>OY728167.1:724609320-729409320 GCA_963277665.1 Viscum album | reverse complement strand
ATATGGAATCCATTTTCCTAAATTCAAAACACAGAAGTGGCAGAAATTAATTTAAAATTAATTCCCGCTGTCAAAACAAAAAGCGTGTTTTTAAGAGATAATAACTATCAAAAGATTGACACTTGTTTATGTTCGGTTTAATTGTAAAATTATGTCCAATGACCAATATTATATTAAATGGTAAAAATATATTCTAAATATACTTTAAAACTACTAAAATTCATAATTTATCACTATTAATTATTTTGATTAAAAAAGTTGTTTTTAATTAAAATTTAGTAATTTTCACTATTCATCAAAATATGAAAGTTATCCGAAAAGTACCAAAATTTCACCTTAGGCTAAATTAGATATTCCGAATCCAAAAATGAAGTCCATTTTGAAATATAAAATATATATAATTTTAAAAAGTTGGTATTACTATTCATAACGGCTAGTTTGATTGGTTGTTAGAACTCGGTGTTGCGTACAACACACGCTATCAAATTATTCAAAGAGAAGCGTACCGTAGAAGCTTGGGGTGTTACATTCTCCCCTCCTTCAAATAATTTCGTCCTCTAAGTTTCTAGAATACTATCAAATGAAAAGACTCGGGTGGTTCTTCATCATAAGTTCCTCGGGTTCCCACGTTGCCTCTTCCATCTTATGGTTTCTCCACAAAACTTTTACCAGACGCGTCGTCCGGTTTCTCAGTACTTGTTCTCTCGTATCAAAAATCCTGAAGGGATCTTCACAAAAGGAAAGATCGGGTTCCAGTTCTAATTCCTCATAGGTGAGTACATGCGTTGGATCAGGCATGTATTTCCTCAACAGAGATTCATGGAACACATCGTGAACTTTGGAGAGACTTGGCGGCATTGCCAATCAGTAAGCTACAACCCCAATTCGTTCTAGAATTTCGAAAGGTCCGATGTACCTGGGACTCAATTTACCTTTCTTACCAAAACGTATGACTCCCTTCCACGGAGATACCTTCAGGAAAACATGATCACCAACTTGAAATTCCAAATCCTTCCTTCGATTATCGGCATTGCTCTTCTGCCTACTTTGAGCTGCTCTGATGTGATTTTGGATTACCTTCACCTTTTCCATCATTTCCTCCACCAGTTCTGGACCTACAAGTTTTCTTTCACCGACGTCATCCCAACAGGTTGGTGTACGACATCTCTTTCCGTATAACGCTTCATATGGTGCCATCTGAATACTCGAATGGAAGCTATTGTTATAGGAAAATTATACCAGTGGTAAATATTGATCCCACATACCCTGAAAGTCAAGTGAGCAAGATCTCAACATTTCTTCTAAGGTCTAAATAGTCCATTCTGATTGTCCATCTGTCTGAGGGTGGTAAGCAGTGCTCAAATGAAGTTCAGTATCCAGGGATTTCTGAAGACTTTTCCAAAAATCTTGAAGTAAAACGGGGATCACGATCAGAAACAATTGATAAGGGTACTCCATGAAGTCTCACAACTTCATTAATATATAGTCTTGCTAGACGTTCCAGGGGTAGATCTTCTCTTATAGCAAGAAAATGTGCTGACTTGGTAAGACGATCAACAATAACCCATATTGCATCATTCCTTCTAGGAGTCTTTGGTAGCCCCATGACAAAGTCCATCGTAATATTGTCCCATTTCCACTCCGGTATGGGAAGAGGTTGCATGACTCCTACAGGCTGTTTCCTTCCAGCTTTCACTTGTTGACAAACCATACATCTTGACACAAAATCAGCAATCTCCCTCTTCATGTTGTCCCACCAAAAATGTTCCCTCAAATATCTATACATTTTTGTGCTCCCAGGGTGTATAGAGAAATTGGAACTATGAGAATCATCCAGCAATTCCCTTTTTAGATCGGGAACACAAAGTCTCTTCCCGAATTTCAAAATTCCATATTCATACACAAAGTCTCTCAATCTCCCATCACTGACAGCTTTAATCTTCTTTTGGAATTCTTCATCATCGGTCTGAGAACTCTTAATCCTTTCTAGTAAAGATGGTTTGGCAACCATTTGAAAAAGCATTGATGTTTCACCTTCCCTGGTTATTCCCATCTCTATCTTCACTAGATCCATGAAAATTGGATCCCTTTCAATTCTCATATTCTTCAAAACTCCATGGTCTTTTCTACTCAAAGCATCTGCCACCTTGTTTGCCTTCCCTGGGTGGTAGTGTATCGTACAATCATAATCCTTGAGTAATTCAAGCCATCTCCTTTGCCTCATGTTGAGTTCTTTTTGTGAGAAAATATACTTCAAACTCTAGTGATCAGTATAAATCTCACATTTTTCACCATAGAGGTAGTGGCTCCATATCTTCAAAGCAAAGATCACAGCTGCTAACTCGAGATCATGAGTAGGATAGTTTTGTTCATGAATTTTCAACTGTCGTGATGCATAGGCAATAACTCTATCATTCTGCATAAGGACACAACCAAGTCCTTTCTTTGATGCATCACTATAAATAACGAACCCATCATTCCCCGATGGTAGAGACAATATAGGAGAATTGACTAATATTTTCTTCAGTTCTTCAAAACATTCTTCACACTCTTTTGTCCAAACAAATTTAACCCCTTTACGTGTGAGCATCGTTAATGGGTTAGCCAATCGGGCAAAATTCTGGACGAAACGTCGATAATAACCTGCTAAACCAATAAAACTGCATACCTCAGTTATAATCGTAGGTTCTGGCCATTCTTGGATTGCCTTGGTCTTAGAAGGATCAACAGAGATTCCATCTTTAGAGACAATATGGCCAAGAAAAGAAATCTCATGAAGCCAGAATTCACACTTGCTAAACTTCCCATATAATTCATGCCTCCTCAGAGTCTTCAAGATAATGCGCAAGTGATTTTCATGATCTTCGTAGGTTTTGGAGTATACCAAGATATCATCAATAAATACCACCAAAAATTCATCAAGATACTCCTTGAAAACTCTATTCATCAGATCCATGAATACAGAGGGTGCATTAGTCAATCCAAACGGCATTACGGTAAACTCGTAATGCCCATACCTGGTTCGAAATGCTGTCTTCGGAATGTCTTCCTTATTCACACACAACTGATGGTATCCAGATCGAAGGTCAATCTTTGAAAAGTATTGAGCTCCATGCAGTTGGTCAAATAAATCATCAATACGAGGTAGGGGATACTTGTTCTTTATCGTTATAGCATTGATCTCCCTGTAGTCGATACATAACCTCATAGATCCATCTTTCTTTTTAACAAAAAGAACAGGGGCTCCCCATGGAGAAACACTAGGGAGAATAAATCCCTTATTACTCAATTCCTCTATTTGTTTATTTAGTTCAACTAATTCTACAGTGGCCATTCTATAAGGGGTCTTCGATATAGGCCTTGATCCAGGAATCAAATCAATGGAAAACTCAACTTCTCGTTCTGGAGGATGTCCAGGTAAATCTTCCGGAAATACATCTACAAATTCTTTCACAACAGGTACATCCTCTATTTGAACATTCCTTTCCTCACCGATAGTTATTTCATTATCTTCCTCCCCAATAATTGAATTAAGTTGAGCTACTGGGGGTGGATCTAAATAATAATTAGGCGGTGACGATTCTGCTCTAAAGATACGGTGTTCCTTATCATTATCATCAAGAATTGTAACCTCTTTCTTCTTACAATAAATCTTCGCATCATAGTCTGAAAGTCAGTCCATACCAAGGATTATATCAAACTCAATCATAGGTATGACGATGAGATCAGCAGATAAAGAAAATTTATGTGCTCTAATGGGGACTGATTCACAAAACTTTGTTGCAATGATACTTCCCTTAGGAGTTTTAACTGAAAACTCCCTTATTAAATCAAATTAGAAATATCTAATTTTCTTAGAAAACTGGGAAGATATGAAACAATGCGACGATCCAGAGTCAAATAATGCATTTGCTAAACTTGAGGAAACCATTAAATTACCTGCCACCACGTCTTTTGGAGCTTCTACCTCTGCAGTAGTGATAGCATAAGCCTGGCCTTGATCCCTTGGCCTTTTCTGAGGTAAGTTCTCCTGACGCTTAGGACATGCATTTGCATAATGCCCCATCTCCCTGCAATTGTAGCACTGAACGTTGGTAGCTTCCTTCTTCCCCATGCAATCAAGAGCTTGGTGGCCTTTTTCACCACACTTGTAACAGACTCCCATTCCCTTCAAGAAAGTACCAGGATGTTTCTTCCCGCATTTACCACAAGATGTATATTCAACCTTTCCCTTCTTCACCTTATTTCCATTCCCATATTGATCAGCAGGTCTCTTCTTCTCTTTCTTTTCTTTAAAGTCATAAGACTTAGAGAATTCCTTTTCGGTCTTGATAGCACATGAGACAATGTCTTCGTACGACGAAAAGGATTGTGAGACTAATGATCGACGGAGAAATGGTTTTAACCCATCAAAGAAACGATCAATCTTACTTCTTGGGTTACGTATATAATCACCATCATACCTTGCTAACCTTGTAAAGTTAGACTCATACTTTGTGACATTCTCATCCTCCTTCTGTCTCAGACTTAGAAATTGCCTTTCCATATCTGCTCGATGGTCGCGAGGAAAGTATTTTTCTAAAAACAGATCTTTGAACTCCCTCCATTCCATATTTGATACTTCATTGTCTTCCTTCGTATTTTGAATCAATGACCACCATTGATCAGCATCTCCAGTGAGGTAGTAAACTGCCATGATAACTTTTTCCCTTTCACTGCTCCCCAAAGCCTGAAATATTTTCTCTAGGGAAAATATCCATTGCTTAGCTACTAAGGGATTTGTACTCCCATTGAACGTTGGTGGTTTTTTCCTCATGAATCGATCTAACATTGATCCTCCACGCTGCGGATCAGGGTTCTCTATACGGGTAAGGTTATTATTCATAACCTGAGTAAGTTGTCCCAGTATAGTGATTAGCTGATCGGCACCAGTTGCATCACCAGCCCCACTATAATTATCTTGAGCAGGAGGGAAATCCCTACATGGAGTGCGTTCATTGATACTATTTCCATTTCTTCCACTATGCGCCATTTCTAAACAATGGCATAAACTAGATCAGTTTATGAATCAAAATACATAATCCCATACTTATAAAACACTTAACATAAATTGAACTATTTATGGATATAATCCATAATCATAAAAATGTTTTCTTTGAGGAAGTATATACTCATAAACCCTTCATAATGATTTGTAAAGAAAATGAGAGTTATCCTAAGCATATCCCCTGGGAGTGTCGTAACCAAGAGTGCAGCAAGGCCCGTTGTCGTGCACCAGTTCCCGTTCGAGTCTAGCTCAAAGCGGTGTTTTCAGGTTTTACCCCTAGGTACATCTGTGCCAGAGCCGCCTCTACCTGCTCGTATCCAGACAGGGATGTGTTGCTCGGAAAACTCACAAAATCTCTACAATACCAAAATTCTAGGAAGTTCTTCTATACTAATCCTCAAAGTTCATCTTAGGTTTACGTGCTCTAATCAGAGTTTATCTAAATCTAGCTTCCAAGGTTTGTACTAAACTTCCTCCGATACCAACTGTAACGCCCCGACCCCAGTTACCCAGAGTTGGTGCATTATTACATAACATTGGCATGATCACAAGAAAGATCAAATCTCGAAAGACCGATTGGTTTAGTAGCCTTGGAAACACTAGATATATTCATAAGTCTTATATTACATCATAAAATGAAAAACTACTAAAATAACATAATGTCTCCACAATCCACACTATTAACCCCTCATAATATCCCTACAGGTCATTCATAACTTACTTCTTCACATCCTGGGAAAAATAAAACATAGAAAAGGGGTGAGCTCAAATGCCCAGTAAGGATAACAATATAGCGGAAACTTTCATAAATAAGAATCAAAATTTAAGGCAATGTATAACTAAAACAAAAGCCTTTCAATCTTGAACTTTCAACATAGTATGGCATAAATAAAATGAAATAATTTCATTTACTTATTCACATGGATATTCTAATAATCGAATAATCACATGCAAAATCAATAACCACTTTCATAATGATGGAATGCATAATGCCAGACTATCATAACCACATAGCCAAGGCCTCGTGCCAAGACTACAAATAAGATTTTTTCAAGGCCTTGTGCCAAGACACTACTTTGTCTCATGAGACCTACCGATGCATCGACGAGCTATAGCGGGCTCCACCCGTCACATATTAAGCCCAATGCATTCCCATATGAAAAGGTTTAAACATAACATAAACATTCGTATTAAAACTAGCATACGAAATGTCAATACTTTCACCATAAACTATGAATGGTATAAAAATAGCACATCCACAGTCAAACATATCACAAAACCTTCAATACAATATAGAAGTTTTGTATCATAATAAATCAACTTCAAATAATCTTAAAATCCATCAAAGGATGTTGACATAGATGAAATCAAAATTCTTTTTAAAGAAATATCTCCTTTTATTTTGAAATAATTTAAGATCCATATAAAATAAAACATTTTCTTTGAAAATAATCTTATAAGATTGTAAGGGAAGCTTTGAAGAATTTATAATGGCGGAAAATAGCCGCACCCGCCGTATAAGTTAAAAAAAACATTCTTACCTTAATTCTGTCGAAAAGGTTAAAAAGGACCTTGTTTTGAAAACGACAGAAAGATTCCTTTATAAACCTCTTATAAAAATTCAAACAAGGGTATAAATGACCTTAACCCATATTCTTGTAAATAATAAATATGTTTTGAAATACATTTCGAAGAAACATGGATGTGGATGATAAAGAAATCCGAGTAGATTATTACGTATAAACAACCTCGGATAATGAAGAGACTGTGAAATAACCCTTACCTTGTACTTTTCCTTGGTTGGGGTAGGTTAACCTCCTGTATAATGGTGAAGTAATTGTTATTAAATTATAAAATAATCATATACATTAATATGATATCATATATGATCTTTTAATATTGATTTGATAATAATATCTTAGTATTATCGTTGTTTTGGGTGTTAACTTACTTGTTTTCTTTTATATGTTTTGTTACGTAAGACATGTTTGTAAATGATAGGTTTTATATTATTCATATCCAGAATGATATCAAGTCCTTAAAAATCATTTTTTAAATCATCAAATGATAATTATACTTGAATGGGTACGATGGAGAATGAATCTCATCGCGTTCGTGGAGACGGTAGTCCGTACGTACGCACGAGCGACAATATCATTCTTTTGATATTCAAATAATATTTAAATGGATGGTATATCATATATATAGAATCATTAACATGTTATATTTATTATTTACATGAGTTACACATCATTATTATACCCATCCAAATAATATTATATTGAATAACAATTACACCACGACGTGGAGACGGTAAGCCGTACGTACGCACGTATGGTGACATGTTATTCAAAGGGTGGATAGAATACTGAATATGGTTGTACCATATTTATAATAACATCACAGTATATATATGATACTGGATTTATTATTTTAGAATGGTAACAACAAAGGAAGAAGAAGTGGAAGAAGAAATGAACTTAGAAAAGGGTGGGGAAATCATTACCTCTTCTTCGGGTTCTTCCTTTTGATTTGATCAAAAGGGCTCCTTAGGTTGGCTTTCTGATCAAACTAATGCCACTAGGTTGTAGTGAGGGAAGTTGGGAGAGTATTTGGGCAGAGTTTGGCCGAACCAAAAGGCTTTGAAGGTGTGAAGAAATGAGAAGGAGGAGTGCCCTTTTATAAGAGGGGTGAGGGGCACCTTGGGAAAAGCTAGAAATATTAATTTATAATAAATTCATATTCGGTTTCTAATGGCTCCAAAGTTGATTATTCAAAGTTTAAGGTGGGTATAGGTCGAAAACCACTCAACCAATAGAATTTAGACAGGTTTGGGTAATTATATTAACCTTATCTTTAAGTATTAACTCTAAGTTAATTAGTTTCACTTTTACAATGTCTCTTTGTATTTTTATATAATATGGTTAATAAACTTACTATATACATCCAAGCGACCCCCCAAGTGGTCCATTAATGATGAACCTATCATGATATAGTCTCTTGGACGAACCTTAGATTTTTAGGAATTTAATATCAATTAATAATATAATATTTGTTTTAAGAACTCTTTTATGTCAATTTTGACACTATTCAATAGTTGATTTTTTTAAAACTCATAACAGATTGATTACTTCGAAAAAAGTAAATTAAATCAATCCTAATATATCATATTATCCTATAAAATTAGTTTAATTCATTAAAAGGTTCATATTATATTTATTTGGGTATTTATAATATCAATTAATTTAATTTTTAACTATTTTAGTAATTACTGCATCATCGTTGTGTCATAAATAAAATAAATTATTTAATGTCTAAAAATTATAAATAAAATATCATTATGTAGGAAATCATTTTATATTTCTAATGAATATTTATAATCTAAAATACAACATATATAACCCTATGTAAAAATTGTTTTTCTAAAAGATATATGCTTGTGTCATTTTTGTATTCATTTTAACTTAATTAAAATAAAGTGTCATTATCACTTACAAGTGGATCCATGGGGTCCCAAAATAGACCCAAAGATGCCCATGGTAGACCATGTATCAAACAATAGGGTTAAGACACGTTTTAGGGTAATTTAGTATTATTATAATATTATTTTTTAACCCTTATTTACCGGATTTACCCTTAACCATGGTAAATAAAATATTTACCGCAGTAATTATTCAAAATGTCTAAAAATAAAAGTTACCTATTTACACAATTTGAACATCCTGATTCCAAATATGGAATCCATTTTACTAAATTCAAAACACAGAAGTGGCAGAAATTAATTTAAAATTAATTCCCGCTGTCAAAACAAAAAGCGTGTTTTTAAGAGATAATAACTATCAAAAGATTGACACTTGTTTATGTTCGGTTTAATTGTAAAATTATGTCCAATGACCAACATTATATTAAATGGTAAAAATATATTCTAAATATACTTTAAAACTACTAAAATTCATAATTTATCACTATTAATTATTTTGATTAAAAAAGTTGTTTTTAATTAAAATTTAGTAATTTTCACTATTCATCAAAATATGAAAGTTATCCGAAAAGTACCAAAATTTCACCTTAGGCTAAATTAGATATTCCGAATCCAAAAATGAAGTACATTTTGAAATATAAAATATATATAATTTTAAAAAGTAGGTATTACTATTCATAACGGCTAGTTTGATTGGTTGTTAGAACTCGTTGTTGCGTACAACACACGCTATCACATTATTCAAAGAGAAGCGTACCGTAGAAGTTTGGGGTGTTACGGTACACAATAGTTTTCTTATTATAAAACTTTTCATAATAAGTTATATTTTATTTGGTTAATTTCAATAATATATTTTGAATATTCAAAATTTTACTAGCATCTTATCTATAGAATAATATTAAAGGTTTTAATTCATTAAGAATAGTTTTTCCCATTTCAACATAATTTCTATTCTTCTTTTATATAAATTCAATCTATTGGGGAGTGAATTCAGATATATATTGTTGTTTAACTTGATTATTTTATAATATAATTAAAAATAATTTCTAGTGAACTCCCTTACATTTTCAGTTATGAACTTATTAATGTACACTCATAACTCTTTCTCGACTTTTATTTTGAATATTTCAAACAACTCTTATGACGCATAATTTTGTTTCATGAACATAACATTAGAAATATTAGTGAAATCATAAATTAATTTTATAAATTAAATATAATCTTTAATGGATTTATGTTTCATTTTCCTATAAAAATGCGAATGAATTAATTTATATGGCTTATTAGATTTAATTTTAACTCTTTTGTTTTTTCTATACACTATCTCCCATTTTTAATTTTTTTATAATTAAAATCTCTATATCTACTGAGTTGGGGTAGATATATCAATAAATAATCATTTAATATTTCAGCCAAACCCTTTTGACTATTGTGGCATAATCTTCTATGCCAAATGCTATTTTCTTAATTTTGACTCACATAAAATTAATTATTAAATTCTCAAATTTATATTTATGTACCACTTCTTATTTCACCCTTAATGATAATTATTTTATCGTTTATGATTCTAATGAGAGAATAGTTTCTTTTGAAAATGACTTCATTACCATCCTCAAAAATTTTTCATACACCCAATAAGTCGTTTTTATTACCATTAATAAATAAAACATATTTAGATTTTAGTTTTTGAGCATCATTATTAGCCATAAAAATTCCTATTATTTTTATAGAACTTTGATTTCCAAAATTAAATGAACCTCTACAAAAATCATATTTTTTTTAAATATTTTTGTTTCACCTATAAAGTGAGTGTAACAACTGATATCAATTATCTATGGCTAACATTCTTATGATATTGTATATCCTCTTCAATAATTAATTTTTTTCTTTATTAATTTTCTAAAATTAAATTCCAAATTCATCATGAGGAAACTATATTGGAAGAGTACTCATACACTCTTCAACACAATGATCTTATTGGTAATATCTTCCATAGATTTTATCCAAAAAATAAAATATATTTTGAGGAGCTAATCTTGATAGATTTATATATAGCTTTTTACATCTTGTAATTGTGCCTTAGTTTCTCATAGATACTTCCCCTCAATTCATGTGACCTTTGATTCCTTGGATGTGACATGTTATAATATGATTAATATGATTTATTCCCATATTCATTTTAAAATGATAAATATCCTATAAAACTTGATCTAATATGTAATTAATTATTCTTTATATAATATTCTACTTTTGATCTAGATACATTTCAAGCTTTCTTTCTTCCTTTTCCTTGGAAAAATTTATCTTTTAGTGTAGTATCAAGAATACCTTGATATACAAGTGACCGTCTAATTATATTTTATAGTAAAACATTTCCTATATTTTCCATTATAATCTACTCCATTAGCTAAAATATATTTAATATTTTAGTGATTCATAGTTATAGATTTTACCAGAGTTATTTTTTGTAAAAAATTATCATAAGACTGTGATGACCCTACCTTTAATTCCATATCTTTTTTGTATTCACCTAACATTTTTTAGGGTAATTTAAGCATTAATATAACTTTATTTTTTATTTTAAATTCCTCCTCAATAACAAAAAAGTTTTATTGCAATATCATTCAAATAATTTGTCTTATTTAAAAATTTTCACTTTTAGAAGATTGATTCATCAATATAGTCATTCTATTTACTATGAAATTAGTTTTGGCATTTTTAGCATATCATAATACTTTTGTGTATTTTATAACTATATTTTCTGGTGAGTTTTATTGAAGTAATGATTCAATCTCAGCTTTGAATTTTTTCGCAGTTTAGGTTTCTTCACTTTCATCATTATCACATGAGGATTATTTATCTTTATTTATGTGATCCATGAAGTTATAAATTTTTTAATAATATATTATTATGATTAAATACCTATAGTGGTTTATTATTCTTATTATTTTCGTATAATAATTCTTTTTTTAATCATATAAATATTTTATTTAGTGTTAGTGGATTTCAAAAATTCTGTATAACTTCTTCCCCATCTATTTGTTTGAATCCTTTATTCATACTCATCATCTTCCTACACTACAATTTTATTCTTTGGTTAATTAAATGAAAAAGTACCAATTTCACCACACCTGAAACAATTTAGTTTATGTTTACCTTTTTAATAATTATTTATTTTTATTGAAGTTACTTGGAATAAGAGCCACTATCCTCTTATGCTCTTCATTACATCCTTCATCATCTTAAAATTAATTGGAGTAATAATATTTATTTTCCATAGTTACAATTTTTTATTAATTTGAATAACTTCTCCTGCCTAATATTCTTCTTTAAAAAGGGGATTTTCTCATCGCATAATCAAAAAGGGTATTATGTAACTCATCAAGAGATAAGTCATCCTTTTCATCCAAACCTGAAACCAATGCATCAAATCTGTCATGAATATTTCTCATTTGTTTCATGATAAAGATTTTGTATTCTTAAGATTCTTAAAAACCCATGATGTTATAGGCAATATTAATTACTATTATAATGATTTCATCAATAGTATCATCATCAACCATTGTAATTTCTTTAAACATTGAATTCCATATATACAACTTAAGTTCCTTATGTTTTAAATTACCTTCATAAATATTTTCA
Source organism: Viscum album (assembly GCA_963277665.1). Classification (NCBI taxonomy): domain Eukaryota; kingdom Viridiplantae; phylum Streptophyta; class Magnoliopsida; order Santalales; family Viscaceae; genus Viscum; species Viscum album. The sequence goes on along the minus strand of OY728167.1, from coordinate 729,397,150 downwards.
GGTTGTTTCCAGATTTATTTGGCAGTATTAAGTCTCATCACCATTATATATACCTCATCAGATAAGTACGTCATCATAGAATTCCTATGTTTCTTATCAAATTATAAATCACTTTTATTATTAAAATTTATATGGGAATAATTTTTAATTGGATTTAACCCAATAGTAATAGATTCAATGACCAATATTTTATGTGAAAGAATATAATAAATCAACTTGTTATTACATACATGATAGTTATTTCTATGAAATATAGGTACACCCCTAGTGATAACTGAATTGATATTCTAAATAATTATTTTAGAAATGATATTATCTTTTAGAGAAAATATATATTTGTACTGATACCACTTAAAGTGATAAGGTATGTGATGACATATCACTGAGATGGGGGTGGATGAATCTATGATACTATTTTATGCAATTTATTATTTGAATTTGACCTCTTAGACATGTCAAATTCTCAATATTCTCTATTTAAAATATCACTATCTTCTATATGGAACTAAAATGAAAGAAACAATAGGAACATATGATTTTTACAAGGTTTGATTAAAATATGGTAATCTAATACTTACAGTTTTTTAGTATAGTATGATATATAGTTTTTATCATTAATCAATAACAATAATTACAAATAGTTAAAAGTTATAATCCTTGAATCAATACATTGATGTGGTGAAAAGGTATCTTCATTAACCCTTAGAAAGGTATCGTCCTTCACCCAATATAATCTACTTATAGTAGTCATTTGTATAATATTATATTGGATATCTTTATATTAAGTTTTCTTACTCTTAATCACACAAACAAGATCATTATTCAACTTTATAAAATATAGGCATCATGAAGAAAGGTCTCATTCCTCAACAATAGGTCTTTAGCTTCCAATAAATGAATAACATAAACTACATGAACATCAGAATTATTATCATAGAGTGATAAATGTATGAATGGTAACATGGAAACATTCATTAACTTATTCCTCCCTAATAAAAATCCATCTATTGATGAGAAATTGAATCTTATTTCCTTTACATAGATGAAAACCAGGAGAATTGGGTGTTTATCTATCTCTCTCAAAAAAATTTAGTCCTTATTCTATTATAATATTTTATTTTATGTAAATAATCATGTAAATATATATTCAAAAAATTTAATAGGAAAAAATACTCTTAAATATAGGTAAAATTATTCTCTATTTAAATAAAGTAAAAATGTATCCCCATAATTACTCCTTTTTTATATTCAATAATGATTTAAATTATTCAATATTAAATCCTATAATTATCATGAAATGGTCCTATAAATTATCTTCATTTAATTATCCTTATAACATGGTTTTAATCATTACTTAATTACCTCAACATTAGATAATTATAACTTAAATAAGAACAAATCATCACTTAACTAAAATCTCTAGAATCATCATATTTTTACAAACTAATAAACCTTACATAAGAAATAGATTATCTTTCATAGCACATTATCATGATGAAAAACCCTATGGTTTCTCATCAATATCTACTATATGATTTTTATAATTACTTTTAAAGTTAATTTAATTTTATATTTACATTTTCATATGTCACATATTAGATTAAACATATTATATATCACAAAGTTTCTGATATTTTTCCAATTTTACATTATATAATCTCTTCCATATAATTTGTGATATATTAAGTATTTTCCAACTATCTTATATATCAGATTGATTCTAATAGTTTTCTAAATTTTGGCCCTATAAGATATTATGTATTCTATGAAAGCTAAAAAATATTAGGTATCATTAGAAAAATATTATTTGTCATCTGGAAAACATTTTGTATGATCTAGAATATGTTATATATCATTGTAATAAATTTACTTTTGTTTACCAAAACATTAACTTCAATATATATCTATTTTATGCATAAAATATATTTTATATGATATATAATATGTTACGTAGTAGTAATAATCGCTTATATACCATATAAAATATTCTAGGTCTTATAGTGTAACTCCAGTTCTTTTCCAAATTATCCCGAAATCATGATATCTAGATTACTTATCTAGAATTTTCAAGTAAAATCTAAACTACATCATCCACTTGTATTCATCCCAAATCACTGAAAAATAATTTTTATCACCAAAAATACATTTTAAAAAACTTCCAATGATCTTCACTCATGGTTAAAAATAAATAAAATAAACCTTAAAAATTCTACATATTCTTTAGAGGGTATATCCATATGATTGATATAAATATTTTCATATCAAATAACTATCACTTGGATGATGTATAAATATAATTAATAATCATCTCATTATTATAAGATAATCCTAATTTTTTTTTGAAAATATCAGAATGAAAATTAGAACATATTATAGATTTTTTAGGAGATTTGAGAATAAATAGAGACTTAGAAGTAAAGGAAAATTATTGAATAAAATTTTATAAGTAATCGTTATGTAATGTATTTATTTCAAATTGTTATTCAGTTATAAAATAATTGAATGAATCTTCTATTGATATTTATTTTTACAAGGTAATATTCATTAAATCATAGTAAATTAAATCAAAAAAAGAATTTTATCTAACTTGAGAATCATATTGAAACACATAATGGTTGTGTTTTGATGTTATAATATTGAATAATTAGTTTTATACAACATGTGTATTGTACCATGATGGATGACCACGATTTTGTTTGTGGGGAGATATATAATAAATTTAGAGACTATCATATTTCAAGTTATAGATTAAACCATGATAAAGGAATTAACACTTAAAGCTGTGGAATATTTATAAACTACTTTTATAAAGAGATAAAGATTCCAATACACTAAATTTTATTTATACTATTATGCAGTCAATGTAGGTTAATATATGAGACGTTATTTAGGATAGTTGAAGAGATTTGATCTACGAATTTTTTATATGAGTTTGAAAAAATATTTCATCATGATAAAAAATATTACAATGTAATTTGATATCTTATTCTATGATATTTATCATCATTTAATGATATGGATAATTCCATATTTCCATATATCAAATAATCTATCTTTTGGTGATAGAATAATTTCAAAAAATTCTACATCACATTAGTGTATAAAATCACATTGACTTTGGATTTAATGGATATGACACATGGAAAAAATATGAGTCCATCCATGAATTATGGATTGATCATGATCATTGATATATTTACCTTGTATTGTTGGTTTATACCTATATAATTTTAGGAACATCTACTTTTCATATCCATCATTTTATTCATCCTTTATAATAAAATGTTACGATTAGCAGTATAATAATACCCTTTTAACACCAATGATGTGTTCACATGATAATAAGTGTGTAGTGAACCCTGTAATCCTTGTGCCATGTGGTTTTCTTTCTTGACCTATCTTATATCTCGTTAACTATATTATTATGTTGATCATAACATTATTGATTCACTAATCCTTAATGTGGGTAAAGAGTATTAATTTTTCTTAAAAAAAATTGAAGGGCATTTAAAATTGATTCACCCCACATCTCAATGTTTGAAAATATCCCATTTGGGACATAAAAGTTGAATTAGAGTAGGTTCCCTTATATAGATCACAAATTCTATTTCCCATCAATTATTTAATACCAAACAAAAGGAATTAAATTAAACATCATGGTGAAATTTGTTGGTAACACCCACATATATTATTAATTTTTAATTACAAATTAATCACATATTTTATATTTATATATATTTTTAGCTCAAAATATATTTTTCATTGATAAATTCTATCATCTAAGTAACATCTTTTGATTTTAAATTTAAATTATCCTTTAAATAGTGTTTTTTAGTATATATTCCATACAACACTGAATTAAAATGGGTAATAAAATATTATAAAAAACATTTAGTGAAAATAAAGATAGTAATTAATTATGATACCCAAATTATAATATTTTTTTGACTGTATAAATTTAATGATTGAAAAATATATAATTAAATTGAGTTTATTAAAATAACTCAATATAAAAAAGGAATACTTTCAAAAAAACTATTTTTGAATAAGTTTTATGTATTTTAATAAATTAAATTGATCCATATTAAATGAAGATACTTTTGAATATTTTAATGTATTAACTAATAAATGAAAAATGTATTAAATATAAATTGATATTAAATAAGTCATTGAGAACTTGAAGTTTAAGAAAGTTATTTTTCTATAAAATAAGTTTTTCTTTATACTTTATATTTTCATTTAAAATATTAATTTATAAATTTTAGAAGCTTAATTTAATTAAATGAACATCATTATTGGATTCAATGTACAAAAATTATCTTAGGGTGAATGTTTCAAGTATTCATAAAATAGTTGATTTTTGGGTGTATCACACCCCGACTATTATATTATTAATTATTTCATTCATTCATTCATTTATTTTTATTGTATTTCTCTTTGAATATTTAGGTCTTGTATTTTGTAAAATTTTGATTTTTTTATGAGTTTCAAAAAGTATCACGGTCTTTTCATATCGTATATATGTGCGTAGCTCCCTAAATCCTTTACCTTCCATGTTCTTGGTGATGAAGACACATGGAAGAGGTTCCATGTGGGTTAGAGGGTGTTTGATGTGTTTTGGGGGATCCACTACCAAAAATGGCATGGATGTTTCATGGAGGCATATGTTAGGTTATTATGATAGTGGCTACGGTGTAGTGGATCTATGTTGCAGTGTAAGGGATCTCAGGAGGAGAAATGAGGCTACTACCAAATTGGGTGGTAGGTACGCCATATAATGTTGGTTGTAGTGTAGTACCTTTCTTAGCATAGGGGTTCCTACAACATGGGGTTTATGGTTGTGTTGTAACCCCCATATCCACATTTATAGGATTTGTCATGGATTCATAGAATTACCTTTAACTGTGGGTGGCTTCGGTGTGGTCCCTTAGGATTTATCATAGAATTAACCATGATAGAGAATGTTGTGGCATGGTCTAAGGGGAAACTCTGAGGACTTCTAATTTTTAGTCTTCCTATAAGTACGTACAGTTTCCCAAACCCCATTTTTTCTACTTCTCTTCCTCGAACCACATGTGAACAAGATTGGATTTTTAATCCATTTAAAGCCCATTTCAATATATATTAATCACATCTTCCATATATTGATCCAAGGTGAACAAATGTGAACCAATGTGGGTTATATCTCTTCTATTTAGAGGTTTCTCACCATTTTTTTTATTCCTTCTGTTTCTATCTTTCCATGCTATAAAAATGGATCTCAACTATTCAAATGAGGATTATTTGTTGTTTTTCAGTGCGTTTTTAGAAGAATTTCATTGGGAGATCATAGTTTCTCGTGGTATAGGTGATCAAAGATTTGTGACATTGATCCATTATCATAAGAATAATGTTGATGTCTTCACGTTAGGGGATTCAATAAGACCCCAACCCTAGTTTCCCAGAGTCAGTGGTAACATTGTTACATTAATGCTAGATATAAGTGATCACAGCCCAAATAACTGAATAGTTTATTATTTTTGGTCAACTGAATTAATACTTAATAATTATTTTACAAATTAAAAAATAAATTACAAAACGTAATTTCCTTAAGTTCATCATTTTTTCATCAATAATAACCTTCATATCAATCATAATACCCATATTAGCATCATAATACCCATATTAGCATCATGGGGAAAGAAACCTGAGAATAATATGGAAATAATAAATGATGGTCAAATAATTCTATATAAATAATCAAATGAGCTTGAAAAATACCAATGGAAATTATAACTATTTGAATAGTCGCATGGAACATCAATAACTAATATCATAATTAGAGAATAAATAATTTTGGATGTCATAAACATACCATCAATGACTCATTCGACAACATATTATATAAATGGGCAAGGCCTTAGAAAAAAAAACCAATCTAGCTCATGAGACCCACCATTTCGTCGAGGGGATATAGCGGGCACCACCCATCAACTAATAATTCCAATGAATTCCTCATATAAAATGGGTGAAACATAATCAACATAAAAATTTATATTTAAAAACTATAATATAAAAGGTTAATACTTTCCCCAATCATTGAACATAATCACTAACCATTCATATCAATATAGATAATAGTATCAAAATAGTATTTCCAAAGTCAAAATAATCATAAACCATCCAAATAAATAACAAGGATGGTATAATTACAAAATATTCCTAGTGAATCATAAGTAAAATAAGTGTTTCGGTAATTTATGAATAAAAATACAATAAATAATCCATTAAATAATTTCTTAGGTAAAATATTATTTTCACTTTGAAAATATTTTTAAAATTAAATGTTCAACAATTTTTTTTTGAAAATAATTTTCACTGAAAATATACTTTGAAACATATAATGTAAAATTTAAAAAATTCAGTTGTCATGATTGTGGTAAATTCCATACATTACATACTTTTTAATATAACTATTTCTTTCACATTTTTAGTAAAAGTCAAATGGGGCATTTTTGGAAAAAGATATGATGTTTCCTATCAAAATTTTTTGTAAAAAGGCAAATTTGGGTAAAAAATTATTTAATAAATCATTTGGATAATGTTAAAAAAAATTGAAAAAACTTTTAGAAAACTAGGATTCATAAGAAAAATTATTTTGGACCGAAGAGAGAAATAATGTGGGAAACTAAATGTGGTTGGTTAGTGTGTTCTTGGTGTCATGATAGGGGGAGGTATCATGAGGGACCACAAAAGATATGTGGTTATAGTCTTATTCATGTTTTATGGAATGAGAATTAATTTAGGGTCAATGATAGAGGAATTTCCATGATCCTATCTTTATGAAATATTCACAATGTTAACATTATGCAGGTGGATTCTTATTCACAAGTACCGATGAACCTCTTTCATGGTAAGGACATCTGCCCATGGGAATTGATTTATGTGATTAGAAAAGAAAATTCCATCATCAATAAAGTCACCCGATTCACAGAAATCTAGAATGAGGTGATTTATGCAGTGGATATTTATTTCAGAAAAATGGATGCTCGTGAGGGTATTATCATGTATTATTACAATGGTTCCTTACCTAAATATTGTAACTCTATTGTGAGAGAAGATGTGTTGGGTCTTCATCATTTCGGCCCCCAGTATTTGAGACTTGTTTTCCCTCTACCCCACCCCCACATATCTCTATTATTTATAAATAAAAAAGGAATTTTTAGTGAGTGATATATCATAATATTTCATTATCATAAATTTAATCATAAACAATCCCAATAAACAATGAGATTGTAAAATAAACCATTACCAATTTGGAAGCATTTAAATCATAAGTCCCATGAAAAAAATAACATAAAATGAAACGTTAAACACCATTAATTTAAAGTGATTAATTATATAAAATATCCTAGGGGTATTATATACACCACATAAGATAACTAATTAGTGAATATGGCATACATTTCCCCAATGTAAAAGTGAGGTGAGAAACCCTTACCTCAGGTTTGACTCCATTAGTATGTGTTTGAACCACCTATATAATAAATATAGGTTTATTATAAATCAATTCTATAATTATAATCATATATATAATACCATATATTACATTCTTATAACATTTTACCACCCACTTGTTAATAATATTTCATTATTTTCATTGTTTCGGGTGTTAATTGCCTTGTTTTCTCTAACAGGGTTTGTCATGAAAGTTCCAGTTACTACACCTAGGATATTGATTAATCATATACAAAATATGTTAATTTTATAAATATTTTTTCCATTATATAAATTCTTATAACCCTTCTTTAAATTTGGTCATAGAAATGAATCACATCACTTCTTGGAGACGGTAGGTCATACGTACACACAAATGATGATATCATTCACTTAAAGGGTGAAAGGACAAGGAATTGTATCATATATTAATTTTTTAAAAGATATATAATCTAATTTATATCACATATATTTATCAAATTAATTTTTATTAATTTCCATTTAATGAATTATTGAGAAATGTATCACATCGCTTCGTGAGGAGGTAGTATGCCGTACACACGAGCCATGTTATCGTATATTAAATAGAATGGAATGATAGAACATATATGTGATATTATAAATACAATATTATAATTATATCACAAATATTATAAATATACATTAATTCATTCATTATATATTACCATGATTTTTTTATGGAAAACGACTTACATCAGTTCACAAGGTGGTAGTCCATCATACACACGATTAATAATTTAATTTCCCATTTGATGGAAGTGCAGATTGATAAATATTATTCAATAAACATAATAAAAAATTATTATATTGGATATAATTTTTTTATTATATTGTATGTTTCAAAACATATTTTATGGTTGTAAATGAATAAAGGGAAATAATGAGCTTGGTGAGGACAATTACCTTCTCTAAGAGAAACCTCCTTTGGATGTATTCTTAAGGACCCTAGGGATGGTATTTTAGGAAGAACATAATCTGTATAATATATATAATTATTTTTTTATGTATTTATGTGAGTTTTTATTAATAAAAAAGTTTTTTATGTGTAAGGAAGTGAGGGGAGTGAGTGCCCTTTTATAATTGGGGTGGAGTGATATTTTTGTAATAACCAAAACTATTAAATAATTGGAAGTCACTATCACCCCATGTTCCTAAAAAATTGATAAATAATGTATTTTAGGTATGATATGGTAGATACACACCTAAAAAAAATAAAACACATGTTTTTAACATGTTTTTTCTTAGCCTTGAAGTTTTCTTCGTTTTACCATTTTAGTTTTCACTACATCAACTAATCTTTTTAACCTAGGTAACATATCCATTAATAATAGAATGAAATTATTATTATTTGATAATTTGGAACTATTTATTATAAATATTAAATAAAATTTATCTAATAAATATTTTATGCATGTGGAAAATTAATTTTAACACAAGCGCATGCAATAAAAAACTCCTTTTATCCTTAATTTCGTTAATTAATTAATTATTGTTTTTACTAATTATAATGAAAAGATAAGTTGAAATTATATCCAAATATAAAATTTTATGATTCCAAATATGTAATAAATTTTATCAAATTCATCTCACAAAAGTTTCAAAATTTAATTTAAAAATAAACTCACAAATGTGATGAAAAACAGATATTCCAAAGAAAAAATTTCAAAATATTAAAAAGTTTTTATATCATATTTCATCAGGAAATTGATTTCAATGACCTAAATTTGTTAAATGATAACATAATTTAACTATTTTTACTATAAAACAAATTTCAAATATAATTTATCATTTTAAACAATTAAAATAAAAAGTAATCGTTCAATAAAAATCAGTATTTTTCACTATTCATAAAAAAATTATCTTTTAGAAAAACTCTAAAAAATAATCCAAGTATAATTTTGAAATTTAGATGTAAAAAATAGGTATATTTATAATTTTTTTAAGAAAATTAGTAAAAATTAATTTTATATTATCAGAATAATGGTTGAGTCAACCGCCTTTTAGAAAATTACAGTTTTTCAGAAAAACATTCTTCCTCTTTTGAATGATTTTTATTTTAATTTTTAATCAATTAATAAAAATGTGATTATTTTATATATGTTTAAAAAATATAATTTTTCATAATATATTTTGTTCTATTTATAGCCAGTAATTTAACGGCTAGGTTATAATAGTATACTATATTAGAGTTCATTTACACTCATGGTTGCATCTTTCACAAACTATCAAAGATATTGAATTTACTTAAAAAGAAAAATATCATAAAGTCTTAGTGTGTTAAATCCTCTTATAAGCTTGTTGTTTCTTGTATTATACAGCGTCCAAGTTAATGTTCCTCTTTTCAAATCACATGGAAAATATTTTACACCATTAAATAAATTGCATCCTTAAAATTTAATTTTGATCTAAAAAATTAAGGGTTTGAAATTTGAAATAACCTTTATTTGAAACCCAAATCATAAAAAGGGTTCTCAAAACATCCCATATGTAATAGGGAAATTTAAGTACAAAGGTCATCTATAATTACACATAACTAGGTTTCCAAGTTGGAGATCATTGGTGTGAAGTGAAGATATGGACATGAAATAAATTCATAAACAATTATAGAGTGTAATCGAGATAATTGATCACAGGAAATTGAATTCTCAATGGAATTTTAAGGACTTAAAAACCATTAATATGAGATTATGTAAAATTCCATTTAATTCATTGTATATTAAGGTAGTATGATAAATTTTTTTTCAGGATCCATTTCCTAAAGTTGTGGAATTATTTTACTGTATAAGAATATAAAGAAATATACTTACTTGATATATTTATATTTCATAAGCACGGTTTCATATTTTTTTGTCTGTAGATAAATTTCCATTTAATCTATTAGTCCCATAAATGAATATCCATGATGAATTTTTTTTATTCCTAGAGCACTAAAATTTACTTTTAATGGATCGTATGGTATATTAATAGTAAAAATCTATTCTTTCTATATTTACTAAAACCAAATGGTTAAAAAAATTATCAATTTTAATAAATTAATATCTAATACATCAATAATAACTATAAAAATTCCAATTAATCAATTTCATAAATGGTTAAACTTAATAATCATCCAAAATATGTCTAACCAAATTCAAAGAACAAAAATTTAGAATGAAGGTCACTAAATCATATTTATATTACCGTTACAATATAATGTGTCTCTTAATGTCACATTCCAAATTTGTGAATACATTGAACACAATAAAACCTTAATGAATGCATGAATTATTCAAAAAATAAAAATCTCAGGTTGTCAAACATATTCCTCAAATACAAACATGTTGAAAGTGACAGAAAACATAGCATAATCTACAAATCACTAACTAATTCCAAGACCACTAATACTATCCCATAACCATACCATTACCATTATTATCTCAAAATCTAAAAAAATATTAATTTTTATCTTACATCCGTTATGTGTTTTCCAAAAAAGATCAAATTTAAATTGAATCAATTTTCTGGGTACCATTAAACATATTTATTTAATTATCTATAAAAAACTATTGTATTATAATCCTTATATGTTTAATTATTCTTATAACCAAAATACCATTGGTAAAAATAATTATATAATATAATTCTTGAACATGATACCTTTACTTATTTTGAGGTATATTCCCTTGACGGTTGGGAAATTCATTTGTGTAGTTCCCCATATCCTTACAGGGGAATCATTTAAAAGTTTTAAATTATTTATTTCCCTTCAAATCAGAACATTGGTGGCCTTTCTCTCCACACTAGTGGTAAACTCTCATTTCATTGAATGAATTACTATAGTTTTTCTTTCCAAAATTATCACATGGGAACAAATTCTTTTTTCCCTTATTCCATTTATCTGTCTTTTTCTCTACCATCCTATACTTCTATTTATTCCCTTTGAAGACACAATGTTTGGAGAATTCATTATCAAACTTTATACTATATGATACAATGTACTCATGTGATGAGAATGTTTAGGAAACTAGTTCCCATAGAAGAATTAGATTAAGCACATCAAAGAAGTGTTCTATATTTATCTTTAGATTACATACGTATCCCATAACATTCCTTGCTAATCTTTTAGAGTTGGATTCATACATAGAAATATTTTTATCTTCATTTTGTTTTAGATTCTAGAATTATCTCTCTATATCCACTCATTGTTCATGAAGAAAAATATTTTTCCAAAAATATTACCTTAAAATCCTTCCATCCCATGATTTAATATTTCTTATTTATACTTACTATTTTGAATCAATGACCAACATTGATTTTCTTCTCCTAAGTGAGAATAAATATCAATAAAAACTTTTTCCCCAAAGAAAGAAATATATTCCCTAATGAACTTATTAATTTCTCAACTACAAATGGATTTTAGTACCATTAAATGATAGAGGTTTTTGATCCATAAAGAGTTATAAAAATGTTACAACATGTGGTGGACCAATAATATTTTCCATACAAGAAATTATATTTCTCATAACCAGAGTCAGTTTCCCCAATATACTTCTAATCTGACCAGCTCCTCTTATAGCACCAGCTCCATCTTTATTATATTACCCGGGAAGGAAATACCTACATAGGGTATGTAAATTGATACATTTTCCATTCCTTCACCCTGTATCCATTTATAAATAATGGTATTCAAAATATTTTATCATAACATTATGAAACATAATTTATAATCCAAAAAATGTGAAACACATAACAAAAATTGAAAAATTTATCCATGGATAATCTCATAGTCATAAACATGGATTCCTTGGGAAATTTTTAAAATAATAAATTATTTTCAAATCCTTTACAATGGTTTGTAAATAAAATTTGAATTAAAAAAAATCAAATACCTTAGATGTGTGGAACTCGGTGCACAGTAAGGCTTACTATCATGAACTAGGTAATTCTCGAGTCAATCCCAATGTTTCTTTTTCAGAGTTATTACCCATAGGTACATATGTTCCAAAACCACATACACTTGTATTATCTTGTAAATGAGTTATTTTTAGGTAAAAAACAGAATATATACCTTAAAAAACATTATTATGTTATCCTATATATATTCTTATCCTTAAATTAAGTCACATTGTTATATACCTTAAACCACATTTTCCAAAATCCAATTCCCATTGTTTTTACTGAAATTTATTTGATACCAACTATAAAGTCCCTAACTCCAGTTGCATAAATTAATTGGTAACATTATTGAATTTTTGGTAGATACAAGAGATGGAATCCTACAATACTAAATAGTTTATCAGTCTTCGTAAATTGTTACATACTGGAATCTAATATTACAAAAAAAATTAAAAAAATGTATTATCTTCAAGTGAATCATTATTTACTCGCACATAAACCTAAATACAAATCATAATACCTATATTGGAATCATGGGGAAAGAAATATTAGAAAGGGGAGAACTCAAATGATCTGTAAGAGTATGAATACAATATAATCTATTATGATAAAATAATTATAATCAATAAGGAGATATAAATAACTGAAACACATGACATTCATTAAATTACTCGATAATAATATGCTAAGATTAAATGATTACCAAATAATAACATATAAATAATCACATGAGATTGAAACCTATCCTTATACATTCTAACTAATCCAATAATCAAATATAACATCAATAAGTAATCTCAAAATGAGTGAATTCATAATGTCAGACATCATAACCATACCATCAAAGCCTCATGAAAATACATATTATAAAAAATGGTAAGGCCACATAAAAAAATATTGTTTGTATCATGAGACATATTGAAGAATTAAGGGACTATAACTCCCCCTCTCATCAATTACTAAGTCCAATTCATTCCTCATATAAAAGGTGTAACACCCCCGAGATTTTGTGAAATATTTTTTTGAAATAAATTTGAATATTTTCTTTTTTTGTTACACACAACACCAAGTTCATATTTAATTACACAAAAAACATTTTTAGCTTTTTTTACATGTAACATTGAGTTTATCTTTCATTAAATGCTTTATTGAGTTATCTTTTGTTACAAGTAACACCGAGTTTAAACGAAACATTGAATACTATTAAAATATTGTTATTTAATATGATATTTACCACCCAACCATTAGAATGATGAGAATTAATAAAATTATGTAAATTATGAAAATATATGGTTTATACATAAATTTATAGTGACCATTTATTAATAAATAAAAAAAATCATTTGCAAATACATGAAATATTTTTCTGAAAAACTTTTTTTATACACACAAACACATTTTAACTCAATAAATTAGATAAATAAAATTTGATGAATGATTTTAATTAAATTTATATTATATATATTAATTAAATTATTTATCATTTATCTCATGATTTTTTAGATAAGAGATAATAAAAAAAGAAATATAATTCTTGAAAATTGTATTTTTCTAAAAAAATGATTTTTTTCCTTTTACGCAATTATTTTAAAATAATTTTTTTCAAATTTGAGAAATTTTTTTTGAAAAAATAAACTTAAATTTTTAAGTCATCATTTCAAAATTATCTTGGAGTTATTTATTTTTTAGAATTTAGGAAAATATAATTATTTTGTTGAATAGTGAAAAATACTGATTTTTATTAATAATTTTCATTTTTCTAATGAATTTAAAAAGATAATTTTTTTAAGATGGTTTAAAATGTAAATTTAGTAAAATTATATATATATATATATTAATTCAATTTAGGCCACTAGAATCAATTTCATATTGAAGTTTGATATAAAACTTTTTAAACATTTGAAACTTTTCTCTTCAGAAATTATTTTTTGTCTTATCTAGAGGATTAATTTTAAATTTGAATTTTCCAATTATTTGAATGGAATTTGGAAAAATGTATTAAATAATAAAAATAAGAAAAATTTATAAGTTTTAGTATTTTCAACATAATTTTTTATCATTATGAATAGTAAAAAGAATACAAATTAATTTCCTCGGTCAAGGTGAAAACGGGTTTACCAAGGGGTTAAACTAAAAAGATAAGGGGTAAAATTACATAGAAAATGTCCAAAACCCATTTTATGTCTATATTTAAACATTATTACCTATAAGGTTCTATTATTACCAATTTTTATCCTTATAACATGTGAAAAATAGGGGTATACCTTTATTGCTTTAAAAAATTACAAACGTGCCACTCACCTCACTTATAAAAGTCCACCACACCTCCTCACATATTCACACATAAAACACAATTTTTTGGATAAAAAAATAAAAATATATATTCCTTAAATCTATAATCACATCCGAGAGTCCCTTTTATATCATAAATCAAATCTATGAAGGCTTTAGGTTAAACCTAATGAGGTTGTTTGAAGAGGAGGTAATGTTTTTAACTATGTGTTTTTGTTTTTCATATTCTTATAACACCCTAAATTATTATTGAATTATTATGATATAACAAAAATATTATTTAAAATATAATTATATTTTATTATGTTAACTTAATAAGCTATATTAATCTCATATTATATCAAATGGGATACATAATTATCATTCATGTGTATAGCGGACTACCGCCTTGTGAACTGATGTTATTAATTTTCCAAAAACACCTATCATGGAATGAAATAATGATAGATTTCAGGTTTATATTATATATATATATGATATTATTATAACTATGGAACTATAATACCACATCTAACTTCTCAACTCCCAACCCATTGGAAAAAAATAATGTCGCTCATGTGCACGTAAGGCTACCGCCTCACGAACCATTATGATGGGTTTTTCATTTATTTTTTAATTAGATTATAATAAAGATATATTAAATGAAAATATAAGATATTTTTAACATAATTGTAATTATATAAATATTATATCACATATAAATTATTACATTCCATTCTGTTGGGGATACAATAACATCATTCGTGTATACGACAGAGTACCGCCTCGCGGAGTGATGTGATGCATTTTTCACTAAGGATTTGTATATAAGGTAATAATGAAAAATTTAATTAATATATGTGATATATATGACATAAAATTTAATCTATAAATGTAATATATTAATTAGTTTTCTTTAATTTTATCCATCAAGAAAATGGAAAAAACTTTGATGCAAACGTACGACTTACCTTACCAATAAACGGTGTATTTCAATTTCAATCTCTAGATTTTGTGGATTAATCTAAATAAATATATAATGTATATATATATATATGTTATTTATATCAAGGTTATAATTACTAATATTATTTAACAATGATAAAACAAATACGAATTAAAATTCCAAATCAAAGCGTTGGAAAAAAATCATTGAAGGTAACAATGCAAAATATATGGGTTGCTTGTGTTTGTTGAAAATACAGGTTTCCATGGTGAATTGTAGAGTTCTAGAGATTTTGTTGAAAATTAATGTTGACAAAGAAACAAGACTAAGGAAGTGAAGATCTATAGGCGGTACAAAAGAAAAGATACAAGGTGGCACATTTTTCTATTGTTTGCCAAATTTTTGGGGTCCAAAATTTGGGATTTGGTGAGCATCGCGAGATATGGATTTCCATGAAAATATCATCAAAATATGAAAAAGGCATGAGTTTCGAGAAGATGGGATTCTTAATGTGGATTTTTCAAAGACATAAATAATGTTGACTATTTTCTTCATGATTACGATGAGCTTCACAAACATTAGAGGTGAAGAGCATTGCGGTGGAGATTTGCAGTGGTGGCGCAAAGGAATTCAAGGAACACCATGTGATTACGATGAGATCCATGATCTGAAAATTACCGTGATGCTTCGCAATATAGAGAGAATTTCGGAGGAAATTTCAGAGTATTCAATTTGAGATAACATGGCGCTGACTTCGCACAAAAGGTTAGAGGGTTGGTGAAATCGCCTATAAATAGACCTCGACCCCTCGAGAGAATTAGAGAGTTTTACAAGAAGATTTTTTGCTCTGGAATCGCGATGGAGGTTCACGGAGGCAGTGTGCTTTGTGAAAGAATGAGCTTCATGGTGGATAATAGAGCTCCGTGAAAGAGGTGTGTTTCGTGTTGGCTCAGTGAGATTCACAAAGGAAGTCTATTTGAGATCGCTTAAGCTCTGAGACGGCCTAATATCTACGAAGGTGTGTACTTCGCAAAGAGGCAGGGACTTTGCGAAGTATTGTTTGAGCTCTGTGAAATTGGGATTTTTTTGAAGTAGGGTACTTTGAGAAGGTAATTTCAAAGGATGTTTCCCAGTGATCAGAAGCAAAGGGGTATTCATCAATGAATTAAATTTTGACTTCAATAGAGAATCTATATACAGTGAATGATGCATTCATTAGTGATAATGAGGAGACCTATAGGTCTATAAACTGTGAGTGAATTTTTTGAAGAAGCAATGAGGTCACTTCAGTTTAGATGGAAGTGAGTTCTCAAATAGTGAGTGGTTGTAAACCAGGAGGGGAAATTAGCCCACTTAAAAATTTTAAAGAATAGTGTGCTTATAGTGGATTTCATACATCAGAACACTACTAGTGTATGCTCCTTAGACGTAGCCCAGTGAGGGTGAACCAAGTAAAAATTGTTGTGTCTTGGGCATTATTTAAGGTTTATTCATACTCTACAACGGGAAGGAGGGAGAATAGGGGATTGTCTAATATAAAACCAAGATCAAAAGGGGTTTTTGTTTTAATCTGTCATACCCGGATTCACCCCCCCCCCCTCTTAGGGTATCTATCCTAATGGACCTAACACAAATCATACAAGAAAAAACAAGTAGTTTTTACCCGAAATGTGACTTTAATATGGGATTGTTAATAAATGAGTAATAAAATGTCATAAATAAACCATATATGATTTGAAATATATAACTATTATTATTTAATATATGTAAAATAAACTTATATTTATTATAATAGAGGTTTTAACATGTATTAAAGATGATGAGAGTTAAGGTAAGTGATTTTCATCTGACTTTTTACTTTTGTAAGAGATATGTTATATTCACCCCCTATTTATTTTATGTGTCATATATACTAGCCAAAAATTTATTTATGATGATTCCCATTAAAATTAAGTGGATTTAAATATCCATTTTAGGTTTTCTCTTAAATGGGACCTACAATTCATATGATACCAAAGTGGTAAAAGTTTGAAATTATAATCTCATTATCTATCAAGATTGTTTATGTTTATGATTTTGATGATGAAATATTGAGATCCACCACTCCAGAACTCATGAACTTTAATCTCATATTGTTATTTCATGAGAATACATGTCTTCCTTCATTTTAGTATCATTATTTACTAAAGATTTCAAAATAATATTTTTAAGGAAATCCAACTTTACTTCTTTCTTCGGTCAAAAATTATTTTTTCTTTCCATAATCATGTTTTCTATAAATCATTAAAAATGTTCCACTAGGATTATTTGAAATCATTTTTAAAATTTTTTAGTTGTAATTATTTTAAAAGGAATATATATGTTGTTCTCAAAACAAGGGTTTTTTTATTTTACCAAAAATCTAAAAGGAATATTTATTTTAACATGTATGAAATTTGTATCTGTCATGAACACTAAATATTTTAAAAATTAATTTATAAGTTTCAAATTTTATTTTCATAGAAAATAATTTTGAAAATGTTTTCTGTTAGAAAAAAATAGTTTTTTATAGTGGGCATGATATTTTCTCTATAAATGTTTTTAATGATTTTTAAAATATTCCTTTATAAATTTCCGAGGTTATTTTAAAGAAAAGGTTATTGAAATATTTTTATGTTTGGAAAAGTTATTTTTAAATTTGAAAGGATATTTTCCTCATGAAATGTTCCAAGAGATCTTTCAAAATCAGTTTCAATCTAAGATGAGACCCTTTGATGTTACATATGCATTACCGGGAATATGATCCAAGGATACCATTCTTATTATTTCTCTTAAAATTTTATGTTTATGATGATAGGATGTTTATAAAACCCATTTATCTTCTATGGGATATACCAGGAAAAAATGATCATAAAACCCACCTCTTATACCATGATATATGCAATGATGAAATAATAAAATATCTATGAAATTTTTTTTCTTTTCCATAGGTTATTATATGGTGATTATTGTTTATAAAACACATTTATTTTTGTGGGTAATGATATGATGAATGTTTTATGATATTATGGTAGAAAAATGTATGTATTATGTGATGGGTGGAACCAATATCTCCCTATAATGTGTAAGGTCACTATGGATAGATCATGAATAAATATGATTTGCAAGAAACTAATTATATGTTTATAATTTTATGCATGAACCTGATGGAATGTTCAAAATGTTAGTAGTGAACCCGATTACATGTTCACAATGTTTTTCGTAAACATAGATTTCAGTTCCATATAGTTATATTTGGACATTGTTTCATGCAGATACGTTTTTGAGAGGACATGATTTCATGTACGTAAATTAATGAACAAACCTATTACTATTTATACATGTTCACAATATTATAAGATTATGTGTATGAAACAAATATATTTCTTATGAAAATTTTATGTTTTCAGGGATCATATTCATTGATTCCATTATGATTCATGGCTTAGGAACTACCAATATTTCTATGACACAATATTTTGATCTTTCATATGCAGGGTATGGTTTTCGTATGTTATGATCATGCTATCATACACTTATTCTCATGTTACGTTTACGTATTTCCCATGGTTACCTTTACGGAGCATTTGAGATAACCCTTTATTATGTTTCTTTTCCTAGGTTATGAATAAAAGTTTTATAGAGGGTATGTTTTTTAAGAGTAAAAAGGGGGAATATATTTATTGGTTATATTCAAGATCTTTCACTAAATATGAATATTTTGTACCTAATATCCAAATTCACTAAACCATTATGGTCCTCAGTTATGTAATTTTGAAATGCAATTAATATTTGTCTATTAATATTTGATATTTATATATTAGAGTTTTAGATCACTATATTTTATATCAGAGGAAACCATTATTTAACCATTAGAATCTAGGAAAAGAAAACTTCGTTCATATCCCTAGTGATAATTCTATGGATATGTATAGGTATATAAGTAAATACAAATATATGGATGAGTAAAATATAGGAAAATGTCTTGGGACTTTAGTAAAAGATACACTGAGTGGTTTCCAAGAAATTATATCCCTGTATAGATACTATAAGAGGATGTGGATTTGGAATAGAGGTATCTAGGGGTGATAATATTGAAAAGGACACATTGATATGGAAATTATCATCACTTGGTGCACAACAATGAGCCTTGTTGCACACCCGGTTTAACAATCTCAGAGGATATGTTTTAAAATTTAGAAAAATCTTTAAGAACCATCATGATGGACTTGAATAATGACAATTTATGACCTATGATAATCCTAATGTTGTATATATTGATGATAAGGTTTCATGAATTGGACATAATGTGATTTATTTTTCATGATTTCGTTTATTCGATTATGTTCAGTGTTTCTCACACTATGATTTTTTATTTCAGTCAATGTATGGATCTAGAAGGAATCATTTTAACATTGAATATACAGGAAAATTTAGTGACTATGAGTAAAAAAATTGAATGTAGACTAGTGAGAATGATATTGTGATTATTCCTAATCAACTATCGTGGTATATGGTTAACAATGAGAACTTTGGTGAGATTACTAAAGTGTAGATTAATAGGAAGATGATATTTTATGAATGGTCATGTGGTAATGAACATGGAGGAAGTAATATTTAGCTTCATACATGTCAAAAAGGTGAGATCAATAATCTGGAATATTATCTCAAATGGAGGGGAAAATGTTTTATATATCCAATTAAAGGTAATACAGAAAACAAATTTACATGGAATTTTATGTATTATATGTGTATAACTTGATAATTATCTAATTAAATTCCCTTAAACAAGGGTTAAACCCTATAATTAGGAATTCCCTATTCTATACAAAATAATTAATGTAAAATAATTGATGTATTTATTTATTTGGATTAAATAATTATGTATTTTAAGTATTTTATCGATGGTATTTTTTATAAGAATCATGAAACATCTAAGGATTATGTTATTTTTAGATGCATATATGTATCCATGTAATATTAACATAAGATTTTTGGATTCCATTAGGGGTTTATAAGGTTAAGGTTGATCATAAGTTCAAAGTCCTAAACAACCCTCTTGAGGTTTTCTGTGACAGGATTTTATCAAGATTAAGGATATTTTGGGGGAAAATTATTGAAATATAACACTTTGGGACTATATATGTTTTATTGAACAAGTTATTTAAGGATCAATTCATTTCCATTTTAAGGGCATAATATTAATGGTTTTTGTGTCCTTTAGGGTTTATCTTATCATCAATGTTGATGAAAATATGGGTTATTGCAATTTTGGAATTATATTAATATAGTTTTGGAAAATGAATATCCCTTATACTGGGAAACAACCAATCACACCTAGAAATTACACATGGATTAAACCCACAATTTAAGGGAGAAAAGGGTATAATTCCCACCCCTGGTTGATGTGAAAGAAAATTTTTTGGTGGGAAAACCTGAAGAGAGGTATTTATCCATATGTATCCTAGTTCTTTGTATGTCAAAAATATAAGGCAGAGAAAAATTATTAAGGGGATTCCGCAGCAATTATCCATACCATATTTAAAATGGGAAAACATCAACGTGGGTTTTGTCATCAGACACCCCAAAGCATCTAAAGGGAATAACACTATATCAGCTGTAATAAATTTCCTTACAATGTCAGCACACATCATTACATCATATACTATTTATCTATAGTTCAGATTGCCAGGATATATATTACGAAAGTTTTAAGGTAACATGGAGTTCCACATTCCATTATGTTTGATTAGGAGATGAGGTTTACCTCAATGTTTTGATGAAGCATTCAATAATCTATTGATGCAGATTTATGTTTTCTCACTATGTATCATACTTAAAAAGATGTTCAATATAAGAGAACAATTAAATAACTAAAGGATTTTTTGAGATCTCGTTCTATGTATTCAATAGGTGGTTGGTATTGATAATTTTGAATATTTTAGTTTTCTTAAAACAATATCTTTCACTCGAGATTTCATATGGCTCCTTATGAATCCATTAATGGAAAGAAGCCACAAAATCTAATATAATGGAATGAAGTTTCAGAAAGAAAGATATTGAGACCTAAGCTAGCTAATTAAATGAGAGATAAGGTTAGATAAATTATGAAAGTGAAACAAAAAATTTGAATAAAATTTTTGAATATAATCATTGATACGGTCTAGAATTTGAAGTTAGTGAGAAGGTTTTTCTATGAATATCTCCAAGGAAGAAATAAAGACAAACTAATCCATATGTATATCGATCCCTTTTAAAATTATGATTGTATTGGGGCCATATATTATCTATGGGAACTTCCACCAAACCTGTCTAATTTTCTTAATGTGTTCCATGTATCTGTCCTAAGGAAGTACATACCTGATCCATTAATTGTACTAAACTTAGAGGTCGTACCACTGTAGAATGATCTTTCTTATAAGTAACAACCAATGTCGATTATGGATCATAGAATGTTATAAAAAAAATACCACTAACCTAGTAAATGATTTTTTAGTGAAACCACCTAGATGAGGAAGTTATGTGGGAACCTAATTATGTAATGAGGTATAAGTATCCACAATTTTTCTTACAAAAGTGATGAATTTTTCGGGTTAAATTTATTTTATACGCGATTGAATGTAACACCATTAGATTTTATGAAATATATATTTTTTCAAATAAATTAATACTTTTAAATATTTTAGGTTACACAAAAAATAGATTTCATTTCATGTAACACCCGGTTTATCTTGCATTACATGCGAAACTGATTTCATTTTTTGTTATACAAAAGACAATGTTTAGCTTGGGTTACATGAAAAACATGTTTAAATAAAGCACGATATAGTATTAAAATATTTTTATTTAATATGATAGTTATCAATTAGCTACTGGAATGAAGGGTATGAATAACATAAATAAAATTATAAAAATTTATGGTATTCACATGAATTCTTTAGTGATTAATTAATATGAAATAAAAATGAAAATTATTTGAAAATAAAGAAAATATTTTTTTTGAAAAACTATTTTTACATACAAAAATTAATTTTAACAGAATAATTTTAAAAAATAATTTTTGGTGAAATATTTTAATTAAATTAATATATTATAAATTAAATCCAATGTTTACCATTTATCTTATTGGTTTTCTAAACTAGATATTAGAAAAAAAATTACTTATAAAATAATATTATTATAAAAATATGTTTTGTTATCTTTTGCGCAATTATTTTGACATTAATTTTTCCACTTGTAAAAATTTATATGAAAAAATGAACATAATTTTTTAAATCAACATGTAAAAATTACCTTGGAGTTAGTTTTTTGAGAAGATAAATTTTTTGATGAATAGTGAAAAATATAATTTTTATTAAGAATTTGAGTTTATTTTAAACCATTTAAAAAAATTAAAATTATTCTAATATGATTTTAAAAGTATAATTAGTTCAATAATATATCAATTAATCATATATTTGTCATTAGAGTCAGTTTCATATTTGATTTTTTATAATATATTTTTAATATTATGAATCTTTTCCCTTTTGGAAATGGTATTTTTATCTTGTTTGTGGGATTAATATTAAATTAAACATTTCCACTTATGTGAATGGAATTTGAAAAAAATAGAATAACTATTTTCAACCAAAATAATTTATATTTTCTAATAAGGTAAAATTAATTATTTACCATTATGAATATTAAAAGTAGTAAAAATTAATTTTCGTGGTTAAGGTGAAAACGTGTTTACCCGGGGTTAAACTAAAACTATTAGGGGTAAAATGACCTAAAAACATTTCCAACACCAATTTTATGGCCATATTATGACCTTATAACCTATTAGATTATATTATGACCCATTTTGGAGCCTTTTTTTAAATGAGAAACACGGGTACAATTTTTTTTCAGAAAGTACAAGTGTGCGACTCACCTTACTTACAAAAGGCCACCCCATATCCTCCAATCTTCAGACATAAAAACCCCAATGTTTTTTCCATGATATAAAAAATTAATTAAATTATTAAAAACATCATTTATTCCTTTTTTAGATCATAAATCTAAACAAGAATGAATTTAGGTTAAAACTAAAGAGGTTGTCTAAAGAAGAGGTAAATTTTTTAACTATACATTTTTTATTTCTTCTTTTAAATTCTAAAAAACTTCTTCAATTATGATGATATAAAAAAGTATCTAACATAAAATTATAATTTTTTATGTTAATATAATAAAATATACTCATCTCTTATTCCGTCAATTGGGATATGAAATCATTATTCCTATGTAAGGAAGACTACCGCCTCACAAACGGATGTTATTCGTTTTCCATCACCACCTATCATGGATAGAAATAATGATAAATTAAATGTTAATTTATGATATTTATTATATTTTAATATCTATATAATTATAATAAAACATCTACTTTCTTACCTCCTAACCCACTGGGAAATAATAACATCGCTCGTGTATACGAGACACTATCGCCACATGAACTGATGTGATGTGTTTTTCATTTATTTTTTACATGGATGGTAATAAGGATAGATTAAATGAATATATATTACATTTTTAAAATAATTATAGTTATTTTATTTTTATATCACAT
Organism: Viscum album; assembly: GCA_963277665.1. Lineage (NCBI taxonomy): Eukaryota > Viridiplantae > Streptophyta > Magnoliopsida > Santalales > Viscaceae > Viscum > Viscum album. Next base: position 729,372,956 of record OY728167.1, on the reverse strand, counting down.
ATACCTTCATTCTTTCCACTCCATGGGGGATACGATAACGTCGTTCGTGTGTACAGGGGGCTACCACCACATGAAGAGATGCGATTCATTTTTCACTAATGCTTTGCGTGGAAGGTAATGAGGATAAATTTAATTAATATATTTGATATATATATATTACATAAAAACTACATTGTAAATGTAATATTTTATTTACTTTTCTTTCATTTCATTTATCGAGATAATGGAAACAACATTCATGCGTACATATGGTCTACCATCTCCATGAGCGGTGTATTTAATTTTATATCTCTAACTTTTATGGATTACTATAAATATTTGTATATGGAATTTATATTATATTTATATAATTTTTAATATTCTGGATATTATTTAAATATTATGAAAATTACATGGACTAAAAATACCAAATCAAATCATACACTAAAAACAAAGCACTTATTGCCTATAACGTGACTTTAACGTGGAATTGTTAATAAAAAAGTAATTAAAGGTCATAAATAAATACTATATATGTTAAAATAAATATAATAATGTTTATTTAATAAATTTATACTAAACTTATATTTACTATATAGGAGTTTTGAACGTGCATGAAGGAGTTCTAAACTTAAGGTATGAGATTTCGGTTTCACTTTTTACTTCTATGAGAAAAATTCCATATTCACTGCATATTTCTTTAATGTGGTGTATATAAATCCCAAAAATGTATTTTATGATAATTATACTAAAAATTATAGGTAATTATATATCTGTTTTAGGATTTATCTTTAATGGGGACTACTATTCAAAAGATATCAATGTGGTAAAAGTTTGATGTTACAATCTCATTGTTTAGTAGGATTGATTTAGTTTATGCTTCCTATGATGAAATATTATGATCCATATATCAAGAAACTCATGAATTTTATTCTCCTATATTTATTTCATGAGAATAAATAGTTTCCCTTCATTTTACTCTCTTTATATACTCAATTGTTCAAAATAATGTTTTTAAACAAAAAGGGTCGTATTTAAATATTTATTCGAAAACACATTTTTCATCCATAACCATGTTTTCAAAAAAAATCAATTTTTTAACATTATATTCTATTTTTAAAGTCATTTTTACCCTTTTTTTAATTTTTATAAAAAAACATTAATGAAATATTCATTTTGATTTCAAATAAAGTCTTGTTTGGATTTTACTAGAAATGTAAAAAGAATTTTTGTTTTAATGTGTATGGAATTTCGTGCCATCCTGAAAACTCCGTGTTTTAATGAATCCATTAAAAAAATATATGGTTATTTTTAGTGAAATTTATTTTGAAAATGTTTTATGTTTTAAAAAAAGAGATTTTAAAAGTGTAAATTATATTTTCTTCAAGAAATGTTTATATGGTTTTTAAAATAATCCTTTATAAATTTACATGTTAATTTTCAAAGAAAATGATTTTGAAATGTTTAATGTTTGGAAAAGTGTTTTTTAAATTTGAAACGATATTTTACTCTGTAAATTTTCTATGTGATCATTAAAAATAATTTTCCATATAATATTTCTTCATTTAACGTTACTTATGCTTTACTGGGATATGATCCAAGGATTTTATTCTTAATACTTTTTCAATATTTTATATTTATTATAAAAAGATGATTATGAAACAGGTTTCTATTCTATGGGTTAGAGCATGATAAAATTATTATAAAAACCCACCACATTTTATATGGGTTATACACTGATAAAATGATTATTAATACCACCTATTTTTTCATGGGTTATCCTATGATGATAGGAAAAAAATGAAAATGAAACCTTCTTCTTTTAAAAATGTTATAATATGCTGAAATATTTTTGAAACCCATTTTTGTTCATGGGATATGATATTTTGAATGTTTTATGATCTTGTGGCACAAATATGTATGGACTATGTTATGGGTGATACCTATATCTCCCTAAAATTGATTAGGTAAATATGGATAAGTCATGAGTAAATATGATATACGTACACTTCAATACTTTTCATAGTGTTATTTGAGGATCTATATTTCATGTCCATAAATTCATGTGTGGATATGGTTTCATTTCCATAATTTTATGAGAGGGACTGATTTCATATCCTTAACTTAATTAGTGAACCTGTTTCAATTTATACATCTTCATAATATTATAAGAATATGTCTATGCCAAAAATATATGTTGTATACCAATTTTATTTTATCCAGGCTCATTTTATTTGAATCTATTAGTATTTATATCTTTTTAAATACCAATATTTATTTTGTGACATAATATTTTGATCTTTAATATGTTAGGTATGGTTTTCAAATGTTTTTCTCATATTCTCAAACCCTTATTACCATGTTATGTTTATTTTATTCCCACGATTACCATTACTGAGCATTTGATATTACATTTTTTTGTTTTCTTTTCCCAGTTTAAAAATAAAGGTTTTATGTAGGGTATGTTTTTTTAAGAGTACAAAAGGAAAATATCATTATGGGATATTTTTAAGATATTTCACAAAATAAGATGATATTGTACCTACTCACCAAAGGCACTAAACCATTATTTTTTCTTGGGCATGTAATTTTGAAATGTAATGAATATTCATATATGAAGATGTGTTATTTATATATGAGAAGATCGGGTCTCTATAAAATAATTGAAACATTATTTACATAAACATTAATATAAAAAACTAGAATAATAGATGTTAATACTTTCCCTAGTCAATAAACATAATCATAAACCATTCCGAGTAATACAGTGAATGGTATCAAAATAGTACATCCCTAGAAAAATGATCAAAATCCATCTATATAAATAATAATTATTCTATCCTTACATAATATTCCCAATGGAGAATAAGTAAAAAAATCATCTTTTTCATTGATGAATATAAATACCAAAAAACTCTACTAAAAACGTTATTGAGGAAAATATATATTTCACTTTGAAAAAAAATTTAAAACCCTAATTTGAAAAAATTCTTTTAAAAATAATTTTATTTCAAAATAAATTTGAAACTTATAATGGAATATTTAAAACATTGAGTGGTCATGATGGTGGTAAATTTCATTCATGTCGTACAAGTTAAAAAAATTTTCCTTTCATACTTTCAGTAAAATCCAAATGAGACTTGTTTGAAAAAAGACATGAAGTTTACTTTCATTTTTTTAAAATTCAGAAATAGGTAAAAATATATTTAATATATAATTTTCATAATCATAAATAAAATTTTAATTTGTTTTATAAAACATAGTTTTGGAAGAAAAATTACTTTCAACCTAAGAGAGAACTAAAGTCATATTTTCTAAAAAACAGTTTCCCAATATTTTTGGGTACCAAAGAGAGGAAAATGGTACTATTTCATGAAAATTTCAAGAATAAAATTTTGATAATAAAATTAATTAGTTTACTGAGGGATAGATTGTAATATTTCATAATTGAAAATTTAGTCACAAATATTCCTGATAAATAATTAAATTGTAATTAAACCATTATCACTTTTGTAACTTTTGAATGAAAAGCCCTAGAGAAAGAAATAACTTCAAAATAAACATAAAATAACATGATAATAAAGGGATTAATTATATGATATATAAATGGGGTATTATATACAACACATAAAATAATTAAGTGCTGAATATGGCATACATTTCACAGAAGTAAATGTGAGACGGGAAACCCTTACCTCTAGTTTGAGTCCCTTCATATGTATCCAAAACTTCTATATAATAGATAGAGTTTTATAATATATATATTATATAACTATTATAATATACATAATACCATATATTATCATATTATTACATTTTACAACCCTTTTGTTAATAATATTTCATTAATTTCATTCTTTCTGGTGTTAAATGTGTTTTTCCCATGAGTGTTTTGTCTCAAATGTTTTGGTTATTATAAATAGGATATAGTTCCATAATCTCCAGATTTATATTAATGTTATAAATATTTTTTTATTACATAAATCCTTAGAACCATTTTTGAATGTTTTACATGCAAATGAATCGAATCGCTTCATGGATACGGTAGGCCGTACGTACGCACGAGCTACGATATCGTTTCATTAAACGGTTAAAGGGTAAGGAATTGTATGATATATTAATTTTATATAATTGATATAATGTAATATATATGACATAAATTAATTAAATTTATTCTTATTTTTATCAACTTGGGGTTTTTAAAAGAAATATTATATTTGATAGCATATATGATACACCACATCGAGATTAAGAGAACATCTAAATATTATTTTTAAAATGTTACCATTATAAATTAGCCATTAGAATGGATGGAATGTGAAAGGTTAACTTAATTTTGAAAATTTGGTTTTAAAATTTATATATAATTAATTATTTGGTGACCAATTAATAATAAATTAAAATGAGTCCCTTTTTAATGAAAATGGAAATGTTTTTCTAAAAAACTATATAAATTTGTGGCGTTTTATAACAATAAAATAATAAAAAACACACTATTTGGATTATATTAATTATATATATATATAATATTCATCTAATGTTTACCATTCATCTTATGTTTTTTCTAGGAATGATATAAGAACAAATCCAATTTTACGCATAAAATAACTATTTTTCTAAAAAAGTATTTTTCCCAACTTTTAATGGAGCAGTTGTTTTAAATATAGTTTTTGACACTTTTATAGATTAAATTTGAAAAAATTAACTTATTATTTTAAATATGAATATCAAAATTTACTTTGGATTAATTTTTTTATTTTTTTATAAGATTCATGTTTTGATGAATAGTGGGAAATTACAGAATTTTAATTGAAAAAATATTTTTTGTATAAATAATTTATAGTGTTAAATTATATTTTTATTGGTTTTAAAGTATAATTATATAAATTTAATATCATTTAATCTAATTTAGGTTATTATAATTAATTTAACATTGAAATTGGATATACATACTTTGTGAACTTTTGACCATTTTTATTTAAAAAAACCATTTGTTTCGTCCCGTGTGCGAGATTAATTTTTAATGAATTTACGAATATTCCATGTTTTAAATTTTTAAAAATGGGTTTCATATTTTGGAATCAAAATATTTAATTTTTTAACTGGTCTCTTTAATTTTTGGACATTATGAAGAGTAACTGTAGTATTTTTTTTATTACCATGGTTAAGGGTAAATCACGTAATTAAGGGTAAAAATAATACTATAAATATAGAAAAATTACTCTAAAACTAGTAATAATTTTATTGGATGATTTATTATAGAAAAATGAAGAATAATTTTTTAGATTTTATGGCCTCTTGGATCCGCTTGGATGGCATTAACCATTTTATTGTATTTTATATTCAGAAATGTCAAATATGTCATACTCATGTTTTTAAAAAGTATTACATATTTTATATGAAGTTATAGAGAACATATATTTGACTATAAATACTCATTTGAAAGATAAAAATTATATATTTATTATTTTAATTCATTTTTAATTTTAATAAATAAATAACTACCATAAAGGATTACATAATAGTGATGTGGTAATTGTTTAATTAATGGAAATAAAAAATAAAAGAAATTAAAATATTAAAATAAATATAATTTGAGATAATTAATGTTATCCACAAATTTGTTAGATAACATTGACATTTTATTGAAGTTTTATAAGTATTTTATCAAATTTATCATGTTTTTATTATATTTTTAAAAATTCAAGTAATGAATTGTGTCAAAATTAACATTAATTATATTTTTAAATAAATAATATTTTATTAAATGATATAAAATCCATAAAAATATAAAATTAATCCAAAAGATTGATATAAGGTTTCAAATTTTGCCAATGATCAATTTTTTGTTCTTTTTGGAATTTTATTGTATCAATATTAACCCTTAATGAGTAGAAACACATGTTGTCACAGTATGAGTTTAAATGGTTAAATACGGGTTAAAAATATAAGTATTAAAAAATAATAAAAACTTGTATAATTTTTATTTTATGAATTTATTTCTACACAAAATCATACTATATTATAAATAAATCTATTTTTATCCATTTGGGATAGAAAATTTGTTTATATTAATTTAATATTTTGATGAATTCCAATATTGCCCCTCCCCTCTCTTAGAAAAACACACCTCTTTTTATCTTTTATTCATAACTAAAAACCTATCTTTTCCAATATCTATAATAATAATTTCATATTATCCCTAAAAACATCCTAGATCTATTATTTTATGCATTACACCAACCTTAGTTGTCTTAAGATGTTATGTAATGAAGATTTCTTGAAGAAATGATATCGTTTTTAATTAAGTGTTTGTATTTTATTTATTCTTACACTTCCTTAAAATATTCCAAAAACATTTTTAAATAATAAATATAGTATCAAAAATTTAATTATATTTTATTATACTAATATCGTCTCTTAAATCCATATCCACTTCCATCAAATGTGAAAAGAATTAATCATTCGTGTGTACGGAGGACTGCCACCTCGCGAACTCGTATAATTCATTTTCCATAACCATCTCTCATTACTGGTAATAATAATGTAATTAATGTTTATATATGATATTAAGTATTAATTTATCTTTATTTAATAATAATATATCATTTAGGCCCTTACACTTCTTTTCACCAAAAAATGATAACATCGTTTGTGCGTACGTGAGAACTATCACCTCCACGAAGAGATGCGATTCATTTTTCATCACCATATCACATAGATGATATATATAAGTGAATTTAAATGATTAATATTATATTAATTATATTATTATAGTTATTAAAAGATAAAATAATACTTAACTTATTCTGTATTGATCATTGAAATATGGAAACATTACACATGTGTACGTACTATTTATCATCTCCGCGATTATAACATAGTTCATTTTTCATATAAAAATATAATGGAAATATTTAAAGGTATAATTTATGTATATTATTTTTATAATGGAATTAATATTATTCTTTATATTATATATTAATTACCAATTTGACTATTTAAATCATACCAAAGTAATTTTGGACTTGAGTACTGAATATCATCAAAATGTCTGACATGAACTTGAATAATTAATTATTTTTTATAACATGATAATGAGTGATATAAAAGGAATAATAATAATTAATAAGGTTCTAAAGAATGTAAATAATTAAGCTATGTTTATTATTCAATAATCTAGATATTTTATGTGATGAGTCAGACTCAAGGTATGAGACTTCATCTCAATTTCCTTTTGTTGAGGCATAATTTGATGTTATGCATCTATATTCTTTTATGAGGTGTATAAAAATATCCACTAACATGTTATGTAATTAATTTTTTTGTTCTAATGATATTTAAATTTTTCTTAATTTTTACTCATTCATCTAGAATACAATTTGACTGATTACAATGTAGTAAGGGAATTTTTAACCCAATTTCCGTTCTTTGGGTGAAACTTCTACTTCTTGATTATGTCATGCTAAGATTATGTGTGAAATTAATTTTTAATATATTAGGTTTTATTTCATCTTTTTTTATGTTTATTTGAATTGAAGAAGAAAATTTAATTCATTTTATTAATTCTCACTTCAATAATAAGAAATTTTTAAGGGATTATTTAACTAAAACATAATTTTAAATGTTTCAAAGATTAATTCTTCTAAATGTTTGTATTTTATATCCATGATTTCAAGATGGATTTTATGAATTTATTTCTATGTAAATGAATTTTAAAATATGGAAATATTAAAATTTCTCACTAATTTTTTGAAAAGGGATCTTTTTAGGGTTTATGTAAGGGCCATTCTTTTGAAAACCTCTTTTAAAGTTTCTCTTTCAACTATATTTACAAAATCCAAACGAAATTTTTTTAAAATATACAGAATAAATAGAATTTACCAATTTCATTTCAATTTAATGTTTTGATGCTTCCATTACATGTTTACAATTATATTTTCAAATAATGTGTTTTCATTTATGAGTGTGTGAATTTGTAAAAATGAAAAGTTATTTCAAAGTGGAGAATTAATTTTTCTTTTATGCATGATTTATATGTTATAATTATGTTATGGTTCTTGGGAATTATTTATAAGTACAGGTAGTGCCATGATAAACCGATGGATGTTGAGACCATTATATATCTCCAATGGATTGGGTAATGAGAAAATGTTAATCACTAGGGTTTCTCATAAGAGATTAATAGAATACATTGTAGTGGTTATTCCAAATTTATCCACAAAATTTACTCCCTATATAGATAGGATAACTACAGTAAATATAATAGCAATATGAAAATGATGTGACAATTTAAATTTAAGATTTATGTTTTCTAAGTATTTTTATAGGAAAATCATGATTCCATGAGGTAAGATAAATATCTCATGTTTTATGTGTGAAAATTATAAAATTTTTAAAATTTTGTTGTGGGTTTATAAGTATTCATAGAATAACAGTCTCTTTCTTTCCTTTTATACCCCTTATTGAGATTTTAGTTCTCAACCGAAGTTTTAAAATGATTTTAATAGGATTTTAGTGGGATTATTCATAGTTATGGGATCAAGGGGATATTTGTGAATATTTTTCTTATAGTGAAATCATGTTTTATTTTAAAGTGTGTTATACTATGTAAAAAATGGAAACTGAATAGAACTTTCCACTTATAATTTATGTGTTTTCTTTTTAAGAGTTTTTACTAATTATATGAAGCTATAAAATGAAAAGATCCTAGAATGTGGAATATTGTAAAAAAACTCTAGAATATGTAATTTTTAAGTATATGTCCTTACAATATTACTTTTCATGTAAATAATTACTAGAAAACGAATCACATCATTTTGTGAGGATGAAGTCCGTCATACACACGAGGGACGCTAATGTATTTCAAATGGAATTGAAAGTAAATTTTTTAAATTTGATATTATAACTTCAGGAGTATAATTATATCACAAATATTATATATATCTGTTAAATATATCATTATATCTAACCATGATATGTATTTATGGAAAAAAAGATAAATGAGTTCGTGAGTTGGTAATCCTCCGTACACATGATTAGTGATCATGTTTCCAATTTGATGGATGTGGAGATAGATAAACATTTTTATATCAAAATAATAACATCTAAGTATATGTTATATACTAGTGTAATATATTATAAGTGTTAAGACAAAATTTATGGTTATAAAAGTTGAAATAAAAAGAATGATCTTAGTGTAGAAAATTAACCTATCTTAGAAAAACCTCTATTAGATCTCTTATTAAGGACCCTAGGGTTGGTCTTTTGGAAAAAACATAAACTCTATAATGTATCTAAGTATTTTATGGAGGGATTTTGGTATGTTTTTTTCAATACAAATGGCTTGAGACATGTGAATATGAGAGTGTCGTGAGTTTCCTTTTTAATTAAGGAGTGAAATAATTTTAAATACCCCAAAGTTTTAAATAATGGGAAGTCAGTCTCTCCCAAAGTGCCTAAAAATATATAAATAATTGAGAGGAGGTATGATATTTTGATTCAAATTTCAATAAATAAATTTTTTTTGAACATGTTATTCCATAGTATTTAAATTTACATAATTTTACCATTTTACTTTTTCGCTACGGTAACAAGTCTTTTTACTCGAAGTAATTTTTCCATTAATCATAAAATAAAATAATCATTATTATATAATTTAATTATAATTATTCTAAATATTACATAAAATTTATAAAATAAAAATTATTTGTTTTTGGAAATTTAATTTTAACAAACGCGCATGTAACGTATATAACCTCATTTTAACTTTAACCACGTTAATTAATTCATTATTGATTTTATTAATTATTATAACCATAAATCGAGTTGACCATGTTAAAAAATATTAATTATTATTATTCCAAATATGGAATCAATTTTATCATAATCAACTCACATAATTTAAAAAATTTAATGTACACTTAAACCTGTAGATGCGAAGAAAAAATGGCTTTTCCAAAGAAAATCATTCAACTGTTTAAAAAGTTTTTATGTCATAATTCAACATGAAATTGATTACAATGACTTAATTTTTTTAAATTATAATATAATTTAACTAATTATAATTTAAAATTAATTTAAAATAAAATTTAACAAAGAAAATAATTGAAATGAGAATGTATTTTTCAATAAAAATCAGTATTTTCCCGTATTCAGCAAAAATTAAATCTTTTCAGAAAATTATAAAAAATTCACCCAAGTATAATTTGGAAATTTAGATTTTAAAAATGAATTTTATTTTTTAAAATAATATTTTTAAAAATGGAAAAAAATAATTTAAAATTATGTGTCCAAAGCGCAACTAAATCACCTTTTAGAAAAATATAAATTTTTAAACATTTTATTCCCTTTAGAATGATTTTTATTATCATTTTTAATCAATTTTCAACCAATGTGTTTATTTTTTATATGTATAAAACATATAAATTTTATAATTTTGTTATTACTATTAATAATTTCCAATCTAAATTCTATGTTATTATGGTATACTGTATGATGGTTTATTTAGGCCTGGAGTTGCATGTTTTGTAAGATATCTAAGAGATTGGATTTATTTATAAATAAATATATCATAAAATCATGGTGTGTTACATTCTTCTATAATTATAGTGTTGTGTATCAAATTTTCTATCAAATATGATGTTCTTATTTTGAAATATCAAGGTGTTAGTGGATTCGTTTGTTAACCTATTTATTTACATTAAATCATAAGGTTAGAATTGTTTAACCCTTTATATGTAAATGGAATTAACCATATAATTCATGAACAAGATTAATAAAAAAACTAGATAGAAATTTAATTTTGATGTTTTTTCTTTATACCATGATAAAAGTTTGCCTCCTGTTTTCCTAGAGAGTGTGTTATCTATACAATTATGGTTAGAATGTTTTTATGCTATGTATTAACATTTTGATATTAATGGGAAATTGTAAAGATTGTATAGCTGGGAATAAATTGATTAATTGGATTTTGAGTTTATAGATGAGGCATATTAAAGGAATTTACTATTAATTTTGATTTTATGTTAATCAAATTGATGCAATGTACACATTCAATTGAATTCTATATTCTTTGTATTAATGTAATGAATAAATAATGTTGATCATGTTAACACTAGTTGATAAAAATAATGAAATGGCATGTTAAACGAGAATGGTACTTATAACAGTTTTTTGAAACCATACTTATTGCTGAAATCATGCAAAGCATTTGATAGTTATTATAGTGTGATTCCATACATTTCATATAGACGTAACCTATGAATAATGAATTGGTTAATTCAAGATGGAATAAAAATGGTTCTTTCTACAGATAAATATTTGGGGGAAAGAGTTCCCAATTAATCATAAAGGCCAAATTCCATATGTTAGGATCCATGAGATCTAGTTTACATTTGAAATATTAATGCTTTATTTAGGGCCATGTTTCCATGTTTTATATTTTTATTTTATTGATTCCTTATAGTGTTCTCTGTATAAGAGCCTTGTGAGGTGATATTGGGATAGATAATCCTGAGAATACTGATGTGATATGTGGTGGGGAGCCAAGATGATGTGGTTCTAGTTGACACCTATGATAGTGAGATGCATCAGGATTTTCATGCTGGTTGAAGGGATGATACCAGATATGATGAAAAAAAGTTAAATCTAGGCTTACCCTTTATTGTGATTAAGGACTAATGCTTTCTTGAAATGAATCTATTTAATAGTCGATGGACGAGTTTCTTGTTTTATCTCATTTCCTTTCCCCATTTCCTTAGGCAGATGGATGTGCTTTGTTTTATATTTCCTATTGGTGGTATTTGAGGATGAATTTCATAGAGTACCTAGATTATGTAATGAATTAATAATGTTTAATAAATTACTTAACCCATATAGTTGGTGTTTCTAGAATGCAAACATTATGTTACTCTTGAGAAATTGTGGATTCGGGTTGGATTGTGCCTGAAGAGAAGGGTCTTGGATTTGGATTGATATTGATATGTAATTTGGAATAATTAAATTTTATTAATGATATAAATTGATGTTTAATTAATTAATTAATATAAAAATGATAAAAAAATAATTTAATAATTTAATGTAGCTATTTAATGCTTGTGTGCTTATACGATTTCTAGTCCCTAACAGTTATAGTTGGGTGTCTATGTTATCATAGATACATTTGAACCTAGGACTAGATTACCACCATAGTGTTGTTATGAGCTATATTATATCATTTATATTCTTTGATTTAATATTTTTTCCCACACATTTTATTTAGGTTGACTTACACCTAGTGGTCTGTGGGAGGGTGTTTTCCCTAACATCCTTTTGGGAGGATGGATGGATGAGTACTCCCTATGACCCCACTCTCTTATCTTGGCAGTAACATGTGTTGTTTTGTTCCAACTCTTTCCATTTCTATTTTGAACCATCTCTGCATATGGAGGCATTGTGCTCCTTACTTCTCTGCATTAACACTTTCTAATGTTTGGTGACTTCCACAACTCTAATCAGTGATGTCAGCTCCATGATCGAAATGCGAAGATGGTATGTTGGTTCCCCCCTCAATGGATTTTTTGTAACCCTGAATTCAGAAGTCTAGAGATGTTTCCTTCTACAATTACATTGGATTAAGATACAATGGATCACAACCCAAAGGGCTTATCAATTTAGTAATCTTGGAAAACTAGATAAAAATATGAGTCATATATTACATTTGAATACAAAAATTACAACATAATATTTTTTGAAAACAAATTTATTCTCTCTATATAATCCCTATATATAAGTCATAGAAAATTTTGTGTACTCTTGATTAATGGAAAAAAATAAGGGGAGCGCAAATTCTCAGTAAGGGTTAAATAAAATGGGAGAAATAATGAATCAATGTGAATACTCAACTTGGAAAGTTAAATAACTGATCACATGTTCCATTTAAATAGATGGATAATTAAAATAAACATTTCAATGTAAATAACTAAAAACACATACCATTTAATCAATTAATAGAAAATTAAATTCATCCAAATATAATATCATAGTGAAAATATTCTGGATAGTAATAACTAAATTCTGAATGAAGGAAATTCTTAAATATTAGACGCCATATTTCCCAGGTACATGGAACCTTTTCCATCAAGAATTTTCACAATACGGTTTAAAACATACTAGGTAGAAAACTATTTATCTAAGTCTAGACAAGTTATTCATCCCATGATACCATCAATGCATTGAGGGGATTACTTTAAATAGTCCCCAACCCATGACATACTGCTCCAAAGCATTAATTATATATCTAATAATAAATTTCATTCATATACAATGTGCCTTATCAAATTTATATATTTAGTAAAGAAGACATATTTATCAATATTTCACAAAATAATCAAATAACTTTCAATGTGAAAACCGTATATAAAAATTGTATATGGTTTATTTAATAATCATATCCATGATAAATAATGCAGAGATTTAGGGGAAATTTATTGTACATTGATCATGAGAAAGTGAACATTTCAAAGTAAAGTAATTAACTAAAAAATGAATAAAGGATGTGAATGTATATATGTTACATAGTCAAAATGATTATAAATCATCCACATGAATAATAAATATGGAATTAATAAAACATAGCCCCATTAGATTATATATAAAATAAGGATTGTTATTATTGATGAATAAAAATACTATAAAAAGATCATTACAAACATTTTTTAGGAAAATATCATTTTCAATTGGAAAACATTTTTAAATATAATTTTCTTTTAAAATTTATATAAAAACAATTTATTTAAAATATCTTTCTAAAATTTCAATGGAATATTGAAAGAAATGACAGTGCGTAATACCGTAGAAGGTATAAAGAACATTCCTTTTGCATTGTAATATTTTTAGAAAAGTTCCTTTTTTAGATGATGAGAAGGAGAATCATTTGATTTTTTAAAAATTTAATTGGAAAAATTGGATTTTAAGTAATCATTTTTAAAAGGTTAAAGAAAACATTTTTACAAAACATTATTTTTTAAGAAAACAGAATTTTGAGTGAAAAGAGAAATGAAGTTGGATTTTATTAAAAAAAAATCTCAAAAACATTATGTACCAAAGCATGGGAACATATTACTATCACAAAAAAGATCATGAATAACCAATGTAGAATAAAATTAAATGTTTTATAAGACAATGATCATTTAATTTTCATTAATATAAATTCAAGAATAAACAATCTCAATTTGAATGAGATTTTGAAATAAACCCTTAAATGATGGTAACATTGAACTGTGAATTAATATAATAATTTATAATGTGAAAAAATTTAAATCCAAATTAAAAAAGTTGAAATAAAACAATAGATATTGAAAATTCATTATACATATATCCATATAATATTGATGATAATAATGAATTTATATAACCGAATCAAAAGAAATTGAGTTATGAAATTTCTTTACTACTAGGTAAATTTACGCTCAAATCAACTTAGATGAAATAATTCAAAATGAAACATAAAATACAATTAAAAATTATTTATTAGATATAATACATATAAAATGGATAGTATATACACCATAAAAAAGTAATTAGATGCATAACATTACAATATGGCCCAATGAAATGAAATTGAGACAGAATCCCTTACCTCACCTTTTTCCTTTTGGTCATATTTTATTTAAAACCATATATAGTGGTTTTAAACATGTTATTAACTTAATATAAGACCATATTAATATGTATTATATCATATATTATTCTTTTGTAACATCTTATAACCCGTTTTTTTAATAATATTTCATTATTTTCACTGTTTCAGGTGTTAATTTCCTTGCTTTTCGAGTATGCTTTGACTTTTTATTTTTTTTCCTCTCACATTTATCATTATTTAATCATATAAAAAATTTAAAAAATTATTTGAATATAATAAATATTCACTATATAAGTGTTTATATTATTCAATAATTTTTTTGATAGAAATGAAATAAACCGTTCTTGGAGATGGTGGGTCGTAAATACACATGAACATTGTTTCCATCTTCTTATTATATTAATAGAAACATAATATATATATATTATCATTAAATTATCATTTTTATTTCATATATATCAAATATTTTTATTAAAACCATTCCTGATACAGTCTATGTAACGTGTGAATGAATCACATTGTTTCTGGAGGTGGTAGTTCATCGTACACACGAGCGACTTTATCATATTCCCCCAAAATGGAAATCATGAAGGTATGTGTGATATAATAATTAAAAATAGAATAATTTCATAATAAATATCATATATATTATATATAAACTATAAATACACAATTATTCTCAACCCTTAAAATGGTAATGGAAAAATAATTACATCGGTTCGTGAGGTGGATCTCCGCCGTACGCACGAAAAACGATTTCAAAACCCATTTGATTGATGTTTGTAAACTTTTAGGTCATACCCTTAAAATAATAACATATCATTATATTTAATATACTGATGTTATTATATAATCATGGTATAAGAAGAATTTTATGAGGCCAATAAGGAAATATAATAAAAACACTCTTATAAGAACGTTACCTCTACCTCAGGAAACCTCATTGTGTTTGCCCTAAATCCTAATTAATTTTTCTTTATTCAAAAGATAATTATTATAGGATTATTAGGGGAAATTTTGAAGTTATTTTAGTAGTTATTTACAGAACCAATGTGATTTTTAGGTTTAAGTATAAGGGGAGAGGGGGTTGCCCTTTTATAAGTTGTGCGAGTGGCACAATTGTAGTTTTTTGAATGAGTCATTTCCATCCACGTTTTTTTCATATCCTTAGGCCCCAATAATATAACTAATAACCAAACCAAACCAGTATGGAATTATGAAAAAACATGAAATACATTATCCAAAACTAAAAAATATATATGTAATGTCAATTACATGTTGAGTGTCAATATAAAAAACCAAAATAAATAAAGACAATAATAACTCCCCAGCGAGTACTGAATCATTTTTGGTTACCTCATCCATGCTCCATCCCAACTCAACCATATAACATAGGACCTTTTCCCTTATCCTATCCCGCAAACATAAATTATTTTCACATACTGATCAAGAATCCTGATTAGGGTGTGAGTAAAACTCACTAGGCCACCACTAATAACATCCAAAACAATATCCAGTCAATAACAATTCATGTAGTTGTATAAATATTAATGTACAATGAATAATTAAATAGTTATCACATGATTTATTATTCTTATATTAACCACAGAAACCCCCATGTTCTTAAGGAAACCAAACTCTCAATATCTACTTCATCCCATGAAAGTGGCTGAACTATCTCAAAGGGATATCACATATCAAAAAACCATTTTTATTAGTCATCAATTCATTTCAATTCATATTATGCCCAATTGACACCATAGTCCAATGCCAACATTTTAGGACTAGATCGCTATGCCTAAGACCTATTGTGTATTTAAAGTAGTAATACATAACCCATAACTCATTTATCAAATTATCACACAAGTGGGATTTTAGATAATAAGTCTATTTCCCACACTCATATATCAATTTAACACTCTTGGAATTTGAAGCCGCAGTCCATGTCCCACACAAACTTATGAATTTATCACTATGGGATTTTAAATCAGTATTCCATGTCTCACACACAACTATCACATATATCACAATACACAAATATCCAAATATCAAATGTATCTCAATATCAAATGTATCAAAATTTCATAAAAATTAAGGTTAATCATTACTAACCCTATTTTAAAACATTTTTATTAAAGTGTACCATTCCAATTCATTAAAAAAACAAGGTTCAACAAATTAATTCACATGAAATAATATGAAAAATCACCATTAAACCATTTATCATCATTTAATCATATAACTCATTTACCCAATTGGAACTGGAAAACGCATCCACAAAATATTACAAATGCTTGTATACATGATCCAAGAGTGTATCATATTTCACAAGAATTTATTTGGAAGGTTGTACAGACCGAAGATAGTTACAAATTTGGAGTTATAAACATTTGAAGTTGGGTTGGAAAATTGGTTCACATAGCCCTTTCATGAAGCTCCCTCCACGACTACGGGAACTTGAGGGAACTTGACCGGAGCCTCCGAGAGGATTGCAATGACTGTGATGGTAGCCTCTAAAATTATGATAAACTTGAAAGAACTCCCTCCAGTTGTGGAGTGTGACTTTCTTTGCGGTGTCATTTTCTCTTCGCGGTGCACATTTTTTCTTCGCGGCGAGCTCCACCGACCTCCATTTCCTATAAATGGCCAGATCACCCCCTTTATACAGATGGTTACACCACCCCTTTGGTAGCTGATCTCCCATTTTGCGGTGCTCCAAAGCACCACGATGTGATTGCCTTTGCAAAGGGCTCCGCCCTTTACGAACAAGGAAGCTCATTTGGTTTTCTCGAGGCTCTGTGAATCCCCTTTTCTCTGTGAGACATTGACCTCCACAAAGACCTTTGCTCCATGAGACCCAAAGCTCCGAGAATCCCATTTTCTCTATTGATTCATTAAGGGTTCCTTATGAATTTTCCATTCCTTTATGTTTTAAAAATCACAACAAATTTATTTTAAGGAAAATTATATTTTCTTTAAGGATCATTTTCTAAGGAAAATTTTACTTATGTAAGGAAATGTTTATTCTTACCTTTGTTTTCATTATTCAAATTCTAATCCCTCTAAATATAACTCTTTTTATTTCTAAGTCTAAAATTCTGTTTCAAATATAAAACCTCGAAATACAATAATTCCTTGGATATAGAGTGTTCTATTTTCAGATTTTGAATTCTCTAAAATCTAGACGTTGAATTTTATGAATTCAGGTTCTGAATTCTGTGAAATTCAGACTCAAAATTCTATGAATTCAGGTTTCGAATTCTCTGAAATTCAGACTCCGAATTACTAAGAATTCATATGCCTAATTCCTCATAATTTAGACTCAAATTAATTAGAATTCAGACTCCAAATTCCTTAGAATTCAGACTCCAAATTTCCCGAAATTCTGATTCTGAATTCATTAGAATTCAGACTCCGAAATCTATAGAATCTAGATTTTGAATTTTTTGGAATGTAGAATCTGAATATCCCTTTCTTATAGATTCTAAATGTTTATTTGGTTAGAATTAGAACTTTATTTTTTTTCTTATAATTTTAAAAATAGATTTGGTTAAGAAACCTTATTTTTCTTACACTTGTTAATGTTATGAAACAATGTCGTACAATCTGTTTCTAACTAACTGTTGTTTGAGTGACATGTGTATAGGTCCCTCTGAGATTCAAGGAAAAATATGAACATTGGAGGAGGGATCCGACCATTGGAAAAGTTGTTATAAATAAGAGCTCATTTGAATGAGCTCATAACCATTCCATCACTCTAGATATAACATGCTGCTGATGTGATTTCTAGATAGAGACTCTCATGATTTGAGTGGTTCTGAATATCTTGTTCATATTTTTTTGTGCAACTCGGATTTTTTCTGTTATCAATCGAGGGATTCCGGGGATAGGATGACAGAGGTGTCGACTACATTAATATTCAAGGACTTATAGGGATAGGAAAAAAGAGGTCTTAACTACCTTAAAGATCGAGGGCTTCCGGGGATAGCAAGACAGATTCTGATCTTCCTATTGAGGGCTTATCCTGGTGTGGGTAAGACAGAATTTCTTGAAAGTATAAATCAAGGGACCTTTATCCAATGTTATTAGATACCTTACACTTTGGGTTAAAATATTTCATACTTGTTACTTTTTTTTCAAGTTTATTTCTGTTATATTTTAATAAAGGAATAAACTATAAATTTCTTATACATTCATGTACTTTTATATACTCTGATAAGTAAGATTATATATGCTTTAAGGTATAATATTTTCCTAGTAAACTTTCCATAAGATTCATTTTCCGAAACCATTTTTTTAAAACCTTGTCATTGTTCTTTAAGTTTAATTTCCAGAACAATATTTACGGAACCTAGAAATTTGTTTAGTATAACTAAAATAGGTCTTGTGAATTAACCTTGTTTAACTTTATTAAACATAGTTTTCCTTAAGGATAAAAACAAAAGCTTTCAAACTTACAATTCACCCCCATCTGATTCCTCCAATTCTCTTGATCTTGATGAAGGTGGGAAACTAGTAGATCACATATCAGTTA
Organism: Viscum album; assembly: GCA_963277665.1. Classification (NCBI taxonomy): domain Eukaryota; kingdom Viridiplantae; phylum Streptophyta; class Magnoliopsida; order Santalales; family Viscaceae; genus Viscum; species Viscum album. The sequence goes on along the minus strand of OY728167.1, from coordinate 729,353,820 downwards.
GAGGTATGATATGAATTTTACTATAATTGATATAAAGTCATCCAGACGTAATGTTTTCAGTGTGCTTATGTTCTAGATAACAAAATAATCCAAATTAATCTCATTTAAAAGTAGTGAAAATAATTTTTCACTATTTAATGGGATCGATGGATTTAGGAAGTTTTTATACTTCTTTAAATGATTTGATATTAAATTGTTTTTCAGATGCAGATTTTGGTGGATGTAGAATGGATACGAAAAGTACATTTGGAACTTTTCATTTCTTATGAGATTCATTAGGTTTTTGGTCATGCAAAAAATCAATCCTTGGTTGTACTTTCCACTGATGATGTGGAATTTGAAGTAGCTGGAAGTTGTTGTGCTCAATTATTGTGGATAAAACACACATTCATAGACTATTACATGAGTTTTACTAAAACACAGATTTTGTGTGATAACACTAGTGCCATTTCCCTAAGAAAAAACTCTGCACATCACTCTCATAAAAACACATTGATATTAGGCATCACTTTCTTAGGGATTACACAAAAAAAGGAGATATCATTCTTCAATTTATCAGAAAGCAAGATAAACTTGTAGATATTTTCACAAAATATTTACCACCTGATAGATTTGAATATATTAAACAAAAGTTAGGAATTATAACCATAAGTTAATCTTCTCTATAAACTTTTTGTTTAAATCTATATCCTCACAGTAAGAAACTCCTTTTCGTAGGGGCAGTAAATTTTCTTGTTAGGCAAAAAAAAAGTTCGTAGTGAATATTTTTTTATAACCAAAATTTTCCATAATCAAAAATTTTCATTGTCACAAATTTTTCATAGTCAAAATTTTTTCATAGTAAAAAGTTTTTCATAGTTAAAAAAATTTCGTAATAAATTATTTTTCGTAGTCAAAAATTTTTCGTAGTCGAAATTTTTTGTGGTCAGAATATTTTCATAGTCAAAAATTTTTCATAGTCAAAATTGTTTCGTAGTGAAAATGTTTCATAGTTTAAATTTTTGTAGTTAAATTTTCGAAATCAAAAGTTCTTCAAGAAGATTTTTTATTATTATCGATAATTTTCATATGAATCAAGAAGGTATGTTTCCTTACTTAAATTTTCGTAATAAAATTTTACTTGTTGTTATTTTCTTATTTTAAGGAAAAAATTTAGATTCATTTTTCTTAAATCCGATTTTTTATCTTAAAAACCTAAAAAGATCAGAACCTACCAAATTCCTTCTTCAATTTTCATCTTAACCGTCATATCAGATCAAAATTATTTCAATCGTTGGATATTTTTGGGAAGATGAACTGGCACCTCAAACGCTTATATAAAGGGCCCCCAATGGTTTTCCCACATCAGATTTCTAGCCCTTGTGTACTGAAGCTATGTTGCTCTTCTTAAGGGTCGTTCTGAATTTTCTTGTTTCCTCAAATCCGAATGTCTTCAGAAGCATCCCCACATAAGAAAATGTCGATTGTAAAGGAAATATTTGAATGTAAGATCTACAGGGAAAAGTTAGTAGATCTGAATTTCATTTCCAAATAAGATTCTCTTATTGCAAAGAATATCATATTGAATGGTTGGGAGAGTCTATGTGTATCAAAACCTAAGGGATATGATCCGGTGTATCCATAGTTGCTGATATAATTTTTTGAGACTGTAATTTTTTTTGATCAAGATGGAAATGATAAGTTTTCTTTTATGACCTATGGGAAAAAATATTCTCTTTCTTTCGGTATGGCTGCTAAGATCATTAGAATTCCTTATGAGGGAGAAGCTGAATTCTGCACTCACAAGCTACTGGATGTATCTAGAAGTTTTAATAAGGAGAATTATATAGAGTGACATGGTTATTTAGGAGTAAAGACACTGAAAATCAACCATATTTCCACAAATCTTCAGATTCTAGAGTTATGGGTTCAGGGTTTTATCATTCCGAGTAAAGGGGATAAGGCACCCTAAAGAAGAGTGACATTTATATTCTAGATTTTCTAGTGAACCTTAGGAAAATTAACATTGTGTTGTATATCATTCTTAAAGTTTCAAATATAAATAATGGAACAATCAACTCTCTGATTATAATGTATATTGCTATTCATTCCATTCTCATAGTTCTTTTTCTTGATTCGTTCAAAATTCCATGTAGCTCTAAGCCAAGAAATTTCAAGGTTATGTTGATTAGTGATGATACCTTGAGAGGGAAAAAGGTTGGATTCAATCGTGAATCCGTAGAATTCTATGATTTATCTAAATCCAAAATAAAAGCTTTATCAAAGAAACCAAAGGTGGCTAAGAATTCCAAGATATGTGGGAAGAAGAGAAAGGTGAAGGAACCTTAAGTGAAAGAAAAATCACCTACATCTCAGGAAACCCAATTCGAACCTCCAAAATCCAAGAAGAAAAACACCTATATGGATGATGAGATTTTCAAGTGGAGAGAAGTCAAGAAGAATATGAAGGAAGGGTAGCCAATTTTTGTCTTGGATCCAGCTGAGGCAAAAGCTTAAAAAATTAAGGATGTTGGGGATTTTGAGAAGCAAGAAAAATAGAAGAAACAAAAGAAGAAAATATCTCAAGTGGATATTGTTCAATATCTTCTCAAGGAAGTTGAGAAAGCTTCTGAAAAAATCCAAGTACCAAAATCTTATTTATAAGAATCACTTCCAGTGACTCTGAGAAAGAAATTGGTGATTCCGAAACTAGAAGAAAATGAAGAAATTTTGAAGAAATATGAATTGTAATACGAAGAAGAAGAAGGGGATGACACTGATAATGTCATAAGGAAGGTAGATATTTATCATGAGAATGAGAGTCCTTATCATAAATTTTCGGTCTATAATTCGTAATTTGAATCTTCAAAACATTCTACCTAATGAAATGAAGGAGATGTTCATGAATAAATAATCATACCAACTAATGAAGAGAGTAGAAATCATGAATTCCTTCAACAATATGACATTGTGGCAGATGATGAGAAATAAAATGTTGAGGAAGAAAGAATAGATCAACTATCAAATAGTGAACATGAATCACCAAAAACAAAAAAGATAATTCCAAGAGATGATAAGGGAAAACATGTGTTGGTTGATACACTGAGGAAATCTGTGCTAGAAAATAATGTTGTTGGTGGTTCGTCAAAGAGAAAGGATAAAGATATAGAAAAATAATCCTCACAAAAAAAATAATCTAATTTGTAATTGTCCTCTCTAGGACATGGATTTTTGTTCGAATCATTAAAGAAGTTGGTTGATACCATTACTTTGTTTCCGAGTATAGAATCGAGGCGCCAGATGTTTCAGCACTCATTTCATCAGAAATCAGATTCTGTTTCCATGCTTATAGATAAGTTCTTCAGTCTTGAGGTTGATTTCAAATCATTCTTCATTGGGTCTGAAGCTCACAAGAGGTCATGTAAGGAAATTACTAAGTGGTAAAGAGAGGCAATTGAAGAGGTGATAATATTTTAGGACATTCAATACAATGTCAAGGATGCTTTTGATACCAAAGATGTCAAGATCAAAGACATTACTACCAGTTTTGATGAGAATCTCAATCATGAACAAAAATTTCAGAAGCTGGAAGTCAAAGATCTAAATGGGAAGCTTAATTTTGTTTATATGAATTTTAAGAGGGAAATGGATCTCGGAATAGAATTTTTGGAAAATTTCATCAAGTAAGAAGATATTTTGAAGAATCAGGAAGAAATTCTTAAGGCTCAAGAAGGTATAATCAAAGGTCTGGAGAATAACAATGAGGATCAATAACAGTTTCTCAATAACATTGATGAATATCACAAGGAGCTTAATAACCTGAATACCATTTTGAAGAAGTTAATGCCGAAGGATAAATAAGGATTATTTTTTTCCCAATTCAATATTTTTTAGTATTTTTCGTCTTGTAAATTTTTTTCCTATCATAATGAAATTTTGGTTTTTCATCATGTGTTTTGTTGTATAATACTAATATTTCATATACCATATTTTTTACATTCTCTTTATTCCTTTTTGAAAATAAAAAAGGGGGATAAAGGAATGATAAAAATAATACTAAGTAATGTATAAAATTCCCTATGTAAGGGGGAGTCTATCTAAGGGGGAGTTTTATCTTAAAATATTTACTTATGCAAGAAAAGGCAAAATCTATTTTAGGAATTCAAGAATAAAATCCATAGGGATTTAAAACCCAAAGGGATAGATAGTCGTATTCACCATGATCCATATGTAAAGGGAGATAATTTTTTCTTTTACGTTCATAGAGAAAAATTCTATGTCCTTATATTATTTTTCGTAAGGATGTTTGTGCTTTACTAAAAGGGGGAGATTTTTTAGTCAATAAATGTTCCTTATGAATTTTCCATTCCTCTATGTTTTGAAAATAACAAATGTTTTATTTTAAGGAAAATTATATTTTCTATAAGGATCATTCTCTAAGTAAAATTTTCCTTTTCTAAGGATATTTTTATTCTTACCATTGTTTTCATTGTTCACTTTATAATCCCTCTAAATTTAACTCTTTTTATTACAATGTATAAAATTCGGTTTCACATCGAAAACCTCAGAATCATATAATTCCTTGGATATAGAGTGTTCAATTTTCAGATTCTGAATTCTCTGAAATTAAAAATCTGAATTCTATGAATTCAGGTTTTGATTTCTATGAAATTCAGACTCCAAATTATTTGAATTCAGGTTCCGAATTCTCTAAAATTTAGACTATGAATTCTTTGAATTTGGGTTCCAAATTCTCTAAAATTCACTCTCTAAATTCCTCAGAATTAAGACTCCGAATTCCTCAAAATTAAGACTCTGAATTCCTCAGAATTCAGATTCTGAATTCCTCAGAATTCTGACCCAGAATTCCTCAGAATTAAAACTCCCAATTCCCTAGAATTTAGATTTTAAATTCATTGGAATTTTGACACCAAAATCTATATAATTCAGATTTCGTATTCATAGGAAAATAGAATCTGAATATCCATGTATTATAGATTTTTAATGTTTATTTTTTTAGACTCTGAACTTTATTTTTCCTTAGAATCTAAAAAATATATTTGGTTAAGAAACCTTATTTTTATTACACTTGTTATAGTCATGAAACGATGTCGTACAATCTGCTTCTCATGATCTGTTATTTGAGTGACACGTTTATAGGTCCCTCTGAGATTCAAGGAAAAATATGAATGTTGGAGGTGGGAGCATACCATTGAAGAAGTTCATATAAATAGGAGCTCATTTAAATGAGCTCATAACCATTCCATCACTCTAGAGATTACATGCTGCTGATGTGACTTCTAGGGAGAGACTCATGCTTTGTGTGGTTCTGAACATCTTATTCAGATTGCATCAGGAGACTATGATTTTTGTTGTGATCAGTCAAGGGAATCCAGGGATAGGAAGACAGAGGTTCTGACTACCTTAATGTTATAGGACCTCCAGGGATAGGATGACAGAGGTGCTGACTACCATAAAGATTGAGGGCTTGCAGGGATAGTAAGACAGATTCCTATATTCCTATTGAGGGATTATCCTGGTGTGGGTTTGAAATAATTTCTTGAAAGTATAAATCAAGGGACCTTTATCCAAGTTTGTTTGATAACCTACTCTTTGGGTTAAAAGATTTCGTATGTGTGACTTGTTTTTTTCATGTTTATTTCCACTTCATTTTGATAAATGAAGAAAGTATAACTTTCTTATAATTTATTGTACTTTTATATACTCTGATAAGTATATTCTGTTTTCTTTAAGGTAGAAACTTTTCCTTGTAAACATTCCTTAAGTTTCATTTCTGGAACCATATTTCTGAAACCTTGTAAAATTTTGTTACTTTTATTTTTCAGAACTATATTTCTAGAACCTAGCAGGTTTTTTTAGTAGAACTAAAAGTGGTCTTGTGAATTTACTTTTTTAACTTTGTTAGACACAGTTTTCCATGAGGTTAAAAATAAACTTTTTTAAACATACAATTCACCAACCCTCTTGTAATTGAGCATCTGAAATCATATTTTGATCCCACATGCTCTATGTGAAAATATGCTCCATGAGGTCCCATGCTTTGTGAGACCCAGATCTCCACAAAGTTCCATGCTCTGTGAGACCCTGATCTTTGCAAAGCTACTTCATGAAGACCTATCCTTCACAAAGCACCTAACTTCATTCCCACCAGTCCATACCACAGGGGTTGTTCCCAAACACCCCCACTTGGGATCAGTGTCGGGTTGTGGTGTCATCCCTCTGAGCCGATCCCTTCTTTCCCGTCATTGACCCTTCAAAAATTGAGACTCGCACGGTGCACTTTTTGGGCCAGGACGTCGGCATTTTCCATTTCTCCCTTCAGCGCACCCACATTCCACCTATGGAATGCCATGATTTTATATTCTCCTCCACACACCATGAAACACCTTGAGTCGACATATTCTTCTTGGTTCATTTCCCATGTCACGAGTAGAGATTCTCGTCATCAATTCCCCAAGTACCTTGAGTCAAACCATTCCTCATGCAACTTATCCAAACCCCATCAACTGAGTTATATACCAGATTGAATCAGAAAGGTCCTCTCTTTCATAAGTCCCAACACCAGCCATTGGTAGGAGCCTTGTACCTAATAGTCCTATAAATATGAATTTAAAGTGTAGTACACCCTATGTGAAAAATATAGGATTCCTCTTGCTCCAAACAATTGATACCTTCTAGGCCAAGCATAAGATGTAAACATTCCTCTCTACATGACTATAAATTGTAGTACACCCTATCTAACACCCCGAGATGTTATGAAAAATATTATTTTAATTTCATTAATGTCTTGTATTGTATTCTACACCAAGATTACCTTGCGCTATACACAACACCGTATTAGCTTGCAGTATATGCAACACTATTCTTGGACCGTGTTACACACAATTTTGATAAGAGTTATTCTACGCAACATTGAGTGTATATATATATATATTAAATGTATAAATGAAATATGGTTGGATTCTGTTATACGAAACAACGAAGGATTCTTTCACAACACGCAACCCTGACTTGGCTTGCATTACACGCAATCGCGACCTTCCTCGATAGCGTGTGTTGTACACAATACCGGGTTTTAATAAACAATGATATATTATTATAATATTGTCATGAACTAGCCATTATGAATATTATTAACTAAATTTTGAATTTTATAACATTATTATTCATCTTACACATTTTCTAGAACATGGTATAAAAACAAAATAAATTTTTCGGGTAAAATAAGTATTTTTCAAAAAATACAGTTTTGCCGCCTTTTGATGGGGCACCCACTTTAAATATAGTTTTTGACATGTTTATATGTTCAATTTGACAAGATAAAATTCTTCTTTTGAATCAGGATGTAAAAATTTACATCAGATAAAGTTTTGATATTTTTCCGATAACTTTCATATTTTAATGAATAGTAAAAACACGCTATATTTTAATTAAAAACAACTTTTTTCATCATAATATCCTATGTGGTTAAATTATAATATTGAATGGTTTTAAAGTATAAATAGAATATATTTTTACCATTTAATATAATTTATGTCATTAGCATTGATTTTACCATGAATTCATAGGTTAAATCAATTCAATCTTTTGTAATGTTTTAAACAAAAACCCGTTTTTATTCGACAACGGGATTAATTTTAATTTAATTTCTGCAACTTATGTGTATTGAATTTTAAAAAATGGATTCCATATTTGGAATCAGTGGGTCCAAATTATGTTAATAGGCTACTTTTTATTTTTGGGAATTATGAATAGTAACTACGGTAAATTTTATTTACCATAGTTAAAGGTAAATCGGGTAATTAAGGGTAAATATAATCTTATAAAATTACCATAACACATGCCAAAATTCTATTTGATGGCTAAAAGTAAACTCATATCAACTAAGGGTCGGATTAGATTCATTTTATGGACTTTTGACCATGAAAATAATTTAATTATTATTAAAACCAAAGAAAGTGACAACATGTCACTTTCTTAAATCTTATAAGTATAATAATTTTAACATAGTGATAAACATCATAAAACTTCGAACATGAATAGTATCCAGAAAGCTAACAAAATTATCTACATCATGAGAATTTATTTAGAATTTTTTGGGATTAAATAGTTATCATTAATTGTGACAAAATAGTGATGCAGAAATTATTTATCTAGTGAAAAATCAATAATATAGTTTTTATTAAACTAATAGTGACCATGAAAGGCCCAAAACCCTGACCAAAACTTATTGGTCATGTAAATTGAAACTATAATCATCCAAGGGTCGAATATTTGATCATTTGGAGTCTTATACAAGCAATTATGACACTTATATTATTTTATTTTAAATGATTCCAAAGTTGTCACCTTCATAATTTAATAAATATAACAATTTAAATATTGTGATTTTAAGATGATAAATTCTATTAAAAGTATTATTGTGAAAGTTAATATATTTATCTTCATCATAGGATTTTATTTTAAATTTTTATGCAACAAATAAGTATAATAAATAATTATACAAAAATGATGTAGTAATTATTTTATTAAGAGATAAACCAAATAAATGGTTCTAAAAATAATAAAATAAATATTATATGAACTATTTAATGTGATCCACTAATTTTATAGATACATATGACCTTTTATTAATATATTAATGCTTTTAGTTTGAACATATATTATGTATATATTTTACTTAAATTCAAATAAATGAATAGTGTCAAAATTGACACTATTGTTATTTTATAAAAATAACATATTATAAAATTGTTTAAAAATCACAAAAATATTTAAAAATTATAAATTTAAATTTATATGGTCTATAATGTTATAAAGTAAACAATTATGGAAAATTCACAACAAATAATTAATTATTTGTTATAATTTAAAATTTAGAATTTTATTACCACAAATAAACTTAAATAGATTAAATAAGGATAAATCAAAATGATAAGGTTTAAAATAAGATCCAAACATGTCTAAATTTGATTTGTTGATGAGATTACAACCCTATATCATCTAAGCTTTAAATATTAGTCATTTTTTGAGGTTTTTAAGTGGGGTTATATTTATTATAAATTAATATTTTTAAGAATTCCAAAGGTGCCCCTCTCCTCCCTTATAAAAGGGAACCTCCTCCCTCTCTTCCTCACACAACATTGAGCCTTAAAGCTCGGAAAACCCCTGAAAAATTCTCTTCTCCACTTCCCTAGAAATATCCTAGAGGTTCTGGTCTTCCTCAAAGTCCAATTTTAGTGCCCTAAGAGGAGGTCTAAAAAAGGCGCTTCAAAGAAGAGGTAATTTCCGTTACCAATTCTTTCACCTTTATTTCTTCTTCCACTTCTTCTTCTTAGGTTGTTTCATTATGAAGTAATAACATAAGTATCACTCATATACTGATATATTATTATAAGTATTAAACAATCCTAATTCACCATCTATCCATCCTACGGAAAATGAAATCACCGCGCGTGCGTACGTACGGAATACCGTCTCCATGTCATGGTGTAATATGTTTTTCCACCAACACCTTACATGGATGGGTATTATGGTGTAAAGAATAACTATACATAGTTATTATAACATCATAATGATTCTGATATATTGTATCATCCACTCCAATTCAATTCAATAATTATGGAAATGATATCATCGCTCCTGCGTACGTACGGACTACCGTCTCCACGACGCGATGAGATTCATTCTCCATGTTAACCATTTAAGAATGATTATAAAGCATATATAAGCAATAATAATGAAATATATGACACTATAAATCTACTGGATTTATGTGTATATATATGTATTTCATCTACTTAATTCCACTCAATTCAATAAGGAAACAAAAACAACGTTCATGCGTACGTACGGCCTACCGTCTCCATGAACGGTGTATTTCTTTCCATTTACTAATTTATTATATATATGTATATTCTGAATATATATTATATATAAATAATGTTTTATATTCTGGAATTAAGTAATTATTATCTAACCAATCATATGAATAATTACAAGTTAAAACACGAACGACAAATGAGACGATTTTACCCAAAACGCTACTTTAACATGAATTTACAAAAGAACGGGTAATATAAAGTCATAAGTGAACCATATATGATATAATAACAATGAATATGATTCTGTAATAAGTCAATGACATTATTTAAATCATTATACAGGAGGTTCGGACACTTACGAAACAAATCGGACCTAAGGTAAGGGAAATATCACAATCTCATTTTTATCCGAGATTGTTTAATCGTAAGTATTTACTGGGGTGTATTTTATCATCCACATCCATGTTTCATCAATACGTAATATTATTTCCATCCACCTACAATTGTTTAAATACATTTTTACCCTTCAGTGAGTTTTTAGTAAAAGAAATGAAAGGAATCTTTTGTCGTTTTTCGTACGAGGTACTTTTTGACTTTTCTGACAAAAGTATGAAGAATGTTTTTTTTAACTTATATGACATGAATGTATTTTTAAAACATTATTTCAAAGAAGCATCCTTTACAAGTTTTCAGGTTTATTTTTAATCAACTTCTTTTAGTTTAAAGTTGTATGACATGTTAAGAAAGGAAAAATGTTTTTGAAGAAGAAAGGATATTTTCCTCAAGAATGGAGTTCAAGTGTTTTATCAAAATTATTTTCCATCTAAGATAATAAAGGGTTATGTTTTTATCCCTATTATTACATTGATTTGATTATGTTGTGATGGAATTATTTTTATGAATTCTTTTATCTTATATGAATTGTTTTATGATGTCATGGTGTTTAAGATTCCCATTTGTATTACATGGGTTATGCAATGATGTATGATTTATGATTTTGTGGCACACATAATAATGGTATCATTATGAGATGGATGGGACCTATATCTCCCTCCAATGCATTGGGTAAATATTTTATATCTCATGAGATAGACATGGCTGGAATGGTAGGTTATACCGGTTCAGTGAAACAGGACTTAAACGAGGGTGACTCGGTTCAGAAATGGACTTTGTCCACTAAGATAGTCTTGGCAATGAGTATTGACTAATAAGAAATGATTCTCTATGATTATGTGTTAATTCCACAAAGTTTCATGTCTTAATTTATTATTATTGGGATTCCATTTCACTACTATGATTTATCCCATGTTATGAAATTATGCTCTCTTTTGCAGGTTAAGAATTCCAAAATGTTATGTTCTTATGTATATGATGTGATTGATATTTCTTTTGTTTACCCTTATTGAGCATTTGATCTCACCCTTTCATGTTTTCTTTTCCCCAAGATATAAGGAAAGGTTTTAGGTATAAAAAAAAGGAAGATCTTTATGGGAGATGTTGAAGATCTTTCACCAGGATTAGAAGATTATATTCCGAGTTTCCAAAGACACTAAACTATTACGATCCTTGTGTGTGTGTTTTTGTTATGTACTAAGTATTCCGAAAAATTAATGTAATGTCCATGTACGTCAGGCTTCGGGTCTCTACAGTTGGTATCAGAGGAAAGGTTTAGTCAACCTTTGGAAACTAGGATTTGAGAACGTTAGTGAGATCCCTAGAGATATTTCTAAGGTATGTCTAGGGATGTCCCTAAGTATATGTATACGTATAGGATATAGTCATAGAACTATGGTAACGATATTAGAATTTAACCTAAGATGTTAGATATTGAGGGTACTCCCCCTTTACTATGTTGTTTTCTCTAGCATGATTTTTGCCTCTCACAAGATTCTTTTTGTGTTTTAGTTAATCGAGGGAACCAGAAAAAATTCAGTTAACATTGAATCCAATGGACAAATTGGTGACTATGAGCAACAAAATTGTGTAATCCCTAGAGGGAAAGATATTGTGATTATTCCGAATCAGTCATCGTGATATATGATTAACAAGGTGAAATTTAGTGGTATGCCCAATTTATCAAATAAGAGGAAGATAAACTATTATTCATGTTCACATGTTGAGGAGCATAAAGAAAAGAAGATTGATATTTCTAAAGAAGGGAAGAAGAACCTTGAGGAATACCTCAAATGGAGGGACCAATGTTATCTGTGTGGAGAAAAGGGTCATAGAGTGACAGACTGTTATGGAGTTCAATGTCTTATTTGTGGAGAACATGGACATTACCCAACTCAATGCCCTGACCTAAAAAGTTATTTCTAAATCAAGGAAGGACATATTCTAGGACAATCATTGACGTGGATGGACTGAAGTGTTTATGTATTGGTATTCATGAATAATGTTGTTGAGGTACATTTATGGTGTATTGAAATATTTATGTATTGGTCTATTGTGGTTTTCACTAATTTTAAGGTACCAGTGACCATGAAAAGTGATTCAAATATTTTGGGAAGTAGATGATATGCGCATAATGAAGGGATAAGGAGAAAATGAAATGTTTGACAGTATTCATGAGCTCATGATTGATATAAGGACTAAGTGATATCATGGTTTGAGTAGATAGAATTTTGAGGATTTTGGTATGTGGAAAGTGTTAACTTTTAACTGCATTCATGTTTTCACTAAGGTTCAATGGGTATTCAAGAGAGTACATGATTAAGGCCTTTGAATGTTTGGAATGTGACCAACAAGATATATCTTATGATATATGGGGATCAACGATGGTATTAAATCTCTGAGAGTGGACTGCAGTATTATGGATAAGCCTAAAAGATTGGAATGGATTATGTTGGACATAAGTTAGTATTGTTTTTTTCCGATATTATTGATGGGATATTATAGTAATATAGTTTTAGAAAAAGGACAACCTGCAGGACAGGCGACAGCCCATCGCATCGGACAAGGCTATGGGAATCGAACCCACAACCAAAGTGCGACTGGCCTTTATCGCCTACCACTGACCTTCAGGAAGTCCCTGGTTAGTAGAAACTAGTTTTATTTTATTAAGAGGTATGATATATGAAGTATAAGTTCAACATCACAAAAGACGGACTTATGAATATTTGATAACTATTGCTAACCTTTTGTTTGAAACAGATGGAATGACCCATCATTCTATCACATGATCTTTTAACACTTCATTTCTTTAAGAGATGAAGTGGAAATTGTTCAAGGCACGAACAACAGTGAGATTGTACCAAAATAAAGTAAGTATTTAATCTAATTCAAATTCTTCAACTTTAGGGAAATGATCTTGAAAACCAAAAATGTTGTCCTAGTGATCTTATATCCGATGAATCAGATGGTACATTAGATCATCACAAATTTATGGCTTTTTGATTGTTGGCTTTTTCAAAGTCATGTCCTCTACCACTCTCCATCAGAACATGATGGTTAGATTTTCTTCCATGCCCATATTTTCACCTATGTTCTCCTATGTGGATACCAAATGATTAGTTAACTTGGGTAACCATTAAGTTTCATACTTTAGTTTTTAAAGATAAGTTTTGGTATTCCTTTTTACGATGTGGGTTTCTATCAAAGAAACTTTCAAATAGTAAACCATTTATAACCCCGACGAATTTCGAGGGTGAAATTCATTTTATGGGGGGTAGAATGTAACACCCCGAGATGTTATGAAAAATATAATTTTAATTTCATTAATGTCTTGTGTTGTATTCTACACCAAGATTACATTGCGCTATACGCAACACCGTATTAGCTTGCAGTATACGCAACACTATTCTTGGACCGTGTTACACACAATTTTGATAAGAGTTATTCTACGCAACATTGATTATATATATATATATATATATATATTAAATGTATAAATGAAATATGGTTGGATTCTGTTATATGAAACAACGAAGGATTCTTTCACAACACGCAACCCTGACTTGGCTTGCATTACACGCAATTGCGACCTTCCTCGATAGCGTGTGTTGTACGCAATACCGGGTTTTAATAAACAATGACATATTATTATTATATTGTCATGAACTAGCCGTTATGAATAGTATTAACTAAATTTTGAATTTTATGACATTATTATTCATCTTACACATTTTCTAGAACATGGTATAAGAACAAAATAATTTTTTCGGGTAAAATAAGTATTTTTCAAAAAATGCAGTTTTGCCGCCTTTTGATGGCGCACCCACTTTAAATCTAGTTTTTGACATGTTTATATGTTCAATTTGACAAAATAAAATTCTTCTTTTGAATCAGGATGTAAAAATTTACATTAGATAAAGTTTTGATATTTTTCCGATAGCTTTCATATTTTAATGAATAGTAAAAATACGCTATATTTTAATTAAAAACAACTTTTTCATCATAATATATTATGTGGTTAAATTATAATATTGAATGGTTTTAAAGTATAAATAGAATATATTTTTACTATTTAATATAATGTATGTCATTAGCATTGATTTTACCTTGAATTCGTAGGTTAAATCAATTCAATCTTTTGCAATGTTTTAAACAAAAACTCGTTTTTATTCGACAACGGGATTAATTTTAATTTAATTTCTGCAACTTCTGTGTATTGAATTTTAAAAAATGGATTCCATATTTGGAATCATTGGGTCCAAATTATGTTAATATGCTACTTTTTATTTTTGGGAATTATGAATAGTAACTAGGTAAATTTTATTTACCATAGTTAAAGGTAAATCGGGTAATTAAGGGTAAATATAATATTATAAAGTTACCCTAACAAATGCCAAAATTCTATTTGATGGCTAAAAGTAAACCCATATAAACTAAGGGTCGAATTAGATTCATTTTATGGACTTTTGACCATGAAAATAATTTAATTATTATTAAAACCAAAGAAAGTGACAACATGTCACTTTCTTAAATCTTATAAGTATAATAATTTTAACATAGTGGTAAACATCATAAAACTTCGAACATGAATAGTATCTATAAATATAACAAAATTACTTACATCATGAGAATTTATTTATAATTATTTGGGATTAAATAGTTATCATTAATTGTGACACAATAGTGATGCAGAAATTATTTATCTAGTGAAAAATCAAGAATATAGTTTTTATTAAACTAATAGTGACCATAAAAGGCAGAAAACCCTGACCAAAACTTATTTTTCATGTAAATTGAAACTATAATCATCCAATGTTCGAATATTTGAGCATTTTTAGTCTTATAAAAGCAATTATGACACTTATATTATTTTATTTTAAATGATGCCAAAGTTGTCACCTTCATAATTTAATAAATATAACAATTTAAATATTGTTATTTTAAGATGATAAATTCGAGTAAAAGTATTATTGTGAAAGGTAATATATTTATCTTCATCATAGGATTTTATTGTAATTTTTATGCATCAAATAAGTATATTAAATAATTATACAAAAATGATGTAGTAATTATTTTATTAAGAGATAAACCAAATAAATGGTTTTAAAAATAAGAAAATAAATATTATATGAACTATTTAATGTGATACACTAATTTTATAGATACATATGACCTTTTATGAATATATTAATGCTTTTATTTTGAACATATCTTATGTATATATTTTATTTAAATTCAAATAAATGAATAGTGTCAAAATTGACAATATTGTTATTTTATAAAAATAACATATTATAAAATTGTTTAAAAATCACAAAAATATTTAAAAATTATAAATTTAAATTAATATGGTCTATAATGTTATAAATTAAACAATTATGGAAAATGCACAACAAATAAGTAATTATTTGTTATAATTTAAAATTTCGAGTTTTATTACCACAAATAAACTTAAATAGATTAAATAAGGATAAATCAAAATGATAAGGTTTAAAATAAGACCCAAACATGTCTAAATTTGATTGTTTGATTAGATTACTACCCTATATAATCTAAACTTCGAATATGAGTCATTTTTGGAGGTTTTTAAGTGGGGTTAGATTTAGAATAAATTAATATTTTTAAGAATTCCAAAGGTGCCCCTCTCCTCCCTTATAAAAGGGCACCTCCTCCCTCTCTTCCTCACACAACATTGAGCCTTCAAGCTCGTCCAACCCCTGACTAATTCTCTTCTCCACTTCACTAGAAACATCCTAGAGGTTCTGGTATTCCTCAAAGTCCAATTTTAGTGCCCTAAGAGGAGGTCTCAAAAAGGCGCTTTAAAGAAGAGGTAATTTCCGTTACCGATTCTTTCACCTTTATTTCTTCTTCCGCTTATTCTTCTTAGGTTGTTTCATTATGAAGTAATAACATCAGTATCACTCATATACTTATATGTTATTATAAGTATGAAACAATCCTAATTCACTATCTATCCATCCTACAGAAAATGAAATCACCGCGCGTGCGTACGTACGGAATACCGTCTTCACGCCGTGGTGTAATCTGTTTTTCTACCAACACCTTACATGGATGGGTATTATGGTCTAAAGAATAACTATACATAGTTATTATAACATCATAATGATTCTGATATATTTTATCATCCACTCCAATTCAATTCAATAATTATGGAAATGATATCATCGCTCGTGCGTACGTACGGACTACCGTCACCACGACGCGATGAGATTCATTCTCCATGTTAACCATTTAAGAATGATTATAAAGTATATATAAGAAATAATAATGAAATATATGACATTATAAAGCTACTGGATTTATGTGTATATATATGTATTTCATCTACTTAATTCCACTCAATTCAATAAGGAAATGAAAACAGCGTTCATGCGTACGTACGACCTACCGTCTCCATGAACGGTGTATTTCTTTCCATTTACTAATTTATTATATATATTTATATTCTGAATATATATTATATATAAATCATGTTTTATATTCTGGAATTAAGTAATTATGATCTAACAAATCATATGAATAATTACAAGTTAAAACACGAACGACAAATGAGACGATTTTACCCAAAACGCTACTTTAACATGAATTTACAAAAGAACGGGTAATATAAAGTCATAAGTGAACCATATATGATATAATAACAATGAATATGATTCTTTAATAAGTCAATGACATTATTTAAATCATTATACAGGAGGTTCGGACACTTACGAAGCAAATCGGACCTAAGGTAAGGGAAATATCACAATCTCATTTTTATCTGAGATGTTTATTCGTAAGTATTTACTGGGGTGAATTTTATCATCCACATCCATGTTTCATCAATATGTAATATTATTTCCATCCACCTACAATTGTTTAAATCCATTTTTACCCTTTGGTGAGTTTTTAGTAATAGAAATGAAAGGAATATTTTGTCGTTTTTCATACGAGGTACTTTTTGACTTTTCCGACAAAAGTATGAAGAATGTTTTTTTAACTTATACGACATGAATGGATTTTTAAAACATTATTTCCAAGAAGAATCCTTTAAAAGTTTTCAGGTTTATTTTTAATCAACTTCTTTTAGTTTAAAGTTGTATGACATGTTAAGAAAGGAAAAATGTTTTTGAAGAAGAAATGATATTTTCCTCAAGAATGGAGTTCAAGTGTTTTATCAAAATTATTTTCCATATAAGATAATAAAGGGTTATGTTTTTATCCCTATTATTACATTGATTTGATTATTTTGTGATGGAATTATTTTTATGAATTCTTTTATCTTATATGAATTGTTTTATGATGTCATGATGTTTAAGATTCCAATTTGTATTACATGGGTTATGCAATGATGTATGATTTATGATTTTGGGGCACACATAAGAATGGTATCATTATGAGATGGGTGGGACCTATATATCCCTCCAATTCATTGGGTAAATATTTTATATCTCATGAGATATAAATGGCTGGAATGGTAGGTTATACCGGTTCAGTGAAACAGGACTGAAACGAGGGTGACTCGGTTCAGAAATGGACTTTGTCCACTAAGATAGTCTTGGAAATGAGTCTTGACTAATAAGAAATGATTCTCTATGATAATGTTTGAATGCCACAAAGTTTCATGTTTTAAGTTATGATTATTGAGATTCCATTTCACTACTATGATTTATCCCATGTTATGAAATTATGCTATCTTTTGAAGGTTAAGAATTCCAAAATGTTATGTTCTTATGTATATGATGTGATTGATATTTCTTTTGTTTACCCTTACTGAGCATTTGAGCTCACCCTTTCATGTTTTCTTTTCCCCAGGATATAAGGAAAGGTTTTAGGTATAAAAAAAAGGAAGATCTTTATGGGAGATGTTGAAGATCTTTCACCAGGATTAGAAGATTATATTCCGAGTTTCCAAAGACACTAAACTATTACGATCCTTGTGTGTGTGTTTTTGTTATGTACTAAGTATTCCGCAAAAGTAATTTAATGTCCATGTACGTCAGGCTTCGGGTCTCTACATTTGGTATCAGAGGAAAGGTTTAGTCAACCTTTGAAAACTAGGATGTGAGAACGTTAGTGAGATCCCTAGAGATATTTCTAAGGTATGTCTAGGGATTTCCCTAAGGATAAGTATACGTATAGGATATATTCATAGAACTATGGTAACAATATTAGAATTTAACCTAAGATGTTAGATATTGAGGGTACTCCCCCTTTACTATGTTGTTTTCTCTAGCATGATTTTTTTCCTCTCACAAGATTCTTTTTGTGTTCTAGTTAATAGAGGGAACCAGAAGGAATTCGGTTAACATTGAATCCAATGGACAAATTGGTGACTATGAGCAACAAAATTGTGTAATCCCTAGAGGGAAAGATATTGTGATTATGCCGAATCAGTCATCGCGATATATGATTAACAAGGTGAAATTTAGTGGTATGCCTAATTCATCAAATAAGAGGAAGATAAACTATTATTCATGTTTGCATGTTTAGGAGCATAAAGAAAGGAAGATTGAGATTTCTAAATAAGGGAAGAAGAACCTTGAGGAATACCTCAAATGGAGGGACCGATTTTATCTGTGTGGAGAAAAGGGTCATAGAGTGACAGACTGTTATGGAGTTCAATGTCTTATTTGCGGAGAACATGGGCATTACCCAACTCAATGCCCTGACCTAAAAAGTTACTTCTAAATCAAGGAAGGACTTATTCTTGGACAATCATTGAAGTGGATGGACTGAAGTGTTTATGTATTGGTATTCATGAATAATGTTGTTGAGTTACATTTATGGTGTATTGAAATATTTATGTATTGGTCTATTGTGGTTTTCACTAATTTTAAGGTACCGGTGACCATGAAAAGTGATTCAAATATTTTGGAAAGTAGATGATATGCGCATAATGAAGGGATAAGGAGAAAATGAAATGTTTGACAGTATTCATGAGCTCATGATTGATATAAGGACTAAGTGATATCATGGTTTGAGTATATATAATTATGAGGATTTTGGTATGTGGAAAGTGTTAACTTTTAACTGCATTCATGTTTTCACTAAGGTTCAATGGTTATTCAAGAGAGTACATGATTAAGGCCTTTGAATGTTTGGAATGTGACCAACAAGATATATCTTATGATATATGGTGATCAACGATGGAATTAAATCTCTGAGAGTGGACTGCAGTAGTATGGATAAGCCTAAAAGATTGGAATGGATTATGTTAGACATAAGTTAGTATTGTTTGTTTTTCGATATTATTGATGGGATGTTATAGTAATATAGTTTTAGAAAAAGGACAACCTGCAGGACAGGCGACAGCCCATCGCATCGGACAAGGCTGTGGGAATCGAACCCACAACCAAAGTGCGACTGGCCTTTATCGCCTACCACTGACCTTCAGGAAGTCCCTGGTTAGTAGAAACTAGTTTTATTTTATTAAGAGGTATGATATATGAAGTATAAGTTCAACCTCACAAAAGACAGAATTATGAATATTTGAAAACTATTGCTAACCTTTTGTCTGAAACAGATGGAATGACCCATCATTCTATCACATGATCTTTTAACACTTCATTTCTTTAAGAGATGAAGTGGAAATTGTTCAAGGCATGAACAACAGTGAGATTGTACCAAAATAAAGTAAGTATTTATTCTAATTCAAATTCTTAAACTTTAGGGAAACGATCTTGAAAACCAAAAATGTTGTCCTAGTGATCTTATATCCGATGAATCGGATGGTACCTTAGATCATCACAAATTTATGGCTTTGTGATTGTTGGCTTTTTCATACCCATGTCCTCTACCACTCTCCATCAGAACATGATGGTTAGATTTCTCTTCTATGTCCATATTTTCACCTATGTTCTCTTATGTGGATACCCAGTGATTAGTTAACTTGGGTAACCATTAAGTTTTATAATTTAGTTTTTAAAGATAAGTTTTGGTATTCCTTTTTACGATGTGGGTTTTTATCAAAGAAACTTTCAAATAGTAAACCATTTATAACCCCGACGAATTTCGAGGGAGAAATTCATTTTAAGGGGGGTAGAATATAACACCCCGAGATGTTATGAAAAATATTATTTTAATTTCATTAATGTCTTGTGTTGTATTCTACACCAAGATTACCTTGCGCTATACGCAACACCGTATTAGCTTGCAGTATACGCAACACTATTCTTGGACCGTGTTACACACAATTTTGATAAGAGTTATTCTAAGCAACATTGAGTATATATATATATATATTAAATGTATAGATGAAATATGGTTGGATTCTGTTATACGAAACAACGAATGATTCTTTCACAACACGCAACCCTGACTTGGCTTGCATTACACGCAATCGCGACCTTCCTCGATAGCGTGTGTTGTACGCAATACCGGGTTTTAATAAACAATGATATATTATTATAATATTGTCATGAACTAGCCGTTATGAATAGTATTAAATAAATTTTGAATTTTATAACATTATTATTCATCTTACACATTTTCTAGAACATGTTATAAGAAAAAAATAAATTTTTCGGGTAAAATAAGTATTTTTCAAAAAATGCAGTTTTGCTGCCTTTTGATGGCGCACCCACTTTAAATCTAGTTTTTGACATGTTTATATGTTCAATTTGACAAAATAAAATTCTTCTTTTGAATCAGGATGTAAAAATTTACATTAGATAAAGTTTTGATATTTTTCCGATAGCTTTCATATTTTAATGAATAGTAAAAATATGCTATATTTTAATTAAAAACAACTTTTTCATCATAATATCTTATGTGGTTAAATTATAATATTGAATGGTTTTAAAATATAAATAGAATATATTTTTACCATTTAATATAATGTATGTCATTAGCATTGATTTTACCTTGAATTCGTAGGTTAAATCAATTCAATCTTTTGCAATGTTTTAAACAAAAACCCGTTTTTATTCGACAACGAGATTAATTTTAATTTAATTTCTGCAACTTCTGTGTATTGAATTTTAAAAAATGGATTCCATATTTGGAATCAGTGGGTCCAAATTATGTTAATATGCTACTTTTTATTTTTGGGAATTATGAATAGTAACTACAGTAAATTTTATTTACCATAGTTAAAGGTAAATCGGGTAATTAAGGGTAAATATAATATTATAGAATTTCCCTAACACATGCCAAAATTCTATTTGATGGCTAAAAGTAAACCCATATCAACTAAGGGTCGAATTAGATTCATTTTATGGACTTTTTACCATGAAAATAATTTAATTATTATTAAAACCAAAGAAAGTGACAACAAGTCACTTTCTTAAATCTTATAAGTATAATAATTTTAACTTAGTGATAAACATCATAAAACGTCGAATATGAATAGTATCCAGAAATCTAACAAAATTATCTACATCATGAGAATTTATTTAGAATTTTTTGGGATTAAATAGTTATCATTAATTGTGACACAATAGTGATGCAGAAATTATTTATCTAGTGAAAAATCAATAATATAGTTTTTATTAAACTAATAGTGACCGTAAAAGGCACAAAACCCTGACCAAAACTTATTGGTAATGTAAATTGAAACTATAATCATCCAATGGTCGAATAGTTTAGCATTTGGAGTCTTATACAAGAAATTATGACACTTATATTATTTTATTTTAAATGATGCCAAAGTTGTCACCTTCATAATTTCATAAATATAACAATTTAAATATTGCGATTTTAAGATGATAAATTCGAGTAAAAGTATTATTGTGAAAGGTAATATATTTATCTTCATCATAGGATTTTATTTTAAATTTTTATGCATCAAATAAGTATATTAAATAATTATACAATAATGATGTAGTAATTATTTTATTAAGAGATAAACCAAATAAATGGTTTTAAAAATAATAAAATAAATATTATATGAACTATTTAATGTGATACACTAATTTTATAGATACATATGACCTTTTATGAATATATTAATTCTTTTATTTTGAACATATCTTATGTATATATTTTATTTAAATTCAAATAAATGAATAGTGTCAAAATTGACACTATTGTTATTTTATAAAAATAACATATTATAAAATTGTTTAAAAATCACAAAAATATTAAAAAATTATAAATTTAAATTTATATGGTCTATAATTTTATAAATTAAACAATTATGGAAAATTCACAACAAATAAGTAATTATTTGTTATAATTTAAAATTTAGAGTTTTATTACCACAAATAAACTTAAATAGATTAAATAAGGATAAATCAAAATGATAAGGTTTAAAATAAGATCCAAACATGTCTAAATTTGATTGGTTGATGATATTACAACCCTATCTCATCTAAGATTCGAATATGAGTCATTTTTGGAGGTTTTTAAGTGGGTTTAGATTTATTATAAATTAATATGTTTAAGAATTCCAAAGGTGCCCCTCTCCTTTCTTAAAAAAGGGAACCTACTCCCTCTCTTCCTCACACAAAATTGAGCCTTCATGCCCGGACAACCCCTGCCAAATTCTCTTCTCCACTTCCCTAGAAACATCCTAGAGGTTCTGGTCTTCCTCAATGTCCAATTTTAGTGCCCTAAGAGGAGGTCTCAAAAAGGCGCTTCAAAGAAGAGGTAATTTCCGTCACCGATTCTTTCACCTTTATTTCTTCTTACACTTATTCTTCTTAGGTTGTTTCATTATGAAGTAATAACATCAGTATCACTCATATACTGATATGTTATTATAAGTATGAAACAATCCTAATTCACCATCTATCCATCCTACGGAAAATGAATTCACCGCGCGTGCGTACGTACAGAATACCATCTCCATGCCGTGGTGTAATCTGTTTTTCCACCAATACCTTACATGGATGGGTATTATGGTGTAAAGAATAACTATACATAGTTATTATAACATCATAATTATTCTGATATATTGTATCATCCACTCCAATTCAATTCAATAATTATGGAAATGATATCATCGCTCGTGCGTACGTACGGACTACCGTCTCCACGACGCGATGAGATTCATTCTCCATGTTAACCATTTAAGAATGATTATAAAGTATATATAATCAATAATAATGAAATATACGAAATTATAAATCTACTGGATTTATGTGTATATATATGTATTTCATCTACTTAATTCCACTCAATTCAATAAGGAAACGAAAACAGCGTTCATGCGTACGTACGGCCTACCGTCTCCATGAACGGTGTATTTATTTAGATTTACTAATTTATTATATTTATGTATATTCTGAATATATATTATATATAAATCATGTTTTATATTCTGGAATTAAGTAATTATGATCTAACAAATCATATGAATAATTACAAGTTAAGACACAAACGACAAATGAGACGATTTTACCCAAAACGCTACTTTAACATGAATTTACAAAAGAACGGGTAATATAAAGTCATAAGTGAACCATATATGATATAATAACAATGAATATGATTCTGTAATAAGTCAATGACATTATTTAAATCATTATACAGGAGGTTCGGACACTTACGAAGCAAATCGGACCTAAGGTAAGGGAAATATCACAATCTCATTTTTATCCGAGATTGTTTATTCGTAAGTATTTACTGGGGTGAATTTTATCATCCACATCCATGTTTCATCAATATGTAATATTATTTCCATCCACCTAAAATTGTTTAAATCCATTTTTACCCTTTGGTGAGTTTTTAGTAAAAGAAATGAAAGGAATCTTTTGTTGTTTTTCGTACGAGGTACTTTTTGACTTTTCTGAAAAAAGTACGAAGAATGTTTTTTTAACTTATACGACATGAATGGATTTTTAAAACATTATTTCCAAGAAGCATCATTTACAAGTTTTCAGGTTTATTTTTAATCAACTTCTTTTAGTTTAAAGTTGTATGACATGTTAAGAAAGGAAAAATGGTTTTGAAGAAGAAAGGATATTTTCCTCAAGAATGGAGTTCAAGTGTTTTATCAAAATTATTTTCCATCTAAGATAATAAAGGGTTATGTTGTTATCCCTATTATTACATTGATTTGATTATGTTGTGATGGAATTATTTTTACGAATTCTTTTATCTTATATGAATTGTTTTATGATGTCATGATGTTTAAGATTCCAATTTGTATTACATGGGTTATGCAATGATGTATGATTTATGATTTTGTGGCACACATAAGAATGGTATCATTATGAGATGGGTGGGACCTATATCTCCCTCCAATGAATTGGGTAAAGATTTTATATCACATGAGATAGACATGGCTGGAATGGTAGGTTATACCGGTTCAGTGAAACAGGACTGAAACGAGAGTGACTCGGTTCAGAAATGGACTTTGTCCACTAAGATAGTCTTGGCAATGAGTCTTGACTAATAAGAAATGATTCTCTATTATTATGTGTGAATGCCACAAAGTTTCATGTTTTAAGTTATGATTATTGGGATTCCATTTCACTACTATGATTTATCCCATGTTATGAAATTATTCTCTCTTTTGCAGGTTAAGATTTCCAAAATGTTATGTTCTTATGTATATGATGTGATTGATATTTCTTTTGTTTACCCTTACTGAGCATTTGAGCTCACCCTTTCATGTTTTCTTTTCCCCAGGATATAAGGAAAGGTTTTAGGTATAAAAAAAGGAAGATCTTTATGGGAGATGTTGAAGATCTTTCACCAGGATTAGAGGATTATATTCCGAGTTTCCAAAGACACTAAACTATTACGATCCTTGTGTGTGTGTTTTTGTTATGTACTAAGTATTCCGCAAAAGTAATGTAATGTCCATGTACGTCAGGCTTCGGGTCTCTACAGTTGGTATCAGAGGAAAGGTTTAGTCAACCTTTGGAAACTAGGATGTGAGAACGTTAGTGAGATCCCTAGAGATATTTCTAAGGTATGTCTAGGGATGTCCCTAAGGATAAGTATACGTATAGGATATAGTCCTAGAACTACGGTAACGATATTAGAATTTAACCTAAGATGTTAGATATTGAGGGTACTCCCCCTTTACTATGTTGTTTTCTCTAGCATGATTTTTGCCTCTCACAAGATTCTTTTTGTGTTTTAGTTAATGGAGGGAACCAGAAGGAATTCGGTTAACATTGAATCCAATGGACAAATTGGTGACTATGAGCAACAAAATTGTGTAATCCCTAGAGGGAAAGATATTCTGATTATGCCGAATTAGTCATTGCGATATATGATTAACAAGGTGAAATTTAGTGGTATGCCTAATTCATCAAATAAGAGGAAGATAAACTATTATTCATGTTCGCATGTTGAGGAGCATAAAGAAAGGAATATTGAGATTTCTAAAGAAGGGAAGAAGAACCTTGAGGAATACCTGAAATGGAGGGACCGATGTTATCTCTGTGGAGAAAAGGGTCATAGAGTGACAGACTATTATGGAGTTCAATGTCTTATTTGCGGAGACATTGGGCATTACCCAACTCAATGCCCTGACCTAAAAAGTTACTTCTAAATCAAGGAAGGAGTTATTCCAGGACAATCATTGAATTGGATGGACTGAAGCGTTTATGTATTGGTATTCAAGAATAATGTTGTTGAGGTACATTTATGGTGTATTGAAATATTTATGTATTGGTCTATTGTGGTTTTCACTAATTTTAAGGTACCGATGACCAGGAAAAGTGATTCAAATATTTTGGAAAGTAGATGATATGCGCATAATGAAGGGATAAGAAGAAAATGAAATGTTTGACAGTATTCATGAGCTCATGATTGATATAAGGACTATGTGATATCATGGTTTGAGTATATAGAATTTTGAGGATTTTGGTATGTTGAAAGTGTTAACTTTTAACTGCATTCATGTTTTCACTAAGGTTCAATGGGTATTCAAGAGAGTACATGATTAAGGCCTTTGAATGTTTGGAATGTGACCAACAAGATATATATTATGATATATGGGGATCAACGATGGTATTAAATCTCTGAGAGTGGACTGCAGTATTATGGATAAGCCTAAAATATTGGAATGGATTATGTTGGACATAAGTTAGTATTGTTTGTTTTTCGATATTATTGATGGGATGTTATAGTAATATAGTTTTAGAAAAAGGACAACCTGCAGGACAGGCGACAGCCCATCGTGTCGGACAAGGCTGTGGGAATCGAACCCACAACCAAAGTGCGACTGGCCTTTATCGCCTACCACTGACCTTCAGGAAGTCCCTGGTAAGTAGAGACTAGTTTTATTTTATTAAGAGGTATGATATATGAAGTATAATTTCAAACGCACAAAAGACGGACTTATGAATATTTGATAACTATAGCTAACCTTTTGTTTGAAACAGATGGAATAACCCATCATTCTATCACATGATCTTTTAACACTTCATTTCTTTAAGAGATGAAGTGGAAATTGTTCAAGGCACGAACAACAGTGAGATTGTACCAAAATAAAGTAAGTATTTATTCTAATTCAAATTCTTCGACTTTAGGGAAACGATCTTGAAAACCAAAAATGTTGTCCTAGTGATCTTATATCCGATGAATCAGATGGTACCCTAGATCATCACAAATTTATGGCTTTGTGATTGTTGGCTTTTTCATAGCCATGTCCTCTACCACTCTCCATTAGAACATGATGGTAAGATTTCTCTTCCATGTCCATATTTTCACCTATGTTATCCTATGTGGATACCCAGTGATTAGTTACCTTGGGTAACCATTAAGTTTTATACATTAGTTTTTAAAGATAAGTTTTGGTATTCCTTTTTACGATGTGGGTTTCTATCAAAGAAACTTTCAAATAGTAAACCATTTATAACCCCGACGAATTTCGAGGGAAAAATTCATTTTAAGGGGGGTAGAATGTAACACCCCGAGATGTTATGAAAAATATTATTTTAATTTCATTAATGTCTTGTGTTGTATTCTACACCAAGATTACCTTGCGCTATACGCAACACCGTATTAGCTTTCAGTATACGCAACACTATTCTTGGACCGTGTTAAACACAATTTTGAAAAGAGTTATTCTACGCAACATTGAGTATATATATATATATATATTAAATGTATAAATGAAATATGGTTGGATTCTGTTATACGAAACAACAAAGGATTCTTTCACAACACGCAACCCTGACTTGGCTTGCATTACACGCAATCGTGACCTTCCTCGATAGCGTGTGTTGTACGCAATACCAGGTTTTAATAAACAATGATATATTATTATAATATTGTCATGAACTAGCCGTTATGATTAGTATTAACTAAATTTTGAATTTTATAACATTATTATTCATCTTACACATTTTCTAGAACATGGTATAAGAACAAAATAAATTTTTCGGGTAAAATAAGTATTTTTCAAAAAATGCAGTTTTGCCGCCTTTTGATGGCGCACCCACTTTAAATCTAGTTTTTGACATGTTTATATGTTCAATCTGACAAAATAAAATTCTTCTTTTGAATCAGGATGTAAAAATTTACATTAGATAAAGTTTTGATATTTTTCCGATAGCTTTCATATTTTAATGAATATTAAAAATATGCTATATTTTAATTAAAAACAACTTTTTTCATCATAATATCTTATGTGGTTAAATTATAATATTGAATGGTTTTAAATTATAAATATAATATATTTTTACCATTTAATATAATGTATGTAATTAGCATTGATTTTACCTTGAATTCGTAGGTTAAATCAATTCAATCTTTTGCAATGTTTTAAACAAAAACCCGTTTTTATTCGACAACGGGATTAATTTTAATTTAATTTCTGAAACTTCTGTGTATTGAATTTTAAAAAATGGATTCCATATTTGGAATCAGTGGTTCCAAATTATGTTAATAGGATACTTTTTATTTTTGGGAATTATGAATAGTAACTACGGTAAATTTTATTTACCATAGTTAAAGGTAAATCGGGTAATTAAGGGTAAATATAATATTATAAAATTACCCTAACACATGCCAAAATTCTATTTGAAGGCTAAAAGTAAACCCATATCAACTAAGGGTCGGATTTGATTCATTTTATGGACTTTTGACCATGAAAATAATTTAATTATTATTAAAACCAAAGAAAGTGACAACATGTCACTTTCTTAAATCTTATAAGTATAATAATTTTAACTTAGTGATAAACATCATAAAACTTCGAACATGAATAGTATCCAGAAAGATAACAAAATTATCTAAATCATGAGAATTTATTTATAATTTTTTGGGATTAAATAGTTATCATTAATTGTGACACAATAGTGATGCAGAAATTATTTATCTAGTGAAAAATCAAGAATATAGTTTTTATTAAACTAATAGTGACCATAAAAGGCACAAAACCCCGTCCAAAACTTATTGGTAATGTAAATTGAAACTATAATCATCAAATCGTAGAATATTTGAGCATTTGGAGTCTTATACAAGCAATTATGACACTTATATTATTTTAATTTAAATGATGCCAAAGCTGTCACCTTCATAATTTGATAAATATAACAATTTTAATATTGTGATTTTAAGATGATAAATTCGAGTAAAAGTATTATTGTGAAAGGTAATATATTTATCTTCATCATAGGATTTTATTTTAAATTTTTATGCAAAAATAAGTATATTAAATAATTATACAAAAATGATGTAGTAATTATTTTATTAAGAGATAAACCAAATAAATGGTTTTAAAAATAATAAAATAAATATTATATGAACTATTTAATGTGATCCACTAATTTTATAGATACATATGAACTTTTATTAATATATTAATGCTTTTAGTTTGAACATATCTTATGTATATAGTTTATTTAAATTCAAATAAATGAATAGTGTCAAAATTGACACTATTGTTATTTTATAAAAATAACATATTATAAAATTGTTTAAAAATCACAAAAATATTTAAAAATTATAAATTTGAATTTATATGGTCTATAATTTTATAAAGTAAACAAATATGGAAAATTCAAAACAAATAAGTAATTATTTGTTATAATTTAAAATTTAGAATTTTATTACCACAAATAAACTTAAATAGATTAAATAAGGATAAATCAAAATGATAAGGTTTAAAATAAGATCCAAACATGTCTAAATTTGATTTTTTGATGAGATTAGAACCCTATATCATCTAATCTTCGAATATGAGTCATTTTTGGAGGTTTTTAAGTGGGGTTAGATTTATTATAAATTAATATTTTTAAGAATTCCAAAGGTGCCCCTCTCCTCCCTTATAAAAGGGCACCTCCTCCCTCTCTTCCTCACACAACATTGAGCCTTCAAGATCGGCCAACCCCTGCCAAATTCTCTTCTCCACTTCCCTATCAACATCCTAGAGGTTCAGGTCTTCCTCAAAGTCCAATTTTAGTGCCCTAAGAGGAGGTCTCAAAAAGGCGCTTCAAAGAAGAGGTAATTTCCGTTACCGATTCTTTCACCTTTATTTCTTCTTCCACTTCTTCTTATTAGGTTGTTTCATTATGAAGTAATAACATAAGTATCACTCATATACTGACATGTTATTATACGTATGAAACAATCCTAATTCACCATCTATTCATCCTACGGAAAATGAAATCATTGCGTGTGCGTACGTACGGAATACCGTCTCCACGTCGTGGTGTAATCTGTTTTTCCACCAACAACTTACATGGATGGGTATTATGGTGTAAAGAATAACTATACATAGTTATTATAACATCATAATGATTCTGATATATTGTATCATCCACTCCAATTCAATTCAATAATTATGGAAATGATATCATCGCTCGTGCGTACGTACGGACTACCGTCTCCACGACGCGATGAGATTCATTCTCCATGTTAACCATTTAAAAATGATTATAAAGTATATATAAGAAATAATAATGAAATATATGACATTATAAAGCTACTTGATTTATTTGTATATATACGTATTTCCTCTACTTAATTCCACTCAATTCAATAAGGAAACGAAAACAACGTTCATGCGTATGTACGGCCTACCGTCTCCATGAACGGTGTATTTCTTTCCATTTACTAATTTATTATATATATGTATATTCTGAATATATATTATATATAAATCATGTTTTATATTCTGGAATTAAGTAATTATGATCTAACCAATCATATGAATAATTACAAGTTAAAACACGAACGACAAATGAGACGATTTTACCCAAAACGCTACTTTAACATGAATTTACAAAAGAACGGGTAATATAAAGTCATAAGTGAACCATATATGATATAATAACAATGAATACGATTATTTAATAAGTCAATTACATTATTTAAATCATTATACAGGAGGTTCAGACACTTACGAAGCAAATCGGACCTAAGGTAAGGGAAATATCACAATCTCATTTTTATCTGAGATTGTTTATTCGTAAGTATTTACTGGGGTGTATTTCATCATCCACATCCATGTTTCATCAATATTTAATATTATTTCCATCCACCTACAATTTTTTAAATCCATTTTTACCCTTCGGTGAGTTTTTAGTAAAAGAAATGAAAGGAATCTTTTGTCGTTTTTCGTACGAGGTACTTTTTGACTTTTCCGACAAAAGTACGAAGAATGTTTTTTTTAACTTATACGACATGAATGGATTTTTAAAACATTATTTCCAAGAAGCATCCTTTACAAGTTTTAAGGTTTATTTTTAATCAACTTCTTTTAGTTTAAAGTTGTATGACATGTTAAGAAAGGAAAAATGTTTTTGAAGAAGAAATGATATTTTCCTCAAGAATGGAGTTCAAGCGTTTTATCAAAATTATTTTCCATCTAAGATAATAAATAGTTATGTTTTTATCCCTATTATTACATTGATTTGATTATGTTGTGATGGAATTATTTTTATGAATTCTTTTATCTTATATGAATTGTTTTATGATGTCATGATGTTTAAGATTCCCATTTGTATTACATGGGTTATGCAATGATGTATGATTTATGATTTTGTGGCACAAATAAGAATGGTATCATTATGAGATGGGTGGGACCTATATATCCCTCCAATACATTGGGTAATGATTTTATATCTCATGAGATAGACATGGCTGGAATGGTAGGTTATACCGGTTTAGTGAAACAGGACTGAAACGAGAGTGACTCGGTTCAGAAATGGACTTTTTCCACTAAGATAGTCTTGGCAATGAGTCTTGACTAATAAGAAATGATTCTCTATGATTATGTGTGAATTCCACAAAGTTTCATGTTTTAATTTATGATTATTGGGATTCCATTTCACTACTATGATTTATCCCATGTTATGAAATTATGCTCTCTTTTGCAGGTTAAGATTTCCAAAATGTTATGTTCTTATGTATATGATGTGATTGATATTTCTTTTGTTTACCCTTACTGAGCATTTGAGCTCACCCTTTCATGTTTTCTTTTCCCCAGGATATAAGGAAAGGTTTTAGGTATAAAAAAAGTAAGATCTTTATGGGAGATGTTGAAGATCTTTCACCAGGATTAGAAGATTATATTCCGAGTTTCCAAAGACACTAAACTATTACGATCCTTGTGTGCGTGTTTTTTTTATGTACTAAGTATTCCGAAAAAGTAATGTAATGTCCATGTACGTCAGTCTTTGGGTCTCTACACCCTATATGAAAAATATAGGATGCCTCTGTCTCCAAATAAGAGATGCCTTATGTGACAAGCATAAGATGACAACATTCCTCCCTATATGACTATACATTGTAGCATGCATTGTCATTAAACAACATGATGCCTCTTGTTCCAAATAAGATATGGCTTATGTAAGAAGACTTAGATACCTCATTCCATGATTACAATGGAATAATTTCAAGAGAGTTGGAATTTGTTCATACATTACATCACTCCACCTCATGATTTTCATTTCCTTCATTTAGATATTCATCCTCTTTCATGTCTGAAGGGACCCCCTATGGCCTGGTCCCATGCCCCCTTGGATCACCTACCATCCTAGGCCAACGCCCTAGAAAACATTTTTTGACACTTCGATTCAGGTCTTCTGTTTCCAACATGGTCAGTAGTTGACCCTCATTTGTTTGTCCCCATTTCAGGCTAACAAAATATGGATGCTTCATTTCGAACATGGTAAATAGTTATCTTCTATAGTCATGCCACCCTCACTGCGTTCTGAATTTCTAGCATGTGATTCACACTTTTTATCTCCCTTTGTTTGGACTGATTCCAATACCCATATCGTTATCCCACTTATGCACCAGAGAATAGGTGTAGGCTTCAATTACATGCCTCAACCCACCAGTGAGTAGGGATTCCCTCACGTCCAGACATGAGGAAGACATTACAGGTAGCTCCCATGCGTAATCCCCATCCACCATTGCCACTCCTTAGTGGCACCCAATCATCTTCTATGCAAAATCCCCATTCATTATTTCCACTTCTTGGTGAAAACTGAGCGGTGCTTTACATTGAGTTTTTTATCCTCATTATTCTTCACATAGGCACGCTAACGACTATTGCTTCTTTGAATAGACACACTAATGTGATCCCCTAAATGGATAACTCAATAGCACCACCTCATCATGGAATTACTAATTCCTTCCCCTCTCCAAGGGTGGGTAGGTATCAGTTATGTAAGTCCTAGGGGTAGAGAGTGAACCCTCCTCATCCGAGCTTTAGGAAGTTTAACTTAAAAGCACCATAATTCTTACCACATGAAGTGAAATTGTGGCCACACCCCATGAAATAAACACAGGGTGCCCCATCTCAGACATTCTCCATACCTGCTCGTCTCCATAGGAGTGAGATCTTCCTCACATGGAATGAGATACTATTTGATGGAATGACATCTGTGCATAGGGAAGGGAAACCATCTATGTGTAAGACCCTATCCTTTATTGCGGAAGGTATAATACAAGCTCCTGGTTTATTTTTCAGTGCCAAAGACTAAAAGTGAGATGGGAACCAGGGCCTTTGTTACCCAGTCCCTCTCCCTCTGGGCTTTGTCACCATCAAGCCTCTATCTTGGAGAAAGTCCCAATTTCAATCTCCCTGGGCCGCTAACCAATTGTAATACCCTATTTCCTATTTGGGCCGCTAACCACGTGTAAGCCCTACATCATTCCTAACGTATTCATTTTTCATGGCGTGATCGTCAGGTCTTTGCTGCTTCTTGTTTCTCACAACGATCATGACTCACAAGGGCTTTGAGTAAGAATTGTCCATGGAATATTTCTTGGGTTGCCTTATAGTGTAATCCTCACACCCCATTCCAAACTATGCAGACTTTTATCCTTATACCTATTAGAACAAGGTACATAGGAAGAATCCCTGAGGTCCAAGCCCAATATTCATTGGTCTCGACCACTCCACATCAGACCACCTTTATCCAGCGTGATGTTAAACTATATCCCCCATACCCAAATATTTGGAATTTGAACCTTTACCTTTCCAAGAAAGTTATGTAGGAAGCCTCCATATGGTTCAATCCCAACATCCATCAGTCTCGACCACTTCACATCGGTTGACCCACATCCTTGATGACATTAAACTATATTCCCGTTTCATCCAGCATGAAACTAAACTGTATCCTTTAGAACTATGTGGGTTTTGATCCCTGTCTCCAAGACAAGGTATGTAGAAGGCCTCCCTAAGGTTCAACCCCATCGAGCAATAAGTCATTGTATCCCAAAACTTGTGGTAAGCCATTGTATCCCCAAACCAGAATTAAGACGTTGTTTCCCCAAACCAGAAGTAAGTTGTTGCAACCCTAACTAGTGGTAAGCCATTTCAACCCCAACCATTGGAAAGCTGTAGTAACCCCAACCACCAGTAAGCCGTTGTATCCCCAAACCAGTGGTAAAACTTTGTAGCCCCCAACCAGTATTAATAATTTGTATTATGCAATCGACGGTAAGCCATTGTAGTTCCCTTTTTTGGGACCCACGTCTCTGGTCATCCCCTCAAGAATCATACCAACTCAGGCTACTAACCACACCTATGCCCTAATATATCATCAGGTCATTTTCATATGTGTACGCTCTGATTCTATGAACCCATCCCGAACTACGTGGAAATTGATTCCCTTCCACAGGGATACATAAGAAGCCTCCCCAAAGTTCAATCCCATCAATCATGTCCCATAGTGGTCTCTCCCTCGATCCCCCCTATGTTCCCAGAAGACCAGGCCTCAACCCAATGGTTATATTTTCTTTAGGTCCCATCCATACATCCATTCACATGGGACGCCTCCTCAGGTGTACCATCTCCCCACCAAACTATGTGGACTTTGATTCCCTTCCACAAGGATACAGAGGAAGTCTCTTCTAGGATCAAGTTGAACAACACTGTCGTCCTCACGTTGGTTCCATATCATTCTCCATCCACTTCTCCCAACCATCCATATCCATCCACATTCATACCCGGGCCACCACATCATGGTGAGATCATGTCATCAACCTTCTCACCACCCCTATCAGTACCTGGTCTACTAACCACATGTAATCCCCAACATGTTTTTTTGGTCGATGTCCTTTGTGTAAACCCTAATTTGAGGATTCTCCCTTCGAACTACGTGGTTTTTTATCCCTATCTCCTAGACGGGGTATGTAGGAAACCTCCCTGAGGTTAAGTCCCATCCAACAGTAATCCCTAGCATTCCCTTTTTTGGGACCCAAGCATCCTCAGATCTATATTCATTAGATGTTTTTATCCACTCATCCAGTAAACCCCTTTGGTGCACCCTCATGGGGCTGCACCAATATGATCCACTCCTATCAGTGTTTTGATCAGTCTGATCCATCTCTGAAGGATGTTAAACTCATGGTATACCCTGTGTTAAACATGGGAAGCTGAGGAAAACCTCAATGACATGACTATGTCATATAATACCTCACACACGATATGGGATTCCTCGAGATTCTGCACCTTCGAGACAACCTATCATAAGGGGAAGAAAACCAAAAACATCAGAGTTCCAGCATCCAGACATGACAGCGATGTCTAATATGACTACTCCCCCAATCAAAGGTTTCCTCCCTGACTTGACCACTTTGAATGTCTAGACAGAAAAAATGTAATTAACTAGCATTTACAAATATATGGCACCGATAAGAGTTTCACGAACAATATCTTAATCTTTAAGGGAGACCTGGACTAGGTAACAAGTTCTGAAGTGGAATCCATGGAAGGAGAGACCAACATCCCATCATCTTGTTTCGATCATGGAGAAAATGTCTCTGAATAAGCAACATATGCCTCCTGCCATTGTAAAGTTGGAATACAGGGAAAAAGATAAGCGCATCCTCCACAAATGGATGTGTGCCCCAACAAAAGCGTTGGAAAAAAAATTGTGAACCCTACATGAAGATCTTTTCCTCAATGTGGATATTATTAGCATTTGAGACAATAGTGTATAATAATGTCACGAAATCCAGTTATCAAGCACCAGGTCCCGCCAAGATAATAGTGAGCCTAGCGTGAAAGTCACCATAGATTGGGGCAGTGAATGTTGGGAATCCCATTCTGTGACTTTGTCAGCGAGGATCCCTCTTTCCAACCATGGAAGACGGAATGGGACTGGGGCACTGAACATAACTATCTTTCTTTCAGCACTAATGGTTGAATATCCCTACTTTGCAGGACCCAAGCTGTCATGAAAGGAAAGTAATCACCACCAACACACTGACGTAGGGGTCGGGGAAACACCAATGCATCATTCATGTGCAGCCTCATCGCCTCTGCAATGACCTCCACATCCGCAGCTGTTGGGCACCCACGCCCCATCTCCCCATCTTTACTCATTTAGAGAAGAGTGATTAACGACATCCTTTGACGTTATGATGAAGAAGTGATTATCCCAACCCGGGATATGGCCCTACGGGACATGGGGGATTCTCCGCCTCATTCTTTTTGCCACCCCAAGGGTTGTGCATGCATCCACTCCTCCCCACTCCAACCTACTACCGTTTTAGGAGCCTCTCCCCAGAACGATTCAACGACTCCATCCCCTATGCCAATGAGGTAAGGGACGTCCAGGCCAGCCCAACTATAATACCATCCCTAGGGCCACCAAGGAGGGATCCCACAAGGCTGCGTCAGTTCCACCACCCGGCCCCACAGGATGAGGTGTAGGTGAATTATACACTTGCACAACAGGCCACAGTCCGGTTATCCTGACGCCAGCATCGGCCGCATGTTGAGGAGGACACCCACCAAGGGGCGTCATCATCAACGGCTACCATGGCCCCTTCCATCGTCGGTGCATACCATCAGTCCCCTTTTTATTATGAACATGGAAATTTGTATGCCTAAATTGGATTGAGGCCCCAATCGCCCCATGGGGAAGTTGGGATAACTCTCCTGGTCACCAAAATAAGCCACACCCATCGCGGGCCGACCCAAGGTGGTAATATCAAACACAGAGGTCCTCCCCGTGCCACCACCAATGAGAGTACAAGTCCTCCACACTCCCAAGATCAGCATGGAGGTCCTCCACATGCCACCATCAGTCCGAGTGAATGTCCTTCCTGTCACACTGACATACAAAATGGAGGCTTTCCTCACACCCGTGGCCCCAGTTATGGAGTTATTCCTCATGTTACAGGTCACCGATGCAAAGATCCTCCACGTCCATTCAACAAACATCATGGCAGTATTACCCACATTCCTACAGCAGCTAAAGAAGGTCCTCTTCATCTCAGCAATCAGAGAAGCGGAGGAATTCCTCGCTTCATTGTCACCCAACATGGAGGTATTCTCCGTGTTTAGTTAGACTGGTAATAAGGCCCTCCTCATACTATCAGTACTAGGGGGAACTAGAATGGGGATATTTCCCATGTTACTACCAGTTCCATCGGAGGTCCAACCTAGTCCAGCACTTCCAATGGATATTCCCTCCGCGTGTCAGGCAGCATACATGGTGGTCCTCCCTGTGTTCCCTTCCACATTTTTCCAGGTTCTCCTCGCACACCATATCACCCAAGCAGAAGTCCTCTCCGCCCTATCATCAGTTCGGTCGATGGTCCTCTGTGAGTCCAAAACATACCCTTCCCTGAAAAATCAGCTTAGGGAAGGGGGGCGTATTTCCGCCGCCATAAAAAGAATACCGAGATGTTTTATACTGTGATTAAACATGTCTGCTTCTCTGATTCTTCGTCAGAATGTGATTCGATAATGGATCCCTCACCCCGATCTTCTATGTCAAGGGTCGGGGCAGGAACGAGGTGAATAAGCCTCATACTTTCGGAATATGAGGTCCACTGGATCCCCGACTCCCTTTGAAGGTACATCCAGGAGGAGTAATATTGGGCCTCTTTCTAGAGCTTGGTCGTTCAATCATCCATATCATCAACAAGATCATTCTCAACCTCAATCGGAGATCATGAAGAGTGATTCTGGGGACTGATAGAGGAAGAGCAATAGCATAGCCCACCATCAGTAACAACATACCCTATTATGGAAACTGTGGTTGTCAGCCCGTCCTACTAGGATGTGGTGGCCAAGTCATTACATTCCATAGAGTCCAGCCAAAGATGCGACAGCTTATTAGATTGTTCTTCATATTCTCCACCGACCAGTCTACCATACCAGTGGTCTGCTTCAATGCTGTTACTGATCCCACAACCTCTCCCTGTTAATGAATGGGGGAAACCAAGGGCTGGATCCCAAGTCTGATCTGAGGATCTTATTGGACATCCTTGCGGTGGACCATTTCCCAAAGATATTTTGGCCAGTTGCAACTGCAATCTTTAGTGCACTGAAATCGTTTACCTAGGAGGAAGTCCTGTGTTTTCGCCAAACCCTCCGGGCAACGTACTTCTGTATCCATTATTAACAAATGGATTACCTTAAGAGTCAATCACACATTGAAGATATTGGCCAGTAATTCCGCATGGTCGACTTGGACACACTCCCCCATAGACCAGCGCCCTGAGTCGCCTAGTCAACATTAAAACCTCCAGCAACAATGCATCCATAGCTTTAAATTTCTCCACAAGATTATCAAGGAGGCTTCCCCCCACATTCAGGTCTATGGTTGGGGTAGTATGCTACCCTTCATTTTAGTTCTATCCAGCACTAGCCTGACATTCCAAGAGATATTGAGGATATGCATTTAGGTAGAGTCTTGGTTAACATGGTCGACCTATAAGAAAGAGAGAACAATATAGAGATCCTTGAAGGTAATTTTCCCCATGATGGTGTGCCACACCTATTGGATCCATTGGGAAGGATTGCTCACCAGTAGAGAAATCTGCTGGGTCTTTCTGTACTGACCGAGTCATTAGCCATCGATTGGAATCCCAATATTGGAAAAGAGAATCCTAGGACCGTGAAACACTCTGACCTGTCTAGCTCGGTGTAGAAGATGGAAGAAAATCTTGAAAATACTGTGTTGTGTCAACAACTCGTGGAGCATAAGAAGATTGTCGATGACCTCCTTGAGGAACGTGTTGTGAAGCGGTGACCAAAATATGGTGATCCTCGACTGAGGAACTAGGGGAAGGTACTACTCACCCCTATCAAGTTTCCTTTGGGTGACCCTGACCATCCTACCCACATAGACAGGTTAGAAGCCAGAGATTATGGAAAGAGGGTGCGGTATGTATCACCAAATCCACCTGTGTGGCGAGATAATATTTGGGACCCGACTAAGGTTCCCCCAGCCGCTCCACAAGTCATCCCATCAGCCTCTCTAAGAGCCTCATGGACTTCTTATCATGTTGAAGAAACTGCTAATGCGCTAGTAGTAAGGTATCCTCGTCAAGATTGGAATCCCCACCCGGATGATCCAATAGAGGAGATCATTTCCCACCTTGTGGATTTGGAAACATGATAGGTGGAAATTATGCATGATGGTAAGCCATATCTTCCATGGGTGGATGATATGCCAGCACCCCCAGTTATTGGAAATCCTACCTTCTCCTCCTTTAATGGGACGTATGACCCATTGTAGCATTTGGACCACTTCATATCAAGGTGTGGACCCATGATGGGAACTCCAGCGTAGCAAGAGGCCGTCAAACTCTAGTGTTTCGTACAAACATTGGAAGGGCCCACATTTCTCTGGTACATCCAACTACCCATTGGGTCAGTCACCAGTTGGGAAGATCTTCGTAGTAAGTTTCTTTACCGGTAAAACTCTACCACTAAGAAGACGAGTATTACAGAACTCTTCATGTGAAAGTAGAGGCTCACCGAGCTTGTCACGGACATTGTTTCTCGGTGGAAAGGACTCACCTACTACGTTGATATATTGATAACTCATGTAGATTTGTTAATGATGTGTGTGGGGAATGTAAAAACAGAACTAGTCCCCTCTCTCATCACTCAGAATTACCCCCCCCCCCTCGGGGGGGGGGGGGGGGTCCATGATTTCTCTGATAATTCCCAACATCAAGAGGAAGCATTGTAGTAGGCCAAGCAGGAACATCGGTTGCCTCCCTGTGGTTCCTGTGAGAAGTTCCGCTAAGGAAAAGCCTACCAAAATGGTCCAAATAGAGGCCCCTAGGAAAATGTATTTATTATTGGTGGATCCAACTCCACATACTCATGGAGGCCCTCCACCTCAGACGCAGTCTCTGTCCCAGCATGAACCACCCAAAATCGGAAGGCGCCACCACATAACACGCCACCACCACCTAGGTGAGATAATCAGGTTCCACCTCCTCAAAAATCTCCTCTTTCCCCTTGTTAGGGACAGAATCTTAGACCCCCCCTTCTAGGATAGAAGGAATTGGACCTACTCATTCAATGAGGTTCCGATCCCCAGTTATTTTCAAAGTACCTTGGAATAGGGAATTCTACAGTTGCCGGAATGCAGGAGGCCTGCAGAGGTGGATCTCACTAACCGCCCTAATTACTTCCCCTATCAACAGATCCTAGGGAACATCCTCAAGAAGTTCTATGGTTTTAAAGACTGGCTTCATAAACAGGTTAATAACAACATAGTTAGGTTAGGCCCAACACTGACATAGGTAGAGTGTGTATTCAAACAGCCTGACGATGATAGTGACATCGAAGGTGAGTGGAAGCAGGTTCCTAACTATGGGTCTCAGAAATATGAAGACTGGATGGCCCATAAGATGATCTATTGTTCCCACGGTATTATTCATACATGTTTGAATCGACCCAATCCTTTAGAAGTCGTCACGTCACCTGCAACCACTACTTCTCCATTGGCATCCCAGCCATCCTCCTCCCAGAAGGGCCAACGTCGGTGCTGTAGAGGGAAACAAAGTCCCCACTGATGCCATCATTATCCTGTACTCTTAGAGATTTCATGCCTTCAGAGATGGATATTATCCCTAGGATATATCCAGTGGTGGTGGATTATTCATGTAACGATCAAGGGTACTCTTTGGTTAACACTGTGGAGCTGGTAAACCCCTACATGATTCCTGACGACGAGGAGTTCTAGAAGAAACCTCCCAATTCCCCCATCCATCGCCAGCATCGACAGATATGTGGCTATATGGGTCGTCAAAATTCCTAGTTTTACACTTCCAATCAGTACATGCATGAAAACTAAACCAAATAATAGACCCAACACAGAGCTCAGCATGCGGAACCTTCTCATTTGGTATCATCAGGTCCACCTTCATCAACGTTTGTGCTACCTGGCCAGGTGGATCCACCCAACCGTATCGCGATCAGACACATTCTATTACAAACCGACCTCATTCATATAGCCATAATCTATTATTCACTTCATGAGTTTTGACTGGTGAGTTGTGGGACATTCCCTGCACTGGTCGACCACCGGTTCTACCAGAAGGGATCGTTGTACCCCTGTCACAAAACGAACTCCTGTCAGTATAATCTCATGCTTGTCATAGAAGTATGATTTCCTAAAACATATTTCTAGCATCATTGAGAGGCTATCTATCTTTGAGGAGATTCATCTATCATTAGATATGCGTGATGGCCCTAATGATGCCTTAAGAATCCCCCTCCAGTTTTAGACGGAGGTAGCAGCCGCAAAAGCATTCCATGATGAGGCAACCGAGCATAAAAAATTCCAAAACATCATCTCTTTCTGTAGATA
This sequence comes from Viscum album, assembly GCA_963277665.1. Taxonomy (NCBI): domain Eukaryota; kingdom Viridiplantae; phylum Streptophyta; class Magnoliopsida; order Santalales; family Viscaceae; genus Viscum; species Viscum album. The sequence goes on along the minus strand of OY728167.1, from coordinate 729,312,665 downwards.
ATATGTAGGATCTCCCATATTGGGGAATATCTTCACACTGTACATCACTGTACACTTCAATGGCATGGAGGTTCATCGCTCTATTGTCGACAAAGGCTTTGGGATCAAACTTATCCAGACCCGGACGCTCTGAAAAATGGGGTTGTTTGGGGATGATCTGAGCCCCTCAGACCAGAAGATTCAATGTTATGATAGGAAGGAACAGTTTCTGGTTGGAAAGATCTACTTGAAGACCTAGTTCGATGGCCTAGTGACCAGCACCGAGTTAATGGTTGTCTCATAGGATACTTCCTACAATGCATTGATGGTTAGGCCATGGATTCACCTGCACATGGAAGTCCCTTCATCATATCACCAATGCCTCAATTACTCCCTTAATGGTCAAGTGGTTGTATTCCCAGGTGACATGTATCCCTTTTCCTCTTATTATGCCCACTATCTAGATGCTGACTACAACAAGAGAAATGACATGTAGATTCATGCTAACGCGGTTGAGCCTACTACGGCTGCGACCGACCCATGGATAGGCCTATATGATGCATACATATTCCCGATCAATTGGTTAGAGGCCACAACTCTGGATTTGGGGAAATGAATTTTTGTATCTGGAATGAGGGGGAAGCACATTACCAGGTTTAAGTGACGTCGGGGGATCACCTACTATTCTTATACTAATTAGGCTCAAGAAATCCGAGAGCCCCCTACTCCCATAACGTATTGGTATGTCCGCTCCATGGAAAAGACAATCTGTCATACTTCCTTGTTTCGTCAGGCTGGGATAAATCATCTTAATCCAACGTTCCACTATTACTTTTATATCAGCAAGCATGGTCCCTCTGGTTGAAGAAAACATGGTATCGGGTCGATAACTTTAATCGCTATGGTCTCGACAGTACAGGAGCTCCCTGACGTAGTGTCCACCACCACTCAGGCTAGAACCAGTGTCTCACTGGGATATTTAGACTCAGAGGAATCACCTCCTGCTGAGGATCACACCTCCATAAGTGAATAAGTGGAATTATAGGGTGCTCCTCCTGCTTTCAAAGAGGGTTTCTCCACCAGGGTCGATGAATTGGTACAGGTGAACCATAGTAACAAGATGGATCCGAAACCCATATTGATCAATGATACTACACTTATCGAAGAGAAACAATGATACGTGGGATTCCTAAAGAAGCACCATGATGTCTTTTCCTAGAGTTTTGACTAGATGTCAGGACTAGATCCTCAGGTTTCCACCCACCACCTCGGTCTCCAAGAGAATCACTGCAGGTTCAAACAGCCTCCCAGAAAGATGCACCCTTCTCATGGTTCCATGGTTGAGGCTAAGGTTTATAAGCTTATCAGATCCAACATCATTCAGGAGATCCAGTACCCTAAATAGTTAGCCAACATAAATCCTGTCAGGAAGAAGAATAGATAGATCAGAGTTTGAATTGACTTTAGAGATCTCAACCATCTCTGTGTAAAGGATGATTTACCCTTCCTACAATGGAACTGTTGATTATTGCCACCGCTAGGTTCCATGATCTCTCCTTCATGGATGGGTATTCTGGGTATAATGAAATTTGAATGGCCCCTGAGGATAAAGAGTTTATAGCCTTCAGGGAACGAAAAAGTTCTTTTTTATACTAGGTGATTCCCTTCAGTATAAAGAATGAAGGTGCCACCTATCAGTGTTCCATGCATCACATATTTATGCCAATCATCAGTACATTAGTGGAATTCTATGTGGACGATCTGGTGGTCAAATATCGCCAGCACCAAGACCATATAAATAATCCTAAGAAAATGTTCGGATTCCTCTGATCCCACCATCATATGATGAACCCCTTCAAATTTTCCTTCAGGGTCACCTCCGTAAAGTTTCTCGACATTGTTTTCAGATATAGGGGCATCGAGATAGATCTAGAGAAGATCAAGGCCATCATCCAGATGCCTCCTCTGAATTTTTTTTGGAGATTCAAGGCTTTCGAGGACACTTAACCTATATATGCTGATTCATCGAAAATCTATCTAGATAGTGTAATCCCATCTCCCAGATCATGAAGAAAGGTGTTGATGATCAGTGGTATGAGGAGTGTCAGAATGCCTATGAAGAAATCAAGCAGTACCTATTATAGCCTCAGGTCCTGATTCCACCCATTTCTTGAAATCCTATGGTCCTCTATGTGACCTCTCTGTAACAATCTCTCTAAGACCTTCTCACCCAGAGAAACAACGAAGGGATAGATAAAATTCTGTACTATCTCAGCCACATGCTCCTCAATACAGAGACCAGATATTCCCATATCGAGAAGTGTTTCCTTACACTAGTATTTGTAGTGTAGAAATTATGACACTACTTGCAGCATCATGAGATACATCTAGTGTCCTGAGTGGATCTGCTGAAGTATATTCAGAACTTCCCCATTTTGATAAGATATCTATCTTGGTGGGTAGTGATCCTCCAGTAGTTTGACATCAGGTTTTCCCCCTATAAGGACATTAAGGGATAGACATTGGCAGACTTCCTTACCGCCCATCCAGCTCCTACGAACTAGTCTCTAGATCTTTATTTTCCTGATGAGGCAGTACTCTCAGTATTCTAGGCCATCCTATGTTGGAAAATTCACTTTAATGGTGCTCCTTGATGTCCTACCGATAGAAGACTCAATTATCCCAGACTCAAGAGTGTGGGCTTGGGTATCATATTCATCATGCCAGGACTTTCTGTTCTTCCATATTCATTCCTATATTCATAAGGTTGTACCAACAATGACGAAGAGTATTTGGATCTCATTACTGGCCTTGAGCTAGCCCTTGAGATTGAACTTCCCCACTGGCATGTGAAAGGGGACTCCGAAGTAGTCATCAATTAGATCAACGGTGACTTTGTCGTCAGGAAGCTAGAGCTTGTACCACTATTGGAACATACCTGCCAGTTGAGGGATCTACTCCCATCATGGCCGGAGGTCACTCATTTCCCTCATTCATAGAATGGTAGGGTCAATGCCTTAGCCATTTTGGCTGCATATCTTGCAAAAACCGACTAGGATGATTTGATTATTCATGTGGTGCACTAAAGAGTCATCACTCCTATCACCCCAGACGACGATGATAGCCAGAAGATATTCCAACTTACGGTCGGCACATCCATGTTAGGACCCCTATGCACCCTTCCATAGTTTTGGAGGTCACTCATGACTGGAGGACTCCCTTTATCGAGTATCTCAATCTTGTCAATCTCCCGGAAGATTGAGTCGAATGTGACCGAATCTGACGCCACATGTTGCAGTTTACCCTTCAGAGTTGTCCTGGCCGTGAGAAGATCCTCTATAGATGAGGGTTTGATGGTATTCTCTGCCATTGCATTCTAAGAGGTGATATTTCTCAATTCATGTAGGATGTTCATACCGGTTCCTGTGGGGCTCATCAGACAGATCTGAGACTATCTCACCTGATTTGGAGGTTGGGGTATTTTTGGCCCGCTATGATCTGTGACTGTATCTAGTTTTCCATGATGTTCCATGAATTTTAAATCCATGCCATCTTTGTGCATCAGAAACTATATCTTCTCCACACAACCATGTACTCTTGGCCCATCACGGTCTAGGGACCCGATGTCGCGGGACCCTACCAACGGACAACAACTCGCCAGTGTAGATTCACCCTGACTGCTACAAATTTCTTTTCCAAGTGGGAAGAGATAGTTCCAATCTAGGAGGACAATTCCTATTCTATCATTTAATTTTTGGGCTCTAATATCATCTACCAATTCAGATTCCCTCACAGCATCCTCATCGATAATGACATCAACTTTTGTGCATCTGAACTAAAGATGTTGTACTCCATGTATAACATCCATTATAACCATACCTCCTGCTACCATGTTCAAGAAAACAGGAAAATCAAGGAATTCAAAAAAACACTCTCTAAAATTCTCTAGAAGATTGTTGGTCCGAAAAAAAAAAGATTTTTTCAGATAAACACTCCAACGCTCTCTAGACTTATCGAACGGTGAATCGTAATTCCACTCTGGTGACCCTGTAATCTCTGGTGTATGGAACGAAGGTGGTCTTTCCCGTTGAGATTCAATTGCCTTAATTGTGCACAAATTTCTATTATAAAAAACACTAGATAAGGTAGTTGAGATATATTTGGATGAACTGGAAGCCCTCGATGAGAATAGGCTTTGTTCCCTACATAATCTAGAGAGGAATCAGAATAAGATGGCCAGATATTTCAATAATAATGTTTGTCTCCGCTCTTTCTTGAAAGGCGAAATCATGTTGGCTCTGAGATTTTTGATGATACCTAGTATAAAACCATCCAAATTAGAGCCCAAATGGGAAGGACCTTACATTATTCATAAGGTTTATCCCAATGGCTCATACTCTCTAGTTCCCATGGATGGTGAGAGTATAACTCCTCCCACCAATGCAAAATTCATCAAGCAACACTTTTCCTGAGTATGTGGTCTGATATGACCATAAACGGTGATGTCAATACCTCATGATACTAAAATTTGTGATTTATCTGAGCTGATGGACTTAAAACTGCTCAGCATCGGCCATACATGACCATAAATTGTGACATCTTTATCGCATGATGTTAAACTGTGTAATCCATCTAAGATGAAGGGTGTAAAAGTACTCAGCACTTTTCCCTCATGATAATAAATTGTATGTTGTCCCACATGACGTTAAACTGTATACATTCATGAATGACCTTAAACTGTCTCATCTTCACCGCATGATGTTAAAATGCGCGATCCACCCAGGTTGATGGACGTAAAACTACCCAGTAGCCATCCCGCTTGATGATAAACTGAAAGAAGGTCTGAGATCCATGAACTTAATCTAAGATCACTCTGCATCCTCACTGTATGACATAAAACTACACAACATCTCAAGAAATACATATGAATTGATTTTGATCCTCATGGGATACATAGGAATACTCAGACGCTTCGTCTTAGAGTCCAGCCCCCAAATCCTTCTCGTTGACTACCCCCTAGGCGTGGTTCCCTTGGAGGGTCACACATAGTGTATTGTAGACTTCCTTGTCCCCATATATGTTGGTATTTCAATGATCACACCACATGTCCCTCATATGATTCTATCCTCCCACCTTTTTACCCCCACGGCATTAAAATGCTTTACTTTAGAACTATGTATGGATTGATTCCCATCCACATGGGATACGTAGGAACGCCCGAACATTTATTCCATAGGAACAACCCTAAACTATGATATCTCCCCTTGGGTCCGGCCACTTGGCATAAATGATTCTCAGAACACATGGTGTGGTGCGGTCTTTTTTTACTTTCATTCAAGTTAGGTTTTTCATGACCACACCATGTATCCCCCTCCGTCGAGATTTCTGCATCTTTCATCCTTTCCCTTGACACCATGACGTTGGACTACATGCTTGTTCATGCTTCACTCATCCCCTTTATTTGGGTCATCATCATATTTAACATTCTGAAGGACCCACGAATGACATGGATTCTAGGACCCAGTTCTATCCTACCATGTTGGGACAACTTCCCCAAGAATATCGAATGAAAAATTGATACAAGTCCCGCATTGCAAATATGGTTAGCGGTCGATGCTCATTTGTTGTTCCCATTTCAGGTCACACGATAAGGATGTTGTGTTTTGAATACGGTCAACATTCATCCTCCATCGTTGTTTCCACACCTATATGTCCCAAATATTGGATGTAGTGATTAATTTTGTCTTCTTATCCATTTGATCATTAGCTTTCCTCGAGCAGGGATATTGATCTAGGTGGTATCGATCCTACTCGATCTCTTTCCCATATTATCATTCCCTTATATACTAGGGATAACCGGATCTCATTCCTTGTTTCCCACACCGAGCATTTCTCAAGTGGGATTAGGAGTTTTGGTAAAGCCATACCTACATAAATGGTTACACAACCAATGGTCTGAGCCCTATGACCTTAAACTAAGATCACCTAGGTCCTCATCGCGTTATGTTAAACTATGTGGTCTATCCAAACTGAAGGATGTAAAACCACTCAGAACTTGTCCCACATGACAATAAACTGAAAATTGGATTAGGAATTCTGTTTGTGGACCATCCTTAGGTCCCTCGACCATTCCACCCCCTGTCCCAAGTTATCACTTAGGATTGTGTGGTGAGGTGTGAACCCTATGTGCTCATTTACATTTGGATATTTTTCCATGCTAAATACATCCCCTTGAGACACCCCTCCATCCATCATCCTTGACACAAGATGTTAAACTGCACATGTCCAACCACGCTTCGCATATCCCATCATTTTTATTTCCATCATCATTCACATCTAAAAGGACCCCTGAACGGCAGGGATTCTAGGCCTCAGGGTACTCCCATAATTTCGGGCCAACATCCTTGAGGATTCTGGGATACAATTTGATACAAGTACTGTGTTGCGAATATGGTCAACATTCGATGCTCAATTGTTCGCCCCCATACCTAGTCACACAATACAAATATTGTGTTGCGAACATGGTCAACAGTTATCCTTGATCATTGTTTCCATTCTGTGGTCTCCCACCTGGAAGGCATAATGATTCACCATTTCTACCCATCTGTGCCACGAACATGACATTATACTAGGTATCTATGTTCTGAGCTCTATGATCATAAACTAATATCTACTACGTCCTCACCACATGATGTTAAACCGCACCACATCTCTTAGAAATACATTTTTCCTGATTCTCATCCTCATGGGATACGCAGGAAAACCTGAATATTTTGTATTTGGGTCCATCCTAGGTTAATTTATTAATTCTATCGGCCTCTTGGCCCGATTTCTCTCTGAGAATTATGAATGTTTTGGCTTATGTGGGCTTATTCCCTCATTCATGTCAGGCTATTCACCATGCCACACACATTCCTCTTTGCAGCACCACCCTCCTATCTTTTTTCCTTGTCGCATTATGTTAAACTACATGACATCTCTATAATTATGTGTGTCTTGTTTCCCATCATCATGGGATATGTAGGAACCCCCAGATGTTTTTTCTTCGGTTCCAGCCTTGTTTCTTTGAAACCTCCTCATCTATTTGTCCCCTTAACCTTATTCCTCCAGGAGGGTGGGTATATGGTGTGGTATGGGCTTATTTCCTCATTCACGTCAGGTTTGTAATAGCCATGCCATGTACCTCCCCCCTCTTTAGCAGTTCACCAACATACCCAAGATCACTCATGTTCAGGTCCGAGAGTGTTGGATTCAACTTAGACATTCCCTATCCTATTTTTCATGATTCATGTTCCCCTTTATTTGGGATTTTATAAACTTTCACATTCTAAAGGACCCCCAAATGGCATGGATGTTAGGCCATAGTTCTCTCCAACTGCCTTGGGCCATTGTCCTTGATAATTTTGAACGTGAAATTAATACAAGTCTCATGTTTCGAATATGGCCAGCGGTCAACACTCATTTGGTTCTCCCCTTTCAGATCACACGATATGGATGTTTTGTTTCGAACATGGTAAAAAGTTATCCTCCATCATCACGCCACCCCCATTAAGCCCTAAATATTGGTTTCATGATTCACACACCTTTTCCACTCCATCATGTTTAAGTATAATTTCAAAACTCTTGGTGCTATCCATCAGTGCATGCTTTCACGTTAAGAGGACAAATACACTGTGAGGCGTAATTTGAGGATCTTCACTATTTCCCCCTTTTCTTATATTCCATGTGTTTCAAATAACCTATCCACCCTTTTTTCCCACATCGAACACAACTAACATGGGATTAGGGATTTCTTCATGGTTTGCGCCCATTTGGAAGAGTATCACTTATCATGGTTCGAGCTCTAATATCGTAAACTAAGATCTCTTTATGGCCTTTTCTAAAGATGGTAAACTACACAACATCTTCCAGAACTACGTATGGATTGATTCAAATCCTCCTCAGATACGTAGGAACACCTAGACATTTCATCCTCGGGTTCAACCCCATATTTTATGACCTGTTTTGGCCCCTTGGCCCGAGGATTCTTCCCTGGAATTGCACGTGGTGTGGTATGGACCTCATCTGCACTCACGTTGGTTCTGCTTTATCACACCATGAACATTACCCTATAAAACCTCATTTATTCTGTATCTGTCCAAGCCATATGAATTTAAACTATTTTTCTTGGCCCCACATGACTTTAAACATCTGTTTCATTACTACATGACGTTAAAATTCATGGTTTGGTCCTATGATATGACCCTAAACTATGACATTATCGTCATGGACCCACAACAAAAAATGGCACCGCATTGTGATGTCCTCACTAGAGGGGACATCATGATTGGTATCAGTCATCCACCATGAATTTTTTCATGGCATACATATGGATTTATTCCTATAGTGACACCTGGATTCTATATCCAAGGTTAGTTGTTTCACAAAAAACACACACACACACATCCATCCTAAAGAACAAACATGATCTATCATATGCTGCTTCTTTTGGTGAGTGAGCCAGACCCGCATGAAAATATTTTCCCTAGCATTGGTACACTACCATGCCACTTCTAGAACTATGTATGGCTCTATCCACATCATAATTGGGTATATAAGAACACCCACACACTTTTCCTAGGTCCCATACCAACTTTCATTATCCGTCCCTCGACCTAAGACCTCCCCAGGGAACACATGGTGTAATATGGACTCTTACTATCCTCGTTCACGTCGGGTTTTGTGCTTACCGCACGACATGTCTCCCTCCCTACTTCTAATCTCTAGTCCGAGCTCTAAGACCTTAAAACTAATATCCAACCATCCTTATCGTAGGACACTAAACTGCATGACATTTTCTAGACCTATGGGTGGCTTGATTCCCATACCCATGGGAAACGTTGGAATGCCCAGACATTCTATATGCGGGTCCAGACCCAAGAATCTTAAATCATGCTCCCTTTTTCATCCCCATGTCCTGAACTCCTTTGGGATGATGTGGTGTGGTGTGTACCTCTTGATTTCTCAATCACGTCAAGTTTTTCAAAAACCGCAGTATGTGTCTCCCTTGTCTCTTACCAACATGGACTGAGTTCCATGACCCTAAACTATGATCTCCCTATGGGAACTACATGTTAGGATTGGCTAGTTCACCACCCTACAGACATTCCATTAAACCAGGTCCCCACTTAATGGACCACTCTATGACCCTAATCTATGATCATGCGACCCTAGGGCCATTTTCCTTTGAAAGGGATTCTACTTCCTCTATCTGACATGTCTCATTGGCGTACTCAAATGCATTGTGTAAAATATCCCAAAGTGTAGAATTTTCACATAAACATCCCATCATTTCATGTCCACACTTAAAGAGCCCTTTTTTAGATCCACATCCCCTTCCATGTCTAAAGATACCCCATGTATGGCCTGGTCTCATGCCACATTGGCTCACCTACCATCTTGGGAAAACGCCCTTGAAGACCCTAGCAGTCATTTGTGACAGGTCCTGTGTTCTGAAAATGGTCAATGGTCGACCCTCAATTGTTTGTCCCTATTCCAGGATAATGAGAAACAGATACTATGTTTTGGACATGGTCAACATTTATCCACTACCGTCACGCCACTATCATTTTGTTCCAGATCATGGGAATCGGGATTAACATCTTGACACTCCCTTATGTTTAAGTGGAATTCCTATAAACTCTATTTTACCCCTTTACGCATTTATGTTCATTAAGTAGGAAGATCAATAATATTGGGACATCATTCACCTAGAATTTCATTGCTCCTGATGTGTGTATCCTTGTACCAGGAAATTCCCATCATTGCCCATTGTTTCCCACACAGAACACGGCTCACGTGGGATTAGGGGTTTTGGTGGAAGGTGTAGTGGCACAGCTATGAAACACATTACTTTGTCATCCTGAATGAAGTTAAACTGTAATCCCAAAACTATGTATGTCTTGATTCCCATCCTAAGGGGGCAAATAAGAATGCTCGAACACTTTTCTTTGGGTCTAGACCCAAGTCCATCCACCTATAGTCTATGGACTAAAGAATCCCATCGGGAACACGTGGTGTGGTGTGGACTCCATATGTTCTCATTCACGTCCGGATATGTACCATGTCACACATTTCATTTTGGGTAACCATGTCCTCAATGCATGACATTAAACTGCAGTTCTCCCCTAAACAAGTGCATTATGCCCCATGATAACTATAGGATGCATCACCTTCCTTACCAGAGAGGATTTACCCTACCAGCATTTGTCTCTTACTATGCTATGCTAAAGAACTACATTATGCTTGATTATCATCGTTATGGGATGCGTAGAGATGCCCAGGAATTTTTCCTTGGGCTCAATAGCAGGTTCATTAACCCATCTTCCCCCTAGGCTCTGATTACAGTTCAATCTCTAAGACCTTACACAAGGAGACTATAGTCTTTTAAAGATGACTTTAAACTATTATCCTGGGTCCAAGAAGTATCACCTTAAAACTATACACACCATCCTCACTGTATGACATTAAACTAAATGTCTATTGTCCTCATTGGTATGATGTAAAATTGTGATCCCCTCTAGGTTCTCGCCAGAGAGATCATTTCATGAAATGTTTCAGATCCTTGATCAGAAAAATGTGCCTACCTAATGTGTTTACATCACTATGGTGTAATTTCAAGAGTGTTGTAATCCATTTGAACAACCCTTCACTCCACCTTCCAAACTTTTAATTCCCTTTATTTGGACCCTCGTCCACTTTAATGTCTTAAAGAACCCCCTAAAAGTACGGATTCTCGGCCTATGGATCACCTACTATCATGGGATAACATTCCGGAAGACTAATGGATGACATTTTGAGTCAGGCCCCATGTTCTGAACATGGTCAGCAGTCAGCACTCAATTTGTTATCCCCATTTCAGGATAAAGTAATAGGGATACTGTGTTTCTAACATAGTAAACATTTATCCTTCATTTTCATTCCACCCCTACAGTGTTCTGAATTTTGGGTATCGTGATTCACAATTTACACTCCCCTCTGTTCAGATTGATCCCAACGGCTCTAGTGTTACCCCGATCATGCACCAAACATGTTGGGAAAAGAAAGTTGGATGTTCAGAGAGCCTCATTCTCTAGCTACAACCCCTATTATTCAGAACACTACCAACCGTGATTGATGTCCTGTTTGGATCCCATCACATCTTCTGATTTTTAGCACTCTTGTACAGGTGAGCGACCATCTATTATCTCTTATTTCCCGCACCGAGAATGGCTCACATGGGATTATAGATTTAATCGGATGTTTCATAAATGTGATTGAGATATGGTAAACCCTATGGTAAGAATTTTCCTTAGCTGTTCCCTCAGAATGTGTTCCGCCTTTCCCTCCTCATACTCGTTAGACCCCATTCCTTGGGGGGCATTTTTCGGTACCAGAAAACGCATCCATAAGATATTCAAATTCTTGAATACATGATCCAAGAGAGTATCCCATTTCACATTAGTTTATTTTACTGGTTATAGATCCTGATGGGAGTTACAGATTAGGAGTTATGGACATTTGAATTTGGGATGGAAAAATGGTTTGTGGAACCCATTCACGAAGATCCTTCCACGACTACAAGAAACTTGAGGAAACTTGACCAGACCCTCCACGAGCGCTGTGAAGTTCGTGATCGTAGCCTCTATGATTATGATAAACTCGAGGGAACTCCCTCTGGTTGCAGAGCAAGACTTCTTTCATGATGTTATTTTCTCTTTGCGGCACACATTTTTCCCCATGGTGAGCTCCGCTGACCTCTATCACCAATAAATAGCTAGCTCACCCCTATATACGGACGATTATGACACGCCTTTTGCAGCCGATATCCCATTCCATGGTACTCCATAGCACCAAAAAGTGATGACCTTCTCAAAGGGCTCCGTCCATTGTGAAGGAGGGAGCTCCTTTGGGTTGCTTGAGGCTCTACGAAGCCCCTTTGCTCCGTGAGACCATGAGCTCCACGAAGCCCTTTTCTCTAAGAGACCCATAGATCCACGAATCCCCTTTGCTTTGTGAGAAAATATGCTCCACAAGTCCCCATGATCCACGAGACCCAGAGCTCTATGAATCCCCATGCTCTGCGAGACCCTGATCTCTGCGAAGATACTTCATGAAGACCTATCCTTCGTGAAGCTCCTACCTTCACGCCCACTGTTTCATACCACAGGGGCAGTACCCCCACAACCCTCTTTGGATTGGTGTTAGGCTGTGTTCTCAGCCCTCCAATATATTCCCTTCGCTTTTGTCACTAACCCCCATGAAAAATGGAGAATCACACCGCAAACTTTTCGGGTCAGGACATCGACATTTTCCATTGCGCCCTTCTGCGCACCCACCTTCCACCAATGGAATACCATGATTTGAGATACTCATCCGTAGACCATGAAACACCTTGAGTCTAAATATTCCTCTTGGTTAATTTACCATGTCGTGTGTTGATATTATCATCATCAATTCCCCGACTACCTTGAGTTGAAGTATTCCTGAAGAAACTCATCCAAACCCCATCACATGACTTCTATAACAGGTTGAACCAGATTGGGCCTCTCTTGCATAAGTCCCAACACCAGCCATTATAGGTGACTTTTTCCTAATAGTCATATATATAAGACTTTAAAATGTATTATATCCTATGTGAAAAATATAAGATACCTCTTTCTCCAAACAATAGATTCCTTATGCACCATGCATAATATGCCAACAGTCCTCTCTACATGACTATAAACTATAGTATGCCCTATATAAAAAATATAGGATGCCACTTGATCCAAACAAGAGATTCCTTATGCGCCAAGAATAAGATGCCTACAGTCCTCTCTACATCACTATAAACTATATAATTCCCTATCATTCAATAATAGGATGCCTCTTGTTCCAAATAAGAGATGGCATATGTAACAACCATAAGATACATCATTACATGATTACAATTTCATAATTTCAAGAGAGTTTGAATCCGTTAAAACATTAAATCACTCAACATCATGATTTTTGTGTCCTTCATTCATATCTTCATCCTATTTCTTATCTAAAGATACCGCCTAACGGCCTGGTCCCATGCTGCCTCGGCTCACCTACCATCCTAGTCCAATGCCCCAGAATACATTGGATGACACTTTGATTCAGGTCTTCTGTTTCAAACGTGGTCAGTAGTCAACCCTCATTTTTTTGTCCCCATTTCAGGATAAAACGATATGGATTTTGTTTTTTGAACACAGTCAGTAGTTATCCTCCATCATCACGCCACCCTCACCGCATTCCGAATGTTTTGCATGTGATTCAAACTTTTTATCTCCCTTTGTCTGGACGAATTCCAATGCCCTTGGAATTATCCCACTAGTGCACTAGCGCATAGGTGTAGGATTCAATTACATGACTCAACTCACCAGTGAGTTGGGATTCCCTCATGTCAATACATGAGTAAAAAAGTATGGAAATCTCTCATGTGTAAGCCCCATCCACCATTGATACTCCTTAGCAGAACCCATACATCTTCCATGTGTAATCCCCATCCATCACTACGACTTCTTAGTAGAAACCGAGTGGGGATTCACATTTCATTTCTTAGCCTCATTATTCTTCACATAGTCATGCTAACAACTATTTCTTCTTCTCATAGCTACACTAACGTGATCCCCTCAATGGATCACTCCATATCTTCCATCTCATCATGGAATTGCTGATGCCTTCCCTTCACCAAAGGTGGTTGGGTATCAGTTATGTATGTCCTAGGGGTGTGGAGTTAACCCGCCTCATCCGATATTCAGGACGTTAAACTGTCAAGAACCATTTTCCCCATCACATTATGTTAAATTGTGGCCTTTCCCCATGCAATATACATAGGGTGCCCCATCTCAAACATTTTCCACGCCCACTCATCTCCACGGGAGTGATATATTCCTCACATGGAATGAGATTCTCTTTGTTGGAATGACGTGTGTCTATGGGGAAAGGAAACCATATTGGTGTAATCCCATAGCCTTTCTTGTGGGAGGTAGCATCCCTGCTTCTGCTTTATTCTTCGGTGCCAAAGACTAGAAGAGAGATGGGCACTGGGGCCTTCATTACCCCATCCCTCTCTCTCTGGGCTATGTCGCCATCGGGCCTCCATATCGGAGTATGTCCTAATATCCATATCCCTAGGCTTATAAACATGTGTAATCCCATGTTTCCTCTTTGGGACACTAACCACATGTAAGCCCCGATTTATTCCTTGTGTATGCATCTTTCATGACATGATCATCGGGTCTTTGCTGCCTCTTGTTTCTCACACCGAACATGACTCACGTGGGATTAGAGTAATCATTGACCATGGAATCATTCTTGGTCCACCTTAGAGTGTAAGCCCCATTCCCCATTCTAAACTATGTGTACATTGATCCTTGCCCCTATCTGAGCAAGGTACGTAGGAAGCCACCATGAGGTCCAAGCCCAACATCCATTGGTCTTGATCACTTCACGTCAGTACACCTTCGTCCCGCATGATGTTAAACTATATCACCCCATACCGATCTACATGGACTTTGATCATTTACCTTTTTAAGAAAGGTATGTAGGAATTCTCCCTGAGGTTCAAGCCCAATATCCATTTGTCCCGAACACTTCACATCAGTTCACGCATGTCCTGTATGACATTAAACAGTATGCCCCTTTTTGTTTTGCATGATGCTAAACTATATCCTTTTGAACTATGTGGGTTTTGATCCCTATCTCCTAGATATGGTACGTAGGAGGCCTCCTTGAGGTTAAACCCCATCCAGCAGTAAGCCGTTGTGTCCTCAAACTAGAAGTAAGCCATTGTATCCCCAAACCAGCATTAATCCGTTGTATCCCCAAACCAGCGGTAATCCGTTGCAACCCCAACCAATAGTAAGCCATTTCAACCCCAACCAGCGGTAAGACATTGTAACCCCAACTAGCGGTAAGACTTAGTATCCCCAAAATAGCAGTAAACCATTATATCCCCCAACCAGTGGTAATCCGTTTTAGTTCGCAGTCGATGGAAATCCATTGTAGTACCCCTTGTTTGGCCCAAATCTCTTGTTATCCCCTAGAGCATCAGACCAACCAGGGATGCTAACCACACGTAAGCCCTAGTATACCGTCGGGTCATTGTCCTATGTGTACACCCTGATTCCATGCCCCCATCCAGAACTAAGTGGACTTTGATTCCTTGCCATAGGGATACGTAGGAAGCCTCCTTGAGGTTTAATCCCATCACTCATGTCCCATCATGGTATCTCCCTCGACCCCCCCTATGTTTTAGGAAGATCATCCCTCAACTCGAAGGATCTATTTCCATCAAGTCCCATTCATTTTTCCATTCTCACGGGCTGCCTCCTCAGGTGTCCCATCGTCCCACCAAACTATGTGGACTTTGATTCCATGCCACGTGGATATGTAGGAAGTCTCTTTGAGGCTCAAGCCCAATATCACCATCATCCTCACATCAGTTCCATCTCATTCTCCATCCAGTTCTCTCAACCATCCATATCCATCTTGATTCTTACTCAGGATTCCACATCCTGGTGAGATCATGTCATCCAACTCATCACTTCCCCTTGTAGTATCCAAGCCGTTAACCACCTATAATCCCCCAAAAAAATTTGGGTTGTTGTCCTTTGTGTATACCCTGATTGTATAATCTTCCCTTCTAACTACATGGGTTTTGATCCTTATCTCCTAGATGGGGTACGTAGGAAACCTCCCTGAGGTTCAATCCCACCCAATGGTAAACCCTAGCATCCCCTTAGTAGGGACCCAAGAATCATCAGATCCGTCTTTATTGGACATTTTGATCCAATCATTCGGTAAACCCCTTTGGTGCTACCTCCTAGGGAACTACCCATTTGATCCACTCCTATCAGTGTTCTGACTAGTCAGATCTATCTCCATAGGATGTTAAACTTGCAGCATACCCTTTTTTAAACATGGGATGCTGAGGAAAAACTTAGAGACATTCCTATGGAATATAATTCCCCACACTCGATGTGGGATTCCTTGGGCTTCCAAGACATCAAGAAGCCCTATAATAAGTGGAAGAAACCTAGAAGAATCAATGATCCATCATCTAGACATGCCAGAGATGTCCAACGTGACTACTCCTCGATCAATGGTTGCTTTCCTAACTTGACCCTTTCGAATTTCCAAACACAAGTAGTGTAATTTACCGGCATACAGAATGATATGGAACTAGGAAGAGTTTCACGAACAACGTATTAATATTTAAGGGAGAACCATAATAGATAACGAGTTCTGAGGAGGAATCCACAGAAGGAGAGACCAACATCCCATCGTCCCATTTCGATAAAGGAGAAAACGTCCCTAAATAAGAGACAGATACCACCCACCTTTGGAAGGCAGAAATGTGGGGAAACAGATCAGCGCGTCCTCCACTGACAGATGTGTGCCCCGACTAAAGCGTCGAAAACAAACCCTTTTAGAAAAATCCAAAAATATCACAAAACGCTTTATCAACTAATTCATAATAACATTAATTAACCCATTACACAAAACCATTAATTTACCAAATCAACATTAAAATAATCAATCAGTTCCATAATCACAACATTCCATCAATTAATTCACTTATTAATTAATTTAATTACCTAATCACAAAATCCCATTAATTATATGATTCCATAAATTAATCAATCAATTAATTAACCAATTATTTGATCCAATTCCACCAATTTCAATTTTCCAAATTTTATCCAAATATTTATCACTTGGTAATTAAATCAAATAATTTCAATTATCAATGAAATTTCCCAATAATTTCAATTGAAAATTAAATAATAAATACTTGTAATTAAATAAAGACTATGGGATTTTAATTTATATAACATAACACAAGATTGATGATGAATTATCACCAACAGAAAACCCCAAATTGAAATGGAACGTTCAATTACTCGACGAAGATTGAGATCTAGATCCAAAACCTAGATCCATGATCAAAGAGATTAGATATTCTATGTCCTAAAAGGTGTGTAGGTATTCAATATAGGCTTTGAATCGAGAAAAATAGAGGTTGGAATCCCAAAGAATCTATCAGGGTGCCTAAAAAATGATATAATTAATTTTGGGTTGATTTTGGGTGATGTATATTGGCTTCATGATTTTAAAAAATAATTTTAGAAATATTAAAAATCATGCGCCTAGTTTCCTGGGTAGGGGAATACAATTTTCCAAACCATGATCCTCAATTATGGGACTCTTCTGGGGGGGGGGTGCACGATTTCCCTAAGAGGGTGCGTAGTTTGAAAAATTATTATGCAGTATGAGAAACCCCTCTATTTGGGTTCACAAGGTTTGTTGGGCTGGGCAAAGAGTTTTGGAAAACTGTGCGCCAATCATTCAAAGCCGCTCCTCCTTCCAAAGAATTCCAATTTCCACCCAAACACACCGAAGATAAAATTGAAAAAATATTCTCAAAAAAAAGGTGTACCTAAAAAAAAGCTTGATACGTCTCCAGAAAAGGTCAGGTTCTTATAATTTCACCACCATATAACAACTAATCCTCGAGTTGCACTCTCAAGCATCTCTAGGAATTCGAGTTAAAAATATTGGGCTACTAAGCCCACTTATCTTCTTTTCACACCCATGTTTCCTCCTAAACATGACCATGTTACCCCAATATATGAAATATCGACACTTTATTCCTCAACAACACTTTCTCACTGTGATACAACACACGTATTAGATGCTCCTCAATGGACTCATTGGTATTAAGCTCACCATCATCCACATTTATCACATAAGAAGGTCTGGGGTGATACCACCGAAGCTATGTCACATGAAAAACATCATGCACAGAAACATACCTATCTGGAAGAGGAAATCATTACACCACATTCCTTATTCTCTCCACAAACTCAAATGGTCCAACAAACCCGAGCACCAACTCACTCTGCCTCTGAATCCTACGGTGACCCAATCGAGGAAATACCTGAAGGAAAATGTGATTTGTAACATCATATAAAATTTTTAAGGTATTCTTAATACACTTTTTTAATCAGGATTTGGTTGGTTTTCTTTTGGGGTTTCTTTATGATAATTTTTGATTTTTTTTGTTTTTGGGCTAGTTCCTTGTTGGCACATGGTTTTCCCAAACCATTCCCCCATCAAGCCTAACCGTGAAAACCCATGCAGTGGGGTTTTTTAAAGTTTTTATACTATTTTTCAGACCCTACATCCTCATAGGATAAACCTTATAGCCCAATTAAAATAGGCACATGACCAGGCTACATGGTTTGGTCTAACCGTGTGGGTCTTCACAGCAAACCATGTGTACATGTTTTTAGTTTATCTGATTTTTGATAAAAAAAATTCCCAAACCCTTCTTTTGGCCCTCAACATACCGGAACAACCCATAATAGGTTTCTTACATACATGGAGCTCCCAATAAGCATTTTTTATCCCTGAATTCCCTCCCAAAAGAGGATCAAATCATGGAGAACGATAGATGATCCTCTCGCTGTCAGTTTCCTACCCTCATTATTAATCTCCCTCTCTCTCTCTTCTCCTCACTTGGGATCTATGGATCCTCATGTTGAATTGTTGATCTAATACCCTCTATTTTGGATTATAACCCATGGTTTGATCCTTTCCACCAAGATTATGTTATCGTCATTCTTCATTAACAAGTCTCAATTTGGGTTTGGCATTACGAGATCTATTGATCCCAAGGTATCTGGTTTCGTGAAGATGCCCAAATTTTATTAACCATAAATTATTTTTTAAATTTCAATTGTTTGAATTAAATTCAATTTATTGATTTTAAGTAATTTTATTTCAATTATTTTTTTGGAAAACTCCAATTCCATTGAATTGGGGTTTTAAAAATGTGTTTTTGGCATGAAATTGGAAAACCCCCAATTCCATTGAATTGGTGTGTGTTTGTGGAAATTTGAGAAATTAAAATTTATTTAATGTAAATTATGTATTTTATGGATTTTTTTTGATTAAATTGTTGAATTTAATTGTGGAAATGGATTTGATGGAAAATTGCGAAAACACCCATTTCCGTTGAATTGGGGGTTTATTGTGAAATTCATGTAATTTTAGAAAATTAATATGTTTAATTTAATTACGAATGTGAATTTTGAAATTTAATTTCGAATTTATTTCAATTAACTATTTGTGTAAATGTCTTAATATGGTTTTCATAGAAACCATAGGGTTTTATCTTGAAAAAATTCATTTTTTTATTAAAACCCCATTTGGGTTTTTAAATGGAAAATTTCTATATTTGATACAGTGGATATTATTAATTTTATATTAAGGATTCCTAAAATAATGTTTCCATAATTTATTTTTCATTATATCACATGCAACATTTAGGTAGTTAGTGTGTAATTTGATGGAACTCTAAGATCTACAATGTTCCAAAACATAAAATCATCACATCACATCCCTTTGGTGATGGTGATGAGTCCTATTTGACCAGATATTGAAGGAAAATATGTATATATTTCCATGTCATGGTGAGAGTGGAGTTCCTTAGCTTGTAACTGTCGTACCTTCTTAGGAATATGACTATGTTTCTTGCCTGTTTTTATTTCAAATAAACATATGAAAATGCAATAATTTTTTTTACATGAATTATGATTAATATAAACCATTTTATACAAAAATATTTCTTTAATGTAGTAGTGAAAAGTTCCATTGTTTTATAAATATTACATCAATTGAAAATGTGAAGCCTTTGCTTATAGTATTTCCATCATTTAAAATGTAAAATATGAATTTTTTTACTTATTATTTTGTTATTCCAGCACTATTTATTTTTAATTGAAAGCAATTTATTTTGTTAATTTAATATTTTCATCTATTATAAAATTCTCGGTGAGACCCCACTGGTCTTATTATCTCACACCCAACCTGTTCTATCAGGTTTTTGTAGATTATCTTTTTCTTGGTTCGAGTAGTGGTGAAGAACCACTTGGAGATGGTTCTAGTTGTTGATCAGTGGACTTGGTGAGTTTATTCCTTTGGGACATGGAATGTTTTATTATTTTTTAGTACATTGTTATAGTACTTTGGGTTTTTATACCCATTTCATTTCAAGTACATTAATCCTAGTAGATTTTATTTTAAATTCATATATCTAGTTTATTTTTCTTCACTAATGTTTACGGATGTTTTTCCCACTTTCATTCTTATATGATTCTAGGTTCTATTCACTGACCCAAGTGGATCTGGAACACCCTTCGGGGCATGTTAGGACCATTTCGGTTATCACATGCTTTTTATTCTTAAATTAACCATATAAACCCTCAAGTTCCTGAGGACACCCAAACTCTCAATATCTAATTCATCCCTTGATGAAGACTAAACTATCCCAAAGGTATATGACATATCACAAATCAATTGTTATTGATAATCAATTCATATTACGACCAATTGGAACCATAGTCCAATGCCAAAATTTTGGGACTAGATCACCATGCCTAGGACCCCATGTGTATTTAAATCAATATTACATGACCCAAAACTCATTAATCAAATTATCACACAAGTGGAATTTTAAAGAAGCAGTCTATGTCCCACACACATATGTCAATTTATCACTATGATATTTTGAAGTATCATCCAATTTACAACACACACTTATGAATTAATCACTATTGGATTTTCAATCAACAGTCCATGTCCCACACACATATATCACATATATCACAATACACAAATATCCCAATATCACATGTATCAAAATTTCATAAAAATCAAGGTTAATAATTATTAACCCTATTTTGAAACATTTTCTTTAAATTGGACTATTTCAATTCAGTAAACAAACAATGTTCAACACATTAATTCATATTGAATAATATGAAAAATAACCATTAAACTATTTATCATCATTTAAAAATATAACACATTAGCCCCTTTAGGATAATCCAACAATATCACAAAATCATTTTTCAATTAATTCACAATCACATTAATTAACTGATTAGACAAATGCGTTAATTATCTAAATCGACATTCAATTAATCAATCAGTTCCACAATCACAAAATTACGTTAATTAATTCACCAATTAATTAATCCAATTCGACAATCACAATATCCCATCAATTCCATGATTCCATAAATTAATCCAATAATTAATTAATTAATTAATTAATATAATTCCATCAATTTCAATTTCCCTAATTTGATCCAATTACTTATCACATGGTAATTAAATCAAATAGTTTCAATTATCAATGAAATTTATCAATCATGGAAATTGAAAATTAAAAAATAAATAAATATAATTAAATCAAGAATATGGGATTGTAATTTAGACCACATACCACAAGATTAATGATGAATTCTCACCAATGGAAAACCCAAAATTGAAATGGAACGTTAAATTACTCAATAAAGATTGAGATCTAGACCCAAAACATATATCCAAGATTAGACAGATTTGATCTACTAAGTCCTAGATCATAATACACAAAAATAGAGGAAAATTCCCCCTAAAAGGATGAGATAAATATGGGATAAGGACAAGAAACCATACTGGATGAGAGTCTCTTACTAGGAGGGGTGTATGTCTTCAATATGGGCTTTGAATCATGAATATCAGAGGTTGGAATGCATAGGAATCCATATGGGGACTCCAAAAATAATAATAATTCATTTTGAGTTGAGTTGGGTTGATTTTTGGGGATGTCTAGGGGATTCATGATTTTAAAACCTAATTTTATAAATACTTAAAACCACACCCAAAGTATCTGGGGAAGGGTTGCACGATTTTACAAACCATGAGCCTCAATCGTGCACCACTTATAGGGGGAATGGTTTCTCCTAAGAGGGTGCATAATTTGAAAATTCATGTGCCAGAAGTGAGAATCCACTTTGTTTGGGTTCAACTGGTTGGTTGTGATGGGAGCACCATTCTAGAAAATTGTGCGCCAATCATGCACAACCCCTCCTCCTTCCAAAGACTTTCAATTTCCACCTAAAAATGCCACTGATAAACCCAAATAAAAGGTACTCAAAAAGGGATAATAGTACATGTAAATGATCTTGAAAAATTTATAAAAAAGGTTGTGTTCTTATAATATCCTAACTTATAAATACTCATCCTCGAGATGTACTCCCAAGCATCTCTACGAATTTGAGTAAAAACTATTGGGCTACTAGGACTACATATCTTCCTTTCTATGCCATGTTTCCTCCTGAACACACCCATGTTACCACAACATATGATCTATCGAAACTTTCTTCCTTTCTAACACTTTCACACTGTGATATAACACATGTATCAGATGCTCCTCAATGGACGCATCGATATCAAACTCAACATCATCCACATTGATCACATGAGAAGGTTTTGGGTGATACCTTTGAATCTATGAAACATGAAAAACATAATTCATTGGAATATACCTCTGTGTGAGAGACAATCGATACTCCAAAACCCATATTCTCTCTGTAACCTTAAATGGTGCAAAAGACCTGAGCACCAACATGCTCTGCCTCTGAATCCTACAGGGACCCAATCGAGGCAACACCTAATGGAAAACGTGATCTGTGACATCCTATAAATGTTTTATGATATTTATAATCCAATTTTTAACCTTATTTGGTTGGGTTTATTTTGGGGTTGTTTCAGGTGAATTTTTGATAATTTTGGATGTTTTGGGCTAGTTCATTTCATTGTTGGAGCATGGTTTTTCTAAACAGTGTGCCCTCTTAAGCCAAACCATAAAAACCCAAGTAGTGGAGTTTTTTTGGTTGGCACGTGGTTTGTCAGAACCTACACCATCTTAGGTGAAATCTTGCAGCCCATTTAAAATAGATGCATGACCAGGCTACACAGTTTTTTCTAATCGCGTGGTTCCACCCAACAAACAATGTGTGCAGGTTTTTAATTAATCTGAATCTTGATATTTTTTCCCAAACCTCATTTTTAGCCCCCATTGGATTAGAATGACCCCTAATAGGTTTCTCCCATTCATGGAGCTATCAATAAGAATTCCCACCCCCCCCCCCCCAAAAGAAGATTGAAGCCTGGAGAATGAGGGTTGATCCTCTCACTGTTAGTTTCTTACTCCCATTCTTAATCACCTGTTATCTCTCTTCTCCTCCCTAGGGATCTGTGGATCCTCATGTTTAATTATGGATCTAATACCCTCTATTTTTCGATTATAACATTAGGTTCGATCCTTGTTACCAAGATTCATTGATCTTCATTCTTCGTTGATAAGTCCTGATTAAGGTTTGGAGTTATGAGATCCATTGATCCCAAGGTAGGTGGTTTTGCGACGATACCCAAATATTATTAAACCTAAATTATTTTTTAAATTTCAATTGATTTTATTAAATTAAATTTCTTGATTTTTGGTAAATGGATTTCAATTCGTTTGTATTAAAACCCTATTCCATTTAATTTGGGTTTTAAAAATATGTTTTTGGCATGAAATTGGAAAACCCCCTATTCCATTGAATTTGGGTGTGTTTGTGGAAATTTGAGAAATTAATATTCATTTAATTAAAATTATGTATTTTATGGGAATTTTTTAGATTAAATTGTTGAATTTAATTATAGAAATTGATTTGATGGAAAATTGTGAAAAACCCCAATTCCATTTAATTGGGGGTTTATTATGAAAATGACGGAATTTTTGAAAATTAATATGTTTAATTTAATTATAAAAGTGAATTGTGAATTGATTTCAATTACCCATTTATGAAAATGTCTTAAATTTTTTTATAGAAACCTTAGGGTTTTATCCTAAAAAAATGAATGTTTTTTTATTAAAAACCCAATTGGGGTTTTAATTTGAAAATTTTCATATTTGATATAATGAATATAATATGTTTTATTTTAAGGATTCATAAAATTATGTTCTCATCATTGATTTTTTATTAGATCACATTAAAGAATTGGGTAGTTAGTGAGTTATTAAATGGAACTCTATTATCTACAATGTTCCAAAACATAAATGCAGCACATCCCATCCATTTGGTGATGGTGATGAGTCACCATTGACCAGATATTGAAGGGACATATATACACATTTCTATGTCATAGTGACTATAGAGCCCCTTAACCTAGAACTACCATACCTTCCCAGGCATATGACTATGTAGCTTACTTGTTTGTATTTCAAATGAATATATTCCAATGTTGTAAACTAATTAATATTCCTTCTGATTGACATAAACTATTTTATACAAAAACGTTTATCTAATACATTAGTGAAATGTTCTATTGTTTTAGAAATATTCCATCAGGTGAAATTGTGAAGTCTTTTCTTATAGTATTGAAATCATTTGAAATATAAGTCATGAATTATTTTAAATGTGATTTTGAAATTCCAACACTATTAGTTTTATGTTTAAATAAATTTCATTGGTTAATTTAATATTGGAATCTATTATATAATACTTGGTGAGACACAAATGGTCTTTTCATCTCACTCCCAACTTGTTCCATCTGGTGTTTGTAGATTATCTTCTTCCCGGTTTGATCTGGGGGGAGCATCACTTAGAGATGGTTCAAGTTGTCGATCAGCTGAATTGGTGAGTTGAATCCTTTATGTTTTATAATTTTTTCCTATTTTATGGTGCTTGATTTTAGTTATTTATAGTTTTATACCTATTTTATTTTTGGAACATTAATCTTAGTAGAGATTCTTTCATATGCATACTATCTATTTTATTTTACTATTGTAATGTTTATGGAAAAGTTGTTCCCACTTTCATTCTTCAATGATGCCAGGTTCTACTCACTAACCAATGTGGATAGAGAGTTACCTTCAGAGAATTTCAGGACCATCTTGGTTATTGGGTTACTAGGGTACACTATATGGTTGATGAAAAAGTGGAATTCGAGTTCCATGTTGAGATTTTTATCTTAAAGTTAGTATGCATTGTGAAATATTGTCAGGTCTTATGAGGTAGTTGTGATTGAGTTCTTGGAATTCTCTCATTGTAATAAACCTTAATTCACTAGTGGTGGTTATGGAAATATTTAATGATTATTAATTCAAGTCTTTTCCATACTTTTGATTAAGATAGGATGAAATCCAAATCCTATGTTATATATGGTGGGATTAATTTACAATGTTTTTATGTTTGAGTATTAATATAATGTCTTTATTATTTTTTGTTAATGTTTTTTAGCTTAATTTCTAAAATAATATGTGTAAATTAGATCTAGGAGGAACCTGCTATTGAACCAAAATGAATGAATCCTCTCATGGACCAAAATCTGGTTGAGGTGATTGTTCGCATTGTCAAATATTTGGGACATGCACTACCTCCAATTCATATTCAATATCTAGTTATAGAACTATATTATGATTTCCTTATAATTTTTTTCTCAATAGTTTCTTCTCTAAAATCTGATATCATTCAATGGCTCAAATGATCCACAAGAATTTAAGGAACGGTTGAGTAGAATATAGGGTTTTTTTGGTTTTTGGACACCACCGATGTAATCAAGGAGTACATTTCAACCTTTGTGGTGGAATAACCAATAAAGAGATGGTGGGACACTATGGAAATGGAAAAGAAGCATTAGGGGTTAGATTGGAAGGACTTCAATGTTATTTTCACAATCCAGTTCTATCTAGATTCAATGCTATTGGCCAAGGCCACTGAGTTTTTCAAACATAAACAGGTAGATAGGATGGTGATAGACTATGAATACCATTTTTATAAGCTTTTATTGTTTTCACCAGAGATAGTATAGAATGAGATGATGAAGCATTGTCGGTTCAAGTCAGGACGTTGATTGGATATTCATTTTATGGTTTTCCTACTGAAGTTTCCTTATTATGCTGGCGTACTGGATAGAGTGATGATGGTTGAGATAGACTTGAATGGAAAGTTAAGGTAATCAACTGCTTCTTCC
This sequence comes from Viscum album, assembly GCA_963277665.1. Lineage (NCBI taxonomy): Eukaryota > Viridiplantae > Streptophyta > Magnoliopsida > Santalales > Viscaceae > Viscum > Viscum album. The sequence goes on along the minus strand of OY728167.1, from coordinate 729,286,802 downwards.
ACTCCTAGTGGTAGTGTGAATTAATCTAAGGTAAATAGTAATAACAACTATTCTCTTGGTTGTTCATGATATCAAGGTCATTATAGACCACTTTAAGTGCCTGGAAGAGGCCATTTTACTTGCTACCAGTGTGGAAATATGGGGAATTAAAATAGGGTTTGCATTGAGGAACCTAAGAACTGTGGATCCTGTGGATTCTCAGGTTACTTTCAGATATTCTTGAATATTTATCCCACTCTACGTAGTGTCATGGGATCATATTCACATTCTAAAATAGAGAAAAAATTATTTGATTCATGTGAAAAGGGTTTCTTTCCACATACATCCTAAAATAAGCTTGTTTACATGGTGCAAGAGTCTCTAGAGGAAGAGGATACTGGTCCAATGACTGTGAGAGCTACCATTACAATAGATTTTTCGTTGGTGACTTATCTATTGGATACTAGTGAATATCATTCACTTATTTCAACCTGTATTGTTAATCTCGTAAATATTCCTATGACGATTTTATCTTGTTAAATGGATATTACTACACCCCTTGGTATAAAAAGAGAGCATGGTCTCTATAGTCCCGATAGTGTTTTCTCTCTGTCAGATGTTGAGATTGCATGGTTTTTTTAGATTCTCAACATGAATCCTCTTAATTTCATTATCAGGATGGATTGTCTCATTACCAATAAATATCGAAATGATTTTTATCTTTGATGAGTCACCTTCACTACACCTGATGGTGCATTCTAGGTATTCCAAGGAGAATGGGACCCAAGGTTAAGTATAGCCAGGCCTTCCTATCCAGATTTAGGGAAAGTAATATAAATGTTTCCTTTTTTGATCTAGCATGAGAATCATTGAGTGGTAATCTCCCTCTAAATATCATCATGATTCCCAAAAAATTTCCTTCAGACTTCTCTAGTTTTCCACTATTAAGGGAGGTAAAATTTTATATTTATTTGGTACCTAGTACTCAACTAGTTTTTATTACCTCTTACCACATAGCTCCAGTTGAAATGAAAGTGATAAATTCCTAGTTTGAATATCTTCTTGAGAAAATATTTATACACTGAAGTCTGTCACCTTGGGTGGAACTAGTTATATTTTCTATGAAATCTGATGGTTTACTCCACCTTTCTATTGATTACCGAAAGCTCATATGAGATAAAGTAAAGAAAAATATCTGTTTCAATAGATTGATGATTTGTTTGATCATTTGAATGGGGAAAAGTGGTTCTCAAAGATCGAACTTCGATCTGGTTACCATCAATTGAGGATTAAAAAATCTAAAATTGAAAAATCAAAATTTTTGAGCAGGTATGAGCATTATGAGTACCTTGTCCTATGAATTATCATTACTAATGCTCCTGAAATTTTCATGGATTTGATGAACATTATTTTCCTTGAGTGTCTAGATCCCTTTTTGGTAGTATTTGTGGATGAAATCCTTGTTTAATATATGTCTGAGGAGAATCATGTCCATTATCTAATAATAGTTTTGAGTTTTCTGAGAAATCACTATCTTTATGCCAAGATATCAAAATGTTTTTTCTAGATTCACGAAGTGATGTTCTTGGGAAATGTGGTGTTAGAACAATGAATATCAGTTGAACCTGATAAGGTCAAGGCTGTTATGAATTGGGAGAAACCAGGAAATGTCTTCGAGATATGGAGATTCTTGGGCTTAGTTAGATATTATCCATGGTTTGTGAAGGACATATAAAAGCTGGCTTCTCCTATGACTGCACTCACTCGAAAGGGAGTAAATATTTCTTGGGAAAAAAAATTTAGAATTATTTTTTTGATATGAAACATATTTGGACTACTACACGGGTGTTGACTCTTCCATAGGCCAGTCTATGCTATGTGGTATTTTGTGATGCATCAATTTCTGTCTTGGTATATGTTATTATGTAGGGGGATCACGTTGTTTCTTATGGATATCGTCTTCTTAGGCTACATGAGAAGAATTGTTCAACCCATGACCTTGAACTTACAACTATTATTCACACACATAAGAGTTGGTTGAATTATATTTATAGAGAATAGTTTACCATTTTTTCATACCACAAGATATTGAGTTATATATTATCTCAAAAATATGTTAATATCTTCCATAGGAATTGGTTAAAATTCCTGAAAAATTTTTACTTTGACATCACCTATACCTTGGGAAAAGGGAATTTTATTATTGATGATTAGATAGGAAACTTCCGACCTATGAAGTGAAAAAATCAACAGAATAATGGAACATGATGGATATTTTTGCACAGTTTCATATTGGAGTTTGGGAATCAATGGTCAATATTTCCTAGGCTAGTGTTTAGTTGACATGCGCTATTATCAAATAGATTCTTCTGAGAAAATAGATTAATGATGAGTTATATGGCAATATATTCTCTCTTAATGGTAGGGAGACCATGCTTGATTGGTCTCTCTCCAAAAAGGGAATTCTATGATTTCAGAATAATTTTTTGGTACTATCTTCAGTAAGGAATGTTGTGATGGAGGATTTTCGTATTTCCTAGTGTTAAGTGCACCAAGGAAATATAAAGATATTCTATGACATGAATCAACATTTCTTGTGGCCATGTATGAGATGAGGCATTTCTGATTTTGTCCCTCATTGTTATACATGCTAGTAGGTGAAAGCTAAGCACCAGAAGCCCTCCATTTTTCTTCAGACACATCTAGTCCTAACTTGGATGTGGGATGAGATCTATGTGAAATTTTTGGTTGGGTTTTATCGTACCCATTTAAAGAATAATGTGATATGGGTTCTGATTGACAAGAATACCAAGGCGGATCACATTATACACATTCATGATACAACCAATGTTGATGGGATGTAAAATATCTATGTGAAAGATATTGTTCATTTTCATGGAGTTCCTTCCACTGTAGTCTTTGATAAGGATCTTCAGTCCACCTCTTTATTTTTTAGAGGCCTTCAAGAGGAACTGGGATCTCAACCCTGTTTGAGTATGGCATACTATCCACACTCAGATGTCCAGACAGAAATAGTTATATAGCTTCTTGAGGATTTGATTTTTTCTTGTATTCTGGACATTGGTGGGGCTTGGGATGACTAATTGGAGTTGGTTGATTTCACTTATAACAATACTTATCATTCCTTGATCAGGGTGGATCCTTTTTATTCATTTTATGTTCACCCCTATTGATCTCCATTTTGTGGTTGGTGATTGGTGAAAGTTCCTTGGTTTGACCAAACCTAGTTCAAGAGATGATATCAAAGATTCAGTTGATTCATTAGAGGATCTTGATGGCATAGATACGATTCAAGTACTTTTTCAATAATTTTCATAGACCATTGGAATTATAATTTGGTGACCGAGTGTTCTTGAATGTTTCACCTTAGTTGGATCAGAGGTGTCTTGGTAAGGAAGGGAAACTTGCTCCTTATTTTTTGGAATCGTTCAAGGCCATTGAGCAGGTGGGAAATGTTTCATATCATTTAGCACACCCACTGTAGATAACATCAATACATGATGTTTTACATGTATAATAGCTGATAAAGTATTTATTGGATCCATAACATATTATTAGCTGGAGTGATCTTAAGGTTGAACCTGATTTATTCATGAATTAACAACCAGTTAGGATAGTTGATTCTGAAACCAATGAACTTCATGGGAAGAAGATACCATTGGTTTGTGAGCTATGGAAGCATGGTTTTGATTCTCATGAGTCATGGGAGAGGTAGGTGTTCATGAGACAAAATTTTCCTCATCATTTTGACATGAAATCTTCATCATAGGATTTTTGGAGACATAGAGTTCCTATGGTGGGTAGGATGTAACATCCTCTTACTATTTTCAGGTATTCCTAAACCAAAATTTTTAATCATTATTTGTTTTGGTTTAATTTGGGATTACTTCAAAGGAATTTTGGAAATAAAATAATGTTTTGGGACTAGTTATGGTTGGCACAATATTTTTCAAAACCGTACACCCTCCCAAGACAAACAGTGAAAACCAAAATAATGGGGTTTTTCATGGTTAGTTCATGGTTCATCAGACCATTCACAATATTAGGAGAAATTATGTTTCCCATTTAAATTACGTGAATGACCATGCCACATGGTTTGTTCTAACCATGTGGGTATTCCAAGAAAACCATGCGTACTGGTTTTTAATTAATCCAAATGTTGACAAAAAAATCCCCAAACCCTCCCTGTTGGACCCTGATGGACTAAAACGACCAATTATTTATTTCTCTATTACTTGGTGCTCCCAAGAAGCATTTTTGGTCCCTTTGTGCCCTACTATAATAAGGTTGAAGATCAGAAAATGGTGGTCAATCCTCTCATAGTTAGTTTCCTCCACCCATTCTTAATCTCTTGTTATATCTCTCCTCCTCCCAAGGGTTATGTGGATCCTCATGTTGAATTATTGATCTAATAACATATCTTTTGGATTATAAACCTAGGTTTTATCCTTTTCACTTGTATTACATGATCTTTGTTCTTCGATGAAGAGTCCATATTAGGGTTTGACGTTATGAGATCTGTTGATCCTGAGGTAGGTGGTTCCGTCACGATTCCCAAATTTTATTATCCCTAAATTGCTTTTTTAATTTCAATTATTTCAATTAAATGGAATTGATTGATTTTAAATAAATGTATTTAAATTATTTTATTGGAAAACCAAATGTAATTGATTTGGTGTTTTAAAAATTCATTTTTGTAATGAAATTAATAAACCCCAAATTCCATTGAATTGGGGAGTGCTTATGAAAATTGTTAAATTTAAATTTATTTAACTTAAATTATGGATGTGATAGAAATTTTTTATATTAAATTGTTGAATTTATTTGGGGAAATAGATTTTTTGGAAAATGATCAAAAACCCCAACTATATTGAATATGTGTTTGTTGTGAAATTGATGGAATTTGTGAAAATTAAATTGTGGAATTTTATTTTGAAAGTGAATTCTGAAATTGATTTTTTTTGTATTGATTTCAATACACTATTTGTGATAGTGGATTAAAAATTGTTTTGATAGAAAAATTATAGTTTTATCTTGGAAAAAGACATATTTTTTTTAAAACTCATTTTTGTTTTAAATATAAATTTTTTATATTTGAAATGGATAATGGGATTTGTTTTATTTTAAGAATTCTTAAAATACTTTTTCCATCAATGATTTGATACTAGATCACATGAAATACTTGCATATGTTGTGAGTTACTGGATGAAACTCTACAATATACAATGTTACAAATCATAAATGCATCATGTCACTTCCCTTAGGTGATGGTGATGAGTCCTCTTTAACCTGAGCTCAAAGGGATGTATGTAAAGATTCCCATGTCACCTTGAGTGTGTAGTCCTTTATCCTAGAACTGACATACCTTCTTAGGCATATGACCATGATTCTTTCTTATTGGTATTTAAAATGAATAAATTCCAATGTTGTAAACTATTTTACATGCCTTATGATTTTAATAAACTAATTTATATAAAATACATTATTTAAGATATCTTTGAAAATTGACATGATTTTACAAATAATCCATCAATTAAAAATGTAAATACTTTGTTATAGAGTATTTTCATCTTTTGAAATGTAAATCATGAATTGTTTCAGTTATTCTTTTGAAATGAAAAACCTATTTGTTTTAAATTTAAATCACATTCTTTGGTTAATTTAATATTTTCAACTATTATGAAATCCTTGTTGAGATCCTAGTGATAATTTTATCTCACACCCTGCATGTGCCTTTGCGTTTTTATACATTATCTCCTTCCATGTTAGAGAAGGGGGTAAAGTACCACTTAGAGGTTGTTATATCTATTGATCTATGGAATTGGTCTGTTGTCTTAATTGGGACTTGGGGTAGTTTTAATATTTTTTTAGTACTTGGTTGTAGTACTTTTGGTTGTTGTGCCTATTTTATTTCTAGTACATTACTCCCAGTGGAGTTTCTTTTGTATCTATATGGTCTAGGTTCTTTTACATCAATAATGTTTGTTGCAAAATAATTCCACTTTCATTATTTTATGATTCTATATTCAATTCACCGATCCATGTGGATTGGGAATTCCCTCTGGGAAATTTCAAGGCCAGATCCGTTATCGAATTACTAGGGTACTTGGGCTGGCTTGTGACATGATCACCCTCTTTAAATTATATGGGTCATCAACATCTATCATCATACAACTTCTATATACTCTGATCCATATCCATAAATTACTGAATTAGCTGAACATGAAATGACATCTCCTGAATGAGACTATGTTCCAATAGTTCCAACTCAGCTTCCTCCATCCAACATAGAAGTGATCTACATGGCCTATCATAAGGATCCACATATGGTTCGATCCATATAGTTACCTTATAATTGTTTTTATAGGAAAAATATACTAAATCTAGGTGATTCTTCCAAGACCCACTAAAGTATATAAAACACACTCGGAACATATCCTCAATCACCATTAAAATATTCTCTAACTGACCATATGTCTATGGGTGGATTGTTTTAATCAATACAGCATGTGTGTCGAGTGCTTTCTATAATCCCTTCCATAAGAGATAAGTAAATCCTGAGTTATAGTATGAAACAATACTCGATGGAATACAATGAATACATACTATCTCTCCAATGTATAAGTCCCCCAACTTCCCTATTGAGATAGTCTCCCATATTGTAATGAAATGCACCAACTTTATCAATTGTTCAACAATCACCCAAATAATGTCATTCTTATAAGGCATCCTCAGGAGACCCAATAAAAATTCCGTAGTAACAACATACCACTTCCATTCCAGAATGGTAAATGATTGTAGTAAAATACCATGAATTTTATTTCTGGTCTTCACCTTTTGAAAGGTGTGTCAGCGTGTTAAAAACCTTGGTATCTCCTTTTTCATGCACGAACAAAAAAACTGTCTTCATAGGTCAAGGTATATTTCAGGAACAGTTGGATGCACCATCCACTTCAAGGAATGAAATTCAAAAATCATATCCTCCTGCATACTCATAGGAATAATAACCCATTTCCTAACATAAATGATCTCATCCTCATATATTCTCCAATCGGAAGGTGACCCTCCACCATCATGGTTTCCCTCATGGATAAACATTGTGGATCCTACTACTAAATATCTCTAATCTAGCTCAAAAGTATGGACTCCACTAAAATTGATATGAGTGTCATATTCTCCTAGAACACATGAACTACCACATGAATCTCAACTAATAAAGTCACCATTTTCCACTAAGAACTAGACTCTGGAACTTCTTGAGTTTGATATTTCCAACTTAAAGAATCATCAACACTATTTCCCTTCTCGGGGGTATATTCTAGTTTGAAATCAAAGGAATTCATCTAATCCACCCACCGCTGCTTCCATAGATTCAAATATCACTATGAAAAGATAAAATGTAATCTCTTGTGTTTAGTATACACAGTAAAATTCTCACCCAACAGGTAAGGCATCAAACACTTTAATCATAAACCACAAGTTTATACTGGATTTTATGAATATGGTAGTTCCATTTACATGGTCTCAACTACTGAGACCCATACACCAAAAACTAATCTCCCTGCAACAACACTGCTACAAGACCAATCCCAGAAGAGTCACGAGACAACATATACTACCCACCTATCTTAGGTTGGATCAATATTTGTGTTATATTGAAGCACTTCATCAAATCCTGGAAAGCATTTTCCCATGCTATGGACCATTAAAAATTTCCCCCATCTTGGTCCAACCTAAAAGTGTAGCTTTCGAAAGGTAAAAGTCTTGGATGAACCATTGATAATAACCATCAAACCTAAGAAAAGTGTAGATATTAAAAACCGTCATGGGATTCTCCTAATATACAATGGCCTAAACCTTCTTTGGATCAACGTAAACAAATTCCTACAGGATAATTTGACACATGAATTGTACCTGATAAATTTAAAACTTACACTTAGATAGCTTGGAATATATCCAATGATCTTTTAGTATACCTAGCATAATGTTAAGATGTTGGGCATGAGAATGACGATTCTTAGTGTACACCAATATTTCATCCACTAACAAAACCAAAAACTCATCCAGGTATGGGTGGAAGATTCTATTCATCAAGTACATAAGAACTACTCATGCATTCTTCAATCTGAATAACATCACAACGAACTCATATAGGCCATACCTGCTTATAAAAGACATTCTCAGAATATCGGAAGGTAATAATATAAAATGATGATACATTGATCTCAAGTTGATCATGGAGAAAATACCATATCCCCTCAACTGGTCAACATGATCCTTGATACATGGAAGAGGATACCAGTTCTTTAATACCATATAGTTCAACTTCAGGTAATCAACACACAAGAACAACGTCCCACTATCCTTCTTAGAAGACATAACTGGTCAACCCCAAGGAAATGTATGTGGATGATAAACCCTTTATACATCAACACTTATAGTTGAGTATTATGATCTTGAAGCTCTATTGGATCCATTATATATGTTGGAATAGAAACTGGACCATCTCCCTAAATGATCTCAATAGTAAATTCCACATCTCTCTCAGGTGTAATCCCTGAGAAGTCCTCAAGAAACACTTCCTGGAACTGGTATACTATGGGTGGAATGACATCCATATCTATACCGCCATCATCTGGAAATAGACTTAAAACCTGGGTGGTAAGATCCCCTAGTTTCTAGTGAACTATCCCTATATGGACTTCCTGGATATCCCATCCTCCATAGTGTATATATTTGTTACCCTCGGGAGACATAAACGTCACTCTCTTGTAGTGACATTCTATGTAGGCTCGGTATGCTACTAACCTGTCCATACCCATAATTAGGTCAAATAATATCATTTAAAGGATCTAAAGATACCAAAGAAAATGATACTCCACATCCTCGAGAGAATACCCCTTGCATAAATAGATTCCTCTCAACCATACTCCCAAGGGAGTATCTACAATCATTACCCCATTCATGAAATCCACCACCAAGAACAAACCATTCACAAGTTGCGAAGAAATAAAAGAATGAGAGGCATCAGTATCAAATAAGGAATTTTCAAGTTTATAAGCTACAAGAATAGTAACTCTAACTATCGATGGTACAACCTCGCTATACACTAGTTTATGCTGAATGACATGAAACTGTCCTGCCCCTCTTCCCTGTGATGCAGTTTGAATCCCCTGAGCTACACCACTCTTCTAATATGGGAACTCATTCCTAGAAGCACCTCATTTACTACTACATCCTCTATGTTTAGTAGAATAGTAATTTCAAGACTGGTATGGTGTATAAGTCCCCCTTCCCATACTATTGTTTTCCATATATACTCCATCATTACCTATATATCACGGCTTCCTACAGATACTCTACAAATGGACCATCCTACTGCAAGATCAGAACTCTACCAATGGTCAGGGTAACTATCTAAAGAAGTGACCCAACCTAACCCACTATTAATAGATCACATGAGTAAGTTCCTATGTAATTGAAACTTCCCCTACCTAATATTCATGCTACACCATGGATAAACATTTCATACCAATGATTCCTACTCTAGGAAGTTGAACCTCTAGATCATTCAGTAGAAACCACCTATCCTCCACTGGAATCCTTCTTCAGATTCTGCTCAGTTATGAGAGCCTGATTTAGAACTTCTAAAAACCTCTTCAGCCTAAAGATGTTCACGTCGGACTTAATTTCAGACATAATCCCACCCTGAAACTATTTTTCCACAGTATCTTCATCCCTCGTCAATTCTGGAACAAAGTTCTGAAAATATTTAAAGTGGACAATAGATCTCATAATAGACATACTCCCATGATTCAAACTCAAAAACATAGCCGCTCTCTCCTTCCTAAGTGCCTCAGGGTAAAAGTGATCCAATAAGTTTTCCTAAAAGTTCTACCACTCCATATTGTCCAGTTGTCCATCCCAAGTCTGAATTTCATACCAACGCTTCTCTTGACCATGTAACACGCAGCCAACATAACTCTCTTCTAAAAAAGGAGTCTCTGGGCCTAGGTGGTCAATTATCATACGGATAGACTCAATCCAAAACTCAGCTAGCTTAGGTCCACCCTCTCTGATAAAAACTTAATGGAGCTGAAACTGAAATTTCTATGTCCAATAAAACATACTTTTCACAACCCACCCTAGGTCTCTATCTATAAAATTCATCATCCAAAAAAAGTTCTCATGCAACTGCTCTTGGAATTCCTCACCTGGAATTATCAGTTCCATAGGTTCTATTGCTGGTGGGTCATTTCCATCCATAACCTATGGTTGTTCTATCAACAAGTGTATTAATTGTGGAATATATCTAAAATTCAAAAAACGCATATCATGATACATAAAAAAACATTGACACATTCACTAAAGAGGTATTCACAATAATCCATTGTAGTCATCCCCCAAACCCTGTGACATGGTCAAAACTAACGTGTTATCACTACCCTGAACCATTCAACACCTAGGTTGTCATTAACAATGTAAAAACATGATCATTATACGTGTTTCTCATCATACACCCATTTATTCCCATATTGCATCATTTGAAATTCTCAATTTCACATTATTAACCTTTTTCCATTAAATTTACATAAGAAATGAAATGTTGTTCAATTCGACAACATACCCAAAACCCAATGTTCCATGTGTACATAAAAATGATTCTTGTCACAATATAATCATGAGTTCATATAATGATGCATGCATAACCAACTCCAATTCCAAACTATTCCACGAGTAAACCCTCAGAATTATTTAAAAATAATAATAAAATCACACAAAAAATTCATCACTCGAGGTGAAATAAAACCCAACTGCAACAGCACACATCAATAACAATAATCCCACCCTTGGTACTAGGATTTTACCCTCACAAATGGGTTAGAAACTCTAATTCATGAGCTCTTAACTAATAGATGAATCATCATATTCACCTATATACCTTTCCCAAATAGTTAGGGAAATAAAAAGAAAAGAAGACGGGCCTTTAATACCACTTTGTAACATCCTAACCCAGGTTCCACACACCAGCGCCTTGATCTGGTGGGTTACGTGACCTCAGGAGTTCCTCCCCATATGATATATGTTGTTGAATATCATCAATGATATAATATTGATCATCTGAAGAATATACCCTCATTATTATTTCTTCTTAATAGCGGAAATAAATAAACAATACCCAAATGATATACCCAATAAAAAAAATAAACTGGTATCACATAATGACAAAATAGTAAATAAAATATCCCAAAATAAATAGTATATATGTCATGCTAATTATATACCAAGTTTCAATATGAAAAACAAAAAATAAATAAAGACATTGATAAATCCTAAGCAGGCCTTGAATCACGTCTTATTCCCTCATCTATACTCCATCCCAACTCAGACATCCAACATAGGACCTTTTCCCTTATCCTGTCCAAAAAACATGAAGTATATGTTAGTACTGATCTAACATCCCAAGTATAGTGTGAGTACAACTCAGTAAGCCACCACAAACTATAAATAAAAATATATCCAATCAATAATAGTTTATGGAGCTGTTTAAAGAATAATGTACAATGAATAAGTAAACAGTTATCTCATTTTTTTTATTCTTAAATTTACCATATAACCCCCGGATACCTAAAAACACATGAACTCACAATACCTACTTCAACTCTTGATGGATTTTAAACTATCCCCAAGGGATATAACATATCACAAAACTATGTTTATCAATCATCTATTCATTACAATTCATATTACAAACAATTATAACCATACTCAAATGCCAACATTTTGGGCCTGGATTTCCATTCAAGGACCCTATGGGTATTTTAAGAAGCAGTGTGACTCATAAATCATTTATCAAAAAATCACACAAGTGGGATTTTTAAGTATTATTCCATATACTATACTCATATATAAATATATTACTATGGGGTTTTGAAGCAGAATTCCATGTACCACATAGGTTTAACAATTTATCCCTATGGTATTTTGAAGTAGTAGTGCATGACCCACAAATGTATATCTAATATATCACAATATAAAAAATATCCCAATTTTACATATATCACAATATAACATGTATCACAATTTCATAAACATTAAGGTTAACCATTATTAACCTTCTTTTCAAATATTATTATTAATGTGTACCATTTCAATTCATTAAATAAACAATGTTCAACACTTTAATTCATATGGAGTAATATGTAAAATCACCATTAAACAATTTATCATGATTTAATAATATAACTTATTAACCAATTTAGGTCAATGCATCAATATCAGAAACCCCTTTATCAATTAATCCATAATCACATTATTTATCCCATTACACAAACCCATTAATTAACCAATTGTACATTCAATTAATCAATCAATTCCACCATCACAAGATTCCATTAATTAATTCACTGATTAATTAATTAAATTCAACAATCCCTTTATACCATCAATTCCATGATTCCATAAATTAATCCATTAATTAATTAACCTATCAATTAATCAAATTAATCTAATTTAAACTGGACCAATTTAATCCAAATAATTATCACACAGAAATTAAATCAAATTAGATAAATTACTATTGAAATTTCCCAATCATGGAAAATAAAAATTCATAATTACATACACGTAAAGAAATCTAGATGATGGGATTGTAATTTATACCACCAACCTCAATATTCATGATGAACGCTCTCCAAAATAAAACCCCAAATTTAAAAGTAATTTTTTATTATCCAATATATATTGAGATCTAGATCCAAAACCTAGATCCATCATCTACCAGATTATATCTTGTAATGACCTAAACATTCATTAATAAAATTCCCTTTCTTTTATTTAATTAAATGTATTGTGGATACAGAAAACACATGCACTTTTTTTATTTTATCAAATTGGGTTTAAATGACCGTTATGTATCATTACTATAGATAATGTAGTCGTTTAACAGTGATCACATGACTAGTATAAATTTAAGGTTTTTAAAAATAATTATTTTGACCTATAAAAAGGAGAGGATGGCATCATCCAGTTGACTCGAGCCGTAAGAAGATCATTTTCAGGGATCAAAAAGGAGGTAGTGTCACTAGGATTTTCTCTTGACCAATCCCAAGCTGAGATTCAATATGTTAAGCCTGAATGGAATTTCTTACATGAGAAGTGGAAGTTAATACGGATTACCACCTGAGCGATGTTATCTGAGCCGCCCCAAGAGTCAGTCACCATCGCATACCTTACCCGTAGGTATTATGTAGGTGTTATAAGGTGTTATGTAATAAGATATTAGTCACTTATTGTTCAATCCATTTTATAAATAAAATTCTTATTCCATCAATTCCTTTGTGAGAATATTTTTTCTTAAAAATTTAATGAATTAGATAAATTGAGTTTTCAAGTAAAATGATACTTTTTAGAAATATATAAATTATTATATTAATATACGGTTTTTATTAATAATATTTTTATAAGAGTGTTATATGAACACTCATTTTAATTATAAGTGATAAATAAATTTATTTTTTAACCCTATAAATGATTAAGTATTTATTTTGATAAGAATTATATTTTAACACGATAAAATATAAATTGTATTTTTAAATAAAGAATTTATTTTGTTGAATTAATGAATTTTGGAAATAATTAATATTATAATAAAGTATTATTAACAAATTACTTTTATGAATAATACATGAGTATATAATTTTTATGAAGTCAAATGCAATTTTTATTAATGTTTAGAAAAACTTTTTTTCAAAACACGTCAATTTTCAGTAATTGGCAGTTTTTATTTTAAATGTTAATATTCACATATTTATAAAAAAATTTAGATAAAATAAATATTATTTTTGGAATCGGGACATAGAAATTTTCCAATGGTGAATTTTTCATAATTTTATGAGATAGTTGAATTTTTGGGTAAAAATTAAATACTGAATAAATATATTACGTGTTTTATGACATCATAATGACCAATAGTGATGTACTAAAACAATATAAAATGGTATTTCAGTCAAAATATGTTTTACCTTTAAAATATATTGAATTTATATTTGTTTTATTAATTTTATAATGCTTTAGTGGACCCTCCAAGGCTTATAAAATATATTAACTTTTTAAAATGATTTCCTTGAGAGTGTGACCCACCTCTACATAATGAAGCTTAACATTATAATATGTTCAGAGGTTGGACATATAAAATATTTTACACCACCTCCATATGGAAGAAACCATGGGAAAAGCCCTGGGATGGTTTTTGTTTTTAATTAGTTTAATGTGTATTATCCAAAACCAAAATTATAAATAATTCCCTCTCATTTAATATATAAACCCACCCAACCTCCCATTAATCTTAACTAAAACCATTCATATCTCGACAAAACTCTGACCCATACTCCATAAATTCCTCCAAAGGTTCCCCCAAAGCTTCTAGGAAGCCTCTCTCAAGCCTTTGGGACCACACTTCCTTGTAAGGGATCCTCACTTTCCTCTCCTCCTTTCAAATTCAAGCATCTTATTCAAAAGTAGCTCTTTTAATTTAGAATGGTTATAATGAAATTATTTTATAATCATTATATTAATATCCATTTTATGTCATTTTAATAAATAATTATTTTTCCTCCCCCATTTGGACATTTACCTAAGCTGTGACTATGCCGTTATTTCGTAAGGGATTTCACTCTTCTCATTTCCATTCAAGATACTCTTTTACATTATGCCTTTTAAGTTCCATATTTATATGTTAGGTTGTGATGTTCCACGACCCCAATAATTTCAATTTTATGTTTATATTATGAGATATTCCTTTCACTCTAATCAACCCCCCTATGATTCTTTATGAACACTTGTTACTTTGCCGAAATTCCGTAAGGGATCTTCCACCCTTCTCTTTTATCAAGCATTATTTTAATGTCATGTATTTTAATTTATTTTATTCATAAGTTCTGATATGATATCCTTAATTCCAATTTGATGTATAAATTATGATATCCCCTTTCACTCTCATTTATCCCTCTTATGAACCCTTATGTACACCCAATATGATGCCGAATTTCCGTAAGAGATTTCTTCCCTTCTCATTTTTGTCCAAGTTTCTTTATGTTGTTATACCATTTTATTTTGAATTTAAAATGTTTGGGTATTATTTCTAACCTCCCCCATACATACCTCCTTATGTTTTAATGATGATATACCTTTCACTCTCTCTTTAATCCCTCCCATGTACACCCATTACCATGCTGAAATTTCATAAGAGTTATTCCATTTCTCCTCTTTCTTTAGGTTTCTTTATTATGTTGTGCCTTCTATTTCCAAATTACATGTGTTGGGAAATGTATTGATATGACCCCCTTATTTTCAATTTCATTTAAATATTATTAGATACCCCTTTATCTCTCATCAACCATTTTTATGAATTTTTATGTCACGTTGTAATGCTGCCGAAGTTGCACCATGATTTTCCAAGCCGAAATCATTTTGTAGTGAATCCCATACCCATTTCTCTATCAAGGTTATTCATCTTTATGAACATATAAATATTTAATTCTATTTACATGTATTTATTCCACATTCCCTAATCATGGAATAACTTATGATGTTGAATGATTCCTCATTATAAGAGTCATGTGGCATAACTATGAATTAAATTAAAGGTGTATTAAGGGTGAACCCTGATATCACCCCAATGCATTGGGTAATGTCTAGTATCATGATACGCCATGTTAAATGAGGGTTTAATCATGCTAATACATATTAAATTAGGGTTTACTCATGATAATTCATGTGCAATGAGGGTTTAATCATGCTAATCCATGTGCAATGAGCCTTGGCTCATGATAATATCATGTTATATGTCGTTTCCACGTTTACATGTTATGATAATCATGCTATATAATGCCTTTATGTTCATTTTTCTCTTGTAATACATTTATATTCCTATTTCATAACAGATACTATATTCTTCATGTTATGCCTTGTTTACTCCCTTATTGAGATTTATAGCTCACCCCTTTCTTATGTATGTCCTTAGGTTATCCCATTGAATTATAAGTATGAAGGAATGTTTTGGTCATGTAAAAGAGGTTTTCAATAATGATGTTTTATTTTATGATTTAAGTTATTATGTAATGTTACTAATTCCCCAAGACAGTAGACCTCTCGATTGTAAAAGTTATATTAAGTGAATTTTTATGTAATAAATCATGTTTAAATATGTAATAAAGAGAAGGGTTGTTATAGTTGTTATCAAATGATATGTTAGTTATTTTTGGGATTAGAATTAGAAAACCCTAGTGAAATCCTTAGGGATAAGACTAAGTATAAGGAAAAAACCCCTAATGTTTTGTGGGTATAGAGTATGTGATTTAACAAGAAAATTAATCCTTGTCGAGATATGAACAAGTAGAGGTGGCTCTGGTATAGATGTATCTAGGGGTAAAAGCAAAAAACACCACTTTGAGCTAGACTCAAATGGTAACTGGTGCATGAAAAAGGGACTTGCTGCACTCTTGGTTCTACACTTTAAGGGGATATTATTTGGTAAATTCATAATCTTAGTACAAACCAATATTATTGGAGAAAAAATACCATAATAATATTTGTTAGGAGATAGATCATGGATAACATAGATTGAAGCCTATAAATTTATAACGTAAAGAGATAATTGTATTTTATAAGTTATCCCTTTAATGTCATTTTATTCCCCTTTATGTGTTAAAATGGTTATGATACTCATCCCTAATCTTCCTTTTATTCTATCCAATGGATGGTAATATGAGGAATATAGATAATAACTGATGAGAAGGGCAACATGATGAATGTCCCAGTGAGATTCCCAATCAATTAGGATCTCAAGTAGGACATATCATGATTTTGCCAAACTAGGTATCAAAAATAATGTTTAACAATTGGAACTTTGTTAAATTCCCAAGGAAATCCAGGAAGAGGAAGAAGAAATATCGTGATAGTCCGTCTACTAAAGCTGATAAGGGAAATGAGACCCAATTTACTTCGTGAAATAAGTGTGGAAAGAGGCACCAAGGGAAATGTCACAAAGGGACTATGAGATGTTTTAAGTGCGGAAAGGAAGGGCACAATGTGTCCAATTTCTATGAAATAATTGATAACGTGATGGATTGAAACAAAGTTCCATATAATGAATCTTATACAATTGTGTGCTATAAATGCGGAGAAGTCAGACATTACCCAAGACAATGCTCTATTGAAAGGGCTAAGAAGAAGGATGAGCATCAAAAATCTCCACAATCAAGGGAGAATGGGAATTCATATGCTATGATGGATAATGATGAATGAATTACATTTAAACACTACTTCAAAGTAGTGTATTTCTTAATTTATTTCAATTAATTCCCTATTAGTATATCTTTTATGTTTTTTAAGAACATTGACTCCCTATAAAAAATGATATTATATCATTAAGGAAAAACTTCTATGAGTGTTGTGTCACATGTTGACGTTTTTTGGAATGTTCTTCTTGAAAATTTTATAAGTCTCCCTTTGATCGAATTTGAGGAAAAATGAAAAAGTCATTGTCTATGCCTCAAGGCAGTTGAAAATCAATGAGAAAAACTATCCCATGCATGATATGGAGTTGGAGGCAGTGATTGTTGTGTTAAAAATAGGGTGGAATTATCTATTTGTGGAGAAGTGTGAAATATATATGGATACAAATTCTCAAATATATATTCACACAGAAAGAGTTGAGTATGCGCCAAAGAAGATGGTTTGTGCTCATTCAGGATTATGACTGCTCAATCCATTACCATCCTGGGAAAGTGAAAAGGGTAGAAAATTCTCTATGTAGAAAGGACACAGTAATTATATCATTGATGATAATTGAAAAGGATCCAATATTCATAGATTTTATGAATATGGACATGGGAATCATAAAGAGGGGAACATAATCAATACATTCACAAATTATTTCTCAGCCATCTCTTTTATAAAAGTTATTGGATGCTCAAAAGGATGATGTGGGAATTCAGAAGAAAGTGGAAACTATCAGAAATGGGAAATCCATGAAGTTAAATGTTAATGATGAAGGAATTTTGATATTTGGTTCAAGAGTACGTGTTCCATCAAATCCGGAGTAAAATAAAAAACCTTTGGATGATGCACATAGTTCAAATTTCTCCATTCACCCAGGAAACACAATGATGTATCAAGATCTTCAAGAGAATTATTGTTGGGATAACATGAAAAAATAGATCACTGAGTATACATAAAAGTAACTAGTATGTCAGAAAGTGAAGGTTGATAGGTAGAAGTTTAAGGTGATAATGAAACCATTGCCCATACCAATATTGAAATGGGAGAACATCACCATGACTTTGTCATTGGACTTACGAAGACATAGAAAGGAAACAATGCTATCTAGGTTGATGTGGACCATTTTTTAGAGACTTCCCATTTCATTGTAATTTGGGAGGATTTATCAAAGGATCAACTCTCATGGATATACATCAAATAAGTGGTAAGTATGCATGGATTACCATTATCGATTGTATCCGATCGAGATCCATGATTCGCCTCTATATTCTGGAAGAGTCTCCAACATGATCTAAATACGAAGCTAAACTTTAATACAACTTATCATCCTCAAACTGATGGCATGTCTAAGAAGACTATCCAAACACTTGAGGTTATTTTGAGAGAATTATCAATGGACTTCAATGGTGGATGGGATCAACATCTTTCTATAGTTGAGTTCTCTTACAATAACAATTTCCACTAAAGCATCCAAATGGATCCTTATAAATCCCATTATGAAAATATGTGGATAACATCGACATTTTGGGATGATGATGCGGAGAGAAAACTTTTATGTCCATAAATTGTGGAAGAAATGGAGGAGAAGGTTAAGACCATCCAGAAACACATTAAACCTTCTCCGAGTTAACAAAAGAAATATGCTGACAATCATCAACGAGACCTATAATTTGATGTTGGAGACATAATATTTCTCCACATATCACTGTGGAAGTGATTTATGATATTTGGGAAGAAGGAAAACCTTATTCCAAGGTACATCATCCCATTTTAGATCCTTTATTGCATTGGAGCAGTGGCCTATCGGCTAGAAATCCCACCAAACCTGTCTCAAGTACATGATTTATTCCACATATCATTCTTGAATAAGAACATATCTAACCCATATCATGTACTCAATCTAGAGGTGGTACCATTGGAGAATAACCTCTCATATGAAAAGAATCTATAAAGATCTTATATTGTAGAGAAAAATTTCTACAAAATAAGAAAATTCCCCTCGACAAAGTGTTGCAGAGAAACTAAAAGTTTGAAGAAGAAATGTGGGAACTAGAGGAAGTGATGAGTCAAAGTTACCCTCATCTGTTTAAGAGTTGGAAAATAAAATTTTTAGGGAGAAATTTTTTAAGGGGGAAGTTTGTAACAACTCGAACATTCATAAATTAAATTCCTTTTATTTTATTTAATTAAAAGTCTTATGGATATAGGAAAAATTCACTTTTTTCCACTTGGGTTTAAATGATCATAAACTATCAATACAATTAATAATATAGTTTTTGAATAGTGATCACATGATTAGTATAAATTTAATGTTTTTAAAATAATTTTTTTCGACACAAACAATGGAGAGGATAGACTCATCTTATAGACTCGAGCCGTACGAAGCTAATTTTTCAGAGCTAAAAAGGGTCATAGCCTCACTAGGATTAACTCTTGACCAAGACCAAGCTGAGATTCAACAATTTAATCTTGAATAGAATCCCCTATTGGAATATTGTAATTTAATAGAGATTACCACCCAAGTGATGTCATCCGAGCCGCCCCAGGAGTCTGTCACCATCACACACCATACCCTTAGGTATTATGCGGGTGTTATAATGAGTTATGTAACAAGGTATTAGTTACTTATTTTTTAATCCATTTTATAAATAAAATTATTATTCTATAAATTCATTTATAAGAATAGTTTTTCATAAAAATATAAGTAATTAGATAAATTGATTTTTTGGGTAAAATATTATTTTATAGAAATATATAAATTATTATATTAAAATAAAGGTTTTATTAATAATTTTATTATAATAGTGTTATAAGAACACTTATTTTAATAATAAGTGATGATTATATTTATATTTTTTACTTTATAAATGATTATGTATTCAGTTTGATAAGAATTACATTTTTATACGATGGAACGGAAATTTTATTTTTAATTATAGAATTTATTTTAATGAATTAATGAATATTTGAAATAATTAATATTTTAATAAAATATCATTATCAAATTAATTTTATAAATAATAAATTATTATATAATTTTTATTAAGTCAAATGAAATTTTTATTATGGTTTAAAACTATTTTTTTCAAAACCAGTCAATTTTTAGTAAATATTGGTTTTTATTTTAAAAGTTAAAATTAACATATTTAGAAAATTATTTAGATAAAATAAATATTATTTTTTTAATGAGGGCTTCAAAATTATCCAATAGTTAATTTTACTTAATTTTCTGAGAAAGTCGAATTTTTGTGTAAAAATTAAATACTGAATAAATATATAATGTGTTTATGACATAATAATAACCCAATAGTGATGTAATAAAATACTATAATAGGTATTTTCGGAAAATATATGTTTTAACTTTAAAATGTTGTGATTTTATATTTTTTATTTAAATCATAATGCCTTAGTGGACCCTTCAAGACTTATAAAATATTTAAACTTTTTAAAATGATATTCATGAGAGTGTGACTCACCTCCACATAATAAAGCCTAATATTTTAATATGTTCTTCCCTATGACATATAAAATATTTTATAACACTACCCTTTGGTAGAAAACATGGTCACAAAAATGGTATGGTTTGTGGTTTTGATTAGTTTAATGTGTAGTGTCCAAAACCAAAATAATAAAGAATTCCCTCTCATTTCTTATATAAACCCACCCAAACTCCAATTAATCTTCACTCAAACAATTTGGAGCTCAAAAAACCTCTTCCCATACTCCCTAGTGTCCTATAAAGGCATCCCCTATCTCCCAATAAATCTATCCCAAGCCTTTGGGGTCACACTTCCAAGTAAGGGATCCCCACTTTCCTCTCCTCCTTTCAAATTCAAGCATCTTATTCAAAAGTAGCTTTTGTAATTTCGAATGGTTATTAGGTCATTATTTTATAATAAATCTATTACTATCCATTTTATGTTAATTTAATGAGGTATTATTTATCCTCCCTCATTTTTACCCATACCTAAGCCGTTAATATGCCAAAATTTCATAATGGATTTCACTCTTCTCATTTCCATTCAAGCCAATCTGTTACATTGTGCTTCTTAAGTTCCATATTTATTTATTGGGTTATTATTTTCCATAACCCCCATACTGTCCATTTGATTTATATATGATGATAGATTCATTTTACTCTCATCAATACACCCTATGATCCTTTAAGCACACTCGTTACTTTGCCAAAATTCTGTAAGGGATCTCCACCCTCCTCTTTTATCAAGAATTCTGTTTATGTCATGACTTATAATTTCTTTTATTCCTATGTAGGGATATATTATCCTTACATACCATTCGAGTTATAAATGTTGATATCCCCTTTCACTCTCATATATCCCTCTTATAAACCCTTATGATGTTCCCAATCAGGATCTAAGTATCACTGAGAGGGGGAGGGAGTGATTCAGTGATATCTTTTTCTTTTTATGTTTCATCCTCTTTGAAACAAACTTCACCTCATGTTAAAGAGTTTCTTCTCTACTGTACACACACAACTACAAGAACACAATATTTACAAGGTTCACTACCCAACAGGAGTATCTACATCCTTGGTATGGTGCAAAAATAATCCAATACCACACAATCCACTAGAAAACAATCCTTTGATGTGGAATAAAATGAGTAGGATATACACTTGAACTCGTGTAGCACTTAGAAAACAATCCAAAAGTTTATGTTCAACCTCTTAGCACAAATAGGAAATGACAGAATTTCAGTGCTTCTTTATAATTGAAAAGGTGTATTCTTTGAAGTACAAATCTTTACTTCTTACGCAGAAGCCGATAAGAACTATCTTAAGCACAAATAAATTCATGAGAAGAACCCAATTCTTTTTCACAACCTTTTAGGTGTCTTGTGTGAAACTTTTATGCCACGCGCTCGATATTTTACTTTCTTCGTGAAACACCTCTTGCACACAACATCAATCTTGTGCACAACTCTCTTATTGTGCGAAACTTCTTATTCTTGTGTGCAACACTATTTCTTTCATGCACTCTCTGTTTTTTAATAAATTCTGCACATCAGAGCTCATGATTTCTCTAAGTATCAAGATTACCTAATGTTATTGAGTAAGCTCTTATTTATAGTCCTCATTGACCCCTATTCCCAAAAACCCCAAAGTGTCACGCATGATCTTGATGCGTCATGAAAAACCCCATTCGACATCACATTGGGCGCGTAAGTCTCTTTCGCTCTAACCAAATCTTTTGAGCACTTCATGAATCTTTCGTACAGTTCATGCCTTTTCCATTTGTCAATGATTGGACCTCGAATCATGCCTTCCGAACAAGATTGAAAACTCCCTTCAATCTTGCGCGCAAAAACCAATATTTCACACAAGCCTCTTCTTTTCCAGATTTTGATGTTCGGGTCATGGAACACCACTTGCACGCTACATACCAATCCATCTTCAAAATTGTGCGCAACATCCTTTTCCAAAAATACATTTATTCATCTCTCTATTATTAGGCCCTAAAATTTGGCAAACACTGGAAAATGGTTCCACCTTAAAATGTTCTTTTGTGCCGCCTCCAGATTGTCCATTCCTTTTTCATTGATCTCTTCACTGCATCCCATGACCATTCTTCATCTTTCATCATGAAATCCACTCTCGTGATATGTATGCTTTGATAGAACAGCTCTAGCATTGTCATATTTTCAACGAAATGTACTAAACCTTCCCTGTTTTCCAATAACATCTTTCATTCCAATCAAAACTAAAAATTAATGGTAGAACATTTACTCCCCTTTTAAGTCATAAGTCTTGCATCACAAGTTCTTATAACTTATGATATTTGTAATATAAAATCATCAAAGAAACGTCTAATTTTCATGTGCTTTACAAAGTGAATTGATTTATTATCTTTGACAAAAAAAAAGACAACACTGTGTAACTGAAAACTCTCCTTACTTCCTTCTCCATCCAACTTGGTCTCAACACCTTATGTACACCTGTTTCCATGATGAATTTTCGTAAAGGACTTATCCCTTTCTAATTTTTTTTCAATTTCCTTTATGTTGTTATACCCTTTTATTTTCAATTAAAAATGTCTGTGTATGATTTAAAACCTACCCCATACCTCTATAATTATTGATGAGTGATGATAGACCTATTTATATCTCATTAATCTCTCCCATATACACTTGTTACCATGCCAAAATTTCGTAAGAGTTATTCCATTTCTCCTATTTCTTCAACATTATTTATTATGTTATTCCCTTTATTTCTAAATTTTATATGTTGGTACATGTATATATATGACCCAATTACATTCAATTTTATGTAAAGATGATGAGATAATCTTTTAACTCTCATCAACCATTTTTAAGAATTTTTATGTCACGTCGTTCTGCTGCCGAAATTGCATCACGATTTTCCAAGCCAAAGTCATTCTGTAGTGAACACCATACCCATTTTTCTATCAAGGGTATTCACATTTATGCACATATAAATATTTAATGGTACTTACATGTATTTATTCCAAATTCCATAATCATGGAATAACTTATAATGTTGAAATATTCCATATTATATGATCAATGTGGAACACTTACGCATGAAATGAAATGTTTATAAAGGGTGAGCCCTGATAGAGCTCCAATACATTGGGTAATGTCTAGTATCCTTATATTCCATGTTCAATGAGGGTTTACACATTCTAATCCATGTTAAAATTGGCTTTAATCATGCTAATCAATGTTCAATTAGGGTTTACTCATGCTAATTCATGTTCAATGAGGGTTTACTCATACTAATCAATGTGCAATGAGAATTGGCTCATACTAATATAATGTTGTATGTCATTGCCAAATTTCCATGTTATGATAATCATGATATATCATGCCTTTATTTTCATGTTTCTCTTTTCCTCCATTAATATTCTTATTTCCTGACATTCATTGTATTCTTCATGTTATGCCTTGTTTAGTCCCTTATTGGGCTTCATAGCTCACCCTTTTCTTATGTATATCCTCAGGTTATCCCATGAAATTCTAAGAATGAAGGAATGTTTTGGTCTTGTAAAATAATTTTCCAATAAATATGTTTTATTTTAGGTTTTAAGTTGTTATGTAATGTTCCTAATTTCCCAAGACACTACACCTATCGATCCTCAGAGTTGTATTAAGTGAATGTTTATGTAATAAATAACTTATAAGTATGTAATAAAGATAAAGGTAGTTATAGATCTACAAAAACCTTGATCTATATCCACATAAATAGAATAAGAAACACATAAAATGATGTAATAATGATAATAGAAGGACGAGAAACTGTACGGGATGAAAATATCTTACCCAAAATGGTGCATATCTTCAATCAGGGATTCAAATTTCCAATAATGGAGGTTAGAAACCCTAATAATCCATTAAGGAGCTTTTAAAAATTAGGGAATTCATTTTGGGTCATGTTGGGTAATTTTTGGGTGAATTTTGGGGGGTTTATAATTTTAAGAACTAATTTTCATAATATTAAAAACCACCTGAACGGTTTTATAGGGAGGGGAGTATGGTTTTTCATATCTTATGCCTTAACCATGAACCTCTTCCTAGGGGGGGGGGCATGGTAAGTCCTAATAGGGAGATTGGTTTGAAAAACCCTGCACCATCCATGTGAATCCCCTCTATTTTGGTTCACACAGTTTACTGGGTTGCGTGCATGGTTTGGGAAAACTGTGTGCTAGCCTTTCACAACCCTTCCTCCTTCCAAAAAAACATCCAATTTCCACCAAAACACACCCAAGATAAAACCCAGACCAAAGGTACCCAAAACATAGAAAAAGTGTACCTATAAATGAGCCCAATACATCTTCATAAAAGGTTTGGTTCTTAAAATTTTAAATAATATGTATTATATAAATTTCATTCATATAATTAACTAATTGTAATTAATTGACTTGATTAATATAAAACACCATTGGGCATGTAGAAAATGTTTTTTATAAAAAAACAACCCTTATTATCAATTGGTATTTATATTCATTTCTAATTATTTTATAGCCAATTAATTAAACAATATATTTTCATAAGTTAGTAAATCCTATATATACAATATATTCTAATGGATACATGGTAACTATCATATTAAATAATAATGTTAATAGTATACTATTGTTTGTAAATACTTGATCTTTCTAATAACGAAAGCTAACAATGTATTTCATGAATTAAAATAAATATAATACATGGAATTTATTTAAAATATTAAATATAAAATAAAGACTTGGTTTTTTATATTCATTTTTATTTGTTATCTTTTGTTTCATACACACTATCCAAGATTATGTTAATATTTTAAAATTTTGGGGTGTTAAATTTTCTCCACATTAAATAAATTGTGTCATCTCAATTTAAACTTGATATTGGTAATATAGGGTCTGTTATTTGTTGAAAAACCCAAATCATGAGAAGGGTGGGTAAAAAATATTATTAATAATAGGGAATGGGAAGTACAATTTTCATAAGTAATAACACATATCTAGGTATCTAAGTAAGATATCATTAGTGGAAAGTAAAGGTATGGACATGAATAAAAAGAATAAATAATTATAGAGAGTGATTGAGGACATTTATCATGAGAAATTAAATGATAAATGAAATTTTGAGGGCCTCAAATCTATAAATCATCTGTGTGAATATTTCATTGATAACATAAAAAATAATGGTAATCGGATAAAATTTTATTTAAAGAAAATTTTCCCTAAAGTTGAGTTATTATTTTACTTACTAAGAATATATGGAAATATATTTACCTGATACATTTCAATTTCATAAGAAAAATTACATCCTTAGGTTGTGGTTTGATCAAATTAATCTCTTATTCCAAGAACTAAATATCCAAAATTGAATTTTTAATGATGAAGAACACAATTTTAATTTTAATAGATCATAAGATCCATAAAAGGGGTAAAATTATTTCCATTTCTCTCTAAATATTTTCTAAAACTAATATGGTTAATACATTAATATCTAAACCTCAAAAGTAATGCCACTGGTTCATCATTTATATTTATTAATATATTTTTTACAAAAAACAATGACATTCTTACAAGTACATGACGTAGGCCAATGGTATGTGTGAAAAACTTATTGTCCCTTAGTCATGGGTTCAAGTCCCACCACCTTTTTGGATGAAATGGGTTATCACACTACAAGCGGGTTGTATAATTCCTATAATGTTTCCAAAAATATGATGGACATCTTGAAATTATGTTAAACATTAAATAACCTTTTTACTGATGTTTTAAACTAAATTTATTCATTTATTGTATTTTACAAAGTCTAATAATCTTATTTAAATATTATTAAAATTTCATTAATTATCATATTAACCCTATAGTTTATCAATACCTTTAAACTTGCATTTATAAAATTTAAATATATTATCTATTAAATAACTTTTCTGCCAAAACATATACTTGCCAAAAATTTCTCTAAAATGTCCTAAATCTTTGTAGAATCTCATTATATAAAACATGAAATATTTTTATATATAATTGATGTTATATTAAATCTTAAAATCATTAACCCCTGATGATATCCATAACTATTAAGTTAATTAATACACAGTTTCTTCTAGAATTTGGCAGAATCTTTAGATGTTTCATGATTCTTGTAACGAATACACTATTAGTAAAACACTTCAACAATTTATTTCTTGAATCACAATACATAAACCCTTTAACAATTTTATTTAAAAGTAATTGCTTCCATGGTCTAGGGGATATCCTTTAGAATAGGTAATTTAATCTGGTAATTCCTTGGTTCCCCACATTTAAGACAGCGAACCATTGATGGATCCTTAGGATAAGATTTATTTACAGCCATCATACTATTCATTTTTATTATGCAATTCATTAATTTATGTCCTTATTTTCCACACATAAATCATTTCCCCATCCCATTGATACACTTTCCGGGGTGTCTCCATCCACATTCCTTGTATGATAGAAATCGAGCCTTCTTTTCTAAAAGGTCCCCATCACTTGAGCTCTTAGAGAACTCCATCCTTATCTCATATGGTGAGTCTTAGAGTTGGTTAATCTACATGTTTTTAATCATATTTCATGAAAAATTATTAGGCATAAACATGATATCTTTTTCATTAATATTCATCTCATTTTCAACACCCTGCCCTTGAAGTTAAATATTAACATGATACCTTCGAGTTTCAACCATTGACTAAAACCAAAAAGAATAGTGTGAGTTGAACTTACCATAATGAGAAGGCTATATAAAAATTTATAGGATGTCTAAATATTGAAAAATTATTTTCAATCTAGTACAACTTAGGTTTATCCTATTTTATTTATTTTCATCATCTATTCAAATCCTTCATAATTTTTTGTAAAAAAAATGCGAACTATCCTCCACACATCACCCAGGATTTTCAAACTAGGTGCGCATAAGGCCAATTTTCATGTAATAAGTTACACTAAAGACATTCCTAATGCATCCTTTTCATATTTATTCCCCCATGAATATCTATTGGATAACCAAATTAAATTACAGTATCTATATAGGGATGTATTACCAAGAAAAACCACATAATCACTACCTTACCAAATCATTTGGATTTTAATCTATACTTTCCTAAATTTTTATCATATGGTTATGTTTCTTAATTTATGTTTACCAAAATATAGTTCCAAAGGTTTTCATTAATCTTGCTCTGATACCAACTCTAAAGATGATGACCCCAACATATAGAGTCGATGCCTTCTACTATTAAATTGGCATAATATATTGGGAATCATATCCAAAAGGAATTATAAGTTTAGTAGTATTGGTAAACTAGATTCATGCATGATTATTAAATTACATTTGAATACAAAAATTTCAACATAATTTTTTTTGAAAATAACATCATTCCCTCAAGATAATCCATGTATATCAGTCATAGAAAACATCATGTATTCATGGGGGAAGAACAAAAAATAAGGGTGTGCTCAAATTCTCATAAAGGGTTAAATACAATGGATTAAATAATGAACAAATGAGAATAATCAACATTTAATGGTATATAAATGGTCACACATTCCATTTATATATATGGATAAGGAAAATTCAATGCAAAAAAGGTAAATAAATGAAAATATATGACATTTAATCAATTAAAAAATGAAATTCATCTATAGATAATATCATAATTAATATCTCATGGATAATAATAACTAAATTTTTAATGAGTGAAATTGTTAAATAATAGAGGTCATGTTTCCCAAGTACATGGAACCTTTACCATCAAGAACCTTCACAAGATGGTGTAAAACATACTAGGTAAAAACCCATATAGATATGTATATCAAATTGATTCATTCCATGATACTATCAATTCATTGAGGGTCTTCCATTAAACTATCCCCAACCCATGTCATACTAGTCTAAAAAATTCTCCATATATCAAATAATCGTTTTAATTAAGAAACAATGTGTATTATCAAATTTCCATATTGAGTAACGAATACATATTTAACAATATTTCCTCAGATAATCAGATAACTTTCAAAGTGAACATCATATGTATAAATGGAATAAGTTTTAGGAAATAATAATTTCCAAGATAAATAATGTTGATATTTAGGGGAAATTTAAGGTCTAGTGATCATAGGAAAGTGAAAATTCCAAATAAAATATATTGACTAAACAATTAATGAAGTGAATGTAAGTACTTTACTAAGTCAGAATGATCATAAAACATCCATGCAAAGAATAAGGATGGAATTAGTACAACATATCCACATTAAATTATATGTAAAATAAAGTATGTTGTCATTGATGAATAGAAATTTAATAAAAGGACATTTAAAAACATTCTTATGGAAAATATCCATTTCATTTTGTTTTCCTAAACAATAGTTATCTTTAAAATTAACTATTCAAAACATTTTATTTAAAATATAATTGTATAATTGAAAAGTAATATTCAAATAAATTAAGGTGGTTAATTATATACAATGTAAAAAAAATTACTTTTACATTGTATAAAGTTTGAAAAGTTTTTTTTTCCGGAAAGCTATAGAAGATTACTTTGAATTTTTTTTAAAAAACAAAAAATCGATAAAAAATGTTTGTCAATAAATAATTTTGAAAAGGTTAGAGAAAACATTTTTGAAAACATTTTTCTAAAACAATGTTTTCTTAGAAGAGTATTTTTAATAGAATAGAGAAATTAATGTGGATTTTATTAAAACATTTTCTCAAAAAAATTAAGTACTAAATAGTGAAAAGATAGCACTATCAGATGAAAAAAGTTTATAAATAACAATAGGATAATAAAATTAATTTTTTTATTAAACAATTACTATATAATTTCTTTTAATATAAATTCAATAATAAACAATATTGATTAGAATGAGATTGTGAAATAATCCCTTAAAATGATCATAACACTGATGTGAAAATTATTATACAGACTGATTTTTTATCAAATTTAAATCCAAATAAAATTATTGTAAATAAAAAAATATTATAAATTCATTATACACATAATCATATAATATTTATGAAAATTAAGAAGTAATATAACCTAATGGGAAGAAATTGTGTTATGAGATTTCTTTATTACTTGGTAACTTTATGCTCAAATACCCTTAAATGAAATAATTAAAATTGAAACTTAAAATACCATTATAAATTAAATATTAATGATATTATATGTCAAATATACATTATAAAAAGAATATACAATTTATTACATTCATAGAATTACAATATTCCTTAATTAAATGAAATTGAGATGAAATCTCTTACCTCATTCTTTCCATTTGGTCATATTTGATTTAAAATAATTTATAGTGGTTTTAAACATGTTATTAAATAATATAATAACCTTATAAATATTTATGGTATCATATATTATTATTTTATAACATCTAATCACCCATTTGTAATTAATATTTCATTATTTTCACTATTTCGGGTGTTAATTGCCCTGTTCTTTGAGTATGTTTGAACTTGTTATCTTTTTGTCATCTTACGTTGATCATGATTTAATCATATCTATAATTAAAAACATGATTTAAATATAATATATATACATTATATGTATATTTATGGTAATTTATAAAATTGAGTGATAGGAAATGAAAGACACTGCTCATGGAGACCGTAAGTCGTATACACACATGCAAACTATTTCCATTTTCTTGTCCTATTGAAAGACAAGTAAATAAAATATATATAAATATTATAATTGAAGTCTAATTTATATTACATATATATCACATATTATCACTAAACCATCCTTGATACAATCCATGTAATGCGTGCTTGAATCACATCACTTTGTGAGGTGGTAGTTCGCCGTACACACGAGCGACATTGTCATATTCCGACAAAAAAGAATTCATAAAGATATGTGTTGTATAGTAATTATAAAATAATAATTAAATAATATATAATATATATAAATATCATATATAGACTATAATTATATCATTTTTTCCAACCTTTAATGGTGGTAATGTAAAAAAGGAATGACATCATTTTGTGAGGCGGTAGTCCGCCGTACCCATGAACGATGATTCGGTAACCGATTTTATGGAAGTGTGTGAGTTTATAGGTATTAAAATTATCATAATATATATATATATATATATATTAAATATACTTATTTTATTATATAATCATGGTATAATAAGAATTCAATGATGTGGATGAATAAATAAAATAAAAATGCTTTTAGAAGAACATTACCTCTTCCTTAGGTATCCTCCTTTGGGTTGTAATAAATACTTCCTAGTTTGGATTTATACCAAATATAAGGATTATAATATGAGTATATGTAATTTTGGAAGAAATTTTGGCAGGTAATTTCCGAACCAATGTGGGTTTAATGTGTGATGAATAGGGGATAGGTGTGACCCTTTCATAAGTCGGGTGAGTGGCACACTAGTAATATTTTGAAAGAGTGAATTAAACTATTGTATTCTTCATTTGACCTGGCCCAAATAATAGTAAATTATTTATAAGATAAGTTATAAGGTCTAAATAGTTCCATAAAATGGGTTTTGGACAAGTGAATGGTTATTTTTACACCTTATATTCTAAGTTTAACCACAATGTAAACCTGTTTTCTCCATATTCACTGTAATTAATTTTAACTATTTTCACTAATAATTTTTGTAAAAAAATAACATAGAAATATTAAAAATTATAAATTATGATTATTATTAATATGGATTCCATTTGTCAAATTTCAATTAAAATAAGTGGTGAAATTTTATTTAAATTTTATCCAGCAAACGAGATGAGAAAGCGGGTTTTTAAACTGAAAATGTTCGAAAGGTTAAAAAGTTTTTATATCTAAATTAAATATTACAATTATTAAAATGACCTAAATTTTATTAGTAGATTTATAATTTAATTATTTTTTCTTTAAACCAAATTAAAAATATAATTTAACATTATAAATATTTTAGACTGAAATGCAGTTTTCAATAAAAATCCAACATTTTTAACTATTCATAAAAAAACTAAACATTTTTTAAAAATAAAAAAAAATCACGCTAATAAAATTCTTATATTACACTTTAATTTTTTTAATTTTTTCAAATAAAAATTCTAAAATCATCAGAATTTAGTTTGAAAATAAGTGTTCCATTAAATGGTAGTGAAACTGCCTTTTAGAAAAATACAGTTTTTATGCTTAAAATTGGCTTTGTTCTTATCTTATGAATATAAAATATATTATATGAATGTCAAAAATTTATTTAATATATAAAATATAAATATGTGTAATATCATTCACTAATAGTCATTAATTTAATTTTTTAAGATAAAACACCTTTGGGCAAATAAAAATAGTGTTTTATAAAAACATTTCTTTTATTTTCAATTGGATTTTTTATTCCATTATAATTAATTGGTATCCAATGATTTCAACAATATATTCTAATAATATATATAATACTATTCATACCCTATATTCCAATGTATAGGAAGTAACTATCATATAAAATAATAATATTAATAATATATTATAGTTCAGAAAAATGTGGTCTTGTGTGTAATGCAAGATAACTCAATGATATGTTCATTTCAAGATATAAAATAAATTTAATTTATTTAAAATAGTAAATATATATTAAAGTATTATGATGATATATTATATTCTATTCTTAGTGTTTCATGTCATACACGTGATCGAATATGATGTTCATATTTTAAAATTTTAGGTGTTACATGATTCCTCTATAAAGCTTGTCGCGTACTACAAGTCTCCCTCGTAGATTTAAATAAAGGTTTTGAAACTAATTCCCAACACTGTCTTGAGGTGGATAATTCTTAATTATGATACTTCTTCCTCGAGAGGGTATAATCCTGGGATCAGAGTAGATAGTGATGTTGGGCATGTTTGGGAATTTCTAGATGTTAGGTTTTTGGGTCACATGTAATGTATTCTCATTATTAAGTCGATGGAATCTCATATGAGGAATATTTAGTGAATGAACTAAGGAATACTATGTCATCCAAAAGGTATTTGATTCTAGGGGTGTAAGTCTTTGGTTTATTTTTACCTCATAAATCCCATGTTTATTGTATGGGGTAGAGATTTCTGATCAGCTCACATGTTTAATGTCATATAAGGACAGATTG
Source organism: Viscum album (assembly GCA_963277665.1). NCBI lineage: Eukaryota > Viridiplantae > Streptophyta > Magnoliopsida > Santalales > Viscaceae > Viscum > Viscum album. The sequence goes on along the minus strand of OY728167.1, from coordinate 729,253,919 downwards.
GTCATTGGTTTAACATATTATGGGGATAGGTATGTCACAAGTTTAACATTTTCTAGAGAAATGTTGGTCACATATTTAAACTTTTGTTGGGAGAGGTGGGTCAACATATTTAACATCTTGTGGGGATAGTTGGGTCACAAGTTTAATGTCTTGGAGGAAAGGTGGGTCACATGTTTACAGTATTGTGGGGACTTATGTATCAAAATTTTAACTCACTACGAGTATAGGTCAGTGATAGTTTTAATTTATTTTTGGGACATATGGGTCACATGTTTAATATCATATCTCTAAATGTGTGCTAGATGTTTAACTTCTTTTATGGATAGTATGTTCATAGGTCCAACGTCTTAGTGGTACTGGTGGGTCACAACTTTAACATCTTATGGGGACATGTGGGTCATAGATATAATGTCTTGTGGGGATAGGTGGGTGATTGAGTGTGTCCCCAGGGTGGTTGGATATTTCACACTTTAGATATTATTGAGTATTGGGGCATCAGGATTGAACCTCATGGAGGTACCCCATATTTTTTTGTATGATAATATTGAACCACATGGGGGTGTCCCATGTATCCTGGTAAGAAAAAGGGATGAAAACCTTGGAAATTTGATGCCACTTTTTGAGTTCATGTGATAGGACCAGTCCATGTAGTTTAAAATCATGTGATAAGGATGCTCGTGTCATGAAAGGATCTTCTCTGAGGGATGGTTTGTGGATTCTATGTGAAATATTCCCGAGGGGTTCTAGATAATGGGAGGCATCCCATATAAGGGGAGGAGTGGAATCCCATGATGATCATATAGGGGACATCCTTTTCTCATCACATGAGGTAATTCTACATTTTAACTTCTTGTGATATGGATTTTTTCACACAGTTTAACATCATATGACAATGAAATGGGGCTATGCATTTTTTACATCATACATCTTGAACATTGGTGGGTTTATACACATGGAAAAAAATTTATGGTTCTGGAGGAAAATTTAGAAAAAGGAATCCCTACAAGAAAGGTTGGTAGTTTCTAATGATGATGCCATGACTGGGGCTTATGTGTCTGCTGCTCAAGCACCCCTGGGTGGGTCATGGCGTAAAAACTGCTGTAGATAATTATAAATCAATGGTATCAATGTTAGGGTTATAATTCGTAGGAGAAAAAGGAATTATTGTACATATTATTAGGATAAATATGTAATAGAATGGTCTAGAATGGGCTTGAATAAAAATGATCTAACATAAGGGTTTATAACAACTTCTACCTAAACATTTGTGGTGTGGGTGAACTGGTTTTGGATAGGTACAAGGGTTATGGGAACTAGAATTTTATGAAAGGGTTTTGGCAGAAAGGAGGCACCGTAGAGAATCATGGGGGATAGGTTTTTTTAAGGTTGAGTAATTGTGAAATATTACGGTTTCATGAAGTACATGGGTCTCTGGAAAGGTAATGTTTTACAAAACATTGTCACCTTGACTTTGAGTGATGTATTAATTAACTTGGGGTTGGTTTCATAAAGGAAAATTATCTCATGAAACCCCAAGATCCAAAAGGGGATTTATTCTTAAACAATGTCCATGGATATTCACAAAATAGAATCTTTATCATGGTTTTATTTTATAAAAAATCATTGTGAGGAAGCTTCATGAAAGATTGTACCTTTCTAAATCGGTCCTCTCCCATGCTCATGAAGGTTTTGAGTTTCAAAAATTTAGAGCCTTTCCCAGAAGATGAATGGTTTTGGCACCAATAAAAATTAGACAAAAGTGGGTTTTTATAGGCCCAATGTTGGTGATGGCATTGATTTTATGAAATATGCAGGCCTTCATGGAAGCTTATGTGTTTTGCATAATAAGGGTCTTACCCAAATAGACATATGTTGCACAGAGGTTACCACCTCCAGCTCTGTGCGGTTAGGTGACTTCCATGAACTAGAGTTATACTTCACCAAGGTTATTACCTCATGATTCACATGGTCGAATGAATTCTACAGACCAAATTTATATAGTATAGAGGTTACTACCTCAATATCAGTGTGTTCAGGTTACTTCCATAAACCCGAGTTACACTACTCGGAGGTTACCGCCTCATGCATTATGTGGCCAGGTGGTTTATGTGAATACAAGTTTTACTGCATGAACATCACCACCTCAAGCTCCACAATTCTAGGTAACTAATATGATCTAAAACAATTTGTGAAGGTTTATACCTTTTCAAAACCATCCACATAAGGGTATTTTGATCCATTTTAGCCTGAATTTTATTCGAACCATTCATTCCTTACTCGACCTCTCCTGTGGCATGCACATTTTAATGTCAATAAATCCCCCCTTATAATTGGATTCAATGAGGTAGAGGTGGGATGGATCATGAGATAAAACTACAAAAAAATCTATGATTGGAAATAACTATTCATTAAACATGGTTTGAACCTCTTCCTATAAATAGGGGCCAGGGTCCCTAAGGGAACTATGAGCTTTATAGGAAAGATAGTTCGGTTCTCTATTTTTATAAAACTCAATAATTTCCGGAGAACTTTTTGTTTTTTATACTTATCACTTGTGAAGAATCACTCTTCTGTGAATAGTGACCTCATGAATGGTTTTTGAGGAGGCTGAAAACATTCATGAACAAGACCTTTACAAAATTAACTACTAAAAATAATTCCAGGAACTCTCTAGGTCTGGGATAAAATGGCCACTAGAGGTGCTGAATCTTTCACTAATTGATGAAGGTGTATGGATAGAAACCTCATGATTGGGGAGATAATTTAGAGTGATTTGAATCATTATACACTCACTTCATTGATAAATAATTATCAATATGAATACAAATTTGGCAAGAGGTTTTTTTTGCATGGTTTTTTCTTGAGGTATTGTGATTTTATCCCCAGTTCCAATCATGATGAGACCACATACTGGTTTAGGAGTATGCGTCAGTAGTATTAGTGGGGCATGCCTATTGGAGGTCACATTATGAAGGAAAAAACATCTCTTACCAATCATACAATAAGGAACCACGTGAAAAATATCAATGGGTAGGCATTATAGAATGTGGCATCTCCCCCTCAATACGAGGGAATCCTCAAGGTGGGTTTGATAGACTATCACAAAGGGTTGATAGAATACTGGGATCTATGACATGGTGTTTACTTTATGGTTGAATGGGTCTATGAATACTGGGTATGATTGTCCAATCATGAAATACCAGTGGAGCTAAAGAGTATTGAGATTTACAAGGTGGCTTGGACCTCATAGTTCCATGTTCACTACCACCAAGACATCGTGATAGAGAAGCTAAGAATGATGTCATTGGGTACAAACTTGTTTCACCTAAAAATGGGGAGATTGATATTGGTTTATAAGACTACTTTAAAATCATGGTGATCCCCATATAGGGGGATATGTATGATGTGTTTCTTCTAGATGAGGATGTATGGGATGACCATGAGTATATTATACCAATTGGAAGGTTGTTTCTGTTCTTGGTGTAGGGGGATTGAGACCAAAAACCAATGATAAAGTATATCCATTTTAACTAATAGTTCATTTATTTTCTAAATGAACCATTGGATGGAATATAAGGGAGGATGTGTCAGTATCCAAAGTCAATTAAATAAGGTAAGGATCAATCATATTAGAGAATCTTGAAGGTGAACAAATGGAAATAGTGAGACTACAGTGTGAAGATTGAGGCTCTAGTAGTTAGACTATAAATATTTATTTCTTCACTAATTAGTATATGGATACTCCTAGTTTGGGATGTGCACATGTGGGTGTGGTCGAGCACCCTCATCGGGGAGGTGATTCTAGTGATGGGGTAATACTTAAATATTGAGGCCCTAGACTTGGAAATGTTGTAAAAAGTGTTGTCTTGTATTATCCAAGGGAAAACCCACTTTGTGTGTGTGGGCCCTTCCATTTCTATACATCCTGATTTATGCACAGATGTGGGGATACAAGTATCCAAATACTATCTCCCCTTCTAATACAAACATCTTTCCATCGATTCACAACATCATTGGGAGTCGGCCTCCTGACTTTGGATTTGTTGATGTTCTATAAAGGATCAATCTAGAAGTTTTTTTATTTTTTAATTTCACCCTCCATATGAGTATAATGATGGAAGATAGCACATGGAACATTGATAAGCGGTCTTACCCTTGGCCATTTGGGGTGGGTTATTGGTTTATAGAGTAGATTACATGGTTATTTACGATTCGTACACCCTATATCAGTTTGTGAGTCAATTATTGTACCTTTAGTGGCTCATCATTAAGGCGTACATTGGGGTACATAGCTAGAGCCACCCATGTGTTCTAAAGAAAATATGTTGCATGTTTTTTAGTGAATATGGTAGGGGATGAAACGATATTTCAAAATTCACTGATACTTATTTCCTCATCCATGAATATGAACTGATTTGGGATATCATGTATCTTGGGGACAAACTGAGGTGGAGATAAACTCAAGATGATGAGGAAGGAGGGGTCCCAAAACCATGAAATCAAGGGAGAGTGGTGAGTGGGGAATAGTGTGGATTCAGTTCCAGACTAGTAGGTAGAGAAATGGCAGATGCTCCAGCCATGCCTAGTCCTTCACAGGTGGAAGTGTCAGGGAGGGGTGAAAAAATGGGCTCGATGCTCCCAAGTAAGAAACTACTAGAGGATGGAGGACCATCTGGAGTAGTTTCAAAGGCACACATCCATGTTCTGGGGAAGAAATTGTATCTCCTAGATTTTCCCAGTGATTTTGTTTCCCTAAATCATTATAAATTTGGCAGGTCCATAGAGATATCACCACTCTTCATGGGATAGGGTAACATCTTAACTTCTTGGGGATATTATTTTAATGTTTTGGTCCTGAATGTGTAGGATTCTGTGTCCCCCTCCCCAACCAAGGAGGTCCAATACATGGAAGAGTTGGAATATTTGGTCCACTCTAACATCATTTTTCATCCCTTTTCTAGCCATGTGAATTTGTTTCAAGGCATGAATTCTCCCATGTATCTCTCAGAAGGTGAGAGATCTATTCTTGAATCTCTACAACAAGGGTTGGAGGTAGAGTCCTAGGGAAGAAATACCTATTAGGGATCCTCCAGAGATGGAGATAATGCTGTTTGTTAGGTACATATTTTATTATTTTGATTCTTGGATACCAAAAAATCCCTATGATTACTGCATAAATAATTTTCCTATTATACTGGAATTAGTGAGAAAATAGGAGTGGGAAGTTGCTGATGAATCTTAGATAGAGGATAAGGGTGGAATAATTATTAAGGGGGAGGAAATGGGGCCTCTCCTCGATGTTGTGGTCACATGTAGAAAATTGTTGGTTGATGTGGTGCCTGCAACTGGGGTGAAGGATCAACAACCCCAAGAGATGCTTGATAACCATTCCTCACTGGTATAGATTATAAGATTATTCCAAAAACCACTTTGAACTATTTTTTTATTCTTGAAAAATTTATCACATCCATCCATAGGGAAACTCCCAACAGTAGGAGTGTCTTCTACTGGGGGAATTTTGTCACTCGAGGGATTACCCATGAACCTTTCTATGTTTCTAGTCAAACTGTATCACTCTTGCAAGACTTCTCCCCTTATCAACCTTTATTTTTCTCGACATAAGTTATGACGAGAGAAAACCATACTTTAAATGGCTGTTTAAACTATATTTTTGGAATATTAATTAGAATCGATGGTTGATACAGTAGATCATGATGTTGAGGCAGCGATGGTGGGTGATGTTCTCCTGGTAGAGATAACCAAGGATATCATGGTGGTTTGGCCATCCATGGAGGTGTGATAAGAGAGATCTACTAAGACCAATTCCTTAAAAGAAGGGTTTAAAATCATCCCAAAAATGGATAGTTAAGGGTGCTTCAATGACTACACATACCTCAGAAACTCCATTGATGGTGGATTTAAGAGTTGAGACCTCAATTAAGGTGGTTGAGATCGTGCCACCATCATAGGTGGTTGAGGAGGCTGTGGGGACAGATCCTGAATCAAAATTTATATAGTATGTGGTTGGGGATCCCACTATAGGTGAAGGATCTTTTGAGGATTCATTTCCTCTCGACATCACGATTATACTACCTAAGAACTTTCATGTAGATGACCCTCCAACCAATTTTTTAGTGGTAATCCCTGAGTATGAGTATAAGACAGTGTAGGACTTAAATTATTCTAGATCAGATGTTACCAAGGATAATCGTTCATCCAACATAAGGCATAGTGAAGTATGTATAATTTCATCACTTGAACCCCACTAGTGGATCTAGAAAACTATGTGGGATTTGTCCAACATTGGTTAGATAGAATGGGGACTGGTGGGGTGGTTTCTAATGAGATCCATTTACTAGCTTGGGTAATTCTCATTGAACTTTCACGTGGTGAATGGTAGGAGTTTTATTTCGTCTGATATAAAAAGAAAATTGTGGGTGTTAAGGTGTTCCAGGTGATTTAAGAGGATATCACTAACCTAAAAGAGCTTTTCTAAGAGCATGTATCCATAATCACTACTAAATCAGGTATCATCAGAAAATTTAGGGCTTAGACGGCCACAATTTATTCTAATGTAGCGGAGGTAACTTCTTTGGTGGCAGAGTGCTAGGTAGAATAGTATCCAGTGTGAATTAGAGATGAGGATGTATTCTCTACCACCGAGGAGGATGAAGATGATTTAAAAAAGTGACAGCAAAGTTTGGAGGATACACAATAGAGGATTGCTGGGCCTGAGCACTCAATTTATAGGGTTGAGCCTTAGGGAAATTTATTTCACCTTGAAGTGAAGGAGAGGCTCCAACAAGTGGATGATCCTTCCAAACTGTTGGAATGGTTTGTTTTAAAATCCATGTATGCCCAAATGTTTTTTATGTATCTCAATAATTTCAAAAATACCACCAACAATTAATCCCTAATCATAATGAGTCATTATCACTAAGGTAAATAAGGAAAACATATAATATTTCTCATTTATATGAGAGTTCTTAATAGGGGTCAAACACTCGAGGCCTAAAATTATTTATTAATAACCATGAGTGTCCTAGCCAATAAATTTTCACTAGAGTATGAGACTCTCTTTACATCATATTTTCTTTTTTTAAATTTGTTCCAGTGTAAGAATATGGTAATTCTAAGGGATTTGAATTCCACTCAAACTAAGGTAAGTGAAAATTGTAAATAGGGTCAACTTAGATGTAGAACACAAAGTGGTGGCAGGGAGATTGGGGATAGTTTATAACCATGTTTGAAACAAGGTTTCCACTGTCGCTTTATTAGGGAAGGGTAAAAGTTAATAAGGGTTGACGGTTGACCATGTTCGAAACATGGTACCTGTCAAAATGTTTTCAGAAATCTTATGGAGCATGCTCCTAGGATAGTAGATGATCCTGTGTGGCCAGGAACCATTTTCATTAGGAGGGACAATTCATATTTGAAATATTATGGGGATCCAAATCCTGGTTGACACAAAGTATGAGGATGCAATTGGACAATGTTCTAATAGAGTTCAACACTCTTGGAATTATGTTGCCAAGAAATTCAGCACATTTCATAAGAATTTCGTTCTGAAAAATCCTATATTAATATTTCCATCTAATCGTCATATTGGATTCCAATGAACTGAAGAAATCAATTAGTGTAATACGTGACTAGAATCGATGTGTGGAAATGGATTCTTATACAAGGTCCGATGATGATTTTCAGTTTTACATCATGGGACAGGAATAAAGGGTGAATGTTTTAACATTCTGTGGAAAGGATGTTGAACAAGCAGTTTAATGTCTTTTGGTAGGGATTATGCATCACACAATTTATTGTCATGTGATTAGGATGTTCATCACATAGTTAGCATCTTGTTACAAGTATGTGTGAAAATTCGTGAATAGTTCCAAAATAGTCAATGTATTGGTATGAATGAACATGAAATACATGGGTGGGACCTCATATAGGATCTAGGAAGTTAATGGGAGCTGAGATTTCGATTTAAAATTTTACTAAATAGATGGGTTGAGTGAGAACATACATGTCTTTTATGGGGCCCAAAGTAGGTCAAGTTGGTTTTTTACTTTTTTTTATTTAAGACCATTATTTTTTCCATGTCATGGAATTGACATAGTGGGTTGGATTTTCACTTTTTCTATGGTTTCCCCTATATGATTTCAAAAGGACAGACATATGCGACTCTTGCCTAGAACCATTTGAGGTTATAATATTTGTTTTTAATGTCACAAATAGTTTAAGGTCATAATACTTAGATCATAATCTGCAAAGGGTTTATGGTCAAAATTATTGGACCAAGAGTCAAAAATAGTTTAAGGTCATAATTCTTATACCATGGTGGTGTGTCTATAAGGTGTGCGTGTGGAATAGAAGAGAGGTCACCTAACACAATGAAGGATCTAAGGAGGGGCTTATACATAGAATTTACCTGAGACAACTTGAACATAGTTTAAGGTCATGATTCTTGGACTTAGACTCATAAATTATTGTTGTAGAGTTTAGACCATGAAATGGTACCCATGTGTCCCAACCTCACTTACAAAAATTCCTCTATAACTCTTAAGCCCACGTGATCCATGCTCGAAGAGAGAAATAGGTTTTGGTAGAAATTTCTCATTGTTTTCATGGGGTCTACAAAATTAGGGGTAGAAGTGACATACCTAGGTAAGTCCCAAGAGGGTAGATCATGGCTTCCATGATCTGGATAGTAAAAAGGGAATGACAAATTCGAAGGAAATTTTTTTTGACCATGTTCGAAACAGAGGTTCTACACCCATAACAGTCAAGGATAGGGTGAACAAATTCATAATCGATGGTTTACTGAGTTCGAGACATGTGAACTACCATATTTTACTAAGGATCCATCAAGTAATAAACCTAGAACAGTAGATGATTTGATGTTCCTAGGAACCATTATCGTTAGGGAGTCTGTTTTGATTGGGAGGGTGATGATTATCCAAATTGGAGAATGCATAGAGTTTTTTCACATGTAAGTGGGGAATGTTTGGGAGGGACTGTTGAGTGATCTGGGATCTATCCCATCATGTGCACAGATGTACTTTATGAATAGTCAGGTACAAAATGATCAAGATTGGCCCTAAGGGGGAGACCATGAGGCAAGTTGGTTGTAGGGATATACCTAGGATAAGTGATCAAGGTGTCAATACATATCCCATGGGAATGGGAATATATCCAAACATTGCTCTGGAACATGTATTGTCATGTGAACAATGTAGAAAGGGTAGTTTCCACTCTGGGAAGGACATTGTGTCATCTCATACTTGTTATATAAGGAATTCAATGTTCATCACATAAGTTAAGTCTCCATTTTAACATCATGTTCTAGGGAATTTACATTTGGTTATCCCATATTTTTCATATGAGGCATCCTAAGTTCATATAAGGTAAAGATATAGATTAATTTTGTTTGTTGAGAAAATTGGATTTTCATTTTAGAGTCATACATGTCGGACTATGTCTGCTTCTAGTTTAAGGTTCTGATGGTCAGAACAAAGGGGTTTGGGTGTCTTAAAGTGGAGCATTTTGATAGAAATAGTGGTAATATGATGTGAAATGATGGTCAAGGAGACCATTTTCCACACAAACATCCAAAAATACACTGTAATGAATTGATTGTGGGGGTTGGACCCATGATAAGAGATCTAGGAATCACCACACATCCCATGTGAATGGGAATCAAGCTACATGCAGTTTTGGAATGTGTCTTAGTAAGAGACTGATTCTTATAGGGTGGTTTCATATCTAGTGAGGATATAATGACAAAATGAAGGGTCATTGGTTTTCTGAAATAGAAGTGTTGAAGAAAACTATTTGAATATGGGGATACCTGGGGTATGATGCACATAGTTTGTGGTTGTAATTATTGAACATGAAAGGGTGTACCTACTTCGCAGATGTTTGGGGCTATAAAATCATTAAACCCTGGCATTAATAAGGATACAAGGAGGATATTCAACACCAAAAAAAGCATTTCTAAAACTAGATTCATGTATTTTAAGGTCACGAGGCTCAGACCAAGGGAGGCCCCTGAATGGGTTGGTGTTGAGGTTGTGCCTAGGATGTTGGATCCTAATAACCCTATGTATCCTGTCAGACATGTGAATCAATCCAATCATAGTTCTAGAAGATAGATTGGTAGGTAAACAATTCTAGAAAGGTGTCTTCCTCTTTGGATAGTACAGTTAATATTTTCATATTTTCCATATTAGGCATCCTATGTTCAACATATAGGGTAAGGATACATTTTAACATCATTTACTGAGGATGTTAGTTTGGGTCATCTCATATTTTTTATATGAGGCATCATATGTTCATTCCATATGCTGAGGCTATAGTTTAACATCATGTGCTGAGGATGTGGGTTTTTTTCATCTTATATTTTTCATATGAGGCTTCCAATGTCCATTTTATAGGGTAAGTCCATTGTTTAATGTCATGTGATAATGAAATGGCTTTTTTTATGTCATATTATTCAAATGAGGCATCATATGTTCATTATATATGTTAATGGTATAGTTTAATGTCAGGTTCTAACAAAGTGGGTTTGGTTCATTTCATATTTTTCATTTAAGGCATCCTATGTTCATTTCATGGGTATAGGATATATTTTTACATCATGTTATGAGGATGTGCGTGGGGATTATGCTTTGATATGCCAATTCTTTTCTTCCTCATTATGTGCCAGGAGATAATCTTGATTCACTAGTGAGTCGAGGGATATGATTGGGACTGATACCTGAAGAGGAGGCCCAAAATATAATTTGAAGGTAATAGTGTTTTAGGTAATGGGGGGGGTGGTTGTGATCAATTCACAATAGAGACCAAATACTAGGAGTCTATTCCTTGCATGTATCATGTGTACTTGGGAATCAAAACCCATGTAGTTATAAAATGTGGCATGCTTGGAGACCAATACTTACAATGGGTGACATATCCCATCTGGTGAGTACATTGAGGCATCCCACAATTTTCGTGGGACATCCTATGTTTACTAAATAAGGTAAGGCAACATTTTATCATTATGTGCTAAGGATGCTGTTGTTTTTTTCACATTTTTTATGTGAGGTATCTTATGTTTATTTCCTAGGGTAAGACTTCAATTTAACATCATGTGTTAAGGACATTGGGATTTACATTTTAACGTCTAATAGATCAAACTATGGATGCTACAAGTTTATGGTTATAGAGGTTAGACCATGGGATTGTAGTTTATGGTTGTGTAGTTTTCATTATATGGTCTGGTGTTATTTTTAGGTCATAGACCTCATACCCAAGGGGAAATAGTTTATGTTCACATAGCTTGGACCATAGGATGATACAAATATTTTAAGTTCAAAATACTTAGACCATAGGTGATGCTATTAAATTGAGGCCATGGAGCTAACAACCTAGGGGAAATAGTCTAATCTCACATATCATTGACCATAATTTGATTTTAAGTACAACTAGAGAAAATCGGTGTTGGTGGGATGTGTGATATACTCTCCATCCATGGTGATCAAAGTGTATTCAATATTAGAATAGACCCTATGGGAAATTTAAGGTCCTTCCCATTTGGGATCCAACTTTGGTGACATTTTGTTGGGTATCATCGGTCTTTTGAGAGCAAGTACCATAACACATTGGAGGAAGGGGAAAAGTTGTGCCTTATTGTTAGATGATAAACTATCATGTTCTGATGCCTCACTATGTTGTGCAAGGCCTAAATCTTATTTACCTCAATGAATTCCAAATCATCTAGATGAGATTACTCTATTTTTTTGATGTCCGTTGGTCATAAAATGTTGTTCAGAGAGATGAATACTAGACCAACATAGGTAAAATTACCTATGTTCCTTATATTAGGGAGTATGGGGTAACCTGGGTGGAATTTTGAGTTGTTTTCCAATAGTCCCAATAGGCATTAGGGAGATTTTCAGTTCAGCTCTTTTTGTTTTGGCCTACAATTTTATACAGGATGTTATAGTGGTTCTTATTGAATACATCAATATTCCCACTTTCTAGTGTATGGAAGTGAGTAGTATGGTTGGACTATATGTTTTAGTTGGTGCATAATTTATTCATATTGGAATCCTGAAAGTTGGTACCATTGTATTTGAGAATAATTTGAGGAACCCTGAACTGATGGATGATTTGGGAGGTCAAGACATGAATCATGGATTGGGGTTTGACTTCTTTTATGGGAACCGATTCCACCCATTTGTTAAATAATTCGGTTGTGTCCAAAATAAACCTTTATTTCAAGTTGTTTTTGGTGGATAGAGTTCCATAACATAGAGTCCCCAAATAGAAAAGGGCCAAGAATATATTTTTTAGTGTGGAGAATCTTCGATAGTTGATGCACTATTTTTTCATGTATTTTACATGCATGATATTTCTAGTGAACTTAATGCTGTTATGAACCATGGTGGTCCAAAATTTTCCCAAAATTAAAATTTGATGAGATAGCTTCAATATTTATTGATAGTCCCCATATGATCTAACTTGGACCTCTTATATGATATAAGGTGTCTAATATCATAGGATAAAAAAGGATAATTCTATCGATCTAATGCCGATAGAGGGTTTTCTCAAGAGTAGGTCCACTCTGGAGGGTAAAATACAGTACATGCCGGTAGATTCGATCATGTTAGGTTTAGTTTGATAGAAGAATTCCATGATGGATATACTCGACAAAGGGAGTTATCCACCCAAGAATTTCCTTGACTACGAGGAAATTGGAGGGTCTTGGCAAAGAAGTACCAATGTCTATCTTCTATAACTATTTATTTTCATCATCTAAATGGAAGGTTTGATGACCCTCCAATGTTCCAGTTGAATGACCAGGTCATCCTTGTTGGGTCCTGCAAGGGACAGAGCCAGGATTTCCAAATCATTTTCTTGGACAATTTCCAACTCGGTAATACTGGTCACCTTCGGTTGGGATGGGAATCAGGACATAAGCTGATGAGTGTGTTCTAGAAGGGTGAATATCTCTTTATTTTTGATGACATAGTGACCCTTGATATATTTGATGACTAACTTAGAGTCTCCCTTCACATGTAGATATGGGACTTCAATATTGAGGGACAACTTGAGACTAGTAATAAGAGAATGATACTATTCATTATTGTTATTGAATCCTTTGGAAAAAAGGAACACTTATAGAAAGATAACCTATGTTGGAGTGATGAAACTAATCCCCATGCCTACCATTTTGAGGTTGGGGTTTTTGAGAATTCTACTAGTCAGACATCAAGAGGAACCATAAAAACTCATCTGCAAACATGGTAAATTATGGTCCAAAGAGAGAATAGATTTATCTATAAAATAAACATCCTTGGGAAGTTCTTCTGGGTATTTATGTGAATCCATGAAGTCCACCATGGCTTAGCCTTTAACATACTTTTACATGAAAAACCTGATGTAAAATTACTAGAGGATTACCGCCTAGTATGTTAATCATCTAGTTTTCATGGGGTGATTGAGGATGTATTTTAGTGGTTCTACTTGTGACACCAAGTGTATCTAATGATGCTAAAAATTATGTCATAACTTCTTCAATTCAAAGAACAGTGTGAGGAAACTCTTATCAATGAGGGAGTATCTGGTCTCTATGTCAAGGATCATGCAGCTGAGAAAATATATGATGTTTTCCCTGCCCTCATTTTTTTTAGGCTAGAAGGGAACCAAGATAACATTATATTGAAGTAACATAAAGGACAGTGGGATTTAATAAGATGGGTGAAATCATAAGTGGAGGATATAGAAGATACTTCTTAATATCCTTAAAGTAATCCAATAAATCCTTATCCCACTAATAAATAAAACCTTTTTTAAGAGCTAGGAGATTTCTTGGGGGAATAATTTGATTTATAGATTTTATTTTCATTGGGTTAATATCTATTCCTCTATATCATTCAATAAATCTGAGAAAGTTTCCAGAGGTAACCTCAAATGCGCATTTCAAAGGGTTCATCTTAATGTGTTAGGAGAGGAGGAAGTTGAACACTTAATCGAGGTCCTTTAGATGGTCTTGATACTTGTGGAATTTTTCAACTGAATTATCAACAAAACACTCTACTAAAATCTTAAGAGTTGTCTTAAATATGTGATTTATGGCCCACCTACAATTTCTTCTACAATTTTTAAAGTCGAAATGAATCACAAGGTATAAAAAAAATTATGGAGTATCTTATAGCTTTTGGAATCCTTATCCTTATGTGAAATACAGATGTGATTATACCAGAGTATCCATCCATGAATGAGAGGTATTAGAAACTAGTTGTGGCATCAATCAATAACTATGTCACCAGAAGGGGAAAATCAACTTTTATAAAATGGTGATTGAGGTCCTAGAAGTACTTTTATACTCTTAAATTCACATTCTTCTTCCAAACTCAAACAATTTTGGTCATCCATATGGGGTATGATATAGGGGGATTAGATGAAGGAACCGAATCTCTAGTGATTTCTGACGCAGGGGGGTCACTAGTGTCTTCTCTAGTATATATTGAATCCTCAATAGGGGTTTATATTCTATAGAGGTTGTGGAAACAAAAGTTATTGATCCAATTTCATTCAGTTTCCCTCTGTGAGGTCCACTATTAGCATTGAAGCAATGGTGACACTTCAACTTTCATCGAGTCAACCCCACATTGTGAAATATGAAATAATGTCAATGATCAGTGGCCATGGGGAAAAATTCTTGATACATCACAAGAATATGATATTCCTATATTAGACAGACCTCTCTCGTGTAGGAGTACAAGGTAATATGTGAGCACTCCTTTTTCCTAGTGGCTTCAAAAAAACCTATTAGTTCTAGTTTCAAGGGTTCCAAGGGATGAATTGGGAGAAAAATTTGTATTCCAATTCTTCCCATCGATCTGCTAGACAAGGCCTTCCTAGTAGTGAATTATAGGAAGCAACCTATGAGACTACCATAAATTCAATTATCGATACGAGACCACCACATTGAGTCTTCATTCAAATCATTCTAGTATTTTTTTTCTCACTCTTATCAAACCCCTAAATTTTCATGTTAGAGGGAGTCAGATCTACTTTATAAGTGCCATCTTATGGAGTGTTTGCATGGGGATAAGGTTGATCCCATAACAAGTGTCCGCTAGGAAATTGTGTATTTATACACCATTGAACTACCTTGTGATATAGAGTGGATGTATGTGACTCTGAATGTTGACACTATCATATTCTCTATAAAATTGGATGATGTCCCAAATTTCTTCTTGTTTAGCCTCTTCGGCATAGTAGGACTCGATAAAAGCTACCCCATTGTAAAAACAAAGATGATTTTTCAATTATTTTATAAGTTCCTTATAAATTTCCATTATTAGGTGGAGTACATTGGGACTCTATTACCATGCAGATATTCCAGCAAGGTGCTTCAAAAAATCATACTTTTGTGATAGGGGAATATTTTTTCCTGGAGAGGGTCATTCTTTAGTAGGGGTGATGAAGATTTCATTGGCTGTGGCCCTGGGGTCTTACTAGTGATGGTAATATTTTTCCATCGGTTATCTATTATTCTTTTAACATCTAATGTATAGGAACCAAATGGATAAGGTTGGGACCTAAATGGATGTGGAAAATCATTACATGGTCATAGATGATCCCCACAACCAACAAAGACAGTAAGTTGTGGAGGCACACCCTATGTAGTAGCTTGGGAGGTTTTTTACTTTCTAATCCCTACGCAAGTCATGTTTCCTACTTCCATTAGCATGAATAACCCGGTTCAAAGTTCAATCCTAAGGGTTATACTAGTTTTGATGTCCCCTACCTCTCCTTCTTCAATGTCGGCCAATGGTTCCTAAGGGTTTCACATGAGATTCTTAATTATTGAGAATCCTATAGTGGTCCACCAGTTCAATGACATTCAGAATTGCGTACTCCTTTTCTTTATCAGTTGAATAATCCAAATATGAATATACTCTAGGCACATTATCCATCTCAGGAGTCATGAAGTAAATAATTTTATGGATTAGTTTTGGTAATGATTAGAGGCTTTAATTTCTATTACATCGCCGATATATATTCTTCTGAGACATGGTATCATATTTCCTTTATGTGGAGTTAGTGGTTTGAGGATTTATTGGTAACCACATGAGGTTTTTTCTTTCTAAAGCGGGTACAGATGGTAACAGGTGAGTTAGAAACTATCTTATGATCCATCCAATAATTTTACATTTGTATTCTAAGGTAGAGGGAATGTTTCCAATCACCAGAGACCTCACTTTCACTATCAGGGTCAGTAGTGACTTGTGAAACCTATGCCATGGAATTTCTTATTTTGACTAGTCTGTGATATACATGGGCCAAGATCAAACCATTGAATACAAATAATTATTTAATGTCATGTCCAAGGATTCTATTATATGGGATTGAATCAGCAAAAAAAATGTTTGGCCATCTAGGGACTCATGAATTTCTAAAACATCTTTATTCCCTTTTCTAGGGCACATATAAAATACGCTAGGACCAATACATCCTTAAAATAGTAATTATTTTTCTTTCTTTTCATGAAAGGAATCCTATGATATTGGCCTAGATAGGGGGATGGGACCACATTCTCCCTATGAGGTCATGCCTTTCCCTAACAAGGCTTTACCTGGTGAGGCTTCGTTTAGCGAAGATGCACTTGACAAAGATCATCTGATAATGGTTCTAGTAAGTATACCATCTCAGGAGCCTCTTAATGCACTACAACAACTTACTCTACTTTCATGGTCCTCTGTGTGAGAGCTAGTAGTGCCAATGGGTGAGACTGACACATGGTTTATTTCATGGATTCTTCCATACATTGGGCCCTTTTTAGGGAACTCCTGCATGCAATACAAAAACTCACTCTACTTCCATGTATGTCTCTAAGTGAATGATTTTTAGAGTCCATTGGGTTCCCCCCATGTGCATTGTTACCTCTGTCATAGTAATAGACCCCATGGTGGGAGTTATCCTTCTTTCCCCGGGATGGTTCCTCATAGTTGGTCGTGTTTCCAACATAGGGAGTACCTTAGCACCGTTTGGTGGTGGTGTAGGGAGGACCTCAAAACCAGTATTTTTCATAACGAGATGGCCCGTAATATCTTCTGTTGGTGCTAGGTAATGAGACTCAACCCAAACTACCTAGAGGTGGCTGAACTCTGAATCCTAGGTGGGAAAATATAGATATTTATTCAACTATTATTGTAATGTAATGGGATACACTAGTAGTGGTGAAGGAAACTGGAGATATATAAGATTCCTCCTATTAGGAAATGATCTAGGCCTTCCCCCGATACCGGTGTCGAGTGCTTTGGACCAGGTTTTGTGGAGTGGATATGGGGTCAAACTTCTCATCGTTCTGTGGGAACAGTCAGTGTTGGAACGGATACAGCCTAGTGGGATCCCTCTTGGGAAGATCCCTAGTAGAGGTCATGAAGGGTATGGCCCAAGAAAACACTACCTCCTCAACATTAGGGAATAATTTTTCATAACTCACCAAGGAGAGGCTCTTAAAGTGGTTTTCCATTGTAATGGATGGTGTTTTTCCCATGTGTGACCTTTGAGGGAAGTGTTTTTGGTGAGGTGTTCATGCTTTGATATCCTTGTGTTCTATATCCCTAGTGTGAATGATACCATTTTTTGTATCAATGAATAATGGTGTGGATCAAACTTATTTGGAAAATCTCAAAGGGTGAGATGGGGTACGAGTTCCCAATAGATGAAGATATTGTGGCTATCAAAATGGGGACATAATTGTGTTTCATTTCCACACCCATATCCCCTACCCAAATGCTAGTTGGTGTTGGTTCATCGATCTCCTGTAGCTTGAGTTCTATAAAGTACATGGAATCAGTCATTAATATGGATTTGAAGAAGGTGATACCCAATTCCCAATGTATTCCATTATTTCAGATGTAGAGAAGGGATCCATATTGATGATGATGCATGCCAATGATTCCCAACATTAACTACCCCATGTTTTAGGAGAGTTTCATGTTGGTCCCACCACTTATATGGTGGGACCTAGAGATAAATATCTAGATCTAGTGATAAGAAATTTTAATGGTTCCCCAACATTTCTAGTCAACATAGTTGAAGGATAATAGATCCATGTTAGGTTCACCAGTTTTTTATTCGAACATTTTCTGATGGTGCTACACACTGTATCTCTATCTGATGGTGATTCACTTCTTGTTTCCCCACATTACCTCTATCAAAAGTATAGTGGCTTCTTTAAATTTAATCAGTGATGTTGGCTTCTTGATCAAAATTTGATGATAATATGTTTGTTCCATTCTAAATGTATTCCTCCTTGGAGATCACCACCCTTTCTAGGTCTCGCTCATAGATTTAAGTTATGTTCATGAAACAGGTTCACAGTGCCATCTCATGGTGGACATTAGTTAATTACACTACTTATGTCTTGGCACGGTAAAAAACTTTGGTCAAATTTGTAAGGTACCATATTTATAAAACATTTTCCATTGAATTTTTTGAGGAATGGTGTAGTCGATATGGTCTTATGAGTATTTTCATCTATTTCTCCTAATTTAACTTCTTGTGGTTAGTATTTTTTGTTTCTTTGGTAGGTAGGTTGATCATTCAGTTGGTTAGAATATTCATTTGTTTGTCTGTGTAGTAGGTAGATTTATCATGTATTTGGTTGGAACATTAATTTCTTTTCTTAGATCCAATTAAATTGGCTATGTTGATAGATCAACTATATGAATTTAATAAGTTGATGGATCGACTATGTGAATCGTCTCTATGGATGGATCAGTTATGTGAATCAGCTATGTGGATGGATCACCTACGTGAATCAACCATGTGGATGGATCAGCTATGTGAATGAGCAATGTGAGTGATCATCTACATGAATTGGTTACATGGATGAATCAACAACATAGATGAGTCAACTATGTGAAAATGGTTACATGGAGATTTTGTCTATGTGGGGATTTCAGCAATGTGGAAATGACCACATGGGGGTTTTCATCAGTTTCCTGAAAATGACCATTTAAGTATTTCAGAAGCAAGAATTTTAGGGCATTAAAAGGTTTTTTTACAGGGGATAATTATATCCAAGAATTTATGTGATGATTGTGGATATGAATGAGTTATTATACATAGAGTCTAATGAGTTCCATAGTAATTGGTCAATTAAAATCCTATCCAAAATTTAAAATCCTCTTGGTTTTAGTTTTTTTAATTATAAATAAAAGTCCTTTCCTTTTTATTTTTTAATTGCTTTCTATTGATACTAGAGGTATTGATTCCATTCCCTAGGAGTTGTGTATCCCTACTATCATGGTTCTAGTTTCTTTTAGCAGTGATTCCAACTTATTTAAAACCCCTATTTTGGTGCAACGAATCACATGAAGCTTCTTTATTCGAGGTAAGGAGTTCATTATTTCTCACTTTTTGTGTATCATGTGGTAGGGGGTGCAATTTAGTTATATTTCGAGAATATGGATTCATCCTAATTAATGAAGATAAATTAATTGGTTAAGTTGAATTGATGGGATGGGAAAAGATTCACATACATTTACATCTTTGATATTAATTATGATATTGTGGATTGACGAGCATGATTCCCAGATAAAAATACCAGTTTATGGGAGCCATTTATTACACTGTAGTTATTGTGATATGGAAATACTGTTGTGTATTGTTGTTATTTCATCCTAAAAATGGAAAGTGGTGAACCACGTATATTCGACTAATACAATTGATTCCCCTAGATTATGGACTTTGTAAAAATTACCTAAATAATGAAGTATAATGTGATAAAAATACCTTTGATAAAATTGTAGAACTGGTTTGTGAAGTGTTGTGATGTGTTTTGGTGTAATCATGCCATGAAAAAATGATGTTTTTGGTTGCAATGTTGTGTGGAGTAATGTGGGGTTTGTTTGGCCATGATTTTAGGGTGGTGAGGTAATGGTTTGATGAGGATGATGATTTGCTGGTGTTGTATGGTTACATTTTTCTATATGCTAAAGTAGTGATGGAATAATTGGTTAATAACATTTTTAATGGATTGGGATGTTTTTCATAATGGGATGGAAATGGTTAATGAAGGAATTTATAATATTAAGTTTTCTTAACTTGGTTAATTCTTAATAATGAAATTAATTGGTTGCATGATGGAATTGGTTGGTAATGGTAGGTGTAGTTTGTGGATTGTATGGTTTTATGTATTTAGAGTTCGTATTGAAAGTAGGGATTTTTTGAGTTGGTTAGTATTTTTTTAAACCCATAGGATTGTATTTTCTATGTTTATACATATATATTGTATGTTTATTGTTATTGCTATATGCACCCCACCTACATTCTGCACATTGTGATGACACTCATATTTTCTCCAGGGGTTGTTTTTCCCAAAATCCTGTTGATGGTGACGAATAACTGGATACCAAATATTTCCTATTATCTCTTCTTGGTGAGTGGATATTCAATGTTTGTGATGAATGAATTTCTTTTAGTACACTAGGTAATGGACCATGTGTTATTGGATGATATGTGATATGACTGTGTTTCGGGGCGGTGACCCAAGTGTCGTCAGGGGAGTTGTGATATACCTATGTTGTGGGTAGATTATAGTGGGGGTCATGCATGGTAGGATTAGGGAATAAGGTTTATGTTATTAATGTTCATGATACTCTATTTATCTAGTTAGGGAAGTAACTGTGAAGTGATGGTCTAGGAGCCTTTGGGAGATGTGTGATGTGGCCATACTGTGGGGTGATGGTATATTTTATATGAAATATATGGGAGCTCCGTGACATATGAATTTGGAGTGTGATACATGAATACTAGAGGTAAAGTGGTGTATGGTACCCTATATCAATTTGATTCAAGTTATGTTATTAAACATGGATTTCGTTATTTGGTGGGCATGCCTTAGAGAGGATGTGATTGGATAGTTGACCTGTTTAGGTGTTGTTGAATCTGTTGTTTGATCATGGGTGCATTAGTATAATTCTTTAACATGTGCATTAGAGACTTTAGTTTTCCTACTGGGTATTCTTTTATACTCACAGGAAATATATAAAACGGATTTTTAGGTTTTCAGGATGACTACATGGACTGTGTTGGGCATTACTAGATTGGTCATTTGGATAGATACTATAATGATGCTTTATATTTTCTTTTGGCTATTTACTTTGGATACTTTTTTCTATATTAATTTTTTTATACATGTATCATGGGATCGTTTTTTATTCCTTTTTCATTATGTCATGGATTTTTCTGTGGTTCATTATTTTTTCCTCCAAATCATTTTTTACTTAAAGAGGGTAATTCCTACCATACTATGAGATTTTTATACTGTCTGTTCTAGTTTCCATCCCAGGGCCTATAAGAGGTGGTAGTCAGGGGACATTATCTTTCTCCCATGATTGTGTACCTTTTGTGGTATGGGGTTGTGATAGAGTGGTATCAATGGTGATGGTTGAGAAATTAGATGAATCATGGAGTATGGAATAGTTATAATTTCATGATTATGTGTGGAATTCAATCTAGTTGACCTTGGTGCATGACATAGGCAAGAGAGATGGGCTATGAAGTCGGATTTTAGGGCCCCCATGATCTAGTGAATAGACTTTCAGCGTATTGAATGAAAAGTGAAGAGGATCTGTTTTTATGGCATCGACCTAGGAGATGTACCTACATCATGATAACATATGTTCTTGTTTTATTTATGTAGTTTTGGTTCGAGGAATATTGAAATATGTTAAAATAAATTAAATAAATCTTAATAAAATTCCATACCATCGAGATTAGGAACTCCTTTTTTTCACTTTAAGCTATGTCCCCTGGTCATTTTTTTCATGTATATTAGGAATTACAGGTTCAGAAGGATAATTTGGTTCACCAATGTAGGGTTGATATGGTTGATAAGGTTGACCAGTGGAAGTGGACATTGCATGCCTTTAAAGGACAGTATTTTTTGGAAGTATGAAGGAATTGTTTCAGATGCTGAAACATAAATGTGGTTAGATATGCTTGAGATCACATTATATTTGATTTCTTCCTTAGAAGGGTATTGGGATCATTTGGTATTCAGTTAGATGATAGGTGTTTCACGTCAGTGGTGAATTTTTTTATCTGGGTGACTGGAAGGATTCAGATGTATCATGGGTAGAATTTCATAAAGATTTTTGGGTAGAGTTTATTTCATCAACCATGATTCCAGTAAACAAGAAAGATATTATCTCCCTTTAATAGGGGAGTATGTCAGTGTGGGATATGGGGATCACGTTCATGGAGCTTCTCTATTTTTTACTAGATCGTTTTCTTTATAAGGAGTCATGTTCAAGACAACTTGATGATTCACTCCATCCTTCAATGTTGTTTGAAATTACTACTTTTATATTTCCAATTAATCTGGATGTTTTGAATAAGGGATAGATGATTTAGCTGATTCACTAATGTGGAGGTTTACCATGAGAGGGGAATTATTAGGTTTCCTTGAGGAGCATATTTTTTAGGGGTATGTCTCCCACTCCAAGGCCTTTGAGGTTTCAACTGGAAGATATTCATCAAAAATAGCTTCCATTACATCCTTCTAGGGATAGTAATTTCTATGGTTTTCTTATGTATATCAATCCAATGTGATTTATTTGTGGTTTATTTGGTCATCTCCAAAACTACTTCCTAGTGGTTCCTTGATCTCGTTTTCTTGGAGGGGCTCTGGTTCATATCAATCCTGAGAAGTAGTTGAAAGTAAGATCATTTCCATAGTAGGTCTATGATCCAAACAAATAAGATGAGATAAGTAGGGTCCAACCTCAAGATATTCATTATGTCGAGGGGTCTTTGACTAATCATGGTCATGTAAGTGGCCATCAACATAGAGGTAGAGGAGCTGGTCCTGGTCAGTTGTATACAAAGGAGGAAATAACACCATATGAGTTAGATATCATTCGAGGTATGATCATTTTATCTTACAACCATGTGTCTACCTTATTTAATTAAAGATATTTTCATTCTTATGTTTCAACTGTTCTAATCCATGCTATGAGACTTGATATAAATATGATTTCCATTCAACTTGTGTTGACTACAATAATCAAAGGTCGGACCATCTTGTTTGATGTTTTTTGTGGGTGTAAAATGATGATGGGGATACATCATCCCCATAGGTATCTTTTGTTTTCAAAGTTGAAACCATTCGATGTCATATTCAACATTGACTAGTGGTATTATTTGTGTACTATTATTGACTTCTTCTAGGGGAGTGTCATGTTCTTGAATTTGGATGGCCTGTTTGTGGTTCTCATTATTGATCAGGCTTGTTAGGATGCCCGTAGATGTGAATAGCCCCTTCATTACATGATTTATCAGTTTTCTATGGAACCAATGGATGTTGGGATAGTGGATGTTCCTAGGGTATTTGGGGAGTATTTAGATGTTTTTTGTGAGGAGTATGTGATACTACCCACTCGACGTGATGTTGAGTTCAGGATAGACTTGAAACCTAGTGATTCTATAATTTTAATGGATCCATATTAGATTGAAACATCTAAGTTGAGGGATTTGAGGATTCATATAGATGATCTAATGTATAAGGGATTCATTTAACCCAAGTGTCATCGGGAGGTTTTATCCTGTTGTTCTCCAAGGTGGATTGTAGTATTAGGTTTTTTATAGACTACCAGAGGATGAATTAGGTGATGGTATAGAACTTTTACCCTCTTCAAAGTATAGAGGTTATTTTCTACTAGTTGAGAGGGTCCAATTTTTTCTATATGATTTATCGATGGTATGGCCATATCAAGTTGATAATAAAGGAGGGAGATATCATGAATATTTCCTTCAGATGCATGTATGGTATCTTTGGGTTTGAGGCCATGTTGTTTGGTGTGATGAACACACCCTAAATATTCATGGGGATCATGAATTTTTTGTTTTATGATTTCTTGTATGATTTCATAGTTGTGATCATAAATGAAATATTTATCTACTCAATTTCAGAGGAGGATCATGTCGATCACCTCAAAGTTTTCTTCCATGTTCTTTGATAAAACTATTTCTATGGAATGTTGTCTGTTGTAATATCTAGACATAATATGTTCATTTTCATGAGCATGTGGTGTCAGAACACAATGTGGAAGTAGACCGTTTCGGGGTTGAGGTGGTTGTTTCTTTGGGACACACAATAACATGTCAGAGGTTCACTGTTTCCTTGGTACTGTTGGAAATTATCAGAGGTTTTTGCTTCGTTTTTCTCATGTTGTAGTCCGGGTGATGGAATTTACCAGGAAGGACATTGATTTTTTCAGACTGAACAGTGTTATAAAGTGTTCTATAATTTGAATGAAAATTAGTTCAGTCCTCCAGTGTTTAAGTTTCCATAGGAGGGGATGATGATTGTGGTATTTTTTTATGCTTCCTGTATGGGCTTGGGAGGCATGTTGATGTATAAGAGAGCATTGATATCTTATAAGTTCAAATACTTATTTCCCCATAAATGTAACTATAACACCCATGATCTGGAGTTGGAAATAGTTGTTTTTCCCTGAATCAATTGAAACATTACCTCATTTGGGAGTTCTTTGTGTTCTTCATGAATCCTAAGAGCTTGAGATATTTCTTTCCTACATATGATCCAAATATATGGAAATAGAGATGGATTAATTTTATCCAATATTATTATTTTGAGATCTATTACACCTCATGAAAGTGGAATTTTTTGGATGTTTCTTTGAGCAGAAAATCATGGAATGATGGGTTTTGGGATTCTGTGGATTCTTGGAGAGTAATGGAAGATTTGGAAGCCTTTCAATTAAATGAAATTGTGGATAATGGCCAAGTTTTCTTATTTCAGATGATAGTTTACTATTATCTGATGTAGCAACTGGATGAGCCTCAATTGGGCAG
Source organism: Viscum album (assembly GCA_963277665.1). Taxonomy (NCBI): domain Eukaryota; kingdom Viridiplantae; phylum Streptophyta; class Magnoliopsida; order Santalales; family Viscaceae; genus Viscum; species Viscum album. The sequence continues at coordinate 729,229,031 of OY728167.1, read as the reverse complement.
TTTAGTGGAAGAGATGATGCACGATTGTGTTGGACATGGTGATGCTATAATGGGATGGTTCGACAATTGACAAAGCTATATGTTTTTTTGGGGTAGGTAGTTTTTTCTGGAAGCAATACATGACGGGGACCTTTGTGAGTTTCATATATCACATTTGGAATGACACCTAATGGTTTCCAAAATGTACCATGGATTGAATGCACAATTTTGGTGGCTCTGGATGAAATGGGTGGTGGAAGAGTTTGTGGCTAGGTTTTTCATTTGATAATAGGTAATGGATGAGCACTATGTTCTTAGTAGTTTATTTCATCCTTTGGATGTTCATAAGTGGAAATGGGATGATATCACAATGGATTTCATCACTAGGATAGCCCAAGATCAGAAAAGTTGTGATGTTATCTAGTTAATCATGATTTAGTTGATGAAATTAGACCATTTCATAGTGATCAAGGATTCAATAACCATGGATGTTATGTCAAGTAGGTGTGTGGATGATATAGTACAATTTCATGGAATTTTGAGGGCCATGGTCTCAGATCGGGATGTGTGATTTACTTGGCGAGTCTGGTGGGGTGTGCAACATGATTTTGGAACTAAGTTACACATTATAACTTCTTTACACCCTCTGATGGATAGAAAAATAATGAAAGAAATGAAAATGTTGGAGGCTCTTTTATGGACATGTTTCTTAGACATCGATATATCATGGGTAAGGAACCTTCCTTTGGTTGAGTTTTCATACAACAACATATATCACTCTTCCATTGGCATGTACCTATTTGAGGAATTTTATGGGAAGCCCTATCATTCTCTATTATATTGGATGAAGTTAAGGAAGATATATGTTCTTGTTCTTAGTTTGGTATAGATAATTATAGGAGAGGTTTTACTTTTTTCATGAGGGGATGAAAACAGTGTAGGTCCAGAATGAGTCTATTGTTGATCGTAGGATGGGGCCCCTAGAGTTTGACATTGGATACCATGTGTTCTTAAATATTTCCCATTATCATGGGTAGTGGAGGTTTGGAAGGGGGGGGGGTAATAATTATCCATGGTTTTTGGGCCGTTTCAATTGTTAGGGAGAGTTATCAAGGTGGATAATTGGTTGGTTTTTTCACCGTGGAGGGGACGATCCACAAAATCTTTCAGATGTCCAAGATTCAAATGTATCTCCAGGATGACTCCCATGCCATTTATTAGGGAGGGTTGGATATTGAGGACCACATTATGTTCTTGGATTAGGTTATTGAAATCCATAATCATCAGGATAAGGTTATATAAGGATATATCATTCCTTTGGTTCATGTGTTATAGAGGCATGGTGACCTGGAGGAGAGTCCTTGGGAGTGATAGACGCGGATGTGGTCCCAATTCCTAGAGTTATTTTGTGATTTATTTTTCTCTATTTTTATTTGTGTTGTAATTTTGTATCAATATATTTTCTGATTTTTTTTCTTTTGGTTTATGTGTGATGTGTGATAAATCTTCCGACATAATAAAAGCGGAGTTCATGATTCCTAATCAGGACACATTATATTCATATTTGATTAAACCAGCGTGGGAGAGTTAGTGAACCCATAGTGGATAATATCTTAACACGGAGGATGTAATTTCGATTTTTTTTGTGTTATAGGGAGTGAAATTTATTTTTTGTGGTGGTGTTTAGATTTGGCTTCATGGAGATTGAGATGTTTGTGTGGATGAGTGGCAGTTTGTTATTGTTACCGAATGATGTGGTGATGTGACCATTGAGATGTGGTGATGTAGAATCATGGGATCTTTTTGGGAGCTTCAGCTAGAATGTTTGGTTCGTGTTATCATTGGAAGAGTAATGATATTCTTGAGAGTTATCTAGAGGGATGTTTGTTTATAACTTTTCCATATTTTCCTTCTGGGTTGGTTTTTGATTCCTAAGGACAAAAATTATTTGAGAGGTATCTGATCTAAGGTACATGATTTATAAAACCTTTCACATTCTTATTTAAATTTATTGGTGGATTCTAGATGTTTTTAGGTGTATTTTCAAATGGTTATTATAAGTTCCTTCTTGAGGTTAGTTTTTTTTTAATATCGTAAGTAGGTAGGTTATGTAGTCAGTTAACATGGTCAGTTGTATGTTAATGTGGTAGGATGGATGGTCGTTTAGTTTGTTGGAACTATCATTTTTTTGTGTGGTAGGTAGGTTGTTCATGTAGTTGGTTGCCATTGTTAGTTATTTGTTAGTGTGGTATGTAGTTTTTTCATTCGATTAGTTGACATGTTTAGTTGTTTATTCTCATGACCAGTTTAGTCAACTACATGGTTGGATTAACTATACGAATCGACAATGTGGATGGATCAAATATGTGACTAAGCTATGTGGATAGATCGGAAATGTGAATTAGATATGTGGATGGATGAACAATGTTAATCGACTATGAGGATGGATCAACTACGTGATAGATTGGATGTATAAATCAGCTACATGGATGAATCAGCTACATAACAATGTTTTCTATGTGAAAATGGTTAAGTGGAGATTTTATCTATGTGGGGATTTTTTCTACATGGAAATATTCATGTGGGGTGTTCCATTATTTACATGAAAATGACCACACATTTCACTAAGAGGTGCGAAATCATGGGTATTCAAAGGCCACCTTGCCTTTGATAATCATACCATTGAATTTATATGATGATAGAGTGAGTAAAAAAGGTTGTCTACATGGATTTTAATGAGATCTATAACAATTGGACAAATAATATCCTATCCATGATCTAAAATCCCACTGGTTTCTGATATTCTAATTATAAAGAGAATATATTTTCTTCATTTATTCCTACATGTTTTCTCCCAAGACTAGAGGTCTCAAATACCTTCCCTTTGATTCATGGAACCCTTATTGTTCTGTTCAAGTTTCATACGGATGTGATACCATATTGTGCACAACCTCTATTTTGGTGGTTAATATCATGTGAATATTCTTTCTTTTAGGTAGGGAATCCCTAATTATTCACTTTTGTATTCTGTGCGGGAGGGTTTTACTTCAGTTATCTTTTAGGAATATATTTGAATCCTTCTTAATGAAGGAAAATTAATTAGATTATTTTAATCGATGGGAAGGGGAAATACTCACATTCTTTTACAAATTTTATATTAAATGTGATATCATGGAATTATTATCTTGATACACAGATGAAAATCATGGATTTGGAGAGCCTTTTACAATACTATACATGTTGTGAAATGAAAACCTTGTTTCATGTTGTTTTTATATCACCTAAAAATTCAAATTGGATGACAACTTATATTTGGATAATAATATGGTTTCCCTTGGATTATGGATTGTGCAAGATTGCCCTAAATAAATAAGAGGATTGTGATAAAACTACACATAATGGTCCTATGAAAATGGCCTTGATGTGTTGTGGTGTTGGTTTCCTATGGGATTATTTCATTTGTGGCTGAACTACAGTGTGGGGTGATGTGTGGTTTGTTTGGAAATGCTTTATGGGTAGTGGGGTGGTTTTGTGTTTGGATATGCTTTGGGGAAAAGATATGGTTGTTTATTTTGCCATGATTTTGGCGTGGTGAAGTGATTGTTCATTGGGGTTGATGAGTTATTTTTGATACATGGATTCATTATTCTAGATTACGAAGTATTGATGGAATAATTGGTTAATTACATTTTAAATGTAATGGGTGGGTTTGATTAATGGGATTTAAATTTTTAATGGTGGAATTAATAATGTGATGTGTGGATAAATGTGGTTGATGCTTTATAATAAAACAAATGGGAAAGATGATGTAATTTTTTGTTAAAGTGATAAGTGTCATGTGGATTGTGTGGTGTAATGAATTTTTACGTGGCAATGAAATTGGGTATTTTTTTAGTTGGTTTTTGTTTTTTTATGAACCCAAAGGTTGGCCTCTGTGTGTCTATATATACATTTCATGTTCATTTTTATTCCTCTATGCACCCCACCCATGTTGAGAACTTTGCGCCAACACCCCTATTTCCACACAGAGTGTGTTTTTACCAACATACTAGTGATGGGGATGAGTAGATGAATTCTATCACTTCCACACTCCCTCTTCAATGTGAGTATATTTACATAGACTTTCATTGTAGGAGGTTTGTTAGTGAACTAGGTGATGGCCCATGTGTATTCGGGAGAGATGTGATAAGACCGTGCTATCAGGTGATGGACCAGGTGTCTTTAGGTGATATGTGATATGAATGTGCTACAAGGAGGCTTATGGTGGGGGTCATGTATGTTAGGAGGGTGCACAAGGTTGATGTCCTTCATGTTTGTGATACCTTACTACTTTGGTTATGACAGTGGTTGTGATGTGATGGCCCCGGTTCCTTCCAGAGAGATGTGGTGTGACCATGCTATGGGGAGGTTTTATATTTTATATGAAAGATATGGGAGTTCCTTGACGTATGACATTGTGGTGTGGGAGTAGAAAATCAGCGGGAAAGGGTTTCATGGTACCCATTATCAATGTGATTCATATTATGTTATTATACTTAGTTTGTATTATTTGGTGAGTAAGACTTGATGAAGATGTTATTGGATATATTAGTTGTATATAAGTTATTGGTTTTTCTTTTTTTCTCATGGGTGTATTATTATGCTTCTTTGACATGTTCAAAAGAGACATTTTTTCTTAATTATTATAATTTTATTCTACACCCAACATATAGAACACAAATTTTCATATTTCTAGGACGTCTATGTGTACTGTTCTAGAAATTACTAGCCGATGTCTTTGGATAGATGATGTGTCGCTTGATTATAATTTATTTTGGGTATTTACATTGAGGACTATTATCTATATCAGGTTTTTTATACATGTATTGTTGGATGTTTTTTGTTTTATTTTTCATTATTTTATTTAGTTTCATAGGGATGATTTATCTTATCTCAAGGTATTTTTTACTTATAGTGGGTTATTACTCCCATAGTATGAGATATTTATACACTCAGTGTTAGTCACTAACCCAATTCCTACTAAAATCAGGCATCATGGTTCATTATCTACCTCCCCTCATTATAGTATCATTGGTGGGAGGGAATCATGAACAATGTAGATAGTAATTTTGGGCATGTATGGGTATTTCTAGAGGTTCGGTTTGTTTGTAACTTTCAAATTATTCTCCATTTAAAGTCAAAGGCATCTCATATGAGGCATCATAGGCATAGAAACTAAGACATCCCATGCTGGCCACCTTGTAGTTGACGTTAGGGATGATAGTCTTCTTGAGGCTTGTTACCTCAATAATCCCATGTTTATTGTATGGGGTATATATTTTTTATTAGGTCCCAAGTTTAATATCTTATTGTGATATATTGGTTTTAGGTTTAACATATTATGGTGATAGGTATTTCATAGGTTTAATGCTTTCGTGGGATGGGTGGGTCCTAGATTTAACATCTTGTGGGGATATGTTGGTAACATGTTTAACATCTTATAGGGATAGGTGCGTCATATTTTTAACATCTCTTAGGGACATGTGGGTCACATTTTTAATGTCTTTTGGGAAAATGTGGGTCACAAGTTTAATTTCTTATGTGGATAAGTGGGTTATAGCTTTAATATATGGTGGGGATAGATAATTTAAAAGTTTAACTTCATGTGGGGATATTTAGGTCATATCATTAACATCTTGTTGGGATAGGGGGATCACAGGTTTAACATCTTATGCAGATAGGTGGTTCATTAGTTTAGTACCTTATGGGGATAGGTTGGTCACACTTTTAATGTCTTTTGGGTATAATTTGATGGTTAGGTTTTTGTGGGGGTGGGGATTTCACACTAGGGATTTGGTGGTGTTTTGGGGAATCGAGACTAATCCTCAGTAAGGTACCCCAGATGTGTTGGTATGTCAGAACTGAACCTCATGGAGGTTTCCTATATACCTTGTTAAGAAACTAGGATCAAAATCCATGTAGTTTGATTATATAATTTGAATTTTTTAACCAGATCGGTCCATGTAGTTTAGTATAATGTAGTAAGGATGGATTTTTTGTTAAAGGAGAATAATTGAGGGGTGGATTGGGGCTTATGCGTGAGATATTCCTAGAGGATGCTAGCTGAAAGGTGACATCCCAAAACTGGGGAGGACTGAAATCCCATGATGGTCATACATTGGGAATTTTGTGCTCATCACAAGATATAAGGTTATAGTTTATGTTCATTTTCTGATGAACTTGTCATACATATTAACATTGTATTACTAGGATGTGAGGCTATTTAGTTTTATGTCACATAACTCTAATGTTGGTGGGTGTGTACTCTAGGAAAACATTTCAAGGTAGTAGAGTAAGATCTAGAAAATGACACCCTACCAATAAATGTTGGTAGTTTCCCATGAATATTCTCCCATTGGGAATCACATGTCTACTACTCATGAACATATGGGTGGGTTTTGGTGTAGACAATGTCGTTCAGGAGTGGTAATTAGGGGTCTTGATGTTAGGGTACCTATGCTTTGGATAAAAATAAATTAGGGTACCTATGCTTAGCAAAAAATGGTAAGGGAATGGTCTAAGAAGTTCTTGAAGAAAGATAGGTAGATATAAGTGTTTATAAAATCTTCTATATGAGAATTTAGGGTGTTGGTGAATCAGTTTTTGATAGGTATAGGATCCCTAGCTGCTCCACTTTCATGAAAGGGTTTTGGCTGAAAGGATCCACCAAAGAGAAGCCTAGGGGATTTTTTTCATAATGTTTGCGGATTTTAAAATATTTAGGGATTTGAAAAGTACATGGTTTTTGTGAAAGGGTATTTTTCACAAAATAGGGTGACCCTTCCTCGAAGTGAAGTCTTGGTTCCCATTTAGTTTGTTGTGTGAAGTGTAATTATCTCACAAATCACCAAGAGTGAAAAGGGTTATTTTTCTTATACTAAGGCCATGGAACTTCCCAAAATGAATCTCTAATAGGGGTTTAGGTTTTCAAAAACACCTGAGAGTTTTTTTCAAAAATGATGATTTAATTTTGAAATCCATCCCCTCTCACGCTTGTGAAGGTTTTTAATTTCATGAATTTAGATCCTTTCTTAGAAGTTAAAAGGTCATGTCCCCCTTAAAGGTCAGACATGGGGGTATTTATTGGCCGAACAGAGGTGTGGTAAGTGGTATCAAAAAATATAGAGGCTTTTAAAGAATATAATGGGTTTAAAATAGGATATTTTTCCCTTAATAGTCATAATCTTTGTGGAGGTTACCACCTCCATGTCTGCATGACATAGTTACTTCTGTGAATTGTAGTTACATTATGCAAAGGTTACATCCTCAAGAGTTATGGCCCTATATGAATTCAATGAACTGGAGTAGTAATGTGCATAGGTTATCACCTTATTATCAACATGTAAATGTGACTTACTAAAATTGGTGGTACACTTTCTGGAGGTTACTTCCTCAAGCTATGTGTGGCTGGGTGACTTTTGCAAACTGAATTTATGTTGTATGGAGGTTTCCTCCTCAAGATCAATAGGATTAGGTGAATTCATCGAGATACAGTCATTAAATAAGGTTTAAATATTCATGAACCCATCCCCTTAAGTATTTTTTATCCATTTTAGCCGAAATGTTCTTCTAAATGTTTGTCCCATCTTCAAGTTGTCTAGTTATACTCGTATTTTGATGTCATTAGTTGGTATGAACGGTGGTTAGTTTTTCCATTTATATGTATAGAGGGATGTGATTGATGGTTGTTATTTCAAGAACATGTATCCTCAGATATAGCATCCAATGGATTATTATTGGTATTATTTTTATAGGTTGTGATTGCATGTGTTACCTTACTCAGTGTACTGTCTATGATTTATTGAGGTATAATATCTGATGTTTGATATAAGTCATACGGGCTGTTTTGGATCCCAGAAACTACTCAGTTAATATAAGATTATGTGATATGGGATTTTGTGATGGTGTTTTTTATGTGGCACATGTTTTGATACATAGCCTAGGTGTCTTCAGGATGGATTACATTTGGTGAGAGATGTCTTAGGATTTGGGAAATTGTAGAAGGAAAACAAAAATTTGGGGAAGTATTGGGGTACCCTTTTAATTGATATTATATTATTTAATTATTTGTAGAAGATACCTAGTGAGATATATCTATGGTGAGGTTTGTAACTATGTATACCTTTTTTGATGATGAGTTAGTCTCACTATTATTCATTGTGAATTCTCATACTTTCTTTATCATTTGAATGAGAAACTCTGGGGAGGATCCTACTAAATATATTGTTATTCTCACCCTATGTATATTTAAATTGTTTTCAGGACAGTAGGATTATGGTGGATATCAAACTGGATATTACTAGCTCATGGTTTTGTAGGATCTACTTTGGATTTGTGGTCTCTACTGAGTTTACCTTTCTGGTACTTATAGTTTCCTCTAAGTTGTTTTAGTAATGTATGGAATTACATATATGAATTTTGGATTTCTTTTATATACATGTATGAACAGGATTGTATTGGTGTATCTGTCTTGTCTCTATCATTTTCTAGTTCACATAGAGGGTAATTTCATCCAATGTATGTTTATTATATCCTCAGTGCTAGTCACCAACCTAAGGCGTACTGGATGTGCGACACAAATAGTAACCATATCCATTTCCTCATTGTCGTCATAGGAGGGGAAACCTTTAGGGGGAGAGGGTCATGGTAGATTCGTATCAAAGTTTCATTATGAGGGATATGATGGATTTTTTGAGATAGTTAAAAGTGAGGATGAATGGGTTGGTAGGGAAACAATGTCCACTAATTTTAGTAAGTGATGTGAACACAGGATTTCAGCTATGACACGAGTATTTAGGGACCTCTCTGATATGATGCATAGAACATTATGTTTACTAATCCTGATAAACTATATGAAATTAGATTTGGGATAGAGACCTAGGAAAGTATCATGAATCATTCCACTTTGTTCATGAGTTTGAAATGGGTAGTCTTTTGGATAGATTAAACCTTAAATGAAATAAAATAAATAAATAATTAATCAATGCTATATATTATATATTTTACGTTTAGGAGTACCCATATCGTGTTTTTTATGTGTGGATCTAGGTTGATGTCCTCACCAATTTTAGGTAGAATATGTTTATTAGTATGTGCCATTAGATCACTATAGAGTACAGGTCAACAATGATAGAACTTAGAGGAGGAAACTATCAGAGTTTCAGTTCCAATGTCTACCGAAGTATGAGGGAGTATTTCTACATTTATTCATGGAAGATTAGTTAGAATTGATGGAGATAAATTTCAGTTTTATTTTTTCTTGGAAGGATAACTGGGTTTAGTTGGATGGGATGGTTCTGCATGGGGTAGTGGGGTAGTGGTGGTTCTGGTTCCTTGGGGATTGTGAGGAGTCAACAATCTCATGGGTGAAGTTTTGAGACCAGTTTTTAGAAGTGTTTATTTCTTTAATAATGAAGGAATCCATTCAATAGGATATTCTTACTCATTGATAGGGGAATAACACTATGTAGGAGTTTGGGTTCCATTTAGGAACCTTCTTGTATATGCTTCCAACCTATTTCTATATGAGGAGGCCATAGGGAGGAATTATGAAGAGGATTTTTATCCAAAGAGTTAGTGTCAGACCACCCTATTTATGTTGTGGACATATATTGAGGTTCTAGAAAGGGCCTAGGGTATTGATAGGAAAATGGATAAAATCAGATAATCATGATAGGGGAGTCATGAATATTCCTCATGAAGTAGATTTGTGGTTCGGTGTTACCAATTTCCTAGAAAAATAGTTTTTAGTCGACCAGAGATAGGTTATATCCCACATCATCTTGTTTATCTGGGGGTGGAAAACCTCAAAACTATGTTAAGGTATTAGATTTTTTTTATTACAGGAGAAAATATCATTAGTGATGAGAGTTCCCAAACATTATGGTTAGTCATTATACACATGGATTTTTGCTTCAGGTTTCTCCAATGAAATAGTTTCAGCTGAGACAGTAGTAGCAACATGTTGCTCCAGCTTGGGATTAGAAGAGTTGATATTTGAAGGAAGAGGATAGCCTCATGTTTCTTCTCATCCTTAGAGATAATATCATATCCATGGAAGTGGTATTTATAAGTTTCATAATGACCATGGAGCATGTCATGGTTAGCTTCATGATTTAGCGATGCAAGCGTTGGGTGAGCCTGATGTTGTTATGGGAACACATAACTTTTTTTGTACATGAGTGCATGCTTTCTATAATTTAAGAGCTACACACTAAATAATATCACATTTCCTTGTCCATATTTTGGGATATGAAATATAGAGGATTTCAGTTCCCTTGGCATTGACTACTCTAGTTGGAGGTTGGGCTGACTTGTATGAAGTTTGTAGAGAATGTGAGCTAGTGTTGGGGTAGCACTGCTATAGGGAGACTTCCTTTTTTTAAAAGTGCATATATATTAAATCATCACTATCATTTATTGGATGTATTTGGTTAAAGATATCATAGATTATTTCAAGAGTTAGTTTGTTTTCTATGATGTTGATGGATACCCAATAGTGTTCATTGGTAAGTGAGACCCTCAGATGGGCTACTAGTGTGTATCTTTCGTCTCTTCATTGATGGATGAAAAAATGCAGAGATTGTTGAAGGTTAAGAAGTTGGTGTTTCCCAGGGTTATGTAAGAGTAACTTCATGTATTTATAGAGGAGTTTATAGTCGTACACCCTAGACGACCGATTGAGTTTGGGATAGATCTATAACTAGCTGTGACACTTATCTAAATTTCTCTATATAGGATGAAACATTCTGAGTTGTGAGAGCTGTGAGTACAAATAAATGATTTTTTATAGTGACTTGTTGTTCTTCAGAGTGTTTAAAATTGGGGTACACCCATTCTTCTCACATAGAAGGATTATGTAAGCTTGCATATCTTTATAAATTATTGTCTCTTAAACCCTATGAAAATGAAGAACCTATATCCTCTTTCATAAATTAATGACTTATTCAATCAGCTGAAAGGGGAAATTTGGTTCTAGATGATCGATGTACAATAATTGTATATTCAAATTTGGGTGGAGTAAGAGGATATTTTGAAGACTACATTTATTTTTTTTCATGGTAATTACAAGTTCATTGTGATGATTATTGGTGTGAGAAAATCTCTAGCAGTGTTCTTGGATTTTATGGAAGTATTGTTTAGAGAGATCCTGGATAAGTTCTGGGTGGTTTTGTTGATGAAATTGTTGTGTACTCCATGTCTAAGGAGGAGTATGTAGAGAATCTTTGTTCTATTTTGGGATTTCTTCATAATTATTATTGATTTCTAAATTTTTCATTGTGTGAGTTCTTGGCTTGTGATGTTCATTTCTTGGGGTATGTCGTGTCCCAATAGGGAGTATTTGTGGATCCTTCGAAGATAGAGGTAATTTTTTCTTAGTTATCACCTAAGAATGTGGAAGTCGTGATATGTTTCTATGGACTTACAGGATATTAAATGATGTTAATAGTCAATTTCTATTTTTTTGTGACTCATATAACTACCTTGATTAGGAAGGATTAGTTTTTTGTTCACTAAGAAGTTTAAAGTAGGTTTTGAGTACCTGAAGGAGAAGTTTTTCAACACTTCAATGCATTGTTTTCTGGTAGAGGGAGTTCAGTTTGAGTTTTTCTATGAATATTAGAATCATTGGATGAGATGTGTTCTAATGAAAAATCGATCAATCCTTACTTATGGGCCTCCGTAATTATGTCCCCATAAGGGTAAGTATTCCACTCATGATCTTGAGTTGGCGACAGTTCTATTTTCCATATCATAGGGGAAATTTTCTTCATCAATGAGAATTTTTTGGTTTTCACTAATCATAAGAGCCTAGTATATTTCTTCTCCAAATATGGAATGAACGTGGAATAATTAAAGTGGATTAAATTATTGATGGATTATGAATTTAATATTTTTATACGCAAGGAAAAGTACAATTTTTAGATGATTCTCTTTGTAGGAAGTCATGTATGGGTGTCATGTATGAGTCTAGAGACTTTTGGAGAGTGATGGTATAACTCTCAGAAATTCATCTTGATATGGGAGAGGTTTAAGGTAGAGGTTTTCTTTTACAGGTGATGGTGTAGTTATCATTATTGTAGTGGGTGGAGGAGTCCCAATTTGGTAATTTTGAGGTGTAGGTTTGGAGAGACAAACTTTTTTACATTATTTCCCTAATGATTGGTTTGAGGATGATCAACACTAGGTGATGTCCCATGGGTGTTTTTTTCCTTTAGAAATGCGTGAGATAGTACTCTGAGATTTCTATAGATCACCCTTGGTAGTACATCAGGACTTGAAAAAGATCTTCCAAAAATTGAGAGGATAGTTTTTTGGTAATGGTTGATGTATGTAGTTGCTGATTTTTTTTTTCTCAAAGTTCCATTTATCAAAAGGTGAAGGCCGATGAGTATGTTAATTTTGGTTTTCTAGAAATTTTATATATTCCCCAGTGGAAATGGGAAGAAATGTCAAGGTAAATTGTTACCAGTTTACCTCGAGATTATGGAGGCTAGGATGGAAAATTGGTGCTAGTGGATCATTTGATGAAATCAACCCACATCACAGTGATTAGGGATTCTATCTCAATTAATGTTTTATTGAGGAAGTATTTTGAGTAGGTGGTGAGACTCCACATAGTATAGATGAAGATCATCAGGGATCATGATCCTCATTTTACCTCTAGGATGTGGAGAGGAACCTAACAAGATTTTGGTTCAAATTATTCCTTATAACTTCTTTTCATCCACACAATTATGGGAAAAGATTAGACCATTAGTAATATTGAGGATGTTTTGTGTTCTTCTATCCTAGACTTTTTAGGTTCATGGATGAGGCACCATCCCTTGGTTGAGTTTTCTTACAACAATATTTTCACTCCACCATTGGAATGGTGCCATTCAAATATTTGTACGACCAACCTTTCCTTTCAAAATTATACTGGTCTAGGGTCGGAGTGGTAGTAATTAGCGTACTAAAACTTGTAAAGGGTATAAAAAGATATGGTTTAGGTAATTAATGATTGAATGAAGGTAGTTCATGATGATTAGAAATCCTTTTATGATCAAAGGAGGATACCTCTAGAGTTCAATGTTGGAGATCACATGTCCTTGAAAGTGACTCCTGATTGTGGGCAGTGAAGGTTTGATCATGGGAGTAATATTTCTTCTTGATCTATTGGTACTTTCAAGTTGTATGATTATGATAGAGATATAGAATATCAAATAACACTTACACCATATATGAGACAGATACTCAATGTTTACTATTTGTTTCAACTCCACCATTACCTTCATAACGACTCTCATGTCATGAAATTGGGTGAGATAAATTTTTACAATGATACGACCTTCAAGGAGAATAATATGGAGGTCCATGAATTCCTGTAAAAGGTTTTGAATGGTTATATTATTCCATTGTTTCGTGTATTATTGTGTAATGGTTTAGTTGCGGAGAGTACCTAAGAAAAAGATTCATATATTCACAATCAATACCCTTAGTTGATTATTGTTTAGATTTCTCCTATTGTAATGATTATTGTGGATTTTGAACCATTTCTAGTTATGATATGGTTTTTATCTTATTACATTGGTGAGGATTTTATCTCATTTGAGAGATATCACCCATAGGAAAATGCTTAAAGATTTGGTTATTATGGTGTCATGGTTTTGTTCTTATTCCTATGAGTGAGGTGGTTGAGCTACTGTGATGGTGAGACTCTTTGGAGGTAACTCACAGGATGTTGGTCTAGAAGAACCCTCCCATCTCTATCTGGGATTTATTTTTAATTCCTAAGTATGATAATTGTTTGAGAGGTATTTGATGAAATTTTCCAAAAATCTAAATCCTTTACCTTGTGATTTTTGAGGTATGGAGGCACCTAAAGGATGTTTCAGGTGGTTTGGAGTGTGTTTTCGACGTTTTGTGGGATCCACTGCCAAGAAAAGAATAGTTATGGAATGGAGGTATACACTATATTGTAATACCAGTGATTATGGTGAATTGGATATATGATATAATAAAGGGGATCTTGGGAGGATTAATGAGGCTACTACCTAATTTGGGGTAGCTCCGCTATAGAATGTAGGATGTTACGTTGTCCCTTTCTTGGTAGAGGGGTTCCAGCAACATGGTTATTATGGTTGTATTATAACCCCCAAATCCACATTTATAGAATCTGACCTAGATTCTTGGAATTTTCATTGACTGACGGTGGCTATGTAATGGTCCCTTAGTATGTGTCATAGAATTCCATATGTCATAATGTGTTGTGGCATGGTCCAAGGGCTTGCGTCATGGTTTTCTAATTCTTATCCTATTCCAATTCCCTCTCTATAACCCTAGGATACCAAGAGATTTATTTTGAATCCATTTGAATCAAATTTCATTACGTATTGATATCGACTTCAAAATATTTATCCCAAGTGAACCAATGTGATTTATACCTCTTCTGTTTAGCTGTTTCTCACTGGTCGTTTCATTTCACACATGTTTTCTTATTTTGATTCTATGATTCTAGATCTCTGCTATTATAATGAGGTTTCTTTATTTTTTGTCAATGATTTTGTGGCATGAAGTATTTTGGATATTTTAGTTCTTCGTGAGAGAGTTGATCAGATATCTGTGATGTTGATCCATTATTGTGTGATGAACGTTGATGCCTTTAAGGTATGGTATTTATTTATTCTCCTATGTTTAATGAAAAATTATAAGGTTATCATGATTTTTCCATTTGTATGGAAATGGAATCCACCAAATAATGATTGAACTATATTAATAAATAAATTGGATAGCGATCACAAGTTGATGTTGTTTCTTTCTACTATGATAATAGTTTTACCATTATTTTTTATACAATGTCGTATCTATACTATTCTTGTAAGAATGTTTTTTTATGATATGAATATGAATTTTATTCATGATGGAAAATGGTAAATAACATAAACATAGAAATAAATTGATTAATTGGTTTATAAATTACAAGAGGATGCATGTTAATGGAATTTGGTGATTCTTGTAATTTGATGTTAATCAAATTGATCCAATTCACTTGTTTAATTGAACGTGTTTTTCCACGTGTTAATGGAATGAATAAATAATATAGAGGATGTTAATTATAGTCTATGCAAAAAAACAAAAATTAATGTTAAATGAGAATGATAGTTCTACAGTTTCGTTGAAACAAGAATTAATGATAAGAGCATGTTAATATTCTGATAGAATGTTATATCTTGATTCCTTATGTTTCTTATAGTTCGAACTTGTAAATAATGAATCAGTTATTTTCTAATGGAATAAAAACTGTTCCTTTCAAAAGATAAATCCTTGGGGTTGAGATTTCTTGTTTTCTTATAATTATCAAATGTTTTATGATGTAATCCATGAAAAATTGTTTTTAAGTGAATTATGAATGCCTTATATTAGGTCCTTGTTTCCCTATTTAAAATTCTTGTTTTCTTGCTTCCTTGTGGTGTGCTCTTGATATAATCCTTACTGTAACAACCTGAATTCTTATTAAAAAATTCCCTTTGTGGTTTAATTAAATATCTTATTATGAGTTATGGTTATAGGAAACAAATTCCATTCCATGTTTTTATTATATAATTTTGGATTTAAAATACTATTAAGTATTTTTTCTATTCATAATATAGTTTTTTAAAAGTGATCATATGATTAGTATACATATAGGGTTTTAACAAATCCAATAGAAAAAAAAATAGAAGTGATGGCCTCATCTAGTATGAGTGTACCATATGAAGACAATTTATTTGAGCTTCCATGGGAGATCGAATCACTGGGATTTTCCCTTGACCAATACCAAGATGAGATCCAACAACTTAAGCACAAGAGAAACCATTTATGGGAGAAGTTTAAGATCATAAAAGTCACGTCCCAAACCATGTATGTCAAACAACCCCACGAAAGTCCCACCATTGTGCACCTTACCCTTAGGAAGTTTACTAGTGTATTAAATGGATATGTATCAATACCCTTTAAATATGAATATCTAAATTATTTTGGATATAATATTGGTTATATTTACTTCTTATTAATGTTAATTTATAAAATATTTTATTTTTTATACAACAAAACACAAATTGTATTTTTGTGAAATATACAAATTCAATTACGGGATTTATTTTAATGAATTAATGGATTCTTGAAATAAATAATATTTTAATAAAAAAATTATTTTTAAATATTATTTATTAAATAAAATTGATCCTATAATTTTTATGAAATCAAATGTATTTTTTATAAGGTTTTGAAAACTATTATTGTCATAAAACCCCATCATTTCTCAAAAAATGCCAATTTTTATTTTAAAAGTAAAAATTAACATATTTATATAATTATTTTGATAAAATATATATTATTTTTGGAATCATAATTTATAAATTATCCAATACTTATTTTTTTATAATTTTCAGAGATAGTCAATTTTTTTAGTAAAAATTTAATACGGTATAAATATAGAGTGTGTATTACCAGATCATAATGACCCAATAGTGATATAGAAAATACTATATAGGGTATTCAAGTGATAATATATGTTTTAAATCTAAAATAATATGATTTTATTTTTATTTTATTATTTTTAAAAATAATTTATGAATCCTCCAAAAAACTATAATATATTTGAATGTTTTAAAATCATTTCTTAATGACATGACTCACTTCCATGCCACCAAGGGTAATATTTTAATAAGTTATACCCTTGGAAAAATAAAATATTGAAAAACACACCTAATTTTTAGAAACCATGGTGAAAAACCATTGGAAGGTTTGTGGTTTTGGTTATTTTATTATACTGAGTCCAAAACATTTATTTGGGAAATAATAAAGAACTCCCCTATCTTTTACTACATTAACCCACCCAAGATCCCATTTATATTCACAAAAAAACTATTAAATAAGTCTTTACTCTCCCCCTCCCCACATACTCTATAGATTCATCCCGATGTTTCCCAAGCTCTCAAGAAGATCCTTCTAAGCATTTGGAATCACCCTCTCAAGGTAAGGGTCCTCTCATCCTGTTCTTTATTCAAGATTATTCATTAACTTATACCATATATATTTATTAATGTTATGATATTTCCTCCAATTTAACCCTTACCCTATTATTTATAAATTATGGGAGACCTTTTTATCTCTCATTAATCCCTCCCAAGAACATATATATTCCCTCGTTCTGTAGCCAAAATTTCACAGCGATTTTCTATGCCAAAATAATTGTGTAGTGAATACCCATAACCATTTCTTATCTACTGTGATCAACTTTATGCACTTATAATTCTTTAATTTTTGAATTAAATGTATTAATTAAATACTCTTTGATCTTAGAATAAAATGTAATGATAAATTAATCCATTTTGTATGATCTATGTGGCACAATTATGCATGTGAATGAAATGAATGTGACCGGTGCACTCAAAAATAAATAACACTCCAATGAATTGGGAAATTTTTTACTCTTATTAGATGTCATTTGGGGGATTAGGGAGCGAAAATAATCTATCACAATACTTTTCCATGTTTTAAGTTGGTAACATATTTCCCATGTTGCCTTTATGTTATCATGCTATATCATGTCTCATTGTTCATGTTTATGATTCTCACCCCTTTTATGTCTCATTGATATTCCTATTTTCGAACTTTTATTACATTATTCATGTTATTACATGTTTATTAACTTAATGGGATTTATATACCACCCATATCTTATGTATGTCCCTAGGTTACCCCATGAATTTTTAAGTACGATGGAATATTATGATCATGTTAAGAAAGTTTTCAATAATGGTGATTTATTTCCTATTTTCTGATTTTATATAATGTACCTAATTCCCAAGGAAACTAGAATTATCTATATTCTAGGTTTTATTATGTTTACTCCTGTGGAATGAATCAATAATTAATGTGTATTGAAGATTATAGTTGTCATAGTTGGTATCAAAGGAAAGTTTAGTTACTTTTCAGATTATGATTAGATAACTCTACAGAAACCCTTAAGGATAAAACAAAATATAAGAAAAAATACCTAAAATTTGGTAAAGTATATATTAAGTGGTTTATCAAGGAAATACATCCTTTTATGGATATTATAAGTGGATTTTTCTCTAGGGTTGATGTATATAAGGGTAACAACCAAAAACACCACATTGAAGTAGACTCGATCAGGAACTGGTGCACGACAATAGGCCTTACTACACACCTATATTGACACTCCTAGGGGATATTATTTGGTAAATTAAAAAGATCCTTAAAAACCATTATTATGGGAATAAAAAATCCAATAAGTGTATATTTTTGGAAATAGATCATAGATAACATATATTGAAGCCTATAAATTTATATGTTAATGAAATACACATCATTTATAAGTTGACCCTTTAATTTTATTGGATTCCAATTTATGTGTTTAATAGTTTAAAAATACTATTTGTTAATTTTTTATTTATTCTATCAAATTTTTGGAGATAGGAGAAACCAAGTAAACAACCAATATAATGGTAAATCTGATGACTTTTCCAACAAGATGACCAACTCGATGGGAGCAGGAATTGTAAATATTTTTATTATACTCTCTCAGATAAATCATTTTCTGAATTGAAACCTAGATCAGTAGGAGTTCCCAAATATCCCAATGAAATAACCAACTGTAATTGATACCTTCAGGAGACAAAGGACTTCAACTTTAAATGGATCATTTTATCTCTTAATTGCAGAAAAATGGTTAAAATCCATTGAGAATATCTTCTATATCCTTCAATGTTCTAAGTAAGAGAATTTTATACTATTTGTTTAACATATGGAGGGATAATATTTTCTAAGGTGGACAGTAATGAAGAATAAAAATCCTGAGGATGATATTGATGTGAAGGGGTGTAATAAATTAGAAAAAAAAATTTGATAAATATTTTCCTCACACTCTCCAAATTATAATAAAAAAGGATTTCCCTTATCTCACGAAAAAAGAAAATGAATCTATTTAGGAATATCATGATAACATCATAGGGGTAGCATGATATGCCTCTTAATTTATTGGAACCCCTAAATTTAAGGTTTACCATATCTTTTGTGGGCTAAAACTCAGTCTAGGAAAATTCCTAGCAATCCAAGACTTTGATAGTTATGAGGAAATTGACCAATGTTCCCTCAAAATTGAAATAGAGATCAAATAATCTCAAGGGTATCATGGTGATACGAATCATAAAGTGGAGTTTAATTCTAGTGGTATGATAGAGGAATCTAACAGTGCTATGAAATTTCAGCATCCCACTTGTCAAAAGTGAAGAATGAAGCACCTATTAAAATGACTAAAGGGACAAAGAAATGCTTTTTGTGTTGGAAGGAATAAAACTTAGCTAATGATTACTAGTAGGATAATATCACTAATTTAATGGAGGAAATTAATGATTCGGTAAGCCCTTAATTCATTGTTCATTATTTAAACTATAGGGAACTATAAAACTTTTCAATCCAATTCACAAAGCCAATTGTTTTTAGAGACAACCATCAACCATTAATGTAGCAAGGTAGATCATATTCTATCACAACCATTGAAGTGGATCTTGATAAAGAAGTTGCGAAAGGGATACTAATTATTCATCAAATAATTGGTAACATACTTTTTGATTTTGGTTCTACACGTTCCTTCATATCATGAAATATTAGTATAACTATGCAAAAAACAATAAAAATCATGGAAGTGGAATTTTCGATGAAAATGGAAAATGGGGATATTATTTCTCCCTAAGTATATAACTCCTCTAATATCAAAATTTTTGTACAAAATTTCCCAATGAAACCTATGGTACTCGACTTAGTTGAATTGATGAAATCCTAGGTATGTATTGTACTTCCATATATAGATCCAACACAAATTGCTATTAGATGAAAATCACTCTCTATATCATGAATCATCTCAAGATTCTATATAATTTCGAGGAATAAGATGAATCATCTATGTAAACAACATATAAATCATGGATATTGTTTCCTTATGAGTAAGTGTATCGAGATAAAATGATTGAGTCTAAAGAAAATATCACCATCTAAGACATGCCCATTTCTAGGGAAATGCACTGATGTGTTTCCCAAAGAATTTCCTAGTGTTCCTCATAACTGAGAAGTTGAATTTTAAATCAAAATTATTCCTAGGGAATTTAAATTATATAAGACTCCATATAGAATAGAATTTTTGAAACTTGAGAAGCTGAAGAAATAGCTACAAGAAAGTTTGGATAAAGGGTCCATGTGTCCATGTTATTTATTGGGGGGTGCATCAGTCCTCTTCATTAAGAAGAATGATTGGTCAACACGCCTTTTCATTGATTATCATGAGAAAATAAATATCATGATAAATAAAAAGGTATTATATTTCATAGATTAATGAATTATTAGAGCAGGTACATAGAAAAAAATACTTCTCCAAGGTGGATATTTGGTTGGGGTATTATCTAGTAAGGGTAAAGAAGAAGGATATCCCCAAGGATTATTTCAGAACAATGTATGGGAATCTTGAGTTCATAGTAATTCCATTAAAACTCACTAATTATCTATAAATATTCATGAAAATTATGATTAGAGTCTTTAGAGATTAACTAGAATCATTTTTGGCATCCTTTATAGATGAAATTCTAATATAATCCAAAATAATGGAGAATCATGAGAATCATCTATACATTATGATAAAGACCTTATGAAAGGAGAAGATTTATGTAAAGTAAATAAAATTTGAGTTCTAGATAATGGAAGTATAATTAATGGGGCATACTATCACAATAAATGGGATGTCTATAGACCCTTCAAAGATAGAAGTAATTGAAGGATGGATGACGCCAAAATCTGTGACATAAATCCATAGATTCTTTTGATTTTTTGGGTATTATCATAGATTTTTGAGAAATTTATTCATATTTTAAAATCATAAAACCAAGATAAATTATAAGGGATTGGTTTTTGTTTTGAATAATGAATGTGAAGAGAGATTCAATGAGCTAAAAAAGGCTTATCACTGTACTTATACTTACACTACCCACAAGTTAAGAAAATTTCATTGTATATAGTGATTCCATAAAGAGGGTATTGGGTTGTGTGTTAATGAAAAATGATTTAGTGATAGCCTATGCTTTAAGGAAATTAAAATTTCACAAATATAACTACCAATACATGATGCAGGGTTGGTTGTAGTGATCTTCTCATTGAAAATATGGTTACATTATCTCTTTTGGGATAAGTGTGAAATATATATGGATCAAAGGATCCCCAAGTATATATTGACACAGAAAGATCTAGATATGTGACAACGATGATTGTTAGAGCTGATCAAGGAATATGAATGCTCAATCTACTACCATCCTGGGAATGAAAATAAAGTGACAGATACAAAAAGTATAAAAGATCCAAAAATTTAATCATTGATGAGAATTTAGAAGGATCTGATTTTCATCAACATGAAAAGGATGTAAATGGGAATCATAAATGAAGGAACATCATTAATACTCTCACAAATTATTTCTCAATCATCCCTTATAGAGAGGATAAAGTATTCATAAAGAGTTTATGTGGGAATTTACAAGAAAGTGGAGGCTATAAGAAAATTAAAATCCTCATAGTTGAAAGTTTGTGAAGAAGCAGTTATATGATTTCAGTCATGAATTTTTCAACCTTAAAATCATGATTTAAATAAGGATCTATTGGATGATTCACATATTTTGACCTTCTCCATCTATCTAGGGAGCACAAAGATGTATCAAGATCTATGAGAGCCCTACTGGTGGGAAAATATCAAGAAAGAGTCATAGAATTTACATTAAAGTGTCTTGTATGTTATAAAGTGAAGGAAGAAAATAAAAAATCCAAGGGGATGATACAACCATTACCTATAGCTAAATGGAAATGGGAAAAAATAACCATGGAATTTTTCATTGTCCTTCCTAAGTAATCAAGAATAAATAATTTCATATTGGATATGGTGGATCGTATTATAAATACTTCTTACTTAATTGTAGTTTGAGATGACTTCCCATTCGATAAACCTATAAATATATACATTAAAGTAGTGGTGGAGCTGTATGGAACACCACTAATAATTATATCTAATCCAGATCCAATATTTACCTCTATGTTCTAGAAGATTCTCCAACATGATCTAAACTTTGAGTTGAACTTAATCACTATTAATCAAAATCAAATAGATCTCTAATCAGAGAGGACTATCCATACACTCAAGGATATGCTGAGATCATACTCAATTGACATCAAATGAGGATGGTGTAAACATATTCCTCTAGTCGAGTTGTCCGACTATAATAGTTTCCACTGAAGAATCAAAATTTCTCTATGTAAATCACTTAATAGGAAGAGGTTAGGCACACCTACATACGGGGATAAAGTAGGGGAAAACAAACATTTAGGTGCTAATGTGGTTGAGGAAATGGTGGAAAATTTCAATACCATTCAGCAGCACATGAATACTACTTGGAGTTGAAAAAATATATATGATGAAAATAATTCACGAGTCCTAGAGTTTGATGATATATATAAGTTATTAATATACATGTATCCATATAATAAATTCATGAGATTCGGGAATAAGGGAAAACTTATTCCACGATACATCGATCTATTTGGGATCCTTGATTGCAACAGTGTGGTGGCCTATCGACTAGCATTCCCACCTAACCTCTCTTAAGTACATGGTGTGTTCCATGTATCACTATTGAGGAAGTACATACCAGACCCCTCACATTTACTTAATCCAAAGGTGGTACCATTATAAAATGATATTTCCTATGAGGAGATGCTGGTGAAGACCTTATACTGTAATGAAAATTTTCTACGAAATAATAAAACTCACCTGATCAAAGTGATGTGGAGAAACCAAAGGTTTGAAGAAGCGATGTGGGAAGAAAAGGAAATGATGAAATAGAATTACCCTAATTTTTTTACTGTGTGAGATGAAAATTTTGAGGGTGAGCTTTTGAAGGGTGGGGATATTGTAATGACCCAAACTATTATAATTAAAATTCCCTTTGTGGTTGAATTAAATGAATTATTATGAGTTATGGTAGTAGAAAAAACATTCAATAACATGTTTTTATTATATCCTATCATATTTAAAATACCATTAATAATATTTACCATTGATTATATAGCTGTTTAATAATGTTCATATGATTAGTGTAAATATATGTTTTTAACAAATCTAATTGTCATGGAAAAAGGATGTAGTGCCCTCAACCAGTAGGATTATACCATATTAAGACCATTTAAAAAATCTCCCAAGGGAGAAAACATCATTTGATTTTCCATTGACCATGACCAAGATAATATCCGACGACATAATCATGATCGAAATCGTTTATGGTAGAAGTTCAAGCTCATTGAGATCACGACCCAAACCATGTACGTCAAACCACCCAATGAAATTATTGCCATATCACACCTTACCCTTAGGGAGTATATTGGTGTATTAAAAGGATATGTATTAATACCCTAGAAATATTAATATCTATATTATTTTCAATATAATAATGGTCATATATAATTCTTATTATTATTACTTTATAAATGAAATTTATTTTTACACACTAAAACAAAAATTGTATTTTTGGATAATATTCAAATTAAATTAAGGGATTTATTTTAATGAATTAATGTATTTTTTATATAAATAATATTTTAATAAAATATTTTCATTAAATAATTATTATTAAATATAAATTATTATATAATTTTTATGAATTAAAATATATTTTTTATAAGGGTTCAAAATTTGTTATTCTTTTAAAAACCCAACATTTCTCAATAAATGTAAATTAATTTTTAAAAGTTAAAATTAAAATATGAATAAAATTATTTGGGTAAAAAAATATTATTTTTGGAATCATAAAATTAAAATTATTCACTGGTTATTTTTTTTAATTTTCTAAGATAGTGGAATTGTCGGGTAAAAATTAAATAATGTCTAAATATATAATCTGTACTATGACATCATAATGACCCATATATGATTTAACAAATACTATAAAGGGTATCTATGGAAAAATATGTTTTATCCCTTGAAAATAATGTTATTTTATTTATATTTTTATTTTTTTATAATTCCTTTATGATTCCTCCAAAACCAATAATATATTTTAAGGTTTTAAAATCATTTCTGTAAGGTCATGAATAACATCGACATAACCAGGGGTAATATTTTAATAATTTCATCCATTGAATTTAAAAAATAATGAAACCCACTCCTATTTGGTAGAAATCATGGTGAAAACTATGGGATGGTTTTTTGTTTTGATTATTTTATTACATAGAGTCCAAAACCAATGATTGAGAATTAATAAAGAACTCCTCCCTATTTCCCTATATAGTCTCTCTCATTATCCCATTTTTATTCAATAAGAAACCTTATAGATCGTCCTTACTATTAACTCACCTCTATATATTCCTCCCAAGGCACCCCAAATCTCTCAAGAAGCTCATCCCATGCATTTGGGATAAGCCTCTCAAGGTAAGGGATCCTCTCCTTCCCTTATTTAGTCAAGTATCTTTATTATATTTTTCCTTTTATCTCCTTTTACTAATGTTGGTATATGTTCTCTCATATCCCCCTGAATAAAAAATGATATCAAAATGATGATGTACCCATTTCAATCTCATTAATACCTCTCATTAACTTTTATATGACCCTATTATGCTTTACAAATTTCACCACGATTTTCCAGGACAAAAAAATTGTGTAGTGAATACCGATACCCATTTATTATCAAGGTTGTTCATCTTTATGATAATATAATCATTTTATTGGGTAATTACATGTATGTATTCCACACTCCTTGACCTTGGAATAAAATTTGATGATAAATTATTCCTTGTTGTATGATCTATGTGGCACACTTATGCATGTGAATGAAATGAAAGTGATGGGTGCACCGTGGATTATATAGAACACCAATGAATTCGGTAATATTTTAGTATCATGAGACATCATTAGATAGATTAGAGAGAGAACCTAATACATAATTTTACTTTTTCCATTAGGATGTTTTGGAAGTTATCCTTGAACTAGGTTTTCGATTCCATTTTTATGTTGTTGACACATTTCCCATGTTGCCTTTATTTTATCATTCTATATCATGACTCATTGTTATTGTTTAGGATTCCAACACCTTTTAGGTCTCAATAGCATTACTATTATCTAACATGTATTAATTTATTCATATTATTCTATTTGTATTCCCTTACTGGGATATAGAGCTCACCAATTTATTTTTTATATCCCCAGGTTATCTCATTCCTCTTTTATATATGATGGAATATTATGATCATGTTAAGGAAGTTTTCAATAATGGTGATGTATTCCTTATTTTAAGGTTTTATTTAATTTAACTCATTCCCATATAAATTATACTTATTGATCATCACTGTTTTATTATGTGTAATTTTATTAAATAAATCATGAATTAAATTATATTAAAGATTAGGGTTACCATAGTGGGTATCAGAGTAATGTTTAGTTATTTTTGGTATTATTATTAGAAAACTCTAGAGAAAGTCTTAGGGATAAAACTAAATATAATAAAACAACACTAATTTTTTTTAAAGTAACTATTAAGTGGTTTATCAATAAAATACATCTGATTTTTATACTATATGTAGATGTGGCTCTCGAACAGATGTACATAGGGGTAAAACTCGAAAACACTGCATTGAGCATGACTTGATTGGGAACAGGTACCTAAAAATGGTCCTTGCTACACACTTGGTTTGACACTCCTAGGGGATATGATTTTTTACATTCATAACATCATTCTGAACCATTTTTAAGGGAATAAAAAATCATATAAGAGTATTTTTTAGGAAATAGATCATAGATGACATAGATTAAAGCCTAGAAATTAATATTTCAAGGAAATACATGTCATTTTTATATTTATACATTAATTCAATTCGATTTATATTTATGTGTTTAGTAGATTAAAAATACTCATCTATAATATTCCCTTTATTCTATCCAACGTCCGAAAATAAGATGAACTGAGTAAAAAACGTATGTGAAGGGAAATGTGATGACTTCCCAAACGTGATTACCAACTAGATGGGACAAGGAATGGAGAACTTTGTGATGATAATATCTCAGTTGAATTAGGTTCTAAATAGAAACATAGATAATTTGGAGTTCCCAAACCCCCCTAAGAAAGAAAATGCTACAATTTAGACCTATAGGTGGAA
This sequence comes from Viscum album, assembly GCA_963277665.1. NCBI lineage: Eukaryota > Viridiplantae > Streptophyta > Magnoliopsida > Santalales > Viscaceae > Viscum > Viscum album. The sequence goes on along the minus strand of OY728167.1, from coordinate 729,202,793 downwards.
AAGGACATTGAATTTCAATGGATCATCTGATCCCTTTATCATAGAATAAGTGATCAACTCCATTAAGAAGATCCTCTTCTCACTTAAATGTTCTGAGAAAGAGAATATGATATTTTCTGTTTATCATCTGGAGGGAGATGATGATCATAGGTGGTTATTGATCAGCAATACATATCCCAAGGAATGGATCAAAGCAATTTGGTGGAAGGAATTCCTTAAGAAAAGTTTCCAATTTTTTTTCTTGTACTCTTCGCTTTATAATGGAATGGTATTTCCTTGCCCTCAAGAAAAAAGATGACGAATCTATTGGGTTTATGTGGAAAAAATCAGAATTCTTACATGATAAACCATTGTATTTTTTTTTATCCTTGAATTCAAGGTTGACCGCATATTTGGGGGGATAAAACCTAGTGTATGAAAATCGCTATCTATCCAATACATTGAGAGATACATGGAAATAGTTCAATGTGCCCTCAAAGTTGAAATGGAGATCTGAAAATTTCAAGGGTATCATGGGGATAAGAAGATAAAAGTGGTGTTTAATTCTGGAGGTCCAATGTAGAAATCTAATGGTGATAACAAATTTCAACATCCCACTTTTCAAAAGTGTAGAAAGAAGCACCCAAGAAATTTCCTAAGGGTGATGAGGAAATGCTTTAGTTGTGAAAGTGAAGGAAACATTGCTAATGATTTCTAACGAGAGAATCCCACTAATGTGATGGAGGAAAGGAATTCTCTGGTCAACCCAAAACACATTTTTCATTATTTCAACTAAAACTAACCGTGACACTTTGCTTTCCAATTCACTAAGCTGGGGTTTTTAGAGACATCCAACAACCTCAGAGGTAGAAAAGGTGAGATTATTCCATCACGTGGACCCCAACAATGATGTGGTGACATGTATGTTAGTAATTCATTAAAGAGAAGTGAATGTACTTTTTTGTTTTGGATCTATGCATTCCTTTATAACACATAAATTTAGTAGAACTATTAAAACATCACCAAAAATTGGGGAAGTGGAGTTGTTTTTAAAAATGGAAATGGAAAAATTATTACATCATAATTATATAAATCCTCTTGTATCATAATTTGTGGGCTTAATTTCCTAAAAAAACATATGGTAATTATTTTAATGGAATTTGATGTAATTCTGGGTATGGATAGGATTTCCCTTTATAGAGCCATCATAAATTTCCATGATAAGGAAATCACTCTCTGTATCGTGAATCATCCTGGTATTTTTATCTAGTGTGACGAGTATGATGATTATTCATTAGCACCAACATCAAAAGCATGGATATTGTTGCCCTTTGAGAAATGGTATCTATCTCAAATGATTGATTTTATGAAAAATATCACCCTCAAAGACATTTCTATTGTGATGGAATACACTGATGTGTTTCTTGAAGAATATCCAAGCCTTCCTCCAAGCTAGTAGGTTTATTTTTCAATTGAGATTATACCTATGGTGTTTCCATTATCCAAGACTCTATATAGAATTGATTTTGTGGAACATTAGGATCTAAAGAATAAACTATAGGAGAATCTAGCTATAGGGTTTATACAATAATGTGCTTCACTGTGGAGTGCATCGTTCCTCTTCATCATGAAAAGGATGGTTCAAGGTCCCTTTACATATATTATCATTATGTAAAAAAGATAAGTATAAAGAAAGAGTATCATGTTCCATGTATTGATGAATTTCTCAATCAGATACATGGAGAACAATATATCTCCAAGGTTCATATTCATTTGGGGTATTATTAAGTAAGGGTGAAGATGTGGGATATCCCCAAGACTACTTTTGAATATGTTACGGGAAATATAATTTCATATTTATTCCATTCATACTTCATAATGATTCATAATTCTATGAAATAGATTAATAGAGTCTTTATATATTACCTCAACGAATTTATGGTATTATTTATAGATGATATTCTAATATACTCTAAAAGCAAGGAGGATCATGAGGAGCTTCTGAGCACTGTGATAAAGACCTTATGAAAGGATAAGCTTTATGTGAAGTTGAAAATAATGTGATTTATGGATGAAGGAAGTCTAATTCTTGGGTAATATCATCATAGGTTAGGGGATATTTATGGACCCTTCAAAGATCTAAGCAATTGAAGGATGGTCGATTCCAAAATCTGTGATAGGAATCCATAGTTTTTTTGGGTTATCTAGGTATTATCATCAATTTGTTAAAAAAAATTCATGATTTTCAAACCCTCAAAAAAAGATAACTTAGAAGGGAGTCATGTTTTTTTGGAATAATGAATATGAAGAGATATTCAAGGCATTTAAAATGAGGCTTATCACTACATCATTACTTATTCTACCCACAATTTGAGATGTCTTCATAGTGTAAAATGATTTTTTGAAGAAGGGATTGGGTTGTGTATTAACACACAATTACAAAGTGACAACATATACTTCAAGGTAATTGAAATTTCATAAACATAACTCCACAACACATGATCTTGAGTTGTGTACGATGGTCTTCACATTTAAAATTTGGTGGAATTATCTCTTTGGGGAGAAGTGTAAAATATATATGGATCACAAGATCTGCATGTATGTATTTTCATAGAAAGGGATAAATACACATGTAATAATATGGTAAGATATGATCAAGGACTATTATTAATAAATCCACTACTATGCCAAGAATGAAAATAAAGGGGATGATTCCATAAGTATAAATGATCAAACAATTTTATCCTTGGGGAGAATTGAGAAGGATCAAATATTGTTATACATGAAATGGATGAACATGGGAATCATAAAGGATGGAATATCATAAAAAAATTCACAAATGATTTCTAAACCATGATTTCTAAATAAGATAAAGGATGCTCAAAGAAATGTTGTTGAAATTCATAAGAAAGTGGAATCTATAATAAAATGTAATTTCTTGGAGTTCCATGATAATGAAGATGGAGTTGTGATATTTGGGTCAATAATTTGTGTACTATCAAATCCTGAGTTATACAAGGAGCTATTAGATGATTCACATAGTTTGAAATTCTCCACCCATCCAGGGATCACAAAAATGTATTGAGATCTTTGAGATCACTATTTGTGGGATAATATGATGAAAAAGATCATGTAAAATACATCAAGGAGTATTATATGTCAGTAACTGAAGGAATAAAGAAAAAAACATCCATGGGGAGGTTGCAACAATTACCCATAACTACATGGAAATGGAAAAATATAACCATGGACTTTTTCACTGGTATTTTTAAGAAATAAAGAGGAGGTAATTCTATATGGGCTATTAGGGATCATATTATAAATACTGCTCACTTAACTTGAATTCAAGAAGACTTCTCACTCAAACAACTTATAAGGATACACATTATAGAAGTTGTGAGCTTGCATGGAACACCACTATTGACTATATCTGATAAAGATCCAAGATTTACCTCCATGTTCTGGAAGAGTCTCCAACATTCTCTAAACACTGAGTTGAACTTCAACACGACTTATCACCATCAAAATGATGTCCAATCTAAGCATACTATTCTAACACTCAGGGTAATGTTGAGAGATTTTTCAATTTAATTCCAAGGATGATGGGATCAATATATTCATCTGGCCAAGTTCTCATTCAAAAGAATTTTCCACTTAAACATCAAAATTACTTCCTATGAAACCCTTTATAGAAAGAGGTGTAGAACACCTTCATGTTGGGATGACGTTGGGGAACAGAAACTACTAGGTCTTGAAATGGTCAAGGAAACGGTGGAAAAGGTAAAGACTATTCTCATCACATCATGGATGGTAAGATTCTAAAAAAGATCTATACTGACAGTCATCAATCAGACCTAGAGTTTGATGTTGTATAAAATTTATTCCTTGACATATCTCTATGGAATAAAGTCACGAGACTTGGGAATAAGGGAAATCTTAGACCAAGATACATATGTCCCTTTGAGATCCTTGATCGCATCAGAGTGATGGTATATCAACTAGAACTCCCACCTAACCTATCTCAATTATATAATGTGTTACACATATCACTCTTGTGGAATTACATACCAGAACCCTCACATGCACTCAATCCAAATGTGGGACCATTGGAGAATGATGTTTCCTATGAGGAGTATCCAGTGAAGATCATAGATCGTTGAGATGAAGTTCTACAAAATAAGATAATGCACTTGGTAAAAGTACTGTGTAAAACCACATGTTTGAAGAAGAAATGTGGTAACCATAGGATATGATAAAACTGAAAAACCCAAATCTATTTTTTTTGTGAAATAAAAATTTTGAGGGAGAAATTTCAGAAAGTGGGAAGATTGTAACGGCCAAAAATGTTATAAATATAATTCCCTTAGTGGTTGAATTTAATGTCTTATTATGAGTTATAGTTATAAAAAACACATGAAATTACATGTTTTTATTATATCATATCATATTTAAAAGACCATTAATAATATTTACCATTGATAATGTATCCATTGAACAATGGTCATAAAATTAGTACAAATATAGGGTTTTAACAAATCTAATTGACACGGACAAAGGAAGTGATGGACTCAAATAATAGGATTGTACCCTATAAAGGACATTTATTAGAGGCCCCAAGGGAGATATAATCACTAGGATTTTCCCTTGAAAAAGAACAAACTAATATCTAATAAATTAATAACATATTAAACCATTTATGGGTGAATCTCAAGATCATCGATAGCATGGACCAAACCATGTATGACGAACCTCCAAATGAATGTCTCACCATCACACATGTTACACTTAGGGTTTTTTATTTTTTATTAAAGGTATATGTATCTAGACACTAAAAATATTAATATTTACATTATTTTCAATAGAATAATGGTTACATTTACTTATTATTGTAACTTTGTAAATGATTATGATTTTTATATAATTAAAAAATTCTATTTTTGGGTAATATTTAAATTTATTTAAGGAATTTATTTTCATGAATTAATGGATTTATAAAATAAATAATATTTTAATAAAATATTATTATTTAATAATTTTTATTAAATATTAATGATCATATATATTTTTATGAAGTTAAATGTAATTTTTTTAAGGGTTTGAAAAATTTTATTGTCAACAAACCCAGCATTTCCAAACAAATGTCAATTATTTTTTTAAAAGTTAAAATTTCTATATTTATAAATTTATTTGGATAGAATAATTTTTATTTTTTTATTCATAACATAAAAATTATCCAATAGTGAATTTGTCATAATTTTCTGAGATAATCAAATTTTCAGAAAAAATTAAAAACAATATAAATATATGGTATGTATTACGACATAATAATGAATGAAAAGTTATTTAATAAATACAATAAATGGTATCCACAACCATATATATGTTATCCATTTAAAATAATTTGATTTTATATTTATTTTATTAATTTTATAAATCCTTTATGAATCCTCTAAAACCTATAATATATTTTAAGGTTTTAAAATCATTTCTTTAAAGAAATGACTCACATCCACATCACCATGAGTAATATTTTAATATTTCTGGACCTTTCCCTTGTAAAATAATAAAATCCACCCCTCTCTAGGTGAAATCATGGGAAACAATATGGTACGGTTTGTGGGTTTGGTAATTTTATTATATATAGTCCAAAACCTATGTTTGGGAAATAATAAAGAACTCCCTTCTATTTTCCTATATAAACCTACCCTAGCTTCCATTGTTTTCACTAAAAAACCATGTATCACTTCATTCCAATTCCTTATTCTCTCTATAGTCCTCCCAAGGTTCCCCCAAGACCTCAATAGGCTCCTCCCATATATTTGGATTCACCTTCCCAGGGTAAGGGATCCTCTCCTTCTCTCCTTTATTCAAGCATCTTCATTATCTTATGCATTTTATATCTATTTACGAATGTTAATATATGTTATACCATATCCCCATTACTTCCCCTATGATGCCTAAATTATTATTGATCCTCTTCCTTCTCATTAATACCTCTAATGAACATTTATACGCCCCTGTTATGCTACTGAAATTTCACCTTGATTTTCCATTGCAAAATAATTGTGTAGTGAATACCCATACCCATTTGTTATCAGGGGTCTTCACATTTACGAACTCATAATTATTTTATTTTTATATTATATATATTTATTACAAAATCATTTTTTATTGAATAAAATATGATTATAAATTAATCAATGTTGAGTGATCTATATGGCACACTTATGCATGTGAATGAAAAGAAAGTGTTAGGAAAACCCAAAATTATATTATGCTCTGATGATTTGGGTAATGTTTTAGTATCATGAGATATCATAAAAGGTATTAGGAAGTGAACCAAATCAATAATGGTATTTTTTCCATTATTATGTCTTGGTCATTATCCTTGACCTATGTTTATGATTCCATGTTTTAAGTTGTTTCCACATTTCCAATGTTGAATTTATGTTATCATGCTATATCATGCCTCATTGTTCATGTTAATAATTTTCAACCCTTTTATGTCCCATTAATATTACTATTTTATGAAATTTAGTATATTCTTCTTGTTATGACATGTTTATTCCCTTACTGGGATTTATAGATCACCTCTTTCTTATGTATGTCCCTAGGTTATTTAATGGAGTTTTAAGTATAATGGAATATTTTGATCATGATAAGGATGTTTTCAAAAATGGTGATGTATTCCCAGATCTAAGAAGTAATGAAATATACCTAATTCCTAAATATACTAGACTTATCATTAATTCGAGTTGTATTATGGGTACTATTATGTAATAAATAATAAATTAATGTATATTAAATAGCATGGTTGAGATACTAGTGATTTGGAACTAGGATGGATGATGTTATATAGGATGGGGAGGCTTAAATGATGTGAAATAGTTTACTCTTGTGATGGATTGATGCATCAAGTTATGCCTGAGGGTGTTAGGAATGACACAGGAGATGATGGAGAATGTATAAGCTATGTTTAGCTATTGTTGTGGTTAAAGATGAATGCTTGTATTAAATGAATATGTTTAATGGCTGATGATAGGTTTGATTGTTTTATCTGTATTCCTTTCTCCACTACATGAGGCATTTTGATGTTCTTGGTTGCATGTTTCCCCTTGGTGGTATCTTATGATGGTTTAACTAGTGTACCTAGATTATGTAATGAAGTAATAGTGATTAATAAATCACTAAACCCATAGGGTTGCTTCTTATAGATTGAAAATGAGATCTTACTCTTGGGAAACCATGGATTAGGTTTGGATTATTCATGGAGTGCATGGACATGGATTTGGATGGTTAGTGAAATGTAATTTTGAATAATGAAAATGGATTAATAATTATAAATAATGGTTAATGAATTAATTATAGAAATTGAAATGATAAAAAGGAAAGAAATAATTTAATATATCTCTTTAATGCTTGTGTTCTTATAGGATACCTTGGCCCTAGAAGTGGAAAATGGGTGTTTGAGTGATGATAACATCTATTGAGGCTAGGAATAGGTTATTCCCATAGTGTGGTTTTGACCTGTATTATATCATGTATATTTTTTGATTTCATATGCTACCCCACCCATGTCGATTAGGGCGACTGATACCCAGTGGAATCTTTAAGGTTGTCTTCCCCAACACCATGGTGGGAGGATGGATGGTTTGCTACCCCCCCTGGGCCCACTCTCTTGTCTTGGTAGTTACATGTGATATTATGAAAAATGGTTAGTCTTCCCACATATGTGTGTAGATAGATATTAAGGTGTGGGGTTATTTTACACACATGTATCCCTGGATATAGAATCAAAATGATTAATATAGGTATGTTGTGCATAGTTTATGAGGGCTTGAGGTACCTTACTTAGTGAATGGGTTGTGATGGATTGAGTTATAATACCCCATGTATGATACATTTTATATGGGTTTTTCTGGATCCCAAAACTACTCAGTTACTATACGATGATGTGATATGGGATAATGTGATGATGTAATTATGTGATGCACATGTTACATGTTGTGATACTGAGATTGATTTTCTATGACCTGAATTAATTTTTTATATTGATTGATCAAGACGTATGACATTGGTGAAGGGAAAAAACAAGGGTATAATTGGTAATGGGGTACCCTTATTGTTGATATTATATTATAAACTTCCTTGTATGTGATAACTAGTGAGAGATAGCCATGGTGAGGCATGGAAAATGGTATTCCTATTTAGGTGATGAGTTAGTTTCACTATTTTTCACTTTTCTTTATCATTATTTACTAATATTTTCCATGATAGGATCTATAGAGGGACTTATTTATTATATTTTTATCCAAACTCAATGAATATATTAACATTTTCAGGTCATTGGTTGCGAGTTGGATATCGGGTGAGATATTACTAGCTCATGGTTTTGTAGGAGTTTTTTAAAATTTATGGTCTCTGCCATGTTCACCTTTTTGGTACTTGTAGATACCTTCTATTTGTTTTAGTACTTTATGAAATTACATTTATGAACTTGGGATTTATTTAATATATATGTCTGAGTAGGTTTTGATTGATATATTTTTCTTATATCTCTCTTTGGCATTTTCTCAGAGAGGGTAATGCCTCCCATTGTATATTTATTATAGTATTGGTGGTAGTTGCCAACCCGAGGCCTACTGGAGGTGGGACTCAGGTAGTCACCATCTCCATTCTCTCATTTCCCACCAAGTAGAGGTACCCTTTAGGGATAGGGGTTTATGACATGGTTGACCAAACCGTGCAGCATATGTGTCAATAAGTATCCATTTTTAATAGAATCATTTCACACTATTCACACATGTTTTCCCTAACCATGTATCTGAACTATGTGGGTACCCTAGTGTGGCTAGAAAAGAGATCACAATTTGTGAATGGTTTGGTAAACCTTTTGGAAAACTTGCGATACACCCATTTTTTTAAAAAATAAAAACTCCAAAAAAACACCTGTAAGATTTAATATGCATAAATAAAAAACCCCAATAATAACCCTCACTCTCCTATAACACCCAACCAAGGGGAACTTCCCCCCACATGACCCCCCTGACCTTATCATCCAAATCATGATGAATCATCTTGGGATAGTGATGAAAATCGTTCCAGGTTAGGGTTTTGTCCCCACATTTAATATCCTCATCTTTTCTCTCTTATTAATTATAAATCCCCTCATTAATAACTATTAATAAATAACCCTAGGGTGTTGATATGGATGAATCTTTATGGTTTATAAAATATAGGTTTGTTCAATCTCTTCTAGAGTCCACTTATTCTATATTCAAGGGGTGTTTTACTTTTTTTGTGTCCATTAGGGGTAGGTACTTCCATGATTTATCTTTTTTCTTTACATTACATACTTTCTTGGGATTTCTAAGCTATATGCTTTTCAAACATAGTAATGATATTTGAGTTTAAATGGATTTATATATATATATATATATCAATGTTTTTAAGAGCTTATGGTAGATTTATATAATGGTTCTTATGTATTTTCTTCTAGTAATTTCCTTCCACATAGAGTATAATTATATTTTTTACAAATAAAATATTTTTAGTATTTTTTATATAGAAGTTGTGTATTTTATTATTTTTTTATATTTATTTATGGTTTTTTATGTATTTTCATGTGTGTTTAGACGGTTAAATTTTTCATCTTTTCTTTGTTTTTCCAATTTTATTAAATTTACTTATTTCATTTGATTTTTATATACTTACGATTTATGTATGACTATCTCATGTTGTGTTTGGTGTTTATATATATATATATTCATGTTTATATATATATACATACATATATATATATATATATATATATATATTTGTGTGTGTGTGTGTGTGTATACATGCACATATTCACATGATAATGTGTGATTATATGAATTTTTAGATTCATATATATATATATATAAATTCATATGTGTATAACGATAAAAGGGACTTTTTAAAAGTATAATTTTATATTGGAATTTAGTTTTCAAATGATTTTATAAAGGGAATTTTAATCAATGGTATCTAAAGAAAATTCAGTGGCCCATTTGTACTTTTAAATAGAACTATAAATGAAACTATCATTTTTTAACATTATTACTCAGAGTATTATTATTATTTTTGGATGTTTCTAATTCTGTTTTATAGAAAATGTACTATGATAGTCATTGATTATTTTATAAAATAAAAATGTTGCTCATTAAATTATTTCAGATGGATAGTGGTAACATCTTGAAATCTGTTTTATAGAGGGACATGTTCATATTCTTCATAATGAAATATTTTTAGCTATCTATTGCTATTTTTTTTAAATATCATGGTAAATCTTGGGTTCTTGTGTAGTATAACCTAGATTGTATGATTTCAACATTGATATTTATGGTCTTTCCCTAACTAGTGACATAGTTATGTTCACATCCCACTGGCCATATGACATAGAAATTATACTGGAACAAAAAATAGATATTTTTTATTTGACTAATTGATGATATCCTTAATTGGTGATATAGAAGTTATAGGTTCCACTATCCTTAGTGACCTTATGGCATTCCTCCTGTGATACTCGTTGTAAATTATTGGTTGTATGGTTTTTCTCTTGGTACTATTTTACCATATAATACCCATGATTTATATCCCTTCATACATGGACTTTTTATTGTACTTACATGTAATTGTTTATAGCTGATTTGGTTTTATTTTATTAGCTACCTTTTATTATTTTACTTAATAGTGACATTTATGTGTTTGGTGACTTATTTGGTTGTGTTCAATTTTCTTCAAATAATTTTTAGTAATAAATTAATCCAAGTGATAGAAAATTTTTAATTCCAAATAAACAGTGTATTAAAAACTATTTAGGGTATAAAATGATGTTTAGAAATAATTCCATGGATTTTTATCAATACATAATGACAAGAACATATTTTTAAATACTATTTTTAAATAATTTTTTTTGGAATATTTCTTAAAATAGAATTCATATACTAAAATATAAAAATGTACTAGGATATTTATCTCTCTCCGACCTTACACCAAAAGTGTCATTAGACCGACAGGATCTTGGAGGTTCATGTTTTGACTATGAAGAGTTATACTTCTTTGAATCTTTTTTGAGATTGATCCTTGAGTTCATTTGTCTAGTATCTATTGTCATTACCCTTATTCTTATGGTATAATGTTGTATACACAAGACACATTTTCTTAATATTTTCCCAATTTGAATTATCTATAGTCAATAATATTCTAGAGTTTTACATTGATGATAGGGAAAATAATTTGGGCATCCATTAATATTGACCTCCTTTGGTTTTCTGGTTTCTGTAAACATGAAAAAGTTATTCCCTAGAGATGTAATAAGATATCCTAGAACCTCATATTATCATAGAGAATAGTTATTATTATTTGGATCCTTAACTCTCACACATCCCATCTCCTTCATCCCTTCTTATTGAGGATGTTTTTATCAAGGAAATGTGTTGTGAAATATTGATCAGGATATGGAACAAGAAATATAATTAACTCTATCATGATTGTAACACTTTCCACCTATTACCTACCCATTTTCCATTTTTAATTGGTTAACATCGGATAATCATTGGCCTCCCTTTGAAAGAGAGTACACCCCAACATTTGGGCTATTAAATAAATTTTTTTAACCCATTAAGAAATTTCAACAGTTATGAGATGTTTTTAGATCATCATAGAATTTATGTGAACATAACACTACTATATACTCTTATAGTTGCTCATATATATGTAATATTTTATAACCTTCCATAAAATAATAAAATACAAGGCTCTTTTATTATCATAATATCTTCAATTTGAGATGTTAATGACTATTGAAATCCCCAATTTGGAGACAAATTGATAAGAAATTGATGATGTAGATGTTCACATTTTGGAATTGACATGGTAGGGAGGTTACTGGACAATAAAAAATTTAGCTCATCCAATGTCTACATTAAGCATTTTAGACGATCTATCTCTTTTTTCTCTAGTTTATATAACATGGGGCTATAATTGGATAAAATATTCATTAGATGTTGTTCCAAATCACTAGTACCATTAGAGGCTATGAAAATATGTCTTCCAACGTTGGGTGGTGGTGGGGCCATGTCCACCTAGTCAGGGTAATTTCTTTTATCTGGTTCTACCATAGAATTATTTCCCCCTATGGCCTCTATACAAATAATGAGGGATTGGATAGAGTTGAATAACTCTCGTAGTATTGATTTATGATGGGAATCCTAATTATTGATAGTCGGTGAGGCTTGGTATGACCTACTTGCCTACACTTGTGATGGGAACCAAATTTTAATGGGGTTAGGATAGTTGTAATTATGTGATTATATATGATGTTCCAATAGAGGTAAATACTATTAATTAGTGTCTATTAGAGTAAATTAAATTGGTGGTTTAGGTCTAGTTCCAACTGGATGATCAGACCCCTCTCCAGTTGGTGGGGTGGCTTATTCGGGATACAGAACTCCCATTAATTGGGGTACATAGACTCCCACCATGGAGTTATGTGAAATGGGAATATTTCCTCTAAGTAGCTAATTATTTATCCATTTTAATGTTACCATCATAACCACATATCATTGCAATCTATCCTTAGTGGAAGGTGAATTAATCTATTTTAGGATCTATTGATATGACGCTACTCCTTTCCAATTATCTCAAGTTGACACACACCATTGGGTGGTATTAAAATTATTGAGGGTTCCAAATTATGAGTATATCTTTGATTTGGAGTATATATACCATCCTCAAGTAACTCACTACAGACTTCTGGTTAGACCAATACCTCATAATCCAGTTTTTATATATTAGTATTTTCCTTTTCCAAAATAGTGATGATTATATTAACCAAAGAATACTACGTGGTCGAAATCCTATTATCATCCACTTATATGTTATATGGACCAAAAATATCTCATACATATTCATCTAGAGATAATTCTAGTCTCTTTATAGACCTCTCCTCTATGGAAGGTAATTTGGGAATATAAACCCTTTGTGGTTTGACATCTCATCCAACATGTTCCCCAAGAAGTGTCTTACAGATATTGATCAACAAGGAGATTCCAATGAATCTTATTGAGAATTCCCGTAATGGAAAGGATATGTCACACATTATAAATAAAAGTAGATATGTTTCTCATGATACTTCTCATAGGTTGGTGAAGATTAACTCCCTTGGTTAGGGTGGTAATAAATATATAAATTGACCAAGCCCTATGGGTTGGGTTTCTTTCTGTTTCAAATAATTAATCCATATATCATTGGAGTTATTGTGATCCCAAGGGTGGTGGAAGTGGTCATGATGATATAAATTCCCCCAACCTTGTGAGTTCGGATTAACTAATACTACTGACATTATAACCCAGATTTGTTGGGGAATTAATTATCCTAGATGTGATGGTGACAAAATATATAATGAAAATATCCATATCCCTATGGGATAGGTCTTTAACTGATTTTCAATGAAATACTAAAATGGAATACTTTTGTATTTATCATGATTTTACATGAGTATTGGTCTTGTTAAGCAAACATTTTGAGCATGAGATACTTTATTCTAGAGGATTCTCCATGGCATGAAGCCCTTATTTTCAAAACTGGGAGGCATTTTCAATATTATATGTGGATCTATGTATAATCCTTATAATTTTAGGTTTTCGATGAGTTCCCAATTTATAGGATTAAAAATAGTTATTTTGTGATGAACCAACCATCCCGCAAAATCATATTTTGGTCTCGTTACATGGCCCAAGGTAATAAAATTGCAGGATTTCAACCCCAAAGGGATCTAATAACTTCGGAGTGGAGTAAAATATAGTGATACATATTCCCCCACCCTCTGATATTCATGATGGATAAAGTGTTTTCAATTTTCTGTTGGAGTTTCTTTAACCTATCTATTTAAGCATGCTAAATATTATTATGTTTTTTTCCATAATGTTGGGATAATTCCACCTAGAAGGGTATTGACTCATCCATGTGGTAGATATCACCTATAAATTTAATAGTATAATTGTATCTCTTATAGGTAATATGTATTACCTTGAGTTTGGGATGATTTTTCTACAAGTTGAAAAGTAGATAATATATACATTTTGGTTTTATTTCATAGGGAACCACATATTTTGAGGTAGCAATGGGACAAAAGATTACTGGAATATCATCCTTGATCAAAACTTTATACATATTAATGATATTTTATACATTAATAGGGGAATATTACTCTACCTGATCAAACCAAAAAGATATCTTTTTTAGGATGATGAATCTTGATCTATGGGAGGAAGAGGTAATAGTTTCTTCCCTATAATATCTATTGACCACAGTGAAGGTTTTTTAATCTTTTAGAGTGTATCCAAGATAACAATGAATGAATTATGATTATTCCTATACTATTTTCCATACATTGGGGCCCATGAAAATGAAAAAGATGTTGACTCAGACTAGTGGTGTATCTCACCTATCACTTTAAGATGATCGGTGTATCGATCATATTAAATATGTCTCTCCTCGAGGTTGGGATGAGTTTTCCAAAGGTTTAGAAGGAAATAGTCTATAAATTCTACTTTTATTTCTTAGGGAACCTCATATTGGGATGTAGTTGTGGGCCAAAACATGACTGAAATATTTCCCTCATCTATAATGCTCCACATATCCTCATTATTTTTCTCATTGTAAAAGGCATATAACTCAACCTTATTTGACCACAAATTTCCCCTTTCAGAGGATGATGATGAAAGAACCATGGGAGGAATAGATGATGGTTGTTTCCCCTAACTATATATTGATCTTGGTGAGGGTTATTTCCTCAAATTATGTGTAATAATGTGTAATTGTTATACCTATTTTTATTCAAAATTAACGTATATATGACTTCTCAATTTCAATTCCAATCTTCTTAAAATCCTCATATATTAACTACATATTATAATTTATTTCAAATAAAAGTAGAGGCCATATTTTCTTGATCATTTCCAAAAACATATGGGAAAAATATAGTTTTTATTATGGGTGAATTCTCTAATACATCATCCATATCATTACCTTTTCATCATGACATTGATAGTGACAACATGATAAAGTGAAAACAAATACAATAATCAATCCAAAGGAACTTCATTAAGTTCATTAGATTAATTTTTTGTCCTATTAAGACCAATGATGCTTAATGGAGACCATAATAAATATGCGATGAAGTGGTTTTTGATGGAAATAAATTCAATGGATTTCCAAAATATTATATGAGATTAATATGGAAGGATTTTACAAGCATTCTACAATGATTATAGAATGTGTTAGAATTATAATATGTATCATTTGTTTCTAAAATAGTTCCATGTAGAAATATAAGGAGATATTTTGGATGTAATACATTTTAGAGAACATTTATCAACTGTCTAATGTAGGAATGTTAAATGATTAAGCATCATAGGTAATATGTATAATTAGAGTGACATTATATATCCTTTTGATGATAAATAATGTTTCCATTATCAACATGATTTCCAGTTCATTGAGGGAAGTTGATCTCTTAGAAACACTATACAGACTAATGGTTTTGTGTAATGAACATCCAAATAGAGTTGGACATGTATTTTACTTATTAATAGGTGTTTATGAAAAAATAATATATTTTATATACATATTTTTATTGTTGGGTCCTATAAGTACTCTTGAAGATATATCCTTGTGATTGATATGGGGCTTGGTTTATCACATTCTTATCACTTGGATGAATAACCAAATTAAAGAATGAGGCTCATAATTAGAGGATGTGTTTAAGTAATTATAAAGGTATTCTGATAAGTATTTGAACATATTATGGATACTATAAAATATTGGAGAAGAAGTGTAGAATTGGAAATAAATGAATTTGGTGTAAAACCATGTTAAGATAAATCACATTGTAATGTCTTTGTGTTACATTATGATTCAGTTTTAAAGTTACTGATTGAAACTTAAATTGATTAATCATGTCCTGAGTTAATGTTTACTACACTATAATATGTTATAATAGAGGATTAATTTAAAATCACATGAGAATCATGCATTGATAAAACTTGGATATGTCATGATATTATTTTAAAAAATCATGGGGTATATCCTACATGGGTATTGTGTCATGATTGAGGGACATGATTTTTCTATGTGAGGATATTTTTTAGAGTTTGATACTATCATTTCACAATCTAGAAAACACACCACAATAATGTATTTCATAAAAAATATTGACATATTTTTGTACCATTTTTTCTTAGAAGATAATGAGAGCACACCATAGCATTGTTGGTCACACAACGATACAGTAAATGTTAGTGAGAATCAAAGTATATTTTTTTATATTCAAAGAGATTGAATCTAATAATTTTGGCATTGAATTTCACTAAATATCCCATCATGATTAACTGTACTACTTTACAATTTGATGTACTTCATTATGATAAGTATCGTCTGATCATGAAAATATATTCTTCTAAAATAGGTTTTTTATTTCCAAAAAATAATTATATTATGATTATATAATAATAAAATATATTTAAAACATCAGTAACATATTTCCAATAAATTAGTCAGTGATTAATAGGAAATATGAATAAGGAATAGTTTTCATTTTAATAAACCATTTTCCAATATTAATAGCTTTTTACTATATTTTAGGATTTTATTTAAATATTTAATTTTAAAATATTAGAAATCTAGTTTGAAAAAATTAACATTAATTTTTAAATATTAAAAAAGAATATGATATTAAGATGAATTTTTGAGTTTTTTATAAAAAGGGTTTTTTGTGGAATAGTTAGAAATACCATTTTTTATACATAACATGAATTTTATGAAATTATTAGTATGTAAGTGTAACGAACTGAACTATTGAATAATAATTTTTCCTTAAATTTTTTGTGTTATTTTATTTTATACTCATCAAAACTATATCATTTAATTATTTAAGTGAGTATAACTAAAATGAAACTGTTCGGTTTCGACTGTTATATGATTGTTGGTCAAAATGACCATTGGAAACTATACTCTTAACGTTATGATTATTGTTTATAAATACAAATGATCATGGTTAATTAATACAGAAATAATATTCGATGGCCTCATCCAATAGACTCTGGCCATATGAATCCCATATGTCTGAGCTTGGGAAGGAGGTAGCATCACTGGGCTTTCCTCTGGACCAAGCCCAAGCCGAACTCCAACATGTTAAGCATGAAATGAATAGATTAAGGGAGAAGATCAAGCTGATAGAAATCACCACTCAAGAAATGTTGTCCAAGCCACCCCAAGATTCTATCGCCATTTCACACCTTACTCTTCGGTCCTATGATGGTGTTATAAAGGGTTATGTAACGAGGTCTTAGTTACTTTGTGTAATCTTTGTGTATAAATAAAATTATTCTTTCTTATTATGGTAAAATTTGTGAATTTAAAATATCAATATAAATATTGGATAAATTTATAGAAGTTATATATTATTGATGAATAATGGGATAAGGGAATTTTAAAATATTTTTTAAAACTTTATATAATTAATAATGTGATATCATTTTCAAAAAATGGTCTTCCACAATTGTGATCCTTAACATCCCAAGTAAATATGGAATATAACATTTTCATATTTATTAATATTTGTGAATTAAATATTAATTTTACTTTAAAGTGGATACTATGTTCGATGGCGTACCTGATATGTGACAATAGGTTTCTTTGAAATCTTACGTAGCACACAACGTTGAGTTATACAGAAAAATAAAAATATAATATTATTATTTTAAATGGTAGTTAAATCCAAGCCATTGTATTGGAGGGAATGAATAGAACTAACTTCAATATGATTATATATTTTTGTTAAATGTTTTTACATTTTGCCAAAAAAAATCAAGGCTTAAAATGTAAATGAATTCTATTTTAAGCATAAATACTCTAATATTATTTAAAAGCTTGATTTTCCTCCTTTTAATGGAAAACTCTTTTTAAATCTAGTTTTTTCTCTTTTATATGTTCTATTTGAAAAAATAAAATTCTTATTTATAATTGGGACATCAAAATTTACTTTGGGTAAATTTTTGGAATTTTTCTGATAAAGTTTATTTTTTAATGAATCATGAAAAATACTGTATATTAATTCAAAATTGCCTTTTAATATAATTTATTAATATGGTTAGATTATCTTTTTAAATGGTTTTAAAGTGTAATAATATTATATTTTGACACTTTAATCCAATTTTTTTCATTGGAAGTAATTTCACTTTGAAATTGGACATAAACAAGCGTCAATCTTTTGTTAGTTATTATTTCTTAAAAACACTCTTTTTGTTTTTAGAACGGGAATTAATTTTAAATTAATTTATGCCACTTATGTTTTTTGAATTTGGAAAAATTCATTCCATATTTGGAATCAGGAGTTCCAAATTATGTAAATAGGTAAATTGTTTTAGACATTATGAATATTTACTTCAATAAATATTTTATTTACCATGGTTAAAAGGTAAATCTGGTAAATAAGGGTAACAAAATAATATTATAATAATATTAAATTACCCTAACATGTGTCATAATCCTATTTGTTGATACATTTCCAACCATGGTAATACTTGGGTCGATTTTAGGACCCCATGGAACCACATGGGAGTGATAATGACACATTATATTAATTAATTTAAAGTAAAGACAAAAATGACATAAACATATATCTTTTAGTAAATCAAATTTTACATGGCGTTATATAAGTTATCTATTTGAATATAATAATTAATTTTAAAGATAAAAATATTTCCTACATCATTTTAATTATTTTATAAATTTTATAAATCAAATAGATAAAATTATTTATGACACAATAATGATACAGTTTTTACCTCATTAGTGAATGATTTAAATAAATAAGATTATAAAAATTAAAAAAAAATCCAAAACCTGTCAAATTCTTATTGTATTATTTTCTTTCGAACATGAGTCATCTTATATTCAACTTTAATTATTTTTTGACCTTTAAAAATGTAAAATTATTATATAGTAAAATAATATTTTTAAACTTTCCTAAAGAGCCCCTCCTCCCCCTTATAAAAATTCATCACTCTAACCCATTACTGACACCTCTAAATACTCTTGGTTAGTACAAGCTATACCTATTTAAGATTTTTACATCCCCATATTCCACCTAAAATCCTTACCTTAGGAAAAATACACTTCAATAAAGCCTTTTGGTTCAAACCAAAAGGAGATACCCAATTTAAAGGTAACGTCTTCTCTTAAGATCTTTTATTATATTTTACTTCTCCAACCCCCTAAACTCTTTTTATTCATTTATTTTATAAAAAAACAGAATAATAAATATACGAGGTTGTTTTTATGATAGTTATTAGAACTACACACCCACACACCTCCATCTAATGGGTAAAAAACATACTGTTTCTGTGGATGACGAACTACTTCCTCAAGAAACGATGATTGTTCAATATTCTCCTCCCACCTCAAATGGTGGCCATTATGAGGGAACTGTATTTATATCTAATATATATTATGTTCATGTTTTCTATATTCTTCTGTAATTTTTATTTACAAACAGTCCTTTATGCTTTCCAATATGTGTAAACATGAAAATTTCATTTGAGGAAGTGTGGACTACCGCCCCCTCAAGGTGATATGATTCGTTCACGACATACATGGAATGTATAAAGGATAGAGTTAATGAAATTATATAACATATATATCATATTACATTCTATTGGAATTAAAATATACCTATGTAATATTCATTTTCCATTCCTTTTAAAAATGGAAAAAATGAATGTAGCGTTCATGCGTAAGTACGACTTACCGTCTTCATGAACGATGCATTCCATTCCTTATATCCAAATGTTATGTAATATAATAAATACATATATATACTGGATATATAGGATATATATGATATTTTAATCATGAATATTATTCTTAAGCTAATATAATTTTGACCTCATTGACAATTTTTAATTATAACATGTTAATTTTTTACTCAAGTTCCAAACATTGACAAAATATCCGATATGAACTCAAATAATTAACTAATTTTTATAGAAAGGTAATAAGAGATATAAAAGGAATAATAAAATTGAAAAAGTTTCTTAATCAAGTTGTAATTAACTAAATTTTTTTATTCAGGAAGAACAAGGAACAAACGAGTCAAGTCGGACATGATGTAAGGTGTTTCTTATCACGCTTTTAATTCCGTGAGATTTCTATTGTTCACCACTTATTTATTGCATGTGGTGTATTTTGTACATAAATTTGATATATATTATCATTATTATCTTTATATTCATGGTATTATGTTATTCATTTTGTGGTTATTAACTTTTGTTCATACGACTCGGTTGATTGCAATGTGGCAAGGGGTTTTCATCTCACTTTTATTCTCGTGAGATTCATGCCATATTTGACACTATTTACTTTTGTGTGGTGTATGTACTTCCCATGATTTTATTCTTTGTGTAATATAAATTAATTTAAGGGTATTTACATATTCATTGTATGATCCTTCTTTCATGTGGTGTATGTTTCGTATGTTACCAAATCGGTAAGGGAACCTTTCACCCTCCTCTTTTTAAAAGACTTTTTTTTGTTATGTCTTTTAATTTAAATATTGTTATATTGGGATATGTTATTATATATACTTATTGTTGTAAATTTTATTTCCAAGTGATGAGATACCATTTTTTCTCCCATCAACCCATTTTATGAATTTTAAAGTGACACTGTTAGGCTGTCGAATTTCTATAGGAGAACCTGTTGACGCAATTTCAATTCTTTGGGTCAAACTTCTACTTGTTTATTATGTGGTGATATCAATATGTTTGAATGAAATACGATTGATTTACCCGGAATATCCAATCATATTGAGTGTATTTATATTTTTCACACATAATTTTGTAATTGATTTATCCTTAATCTAAAGATACGGTTTTTATAAGGGATTTCATCTCAATTTAAATTCCATTGAGACTTCATTGTTTTTATGAGCCAATTCACTTTTATAGGGTGTATATTATTTCCTTTGGAATATTATACCATGAATACATTTATTCTCATGATAGTATATCTTTTTGATTACATTTTATTCCTCAATTATTTGTATTCAATCATCTCTCATTTGGTTAGGAACTCTTTAACTAAAATATCATTTTAAATTTTTTAAATATTTATTATTATAAATATTTCACATTAATGTATATGTTTTAAAAATGGTTTTAAGGATTTATTTATACGAAAATTAAGGTTTTAAAATGTTAATTCCTATAAAATATTCAAAGTGTTATGAGACACTTTGATTCAAAAATATCTTTATTAAATGTTTTAAATTGTTTTGAAATGGTTTGATAAAGCATTGATTATGTATATATCTTGAAATAATATATTGTGATTTCAATGTGGAAATGCTATATTTCCTTTATGCTTGTTTTAAGTGTTATGAATATGTTATGGTTCCTGGCCATTGTTTACGTATATGGGTAGTTTTGTGATAAACCTAGGGCGGGTGAGCCTGAGATTGCTCTCCAATGAATTGGATAACGTGATAGAGTTAAACGTTAATGTTTCTCCTAAGAGATTTAGGGAATATACTATGATGGGTATTCCAAATGTAACTCCCTACATAGCTGTGAAAGATATAATATAAGTATGTTATGTATTCCCTAATTTACCTTTATGATATATGATTTCTATGTGTTATTCATAAATCTTATGGTTTCATGAGGTATGTTATGATTGAAAAGAATGGTTTTGTTGGTTTGTATTTATTGATGGGATAATGTTTTCTTCCCTTATTTTATAACCATTAATGATATTTTTATGCTCATCCCAAGTATTTTAAATGTTTTTCACAGGACTCAAAGATAAATAGGGCCATGGATGGGATCAAGGAAAAGTCATGCTCTCTAAAACATGGAACTAAACAAATTTTTTTTTTGAATTTTTATTTTATGAAAAAAACAGAAACTAAGTAGAAGTGTCTACTTTGTAATTTTTGAAATGTAATGTAATAGTTATGTCCTAATTCTATAAAACACTAAACCTAAAAATATCCTCTATGTGAATTCTTGATCTAACTCAAGATTAAGAATTGTTTAAGGCTGGGTACTTATAGGTATTATCATAGGTCGGTTTAGACAAATTTAGGGATTAGAAGTTTTCATTAAACACATGGTTTGTCCCTATGTCTATTATTTCAATTAAATCCTTTTTTTATAACTTTTTCAGATCAAGAAAAGTCGGTAACAAATGGATGGAGGAGGATCTCAAACGACATTCTTATCTTTTACTGATGACATGCTTGCAATAATTATTGCAAAGTCATGTTCAGATGATTGTGAATCTTTTTCTAGCATAGAACTCACTTGCAAGCAGTTGTTTGAGATTTCAAACACCTTCACTATACCTTGATATCATTATGGATCATGGGTTGTATTTAATCATATCATATTTTTACAATATTCTCATATTTTAAAGAAAGTTAAATATTATCAAGGCATTTTCAAATATTTTACCTTATCACATGATTTTGAAGAATATTATGATTTTGAAAATGGTGCTGAAGAAGGAGACCCTTGCACAAACTATTTATATTTTATTTTGCAATATAGTCTCTTAGGACATACTTATAGTATTTTAAAACGAGCATTGATTGAATGTTTCAAACCAAACTCGGTCCGACTGTTTTATAAAAATCGTGTTTTATCAAATGTTTTGAAATTATATGCCAAACATGATTATTTTCCAAAACAATTTTTCTTCGAACACTCATTTGATCCAATTTTTACAAGGTGTATTTGGATTAATGAAGCAAATGATTTAGAAGGATCTATAAATCATTTATGCAATGCATAGACCGTATAACTACATGAACAAGATGATGATTAATCCATATGCACACCATGATCAATGTACAATATTATTTATTTTGGGAATAGTTTTTTATTATTATATGAAAGTGAAAAGAAATGAAAATATATAAGATGTTGAAGTCTTAATTTATTGGTAAGAAAATAAAAGGTATAATAAAACCTTTTAGGTTAAAACTTTTTAGGGTTATTTTTGAGTTTTATAAAAAGGACAACACACAAACCGTGTGACAACCCATCGCGTCGGACAAAACTGTGGGAATCAAACCCACAACCACAGTTCAATTGGTATTTATCACCTACCACTACCCTATGTGATGTCCCTGGTTAGTATTACTTATTCTTTTTAGTTAAATGATTTTATGGATCAAGAATTAGTTGATTTTGGGAAATTATGTTTTTTAATGGATATCCTTAATATAGGAAAATGATTTGGTGATTAAGTGATAAATGTTATTTTGGAAGACGTTCTCTCTTTTGGGGAACATTATATGCATAAGGGAAATAGAATACTATGTGATCTCATTTGTGGAGTAATGGTTGAAATTTTATTGTGGAAGAATCTATGTTTTTATGTAGACATATGGTGATTTTGGTTATTTATAAAAATGATTAACCAATCATAGAGAATATTTGATTAGGTTAATTACACTTCAGTATGAGACTTTAAGAGTAGTTGATTTTATTTGGAGATAAATGTTAAGATTATTCATGGAAGACTATGTGATTAAATTCTTATGAGTTTTGGGTTTCAATCTTAGGTTGGGTTACTTTGAAGAAGTTTAAGGATAGTTTTGTATTGAATAGTCATTCTTGAACTTTGGGTACTATTTATTGAAATTTATATATTAAGATTAGTATTTTTTGTTATAAAGGATTATCTTTTTTGGGGGATTATCTGATATAGTACTAACCATTTTGGTTTTGGTCGATGTATAAAGAAAAGGTAAATATATGGTTCATATTTTGTGGATCATGTTATACTCTAGAAGTTGATTCTAGTGCTTTTTATGTGACCAAGTCAGTTTAAATACTCATTGTTTGGAGAAAAGAAGAGTTTATGGTAGAAATTTAGTAAATGATGAAAGTCTACATGACAAGTAATTATGTGTCCATATGTTCCTAGTCAAACTCATAAATAAATTCCTCAAATTTATGAAAAATAACTTAAAAAAAAAATTGTCTATTTACTTTTCAAACTGGGAAACCAATGACCGTTTAACACATCACATGTTTTTTGTTTTCTGGTTTTTAAATTTCTCTTAATCATGTTTTATATCACTCTCCAATAGAACATGACACTTAGTTTCTCCTCCATATCCATGTTTTCATGGAATCCTAGTATGTATTATCTTGGGTGACCTTTTTACTTTTATTATTCCTTTTATATTGATATTAATATTGACTATTTTTCCGATGTGGGACTTCTAATGATGTTTCTAATCCTAATTTTAAAATTTCAAGGATGCAATTCTCAAAATGGGGGAAGGATGTAACATCCAAGGTAAATATGGAATATAAAATTTTCATATTTATTAATATTTGTGAATTAAAATTTAATTTTACTTTAAAGGGAATTCTATGTTCGATGGAATACCTGATACATAACAAAGATTTTCTTTGAAATCTTATGTAGCACACAATGTTGAGTTATACTGAAAAATAACAATATAATATTATTATTTTAAATGGTAGTTAGATCGTAGCCATTTTATTTGCAGGAATGAATATAACTAACTACAATATGATTATATATTTTTGTTAAATGTTTTTACATTTATCCAAAAAAAAATTAGTGTCTTAAAATGTGAATGAATCCTATTTTATGCAAAAATACTCTAATATTCTTTAAAAGGTCGATTTATCTCCTTTTAATGGAGGACCCTTTTTAAATATAGTTTTTTTCACTTTTATATGTTCTATTTGAAATAATAAAATTTTTCTTTAGAATCGGGATATAAAAATTTACGTTGGGTAAATTTTTGGTATTTTTCTGATAAAGTTCATTTTTTTAATGAATAGTTAAAATATTGTATTTTAACTCAAAACTGCTTTTTAATCTAATTTATTTATATGGTTTTATTATATTTTTAAATTATTTTAAAAGATTAATTAGATTATATTTTTACCCTTTAATCTAATGTTGTTCATTGGATGTAATTTCACTTTGAAATTGGACATAAACAAATGCCAATCATTTGATAGTTATTATTTCTTAAAAACACGACTTTTGTTTTAACAACGGTAATTAATTTTAATTTAATTTATTCCACTTTTGTGTTTTGAATTTGTAAAAATGGATTCCATGTTTGGAATAAGGAGTTCCAAATTATGTAAATATGTAACTTTTATTTTTAGACATTATGAATATTTATTTCAAAAATATTTTATTTACCCTAGTTAAAAGGAAAATCTAGTAAATAAGGGAAACAAAATAATATTATAATAATATTAAATTACCCTAAAACGTGTCCTAATCATATTGGTTGATACATTTCCGACCATGGGCATCCTTGGGTATATTTTGGGACTCCATGGAGCCACATGGGAGTGATAATAACACTTTATATTAATTAATTTAAAGTATAGACAAAAAATGACATAAACATATATCTTTTAGTAAATAAATTTTTTCATGGGGTTATATAAGTTATATTTTAGACTATAAATATTCATTTTAAATATAAAAATATTTTATACATCATGTTATTTTTTTTATAATTTATTGACATCAAATAAATAAAATTATTTACGACACAATAATGATGCATTGTTTACCTCATTAATGAATGATTTAAATAAATAAGATTATAAAAATTAAAATAATATCAAAAACCTATCCTATTATTATTATATGATTTTATTTATAACATGAGTCATATTATATTTGACTTTAATGAGTTTTTGATCTTTAGAAACTGAAAATCATTATATAATAAAATATTGTTTTCAAACATTCTTAAAGAGACCCTCCTCCCCCTTAAAAAAACCCAACACTCTAACCCATTACTCACACCTCTAAATCCCCTTGGTTCATCCAACCTATGACAAATTAAGATCCAAACATACCCATATTCAACCTAGAATCCATAACTTAGGCATAAGACACTTCAATAAAGCCTTTTGGTTTAAACCAAAGGGAGATACCTGATTTAAAGGTAACATCTTCTCTTAAGTTCTTTTCATTTATTTTACTTCTCCAACCCCCTAAAATCTTTTTATTATTTTATTTTATTGAAACAACAGTATAATAAATATACTTGGTTTTTTATGAGAAGTATTCGAACTAAACATCCACACACCTCCATCTAATGGGTAAAGAACATACTCTTTCTGTGGACGGCGAACTACTGCCTCACGAAACGATGATTGTCCAATCTTCTCCAAACACCTCTAATGGTGTCCATTATGATGGAACTATATTTATATGTGATATATATTATGTTTATATTTTATATATTAGTATGTAATTTTTATTTACAAACATACCTTTATGCTTTCCAATATGTGTAAACACGATAATTTCTTTTGAGGAAATGCGGACTACCGCCCCCTCAAGGTGATATGATTCGTTAATGACATACAAGGAACGTATAAAAGATGGGGTTAAT
Organism: Viscum album; assembly: GCA_963277665.1. NCBI lineage: Eukaryota > Viridiplantae > Streptophyta > Magnoliopsida > Santalales > Viscaceae > Viscum > Viscum album. The sequence continues at coordinate 729,176,308 of OY728167.1, read as the reverse complement.
GAAATTATGTAAGACACATATCATATGAAATTATACATTAATTAAAATATACCCATGTATCATTCATTTTCCATTCCTTTTAAAAATGGAAAAAATGAAAATATTGTTCATGTGTACGTACGGCTTACCGTCTCCATGAACAGTGCATTTCATTCATTATCTCCAAAAGTTATGTAATATTATAAATAAATATATATATATATAGTATATATATTATATTTATGATATTTAAATCATTAATATGATTCTAGAGATAAAATAATTTTGACCATATAAACAATTTGTAATTATAACATGTTAATTTTTCACTCAAGTTCTGAACATCAACAAAATGTCTGATATGAACACAAATAATTAAATAATTGTTATATCAAGGTAATAAGTGATATAAAAGGAATAATAAACTTGAAAAAGGTTATTAAGAAATTATAAATTAACTTAATTTTATTATTCAGGAAGAACAAGGAACAAATGAGTCAAGTCGGACACGATGTAAGGGGTTTCTTATCTCACTTTTAATTCCGTGAGTTTTCCATTGTTTTCCACTTATTTATTTAATGTGGTGTATTTTGTATGGAAATGTGATATATATTATCATGATTGTAATTATATTAATGGTATTCTATGATTAATTTTTTGTTTATTAACTTTTGGTCATATGACTCAATTGATTACAAGGTGAAAAGGGGTTTTCATCTCACTTTTATTCCTGTGAGATTCATGCTATATTTTCCACTATTTCCTTTTGTGTGGTGTATGTACTTCCCATTATTGTATTCTTTGTGTAATATAATTTAATTTATGGGTATTTACATCTTCATTCTATGATCCTTCTTTCATGGGGTGTATGTTTCCTATGTTACCAAATCGGTAAGGGAACCTTTCACCCTCCTCTTTTTTAAAGACTTATTTTTGTTATATCTTTTAATTTACATCCTATTTTGTTGGAATATGTTCTTATATATCTTTTTTTCTGTTAATTTTATTTCTAGGTGATGAGATACCCTTTTTATCTCTCATCAAATCATTTTCTGAATTTTAAAGTGACGTTGTTAGGCTGTCAAATTTTTATAAGAGAACCTGTTAACCCAATTTCAATTCTTTGGGTTAAAGTAGTACTTGTTGATTATGTCATTATATGAATATGTTTTAATGGCCTATGATTGTTTTACACTGAATATACAGTCATATTGAGTGTATTTATATTTTTCAAACATAATTTTGTAATTTATTTATCCTTAATCTAAGGATACCATCTTTATAAGGGATTTCATCTCAATTTACATTCCATTGAGACTTCATTGTTGTTATGAACCAATTAACTTTTATATGGTGTATATACAATCCTTTGGAATATTATATCATGAATACCTTTATTTTCATGATATTATAACATTTTGATAAAATTTTATTCCTCAATTGTTTTGTATTCAAGAATATTTCATTTGGTTAGGAACTCTTTAACTAAAATATCATTTTAACTGTTTTAAAGATGTATTCTTATAAATCTTTCACATTAATGTACATGTTTTAAAAAAATATTTTAAGGATTTATTTATATGTAAATTAATGTTTTAAAATGTTAATTCCTGTATGAGATTCAATGTGGTATGGGACACATTGATTCAAAAATATCTTTATCAAATGTATTAAATGGGTTTGAAAATGGTTTGATAAAGCATTGATTATATCTATATATTTAAATGATATATTGTGATTAAAATTTGGAAATGTTATCTTTACTTTATTATTGTTTTAAGTTTTATGAATATTTTATGGTTCATATGTATTGTTTACATATACAGTTGGTTCCGTGATAAACCTAGGGCGGGTGAGCCCGAGATAGCTCTCTACTACATTGGGTAATGTGACAGAGGTAAACATGAATGTTTCTCCTAAAATATTTAGGGAATATAATATGATGATTATTCCAAATGTAAATCCCTACATATTTGTGGAATCGATAATGTAGTAATGTTATGTATTCCATACGTAACCTTTAAGATTTATGATTTCTGTGTGTTATTCATAAATATTATGATTTAATGAGGTATGTTTTGATTTAAAAGTATGGTTTCATTGGTTTGTATTTATTGATGGGATAATGTTTTCTTCCCTTATTTTGTAACCCTTGCTAAGATTTTTATGCTCATCCCAAGTTTTTGAAATGTTTTTTCATAGGACTCAAATATGAATAGGGTCAAGGATTGGATCAAGGAAAATTCATGCTGTCTGAAACATGGAACTAAACATGTTTCTTTTTTTAGAATTTTTATTTTATGAAAAAAATGGAAATTGAGTAGAAGTTTCTAATTTGAAATTTTTGAAATGTAATGTAATAGTTTTCTCCTAATTATATAAAACAAAAAACCAGAAAATTTCATCAATGTGAAATCAGGATTTAACTCAAGATTAAGTATTATTTAAGGTCGGGTCCTTATATGATCAGTATGAAATTTACATTCTGATAAGATCAACTTAATTTTTGGTGAATAATAAATTATGAATAGTTATATTACCCTTAGGAATAGTAATTTGACCAATGGAATAGTAATCCTACATAATTAAGTGTAAATATAATTTAGGCATCTTTAATGGTAATGTGATATAATAGCATAAGTAAAAAAATGTTTCATAATTTATTAGTTAAGTATTAGTATTTTTTTCTAGTAAATTGTGTTTTTACATAAATATTAAATATATCATAATTATAAAATTATTTTCATAGAATGGAGTTCATTTTTGAATTCCGAGAATCGATATTAGGTTCGGGTGAATTAATGATATTTTTATAAAAGGTTTTGTTTTTCGGTGAATAGTAAAAATACAATTGTGAGTTTCGGTGTGTTTAATGACATCATTAATGATGAAATAATGATTTAATAATTATGGTCGAATTTTATACAGTAATATATGTTATGAGGTTTCCCAATTGATCAATACCATGGGGAAATACCATGGGCATGCCCATGGTTTTTCATATACCACTAATAAGGCATCCCTTGGAAATTAATAAAATATTCCCTCAATTTTTCTATAAATAACAACCCATTCCTTCATTACTTTAATTCCAAATCACTTATAAAAAATTATCTGGTATTTTACCTCTCAATTAGTCCTCCCAAGGTTCCCTTAATCCCCCAATGGTTCCAACCTTTGAGTTTTTGAAGCTACTCTTCTAGGTAAGGGAACCTTTCACCCTCCTCTTTTAGTCAAGAAATTATCTTATGTTATGTCTTTTAAATTCCATTTTATTATGATGGGTTATGTTATTATATATTATTATTACTATCCATTTTATTTCCAAATGATTAGATACCCTTTCCACTCTCATCAACTTATTTTTCTTAATTTTAAGAGATTTCGTTAGGCTGCTGAATTTTCATAAAGGGAATTCTCAAATTCTTTTTTTCTATTCAAGTTCTATTTTATGTGATATAACTTTCAAGATTTATAAAATTTTCTCATTTCCACTTTTTTTCTATACCTCTACTATATTATGAGTCATTTATGGATGGGATACCCTTGTACTCTCTTTTTTTAATGTTATTTAAAACCTTGTTGTATAGCCATTATGCTGCAGAATTTTCATCTCAAAATCTCCCTCTCGTTTTCTCAAGAAATTATATTATTTTATTTATGTGTATACCAAAACCTGTTTTTTCTATGAGAATTAATAAATGCATAAAATGATATTTTTTATTCTGGAATTTACATACATGAAACCCTCATTCCTTTTCCATGGGTTATAAATTACATAATGATCTTTTTTTAAGAACTTTTTAAAACATTGTGATTTTGATATGAAACCCATTTATCTTATTCACTTTGGGTTATTTATGAAATGTATTATTATGATCTATGTGTCTCTCATGAAAATAAATACATATTAAGGGTTCTACCTTATAGAACTCCAATGGATTGGGTAATAAAATAAATCCTTAGAGATGACAAATTTTATGATACCTTGGTGAATAACCTTGGTAATTTTATGACACTTTGGTGATATGTTCATGAATGTCTAAAATAAATTGTTTAGACACATATTCAAGTTATTATTCATGTTATTGTTATTATTATATTACCATTCTTTCATTTCTCATGTATTTATGTATTTCATAATGTTCTTATTGATATCACAAGTAAATAGTTTCCCTTGTTTTTCTTTACTCATCCTTCTGCTCACCCTTTACTATGATGTATGTATCCAGGTTATGATATGAATTTATTTTACTTAGTATGAACCTATGATGAATCCTTAAAGGTTTACTAGATGAATGTTTTATGTTTTCATGTATTATGTTCCTGATTTCCAAGACACTAGACTTTAAAGATCATCTGTTTGTAAAATGTAATGAAAAGTTATGTAAAAAAAAGGCGGTATGACATAGTAAGTATGAACTAAAAAAATCATAAGAATAAATATGTACTTTATATATTATTTAATTATTTTAAAATTTTTGTTTAATCTAAAAACCTATATTTCATATTTCATATTTTATATTTTCTCAAAAAAAATTCAATGAATTATATCTTTTTATTTCAAAATAAATTTTCATCAATTTTATAATTTGAATAAAATGAAATGGATTTAAAATTTAAAATCCTTAGTTAGAAATTATATAATAAGGACCACATTATTTTTGGGCACAAAGTTCAAGTTTTCTTAAGTAGAAACGTGTTACCACCGTATAAGCTAAAATGATAAAAGTAAAAAATATAAGATTAAAACACCTCAAACATGTTTAAAACATGTATTTAATTGAGTTTATGATGTTATTATAAACCTTATATCTTTAAAAATAAATTATTTCTAAATTTTGTAGCCACTATCAATTTTTAACATGTTCTTATTTTATATTAAGTTGAAATATTTTTTAAAAATATCATTCTCACCATTTATAAAAGGGACCTATCACCGACCCTTCAAGGCAATCATAAAAATTATCTTTCCTCATGAAAAAATAACCTATTTCTATATTTATAAGACTATTTCCCTCTATTTATTTTCTATTAATGATAGATTATTCTATTTTGTCTATTTCCAAGAGTTATTTTTAAGGAAACCTAAAAGTGCTCACCGTGAGTAATAATTTTTACATAACTTATTTTATTTCTATTATTATTTTCCCATTATAATTTTAAAATAAACATTTAGTTAAATTATTATTGGTTATATAATTTATTTTATTATGCTATGGTAATAATAGGTAATCACATTTTCAATATTTTATTAAGAAAAACAAAACTAACATTCATGTGTTTTGCGGACTACCGTATCCACGATGCAACATGTTTCGTTTTACATCACCACCTTAAAATCATTGTATAAAGTGTAATATAATAAAAATTATGATTCTTATATCATTTTTTTGCTATAAAATATTAAACCATATTACTCCTTTCTATTGATCTATGGAGAACGAAATCATCAACCTTGCATACATGTGGACTACCACCTCCATTGAACTATTTTTCATTTCATCACCGCCTTACATGGATGGTAATGAGGATTAGATTTAAGGATAAATATTACTTTTATGATATATTTAAGGTTTTGGTATGAAAATTTTTAGAACCTATTAATGTTATGATCAATAAAATATTGACATTAATTTAATCATTTAAAACGAGCAAGCTAAGAGGAAAATGATCTCTTATTTATAATTAATGGATTGATATAAATTATTTTCTCATTATAATTATATATAATTCTGTCATATTTCCATAATAATAAGAAAATAAGATTGTTATTATTGATTTATAATTAAATTATAAATAAAAAACATCCTAATCATCTATTAATCATAGTAAGTTCATGTTTGGGTCGGTTTGAACACCTACTTAAATAACACTAGGAATTTATAAAATTAATGACTATGTGAAAATATTTACTAGTATTATATGATATAAGTATGTAAATACACTTTTTTGGGTTATTTTATGTCTATAAAAGAATTTAACTCATTAGTTAATAAAACACCATTCATTTTATAAGAATAAAAAAAATGATCATCGCTAATTTCATCTTCATGGTTTGTAACCGAAAATACTATGGAATAAATTCATAACCTCTATAAATATCATGTAAAATTTATTAAATTACATTTTATTATCTTTTAATTATGAAATTGTTAATAATGATGTATACCCACACTGTTTTTACAAAACTACTTGAAAGCGGTAAAGATTACTTACAGTCGTTGTTGAAAATATATAAAAAATAACTTATATATGTGTGAATGTATATAATAATTATAAATGAGAAAAATAAATGGTTATAGTAGTCAATAAGGATCATTATTATTTATTTAATAATCTTATTTTAATTATTTGTGACATTTGGTGCAATTTTATAATGAATAAGGACATAGGTATGGGTTTTCGTCTCAAATTCCCCTATTTGAGTCATATTTGGTATTATGCACCTAATTAAATTTATTTGGTGTATATAATTAAAAGTTGAGATATCATATCATGAATTATATTTTAATCGTATTATTTTAGGTTCAATTATAATCCCTATCTTTTAATGGTTTTTAATTTTCATAGTTTCTAAAGATGAAAAGGTTTTCTTGGTCTTAATTCTAATTTATTTAGACATAATACTATTTAGGCCCATGTTTTCATAATATGGTGTTTTCAATACCTATGGATATATTCTTATCATAATATTTATATTTCATGGGATTTAATATACAATTAATTTTCCCTTATTCAAGTGGTTATTGATTTAGTTTTTTCTTGTAGAAATAAGGGTTTCTGGTTACTCAATGTTTGTTCATTGAGTTATCACCATTGTATTAAAATTATTTCATATAATTTAGGTATATTATACCAATTGAATTTATTTTCCTTTTTTATTTAATTTTTTTCCAGATTTATAAATTCCTACCACATAACCCACTAAAAATATTTAGCACTTCTTGAAATATGTTTCTTATAAGGTATATTGATATAAAACACTCCTTTCCATGAGTTATATTGTTTCATCATAAAATTTATTTTGATATAATTGAGAACTCCCACAATAATTTTTTATGATATTTTATAATCCTATTTTGGAAAATTAATTTTTAATATAAATGAGTTTTTTTGCTCTTTTTAAAATGTGTGTTTTGAACAAAGGTATTGTGGAAATAATAAAAAAGGGATTTCTTTTCCATTTTATATGTTTTTTCTTCCTCTCCTCATTTCTCCAAAATAAAATTTATATATTTTTAAGTAAAAATTATTAACAATTATTTTTGAAATTAATTTTTTTAAAGTATTTCACGTCACCTTTTCAATAGCTACCTTAGAAAGTGTTATGTATATTTTGATATTACATCAATTTTAAGAATGTTTTATATAAGATCTTTAATGTTTTCACTAACACTTCACTTATAATTATAAAAATGATGTTCCCTTATGGGGTTTATGTTTCATGATTCATACTCTAATATATATATATGTATATATGTATTATCATTTTTTTTATTGAACTCATGGTATTAAACAATTCAATTTTTCATCCCTTCTTTTGTGATATCATTCAAAGCATTATTCTTGTGAGGGTGTCTGTAATTTATGTAAATTCCCTCCTATGTTTCCTCTGTTTAACTAGGGTTATGTTATTTTAAAAAAATTGACATTATTTCTTTATATTAATTATGATCATGTTATTCTAGTATTTAATTACCCATATACTCATATCTCTATACTGTGGAGAATCATATTTTTATAAAATTTGGATTGAATGATGTTCACCTAAAAAGAATGTTATTTTATTGACATGTGGATAAATATTGTCATATCTTATATTTTTATTCTAATACGGATAATTATTGGAAATTTTTATAATCCAACATTTTTCTCAATATGGGTTATAATAATGTTATCACTTTTATTGACATGGGGAAAAGTATTTTCATGTGATATATTTTTATTCCAATGAAAATAATTATTCAAAAATTTGAAAATACACCTTCTTTCATAGGTTGTATTATGATAATGTAATCAATTTTATTTACCTAAGGAATATTATTGATATTCTTGATGATTATTAACAGATAAAATAGGTTGATCATGTATTGAAATTTGGTATCTTTCGTTATTTAGGTAACCATGTTTTATTCAGTAAGAGTTTCTTTATAGAACAATCTGAAATGTCTTGTTGAGTCTTATGGTTAATGCATTGGAATTACTTAGGTGATGGTTGGGTCCTTGAATTATATAACCCCTCGATGCATCAAAATGTCTCAAGAGAAAAAATAGGTTATTTTTTGGTTTATACCTACCTCCATAAAACGATATTTTATTAGAAAAAGTTCTCATCAAAATGTTTTTGATGTCCAACATTATGTATTACATCAATATGAGATTAGTATTATTGGTATCCATTTTTTAATTTATTTTCATGGGTATATAATTCAATTAGTTTTAATTTGATTATAGCTTCATGTTGTATACTTATTCATACCATAATATTAATTCCAAATTTAAATTCATTTTCATGAATGCATTTATCCATCAGGGTGAAATTTAATTGTAAAAAAATTATTTTTTTAATTTGATGCCTAAAATTCAAACACTATCCTTCTATTAAATCTAATTATTATACTAAAATAATTGAATATAATTAACATTAATTGATTAATATACATTTTTAATATTTATATAATTATCAAATAATTTTATTAATTATAATTGATAACTGAATAAATAGTGTTTACACTACTTTATTTAAATCTCAGGTCTTTCATTCCCCCACTAAATTATTTCATACTAAAAATTTAGGTTTTATATAAAAACATAAATAGATGAGGATAATTATTCCTTATTTCTTCCTTAGGCCCCCGTATTTCTTCCTAAAACATGTAATTCACCTAAATAAATCTCACCAATTGTGTTGTACAATTGTGTGATGCATGTTGAATCATTTTAAGAATCTGGTTAAAATCTACAATACCGGACAAATCAGTTCCAAACAACATTTCTTTGATGATGAGTACATATGCTAGGTTTGTTTTTTACATCCTTAATATTGAATCAAATAATACACCATGCACTATGGTAAAGAAAAAAATAAAAAACAGATCCAATTATTCATAAAATTTTTGATGGTCCGTTATACCTCATAATTATCATTCCCTTATTACCAAACATTATAACTACCTTACATAGTGATACTTTCAAGAAGTAATTATTTCATACTTATAATCCCAACTCCTTCCGATGATTATCTATATATTTTTTATATCTTCTATAAGATTTATTAATATGAATCTAGATAAATCATACCTTCTCTATTATTTCCTCAATGAGTTCTAGACCAACAAACGACTTTCCATAACTTCATCTTTGTAGGTTGGAGGACAATATTTTTTTCCCATATAAGGATTCCTAAGGTGTCATTTATACTCTCAAATGGAATCTATTATTGTATGATAATTCAAATAGAGGTGGTTATTGGTCTCATTTTCCTTGTATGTTAAGTGATCAAGACCTCAATATGCACTCTATGGTTTGTATTTTCCTTTCAAAGTACCTATCAGTTTAAGGATGGTAGGTGGAACTCAAATGTACCTCAATGTTGAGATACTTCTAAATAATCCTCCAAAAATTTTATGTGAAACAAGGATCATGATCATATATAATTGATGAAGGTGCTTCATGAAGTACCATAAAATCATTAATATAGAGTCATGAAATACGTTTGAGGGGTAGATCCTCCCTTATAGCTAATAAATGTGTAAGATTTTTAAGGTGATACACAATGACCCATATAACATCATTATTATTAGATGTCTTCAGAATTCCATTAAGAAATTCCATTGTGATATCATCCAACATCACAAATTTTAAGGGGAGAGGTTTCATCACACCCTTAGAGAGTTATCTCTTTTCCGTTACTTGTTTCCATATCAACCATCATGACACATATCCATCAATTTACCATATCATGTTTTCACACTAGGGATTCTCCCTTATATCCATATAAATCATGGGGATAGTAATTAGAATAAAGATATTAGAGGTATGATATTCTTCTAGAAATTTCATCTTCAGATTAGGAACCAATAGTATATATAATATCATTTCAAACATCAACACAACATCTTCATAGATAAATTATGTTAATATCCCATCTTCTATGGATTTAATCTTATTTTACATAACCTTTTCATCCTACACATAACTCTTTATTCTCTCTATTAAATATGGTAGGTAAATTACTTGTAATAGGGATGATGTTTCCCCTTCCTTAATAATTCTCATAAATAACATTTCTAAATCCATGAATGTTGTATCCTTATCAATAATAATCATAGTTAAGACTCTATGATCTTTCTAATCAACGCATCTTCTATCTTTTTCTCCTTTCAAGGGTGGCTGTGTATTTCATAGTTAAATTACTTGAGTGGTTCTAACCATATCCTTTATCTCATGTTGAACTATTTCTATGTGAACATATACATCAAACATTTATGATTTATATATAAGTTATAGGTTTCCATATAAATATTTTTTTTAATATTTTCAATTCATAGATTATATATTCATTCTCAAGATCCTGAGTCACATAGTTTTGCTTATCGGAGTTCAATTTATTTTATTTATAATAAAAGAGTAGATTATTTTTCATAAAAACACACCATAGTCTTTTTTAATGAATAAAAATATATAAAAAATATTTCATTTCCTAATGGTAAGTTCAATTATAGTTCATTGATCATTCTCTTATTTAGTTCCCCAAAACATTATTCACATTTCTCTACCATGTGAATTCAACCCCTTTACATGTCAACATTTTTGTTTGAGTGGATAATTAAAGGAAAAAATAAAAAAACAATAATAACCAGATAAAAAAAGGAATCGAGGTTTCTCCATTATATTCATTGATATGTTCTATTATTTAATAACCTTTTTCATTGTGGGTTAAACCAATATTCCATAAATAGAGATAATATTGCTAATAAAAGAAGCTTATTGAAACCAAAATTAACACTTTGTGAATTTCCCATAAATCTACTTCTCCCTTATAGTATAAATGAAAATCCATAAATGATATTATTGATCATTATAACACTTATAGAATGCCAATATTTCATAAAAAACCAAAATAAATATCAAGATAATCCTTGAATACTATATTCATTAGTTCCGTAAACACTATAGTGAACTTGATAACCCAAAGGGAATTATTTTGAATCATTAATTCCATTACTTTGTATGAAAATTGATATTTGGTATATCATTGTTCTTGAATTTTAATTGATGATAATCATAATGGAGATTAATCTTTGAAATGTATTTTTATCCTTGATGTTGATCAAATGGATCATCAATGTATGGTAAATGACACTTTTTATTTATATTAATGGCATTGATTTTTCTTATAGTCAATGCATAACCTTAGAGTCCCATCCTTCTTAAAAAATAAGATAGTTTTTCCCTAAGGTAAAACACTAGGGAATATTATTCCCATATCAGAAAACTAATTAAATTTCACATTTAATTTCACTATGTCCATAAGAAATATTATATAGGGTGGCTTAGATTTGGAATTTTCATTACAGATAAGATCAATATAGAACTAAACTAAATGTTCAGGTAGATATCTAGATAGTTCCTCAAGAAAAATGTAAACCAAATACCTCATGATAAAAAATTTATATTCTAATAATATCATATTAGTTCATTGATTCATCCCCTAAAAGAGTTTCGGTAATATATTCCATTGGAGGTGGTTCCAAACAAGGATTAGTAAATGAAGTCTCTCCATTAGAAATAAACGATTCAATTTCATCCTTAATGGTTGCAATCTCTTTCTCATGATAATAAATTATTGCATTGTATTTTGAGATAAAATACATCTTAATTTATATTTCAATGTATACCATAGATATATTAAGATGTTTTTCCATTAAGTAGCCTCAATTTATTTAAATAGACATTTATAGATTTAATTTCATTACTCTTTTCTTTCCAAAATATGTTTTAAGTGAAAAATAATTCCTTAGTGAATCAGATGATGATTCAATATTCTAAGAAAAAATTCATGTTATAAAAAATTCAATATACCCATAATCAAATATTATATTATCGTATATTAGTTTTATAATCAATGTATCCAGTATACCATCATCTGGAACCCTAATTTATACACATATTATAGTATAGGCCTGGTGTTGATACCTTGACCACTTTTAGGGAAGATTCCCATGATTTCTGGGGTATTTATTTTAATAGTTTCCCATGTACTTAAAAATGAATAATTGTAAATTTATGGATTCTTTATTTCCCTAAACTCGTGAGATTGGTGGCCCTTATCTCCACACTCATAAAAAACAACTATTACATTAAATATAAGTGTGGTGTGTTTCTACCCCTAGTAATTTAATGTATAAAATTATACCCTTCCCTTATTTTCATTGTAAAAATTATTTTTAACATGATTCGTGTTCACTCTCTTCTTCTCTTGCCTCTCATTCAATGTAAATGTCTAGGAGAAGTATTTCTGAATATTTATAGAAATATTCATTAAGTAATTATATGAGTAAATTATTTGAGAGACTAATTCTATTAGAATTATTTGGGGGATTGACCTAGTGGTAACATATATCGATCCCATTATTTGATCCTAGTGGCGCTAAATATTTATGTTTTGAGCATGGAAAGGATGGGTGTAAGGCATTGTGGTGGTGGCAGTTTCTTCAGGATATTTGGCATCATAAACTGAAGTGACAGTAGGGGGGACCATGAAAATAGGCATGGTGTGGAATTAGTGGTTTCCAGGAGGGAACAAGATGATATAGGTCAGTGGATCAGCAGCATGACCTCATTAGAAATGAGTGAGATTTTTGCAATAATGGCATCTGAGGTGGTGTTGGTGGTGATGAGGTGTCACCTCGACATCATAGGTCAATGGTGTGGTAGCATGTCCTCAGTGGAAGACGGTTAGAATTGATGGTAGTAGGAGGTCCTATAGAAATGCTGGGTGTATTGATGGTGAAAATCTGTATCGATAGTAGAGGGGTCATGGCGATGATAGAACGTAGTAGCAGTCACTAATTGGTGGGACGCAAACTACACTTGAGTAGGAAAAAGGCATGATAGATCAATAGATACATTCCCCATATGAGGAATTTTAGAACACAATTCATCCAACCATCTAGCTAAGTGGATTAGAAGACTGATAGGGTATGACATTTTTCATCAGTATCAGGCATCGTGTATTTCCTCAATGGGTAATGATAGTTGTTCAGTTATGCATGACTGGAGCTTAGGAGCATTAGATGAGGAACGTATATGCTAGGGTAGGGGTTGTACTTTTTCATAGTCCTTGGTCCCTCATCTCATGTTCCAAGACTTGTGAATATAGGCCAATGGTTCATGTTGGGTTCCCACTCAACCCAATTAAAAATATAGGTTATACAAACAACCTATATAAATATATGGTCATTGGAATTTGGAGGACTAATTTTATTATAAGGCTTGGCTTTATCCCATAAAATATGAAATTGATATTTATTTCATGATTACATACAAACACCACTTCATGTCTTGATAACCTTATAAAGCTGGACTCATACTCAACAACAACATATTATTCCTTTTTTCTTAAATTTTGGAATTGTCATTCAATTTCATATCATTGATCATCAGGAAGTTACTTCTCAAAAAATATCATTGTAAACTAATTCCATTATATATTCTCTATCTATTATTCCTCCTTAGTTTTTTGAATCAAAGGCCACCATTTATCATCATATCATTTTAGAAGTTATACTACTGTGATAGCATTATTTTATTCACTGCATCCCAAAGCATAGAATACATTCTTTATAGATTTTATCCATTGTTCAGCTACTAATCGATTCATGTTTCCATTGAATAATGAGAGTATTTTCCTCATGAATAAGTCCAACATCATTAAAACATACTATAGAGAATTTTTTCCTTATACAGGAAACGTTTTTTATTATAACCTTGGTTATCTTCCAAAATGTGTTCATTATTTTTTCATCTCCAACACTATCTCCATTTACTTTCTTTGGATGGATATCCCTATATTATTTACATTTGTTGACACAATTTCAGTTCCATTCACTAAGATCCATTTCTAATCAAAGTAATATTCTTAATTATTTAATGAATAAAACTATAAATTATAAATCATAGTATAAAATTTACATGAATTTATCACAAATTCATGTTATGAAATCCTAAAATATTTCCATAATATTATAAGGGTTTGTATAGGGTCATGTTCTATAATAATGTTCTATTAAATATTGTTCTTAAGGGTTCTACTAAACTTTAATTGACGTAACAATAACTCTTCAACTCTCATAACCTATATTAGGTGGTTATTTTATCAAATTTTTACAAATTCATAACTCATAGAATCCAAAACTGTATTAGTCTTAATAACCAAGATACATAAATAAAAATTACATTAAATTTATAATTGAATATATGTCATATGAAAACATGAAGACATTATTATTCTCCTTAAAAATCCATATGCAGTATATAGTAATATTCTTGGTTTCCTGGGAAAATGGAAAACAATATAAAAGGGTGATCTTGTATTCTCATTAAATGGTAGTGTATAGTGAAAGATCTCATGCACATTCTAAGAATAAATAATAAGAAAGGTGTAAATAATTTACATAAAAAATAGAACTATGATCATACCATATCCATGGATTATGTAACAATAAATAAATGTACGGATAAAATTAATTGATCTCATAATGATGGAATGTATAATTTTGGACATCATAAACATATTATTAAGGCCTTATGCCAAGACATAGTACATAAATTCATAAGTATTATACCTTATACCCAACTAGTTTTTTCCCATGAGACCTATCGATGCATCAATGGGATATATAATTTTGGGCCCCACCCATCACGTAATAATTCTAATGAATCTATCATATGAAGATAACGAAAAAAAATATAAATCACAATGTCCCCTAAATAACATCATATATTATAGTTCCTAATAAATAAATAGCTTTCCATATAGAAAAATGGATATAAGAAATATCATTTTTTCTATTAAAAAGAATAATATGGCTATCTAGGTGAATATAACATAATAAATATTAAAAAATATGATATTAAAATATTAATAGAATTTACCCTTATTGAATTAATAACAACATGGTAGTGTAAAGTGTAATTTTATCATGAACTAACTTGATTCGTCCACCCATCGTATGCCTGAGACGGTCTGCAACATTCCTGAGGCGCATTCTCGGTCACCTTAGGGTGGCACAAGTGCCATAAGAATCATATTTAATCAATGGGAACAATTTTTTTGAATAAATAGAGTCATTAAACAGTAAAACACTCATCATGACCCATCTATAAGTTATATTTACAAGAAAAATAAAATAGGAAAATAATAATATATAAATTAAATAAAGCAATCCTTCTACTCACCCTACACTCCCCCATGTGTATAAATTACCTCCACTAGAGGCCTATAACTAGATGTCACAATAATATTACACCTTAAACAATAGAACATAATAAAATTACTACATGGATGATTCAATAAAATAAATTAAATAAATACCCAACTTACATGCCTCCATACGAATTTATGAGACACCATACACCAAAACTAATCAATACTCATAGAGTGGTAACAAAAATAATCAACCTAAAACTGAGAGTATATATATATACATGATAGAAACAGATTATCAGTTATTCCATGTAAAACACACCACATGTCTAAGTCTTTTAAAGAGAGGATACTTATTGTTCTAGTTTGAAATACATTATTAAAAATAGGTTTTTCTTACCTAATCATGTAAAATAAAGTATCATTTTACAACAATTATTTTTTATTTTCATAAATTGAAAACAATAAATTTGAAATAATTATAATGAGGAAGACAATTATATTTTAAAACAGAAAAGTGAAAACTATATTTTAAACCACCTTTAAAGAATAATTTTCAATAATCACTAAAATTTTATTTCACTTGTAAGAACCCAGGTTTTAGTACAAGGTAAATATCCTTTTTATTTTCGGTTTAACTGTTCTGTTGAGGCCTAATGTGGATGCATAACTTGAACAAGGGAATTACAGAGGTTTTTAGGGCTTGTTCGGAGCCCAGAACCAAGTTTTTGTCTGTAAATGGCCTGGCACATGGTTTGCGCATGGCCTGCACACGACTTGGGTAGACCGTGCACCTTGGTGTAGGCTTTCCAGAGGGAGGAGCATGGCCTGCACACGGTTTGAGGAAACCGTGCGGGGTGGCCATGTGGCTGCTCCTTGCCTTCCATCTAGGCATGCATGGTCTCCTCACAGTTTTTCAGGCCGTGCAGTTAAACCATGCGACCTGCTGTGTTTTGTTATTTAATTAATTTTTAATTAAATTAATTAAATTTTATAAAAACCTAACCTAAACTTATCCCTCTTCAACCGCACAGCAGGGGGAAAGCTCTCAAGAGGCTAAGGAAGAATTTGAGCCTGCTTCTCCTTCTGATCTCCTTTTCCAACGTCGTTCATCTTGTTAGATCCTCAACAGAAAATCCTCAATTCCTTTTTAATCCTTCTCGATTCTTCTGGTTATAAAGAACGCAGATTGGATTAAGGCTCGTATTCCCTAATTTCTCATTCTTTGTCTGTTCTTTAGATTTCTTCCAAACCAGGACGAATAAGAGCCTGATACAAGACGAGCTATCTAGTACGAGCCTAAGTTAGTTTGTCTCGTACTTTTCATTGATTTTAAAGCTATTTATATATGTCATAGTGCGGCGCACCCTCTTTTGTGGTGTCGCTTGAACCTGTAATTTAACCCTATTATTACCTAGCATGTTGTAGGTAATATGAATAGAATGGTATGTTGTTGAGTTAGGTTTTACACCTTGGACAGGAACCACCCCTTGGTTGTGTTTCCTTGAATGGCTCTTTTATGGATTTTGACCCATGATGCCTATGAGGCATGCCTTCTCTTTTCCTTTTGGGTTGTTAGAAATGGAAATTGAATATGAATGGAATTTCAATAAGATGAAATTGTAATTGAAATGGTTTAGGGTATGGGATGGAGTTTTTTCCCTTTCCCCTCATATGCTAATTCTTTAATTGCTAGCCCACATGAGTTAAATGCTTTTGAACTGCTTAAAATGTGAAACAAAGTCATGGGTGAACCATGGAACCAGTGTGAGTTGCCATGGATGGACTCATATGAGACTTGTTACTAAAATACCGAGTGAATCATGGATCCAGTGTGAGATGCCATGGATGGAATCAACAGGGCACAATATGTCATGGGTGATACCCAGATCTTATTTATAGGATACCGGGGATGGGCTCAGATGACGGACTATACCACACCTAGAGAGAGGCTGGGTACCTAGGAGGTTCCTCGGAATGGGCTTGTAGTGTGTTGGTGGATTTTATCCCTGAACGATGCCTGGTCTCCAAATTGAGTATTCCATGAACGGGTTAAAGGAATGGTTTGAACACTTGAATTAATTGATTAATGAATGGAATGGACACTTAAAGCGATGCCAAGCCAAAGAACAAGCTTGGGTCAGTCTTTCAAGTTTCTCTGTTTACTACTTTCCATATTACACTGCCTGTTTTATATATTCACGGACAGTTTAGCACAGATCTTTGGTGGTTGCCTACTGGGATTTCGTCTCACAACCTGTTTGGGTCATGTTTTGGAGCCAAGGAGATTATATTATTTCAGGTAATGATAAGGGAAAAGTCACTTGTACAGGTACTTGACTTGTTTCTCGGAGTAGGAGCGCATGGGACCAAGCTGAGTCTTGCGATGCGACAGGGGATACATTTTGGTTTCTTTTTGGTATTTTGTATACTTATACTATATTGTATTGGCTTGCACCATACTAAATAAACATGTATCACATCCTTCTATTTGTTATCTATTTCTGTTGTCTATGTGTTGTATACTGGTTACCTTCTTTCGCTATTGTATGTTTGTATTTCCGCTTTGATACTTTGGTAATGAGGATATAGTCTCCCCATGGACTCACCTAGGCCCTTGCTGCTAGTCGGTAGCCTCTGGTGTTTGGGGAGATGTGCTTGAGGCCATGTGGTGACCAGTCCGGCTATCGGGTTGAATGGTAAGTCGGGTTGGGATGTTACAAAGTGGTATCAGAGGGGATTTCCTTTCCTGATTTGACTTACTATTTGGCAACTATAGACTGGAGTTGGAAGAGAAGGGACTTTGGTAATAAACTGTGCCCGGGAGTTGCAAACCCGCATATAGGGAAAATCCAAGTTGCCTCATGTGGAATTGTGTTTCTGGATTTAATTATTACAGTTGTTCTGATTTCACCATTGGGTGATGCACATGGTTTTTGCAGTTACTATTGATATTATTGTGGGTTCTATTTTGTTGCAACCCGATGAGATGAGGGTTTTCCATCTCATGCATCATATAGGCACCTTGTTTGGAATCACATGGCATGCATTATTCCATGCCATCTAGGATGCATTAGATATTGCCTGTTGTTGTGATAGCTATTGCATGCTGTTTTGATAGTTGATTGATAGGTGTGCCTACTGTTGTTTTAGATTGGGTGGAATGAATGAAGAGTGATGTCATCATTCAATTCATATGGTGTATGGGCCCTTATGTATTGGGAAATGATGCACCAATGGGATGTAAATGCTAAATGAAATTTAATAGCATGGTTATATGGGCATCGAATTTTGATTTATGAGGTGTTATGGGCCCTCAGGGATTGGAACTTAGTGGGCCATTGTTTAAAGCTGTTGAACAAAGGTTTGTTAAATGAATGAATGTTGAAAATAGAGCCTAACCTAGACCCGGATTATGAATGGGCAAGAGGTAGTGACTCTAGTGGTTTTTTTGGTGGTTGATCCTTATGCAGTCCTGGCTTTAGAAGCATGTTGTGGGTTGACATGGGTTTTAGGAAGGTCTTGACCTGTCCTGTCCTGGTTCTTGTGCTCGTGAGTTTCGAATCTCGTTAAAAATATTGAACTGAGGCGTGTGATTGGAATTACTGAGTCATGCCACCATGGAAACCTACAGTCGTACATTGGGAGAGTGGTGACGACCACGTTTTGGAGATGGTAGGCCATGGGCTAGAGGAAACACCAGTTGGGCCAGCTGCGGCACCAGCAGTTATAATGGACAAAGGTACTAAGGCACAGTTACATGAGAGCTTGTTGCGTTTTATGAAGACCATTCAGGGAGCACCACGACCCGCCCCGACTATGGAAGAGTTGACGCGTGAGTTTTAGTAGTATAACCCGCCTACGTTCTCAGGGGATGGCGAACAGCAGGCTGCAGAGTCCTGGTTATAGGTGATACTAGCTATCTTTTAGCATTTGGAGATGCCTCTGGAGAGGAGGGTCAAGCTCACTATGTACGTGCTACGTGATTCTGCCAAGAGGTGGTGGGACGTGATCACCCAGTCGGATCATCATCGGGAGATGGATTGGATAGATTTTCATACGGCCTTCTACGATTTTTTTTAACTTGAGACTTTGAGGGCCGATCAAGCTTGGGAGTTCTTATATCTGGAACAGTGCGCGTTATCATTGATGGAATACTCGGCCAGTTTTACTGAGCTTCAGTGCTTCCACCTATCATGATGGGCGATGATCTGTCGAGGTCCAGGAATTTTCAGGATTGTCTGAGATATGACATCAAATATTAGGTAAATATCTTCTGGTTGACTATCGTTTCTAGAATTGTGAACCAGGCACTAATCACATAACGTAACCTGAGAGAGGTTATAGGTGTGATCCCGAGCGGTTCGACATCGAGATAAGGTACTGCACTGATTGTTAGTAGGAAGCATCATCTGGAGCTTCCATATGGTGATTCTAATAGTCAGAACCTGTCTTCAGTTAGTAACTTGAGGTGCTACTAGTGCGGTAGGATGGGACACATGAAGCCGCAATGTCCAAGGAACCCAGTCGAGTGCCATTCATGTGGCAAGAGGGGTCATCTTCAACGTTTCTACAGAATGATTTCACCAGCATCTAGAGATTGAGGGTCCATACCGAATCCATATGCAAGATAAAGATCGGCAGCTTCTCATCAGACAGGGATTTCGGTTGCGACTGGCCGATCAGGCCGAGGTAGTGTTCGTGGCAGAGATAGTCAGGCACAGGGTACACTGATACGTCAAAGTGGGCCACTTTTGGGTAGTGAGGTTGTATCACAGGGTCGTGGCTCAGGCCAGATGCATGTAGTGCAGCCTACTTCCGAGGATCAGGGAGCGGGACCGTCTACGGTGAGAGGTAAGATTTTAGTAGCATATGTTATTTTATCTTCCCTCTTTGATACAGGTGCATCACACAGTTTTATATCTGCATCTATAGTGAAAATCCTTGGGCTAGTTGTGTTGTCCTATGATAGAATCTTGATGCTAGACACACCACTAGGAGTTAGGGCAGAGGTTGTATGCCAATGCAGAGGGTGTCCCCTTGAGGTTGGGGGGTGTCACTTTATCTGGGATCTTTATGTTCTCGAAATGACATGTTTTGATGTCATTATTTATATAGATTGTCTAGTAGCTTACCGAGCCTACATGTATTGTTACTGTCGTAGGGTGATTTTCACATCACCAGAGGGTGCAGTGTATACTCTTAAGGGCATGTGGGATCTCCAGGAAATATGAGCTGGACTAGATCAGCCTGGGATGGACGGGATGATAGCCCAGATCACTGGTTTGTTTTTGGACGATCAAGGAGTGAGTCAGACGGACCTTCCTCCAGTGGTTGAGTGCTTCAGGGATGTTTTTCCTGATGACTTTTCAGGTTTACCTCCTGAGAGGGAGGTGGAGTTCTCTATTGAGATAGTGCCAAGATCTTCACCAGTATCCATTACTCCTTATAGGATGGCTACGACGAAGTTGCAAGAGATCAAGAAAAAACTCGAAGATTTGGAGGCAAAAGGGTTTATTTGACCTAGTACTTCTCTGTGGGGTTCGCCAGTCCTTTTTGCGAAAAAGGCAGATGGGACTCTTAGGTTGTGTGTGGACTATTGGAAGCTGGACCAACTGACAGTTAAAAACCAATATCCATTGTCATGGATATATGACCTTTTTGATCAGCTTTGAGGAGCTAGGGTGTTCTCGAAAATTGATTTGAGGTCTGGGTATCACCATGTGCGTGTTCGACCTGTAGACAAACCTCGTACAACTTTTTATAGCAGGTATAGTTTATATGAGTATCTGGTTATGTCGTTCGGTCTCACGAACGCACCAGCGATTTTCATGGCTTTGATGAATAGTGTGTTCCATCCCTACTTAGACTCATTCGTCGTGGTTTTCATGGACGATATTTTGGTGTATTCTCGAAATCGGAACGACCATGCCAACCATCTTGAGATCATCCGGAATCCACTAATATAGCATCATCTATATGAAAATCTTACTAAGTTCCACTTTTGGATGGATCAGATTCACTTCTTGGGCCATGTTATCTTTGAGACATGAGTGTTTGTATACCCAGAGAAGGTTAGAGCTATGGTCTCTTGGGAATAGCCCAAGAATTTCTTTGACATATGGAGTTTCGTGGGGCTTGCTGGTTATAATCATCATTTCATACAGGATTTCTCAGGCTTAGTAGTGCTATTGACAGGCCTAACTAAGAAGGGAGTGAAATTTGTTTGGACAGATGTTTGTGAAGCATCCTTTTAGGAGCTGAAAGGAAGGTTGACATCAACACCAATCCTGATACTCTCAAAATGGGTCAAGAGTTACATGGTCTATTATGACGCATCAGGTATTGGGATGGGTGCAGTGTTAATGCAGGGAGACAGAGTCATGGCGTACAGATCTCCGCAGCTGAGGCCACACGAGATGAATTATCCGATGCATGATCTTGAGATAGAAGAAGTTTTTCATGAGATGCGCTATTGGAGACACTATTTATTGGGATAGTGTTTTGTGGTGTACACAGACCACAAGAGCCTCAAATTTATCTTTACTCAACGTGATCTGAATCTTAGGTAGTGAAGGTGGGTGTAGTAACTACAGTCCTTTGATTTCGAGATATCTTATACGCCAAGTAAGGGCAATGTAGTGGCCGATGCATTGAGCTGGAGGACTTAGATACAGGCAATGCAGCAGGCTAGCAAATAATGGAAGCTTATTTCCTTGTTCTCTGATATGTATCTTGATGTGGAGAATAGCCACGGGCAGTCCTTTCTTATGTCATTTGTTGCGACTTCTACCCTCTTGGATAGAGTAAGGATGAGAAAACTATCAGATTCGGAAGGCCTATTCCTATGGGAAGGTATGTCAGGTAAGGACCCTCCTCCTAGTTAGATGATAGGTGAGGATGAATTTCGTCGTATCCATGGACGTGTATGGGATCTAATGGATTTTAGAGACGAGCTGATGCAAGAGTTTCATGCTTTGGTTTGGGAAGTTCATCCCAGAGTCACTAAGATGTATCGTGACTTGCGCAGACAGTACTGGTGGCCGAGTATGAAGAGGGAAGTGGCTAGTTTTTTCATGATATGTTCCACCTGTCAGCAGGTGAAGGTGGAACACCAGTGGTCAGCTGGTCTTTTACAGTAGTTACCAATCCCGGAGTGGATATGGGATGATGTTGTGATGGAAATCATGACCGGTTTTCCAAGGTCACCTCAAGGTAATGATGCTATGTGGGTTGTGGATGATAGGCTCATAAAGGTTTCTAATTTCTTTCCAATCAAGAAGACTTCAGTGTGGATGAGTTGGGATGGTTGTATATCCGGACGATAGTTCGACTCCGCGGGGTCCCTCGTACCATTGTTTCAGACAGGGATGCTCATTTTACATCACACTTCTAGAAGAGTTTTCATAGGGCGTTGGGTACATAGGTGCTCCTGAGCATAGAATACACCCCTCAGACTGATGTCCAGTTAGAGCGTATGATAAAAAATTTTGAGGACATGCTGCGAGCATGCATCCCGGATTTTGGGGGCTTATGGGAGAGGCATATTTCCCTGGTTGAGTTTTCATATAACAACAGTTATCAGGTGACTATAAATATGGAATCGTACGAGGATTTACATGGTAAGCCATTCCAATCACCCCTGTGCTGGTTAGAGGTAGGTGAGGCAGCTTTACTAGGACCGCGTCTTGTTCAAGATACTTTTGAGCAGGTCCAGTTGATACAGAAGTGGATGGATATCACACAATCTCGTCAGAAGACATACGATGATCGACGCAGATGACCCCTAGAGTTTGAGGATGGAGATCAGGTTTTCTTGCGTGTTTCACCGAGGATGGGACATAGGCGGATCAGTAGACAGGGTAAGCTATCACCCAGATATGTTGGGCCTTTTGAGATTCTAGAGAGGGTGGGGCCAGTAGCCTATCGGTTGCAGTTACCTCGGAGGTACCGAGCCATGCATGATGTGTTCCATGTTTCTCAGTTACGGCGATACTATTCAGACTCGTCTCATACCTTCCAGTCTGAGGAGGTAGAGCTTCGGGTAGATGCATCCTTTGAGGAGAATCTGATTCGTATCGTTGATAGGAGAACGAAGGTTCTCTGAGGCCGGTTTGTTCCTCTAATATGGGTTCTATGGAATCACGGTCGTTTACAGGATGAGACTTGGGAGCGGGAGGCCGAAGTACGTGCTCAGTGGCCAAAGTTGTTCGTAGAAGAATCTTGACCACCCTTCTGAGAGCAATTCAGGGATGAATTTCTATAAGGGGGGAATATTGTAAGAACCCAGGTTTTCGTATGAGGTACTAATCATTTTTCTTTTCGGTTTAACTATTCTATTGATGACTAATGTGGATGCGTAACTTGACCAAGGGAGTTACAGAGGTTTCTGAGGCTTGTTCGGAGCCCGTAACCAAGTTTTAGGCTGGAAATGGCCCGGAACATGGTTTGCACATGGCCTGGGTAAACCGTGCGCCTTGGTGCAGGCTTTCCAGAGGCAGGAGCACGGCCTGCGCACGGTTTGAAGAAACCGTGTGGGGTGGCTATGAGGTTTCCCCTTTCCTTCCTGCCAGGTCCGCACGGTCTCCGAACGGTTTGTCAAGCCGTGTGGGTAAACCGTGCGACCTGCTGTGTTTTGTTATTTAATTAATTTTTAATTAAATTAATTAAATTTTTCAAAAACCTAACCTAAACCTATCCCTCTTCAACCGCACATCAAGGGGGAAAGCTCTCAAGAGGATAAGTAAGAATTTGAGAATGCTTCTCCATCCGATCTCCTTTTCCAACATTGTTCTTCTTGTTATATCCTCAACGGTAATTCCTCAATTCCTTTTTAATCCTTATCGATTCTTCTGGTTATAACGAACACAGATTGGATTAAGGCTCATATGCCCTAATTTCTCATTATTCAAATGTTCTTCATATTTCTACCAAACTAGGACGAATCAGAGCCTCATACTGGACGAGCTATCTAGTACGAGCCTAAGTTAGGTGGTCTCGTGCTTTTCGTTGATTTTCAAACTACTTATATATGCCGGAGTGCCGCGCTCCCACTTTTGGGGTGTCGCTTGAACCTGGAATTTAACCCTGTTATTACCTAGCATGTTGTAGGTAATCTTAATAGGATGGTATGTGGTTGAGTTAGGTTGTACACCTTGGACAGGAAACACCCCTTGGGTGCATTGCCTTGAATGTATCTTTTACGAATTTTGACCCAGGATGCCTATGAGGCATGCCTTCTCTTTCCCTTGTGGGTTTTTAGAAATGGAAATTTAATATGAATGGAATTTCAATAAGATGAAATTGTAATTGAAATGGTTTTGGGTATGGGATGGATTTTTTCCCCTTTCCCCTTGTATGCTAATTCTTTAATTACTATCCCACGTGAGTTAAATGCTTTTGAACTACTTAAAATGTGAAACAAAGTTATGGGTGAACCATTAAACCAATGTGATTTTCCATGGATGCACTCATACAAGACTTATTACTGAAATGCCGAGTGAATCTTGGATCCAGTGTGAGATTCCATGGTCGGACTCAACAGGGCACGATATGACATGGGCGATACTCAGATCTTATTTATAGGATACCAGGGATGGGCTCATATGACGGACTATACCGGACCTAGAGCGAGGATGGGTACCTAGGAGGTTCCTCGGAACGGGCTTATAGGGTGTTGGTGGATTTTCTCCGTGAACGGTGCCTGGTCTCCAAATTGATTATTCTAGGAATGAGTTCAAGGAATGGTTTGAACACTTGAATGAAGTGAATAATGAATGGAATGGATACTTAAAGCGATGCCAAGCCAAAGAACAGGCTTGGGTCGGTCTTTCTAGTTTCTTTGTTTACTGCTTTCTATATTACACCACCTGTTTTATATATTCACTGACATATTAGCACGGATCATTGGTGGTTGCCTACTAGGATTTCATCTCACACCCTATTTGGGTCATGTTTTGGACCCAAGCAGATTATATGATTTCAAGTAATGAGAAGGGAAAAGGCCCTTTTACAGGTACTTGACTTTCTCCTTGGAGTAGGAAAGCACGAGACCAAGTTGAGCCTTGCGATGTGATGGGGGATACATTTTGGTTTCTTTTTCGTATTTTGTATACTTTTAATGTATTGTATTGGCTCGTACCATCCTATGTAAACATGTATCAGATCCTTCTATTTGTTATCTATTGATGTTGTCTATGTGTTTTCTACTGGTTACCTTCTTCCTCTATTGTATGTTTGTATTTCCGCTTTGATACTTTGGTAATGAGGTAATAGTATCCCCACAGACTCACCTAGGCCCTCTCTACTAGTCGACAACCTCTGGAGTTTGGGGAGATGCGCTTGAGGCCATGTGGCGACCGGTCCGGCTACCGGGTTGAATGGTAAGTCGAGTCAGGACGTTACATCACTAAAGAGGATAAATCTTAAGAAAGAATGAAGAGACAACCAACCATGAGTAGTATAATTAAATGTGAGGTATAGTGAAAAATGATAAAAATAATAATTTAAAATTATTGTCAAGTGAGAAGCACCCTAAGTTTCACTAATGTTTAGGGGTTACCTTTAACATACATTGCTATATTCTAGTAGAAAGGATAGAAACACATCACTATGTAGTGAAAAAATTCATGGAATTCACCAGCATAGAAAGTGGAATGAGAGACCAAACCACAAAGGATCACCCACACAAGCACTAATGGTTCTTATTAGGTTTGAATACTGATAAAAACCATGAAAAAATAACCACAAATTCACTAATAAATTCATTATATTGCATAACAGTATCAAATAAATTGACAACCAAGGCAAGATTCAAACATTTACAAACACTATTTATGAGTTATAATCCAAACAAAAGCTAAGGGGTTCTCAATTTAAAATCAATCAAGGGATTAAAAATTTATTTGGAAGGTTCCAAATAGGACTTCTACTTTTTTTATAAACCTTGTAATCTTTTTTAAAAATCATGTTGTGTATTAAATCTAAAACCCCAAGGTTTCCTATATCATTATTCCCATAAATTATTACTCACACAGATATATATATATATATATATATATATATCATTATAAAAATTAACATGTTCTCATCTGAATTTTTACACACACGCATTTATGTATATCTGTGTATATATGTATAACATCGATATGAATGAAGACATTTTTATAAAACAAAACTCTAGAAACTACTTCTAAATGAATGAGAATCCAAATTTTAAAACCAATTCTTTACTTAAAAAATATGAAAATCATTAATAAAGGTCAATACGGGTTTTATAAAACCACTAGTGTGGAAAATTAATTAAATAAATTTTTTAACAAATTTCCAATATTGAGAACTTTTTAGAGTCAAAATAAATATCAATATAAACATGGGTTTCCATTAAAATAATCCCATTGAATAATTAATAATATAATTTTGTTCCAAAAAAACATATTGGTAACACAAGAAATATTGGTTATGGAATTTAAGCACCCAAAATAAGGTGCAACCTAGTTCAAATCAAAGGAAGATTGTCTAAAACTCTAATTGAGGGTTTAAAGAGACATGAATGAGATGTCATGCACATTATCAAATCAAAACCAAAAATTTTTGAACCCTATAAACAACCTTTGGTTCATCTTAGGTCAAAATGTACTAAGTGGAAAAGAAATAAAAATAAGAAATGAGAGAAAGAATAAGATGAAGGTGGGAGAACCCTTACCTATGATTCTATTAAGAAAATTCAAAGGTAAAATCATCTAGAAATAGAGGTATGGGGAGGATGTGTGGTGTGTGTGAGATATACCTTCTGTATAATGAACCAATATTTCCATACATAAATATTACATATTTTTAGATGAATATTCGATACATTTCATAAATAGATACTAGAGGAATGTAAATGTTAATTGTCGTTGGAGACTAGATAAGAAATATTATTCATTAATGAAATATCGTAAACATATCCCAAAAATATCTCCCCATTTAGTACTCTTCATATTCATACACTACTTACAACCTTTCTTTATAACCTATGGAAAGGAAACATAAAAAAGGTTGATCTTAGATTCTCAGTAAGGGTTAGAAATGGGTATATCATTAATCACCTAAACATAAAATGATAATAAGGGTAAGTGAAGTTAAACATTATAAAACCTACCCTACATAACATATATCATAATAATTAATCATGGAATAAATCATGGAAGTTTAAAAGACATAAACTATAAATAAAGTCATTTTATTTCTTAAAAACATTATTTTGATCTCTTTAGTTCTTAAAGATAGTAAAATTTAATAAAAACGTATATTTTCTTGAAATAACATGATTATAATAAAATTCATGAGTTTATTGAGATATATATCAATATATTTTATAATCTGAAGCATAATCACAAATAATCTCGATAAACAATGAGATTATAACACAAAAAATTTACCACTTTGGTAATGTTTGAATCACAATCCCCATGAAATAAGTATCCTTATATAGATATTAAAATACCCATAATATTAATAATAATAATCATAAAATACATTAATGGGTAGAATATACTAAACACAAAATAAATAATATGGAATATGGCATATGTCCATTGAAAATAAAAGTGAGGTGAAAATCTATTACCTAATGTCTCGAATTTATTTTTACACATTTGAACCTAATTTATAATTAATATATGTTTATTATAAATATATTATAGAACCATAATAATGTATATAATATTATTTATTATTTACTAATAACCTTTTATCACCCATTTATTAACAATTATTTATTAAAATCATTATTTTGGGTAATAACTATATCATTTTTCATTTATGTTCTTGTCTATTAGTTTTGGTCATGTTACCTTTATTATGGTTCCATAATATATATATATATATAATGTTAAAAATGATATAAATATAATATATATTCATTATATACATATTTATCTCTACCCAAAAAAGTTATATATATATATATATATATATAATTACATCGTTCATGGAGATGGTTGGTCGTATATATGCTTGAATGTTGATTCCATTTTCTTAAAGGGTGGGATGAAATAGAGGTAAATAATATATCACCTTAAAATAAAAGTTTATATGACATATATATCATATATATTCATTAAATATATCCTTATTACCATCCATTTCAATATAAAATGAAAAAATATATTACATCGCTTTGTGGCAGGGGTAGTCCACACGTAAACACGAGTGATGTTATCGTTTTCCAAATGATTCGATAGTAAAAAGGTATATGTGATATTATAATTATAGTAGTAAATAAATATCATGAATATCATATATAAACATTAAATCTATCATTTTTCCTTCTGTGAGAGCCGGTAATGGAAAACAAATTAAAATGGTCTGCATGACGATTGTCTTCCATACACATAATCAATAGTTTTGTTTCCCATTTGATTGAAGATGATATGGATATATGTAATTTCAATAAAATAATGAAATATCATTTTATGTTAGATAATTGTGTTTTAATATTGTAATTATTATGATATTAATGATTGTGGTATGATAAGAAGTAAAAAAAGAAAGAGCTTAGTGAAGAAAAATACATTTTCTTATAAAAAAACTCAATTGGATCTCTTATTAAAGACACTAGGGTTGGTATTTTGGGAATAGAATATGATCTAGAACATGGATAAGTATTTTTAGGATAGATTTTTTTATGGTTGGTTTATCTATGTGTCTTATGATGTGTGAATAAGTGAGGGGAGGAGGCTCCCTTTTGTAATTGATGTGGAGTGACATTTTTGTAATTACCCAAAACTATTCAATAATGGGAAGTCATTGTGAATAAAGTTTCCTAAAAATTGATAAATAATATTTTTGAGGGATTTTATGGTCTATAAAAACCACCAACATAAAAAACACATGTTTTTAATAGGTTGTTTCTTAATCTCTAAGTTTACATACTTTTTCCTTTTCGTTTTCACTAGGGTAAGTAGTTTTTTTATTTATTTACCTCTATAATTTATCTTTAATACTAAAAATAAATTAGTGTTATTATATAATTTTTACATAATGATTCAAAATATTAATTCCAATTTATTAAAAAAATACACTATGTTTTTTTAAAATTAATTTTAACACATGTGTATGTAACATGTAAAACCCCGTTTTAACCTTAACTGCAATAATTAATTTCTTACTGTTTTTAGAATTCCAAATGAAAATTAATTAATATTATTTTATTATATAATATAAATTATTCTAATTCCAAATTTTTAATCAATTTTATCAAATTAAATTCATATAATTGGTATAATTTCATTTAGAATAAAACTCACAGATGCGCTGAAAAAATAATTGTACAAAGATTTTTTTTCATAATTATAGAAAGTTTTAATATAAATATTCAATTTGAAATTTATTAAAATTACCTAAATTTGATTAATAATGGTATTATTGAACGAATTTTGTTTCAAAACAAATTAAAATAGAATGGAACTTGTAAATTGATTAAATGAAAATGCAATTTTTAATAAAAAAAATGTCATTTTTCAGTGCTCATTAAAAAATTAATCTTTTCTGAAAAATCCAAAAAAAATCACACTAAGGTAATTTTTACATGATGAATTCAAAAATAAAGTTAATTTTTTCAATTTATTTTTATAATGTATGGAAAAAATAATTTTATTATTCATACACAACATGTAAGGGAAATCATTTTTTGATAAAAATGTATTTTCTGAGAATATAAAGACTTTACCAAAAAATAAGTATTTATTTATCAATATGTCTTATTTTTATAAAAGCATCATATTTAATTTTAAATTTCTTTATTACTATTCATAATAAAAAAATTAAATGGTTAGGTTATATTGGTAATGTTTAAATAATAATATTTTTAATAATATATCGAAGTTCTTTAAAACTCATTATTGTGTGTAACACAATCTATTAAAGAAAAATAATTTGAAAAGAATAATTTTTTAGAAGTATCAGGGTGTTACATTTGAGCCCACATAAAATTAATTTCATAATTTAAATTCCTTCATTTTTATTTAAATAACTTAGGATACTTCTTCTATATCGTATCCTTAGGTTCTCATAAAGTTTCCTCAAGTTGGTGGTTTCGCCAAAAAAACGACCAGGTGAGTGGTATTATTTCCTATAACATTATCTCTATGATAAAAAATCTCTACTACTTATTCCCCATAATAAATTTCATTATCTACCAGTATGAACACTAAGATCAGTACATCTGGCAGATCATGTATGTAATTCCTCCGGAGAGATGCATGAAATATATCAAGAACTTGAGAGAGGTTCATTGGAAGAACCAATCAATAAGCTACCATCCCAATATGATCAATAATTTAAAATGGACCGATATACCATGTTATTAGATTTACCTTATTCCAAAATCTCATTACATTCTTCCATGGATAAATATTCTGACCAACTTCAAATTCCAGATCTCATGGATGATTATCAGCATAGATATTTTTGTCAATGTTGAGTTTCCTTTATGTGATATTGAATGGATTTGAATTTCAATTCCATTTCTTCATCTAGATTATGTACCAAATTCATTCATTCTAAAACTTCCTTCTAAAATTTTAGAGTTCTCCACTTCTTTTTATACAAGGCTTCATAAGGATCTATCTTAATACTTGAGTGTAATCAATTATTGTAATAATACTCATATAGAGCTATGTGTTTATCCAAACCTCCATTAAAACCCATAGAACAAATTCATATCATATATTATAATTTTTGGATAGTTCTATTAAATTGAAAATTTTCATGAGGATGATATAAAGTGATGAAAATCAAGTCTATATAAAGAGATTGCTGAATACTTCCCCGGAACCTTGAGGTAATCTGTAAATCCCAACAAGATATAATGGAATGAAGTACTCCTTGAAACACCACAAATTTGGTAATGTATATAATGGAATTATTCTCAAGAGATAAATATTTTCTGATAGTAATGAAGTGTGGTTACTTTATAAGGTGATCGAATAACACCCATATAGAACTATTCCATTTATATATCTTGGGGAGTCCTATGAAAAAATTTATCGTGATGTTTTCCCACTACCATTCTAGTATAGATAATGGTTATAACACCCCCTTAGACATTTGTCTCTAAACCTTAACTTTTGAAATACCAATCAATGAGATACTCAATAATATCATTCTTCATGGTGTCTCTCCCTAAAAGTGATTTCTCACAGGCTAGTGGTAGGAACTACAACCTTTCCTATCTTCTGTTATGGGTTCATGTCATGTAGCCCTAAAAGAAGTGACAAGTTGTTGTCTGATATATAGGTAATCCATTTTCAAAAACTTTATTAATATAATTCTAATAAAAATCCCAAATTTCCATAACCCATAATTACCAAAAAAAATTAATATTAGATAAACTATAGAGAATATAAAATACCTTTAATATTATGACCACAAAATGTAATGTCATTTCTCCTCAAATAACATCTTCATTAAAACATATAGAAAATGAAAGGGTGGAATTATCAAAATGTCTCCCAAAATATCCTTAATTTTTATGAAATCGCATCACATAAAACATAAAAACGGTTTTTTAAGTCTTTGAACATATCCTCATCCTTAAACTCATAAACCCATGATAATATCCATAATTCTTAATTCAATTTTACATGGATACATATATGCTTCTAATATAAAATTCACCCTTTATTCATTAACAAATATCTTATCTTAGAAATAAATATTACCATTGGAAAATTAGATCCATCCTTGCATTTATAAAACATAAAAATTTGATTGCATTATTCATGAATCCATGTAGAAGAAGATAATCAATGCATAAAATCACATAAAATTTAATTAAATTATGAAAAATATTATTTTCATCGGGTTCTTTCATACAAAATTCAACCTGAAATTCCTAACTCTATAGTGGAGGATTTGTTTTCCCTAATTATCATGATTCTCTTCAGCTACTATGATTGAATAATATTTACCTTTTCCATTGTGTTAAAATGGTTCTACTACTTATTATCATCATTAACCCCTAAATTGGGAAACTGATTTTCATAATGACCAATCTCCTTGCATCCATAGTACTGAAGTGTGTGTCATGTATTCTGTTGATCCCTCTCTTAATTCCTTTAATTAAATCACTTTTTTACATCACTTCTTCATTATTTGTATTGATATCTAGGATTCACACACTTGGAACACATTCTCATCCCGTTCAAGAATTCACATGGGTTCTCCTTCTCACATTTTTGGTAGGTTCAAGGTTGAAACATTTTTCTCTCCATACGAAATATCATTGGAGTTTCCATGAAACCCAATATTCCTTTTTTATCACTGGAACCATGATGTTTTCCATCATCTATTTCCACATTGACTACTCATCAAAAAATATCTCAACATCTTCCAAATTCCATTATAGATAATGAATTTTTATGTCTTTGTTTCAAACCAATAATCAATCGATCTATTTTTATTTTATGGATGCTAAATAAACCAACAAAAAACCTTTCAATTCTTGTAAAATTTTCAACATTGGAACCAATGTATTTATCATCCTTCTTCTTATTCTCAAGAAATTACTTCCCCGTTTTTGTATATAAAATACTAGGTAATTACTTAAATATAAATATTCTCTTAAGAAAATTTCATTCCATGGATTCATTTTTAACCCCTTGCCTCCTATTATTTATAGTATTCCACCATATATATGCTCCTCCTTCCAAATAATAAATGTCTAGGACAACCTTTTCATAATCAGAGCACTATAAGCAAATAATAATTTCCATCACAATGATCAATATCCTAGTATCAAGTGTATAAGAAGTCCCATAGGGGGAGTGAATACATTTTTGATTAAAGATATCAATGGAATGTTTCTCCTTACATTGGAAATTGGGAAGTTCAACAAGACCCATTCCACCACTTATAACTTGAGAGATTTGAGTGAGGATAGTTAAAAAATATTACATCCCACCTTCCAATCCATTTTTTTCTCATAAGTATATTCATTTCAATGGTCGTCACATTATTTATTCACATGATTCCTTCAGGTTCTATAAATTGAATAAAACCAAAAATAATAGTGTGGGAAACAATAATCATATTGGGAAAATTATTAATCTTGAAAAATTAAAAGGATATCTAAATCATGACACCTTCTCTTAAAACTATGATATCATAGGTTTAACCTAGTTGTTAGGTCCACTAGGCTATATACCTTGATAGGGGGGGTGAATCAGGGTATGACAGATTAAAACAAATTCCCCTTTTAATCATGTTTTTCTATTAGACAAAACCCTCTTCTCTCTCCTTCCCGTTGCAGAGTATGAATAAACCTTAAAGCAGGCACATGACACATCAATTTTTACTTGGATCACCCTCACTAGGCTAAATCCAAGGAGTGTACACCGGCAGTGTGACGATGTACCCATTACACTACAAGTGCACTGCTATTTACAGGTTCGAAGCGGACTCACTATCCCTCCTAGTTTACAACCACTCACAATATGAAAGATCACTGCTCTCTCAACTGAAGTGTGCTCACTGCTTCGTCAAAAGATCCACTCATAGTTTATAGACCTGTAGGTCTCTTAATTATCACTAATTAATGAATCCTCCACTGTATGTAGATGCTCTAATGAAGTCCAAAATTTCATCCAATGATGAATAACCCTTTTCCACTGACCACTGGGCAACACACTTTGGAAAAACCTTTGCAAAGCACCTTACTTAGCAAGGCTCCCAATTTCGCGAAGCTCAACCAAGTCTTCGCGAAGATCCTTCCTTTTCGTAAAGATCAAGCCTTCACAAATCTTAGGCCCCTGCGAAGCTCTTGCCTCTTCGCGAAGCACACTCCTTAGAGAACACAGCCTCATAAAGCGAACTTCTTTCGCGGAGCTAGATTAGCCGCTGGGAATCACCTCTCTCTCTCAAAGAACACTACCTTCGCGAACTACCTTCGCGAACCGAGAGAAAAATATTTTCTTTGAAAACTCTCTACTTCTCTCGAGGGGGTCGACCTATAGTTATATGTGATTTCAATGACCCTCGAACCTTCCGCGTGAAGTTGGCACCATGTCATCGTAAATCGCGAAGCTCCGAAATTTCCTCTGGAATTCTCTCTAAATCACGAAGCACCATAGCAATTATCAGATCATGGAGTTCATCGTAATCATGAATAATTCTGTCAATTACTTCGCTCCACTACCGCGAAGCTCCCTTGCATTGTCTTTCAACCCTTCCATTCGCGAATCTCTTCATAATCGCGAAGCATCACCATGAACATTCTTCTTTTCTTTACGAAATCCAATCCATGAAGCCTATCTTCGTGAAATACATGCCTTTTCCATATTTTTATTAGATATTCAAGGATATCCACTTTTCGCGATGCTCACCAAACTAAAAATTTTGGACACCAAAAATTTGGCAAACACAGGAAAACGACGCCACCTTATACTGCTCTTTTTGTACCGCCTCCAGATCGTTCGTTCTTTTGTCATGGGTCTTTGCTAACATGGATTGTCAACAACTTATCTGGAACTTGACAATTATCCATGGAAATCTTCTTTGTCAACAAACAAAATCAACCCAAAAATTCTGCAATGCTACCTTGAGGAATTTTTTTACAAATAATCTCCCCCTTTGGGTTTGTTGACAACTCTTCTCAGAATGATTCTTTGCACTTTGATAACTCTCTGAAGCTCTTTCCAGCTACTACCACCATTAGCCTCTTTCTATTATGATATAATTTAAGGAATCACTTAACACGTACTCTAATCCCACATTAGCATTGCTCAGCATGAGAAACAAGAGTAGTATGAAAAGTTCATCAATGAATCACTTCATGTCAGACACCAATTCTCTATCCCAAACTGATACCAACTGCAAAATTGATACCAATTTTTGAACCTCACTGATACTAATTGGTGATAGCTGGAAACCTTCTCTCACCATTTTGAAATCACTCTTCTTCTTTTATCATTATCCTCAGCTGTCATGATATCTATTATTTGATCGATCACTTCTAGCATCCCTAGAGTTAAAACTCTCTCCCTTTGTCATTGCTCCCACTATCTAGCTGATCCACCTGTCAGATTCTCCTCATACCATTCATGCTTTTTCAAATAGCCACACTGTCTCCCCCTTGAATAATCACTATTTTTCTCCCCCTTTTTCAACTAACTCAAAGGCCACTCCTTTGTAGTCTGTAACAAAGTAGAGAACACACATCAGTACATTAGTGAAAAACACATCATACCTCGGGAGAAAGGGGAAGGGGGTCCCACATCCACACTTTTTCATGTGCGTGGAGTTGACCGGACTCCCGGAGCCAGACTATGTCTCTCAAAAGCTTTCTTGGGTAAGGCCTTTTTTAGAATGTCTGCAACTTGTAGTTCTTTAGGCACATACTCCAACTTCACGATTCCCCGCTCAACCTTCTCCTTGATAAAATTATATTTTTTCTCATTGTGATTTGTCCAAGAATGATGGATGGGATTTTTTCTAAGATTTATAGAAATTGAGTTATCGCACTGGATTCCGATCAGAGACATCACTTCAACTCCCATATCATCAAACTGCTGCTTCATCCACAATAACTGTGTGCATGCTTGAGTTGCAGCAATATATTCAGCTACTGTAGTGCTCAATGAAATGCAATATTTCTTCTTTTATAGCCAAGAAATGCACAATCCACCAAGATAGAAATCACCACCTGAAAATGATTTCCTGTCATCTGCTGAACCGGCCCAATCTGCATTGTTGTATCCTAATAAATATTTGTAGGATTTGTCAGTATACTTCAAACCAAAATCCACAGTTCCTTTGATATACTTAAGTATTCATTTCACTACAAGCATGTGGATTTCCTTGGGATTTCTTTGATATCGTGCTGCTTGGAATGTGGAAAAAACAATTTCAGGTCTTGTCACTGTTAGGTACAATAGAATTCCAATGATTTTCTTGTATTCTATGATATTAACTGCCTTGACATATTCATCTTTTGATAGATTCATCCGAGTAGAAATTGGAGTCTTCATCTCCATGGAATTTTCCATTACAAATATTCTTAGAACCTCCTTGGCATATTTAGATTGACAAACTAATGTTCCATTCTTTCCTTGTGTCACCTGTAAACTAAGGAAAATGCCATCTCACCAATCATAGAC
This sequence comes from Viscum album, assembly GCA_963277665.1. Classification (NCBI taxonomy): domain Eukaryota; kingdom Viridiplantae; phylum Streptophyta; class Magnoliopsida; order Santalales; family Viscaceae; genus Viscum; species Viscum album. Next base: position 729,139,756 of record OY728167.1, on the reverse strand, counting down.
ATTTCAAACTCATGTTTCATGAATTCAGAAAACTGTCTACATGGTGCTTCATCTGATCCACCAAATATTATTTCATCGACATAAACCAGTACCATCATCCTCTGATTACTATTCTTGTTGAAATATAGATTGTAATCAACTCCACCACACTGGAAACCAAGATTCTTCAAATATTGATCGAGCCTTCAGTACTATGCTCTCGGTGCTTATTTCAGCCCATATAACACCTTCTTCAACCGAAAAACTTTGGTCTCATCCTCATGAATGAGAAAACCATATGGCTGCTCAATATAAACTTCTTCCTCTAAAATTAAATTCAATTATGTAGATTTTACATCCATCTGGAACACTTGGAACTTCTGTTGCACTACAATGGCTAAGAATAACCTGATTGTCTCTAACCTTGCAACCGGTGCAAATGTCTCATCAACATCTATTCCCTCTATCTGGGAGTATCCTTTGCACAATAATCATTCTTTATTTTGAATCACTATTCCATCTTCATTCATCTTGTTGCGATAGAACCATTTAGACTCAATGAAATTCTTATCTACTAGCCGTGAAACAATCTCCCATGTTTGATTCTTCTCCATCTGATCAAGCTCTTCATTCATTTCCTGAACCCAGTTTTCATCTTCAGCTGCATCAGTGAAGCGTTTAGGCTGAACCTGAGATAAGAAAGATGGCTGATAAAGTCATTTCATTCTTCTTTTTGGAACTGGAGCTGTCTGATCACCAATGATATTCTTCCTTTCAGTTTCAGCTTGACTCCTTGGCTTTTGTGCAGATATGGATTTTACTTCTTCATGCTCATTTATTCTGAATCAACATCATCCACTGCTACTCCCTCTGTGTTTCTTTATTCCACATCACACTCATCAAGAAATTGTTCACTACGTTGTTTAATGATCCCCTAATTCTCCAATACAGTGACATCATTTCTCTCAACAACTTTTCCCAGCCTTTTGTTAAAGCATTTATATGCCTTTCTTTTTCCTGAGTAGCCAAGGAATATCCCCTCATCTCCTCAGGACTCGTATTTCCTATGTTTTTACTTGTTGAGGATAAAGCACTTACTTTCAAATATTCGGAAGTATTTCACCATTGGCTTCTTTCTATACCATATCTCGTATGGAGTCTTTCCTTCCTTCAGATACAACAGAGCCCTGTTAGAAATATAGATTGGTGACAAAACTGCTTCCTTCCAAAAAATTTCTGGTAGGTCCTTTTCTATGAGCATTGTTCTAGCCATGTTGTTGATGATTTGATTTCTCCTTTCAACCACTACATTCTGTTGGGGAGTTCTCACTGAAGAAACTTGATTCCTTATCCCATGTTTCTCGAGGTAGACTTCCACCTGACTATTTGTAAATTCCATACCATTATCAGTACAAAACTTAAAAATTTTCGGTCCAAGCATCCTTTTGCACTCCCTTCGGTATTGTTTTAAGCAGCTAAACACATCAGACTTATCGAAAATGGAAAATAACCATGAAATTATGTTATAGTCATCAATGAAAAGAATTTATTACCTCTTTCCGTCAATTTCTCGTGGTGTGATATGCCCACAGATGTCAGCATGCACCAATTCGAGCACTCTCATTGACTTCTTTTCTTTTTCCTTATACATCTTTCTGATGAGCTTCCCTTGTTGACATGTATCGCACGTGTGAGTATGATCCTGTGATAGCTTGGGTAGGTCTCTTGCTGCATCACACTTTACCAAATCTTCCAGGGATGGCTGACATAGATGACCAAGTCGTTTATTCCACAACGTTTTTTCTTCCTCTCTAGAGAGAAAGCACATATCTTCTTCTCCACTTACCAGGTAGAGATTTCACTTTGTTATCTTTCCCTATAGAACTACTGCTCCATCTCTTCCTTTGATGATACACATATTCTTAGTAAACCTTATAGAATGTCCTGAGTCACACAGTTGACTAAGGCTGAGCAAATTGTGACTGAGGCCTTCTACTAACAAGACATCAACATGTCTCATCTCTTTGCCCCCAAACTTGGCCTTTCCTGAGCTAATTATCTTCAGGAATTCATCATTTTCAAACATCACAACTCCTTCTTTGTCATATTTTATTCCTGTAACAAGATCCTTATTACCTGTCATGTGAGATGTGCAACTGCTGTCAAGGATCCACACACCAGAGTGATCTGATTCCTTAAGGGAAACTTCTGCCACCACTGCCTTCTCATCCTTTTTCTTCTTGTTCCATGTTTTTGACTTCACACTTGAGATGTATTGAGACTTATGATCTTTCTCAGAGTATGATGGAACAGCTTCATATTGAAAAGGTAAAAATATATTTTTCATTTTCAACTTACCAGTTGGTTTATTGATCTGCTGCTTGAGAACATTTTGGTTCTGCTTTGGAACATTCCTCTATATGGTCGAAGTGCAGTACCTAGCCATGTGCCCAAATCCTCCACACCAAAAATAGTGACTGTAACATCCCAAGTAATTAATGAATAATAGATATTTTTATCTATGTCTATTAATGAATTAGATAGTGTTTTAGAATCTTAAAATGAGAATAAATCCAATCTTAAGCATGGAATACACTAATATTTTTAAAAGATTGTTTTACTGCCTTTTGATGGCAAACCATTTTTAAATCAAACTTTTTACAATTTTATAAGATCTATTCGTTGAAATAAACTTATTCTTTATGATCTGGACATCAAAATTTACTTTGTGTAAATTTTTAGAATTTTTTCTGATAAAGTTCATTTTTTAAAAGAATAGTGAAAAATGTTGTATTTTAATTATTAACCTTTTTTTAATATCATTTATTTATATCATTATATTATCTTTTGAATTGGTTTTAAAGTGAAATTAGAATACACTTTTACCATTTAATGAAATAGTGGTTGTTGGAAAAAAATTCACTTTGAAATTGGACTTAAACTAGTGCCAATCTTTTGATACTTATTGTTTCATAAAAACACGATATTTGCTCTAACAGTGGGAATTAATTATTAAATTAATTAATGTGACTTATATGCTTTGAATTTTGTAAAATAGACATCGTTTTTGAATCTGGAATATCAAATATAGATTAGGGTTATGTTTTGGTATTTTTCTGAAAAACATCAATTTTTGATGCATAGTGAAACCACTAAGTGGTACTTAAAAAAACTGATTTTTCGTTTCAATAAAAATTTACCACCTCTGTGTTTTGAATTTAAAAAATCTGACATACATGGTTTTCATTAGGAAGTAAAATTTGGTTCAATGGGATTAAAATAATTTTTTGGTGAATAGTAACTTTTACGTTTTTAATCGCGATTAGATATAATTAGTGTAATTTAAGGTAAAAATGATATTATAATAAAATTAAAATATCTTGAAACTTGTCCTAACCCTATTGGATGAGTCATGGCCGACCAAGACAACCCATGGGTCTATTTGTGGGACCCCATGGAGCCACTTCGGTAAGATAATGACATTAATTCCTTTTTTTAAAGTAAAAGGAAAAATGACACAAACATGTATTGTTTTACAAAATGAATTTTTACATGGGGTTATACCAGACAGATTTTTGAATATAAATAGTCATTGGAATGTTAAAATTATTTCCTACATCATAGTATTTTTTTATGATTTTTATACATTAAATAAATTTAATTATTTATGACATCATGATGATGCAGTGATTACCTCATTATTTAACGATTTAAATAAAATGAAAATATAATGTAAAATCTAAGACCTACACTTGTCAAAAACCTATTGTATGGGTGGATTTCGAACCCTTATCACCTTATCCTCGAAATTTATTAATGTGGGACCTTTGTTCTCCGAAAATCATTTTATAACAAAGTATCTTTTCTTAACTTTCCAAGAGTGTCTCTCCTCTCCTCTTATAAAAGGCCCCCACCTCTACCACCTTACCCACACTTCCAAAGCCTTTGGCTCGGAAAACCACTGCGAATTTTGTCTCTCCACATCCCTCTATAACTCTTAGAAGCCTCACTTTGGGTAGATGTCTTCCCAAGGAAGCCTTTGAGCACAAATCAAAAAGAGTTACCCGATTTAAAGGTAGTGTCTTCTCTTGTGTTCTTATGTTTTATTTTGCTTCTACAACCCCCTAAACTCTTTTTATTAATTTATTTTGTAACAACACCAATATCGTCCATATACTAAGATGTTGTTATAAGAAGGATTTGAGCTACACTTACACACACCTATATCTAATGGTTAAAGAACATACTGTTTCCGTGGATGGAAAATTTATGCCTCATGAAACGATGATTGTTCAATATTATTTTAACACCTTCAAAGGTGGCCATTAAGATTAAAATATATTTATATATGATATATAATATGTTTATATTTTACTTAAGCTTCTTTATTTTTCATTTATGGCATACCTTTATGGTTTCCATTATGGGTAAACGGAATATCTTCATTTTAGGAAGTGCGGACAACTGCCCCCTCAAAGTGATTTGATTCGTTAATGCCATATGTGGGATGTATAAAGGATGTAATTAATGATATTATATATGATATTATACTGGAATTATAATATACCTTTATATCATTATGATTCTATTCCATAAAATATGAAATAGAAATGAAAGTAGCGTTCATGCGTACGTACGACTTACTGTCTCCATGAACGGTGCATTTCATTTTACCTCTAAACGTTATGTAATATTATAAATGCATGTATATAATGGATATATATGATATATATGATATCTACATCATGAGTATAACTCTGGATATAAAAAATACATGAACAACTTGTAATTATAAAGAATTTATTTCTGACTCAAGTACCAATGATCGTTAAAACGACCGTTATTAACTTAAATAATTACATCGTGTTCATGACATGGTAATAAGTGATATAAAAGGAATAATGAACTTGAAAAAGGTTCTTAAGAAAGTAGAAATTAACTCAAGTTTATTATTTAGGAGGTTAAAGAATGATCGAGTCAAGTTGGACCCGAGGTATGGGACTTCGTCTCAATCTCCTTTCATTGAGGCATATTTTTGTTTTATACACAACCTTCTGTTATACGGTGTATAAACACCTTTGACTTTTACATTTATCCAAAAGGAATTTTTTTTATATGAATCATTTTACTAAACTACAAAAGGGAATGTTTTTGTCATACGTATGCAGCGACAACGAATTCTCCGTCGCCGTAACCATTATTTGAGTTTCGGCTTCCTCTACAAGCCATACCTTTTTTAAAAGAAAATTAAATACCATGTTTTAATTTTCTTTTATTTTGGTATTGAAAATTATTTTCATAATGTTTTTATATCAATTTGTTGTATTGATACCTTGTGATTGAAAAGTGGAAATGTTATGTTTCCTTTATGCATGTTTTTTGTGATATGATTATGTTATGGTTCTTGGGCATTATTATGAAGACGGGTGGTTCCATGATAAACATAGGGTGGGTGAGCCCGATATAGCTCTCCAATGCATTGGGTAATGTGAAGGAGTTAAATGTTAAGTTTTCTCCGAAGAGATTTAGGGAATATACTATGATAGGTATTACAAACGTAACCAAGAGGGTTACTCCCTATGTAAGAATGTTATGAATTCCTTAAGATACCTTTATGTCTTATGATTTATATGATTTATTCATGATTTGATGAGGTATGTTAAAGTGATTATGTTTTATTATTAGAGTATGATTTCATTGATTCTTATGTGTACATGTACTCATGTTTCTTTTCCATATTTTTATATCCCTTACTGAGCTTTTTATGCTCATCCCAAGTTTTTGAAATGTTTTTCATAGGTCAAGGGAAGGGTACATGATATGATGATAGTGTCAAGGAAGTGTCAAGAAAGAATCCATGTTTTATTTTAAATATGTTTCCTTTGATGGGAAAAAATGAATACTATCTTTTATTGTAACCACTTTGTTTAAATTTGGGATGTAATGCATGTTTTATGATATAATTCTCTAAAACTCTAAACCTGAAAAGATCCTCAAGGTGTATTCTTGAAATATCTCAAGATTAAGTAATGTTTAAGGCTGGGGCCTTATAGTTGGTATCAGAGGTCCGTTTAGATAACTTTAGGAGTTAGAATTTTATTAAATAATTATCCAAAAATATTTTTTTATGGTCAAATTGAAATGATATATCATTTGAAGACTACCATGTTGCTTCATCTAAGACATGTTTGTTAAGAATGGTTTTCCGCAGAGGAAACAGGGAAGCAGTGCTAGTAAGGCATACAGAAGGAAATAACTTTCCGAATCAGCATCCTGAGATTGTCGGAATTGGAACGGAACAGTTTGTTGCAGTAATGGCGCAGTTGACTCAAGAGATAAATGGTGGCGGTATCCATGCATGAGATCAGCCAGATCAACCGCAGAGGAACATGTTAGTGGTGGAACATTTCATGAGGCAACATCCCCCATCATTCAGAGGATCATCTGACCCTGTGCTAGCTGAAGGGTGGATTAAATCACCGGAGAATATTTTCAATGTCATGGGGTATTCAGACAATCAAAAGGTTAGTCTTGCTATTTACCGTTTGGAGGGTGAAGCAGATCAGTGGTGGTCGATGGTTAAAAATATCAAGGACGCTGATGATATTGATGCTCTCGACTGGGATGAATTCAAAGGTATGTTTCTTAAGAAGTATTTTCCTAAGGCTATTCAACTTAGGATGGAAAAATAATTCCTGGAATTGAGGCAAGAGGAGGACTCAGTGGATTCCTATGAAGAAAGGTTCACTCGATTGGCAAGGTATGCTCCAAATTTTATCCGAGACATTGATAGTAAAATCAATCGTTTTTACTCAGGATTAAAGCCAAAATATCAAAGGGATTTAGCTTCTCGTGAGTTCAAAAGTTATGAAAATCTTTTTAGATGTGTTGAGAAGGTGGAAATATAGTTTTTCGATGATCAAGTGTTCTATAACAACCAACAGAAGAAGAGACCGAGGTGGTAGGAGAAAGGAAAGAATTCTTAAAAAAGGTATGATGGTAAGAAAACTAAGTTTCCAGTTTGTGATAAATGTGGGAAAAGGCATTTTGGGGAATGTCTTTTGAATTCTGTAAAGTTCTACCGATGTGTTAAGATGGGACATAAGGCTCGTGATTGCACTGAAAAAGATCAAGGTGATGGTAAGTCCAAATTTGATTTGCAGTTAGTGAAATGTTTTAAGTGCAATGAGATGGGTGACTATGAAAATGAGTTTCCAACAAAGAGCTCGAGTGATGGGAAGTAGTTATACTACAAGTAGAAAGGGGTGGTGAAATCCTTTGCAACTACTTCAGCAGTTGTCGGGCCATCAAATGAAGTTGTATCAGGTACTTTGTTTGTTTTTTCAGATTATGCGAGTGTGTTGTTTGATTCGGGGTCTACACATTCTTTCATCTCTGAAAACGTTTCTAGTAAAATGGGAATACCATCTCAATAAATGACTCCTGAACTTGTGGTAAAAACACCTAGGGGAAATGTTGAGGCAAAAAGAATTTATAAGAATCTTCATATCCTTATCCTTGGAAGGAACCTACTTGCGAACCTTATTGTTTTACCTCTAGTAGAGTTTGATGTTATCCTAGGTTTGGATTGGCTCTCTATTTACCATGCTAAGATTGACTGTAGAGCTAAAGAAATTTCTTTTCAGAAATACTATCAGTTTGTGTACAAGAATGAACCCTTGCTGTTGATAACTTATCAAGAGGCCGAGAAACTTGTAAAAGATGGAAATGAATGTTACCTTGCACACATCGTTGAAAACAAAGGAACTGTTTAGATTAATGATGTGCCCGTGGTAAATGAGTATCCTCATGTTTTTTCTGATAAGTTTCCTGGAATAACACCAGATCGGGAAGTTGAATTTGCTGTTGACTTAGTTCTTGATGCTAAGCCAATTTCAATACCCCCTTACCGAATGGATCAAATTGAACTTTTAGAGTTGAAGGAGCAATTGCATTATTTATTAGAGAAAAGTTTCATTTGACCTAGAACATCACCATGGGGTGCTCATGTTTTATTTGTTAAAAAGAAAGATGGTTCAATGAGACTTTCCATTGACTATATAGCCTTGAATAACATCACTATTAATAACAAATATCATTTGCCTCATATCGATGATTTGTTTGATCAGCTCCAAGGAGCTCAGTATTTTTCAAAGATTGACCTGAGATCGGGGTACCATTAGCTGAAGGTAAAAGAAGTAGGTATTCCGAAGACTGTGTTTCGTACAAGATATGGCCATTATGAATTTTTAGAAATTCCTTTTGGGCTAACCAATGAACCTACTTTATTCATGGACATAATGAATAGAATTTTCTATGAGTTCATGGATACGTTTGTGGTGGTTTTCATTGATGATATTTTGGTGTTTTCTAAAAGTAAATAAGAGCATGAAATACATTTAAGGGTTATTTTGCAAACCTTAAAAGAAAAGAAATTGTATGGGAAATTCAGCAAGTGTGAGTTTTGGTTGCAACAAATTTCTTTCCTTGGTCACATTGTTTATAAAGATGGGATAATTGTTGATCCTGCAAAAACAAAGGTTGTTGAAGAATGGCCAAGACCCAAAAATGTAACTGAGATTCATAGTTTCCTTGGATTGGAAGTCTATTACCGAAAGTTTGTTAGAAAGTTTTCATGGTTATCTAGTCCAATGACTAAGATAACTCGGAAGGGTGTTAAGTTTATCTGGAAAAAAGAATGTGATGATTTTTTCAGGAATTGAAAAGAAGATTGGTGAATGCTTCAGTTTTGGCACTACCTTACAGGAATGGTTAGTTTGTTATCTACAGTGATGCTTCATTGAAAGGACTTGGTTGTGTCCTAATGCAGAATGATCAGGTAATTGCTTATGCTTCACGACAGTTGAAAACTCATGAGGTAAATTACCCTACACATGATTTTGAATTAGCTGCTGTAGTTTTCACTTTAAAAATTTGGAGGCATCATTTGTATGGAGTAAAATGTGAAATATATACCGATCACAAAATTTTAAAATATATATTCACTCAGAAAGAATTGAACATGAGACAGAGGATATGGCTAGAATTAATCAAGGATTATGATTGTATAATTCATTACCATCCGGGAAAATCAAATAAAGTGGCTGCTGCTTTGAGTCGAAAAATTAATGCTTCATTAAAAATGTTGTGTTTGGAACGTGATCCTTTGGTTAAGGATTTGATGAAATTTGGCATAGAAGTTTTTGTTGCAAGATGTTCTCCTATTTTGTTTCAGGTATCAGTGAAATCTTCTCTATCAGACAGAATCAAGCAAGCATAGAAGCAAGATAGTGAGTTGCAGAAAAAGGTAGATCTGGTTCAGAAGGGTAAGTTTCCTGAATTCAACATTGATAATGATTTTGTTTTGAGATTTGTGAAGATATTGTGTGTGCCTTGTGATTCACAGTTAATTAGAGAGTTGTTATGTGAAGCTCATAGTTATCTGTTTTCAGTTCATCTTGGCAGTACTAAGATGTACAGAGATCTGCGGGAGTATTACTAGTGGGATGGAATGAAAAGAGATATTACTGATTTTACAGTGAAGTGTTTGACTTGGAAACAGGTTAAAGCAGAGCGGCAGTTACCGAAAGGGATGCTTCAGCCTTTACCAGTTCCAGAGTGGAAATGGGAAAATATATCCACGGACTTCGTTGTGGGATTGCCGAAGACACGTCGAGGTAATAATAAAATCTGGGTTATTGTTGATCGGTTGACTAAATCTACTCATTTCTTTTCTATAAGAGATAATTTTTCCCTAGATCAACTTTCCCGTTTGTATCTTAAAGAGATAGCCAGGTTACATGGAGTTCCTCTCTCCATTGTATCTGATCATGATCCCAGGTTTACTTCTAACTTTTGGAAAGTCCTTAAGAAGTCGTTGGGTACTGAATTAAATTTTAGTACAACTTTTCATCCTCAATCAGATGGGCAGTCAGAATGAACAATCCAAACTTTGGAGGATATGCTACGTTCTTGTTCGATGGATTATTAGGGATGTTGGGACCAACATATTTCTTTGGTTGAGTTTTCATATAATAACAGTTTTCATTCCAGTATACAGATGGCACCGTTTGAGGCATTATATGGGAAGCGGTGTCGAACTCCAGCTTTTTGGGATGAAGTGGGTGAAAGGAAGCTGATGGGACAAGAATTTTTAGAAGATATGGCAGAAAAAGTTTAGTTGATTCAGAAACACATGAGAGTAGCTCAGAGAAGACAGAAAATTTATGCAGACAACAGGAGGAAGGATCTATCTTTTGAGGTAGGTGATCATGTTTTTCTCAAAGTCTCGCCATGGAAAAGTGTGATGCGATTTCGTACGAAAGGAAAGATGAGTCCAAGGTTCATTGGACCATATGAAATTCTGGAGAGAGTTGGATCAATTTCTTACCGAGTGTCTTTACCTCTGAGTTTATCTCAGGTACACAATGTTTTTCATGTTTCAATGTTAAGGAAGTAAATGCCATATCCATCTCATGTTTTGAGTCCAGAGGTAGTTCAGCTGGAAGAGAACCTATCTTATGAGAAACAACTGGTTCGGATTCTTGACCACAGGGAGAAAGTGTTACGGAATAATTTGATTCATCAGGTAAAGGTTTTGTGTAAAAACCACATGATTGAAGAGGCAACATGGGAATCTGAAAATGCAATGAGGGATAAATACCCCCACTTATTCGATAAGTAAATAAACAGCGGGGACGCAATTTTCTAATGGGTGAAGGATGTGACATCCCATGTAAGTAATGAATAATAGATATTTTTATCTATGTCTATTAATGAATTAGATAGTGTTTTAAAGTCTTAAAATGAGAATAAATCCAATCTTAAGCATGGAATACACTAATATTTTTAAAAGATTGTTTTACTACCTTTTGATGGAAACCCATTTTTAAATCAAACTTTTGACAATTTAATAAGCTCTATTTGTCGAAATAAACTTATTCTTTATGATCGGGGCATCAAAATATACTTTGTGTAAATTTTTAGTATTTTTCCGACAAAGTTCATTTTTTAATGAATAGTGAAAAATGTTTTATTTTAATTCAAGAACTCCTTTTAATCTAATTTATTTATATTATTAGATTATCTTTGTAATTGGTTTTAAAGTTCAATTAAAATATATTTTTACCATTTAATCAAATAGTAGTCGTTGGAATTAATTTCACTTTGAAATTGGACTTAAACTACTGCCAATCTTTTGATACTTATTGTTTCATAAAAACACGCTATTTGCTCTAACAGCGGGAATTAATTATTAAATTAATTAATGTAACTTATATTCTTTGAATTTTTTAAAATAGACATCATTTATGAATCTGGGATATCAAATATATATTAGGGTGATGTTTTGGTATTTTTCTGAAAAACCTCAATTTTTGATGAATAGTGAAACCACTAAGTGGTACTTAAAAAAACTGATTTTTCGTTTAAATGAAGATTTACCACCTTTGTGTTTTGAATTTTAAAAATCCGACATACATGGTTTTCATTAGGAAGTAAAATGTGGTTCAACGGGATTAAAATAATTTTTTGGTGAATAGTAACTTTTATGTTTTTAATCGCGACTAGATATAATTACTGTAATTTAAGGTAAAAATGATATTATAATAAAATGAAAATATCTTGCCACTTGTCCTAACCCTATTGGATGAGTCATGGCCGACCAAGACAACCAATGGGTCGATTTTTGGGACCCCATGGAGCCACTTGGGTAAGATAATGACATTAATGCCTTTTATTTAAAGTAAAAGTAAAAATGACACAAACATGTATTGTTTTACAAAAACAATTTTTACATGGGGTTATACAAGTCATATTTTTGGCTATAAATAGTCATTGGAAATCTAAAAAGATTTTCTACATCATTGTATTTTTTGTATGATTTTTAGACATTAAATAAATTTAATTATTTATGACATCATGATGATGCAGCGATTACCTCATTATTTAATGATTTGAATAAAATGATAATATAATGTAACATATAAGACCTACACTTGGAAAAAACCTATTGTATGGGTGTATTTCGAACCCTTATCACCTTATCCTCTAAATTTATAATTTTGGGACCTTTTTTACCCGAAAATCATTTTAAAACAAAGTATCTTTTCTTAACTTTCCAAGAGTGCCCCTCCTCTCCTCTTATAAAAGGCCCCCACCTCTACCACCTTACCCACACTTCCAAAGCCTTTGGCTCGGACAAAACCTGCCCATTGTGTCTTTCCACATCCCTCTATATCTCTTAGAAGACTCACTTTGGGCAGAATTCTTCCCAAGGAAGCCTTTGAGATCAAATCAAAAAGAGTTACCCGATTTAAAGGTAGTGTCTTCTCTTATGTTCTTATGTTTTATTTTTCTTCTCCAACCCCCTAAAATATTTTTATTCATTTATTTTGTAACAACACCAGTATCTTCCATATACTAGGATTTTTTTATAAGAAGTATTAGAGATACACTTACACACACCTACATCTAATGGTTAAAGAACATACTATTTCTGTAGATGGCGAAGTTCTGCCTCACGAAACGATGATTGTTCAATATTCTTTTAACACCTTCAAAGGTGGCCATTAATATGAAACTATATTTATATATGATATATAATATGTTTATGTTTTACTTAAGCTTCTGTATTTTTCATTTATGGCATACCTTTATGGTTTCCATTATGGGTAAATGTGATATCTTCATTTTAGGAAGTGCGGACTACCGCCCCCTCAAAGTGATTTGATTCGTTAATTCCATATGTGGGATGTATAAAGAATGTAATTAATGATATTATAAAGGATATTATACTGGAATTATAATATACCTTTATATCATTAGGATTCCATTCCATAAATTACGAAATAGAAATGAAAGTAGCGTTCATGCGTACGTACGGCTTACCGTCTCCATGAACGGTGCATTTAATTTATTACCTCTAAAAGTTATGTAATATTATAAATGCATATATATAATGGATATATATGATATATATGACATCTACATCATTAGTATAACTCTGGATATAATAGACACATGAAAAACTTGTAATTATAAAGAGTTTATTTTTGACTCAAGAACCAATGATCGTTAAAACGACCGTTATTAACTTATATAATTACATAGTATTCATGACATGGTAATAAGTGATATAAAAGGAATAATGAACTTGAAAAAGGTTCTTAAGAAAGTATAAATTAACTCAAGTTTATTATTCAGGAGGTTAAAGAACGATCGAGTCAAGTTGGACCCGAGGTATGGGACTTCGTCTCAATCTCCTTTCATTGTGGAATATTTTTGTTTAATACACAACCTTCTTTTATACGGTGTATAAACCCCTTTGACTTTTACTTTTTTCCAAAAGGAATCTTTTTTATATGAATCGTTTTACTAAAAGACAAATGGGAATGTTTTAGTCATACGTATGCGGTGACAACGACTTCTCCGCCGCCATGACCATTATTTGAGTTTCGGCTTCCTCTACAAGCCATACCTTTTTTTTAAAGAAAAATAAATACCATGTTTTACTTTTCTTTTATTTTGGTATTGAAAATGATTTTAATAATTTTTTTATATCAATGTGTTGTATTGATATCTTGTGATTGAAAAGTGGAAATGTTATGATTCCTTTATGCATGTTTTATGTCATACGATTATGTTATGGTTTTTGGGAATTATTATGAAGACGGGTGGTTCTGTGATAAACATAGGGAGGGTGAGCCCGATATATCTCTCCAATGCATTGGGTAAGGTGAAGGAGTTAAATATTATGGTTTATCCGAAGAGATTTAGGGAATATACTGTGATGGGTATTCCAAACATAACCAAGAGGGTTACTCCCTACGTAAGAATGTTATGAATGCCTCAAGTTACCTTTATGTCTTATTATTTCTATGATTTATTCATGATTTGATGAGGTATGTTAAAGTTCTTATGTTTTATGAGTAGAGTATGATTTCATTGATTCTTATGTATACATGTACTCATGTTTCCTTTCCATATTTTTATATCCCTTACTGAGCTTTTTATGCTCATCCCAAGTTTTTGAAATGTTTTTCACTGGTCAAGGTAAGGGTACATGATATGATGATAGTGTCAAGGAAGTGTCAAGAAAGAATCCATGTTTTATTTTAAATATGTTTCCGTTGATGGGAAAAAATGAATACTATCTTTTATTGTAACCACTTTGTTTAAATGTGGGATGTAATTCATGTTTTATGATCTAATTCTCTAAAACTATAAACCTGAAAAGATCCTCAAGGTGTATTCTTGAAATATCTCAATATTAAGTAATGTTTAAGGCTGGGGCCTTATAGTGACCTTCAAAATATGTTCTAGAGAAACTTTCTCTGTTTGGCTGCCACCTTTGTTGTTGTGCCCTTAGATATCTCTTGGCTATGGAACACACATACTGTGAATGTCCCATTTTTTCACAACAATAACACCTGATATAAGGTGCATTACTTCGTGTCACTTCTACATTTCTAGTTTCCCTTTGGTATCTCTAAATATTCTGATTCTTCCTTATGCCCAAATCCACCTTCAGTCTCGGAGTGGGTTCTTGCGGTCTGAAAACTATTTTTTTTCGATCAAGCCCCCCAACAGTCTGAGCATCTGAACAATGTTGATGCTTCTTTTCTGCTGAACCACTATTCTCCACTTTTAGCTTCTCAGTTTTCTAAGTGATCTGATTTCCTGATGTCCCAGTAGGAGTCAAGAGTTTTTCATGATCGTAAAACTTTTTCCACAAACTGACAACTTCTCCTTCAAGTTATTCAATACGCTTGATTTGATATTTTCTTGTTTTATTAAAGCTATCGATCTCCCTTTTCTATTCTTCAATTTTTATTTTATACACACTAACTGATTCTGGGTCCTCTAGTGTTAATGACTTGAGTTTCTCGATTTCTTCCATCAAATCGGACTTCTCTTCTACCTACTGTTGCATGTATAGTTTGGCATCACCAAAAACATTGTTGGATTTCTTTTTTTTTTGATCTCCAAACATCTTTCTCCTTAAGAGTAGCCTCTAACTCTACTTGCATATCAACTATTCCCTCAACATTGTCTTCTTCTTATTCAGCTTCAGTTTCATTCTTATTCTGAGAACTACCGAAAACTGCCACCACAGCATTTTGTCCTCTGTCTCCACAGTTCTCTATCTCTTCAACCTCCTCAACCTCAGACTTGTCTGAACTGTCACATTCTTTTGAAATAAGGTTATTTCTCTTAAATAAATTTCTCTTGAACTGTTTCTTGCCTTTCCCATAGGCTAGAGACTTCTTCTCGGTAATTTTTATTTCATCAACGTCATCATCCTCTTGGAACTTTTTGGGGAACCTTGCCGCAAGATCTCCAACCTTTCCACATAAAAAATAAGCAAGTGGAAGCTTCCCTTTAAACATTCCTTTTCCCCTTTGAAGGTTTGAGGAGAGGAATGACATCACCTCATCTGTCTCTTCTTCTTCCTGAGAGACTTCAATGGTGATCTTCTTCATGGCATTGAATGCCACCTCTTTGGATTTCCACATTTCCACAACATCATTATCATCATTTCTCAATTCATATGCAAAAAGGGTGTTGTGCAGGTTATCCAGTGTCAGCTCTTTCAGGTCTTTATCTTCCAAACCCGAAACATTTGGATTGAACTGATGTGGAAGTTTTCTCATGATGAACTTCACAATATTTATGTCATAAATAATTTCTCCAAGACCTTGCATGTATTCTACTACAACATTTACCCTGTCGAAGAATGCATCAATAGATGCATTCGGGTTTATTCTCAGATCTTCATACTAATTCCACAACACTTGCATCCTCACTTCTATGAAATTTGTATCTCCTTCAAATATGTTCTAAATCATTTCCCACATAGCATGTGATGTTTTTCAGGACATCGCCTTCATATAAATAGCATTGGATAGAGCTCCCCCTAAAGCATTTATTCCCTTTACGTCAGCATCCAATTCTCTTCACGTAGCTTCTGATAGTGCACCACTATTAATATCGGCTATGATACCGTGCATTGCTACTGTAAATATGTCCATTCCCAAAGATCGAAAGTAGTGTTGCATCCGATTCATCCATATCTGAAAATTGTTCCCATCAAAGATCGGAATACATTTATGATTAATGACCTCCATTTGAGAGAGAAAAACTAATATCAAATTTTACCTCTGATACCAATTGTTAGGTCCACTAGGCTATATACCCTGAGAGGGGGGTGAATCAGGGTATGACAGATTAAAACAACTGCCTCTTTTGATCTTGTTTTTCTGTTAGACAAACCCCTCTTCTCTCTCCTTCCCGTTGCAGAGTATGAATAAACCTTAAAGCATACACATGACACAACAATTTTTTCTTGGTTCACCCTCACTGGGCTACATCCAAGGAGCATCCACCGTCAGTATGCTGATGTACCAATTCCACTACATGTAAACTGATGTTTACAGGTTCGAAGCGGACTCACTGTCCCTCTTAGATTACAACCACTCACAATATGAAAGCTCACTGCTCTCTCAACTGAAGTGTGCTCACTTCTTCTTCAGAAGATCCAATCATAGTTTATATACCTGTAGGTCTCTTCATTATCACTAATTAATGCATCCTCTAATGTATATAGATGCTCTAATGAAGTCTGAATTTCATCCACTGATGAATAACCCTTTTCCATTGAACACTAGGCAACACACATTGGAAAAACCTTCACAAAGCACCTTACTTCGCAAGGCTCCCAATTTAGTGAAGCTCAACCAAGTCTTCGCGAAGCTCCTTCCTTTTCGTGAATCTCAAGCCTTTGCAATTCTTAGGCCGCCGCGAAGCTCCTACCTCTTCGCGAAGCACACTCTTTAGAGAATGCGGTCTTGCGAAGTGCACTTATTTTGTAGAGAATGATTAGCCGCCATAAAGAACCTCTCTTTCACGAAAATAACTACCTTTTTTAACCACCTTCGCAAACCGAGAGCAAAATATTTTCTTCGAAAACTCTCTACTTCTCTCGAGGGTGTCGACCTATATTTATAGGCGATTTCACTGACCCTCAACCCTTCCGCGCAAAGTTAGCGCCACATCATCGCAAATCAGGAAGCTCTGAAATTTCCTCCATAATTCTCCCAAAATTGCAAAGCGCCACGGAAATTCTCAAATCGCGGAGCTCATCATAATTTGCAGATAATTCCGTCAATTACTTCGCACCGCCACCGCGAATCTCTCTCGCATTGCCTTTCAACCTTGCTATTTGTGAAGCTCGTCGTAATCACGAAGAATAACCATCAACATTATTATTGTCTTCGTGAAATCCAATCCATGAATCCTATCTTCGCAAAATACATGCCTATGCCATATTTTGATGAGATATTCAAGGATATTCGTTTTTCGTGATTCTCACCAAACTCCAAATTTTAGACCCCAAAAATTTTGCAAACACTGGAAAACGTCCCCACCTTGCACTTCTTTTTTTGTACCACCTCCAGATCATATGTTCCTTTTTCATGGATCTTTGTTAACATGGATTGTCAACAACTTCTCTGGAACTCAACAATTCTCCTTGGAAACCTGCTTTGTCAACAAACACAATCAACCCAAAAATGATGCAATGTTACCTTGAGGTATTTTTTCCCAACACTAGTGTAGGATTGAAATAATGATGTAGATAATCAATTAAAAGAGGGGGATTGAATTTTAAGTTTAACAAAATTCATTTTTAACCTTAAGAAAAACAATGTTTAATAGGGTTAAACAAGGTAAATTCACAAGACCTCTTTTAGTTCTACAACCTTGATAGGTTCTAGAAATGTGGATCTGAAAATGAAACTTAAGGAATGTTTAAAAGAAAAGTATTCAACCTTAAAGTGTATAGAATTTTTATTATAAGAGTATAAAAAAGTAAAAGAAAGTATAAGAAGGTTATACTTTCTTCCTTTATCAAAATACAGTGGAAATAAACTTGATACAAAACAAGTAACAAGTATAAAATCTTTTAACACAAAGAGTAGGGTATCCAAAAACCTTGGATAAAGGTCCCTTGATTTATACATTCAAGAAATTCTGTCTTAACCACACTAGGGTAAGCCCACGATAGGAATATCGGAATCCGTCTTGATATCCTCAAAATTCCTCGAACATTAAGTTAGTTGTCACCTCTTCCTTCCTATCCTCGGAAGTCCTCGATCTTTAAGGTATTCGGCACCTCTGTCTTCCATTCTACAAGATCATTTGAATCTACTCACAAGAAAGCTGAACAAGATGTTCAGTACGCACAAGGCATGGGAGTCTCCCTCACTAGAAATCACTTTGATAGTATGAAATCTCTAGAGTGATGAAATGGTATTCTCGGTTGTTTTAGCTCGTTCAAATGAGCTCCTATTTATTGTAACTTCTTCAATGGTCAGATCCCTCCTCAAATAGTCATATTTTTCCTTGAATCTTGGAGGGACTTGTACACATGTCACTCAAACAACGGTTAGTTAGAAGTAGATTGTATGTCATTATTTCATAACTATAACATGTATAAAAAAATAAGGTTTCTTAACCAAAACAAATTTTCAAAGTCTAAGAAAAAATAATGTTCAGAGTCTAACCAAATAATCATTCATATAATATAATAAATGGAAATTTAGATTCAATTTTCCAAAGAATTTGGAAATTAAATTCTATTGATTTCAGAATCTGAATTCTAATGAATTCAGAATCTGAATTCTGAGGAATTAGGAGTCTGAATTATGAGGAATTTAGAGTCTGAATTCTAAGGAATTCAGATTCCGAATATTAGGGAATTCAGAGTCTGAATTCTGAGGAATTCAGAGTCTGAATTTTAGAGAATTATGAACGCTGAATTTCAGCGAAATCAGAACCTGAATTTTAAAGAATTCGGAACCTGAATTCAGATAATTCGGAACCTGAATTCAGGAAATTTGGAACCTGAATTACGAAAATGAAAAAATAATAATCTATATCTAATTATTTATAGGATTCTAATGTTTTATATGTGAAACTGATTTTTGGACTTAGAAATAAAATGAGTTAGATTTAGAGAAACTATAAAATGAACAATGAAAACATAGGTAAGGATAAAATTTTCGTGGGGATGGAATATTTTCCTTATTAAGATAATTATTATGAAAAATACAATTTTCCTTAAGATATAGTTTTTGTGATTTTAAAAACATAGAGGAAAGGAAAATTCATAAGGAAACATTATGGACTCAACAATCTCCCCCTTTTTGGAAAGCACAAACACCCATATTAAAAATAATATAAGGACTTAGAAATTTTCTTTACGGACATTAAAATAAAAACTTATCTCCCTTTACTTATGAATCATAGTGAATATGACTAACTCCCCCTTAGATTTTGAAAACCCTAAGGATCATATTCTTGACTTCCTTAAATAGATTTTTCCTTTTCCTATATAATGAAACCTTTTCTGATGAAACTACCCCTTAGATATACTTCCCTTTACATAGGGAACACACTTCTTTACTTATTATTCTTTTTATCATTCCTTTCTCCCCCTTTCTGAATTTCAAAAAGGAATAAAAATAATGGAAAAACATATGGTACTTGAAAAAATAGTGTTATAAAACAAAACACATGATGAATAACAAAAATTTCATTATGCTGGGAAAAAAATTATACAAAGAAAGAAATACAAAAAAAGATCATATTGGGGAAAAAATGTCCTTCTTTATCCTTCGTTATTAACATCTTTACGAAGTTTTTCATCTTCTTTATATCCTTTTGATCTTCTTCCATGCCCTTGAGTAGCTGATCTTGGTATTCATTTTTCTTTTCTAAGGATTTGATCTTTACTTCCTGAGCCTTAATAATATCTTCCTGAGCCTTCAAAATATCTTCTTGTATAGAAAAGTTTTCTTCAAATTATATTCTGAGATCCCTTTCCTTCTTCTAATTCATAGCCACTAAATTAAGCTTCCCATTCAAATTCATGACTTTCTACATCAGAGTTGTCAGTTTGAGACATAGATTTTATTCAAAACTTTTAGTGAGGTCTTTGAACTTAACATCTCAGGTGTCAAAAGAATCCTTCACACTTTCTTGGAAATCATCAAGGATTCTCATCTCTTAGATTGTTTTCCATGACCACTTAGTGATTTCCTTTCATGATCTTTTTTGAGCTTCATATTCAATGAAAAAGGTTTTGAAATCATCCTCAAGCCTGAAAAACTTTTCAATAAGCATGGTAAGTGACTATGATTTCTGATTAAATGAATGATGAAGCATTTGGAACCTTGAGTCTATACACGAAAACAAGGTAATGGAATCAACCTAATTATTCAAATATTGTACCACAAAATAGTGTCCAAGAGAGGATGATTCCGAATCAGACTGTTTGGTTGGTGAGGATTCTTTCTCTATATCTTCATCTTTTCTCTTTGAGGAACCACCAATATATTTATTTTTCACTATGAATTTCCTAGGTGTATCAACCAATACCTAATTTTCCTTATCAGTTATCAGAATGATCTCTTCTGATTTGGAAGATTCATGTTCACTATCTGATAATTGAACAATCTTTTCTTCCTTAATATTTTCTTTCTCGGCACCTGCCACAAGATCCTCTTGTGGAACAAAATCATGATTACTAATCTTTTCTTGAGAAGTTTTATCCACTTCTTCATGACCCTTTTCCTCTTTACCTGGACTAGCAAGTTTTTAATATTCTTCTTTAGAAGTTCGGATTGACAATTTTTCAGAAGGACTCTCCTTCTCATGATATTCCTCCACTTGTATAATCATGTCATCAGTATCTCCACTTCCATCTTCTTCTTATTCTTCCAATTCTTCCTCTGGAACTATTTTTTATTCTTGTTCTGGTTCTGGAATCACCATCTTCTTTCCCAGAGTAACTAGAAGTATTTCATTTAAAAAGGATTCTGGTACCTGAATTTTTTTAGATGCTTTCATAGCATCCTTGAGAAAGTATTTTACTATCTCATCTTTAGAAATCTTCTTCCCCTTATTTTTTTCTTGATTCTCAAGATCCTCTGCAGCCTTCAGCTTCAAAACTTTTTCCTCAGTAGGATCCAAGACAAAACTAGGATCCCCTTCCTTATTATTATTCTTGTCTTCTCTCCACTTAAAAACCACTTCATTGGGATAAGTCTATTTCTTCTTTGGCTTAGGTGGTACTGATTGAGTTTCCTTAGCTGCATGAGTTTTTCTTACTCTTCCAGTTCCTTCGCATTAATATTCTTTCCACCCTTTTGTAAGTTCCAGCCACTTCCAGTTTCTTTGATAGATATTCTATTTATTCTTCATATAACTCATAAAATTATCCAGAATCATTAGAGAATCTATCATTCATCCTTATCATAGTATCATCTTAAGCAACATTACCTTGTAATTTCATGGCGTAGAATTGCATGGGATTTTGAATGATTCTAGACAAAGAATTATGATTTCGGAAAGAGTAGTCGGATACATAATTATTTGATATTTGAAAGTTCCATTTTTTATGTTCATTATTGTAATCAAGATATACTTCACCAAATTTATCTTCCTGAGGTTCACTAAAAAAATCTAAAATAAAGATGTCACTTTTCTTCAGGGTCTTCTTATCCCCTTTTCTCAGAATGATAAAACCTTGAACCCATAACTCAAGAATCCAGTGATTTTTATAGAGATGAATAATATTCGGAGTATTCACCACTGATAGACCAAGAAACTCTAAAGACTTTTCCTTATCAAAAGATCCTAAAACATCTGGTCACTTATGAGTACAGAATTCAGCTTCCCCTTCATATGGAATTCCAATTAAGTTTGTAGCCTTACTGTAAGAAAGATAGTAAGTTTTTCCATAGCTCTTAAATTAAAAATTTTCTCTCCATCCTTCATTGAAGAAACTCAAATATTCATAGAATTATATCTTCAAATACAGATAAACTGGATCTTGTTCATTCAGTTTGGATACACATAATCTCTCCCATCCATTCAACATGATATTTTTCGAGATAATAGAATCATACTTAGAGAATAATTTATGATTGACTAACCTCTCTCTATATATCTACCATTCATAAATTTCCTTTACTATCGACATTTCTTTCTGAGGATAAGATTCTAGATACATTTGGAATTGAGGAAAACATGATGATACAGAACGACCTTAATTAGAGGAGCAGGGCTTCAGCACACCAAATCTTTCAAGGCCGATGTGGTACAAGAATCAGCGGGTCCTTATATAGGCCTTTGAGGTGACGGTTCATCTTCCCAAAGAGATCCAATGGTGTAAATACTATTGATCGTATTTGACGGTTGAGATGATAGCCAAAGAAGGAATTTGGTAGGTTCTGATCTTTTGAGATGTTAATGAAAAAAAATTGAATTTAAGGAAAAGTGATTCCGAAAAATTTTCATAATAAAAATATAAAATTCCAACATGAAAAAAAAGATAATTATGAAAATTTAAGAAACGAAACATACCTTTCGGATTTCTTGGAAATTTATCTGTAATGATAAAATTCTTCTTGACGAACTTTAGATTCTGAAAAATTTTCTTTATAAAATTTTGATTCCGAAAAATTATAATTTCAAAAAATTTGATTACGAAAATTTTGACTACAAAAAATTTTGATTACAAAAAATTTACTAAAATAATTTTGATTATGAAAATTTTACTAAAAAAATTTGATTAAAAAATTGACTAGCAAGAAAATGTACTACCCCTATGAAAAGGATTTTATTAATATAAGGAGATTGGTTTCAACACAAATTTAATATGAAATATTATATTACCATTATCATTCCTAAATTCTATTTAATGTTTTCATATCTATAGGAGGGTAAATATTTTGTGAAAATATCAGCAAGTTGATTTTTGCGTTCTGATAATTTGAAGAATGATATCTCCTTTCTGTGTGTGAATCCTAAGAAAATTATTCCTAATATCTATGTGTTTTTCTTATGAGTGTTGTGAAGAGTTTTTACTTAGGGAAATGGAAGTAGTGTTATCACACAATATTTGTGTTTTGGTTAAACTCATACCATAGTTTGTGAGGGTCTGTTGCATCCACAAGACTTGGGAACAACAACTTCCAACTGCTACATATTCAGCTTCAGCAGTGGAATGTTCTACTGAGTGTTTCTTTTTGCATGAACAAGAAACTAATGAATTTCCTAAGAAATGACAATTTCCTGTTGTAATTTTCCTATTGATTCAACATCCACCAAAGTCAGCATCATAAAAACTTTTTAAAACAAAATCATTTCTAGAAGTATAAAAAAGTCATGAATCCATGGTTCCCTTTAAATAGAGAAAAATTCTTTTCCCTACTTTTAAATAACATTCCTTAGTATTTGATTTATATCTTGCACATAAGCATATTGAAAACATTAAGTCTGGATGACTAGCTATGAAGTATAGTAAACTTCCTATCATACCTCTAAAGGATGTTTGATCTATTGGTTTCCCACCTTCAT
Organism: Viscum album; assembly: GCA_963277665.1. Taxonomy (NCBI): domain Eukaryota; kingdom Viridiplantae; phylum Streptophyta; class Magnoliopsida; order Santalales; family Viscaceae; genus Viscum; species Viscum album. The sequence goes on along the minus strand of OY728167.1, from coordinate 729,116,353 downwards.
CAAGATCAAGAGAATTTGTGTTACCAATGGGACTTATAATACTCTTAGCGTTGTCATATCCATAATTTTTAATAATATCTTTAATATACTTATGTTGATATATATAAGTTCCTTCTGGTTTTTGAGATATTTAAGAACCTAGGAAAAATGTTAACTCACCCATCATACTCATTTCGAACTCATATTTAATTATATTCGCAAATAAATCAGTTAAATATTATTGATTTGAACCAAATATAATGACATAAAAATAAATTTGAATCATTAAAACATTTTTCTTATCTTTCTTTATAAAAATGGTTGGATCATCATTTCCCTTGACATAGTTTTTTGTAACAAAAACCCTATAAGTCTATCATACTAGGCTCTAGGGGCTTGTTTAAGTCCATATAAAGATTTGGAAAGTGTTAAAACATGTTCAGGATGTTTTATGTCTTCAAAACCAAGAGGTTTTTCAACAAAAACTTCCTCTTGAACATAACCATTAAGGAAATGACATTTTACATCCATTTGTAAAAGTTTAAAATTGAATAATGCTATAAAGGCAAGTAAATTATGAATAGATTCAATTATCTCTACTGGAGCATAGGTTTCCTCATAGTCTATTCCTTCTTTTTTATTATAGCTTTAGTAACTAATCTAGACTTATTTATTACAATGATTACATTTTCATCACACTTATTTCTAAAGACCCATTTTATTCCAATAATAGAAGTTTCCTTAGGTTTTTCAACCAAGATCCATACTTTATTCTTTTCGAATTCATTTAGCTCATCCTACATGGCTTTTATCCAATCATCATCACCTAAATCTTCATTAGTGATATTTGGTTCTAATTGAGAAATAAATACTAGATGTTATACTTCATTTTTAAGGAACTTCTAGTACTTATAGGTTGATTTACATCTCCAATGATACTAAATCTGGGATGGTTCTTTAGAAACAACTGATTTGGGTTTTGTAAAACCTGTTCATCAACATATGATAGGAAATATTCTGGGGTAAATGCTTCAGATAAATTTTCTTGAAAAGTTTCCTTATCAAAAGGATCTTCTATCAAGGGTTGATAATCAGTTTTTCAAAACACATCCTAAGATGTAGGTTGGGGTTGTTTAAGAACAAAAGGATCAGTTTCATGAAATTTAACATGCAGTGTTTCTTTAATAGTACAAGTATTTTTATTAAAAACATTATAATCCTTAGAAGTTGTAGAGTAGCCAAAGAAAATTCCTTCATCAGATTTGGGTGCGAATTTATGTAAATTATATCTAGTATTCATAATAAATACTTTTCAACCAAATACATTGAAGTAGGAAAGTATAGGTTTTCTACTATTTCAAAACTCATAGGGGGTTTTATTAAGAAAAGGTCTAATTAAAACTCGATATATAGTATAACAATCAGTACATACAGCTTCATCCCAAAAATGTTTAGCTATTTAATATTCACCCAACATGGTTCTTGTTATCACTTGAAAAATACGATTTCTTCTTTATGCATCACCATTATGTTGAGGAGTTCTTGGTTCAGAGAAGTTATGAGTAATTACTTTTTACTATAAAGAGTTCCAAAAAAATAATTGTGAAATTCTCCTCCATGATCACTATGAATAGTTATCAATGGAGTATTTTTCTCATTTTTAACATGGTCTCTAAATATTTTAAAATAAGAAAAATATTTATATTTCTTTGTATGAAAATACACCCACGTAAATCTAGTGTAATCATTAACTAAGAAAAATACATAGTATTTTCCTCCAATGCTTCTAGTTTTTGTTGAACCAAAAAGATCCATATGCACCAACTATAATGCATTAGTAGTTGAGACTTCACCAATTGATTTAAAACTTTATTTATACTGCTTTCCATATTTACAAGGATCAGAAACTTTTCAAGAATCAAATCTATGCTCCTGTAGATCCTTAAAAAGTTTTTCTTAGGGAGTTTACATATGTTTTTAAGGTTACCGTTTCATAACATTATATGCCACAACCATGATTGATCTTCCATTTCACTAAGTAAAGGTAGTTATTGACTTCTAAAGACATCTATGTTTAGTGTGTAAACATTATCTTTCCTGTGGGCAGAAAGAATAAACTCTTCCCTAAAATTGTGTACAAAGAAATTATCATTCCTAAAATTCACAATCTAACATTAATAACATAATTGAATTATGCTAATTAGGTTGTTCTTAAGACCTTTAACAAATAAAAAATTTGAAATTAAAGTATTTCGAAGAAGAAAAATCTTACCTATACCAATAATTTCTCCTTGAGCATTATCTTTGAACATTACTTTTCCTCATTTCGTTTTGATAATCTTTTCAAAACAAATTTGTTACCAGTCATATGTCGGGAACATCCAATATTCATATGCCATGTATTGTTGATGGTAATTTCATTATTTACCTAAAAATAATAGTGTTATAATTTTGGAATCCAAACATTCTTGTATATTGAAATTTCAAAAAGCAAGATTTTAGGTAACCACATTTTCATTGAAAAATAAGCTTTATGAAACCCTAAAGAATAAGTTTTGTTTAAAGAACAATTTTTCATCCAATTTCCACCACATGGAAATTTAATGTAGAATGTAGAACTTTGAGGAATAAAATAGTTATTACTAAGAACTGGTTTAGAATGGTTATAACCAAATCTAGAATGATTCTTTAGAGGATGAATTTCTGAATTCATCTTGTCAGAATTTTCCTTACTAGAGATTAAGTTTGGAAAAAAAATTCCTCAAGGAAAAAATTTATGACTTTAGTTTTATAACCTAGTTTTTATCCTTAAAAACATTAGTTTTATAACTAGAGTTAGTATCTAAAATATTTTTCTTAGAAATTACATTTTCAAGATCCTTAGAAAGTTTATCTTTCTCAGAATTAACTTCCTCAAGGATTTTGGAAATAGTTTCAAAATCATAAATTATCTTATCAAAATCTTTATAAAGATCTGATACTTCTTCAGTTAAAATAGAAATTCTTGAATTTTCTTTATCAAGATTTTTCTTGAGTGTAGAATTTTCATTATCAAGGAGTTTAAAAAACCTAGATACTTATTCACAAGTAGGTAATATATTATCTCATCAGAAGAAGGTTCTTCATCCGAAGACTCATAGTATTTATTATCATTATAATTTTCATTCAAGGATACATTAGTTATAGATATGTCATTGTGTACCTTGTCTATTACACAATTATTTTCAATGGGTAATTTGGCTAGTAGAACGAGATTCTTCTGACCAAAAGATTCGTACTCTGAGGATTCATCAGAAGAGTCTCCACCACTTGCACTCCAGGTGTCATTGGCTTTCAAAACATTCTTAGCTTTATCCTTGTATTACCTCTTTCTATTCCTCTCAGAATGCTTTTCCTTTCTATCCTTTTTCTTAATCATAGGACACTCTGGCCTTATATGCCTTTCACCTTTTCATTCAAAAAAATTTACTTTTGAGTCCTTCTTGCCTTTTCTTTCTTTATTCTTAAATCTATAATGAAATTCTGTCTTTCCAACATTATTATTCATCCTTCAATCAATATTAACTATTTAATTCTCACTATGTTGGTTTTCACTTGATTTAGATAAAATAGCGACTTTCTTAAACTTGGATATTGTAACCCTTTCAGGAGTCTTGGAGTTAGTATTAGTAGTAAAGGATACACTTACATTACCATTTTTCTTCATATTCATACCATCATTTCTTTTTATTATTGTCTCATGATGAATAAGAGTTCTAAATATCTCATCAAGTGTAATTTGAGATACTTTTCTATTCCCATCAATAGTTGTTCTCTTATATTCCCACTCATTAGGCATGATATCTATAATCTTGTCCACAAGAGCTTCATCATCGATACCTTTATCACCCATAGACTGTAAACAATTAACAATTGTCATAAACCATTGTTGCACCTTGCACACTAGTTCTCTATAAGGAAATAGAAATCCATGATACTCTGCTCTAAGCATTGCTCTTCTAGTTTCAATAACTTTGGATGTTCCAAAATGTGTAACTTACAATTTCTTCCAGATATAGTTAGTAGCTTCACAAGAAGAACTCTGACTATATATATTCCTGGTCATGGAACACAACAAAGTATTACTTACCTTGTAGTTTATTTGGTATTCTTAATTTTCCTCATTGGTGAAATTTATGACTTCTTTTTCAGGAATCTTGTAATATCCAGTAAGAATAACAAATTTTTCCACTCCAGTATTAATAAAAAAAGTCATCATACAATCTCTCCAATATTCATAATCATTCCCATAATATATAGGTGGTCTAGTTAGATTTATATTTTCAATCGAACTAACATTCATTCCTACAATTCTAAAAGAGAATATCTTTCCACAAAAACTATTTAATAGTAAAATTTTGTAAACAATGATCAAAATCCCTAAGAAAGGAAAATATTTAGAAAAATGAAAACTTGAGAAAGAAAACTTATATGTGTATATAAGTATTTCAGAGACCTACTATGATACCAAATTTAGGATCAAAATAATGTTGTAGATGCTCAATTAAAAGAGGGGTGAATTATAAGTTTAAAAACATTCTTTTTTAACCTTATGGAAAACTATGTTTAACATGGTTAAACAAGGTAAATTCACAAGACCTCTTTTAGTTCTCCAAACTTTCTAGGTTCTGGAAATGTGGTTCTGAAAATGAAACTTAACAAAATTTTATAAGAAAAAGATTCTACCTTAAAGCGTATAGAATCTAGCTTATCAGATTATAAAAAAGTACACGAAAGTATAAGAAGGTTATAATTTCTTCCTTTATGCAACTACATCATAAATAAACTTGAAACAAAACAAGTAACAAGTATGAAATATTTTAACCTAAATAGTAGGGTATCCAACAACCTTGAATAAAGGTCCCTTGATTTATAAATTAAACAATGTTTGTCTTACCCACACTAAGGTAATCCCTCGATAGGAATATCGGGATCTGTCCTACTATCCTCACAAGCCCTCGATCTTTAAGGTAGTTGGCACCTCTGTCTTCCTATCCCTAGAAGTCCTTGAACTTTAAGATAGTCAGAACCTCTATCTTCCTATCCAAGGAAGACCTCTAATGTACTCACCAACAATCGGAGTCGCATGAAGAAAGATGAACAAGATGTTTAGTACGCACAAGCCATGAGAGTCTATCTCTATAAAAATAACTTCAATAGTATGCAATATCTAGTGTGATGGAACAATATTCTCAGTTGTTTTAGCTCGTTCAAATGAGATCTTATTTATAGGAACTTCATCAATAGTAAGCTCTCTCCTCCAACAGTCATATTTTACCATGAATCATGGAGGGACCTATACACATGTCACCCAAAAATGGTTAGTTAGAAACAGATAGTATGGAATCATTTCATTACTATAACAAGTATAAAAAAAATATGGTTGCTTAACAGAAACCATTTTTTGAAGTCTAAGAAAAAAATAAAGTTTGGAGTCTAACCAAATATTCATTCAGAGACTATAATATAAAGATATTCAAATTCTATTTTCCAAATAATTTAGAACCAGAATTCTATAGATTTTGGAGTCTAAAATCCAATGAATTTGGAATATGAATTCTAATGAATTCAGAGTTTCAATTCTAAGAAATTCGGTGTCTGAATTCTGAGGAATTCGGAGCCTGAATTCTAAGGAATTCAGAGTTCTAATTCAATGAAATTTTAAGTCTTAATTATATAGAATTTGGAGTCTGAATTCTGAGGAATTCAGAGTCAGAATTTTAGATAATTGGAAACCTAAATTTCAAAGAATTCAAAACCCGAATTTTCGTGAATTTGGAACCTAAATTTAGAGAATTTGGAACCTAAATTAGGAGAATTTGGAACGTGAATTCAGAACCTGAAAACAAAATACTCTATATCTATGTATTTATAGGATTCCGAGGTTTTATATGTGAAACCTATTTTTAGACATAGAAATAAAATGAGGTAAATTTAGAGAATCTATAAAATGAACAATGAAAACATAGGTAAGGATAAAATTTCCTTGGGGAAGGAAAATTTTCCTTATTAAGAAAATTCTTAGGGAAAATATAATTTTACTTATGATAGAGTGTTTGGGATTTTCAAACCATAGAGTAATGGAAAAGTCATAAGGAACCCTTTTTGACTCAACACATAGTTCATTCATGGTCATAATATATTCAAATTATTCATTATAAATTTTAAAGAAAATGTGGGTTCTAAAACATATCCCCAAAGAGTGTCAAACTAGGTGTGCAACAAGGCCCATTACCTTCACTAGGTGATGATAGAGTAAAAGACCAATGTTACGATTGTTGATATATTACCCCTAGGAAAAACTGTGCTAGATCAACATTCACTTGTAGTATCCTAGGATAGGTTTAATTTCTAGAAAAACCACAAGATATCTTCATTACCAAAACCTTGGGATGGTATCCTATACTTATAAATATCCCCAAGGTTTTCAATAATTTTTTCTAACCATAATCTATAATGATTTACTAATCCTTACATTTGATACCAAAAAAAATACCCAAGATTTCCATACATAAATATTACATATTTTTAGATGAATATTAAATACAATTCAAAAATACATACCTAAAGAACATAAATGTTTAGTTAATTTTTATACAATATATATAATCTTCTTATTTTGTAAAATATATTGAACATCTCCTGCTATGATCTCCCCACATAGTACTCTTCATATACATACCCAACATAAAACATTTTGTCATGAAATGGGGAAAGGAAACCTAATAAATTGTGAGCTTGAGGCTCAGTAAGGTTAATAAAGGGGATATTAATAATAACATAATCATAAAAAGAGAATAAGGGTATGATAAAATGAACATAAAATTTAAAAACAAACCCCTAAATAAAAAAGATCCTAATCCTGAATCATGGAATAAATCTTGGCAGTTCATAATGTAACACCCGAGACTTTTATGTTATATAAATCATCAAAGGAATATTTTTCTACACAAAAAACTTGCTTGGCTTGCTTTACACGAAATCACAACCTTCCTCGATAGCTTGCGTCGTATGCAATATCGAGTTTCACTAAACAATGATATGCTATTAAAATATTATTAAAACTAGTCGTTATGAATAGTAATAACCACTTTTTGAAATTTTATAAATTTTATTTTTTAAAATGGACTTCATTTTTGGATTCTGAATATCGAAATTATCCTAGGGTGAAATTTTGGTATTTTTCTGAAAACTTTCAATTTTTCATGAATAGTGAAACTACTAAGTGGTAGTTAAAAAACTAATTTTTTCATAAAACTTAATTTTACCGCTTCTATGAGTGGAATTTCGAAAATCTAAGAGACACGGTTAATATCAAGTACTAAAATATGGTTCAATGAGATGAAAATAATTTTTGGTGAAAAGTAACTTTTTACTTTTATTTATCACAGTTAAAAGTAAATAGGGTAATTAAGGGTAAAAATGATATTATTATTACCCTAAAAAATGTCCTAATTCTATTGAACAAGTGTAATTCGACCAAAAACAACCTTAGGAATAAAATATGACCATGTAGGACCACTTGGATTAGATTAGGACATTTATTATTAATTTATTTAAAGAAGGGTTAAAATAGTTAAAATCAAAGTTTAATAAGTAAATAATTTTTAATATGGGGTTATACATAAGATAAATTCGACTATAAATATTCATTAGAAAGCTAAAACTATTTTCTACATAATGATATTTTATTTTTAATTTTTAGACTTTAAATAAGTTAATTTATTTTTGACACAATGATGATGCAGTAATTATCTTATTAATGAAATATTGACATAATTGATGTTATAAATACCCAAATAAATGTAATTTGAGACTTTTTATGGATTCCACTAATTTTCTAGGTTAATATGACATTTTATTATTTATTTAAGTAACTTTTTTCTAACTAATAATTCTGTTATAATTTTCACAAAAATCATTTACTAAATAGTGTCAAAATTGACATAAAATAGTTTTTAAAACAAATATTATATTAATAATTGTTATTTTATTCCTAAAAATCTAAGGTTCTGGAAAATGACTTAGATAAGGTTATATATATTAATAATAAAACACTTGGGGTTCTTTTGTCTTAATATAGTATGTATATTAACCTTATAGTGTAAGAAAACAAGAAGACACGGTAAAAGTTAAATTATCTAACTTAAAGTTAAATCTAAATGATAAGGTTAAAATTGAAACCTAAACTTGTCTAAATTCTATTGGATGAGAGGATTTATACCCCTACCAACCTTATATTCGAAATATATCAATTTGGAGCTATTAAAAACCCAATTTGACTTTATAATAAAATAATATTTTTAGTTATTCCAAAGGTGCCCCTCTCCTCCCTTATAAAAGGGCACCTCCTCCCCCTCTTTCTCACACCACTTTTAGCCTTCATGCTCGGCCAACACCTTCCAATTTCTCCTCTACACTTCCCTAGAAACATCCTAGAGGTTCTGGTTTTTTCAAAGACCTGTTTTAGTTCCCTAAAAGGAGGTCTCAAAGAAGCACTTCAAAGAAGAGGTAATGTCCGTTACCGATTCTTTCATCTTTATTTCTTCTTCCACTTATTCTTCTTTAGTTGTTTAATTATGAAGTAATAACATCAGTATAACTAATATACTGATATTTTATTATAAATATGAAACAACCCTATTTCACCATCTATCCATTCTACGGAAGAAGAAATCACTGCACGTGCGTACGTACGGAATACCGTCTCCACGTCGTGGTGTAATCTATTTTCCACCACCACCTTACTTGGATCGGTATAATGGTGTAAATAATGACTATATGACTATTATAAAGTGATATTGATTCTGAAATAGTATACATACACTCCAATACAATTCCACGATCATAGGAACGATACCATCACTCGTGCGTACGTACGGAATACCGTCTCCACGATGTGATGCGACTCCTTCTACATGATATTCATTGAATAATGATTATATAAATGAATTGAATGAATGAATATGTTATATATTACACTAATACCATTCTGGAAATTATGTATCTATAACCTAAAGGGAAGAATAAGAATTTATTCGACAAAACACGCATAAGAACAAAAAGTTATAAACACTCGAATAACAAGTGGCAATGAAATATTACTACTAAGAAGCTAAGAATATGACCATATATGATATAATAACAATAATTATGATTCTGTAATAAGTCAATAACATTATTTAAATCATTATACAGGAGGTTCAGACACTTACGAAGCAAATCAGACCTAAGGTAAGGTAAATATCACAATCTCATTTTTTATCCGAGATTGTTTATACTTTGGTATTTACTGGGGTGTATTTTATCATCAACATCCATGTTTAATCAATATGTAATATTATTTCCATCCACCTACAATTGTTTAAATCAATTTTTTTACCCTTTGGTGAGTTTATAGTAAATGATATTAAAGGAATCTTTTCTCATTTTTCGTATGAGGTACTTTTTGGACTTTTCTGACAAAAGTATGAGAAGAATGTTTTTTTAACTTATACGGCATGAATGGATTTTTAAAACATTATTTCAAAGAATCTTCCTTTATAAGTTTTCGCGTTTATTTTTAATTAACTTCTTTTAGTTTAAAATTGTAATAAATGTTAAGAAAGGAAAATGTTTTTGAAGTAGAAAGGATAATATCCTCAAGAATGGAGTTCAAGTGTTTTATCAAAATTATTTTCCATCTAAGATAATATAGGGTTCTGTTTCTATCCCTATTATTACATTGATTTGATTATGTTGTGATGGAATTATTTTTATTAATTCCTTTATCTTATATGAATTGTTTTATGATGTCATGTTTTTTAAGAATCCCATTTTTATTACATGGGTTATGCAATGATGTATGATTTATGATTTTGTGGAACACATAAGAATGGTATCATTATGATATGGGTGGGACCTATATCTCCCTCCAATGCATTGGGTAAAGATTTTATATCTAATGAGATAGACATGGCTGGAATGGTAGGTTATATCGGTTCAGTGAAACAGGACTGAAACGAGGAGTGAACTCGGTTCAGAAATGGAATTTGTCCACTAAGATAGTCTTGGAAATGATTATTGACTAATAAGAAATGATTCTCTATGATTATGTGTGTATGACACAAAGTTTCATGTTTTATGTTATGATTATTGGGATTACATTTCACTACTATGATTTATCCCATGTTATGAAATTATGATCTCTTTTGCAGGTTAAGATTTCCAAAAGTTATGTGCTTATGTATATGATGTGATTAATATTTCTTTTGTTTACCCTTACTGAGCATTTGAGCTCACCCTTTTGTATGTTTTATTTCCCCAGGTGAGGAAAAGGTTATTAAGTAGAATATGCCAAAAAGGGACTCTAGATATGATGAAAAATATGGGAGGCAAAGTAGATGCTTTATGAACCAGTTGTTTATGATTCCCAGTTTCTAAAGACACTATACCTATATGGTCCTTTCTTGGTTTTGTTATATGTTGTAATAAGTGTGCTTCAATTCTGAAGTAATAAAAATGTATGTAAAGTATGAGTCGTTATAGTTGGTATCAGAGGAAAGGTATAGTCAACCTTTGAAAACTAGGATGTGAAAGCCTTAGTAAGAACCCTAAGGATAATTCTAAGCATAGAACACAATCTTAGTTTTTTAGAAATGGCCATGAATAACCTAGGATAAGACCTTAAGTGTGAAATTTTATTCTTGATTATGTGGTTTTCCTATTATAATTAGTGTTTCTCACATTATTCTTCTTGGTTTTAGTCAATGGCTGGAACCCGAAGGAACCGTGTTAATGCGGAATGCGACGGGAAATGCAATGATTGCCCCCCTGAGCAACCAAACGTTATGGGAGATGGAATGAAAAATCTTGTAGCCATGCTCACACAACTTTATCAAGATATGAATCATTCAGGACTTCCAAACGAGCAAAGGAAGGAGCAACATTCTGTTTAATCCTTCATGAGACAGCGTCCACCTTCATTCAGCGGGTCTACTGATCCATTAGTTGCTGAACAATGGATTAGTACTACTGAAAAGATATTTTCAGTTCTTCAATGTTCTGAGCATGATAAAGTCATCTTAGCAGTGTATCGTTTGGAAGGTGATGCTGATCAATGGTGTAATCTTATTAAGAATACGAGGCAAAGGGATGAAATTGAGTCCATGGAATGGGACGAGTTCAAGAACTTATTTTTCAATAAGTACTTCCCCCGTATTCTCCGAACAAAGATGGAGAAAGAGTTTCTTGAACTGAAGCAAAATGATGATGAATCTGTTGGTACCTATGAAGCAAATTTTACAAGACTTGCAAGGTACGCTTCTGGTATTATTATCCAACCTGAGAGTAAGATCGATCGATTATTTAGTGGATTAAAACCAAGTCTTAGAAGGGCCTTAGCCATAAGGGACTTCAATAGCTACGAGGAAATCGTTCGATGTGCTCTCAAAGTTGAGATGGAGATTGGAGTAACCCATCAGTCATATGGGTTTGATAAGAAGAGGAAAATGGAATTCAAAGGAAAATCTAAAGAGCACACTGAAAAGAAGATGAGCTTTCCCTTATTCTCAAAGTGTGGAAAGAAACATGGAGGGAGTTGTCTTAAAGGGACAAGTAAATGTTTCAAGTGTGGAAAGGAAGTTCATCAGGCATTTGAATGTCGCGATAATGGGAATAAGATGTCTAATGATGCAAACAAAAGAAGGGATACACAGAATGAACCTACTACACTTCAATGATTCAAGTGCAAGGAGTTGAGGCATTACGCCAATAAATTCCCTAATCCAAGGGTTGATGATGATGGTCGACGTCAACAAACTCTTAAGGCTAAAGACAAAGGAAAGTCACATGCAATTTCTATCAGCGATGTGGAGTATGATAACGATGTGGTGAAAGGTACACTTACCATCCACTCTAAAGTAGAAAATGTTATATTTGATTCTGGATCCACCCACTCTTTTATTTCTGAAAAAATTTCTAAGGGTATCACCGTATTACCTCAACAATTAGATGTTGAGTTAGCTGTGACAACACCTAATGACACAATAGTCGCATCAAAAGTTTATAATTCCTCTCCGATTGAAGTTTGTGGGAAAGTGCTTCCTGCAAATCTTGTGATCCTTCCTATAGTGGAATTTGATGTGATTCTTAGCATGGATTGGATTTCTCTACATGGAGCTCATATCAATTTCCAAAGAAGGGAAGTCACATTTCATATTCCAGATCAATCTATGATCGTCTATGGATGCAAGGATGAACATAACCTTCCAGTGGAAATTTCTTCCATTTTATGGGTATTGATTCCACTAAATGAAGGTTATTTATCTCAAATGGTTGGTGAGAAACTCACGATTAAGAATATTCCCATTGTACGGGAGTTTGATGATGTCTTTCCAGAGGAATTATCGGGTCCTCCACCAAATCGTGAAGTTGAGTTTTCAATAGAACTCGTACCAGGTGCTTTGCCTATTTCAAAGACACCTTATAGAATGGCCCCAATTGAGTTGCAGGAATTGAAGAAGCAACTCCAAGAGAATCTTGATAAGGGGTTCATACGCCCTAGTGCGTCACCTTGGGGAGCACCTACTCTGTTTGTTAAGAAGAAAGATGGATCAATGAGACTCTTCATTGATTATCGAGAACTTAACAAGATCACTATCAAGAACAACCTCTCCCACGCATTGATGACTTATTTGACCAACTACACGGATCTCAATACTTTTCCAAGATTGATCTTCGTTCAGGGTATCATCAATTAAGGGTCAAAAGGGAGGATATACCAAAGACGGCTTTCCGTACAAGGTATGGACACTATGAATTTATAGTGATGCCATTTGGTCTTACTAATGCCCCTGCTATCTTCATGGATCTGATGAATAGAGTCTTTAGAGACTATCTTGATCAATTTGTGGTAGTCTTTATAGACGATATTCTTGTCTATTCAAAGATCAAGGAAGAACATGAAGATCACTTGAGAATTATATTGAAGACCCTGAGAAAGGAGAAGATTTATGCCAAATTTACCAAGTGTGAATTTTGGCTTCAAAAAGTTGCATTTTTGGGTCATATAATCTCAAAAGAGGGGATATCTGTGGATCCAGCAAAAACAGAGGTTATCGAAAGATGGTCGAGACCAACAACAGTAACTGAGATCTGAAGTTTTCTTGGTTTGGCTAGATATTATCGACGTTTTTTGAAAGATTTTTCACGATTATCTATTCCACTCACCAAGTTGACTCGGAAAGGATTTAAGTTTTCCTGGATGAAGGAATGTGAAGAGAATTTCAAGGAGTTGAAAAAGAAGGTTATCCAGTGCACCTGTTCTCACACTGCCTTGTAGTGGAGAAAGGTTTGTGATCTATAGTGATGCATCCAAGAAGGGATTGGGGTGTGTTCTTATGCAAAATGATATGGTGATATCTTATGCCTCACGACAGTTGAAAATCCATGAGCAAAATTACCCAACACATTATTTGGAGTTAGCTGCGGTAATCTTTTCATTAAAGATTTGGAGGCATTACCTTTATGGTGAAAGGTGTGATATTTATACTGATCATAAAAGTTTAAAGTATATTTTCACACAAAAGGAGCTGAATATGCACCAAAGAAGATGGTTGGAGCTGATTAAGGATTACGACTGCTCAATCCATTACCACCCTGGGAAAGAAAATAAGGTGGCAGATGCATTAAGTCGACAAGACCATGCTAGTTTATCCATGATGAGGATCACAAAAGATCCAATATTTATGGATTTACAAAGGATGGATCTTGGAATTATAATGAAGGGGAAAAATCGTATCTTTCTCAAATGAATGTTCAACCATCTATACATGTGAAGATTAAAGAGGCACAGAAAGAAGATGTCTAGCTACAAAAGAAGGTGACAAATGTTCCTGAATTCAACCTTGATTGTGATGGGATAATAAAGTTCAGGAATCGGGTTTGTGTTCCTCCCATCCTCGAATTAAAGAAGGATATGCTGGATGAGGCTCATAATTCTTCATTCTCTATTCATCCTGGAAGCACGAAGATGTATAGGGACCAGAAATAGTACTTCTGGTGGGATGGCATGAAAAGAGATGTTGCTGAATATGTCTCTCGATGCTTGGTTTGTCAGCAAGTTAAAGCTAAGAGACAGAAGTATAAGGGGATGTTACAACCATTACCCATACCTGAATGGAAATGGGAAAACATGACTATGGACTTTGTCACAGGACTTCCTAAAACATCCAAAGGAAATAATGCTATCTAGGTCATAGTTGATCGTCTTACCAAGTCTGCACACTTCATTGCTATTAGAGAGGATTTCTCTCTGGATCAGCTTGCCAAAATATATGTAAAGGAAGTGGTAAGATTGCAGGGAGTACCACTTTCTATTATATCTGATCGGGATCCGAGATTTACCTCGATGTTCTGGCGAAGTCTTCAGCATACTCTGGATACAGAGTTGTGTTTCATCACTGCTTATCATCCTCAGACAGACGGTCAGTCTGAGAGAACAATTCAAACTCTAGAAGATATGTTGAGAGCTTGCTCTATGGATTTCAAAGGTGGTTGGGATCAACACCTACCTTTGGTGGAATTTTCTAATAATAATAGCATTCACTCCAGTATTCAGATGTCTCCTTATGAAGCTCTATATGGAAAGAAATGCAGGACTCCAACTTGCTGGGATGAAGTTGGGGAAAGAAAGCTAATAGGACCCGATCTCGTTGATGAAATGGAAAAAAAAGGTCAGATCTATTCAACAACACATAAGAGCAACTCAGAGTCGACGGAAAAGTTATGCTGACAACCAAAGAAAAGACCTAGAGTTTGAAGTGGGTGATAAAGTGTTCTTACGAATATCTCCCTGGAAGAGGGTCATGAGATTTGGAAAGAAGGGGAAGTTGAGCCCTAGATATATCGGTCCTTTCTAAATATTGGATCGTGTTGGGAAGGTAGCTTACCGATTGGTGCTTCCACCGAATCTCTCTCAAGTTCACGATGTGTTCCATGTATCTCTCCTGAGAAAGTACATACCTGGTCCTTCACATGTACTCAGCACAGAAGTTGTATCGCTGGAGCAAGATCTTTCTTATGAAGAACAACCGATAGAGGTTCTGGATCGTAGCGAAAAGTCCTACGAAACAAGACCACTCGCTTGGTGAAAGTTTTATGGAGGAACCACCAATTAGAAGAAGCTACATGGGAGCTTGAGGATATGATGAGGGAGAGGTATCCTCATCTGTTTGTTACAAAGTGATGAATTTCGAGGGCGAAATTCATTTTAAGGGGGGTAGAATGTAACACCTGAGACTTTTATGTTATATAAATCATCCAAGGAATATTTTTCTACACACAACACTTTCTTATATTTCTTTACACGAAATCTAAACCTTCCTCAATAGCTTGCATCGTACGTAATACCGAGTTTCACTAAACAATGATATGCTATTAAAATATTATTAAAACTAGCCCTTATGGATAGTAATAACCACTTTTTGAGATTTTATAAATTTTATTTTTCAAAATGGACTTCATTTTTGGATTCGGAATATCGAAATTATCCTAGGGTGAAATTTTGGTATTTTTCTGAAAACTTTTAATTTTTGATGAATAGTGAAACCACTAAGTGGTAGTTAAAAAACTGAATTTTTCATAAAACTTAATTTTACCGCTTCTGTGAGTGGAATTTCAAAAATCCAAGAGACACAGTTAATATCAAGGACTAAAATGTGGTTCAATGAGATGAAAATAAATTTTGTTGAATAGTAACTTTTTACTTTTATTTACCACGGTTAAAAGTAAATAGGGTAATTAAGGGTAAAAATGATATTATTATTACCCTAACACATGTCCTAATTCTATTGGACAAGTTTAATTTGACCAAAAACAACCTTAGGAATAAAATATGACCATTTAGGCCCACTTGGATTAGATTAGGACATTTATTATTAATTTATTTAAAGAAGGGTTAAAATAGTTAAAATCAAAGTTTAATAAGTAAATAATTTTTAATATGGAGTTATACATAATATAAATTAGACTATAAATATTCATTAGAATTATAAAACGATTTCCTACATAATGATATTTTATTTTTAATTTTTAGACTTTAAATAAGTTAATTTATTTATGACACAAAGATGATGCAGTAATTATCTTATTAATGAAATATTGACATAATTGATGTTATAAATACCCAAATAAATGTTATTTGAGACTTTTTATGAATTGAACTAATTTTCTAGGTTAATATTACATGTTATTATTGATTTAAGTAACTTTTATCAAACTAATAATTCTGTTATGATTTTCACAAAAATCAATTACTAAATAGTGTCAAAATTGACTTAAAATAGTTTTTAAAAAAATATTATATTAATAATTGTTATTTTATTCCTAAAAATATAAGGTTCGGCCAAATTACTTAAATAAGGTTATATATTTTAATAATAAACAACTTGGGGTTCTTTTGGCTTAATATAGTATGTTTATTAACCTTATAGTGTAATAAAACAAGAAGACACGGTAAAAGTTAAATTATCTAACATAAAGTTAAATCTAAATGATAAGGTTAAAATTGAAACCTAAACTTGTCTAAATTCTAGTAGATGAGAGTATTTCGACCCATACCCACCTTATCTTCGAAATATATCAATTTGGAGCTATTAAAAACCGAATTTGACTTTATAATAAAATAATATTTTTTGTTATTCCAAAGGTGCCCCTCTCCTCCCTTATAAAAGGGAACCTCCTCCCCCTCTTTCTCACACAACTTTTAGCCTTCAAGCTCGGCCAACCCCTGCCAATTTCTCCTCTCCACTTCCCTAGAAACATCCTAGAGGTTCTGGTCTTCTTAAAAGACCTATTTTAGTGCCCTAAAAGGAGGTCTCAAAGAAGCACTTCAAAGAAGAGGTAATGTCTGTTACCGATTCTTTCATCTTTATTTCTTCTTCCACTTCTTCTTCTTTAGTTGTTTCATTATGAAGTAATAACATAAGTATAACTCATATAATTATATGTTATTATAAGTATGAAACAACCCTATTTCACCATCTATCCATTCTATGGAAAAAGAAATCACCGCGCGTGTGTACGTACGGAATACCGTCTCCACGCCGTGGTGTAATCTATTTTCCACCACCACCTTACTTGGATCGGTATAATAGTGTAAATAATGACTATATATGACTATAATAAAGTGATATTGATTCTGAAATAGTATACATACACTCCAATACAATTCCACGATCATAGGAACGATATCATCACTCGTGTGTACGTACGGAATACCGTCTCCACGATGTGATGCGACTCGTTCTACATGATCTTCATTGCATAATGATTATATAAATGAATTTAATGAATGAATATGATATATATTACACTAATAACTTTCTGGAAATTAGGTATCTATAACCTAAAGAGAAGAATAAGAATTTATTCGACAAAACACGCATAAGAACAGAAAGTTATAAACACCCGAATAACAAGTGGCAATGAAATATTACTACTAAGAAGCTAAGAATATGACCATATATGATATAATAAAAATAATTATGATTTTGGAATAAGTCAATAACATTATTTAAATCATTATACAGGAGGTTCGGACACTTACGAAGTAAATTGGACCTAAGGTAGGGGAAATATCACAATCTCATTTTTTATCCGAGATTGTTTATACTTTAGTATTTACTGGGGTGTATTTTATCATCCACATCCATGTTTCCTCAATATGTAATATTATTTCCATATACCTACAATTTTTTAAATCCATTTTTTTACCCTTTGGTGATTTTATAGTAAAATATATTAAAGGAATCTTTTGTCGTTTTTCGTACGAGGTACTTTTTGGACTTTTCCGACAAAAGTACGAGAAGAATGTTTTTGTAACTTATACGGCATGAATGGATTTTTAAAACATTCTTTCCAAGAAGCTTCCTTTACAAGTTTTCAAGTTTATTTTTAATCAACTTCTTTTAGTTTAAAATTGTAAGAAATGTTAAGAAAGGAAAATGTTTTTGAAGTAGAAAGGATATTATCCTCAAGAATGGAGTTCAAGTGTTTTATCAAAATTATTTTCCATCTAAGATAATATAGGGTTATGTTTCTATCCCTATTATTACATTGATTTGATTATGTTGTGATGGAATTATTTTTATGAATTCCTTTATCTTATATGAATTGTTTTATGATGTCATGTTGTTTAAGAATCCCATTTTTATTACATGGGTTATGCAATGATGTATGATTTATGATTTTGTGGCACACATAAGAATAGTATCATTATGAGATGGGTGGGACCTATATCTACCTCCAATTCATTGGGTAAAGATTTTATATCTCATGAGATAGACATGGCTGGAACGGTAGGTTATACTGGTTTAGTGGAATAGGACTGAAACGAGGAGTGAACTCTGTTCAGAAATGGACTTTGTCCACTAAGATAGTCTTGGCAATGAGTCTTGACTAATAAGAAATGATTCTCTATAATTATGTGTGTATGCCACAAAGTTTCATGTTTTAAGTTATGATTATTGGGATTACATTTCACTACTATGATTTATCCCATGTTATGAAATTATGATCTCTTTTGCAGGTTAAGATTTCCAAAAGTTATGTGCTTATGTATATGATGTGATTGATATTTCTTTTGTTTACCCTTACTGAGCATTTGAGCTCACCCTTTTGTATGTTTTATTTCCCCAGGTTAGGAAGAAGGTTATTAAGTAGAATATGCCAAAAAGGGACTCTAGATATGATGAAATAAATGGGAGGCAGAGTAGATGCTTTATGAACCAGTTGTTTATGTTTCCCAGTTTCTAAAGAAACTATACCTATATGGTCCTTTCTTGGTTTTGTTATATGTTGTAATAAGTGTGCTTCAATTCTGAAGTAATAACAATGTATGTAAAGTATGGGTCGTTATACATAAGACATGAATTGTAAAGGAAATCAATTAACATAATCAATGAAAGAATAACATAGACATTTGAATGTGGAAAAAATTTAAGATAATAATATTATGAAAATTTATAAATATAAACAAGTTCACTCATTAAGTTAAGGATATGTAATTACGTCCTCAGATAAAATTTTGGACAATTAACTAGGTCCACACATAACCTTATGAACATGAAACCAAGTTCACACATAACATTATGGATAAGAAATAGAGGTCCTTGAATCAGATTGTGGACATGAAATTAGGTCCATTCATAAATATATGGACATTAATCCAGATCCATGCAGAAACATGGGAACATAGAATCCGGTTCATGCATAACATATTTAGCTCATGAAATATATATATTTACCAAGTGCATTATAGGGGGATATAGGTCCCAACGATCACCTAAAACATATATTTTTATTCCATAAATCCTTAAACATTCATCATATAATCGTATCAAAACTTGTATGATGAAATTTTGTTTCTTAATCACATCATAAATCCATCAAAGTATAACCCATGGAAAAAATAAATGGGTTTCATAATCATCTCATCATCATAGTCATAAAAATAAATAATCCGTAGAAACAATAATTATTGTACCATAAGATCATATACATATTAAAACACAATCAAAACTAATGGGAGGTGTCATTGATTAATAGATATTCCATAAAAATATCATTAGAAAAATATTAAAGAAAAAATACTTTCGATTTTTCAATCATATATTTAAGTTTTAAAAATTTCCCAAAAAATTTAGAAAATATTTTCTTTGAAAATAATACTGAAAACATTTAAAGTGTTATTCAAGTAATTTAGTGTTCTTTATGGCATAAAATTATATCCATGTTTTAATTGTTAAAAAAAATATTTGTTTCACATTTTTTGTAAAAAGTAAAAACTACCTCATTTAAAAAATGACAAGAATATTATTTTTTAAAAAAATTAAAAAATTAAAACAATGAGATAATTTATTTAAAAAATAATTTTATAATAGTTAAAACTTACTTTAAAACATTTTTAGAAAACATGGATATATAAGAAAAATGATTTTCAACCAAAGAGAGAAATAGCGTCCTTTTGTTTCAAATAACCATTATTTAAATATATTCAATTCTTAAATAGAATAAAATTTAAGGAAAACATATATTTTCATGAAATAAAAATATTATAATAAAATTCATGAGTTTATTTATAGATAGATCATAAAATTTCTTCATTAGAAACAAAATCTTAAACAATCCCAATAAACAATGAGATTATAACAAAAAACATTTATGACTTTGATAAGGCATGAATCGTAAGAAACATGAAAGAAAGAGAATTATATGTATATTTAAATACCCATAATTTTCATAATAAGAATAATAAAATTCCTTTATGGAAAGAATATACTCCACACAAAATAAATAAGTGGTGAATAAGGCATGTGTCCCATGGAAATAATGGTGAGACAAGAATCCATTACCTCATGAATCGACTTTCTTCATACATGTGCAAAACACCTGTATAATAAAAATAGGATTACTATAAATATATTAACGAAATAATAATATATAACATAACATATATTATTTTCTAATAAAATCTTATCATAAGTTTATTAACCATTCTTTATTAAAATCATTTTTTCAGGTAATAACTACTTCCTTTTTCGTGTATGTTTGCATTTGGTAGTTTTGGTATTTTTATTTTGATCATGGTTTCATAATATAATTCATTTACCAAGATATTAATAACATATATATACATTATAAACATATTTATAGTTATCAATAAAAGTTAGAGATGGAAAATGAATTACACCGCTCAGGGTGACGGTAGGTCATACCTACGCATGAACATTGTTTCAATTTTCTTGAAAAATGGAAGAAAATAAAGATAAATAATATATCACTTTTAAATAATAATTTATATGTCATAAAAATCATATATATTCATTAAATATATTATTATTACCATCCATTAAAAAAATAAAATTAAAAATGTGTTACACTGCTTTGTGGAGTTTGTAGTCTACACGTAGACACTAGCGATGTTATAATTTTCCAAAGGATTGGGATGTAAGAATTTAGATGTGATATTATAATTATTTTATTATAATTATGTAATAAATATAATATATAAACATTTAATATATCATTTTATCAATTTTTTGAGGCGGTGATGGAAAACAAATTACATCGGTTCATGAGGCGGTAGTCCTCCATACACTCAATCATCAGTTTTGGTTCCCATTTTATGGGATATGAGACGAATATTGTGAATTTAAATAGAAAAATAACACATGAGTATATTTTATATATATATTTTATTATAATTTAACTATTATTAAATTAATGTTGTTGGTAAGGGAAGAAGTAAAAAAGGAAAGATCTTAGTGAAGTCAATTATATTCACTTATAAAAACTTCCTTTGGATCTCTTATGAAGGACCCTAAGGTTGGAATTTTGGAAAGAACATAAGCTCTATAATGTGAATGAGTATTTTTTTGATATATTTTTGTAGGTTTTGGTTGTGAAAAATGTCTTATGAGGTGTGAATAAGTGAGGGAAGGAGGGTCTCAGTTAAAATTGAGGATGACTAACATTATTGTAAATACCCAAAACCATTCAATAATGGGAAGTAACTCTCACCCCAAGTTCCACAAAAATAAAAAAAATAACTTAATATAGGGATTATATGATCAACCCACACAACCACCAAAAAAAATTCAATCATGTTTTTCCTTAACATGTATGTTTACTTACTTTTACCTTTTTATTTTTCACCATGGTAACTAGTTTTTTAATTATTTACGTAGGTAAATTATCCGTTAAAACTAAAAAAAATCCTTATTAGATAATTTTTTCCAAATGAATCTAAAAATAAAATATAATTTATTAAAAAAATATCCTATATGGCTGAAAACTTTCTTTTAACTCATCTGTACGTAATGTGAAATCCCCCGTTTTAACCTAAACCGTGATAATTATTTTTTTTACTTCTTTTATTATTATTTATGAAAAAAACTATTTTTATTTTTTGTATAATATATATAATTATTATTAAAAATAGGGAGTCTATTTTAGCAATAAAATTCACAAAGTGGAAGAATTTAATTTAAAATAAATCCCATAACTGCAACTAAAAATGACTTTCTAAAGAAACTGTTTTCATATGTATAGGTTGTTTTAATATCAAAATTGAATATTAAATTAATTCAAATGAACTAAATTTGATTAATTAAAATATTATTGAACTAAATTTACTTTTTGACCCATCTTAAAAAATGTATCTTTAAAATTTTTTAAATGAAATTTTTTTTTAAAAAAAATTATCCATTTTATTATTCATTAAAAAATTAAACATTTCATAAAATTTTCAAATATTCACTCTAACATAATTTCGAAATGTTGATTCAAAATATGAATTTAATTTATAAAAAATTATTTTCTAAAAGTGTGAAAAATGAATTTCATTATTTTTTTTATAAAATCAATTGAAATGATTTTTTTAAGAAAATTGTTTTTTTGAAGCATATAAAGGATTTACCAAAAATTAAGAACATATTTATCAATATATTTTTTTATAAAACGATCTTAATTAATTTTCAAAATGTGGTTATTACTATTAATATTACCAAATTAAATGTCTAGGTTATGACTATCATGCTTAAATAATAATATTCTATAGTATATCACGGTTCGTTAAAACTTTGTTTGTGTTTAATGAAAGCTATTGAAAAAAATAATTTTTTTTAAAAAAATTATTTTTTAAAAATTAAGGGGTGTTACATCCTATGTGTGATGAGTGAGATCTTGAGAGGGTAATGGTGAGACCAAATTTATATAAAAATAATAATTGGGTGAATTTATTAAATTTCAAAATATTAAAGAACGATACATTAAATTTTTTTTAGACACATGGTTGACCAAAACATGAAACTATTGTACAGGACTTAATAGAGGGTTTGGAAAAATCCTCAATGGTAGGCTGCATGATTAATTTAACAATAGACTAACATTTCAACTAGATCTATTAAAATTGTATGTTCCTCACAGATTTAGTTCATGGTTAGCACTAACCATGTGAGAATATCGTCATCCCTATAATAAAACTTAAAATACCAAAAAAATATTATATTTTTGAACCAAAAATCACGGAAAATAAACAAAATCAATAAATAAAATATACATATATATAATAGTAAACTAAAGATTAAATCAATGTGTGATAATTCTCCCCACCATAAGGAATTCTGCGACCATAAATCCATGGATGAAATGATTGATTCAAAAACGTATATGGTCAAATTATCATACGAATAACATGATCCATGAATTATTAATACATGTTGAAATTACCACCCGTTATTTATGGTTTCATCCTAAAAATGAAAAAAGGAAAAATCAAAATTTCTACATTATTTCGTTTTGGAAGTCATAAAGGATCCCAGGAGAATTCACCAAGGACCTGGAACAAAAGCAAGACTGCCTAAGGATCCCCCAAACTAAAGTGGGTCACAAAATAAAGAAACATACAAACAAATACTAAGGTAAAAATGATTAATAAATATCATTAGTATTATTTTAGGTGGGGGAAGTTGGGTAAAAATGATAGAATGGGTCCCCAACAACATGAAATTTCATAACCACAAAACAAGGAAACTCATATAGGGTAAAAAGAACTATAATTCTAGAAAAAAATATTGTTTCCATATAGAAGAACTTATGGTGGTCTCCCCATCATATTTTAATTATATTAACACTCTAACTATACAGGATAAGAATGTATTACAAGAAATGAGAAAAATCAAGATCATCATAATGAAAAAGTAAAAGTCAACTTGAAATTAAAAGTTTCACAATGGAAGGAGGTTTCACAAGAGAAAATACAAAAAACAAAAAAGTACCATAATACGATGTAATCTAAAAGAACTCAAGACAAAAAACACATAAAACAAAGAAAAACGAGTCTAACCAAATAAAAAGGAAAGGAAAATCTAAAATTACCTCAAATGAGATAGGCTGGAATAGGATCAAACCATACTAATCTTAGAGTAGAGGATGAAAACAAAGAATCTTGGTTCACCACAATTGGAACACCAAAAACCCTGTGAAACCATCCAGATAAATAAGTTACTAACTAGGATATAACCTATGTTGGGTCTAACAATCATCATTTCACCTAAAAACACACCAAAGCCATCCAATTCCCTACACCTCAAAGATAGATCACATAGTAAGGTTAGCATCCCATTAGTCTCTTACAAAAATGATCATAGAGATAAGAAAAACTATAAGGTAACCAACATCCCCCCAAGAAGAATCATTGGAAAACTAAAAGTTCACTATAAACTATGGACCATGTTAGAAAATCTTCTTACCCAAGGTTTGACAATAATATGAATATAAAATAGATGACCCTCATCCTTCTAAAATGGAGCTAGTCATAGACAATAAAAGGAATAAATCCAACAAGGGAGAAACTATTTTATTTCTTCTGGACCTTTTTGGGAGACATACATTAAATAATGGAATGATTAAAAAACTCAATAAATTTTCTGAAATTAAAATGACAATAAACTAAATATTCATCACTATATAAATCAATAACTCAAAAATTAAAAAAACTAAACAAGGTTGAAAATATTTTCCAAACCAAACAGTCAAATTCAAAATTATAAAACTCCATTTTGAAATCATTTTATAATTAAAAAATTCATTATTAGAACACTTGAATGTTCTACAAAAATTGTACCACTTAAATATTTAACATCAAATACTCCATTATTAATCCAAAAAACCCACTTTGAAATTAAATTTGAAATATCACAAATTAATTATCAAAATCGTTATTGAAATCCAAAACATACACAACCAAAACATTTTATTACAATTTAAAACCATTTTAAAAACATTTTTCCCATAATATTAATCTTTTATAATTTAAAACATCAATGCTTATAACTATTTACATTTTATAATAATCCAAAAAAAAACAAACAAGATTCATTGGGAACTAATCACAAATACTCTTAATACAATTAACATAATAAAATTATAATCCTATTATATTTTTAAATCCCAAAAAATTATATACCAAAAACAAAATATGAGTTTATTTGTAAAAAAACAGTTTTAAAAATCTTCTTCTTTTTATCAATATTTCACTTTAATTAATATAATCCTATTTATAAAATTACTTAAATTGAAATTCAATGACAAATTTTTTCTATAAATTAGTTTAGTAAAAACACATTTTTTACTTTTGAAGCAAAGAAATACCATATTTAGAACTAATATTTGAAAATCAAAAATCTTGTTTTACCAAAACAACATAATATTACATAATTAAAAATGAAGTGAAATAGAAGAATCCCAATATATAACTCAAAGGGGAACTAGTGTCTTTTTACACCCTTGATACATGTCTTGGTGGACCATGTTCCAACCACACAACAACCACTAGGTGTTATTTAAAGCCTTATACTCAGGCTCCATGTGGTTTTCCAAGTTATGTGATCTCACTGGGTACCGTCAATTCACTCCCCTTGATATCCACCAAAATAAAAAAAATCAAAAAAATCACATAATTAAACAAATAATAAGAAAAGAAATATAACATGAATCCTAACTTCCCCTTGAAAATCAAAACTCTAAAAATGAAAGATGCTTCTAGAGCCTTCCTTTATATACCACCTATGTCTCTATTTTCATATCTCTATTCACCATTAATCCCTAAATTACAAAGGGAACATTTTTCACGAACCATCCTTAATTGTAATCCATCAGATGCTCGAGCCATTCCATGACTTCCCTGAGGTGCATTCCTAGTCACCCTAGGGTAGCGTAAGCACCATGAGGATCAGAATTAATTGGTGGTAATGATTTTATCAATAAAAATAGTTCAAAAATAGTATAAATTTAAGCATGAACCATCTTTAAGTCTGTCATCTAAACCAAAAAAATATAATAATATACACAAATATAAATAAATATAAATAATTTAAACAATGAAATCCCTATGATCATCCCGAAATCCCTCCCCAACAAAAAATACCTCCACTAGATGACTATCCTCAACCACCATAATAATAATACACCCCAACCATTTAAAATAGTAAATTAACTACATGGAAAATAAGATAATTTCTACAAAAACAAATTAAAATACTTAGATACCTCAGTATAACTTCATCAGTCACCATAAACCACAACTAATCAATTATCATAAAGTAACAATAATAGAGTTAAGGCCTAAAACTGAAAAGATATAGATATTCATGAGTGAAGTAGATCAATAGGTAAGCCAAGTAAACCACACCACAAGTTCATGTATTTACATGGAGGATATTTTTTTGTTATTTTAAAGTTAATTTATTAGAAATAGGGTTTTCATAATTAAGGATGTAAAATACAATCTCATATTACAAAATTTCCTTTTTCATTATCTTTAAATGAAAATGGTAACATTGAAATCATTTTCATGAAGAAGCAACCTTTATTTTAAAACACTTAAGTGAAAACTAGTTTTTGAACCACCTTTAAAGATTAATTTTCAATAATTTTTAAAAAACCATTTCATTAAAGAGGAATAAATATTTAGAAATATTTAAAATTAAAAAAACAATGAGGATTTTATATTATGAATTGGGAATGAAAAGATCATAAATAGAATAATTTAAAATGAGAATCATGGGAGAATCACCCTAAGGGTTACTATAGTACCGGGGAAACCGAGAAAATTCTTCTCTAGCATCTAAAATAAAGATAGTAACATGCCACTGGATCGTTGAAAAATAAATAGACTTCACTAGTATAGATAGCGGAAAGGGATCTCATCCCATCTTGGGTCACCTACCCAGGTATCCGGAGTTCCAATGAGGTTTGATTGATGATTAAAAAATATGGACAAATAATCACAACATCACTAATAAATTCTTCATATTCCGTAGCCACATCACATCAATCAACAAAAAAGGGTAGATTCAAATATTATATCCAATACACCATTAAAAGTGATAATTCCAAAAAAAACCTATGGGGATATCCATTAAAAATCAATCAATGGCTTAAAAATATTTTTTTGACTATGCCAACCAAGCCTTCAAATTTATTTTATAAATCACTTCAAACATTTTTAAAAAAATCTAGTTTGAGTAGAAAATATAAAACCCTGATATTTCCTCCATCATTATGGCCATATAAACTTACACGCTCACACACACACACACACACACACATATATATATATATATATCTCGTTTTATACATTCACATATTCTCATGTGAATTTGTACACACACAAACATACTCACACATAAAAACAAATATATATATATATATATATATGAGTATATCTATATAACATTGACATGGAATAAGACCTTTTTAGAACCCATGGATTTATAAAATGATTAGAAATAAGAGAGAACTACACTTTTAAAAATAAAAAATTTCATAACACACTTAAAATGTGTTAATAAAGGCTAATCAAGAACTTTTAAAACAACAAGTATGAAAAATTAATTACACTGTATTTTTATAATAAAATTATAATATTAATAACTCTTATTAATTGAAATGAAAATCATGTGAAGAATGATTGACCTTTCAAATATACTTTAATTATAATTAATAATATCAATTTATTCCAAAGTAATAGATTGAAAACAAAAGCAATCCAAGTTCAATAATTTAAAGACCCAAAATAAGGGAAACCTTCCTCAAATCAAATTTATATTATTTGAAACTTCAATTATAGGTTGAATGAGACTCATGAAATAAAACACACTCCTAATGAAATATAATCCATAAAGCTTTATGTGAGATCTATGTTTTTCTTTGAATTATGAATCCTTCTATTTCCATCAATTCCCAATTTAATTTTTTATTTATGGATTAATTTAAATTCACTTTGAGGACATGGAGGTATTAGTGGGTGTTTGGGGATGGTTCGGAGCCCATAACCCAAGTTTTGGGGTGGAAATGGCATGGAGCATAGTTTGAATAAACCATGTGGGGTAGGCCGCACGATTAGATAAAATCATCTGAGGCTATAGTGGGGATCTACTAGCCGCATGGTTAGAATAAATCAAGCAATTTGCAGTGCATGTCCGTGCATACATGTTTTTAATTTTGACAGTGGTGTTTTTCATAGTCAATGCATAATTAGTCAAACAATGTGGATAGACTATGCGATGTTCCCTTCGCTAAAGATAAGTGTGCATGGTGGGTGCACCATTTAGCCAAACTGTGTTTCCAAACCATGAGACCCAGCTATTTTGGGTAAAATTACAATTTCCCATAATTTAAATATATTTAAAACCTATTTTCCACTCTCTCTCACACACAAAAAACTTAACCTTTGACAACTCCCTTGAATCTCTAAGCTATGAATTTCCATAATCTCTTTGTCTGATCTCTGATTCAAGAGCCTCTTGTCTCATTGGATTCTTATTGGTGAGTTCTCATTTCCATTTTATCCATTTTTCATTTTTCTAGATATTGGATGCACTATTTTGGTACAATATAATTTTCCCTATTAATAATTTATTCATCCATTCTTTGATTTTATCCCAATCTGATTGAAATCAATAACTCATAGTGGGCAATCTATCCTCTACCGGCCTACTTTAGGTGGTCTCATAACTTTGTTAAAATTCAAATTTTTTATATATGATGTTTTCCCTCACAACCAATAATATGAGCATCGCCATTTAAATGGATTTTGATCCTTGATATGAAATTATAGGTATCACCTATGAAATTACTAAGGCCCATTGATAAATAAATTATCGGTTATGAAACATGAATTGAAACCACCCCTCTGGGTGTGTGTATTCATTCAATGGTCCCTTTTGACAGAATGTGATTGTGGATACCCATGAGGTGTGCACTTTACTCCTTATCATGGGATATTAACTTTAACTTATCAAATGATGTTTTTAGTTGTGAATTGATATGAGAATTGAATTGTGGTATCAATTCTAATTGAATTGATTAATGGGACGGGATGAAATGACCATGACCCTTGTCCCTTTCCTTGTACTGGATTATTTAAGAATGTAATTTTTTCTATTGTAAATTACCCATGTGAGTAGACAAAATGAAAATCTTTTAAGTTGGTAAATTCCTTGATTCCCCTTTTGAGGTGAGTTGTAATGAGACGTTCTTTTTGTTTACCTTTACAGAGTTAATTGATTTATATTAAATGTTTTTTATTTTAATGAATGATTATATTCCTTGGGTGACATATAGATTTAATGATTATTGCAATGGATGGACTCAATTTTCTTTTACCTTGCTTATGCATGAGTGATACATGGACTCCCTAGCATATTTCCAAGGACGAACTCTAATGCTTGACTTTTATACGCTAAGTGATACGTGGATTCACAAGAGAATTCCATGGATGGACTAAAAGAGAATTTGATCATATATTCCATGTTTGATACTTGTGCTCCCTTAATGAACCACCAAGGGAGATCTCTAATTAAAGAGATTTTATTCCACACTTAGATCAATACCTGGGTTCTTGAGGATCACCGTGGACAGGCTTTTAGGGTTTTGGTTTATATTGTACCTAGAGAAATACCTGAATTCCAAATTAGGAATTCTAATGATGGGATTAGGTTCATAAATGAATAATGAGTGAAATTAATGAGTTATATGATGTGTACTCTAATAAAAATAACAATCATGGATTCGTTTATTATCTTATAATTTTTGGATGGCCTATTTTGTCATCCTTTGGTTACATATTTTCACGGGGGATGTCGGGCTATGTGTCAGGTACTGAGACTTGTTAATTAAATGGAATTTAATCCTTTAAATGAATTGGATAAATTATAACCTGGAATTTTTAATGTAACACCCCAAGCTTCCATGTTACGATTCTCTTTGAATAATAGAGTAGCGTGTGTTGTACGCAACTTCGAGATTCTAACACGCCGCGACCAATCAAAGTAGCCGTTATGAATAGTAATACCCACTTTTTAAAATTTTATACTTTTTATCTTTCAAAATGGACTTCATTTTTGGATCCAGAATATCGAAATTATCCTAGGATGAAATTTTGGTACTTTTTAGATAACTTTTATATTTTGATGAATAGTGAAAATTACTAAATTTTTATTAAAAACAACCTTTTTAATTGAAATAATTAATAGTGATAAATTATAAATTTGAGTGGTTTTAAAGTATATTTAGAATATATTTTTACCATTTAATACAATTTTGGTCATTGGACATAATTTCACATTTAAACCGGACATAAACATGTGTCAATCTTTTTATAGTTATTATCTCTTAAAAACACGCTTTTTGTTTTGACAGCGGGAATGAATTTTAAATTAATTTATTCCACTTATGTGTTTTGAATTTGGAAAAATGGACTCCATATTTGGAATTATGATTTCCAAATTGTGTAAATAGGTAACTTTTATTTTTAGACATTTTGAATAATTACTTCAGTAAATATTTTATTTACCATGGTTAAAGGGAAAATCCGGTAAATAGGGGTTAAAAAATAATATTATAATAATAATAAATTACCCTAAAACTGTCCTAACATTATTGGTGGATACATTTCCGACCAGGGGCATCTTTGTGTCAATTTTGGGACCCCATGGAGCCACTTGTAGGTGATAGGGACACTTTATATTAATCAAGTTAAAGTAAATACAAAAATGACATAAACTTATATCTTTTAGAAAAACAATTTTTAAATAGGGTTATATATGTTATGTTTTAGATTATAAATATTAATTAGAAATATAAAAATATTTCATACATAATGTTATTTTATTTATAATTTTTAGACATTGAAAAAGTAAAAATATATATGACACAATAATGATGCAGTATTTTCCTTATTAATGAAAGAATCAAACAATTGGTATTATAAATGTTAAAATAAATATAATTTGAAAGTTTTGATGACATACATGAATTTTATTGGTTAATATCAAATTTTATGATTTCTTAAATGAATTTTTTTCGAATTAATAAAGTTTTTAAGACTTTAACAAAAATCAATTATTGAGTAGTGTCAAAATTGACATAAATGAGTTTTTAAAAATAATATTATATTATTAATTTATATTCTATTCCTAAAAATCTAAGTTTCAGCCAAAGAACATATATAATTATTGGTTTATCATTAATGGACCACTTTGGGGTCTCTTGGATGTATATAGTGAGTTTATTAACTATATATTATAAAAATACAAAGTGACATGGTAAGTGTTAAACTAATTAACCAAGAGTTAAAACTAAACGATAAGGTTTATATAATGACCCAAACATGTCTAAAATATATTGTTTGAAAGGATTTAGACCCATTACCACCTTAGACTTTGAATAATACACTTCGGAGCCATTAGAAACCGAATATGAATTTATTATAAATTAATACTTTAAGGTTTTCCTAAAGAGCCCATCCTCCCCCTTATAAAAGCACACTACTTCTAACCAATTCCTCACACCTTTCAAGCCTTTTTTCTCATCAAACCTCTTCATAATTAATCTCCCTACATCCCTCTCCTCCTCCTAGAAGCCTCAACTTAGGAAGAAGGCACTTCAAGTGTCCTTTTTGGTTCAAACCAAAGGGAGTTACCCAAATTAAAGGTAACGATCTCTCTTAGCTTCTTTTCTTTTATTTTACTTCTCCAACCCATAAACTCTTATTATTATTTTCTTTTGTAAAAAAACCAGTATCCTAAATATAATAGGATATTTTTATGAGAATTATTCTAACTAAACTTACACACACCTCCATCTAATGGGTGAAGAACATAATGTTTCTGTGGATGGAAACCAAACGCCTCACGAAACAATGATTATTCAATTATCTCCTACTGCCTCTCATGGTGGACATTATGATGGAAATATAATTAAATATGATATTAATTATATTTATTTTATATATAATCTTCTGTAATTCCATTTTATAGCATACCATTATTCGTTTCATGTTGTATATATATACGATAATTTCATTTTAGGAAGTGCGGACTACCGCCCTCTCAAAGTGATATGACTCGTTTATACCATAAATGGAACATATAAAGGATGGTATTAATGAAATTAAGTAACGCATATAAGTTATTATAATATTCTGGAATAATAATATACCTATTTATTATTTGGTTTTGATTCATTTTAAAATGAAAAATGAAATGGAAGTAGCGTTCGTGCTTACGTACGGACTGCTGTATCCACGAACGCGATGAGATTCATTCCCCATCGTACCCATTCAGGTATAATTATAATTTTATGATTAAAAGTAATTTTTAAGGACTTTATATCATTATTGATATGAATAAGATACAATCTATCCATACCAAACATGGCTTACGTAACGAAGCATATAAAGGAAAACGAATCAGTTAAACACCCGAAACGACGATAATACTAAAATATTATTAACAAATCAATATTAAAAGATCATATATTATATCATATTTATGAATATGACTCTTTTATAATTTAATAACAATTATTTAACTATTATACAGGAGTTTAAAATACACACTATCAAGGAAAGGTACAAGGTAAGGGTTTTTTAATCTCACTCTTTATTCTCATGAGATTCATGCCATATTGCCACTATTACCTTTTGTGGGGTATATGTACTACCCATAATTGTATTCTTTTTGTAATACACTTTAGTTTATGTGAATTTACATATTCATTGTATGATACCACTTTCATGGGTTGTATGTTTCGTAAGTTACAAAATTGGTAAGGGGTTTTCATCTCACTCCTTATTCCCGTGAGATTCATGCCATATTGCCACTATTTCCTTTTCTGTGGTGTATGTCCTGCCCATAATTTTATTCTTGGTGTAATACAATTTAATTTATGTGTATTTACATTTTCATTGTATGATACTTCTTTTATGGGGTGCATGTTTTGTAAGTTACCAAATTGGTAAGGGTTAATTCCTCAATCTCATTATTATTCGAGATTATTAATGGTACATTTTTATCAACCATGTCCATTTTTCATAAAAATGATTTCAAAATGAATATTTTAAAGATTTTTGAAAGGTACTCTTTATAAAGATCATAATTTTAAATATTTTAAAGATTTATCTTTCTAAATATTTTTAATTAATGTCCATGTTTTTAAAATGATTTTAAGGATTTATTTATATAGACATGAATGTTTTTAAAATATTAATTCCTTTCAAAAGTTTCAAAGTGGTATGGGAAACTTTGATTCAAAAATATATTTTAAATTACTTCCTTTATAAATGTGTACCTTTTAAATTATTTTACTAAAAGGATATTTATCTCAAAAAAATTTACTTATCATTTTCAACTATGTCAGAATCCTTTACTGGATCTTATTTTTTATTGAGTTTGATTTATTATATTACAATATTCTATACTGTATTGAATGAGTTATGATATGTTTGACTATGGATGTTCTATTTTTATACTATTCATGGTTTATATTTAAAGTATTGACATTTCGTATGCTAGTTCTAATATGAATGTTTATGTTATGTTTCAACCTTTTCATATGAGGAATGTATTGGACATAGTAAGGGACGGGTGGAGCCCACTATAGCTCCTCGATGCATCGGTAGGTCTCATGAGACAACTAGACGTGGAATTGGCTGAGGCCCTTTCCCAATTTGATATATGGTTTTGGCCGAGGCCTTAATCATTTTTAGACGTCTTGTCTGAGGCCTTGACAAAATGTTATAGAATGTCTAGCTTTATACATTCCCTCATTATGGAAATAATATTAATGGTTCATGTGGTTATTCGATTAGTAGAATACCCATGATTATGTTTTATTATGGCATTATTTAATAAACTCATATTCTTTCCATAAAATTATTCATGTTTATTATTGGTAAAGGCGTGTGGTTTAAATTATTCACTATGCTTAATATTTATGTCATTTTCCGTTTTATTGATTACCCTTATTGAGCGTTTGAGCTCACCCCTTTCTTGGTTTTATTTTTCCTAGGATTCCAAGAAGTGTATTATGATTTATATGTAGGGTAAGCTAAAGGGAATAATGGAGTTCTCAAATAACTATTTACGCTGTGTTTGATGGTTGAAAGTGTAATGTAATATTCATGTATGTAATCTATTTTCCAAGACTGCTAAACTGATTGGTCCTTCGAGACTTGATTCCTTGTAATCATGCCAATGTATTAAAATAATGCTCTGACTCTGGGTAACTGGGGTCGGGGTGTTATAGTTGGTATCAGAGGTAGTTTAGCAATAACCTTGGAAGCTAGATTTAGTTAAACTCTGATTAGAGAACATAGCCCTAAGATAGACTTTGAGGATTTGTAGAGAAGAACTTCCTAAAATTTTGATATTGTAGAGATTTTGAGTGTTTTTTGAGCAATACATCCATGTATGGATACGAGCAGGTAGAGGTGACTCTGGCACAGATGTACCTAGTGGTAAAACCTGAAAACACCACTTTGAGCTGGACTCGAACGGGAACTGGTGCACGACAATGGGCCTTGCTGCACTCTTGGTTACGACACTCCTGGGGGACATGCTTAGGATAATTCTCATTTTCTTTATAAACCATTATGAAGGGTTTATGAGTATATACATCCTCAAAGAAGACATTTTTATGATTATGGATTATATCCATAAACTGTATAATTTATGTTAAGTGTTTTACGAGTTTGGGATTAGTTATTTCTATTCACAAACTAATATAGTGAATGTCATTGTTTAGAAATGGCGCCTAGTATAAGGAATGAGAAATCCAGGAATACGCATGATCCAAAGAGTAAAAAATATCATATCTTTCATGATCTTAAGCCATAATTTAGAAGGGAAATAGTCTCCCACATGTTATCATCATATAAAGAAATAGTATCATGTGTTGATAAGATAAGTAAAGAATTCTCGGAGTCTTATGGATTTGAAGGGAAGCTAGAGAAAGAAATGATGGTAGAGATAATGACAGATAAAGGGAATAATGTAAAGAAGGATTTTCCAATATGTGATAATTGTAGAAATAATCACCTTGGAAAATGCTTGATGGTAATGGTAGTATGTTATAAGTGTGTAGAAAAAGGACACCAAGTACGTGACTCCAAGGGTAAGAAGAAGATTTCAAATGTACAATGCTTCATCTGCAAGGAGTTTGGACACTATGCGAACAAATGTCCCAGTCATCAGACTATGCCGAAAATGATGCTATTGGATAATAATCAAGTTGTGATACTACCACATATGAAGATGAATTACTAGTATTCTTATGTTGTTATTTTGGAATTATTTCATTGAAGTGTTGTATCAATGATGTACTGGAAATAAATAAGGATTCTACTGGAGTACTATTTCATTGAGGATTTGAGATTTTATGGTACTAAGAAAAGTGACTCTATAGTGAGTTAATTTTTTTTGGAAATTACATGGTTAAAGGAAATATAAACCTTAATATGGTCCTAATATTGAGCTACTAATTTGGAATAAGATATGGTTGATTTGGGTAAATTATATTGAATATTATTGACTGCCTTGAAACCGATTAAAGATTCGTATATTCCATCATTGTTGAAGTTTACAACATTTTTGGATGGATGAAGTATATCAAGTATTCTATAATGAATAAAGGAGCATGAATGTAATCAATAAGGTTTTATGGTAATTCAGGATGTTTCAGTGTTTTAAAAGAATACATGATGAAGTTATTCACATGATTTTACGGGGTAAAAAGGATCTACATTATATTTACCTTTCATATAAATTTTATACTGAGAGTTTACAAATGTATTTTGGATAAGTATAATTGTTATAAGTTATTACGTTTGAAAGGTTATTTTTGGATTTTTATAAAAGGACAACACACAGACCGGGTGACGACCTGTCGTGTCGGAAAAAGATGCGGGAATCGAATCCACAACCATAGTGCAATTGGGATTCGTTGCCTACCACTATACTACCTGAAGTTCCTGGATGGTATAATGTAGTTTATTTTCATAAAGGGTCTGATATGTGAATTATAAATTCATTATATTTGGAACCCTATACGATTAAGAAAAATAGAGTATTTTTGAGTTGTATTATGTTCTGGGGTGAAAGATGAGTTTGTGGTAGAAATTTATTAATGGATAAAACTCTAATTATAAAGTAAGTATATCTCCTTATGATCTTAGCCAATCTCATAAACAAATTCCTCAACATTAAGTAAGAGAACTTAGAACAAAAATGTTGTCCTAGATGGTACCTTAGATCATCACAAATTTATGGCTTTGGGATTGTTGTCCTTTTCATAGTCATGTCCTCTACCTCTCTCCATAATATATTGATGGTTATATTTCTCTTACATATCCATATTTTCCTACATGGAACCCTATTATGTGTTATTTTCGGTAACCTTCATACTTACCACTCTTTATTTTAAATAGAGGCCTCATTAATTCATTTTTCGATATGGGATTTCAACTAAGATATTTTGAAACGTCAACCCCAAGTTTCCAATACTGAGCATAAATTGCGAAGACACAATTTACTGAAGGAGGGGATAATGTAATACCCCAAGCATCCACGGTGAGATTCTCTTTGAATAATAGAGTAGCGTGTGTTGTACGCAACTTCGAGATTCTACCATGCCGCGACCAATCAAAGTAGCTGTTTTGAATAGTAATACCCACTTTTGGAAATTTTATACATTTAATCATTCCAAATGGAAATCATTTTTGGATTCAGAATATCGAAATTATCCTAGGACAAAATTTCAGTAATTTTCGGATAACTTATATTTTGATGAATAGTGAAAATTACTAAATTTTTATTAAAAACAACCTTTTTAATTGAAATAATTAACAGTGATAAATTATGAATTTGAGTGGTTTTAAAGTATATTTATAATATATTTTTACCATTTAATACAATTTTGGTCATTGGACATAATTTCACATTTAAACCGGACATAAACAAGTGTCAATCTTTTTATAGTTATTATCTCTTAAAAACACGCGTTTTGTTTTGACAGCAGGAATTAATTTTAAATTAATTTTGGCCACTTCTGTGTTTTGAATTTGGAAAAATGGACTCCGTATTTGGAATCAGGATATCCAAATTTTTTAAATAGGTAACTTTTATTTTTAGACATTTTGAATAATTACTTCGGTAAATATTTTATTTACCATGGTTAAAGGGTAAATCCGGTAAATAAGGGTTAGAAAATAATATAATAATAATAATAAATTACCCTAAAATGTGTCCTAACCTTATTGGTGGATACATTTTCGACCATGGTCATCTTTGGGTCGATTTTGGGACCCCATGGAGCCACATGTAAGTGATAGGGAAAATTTATATTAATTAAGTTAAAGTAAATACAAAAATGACATAATCTTATATCTTTTAGAACAACAATTTTTAAATAGGGTTATATATATTATATTTTAGATTATAAATATTCCTTATAAATATAAAAATATTTCCAACATAATGGTATTTTATTTATGTTTTTTAGACATTTAATAAGTTAAAATATATGTGACAAAATAATGATGCAGTATTTTCCTTATTAATGAAAGAATCAAATAATTGGTATTATAAATGTTAAATTAAATATAATTTGAAAGTTTTGATGACATAAAAGAATTTTATTTGTTAATATGACATGTTATGATTTCTTAAATGAATTTTTTCCTAATTAATAAAGTTTTTAATACTTTAAAAAAATCAATTATTCAATAGTGTCAAAATTGACATAAATGAGTTTTTAAAACAAATATTATATTATTAATTTATATTCTATTCCTAAAAAATATAAGGTTCGTCCAAATAACATATATTATTATTGGTGTATCATTAATGGACCACTTTTGTATCTCTTGGATGTATATAGTGAGTTTATTAACTATATACTATAAAAATACAAAGTGACATGGTAAGTGTTAAACTAATTAACCAAGAGTTAAAACTAAAAGATAAAGTTAATATAATGACCCAAACATATCTAAAATATATTGGTTGAAACTATATCTACCCATTCCCACCTTATACTTTGAATAATCTGCTTTGGAGCCATTATAAACCGAATATGAATTTATTATAAACTAATACTTAAGTTTTTTCTAAAGAGCCCCTCCTCCCCCTTATAAAAGGACATCACTTCTAACCAATTCCTCACAGCTTTCAAGCCTTTTGGATCGTCCAAAATCTACCCATTTAATCTCCCTACATCTCTCTCCTCCTCCTATAAGACTCACCTTAGGCAGAAGTCACTTCAAGAGTCCTTTGTGGTTCAAACCAAAGGGAGTTACCCAAATTAAAGGTAACGATTTCTCTTAGCTTCTTTTATTTTAGTTTACTTCTCCAACCCCTAAACTATTATTATTCTTTTATTTTGTAACAAAACCAGTATCCTAAATATACTAGGAAATTGTTATGATATTTATTATAACTACACTTACACACACCTCTATCTAATGAGTGAAGAACATAATGTTTCTATGGATGGCAACCAAATGCCTCACGAAACGATGATTGTTCAATTATCTCCTACCTCCTCTCATGGTGGCCATTATGATGGCACTATAATTAAATATGATATTAATTATATTTATTTTATATATAATCTTATGTAATTTACATTTTATATCATACCATTATTCGTTTCATGTTGTATATATATATGATAATTTCATTTCAGGAAGTGCGGACTACCGCCCCCTTAATGTGATATGACTCGTTTATACCATACATGGAACATATAAAGAATGGTATTAATGAACATAAGTAACAAATATAAGATATTATAATATAATGGAATAATAATATACTTATTTATTATTTGGTTTTGATTCCTTTTAAAATAAAAAATGAAATAGAAGTAGTGTTCGTGCGTACGTACGGACTACCGTCTCCACGAACGCGATGAGATTCATTCCTCATCGTATCCATTCAAGTATAATTATAATTTTATGATTAAAAGTAATGTTTACGGACTTGATATCATTCTGGATATGAATAAGATACAATATATCCATAACAAACATGGCTTACGTAACGAAGCATATAAAGGAAAACGAATCAGTTAAACACCTGAAACGACGATAATACTAAAATATTATTAACAAAGCAATATTAAAAGATCATATGTGATATCATATTTGTGAATATGATTCTTGTATAATTTAATAACCATGATTTAACTATTATACATGAGGTTAACATACACACTATCAAGGAAAAGTACATGGTAAGGGGTTTTTCATCTCACTCCTTATTCCCGTGAGATTCATGCCATATTTCCACTGTTACCTTTTGTGTGGTATATGTACTTCCCATAATTGTATTATTATTGAAATACACTTTAATTTATGTGTATTTACATATTCATTGTATGATACCTCTTTCATGGGTTTTATGTTTAGTATGTTACAAAATTGGTAATGGGTTTTCATCTCACTCCTTATTCCCGTGAGATTCATGCCATATTGCCACTATTACCGTTTGTGTGGTGTATGTCCTGACCATAATTTTATTCATGGTGTGATACACTTTAATTTAGGTGTATTTACATATTCATTGTATGATACTTATTTTATGGGGTGTATGTTTTGTAAGTTACCAAATTGGTAAGGGTTAATTCCTCAATCTCATTATTATTCGAGATTATTTATGCGACATTTTTATCATCCATGTCCATTTTTCATAAAAATGATTTCAAAATGAATATTTTAAATATTTTTTAAAGTTAATCTTTATAAAGATCATAATTTTAAATGTTTTAAAGATTTATCTTTCTAAATATTTCTAATTAATGTCCATGTTTTCAAAATGATTTTAAGGATTTATTTATATGGACATGAATTTTTTTAAAATTTTAATTACTTTCAAACGTTTCAAAGTGGTATGGGACACTTTGATTCAAAAATAAATTTTAAATTACTTCCTTTATAAATGTGTGACTTTTAAATGATTTAAAAAAAATGATATTTCTCTCAAAAAGTTTTACTTATCATTTTCAACGATGTCAGCATCCTTTACTGGATATTATTTTTGATTGAGTTTGATTTATTATAATACAATATTCTATATTGTATTGAATGATTTATGATATTTTATACTGTGGATGTTCTATTTTTATACCATTCATGGTTTATAGTTAAATTATTGACATTTCATATGCTAGTTCTAATATGAATTTTTATGTTATGTTTCAACCTTTTCATATGAGGAATGTATTGGACATAGTATGTGACGGGTGGAGCCCGCTATAGCTCCTCGATGCATCGGTAGATCTCATGAGACAACTAGACATGGAATTGGCCTAGTCCCTTTCCCAATTTGATATACGGTTTTGGCCGAGGCCTTAATCATTTTTAGACATCTTGGTTGAGGCCTTGACAAAATGTTTTAGAATTTCTGGAATTATACATTCCCTCCTTATGGAAATAATATTGATGGTTCATGTGGTTATTCGATTAGTAGAATACCCATGATTATGTTTTATTATGGAATTATTTAATCAACTCATATTCTTTCCATAAAATTATTCATTTTTATTATTGGTAAAGGTATGTGGTTTAAATTATTCCCCATGCTTAATATTTATGTCATTTTCCGCTGTATTGCTTACCCTTACTGAGCATTTGAGCTCACCCCTTTCTATATTTTATTTTTCCCATGATTCCAAGAAGTGTATTATGATTGATATGCAGGGTTAATTTAAAGAGAATAATGGCTTTCTCAAAGAACTATTTATGCTGTGTTTTATGGTTGAAAGTGTAATGTAATATTCATGTATGTAATCTATTTTCCAAGATTGATAAACCGATCAGTCCTTCGGGACTTGATTCCTTGTAATCATGCCAATTTATTAAAATAATTCACCGTCTCTAGGTAAATGTGGTTGAGGCATTACATTTAAGATGTTTATTTTTAGTATTTCCTTATATATTATCATTTTCTACCAAATATGGTTGTTATATATTTTCACAGATTTGATGGCACATACCTTGGTTGTTTGCATATTGGGATTAAGTCTCAAAACCTATTTGGGTCACCTTGGGTACCCAAAAAACATATATGACTACAGGTATTGATAAGGTAAAGTTCCCTACTACTGGTTCTTAATTTATTCTTAGGAGAAGGTGAGCATGGGATCTAGCTAAGGCTCACAAATCTAGCTAGGATACTTTTTGGCCTTTTTGTACTTTTGTTCCAAGTAGTTTACACCATATATGTATAAAAACTTTTGACTGATTTATTAGACACATGACATATATCATCAATTTTTATATGATATGTCTTCTACAATTGTTTATATATCATTCTCCCATTTTTTACTTCTTTCCTGGTTATTATACTACTTCTACTACTTGTATATTACTGATTTCGGTTGTGCTACACTCTAATGATGAGGACATAGTTCTACCATGTAACAACCCGAGATTTTATAAGATACATTATTTTTAATTTCATTCATATATTCTATTGTACGACACACCAAGATTATCTTGCGCTATACGCAACACTGTATTAGCTTGCAGTATACGCAACACTTTTCTTGGCTCTTGTTACACACAATTTCAAGTTCGTTTGATAGAAGTTATTCTACGCAACATTGAGTGTGTATATATATATATATATTCAATGTATAAATAAAATGTGGTTGGATTCTGTTATACGCAACAACAAAGGAGTTGTGCACTACATGCAACCCTGACTTGGCTTTCATTACACGCAATCGCGACCTTCCTCGATAGCGTGTGTTGTACAAAATACCAGGTTTTACTAAACAACGATATATTATTATAATATTGTTATGAACTAGCCATTATGAATAGTGTTAACTAAATTTTGAATTTTCTAACATTATTATTCATCTTACACATTTTCTAGAACATGGTATAAGAATAAAATAAATTTTTCGGGTAAAATAAGTATTTTTCAAAAAATGCAGTTTTGCCACCTTTTGATGGCGCACCCACATTAAATCTAGTTTTTGAAATGTTTATAAGTTAAATTTGACAAAATAAAATTCTTCTTTTGAATCAGGATATAAAAATTTACATTAGATAAAGTTTTGATATTTTTCCGATAACTTTCATATTTTAATGAATAGTAAAAACATGCTATATTTTAATTAAAAACAACTTTTTTAATCGTAATATCTTATGTGGTTAAATTATAATATTTAATGGTTTTAAATTATAAATAGAATATATTTTTACCATTTAATATAATGTATGTCATTATCATTGATTTTACCTTGAATTCGTAGGTTAAATCAATTCAATCTTTTGCAATGTTTTAAAGAAAACCCCGTTTTCTTTCGACAACGGGATTAATTTTAATTGAATTTAGGCATATTTTGTGTATTGAATTTGGAAAATTGGAATCCATATTTGGAATAAGTGGGTCCAAATTATGTTAATAAGCTACTTTTTATTTTTGGTCATTGTGAATAGTAACTACGGTAAATTTTATTTACTATAGTTAAAGGTAAATCGGGTAATTAAGGGTAAATATAAGATTATAAAATTACCCTAACACTTGGGAAAATCCTATTGGATGGCTAAAAGTAGACCCATATAACCTAAGGGTTGGATTAGATTCATTTTATGGACTTTTTTCCATGAAAATAATTTAATTATTATTAAAACCAAAGAATGTGACAACATGTCACTTTCATAAATCTTATAAGTATAATAATTTTAATTTAGTGATAAAATTCAT
Source organism: Viscum album (assembly GCA_963277665.1). Classification (NCBI taxonomy): domain Eukaryota; kingdom Viridiplantae; phylum Streptophyta; class Magnoliopsida; order Santalales; family Viscaceae; genus Viscum; species Viscum album. Next base: position 729,073,730 of record OY728167.1, on the reverse strand, counting down.
GAAACTTTTAACATGAATAGTCTCAAGAAATATATTACAATTATCTACATCATAGTAATTTATTTATAATTTTTAGGGATTAAATAATTATCATTTATTTTGACACAAAGATGATGCAGTAATTGTCTTATTAATGAAATATTGGCATAATTGATGTTATAAATGCCCAAATAAATGTAATTTGAGACTTTTTATGACTTAAATTAATTTTCTAGGTTAATATGACATGTTATTGTTGATATAAGTAACTCGGTTCGAACTTATCATTCTGTTATGAATTTCATAAAAATCATGTACCAAATAGTGTCAAAATTCACATAAATTAGTTTTTAAAACAAATATTATATTATTAATTGTTATTTAATTCCTAAAAATCTAAGGTTCGGCCAAATTACATAGATACAAATATATATATTAATAATAAACAACTTGGGGTTCTTTTGTCTTGTTATGTTAAGATTATTAACCATATAGTGTAAGAAAACAAAAAGATACGGTAAAAGTTAAATTATTTAACTTAGAGTTAAATCTAATTGATAAGGTTAAAATAATAACCTAAACTTGTCTAAATCCTATTGTATGAGAGGCGTTCGACCCATACCCACTTTAGCTTCGAAATAAGACCCTTTGGAACCATTATAAACCGAATTTGACCTTAATATTAAATAATATTTTGAGATTTTCCTAAGGTGCCCCTCTCCTCCCTTATAAAAGGGCACCTCCTCCCTCTCCTCCTCACACCAATTTTAGCATTAAAGCTCGGCCAACCCCTACCTAAATCGCTTCTCCACTTACCTAATATCATCCTAGAGGTCCTGGTCTTCTTCAAATACCATCCTTAGTTCTTTAAGTGGAGTTTAAGTGAAGGTGCGTCAAAAAGAGGTAATATCCATTACCGATCTTTTTCAATTTCTTTCTTCTTAAACTTCTTATTATTTATTTGTTTCATGATAAAGTAATAACATCATTATTTATTATATACTGATATGTTATTATAAATATGAAACAACTCTAATTAACCTTCTTTCCATCCTACGGAAAAAGGAAATCACCGCGTGTGCGTACGTACGGAATACCGTCTCCACGCCGTGGTGTAATATATTTTCTGCCACCACCTTAATTGGATGGGTATAATGGTGTAATGAGTAACTATATATGATTATTATAAATTGATATTGATACTGAAATATTATACATACACTTCAACACAATTCCACGACCATGGGAACGATATCATCACTCGTGCGTACGTACGGACTACCGTCTCCACGACGCGATGAGATTCATTATCCATATTAACCATTCCAGAATGATTATTAAGTATATATAATGAATAATAATTAAATATATGACATGGTAAATCTACTGGATTTATGTATATATATATTTCATCTACTTACTTCCATTCAAGACAATAAGGAAAGGAAAACAGCGTTCATGCATACATACGGACTACCGTCTCCATGAACGGTGTGTTTCATTTCATTTATCTATCTATTATATATATATATATATACTGAATATATATGATATATAAATCATGTTTTATATTCTTTATGTAAGTAAATCATGATATAAGTAATAATAATGTCAAGAACAACAAGTCCAAACACCTATGATAAATGAAACGATTTTACCCAAAACGCTTCTTTAACATGGAATTTACAAAAGAACGGGTAATATAAAGTCATAAGTGAACCATATATGATATCATAACAATGAATATGATTCTTTAATAAGTTAATGACATTATTTAAATCGTTATACAGGAGGTTTGGATATGTACAAAGCATATCGGACATAAGGTAAGGGAAAAATCACAATCTCATTTTTATCTGAGATTGTTTATACTTTGGTGTTTACTGGGGTGTATTTTATCATCCACATCCATGTTTCCTCAATATGTAATATTATTTCCATCCACATACAATTTTTTTTAAATCCTATTTTACCCTTAGGTGAGTTTTTAGTAAAAGATATGAAAGGAATCTTTTGTCGTTTTTCGTACGAGGTACTTTTTTGACTTTTCCGACAAAAGTACAAAAAGAATGTTTTTTTAACTTATACGGCATGAATGAATTTTTAAAACATTATTTCCAAGAAGATTCCTTTACAAGTTTTCAAGTTTATTTTTAATCAACTTCTTTTAGGTTAAAATTGTATGACATGTTAAGAAAGGAAAATGTTTTTTTGAAGTAGAAAGGATATTTTCCTCAAGAATGGAGTTCAAGTGTTTTATCAAAATTATTTTCCATCTAAGATAATATAGGGTTCTGTTTCTATCCCTATTATTACATTGATTAGATTATTCTATGATGGAATTATTTTTATGAATTCCTTTATCTTATATGAATTGTTTTATGATGTCATGATGTTTAAGATTCCCATTTTTATTACATGGGTTATGCTATGATGTATGGTTTATGATTTTGTGGAACACATAAGAATGGTATCATTATGAGATGGGTGGGACCTATATATCCCTCCAATGCATTGGGTAAAGATTTTATATCTCATGAGATAGACATGGCTGGAACGGTAGGTTATACTTGTTCAGTGAAACAGGACTGAAACGAGGAGTGAACTCGGTTTAGAAAGGGACTTTGTCCACTAAGATAGTCTTGGCAATGAGTCTTGACTAATAAGAAATGATTCTCTATGATTATGTGTATATTTCACAATGTTTCATGTTTTAAGTTATGATTATTGGGATTTCATTTCACTACTATGATTTATCCCATGTTATGAAATTATGCTCTCTTTTGCAGGTTAAGATTTCTAAAATGTTATGTTCTTATGAATATGATGTGATTGATATTTCTTTTGTTTACCCTTACTGAGCATTTGAGCTCACCCTTTTATGTTTTCTTTTCCCCAGGATATAAAGAAAGGTTTTAGGTAAAAAAAAGAAGATCTTTATGGGAGATGTTGAAGATCTTTCACCACGATTAGAAGATTATATTCCAAGTTTCCAAAGACACTAATCTATTACAGTCCTTGTATGTGTGTTTTTGTTATGTACTAAGTATTCCGCAAAAGTTATGTAATGTCCATGTACGTCAAGATACGGGTCTCTACAGTTGGTATCAGAGGAAAGGTTTAGTCAACCTTTGGAAACTAGTATGTGAGAACGTTAGTGAGATCCCTAGAGATATTTCTAAGGTATGTCTAGGGATGTCCCTAAGGATAAGTATACGTATAGGATATAGTCCTAAAACTATGGTAATGATCTTAGAATTTAACCTAAGATGTTAGATATTATGGGTACTCCCCCTTTACTATGTTGTTTTCCCTAGCATTATTTTTTCCTCTCACACTATTCTTTTTGGGTTTTAGACGATGGATGGAACCCGAAGGAACCGTGTTGATCAATGTAATGGACAATGCAATGATTGTCCTCCTGAACAAACAAGTGTTATGGGAGATGGAGTGAAAAATCTTATTGATATACTTACACAAGCTATGAATCATTATGGACTTCCAAATGAGCAGAGAAGGGAACAATATTCTATTGAGTCCTTCATGAGGAAACGTCCACCTTCTTTCAGTGGGTCTTCCGATCAACTTGTTGCTGAAAAATGGATCGGTACCACTGAAAAGATATTTTCAGTTCTTCAATGTTCTGAACATGATAAAGTCATCATAGCAGTATATCGTTTGAAAGGTGAAGCTGATCAATGGTGGAATCTTATCAAGAATACGAGGCCAAGATATGAAATTGAGTCCATGGAATGGGACGATTTCAAGAACTTGTTTTTCAGTAATTACTTCCCTCGTATTCTTCGAACAAAGATGAAAAAGGAGTTTCTTGAGCTGAAGCAGAAGGATGATGAATCTGTTGGTATATACGAAGTAAATTTTACAAGACTTGCAATGTATGCATCCGACGTTATCATCCAACCTGAAAGTAAAGTTGATCGATTTTTCAGTGGCTTAAAACCAAGTCTTCGAAGGGCATTAGCTATAAGAGACTTCAGTAGCTATGAAGAAATTGTGTGTTGTGCTATCAAGGTAGAAATGGAAGTTGGTGTTAAATATCCATCTCATGGTTTTGACAAGAAACAAAAGATGGAGTTCAAGGAGAAATCTCAGAATAATGGTGAAAAGAAGATGAATGTTTCCTTATGCTCAAAGTGTGGAAAGAAGCATGGTGGAGATTGTCTTAAAGGGACAAGTAAATGTTTCAAATGTGGAAAGGAAGGTCATCGGGCATTTGAATGCTGCAATGATGGGAAGAAAATGTCTAATGATGCAAACAAAGGAAGGGATACACAGAATGAACCTACTACACTTCAATGTTTCAAGTGCAAGGAGATGGGACATTATGCCAATAAATTCCCTAATCCAAGGGTTAGTGATGATCAACATGAGCAACCGCTTAAGGAAAAGGACAAATGAAAGTCACATGCGATCACTATTGGCGATGTTGAATTTGAAAACGATGTGGTGGAATGATTAAGTGTTTATGTAATGGGATTCCAAAATATTGTTGTATCATAGAGTATTGGAATATTTATGTATTGGTCTAATGTGGTATTCAAAGTGATTGAGATATTTTTGGAAATAAGATGATATGCGCATAATGAAGGGAAAACGAGAAAATGAAATGTTTAACAGTATTCATGAGCTCATGATTGATATAAGGGCAAAGTGATATCATGGTTTGAGTATATTGAATTTTGAGGATTTTGGTATGTGGAAAGTGTTAACTTTTAACTGCATTCATGTTTTCACTATGGTTCAATGGGTATTCATTTTTTCAAGAAAATACATGATTAAGTTATTCACATGATTGGAATGTGACCAACAATATATATATATGGGGGATAAATGATGGTATTCACATGCTTGGTTGACGACATTTCAAGTAATTGTTTTCTTTATACTATGATCTTGGACCGAAGTATTTTAGATAAGCCTAAATATTGGAATGGATTATGTTGGACATAAGTTAGGATAAAACCTTTTTTTGATATTATTGATGGGATGTTATATTAATATAGCTTTAGAAAAAGGACAACCTGCAGGACGGGCGACAGCCCATCGCGTCGGACAAGGCTGTGGGAATCGAACCCACAACCGAAGTGCGGCTGGCCTTTATCGCCTACCACTGGCCTACAAGAAGTCCCTGGTTAATAGAAACTAGTTTTATTTTATTACGCGGTATGATATATGAAGTATAAGTTCATTTTTGGAATCGTATATGATTAACCTCACCATAGATGGACTTATGTAAATTTGATAACTTTTGCTAACCTTTTGTTTGAAACAGATGGAATGACCCATCATTCTATCTTCAACTTCATTTCATTAAGAGATGAAGTGGAAATTGTTCAAAGCACGAACAACAGTGAGAATGTACCAAAATAAAGTAAGTATTTATTCTAATTCAAAATCTTTAACTTTAGGGAAATGATCTTGAAAACCAAAAAAAAATGTTGTCCTAGTGCCCTAATATCCGATGAATCAGATGGTACCCTAGATCATCACAAATTTATGGCTTTGTTATTGCTGGCTTTTCCATAGCCATGTTCTCTACCACTCTCCATCAAGAACATGATGGTTAGATTTCTCTTCCATATCCATATTTCACCTATGTGGAAACCCAGTGATTAGTTTATTTGGGTAACCGTTACGTTTCATAATTTTTTTTAAAGTTTGGTTTTGGTATTCCTTTATACGATGTGGGTTTCTACTAAAGAAACTTTCGAATAGTAAACCACTTATAACCCTGACGAATTTCGAGGGCAAAATTCATTTTAAGGGGGGTAGAATGTAACAACCCGAGATTTTATAAGATACATTCTTTTTAATTTCATTCATATCTTCTATTATACGACACACCAAGATTATCTTGCGCTATACGCAACACTGTATTAGCTTGCAGTATACGCAACACTTTTCTTGGCTCTTGTTACACACAATTTCAAGTTCGTTTGATAGAAGTTATTCTACGCAACATTGAGTGTATATATATATATATATATTCAATGTATAAATAAAATATGGTTGGATTCTGTTATACGCAACAACAAAGGAGTTGTGCACTACACGCAACCCTGACTTGGCTTGCATTACACGCAATCGCGACCTTCCTCGATAGCGTGTGTTGTACGCAATACCGGGTTTTATTAAACAACGATATATTATTATAATATTATTATGAACAAGCCATTGTGAATAGTGTGAACTAAATTTTGAATTTTATAACATTATTATTCATCTTACACATTTTCTAGAACATGGTATAAGAACAAAATAAATTTTTCGGGTAAAATATTATTTTTCAAAAAATGCAGTTTTGCCGCCTTTTGATGGCGCACCCACTTTAAATCTAGTTTTTGACATGTTTATAAGTTCAATTTGACAAAATAAAATTCTTCTTTTGAATCAGGATATAAAAAGTAACATTAGATAAAGTTTTGATATTTTTCCGATAACTTTCATATTTTAATGAATAGTAAAAACACGCTATATTTTAATTAAAAACAACTTTTTTCATCGTAATATCTTATGTGGTTAAATTATAATATTGAATGGTTTTAAAGTATAAATAGAATATTTTTTTACCATTTAATATAATGTATGTCATTAGCATTGATTTTACCTTGAATTCGTAGGTTAAATCAATTCAATCTTTTGCAATGTTTTAAAGAAAAACCTGTTTTCTTTTGACAACGGGATTAATTTTAATTTAATTTCTGCATATTTTGTGTATTTAATTTTGAAAAATGGATTCCATATTTGGAATCAGTGGGTCCAAATTATGTTAATAAGCTACTTTTTATTTTTGGGCATTGTGAATAGTAACTATGGTAAATTTTATTTACTATAGTTAAAGGTAAATTGGGTAATTAAGGGTAAATATAAGATCATAAAATTACCCTAACACTTGTAAAAATCCTATTGGATGGCTAAAAGTGGACACATATAACCTAAGGGTCGGATTAGATTCATTTTATGGACTTTTGTCCATGAAAATAATTTAATTATTATTAAAACCAAAGAATGTGACAACATGTCACTTTCTTAAATCTTATAAGTATAATAATTTTAATTTAGTAATAAAATTCATGAAACTTTGAACATTGATAGTCTCAAGAAATATAATACAATTATCTAAATCATAGGAATTTATTTATAATTTTTAGGGATTAAATAAATATCATTTATTATGACACAAAGATGATGCAGTAATTGTCTTATTAATGAAATATTGACATAATTGATGTTATAAATGCCCAAATAAATGTAATTTGAGACTTTTTATTACTTAAATTAATTTTCTAGGTTACTATGACATTTTATTGTTGATATAAGTAACTTTTTTTGAACTTATCATCCTGTTATGAATTTCATAAAAATCATGTACCAAATAGTTTCAAAATTGACATAAATTAGTTTTTTAAAAAAATATTATATTATTAATTGTTATTTAATTCCTAAAAATCTAAGGTTCGGCAAAATGCCTTATATAAGAATAGATATATTAATAATAAAAAACTTGGGGTTCGTTTGGCTTGTTATGGTAAGTTTATTAACCATATATTGTAAGAAAACAAAAAGATACGGTAAAAGTTAAATTATTTAACTTAGAGTTAAATCTAATTGATAAGGTTAAAATAATAACCTAAACTTGTCTAAATCCTATTGTATGAGAGTATTTCAACCCATACCCACTTTAGCTTCTAAATAAGACCCTTTGGAACCATTATAAACTGAATTTGAGCTTAATATAAAATAATATTTTGAGATTTTCCTAAGGTGCCCCTCTCCTCCCTTATAAAAGGGCACCTCCTCCCTCTCCTCCTCACACCAATTTGAGCATTCATGCTTGGACAACCACTGCCAAAATCTCTTCTCCACTTCCCTATTATCATCCTAGAGGTCCTGGTCTTCTTCAAAGACCATCCTTAGTTCTTTAAGTGGAGGTTAAGTGAAGGCGCGTCAAAAAGAGGTAATATCCATTACTGATCTTTTTCAATTTCTTTCTTCTTCAACTTCTTATTATTTAGTTGTTTCATGATAAAGTAATAACATCAGTATTTCTTATATACTTATATGTTATTATAAATATGAAACAACTCTAATTAACCTTTTATCCATCCTACGGAAAAAGGAAATCACTGCGCGTGCGTACGTATGGAATACCGTCTCCACGTCGTGGTGTAATCTATTTTCCGCCACCACCTTAATTGGATGGGTATAATGGTGTAATGAGTAACTATATATGATTATTATAAAGTGATATTGATACTGAAATAGTATACATACACTTCAACACAATTCCACGACCATGGGAACGATATCATCGCTCGTGCGTACGTACGGACTACCGTCTCCACGACGCGATGAGATTCATTATCCATGTTAAACATTCCAGAATGATTATGAAGTATATATAATGAATAATAATGAAATATATTACATGGTAAATCTACTGGATTTATATATACATATATATATATATATATGTCATCTACTTACTTCCATTCAAGACAATAAGGAAAGGAAAACAACGTTCATGCGTACATACGGACTACCGTCTCCATGAACGGTGTGTTTCATTTCATTTATATATCTATTATATATATATATATAATGAATATATATGATATATAAATCATGCTTTATATTTTGGAAGTAAGTAAATCATGATATAAGTAATAATAATTTCAGGAACAACAAGTCCAAACACCTACGATAAATGAAACGATTTTACCCAAAACGCTTCTTTAACATGGAATTTACAAAAGAACGGGTAATATAAAGTCATAAGTGAACTATATATGATATAATAACAATGAATATGATTCTGTAATAAGTTAATTTCATTATTTAAATCATTATACAGGAGGTTCAGATACATACAAAGCATATCGGACATAAGGTAAGGGAAAAATCACAATCTCATTTTTATCCGAGATTGTTTATACTTTGGTTTTTACTGGGGTGTATTTTATCATCCACATCCATGTTTCCTAAATATGTAATATTATTTCCATCCAAATGCATTTTTTTTAAATCCTATTTTACCCTTAGGTGAGTTTTTATTAAAAGATATGAAAGGAATCTTTTGTCGTTTTTCATAAGAGGTACTTTTTTGACTTTTCCGACAAAAGTACGAAAAGAATGTTTTTTTTAACTTATACGGCATGAATGGATTTTTAAAACATTATTTCCAAGAAGCTTCCTTTACAAGTTTTCACGTTTATTTTTAATCAACTTCTTTTAGTTTAAAATTGTATGACATGTTAAGAAAGGAAAATGTTTTTTTGAAGTAGAAAGGATATTTTCCTCAAGAATGGAGTTCAAGTGTTTTATCAAAATTATTTTCCATCTAAGATAATATTGGGTTCTGTTTCTATCCCTATTATTACATTGATTAGATTATGCTGTGATGGAATTATTTTTATGAATTCCTTTATCTTATATGAATTGTTTTATGATGTCATGATGTTTAAGATTCCCATTTTTATTACATGGGTTATGCTATGATGTATGGTTTATGATTTTGTGGAACACATAAAAATGGTATCATTATGAGATGGGTGGGACCTATATCTCCTTCCAATGCATTGGGTAAATATTTTATATCTCATGAGATAGACATGGCTGGAACGGTAGGTTATACCAGTTTAGTGAAACAGGACTGAAACGAGGAGTGAACTCGGTTCAGAAAGGGACTTTATCCACTAAGATAGTCTTGGCAATGAGTCTTGACTAATAAGAAATGATTATATATGATTATGTGTGTATGCCACAAATTTTCATGTTTTAAGTTATTATTATTGGGATTTCATTTCACTACTATGATTTATCCCATGTTATGAAATTATGCTCTCTTTTGAAGGTTAATATTTCCAAAATGTTATGTTCTTATGAATATGATGTGATTGATATTTCTTTTGTTTACCATTACTGATCATTTGAGATCACCATTTTATGTTTTCTTTTCCCCAGGATATAAAGAAAGGTTTTAGGTAAAAAAAAGAAGATCTTTATGGGAGATGTTGAAGATCTTTCACCACAATTACAAGATTATATTTCGAGTTTCCAAAGACACTAAACTATTACGGTCCTTGTGTGTGTGTTTTTGTTATGTACTAAGTATTATGCAAAAGTAATGTAATTTCCATGTACGTCAAGATACGGGTCTCTACATACCATATTCACAGCTAGGCCCTCTCTTCTAGTAGGTAGCCTATAGAATTTGGGGAGATGCGCTTGAGTCCATGTGGACTACCAGGCTTGGGGAACTGTTGAGTAGCATCTTGGTCTAGGAAGTTGAAAAATGGAATCAAAGCCATTATTTTCTAGTTTCCTTTATTATTTGCAGAAAATAAAAAGAGATAAGAAGGAAATGGGATTTGGTAATGAGTTGTGCTATGGAGTAGCTAACCCATGACTAGGAAAAATCCAAATTACCTCATATTAAATTGTTTTTTTTTTCAATTTTGACTATTCCAATTTCTTTGATTACACTGTTGGGTGAGGAAAATGAATTAAGATGTTATTATTGATATGAATGTGGGTTCTATTTTATTGTAACCTGATGAGATGAAAGTGTTCCATGTCATGCATCATGTTAAGAACATTAAAGGAATCATGTGAGATAAATTATTCCATGCCATATAGGATGGATTACTGATTTCATGTTGTTGTGATAGGTTTTGTGAAAGTTATACCTTATTCTGTGATAGGTAAAATGGAATGTGTTATGATGTGAATTAGGTGGATGCCAAAATTTGGTGCCTAAGGAGTATGGTCCATATTGGATTGGAATTCAATGAACCATTGGTTCAACCTCTAAAATGAATTTTGATAAAATTGAAATGAGTATGGATTCAAATGAAATTGAATAAATGGGAATAAAATTGAAACCTGAACTATTTAAAGTAGATAACATGAGTAAGAACTGACCTTAGTAGAGGGAAGTAGGTGGTATTGATTACATATATATGATTTATGCAATGCCCATACCTAATGCATGGAGTAAGCAGATGGTTGTTTTCTTATATAGGAAGAGGCATGAAATAATGATGACCTCCAGTCATATGTCAGGATAGTGGAAGCAACAACACTCTAGAGGTAGTGGACCATGGGATAATAATAGATCCTCTATTAGTTTTAGAAAAGGAACTAGTATTTGTACGAGACACTGGTGTTGAGTCATAGTTCAGTGAGGGCTTCATGTTTTTCTTCCATACCATTCAGGTAGCATCGTATCCTTCCCTAACTACGAAGTAGTTGAAGGGTGAGTTTTAGCAGCAACATCTGCCTGTTTTTTTAGGTATGGAGGACAACAATATGTGGAGTCATGGATTGAGGCCACATTTTCTATCTCTGAGTAGTTAGAGACGCCTTTCTATAGGAGGGTGAAGCTCACTACATATATGTTGGATGATTCAAACAAGATATAATGGGATGTCATTACTTTGACAGATCGTCCTTAGGGAGATGGCATGGATGGATTTTAATGTAACCTCCTATGATTATTTATAAATTGATACATTTATTGCCACATATAACCACTAGAGTTCACATTCATGGATCAGGTCTTTTTATGTGTACCACCAAGGCTAGGAAATTGGAGGATCTAGAGATAGGGTAATATTTCATCATAGTATGTTGTGTCGTTTGAGATTCTAGAGAGTTTCAAACCAGAAGCCTAACTGTTGCAGTTACCTCAAAGTCACCATTCCATGAACAATATCTTCCATATTTCACAGTTGTGATGTTACTATTCAGACCCAGCTCATGAAATTCTTCATGAGGTGGTTGAGTTATAAGTAGATTTTACCTTTTAGGAGAATTCGACACATATTGTGGATCATAGTATGATGGTTCTCTGAGGCCGGTCAATTTCTTTAGTATAGGTGCAATGGAAGTATAACCAAGTACATGATGAGACCTAGAATTGGGAGGCCAATTTTTGATCGCAGTGGCTGAAGTTATTATTAGATCAAGTTTCACCACCCTAGGAAAGTCAATTTTGGGAAGAATTGCTTTAAGGGGGGAATTTTGTAATAACTTAGTTCTTCGCTAAGTTATAGATCCTTTTATTTCCATCTCTTCTCAATTTAAATGTTTAAATATGGCCTTATATAAATTCACTTTGAGATCATAGAGGTATTAGTGGGATTCTGGGGCAGGTTCGGAGCCCAGAACCCAAGTTTTTAGTTGAAAATGGTCTCGCACATGGTTGGAATAAATCGCTTGGGGAAGGATGTATAGTTAGATAAATAAAGGTGAGGAAGGATAATTGGGAGATACAAAATTCATGGTTGGACCACACCATGCGATTTTGGGCACATGACCATGTTTCCATGTCTACAATTTTAATAGTAAATTTTTTCATGGTTTTTTCACCGTTTTTTAAACTTTGAAGACAAACCATGCGATGTTCCCTTCTATACAGCTAAGCATGCATGGTAGGCACATAGTTTTTCCAAACCATGTGGCCAAACCATGATACATAGATATTTTTCATAAAATTAAAATTTTCCCCCGAATTAAAATCCATTTTTTACCTAAATTTTACTGTCTCACACACATAACAAACTCAACCTTTGAGAGACCCCTTGAATCTCTAAGCTAGGAATTTTTTTTGAATCTCCATCTGATCTCCAATTCAATCACCCATCATCTCGTTGGATCTACATCGATGATTTATTGATTCATTTTTAACCATTCTTTGTTCTCTTGGATATTGGCTATGCTATTTGGGTGCAAGATAATTTTCCCTATTCATAGGTTCTTCATATGTTCTTTGATTTTCTCTCGATATTATTTAAATAATGAGCTGATATTGGAATAAAAATCTTATATGGACCTACTGTAGGTATTTATGTGTCTTTTATTTAAAAATGATGTGTTTATATATTCCTTTATGCCACGTGCCGAATATTTGAAGAATCTCCCTTTAAATAGATTTTTATCCTTGATATTAAATGATAGGTATCGCCTATGAAATTAATGAGGACCATTGAAAAATTAATTATAGGTTATGGAACATGAATCGAAACCACCCATTTGGGTGTGTGTGTTTAGTTAATGGGCCATTTTGATGGCATGTGATTTTTTATACCCTTGAAGTGTTCCCTTTACCACCTGGCATGGGATATTAACTTTAACTTATTAGATGATGATTATAATTGTGAATTTATGTGATAATTTAATTGTGGTATCAAATCAAATTGAATTTATTAATGTGAAGGGATTAAATGAAAATAATAACCCATGTCCCTTGACTTGTAATGGCTTGTTTAATCATGTGATTCTTGTTATAGTAAATTTCCCTTGTGAGCACACAAAAGGAAAGTATTTTCAGTTGTCCAATTCTTTGAGCCACCTTCTGAGGTGAGTTGTAATAAGATGATCTTGGTGTCGAACTTTAAATAGTTAATTGATTTGGATTAAATTTTATTGAGTTGAATGAGCACTTATATACATTGGGTGGCACATGGATTCAATGAATAATTCCATGGATGGACCTAATTGGATTGTACCTATTTTATGCCTGAGTGATATATGGGCTCCATAAAATACTTCCAAGGACATATTCTAAGGATTGAATTTTATATATTGAGTGATACATGGATTCATATGTGAATTCCATGGAGAGAATCAAATGAAATTTGATCATATATTCCAAGGTTGATACTTGGGCTCCCTTAGTTGACCAACAAGGATGGAATCTAAAGGAAAAGATTTTATAAAACACCTAGAGTGATACTGTCACACACATATTTTCAATTCCATGCTTTGATTCAAATCATTTTTCAGTTCTTAGCTTTCTCTTGGTTTCCAGGTGTTTCGGGATTGAAATTTTGGTGTCTACTGTGTTATTGATCTATGAAATTGGTCTTGAGGTTATTGTATGATACTTGGACTCCCCTTTTTTAAAATGATTTTTATTAGGTTTTGGTGTTATGGAGTTGGTTTTGTGACACTCCTAGTGGAACCACTTGTGGGGTAAGTTGTTGAGGTGGTTTGCAACCATGATTTGGATGAGTTTTGGGGTGAAAAGAGTGCTTTGTTTTGGGAATTTTTTCCCCTATACTTGGACTATCATTCCCCCTTGGTTTCCACCTTTCACCCCCCTAAAATTGGAGTAGAATGAAAGGTTTTTGGGTGGCCAGAATTGGCCGCATGGTTTGGCACCACGATTTAATAAACCATGCAGCCAAACCGTGCAGGGGTGTCCAGGTCATTAAAATATTTTTTATAATTCCAATTTTTCTGTAACACCTGAGACTTTTATGAGAAATATTTTGTTTTTATATAAATCATAAAAGGAATCTTTCACTACAAACAACACTAACTTCACTTTATTTACACGCAATTGCGACCTTCCTCGATAGCTTGCGTCGTACGCAATACCGAGTTTCACTAAACAACGATTTGCTATTAAAATATTATTAAAACTAACCGTTATGAATAGTAATACCCACTTTTTGAAATTTTTTCAATTTTATTTTTCAAAATGGACTTAATTTTTGGATTCGGAACATCAAAATTAGCCTAGGGTGAAATTTTGGTATTTTTCTGAAAACTTTCAATTTTGATGAATAGTGAAAACACTGGGTTACTATTTAAAAACCGACATTTTATTTAAATAATTATTTATTTTATATAAATTTATTTTAGGTCAAAATTGATACATAATACCTTTATAAGTTCAATGTAATTCATTTGAGTCATTTTATAATAATTTTAGATATATAAAAATTTTATTGAACTTTTCACCGTCTTTTACCCACCTCCTAGAAGAATTTGCAAATTTACATAAAACTTAATTTTACCGCTTCTGTGAGTGTAATTTCGAAAATACGAGAGAAACAGTTAATATCAGGGACTAAAATTTGGTTCAATGTGATGAAAATTATTTTTGGTGAATAGTAACTTTTTACTATTTTTTACCACAGTTAAAAGTAAATAGGGAAATTAAGGGTAAAAATGTTATTATTATTACCCTAACACATGTCCTAATTCTATTGGATAAGTTTAATTAGACCAAAAACAACCTTATGAATAAAATACAACCATTTAGGCCCACTTGGATTAGATTAGGATAGTTATTATTAATTTATTTAAAGAAGGGTTAAAATTGTTAAAATCAAAGTTTAATAAGTAAATAATTTTTAATAAAGGGTTATACATAAGATAAATTCTACTATAAATATTCATTATAAATCTAAAAATATTTCCTAAATAATGGTATTTTATTTATAATTTTTAGACATTAAATAATTTAATTTATTTATGACAGAATGATGATGCAGTAATTATCTTATTAATGAAATATTGACATAATTGATGTTATAAATACCCAAATAAATTTAATTTGAGACTTTTTATGAATTTAGATAATTTTCTATGTTAATATGACATGTTATTATTGATTTAATTAACTTTTTTCGAACTAATCATTCTGTTTTGATTTTCACAAAAATCAATTACCAAATAGTGTCAAAATTGACTTTAAATAGTTTTTAAAACAAATATTATATTATTAATTGTTATTTTATTCCTAAAAATCTAAGGATCGGACAAATGACCTAGATAAGGTTATATATATTAATAATAAACAACTTGGTGTTTGTTTGGCTTGTTATAGTAATTTTATTAGCCTTCTAGTGTAAGAAAACAAGAAGACACGGTAAAAGTTAAATTATCTAACTTAAAGTTAAATCTAAATGATAAGGTTAAAAAAGAAACCTAAACTTGTCTAAATTCTATTGGATGAGAGGATTTCGACCCATCCCAACCTTAGCTTCGAAATAAATCAATTTGTAGCTATTAAAAACCTAATATAAGTTTATAATAAAATAATATTTTTAGTTTTCCCAAAGGTTCTCCTCTCATCCCTTATAAAAGGGAACCTCCTCCCTCTCTTCCTCACACCACTTTGAGCCTTCAAGATCGGCCAAACCCTGCCAAATCCAATTATCCACTTCCCTAGAAACATCCTAGAGGTCCTGGTTTTCTTCAAAGACCAATTTTAGTGCCCTAATAGGAGGTCTCAAAGAGGCGCTTCAAAGAAGAGGAGGTTCAGACACTTACGAAGGAAATCGGACCTAAGGTAAGGGAAAATATCGCAATCTCAATTTTATCCAAGATTTCTTATACTTCAGAATTTACTGGGGAATATGTATCATCCACATCCATGTTTCCTTAATATGTAATATTTATATCCTTCTACAATATTTTATATCGAATTTTACCCTTCAGTGAGTTTTTAGTAAAAGATATGAAAGGAATCTTTTGTCATTTTTCGTATGAGGTACTTTTTGACTTTTTTGAAAAAAGTAAGAGAATAATGTTTTTTTAACTTATATGACATGAATGGATTTTTTGAACATTATTTCCATGAAGCTTCCTTTACAAGTTTTCATGTTTATTTTTAATCAACTTCTTTTAGCTCAAAATTATATGACATGTTAAGAAAGGAAAATGTTTTTGAAGTAGAAAGGATATTTTCCCCAAGAATGAAGTTCAAGTGTTTTATCAAAATTATTTTCCATCTAAGATAATATAGGGTTCTGTTTCTATCCCTATTATTATATTGATTTGATTATGTTGTGATGGAATTATTTTTATGAATTCTTTTATCTTATATGAATTGTTTTATGATGTCACGATGTTTAAGAATCCCATTTTCATTACATGGGTTGTGCAATGATGTATGATTTATGATTTTTGTGGCACACATAAGAATGGTGTCATTATGAGATGGGTGGGACCTATATATCCCTCCAATTAATTGGGTAAATATTTATACCTCATGATATAGACATGGCTGGAATGGCCATTTAATCTGGTTCAGTGAAACAGGACTGAAATGAGGAGTGAGCTCAGTTCAGAAATGGACTTTGTCTTCTAAGATAGTCTTGGAAATGAGTCTTGACTAATAATAAATTATTCTCTATGATTATGTGTGTATGCCAAAAAGTTTCATGTTTTAAGTTATGATTATTGGGATTACGTTTCACTACTATGATTTATCCCATGTTATGAAATTATGATCTCTTTTGTAGGTTAAGATTTCCAAAATGTTATGTTCTTATGAATATGATGTGATTGATATTTCTTTTGTATACCCTTACTGAGCATTTGAGCTCACCCTTTTGTATGTTTTCTTTCCCCGGGTCAGAAATAAGGTTATTAAGTAGGATATGCCAAAAGGGACTCTAGATATGATGAAATAAATGGGAGACAATGTAGATGCTTTATGAACCAGTTGTTTATGTTTCCCAGTTTCTAAAGACACTATACATATATGGTCCTTTCCTGGTTTTGTTATATGTTGTAATAAGCGTGCTTCAATTTTGAAGTATTAACAATATATGTAAGGTATGGGTCGTTATAGTTGGTATCAGAGGAAAGGTATAGTCAACCTTTGGAAACTAGGATGTGAAAGCCTTAGTAAGAACCCTAAGGATAAGTCTAAGCATAGAACACAATCTTAGTGTTTTAGAAATGGCCATGAACAACCTATGATAATACCTTAAGTGTGAAATTTTATTCTTGATTATGTGGTTTTCCTATTATAATTAGTGTTTCTCACACTATTCTTCTTGGTTTTAGTCAATGGCTGGAACCCGAAGGAATCGTGTTAATGCGGAATGTGACGGGCAATGCAATTATTGTCCCCCTGAGCAACCAAACATTATGGGAGCTGGAATGCAAAATCTTGTAGCCATGATCACAAACCTTTCTCAATATATGAATCATGCAGGACTTCCATACGAGCAAAGGAAGGAGCAACATTCTGTTGAATCCTTCATGAGGCAGCGTCCACCTTCATTCAGCGGGTCTACTGATCCATTAGTTGCTGAACAATGGATCAGTACCACTGAAAAGATATTTTCAGTTCTTCAATGTTCTGAACATGATAATGTCATCTTATCAGTGTATCTTTTGGAAGGATATGTTGATCAATGGTGGAATCTTATCAAGAATATGAGGCAAAGAGATGAAATTGAGTCCATGGAATGGGACGAGTTCAAGAACTTATTTTTCAATAAGTACATCCCTCATATTATCCGAACAAAGATGGAGAAGGAGTTTCTTGAACTAAAGAAAAAGGATGATGAATCTGTTGGTACCTACGAATCAAATTTTTGCAAGACTTGCAAAGTACGCTTCTAGTATTCTTATCCAACCTGAGAATAAGATCGATCGATTCTTTAGTGGCTTAAAACCATGTCTTCGAAGGGCGTTAGCCATAAGGGACTTCAGTATCTACAAGGAAATTGTTCGATGTGCTCTCAAGGTTGAGATGGAGATTGGTGTAACCCATCAGTCATATAGGTTTGATAAGAAGAGTAAAATGGAATTCAAAGGAAAATATAAAGAGCACACTGAAAAGAAGATGAGTTTTCCCTCATGATCAAAGTGTGGAATGAAACATTGAGGCAATTGTCTTAAGGGGACAAGAAAATGTTATAAGTGTGGAAAAGAAGGTCATCGGGCAGTTGAATGTCGAAATAATGGGAAGAAAATGTCTAATGATGCAAACAAAGGAAGGGATACACAGAATGATCCTACTACACTTCAATGTTTCAAGTGCAAGGAAATGGAGCATTATTCTAATCAATGCCCTAATCCAAGGGTTGATGATGATGATCGACATCAACAAACTCTTAAGGAAAAAGACAAAGGAAAGTCACATGAAATTACTATCAGTGATGTGGAGTACGATAACGAAGTGGTGAAAGGTACACTTACCATCCACTCTAAATTAGCAAATGTTTTATTTGATTCTGGCTCCACCCACTCTTTTATTTCTAAAGAATTTTCTAAGGGTATCATCGTATTACCTCAACAATTAGATGTTGAGTTAGGTGTGACAACCCCTAATGGAACAACAGTCGCATCACAAGTTTATAATTCTTCTCCTATTGAAGTTTGTGGGAATGTGCTTCCTGCAAATGTTGTGATCCTTCTTATAGTGGAATTTGATGTGATTCTGGGCATGGATTGGATTTCTATATATGGATCTCATATCAATTTCCAAATAAGGGAAGTCACATTTCATATTCCAGATCAATTTATGATCGTCTATTGATGCATGGATGAACATAGCCTTCCAGTGGAAATTTCTTCCATCTTATGGGTTTTGATTCCACTAAATGAAGGTTATTTATCTCAAATGGTTGGTGAGAAACTCACGATTAAGAATATTCCCATTTTATGGGAGTTTGATGATGTCTTTCCGCAGGAATTGTTGGGTCGTCCACCAAATCGTGAACTTCAGTTTTCAATAGAACCTGTACCGGGTGCTTCACCTATTTCAAAGACACCTTATAGAATGGCCACAATTGAGTTGCAGGAATTGAAGAAGCAACTCCAAGAGAATATGGATAAGGGATTCATACACCCTAGTGCGTCACCTTGGGGATCACCTGTTCTGTTTGTTAAGAAGAAAGATGGATCAATGAGACTCTGCATTGATTATCAAGAACTTAACAAGATCAATATCAAGAACAAATATCCTCTCTCATGCATTGATGACTTATTTGACCAACTACACAGAACTCAATACTTTTCCAAGATTGATCTTCATTTAGGGTATCATCAATTAAGGTTCAAAAGGGAGGATATACCAAAGACAGATTTCCTTACAAGGTATGGACACTATGAATTTATAGTTATTCCATTTGGTCTTACTAATTACCCTGCTATCTTCATGGATCTAATGAATAGAGTCTTTAGAGACTATCTTGATCAGTTTGTGGTAGTCTTTATAAATGATATTCTTGTCTATTCAAAGAGAAAGGAAGAACATGAAGATCACTTGAGAATTATATTGAAGACCCTGAGAAAGGATAATCTTTATGAAAAATTTACCAAGTGTGAATTTTGGCTTCAAAAAGTTGCATTTTTGGGTCACATAATCTCAAAAGAGGGGATATCTGTGGATCCATAAAAAACAGAGGTTATCGAAAGATGGTCGAGACCAACAACAGTAACTGAGATCCGAAGTTTTCTTGGATTGGCTGGATATTACCGACATTTTTTGAAAGATTTTTCATGATTATCTAATACACTCACCCTGTTGACTCGAAAAGGAGTTAAGTTCGTTTAGACGGAGGAATGCTAAGAGAATTTCAAGGAGTTGAAAATAATGTTATCCAGTGCACCTGTACTCACAGTTCCTTGTAGTGGAGAAAGGTTTGTGATCTATAGTGATGCATCCAAGAAGGGGATGGGGTGTGTTCTTATGAAAAATGATATGGTGATAGCTTATGCCTTACGACAGTTGAAAATCCATGAGCAAAATTACCCAACTCATGATTTTGGGTTAGCTGCGGTAATCTTTGCATTAAAGATTTGGAGGCATTATCTTTAGGGAGAAAGGTGTGATATTTATAATGATCATAAAAGTTTAAAGTATATTTTCACACAAAAGGAGATGAATATGCGCCAAAGAAGATGGTTGGAGCTGATTAAGGATTACGACTGCTCAATTCCTTACCACCCTGGGAAAGCAAAAAAGGTGGAAGATGCATTAAGTCGACAAGACCATGCCAGTTTATCCATGATGAGGATCACAAAAGATCCAATATTTATGGATTTACAAAGGATGGATCTTGGAATTATAATGGAAGGGGAAAATCGTATCTTTATCAAATGAATGTTCAATAATCTATACATGTGATGATTAAAGAGGCACAGAAAGAAGATGTAGAGTTACAAAAGAAGGTGAGAAATGTTCTTGAATTCAACCTTGATTGTGATGGGATAATAAGGTTCATGAATCGGGTTTGTGTTCCTACCATCCCTGAATTAAAGAAGGATCTGTTGGATGAGGATCATAGTTCTTCATTCTCTATTCATCCTGGAAGCACAAAGATGTATAGGGACCTGAAAGAGTACTTCTGGTGGGATGGCATGAAAAGAGATGTTTCTAAATATGTCTCTCGATGCTTGGTTTGTTAGCAAGTTAAATGGGAAAACATCAAAAGGAAACCATTATCCAATGTCAACATCTAGGATGTTACAAATATTACCCATACCTGAATGGAAATGGGAAAACATAACTATGGACTTTGTCACTGGACTTCCTAAAACATCCAAAGGAAATAATTCTATCTAGGTCATAGTTGATCTTCTTACAAAGTCTGCACACTTCATTTCTATTAGAGAATATTTCTCTCTGGATCAGCTTGCCACGATATATGTGAAGGATGTGGTAAGATTGCATGGAGTACCACTTTCCATTATATATGATCGGGATCTAAGGTTTACCTCAATGTTCTGGTGAAGTATTCAGCATACTCTGGATACAGAGTTGAGTTTCAGCACTGCTTATCATCCTCAGACAGACGGTCAGTCTGAGAGAACAATTCAAACTCTAGAAGATATTTTGAGATCTTGATCTATGGATTTCAAAGGTTGTTGGGATCAACACCTACCTTTGGGGGAATTTTCTTATAATAATACCTTTCACTCCAGTATTCAGATGGCTCCTTATGAAGCTCTCTATGGAAAGAAATGCAGGACTCCAACTTGCTGGGATGAAGTTGGGGAAAGAAAGCTATTAGGACCTGATCTTGTTGATGAGATGGTAGAAAAGGTTAGATCTATTCAACAACACATTAGAGTAGCTCAGAGTCGACAAAAAAGTAATTCCGAAAACCGAAGAAAATACCTAGAGTTCGAAGTGGGTGATAAAGTGTTCTTACAAATATCTCCTTGGAAGAGAGTAATGAGATTTGGAAAGAAGGGAAAGTTGAGCCCTAGGTATATCGGTCCTTTTGAAATACTAGATTGTGTTGGGAAGGAAGCTTACTGATTGGAACTTCCACCAAATATCTCTCAAGTTCATGATGTGTTCCATGTATCTCTCCTGAGGAAGTACATACCTGATCCTTCACATGTACTCATCTCAGAAGTTGTACCGCTGGAGCAAGATATTTCTTATAAAGAACAGCCGATAGAGATTCTGGATCGTAGCGAAAAATTCCTACGGAACAAGACCACTCGCTTGGTGAATGTTTCATGGAGGAACCACCAATTAGAAGAAGCTACATGGGAGCCTGAGGATATGATGAGGGAGAGGTATCCTCATCTTTTTGTTACAAAGTGACGAATTTCGAGGGTGAAATTCATTTTAAGAGGGGTAGAATTTAACACACAAGACTTTTATGAGAAATATTTTGTTTTTATATAAATCATCAAAGGAATCTTTCACTACAAACAACACTAGCTTCGCTTTCTTTACACGCAATCACGACCTTCCTCGATAGCTTGTGTCGTACACAATACTGAGTTTCACTAAACAACGATATGCTATTAAAATATTATTAAAACTAGCTGTTATGAATAGTAATACCCACTTTTTGAAATTTTGTAAATTTTATTTTTCAAAATGGACTTCATTTTTGGATTCGGAATATCAAAATTAGCCTAGGGTGAAATTTTGGTATTTTTCTGAAAACTTTCAATTTTTTATGAATAGTGAAAACACTGGGTTACTATTTAAAAAACCGACTTTTTATTTAAATAATTATTTATTTTATATAAATTTATTTTAGGTAAAAATTGATACATAATACCTTTATAAGTTCAAATTAATTCATTGGAGTCATTTTATAATAATTTTAGATATATAAAAATTTTATTGAACTTTTCACCGTCTTTTACCCACCTCCTGGAAGAATTTTCAAATTTACATAAAACTTAATTTTACCGCTGCTGTGAGTGGAATTTCGAAAATCCGAGAGACACGGTTAATATTAGGGACTAAAATGCGGTTCAATGAGATGAAAATAATTTTTGGTGAATAGTAACTTTTTACTTTCTTTTACCACGGTTAAAAGTAAATAGGGAAATTAAGGGTAAAAATGTTATTATTATTACCCTAACACATGTCCTAATTCTATTGGATAAGTTTAATTCGACCAAAAACAAACTTAGGAGTAAAATATGACCATTTAGTCCCACTTGGATTAGATTAGGACATTTATTATTAATTTATTTAAAGAAGGGTTAAAATAGTTAAAATCAAATTTTAATAAGTAAATAATTTTTAATAAAGGGTTATACATAAGATCAATTAGACTATAAATATTCATTATAAAGGTAAAACGATTTCCCACATAATTTTAGTTTATTTTTAATTTTTAGACATTAAATAATTTAATTTATTTATGACGCAATGATGATGCTGTAATTATCTTATTAATGAAATATTGACATAATTGATGTTATAAATAGACAAATAAATGTAATTTGAGACTTTTTATGTATTCCAATAATTTTATATGTTAATATGACATGTTAGTATTTATTTAGTTAACTTTTTTCTAACTAACCATTCTGTTTTTATTTTCACAAAAATCAATTACCAAATAGTGTCAAAATTGACATAAAATAGTTTTTAAAACAAATATTATATTATTATTTGTTATTTTCTTCCTAAAAATCTAATGTTCGGCCAAATGACTTAGATGTGGTTATATATATTAATAATAAACAACTTGGGGTTCGTTTGTCTTGTTAGAGTAATTTTATTAACCTTCTAGTGTAAGAATACAAGAATACACGGTAAAAGGTAAATTATCTGACTTAAAGTTAAATCTAAATGATAAGGTTAAAATAGAAACCTAAACTTGTCTAAATTCTATTGGATGAGAGGATTTCGACCCATCCACACCTTAGCTTATAAATAAATAAATTTAGAGCTATTAAAAACCGAATATGAGTTTATAATAAAATAATATTTTTAGTTTTTTCAAAGGTGGCCCTCTCCTCCCTTATAAAAGGGCACCTCCTCCCTATCTTCCTCACACCACTTTGAGCATTCAAGCTCGGCCAACCCGTACCAAATTCTCTTATCCACTTCCCTAGAAACATCCTAGAGGTCCTGGTCTTCTTCAAAGACCAATTTTAGTACCCTAAAAGGAGTTCTCAAAGAGGCGCTTCAAAGAAGAGGAGGTTAGGACACTTACGAAGAAAATCGGACCTTAAGGTAATGGAAAATCTCACAATTTCATTTTTATCTGAGATTTATTATACTCCAGAATTTACTGGGGAATATTTATCATCCACATCCATGTTTCCCCGATATATAATATTTATATCCTTCTACAATATTTTATATCCAATTTTACCCTTCGGTGAGTTTTTATTTAAAGATATGAACGGAATCTTTTGTCATTTTTCGTACGAGACTTTTTTGACAAAAGTCCGAGAAGAATTTTTTTCTTAACTTATACGACATGAATGTATTTTTAGAAAATTATTTCCATGAAGCTTCCTTTACAAGTTTTCAGGTTTATTTTTAATCAACTTCTTTTAGCTCAAAATTATATGACATGTTAATAAAGGAAAATGTTTTTGAAGTATAAAGGATATTTTCCTCAAGAATTAAGTTCAAGTGTTTTATCAAAATTATTTTCCATCTAAGATAATATAGGGTTCTGTTTCTATTCCTATTATTACATTGATTTGATTATGTTGTGATGGAATTAATTTTATGAATTCCTTTATCTTATATGAATTGTTTTATGATGTCACGATGTTTAAGAATCCCATTTTTATTACATGGGTTATGAAATGATATATTATTTACGATTTTTGTGGCACACATAATAATGGTTTCATTTTGAGATGGGTGAGACCTATATCTCCCTCCAATTCATTGGATAAATATTTATATCTGATGAGATAGACATGGCTGGAATGGCAGGTTAATCCGATTCAGTGAAACAGGACTGAAATGAGGAGTGAACTCAGTTCAGTGATGGGCTTTGTCCGCTAAGATAGTCTAGGAAATGAGTCTTGACTAATAAGAAATGATTCTCTATTATTATGTGTGTATGCCACAAAGTTTCATGTTTTAAGTTATAATTATTGGGATTACATTTCACTACTATGATTTATCCCATGTTTTGAAATTATGATCTCTTTTGCAGGTTAAGATTTCCAAAATGTTATGTTCTTATGAATATGATGTGATTGATATTTCTTTTGTATACCCTTACTGAGCATTTGAGCTCACCCTTTTCTATATTTTCTTTCCCCAGGTCAGGAAGAAGGTTATTAAGTAGGATATGCTAAAAGGGACTCTAGATATGATGAAATACATGGGAGACAATGTAGATTCATTATGAACAAGTTGTTTATGTTTCCTAGTTTCTAAAGACACTATACCTATACGGTCCTTTCCTGGTTTTGTTATATGTTGTAATAAGTGTGCTTCAATTTTGAATTATTAAAAATGTATGTAAATTATGGGTCGTTATGTTTTCCCTCCTAGAAATAAATCTAATCTTCCCCATTTCTCCACCATTCAAACCCAAAAGCCATGGGAGGTCTCCAATCTCCCTCAAGATCCTTAGTAACCCATCTTTGATAGGGTTTTTTGTGGGGAAACTCCATGATTTCTTCAAGTAAGTGTTTATTTCTTTGATTTGTTCTTTTTCCTTAGGGTTTATTCCATATTTGAGTATTTTCCAAGATGTACAGAAGTTAGGGTTCTAACTTAGTGTTTTATTTGGTGCCTTCTTTGTGTGATATTGAGGTTTTAGGTTGTTCTTCACTTTCTTGTGGTGCGGTGGTGGTGCGCCTGATGTTTCACACTAAGATTTGAGGGTTTAGACACAAAAGGTGGGTAATTTTATGTGTAACAATTTCTAAATGAGTTAGTTTTCTTGAATTAATTATTTTAAATTTTATTTATATGATTTTTGTGGTGTGAAAACTTTTTTTATGGATTTGGTGAAGCATTTAATTTTATAGTTGCATTTTTTTCTAAATTTGATGTTTTTATGTGTAACTCTTGTGGTATTAATTGGGTTATTTTATAACATATGAAAGTGGTTTATTAAATGTTTTTTTATTCCAATTCTTCTTTGGTGGGTTCTTGATGTGCCTTTGTGTTTAAAAGAGGGTTTTTGAATGGGTTTTAGGTGCAAAACCATGTTTTTCTCTTTGAAAGTGTTTTGTGAAAATGTGTTTTCATGTAATTCTTTTGTGGTACTATTCGAGGTATATTTATAACACTTGGGAGTGGTTTAATAAACATTTATATGGATTAAAATTATGTATTGGGTTGGTATTGGTATGGTTTTTGACTTTAATGAGGGCTTTGAAATAGGTTTTGTGTGCAAAGCATAGTTACACCCCTTGGGTTTGTTTTATGAAAATTGTTAATGTTTTATTTGGTTAAACAAAGTGAGAAAAAGGGTGTATATATACTGTTTGGTCAGTTTGTTCATCTAATATGGGTTTTTGAAATCTAAGGTGGTGATTTAAGATGTCAAACATTTTTAGAATGTTTTATAAAGTGCTAAAATGTTTTACCAAATGGAAAGAGAGGTGTGAAACATGGTTGTGGGATTCTTTGTGTAAGTGTGTTGTGAAAATGAATTTTGTTGATGAAATAAGTATTATGTGATATGTGAAAGGGAATTTTTGTGTGTTCTACTATCTTGGAAATTCTTTATTAAATTTTTTAGAGGATTTTTGTAAGTCTTAAAGAAATATGAAAAGTGTTGTCGGATATTTTTGTGTGAGTATGATTTAGAAATGCATTTGAATGAAAACGTGTATTATGTGACTTGTGTGATATACATGTGGGATTTTTGGTTAATTATTAATGTTAAAGTTTTGTTTTCATGTGAAAATTATATTTCATGGCTTGTTGAACTTGTTTGAGCACAAGAGGGAAACTCGAGTATCTAGATGGGTGGACGTGTACTAGTATGTTAGTGATCCTGTAGGGTTTGGCCTCAGTTTCAAGTAGAAAGTTTGATGCTTAGAACAATAAATATACTATGATGATTATGATGGGGTAACACTATGTTATGGTTATGTTCTCTACTATCTTCTCGTTCATGAGAACATACATTTTTTATGATTACATTCACCGAGATACGAGGTACCAGGGACCCACAACGAGCTAGTGCCTAGGGGTTATTTTCTATTTCTTGTGAGAATGAGTTACTTAGTACTTATCATCAGCATATGGTATGGTTTTCTAGAATATTCGGTAGTGTTGATATTCTTTTTAAAAGTGTGGATTCTTTAAAATATCCCACATAAAAACTATTTGTATTTAAAGTTACATCTTTTCGGAATTGTAGCAAGCATTTCATGTTTTGAAAACTTACCTGATTTTCATATATGAATGTTTATCACATGGAATATGTTTTTGGGGGTATCCTACTGGTATTTGGCTCGCACCCTACTTACACCTTTGTGTGTAAGTATACTTGTTGTTTTTTTTGTCACAGGTTTAGGTACAACTCTTGCGCAGATGGTTCAGGTTTTAGGGGTCCCTCGTGATGCAGTGTTGGAGAGATGGATTGAGGATTCTTCCTCTTTCCATGTAGAGGTTCTTGAGCTATCATTTTGGGTTTTTAACATTTTTATAGTATTTTAGAGTAATTTAAAACCAATTAAATCAGTTTTGATATTTTGTACAAGGTGATTTTATTTGAAAAATACAGATTCATTTTATTGGATTTGTTTGCTGTTTTAATTTTCTAAACTCGGGTAAATCATTCCCAATTATTAGTTTATGATACCTAGGCACTTGTACCAGCTAGTGGGGATCGGTAATGCTCTTCGGGACTTTTCACAGACCGGGTTTGGCTCTGTTTTAGATGGTGACCAGATTCGGTTTGTGACAAAATGGTATCAAAGGAGGTTCAAATAAATTCTTTGGCTCATGTTACTTGGGGAACAGTTGGGACAGTATAGAGTTAGAATTGTTAGGACATGGTATTACAGTTATGGGTAGTGTTCATGATCACCAAAACTCATGAAGGTATTCAAGTCCCCAGGGGAAGTTTGGATTTATCTGAGTCCTCTGGTTTTTTTGGTTTAGTGATGATTAAGGGAAATGAAAAGAGAGTTGGGTTAATGGTCTCAGTGAGCTCGGAGGGCCTTTAAAGACATGTGGTGCCGAGGATATTCCCTATAATACTCTTTGTGATGGTTAAGTGATTGGAATATGGCTACCAAACATATTTCCAAGTCACCCACTGAAACTAGTTTCCTCTTACATTTTCTTTTGTTCTACAGTTTTGGAATCCTAGAAGTTTGGTTTTAAGAGAAAAATGAATTGTTTTTAAGAAGCGTAAAGTTTTTGTGAAATGATTTTCTAATAAATATAGAGAGGTTTGAATTTTGAAATGGTGGAACTGAATTTTCAGAAGTGTTTTGAAATGGAAATGGTTTGTTTATACCACTTTTGAAAGCATGAACTATGTTAAAGCTGGTTTAGAAAAAATGTTTCCAATAGAGTTT
Organism: Viscum album; assembly: GCA_963277665.1. Classification (NCBI taxonomy): domain Eukaryota; kingdom Viridiplantae; phylum Streptophyta; class Magnoliopsida; order Santalales; family Viscaceae; genus Viscum; species Viscum album. The sequence continues at coordinate 729,045,461 of OY728167.1, read as the reverse complement.
TCTAAACTATTGAAAGGTGTTTTAATGGGATGAGATGTTTTGAAATTTATGTAAATGAATTGTAAGTGAGTTATTATATGTATGGTTGTGCCTTTTTGAAATGTTTTGTAAGATGTAAACTGGTATTATTATTTCATGGTTAGCGGTCTTGAAAAAAGTAAGTATTGGTTGAATTTTTTGGTTTTGAAAAGTGGAAAGGATTTCTTCTATTTTATCCTTTGGAATCTCTATGAGAAACCACATGCATGGTGTTATATGAGATGGTGTATGGTTAATTGCACTACTAGATGATTGTTGGGATGGATATGAAGATGGTGCCTTGTATGGTATGGAAACATGCATGTGTGAGGCCCATGGGGTACCATTGGTGGATACACTAGCCGCTGAACCGTTTGTTTTCAAAAAAATGTTCTTAAAGGAAAACATGATGCCTTGATGATTAGTTTGGGCTGGTTTGTATTATGTATTTTCAAAAATTTTGATGTTGTGGGATGTTTTGAGTCCAAGAATCCCTCCTGTTTGAACAATGTTTTGGGTTTGTGTTTGGTCGGTAAATTGGGTTGAAGGGCCGATTAGTGTTATATTCTGAGAAATGTTTCGGGATTCCTTTATGGTGGTCCCCTTCATGTGTTTGGACCTGTTTTGTGGTATTTAATGACCAATGGACCATCTTGGTTGGGTCCTTGGGTTCTATCATTGGACAAGGTGCTCCCCCATTAAGGGTTAGTGCACAACTAAAGTGCATTCCAGGTTGTCTTGCCATTGGAAGATCTTCCAGTTGATCAATATAAGGAATATTTTTATCGAGCTTTGGAGATTGAGTTTTCACAATTTACTCTCTTGGATTTTTGGATCCTCTTATAGTTGGAGAGTGCTCATGGAAGTTTGAAATAAACCTTTGTATATTAAGTTACTTGATTCATCGAAGGTTGAAGTGTCTGGGTTGTTAGTGTGGATGATTATCTAGATGGTGTTTAAGAGGGTCGTTGGGTCCTTCGTAGTCTCTTCAAGGAATGGGTTTATGTTAAACCACCAGTGTGGTAAATTTGGTCATGAGAGGCTGTTATGGCCACTTTATGGAAATCTGTGATGTTTTGGGAAGTTATATAAGGTCCCCCATGTATTGTTTCTATCAGTCACTTTGGTCATCTTTAGTGAAGCGTAGTGATTTCGTATGCTCGTTTGATTGTAAAGGCGAAGTCGTTAAATCCTCTAAAAGCCTATGTTATGTGGGGGGTTATGTCTCCCTTGGAAAAACATCAAAATCATCTTTTTTAGAGGAAGGGGTTTTTATGTTCCCTTTCCTTCTATTGTTTATCATGGGAAGAAAAAAGGTGTGATGTGTGTTCATCTTATAAGTCCTTGTTTTAGTGAAATTTTGAGTTAGTTTAATGTGAGTTTGTAATGTGTTATGTCTTGGTAAACTTATCGGGGATTGCAGTGTAATTTTTTGTAGCAACGGAAGAAGTTACGTTCAGGGGGTTTCCAAAGCCTAACTAAGAGGCTGAAGATGCTTAAATCATTTCAGCTCCAGCCATTGGTCCGGGAGAGAAGTCGATGCAATGTCCAGGAAATCCCCAGGTCATTAAAACCTTTGGTTTAATTCCTATCGTCAGAATGAAATATGGGAAGAGATTAAACCTCCGATGTAATCATCTTGTTGCGATTGTTCTCGTTCAGTGGTATGGGTGGCGGGACCTCGTTTCCATGTTATAGAATGAGTTCATACATTCCCCCTTTGGTTTCCTTCAAATTTTTGGATAAAAGTTTGAATTGTGGGGTAGGAATATTGAAGCACACGGTTTTAGCACGGTGAGTAGTAACTGTGCACCAACCTAGGAAACTGTGTGATAAGAGATAGTAGCTATTTCATGGTCTATACATGTTCGTGCACCTCATCCAATTTAACCATGCAAAGATTTCCCTCTGGAAATAATTCTTCACACAGTTAGTGCTCTATTTCCCAAACTGTGTGGATTAACTGTATGGTCATTCGAACTCTTTAAATTTTGGGATCATTCCATTCTAGACCATCTTGGTCGGTTAATATGGTTGGTTCCTTATGGTGGGGAGACACATTATGAATCTCATGTAAGTTTTTTTGGAGATGTCTAATAGAAGTCTACCCCTTGTACCAGGGAGTCCGTTCGAGCCTCCCCCTATTAGTACCATGTTCCTATCTTGAGAAAATTCAATTTGTCTCTTACAGTGGGGAGCCCATTTGTGTCTCCCTATACTAGTAGCTCAGTTTTTTTTCATTGTTCTTGTTTTGGAGTTAGGTAGTCTATCTCGGAGCTATCTACCTACCTACATATTTCTCGGGTAAAATTTGGGTTTAGAGAACTCCCAACGGTTTGGTTAAAGTAAGGAAAGTGTAACCTTGTTCATTGTTGTTGTTCATTTAGGTAAATTGTTCTAATCATGTTCATATAGTGTTTGAGGAGTTTTTTTTGGGATAAATCTAAATTTTATTGATCATTTCAGGTAAGTGATGTATGTTTTGGTTGGTGAGAGTATTCCTTCCTTAATTGATCATCGGATGTGTATTGGACTTTGGGGCGAAGCTTGGAAAAATAGAATATCATGGTTTCTCAGTTGGGTTTGGTTTTTTCTTTGGCCTTTCTATGGATTTCTGGGGGAAAAAAGATTTATGGTGGGGATAATTTTCACACCCATTTTTTCAATTCCATGCTTTGATTCAAATCCTTTTTCAGTTCTTAGCTTTCTCTTGGCTTCCAGGTGTTCCGGGTTTGAAATTTTGGTTTCTACTATGTTCTTGATCTATGGCCTTGGTCTTGGGGGTATTGTATGATACTTGGACTCCTCTTTTTTTCAAATGGAATTTATTAGGTTGGGGTTTTTTGGAGTTGGTTTTGTGACACTCCGAGTGGCACCACTTGTTGGGTAAGTTGTTGAGGTGGTTTGCAACCATGATTTGGATGAGTTTTGGGGTGAAAAGAGTGCATTGTTTTTGGAATTTTTATCCCTTATCCTTGGCCTATCATTCCCCCTTAGTTTCCCCCTTGGAACACCTAAAATTAGAGGAAAATTAATGGTTTTTGGGTAGCCAGAATAGGCCGCACGGTTTGGCCGCACGGTTTGGCCACAAGGTTTGGCCGCACGGTTTACTAAACAATGCAGCCAAACCGTATAGAGGTGTCCTAGTCATTAAAATATTTTTTCTGTAATTCCAATTGTTCCCTCCCAAACATAAATCTAATCTGCCCCATTACTCCCCCATTCGACCCCAGAAACCATGGGAGGTATCCAATCTCCCTCAAGATCCTTAGGAACCCATCCTTGATAGGTTTTTTGGTGGGGAAACTCTAATATTTCTTCAAGTAAGTGTTTCTTTCCTTGATTTATTCTTTTTCCTTTGGGTTTCTTCCCTCTTTAATGATGTTCCAAAATTTCCACAAGTTAGGGTTCTAACTTAGGGTTTTATTTGGTTTCTTTTTTGTGTAATATTTAGTTTCTAGGTTGTTCATCACTTCCTTGTGGTGCGGCGGTGGTTCACATGATGTTTCATACCAAGATTTGAGGGTTTCAACACAAAAGGTAGGTGATTCCATGTGTAACCATTCTTAGATGAGTTATTTTTCTTGAATTATATATTTTTCATTTTCTTCATATGATTTTTGTGGTGCGAAAACTATTTTTGATGGATTTGGTTAAGAATTTAATTTTATAGTTGCATTTTGCTCTAAATTGGGTGTTTTTTATGTGTAACTCTTGTTGTATTAATTGTATTATTTTATAACATATTAAGGTTGTTTATTAAATGTATTTAGGCCTTAAAATTCTTCTTTGGTGGGGTGTTGATGTTACTTTAGGTTTAAAAGATGGTTTTTGAATGGGTTTTATGTGCAAAACCTTGTCTTTCTCTCGGATTGTGTTTTGTGAAAATGTGTGTTTTCATGTGTATCTTTTGTGGTACTATTTGAGGTAATTTTATAACACTTGGGACTGGTTTAACAAACATTTATAGGGCTTCCAATTCTATATTGGGTTGTTATTGGTATAGTTTTGTACTTGAATGAGGGCTTTTAAATGTGTTTTGTGTGTGAAGCATAGTTACACCCCTTGGGTTTGTTTTATGAAAATTGTTAATATTTCATTTGGTTAATCAAATAGAGAAAAAGGGTGTATATGTACTTTTTGGTGAGTGTTTTCACCTAATATGCATTTTTTAAATGTAATGTGGTGATTTAATATGTCAAAAAAATTTAGAATGTTCTATAAAGTTTTGAAATGTTTTATCAAATGGAAGGAGAGGTGAAAAACATGGTTGTTGGATTTTTTGTGTGAGTGTGTTATGAAAATGAATTTTTTTGATGAAAGAAGTATTATGTGATAAGTGAAATGGATGTTGTGTGATTTGGATAACTTTGAAATGTTTTATTAAATTGTTTAAAGGATTTTTGGAAGTGTTACAGAAATATGAAAAGTGTTGTGGGCTATTTTGGTGTGAGTATGATTTTAAAATGCATTTGAATGAAATAGTGGATTATGTGACTTGTGTGATATACATGGGGGATGTTTGATTAATGTTTAATGTGGAAGTTTTATTTTAATGTGAAAATTATATTTCATGTCTTGTTGAATTTTTTGAGTACAAGAGGGAAACCTGGGTATCTAAGTGGGTGGACATGTACTAGTATTCTAGTGATCCTGTGGGGTTTATCCTCATTTTCACGTAGAAATTTTGACACTTAAAACACTAAATAAACTATGATGTTGATGGTGGGGGACCACTAGGTTATGGTTATGTTCCCTACTCGTGTCTCATGCACGATAACAGACATTTCTAATGGTTACTTTCACCGAGATACGAGGTACCTGGCACCCAAAACGAGCTAGTTCCTAGGGGTTATTTCCTATTGCTTGTGCCCATGAGTTACTTTGTTCTTACTGTTGGCATATGGTATGGTTGGATGGAAGATTCAGTAGAATTTTTCTTTTTTTAAAGTGTTGATTCTTTAAATTAACCCACTTGAAAACTTTTTTTATTTAAAGTTACATCTTTAAGGAATTGTAGCAAGTGTTTCATGTTTTAAAAACATGAATTCTTTTCATCTCTAAATGTTTATCACATGGAATATCTTAGTGGTGGTATCCTATTGGGATTTTTCTCACACCCTAATTACACCTTTGGGTGTAAGTAGACTTACTATTTTTGTTGTCGCAGGTTTGGGTACAACTCTTGTACCAATGGTTCGGGTTTTAGCGGTCCATCGTGATGTGGTGTTGGAGAGATGGCTTTAGGGTGGTGAACTTGCCATGTGGAGGTTCTTAGGCAGTAATTTTTTGTTTTTTACCTTTTTTATAGTATTTGATAGTTGTTTTAAACCTTGTAATTCAGTTCTGAAATCTTGAAAAAGGTGATTTTGTTTTAAAAATCCAGATTCGTTTTATTGGATTTTTATGCTGTTTTATGTTTATAAACTCAGGTAAATGGTTGCAAATGTTTAGTTTATGATACCCAGGCACTTGTGCTAGCCCTTGGGGATTGTGAATGCCCTTAGGGACTTGTCGTGGTCTGGGTTTGGTGCTAGTTTAGATGGTGACCATATTCGGTTCGTGATACATACCTGGGTTCTTGAGTATCACCATGGGCGGGCTTGTAGGGTGAGGGTTTATACTTAACATGGAGCGATACGTAGATTTAAAATTAGGAATTCCAAGAACATGTCCAGGATAATAACTAAATAATGAAAAAAAAATGAATGAGTTATATGATGCATCTACCAAGCCAAAGCACGAGATTGGATTCTATCTTTGTCTTACACTTTATGGATGGCCTGTTTATGAATCCTTTTGTAACCTATTTTCATGGGGGATGATGGGATATGTGACAAGTCCTGATACTTGTTAATTAAATGGAACTAAATAATTAAAATGAATTGGATAAATGAGAACCTATACCTTATAGGATATTTCCATTCAGTATTTCCTTAAATATTATTATTGCCTGCACCCTATGGTTGTTATATATATTCACTGAATAGATGACACAGACCATGGGTGGTTGCCAATTGGGATTATGTCTCAAACCCTGTTTGGGATGACTTGGGTACCTGAACAGACTTTATGATTATAGGTATGGACAAGGGAAAGTAACCTACTATAGGTTCTTGATTATTACTTAGGAGAATGGGTGCATGGGACTAAGTTGAGGCTCGTGAGGCTAATTGCGATACTTTTTGGCCTTTTGTACTTTTTTTCCATGTATTGTACAACTTTTATGTAAATATATTTTGGATTATTTCTTAGACACATGACATGTATCATTATTTTGTATATGGTATGTCTTCTTTCATTGTTTATATATAATTCTCCCATTGTTTACTTATTCTCTATTTGTTATACTACTTCCACTAATTGTATGTTATTTATTTATACTAGGATACACTATGGTGATGAGGACATAGTCTCCCCATAGACACAACTAGTTCCTAGCTCCTAGTCTATATCCTTTATAATGTGGGTAGATGTGCTTGATACCATGTAGCCAATTGGGCTCGGGGCACTATTGAGTGGAATCCAGGCCCAGGAAGTTTCAAAGTGGTATCAGAGCCATTATTTTATGGTTTTCATTATTATTTGGTGAAAATAGAAAGATATGGGAAAGAAATGGGATTCAGTAATGAGATGTGTTTTGGAGTAGCTAAACCATGCATAGGAAAGAACCAAATTTCCTTGAATTAAATTGATGTTTTTTGGAACCAAAAAACGTGTCCCAAAAATTTTTCAGATGCTTCCATACATGATCCAAGATCGTAGACCGTTTCTCAAGCTTCGATTTGGTAGGTTGTAGAGCCAGAATGGAGTTAAGGATTAAGAGTTATGGAGATTTGAAGTTGGGCTAGAAAACTAGTTCACGAAGCCCCCCTCCGCGCCGTGTAGACCTGCCACGAAGCAAGGAGGCGGGATTCTCTATGAACCCATTTGACATTCGTGATGCGCCGTGAAGGCCCGCCACAAAGCAAGGAGGTGGGATGTTCCGTGATCTCATTTGACGTTTCTGATCCACCGTGGATCCAGCCCCTCTTCGTGCCACGTGAACTTTGCTTCACGGCGCCCCTTGCCTATAAATACCCAACTCACCCCCCTTCTCCTGACGGCCACTCCGCCTTGGGCGGCAGATCTCCCAGTTCGTGGAGCTCTACTTTCCTTCATGAAGTGGCTCCGCGAGCCCCTATTCCATGAGCAGCTTCCTTTGTGTGGTTGCTCCGCGAGCACATGCTCCGCAAGACCATTCTCCAGGAGCCCATGCTCTGCGAGCCCACGATCCGAGAGACCATTCTCCGCAAGTCCATGCTCCGCGAGTCCATGCTCTGCGAGCCCATGCTCCGTGAGTCCATGCTTCATGAGTCGATGTTCTGCGATTCCATGCTCCGCGAGACCCCATTCTCTATGAGCCCCTTTGATTCGCGAAGCTACTTCGCGAAGACCTACCCTTTGCTAGGCTTCTACCTTTGCACCCACCGATCCGTACCGCGGGGGATGCACCCCCGCACCCCCACTCGGGGTCAGTGTCGGGCTGCGGTCCAGGCCCTCCGGGCCAGTCCCTTCACTACTGTCACTCACCCCCATGAAAAATGGAGAGTCTCACTGCGAACCTCTCGGTCTGGGACGTTGGCATTTTCCATTGCGCACCCACCTTCCACCTATGGAAAACTATGATTTGAGAGACTCCTCTGCACACCATGAAACACCTTGAGTTGACGTATTCCTCTTGGTTCCATTACCATGTCTTGAGTTGAGATTCTCATCATCAATTCCCCGAGTACCTTGAGTCGAACCATTCCTCAGGCAAATCCTCCAAACCCTATCACTTGGCTCCTATGCCAGGTTGAACCAGAAAAGGTCCACCCTTGCATAAGTCCCTACAACAACCATTGCTAGGTGACTTATGCCTAACAGTCCTATCTACAAGACTCTAAACTTTATTACACCCTATGTTACAAACATAGGATGCCTCCTTCTCCAAATAAGTGATTCCTTATTCTCCAAGCATGAGATGCCAACAGTCCTCTCTACATGACTGTAAACTATAGTGTACCCTATGTTCCAAACATAGGACGCCTCTTGCACTAAACAAGAGATGCCTTGTGCTCCAAGCATAGGATGCCTAATGCCATGATTACAGTGGCATAATTTCAAGAGCATTGGAATCTGTTAAAACATTCCATCACTCCACTTCACACTTTGCATGTCCTTCATTTGGATCTTTATCCACTTCCATATCGATAGGGACCCCTTAACGGTCTGGTCCCATGCCGCATCGGCTCACCTACCATCCTGGGCCAACGCCCCAGAAGACTTTAGACAACACTTTGAGTCAGATCCTATGTTTTAAACACGGTCAATAGTCGTCCCTCATTTGTTTTTCCCCATTTCGGGCTAACGTGATATGGATACTATGTTTCGAACACGGTCAACAGTCATCCTCTATCGCCATGCTACCCTCATTGCATTTCGAATGTTAGGCATGTGATTCACACTTTTCATCTCCCTTTATTCGGACTGATTCCAATTCCCCTTGGCATTATCCCGCTTGTGCACTAGTGCATAGGTGTAGGCCTCAATTATATACCTCAACCCACCAGTGTGTTGGGATGCCCTCATGGCCAGACATGAGGAAGACATTATGGGAATCTTCCTTGCATAATCCCCATCCACTGTTGCCACTCCATAGTGGTACCCGGGCCTCCATCCTGGATTAAGTCCCAACATTCCTCTCCCTGGGACTCCTAGAGCCTAAGCCCCGCTCCATTTCCAATAGATTCACCTTTTGCAACATGATCGTCAGGTCTTTGCAGCCTCTTGTTTCTCACACCGAGCATTACTCACGTGGGCTTAGAGTAAGCATTGACCGTGGCACCAACACCATGTGACGCCTCAAAGTGTAAGCCTCATACCACCTAGGGCCGCCTTAGATTGTAAGACCCATCCTATCTCAAACTACGAGGAATTTGATCCATGCCAAGTCATGGTACGTAGGAAGCCTTACGAGGTTCAAGCCCAACACCAATCGGACCTCTGGTCCATCTTCACATCATTTCACCGGCACCTATACCAAACTATGGGGACTTTGATCCATTCCAAGGCATGGTATATAAAAAGCCCCCCTGAGGTTCAAGCCCAACCCCCATTGGACCCCGTTCCATCTTCACGTCAGTTCTCCGGAACCCATCCTGAACTATGGGGACTTTGATCCATGTTAAGGCATTGTACGTAGAAAGCCTCCCTGAGGTTCAATCCCTCCATTCGATCGTTCCGACCCCATTCACGTCGGTTTTCCAACACTTGGGAAGCCTCGAGTGTAAGCCCCACACCCTCATCCCGAACTATGGGGACTTTGATCCTTGCCAAGTAATGGTGCATAGGAATCCTCCATGAGGTTCAAGCCCATCACCCGGTCATTCTGACCACCTTCACGTCAGTTCGCACCCATCTCAAATGATGTTAAAGGGTATTCGCCATCCATACTATTTGGTATTTGATTCCCTTCCACGGGGATACGTAGGAAGCCTCCATGAGGTTCAATCCCATAAATCATGTCTCATCCTGATCTATCCCTCGAGCCCACGTGTCTCAAGAAGCTCATGCCCCAACCCGGAGGTTCTACTTCCTTAAGGTCTCATCCATGTATCCATTCTCATGGGTCACCTCCTCGGGTATACCATCGCCCCATCGAACTACGCAGACTTTGATTCCCTTCCACGGGGATATGTAGGAGGTCTCTTCGAGGCTCAAGCCCAACTTCACTGTCACCCTTGTGATGGTCTCATTTCATTCCCCCTCCACTTCGTTCATCCATCCATCACCCATCCTGATTCTTACCCAGGCCTCCACATTCCGGTGAGATCATTCCATTAATCCCAGCACCGCTCCTTGCGGCACCTGGGAAGCTAACCATGTGTAAGCCCCAGCATGTCTCCAGGTAGTTTTCCTTTGTGTACACTCTGAATCATCACCCTTTCAAACTATGTGGGTTTTGATCTCTATCCTCTACACAGGGTACGTAGGAAACCTCAATGAGGCTCAATCCCTGCCAATGATAAACCTTGGTTTCCCCCATTCTGGGGTTCACTCTTTCTGATCCACCCTCAGTGGTGTTCAGATCAGCCATTACGGTGTGACATCTCCCCTACATGGGGCGCACCACCTCAGATCCATCCTCATTGGGCGTTCTGATCCATTTATCTTCTAGGTGTTCCCTCCTTGGGATGTACCAATCTGATCTGTCTCTATGGGACATTCTGATCACTCCCATATCGTCTCTGCAAGACGTTAAACATGCGGCCTACCTCTTGATAAACATGAGATTCCTGAGGAAAACCTCCAAAGACACACCCTTCGCGTAACCATCTCTGCTAGATGTTAAACTCATGACATACCCTGTGTTAAACATGGTAAGCGAAGGAAAACCTCAGATACATGCCTATAGTATATGATTCTCTGAATTCAACGTGGAATTCATCGGGTTATGCACCCTTGATATTCCCTATTACGAGGAAGAATACAGGTTCCCCAATGTCCACGCACCCAAGATGCCCCGACATGCCTGATGTCGCCGTCTACTACGACCGAAGGTTACTACCATGTCAAGACCCCATGGAATGTCCTGAAGAAAGTAGTGTAATTAACCTAAATCCATGAAGATATGGCACCGGGAATGAGATTCACAAACAACATATTAAATATATAAGGGATACCCGGACTAGGTGATGAGCTCTGAGGATGAATCCACGGAAGGAAGAACCAACATCCCATCATCTCGTTTCGATCAAGGAATCCCTGAATAAAGAGTGGATTTTTTCCACCTTTGGAAAGCGAGAATGCGGTGCAACATCCGTGTGTCCCGACAGACGGATGTGCGCACCCCGGCAAAAGCATCGGAAACATTTTTTTCTAAATTTTGACTATTTTAGTTGATTTGATTCCAATGTTGGGTGATGAAATTGAATTATGATGTTATTAGTGATATGATTTTGGGTTATATTTTTTTGAAACCTAATGAGATGTAGGTATTCCATATCATGAATCATGTTAGGATCTTTATAGGAATCACATACCTTGCATTATTCCCTGCTGTAAAGGATTCATTACTGATTTCATGTTGTTGTGATAGGTTTCGTGATAGTTATACTTGTAGAACCCACTTTTTTTATGTATTTTATTTATTTTCAACTGATTTTCATTGGTTTTCAGTGGTGTTCAATGAGATAAGAATATCTCATTGCAGTCAATATGATGATGTTGTTTCAAAGTTAATGTATATTGGATGAAGTCCTCAAGTATTGATATTCTAAGAAACATGTGAATGGTTTGAAGACTTTGAGTTTCTAGGTGATTTATGGATAATTATTAAGGTGATTCCTATAGAATTGTTATGGATTCATTTGATGAAATTAGATTTCAAGGTTGAATAATTATCCTAGTAAAATATGACACTGATTTGATAATTATCATTTCAAAAATACCCTAAGTTGTTTTGGGAACTTGTAATGCAAGACTTTTGATGGAAAAGGGGAGAAATTTTTTTTCCAATCATAAAATAGTTATATCAGAAAGAAATATGTTTATTGAATATGGGGAAGTTACAATACATTCCTTTTAATATATGATGATTCTAATGATGATCGTTCAAGGTTTTAAATATAATGATAGATGGGGTTTATGATGGAAGTAATCGAGTGGTTTTTGAAGAAAGTGTATTCAGGTAGAAGTTAGTTAAAGCTCTAATGATGCATCAATTTGGGTTTATTAATAAAGACGGATGACTGTGAATTAGTATGGTTGGTGTTATGGATGCATGTTTTTACGATGGTGTCGTTTCCCAGTGTTTTTCAAATTTTTGGGCCTCAAAATCGGGAGTTTGTTTTTTCCAAGGATTTTTTTTGAAAAGGAGCTCACAATTCACGGATCGCATAGGAGGTACATGGAGAAGAAAAGGGAAAATGATAAAGGATTCCACATGGTAGTGCTATTCTGATAGTGAAGTCCAGTATGCGGTCCATGAAGCACGATACACATACTGTGTAGGAAAAATAGTTTTTGAGAGAAACACAGTTCATGAGAATCTTGTAGTTTGTGGGATGGCTTGTTTTTGGAATAAATTAGGTGACTATTTGTAGATATGAAAAGGGTTTTATTAATGGAATATATAGGCCACTATGAAGGAAGAAATTATCTACACATATCGTGAATAAAAATACAATTCGCTGGAGGAGCACAGTCGGCGATGAAGTCTTTACCACATTGAAAAATTGGGTAAATATAATTAGTAATATTTATGGATTTATTTTTCTATATAAAGGAACCTAATCTCATAATTATTTAACAGGTAATTTGATAAGAAAATATCAACATTGTTAGAAGAATTTAGTGAAGTATGAAGTAGTTCTAAAGGAAGAAATTTGGTGAAAGATAAGGAGTCTTGTAGTGAGATGTAACTCGCAAACGAAAAGGATTCACGGAGGAGAGTTAGTCTACAAAGTGAGGGGATTACATGTAAAGAAGGTAGTTACTATATAAAGATGTTTTACATGAATAATCTGAAGTAAACAAGAGAATCAGCAGTCTGTGAAAGCAGGGGAAATCTTCGAAAGAGAATATGGTTCATAGAATTGAAGGCAATCTGTGGAGGAAGAAGCTTTTTGTAGAAGGAAAGTAAGCCCATGAAGGAAAGGTCACCCGTAGAGAAAGGTGTGGTCCATAGAGCATTAATAGTGCATGGGAAATTGGTCTTATATGATGCATAGGTAGTTTATGGAAGGCAAGGATGTCCGCAAAGCACTCAAACTACACAGTGAAAGGTAGTTTGTGAAGGATATAGGAGATTCAATGAAGGAGAAACAACATGTAAAACTGTGTGTGTAACCTGCTGACACACAATGGACCGAAAAGATAAAAAAACTCATAGTTTTTTTCTATGAAGAAGAAAAAGACATGCACCTAAACTCATATTTTCACCAAAGAAGAAAAAAAGGGATACCAAGACATCGTTACACTATTGCATATTATTGTGTTTCTAACAAGAATATAGTGTTCCCATTTTAAGAATGATTATTATTCAGGGTAGATCAATTGTGATGATGATAATTTGATATGATCTTCATTGATTAAATAATAAAAAATGAAGTTTTGTGATTCCAACAATAAGAAGAAGAAGAGATCTTAGTGAAGTCGATTTGGAACTAAAAAGAAGATAAAAGAGGATGGGAGGAAGTGATTGGACAAGTTGATATCAGTTGATAATAATTTTGGGTATGAAAAATTATGTTCATCGTTCCACAACACATTCATATTATTGTGAATAATAGAAGAAGAATAATAAGGTGAAACTATCATGTTTGTTGCTGGGAATATGTAAAAATATTTACTTGCATGTTTCTAAGTAACAAGTGAAGAGAGGATGAACAAAGTAGTACTGTGACATCCAACAGGTCTCAACAGGTGGAATACATTATTTTTGTTACGAACCCTCTTCCACAAGGAGAAGAATATCTTGGGAGGAAGTATAATGAACCATCCTAGATCTATAAAACTCCCACTATTGTATTGTTTTCAAAATGTTGTAGGAGTGTAAGGGTATATCCTACTTATTTTATTCCACACAAAAGGATTAATTTCTAGTGTATTGTGTGGTATTGGATTATTTCCAAACCATACCAAGGATGTAGCTACTCTTTTTGGGTAGTGAACCTTGTAAAAATTATCATTTTCTATCATTACTTCTTTCATATACTTTCATTAGATAGAAAAAAAGAATAAGAGGATTGAGATCCTAACTGGTCTAAGAGGTATAGGGATAAAATGTTACAATTGGTTTAAAAAGTCTCGAACACTAATTCACCCCCCTTATCAGTGTTATTAATATCCCAAATTGTTCCTTAAAATACATTATGTTGTGATAGGTACATTGGAATGTGTTATGATGTGAATTAGGTGGACACCACACTTTGGTCCCTAAGGAGTATGGGCCCTCTTGGATTGGAATTTGGTGAACCATTTGTTCAACCTTTAAAATGAATTATGATAAATTTTATATGAGTATGGATTCAAATAAAAATAAATAAATGGGAATAAAATGGGAATATGAGTTTTTTAAAGTAGAGAACATGACCCAGACCCAAACTTAGTTGTGGGAAGTAGTTGGTATCTCTTATTTATCTATGATATGCATGATTCCTAGAAATGACTCATGGAGTAGTTAGAGGGGTTTTTTATTATATAATAAGAGGAATTCCACCATGAAGACCTACAATATTATTCCAAGAGGGTGGAAATGACCACACACTAGAGGTGGTGGGATTTGGGATACCAATGGATACTTCAGCAGTTCCATCTAAGGCACCATTTGTTGTTCTGGATGTAGGTGTTGAGGCATAGTTCCATGGGGGACTTATGCGGTTCATGAAAACTATTTAGGGAGCACCGCGGCCAGACCTAACTATAGCAGATTTGATGAGTGAGTTTCAACAGCAGAAACCACCCACATTTTCATAGGATGTCATACCGTAGGCTACAGATTCTTGGATTGAGGTCATGCTACCTATCTTTAAATATTTATAGATTTCTCTTGAAGGGAGGGTAAAGCACACTATGTATATGTTGTGTGATTCCACAAAAACATGGTGGGATTTCATTACTCAGATGGTTCATCAACGGGAGATGACCTGGAGGGATTTTCATACGGCCTTCTATGACTATTTCTATCTCGAGATGTTGAGGGTCGATAGGCCCCAGGAGTTCTTTCACTTGGAGTAGGGAGTGTTATTAGTTATGGAATATTCGGCCTGTTTTATAATTATCTAGCTATTCAAATCTATTCTGATGGGCGATGAGTTCTGTAAATCTAGGAGATTTAGGGATGGTATCTGATAAAATGTCTAATTGCAGGTGAATGTATTTTAGTATATTACCATTTCTAGACTAGTGAATCATGCGCTTATCAAAGATCATAACATGAGTGAGAGTGGAGGTGTGAGCCATGGGAAAATCGAGTTCTAGATCATGTACTGCATCGAATGTTATTAGGAAGCATCATGTAGAGATTACACATTGTTATATTATCAGTCAGAGAACATACTCAGGTAGCCAAGTGTGGGTCTACCAGTGTAGTTGGCTAGGACAGACGAGGCCACAGTGTACAAGGGTCCCAGTCATGTGCTGATCACGTGGAAAGGTGGGACATCTAAAGCGATGTTTTATAATTATTCCTCCAACAGCTAGTGGGAGAGTATCTACATGGAATCCACATTCTAAAGAGGGTTCAATAACTTCTCATTAGGTAGGGAGCAGGAGTATAGTTGGCCGATCAGGCTGTGGTGGTGTTTATGGTTGTGGTAGTTAGACCCTAATTTTATAGCAACAATGGGGTGGATCTAGTTAGGGTTTTTCAGTTAGTGTCATAGGGTCATGGTTTAGGATAGATATATGAAGTGAAACCGACCCATGAATAGTTTTATCCTAGACATTATAAAATAATAAGAACTATTCTAGTAGATACTACATTAGCTTATTAACTTTTCTATATAGGGGCTTCTCATAAATTTATATTTGTTACCATTGTGAAGAATATTGAGCTCATCATTCAGAAATCTAATGGTGTTATGATTCTTGAAAATCCATTGGGTATTAGAGTAGAGGATTTAAATTAGTACAGAGAGTTCCAGCTTGATATTGGTGGGTGTCACTCTCTATGGGACCTCTTTTCCATCAAGATGACAGGTTTTGAAATCATTATAGGGGTGCAATTATTGGTTCCCCATCATTCTTTCATTGATTTCTATAACCAAAGGGTGACTTCCACATTACCAAAGTGTGGAGAGTTCATTGTAAAGGGTGAATGGGATGTCTAGGAAAGTCGAACTAGATCCGAGCATCGTGGGATGGGTGGGATGATAGCTCAAATTGAAAGTTTATATTTAGATGATCAAGGAACAAGTTAAGAATGTTTCCTTATAGTGGTTAATCATTTCATGGATTATTTCCTAGAAACATTTTTATGATTACCTCTAGTTAGAGATGTAGATTTCTCTATCGAGCTAGTTCTAGGAGTTGCATCGGGATCCTTTCCTTTTTACAGGATGTCTACTACTGAGATGCAAGAGAGAAAGAGGAAGCTGTAGGATTTAGATGTCAATGGTTTTATCTAACCCAATATTTATGTGTGGGGTTATTTAGTCCTTTTTGTGAAAAAATCTGATGGTACCCTTAGGATATGTGTATATTACTAGAAATTCAACCACTTGACGGTTAAGAACCTGTTTCACCTTCCGTGGATAGCTAATCTATTTGACCAGCTAAGAGGATCTGGGGTTTTATCAAAGATTGATTTGAGATCTGATTATCATCAGGTGTGTGTTAGACCATTATACCTACCTATCACAACTTTTCATAGAAGATTTGGTCTATATGAGTATTTTGTTATTTCATTTCGTCTCATGAATTCTCCAACGATCTTCGTGGCACTGATGAACTGAGTCTTCCATCCTTATATTGATTTTTGTGTGTGCTGGTTTTTATGGATTAAGTCGTTGTTTATTATCATAATCGACGTGACCAATCCAAACATCATGAGATAATATTGAATCCAATGATAGAGAATTACTTATATGCTATGATCACAAATTTCCACTTTTTAATTGAAAAGATTCACTTCCAAGGTCACAATATCTAAGAATCAGAAGTATCAGTTTAACCAGACACTGTGAGAGCTATAGTTTCATAGGAGAATCCTAATAACATAATTGTTTTATAAAGCTTCTTAGGTCTAAATGGATATTACTTGTGTTTCATAAAATACATATCATTCTTAGAAGCACTGCAGATTTTCTTGACTAAGAAGGGTGTGATGTTTCTATGTTCATACTCTTTTGAGACATCCTTTTTGGAGATGAAATGGATATTGACTTCAAAACTGATTCTGATTCTTCCACAGATGGGTAGGAGTTACATTATCTACTATGATGTATCAATTATTGGGATAAGATAAGTTAGTATGTTGGGAGATAGTGTCTTGGCATACAGGTCTTGGCATTTGAGGCCGCATGAGAGGAATTTCCCGATGAATGATCTTTATTTAGCGGTGGTTGTTCAAGAATTACATTTTTGGAGGCATTACATACTTAGAGTTCATTTTTTGGCGTACACGGACCAGAAAAGCCTCAAGTATATATTTACATTGTGTGATTTGAATTTGAGGTAGTGGAGGTGGGTTGAGTACCAACATTGTTTTTATTTCAAGATTACTAACACACCTGGTAAAGGAAATTCATTTTTCGTTGAACTGAGTAGGATGACTCAGATACATGAATTGTAGTAGGATAGTAGTGAGTGGAATACAATTTATTTGATCTCTAATATTCACTTGGATGTAAAGGATAGTTAGGGGTATACCTTTCTAGCATCCCTACCTGTTACCTCTACCCTTCTGAATAGAGTGAGTATGAGGTAGTTATTATATTATGACGGCCTATTTCTATGAGATAGTGTGGAAGGTAAAGACCCTCCTCTTAGTTGGACTATAAGAAAGGATGAAATTTTCTATATACATGGTCACGTATGGGTTTCAATAGACATGAACTGGGAGCTGATGTAGGATTTTTTAGATTCATCTTGGGAAGTGCATCCTAGCATCACCAAGATGCATCGATATTTTCATCACCAGTACTGGTGGCCTAGTATGAGGAGATATATAGTTGGTTTTATCATGATACGTTCCACATGTTAGTAGGTGAAGGTGGAACACCAGTGACCAACTAGACTTTTACAACAGATATCCATTCCATGTTGAAAATCAAGTGATACCACGATGGATTTCATTAACGGTTTTCTGAGGTTACCTCAAGGTAATGAAAACTTTTGGGTTGTTTTTGATAAGCTCAAAAAGTTTTCTCATTTCCTATCGATCAAGGATACCTTTTTTATTGATGATATTGGGAGGTTTTATATCTGTGAGATAATAGAACTTCACAGGGTACAACATGCTATCGTTTCAGATTGGGAGCCCGGTATACTTCACACTTATGGAATTGGATATAGAGGTATTTTGTACATAGGATATTTTGATCATAAAATACCACCATCAGACCAATTTCTAGTCATAACTCATGATTCAGGAGCTTGAGGACATTCTACGAACATGATTCCTAGATTTTCGGGGCTCTTGGGAGAAGCACACACCCATGGTTGAATTTTTCTACGAAAATAGATTTTAGGATACTATTTAAATGGATCCTTATAAGCCTCTTTATGGTATTTCATTCCAATCACCACTATTTTGGTTAGAGACAGGAAAAGCATATATGCTTGGACCTCGTATGGTTCAGGAAACAATAGAGTAGATTTAGTTGATTCAGAAGCAGATGGCTACTGTATAGTCTCATCAGAAATCTTACATCTATTTCCACATATGACCTCTAGAGTTCGAGGTTGGGGATGAGGTTTTTTTATGTGTTTCACTGAGTCTAGGACACAAGAGGATTAGGATAAAGTGTAATATTTTACCATTGTATATCAGGACACTTGAGATTCTGGGTAGAGTTGGATTGATATCCTATTGGTTGTAGTTACCTCAGAGGTACCAGGATGTGCATGATGTCTTATATGTTTCTCAACTATGACATTACTTTCCATACCTGTCTAATGCATTTAAGTTTGATGAGGTTGAATTATAGGTAGATCCATCCTTTTAGGAGAATCTGATATGTATTGTGGATCATAGAATTAAAGTTCTCTGAGGATGTCCATTTCCTTTAGTATAGGTGTTAGGGAAGTAGGGCCAAGTACAGGATGCGATCTGGTAGTGGGAGGCCAATGTATGATAGCAGTGGTCTAATTTTTTCTTATATCATGCTTCAAAACCCATGGAAGGGAAATTCAGGGATGAATTTATTTAAGGGTAGAATTTTAAAAGAACTCATCTCTTATTTGAGGTACATATACTTTTATTTCCATAAATTCACAATTTTAAATGTTTAAATATGGCATAATGTAAATTATCAATCAGTTCATGGAGGTATCATGGTGTTTTTAGGGATGTTTTGGATCTCAGGACAAAATATTTTGGGTGAAATGGCCTAGTGAACTGTTTGAATAAATCATGCGGGGATGGATGCACATTTAGATAAAACCATGTGAGGCTGCATAGTGTGGAGCTAAAGGATTCACAGTTAGACCAAACCGTGTGATTTTGGGTGCATCGTTGTGTGAACATTTCTGAAATTTTGATAGTGGTGTTTTCATGGTTTGTGCAGGGTTAGTCAAACATTGTATAAAAACCATGCAATGTTCCATTCCCTATAGCTAAGCATGCACGGTTGGTGCACATTTTGGACAAATCATGTGGCCAAACCTTCCGACCAATAAATTTAGGGTAAAATTAAAAAAATTACCCTAATAAAATCTATTTCTAACCTAATTTTTAGTCTCTCTCCCTTACAGAAAACTAAACCATTGAGAGATTCATTGAAACTATAAGCTAGGAATTTCCACCAACTCTCTGTATGATCTCTGATTCTAGTGATTCTTATCTTGTTGGATCCTTATCAATGAGTTATCTATTCTATTTTTATCCATTATTTATTCTTCAAGATATATATTGTGTTATTTAGGTGCAATCTAATTTTCCCTATTTATATGTTCTTCATCCGTTATTTGATTTTCTCCTTATTTGAGTCAAGTTAGGAGTTGATACTGGATGAGATATTCTCTACGGACCTATAGTAGGCAGTCTTGTGCCTTTCATTAAAATTCAATGTATTTATATACGTCATTTTTTCACACACCCAATATTCACGTAATTTTCCTTTATATGGATTTTGATACTTGATATGAAATGATAGGTATTGTGTCACAAACCAATCTAAGTCGACCCTGAACCGGTCACCCGAGTCGGTCTACAACATAGCCCGAAGGGCGTTCCCGATCCCCATGGGCTGGAAACTAGTGTCAGGAATCAAAACATAACTATTTGGAACGATTTGGCCCATGAATAAAAGATAAACAGATAAAAAAAATTGATGATAAAAATAAAAACTAGCGGAAGAAAGAAAATAAAACCGAACTACCTCCTTGTGACCTCCTAGGTCACCACCCAACTCAGACTCAAGCCTGCTCCAACACTGAGCAGCTCAACCAGGAAACTGAACAAGAACAGAACCTGCAACTGAAAGAATATGATAGGCATGAGCACCAATATTCTTAGTAGGGATTCCAAAAAAACACGGAATCGAAGAATTCTCCATCCCAAAAAAATCTAATGACGCATGTTTGAAATACAAATATAAAATTTGGGTTTTCACATTTTAAAGTAAACAACATGTTTTTCCCATTTAAAATACAACACACGCTACATACCATTTCCAAAATCATTTTTTATTTTATAAACAAAATCCAAAATAGAATGTACCAAAACTGGGCCAGAGTAAAACAAGTAAAATGTGAAAAAAATATTAAAACAGTGAAATTGAAAGTAAACAAGCAATATAAATAATCTTGTAACCATGGGTGATCCTAAACATCCCTAGAAGACCCCTGTACATACTCAGTTTCAGAACCACCTGCCGACGTATGGTGAATCTCCTAGGTCTATAACCAACTAGCCACCCTAAACTGACCTATCCAGTAGCAAATCCCGCATGTCCTAACAATAAATCCAGGGGGTACCAACCCATCTAATCGGGGTTGATCAGCAATCATCACTCAATCATCTAAAATACACCCAGGAAACCATGGTGGTTATAATAATATTGTGTAGGTAGGAAGGCCCTCACACGCATGACTCATCTCACCGCACTTGACTTCCCCAAACACAGACACTTCCTATACGTTCACCCATAAAGGGGTACACTAGATAGGAGCGCCTCATATACACATTCGGTCATCTCACTTTAATAAAGTGAAAAACGGGCCGTCATACCATGCGAAACATTAAATCCATTTGAAACCTTTTCTCAAAATACTAAAGTTTTTAAATGGGAATATAGTAATCAAAACGTCATAATTTCAAAGAGTCCACACAAACATTACATTCAAGCTAAAAGTTCCAAACGAGCTGTCACGACACATCCTTTTCAAAATCATTATTCTAAAAACATTTAAAGTTCCAACTAGGAACACAAAATTTCCAAACACAAACAATTCTAACAGTTAACACAACTCCACTCATAAGTCAGAAGATCCAAACGGGACTTTAAGACCAACGTCTCCAACTCATTTTTTAGTAAAACGTTTCAAACTCTAAATGAAAAATGTGCAATATTTTTTTTAAAGTGAACACAACCATCATCGTTTGAGTTGGAGGTACCAAACAGGTCGCCGCGTTACATATAAAATTAAATCACTTATTTGAAAACACAAGAGTTTCCAAATAGACCATTGGCTTTACATATCCAAAAACATTACCCAAAATATCACGCAAAAACCAATTTTTCATTCCAATGTCAAACTACCTT
Organism: Viscum album; assembly: GCA_963277665.1. Lineage (NCBI taxonomy): Eukaryota > Viridiplantae > Streptophyta > Magnoliopsida > Santalales > Viscaceae > Viscum > Viscum album. The sequence goes on along the minus strand of OY728167.1, from coordinate 729,023,988 downwards.
ATGCTAAAAGGCTTCATTTCAAGAAATTTCAGAAACCACACAAAGGGCCCAAACCTATTTAGAAAGCAAGAATAATTTTCACAAAATTACCATTCACTTTTAAACCAAACCCAAATGCCCACAAAAAAAAGTCTCCAAATATATTTCGCACCATTTATATGATTTAATAAACCATGCAAAAAATTTATAAAACGATTTGAAAAAGTGTATCATAAGGCTTTACATGCTAAACCCCCACTCAAAAATTCCTTTTTTAATTAAACTCACACCAACACCATACCAAAACACAACATGCACCACTTTCATAGTTGAATAAACAAATTTCACAATTCATGAAAATTCATTAAACAGTGAAAGATGGGTTTTTATCAGAAATGCCCCCATTTTTTTATAAACATGCTACAAATATTAGACGCAAACTAAATTCCTTTTAAAACTAATTTATCACCAAATTAATTATTCACAAAACACCTTAAATTAATTATGCATGTAAAATAATTTATTAAATAAACACTATTTCGAGAAAACTAATTAATTAAAAAACATGCTAAATTAATTAAACAAGAAAAATTTGTATATCGAATAATATTTATATGTAGAATCACCTACACACAATTCAAGACTTATTTCAAAACTAATCTAACTAATTTTAACTAACACAAAAACACTGCAACAAAAAAAGTAATGTACTTATGGAGGTGAAAAAATATTTAAAAAGTTATTTAAAACACACATGTGTCATGAGTTGTGTGGAAAAGGAAAAATTCTGAAACTGCCTACTTCAAATTCATGCGATCGCGACGCTGCTTTAGCGGAGGGAATAACAGCCTTCTGTAGACCCACCGCACACCTAAAACCAATACCCAAACTTTCCAATCATCACTTTAAATGTTTGGGTTTGACCGAATTAAATAAAAGCATCATAAATGGAAAGTGTAATGCCACATGTGAGGTTGGGTTCACCATAAGACCACTAGATAGCAGGGTTCGGGTTCGCTGGAAACCACACGATCAAGGGGGGTTTGGGCCTCTGGAAACCATGCGAGTAGGGGGGGTTCTGCTGGATGAAGTGGCTAGGACAAGGGTGGTCGGAGATGGAGTGGGGAAGCAAGGGTGATGAGGCCTTGGATGTGGGAGGAGGCCGGTTGGAATCTGGATGGGGAGGTGGCGCAGGGCGCTAGAGGCGATCGTGCGAGAGAAGGCTGGAGGGGCTTGTGGTGAGAGGGCCTGGGGTGAGGTGCTAGAAGTTCTGGAGGGCGGAGGCGGGGGTTGGATGTGGGAGGAGGCCGGTTGGATTAGCTGGGTGGTGGGATCAGGAGGGTGAGGGAGCAAGGGGGTGGCGGCTTGCGGGTATGGGGAAGGGAGCCGGGTAAAATTTTGGTTCGGCTGTTTTTTTTTCTTTCATTTTATCATTATAATAATAATAATAGTAATAAAAATAAAACATGAAAATAATACTAATAAAAATTACAATACGTAAGATAATAATTATAATAAAATAAGTAACAATAAAAATAATAAGTATAACAATAATAAAAAATGATGGTAAAGATAATAATAATAAAAGCTATAATAATTAAAATAAAAATAATAAACATAATATCAAAAATAACACCTCATTAATAATAATCTTATTAATTACATAATAAAAATGTTATTATTAAAAATTATACATTCAAATCACTTTATTTACATAAAAAGTTATTTATTTAAATCGTTAGACATTTGCACGGGCACCCGTGCTAACGATGCGGCTACCGCCCACTGTGCGGTAACTGCTCACGGGTCTAAAACCCACTCAAAATATTAAAAGATGAAGATTTTAATCTGGGAAACATCCCAGACCATTGTGCGAAAACCCAAATCCAAGAATTAACAAAATAAAAATTAAATTAAAAAAATGTGTGTGACAATTCTCTCCATCACAGACACTTTCTTCCCCTAGAAACTCACCCAACCGAACAGTAGACAAAACAAGAGACCATGACCGGTTGAAACTAAAAGAAACCACATTACAAGGGAGTGGGAGAACATGAAAGGGTTCTCCACACCACGAGAGCTCAACTAGTGAGTAAATTTAACACCCAAACATAGCACCCCTGGGAAGGGGGGACATGCGGGAACTGCCAACCGATCCAACTAATTTCTATAGCACGAGCGAACAACACCTCCACTAAAACCCATAACTCTCTACCCAGACCAAGAACTCCCAACACTAGGGGAAAATATTGGAGTAGAACTTACCCCAAGCAGTGAACCCGAGCATAACCACAAGACTTGACTCCTCCGCAGGAACTTACACCTCCAAACAAACACAGCCAAACTGAGATTAACCCACATAAGGTCCAACCAAACTTTAAGAAAAACACATGATTAGGAAAACCATAACCTGAAAAACATAACTGTTTAGATTATAATTGAACACGTCTATTGTAACTACATGACAAAACAATGAATTTACAACAGTGTCAAAATTTTAACAGATAAAAAACAAGAACGAAAAGACTTTTTAAAATGTTCCACTGACAACATGGAACACAAAACCCGAATTTAGGGTTCACACCCCCGACAAATCCTGAATGCGTGTGTGCTTCACCCCAAGAGCTGTGGTTCGAGATCTAATGACTGAAGCATCCCCTACCTCATAGTCAGGAACTGAAATTTATCCAATCACAGTGTCTTCTTCAGGAGATGCTTCCTGCAGAACTTCTCCAAGTGACCTAGACATATGCAATGATGGTACATCTTCAGAGGGACACGATATGACATATTCACATTCCCAAACCGGCCACACTGGTGTCACACCACTAAACGGTCCGACGAACTGGAAACCAGAACCACTGTAGATGACTCTTTAGAAATTGGTCCCTCAGGAACACCTTTCTCGCCAGATATGGATCCTTCATTAGCAACTGGGTACGCTGGATTTCCAACCATTTGTGCTCCAGAGACCAACTCAGCTAAAAAACCTCATCCACCAACTTCTCAAAATGATGGTCCATAGAAGGGAGGACCCACTCCTTAATCTCTAGATGAATACCCCTGATGATGAGGGATGTCTTTATCAATTCCTGTGACACTATTTCCGGAGAAAATTACACAAGCTCCTTAAAATGTTCAACATATGGTTTCACCGTCTGTTGTCCTTGTTGAATATGCACGAGCTCTTACCTTTTCTTTATCTTCACCTATTTAGGTATAAACCAACGGGAGGACACAGATTTAAATACATAGCACATCATCCCAACTCTCATTGACGGTGGGGCGAGAAACTCCCATTAATCCAAAGACATACCCTCAAATAATCTTTGAACAACTCAAACTCTAATAGACTGGAGTTCCCAACATCCTAAGAGCACACTATACCTCTTCAAACCACATAACTACATTTAACCGACCCTGATCACTATTAAGTACAGACAATGTCCGAGAAGGACCAAAAACTGGGCATGACTTATCAGAAGCCTTGGGGACTTTTCTGGGCGGCATTTTCTGAATAGAATATAAAACAAAAAGACAAAACCAATATCAAACCAAAACAACATCAATGAAATGGATTTCATCCAAAACAACCAGCTCAAAATAAACAATCAAATACAAACACAACTCAAAAATTCATCTTCCAAAATTCCCTTTCCCTTTTGGATTTCAAAACCACATTCTTTCAAAGCCACTTTCCTAATACCAAACCTAATTTTCAAAACAAATTCAATTTTCCAAAAATAATTTCCCCTTTTCATTTTCAAAAACACATTTACATCAATCAAAACCAAAAAAACCCAACTTACAAAAAACTATCGGGATGAGGAACTAGTAGTTACGCTTAACTTGGAAAAATGGTAGTGAGCCACACCCCAAGCAAGCGTAAATGACTAGGAGAAACTCAATCGTGTAGTCACACTCCACATGGGTCACTAATCCATGTGAGGTCACGACATGACACTGGTCTTCCTCCATTGTCATTCCTCAATCCCAAAATAAAAGTTGAAGACTCAAAACCCAGACTACCCCTGGTGACCCGAGGTTCAAAACGAGCGAGGGTTTATGACGCCCTTCCCATACCTACCTCTCGAGTCCCGACAATACTAATATCCATCAAACAGAAATCCCAAATAATATAAACCTCCTATGATACCATTTTGTCACGAACCAACCTGGGTTAACCCAGAACCGGTCACCCGAGTCGGCCTGCGACATGGTCCGAAGGGCGTTCCCGATCCCCACGAGCAGGCAACCAGTTTCGGTCATCAAAACTTAACCATTGGGAATGATTTGGGCCATGAATAAAAGATAAACAGATAAACCAAACTGATGATAAAAATAAAAACTAGTGGCTAAAAGAAAATAAAACCGAACATACCCCCTTGTGACCTTCTATGTCACCACCCAACTCAGACTCAAGCCTGCTCCAACACTGAGCAGCTGAACTAGGAACTTGGACAAGAACTGAACCTGCAACTAAAAGAATGTGATAGGCATGAGCACCGAGATGCTCAGTAGGGATTCCAAAAATAACCACAGAAACCAATAATTCTCTCTCCCAGAACAATCTAATGAAACAAGTTTGAAATAAAAATATAAAAGTTGTGTTTTCACATTTTAAAGTAAACAAATTGTTTCTTCCATTCAAAATACAACACACACTACATACCATTTCCAAATTCATTTTTTATTTTATAAACAAAATCCAAAAAATAATGTACCAAAACTGGGCTAGAGTAAAACAAGTAAAATGTGAAAAATAATAATAAACTAGTGCAATGGAAAGTAAACAAGAAATGTAAATAATCCAGTAAAGATGGGTGATCCTAAACATACCTAGAAGACCCTTGGATGTACTCAGTTTCGGAACCACCTGTCGACATATGGCGAATATCCTATGTCTATAACCAACTGGCCGCCCTAAACTGACCAATCCAGTGGCAAAGCCCACCTGGCCTAACAACCCGTCTAATCAAAGTACCAACCAGTCTAGTCGGGGTTGATTAGAAATCGTCACTCGATCATCTAAAAGACACCCATGAACCCATGGTGGTTATAATAATATTTTGTGGGTATGAAGGCCCTCGCACACGTGACTCATTTCACCACACTTTCCTTCCCCAAACATGGATGCTTCCTATATGTTCACCCAAAAAGGGTTACACTAGACAGGAGCGCCTCATATACACATTCAGTTGTATCACTTTAACAAAGTGCCAATCGAACCATCATACCGTGAAAAACATTAAAACCATCGGAATCCTTTTCTCAAAATACTAAAGTTGTTAAATGGGAATAAAGTAATAAAAATGTCGTCATTTCAAAGAGTCCCCACAAAAATTACATTCAAGTTGAAAGTGCCAAACAGGCCATCACGACACATCCATTTCGAAATCATTATTCTAAAAACATTTAAAGTTCCAACCAGGAACACACAATTTCAAAACACAAACCATTCTAACAGTTAACACAACTCCACCGATAAGTCGGAATATCCAAACAAGCCTTTAAGACCAAAGTCTCCAATGCATTTTTTAGTAAAACATCTCAAACTCTAAATGAAAAACCCGCAATATTGTTTTTAAATTTCATACAAACATCAAAGTTTGAGGTGGAGGTACCAAACATGTCACCGCATTACTTAAAAAATTAAATCAATTCTTTGAAAACACAAGAGTTTCCAAACTGACCATCGGATTTACATAGCCAAAAACATTTCGCAAAATATCACATAAAACCCACTTTTTCATTTCTAATGTCAAACGGTCATATGCTAAAACTCTTAATTTCGATCCATTTCAAAAACCACACAAAGGACCCAAAGCCATTCAGAAAGTAAGAATCATTTTCACAAAATTACCATTCACTTTTAAACCAAACCCAAACGCACCCCAAAAAAAGTCTCCACACATATTTCGCACCATTGTTATGATTTGATAAACCATGTAAAAATTTTATAAAACGATTCGAAAAAGGGTGTCACAATGCTTTACATGCTAAACCCCCACCGAAAACCCCCTTTGTGAAATCATGCACACCAACACCATACCAAAACACAACACACACCACTTGCATAGTTGAATAAACAAATTGAACAATTCATGAAAAGTCATTAAACAACGCAAGATGGGTTTTTATCAGAAACACCCCCCTTTTTTATAAACATGATACAAATATTATACATAATCTAAATTCCTTTTAAATCCAATTTCTCACAAAATTAATTATTCACAAAACACTCTAAATTAATTACGCAGGTAAAATAATTTATTAAATAAACACAATTCTAAGAAAATGAATTAATTAACAAACATGCTAAATTAATTAAACAAGAAAAATTAGTTCATTGAATAACATTTATATGCAGAATCACCTACACATAATTCAAGACATATTTCAAAAATAATCTAAAAAACATTAACTAACAAAAAAACATTAAAAATATTAAGTACTATAGTTATGGAGGTTCAAAGATATTTCAAAAATAATTCAAAACATTCATGTGTCATGAGAATTGTGGGAAAGGAAAAATTCGGAAACCACCTACCTCAAAGTCGTGCGACCGCGACGCCACTCCACAGAGGGAATGACAACCTTCTATGGACCGACCGCACACCTAAAACCACTAGAAAAATGCACCAATCAACACTTGAAATGTTGGTGTTTGGACAAAATTAATAAAAACATCATATATAGGAATAGTACTACCACATGTGATGATAGGTTCTCTATAGGACCGCTGGATAGCAGGGTTCGGGTTCACCAGAAACCACGCGAGCAGGGGGGGGGGGTTCGGGTCTACGGAAACCACACGAGTAGGGGGGTTCGACTGGTCGGAGTGGATTTGACAAGGTCGGTCGGTGTTGGAGCATGGAAGTGAGGGAGAGGAGGCATTTGATGCGGGAGGAGGCTGGCTGGAATTTGGACGGGGCAGTGGCACAGGGCGCTAGAGGCGGTCGTGCAAGAGGAGGCAGGAGGGGCTTGCAGCGAGAGGGACTGGGATGAGGTGCTGGAGGTTTTGGAGGGTGGAGACGGCGTTGGATGTGGCATGAGGCCGGTTGGATTGGCTGGGTGGTGGGATCAGTAGGGTGAGCGAGTAAGGGGGTGGCTGCTCGCAGGTATGGGGAAGGGGTCTGGGTAAAATTAGGGTAAGGCTGTTTTTTTCATTCATTTTAACATTATAATAATAATAATAATACACATAAAAACAGAAAATAATACTAATAAAAATAACAATACATAAAATAAAAAAATACTAACAATAAAAATAATAAGTATAACAATAACAAAGAAATAACGGTGGTAAAGATAATAATAATAAAATCTCTAATAATAATAAAAAATAATAAAAATAAAAATAATAAAAATAATATCAATAATAACAAATAATTAATAATAATCATATTAATTACATAATAAAATTATTATTATTACAAATTATACATTTTACTAACATTATTTAGATAAAAATTTACTTATTACAATTGTTAGACATTTGCGCGGGCACTCGGGCTAACGACGCGGCTACCGCCCACTGTGCGGTGACCGCGCACGGGTCCGAAACCCACTAAAAATATTAAAAGATGAATATTTTAATCCAGGACACATCCCAGACCTTGGTGTGAAAACCTAGAGCCAAGAATTAACAATATAAAAATTAAATTTAAAAAAAACGGGTGTGACAAATCTCCTATGTAATTAATGAGGCCTATTGGTAAATGAATCCTAGGTTATGGACCATGAATTGAAACAACCACTTTGGGAGTGTGTGTGTGTTTTTTTGGTTAATGGGATATTTTTATGGCATGTGATTTTGGATACCCTTGAGGTGTGCCCTTTAATTCTTGTCTTGGGATGTTAACTTTCACTTATAAAATGAAGATTTGAATTCCAAATTGATCAAAGAATTGAATTGTGTTATCAATTTTAATTTAATTGATTAATGGGAAGTGATAAAATGAACATGGAACTTAGAGATTTCCTTTTAATGTCTAGTTTAATCATGTGATTCTTTTTATAGTAAATTTCACACATGAGTAGGAAAAAGGAAATACTTTTGAGTAGGCCAATTCTTGAGTCACCTTTTGAGGTGAGTTCTAATGAGATGTTCTTGGTGTTGACCTTGACATAGTTAATTTAATTTTGATTAAGTATAATTATTTTGAATGAATGCTTATATGCCTTGGTTGACACATGGATTAAATGAATAATTCCATGGACAGATTCAATTGGCTTGTACCTAGCTTATGCCTGAGTGATACTTGGACTCCCTAAGAGATTTCCAAGGACATACTCTCGGGCTTAACATTTTTATGCTAAGTGATACATGGATTCATAATAGAATTCCATTGATGGAATCAATTGAATTTTTATAATATTTTACATGGGTGATACTTAGGATCCCTTAGTGGAACACCAATGATGGACTCGAATAGTAGATATGTTATACCAAACCTAGAGCAATACCTGGGTTCTAGAGGATTGCCATGGATGAGCTTGTAGTTTGTTGGTTTATATTATACCTAGAGAAATACCTAGAGTCCAAATTATGAATACCAAGGATGGGATCAGGTTTATAAATGAATAATGAATGAAATGAATGAGTTATATGACGTGTATGCCTAGAAAAAGAACAAGATTGGATTAGTTCTTTTTGTTACACTTTATGGATGGCCTGTTTAGGGATCCTTTGGTTACATATCTTTAGAGGGGATGTCGAGCTATGAACCAAGTCCCAAGACTTGTTAATTAAATAGAATTAAATCATTTATGGGAAGTGGATAAACTAGAACATGGAATTTATTTGATTTTTACCTTCAGTATTTCCTTACATTCTATTATTGCCTATAAACCATGATTGTTCTATATATTCACAGACTCAATGGAATAAGTCTTCGGTGGATGCCTACCGGGATTATGTATCGAACACTATTTAGGCCTCCGTGGGTGACCAAATAGACTATATTATTATCGGTATGGATAAGGGAAATCACCCTACTATAGGTTATTGATTGTTTGTTATGATCAGGGGAGCATTGGACCGAGATGAGGCTCACGATAATAGCTGGTATACATTTTGTCCTTTTATTACTTTTGTACCATGTATTTTACACATGATATGTAAACATATTTTGATTTATTTAATATAAACCCGACACATATAATCATTTTGTATACGATATTTCTTCATTCATTGTTTATGTATCAGTATTTCGTTGTTTACTTTTTGTTTTGTTATTATACTACTTCCACTACTTGTGTGTTATTAATTTCCATTGTGATATACTCTAGTGATGATGGCATAGTTTCCCCAATAGAAACACATATTTCCTTTCTACAATTCAATATCATCTGCCATTTGGTGAGATGCGCATGAGGCCATGTGCCCAACCGGGCTTGGGGAACTATTGTGTGGAATCCAGTTTGAGATGTTACCCTTTAGAACCATGGAAACCTCGTAGGAGTTTTCCTATGGTGAAACAAAAGGAGGGTAGAATAAATAATAATAATAGAAGAAATATTGAATAAGACATAGGAGGGATAACCCAAACCTAGGATGATCACAAATGAAATTGGGTGAAAAATCAGTTAGAAATTGAGGGAGATGGAGTAGGTGAGGAATATGCATGGGATCCCTCCATGGAATATTGAGTGTGATGGGTAGAGGGTGAGTGTGTGACCTATTTTGAGTAAAAATAATATGATGTTAAATTAAATACATTTTGAAATTGTAAATAACTTGTTTCTATGCATGTTTTGGGAACATGGTTGACCAAACCATTCATCAATCACGTGATCCTTGCTGGAGGGTCTAGAAAACACCGCATAAGAAACTCACATGGTTAATTTTTCATGTTTCAATTATGAAAATGGATCTATTAAAATTATATTTCACTCACTCTAAAATCAAATATTTAGTTCTAACCATGAGATATAAACATGATCTTGGTAATGAAACCTAAAATCTTTATAATTTCAAAGAGGCTCACCCAATAAACTCAAGGAAAAAAGACATGAAGTCAATAAATAAATAATATAAATATAATAGTAAATGAAAATCAAAATTATGATGTTAGAAATTTCATGGTCTAGGGATATTAATAGGAATCAATCCTTCATTATGCTTCATAAAGTGTTTATGAATTATCCAAAGCATATCCCCCAGGAATGTTAAACCAGATGTGCAGTTAGTCACTCTTGTAATGAACCAAGAGAATATTGGGTTAATATCCTACCTACCAATTTGAGGATTATTACCCTTATGTTCATCAGATCCATATCTTACATCCACAGGTTTCTACCCTAGAAGGGATGTCATTGTTTGTAAACCACACCCCCTTTTAATTTATCGATATGTTAGGATGTTTTATGGATATATGATTCCTTGAGTATTATAACATATTATAAAGGAATTATAATTAAATGGAATGGTTATTTATAATTGAAAATAAAATAAATAATTTATAAAAATTAATCATTATAACATTTATCATTTATAAGGAAAATAAAATTGAAGGATTTCAAATATAAAGGTGAGAAGATGTTAAGAAACCTTTCCTTGAAAGTTAGCTTATTAAATCATGATAGGAACGCCTTAAAACCAAATAAACTCCATAAAAATACTCTTGATAGAGGATATGAGATATGGTTCTTTCTTAATGGATTTAGAGTGGATAGGAATCAGAGAATGAGTGGGTATTTATACCTGAGGAGGGGAATTTGGGGGTTAAAATATTGATTGTTCTGTTATTTAAGCCATTTAATTTTGGGAGGAATTAATTCCAAAAAAAATTTAGGATTATTATTAAAACAAATTAGTGTTATTTTCCCATTAAATAAACCTAAAACTGAATAGGTCATTCTTGAAACTCCATTAAATACAATGAATCAAAGATAGTTTTTATTATGATAAAATGTAATTTTTGCTCCAAAATGTCATATATATAAGTTTTTAAATTCAAAATTATTATTTTAAAGTTCATTTTTTTACAATTTTAAAAAATTTATAGTTTAAAATACTTTTAATATAATTTTATGTCATTCCTAAATCATAATAACGTAATAAAAATTACTATATTCATAAAAACTATAATTTTTACAATTCATTAAAAAATTAAATTGTTTAAAAAATATAAGAAATTAACCATTAGATAATTTTTATATGATGATTCCAAATTTGAATTCATTTTTATTAATATAATTCTCCAGATATGTGAAATTTAATTATTAAATAAAAAAAATTTATATTTCAAAATTACGCCTTTGGAACCTAAAATTAAAAACACATTTTCTAGTAAATTTAATTATTATTGAAAGACATATGTGTTAAATTACTATTAATTGATTAATATAAAATTTTAATAATTAATAATTATATTATTGTGAAAATATTTTATTAATTTAATTATATAAATGAATATTGATTTTTTGCATTAGCATAGTTGAATCTCCAGTCATAAATTCATGATCAGAGTAGTTAAACAAAAGCAATGTTGAAGTTGGAAGATTTCCAGTAATAATGGAAAAAATAGTTAGGTTTCATTCTATAATGGAATTTTATATTGTTAATAAACAAGTATAATTCCTTGAAAATGAAGTAAATAGTTCTCATATTCCTTGTTTCAAGATAAGGTTACTCCACATGGGAGTGTATTATTATGATGCTCATTCATTCTGAGAAATTCTATTAACTTCGGGTATGTTTATATATTTATAATGAACTATATTGATTTACAATAGTATCCTAAGATGACAAGTTTATAATATTTTAATAGTATTAGGAGTGTTACTCTACTCTAGTCTGGTGTTATTCTTGAGTTTGTGCTAGACTATTTTTAGTCATTTGTACATAGATAGGATTGTCTACTTCAGACACAATGACGTGGGTTCCGATAAACTATTAACATTTATATGAAACTGAAAAAATAAGTAGGGTGTAGATATGGGGATTATTTTATAGTACATTTTAAAGTATATTTATTATAAAAAACCCATTATCATAGGTATTGAGGAAACATGACTGAAAAAAGTTAGTGATAGATAATTCTATAGAAATTTAATACAGATTAAATAATAGTATGATTTGTTTTTACCAGGTTTAGTGTGATGATATCATGGATGATTGGTGGTTCATGTTTTTTCTTGAATGAAAATTCAAAGTTTTTATGTGATCATATTTTCTAGTGGGAACACAACTATGACTAACTGAATGGGATAATTTCTTATGAAGAGTAATGTATCTATATTATAACATTGAGTTTTCATTAGAAGATAGAAGTAATTTTCTTAGAGATGAAACTAATTATATGATGATATTATTCGATATGGTTGTAATATGTCCCATGAATATGATCTATAGTCATGTAGTTGTTCATTTTGGATTAATTTATAATACATACTAATAGGATCTCATACATGAAATAAAGTGTTATTGATAAATAATCAAAGTTAATTTATGTGATTATATTGTTAATAATCACTATATAGAATATAATTATTTGGAATTTTTCTTTTAAATTCGATCATTGGTTATATTGAAAATGTATAACATATACTATTTTTATCTAAGTCCGACACTTGGAATAAATGATTAAAAGAGGATGAAATTATTAAATAATACTTTAATATTAAACCATGATATTTATGAAATTTTGATAAGATATTTTATAATTTCAATTAGTGGTAATATTGTTCAATGAAGGGAGAATTTTGAGGTTTAATTTTCAGGATAACCAATCAATGTTGAAAGGTTTGAAACTAAAATGCTCCATCAAACTAGTATTAATTGACTACTGATGATTTTTTATTTTTTTGTTAACTCATGAGAAGTTATTGATGAGAAGATAAGTCAAAATAAAATATTTTTTTACAAAACACAAATGTACTTCAATAAATCGAGAGATATTAGTGAAAATTTTAGGTATAAATGGTATATGCTGACAATATATCAAATAATGTGTTCAGAAAGACTCATGATTTTAAAAAATGATATCTTCAATATTTTTAATTTTGATGATTCAAATTTTATATAAGTGTTTTATTTTAGTCTCTTATGTAAGGTTTATAATGAAATTAATTTATGTGATGGATATTTTATATTGTGGGAATGTGTTTTAAAAATGTAATGATTCATCTCAATTTTAATTAGACCACAAAAACTGTATTAAATTATCCATGTGTTGGTTAGATCAGTAAGGAGAGAAATATTTTTAAATTTTTTGTCTTGAAACTATGGAATGTTTTATAGTAGTTATAGTGGTCAATATTTAGTCTCATTATTTTACATTAATTTGTTAAGAATTATATGAAGGAATCATTATTTGGGATGAGAGTCTAGTGGACTGAATGTCTTGATATGTCTATATATAGTGTATTTTCTTTTTGTGGGAGAAAATTTTAATGGTGGGTAGAATGTAATAGTATAGGTTCTCACCTAGGGTGGAATTTCAATATTCTAAGAATTCAAGGTCCAGTTTAGTGTCATTGAATTTATTAAAACTGGTTACAATTAGAAAATGTGCTATAGTTGATAAATTTGTTTCCACGTGAATTTTTTAGAAGAGATATTATTTTTTAACTCAAAAAGGATAAAATAGTAAAATACTCTTTACAAAACATCATATTAAGAAATATATTTTCCCAATTAGTTTGTAATACGGTGGTTCATTAAAGATAATATTTTACTAATTTTGGGACATTGATGAGACGGTGTGCAGTGAAGGCTAGAGATTTTTAAATAAATTATATTTTCCATAAAAATGGTTTTGACCTAGTTTCCCTAAATATATCCATATTTTTTAGTTTTTGGGAGATGAGGATAGGGTTTATGGGATTATATCTCTATAAAGGAAGATATCTAAGGTAGGTAAATATCTAGGGATTGAAAAAAATTCATGGAAAAGGTATGGTTCTTTGATTAAGATGCTTCATTAATGATATAGAATTTCTCTCTTATTTGTAAATTAATTAGACAATAAATTATTTCATGATTTTTTAATATATTTATCATTTATTTAATTCAATACTAATGGACTAAGAATTATATAAATAAAATTCATGAATTATTAAGAATTGTTGAGAGATGTTTTAAGGTGTTAAAGTTATCTCATAAGTTTGAAATATTTCCTGATTGAATTATTCAAAATACTTCTACATAATTGTTATATGTGATGAAATTATTTAAATTACTTTGTATTTATAAAATTCAAAATCATGGATTCTGATAAAACATTGATAGAAATTTTAAGGCCATTTTCATTTATTTATTCATATCTTCTTCATCTAGTTCTATTAATAAGGGAACCATATATTACTAGAAATACATAAATCTTAAATACGTAATGAATTCAAAATCACATCAATTGCAATTATGTTTTTGGAGGAATAATTAGATATTATTCTTAGACATTATTTAATTCTATCCTTAAATTGACCAAATGAAGGAATGAATTTTATATATTGGAGTCCATATGCAGAATACATTTTTTTGGAAGAGGCTATTTAATTTTGGTGTTTATATGAGTCATTAAATGGTGGTAATGTCGTCATGGGTAGTGGTGAAAACAATATCATGTGAGGAGAATGGTATCATCTAGTAGAGGTATCCCAATCATATGATATTCTATTGGGTGGCTATGGGTAGGCCATATCAACTATTGTTGAGGGTCATTTTTTGGCATCACATGGTGGTGGCATGGCCTCATAAAACCATATGATCAAATGATCAGATGGTGTAAGGAATTTCACATCAACCCTCTCCAGGGTTTATTTGTAGGATAATGTGGATAAACCATGACCATATAGTCAATTTATTTATATGTTATAACCCATGTCGACAATACAATAATAGTTTTCTATCTTCTAATGTTTGCATTCGTCTGATCATCTTGATCAAAAGGGATCAAGTATGGTCATGCTGGCCAAATAGAAATTAGCATAGAATTAACTATGTAGGGTAATATCTTCCATCTAATCAGTGATCAAGAGACCTGATCATGTCTAGATATGAGTCATGAAAGGATAGTGATCATTATCAATGGGTTATTAGTGGTGGACTAAATTGTAAACCCTTGGTTGGATGAATCGTCTGGATGCATGTGAGGGTGTGTTGTAGGGTCAATTGTTACACTAAAATTTATGTTGAACTCATATCAACATCCCCAACCTAATAGATAAGTGTTTGGGGAATTTTAAAAATATTTTATGGATGAATTAATCTAATAATCATTAAATTAATGTCAAAATTATTATTATAAATGTAATAATAATTGAACATTGTTATAGAAAATAGGTTGTGTGGTTTATTTTTACTTGTCTTTGAATATTAATTTAATGTATTAGATTGACTCAAATGAATATGAATTACTGACATTGGATATCATTTTATTTGATATTATCATGTAAAATATTATTATTACATAATAATAATATATAGTGAGATAAATTAGATCTTAAATGAGAATATTTGGTTAATAAAATTGATCTGAAACATAACTAATGTAGGTTGAGGTTGTTCTATGTTTGTAATTCATATATAGCGATGAGAAGTAAATAATGGTCGAAAAAACACTAAAAACATGAAAATAATTTACTATAAAGATGTTGTAAACACCAAAAGAGAATATATAATTTATTATTAAATAATAAATTTAAGTAACATTTTATGAAAAGGTTTGGTATGCATTTGATAAATTTAATGTAAGAATATTAAATTATGATTTAATACACAAAATATGATTATTATAATGTTAAATAAAGCATGAATGTTGTAATAAATACTTAAAAGAAAATAAAATTTCCATTGGGAACATATGATTAGTTAAGATTTGATTTCAAGAATAATGTGAACATATTTTAGTTTATGATATAAAGTTATTCATTTATATCAAGATATAAATATTTTTGATTCAAAAAAATAAGAAAATTTGTTGAGTTATTATGGGTGGTAATGTTGAATAATTTTGTAGTTAATTAAATGGAATGAGATAGTGACTTAACACTAATGAAGGGATAATTTCCTAATAGTTTTTTATATAATAAAGGAGTTAGATGTGTCTGATGAGTGTCATTTAACTAACTATATGATAATGAATAATTATGAAATGAAATTTAACATCTAAATATGAAGAATATTTTTGATAAATATGATGAATATGTTTAATAAATATTTATATAATCTTTTCATTTATTATGCAATATAGTGGAAGTTCTTTGCATAATTTTTTATAACATGAACATAACTTATAATTTGTGAAGTAATATTGACTATTTTATTTTGTGTATTTATAAATAATTCAATAACTGATATTTAAAAATTATTGAATTATCATTTTATTTCCTTGATATTAAAAGTGGTAATCCTAGGAGGATGATGTAGCATCTCTGGATTTCTATACAAGAAGTATTGTTTGTCTTACAGGTGGATCCCTAATTGTGAATGAGGAAAATTTTTCTACATATCTACCATGAGATTTTATATATCCTTTGACTTATTGATATTAATATATATGGGATACAACCATTGATTTCCATACACGCATCCTCTGACTAGAGAAAATGTGATATGGCAGGGATCTTACCCTTGCCACCAATTGATCTGGGTAGTTACTAGTTATGACTCACACATATATTTATCCCAACTTTTCCACATACTTGTATTGAGGTTGAACCTATATTAGATATAAGATAGGTGTATATGGGTAATTACTCCAACATCTTTGGTAGAAGATTGGTGGAGATGGTAAATTTATCTAGCATCCCTAATATGAGAATATAATGAATGATGATTAAAATGAGTTCATGAACTATTTATCTCCCATGTATCTATGATCAATGTGGGTGATGATGCACTAGATAATATATCTTCCCCTACCAAAAAAATAGTAATTAATTGAACTAGATATATAACACCATTTATAGAGATGTGTATTTCCTACAATGCCTAGATATGTACATATTGTTCTATAGATGTATACTTACTTCGGTATCTGGATATGTATATAGTTCTTAGCTTTAGATATGTGTATTTCTTTCCGGACATAAAAGATAGGTAGAGACATGTATTTCCTATTGAATCTCATGGAAAGTTGTATCTAGAATTAATTATTGAGTGGGAAATTTATAAAGGGACATGAGAGAAGATTACTATATTTTGATATTAACAACCACCATACTCATGTAGAGTGGATGAGTTTAAACGTCCAAGATATTGTGGGAAAAGATAGAGATTTTTATACCCAATTTCTCCTCTCAGATGACTGGGATACCAAATTTAGCTATGATTTTCTACTGACACTCTGACAAGATATGGTTTATACGGGTAATTACAATTCTATAATAAGAAAACATGGATATATTATACAAATAAACATTATTATTTTATGATCTTGGAGAGAGGTATAATAACTTGATATGTATTTTTCAATAATTTTTTTATTTTTGATGATTATATCAAGTGAAATTGGATTTTATAGTCCTTATATTTTATTTACGCATGTAGACACTATATGTTCTTGGGGTCATCTTCCCACATAGGATAACCATACTAGGTTTTATTTCTTACCCCTACATGTGTATTTCTAAATTATTTTCCTTGTATCCATATATATCATATGATGTAGTTTGAGAATACTATTAGATATTGAAGAAAGGTGGTTTAGATGGTAGCATTTGATAGAGAATTATCATTGTGAAATTTACCCTTCTTACATTACTTTTTGGGATGTCCCATTGTATTCAGTGACACATTTGATTATTATTTATATATTTTGTGATAATTTTATATATGAATTTGTTATATTTCAAGGATGTAGTTTTAAATTATTTAATGGTGAATGATGTTGCATGATACAAGGTGATAGGATATATCTTAATGCACTACCACACATTACTTCGTTTAAATACCTCATTAATGGTAATCATCCCCTAACCTATTGGAGGAGTGATTATGGGGTTCACTTATTAGTATGTCGATATGGGATAGGCATGGTGCTCATTCCATTGGACATGATCCCATTTATATATATACCTTTGAGTTGTATAATAAGAAGGTTTAAAGTATAATACCTCAAGAGTAGCATGACCCTCAATCTATTTCAAATGACCCCATATGAACCATCCAAATAATCCAACTAAATTCATTTCTATAGATGAAGATAAAAACAACATCCTTAGTGTAAAAATATGTATTATCTAGTAGATTAACAATTTTATTAAAAATAAAATATAACTTAATAATATACCTTGACATATAAATTATAATCCATACAATCATCATCATTTGATCACCTTATTCAACGATTCTGCCACCACTAATTGAGAAGTATAGATAAATTCCAAAGATAAGGGAATGAAAATAGAATCCTCTATATAAAGACCAAAATACTCTATTATATAGTATAAATTCTCTATACATAACTTCCACATATTAAGATCTAAATCCCCTTTAATTTTCCATTATAATATCATCCCTCTCTCTAACATAACATCAAGGCCAACCATCTAATTTTCTTTTTTCATTTTCCTCAAAATTCATACTATGGTGTCAATATAATATAAATTCCCTATTTAAATGTCATTTAATCTAGGTTAACCATTTCCATGACAATATCCCTCTAGTTGACTAAAATAAATTATATTGTGATCATGTTAATTATAGTCCCTTAATTAATTTCAAAAAATCAACTTATTTTCATTTTAGTCCTCAAATTAGAAACATAAATACTTGATAACAATTTCCCATTATAACCTCACATTAATTACCTATATAACACAGTTTAAACTAACTATAATAATTACCCTAATATTCCACATATTATTATTTCTCCCTTAATCAAATGTAAAATAATATTATTTCATTAAATAATCAGATAATATTAAAAATAAATTCTATTTTTTCCATTTTAATGAATCTGATAAATTAACTAAAAAATTTCTTTATATTAATAAATTAACCTAAAAAATAATGGATATTACAGTTCTCCCAATCATAGGTATTTTCACACTAAATACTCATTGGTCAATCCTATAATCAGAAAGATATAATCATTATTATCATAAGAGAGTTTATCTCTCCTTTGTTACTCATGATCTTTTTCACCTACAACAACAATTAAACTAAACGAATAGCTATTTCTATATAAATTATTTCAATTTTCTGTCAATAATAAGAACCATCCTTTAAAAACGGTTATATTAGGTTCCAAATCAATAAATTTCCACTAAAAGATATTATATGGGTTAGGTTGGTAGTTTCTAAACATTGAATAAAAAAATTATGCACCCTAGATTACTTTTTTGGAATATTAATAAATATTCCAAATAATTCAATGATATATAATTTTCTCAAATATTTTAGTTCCAAATTCCTTTTCTATAAGTGATCAATGTTCTAATCTGGGATACACATCAAAAAAGTTTTGATCACTAACTGAAAACTAAAATTGTATCATCAATGGAATTTATAAGACTTATATTGAGTAAGAGATATAAATTATCTATTTTAGACTAAATTAATAGTTTCATCTTATATTGAAGAAAATTTGGTCCTAAGAGACACCTCTCACCAATCTCAACCCAACACAAAGCTGATCAAAACATACTTTCATATAGATCCTTTAAATTATCCATTCCAATAAATATTTAATAACTATTATTGTATAAAAATTACACTATAGGAATATGATCCTCCAATAATCTTCCAAAATCTAGCACACAAGATCATAGAATGTACCATAAATTCCATATTTTCTATTTCATTCACCTATATATTGGAAAATGGTAAAATTTTCTCATATTTAAATGACTACTCATCAACTTTCTTAATATTATTTAAAACCAAGATATTAATAGATGGTTCCTTTATGGAATAATTGATAAGGGAACTCCATCAATCCTTGATATTTTTTCCATATAAAACTTTACCAAATCTTCCACTAAAAAAATTAGATGGGAAAAAGTGAACTGATTTTGTATGTCATTCAATAGTCATCTAGGGAGGGTCATAATTTCAAGGATACCTTAGTAAAAAACCTACAAAATTCATTAAAATATTCTCCCATTTCCATTTTATTTCACATAATGTATGTACAAGTCATTTATGACATTAATATGAACCTTTCACCATTAAAAAATAAACCTATGAGATAAAAACCTGGTTATCATATTTTTAATTCAACCCCTAGGACTATCATAAAATTCCATAATATATCTTCATTTTCTTATCATAAACTTCCCAACAAGAGTTATGATGTTCTTTTATAACCTCCTATCTCAAATTTAAGGGAACCATAATATTTCTTAAATAACGTATCAAATCCATTACTAAACCCCATTTATCAATATTATCTATTTTCTTTTGGGAATTTATTATCCTCTTATATTTTGTACCTATTGTTTTTTCCTCCATTACTTCAAAGATGAGCATAGAAGTGACATTAATATGATATAAAACTATATGGTCTTTGAAAAACTCAATAAATTTATTATATTTGGTTAAAAAAATTCATTTTATTCAAAAATGATTATTAATTAATAGATTCTTATAGAGTTTTTAAATTAATGGTTCATTACATTGGATTCAATGAATATTAATTTAAATAATTGGAATTTCAAATTTAATTTATTTCATTAATTTCTGGAATAAAATTAATCAATATATATTGAAAATCCTTTGAATTTTTATTTTGAAGGTGAATAACAAGGGAAATTGAAATGTGTAGAAATCAGAAAAAATTATGAATCTATTGAAAAGAATATATTATGATAAATAAAATCTACATGGTCATATGTATGATCTTGAAAAATATACATAATATTTTTTTGAACATATGTAAGGAATTAACCTTTATATGTAAATAATGTGACATTATATGTGATGAATTTTCCTTTTCCACAAGTATATAAGGAGTTGAGTTCCTTATGGTACATAATATTTATTACATAAATCTCTAACATAACTAACATATATTTTGTGATATGTAAGAATTTTATTCCTATATATACAATTCTATTAGTGATATCTAATAAGAACTAAGAGTTGTAGTGGGATAAAAAATATTTTTGTTGAACTCATGTAAGGTTTTTTCTTTTTGAATATAATAAATTCTTTTGAATGTATTTTCATGCAAGGTTGTTTACTTTAGAAAAAAATTCATCAGTATATGGAAATGTATCAAGATGTCTACGATATCATCCATTTCTAATGTTTGAAAATATTTTATCCTATAAGGCTAAATAATCATGAAGAACTATGTTCATGAAGGTCATATTGATGATACATGGAGTCTGATCATATTGTGGGGGACCAAGAGAATATCCCATTGATTCTGTCTAAATTAATCAGGAAAGATATAAATAATTCACAAGATCATTTTGGAGGAAGAAATATATTTCGTTCATGGGAGTTTAACATACTCTCAATAATTCAAGGGAAATATCATTCATTACATATTGATTTTTTTTGATAACCCATTATACTCATGGAATCATCACTAAGCTCAAGGAGAGAAGGATGAATCTAATTAATTATCTTAAGGATGAAGAGAGAAAATATATTTTTACTCTATGATTACTGTTTGGTATTTACTATTATGTTATACATTCTTCCATGAATTAAACCATTTTTATAGAGTGATAAAAAAATTTAAGTGATTGAGATATCGTAAAAAATATCCTTTTGTTTATGCTTGAGTATGAATATCATTAAGAATTTATTCTTCTAATTAGATGATATAAGTTTTCATTTTTTAGGCAGTTAATTGGATGTAGTTGAATTCATTTAATATTTATGAACACTATTGTCTCATGGGTTGATACATTATTTTCTCCCACACCATGATCTTATTTATATATGATGGAAAGGGGATGGTTTTGTAATGAAATATCTTGACATTGGTGATACATGTGTGAAAGTCGGTGGATCTATGATGAACCAACTTTGGGTTTGTGTTATATTAATTTTCAATGAGGATTAAAGGAATTGGGGGGGAAGTTTAATGATATAAATATGATGATTATGATTTTTATGGAAGTAGTTTAGAGCATTAATGTTTAATGAGAAAGAATATGGAGTTCCAAAGAAAGCTATGTAGATGTGTTTCTAAGACAATTATTCATCTTAAATAATAGAATTATTACTTAATAGTAAAATTCCATTTAATTATTATAGATCTATTCACTTTTTGTAAAAGGAATTTGATTTTAATTTGAATTCTTAAGGAATCTATTATGAATTTTGATTTTGTTTCAGGGAGATTTTACAATGTTATTAGGATTGAGTTTTGTATGTATTTAGAAGTAATATCATGTGATTTTTGAGTTTTTTCTTTGAATTTTTATAAATTCATCATGATCAAATTCAAATACATTTACAAGAATATCGAATTAATTTTTTATGGATTTCTCATATGACTTTCTAGAGACCTCTCATATAACTTTAGTGTGGACTATCCATTTGACTTTCTTCAGGAAATAGCTAGTTTCAATTTTGGATAAGGAAGGAAGATTATATGATTTTTTATTTCAATTCCTCATAAACTTTTTTATATTTATCATATAACATTCTGGTCTACTATGAAAAAATTGACCAACTGTTATCCAGTTAAACTAGCCATGTAGCCATTCCACCACTGGTAGCTGACCAAGATTAATGTTGGGAGCTAGTCGATATCCGAAATAAAGTGTGCTTAGCATCCACATGTGAGGGTCATCATGGTGGATCATAGGAGAGAACTTTCTACAATTATACTTTACTAAGACAGTGATGAAGCATGATTTTTTATTACGTAGAACCATCCCAATGGAAACTCTGATGTGGGAATGAATGAGGTACACATTGTTCATCCATTTATAATACAGATAGGATCAATACATCAATTTTGACTACACTAACTTCAGTTGTCTTCAACGTCATACCATGTGATTCTAATTACAATAATCCTATAAAAACCAAATACTATAAAGGTATCCATCATGAAATAATTTTTCACCACATAAAAAATAATTTCACCAGGAATCTGATATCATAAGAAATGTGAAGAAGCTTGAGGAACATTAATATGTTTCTTATGATGTGCGTAAGAATTATTGGTGGATTATGTAAAGATAATATAGAAATTTAACTACATATAGAAAGGTAACTCATGATATCAATGATTTGTGTAAATGTATGTGTATTCTATGTGAAGGACACATTGAACACTAGGATATACATAATAGAAATATAAAAATTGTTCTGGATGCATAAAGGTACCATTGATCCACATAAGGTTTATCATCCATCTACATTGAGGTAATTAGTTTTTTTTTGTAAAGGCCATTTGAGTTCATGTAGACCTATGTGAAAGTAAGTTACATGTGTGTAGTAGTAATATAAATCTACGTAATGCTCATCAAGATATTCAAAAGATTTTTTATGATGGTCCATAAAGTTATTCTTGTATTTATAAAATTATGTTTTTTATTTCTAGAATTAATATATTCTAAATAAATTAGAATCAAATCATAATGATGAATTGGTAATTATCAAAGGATAAACATCATGATTTGAATAAGATATTCATGATTCAAGAAACAGTTTTAGATAATGAATGTTTTTTTGTTAAATTTAGCATTGGCCTTTGAATTGAATACACTATGGAGAATAGGATTGGGTTTATTTGGAAACGATGAGTGAATGATGAACACATTGTAGGGTTGATAATGATGAGATTAATAATTATCAGTGATAAATAAGGAGACTAAACCATATCACATAAAATGCGATAATTATCTCTTGAAGTAGGGGTTCCATGCTGTAAAATAAAATTCCACATCATAAGTGTTGTGCATACAAAAATTTTGGCATGGAATGGGTTTGAAGGGTATGTAGATTCTAGGTATAATTTAAATAAATAAGGGACATTATATTTCCAAATATCATGAAAAATTATATGCCATCAAGTTTTTAGGAAGACTAAAGAATAATGAGACTTTAAGTTCATAATTTTAGGATTTTAAAAGTGCGGTAATTATTAGGAAATATATTCCTGAAATAAATTGAATATATATTATGATAATAAGAAGGAAAATATATGAGATTATCCACAATTTTTTTAATGGATATATTCTACAAGTTAAATGAAAAAAAAGAGAGATACATGACTCTACATGAACCTAATTATTCTATTAATTTAATGGATAAGAAGGAGATCTAAGTCTCTAAATAGATATTATTTTTTTCATTGAAGAAGTTGATGATCAATAATATAAGATATGACCCAGTAAAATCTATTTCTGCTCATATTCAGGCTAAGAAGATTGGAAATTCCGACTAAATTCATCAATTGAAGAACCCTAAAGATGTTAATTGAGACATCCCTTGTGATTTTTTTAGGAAATATAAATCCATATATATTTTTTTGACTGTGGAAGAAGATCACCAACACAATTTAGGCGGTAAAAAAAGTTTCACTACTAATCGATATCAATAGAAGAAGGATGACACTTATATTCTATAAGGAGTTATAGACCAACAATGATGTGTATTATTTTTACCTGTTTAA
This sequence comes from Viscum album, assembly GCA_963277665.1. Taxonomy (NCBI): domain Eukaryota; kingdom Viridiplantae; phylum Streptophyta; class Magnoliopsida; order Santalales; family Viscaceae; genus Viscum; species Viscum album. Next base: position 728,999,467 of record OY728167.1, on the reverse strand, counting down.
TGTTTTGATAAATATTTCATGTTCAAACCCTTTATTGTGATTTATATGATAATAAGAATAATTTTTTTCATGTTTTATAATAACCATGGTGCACTGGTGACATAGTCTATTTGGTCAAAAAGGGTGATGTAAGATTTTATTGAGGAGGGTTATCATATCCCATCCCACCGAGACCCATATGGTTGATGAAAATCAAAGTGTGACACCACGATACCACCTACAATAGGATATATGTTGGTGACCAATGATGAGTAATCATATCGTACACATAGAAGGCCTTAGTCAAAGGTATCTATAAGCACACACACACATCTCCAATCCATCAATCACCATGTTGAATGGAAAAATAAAACAGATATAAGAAATGCATGCATAGATCTAATCACATAATCAATGTGATACATAAGTATGGAAAGATAAAGGACTAAAAACAAGCCTTACAAAACTGATAAAAGAGTCCAACCTGGAAAGTGGGAGGGAATTTCTATCAAAAGAAACACCTTGTCCAACTATATTTAGTCTAGCTTGTAAGAATCTTCCTACTCCTACTCCTTCTAGGACACAATCAAAAGGACTGTTTTTTACATACTACATGACATGTGTAGGAAAATTACACGTGGGGGTGAGTATAATAATACTCACTATGACACCCCAAAATCACCAAGAATAAATAATCAAGAGAGTAGTCATATTACCACAAGGGTATGTTAATCATGATGTGAGACATAATAATATAAAAATTCACCCAAATATACTAATTTTGGCCTCCCACTATCAATGGTTTCTAAACCATACTACTAAAATGTTGGCCTTTCCCAATGATTCAAGGTAACTCTAATCTGGGTGGTCCCACACTAAGAACCACATAATCCCTAATAGAAATCATCCAAGAGTTCATGGTCATCTAGCCTCTCTAAAGAATTACTCATTCGATCTATTATGATCTCAATACACAGACAGGGTATTACACCCATTTATCTTGGGGGACACCACAAACCCCATATAAAATAACATTCTATATAGAGGATCATACACCTACATAAGTTAGTTACAATGATTACATATACCCCACCTAGGGAACATGGTGGAATGATATAGTATACCACCTCAATCTCATGGAGAGATACCAAAAACTCTATCCAAGACTAATCCCAAAGAGGGGATCATAATTCAATGCTCTGTACATAATTACACACTATACCCTCATACAAATGGACAAAGGTAACACAATCCACAGATACCAGTCATGACTAAAGTGATAGAGGGAATCAACCTACCCTTGATAAAGTAGATGTTGTATACTAGGGGTACACAACATGTATTTACAACACCAAAACTTTTCATGCCTTGAAATATCACATGAAATTTGATATTATAGAAACACAACATTTTCTATCAGGATACATAGTGTATAATGGTCAAATGAAACATAGAGTGATACCTTCCAATGATCATGTACATCTAGTTGTTCCTGTGTGCTTCAAACCATGTCTGCATATTGTGGTCGTGCTCATGTACCAAGCCATATCTGAGTACGATACTATGATCATGTAATCCGACCATGCTTGTGTGTCCGGTCATCTCATTTCCTATGTACCTCAAGGGTACACATCTAGAGAAAATAATTGATTCATATAGTGTTTGAAATGTATCACAGGATGTGTTATACATTTCTATGTGCATAAACCCTAGTGCCACAGATAATGGACTACATTGTGTGAGTAATTCATACTGACTTCCGTGTTGTTGAGAATTTTTCTACAAATCCTATGATTTTATACATGTATCACCTATGCTGAAACCACCACTGAATCCCCCAAAAATCTTTACTAAAAATTTTGGATAAAAGGCCAACCAATTATGAACCGTCATTAATGGATAAATTCAATACACCATATCCAACAGATTCACCTATCACTACTTTACTTCATTGGCATTCCAAAAACCACAACTAGGGATCTCAAAATTGTAACCTAGTCATCCACAATCATTATTAACCATAACCATTTTGTTCATATCTATCTAAAACCAATGGTATTGATAATTTATGACACATATTTCTTTCACAATGATCATTTATAGGGTGTTTGTTAAAAATTTGACCAAATTGAATACTAAATATGAACTCATGATGATGGAGGAGGGAAAATTACAAAACACTCAAGTTGAAAAAACCAGATCCATTGTTCATGTTGGACTTGATTCATTTTTATTAGATCAAAGAATGAAGGACCAAAATAAAATAATATCAATTCCCCAAAATCCTAAGTCGAAAAACCTAAAACAAAAAAGAATAAATGACTCGAGAAAAAATTGGTGGATCTGATTCACTATTTTTATTGGATAATAAAATAGAGAAATAAAATAACTAAAATCAAACACCCTACCGCTAGTTTGGATCAATCACTTATAAATATTTGTCACACATCAATGTCATTTATGAGATCTATATGATCTGATTTGAACACTGATTAGGAATCCAAAATTATTCATCATCTCACAAAGAACTCTCCTTAATATCTTCCCTCTCAATCCTCACGGTTATGTGCCTAACCCTATAGTTTGGATATAACTGGGATTATATAGAGGGGGATAGTTCATGGTAAATAGATAAAAAATGAATCAATCAATTTAATTTTTTTATTTAGTATTCTACCCATGATCACACGCAACCCAAGAATTTGATGCACTCCAAGGTTATATCATTTCTAGGGTAAAACACACATTCTAGATTGAATTAAGGACTTGGATTTCCCATCATAGGTCCTTTCTAGAGTTATTCCATTATTTTTGAAAAATATTGTTCATATGATATAAAATTTTAAAAAAATTTATATCAACTTCGAGGCTCTAGGGGCCTTAGAATCTCAAGTTTCTTTAGTTCACAGATCCAAAAATAATTTTTAAAAAATATATTTAAATTCATACATGGAACAAATGAGAGGTTACATTCTTCGGAACTTAAGTATATTCATTCCAAAAAGTAAAAAATATACTAAAAATATGTGGGTAATAAGATAACATCTGGGTAACCTACTACTAGGTTCTCTCCTGAAGATTCTCATGTAACCATTAGATTTGTACCAAGATAATCACTCACCACAAAGGATATTTTCCCGCCAATCTTAGATATTTACTTGGTGCTCTGCAATGGTATCCCCATTCTCAATGTCTAGATCACAAAAATCAATAACATACAATGGGTTGTGTACATACATCCTCAACTATGACACATGTAAGAATTTGTGTACCTGGTCCAACAATCATGGTTAGTCCAAGTGATACGCTGACTCACCAACCCTAAAATATGTCTAGAAATGGCTAATGAATCTAAGAGATAACTTTCCACCCCAGTGATATTTTTTCAATCCACGCAATGGTGAGAACATAAGTAACATGTGGTCTCTCATCTCGATCTCTAAACACCTTCATCATTGGTCTTCATAAGTCTTATGATAGCTTGGATTAATCTTGATCTACTCCTCAATGATATTTACCTTCTCTATTATTTCTCTCACTAATTCTGGGATCATGAGTAGAAACTCACCTAGATCAATCAAGTACAGTGGTAATCAGTAGGGTATCCCCTACAAGGTGTAAAATGGTTACACGTCGATGGTGGAAATGTAGTTTTTGTTGTATAAAAACTATACCAAGGTTAGTTTAACTTCCCAACTTTGATCAAATCCCAACATACAATCCTACAACATCTCCTCTAGAACCAGAATGTATTGATAAATATGTCTATCTTTCTAGGGGGGAAATTCCATGCTCAATTAAATGTATTTCCCAAACGCCTACTATGATCCTCTACATATTCATGAAATGAAGATATTATCACTATCTAAAGTGATCGTTGAGGGAATTCCATGAAGACATACTATCTCTCATATGTAAAGGCATCCCAATATCTCTACTAAACCCTTATCTTGGAAAACTATGAAGTGGGATATCATTATTAATCAATATACGATCACTCTGATAGGATCATGTCCATTAGAAGTTCATGGTATACTAATCACGATTTCCATAATTATACCATCCCACTTCCAACTCTAGAACCACAAGGAGTTGAGATAAACCTAAAAGAACTTGGTGCTCATCATTCACCTATTGACAAGTGAATAACTGAGAGGCAAACTCTAATACACACTTCTTCATCCATGGCCACCAGAAATTATGATGAAGGTCTTTGTACATCTTCTCCACACCTAAATGTTCCACCAAGGGAGATGTATAAAACTCCCTCAAAACAACCTCACTCAACATCATTATCACCATCATCCTTACTCTTAAAAGTATGAAACAATCCCACATTTAGATAATATTTCATAAGAACATCCAGTGGATATCTAAATAGGTAAGGTCTCACAATCAGTTTCTCAAAGATGAGCCTCCCAAACACATTGTAGTAGAATTGAGGTAACAACCATTAACTACAGGTAATAATAACTATCCTCATCCATTAAGTAAAACTACAATGAGGCTAACTGCTCTGATTCTTTAGTTAAAAAATATGAAAAATATCTCATACATAGTGAATATAACACCACATTCTCCTTCTAGGGAGTTAGACTCTCCTGAATTGAAAACAATAGAGGAAATGTCGCAGTTATATCTATCTAATGTTGATATAATTTTTTAGAAGATATTCTTGAGATTATTTTGGAATGAGTGGATAATATACTGCTCACCCATAATGTAGTGTCTCCACATCTTCTGGGTGAAGACTACTACTTCCATCTCTAGATCATGGTTTGTGTAGTTACGATCATGTGGTATCAGCTGTTGAAACACAAAGGAAATCATTTTCTACATATGAATCAGAACACATCCATGTAAGTACCCTATGGAATAATAGAAAATTACATATTCAACACCCTCCTTAGGCTTTCTCAAGATGCGGGATCTCATGAAACTCTACCGCAACTCCATAAATTTATTTTATATCCTTTCTATCCACACAAAAGGTTCCCCCTTCTAGATAAAAGAAGTAAAATGTATTTATACCCTATAAAAATCATGCATGAATCTCTTATAGTATTCTACAAACCCATGGATTCTCTACACCTCCATCACAATCTTAGTTGACTCCCAAGTTAACATAGCCTCAACCTTTACTGGGTCCACCATTACACCATTTGGTAAGAAGAAATGTCCTAGATAGTGTACCAATAAAATCTAGAACCGACTCTTTGAGATATTAACAAAAATTTGGGGCTATTGGAGTATTTCTAAGACTATACTCAAGTGTCTAGTGTGCTCATCCTCATAAGGTGAGTACACTAGAATTTCATCAATTAATACTACCAAAAAATGGTCTAATAAAGGACGAAATATCTGATTCATGTGTCTCATGACCACTATTGTGAGTTCTTTAGGATAAAATATATTACCATGTACTCATAATGACCATATAAGCATCATAATTTTGTCTTTGGTATGTCCACATCTCTTACTCAGAGTTGGTGATAACCTGATCTAAAGTGTATCTTCGAGAACTATCTCTCCCCTATCAACTAATTAAATTGGTCATTGATCCCAAATAGTGGTAACGTTTTCTTCATAGTCAACTGGTTTAGGTGATAGTAATAAAAAACATCAATCTCTCATCCACCTTCATAGAGAAAAACACTAGGGTTGCTCATGGTGACACATTGGGTTTGGTAAATCCCATCCTCTATAAATCCTTCAACTGCACCTTCAACTCATGAATCTCTATGGAATACATCCAATTTATTTGTTAAGATATAAGTCAAATCCTAAGGTGAAATTCTATATAGAAGTATATCTTTCATTGGGTAGGTAATCCAGACGCATCCTTAAGAAACAAATCATCATACTCTGCCACAAATTTCGGAAGTTAAAAACCCATATCATCCACTGATCCAAAGGTAATACTAGACAACTAATGGGTAATAAACTATATTCTCTTATGTATGAGCACATCCTAGTCTTCGTGAGTTTAGTTCTCACCCAAGAAGGAAAACATCATCATGTCACTAAGGATAAAGAGAATCCTCTATTTGAATCCCTCAATATGAGCATGAATTGTAACATCCCAAGCCTGACACTCCCTCACGTGACTGAGTTGAGTGGGTTATGTGACCTTAGGTGTGCCTTTCCATATTCTAGTGGCTGGTGACTATTAGAAAGTGTATAAGGAAAAATCAGTGAGACTATTCTCCCATATATATAGTATACACAAAAACTGAAATAAATAATTTATTAGTAGAAAATAGTGAAAAAAATATCATAAAAAAACATCCATAGGAGAATAAAAAATAAATCAAAAATTCAATAATAATAGAATCATGTGATGATAGGCGCAATAAAATTAATTCCATGATAAAATAAATAAAAATAAAATTCTAGATATACTAAAATAAAACTCTAAAAGATCATAGTTCCAAACCCCATGTCAATATTATCTACAAGCTTCATTCCGTCTAGAAAGAAATCAAAAACTATGTCCCTTAACCTTATCCAAACATGCATACATGAAATCTAATTGGGTACTAAAAGATGACCTAAATAGGGTGTGAGTAAAAATAAGTAGGTCAACACCACAATTTATAAAATACTTCATTTTTTTATAATAAGTTTATTAAAATGGTATTAATTAATAATTTGATACAGTATATCAAATATCCCACCAACCCTCTAGATATGTATTGACACATGAGGTCATCCAAAAATACGTCATTTCCATGAAAGATATATATATCTAGGGATAGACCATCATGCATCTGGATTATAACATCCCACTTTATTATTACATAAACTTTCATTACATTACACAAAACTGAGGATCTTTAAGGTTTAGTGTCTTGGAAACCAGGAACATAAAACATGAAAACAACATAAAACATTCTTCTTAAACACTAGAAAGGATTCTCATTAAGTTAATCCTAGGTTCATTACTTCATCTCATAACCTAGGGACATATATAAAAAAAAGGGTGAGCAAAAGGCCCAGTAAGGGAAACAAGAGAAACATTTTACATGTGAACTTGAGATACTCCAATAAGGTCATGAAAAGAACTTTAAGGCATGAGAAAGAAATCATAAGGTATATCATAATAAAAATAACGTTTTTTCATAACTTGAATATGTGGATAAAACATATAATATTGACAATCATTTCTGTTTCACCAAGGTCCATCCCCAAGGTGTTGTTAAAAATTACCAATGTTATTCACCAAGGCGTCGTTAAAAATAGTCATCTCTATAGATTAAGTCTTTACCCAATGCATTAGAGTTCTATCAGGGGGCACCCTTTACATGTCTTTATTATCATGTGAGCCACATATATCATCATAAATCATTTAATAAACAACCCATATAGCATAAAAGTAATGGGTTTCATTTCATAATCATAACGTTTTAAAAACTGCTTTAAAGACATGATCTTTGTGTCACTTTAAAACCCACAGAAAAGGAAGGCGGGTCTCATGTATGTAAATAACAGAATTTAAAATAGAACAACTTGGTATATATGTGAATACCCCTATAGAATAGATATCTTTGAGTATTCACTTAATAAAATAAAATAACTTTAGAAAAAGAGAGAGACATTTTGAGACGGAAATTCTGCAGCATAACGGCTATGTTTTGAGGTTTTAGAAAACATTGAAAAGAGAGGGGACATGGGTCAAAAAAACATAAATGACCCATAAAACAGTAGAGGGACAGAATATTAAGGATATATGAACATGTTAATGAAATTTTAAGGACATACCATTTTAAATGAAAAATTTGGAAGGTAGACAAAAATTAGATTTCTCTTATGAAAATCATGCATCCTAACGGCGTCACTTAAGCTTCAACCAAAAATGAATTGACAAGATCAAATAGGTTCTCTCATATTATGAACATAAGAGTTCAGTATGATAGATATAGAGATCATACCCCATAATAATAAAAAGTAACTTGAAAGACTTGACATGAAAGTAGAACTTTGAAAAAGAGAAGGGTGAAAGAATCCCTTAAAAATTTGGCAGCCTAACGGCGCCACTTAAACATTCTTAAAACGAATTGATGAGATCAAGAGGGGGTATCCCATCATATGAACATAAAAAGGGTAGTAAGATGAATATAAAATAACATCCTCCATCATAATAACATGGAGCATTAAATAAATGATATAAAAGAGATTACTTGAAAAGAAAGAGAGAGGTCAGATCCCTTACTTTAAACGTAACTCTTAAAACTTTTTGGTTGGGACCTTGAGGGATTGGGGGCACCTTGGGAGGACTCCTTGGGAGGTAAGGAGACCATAACTTCGTTGAGGATGATTTTTGAGTCGAAAGGATGAGAGTATGTATTGGAAGTTATAGGGAAAGTGAGGGGACAAGGCACTAATGGCCAAGGGACACCTCATTGGTGGTATTGGCAAAACCATGGGCTTGCCCATGGTATTTTCTCATGGTATTGGCCAATTGGGACACCTCATAAAATAATTCATCCCCTTTAGTCGAACATCCCTTAAAATATCTCATGACTTCATCATGAATAATTTATGATGTCATTTAACATACTGAAACCCTAAAACTGCATTTTTACTATTCACTGAAAATTCGTCTCTTAGAAAAATCCCAAAAAATTACCATAACATAATATCGATGCTCTGAGTTCAAAAATAAATTCCATTTTATAAAAATATTTTTAAAAATATTTTTAATATAATTTTTAATTAAAAATACTATTCTCCCGAAAAGGCTGATACTTGATTAATAATTTAGGAAACTGTTATTTACCCATTTTATTGAATCACATTACTTAATAAAGCTGTCTAAATTATATTAAAACTTTCTTTAAGTGAGATTACTAATCCATTTGGTCACATTACTAATCCTAAGCATAAAATCACTATTCATAATTTATTATTCATCAAAAATTAAGTTGATCTTGTTAGACTCCAAATTCCTTACTGAACGCTTTTGCAGAAGACCATTTTTTGAAAATCATTACACATCATTAATTATTTAAGGTTTACATAAATATTTTAAAATATCCTTTTTTTCAAAATTCATCAATAAAATACACCCTAAAATTATCTGGACATTTGAAATTTCACAAACTTCACTAAAGGGGGAAATCTCAATTTATTAATCCCAAAGGATTACACAAAGAAGCTATGGTATCGTCACATAGACCCTTATAACACCAGCATAAGAGCTAAGTGTAAGGTGTGCTATGGTGAGAGAATTTTAGGGAGGCTCAGATAACATTTCCCTAGTAGTAATCTCTACTAACTTAAACTTCTCCCACAGGCGTTTCCGTTCAAGCCTGACACGCTGGAGTTCGGCTTGGGCTTGGTCCAAAGCGAAGCCCAAAGATGTCACCTCCTTCCCATACTCTGATAAGTGGAATTCATAAGGTTCGAGTCTACCGAATGAAGCCATCGACTCCTCTTTCTGCATTAACCATTAACATCTCTATTAAATCGTTAAGAGTAAGTTAATATACTATTCAAAAATTTTGGGTCATTACATTCTTCTCCCCTTAAGAAATTTCACCCCCGAAATTTTATACTTCAGGCCTAGCCAAAAAGGTGAGGGTATTTTTTCTTCATTGTTTCCTCAGGCTCCCAAGTCGCTTCTTCATATTTATGAATCCTCCACAACACTTTCACAAGGTGGGTAGTATTGTTTCTTAGAACCTTGTCTCTACGGTCTAAGATCTCCACTGGCTGCTCCTCATAAGAGAGGCCATGTTCCAGTTGTACCACCTCTGGGTTCAGTACATGCGAAGGGTTGGGTATGTACTTCCTCAAGAGAGATACATGGAAGACATCGTGAACTTGAGCTAGGTTTGGTGGAAGTGATAGATGATATGCCACTTCTCCTATGCGATCAAGGATTTCATAAGGGCCAATGTACCTAGGGCTGAGCTTCCCTTTCTTCCCAAACCGCATGACTCTCTTCCATGGAGAAATTCGAAGGAAGACTTTGTCGCCAACACCAAACTCCAAGTCCCTTCGACGGTTGTCTGCATAGCTCTTCTGCCGACTTTGAGTAGCCTTTATGTGTTGTTGGATGGAATGAACCTGTTCTGTCATCTCTTGCACAAGATCAGGCCCAAGAATCTTTCTATCACCCATTTCATCCCAACAAGTAAGAGTTCTACATCGCTTTCCATACAGAGCTTCATAGGGTGCCATCTGAATACTCAAATGGAAGCTGTTGTTATAGGAGAACTCAACTAATGTGAGGTGTTGATCCCATCCACCTTTAAATTCCATTGAGCATAATCTCAGCATGTCTTTGAGTGTCTGAATAGTCATTTTAGATTGGCCATTAGTTTGAGGATGATAGGCCGTACTAAAATTCAATTCAATATTCAGAGCATGTTGAAGACTTCTCCAGAATTTTGATGTGAATCTTGGATCATGATCAGACACGATGGATAGTGGTACCCCATGAAGCCTTACCACTTCCTTTACGTATATCTTGGCAAGTTGATCTAGAGAGAAATCTTCCCGAATAGAGATAAAATAGGCAATCTTGGTGAGACGGTCCACAATAACCCATATCGCATTGTTTCTTTTGGATGTTTTTGGGAGACCAGTTACAAAGTCTATAGTGATATTATCCCACTTCCATACTAGTATTGGTAGTGGTTGTAATACCCCCTTAAAAAGTTGTCATTCTTCCTTTACTTTTTGAAACACCAGGCACCTTGTAGTGTAATCAATAATCTCCCTCTTCATGTTATCCCACCAATAATGTTCACGAATGTCTCTATACATTTTAGTGCTTCCCTGATGTATAGAGAAAGTAGAGCTATGAGCTTCATCCATCAGTTCTTTCTTTTTCTCCGGAATAGATGGAACACATAGTCTTGTACGAAATTTCAATACACCTTCTTGATCAACATTGAAATCAGGGAACTTCCCATCCTTTACAGCCTCAAACATCTCCTGTAGCAAAGGATCTTCTTTTTGAGCCTTCTTGATCTTCTCTTGTAATGAAGGTTGAGAAATCATTTGGGATAAGGTTTATGATGTCGCTTCCCTTACAATTCCCATGTCCATTTTTACTAGATCTTTAATCAAGGGATCTCCTAGGATCCTCATTGTTTCCAGAACAACAGGATCTTTCCTGCTTAACACATCTGCAACTTTGTTTGCTCTTCCAGGGTGATAATGAATTGAACAATCATAGTCCTTAATAAGCTTCAACCATCTCCTTTATCTCATGTTCAATTATTTCTGTGTGAAAATATACTTTAAACTTTGGGGGTCGGTGTATATATCACATTTCTCCCCATAAAGATAGTGCCTCTATATCTTTAGAGCAAAAACAACTGCCGCTAGCTCTAGATCATGCGTAGGATAATTATGCTCATGAATCTTCAACTGTCGAGATGCATAAGCAATTACCTTGTCATCTTGTATGAGGACGCACCCAAGTCCTTTCAGAGATGCATCGCTAAAAATAACAAATCCTTCTCTGATAGAAGGTAGTGTTAACACAGGTGTCGTAACCAATCTCTTCTTCAGCTCTTGTAAACTTTCCTCGCATTCCTTTGTCCAGATGAACTTAACCCCTTTTCGAGTCAATTTGGTTTGTGGATTAGAAAGCCGTGAAATTTTTTTCACAAACCTCCGATAATATCCTGCTAAACCAAGGAAACTACAAATCTCAGTTACTGTTGTGGGTTGAGGCCACTCCTCAACAACCATTGTCTTTTCAGGGTCAATCGAGATTCCTTCATTGGTTACGATGTGGCCCAAGAAGGCCACTTGTTGCAACCAAGACTCACACTTGCTGAACTTTCCAAAGAGCCTCTCCTTCCGCAGAGTTTTCAAAATAACCCTCAGTTGATCTTCATGCTCCTCACGACTTTTTGAATATATCAAAATATCATCAATAAAAACTACCACAAAGTTATTAAGGTAGTCCTTAAAGACTCTATTCATCAAATCCATGAAATCAGCAGGAGCATTAGTCAAGCCAAAGGGCATAACAGTAAAATCATAATGCCCATATCTTGATCGGAAGGCAGTCTTTGGAACATCTTCCTTCTTCACCCTCAGTTGATGATAACCAAATCGAAGGTCAATCTTGGAGAATAATTGAGCCCCATGAAGTTAGACAAATAAATCATCAATTCTTGGAAGAGGGTATCTGTTCTTCACTGTGATCCCGTTCAGTTCTCTATAATCAATGCATAGCCGCATTGATCCATCCTTCTTCTTCACAAAGAGAACTAGTGCTCCCTAAGGAGACACACTCGGTCAGATAAACCCCTTCTCCAACAAGTCTTGGAGTTGTTTCTTTAACTCTTCTAGCTCCATATTTTCCATTCTATATGGGGTCTTTGATATCGGTTGAGACCCAGGTACGAGTTCAATGGAGAAATCTACCTCTCTTTCTAGGGGAGGTCCAGGTAACTCCTTAGGAAATACATCCTTGTATTCTTGACCAATCGAAACATCTTCTATTTGTACACTCCCTTTTCCTTCATCATCATCACTGATTAACTCCATAAAAAAGATATAGGAGGTGCTCTTAGATAGGGATCAGTTCGGGATATCTCTCCTTGGAAGATAATTGTAGGTCGTTCATTCAAGACTACTGAGATTTCCTTACTTCTTCATTTGATCTTCGCATTATACTTTGACATCCAGTCCATCCCTAGTATAATGTCAAATTCCAACATGGGAATGACTACTAGATTTGTGATAAGATTGTTCTCACTAAAGTAAATACTAGAGTCTCTAAACACTATTGATGCATGGATAATCCCACTTGGAGTCTTGACTGAAAACTCTTCCTCAATCAGTTCAGGGATTGATTCTATATTCTTTGCAAACTTGGAGGAAATAAAGGAATGCGTAGAACCAGAATCAAACAAAGTAGTTGCTAGTTTTGAGAGGACAACAAGAGTACCTGCTACCACGTAATTCAGAGATTCAACTTCAGTTTTCGTGATAGAAAAAGCACGACCTTGCTCCCCTGGCCTTTGCTGAGGTTGATGGTGATTCCCCTCCACTGCCCTCGGATTTGGACAGTGATTATCAAAGTGCCCAAGCTGTCCACACTTGAATCATTTGAATTTGGGTAGGGCCAGAACCATCTTTCCTCTATTGTTAGTATTGGGGAGTTAAGGCTTCACCTCACTATGACAATTCCGAGCAACATGGCCTCTTCTTCCACACCTGTAGCACTTGCCACTTCCGATCAAGCAGTGATCGGGATGCTTCTTCCCACATTTATCGTATGTTGTAAGTTGCATTTGCTTTCCACCTCTTCCCTGATCAAAAGTCTTCCCTAAACTGGGCCATAATGATCTCTTCTTGTCATTTGATTTATGAGACCACTATGACTCACCAAACTCTAGCTCAACTTTCATTGCACTCCGCACGATCTCCTTATAGCTATCGTAGTCCCGATTGGATAGATTCTTCCGTAGATGAGGTCTTAGTCCACCAAAAAATCTATCAACCTTCCCACTTGGATCCATGACAAATCTAGAGGTATATCATGAATTTCGGGTGAAGTTCATCTCATAGCCTCCGATAGATTTGTTCTCCTTCTTCTTCAGCATGAGAAACTCTTTCTCTATTCTCGTTCTCATGGAACAATGGAAATACTTGTTAAAGAATATTCCCCGGAACTCATCCCACTCCATAGCTTCCATCTCTCCTCGTGGCTTTGTGTTTTTGAATAGTGACCACCATTGATCAGCTTCTCCCTCTAGGCAGTAAACAACAAGGGTGACTTTTTTTTTTCGAACAAAGGAGTATAGAAAAGATCTTTTCAATAGAGCTTATACATTGTTCTACAACCAATGGGTCTGTAGATCCACAGAATGTTGGTGGCCGTTGACGCATGAAGGACTCAACAGAGTGTTGCTCCCTTCGTGGTGAGGTTAGCCTCTCAACTTGATTCAATATATTACTTATAACTTGAGTCAGTTGGTTCATCATTCGCATGAATGTTTCCATTCCAGCTTCTATCGGAGGGCAGTCAACACATGGTGCATTGCGGTCACCATCTGCACGGTTCCTCCTATTTCCAGCCATTTTCTAAAAGGATAAAACCTTAATGAGAATCTTATTTTATTTATGATTCTTTTAACAAAGACTTCATTCTTAGACAATTATATTTCTCTATAATTCCTTCATAATGATTCCTAAAAAGTTTGTGATTAACCAAACATATCCCATAGGAGTGTCGTAACTAAGAGTACAGCAAGCCCGTTATCATGCACCAGTTCCCATTCGAGTCTAACTCAAAGCGGTGTTTTCGGGTTTTACCCTTATGTACATCTGTGCCAGAGCCGCCTCTACCTGGTTGTATCCAAACAGGGATGTATTTGTTTGATAAAACACTTACTCAATACTTACCAAAATACCAGGAAGTTTTCCTATATTTAAAATTTTCTATAGGGTTCTTCCTAAAGTTTTTATATCCTAATTTCCACAAATAACTAAACCATCCTTTGATACCAACTATATCATCCAGCCTTTTTATTACATAAACTTTCATTACATTACACAAAACTGATGATCATTAAGGTTTGGTGTCTTGGAAACCAGAAACATAAAACATGAAAACAACATAAAACATTATTCTTAAACACTTGAAAGGCTTCTCCTTAAGTTCATCCTAGGTTCATAACTGCATCTCATAACCTGGGGACATACATAAAAAAAAGGGTGATCAGAAGGCCCAGTAAGGGAAACAAGAGAAACATTTTACATGTGAACTTGAGATACTTCAATAAGGTCATAAAGAGAACTTTAAGGCATGAGAATGAAATCATGAGGTATATCATAATAAAAATAACATTTTTTCATTACTTGAAGATGTGGCTACAACATTTAATATTAACAATCATTTTTGTTTCACTAACATCCATCCCTAAGGTGTTGTTAAAAATTACCAAGGTTATTCACAAAGGCGTCGTTAAAAATAGTCATCTCTAGAGATTAAGTCTTTACCCAATGCATTGGAGCGCTATCAGGGCACACCCTTGACATGTCTTTATTATCATGTGAGCCACATATATCATCATAAATAATTTCATAAACAACCCATATAGCATAAAAGGAATGGGTTTCATTTCATAATCATAACGTTTTAAAAACTGTATTAAAGACATGATCTTTGTGTCACTTTAAAACCCACAGAAAAGGAGGGTGGGTCTCATGTATGTAAATACCAGAATTTAAAATAGAAAAACTTGGTATATATGTGAATTCCAATATATAAGAGATATCTTTGAGTATTCACTTAATAAAAAAAAGAACTTTAGAAAAATAGAGACACATTTTGAGACGGAAATTCTACAGCATAACGGTTATGTTTTGGGGTTTTAGAAAACATTGAAAAGTGAGAGGACATGGGTCAAACAAACATAAATGACCTATAAAATAGTATAGGGACAGAATATGAGGGATATATGAACATTGTAATGAAATTTTAAGGACATACCATTTGAAATGAAAAATATGGAAGGAAGACAAAAATTAGATTTCTCTTATGAAAATCCCGCAGCCTAACGGCGTCACTTAAGCTTCAACCAAAAATGAATTGACAAGATCAAATAAGTTATCTCATATTATAAACATAAAAGTTCAGTATGATAGATATAGACATCATACCCCAACATAATAAAAAGGAACTTGAAAGACTTTACATGAAAGTAGAACTTTGAAAAAGAGAAGGGTGAAGGAATCCCTTAAAATTTCGGCAGCCTAACGGCGCCACTTAAACATTCTTAAAACAAATTGATGAGAGAAAGAGGGGGTATCACATCATATGAACATAAAAATGGCAGTAATATGAATATAAAAGAACAGCCTCCATCATAAAAACAAGGATCATAAAAGAGATTACTTGAAAAGAAAGAGAGAGGTCGGATCCCTTACCTTAAGCGTAACTCTTAAAACTCAATGGTTGGGACCTTGAGGGCATGGGGTCACCTTGGGAGGACTCCTTGGTAGGTAAGGAGACCATAAATTCGTTGAGGATGATTTTAGAGTCGAAAGGATGAGAGGATGGCTTGGTATTTATAGGTAAAGTGAGGGGACAAGGCATTAATGGCCAAGGGACACCTCATTGGTGGTATTGGAAAAACCATGGGATTGCCCATGGTATTTTCCCATGGTATTGGCCACTTGGGACACCTCATACAATAATTCATCCCCTTTAGTCTACCATACCTTAAAATATCTCATGACATCATCATGACATAGTTATGATGTCATTTAACATACCGAAACCCTAAAATTGCATTTTTACTATTCACTGAAAATTCATCTCTCTTAGAAAAATCCCAAAAAAAAATACCATAACATAATATCAATGCTCTGAGTTCAAAAATAAAGTCCATTTTATAAAAATATTTTTCTAAATATTTTTAATTTAATTTTTAATTAAAAAACTCTATTCACCCGAAAAAACTGATACTTGATTAATAATTTATGAAACTGTTATTTACCCATTTTATTAAATCACATTACTTAATAAAGGTGTCTAAATTATATTAAAACTTTATTTAAGTGAGATTACTAATTTATTTGGTCACATTACTAATTCAAAGCATAAAATCACTATTCATAATTTACTATTCATCAAAATTTAAGTTGATCTTATTAGACTCCAAATTCCTTACTGAACACTTTTGCAGAAGACCATTTTTTGAAAATCATTACACATCATTAATTATTTAAGGTTTACATAAATATTTTAAAATTTCCTTTTTTCCCAAAATTCCTCAATAAAATACATCCTAAAATTATCTGGACATTGGAAATTTCTCAAACTTCACTAAAGGAGGAAGTCTCAAGTTATTCATCCCAAAGGATTACACAAAGAAGCTACGGTCTCATCACATAGCCCCTTATAACACCAATATAAGACCTACTTTTAAGGTGTGCTATGGAGAGAGAATATGAGGGAGGCTCAGATAACATTTCCCTGGTAGTAATCTCTACTAACTTGAACTTCTCCCGCAGGCGTTTCCGTTCAAGCCTGACACACTGAAGTTCAGCTTGGGCTTGGTCCAAAGCGAAGCCCAAAGATGCCACCTCGTTCCCAAGCTCTGATAAGTGGGCTTCATAAGGTTCGAGTCTACCGGATGAAGCCATCAACTCCTCTTTCTTCATTAACCATTAACATCTCTATTAAATTGTTAAGAGTAAGTTAATATACTAATCAAAAAGTGTGGGTCGTTACATGGATGGATCATCCATGTCGGTGGATGATTCTCTTGATGGGGATGAATTTCCCATAGAATATAATGCACAAGTTTTTGCTTATGTCCTAAAATCAAGAATATCTTCCACAATAATATAGAATAATCTAACCCCATTCCCTTAGGCATCTAGTGACTATATAACTTACCCTCAAGTGGTTTGTATCCCAAGCATCTTTCCCTCAGGTATTACATGACCCATAAAGCTCTCCCTTAGGTGTAAATATAACCATGCACCATTCCATTAGGCAACACATATATTTCTCCCATTCACACATCACAATTACATTTCATCATAGTTAATAATCTCAAATAAACATATAACAACCATCCATAAGTAATCCATCACAGTAGATTCAATCCAAGACAAAAATAGAAAATAGAACACATGGATAAGAAATAAGAATATGAAGAACATTATCATAATACTTAAGGGTAAATTAATCCAATTACCATTAATCTTATACAATCACATTTCATTTATCATTATATCCAAAATCCATTAACTTTCTAATTAAAAGATTTTATTCTAGGTGATTCTATCTTAATAAAAAAAATTCCATGATATTCCAGTTAATAATTTCAATAAATTTTAAAAAATAACTTTATATCCAAAACAAAAATCAAAAATGCTAGTTCATTAATAAATTAAAGGGTAGTCTCACCCTATGGGTGGATGTATGACTGGTCTTAGCACCCATGAACCAAATGAGATCCAATGGGAGGTCTCATCATAAGATTTTCGTATAGAAATGGATTATCCAGTTAGTCAAGTTTCTTTCACGACATGGAATTAAATCATTTTACATAAATGGATAATCGAAACAGACCATATGGATTCATTCTAGACTACTTTACTTTAAATTAGATTGGTTACCGGAAATCCTCAATATTCGGCATAAATATTGAACTCTTTCTTCCTTCCCTTCATCAATGTGTTGAAAGTGGGTTCCCTAGACCCAACTTGTATTGTAATTTGATTACCACTACATGTAAGAAGTTTTTTATAATACATGTGTTTATATTTCCATAATATTGTAGATACTTCTCCATCCACTTTTCTTATAGAAATTTTCTTATATTACATGTTGTATCAAAGGGTTATAGCAGATCCTAGGATATTTGGAGAACCCCGAGATTCTATGAAAATGTAATCTTAAATTAATGTCCTATGGTCCAATTACATCATTCTGAAAGGACGTAGATGATGTGTAACCATCAGGTGTTGGGGGATCATAATCATTGATACTTTATCTCATCAAGTTCTCACTTGATTATCTCTAGTAGTTGATATCATGCGGACAGACATGCATAATAGGAACACCACATGTTTCAGGTGTCATTGGTTGTTCCTATCTATGGGCATGTGTAATGGTCTCCAGACTTGAGATCATTATCAATGTATGTCATTCAATTATGTACTTTGTTTCATGGAGAAAACTAGGGCGATAAAGTTGTGAATAGGTAGTTTGTGTTGGGTACGTTATTAGTGACATGACATTGATTGAATGATCAAGATAGGGTTTGTCACTTCTGAGTTGAGAGAGAGATATCTCGAGCCTTGTTGATTAGGATGGTTTTACCTTCATTAAATCGATGGAATGATAGAGGAAGGTAAGACCATCTAGAAAAATCAACAAAAAAAATAAAGCAAGATAATGGATTATGATACTAGTGTGCATTCTTCTTTATTAAGATATCGATGATGATGATATTATATTACACAGACCATGTTCATAAGAATTTAGTAGTTTCTTTAAATTTACCTTATCTCTATAGGGGCTTCAATGGGTTTCTAGACCCCGCTCTTGGTCGGTGATTATTATTCACTAATATTGAGATAAGATCTTAGAGGGTCACACACTATAGCGTTTTAATAATCTTCCCTATTCTGGGAATATGAATATAGAAATTGGTGGGACCCACCAAGGGGTCCGAGTATTATCCAGGTTCTATGGATCGCCAAGTAATAAATAATTTTTTAAATTATTCATGATTTGAATAATTTGTTTAATTTATTTATAATATGTATTTACAAGTGATTAAGTTAATACAAAGCTAAAATATTATTCGAACTGATTTAAATATCCAGGGTTCGTTTAATATTTTAAGGAGAAGTGATTCAAGTTATAGACTCAATTTTATCATGAAATATATATTTAATTATATATTGAAGTTAGTGATAAAATTATAAACATTATTTATGGCATAGTTTAATTTTACATAAATAAATATTTGTAATACATATAGAGAGAATATCTATTACACGGGGGCTAGGAACCCATACCAGGTATTCTAGATATCCTCTATATATGTAAGAGAGAGGCTCTCTCCACATAACTATTCATGTGTCAAACATGAGAGCCTCTATATCCTCCTATATTCTAGAGAGATATTCTCTCAAGCAAGGAATAACTTCAATCTAATCCTTCTTGGATCGAAGTATCTTGCCTTGCGGTGATCATCGTTGCGTGTGTGGATGATCTAGAGGGATTTGACGTAAGAGTCTTCAAGAAATAGTCACTATCATCCTGTAGAGAACTTTCACAC
Source organism: Viscum album (assembly GCA_963277665.1). NCBI lineage: Eukaryota > Viridiplantae > Streptophyta > Magnoliopsida > Santalales > Viscaceae > Viscum > Viscum album. Next base: position 728,979,704 of record OY728167.1, on the reverse strand, counting down.
ATCACATCCAAACAAGGTATATGTTCAATTTTATTCTTGTGATCTGATAAATCCATGTGTGGTCCTCAAACCGTATTGGGATACTTCACGGGAGTCGACATTGTATCATTTCTCTGGTGATGCGAAAAATTTTAAATTCCCGACCCATCAGCTTGTGCTATGTGTCCCATTACCTAGAACAATGAATTCAATCTCACAATCCATAGCATGATGATCCAATGAGATCAATACTTTGGACCAATTATAATTTTTTTAGGTCAATGCTAGAGAGGTGTGTAATTAGTGGATATTCACATGATCAAAATGTATGCTGTTATGGGTTTTTAAGACTTGGTACGACACATTTAAGGCATAAATGGGTGGTTTACATCATAAACCATAAATTTTTATATATTTCCCAAAAAACCTATGTCTTTGGCCTAAAAACTGAATAAAAATGATTTTATGTTGTAAAATGTTATTTTATAGTGTAATATCAGAATTAGGCTCGGATCGACACTTTTATGGTGTGTTCGGTTTTATGGTGTTGATCCAGAATATTTGTGTCATAAATTATAGATTTAAGATATAAATTGACCTACAAATAAATTTATAGCTTATTTATCCTACAGAAACTATATAACTTACTACTACATGGACTAATGTGTGATTACTAAGACTTACATTTGAAACAACTTGACATAAAGATGTTTAACCAAAAATGTAAATAGATATGTACCTAGAAAAAGATATCATCCAAAAACATCCCCATCATATAATATATGGTTCTCAAAAACATCTTCAAGTATCACTATGGGGTATCAGCAAACAATTTTTTCCACTTGTTTTCAAGTTAGACTCCCTATCCTGGGTCTACTCTTTCTCAAATCCATGTTGCCACAACACTCTCCCAAGATGTACGGTCTTCCCCTAAAGATTATTCTCACTATGGTATCTAGTATTTATGAGTTTCCCCTCAAAAGACATATCAGTACCTGGTTGTATGTTCTAAATTTCCATCACATGATATGGGAGAAGATGTTATATCCAAATATGTGACACATGAAACACATCATACATGGAACTATAAGGAAATGGAAGGGATAAACAGTATTTCCTTGGATCAACCCTTTCCAAAAACTCGAAAAACCCAACAAACCTGGGTGTTAGACTTCCCTCTTTCATGATACAACATTTCCCCGACCTAGGAGAAACCTAAAGGAAACCCATTGATAGACATAAAACTAAAGAGTTCAACCTTGATATCCATCATATTATTTCTAACTGTTCTATATAGTCACCAATTACTGCTTTCTGATCAATTAAACCTACTGATATGTCTCCTGCATGAGACTAGGTCCATCACACACTGACTAACCTACCTCTATCCACCAACGAGTCAAAAAAAATGAACTTCCATGCAAGTATTTAAAAGGAACCATTTTTATTGATGCATAGATGCTATTATTATAATAGAACACCAAAAATTCTATATGGTGCTCCCAAGAGAAACAAAAATAAAATCTAAAGGCTCCCAATATATACTCTAAAATTTTAATTGTCTACTCAGATTGGTAGATGGTATGAGGGTGAAAGGATATACTCATAATAACTTGTGATAGGAGAGACATTTTAACACCCTATGAATTCTAAGATGTGAAATTAAGATATTTTTAATAAATGACACTCCTTAGAATATGGTGCAGTTGAACTATCTACCACACATAGAAACTACATAGATCATCAATAGTGGACGACTCCTTGATAGGAAAAAGAGGGATACCTATATTATTCTATACAAAATCATCCATACTATATTATTCGTGTGATATTTATTGGTTAATCCTATAAAATAATTCATAGTGACACTATACCACTTACACTATAGAGTTATAAGAGTTCGTAACAACATAATAGGACTCTAATATGCAACCTTCACATGATTATTGGTGAAACATATAACCACAAAACCTTCTATTTCTTTCATCATTCCTGGCCACCATTACTATCTATGGAGATCATGATATAAATTTGTTAGAAAACGATTTACCACCCATCAAGAAGCATGAAACTCTGTCATCAGCTTCTTGCATAAACCCATAGTAACCCAGACACATTCATAGAAAATAAGGACATCATAGCTTCCAAGATACCATCTTGATAGTGGATCCCCATCATATAAGTTATCCCTTATAGATAATCCCTCTAAATAAGATAACTACACTTTCTTGAACCGGCCAAAAAGCATGGTTATAATCGATGTTTAAGTCAAATATACCCTTCCCTAAGACTCCTGAACAAAAATATGTGTGTCCTAAAATAGAAACATGACCTTCCACTCATTTAAAGACTCACACACTACCTCTATCTGAATCTTTCATCTCAATGCATCAAAAATGATGTTTCCCTTTCCTGGTGTGTAATCCAGATAAAATTTGAAAGATTGCAGACACTTGACCCACCACTTATATTAAACGTTTAGGTTATAATGAGAAGATATGTACTTGATGCACTTATGGTCCATGTACACTATAAACATATTACCCATTATATTTTGTATCCAATATATCAGGGCATTTAATATCGCTGCTATCTACAAATTTTTAGTAGGGTAATTCCTCTCATGCGGCATCATCTGTCTTGAGACATTGGTAATCTTGTATTAGAACTGCTCGGATTCCAACTCTGTATGTGTCACTGTACCTGATATAATATTTTCCTATAATATGAATAGTGAGGATTGTTTTTGATGTTAGTATACTCTTCATCTCCTGACTGACAAATATTTTTTTTATTAAGAAACACTTTTAAAGAAAAGTGAGAAACCGAAAATCCCAACCTTACAAGTATAAAAACCAAACACAAAAGTAACCAAAAAAACATACCAGATCTTCCTCACCCCAATAGTTGAAACATGGTAAGAAACTTTCACTGATGCCATGTCACTCGGCTTGCTGTTCCATGCAAGGATGCATGGGCCCGGTATCGATGGCAAAGTCATGCCCTCTCAGACTTCCAAATACAAATGAGATTTATCGGTGTCAGAAAGAGCTCAATCCCCATCTAAAGTAGATCCTAGAATTTTCCAGCTATGAGTAAAGAAAAGGACAACACCACAAACCGCACAACACAGAGAACCAAACATTCCAGACCGAAGACACCCCAACCCAAATATGAAAAACCACCCAATTGACTAGGAGAATTGAATATTAAACTAAGCTTACCAGAGACCATATCCTGAAACAATTGCCAAGATAAACAAGAAACCTGTATGTTTGGGGAATCTGATAGGATCTTTTCAAATTCCGAGGCCATTTGGTCCCATGATTTTATATACTCCTCAATGTTGATATTCCCTTTGTTGAAACCCCAAACAAGGATTAGGTCATTCTTGTCAATCCAAGAATATTGTTCCTCATTGAAGGTTGATCTTAAGGTTCTCCCCATCATGGAATCAACCTCCTTCTTAGAAGCATTGAGCCATAGAACCTATTTAGACATTTCCTCTTCACCGATAAGCAATAACTCCAATGGATGCCCACCTTGGACACCATCCATCCGAGTGCCCACCTCCTCTGAGGTCTCCCTTTTCCCATTTGTCTTCCTAGACAATCTGGTCTCCAAAGGGGGAGGCAAGGATGAATAGTCCCTCCTTCTCCTCCTCCTTGATTTACTTCCATTCTCCTGAGATGGTGTTCCAGCTTCCGAGTGAGAGCGTTCACCCCCATTGCATTCATTCTTATGCCCTCCCCCAATGTCAAAAAGTAATAATATGCATGGAAAAGCCTTCCTAAAGTCGTGAATCCAAACCATGACCATGCCATGAAACCTAAAGAAAAAATCCTCTACACATCATTACCATACCAGACATGTCATGAATCAAGTAAAAGACTTGGGTGAGAAATCTGTGAAGAATCCACTGAAAAATCATTTAGATATGAGTAAAACATCGTGAATGACTGTGTAGAGACCCGAAGCTTGACGTACATGGACATTACATTACTTTTTCGGAATACTTAGTACATAACAAAAACACACACATAAGGATCGTAATAGTTTAGTGTCTTTGGAAACTCGGAATATAATCTTCTAATCGTGGTTAAAGATCTTCAAAATATCCCATAAAGATCTTCCTTTTTTTACCTAAAACCTTTCTTTATATCCTAGGGAAAAGAAAACATAAAAAGGGTGAGCTCAAATGCTCAGTAAGGGTAAACAAAAGAAATATCAATCACATCATATTCATAAGAACATGACATTTTGGAAATCTTAACCTGCAAAAGAGAGCATAATTTCATAACATGGGATAAATCATAGTAGTGAAATGAAATCCCAATAATCATAACTTAAAACATGAAACTTTGTGGCATACACACATAATCATAGAGAATCATATCTTATTAGTCAAGACTCGTTGCCAAGACTATCTTAGTGGACAAAGTCCATTTCTGAACCGATTTACCCTCATTTCAGTCCTGTTTCACTGAACCGGTATAACCTACCATTCTAGCCATGTCTATATCATGAGATATAAAATCTTTACCCAATGCATAAGAGGGAGATATAGGTCCCACCCATCTCATAATGATACCATTCTTATGTGTGCCACAAAATCATAAATCATACATCATTTCATAACCCATGTAATAAAAATGGGATTCTTAAACAACATGACATCATAAAATAATTCATATAAGATAAAGGAATTCATAAAAATAATTCCATCAAAACATAATAAAATCAATTTAATAATAGGGATAGAAACAGAACCCTATATTATCTTAGATGGAAAATAATTTTGATAAAACACTTGAACTTCATTCTTGAGGAAAATATCCTTTCTACTTCAAAAACACTTTTCCTTTCTTAACATGTCATAAAATTTTAAACTAAAATAAGTTGATTAAAAATAAACTTGAAAACTTGTAAAGGAATATTTTTGGAAATAATGGTTTAAAAATCCATTCATGCCATAAAAGTTAAAAAAATCATTCTTCTCGTACTTTTTTCAGAAAAGTCAAAAAGTACCTCGTACGAAAAAAGACAAAAGATTCCTTTCATATCTTTTACTAAAAACTCACCGAAGGGTAAAATTGGATTCAAAAAATTATAGGTGGATGGAAATAATATTACATATTGAGGAAACATGGATGTGGATGATAAAATACACCCCAGTAAAATCTGAAGTATAAACAATCTCGGATAAAAATGAGATTGTGATATTTCACTTACCTTAAGTCTGATTTGCTTCGTAAGTGTCCGAACCTCCTGTATAATGATTTAAATAATGTCATTAACTTATTACAGAATCATATTCATTGTTATGATATCATATATGGTTCACTTATGACTTTATATTACTCTTTCTTTTGTAAATTCCATGTTAAAGAAGCGTTTTGGGTAAAATCGTTTCATTTATCGTAGGTGTTTGGACTTGTTGTTCTTAACATTATTATTACTTATATCATGATTTACTTACTTCCATAATATAAAATATGATTTATATATCATATATATTCAGTATATATATATATAATAGATAGATAAATGAAATGAAACACACCGTTCATGGAGACAGTAGTCCATACGTACGCATGAACGCTGTTTTCCATTCCTTATTATCTTGAATGGAAGTAAGTAGATGACATATATATATATATATATAAATCCAGTAGATTTACCATGTCATATATTTCATTATTATTCATTATATATACTTTATAATCATTCATGAATGGTTATTGTGGAGAATGAATCTCATCGCGTCGTGGAGACGGTAGTCCGTACGTACGCACGAGCGATGATATCGTTCTCATGATCGTGAACTTGTGTTGAATTGTATGTATACTATTTCAGTATCAATATCACTTTATAATAATCTTATATAGTTACTCATTACACCATTATACCCATCCAATTAAGGTGGTGGCGGAAAATAGATTACACCACGGCATGGAGACGGTATTCCGTACGTACGCACGCGCGGTGATTTTCTTTTTTCCGTAGGATGGATAGAAGGTTAATTAGAGTTGTTTAATATTTATACTAACATATCAGTATATAAGAAATACTGATGTTATTACTTTATCATGAAACAACTAAAGAAGAAGAAGTTTAAGAAGAAAGAAATTGAAAAAGATCGGTAATGGATATTACCTCTTTTTGACACGCCTTCACTTAACCTCCACTTAAAGAACTAAGGATGGTCTTTAAAGATAACCAGGACCTCTAGGATGATACTAGGGAAGTGGAGAAGAGATTTTGGTAGGGGTTTTCCGAGCTTGAATGCTCAAATCGGTGTGAGGAGGAGAGGGAGGAGGTGCCCTTTTATAAGGGAGGAGAGGGGTACCTTTGGAATAACTAAAACTATTATTTTATTATAAAGTCAAATTCGGTTTTAAATAGCTCCAAATTGATTTATTTCTAAGCTAAGGTGGGGATGGGTCGAAATATTCTCATCCAATATAATCTAGACAAGTTTAGGTTATTATTTTAACCTTATCAATTAGATTTAACTCTAAGTTAAATAATTTAACTTTTACCGTGTCTTTTTGTTTTCTTACACTATATGGTTAATAAACTTACTATATCAAGCCAAACGAACCCCAAGTTGTTTATTATTAATATATATAACCTTATCTAAGTCATTTGGCCGAACCTTAGATTTTTAGGAATAAAATAACAATTACTAATATAATATTTGTTTTAAAAACTAATTTATGTCAATTTTGACACTATTTGGTACATGATTTTTATGAAATTCATAACAGAATGATAAGTTCAAACTAAGTTACTTAAATCAACAATAACATGTCCTATTAACCTATAAAATTAGTGTAAGTCATAAAATGTCTCAAATTACATTTATTTGGGCATTTATAACATCAATTATGTTAATATTTTCTTAAAAAGGTAATTACTGCATCATCGTTGTGTCATAAATAAATTAACTTATTTAATGTCTAAAAATTACAAATAAAATATCATTATATAGGAAATCGTTTTAGATTTCTAATGAATATTTATAATCGAATTTATCTTATGTATAACCCTATATTAAAAATGATTTACTTATTAAACATTGATTTTAACTATTTTAACCCTTCTTTAAATAAATTAATAATAAATGTCCTAATCTAATCCAAGTGGGCTTAAATGGTCATATTTTATTACCAAGGTTGTTTTTGGTCGAATTACACATATCCAATAGAATTAGGACATGTGTTAGGGTAATAATAATATCATTTTTACCCTTAATTACCCTATTTACTTTTAACCGTGGTAAAAAAAAGTCAAAAGTTACTATTCACCAAAAATTATTTTCATCACATTGAACCACATTTTAGTCCTTGATATTAACTGTGTCTCTCAGATTTTTGAAATTCCACTCACAGAAGAGGTAAAATTAAGTTTTATGAAAAATTCAGTTTTTTTAACTACCACTTAGTGGTTTCACTATTCATCAAAAAATGAACGTTTCCAGAAAAATACAAAAAATTAGGCCTAAGCTATATTTGATATTATGAATTCAAAAATGACGTCTATTTTACCAAATTCAAAACATATCAGTTACATTAATTAATTTAAAAATTAATTCCCGTCGTCAAAACAAATAGCGTGTTTTTGAGAGATAATAACTATCAAAAGATTGACACTTGTTTATGTCTGGTTTAAATGTGAAATTACATCCAATGACCAACATTGTATTAAATTGTAAAAATATATTCTAAATATACTTTAAAACTACTCAAATTAATAATTTATCACTATTAATTATTTCTATTAAAAAAGTTGTTTTTAATTAAAATTTAGTAATTTTCACTATTCATCAGAATATGAAAGTTATCCGAAAAGTACCAAAATTTCACCCTAAGCTAATTTTAATATTCCGAATCCAAAAATGAAGTCCATTTTGAAAAATAAAATTTACAAAATTTCAAAAGGTGTTTATTACTATTCATAACGGCTAGTTTTAATAATATTTTAATAGCATATCGTTGTTTAGTGAAACTCGATATTGCGTACTACACACGCTATCGAGGAAGGTCGTAATTGCGTGTAATGCAAGGCAAGTCAAGGATGTGTGTTGTGCAAGCTCCTTTTGGTGTAGCTTACAACACAAGACATGAAATTAAAAAGAATATTTTTCATAAAATCTTGGGGTGTTACAGACTTTCTCACGTCGTATACCAAGTCAAACTTTTTAAATTCATGAGAGACCCACGTGCCATACTGGCTATCAAAAATCCACTAAAACTGATGCGGATCAAGGCTACACATCGGGTACCTATGGTACACGTCATGACGAAATATGCCTATGTAAGCAATGGAGCGGTATAGAATTTTATATGGAATTCCATACGTGTTTCTCTTATCCCTTCATCTCCTTTGTGAATTATTTCACCCTTTCCCCTCTCAAACTCTCAAACTCTTAGTATTTGTGCATTTTTTATTAATCTAAGAGTTGTGGAGCTTCTGTTCTTCAATAGATCCAATTCCCCCTATCGAATTTAGTTTCAATTTTCATATCTATTTGTCAAGTAAGTCTTTTATTTATAATTTTTATTTACTTAGTGCACATTTATTTTAGTTATCATTCCCAAACCATTTTCATGATCCTGATTCCATTAATCAATCCATCAATCATGATTTCTTCCATTTATTTAATTCTATTCTGCCCTTCCATGAGGAGCTAAATTTCTTAGGACTAGGTATCAAGCATTTTATTTTCATAACTATATATTCCTTTAAATCTAAACTTCTCAATCCTACTTGAATTATTAACTAGGATATGAACCCCCAATCTATCTCATTTGTGTGAACGTCCTTTACCATGGGATGATCAAACAAATGACCCTATCTTAATTGGAATAGACTACGATACGACCACTATATTAGGAAACATTCTGCCAAAAGAATCCAAACTTAATGCACCTAGGATCTCGTTATCTCCCGACCAAAGAATAGTTTCGTCATAGGTAGAACTAGGAGGCTAAGAACAAAGTCAACTAGTGATCATTGTTTTCATTGCAGACTAAGATATAGGATCCTGCCAATTTTAGAATTAAAGTACATACTTCACTCAGATATACGACTTGATCTCAACCCCTCATTCATCATTTAAATTCACCCCAGAATAGAAGTTAGACCAAACTACAAAATAGGGAATTCTAGAAAGGACTTCCCTATAGGTTTAGGAATCAGAATTTTCCAAAATCAAAATGGCAGTCTCCCTATGGACTCGACCCCATAATTCCAGTACACTAATTCTCTATAGTTAGTGAAAGTTTGGGACCAAATATAAATTCTAAATTTGATAACAGTTGGAGGAAGTAATAACACCACCACGTGAGAGCCGCCAAATTTATGGCACCATTTCTAGGGAGGCAACACTACTTTTGAAAATAAAAGAACTCTGGTTTTTAAACCTAGGATTACCTTTCCCTGATCCCCTTTCTTCTTTTCCAAATGTCATTGGGTCCAGTTGTTCTCTTTTTTGTGCATGTATCAAGGACCCTTGACCCAGTCAAGGAATCTTGAAGCACATGAACCATTAGCCTTAAATCCTGAGATCGAAAGGCATTTGTCGTCACTTTTTCAGTCAGCAATGGATGAGAAACATCACCCTCTGGGACACAACCCACCAAACCATCAACTCATTGATGGAAAACCTCACATACACCCAGAGAATACCATCATGGACTATGGTTTACCATAGATCCATGGTGCGACATCAAGTATAGTTCGTCCAACTATCCAATCCTATATGTTTTAAATTGAACTTGGACCCATTCACATGATACAAAACATGGGGATGTTCAGTTGTATTCAAAGAGAAGACCCCCAAAAACATATTTCTAACTTCCTGGAAGTCTTTGAAACCTTCCTCAACTAAGGAGTATCATCATATTCTATCAGAATTCCTTTCTTCACATTTTCACTCAGAGATTGAGAAAAATATTGGCCCAAAATCCAAGCTTCTGCGTCAATTACAAATTGGTATGATCTCGCAAAAAAGTTTCTCGATAAATAATTTCCACCGATCCAGACTTGGATGATTTGGAATGAAATTCAGTACATTGCACAAATGGATGGAGAATCTGAATGGTAAGCATCGGATCGATTCAAAGAACTAATGGGGAAGTTTCCAAATCACAAACATGACACTTGGAGTCAAATGAAAACCTTCTATGAAGGACTCCAACCAGAGGAACAAACAGTCATTGATGCTTCTGTTGTGGGAGGTTTGATGCTTAAAACACATGATATAGGAAGAGATATTTTGGATGAAGTATCACACAATTCCAATCTATGGAAAAGTGATTGTGGACTACCGTGACATAGAATCCACCAAGTTTATGAAATCACTCGGTTATCAGTGCAAGTCAGAGTGCTAACCAAAAAGCTTGAGTCATTTCTGATACCAACCACACAACCCCCTCCTACCTCCTAGTCATGGAGATTTAGTCATGAGAGATGTGTGATGGACTGAACTTGTATCAAGATTGAAAATAAGGATACGAAGAGCCACAAGATTGTAATTATGTTAATTACAATAAAAAATCAGTAATTTCAGAAACAACAACAATAGTCCTTTTATCAGTAATGGAATTCTTAGCAGAAACCTCAAAAAAATAAAGGATATTTTCAGCAGCGTAGTGGTCAAGATCAGTTTCGAAACTAGGGACCACTATGATATCCACCAATAATCCATGTCCTGAGACCCTAGCAGTAGAAATATCCTAAAAAACCCTTTCTGAGGCCCCAACAACAACAACAATTTCCACCCATCCAGTGAAGACCACAATAGCCACCTCCTCCACTGAAATTTAACTTGGAGAACCTCCTGATATATTTCGTCAAAAATTCAGATCAAAGGATGACCACATAAAATATGGAGATGAAAAACCAGTAAGCAGCTTTGAGAAAATTGAAGATTCAAATGGTTCAGATCTCAAAATCCTTATCTAAAATATTATCAGACACTCTACCTCGTAAAACTAAGACATACCCACTAGAGAAAGATAAGGTTGTAGTGTTGAGGAGCATAAAAGTGTTGTAATTACAAGAAGAAATCGAAAAAAGGCCACAAGAAGATCCCAACCAACAATAAAAATAAGTAGAGGAATCCATTACCACATCACCACAAGAAGAAATGCCTTTTTTGAAGAAGCAATCCCTGAAAAAATAGAAGGAACGCGTTTATGTAGAACCACCTCCATAAAATTCACCTCATCCCTTTCCAGAAAGAGTGAGGCAAGGTAAGAATAAAGATCAGTACAAAAAGTTTCTTGAAATGTTCAAAAAAATTCATATAAATATTCCTTTTTATAAATAAATCACCCAAATTCCATTGTATGAAAAATTTCTCAAATACTTTCTATAAAACAAGACAAAGATAGAATTTTAGGGAGTCATCTCATTAAACGAGGAATGCTCTGTAGTTGTACATCCAAATGTCCCACCAAATATGAGAGATCCTGGAAGATTTTCAATCCTCTGTGCGATAGGAGAATGAAAATTTGGGGGAGCACTCTATGATCTTGGAGCCATAGTTAACCAGATGTCGATGAGTATTTTCCACAAGCTAAGACTCCATGAGCTTAAGACAACAATGGTAGCATTTTAGTTATCCGATCGTTCAATTAAATACCCAAGTGGTATTCTTGAATTTGTTCTGGTTAAAATACCCAAATTCATTTTCCCAGTAGACTTTTAGGTTTTGTATGTTGAATAGGAAGGAGATGTACCGATCATTCTTGGAAGACCCTTCCTGGCGATAAGAAAGTACTTGATTGATGTTAATTAAGGATGTCTCATCTTTAGAGTCTGAGAAGAACAATAAGTATTTAACTTGATAATGGTTGTTCAACATTCAGATGATATGGTGGAATATAATGCCATCTCTCTTGCTCCGCAAGGAGAGAAGTAAATGGCTATTGAGGAAGGGGATCATGATTCATGGTCAGAAAAGGAAGAAGACCATGAATTCGAGGAATTCATCTTTATTTATCCACTCACAAAAGACACCATGCCCCTATTTATACCATCCATAATTCAGCCACCAAAGTTGTACTTGAAACCTTTACCCAGTATGTCAAAGTACTTGTATTTAGGAGAGTCATTCTCTTTACCCATCATAATCAGTTCCAAATTATCCTCAGCTTAGGGAAAAACTAGTTGATGTCCTAAAATTACACAAGAAACAAATTTCATGGGGTGTGGTAGATATTAGGGGAATCAATCCTTCAGAATTCACCCACTGAATTCTATTATAAGAGGATGAAAACCCCAAAATAAAACCTCATAGGTGGCTCACACCACCAATGAAGGAGGTTGTCAATAAAAAAGTATTGAATCTTACGGATGATAGAATAATATTTCCTATATAAGAAAGTTAATGGTTGATTCCCCTCTAAGTCATTCTCAAGAAACGATGACTCGTAGTAGAAAGGACAGATGAAAATGAACCCATTCCAATGCGCACCATCACTGGATAGAGATTTTGTGTGAACTAAAGATGTTTGAATTTATAAATAAGAAAATATCATTTTCCCTTACCAATTATGGATAAAATTATAGAGATACTAGAGTGGAATTATTTATACTGTTTTCTGGATAGCTATTCAGGATGGAATCAAATCGCAATAAACACTACGGATTGTCACAAAACCACCTTCACATGTCTATTTGGTACTTTTGCACATAGGCGCATGTTATTCGGCATGTGAAACGCACCATAAACATAACAAAGATGCCTGGAACACATATTTCATGATATGGATGAAGAATTTCATGAAATATTCATGGGCGATTTCACAGTCTATGGGAGATCATTTGATGTATGTCTAAGAAATATAGAATTGGAACTCTAAAACTGTGAGGAGAGCATCTTAGTCCAGAATTGGGGAAAATGTCACTTCATGGTATAAGGAGGAATTGTACTGGGACACATGATCTCCAAATAAGGCATTTATGTTGATCCAAAAAATATCAAAGTTATCAAAGATCTACATGAACCATCAACTGTTAAAGGAATTAAAAGTTTCCAGGGCCATGATGGGTTTTAAAGACACTTCGTAAAAGATTTAACTAAAGTTTCACATCCAATGACACACTTGTTGTCAAAACATATTCCATTCAAATTCAATGAGAAATTTCGACAAGATTTTTAAACACTGAAAAATAGTCTGATTACATATCCTATTATCATTGCACCAAACTGGGAAAAAGAGTTTGAGCTTATGTGCCACACCAGTGACCTAGATGTAGGAGCTGTACTTGGACAACGCATTGACAATACCTTCTATCCAATCTATTATTCTATCCATTTTTAAAATAAGCACATATCAATTATACGACTACAAATAAAGAACTACTATCCTGTGTATAGGTCTTTGAAATGTTTTGTTTATACCTCATTCTATCTAATGTCATTGTCCATATAGATCATGCCACCCTTTGATACCTGATGAACAAGAAATATAAAAAACCAAGGTTGATACATTGGATTCCTTTGCTGCAAGAGTTCAAAATCATGATCAAAGACTCCAAAGGAACATAGAATTTCATTGTCAACCACCTCTCTTGATTTCCCCTAACCATAATTAACGATGATAGTGAGATTGATATTGAATTAGATTTTTCAGATGAAACATTACATAGTTTCAAGACCAAGACTTGGTTCTCATAGATGGCCAACTATCTTGCCACAAGATATCTCCGTCATTACCTCTCATATCAGCATCGGAAGAAGTTTTTTATGATTAAAAACACTCCTTTTATGATGAACCATTACTATTCAAGTGTTTTACTGATGACCTTTTAAGACGCTTCATCCTGAAGCAAGTGATATAGAATGTCATCAAAATATACCACACATCACCAACTGGTGGACATCATGTACCTAAGTGCACAGTGGAAAAAATTCTACAAAGCATATTTTTCTAGACCTTATTTCATCACGATGCTAGGGGATTCTACCATTGATGTGACAAATGTCAAAGAATGGAAAATGTTAGTAAAAGAAAATAAATTACAAAAAAACCCATTCTAGAAGTTGATGTTTTTTACGTATGGGCTATTGATTTTATGGAATAATTTCCTGCATCACATGGAAGGAATTATATTCTAGTTACAATAGACTATGTCTCAAAATGGGTGGAAGGTGAAGCAACATCACATGAGACAACAAAGGTGGTCATGAATTTTCTTCAAAAGAATGTTTTTGTATGTTTTGGATTTCCATGATTACTCATAAGTGAGCGTGGAACACATTTCTTGTACCAGACAGTGTGAAAAATGATTTAAAGATATGGAATTCAACACAATAATAGAACTCCCTATCACCCACAAACAAGTGGGAACGTTGAATTGTCAAAAACGGGAGTGGAAAAAGTCTTAGGGAAAACTATTAACACTAGTAGAAGTGATTTTATCCACATGTTGGATGATGGATTATGGGAATACCTAACTCCGTACAAAACACCGATAGGCACCACCCATTTAAACTGGTATACGGTAAACCATATCATCATCCTCTGGTGGATCTAGAAAATCATTCATTCTGGGTATTCAAAATGATGAATATATATGTAGAAAATTATATAGAGGAAAATTTATTAAAATTAAATGCATTGGAGGAAATCAGGAGAGTTGCATAAGAAAATGAATGGATTTAAAAGAAAAAAATGAAAAAATGGCACGACCGACGAATTACAAGACATACCTTCATCCCAGGGAATAATGTTTTATTATGAAATTCAAGATTAAAACTATTTATAGGAATGAAAAATTCAAGATGGGATTGTCCTTTTGATGTTTTCCAAGTTTTTCCCTATGGAACAATTGAATTTCAACAAGATGGAAGACCACCATTCAAGGTGAATGGTCAGAGGTTGAAGTTACTTCAGGATCCATTCAATAAAGGTTGTGTCATCAGCCACAAGTTCCACTAATATTTGTATGAGTCACATTCCCGACTATAAAGGGAGCTCTAACTGGGAGGAAACCCAGGTTATGAAAGTTTTAGATAAGTAATATTTGGATCGTTGTCCAAGGGACTCACATAAAAAGGAGAATGAGGTGCAGAAGGAACAGAAAAATGGTCCAAACATAGTTATATACACGTCGTGTTCACTGTGTACATAACGTGTCTCTTTCTCACCTGAGATTTCATTTTTATTCCCCATACACGATTTGAATTATATGTACACATCATGTACAAGGTCGGTTTGGTTTTTAAAAATTGAAGGTCGTGACCTGCAAGTCATGACCCGCACCACCATCTCCACCAACCCCTCCTCTCCTCCAACTCCCCCCTCTCCCATTGCACCCGAACAACCTCCCAAACCCCTACTCCACTCTCAAACCCACACACCTCGAGTTCCCTCCCTTCTCCTCTTCCCTAAACTTTCCAACCAGGCTACCCCAAGGCGGCTTGTTCTAGCGTTCCAACTGCAACCTCCTTGCGCACCACCCTCCTACTTCCATGGAGTTCACTAAACAACCCCAACCTAAGCATGCACCCTCTTCCTCCTCCTCCTTCAACTCTGAGGGCCATCAAACTACTACTAAGTGTCCCTATTATCTGTATAATTATCAGGATGACACCTCCTATCCACCCTTCGACGAGAACCTCTATTTGAACCCAGTTCTATACTTTAGAAACCCACATCATCAGGTAAATATTATTCACCTACATGGGAAGACGATGCACACCAACAAAACATTGTACTTCGATGTTCTCTCTAGGTTAAACATTTCTGATGTTTTCCTACACCTCATAGATACTTTTCATATCGACTTCATTATCACAGTATTATAGGAGACATACCAAGAGATATTCCTTGAGTTCTTGGCCCCCATTGAGATCACCAATGACTACCTACATTTTTTTCTTGGCAGCAGACCTCATCAACTTGGTTTTTCGGAGTTCAGAGTTGTTCTTGGAATATAAACTGGAGATTTCATTATCTTCAATGTTTACCCCACCCTTTAGAAATGAACAACCCATGAGAATGCACCAAACCTATGGCCTCTCATCGGCTGTGACCCCCAGTCATTTCATGACACTCGACTCACAAAGTCAACTCACCTTTGGGGGCCCATCTTGCACATCCTACAAAGATCCATGGTTTATTGATGGTTTTCATGAGGAGAGTCCCATGGAAGAGTCATCCATATGGACTTTTTGATACTAGCATCTTCCAGGGGTGGGCCACCCATTTTGCTTCAAATTTTAGAGTCCTGACTCAGAGGAAGTGAGAAACACGCATGGGTGGATCCATCATCACCCACCTGTCTATGTATCTGGGAATCTTTGATGCCTATATAACCCCCACCTCTATTGGAATCATCAAGTTTATTTATCTTGTGCTTCTCCACAAGATGCAGATTCTTGTGCGAGAGGAAGACATCTATTTTTGGACACCAGGTGTCCAGGATGCCTCACCTCAAGAGAAACCAGCCAGATCGGCAGTAGAAGAGCCACCCCAACCTACTTAGACAGCCACACTTACTACACCCATACACACCAACACCTCCTCCTACACCCCATAGATCGTACCACCACCATCCTTTCACACCCTCACCGATCTCCAGGCTAATATCAAGTGTGTTTTGGTGAATATGTACCAAATATCATCCCACCTCCATATCCAATTCATTAAGTGCACTTCATTTTCCTTTTCCCCCTCTACCTCCCCAGCTGGACCTTCTTCCTTCACAATTCCACCACCCCCTTCCACCCAACCAGACCTCCCTTCCGATCACACAGACCCTACCACCCAGTAGGAGTTCCTAGTGGAGTAGTCGTGGAGGGGAAATGGAGTTTCAACTAAGTCCATCACTGAGGTATCATTCATTGATCCAGATACCATAACCACGGCCCTAGTATGGATTGGTGCTTCACCACCCACCACCCCATCCCATCTCTATACCTCCGCTACCACACTGCCTCTGCACCTCCATCCACTTCTACTGCTGCTACTGACGTAGATACACCTGACCTGTTGATCTAGACACTAACTAGTGGGATGATGCTCGGGGTTATTTTTGGGGTAGATCTTTGATCTGAATTTGATCTTTCTTTTGGAATTTTTGGGACCCTTTTTCATGTGATTTTTGTAGATTGTTGTAGTATTCATTTGGTCTCCCACATTTGTATGCACTTTGGATATATATATTCATTTCATTTCATTTTTATGTTATATTATTTTTTCAATTTATTTTTATTTTCTTTGTATCTTTATCATGTCAAGATCCTCATAATCATCTTCCATCCTTGATGGCAAAGTCCCTCCAACGGTCTTAGAACAAATGGTACTCGATCACATCATTGAAATTCACCGACATCTTCACAAACTCTAACATAAAATTCACCACCTACAGCAGCTATCATGACCGATTATTCCATTCTTACCTCACCTCATTCATGCTCACATGGCTATAGGAGAAGTGATTAACCCACTGAAGAGACCATGTGAGCTTTTGGATACATCCTCTGGCAGCTGTAAGTGGTAAAGGAGCATCTGAGCCGGTGGACCATCTGACAACAATCTTCATCCACCCGTCTGGATGATGATGTTTATTTAGTGCTTTATGGGAGGCAACCCATAGTTCATTTCTTGTTTTTCCGGTCATCATGGCCATGTATTTTTAATTTCCTTTTCATTATTCATTTTGTGTCTCTTATGGAGATACATTTTAAAACTATAAAAATTTGAATAAAATGACTTTCCCACTTTCTCACTCTATGTGTCTACTTATTTTCTCTCATATTCCATATGTTTATACCTGTGAAGTAATGTTTATTATATAGTGTAGGATTTTATCTTCTAACACATTTAAAGGTACATGATATTTTCATGCCACGATAGCTGAAACACCCCCCATAGCCTATGACTTGTAATAGGGATCTCTTGATTCCGTATTTTGTTAATTTTTTCCAATATTCCATTTCAAATACTTTAAAATTAACTTCCATACCTCTACCACAATCATTAGATTGGGGACACTATATTCTACTAAGTGTGGGGGGTCTTCTCACATTTTCACTGATGATACACTTGAATTTTTATTGTTCTCACTTGACTAGGAAACATTTTTCTGAATAATAAAAATGCCTCAAACATAAGAATCATTATTTCGTTGTAATTAAAGAATAATTTAAGTGAAAAAGTTCCAAGGACCATGTTTCATTCCTTCAAGGATATTTTTTGAATGATTACCGATTTTAGAGAATTAATTAAAATTCGAAATCTTCGAAATATTGATTAATTGACCTATTACTTAATACGTGTGTCCTTTTTGATTTATAGATTGGTTTTTCTTCAAACTACCTGATATTACTCTATGCATTCAATTTTATACTCTTATCTAATCATATTTCTTGAGAGATACCTAGGGCATGTAAACTGATTGGTACCTGCACTGAGATCTTATCATAACGATGACTGAACAAGTATGGATTTAAAATGATTGAGGAATTCCTTGATAGACACATTCCCTGAGACCCAAATAACATTTATCCTTCATTTAGCACATAGTTTCCATGAATGATCTATTATAATGAAGATATTCTAATACTATTTCCCTTCTTACCCTATTCCATGTACAATGCTTAAGGATATATTTAAACAAGTGTGGGGGAGACATTCAGACAACATGGGATGCTTCCACCTTCAAAGATGTACGGTAGTATCACTTTATTTTTAGGTTTCTATCCATATACCATTTTTGTAACTCATTCACATTCTGTTCCTTTGGAAAATATAAAAATGACAGAAAAATGACATGCGTTGTGCACTAAGAGGATCCAAAATCACCATTTTCCAAATCGATGATCCTTAGAAGGATCATATGTGGTTAGGTGATGAATGTGAGATCTATCCTAGGAGTGAAATTAAAAAATAAAATAAAAAATAAAAATAAAAATAAAAATGAAAGGAATAAAATAATTTTTGTATACATACTTGCTACACATATGGATCCAACCCGAGCTGTTGGAGTATGGAGTTGACCAGTCAGAAGATGGGACACCATAACACTTGTTCTTATACCTTTGATTTTTAATTTAGATCCTACCCTCCTTTTGAGCCTTCTTTTAACATTTTACCTACCCACCCATAGTCATAGAGTCATCATAACCCGATTTCTTAAATCCCCCAAGATTAATCATACATTTTTCATTACAAAGTGGAGATGATAAAACCAGTGAAAGCCTATAGTTAGGAACATGTACTCAGGGTACAAGGATACATCTACTTACATTTTCTAACCTATGTTATGAAAGAAAAGAATGGTGAGGTATGATACAATTGGTCATAGAACATCAGGAATAGATCATAGGTTATGATTAGAAGACTATAATTTGTTTTGAAAACTAGACTATGAGGCATGACTAAGATTCTATGTAGGTTTAATTCTAAAATTTACTTTTCTTTTCTTACACATAATTTTAATTACATGTACATAAAGAATATTTCTTTCTTCCCAAATTGCTTATCATTCATGAAATCTTTGTTGAGATGTTCTTTCATCCGGACAAGTAATTTTTAATGTGTGGGGGTGTTAGATAAGCCCAATTTATATAAACCTTTTGCTATCAATTATTTGTAGTTTTTCATTGAATTAATTTCTAATGCACTATAATGTGTCGAATGTTTCAGGAAAAAGAGATCCATAGGTTTACTAGGAAGAAAAGGCAGAAAAGGTGCCAAACAGGCCAAGTGCTTGTCGTGATCCACATGTGCACTTCTTGTACCTAAAGATCATTGCATGCTTCAAGTCATGAAGCCAAGTCGTGACCATTCCACGAAACCTAAAGGGAAAAAAGATGCTATAAGTTGTGACCATACCAGACATATCATGATGCCCTTCAAAGCCTCAGGCGAGAAATCTGTGCAGAATCCACAGAAAAATTAGATAGAGATAAGGTACACATATTGAATGAGCTTCTCACATTATGTACCCAGAAAAACTTATTAAATTCATGAGAGACCCTCACTCCACGTTGGAGATCCAATATCCATAGAAACTAACGTGGATCAAGGCTACACGCTGTGTACCTATGGTACACATCATGTAGAAATATGTCTATATAAGCAGGTGAGTGGAAGAGCATTTCAAATGGGATTCCAGACGTTCTTCTCTTCTCCCTTTCATCTCCTTTTTGAATTATTTTTCCCTTTCCCCTCTTAAACTATCAAATTATCAGTATTTGAGCATTTTTATTAATCTGAGAGCCATGGCGATTTTTTTCTTCAATGTATCCAATTCCCTCCATCACATTTAGATTCAATTTTCATTTATCTTTTTCAAGTAAGTATTTTATTTATAATTTTGATTTAATTAGTGCACATTTATTTCATTCATCATTCTCGAACCTTTTTCATGATCCTGATTCCATTAATCAATCCATAAATCATACTATCTTTCATTTATTTAATTGTGCCCTACCCCTCCATGAGTAGCTAAATTTTATAGGGGTAGGGATCAAGAAATATATCTGCATGACTAAATATAACATTAAATATATACTTGGTAATCCTGATTGAATTAGTAACTATGATATGAATCCCAGTCTTTCCCATTTGTGAGAATGTCCCTAACCACAGGATGGTCAAACAAACGAACTTATACTAATTAGAGTAGACTAAGCTACGACCACTAGCTTAGGAAAATTTCTACCTAAATAACAAAAACATAATGCCCCTAGGCTATCTCTATCTCTCAACCACATAATAGCTACATCTTAGGTAGAACAAGGAGGATAAGACCAATGTCAACAAGTGATCTCTTTTTTCTTTTCAAAATAAGACATAGGATCTTTCCAAGGTTATAATTAAAGGACATCATTCACTTAGATATATGACTTGATCGCAGCCCCTCATTCATCATTTAAATTCATCACAAAATAGAACATTTAACAAACTTCCAAACAAGGACTTCTAGAAAGGACTCCCCTACAGGTTTATGAATCAGATTTTTCTAAAGTAAAAATGGTATTCTCCCTGTGGATTCGACCTCATACTGCCACTACACTACGTATTTTTAGTTAGTGAAAGTTTTGGATCAAATATAAATTCTGAATTTGATACTCACTGTAGGATGTAATGACACCACCATGCGAGATCCATCAAGGCCATATCATAATAATATTTCCAAAAAACATCACCCATTTCTTAGTTATCATGGATATTGGGGAGCCAAATTAGACAAGACCTGGACTAAATGCCAATAAAATCCTGCTAAACCTTGAAATATCTTAATATCATAGATATTCTTGTGATAGTCACAAAATAACATGGATATAACCTTCTCTGGTTTCACTTCCACTCTAGCTTATGATATTACATATAAAAAGAAGTGAATTCTTCCAATTTAGAAATGCCTTTAGATAGATTGGTGTAAAGACGATGATCTCTCATTGCACTCCAGTTGATGTTAAGATGTTGGGTATGATCTTATGCTGACTAAGAGTACACCTAGATGTCATTGAAAATAATTACCACAAACTAATTAAAAGAAGGGATGAACAATATAAATCATAAAATCCATTAATACCACGAGTGGGTTTTTCATACCGAAAGACATAACCAAGAAGTAATATAAGCTATAGCAGCTTCTAAACATAGTCCTGTGTATGTTCAGATGATGTTAATATGTTGGGTATGATCTTATGCTGACCGAGAGTACACCAAGATGTCATCAAAAATAATTACTACAAACTAATTAAAATAATGGATGAACGATCTAATTCATCAAGTCAATGAATACCACCGGTGGTTTTTTCATATTTAATGGAATAACCAATAAGTCATATAATCCATTCCATCTTCTAAAATTATTCCTGGGTATGTTAGATGAAATTACCATCAAATGATGGTACTCTTTCCTCAAACCTATATTGGAAAAAATTTAGGTACCTCCCATCTAATCAAAGTGATCATGAATTTTATAATGGGATTACGATTCTTAATAGATATGTGGTTCATTCTCCGATAATCCAAAAAATAAGTACAAGGTCTCGAAATACATAATGGAAAAATTCACAGGGGAACCCCAATGAGATGAAATATTCTATATGAATCACTTTTCATCTAAATCATTCAGTTTAACTTTTAGATCATGAATCTCTTATGGTTCCATCCTATAAGGTGCAATAGAAACTAGTTCATCTCATGACACTAACTCAATCCTGAAATCAATCTCCCACTTAGTTGATAGGATGAAAAACTATTTATAAAAATCATCCAAAAATGGTTTAACCATGGGGGAAAATTATCCTACTACATTCCTCCATAATCAATAATAAGTATATCTAAATGTTCATTGAGAAAATCCAATTTATACTAAATTGGTCTTATATAATCATCATAAAGATCCCACTCACCCTGATGAGAATAGCTACCTAATTCTGAAGATATAAATGAGAATCTCCTCTGGTAATAGTCAATATGATCCTATTATAGAACTATCCAATTCATACCAATAATATAATTTCCATAACAAAGATCTCCGAAAGTAAATGGTAGCCACCAATTTCTAGAGAATACTCCTTACAATGCTCCATACCCTTTTACTACACTCCTAATGGTGTGCCAATGGTCATAACACCATATGTGCTCTCCATTTTCAAACAAAAACTACTTTCAAAAAGGGATGATAGAATGGATTTTGATTACCTTGTATGAAACAAAATTAAAGATAAGTTATATAATACTATAATCATTCCTCTGACATTATAAGGTCTTGCAACCAAAAAAATCGAATCAGTTGTATGGATTTTCATTGGCTCTCCCCTCTATCATATTCTCCAGTATGATTCCACTATGTTGTTTGCTATGGGTGGTACTACTACTCCTTTACTAGTGTATCACATACCATTCCTTGTCATGAACCTCCATTTTAACTCCATTTACTACTCTGTTGAGGGGTATCTTAGACTCTTGGAAACTATAGTGCATGTTATCATCTCCTACCACTACCATACTACTAAAAGTTCATACAGAACCTTTGTAGATTACCCAATATTCCCCAAGAAAAAAATCCACTATTGGGTAATGAAACTTTCTCCACTTTTGGCCCAACTTTCCAAAATAAAAATCACTCCAATAGAGCACAGTACTGAGATGGTTTTCCACTATCCTATCTACTCTTCATGTTGTTACCCAAAAGAGAACTATCATATAGGCACTTCATACTACCATAACAATAACTCCAAGATCACCATACTAAAACTAAATCAATTCCACTCATGGAATATCAAAGATTACACTCTATCATAATTTTCTAATTCATCGCATCTACATGTCTACTTAGGTGAAATACATTAACTTGTAACCTTATCTCACAATATTAACATCTTGTAAATGTCTCACCTTATTGACCTCATCAGCAACTAAGGATAGATCAAAAAAATTTAGGTTTTAGAAGCATCCATTGTAGTCCATGACTAATATTTTTCCCTATTTCATGTGCATGAAATCACAAGCCTTCTCATCCCTCAGCATCCCTCGATAGCAGTGGCTTAGTAACAACACCTCAATATCCTCCTAGGGTAGCTCCTCTTACTACCTGGATTTCTACAAAATGTCCCACCAATGCTTGGCTGGTCCATGAGAATATAAACAGCAAGATTCACCATCTTATACTTTGATGTCTTAATATTCTTGAAGATCATATGGTATGGATCAATTTAGAACTCATTTTCTTGGGGTCCTCCCTCCCTAGGGAACGTAGGCAGATGTTGTAGTTGAAACTATATTGTCAACTCAGAAATTGATGGTATGTTGAAAATTGTCTTCGTTTCCATTGATTTAATGAACCTAATGAATCTTTATTAGAGATAATATCCTTTTTGATTCTCTATTAATATAAGAAGTTCTAGCTCAGATGCAGTAGGATTGTGCTAATTACGACTCTCCTAATGTTCCATTCGAAGATAAGGAGGATTATTTTTATCTACAAAGACCAAAACTCTCCTTAGAACACATGATAAATAATAAGGTCAACCTCAAAATGTGATAGCAATAGAGAACCAGTAACACAAGTTTCCTCTAAATATGTCTTAACAAATTAATTATCATAACATAATAGTTTATTTTATTTTTTTTATCAGTTAAAACATGAATCTAATTTAATAGTTCATATGGGAAGATATAATACATGTAATGAATATAGGTATATTAAGAAAAATTAATGTAAATATATATCCCTACATGACTATCATGATTCATGTAAACTCATCTCATGCCATACAGTCCCATGAGTAAAATCACATAGAATAGTAACATCACACAATATGTTAATCGTTCAAGGTGAAATAACCTAAAAACTATAACAAATAACAACATGAGAATCGTTCAAGGTGGAATAACCTAGAAATTATAACAAAGAACAACATTAATGACAATCCTATCTCTTGACACTCATATTTTACCCCCACATTTGGGTGAGATACTCCCATGGATGAGCTCATTACCAAGCCCCAACACATCACTGTCTCTTTTCTACCATTTCCAATTATTAACATAGTAAAAAAAAACATGACCTCTAATACCACCTTGTGATGTCCCCAACCCTAAAATCCTCCACGTGACCGAGTCAGGTGGGTTACGTGACCTCAAGCATGATTCCCCATATTCTAGAGGCTTCCGAATAGCAATGGGTTCATAAGAAACAAGTGGGGAGACTCTACAACAAGGTAAATAGTTTCCACAATAGTGGAAATAAATAACATAGTAGAAAAAAATAGAATAAATAACAAAAATAAACAATCTTTTGTAGAAGAATAAAAAATAAATCAATAATCCAATAAAAATAAAATCATGTTGTGGAAGGATAAAAATAGCTCAATGTAATGATGAAATTCATAAAAAAAATAAAAGACTATACTGACTCAAAATAATGAATCCAAATCCACTAATCCCAAACCCAATGTCGGTCCCATCTCCAAACTCCAACCTATCCAAAAATAAATCAACAAAAAAGTCACTTGCACTTATCCAAACCTACGACCCTGAAATCTTCTCAAGTAACAATTGGCAGCCTAAATAGGGTGTGAGTAAAACATATTTGGTCAACACAACCATGTTTAAAAAGTCTAGTTAGTATAATAAGTTCATGTAACAAAGCGATGAAACATGGGTATTGATTAATCAGTTAATATAGCATATCAAATATCCCACTAACCCTCGAGCTCCGAGTTGATAACCAGGTTCAACCAAACATGATTCATCCTCATTCTGGATATCTCAATCTATGTATGGATCATCTTTCACTCGGATAGATCAACCAAGTCGATGGTTGATTCTACTGATGAGGATGAATCACACATAACATGTCACATACAAGTAGTCTTTACCGTTTTTAAATCATTAATACTCCCATTAGGCATCTAGTACAATTATACTCCCTGTACCCAGGCATCTAGTGACTGTGAAACATTCCCTCAGGTGGTTCGTATCCCATGAATCTTCTCTCAAGCGGTCCATAGCCCATGTATCTTTCCCTCAGGAATAAATTTAACCATTAACTTTTCCCTCATGTGTCACATATAGTGCTCTCATTAAAACAACACAATTACATATCATGATAGCCAAAAGTATCAAATAAACATATAAAAAACATCCCTAAGGCATCCATAATGGCAGAGTCAATCAAAGAAAAAAACTAGAAAATAGAATACATGGATAAAAACCAAACATATCAATCAGGTAATCATAATCCATAATGGTTGGTTTATCCTATTACTATTGATCTTATCTAATTAAATTTAATTTATCAATATATACAAAATCTTTTAGTTTTCCAATTAACCAATTTTATTATAGGTGATTCCATATTAATAAAAAACCAAAATTCCATACGATTCCAATTTATAATATCAATAAATTTCAACAAATCCCAGTGTTAATCCAAGCCCAAAAAATCACAACTATCAATTCATTAATAATTTCAAGGTTAGGCTCATCCTATAGTTGGTCACAAGACTGATCTCAATGGCCACAAACCCAACAAGATCCAATGGGAGGTCCAGTAAAAAATTACTAACTAGTATGGAATTATCAAATTAGTCAAGTCACATGCATGTTGTTTTGGGACAAAATATAGCCATTTCACATAATTTTATAATTGAAACAAACCTTATGGATTGCATCAAGATAACCTACCTCAAAATTAGATTCATCACAAGAAATATCCAATGTTTTTAGAAAAGATAAAACTCATTCTTCCATTCCCTCATAGATGACTTCAATCGCATGATCCATAGAACAAATATCCAATGAGATCTATCCTCTAGACCAATGAGAATTTTTTTTGGTCACTTCTGGAGAGGTCTAAAATGAGTGGAGATTCATTTTAGCAAAACACAATGAAGATGTGGGGTTTTTAAAACTAAGCATGAAACTTCCAAGACTTAAATGGGTGGTTTACATCGCAAACCCCAGGTTTCTCTATATCTTCTTTAAAACCCATAACCTTGGCCTAAAAACAAATTAAATTTTATTTTGAATCATAAAATGTTATTAAATGGATTAATCTTGGAATTACATCTTTGACACACTTTTATGATGTGTTCAGTTATATGGCGTCGAATCACCACATTGACATCATAAATTATATATTTATAGCATAAATTGGTCTACAACTATATTTCACAGATTCTCACTCTTTTATTAGCTAGGAAAGTTACTTCTACCAAAAACATGGATTGATTAACAAGGATTAAACCATAAAAAATAATACAAAAAGTGTTTTAACCGAAAACTAAAAGATTAATGTATCTAGAAAAGGACAAGAGCATACATGAATTGTGGATAACTAGACCTTAACTATGATGACATCATAAGGCCTCATTGATACTAAAAATATATTCCATACATATCTCTCTCAACCAAGAGTCAGATTACACTATCAACGGAATTGTTTTATTGTTAAATCCTTTCATGTATGAGTCTCCAAATGAAAGTTTCGAGCCAAGGGATCAACCAAATAATCGAAGTGTCAAACATGAGAAGTGGAAAGAAAACTGTGGCTGAAACTTCTATCTATCATCACTAAAACTAAATTAGATATGTCATTGATTATACCTATATTTATCCATGGATACATTTGGTCATATGACTCCATAGAATTAAGTTTTCCTCATCCATATCCACTAACTCCCTAAGCCTAGTGCAGATAACCTAAGGGTGAAGCCACAGACAAGTCAAATTATTTTTCTCCTCCATCTTCTGTCCCTGCTCCTCTACCACATATGATTCCCTATAGACCTCTATTCTCATGTCGTTTTCTTGATTTGTGTGTTTTATCAATTCTTTCTTGGTCATCCATATGGTTGGTATGAAAATATAATGTGAGAGATCTCGACCATCGTAATAGAAATTTCACCTCTCTATCTGCTAACTACAACCATCCTGAGAACTCTGAAATGTATACCTTCAGTATTGGTATGATCTCTTAAAGTTTCTTTCATACCTAGGTCCCTATATATGACTTCATTTATGAGAAATATAAGTCTCAAATCCTAGGTTTCCACTACCAAAACCATCATTGATGTCTTCTGAACCAAGAAGATCCCCATTAAAAAATCCTACTAAAGCACCCTAGAATAGGTTGGGATGTAATGACATATAACCCCATCCCTGATATCTCAACATAGGCCCCGGTCTAAGGTATATTATCAGAAAAAAGGATCTTAAACCACATTCAAGATTATCTTGAGAGTTTTTTTAACCTTGAATAATAATCTATTTCAATTATACTACCTCATTGAAGTTTCAAAATCTTCTTTATGAGAACCACTCTAAACACGGTAGTAAGAAACTACTCCCTAAAGAGACACTCAAACATTGACCAAAACAGAGCATTATTATTATGAATTTGAGTCACCAAAATTTCCCATGAGGCCTGGATAAGACTTTTCCCTATGACAACTATCTGATCTCAAGGTGTCCTCACAAGGAAAAAATATAGGTAACTACCTCAAGTTAGTCTTCAACTATCTTGGGGTCCGGTATTCCATAAAACCTGGGAGGTCACTTCCTCTAAAACTCATGGAGTGCAGTCATCCAATTCACATCATCATCCAGTACTCTCGAAACAACCAAATTCTCAATGGGTTCTAATTGGATTATAAACCCACCCATATATACCACCTCCTATGCAGGACCCTGCACTGAAGACTCATCACTATGTGGATCATCCTCACCATTCTACTATGGAAACTCAACTATCTATTTTCATAGAGGCATTTTGAAATAAAATCAAGATGTATCATGTTCAAAAATTATATATGGGTAGATTACTCGAGAACAACATTAAAACAACCACCCATTCCTATATGAAGCATGTACCAATGTTTTTTTCTACATCCAGTGTTTACATGTAGTTAGTCAACAAGTAGGTTATCAGAGACCAGGTGAATGGATACATAGGTTTCCACACTGTATTTGGGTTTTAGCTTAGTGGTAAGCACCCCGTAATCCTTCATGAAAAATTGGGGTTCAAAACCCATTGGGCGCAGATACTGTAGTAGTACTGTAGCGGTACTATTGCAGCAGCGGTACTGTAGATTGGCGGGTACTGTAGCAGTGGCAGGGCACTATAGTAGCGGTAGGGCACTGTAGCAGTGGCAGGGCACTGTAGCAGCGGCGGTACTGTGCGATATTGTAGAAATCGGGTTACTATTCACAGAATGGCTATTGGGCCAAAAAATTGGGCCTACGGGCTATATAATGGGCTACAATCCCACCGAGCCTTCGGGCTATGTAATGGGTCTCCCTATACCCAGTTAAAAGAGGACTTTGATTTCCTTTAATAATAAAATGTGGCTTTGGACCCAACCTTTAAAAAAAACATAGGTTTCTACACTAACAATGGATTCCTTGTCCTAAAATATGAACTCAAAACACTTAAATACAGTTCCAATAATCCAAAACCAAACCTCACAACTACATAAAATCCTGAATCTAGTCCCTTGCTGAAACTTCTTGGATACCACTCTTTCATGAACCAACCCAGTAGGTCCCACCTAGCTAGTTATGAGGTATGTTTGACACCCCATGATCACCTTCAATTTTCTAGGGGCTAGTGACCAACACCAAGTTGGTGTATCATAAAAATTGGGGGCCTTATTCTAAGGTACCGGTACGCACACAAACATATCCAATCAACTAATCACCATGATTAAAGGTAATATACAAATGAATCCAAAAATTCATACATACATGTATTCCCATCATCAGGGTATGATATACGTATCGAAAAAAAGGAGACATAAAAGCCTAAACAACTGATAAAAGAGTTAATCCTACTAAGTTTGAGGGGACTGCTTTCACAAGTAACACCTAGTCTAACCACGGTCAGGATAGCTTGAAAAAATCTATCTTCTCTTGGTCATCCTAGTACAATATAAAAATGTTTTATGTATGTATAAAACAAAACATGTGTTGGAAAATCCCATAAATCAATGCCTATGAAAACACTAAGTAGGGCACCCTAAAATCACCAAACATAAAGCATCTAGAGAGTAGTCTACTAATAAAAAGGGTATTTCAGTCAAGATATGAGATATTACAATTAGAAAAATAACCCAAATATACTCATGATAAACTCCAAGTATCAAA
This sequence comes from Viscum album, assembly GCA_963277665.1. Classification (NCBI taxonomy): domain Eukaryota; kingdom Viridiplantae; phylum Streptophyta; class Magnoliopsida; order Santalales; family Viscaceae; genus Viscum; species Viscum album. The sequence continues at coordinate 728,950,089 of OY728167.1, read as the reverse complement.
GAGGTCTGAACCATACTTCCTTCCATAAAGTTTTTCTCAAGGATTCAAGTTAATGCTCATCTAATAGGTCTCAATCCATGATCCATGCTTTCATTGATGGATCTCATTTGAGATATCGTTCTCGTTATACCTTTAAAAATAATTACTTGTTTGATCTATAAATATATTGATACATAAATAATAAATCATGTGTATTTGTCATGGGGGAAATCAAAATTACTATCTAGAATAACCCTATAATTAGGGGGATCTTAATCCCACATATGTTGTTTAGGAAAATTCCTCAAACACCAACTAATGATGGTGATGAAATTATAGAGGATCTCACACCGGTCTTGTTGAAGGAAACCGTAAACTATATCCAAGACTAAACCAATAGAGGGGATCCAAATCCTATGATCCTGATAAAATTCCACATTTTAACCTTATATAAATTGACCAAAGGAACACACTCAACCAATACAAGTCAATAATAAATAGACATTGGGCCTCAACCAACCCTATATAATGTACACAAAGTGTACATGAGGGTAAAAAACATGCCTTACCTACCCCAGGCTTTCCTGTGTGTAACAACCCGAGATTTTATAAGGTACATTCTTTTTAATTTCATTCATATCTTTTATTTTACGACACACCAAGATTATCTTGCGCTATATGCAACACTGTATTAGCTTGCAGTATACGCAACACTTTTCTTGGTTATTGTTACACTCAATTTCAAGTTCGTTTGATAGAAGTTATTCTACACAACATTGAGTGTATATATATATATATATTCAATGTATAAATAAAATATGACTGGATTCTGTTATACGCAACAACAAAGGAGTTGTGCACTACACGCAACCCTAACTTGTCTTGCATTACACGCAATCGTGACCTTCCTCGATAGCGTGTGTTGTATGCAATACCGGGTTTTACTAAACAACGATATATTATTATAATATTGTTATGAACTAGCCGTTATGAATAGTTTTAACTAAATTTTGAATTTTATAACATTATTATTCATCTTACACATTTCTAGAACATGGTATAAGAACAAAATAAATTTTTTGGGTAAAATATGTATTTTTCAAAAAATGCAGTTTTGCCGCCTTTTGATGGTGCACCCACTTTAAATCTAGTTTTTGACATGTTTATAAGTTAAATTTGACAAAATAAAATTCTTTTTTTGAATCAGGATATAAAAATTTACATTAGATAAATTTTTGATATTTTTCCGATAACTTTCATATTTTAATGAATAGTAAAAGCACGCTATATTTTAATTAAAAACAACTTGTTTCATCGTAATATCTTATGTGGTTAAATTATAATATTTAATGGTTTTAAAGTATAAATAGAATATATTTTTACCATTTAATATAATGTATGTCATTATCATTAATTTTACCTTGAATTCGTAGGTTAAATCAATTCAATCTTTTGCAATGTTTTAAAGAAAAACCCGTTTTCTTTCGACAATGGGATTAATTTTAATTCAATTTCTGAAAATTTTGTGTATTGAATTTGAAAAAATGGATTCCATATTTGGAATCAGTGTATCCAAATTATGTTAATAAGCTACTTTTTATTTTTGGGAATTATGAATAGTAACTACGGTAAATTTTATTTACCATAGTTGAAGGTAAATCGGGTAATTAAGGGTAAATATAATATTATAAAATTACCCTAAAACATGTCAAAATCCAATTGGATGACTAAAAGTCGACCCATATCACCTAAGGGTCGGATTAGATTCATTTAATGGACTTTTTTCCATGAAAATAATTTAATTATTATTAAAACCAAAGAATGTGACAACATGTGACTTTATTAAATATTATAAGTATAATAATTTTAATTTAGTGAAAATATTAATGAAACTTAGAACATGAATAGTCTCCAGAAAGCTAATACAATTATCTACATCATAGGAATTTATTTAGAATTTTTAGGGATTAAATAATTATCATTTATTATGACACAAAGATGATGTAGTAATTGTCTTATTAATGAAATATTGACATAATTGATGTTATAAATGCCCAAATAAATGTAATTTGAGACTTTTTATGACTTAAACTAATTTTATAGGTTAATATGACATGTTATTGTTTATTTAAGTAACTTTTTTAGAAATTATCATTCTGTTATGATTTTCACAAAAATCAATTACTAAATAGTGTCAAAATTGACATAAAATAGTTTTTAAAACAAATATTATATTATTAATTGTTATGTTATTCATAAAAATCTAAGGTTCGGCCAAATGACTTAGATAAGGTTATATATATTAATAATAAATAATTTGGGGTTCGTTTGGCTTCTTATAGTGAGTTTATTAACCTTATAGTGTAAGAACACAAGAAGACACGATAAAAGTAAAATTATTTAACTTTATGTTAAATCTAAATGATAAGGTTAAAATAGGAAACTAAACTTGTCTAAATTCTATTGGATGAGAGTATTTCGACCCATACCTACCTTAGCCTCGAAATAAATCAATTTGGAGCTATTTAAAACCGAACTTGACTTTATAATAAAATAATATTTTTAGTTTTTCCAAAGGAGCCCCTCTCCTCCCTTATAAAAGGGAACCTCCTCCCTCTCTTCCTCACACAACTTTGAGCCTTCAAGATCGGCCAACCCCTGCCAAATTCTCTTCTCCACTTCCCTAGGAACATCCTAGAGGATCTGTTCTTCCTCAAAGACCAATTTTAGTTCCCTAAGAGGAGGTCTCAAAGAGGCGCTTCAAAGAAGAGGAGGTTCGGACACTTACGAAGCAAATCGGACCTAAGGTAAGGGAAATATCACAATCTCATTTTTATCCGAGATTGTTTATACTTTGATATTTACTGGGGTGTATTTTATCATCCACATCCATGTTTCCTCAATATGTAATATTATTTCCATCCACCTACAATTGTTTAAATCCAATTTTACCCTTCGGTGAGTTTTTAGTAAAAGATATGAAAGGAATCTTTTGTCGTTTTTTTCGTACGAGGTACTTTTTGACTTTTCCGACAAAAGTATGAAGAATGTTTTTTTTAACTTATACGGCATGAATGGATTTTTAAAACATTATTTCCAAGAAGCTTGCTTTACAAGTTTTCAAGTGTATTTTTAATCAACTTCTTTTAGTTTAAAATTGTAAGACATGTTAAGAAAGGAAAATGTTTTTGAAGTAGAAAGGATATTTTCCTCAAGAATGGAGTTCAAGTGTTTTATCAAAATTATTTTCCATCTAAGATAATAAAGGGTTCTGTTTTTATCCCTATTATTACATTGATTTGATTATGTTGTGATGGAAATATTTTTATGAATTCATTTATCTTATATGAATTGTTTTATGATGTCACAATGTTTAAGAATCCCATTTTTATTACATGGGTTATGCAATGATGTATGATTTATGATTTTGTGGCAAACATAAGAATGGTATCATTATGAGACGGGTGGGACCTATATCTCCCTCCAATGCATTGGGTAAAGATTTTATATCTCATGAGATAGACATGGCTGGAAGGGTAGGTTATACCGGTTCAGTGAAACAGGACTGAAATGAGGGTGACTCAGTTCAGAAAGAGACTTTGTCAACTAAGATAGTCTTGGCAATGAGTCTTGACTAACAAGAAATGATTCTCTATGATTATGTGTGCATGCCACAAAGTTTAATGTTTTAAGTTATGATTATTGTGATTACATTTCACTGCCATGAGTTATCCCAGATTATGAAATTATGATCTCTTTTACAGGTTAAGATTTCCAAAAGTTATGTGCTTATGTATATGATGTGATTGATATTTCTTTTGTTTACCCTTACTGAGAATTTGAGATCACCCTTTTATGTTTACTTTTTCCCAGGATATAAAGAAAGTTTTTAGGTATAAAAAAAAGGAAGATGTTTATGGGAGATGTTGAAGATCTATCACCAGGATTAGAAGATTATATTCCGAGTTTCCAAAGACACGAAACTATTACGATCCTTGTGTGGGTGTTTTTGTTATGTACTAAGTATTACGCAAATGTAATATAATGTCAATGTACGTCAAGCATCGGGTCTCTACACTGTGTCTCGTCATCTCACATGGTATGTGATTTTCCAAATACATAGTGTATCCCCTTGTGATCCATGACATGTAGAGATTAAATGTCACTCAGTATCTCTCCATCATATTCCCATGTATATATGGGCATGACCTTGTACTTTGGGTCAAGATTGTTTACTATCGTTTTACATTCGTACATATCTGTGTCTGAGTATCATGATGTTCACGTGTACTCTATATATTCTCATGTTCTTGGTTTTGTCTATTCCCATGTACCTCAAGAGTACATGATGAGGTTCTAGAATTGGTACACACATCATGCGACACATGTCACGTGACCTATGATATTTTTATCTATGTGTAAACCCTAGCGCTACAAATGAGTTACTATGAGGTGTCTGTTATTCAACCTACACACCATGTAATTGGTATTTTTTCAAAAAAATTAGGTTTTTCTATGTGAATATCCCACACTGAGATAACCACTAAATCCCCCACTGATCTCACATATAGAATTTGGATCTACATCTAACTTAGTTTGAACCATCAATGGTGGACAGATTATGGACACTAAATCCTATAGAAATCCTTGGCCACCACTTCACCGAATTAAAATGACAGAAACCAAAACCAGTGATCTTGTATTCCATAAAAGTTAATCCATCATCATCATGCACTGTAACCATGTCATTGGTCTCCATTACGATCTTGTGGAAATGATCCACTGTGAAAAATATCGATTGCACAATCATCATTTATAGGTAATTTTTAGACCTCTGTCCAAATAAAATATTGATGATGATCACATGTAGAATAGGAAGAGAAAATAGAAAAAAATCAGGAGGAAAAAACATTGGCTGTTGTTTGGGTTAACATTGATTCTTTTATGTTATAATGGCGAACGAAGAACCAACATTAAGTAATATCAATTCCATAGAATCCTGGGATGAAAAACCAAAACCCACAAGAAAGAACGACCTGTTAATAAATATATTGGTGGATGTGATTCATGTTTTTCATGTTCTGATATAATGGGGAAATAAACTAATTGAAATAAAATAGCCTACCTCATTTGGGATCATTCACTAATGAATATTTTTCACTCATTGACGTTTTTGTCGAGATCCAGACGTCATCCCTCTAAGAATTCTCTACCATGAGTTATCTCTCAATAATTAGGTTTATGTGGAAAAACTTGTGATTTGTAAATGACCAAGATTATATATAAGGAGCTAGGTAATGGGAAATAAATAAACAACTAGTCAATTTATTTCTTTAATATTCCACCCAACCTAGGTGCCCAACATGCTCCAAGTTTATGTTTTGACTATAATAAAACTTGATTTCCATATTCAATGGTGGTATCACATTTCTCATATGAGTCCCTTTTAAAAAGTTATTTTATTAATTATGATAATATGAGTGTTTTTTTATATAATATATTTTAAATTTTTATTATATGAATACTGAGAATCTATGGGCCTCAGAATCACGTACCATCTCTACACCTGACTATAAAATTATATTTTTATAAAAATTTATAATTTCTTTAATGAAAAAATAGAGACCATATTGGGGTGAATATACTAGATCAAGAAATTTAACTAGATAAAAAAACTATCAATGTTAAATAAAAAATTTAATTATAAAGGAACATAAAGGAAAGAATATAAGGAATTTTTATTCTGGTTCTATATAAATAGGACATAGTACACTTTTATACCTCTCTACTCTATGAGAGATACATTATACATTAAAATAATTTTTAAAGGGGGATAATAACTCAATAACAACCTAATGTTTCTAGTTAAAGTATAAACAACACACTTGACTTATGTATGGGGAGTAACAAGACAATTGAAAAACTGCATTTAGACCACAATATTCAAAATTTGACAGATCCTGATTCATAATCAAGGAGTTATAATGAAAATAAATAATAAATAATTATTTAGAATGTAAAATCATAAATATAAAGTTAAATCATGGGTGAGAGATGGTAAGTAGTGTTATAGACACAATAAAAAAGAATAAAATAGAATACAAATGAAAGAATAATAGGTATTAGTTCATGAGTAATATATCAAGACATCTCTTCAAGGTAGTAAAAGATGTACGAAAATTTTTTTTTAAACACTTGAAAACCTATCCAAAATATAAAAACACTATCACATAAGACTTTTTTTCTAAAAAAAATAAATGATTAATGTAATAATTTCTCTGTTCTTAAATTTTTGTGTTCCCATAATTGTGTCTCCTTTTAATGTGTGCCAAAGAATTTAAATATGATAAGAAATACTAATAAATCAATCTCCAACTGGGAAAATAAATTTACCTTCAAAAATCATAATTATCCAAGAGAGAGAAAATTATCATTCAAAAATAATCATAACAAATATTGTTTAAATTCAAAACATAAAGACTTATTGAAACTAATTTTAATTACTCGTCAAATAATTAAAATAGTATCCAAAATGATTGGTCAATTAAATTTCATAAATATCATAAGTCAATATAACTATTAAATTCAAACATCAAAATATTTTCTAATTTAATGTAGTGTGTAATTATTCAGAATTAATTTATACTACATTAAATACAAAAAAAATTTGAAAAAAAATTCATTCCAATTAAAACTAATTTCGAAATGAGTAAGACAATGAAATCATCTTAAAATATAAAAACATAAATAATCGAAATATATTTTATATGAATATGCACAAATAAAGAAAAAATTAAACACCAAATAAATATATTTAAAATAAACTAATGTTTTTTTCAATGATTCATTATAATATATTTATTTATTTTAAAAATATAGAAAAAACTAAAAACAATTAATATAAGAATGTATTAAATTAGATTATAAATAGATCATGCTAAAAAATATTTATTTTATAAAAATGGATAATGTAATGATCTGACCATGAGTGTAGAGTGACAATGAGGTATGTGTATTGTGTTAAGTCAACTTACTATGTCATCAATGGTTGTGGTCAATTCATCTCACATGTGTTTTTTTGCTAATAATATAACATGTGGCTACTTAAGTTTCCATGTGGATTATGATCATTTAAATTTCATCATGTGGTCTCCACTTAAGATTTCATCATTCCACATCTTTCTTTCTATAGTATGTTCAGATATACACATGTGGTAGGTTTGAAAAATCATAAGGTGGAAACTTCATCATATTATAGAATCACATAAATAAATACACATATATACACTTAAAAACTATTTTGTAACTTAATATAACACATAATGTCAATTTAAAAACAAAACATGTTGTCTTGTTGACAAACTCATGTGGTCAATTGATGTCATAATATTTAGTGATTTTTTAGAGTAAATAAATGGGAGTTTTAGCATTCCAAATAGTTTAAATAAATGTTGATATATGAATTAGTTTTCTAAAGAAATAAATAGTGGTCAAAACTGAGTTGTGTAAATGATGTTATAGTTTAATAATAAAATCAAACCAAAAAAACTGAGCTGGTAAGACAGATTTAATGAAATTATTATTAACATATAAAAAATAAAATTTTGTTATGAATTGTAATTTTTAAAACAAAAAATAAACAAATGTAAAAAAACTCAAAAACCTCCACCATTTTCAACAGTAAAAAACCAAAACAAGTTTTTATATAATTTTTATCCCTTTTAGAAAATTTTCAAATAGAAAATACAAATAAATATAAAAAAATAAAACCAAAAACATAAGTAAAAATACATCAGTTTAGATTTTAATAAAACTCCCCATTAATAAATTTATATTAATATAAGTCAAAAACAAATCAAATTAATATTTCCAAACATAATTTATAACATACCAATCTCAATCATCTTTTAGTAAAATTTTAAAAAATCCTTTAGTTTGGTAGAAATGTCAACTCATTTATTTTCATTAGGGATATCTTCCGGAGAAATATCACCATTATTAAAATAATATTGAAGAAAATGTAAGTGTGTATTTATATTCATAGTTATATAATTCATTAAAGAATTATTAAAAATATAAATAGTATACAAATTTTCATCATGGATAGGAATATTTTCAAAATTCAAACCATATTCAAAAAAACATGATTTAATTTATATTTATTTTGAGCAACAATATATAGCAGCAATATACACATATTCATATATTGAAAAATCAATAAAGTTTTTTTCTTGAACTCTATGAAAATAATTTTTTTCCATGAATGTGACACATTCCTGGGGTAAATTTTCATTCAAGAAGAAATCCTCCAAAATTAGTGTTAGGGAAACTAATCAAATGAAAAAAATATTTAATAAATAAATCAAGACTTAATAACTTCATATATATATATAAGAATAAATTTTACAACCATTAAGTGGGATTATTTAGGATTTTATAGGATTCTCTCACCCAAAAAAACATGAAGCATTATATCATATTTAAAAGTAGTTAAATATAAAAAAATTCCCATTATGGTTTTCAATAATTTATAATCAAACAATTTTCTAAAAGCATCCGAATATAATGTACTACTAATACTCATAGGTGGTTTCAATAATTATCATGAATAAAAACGTAAATATTTTATCAACTCCTTATCATATATAGATTGAGTAAAAAAATCCATCATTTCTTTGAAAAATTTATGTCCAAGAAATAATTTCAGTTCTCCCATAAGACTCATATCAAACTCACTTACAATCAAATTTGGTAACTCTTTTAAAATAAAATTATATGAATATCTAAAAAAATATCATCAATATAAATTTAAAATTTTAAAATATCATTATTAATATTTTTAAAAAATAAATTATGATTAGATTTACCTTAAAAAATTCATTTTCCAATAAAAACAATGTGATTCTATCTTACCAAGAACTAGGTGATAATGTAAAACCATAAAATTAATACATTAATAAAAAATGATTAGGAAATTTATCATCTTGAAAATTATAGGGTTTAGAAACACAAACTTCTTTTGAAATAAATCCATTTAGAGAAAAAATCACATCTATTTGAAATAACATAAAACCCTGAAAAGTGAAAAGTGTAAAAAAATTATAATTGATTCAATTCTAGAAACAATTATAAAAAAAGTATTGAAATTAATACCTTATCCTTGAAAATAACCTTGATAAATATTTTCCAACTAATTTACAACAAACTTTCTAGATTCAGACTTATTATTTCTAAAAAAACATTTAGTTGCAATAAGAATTTTATATAAAGGGGGTTCAAAAAAATTTGAATCCTTATTATGAGAAAATTTATCTATCTCATCATGCATAGTAAAAATCCAATTAGAATAATATAAATCATCGTTAATATTATTTGAAATAATATTATAAATAAAATTAAAATAATCATAAAAATATAAATCATACTTTCTAGTTTTTATATCATAATCAGTATTACCATTAACATTGTCAATAAGATGATATTTATGAATCTACAATGATCTATGATTAGTAAAAGAAGTAATATTCTCCCCCTCAATTGATTCATCATTATCCTATGGTTTTTATTCACCATGTTTCTATAAGCTCGTCATCAAAAACATTCGAAATGGAATTCCATTTCCCATTATTTCCATGAAAAATAAGATGAACATATTTTTTAGTAACCATAGTTCTTTTATTATAAACTCTATAAGATTTACTATTATTATAATAACCAATAAAAATATTTTCACCACTATTAGAATCAAATTTATCTAAAGTACCCATAAAATTAAAAATAATAACCTTACAACCGAACACTCTAAAATAACAAACATTATCCTTTTTACCTTTAAATAATTAATAAATAGTTTTCCTTGATATATCTCTTACAATAATTCAATTTAAGAAATGGTTTATCTTAAACTCTGAATCTGATTTATAGAGATTAATTTATTATTTTTCCATATAAATATATATGAAAATTTTATAACATGTGCTAACAATTTTTATTTGATGATATTGAAATATATATGGGATGAATTATAATTTTATAGATCTTGGGATATTTTTTTTCTTCAGTCATAAAAAATCCACCTTAAATTCTCAAAGTAAGAGGTAAAGTATAAATTGATCAAACAATAATCCAAGGGTGAGATTGTTCTTAGGAAATAGAATAAAACCAACTAAGTATATCTTCTAATGAATAATTCTTCAAAATTTGAAAAAAAATCTTAAAACAAAAAAAATATCCTATTACATTAATTTATGATGAATAAAATGATCTCTTAGATCATCACCGATTTATGGTTTTGTGGTCGTTAACTTTCACTAGATCGCCTACTTTCTATTAATCATTGGTATATATCTCCCTCTATAGTGATTTATTATTTTATTTCACATCCCAATATTCCATTACCACCTATGTTCTCCTATGTGGAAACATATTTATGGTTTACTTTGGGTAACCATTATTTTTTAAAAAATTCTATTTTTATACTATCTTTTATTTTTCATTTATATGATGTGGGTTTCTATGAATGGAACTTTCAAGTATTAAAATAATGATGACCCAGAAAAATTTCATGGTAGGAATTCATTTTAAGGTGGTTATAATGTAATACATTGAGTTTTTATGAATTATTATTTTTAATTAATTAAAACAATTTATGGATTTCATTTCATGCTACACCTAGTTAAGATTTCTTTACATGCACCACTGGGTTTAAACAAAAAATAAGACATATTAATACAATATTATTATAGTTATCACCTAGCCATTAGTATGGTGGGTATGAAATGTATTAACTAAATTATGAAATTATGGTTTATTCGTGTCTATAAAAAAGATTTATTTGATAACCAATTAATTATAAATTAATGTATGAAGTATTTGAAAATAAAGAAATTCATATTCTAAAAAATATTTTTCTATGGATAAACGCGTTTTGTCTCAATAAATAAAACAAAAAAATTTGATAAAAAAATTTAATGATATTTATATATTAAATATTCAATCAAATATTTAACATTCATCTTATATGTTTTTTAAACATGGGAAAATAAGAAATCCAATTTTACGCATAAAAAGATGTATTTTTCTAAATGGCAGTTTTATCGCAATTTAATAGAAAATTTATTTTAAAACTAAATTTTGACACTATTATAAATTATATTTGAAAAAAAAACATAATTTATAAAATTTTCATGTCAAAATAATCATAGGGTGAATTTTTTGGATTATTAATTAAAGATTCATTTTTTATGAATATTGAAAAATAGTGAATTTGAATTGAAAATGCCTCTTTATTTGAATTATTTATAATGTTAAATTTTATTTTATTGTTTTTTAAATGTATAATTTGTTCAATTATATATATATATATATATATTAATCCAAATTATTTTATTTGAATCAATTTTTTATTGAAATTGAATATAAAAACCTTATAAACTTTTGATCATTTTTTTCTTTAAAAATAGGCTTTCTAGGCATGACTATTGGATTAATTTTAAATTAATTTTTTCTACTTCTGTGAATTTAATTTTGAAAAATTGAATCCATATTTGGAATAAAATTATTTTATACTTCCAAAAAATGAAAATATATTTTTTATGAATAATTATTAGTGAAAATAGTTAAAATTAATTACATTGATTAAGGTAAAAACAATGTTACTTAGTGGTTAAATTTTGAAAATAAAGTGTACAAAATAACCCAAAACTTGTAAAGAACCAATTTTCAAGACATATTTTGATCATTTTGACCTTATATTATAATTTTATGTGTTTTGGGTACTATTTTAAATGAACGTGGCCCATATAATAATTTAAATAGAGAAAAATAAAAAATGTACCTTTCATTCGTTTAAATTATATAGATCCTTAGAATAGGGAAAAAACTACATAAGTTCAACAAAATATATTATTTAACAAATTAATTATTTTTTATCATGATAATTTATTTTAAATATCTATAGATGATATATTCACATTAAATTCTTAAGACATGCCAACACATGAATTATTTAGTTAATAAAAAAATAAATCAAACGATACTAATAACATTAAAAGTGATGTATATTGAACAAATTATTGTGTTACAATATTTTTTACATTAATTGACCCTTTTAAAAATTTGTGAATATAATATATTTTATTTCTATCATTGTGTTGATTTTTTTCAAATTCAATAAAATGAATAATGTCAAAATTGACATTAATGTTATTTTATAATAAATTATATTTTATTAATTTATTTAAAATTTAAATAAATCTTATATTCTATAAATATATTTTTAAATATTAATAATTATCAAATATGTTCCATTAGAAGAACAATTATTATATTATAATGACTATATTGACTGTTATATAATAAAAACTTGGTTAGCATGGTTGAGGTTTAAGCTGTGTTTTTTGCGTGGTATATCCACCTGTGTTAAAGTTAATTTCCAAAACATATGGGATTTGTATTTTATAAATTATATATAATATTTTATAATAATTTGGTTTAAAGTTTTCTAATAATTATCACTTTAATTTATTCATAATGGATAAATCACCTAGGTTAGAAATCTATTTACCTTAATACAAATGAAAATGGTAAAAATATGGAAAATTAGAAGTTAATAAAATTCTAAAAATGTATTTATTTTTGAGTGGTGGATATTTTTAATGAAAAAATAATCCCTATCCTGAATTATTATCCAATATTTGTTCCACATTAGATAATGAAGACCTCCCAATAGTAAATACTTTGGAGTATTTACAAGAATATCACTCCTCCTAAACTATAAATGAGAACTCACTCCCACCATTCTTAACAAATATAAATCCATTTGGCTCAAACATTATAAACCATAATAACTTCCAAACTTTACTCATCTCATCCTAGAATCCTTTGTGAAAAATTAATACCAAGTAAGTTCATTGGTGCAAACCAAAAAAAGATACCTGACGGAAATGTAATGTTCAACAACATATGTTATTTTTATTTCTTCATCAAACCCCTTCACTTTTTATATAATAATTATATAATAACCTAAATATATTAAATATTTTGAGATTATTTTTAATTTTTTACCCAAAACCACACACACATTCATTAAATGGGTTAGGAAATCAGCATTCGTGTGTATGAAAGATCGTTGCCTCGCAAACCGATGTTACTTGTTTTTCCATTACCGCATATCAAAGTTGGGAATACTGATATACGTACTATTTATATAAGATATTTATTATTTTTAAGATTTTATTAATATTATTTTATTTTTATATTTCACATAAATTCATGAATTCTATTTTTGGAAATACGATAACGTCGTTCGCGTGTTAGGCGGACTACTGCCCCATGAAGTGATGTGATTTGTTCATGTTATACATGGAATGTATTAAAGATGGGTTTAAAAAATATTTGTGATATATGTTACATAAAAATTATAATCCAATTATAATATATATATATATATATATCATTTACTTTTCATTCTTTCAATACAGTAAGTAAATAGAAATAGTGTTCATGCTTACATACGATCTACCGTCTCCATGAATAGTGTATTTTACTTCCTATACAAAAATTTGATGGATTAATATACATAAAAATAAACTAAATATATATGATATATATATCATGGTTATAATTTTTGAGATTATTAAATCATGATATAAGTAATAGGAATAAGAATAACAAGTCAAAACATGTATGAAAAACAACATGTTTATTACCTGAAACATAACTGTAATATAGAATTGTTAAAAAATAGGTAATATAAAGGCATAAGTGAATAATATATTTTATTATATATATGAATATGGTTCCATTATATATGTGTAATAAACTTAAATTAATTATACATGAGGTTTGAGTGAGTACTATGAGAGTCAAGACATAAGGTAAGGGATTTCCATCTCAATTTTTACTTCTGTGAGACAATGTCATATTCACAAACTATTTATTTTGTTTGGTGTATATAATAACCATGAATGAATTTTATTATTATTATAATTAATATTATTGTAATTTACATTTCCATTTTAGGATATCTCTTTCATGGGGTTTACAGATCAATGGTTACCAAATCGGTAGGGGAATTTTGTCTCAACTAGTCTTCTTTGAGACACATGTTATGGTATGCACCTATATTCCTCTAAAATGTGTATATATTTCCCCATTTACATGTTATATTATGAATTTACTAATTTTTATGATATTTTCAGCCACATGAAATATTATTATTTTATGTGAATTATGGATCAATTTTACCAAAGTGGTAAGAGTTTATTGCTACAACCTCATCGTCTATTGGGATTGTTTATGATTATGCATACATTGATGGAATTTTATGATAAAACTCTAAATAATTATCGTGAATTTTATTCTCATATGTTTATGTATTATGTGTTAAAGTAATGTTACCATTTTTTCACACGTTGGAACTTAATATACTTAATAAAATGTTTTTAAGGGAATTAGACTTTTTTTCCTCTCTTGGAATGATGTGTTCTTTTAAAAAAAATCTAATTTTTTTTCAAACTATTTTTAAATGATATTTTAAATTAATTCTATGAGAAAATTATTTTTATATTGCTTAATATTTTAAAAACTATTTAAAATATTTATCAAATATTTTATTAAAATTTTTTAATCTTTTTTCAAAGAAAATGTTTTTCAAAATGTTTTATTTTTTAAAAAATAAAATTCAAAGTGGAAAGGGTGTATTTTTCAAGAAATATTTTAAACGATCATTATAAATTATTTTCCATCTATGATTTAATTCATTTTTTACCTATGACTTATAGAGGATATGATCCAAAGAGTCCATTCTTATTCTATCTCTAAATGGTTTATGTTTATTAGAAAAAATTTTTATAGAACCCATTTATTTTCCATGGTTTAATCATGATTATAAGATATTAACATGAAACCCATATATTTTCCATGGATTAGTCAATTTTTAATTGTTACAATGATTTTTTCTGATGATATTCAAAATCTTTTTACTTTATTCATGTTATAGTTAAATGATATATCTTTAACATCTTGGATTTTTTATGTATTATTTTTAAATTTTATATGGATTATTATTAAGACCATGTGCTAAGATAATGTGAAATTATGAGTCCTAGTGTGCCTCAAATAAATTTTTAAAATATAATAAATATCACTGATGTGCGGTTTTTTAAAAAATTGGAACAACTCCTAGAAGGGTGCTCAGATCAGAAATATTATGCCACCATTGAGTTGATAATGACCATTTTACCCTAGGAACGACTAAACATTAGTCATCATGGGTCATTTGTAGAAAATCTGTCTCGGGATAGAAATTAACAAAATAAATGAACAAAAGAATTTATTTTATTTTTTCATCCCAACGACCTACTTATTCATTAAATATACAACTATGGAAATTGTATCATGGTTAGAATCATAAACCTAGAGATGCTGGAGGAATTTTGGAGAGATCTCTAGATAATCCTCTCATGTGAATGATGATGGATCATGATAAGATTGTATATCACTGTTCCAATGGAATTTTTGGACCTCTTTAATGATATAAACACAATAATTCTTCATCAAAGATTAATCCAACTCAAGGTAGGATGTTTTTTCTTGTTATTTACATCCCTTTATTAATCCTGGATGAACACGGATCAATTCAACAAACAAGAATTGATGCATGCATTGTTAGTAGATTTCAAATTGATGGAGTTGTTTTTGGTTAGTTGATTTATCCCTATTCATTAATCCTTTCTATGATAACGAATCTAGGAGAAATGAATAACTTTCTAGGTTCATTCCTAAATTTTATGGTTTTTTAATTTCAACCTCCATTTTTTGAATGTTTATCATTGGGGCTTCCTTTTTTTCCATTGTTTTGATGAATACCCAGTATTCAATCATTGAGCATCCATTATTTGGTGTAACGAATCGATACCACTGGTGAGGTTCATGATCGGTGATATTATCAAGGTTTGATTATGGTGTTGGATGACTGAGAAGGTGGATCATTACAGTTTTTCAGTATCCATTCAACCCGGTTTTGATGTGTGGAAATGTATGGCTTGATGATGGTGATTTCTAAGCATATTTGAACCCAAAATCGATTGATCTAGAAACTGGGGTCTTGGAAAAACCTTATTCTTAGGTTCTATTCTGATTGTAGGTTCCAATAGTGTGTAGATATATGCGGAATAGATCCCCAATGGATCTGAAAAATCATGAGCAACACAGTGTGCATTTTGGGACTACACACTGTGAGTCCCTCCTTGGCTACAACACTAGTGTTTCAGCTGATGTTAAGTGTCACACACTGTGTAATCCCCATCACATGTTTTGTGACCCTCCCCAATCAACTCATCATATACTTCGGAGGTACACAGACATGGGTTGGAGTACACAGGCACCGACCCACCATGTACTCCCACACAGACACGGCTTAGCGTACACAAACTGGTACACAAACATGGATTCAGTACACAGACATGGACAAGAATTAAGATAAGGATACCATATGTATCTACACACCATGTACTCATTCTACATTCCGATTATATGGATACTACATGTGGTGTGAGGTTTTCGACATGGGAAGGACTTGGGATGGATGGACACGTTGTGTACCCCTTTGGACCCACCATGTAGTCTACTCAATAGTCCTTTAGGATCTTTGTTTTCTTAGTTTGGACATGTAAAGGTTTAGTGTGTTCCGTTACACCTTTCCCTCAATGTTATAGTTCATAATTACATCCAAATCACTATATGGTGATCCCCTCTAGAGTTCTAGTCTTAGATAGAGTTGTGGTTTCCCTCTGTGAGACTAGAGTGCGATCCTCAATCCTAACTAGTGGGAGTTTGTGGAATTGGTGTGACCTACCTGAGAAGGGAGTTTATCCTTTGTCTAGAATGTTTTATTGATAGGGTTTATGGGATCGCTGATATAAAATCCCCTACATAGTATGTTGATCCAGACTAGGTTCATGGTGTCACCCAGCGGTTCTAGGAATAACCCCCTATCTCTATATCATGGTTCCCTTAGACCAGTGAGCTATCTAGGATGTGTTCTGATGATATTGACCTCTTTTTCGAGTTTCTTCAATGGTAAAATGTCTTGTGGAGTGAGTTCTTTTGAAATAAGTGTTGCTTCAAACAGAATCCTATGGCTGATAGTTGGTTATGATAGCCTAATGGTGAGGTGTATTTCCTGAGTATATCTGGGTTTTTTCTATTATAAATTTATTTTTATATCTTGTATTGAGCTAAATATACCTGGTGCTTCATGTTTAGGGTTTTCACAATGTCCTGCTGGGTATTTTTAAACTCACATATACATGGGCTTTGCCCATAAGTGTCATGTCTTGTGTAGATGGAGACACTTTTGACGATGTCCCTGGAGGATAGAGAGCGGGTGGAGAATTGTTGGATCTTGATAGAACTAGGTTTTTTCTAGGAGCTTCAATTTGACATAGTCCTTTCCCTTGGATCAGGTTGGACTATTTATTGTTTTTAGATGGGTTTGTATTTGGCCAATTTTCCACTTTCAGTACATTATTTTCATAATCTATTGTGGGATCATAGATGTATACGTTCACTCTTCAGTTGTTCACATTTCACCATTATGTGGGCTTGGATATGTGACTGTGTGTACAAGTACCTTAGTAAAGGCCACCCATCTGTGGGATATATCTACTTAGTACTGGTCACCATCCCTTGGAATATTGGAGGTAGGCTTTGAGTTTTCATGACACGGGCCCCTCTGGGATGGGTCACGACAGAGTGGCATCATAGAAGGTCAATTTAGCTTTAGGACCGAGAGACAATGATATTGGTATGGCGAAACAGTGTTATGTGTTTTGTGTTTATCTTTTAGGCCAGGGAATCCAGTGTTGGTGTGGGGCCTGACATATCCATACACCAGACTCTGATCATCTATCTTTTGACTCGGTATATGAAAACATTGGTTTCATGGAAAACAATGGTATAGGAATCATATAGGAATCGGTTGTGGTTTCCTTGTCCATCATGAGCCAACTCCCCAAATATACTTTTTTAACTATGGTACATCTTGTTTTATTTCTGGATAGATCAGTGTTGACATCCATCGAAGATTCCACCACATGATCATGAGGATGATCCCCCTAGTGATGAGGAATTGGTATAGGGACTTGTAAATGAGATATAACCTCTGGGTGGTTTACCATCTATACCACCACTCATTGAATAGTAGCTAGCATTAGAACTACTAATTGAGGATTCACGCAGTTTGAGTGAATTTCACAAGTTTCATAGGTAGATACCTCCCATGTTTCAGGGTGATATATACCTCTAGGTGGTTGAGGATTGGCTAGAGGTAGTCACTCTAATTTCCCACCTTGTGAGGATACCTGTTTATAAAATTTAAGTCCTTGTAGTGAGTCTTATCTAGGGCTCTATGGGGTGATTATGTATCTTGGTGACTCGGTAACACGATGAGACATCCCGCTTATGAATAGGCTTCGAGTATCTCTTCAGAGAGGAGTTCTATCTAGTCATGCCACTATCGGTACGTACATAAGAGAAACTTCATCTACAGTAGTGAAGTATGACCATGGAGTATTCAGGGAGGTTTACTTATCTCTTGCATTACTCCTTGTATAGAGTATGAAACCAGTTCTATAGGGCTTGGACTTTTGAGAAGGGATTTTGTCAAGACATCAAGGTTTAAATGGTATCTCTAAGAATTTCAACCTATATTGGAGTGCTTGAACAAGCCTTGTTGGTAGAATGCTTTCTAGAAGAGAAAACACCAGTAGTGGGACTTGGCAGTGGGCACCCAGTAGTTGAGACCTCGACAACAGGTAACTGACAATAGTCATAGGTATCCAAGTGGTCTAGAAACATCAGGGGGGTATCCTTGGACTCTGGGTTAGTGGTGAAGGGATCCCAAGGCAGATCGAATCATCCAAGAGAAAGGTGGTGTTTCTTCAGCGATGGTCAGAGACATCAGGCATGAGATTTCCAGACCCTTCATATAGCTTATCGGGAGATGGTTGAGGGAAATCCGATAAAAAGGCAAAGGTAGGATTAGGGTGGTCCATAGGGTGGCTCCATGGTAGAGGTGACAAAATTAATGTAGGATGTGGTCATACGTTTGACCTATTACCACCACCACCCTTGGGTATTCCATGCCAGGCTCAAGGATCTTGTGGGTAGGGATGAGGCCAGCTACAAGCTATGGAGGCCTTTGACCCTGAGGATCCATAGATGATACGAGGTACAATCTTTTTCTCTTATACTATAGCTACAGTATTGATAGACATACTTTCTATGCATTCCTTCTTTTCCACTTCTATGGTTCAAGACCTATAGATTATATTTGAGATTTTATCTCGAACCTTACATTTGAAGACACTAATGAGTGGTGACTCAGTGATTTCACACTTGTTCCCATAGTGCGTTCTGATTCTAGGAGGCTACAGTTTTGTATGGGATCTCATTATTGTAGCAATGAGGCCTTGTGATGTCATCTTAGGTATAGACTGGATATCTATTGTTCATTCCTAGATTGATTGTTTTAGGAAAAGGATGTGCTGTGTCTGTAGTAACAGAATAAGGTTTTCCTTTGTGGGTAAAAAGGACACCTTGTAAGAGTTGAACGAGCTCATTCATATAAGGGTGAATCCAATTACTCATTAGTTGGATAGTCTGGACCTTAGTTTCTTACAGTGGTGGCAGAGTATGAGGACGTCTTTAAGGATAATGTAGTAGGTTTACCTCTCATTCGAGAGGTAGATTTCTTCATCGACTTTCATCCTGGGATGACATTGATATCTTCAAAAGTATATCATATGGCTCCTGTAGAGTATCGATAGATGAGGATGAAATTGGATGATTTTCCGAAGAAGGGCTTTGTGAGACCTAGTGTTTCACCCTATGCAACCCTAGTTTTGTTTGCTAAGAAGCCAGATGGAATCTTGAGGTTATATGTGTATTATCTTCGCATGAACTAAGTGATCGTTAAGAACCATTATCCACTACCGAGGGTTGATTACCTCTTTGATAATTTGAAATGGGTGTGGTGTTTCTCGAATATTGACCTCAGATCAATCTATCTCCATTTGTGAGTACGGGATGAGGATATACCGAAGAAAAATTTTAAATGTTTTTATGATCACTGTGAGTACTTGGTGATGATGTTTGGAATAATAAACACCCCACTAGTTTTCATGGGACTCATGAACTGGATATTTCAACCTTTCTTGGATAGGTTCATGGTAGTCTTAATTGATGGAATCATAGTGTATTCAGTGTTCTAGGAGGAGCATGAAATACACTTGAGGATAGTCATGGACACACTCTAAGAGAACCATATTAATGGGAATCTATCAAAGATTCAGTTTTGGATTCGAGAAGTCCATCTTCTAGGACACATCATCTCAGAGGCTAGAGTTACAGTGGATCTAGTGGAGGTTGAGGCAGTTCTTTATTGGGATCCACCTCAGAGTTTCACTGAGGTGTGGAATTTACTTGGATTGGTTGGGTACTATCGGAGGTTTGTACTAGAATTATCCATAGTGGAATCAACCTTGAAAGCCTTGAACAGTAATGGTAAACCATTATTATTAATTGAAAAGTTCCAGAAGTGATTTTATGAGATTTGGAAGAGGTTGACAAGTGATCCCATCATGAGGTTACCAGAGGAGGGTGTTGAATACGTAGTGTTCTATGACATGCCAGGGACCAGACATGGTTGTGTTCTTCTGTATAAGAAAGAAATTATTTCTTATGTCTCACACCAGTTGATACCATAGGAGAATACCTACATGACCCATGGACTTGATTTAGCAGCAGTATTTTTCACATTGAAGATGTGGTGACACTACTTGATGGGTGAGTGATTTATTGTGTACTCTGACCACAAAAGTTTCAAGTATATATTCTCTCAAAAGGATCTTAACTTGATATAGATGTGATTTATAGAATTCACCCAAAACTATTAATTTAATATTTTCTACACTCCTCGAAAGGGGAACGTGGGAGCAGATGCTCTTAGCAGGTGATCTAGTCCGCAGTTACTGAATAAGGCGTCAGTGTAGTTATACTTGTTGTAGTTATAATTTGTGGATAGATATGGAGAAACTTACCTTTAGTTAATGGTATTCACCCCTCCAATATTATAGTGAGTTAGGGAGTCCTTGATTGTGGATACCGACTATGAGTGCCTACGCTCTCATATATCCTCAGGAAAATATCCTGATGGATTTCCTAAAGGTGGGGAGAATATCATTCTTTTCAGATGACACACGGTGGTACCAATGATGTTGTAGGAGGATGTTCTGAAGTAGTTTCATACATATCCCTTTGAGGTGCATCCATGTGTGGAAAAGAAACACCATCACCTTTGAAATTAGTTTTTGTGGCCATGTATGAAGAAATAAGTTTGTAGAGTTTTTCTCTTAGTTCCTTACTTGTCAACAAGTGAAGGTTGAGAATGAAGCTCCAATGGGTTTAGATAAACCCCTAGAGGTTCCATAATATATGTGGTATGGGATATCCATGGACTTCATGATGGTTTTATGATGAACGTTAAGGGAACATGATGTCATCTGGGTGATCATAGACTGACTATCAAAGTCGGATCACTTCATAGCTATTCAGGAGTACAGTTCAGTAGAGATATTGAGACTCCTCTATGTGTAGGAGATAGTTCTACTCTAGGGAGTTCAATTTAAGAACATATCTGATCATGATTCTTGTTTTATATCCCATTTTTTGAAGGTATTTTGGGAGGCATTTGGGACTTAGTTATGCTTAAGCACAATGTTCCAACCCCAAACTGATGACCAGACTGAGCGGATCATCCAGGTTCTGGAGGACATTTTGTGAGCTTAAATGTTGAAATTTATCCATTGTTGGGAGGATCACCTACCAATTTTGGAGTTTTCATAAAACAACAGATACCATTACACCATAGGTATGGCACCATTCAAAGAATTGTACGGGCAACCTTGTATGTCTCCACTTTTCTAGACTGACCTAGGAGAGTCAGCACTCATGGGATCAGAATTGGTGTGAGCTACAAAAAATAAGGTTTAGATAATATACGAGTGGATGAAGACTATAAAGATCTGTCAAAATATATATACTAGTAGGCGATAGAGGCCTTTGGAGTTCAAGAAATGAGACCATGTGTTCCTGAGGGTCTCACCTTGATGTGGATTGAGGAGATTTGGCTGCAGCAAAAATTTATCTCTGAGATTCATTTGACCTTTTCAGATACTATGTAGAGTTGGTGTGGTGGTATGGTGTTATTATCTACCATCGTAGTTGGACTGGGTAAATGACTTCTTCCACATGTTGTAGTGAGGAGGTACGTGCATGGAAAATTTCACATTATTGACTAGGGTAAGCTAGACATCGAGGATGGACCAATATTTGCTGAGTACCCAAAAGATATCAAGGATCAATAGGATATGATCCTTAATCAAAGGTTGCATCCTTTTGTGCATATCTGGTGGTAGCATGATAATCTATAGGGGATCACATGAGAGCGATAGGCTCAAATTCATCCTCAGTACCACATCTTTTTTAGTATCCTTTTTTTTTGCTTTTTGGGGACATAAATCCCCAAGGAGGGGAGAATGTAAGATCTTGGATTTTCAATGTATTATTTTTAAATATGACATGGATTTTTATTGAGACCAGACACTAAGACAACATATGATTTCTAGGATCAATGTGCCTAAAATAAATTTTTGAAATATATTAAATATATTTAATAGAACGCATGCATGATTTTGTAGAAAAGGTTGAATAACTACTATACAAGTACCCAGATTAGATATCTAGGGGCACCATTGATTTAAAAATGGATTTATTTCCCATGGAGTTACTTAGAATTATTCAGCACGGGTCTTATATATAAAATTAATCATGACTGTGAAATTAATAAAATAAATTAACTAAAGAATCTATTTGGTTTTTTTCAATATAGCGACCTGCTTCTTCTTTAAATATAGGGTTATGTAAATTTTCTTAAGGAAAGATGCATAACCCCAGATATGTTGGAGGACCACTATAGATAACTCTAGATAATTATCTTTGGTGAATAACAAATGTTCTTGATTGGATCTTGGATCATTGACCTAACATAATCCATGGACCTCATCAATGATGGAAAAGTAATCATTCTTCATTAACGATCGATCCAACTCGAGGTAAGATGTTTTTTATTTTGATTTCAATATAGTTCATAATCCAAAATAAAAAAGGATCAATTAAATAAATAAGAATTGATATGCACATCATCGATAGATTTCAAATTGACGGGATTGTTTTTGGCTTTTTGATTTATCCCTATTTTATCATCATTTCTACAATAACGAATTGATTCCAAACAAAAAATGGCTAAAGTTCATTCCTCTCTTTTTAAGTTTGTTGATTTATCCCTCTTTATTTCTCATGTTCATTGTGGGGGCTTCCTTTTTTCCGAAGGTTTGATGAATACCTGTTATTCGATCATTTCATGATCGTTCATCAAAAAAACAAATCCATAACGTAGTTGTGGTTCATGATCGGTGATGTGACCATGGTGAGATGACAGCGGTGGATGATAGGATCTGGAATAGAATGGATTTTCGGTATTTATTCATCCTAGTTTTGACGTGCAACAACATATGGATTGAAGATGGAAATTTCTGATTGGATTTGATCTCATAATCCATAGATCGGGAAACTAGAGGCTTGAACGAAGCCTGATTTGCATGTTCCGTCTAGATTGTAGGTTCTGGAAGTATGTAGATTGATGTGGAAAAGATCCCTGATGGGTATGGAAAATCCTGAGTAACACAACGTGTATTTATGGATTACCCGGTGTGTGGTCCTCTTTTCTACATCACCAGGATTTCGTCATATTTTAAGTTTTACACACTGTTTAAACCCAATCACATGCCATGAAAACCTCCCCAATTTACTTGGCATGTAATTCATAAGTACACGGACATAGGTAGTATAACACAGGCACGTACATGTCGTGTACTCCCACACAGACACAACTTGTCATACACAGACCGGTACATAGACATGGCTTTGGTAAATTAACATGACCAAGAGATACAGGAAGAATATTGTGTATCTCTACACACCATGTACTCATTCTACATGCCTTTTATATGGAGACTACATGTCGTGTGAAGCTATTCCACATCAAAAGAACTTCAGATAGTTGGACATGTCATGTACCAATTAGGACACATAGTGTGGTCCATTAAATAGTTATTAAGGCTCTTCATTTTCTTATTTTAGACCTATACATGTTGATTAAATTCTATTTTTCCTTTAATTTGAGGGTACAGTGTGGCATTACATCCACATCACTGGTTTATGATATTCTCTATAGGTTGAGTCTCAGATAGAGTTGTGGTTTCCCTCTAGGAGGCTGGTGTGAAATACCTTATCATCCGTAGTTGGTGTTTATGGAATCAACATGACCACCCTGAGTAGGGTTTTGATCCTCCATCTAGAAGTCTGTATTGGTATGGTTTGTGGAATTTTTGACATATGATCCACTATGTAGTGGGTTGATCTAGACTGGGTTAGTGGTGTCCCACAGCGGTTATAGGCGTGACTCCATGTATGTGTATCATGGTTCCCTTAGACCTGTGAGCATTATTGGGAAGGGACTAATGACCTAGACCTCTTCATCTATTTCCTCTGATTTTATCATGGATCATGGAGTGAGTTACCCAGAACGAGCATTAATTTGAGAATAATCCTATAATTGACTGTTGGTTATGACCGCCTGATGGTGAGGTGTCTTTCTTGAGTATATATAGGTTTTATCTATTATACATTGATTTTTATATCTTTTATTGAGCTAACTATACTTGGTGATTCGTGTTTTGTATTTTTGTGGTGTCCAACTGACTATTGTTATACTCACCCCAGCATGGGCTTTTCCCGCACGCGTCATGTCTTGTGTAGAGGATGACCTTTTTTATGGTGTCCCTAGAGGATATGGAGAAGGTAGATCATAGTTGGATCTGGATAGACTGAGGTGTTTTCTAGGATATTTCATTTGAAATATTATTCTCCCTTGGATCATGTTATAAACATTGTAGTTTTTGTTTGGGCTTGTATTTGGTCCGTTTTCCCCATTCACAATTTTTTGTCGTACTCTGTTGTGTGATCATAGATGTATTCCTGAACTATTTTAGTTATTTACATTTTAGAATTGTGTGGGGTTAGAGATTTACCCATGTGTTCAATTATTTTAGGTAATGTCTCCCATCTGTGGGATATGCCAGCTTGGCATTGGTTGTTGGTCCATGGCCTATTAGAGGCAGGCTTTGGGTATTCATGACATGGGACCCTTTGGGATGTTTTGTGACTATACCTTATGTGATGGGTGGGCCATATATCACTGAGTATTCCCAATAGGTCCACTACAATGGTGTGGACCATATAGAGTTGGGTGAGCCTATTAAAGATTATATTATGGGTGTACCCTGATAGCACTCTAATGCATTGGGTAAAGATTTATATATCTCATGAGATGTAAATGGATGGAATGAGTAGTGAACCTAGTATAGTAAGTAACTTTTTCCATTATGGAGGTTTGGGGATTAAATACATTCCATATAAGGAAATTTCTATGACTGGGGATGGTGTTTTGTCTCCCCCATTAGGTGTATCCCGAATGAATTTCCTTGATATGTATGCAAATTAACCTTGAATTTTAGGGATTGATTTTATATGATTATGTGTATTCCACAAATCTATGCCTTATGAATGTATTATTCTATTATGTCTCATGTTATTTGATTGTATTATTATTCAAGTTTCATGAACTTCCAATATTTATTCCATGACTCATTATTATTATCTTTGATATGCATGGTATAGTTTTTAAATTCTCTTCTCATGTTTTTATACACTTATGTTCAAGTTATGATTACATAACTCCTTTATTTTTCTTTAATGATAATATAATATCACCCTTTCTTATGTTTTCTTTTCTTAGGTTTTGAAGAAAGGTTTTAAGTATGATTACTAAATTGAGAAGATCTTTGTGGGAAACATTGAATATCTTTCACCATACTAGAAGATTATGTTGCATGATTCAAAGGAACTAAACTGTTATGGTCCTTGGGGATGTGGTTGTGTAATGTAATGAATATTTATCTAAAAAACATTAATATCAATGTATAAAAATCCTAGGTCACTATAGACCCCTTCATGAGTTTTGAATGAGAAAAATTATCTTGAAAATCATTCTTTTTTTGCTGAGGGAAATATTTTAAAAAAAGGTTTGTATAAATGAGAATAATGTGAAGGGAAAAGTTTAAATGATTTGAATGTAAATCATGGATAATATGGAATAAAAATAATTAAGGAGGAATAATAATATAAAATGTACTATCTGTTGAAAAGGGCATTCACATTGTATTCTATTTTTAATTTAACATCGGTATTTTTTTATGTTCCCTTGTCCAAAAGTCTTAGATATTAAGTGTGGGAGGATTAGAATATGTAATTAATAAAATATATTTTAATGATAATCAGTTAATTTTATTCCCTAATAATTATTAATTAATTTAATTTTAGAGTGTTTTGGAATTAATGGATAATTTCATTTTATTTTTAGAAGATTTTTTTAAATGGACCATATCATTAATTTATTTTATTTTATTATTTTATAGAATAAACTGAATTACTCGGTATTGATAATAATTTTATATTTTCTTTTTAAAGAATAAGGGAATTAATATCTGAATTAGTGAAAAACTAGATATAATTGGAAAAAGAGTGAAAATAATGAATTGTGATACAAAACATGTACTTGGTTATACATAAAATCTTTAAAAATACATATATGATTTTTCAAAACATTCATCAGTAATTCATCATGGTATATAAGAATTTTTACTTAATATGAAAATAATTTTCCTTTATTTTTGTGATGGAACAAAGTGAGTTCCCTATGGTACATAAGATTCATTTCATAACTCCTTGAAATATATAACAAATCTTTAGTGGTATGCAATAATTTTTATCTTATACATAATATTAAACTATCTATACAAAAGAAGAAATCAGAGCTACAATGGAGATGTAATATCTTTTTGGAACTTGTATACTTTGAAATTTTGGTTCAAATATACATTGAATAACCTTAGTATTGAATCCCACCTTTTATTACATAAACCTTTCATTACATGGAAAAATTAGAGGATATTTTAAAGTTTATTTTCATGGAAATCAAGAACATAAAACACGAAAACATAAAAAATTACTCTAATCAATTTGAAATGATTTTTAATGGGTTAATCCTACGTATATTTACTTCATCTCATATCTAGGAGAAATATATCAAAGTAAAGGGGGGATTGTAACGCCCCGACCCTAGTTGCCCAGAGTCGGTGCATTATTACATAACATTGGCATGATCACAAGAAAGATCAAATCTCGAAAGACTGATTGGTTTAGTAGCCTTGGAAACACTAGATATATTCATAAAGTTTTACATTACATCATAAAGTGAAAAACTACTACAACAACATATTGTCTCCATATTCCACACTATTAACCCCTCATAATATCCCTGCAGGTCATTCATAATTTAATTCTTCACTTCCTGAGAAAAATAAAACATAGAAAAGGGGTGAGCTCAAATGCCCAGTAAGGATAACAATATAGTGGAAACTTTCATAAATAATAATAAACATTTAAGGCAATGTATAACTAAAACAAAAGCCTTTCAAACTTGAACATTCAACATAGTATGGCATAAATAAATTGAAATAATTCCATTTACTTATTAACATGGATATTCTACTAATCGAATAATCACATGAAAAAACCAATAACCACTTTCATAATGATGGAATGCATAATGCTGAACTTTAATTTCTTTGTCAACGCCTCGTCCCAAGACCTAGGGGCTAACTGTAACCGGAACCCAACCCGGAGTGCCTCTAATAACCGGACACCAACCCGGAGTGCCTCTAATAACCGGAGACCAAACCGGAGTTCCTCTAATAACCGGAGACCAAACCGGAGGGCTTACTTTTACCGGTCCCCAACCCGGAGGGCTTACTTTTACCGGTCCCCAACCCGGAACATACTTGTCTAACACATTCATCTGAATGAAAGGTTGAAATATAACATAAACATTTGGATTAAAAATAACTTATAAAATGTCAATAATTTAAACAAAAACCATGAGTGACATAAGAATAACTTATCCACAGTCAAAAATATCACAAAACCTTCAACAAAATAGGGATGTTTTATATCATAATAAATCAACTTCAAATAAGCTTAAAATCCATCAAAGGATATTGAAATAGATGAAATCAAAACTATTTTAGAGAAATATCTTTTTTTTAAATCATTTTAAAAGTAACATAATTATAAAATAATACATTCAATTTGAAAATATTATTATAAGCTTGTAAGGGAAGCTTCGACGATTTTATAACGGCGAAAAATAACTGCACCCGCCGTATAAGTTAAAAAAACATTCTTACCTTAATTCTGTCGAAAAGGTTAAAAAGCACCTTGTTTGGAAAACGACGGAAATATTCATTTATAAACCACTTATAAAAAGTCAAAAAAAGGTACAAATGACTTTAACCCATATTCTTGTAAATAGTAAAAATGTTTTGAAATATATTTTGAAGAAACATGGATGTGGATGATAAAGAAATCCCAGTAGATAATTACGTATAAACAACCTCGGATAATGAAGAGATTGCGAAATAACCCTTACCTTGTACTTTTCCTTGGTTGGGGTAGGTTAACCTCCTCTTCTTCGAGTTCTTCCTTTTGATTTGATCAAAAGGGCTCCTTAGGTTGGCTTTATGATCAAACTAAGGCCTCTAGGTTGTAGTGAGAGAAGTTGGGAGAGTATTTGGGCATAGTTTGGCTGAACCAAAAGGCTTTGAAGGTGTGAGGAAATGATAAGGAGGAGTGCCTTTTTATAAGAGGGGTGAGGGGCACCTTTGGAAAAGCTAGAAATATTAATTTATAATAAATTCATATTCAGTTTCTAATGGATCCAAAGTTGATTATTAAAATTTTAAGGTTGTTATGGGTCGCAAACAACTCAACCAATAGAATTTAGACAGGTTTGGGTACTTATATTAACCTTATCTTTAAGTATTAACTCTAAGTTAATTAGTTTCACTTTTACAATGTCTCTTTGTATTTTTATATTATATGGTTAATAAACTTACCATATACAACCAATAGACCCCCAAGTGGTCCATTAATGATGAACCTATCATGATATAAGTATCTTGGCCGAACATTATATTTTTAGGAATTTAATATCAATTAATAATATAATCTTTGTTTTAAAAACTCTTTTATGTCAATTTTGACACTATTCAATAGTTTATTTTTGTGAAACTCATAACAGAATGATTACTTCGAACAAATTTAATTAAATGATTCCTAACATGTCATATTAACTTAGAAAATTAGTGTAATTCATAAAAAGTCTCAAATTATATTTATTTGGGTATTTATAATATCAATTATTTTAAAGTTTCACTATTATGGGAATTACTTCATCATCATTGTGTCATAACTAAATTAAATTATTTAATGTTTAAAAATTATAAATAAATAATAATTATGTAGGAAATATTTTTATCTTTCTAATGAATATTTATAGTCGAAAATCCAACATATATAACCCTATGTAAAAATTGTTTTTCTAAAAGATATATGTCTGTGTCATTTTTGTATTCATTTTAACTAAATTAAAATAAAGTGTTCCTATCACCTACAAGTGGCTCCATGGGGTCCCAAAATCGACCCAAAGATTCCTATGGTCTAACATGTATCAAAAAATAAGGTTAGGACACGTTTTAGGGTAATTTAGTATTATTATAATATTAGTTTTTAACCCTTATTTACCGGATTTACCCTTAACCATGGTAAATAAAATATTTACCGCAGTAATTATTCAAAATGTCTAAAAATAAAAGTTACCTATTTACACAATTTGAACATACTGATTCCAAATATGGAATCCATTTTTCCAAATTCGAAACACATAAGTGGCAGAAATTAATTTAAAATTAATTCCCGTTGTCAAAATAAAAAGCGTGTTTTTAAGAGATAATAACTATCAAAAGATTGACACTTGCTTATGTTCGGTTTAATTGTAAAATTATGTCCAATGACCAACATTATATTAAATGGTGAAAATATATTCTAAATATACTTTAAAACCACTCAAATTCATAATTTATCACTATTAATTATTTTGATTAAAAAAGTTGTTTTTAATTAAAATTTAGTAATTTTCACTATTCATCAAAATATTAAAGTTATCCGAAAAGTACCAAAATTTAACCTTAGGCTAAATTCGATATTCCGAATCCAAAAATGAAGTCCTTTTTAAAATAAAAAATATATATATAATTTCAAAAAGTAGGTATTACTATTCATAACGGCTAGTTTGATTGGTTGTAGTGTGTGTTAGAACTCGAAGTTGCGTACAACACACGCTACTGTATTATTCAAAGAAAAGCGTATCGTGGAAGCTTGGGATGTTTCATTTTAAATTTTTGATGTCCCCATTTAGTCAAAAAGTTTAAAATATTGTATTTAAAAAGGGTTCACTATTAAAAGTTGGTAAAAGTGCAATACTGAAAATGAATTTGTTCTTACATTATGTCTAAGAAACTCATAATATGGATTCTAAAATTATAGGGATTATATAAAGTTTAAAATTTAGTTAATACTATTCATAACCTCTTTTGAACGTCTTGTTTGGTAAGTCATGGTGCGCTTGAACTCGGTGTTGCTTGTAGTGAAAGTTATTGAATTATTTTGAAGAAATAATACACTATGAAATCTTGGGGTGTTACAGGGATCATGAGGCCTAGTAATGGAATAAGAATGGGAAATAGTTTATATGTGATCATGATGAATATCAATAAGAACCTGAGGAATCATATTATGGAATGATCAATAAGACATGAGTCATATCAGAATAAAAAGAACATGAATCATAACATGGAAATGTGGCTACAAAATTTAAAATTAGTCATTCATAATCATATCCCTATTGTTTATCACCAAGCTATTATAAATGAAAATTACCAAGGTTATTCAACAAGGTATCATAAAACATTTCATCTCTAAAGTTTAAATTATTTATCCAATGAATTGGAGCACTATCAGGGTGATCCATTTATATGTATTAATTAATTTGATACACATAGAATATAATCAATAATTTTTTTAATCACTCATGGAGAATAAATAACGTGTTTCTTATCAAAATCATGGTGAAAAAAGTGATTAAAGGCATGATCGTTATGATGATTTGGCCCAAGAAAAAGGAATGGGGGTTTAATATGTGTAAATACCAACATAAAATAGATAATTTTAACATCTTGGTGAATACACATAGAAAAGAAAATTTTTTGGGTATCCACACAAACAAAATAAAATAAAATTTCTTAAGGAGAAGAGAGAAACTTTTAGATGTAAATCCTACAGAATGACGGGTATAAACCATGGTTTTTGAAAAGGTTAAAATGAGAGGGGACATGAGTCTCCCATTTATAAAACATAATTTTTTTATAGTGGTTTGATAAAAATGGTAATAAAAAGATTAACTACAGAAATTAGAAGACATATTCAAAAAGATATTCTTGAATTGAATAGAAAGGAAGGATAATTCTTTTACCTTGAAGAGTTACTCTAAAATATTGAGGAATGGAACTTTGTGGGCATAAGGACACCTGGGAGGAATCTTAGGGAGGAAAAAATAATTGAAATTCCTAGAGTATTTCTTGGGAGTGAATTTAAATAGAGAAATGGGTAGGTATTTATACTAAAATTGGGAGATTTGTTTAATAATTTCCAAATATAGGCCTTGGAAATCTAGGTTATGGAAAATGAAAAACCATTGGCACAACTAGGGTTTTTTCCCATGGTTTTGGAAACATAGGACACAGTTTATGTTATTTTAATACACCATAGCCGAAAATCATTATTTATGACTTCTTTTGGTATGGAAAAGTAAATTTTCTATAAATTAATGTTTTAAAAGTCAAAGATTCCAATTTGGACTCTATAAAGTGATTTATCGGTTTGAAAAATGAATAAAATATATTAAAATAATTGATATTAATAAAATAAAATATTTTAGGTCAAGGATTGTGGTTAACTAATTGTTAAATAATTAAGACATAATAATGAATTCATTAAATATAGCAAAAAAACAAATAGTATTTTTTCTATTCAAGGAGAAATAATATATTTTAGAAAATTCTCATAAATTCACTCTAACCTAATTTTGACGTGATGATTTCAAAAATTGTGTTTATTTTTTCATAATAATTCCCTAAATATGATAATTTTAATTTTTAAATATAAAAAACCTTATTTATTAAAATAAATAGTGTGTTGTATGGCATAGTCAAATTTCTGACACATAATAATTTCCTAGGACATTATAAAATAATTTTATCATTTCTTTTTAAATAATAGTGTTTTTAGCATGCCATTTCATTAAAATAAATATTATTTTGATTACATTAGTTTATTAGAAAAATTATAGCTTTTTAAAAAGTGCAATTTTTTTTGAAAAATCAATTTATCAAATTATTCTCCACTAATGTATATTTTATTACCAAAAAATAGTCTTAAAATGTAATTTATGGAATAAAAATTTTATTTATATAATGTAATTACACTTTAAGTAACTGAAGACTATAAATATAACCCCATAAAACCCCCATGTATGACTTAAGTGTAATGTGTGAGATGGGGAGGGACTCATAGGGCAGGTTGACTAACATGGTAATTTACACTAAAATGAACTTCTCTCATAGGCAATTTTGTTCTAGATTCCTTTATTGAAGCTCATATTGGGCTTGATCAAGGTAAAACCTCAATGATACTACCACCATCTAATGTTCTCAAAATTTCAATTCATATGTAATGACTCTACTGGTTGAGACCATCGCTTCTTCTTTATTCATTAATAAATCTTTTAATTACTACTTATAAACATGAAATATATAATTTGAATTATTTCTAATGGGTATAGTTCTAAATGGTAAAATTTTCAAATGGTTATATTAACTGATGATCATATTTGAAAAATGATCATATAATGGTCAAATACCAACAGTCACATTCCCCTTCATAATCTATAAATACCACTTCATTATTTCCTTAAATATCCACTACAATTATTCCAAAGGTTATATATTTTCATTTCCTAAGATTTTTATTGGTTTACTAATAATTTGTTTTATTTTAATAGTGTTGGGGTGATGATTCTTACTAATTGGAGTGATACTTATTTTTCCAATTTAGAGATTGGTGTATTGATCATTATTAAAGATATATGGTTTTGTTCAATAAAATATAATACAATATAACACACATTTTATCAGTAAACAAATATCATTTAAAAATATTAGTTTGTTACATTCTTACCCACTTAAGAAATTAAATCCCCAAATGTTCAACTCATATTAATGGTTGAGAAAAGGTGAGGGTTCCTCAACTTCATTGTTTCATCTAGTTTTTATTTCACCTCTTCAAAATTATGGTTCCTGCACAATTCATTGAAAGGGTTGGTAGTATTGTTTTGTAGAACCTCATCTCCATGGTCCACTATCTCCACTAGATTCTCCTCATAATAGAGGTCATGTTCCAGTTATACCATATCCATATTTTGTACATGGGACAGATCATGTATATACTTACTCAAGAGAGATACATGGAATACATCATGAATATGAGCTTGATTTAGTTGAAGTGATATCTGATAGGCCACTGCTCCTTTATATGATCAAGGATTTCATAGGGGACAATGTACCTAGGGTTAAGATTATCTTTCTTCCAAAAACTCATGACTCTTTTTCATGGTGATATTTGAAGAAAAAAATTCTTAACAATATCAAACTCCAATTCCCTTCGAGGGTTTTTATCATATTTCTTATAC
This sequence comes from Viscum album, assembly GCA_963277665.1. NCBI lineage: Eukaryota > Viridiplantae > Streptophyta > Magnoliopsida > Santalales > Viscaceae > Viscum > Viscum album. The sequence continues at coordinate 728,916,164 of OY728167.1, read as the reverse complement.
AGACTCTACGGGGATTTTATATGTTGTTAGATGGAATGAAACTTTTCATTATTGTCTTTCATAAGATCATACATAAGCATATTTATCTTACTAACTTCATCCCAAAAAGTAAGAGATCAACATCGCTTACCATATAGAGTTTCATATGGTGCCATTTGAATAATTGAGTATAATCTATTATTTTAGGAGAACACACCTAATAGGAGGTGTTGATCTCATCAACCTTTAAATTCCATTGAGCATGTTCATAAAATGTCCTCAGGTGTATGAATTTTACCTTTATATTGGCCATCAGTTTGGGGGTAACAAACCATAATGAAATTCAATTAAGTATTCAGATCATGTTGAATAATTATTTAGAATTTGGATGTGAACCTTGGATCATGATTATAAATGATAAAAAGTGGTGCCCTATGTAGCCTCACTTTTTCCTTTATGTATGTCATGGAAAGTTGTTCTAGAGGGAAATCTTCTCGAATAGTGATAAAATAGACAGTCTTGGTGTTTCAATCCACTACAACCCATATCACATTTTTTCTTTTGGGTGTTCTTGGGAGACTAGTGATGAAGTCCATAGTGATATTATCCCACTTACATGTTTTTATGTGTAGTGGTTTTACTACCATTTTAGGAATTTTTCACTCCACATTCACTTGCTGACATACCAAGAACCTTGAAGTGTAGTCGGCAATCTCCCTTCTCACATTATCCCACCAATAATGATCTTGAAGGTCCCTATACTTTTTATTACTTTCTGAATGTATATAGAATGTAGATATATGAGCTTAATCCATCAATTGTTTTCATCCCCAAAAGTGATGGAACACATAACCTTGTATGAAATTTTAGTCCACCTTCTTGATCAATATTGAACTAAGGAAACATCATATTCTTCACATCCTATATCTTATTTTTGTAATAAAGGAACTTATATTTTTGATTTATTCATCTTCTCTAGTAATGATGGTTGAAAAATCATTCTGGATAGGATTGACAATGTCCCTTCCTTCATGATTCCCATGTCCAAACCTATAGTTCCTTGATTAATGGATCTACTTGAATCTACATAATTTCATGTAAAATAGGGTCTTCACTACTTAATGCATTAGAAAATTTTGTTTCCTCTTCTAGGGTGATAATTAATTGAATAGTCATAGTCTATAAGAAGTTACAACCATATCCTTCGTCTCATGTTAAATTCCTTCAATATGAATGTATAATTGAAACATTGGTGGTCTCTGTATATATCGCATTTCCCCCCATTAAGATAGTTCCTCCATATCTTCAGAGAAAAAATAACTAAATCTATCTCCAGGTCATACATAGGATAATTCTTCTTGCTAGTCCTCATCTGTCTATATGCATAAACAATCACCTTGTAATTTTTCTTGAGGATGCACAAAATCCTTTTCAGAGATGCATCACTATAAATAATTAATCCTTATCCAATAGAGGATATAGTTAAAATTGGTGTGGTAACCATTATCTTCATCGGTTATTAGAAATTTTCTTCACCCTCCTTATTCCAGATGAACTTAGCCCCTTTTCAATTATAACTTTGTTAGTTGATTTGAAATTTGTGAATTGTTTTTCCAAAACTTCATATAATATTTTACCAAACCAAGGAAACTAAGAATATCAATTATAGTTGTAGGATGAGTCCAATCCCTTGTACCCTTTGTCATTTCAGGGTCAACTGAGATTCCTTCCTTGGTAAAAATTTTCCACAAGAAAGATACTTGTTGTAACAAAAATTCACATTTTATGAATTTTCCAAATATCCTTTCCTTCCTTAGAGTTTTCCATATAACCCTTATTTCATCCCCATGCTCCTTTAAAATTTTCAAATATATCAAAATATCATCAATAGAAACTACCAAAAATTTATGAAGGTAGTACTTAAAGACTCTATTCATCAAATCCATAAATATAGTAGGGTAATTAGTTATGTCAAAGGGAATAACAAAAAACACATGATGGAAATATCTTGATCAGAAAGAATTAATTATAATATTTTCTTTCATTACTCTCAATTGTTGATAACCAAATCGAAGATCTATCTTGGTGAAGAATTGAGCCTCAAGAATATGGTCAAATAAATCATCAATCCTTGGGAGAGGTTACTTGTTTTTCACAATGGTCCCATTATTTTCTCTATAATCAATGCATTTCCACATTAATCAACCCTTATTATTCAAAAATAAAATAGGAACTCCCCAATGAGACACACATGGTTCGATAAAAACCTTCTCCAAAAGATCATGAAGTAATTTCTTTAATTCCTCTAGCTCCATATCTTACATTATATAAGGGGTATTTGATATCGGCTTGGATCCAAGTATGAATTCAATGGAGAATTATACCTCTCTTTCTGGGGGAGGTCCAAGTAACTAAAGAAATATATAAATGTATCCCTGAATGTTTTATATATTTTCTATTATTATAATTTCATTTAATTCCTTCTATTAGCTGTTCATCTATACAAAGAAGGTTGTGGGAGGTTCTTTTAGAAAAATCTCAAGTCGGGTTATATCTAATTTGAAAAGAAATGTAGGTTGTCCATTCAAGACTACTGTGATTTTCTTACTTCGGCAGTTGATCATTCCATTATACTTTGGGAGCCAGTCCATCACTAGTATAGTGTCAAATTCCACCATCGGAGTGACTATTAGATTTATGATGACATTTTTCTCATGAAATTTAATACTAGAGTTTCTATGCACTCTTGATGCTTGGATAATCCCTCTATGAGTCTCAGATGATAACTCTACTTATATAATGTCGGGGATTGATTCAATATTCATTGAAAACTTGGATTAAATAAAGTGATGTGTAGAACTAGAATAAAAAAATTACTTTCTAGATTTGAGAAAACACCAAGAGTACCTACCACCACATAATTTGGAGCCTTAACTTAAACTGTCATGATAGAAAATGCCCGACATTTCTTCCTTAGCCTAATTAGAGGTTGATATTGGTTTACCTACATTATATTCTAATTTGTATAGTGATTGGAAAATATCCAAAGATGTCCAAACGTGAGGTATTGAACTTTAGGTTGGGCTTGTATTATCTTCCCTTTTTCTTTAGTGTTTAGAAGTTTAGGATTCTCCACACCATGATAGTGCCAAGATATTTGACCATCTATCCCACACTTGTAGAATTTTACACTCCCAAGAAATAAGTTCCCCAAATGCTTCTTCCCACATTTGTTTCACATGGGAAACTCCATTTGGTTTCCTACTCTTATTTGAGAAAAGTTCCTCCGAGTGTTTGGATCAGTAGCACTCCTATTTCCATTCAACTTATGTGACCATTTATTTTATCTAAACTCCAATTAAACATTAACAGCATTTTGTAATATCTCCTCATAGATTTCCTAGTCTCAATTTTAAAAATTCATCCACATATTTTGTCTCAGTATGCTGAAGAATCTATCAACATTTTCCATATGATCCATAAAAAATCTATATTTGTATCATGAAAGTATTGTAAATTTCATATCATAGATTCCCACAAATTCATTTTCCTTCTCCTTCAGCTTGAGGAATTTCTTCTCCATTTTTTCACATCAAACTGGGAAAATATTTGTTGAAAAATATTCCCCAAAACTCTTCCCATTCTATAACATCAATCTCCCTTCTTGGATTAATGTTTTTAATCAGTTTCCACAAATAATCAGTTTCCCCTTATAAGCGGTATATTTCTAGGGTGAATTTCACTTACTTTGAATTATTGTGTATATAAAAGATACTTTCTATAGATCTAGTCCATTTTGCAGTAATCAATGGGTCGATAGATCCACTAAAATTTTTTGGTCCTTGATTCCTGAAGGACTCAATGGAAATTTTTTCCTCCAAGGTTAATCTATCTTCTCAACATGATTCAAATTTTTATTCATAACTTGATATTGTTAATTCATCATTCTTGTGATATTTTCCATTTCAGCTTCCATTATACTATCATCAGTTCATCGTCCGTTGCATTCATTATTTATGCAATTCCTCCAATTTCTTTCCATTTTATAAAAGAGGAAAACCCTTGTGAGAAATGTGTTTCTATTATGAGTCTTATAATCTAAATTAATTTTATTTCTTAAAACATCATTCTTAAATTTGTTATTCTTTAAAAACAATTAAATTTTCTATGTATCCTTAATCACTATAGGAAAACTGTCATTTTGCAGTGGTTTTTTCACGACGGTTTTAAAAACCGCCGCTAAATGTTGTTCGGGCCACCATTTCGAGGCTGTTTTTAAACCGCCGTGAAAAAACTGACACAAAATTGCTTAATTTTTTTTTTTTTTTTTTTTTTACAAAAAATTTTGAGGATTAGTGGCAGTTTTTTAAAAAACTGCCGCAAAATAGCGGCAATTTGGGTAAAACCGCTACGAAATGAAAGGAAAAAAATAAAAAAAACATGAGAAACCCCAAAATCACTAAAACGACTAAAACTTTTGATCTAGATGTATGTTGGAGCACCACTACCAGTCAAATCGATGCTCATGATGAGATATAAAGGCACGTATAATCAAAATCGTGAGACGGTCTATGGTGCGGAAGATATAAGATTTATAAGAAAGTTGAAAAAAGTTCTCCAACTTCAAACGTCCATAACTTTCGCTCCGGGTGTCCGTTTGGGCTCTACCACATATCAAATCGAAGCCAGCGAAGAGAGCTACGCACCAGTATGAAACAAGCATGCTTTTGTCAGGTTTTGCGACCCCAAAACCCCTCTGAAGTCCTCTTAAACCCTGTTTCCGTCACCGGTGTCCCGTCAAACCTTTCTTCAAACGGACCTAACTTTCGATCTGCATGTTAGTTCGGACTCCTCCACCTGCCAGATCGTAGTTCGTTCCATGAGATTCAGTTTGACTAGTCGTGGCGCCCACATGGACTTCAGGATCATAAGTTATGGCCTTTTTAGTGGGTATCAATTTTGTTATGTTTTTTGATGTCTCGTTTCTAGCACCTGTTCCCTGCTAGTTTTTTTTAGTGGTTGTAACTTCTGATCCACCTATCCATTCGGTCACTTTCACCTATCATCTCAAAGATCGTTTTAGGATCTTTGATTTGACTGGTCGCAGATCTGAAATGGGCTCTCGGATCATAAGTTATCTCCGTTAATGTGAGTCCAATGTTTTTGTCACTTTATGACCGTTTTGACGAGTTTTAACAGTTGCTCTATTTATTACTGTTTATTTGGGTTTCCATGACTTGTTATCTTTATCAATGGATTTTTATAGGTTATTATGATGATTATGTTGAATTTTTAGGGGTTTCCAGAGTTTTCATGAGTTTTCATGCGTTCTCATGCTTTCTAATGCTTCCTTCTTCATGCTTCTCCTTTTGTTTCATGCGTCTTCATAATTTTTCATCCCTTATCACGCCTTTTTGTATTTTTTCATGTGTTTCATTTATTATTTATTATTTATTATTTATAATATACTTTAATTTATTTATTACCTATTATTTGTTACTGGTTATTTCTTATTTATTATTTATATTTATTTATTATTTATATTTATTTATATTTATTATTTATTTATTTATAATTATTAATTATGTGTTATTTATTTATTATTATTATTTATTATTTATTATTTATTATTTATTATTTATTATTTATTATTTATTACTTATTGTTTATTATTATTATCTATTATTATTATCAATTATTATTATCTATTATTATTATTTATTATTTACTATTTACTATTTACTATTTACTATTTACTATTTATTATTTACTATTTACTGTTTACTATTTAGTATTTATTATTTATTATTTACTATTTATTATTTACTATTTATTATTTATTATTTATTATTTATTATTTATTATTTATTATTTATTATTTATGTATTATGTATTATGTATTATTATATATTATTAATTGTTCTTTATTATTTATTATTTATTTAATTATAATTACTAATTAGGTGTTATTTATTATTATTTATTTTTTATTTTTTATTATTATTTATTATTTATTATTTATTATTATTATTTTTTAGTATTTATTATTCATTATTTATTATTTATTATTTATTATTTATTATTTATTGTTTATTGTTTATTATTATAATCTATTATTATTATCTATTATTATTATTTATTATATATTATTTATTATTTGCTATTTACTATTTATTATTTATTATTTATTATTTAGTATTTACTATTTACTATTTATTATTTATTATTTATTATTTACTATTTATTATTTATTATTTACTATTTATTATTTATTACTAATTATTTATTGTTTCTTATTTATTATTTCTTATTTCTTATTTCTTATTTCTTACTTCTTATTTCTTATTTATTATTTATTCTATATTCTTTATTATTTATTCTTTATTCTTTATTATTTCTTATTTGTTATTTGTTATTTATTATCATTTATTATTTATTATTTATTATTTATTATTTATTATTTATTATTTATTATTATTTATTATTTATTATTTCTTATTATTTCTTATTTCTTATTTCTTATATATTATTTCTTATTTCTTATTTATTTTTTGTTATGTATTATTTATTATTTATTATTTATTATTTATTATTTATTATTTATTATTTATTATTTATTATTTATTATTTATTATTTATTATTTATTATTTATTATTTGTTATTTGTTATTTATTATTTCTTATTTCTTATTTCTTATTTCTTATTTCTTATTTGTTATTTGTAATTTATTATTTATTATTTATTATTTATTCTTTCTTCTTTGTTATTTATTATTTATTATTTATTGTTTGTTATTTATTATTTATTATTTATTATTTATTATTTATTATTCATTATTTATTATTTATTATTTATTATTTATTATTTATTATTTATTATTTATTATTATTCATTATTCATTATTTATTTTTATTATTTATTATTTATTATTATTTATTATTTATTATTTATTATTTATTATTTATTATTTATTATTTATTATTTATTATTTATTATTTATTATTTACTATTTATTATTTATTATTTATTATTTATTATATATTATTTATTATTTATTATTTATTATTTATTATTTATTATTTATTATTATTCATTATTATTTATTATTATTTATTATTATTTATTTTTTATTTTTTATTTTTTATTTTTTATTATTATAAATTATTTATTATTTATTATTTATTATTTATTATTTATTATTTGTTATTTGTTATTTGTTATTTATTATTTATTATTATTTATTATTTATTATTATTTATTATTTATTATTTATTATTTATTATTTATTATATATTATATATTATTTGTTATTTGTTATTTGTTATTTATTATTTATTATTTTTTATTTTTTATTTTTTATTTTTTATTTATTATTTATTATTTATTAACTCTTATTTATTATTTATTATTTATTATTTATTATTTATTATTTATTATTTATTATTTATTATTTATTATTTATTATTTATTATTTATTATTTATTGTTTGTTATTTGTTATTTATTATTTTTTATTATTTATTATTTATTATTTATTTATTATTATTTATTATTTGTTATTTGTTATTTATTTATTATTTATTATTTATTATTTATTATTTATTATTTTATTTTCATAATTTTATAATTTATTTAAATATTAAAATAATTTATTTTTAATTTATTATAATAAACCGTAAATAATAATAAATAACTCAATAAATAACTAATAAATCAATAATTATGAATTATGAATTATGAATTATTCGTTATTAATTATTGTTTATTGTTTATTGTTTAATTATTATGGAGTTTATATCTATTAGTTATTTATTATTTGTTTTTTCAATTAGTATATATAAGTATATTAAATTCGGTTTATTAACCACATGACGAGCTTGCTGGAGTGGTAAAGTCTTTGGAAAATATGAAAGAGGTTTGGGGTTCAAATCTCACCACGTAGTATTTCCTTATATTGCATTTGCATGTGCATGGGCATTTGTATGGGCATGTGCATGGGCATGAGCATGCATGCATGGATAAAGTAAATAAAGTAATGTGAATTAAATGAAATAAATATAATAAATACGAAATAAATAAATAAAATACAAAATAAATAAATAAAATAAATACAAATAAATAAATAAAATACGAAATAAATAAAATACGAAATAAATAAAATATGAAATAAATAAAAATAAATAAATAAATAAAAACAAATAAAAACAAAATAAATAAAATAAATAAATAAAATAAAATAAAAAACTAAATAAAAAATATATAAAAAATAAAAAAAATAGCCGCTAAATCATTTAGCGGTGATTTAAACCACTGTGAAATGTTCTACGACTGTTTTGAAAACCGCCGCGAATAGTTTCCTGACGCATGATTTAGCGGCAGTTTAAACCGCCGCGAAACAGAAAAAAACCACCGCTAAATCCCCATTTTGTCATAGTGAATAATAGATCATAAAAAACTTTTTATTAACTAAACATATCCACTGAGAGTTTCAAACAAGGAATCCATAAATTCATTTTTTATGCACAAATTCTTGATCAATTCATGCACAATACAGTGTTTTTGGGTGTTACCCCTAGATACATATGTTCCAGATCCACATTCACTTATTTTTAACCAGATATAGATTTATTTTCTTAGAACCCACTTACCTAATACTTCACCAAAATAAAAGGAGGTTTTATTATATATAAACTTTTCTATAGTATTAATACTAAGTATTTATATTCATATTTACCACAAATAATTAAACCATCCTTTGATATCATCTATAAAATCTCACCTTTTTATTACATAATCATTTCATTATATTGAAAAAAAGAGAGAATCTTTTAAAGTTTTGTTTCTTGGAAATGAGGAACATAAAACATTAAAACAGAAAGAATTATTTTATTCCACTTGAATGGTTTTTTCATTAGTTCAAACTATGTAAATTTACTAAATCTCTAATCCTGGGGACATAAATTAAAGGAAATGTGTGATCATGAATCTCAGTAAGGGAATAAGCAAAGAAAAAAATTACATGTGATCACAAGGAATACAAATAAGAACGTAAGGAATATCATTATGATGTGAGAAATGAAACATGATGAATATCATCTTAAATATAACATGAATCATAAGATGTAAATTTGGAAACAACATTTAAAATGAGACATTCATATGAATATCTTAAAGGTTTGTCACCATGGTGTCATAAATAAAAATTTCCAAGTTTATTCACCAAGGTGTCGTAAAACATGTCATCTCTAGATATTAAATTCTTTACCCAATGCATTGGAGGGTTTTTAGGGTGTAACCATTATATATATTAATTAGTTTGATCTATATATATCATAATAAATCATTTTATTAATAACCCGTGGAGAATAAAGAATGGTTTTCTTGTCAAAATCATGGCGTATAGAAGTTCTTAAAAACATGATAATTACATTGTTTTTAGCCAACAAAAAGGAAAGGTGGTTTTATTATTCTTAAATACATAAATAAAATAAATAATTTTTACATCTATGTGAATACCAATAGAAAAGAAAAATTCATGGGTATCCACACTATGAAAATAAAATATAATTTCTTAAGGTGTAGAGGGAAATTTTATAAAGTAAATTCGGCAACATGATAAGTATAAAATTTAGATTTAGAAAGGGGAAAATGAGAGGTTAAAAGGGTAACCCATTGATAAAAAAAATTTATTGTAAGGGTATGATCCAAATGGTAATAAAATAGAGTAATTAAAAAAATTGGAATACATATACAGAACGACGTTCTTGAATTGAAGAGAAAAGAAGGATAATTCCCTTACCTTGAAGTGTTACTCCTAAATATTGTGGAATAAAATCTTGGGGGATTGAGGAAACCTTATGACAAATACTTGGAAGGAAAAACCTACTATAAATTCGTGGAGGATGGATTGGGATGGAATGTAAATGAAAAAATGGGTGGGAATTTTTAGTAAAAGTGGAGGATTTTAAATAATTTCCAAATATATGCCTCGAAAATATTAGTTGTGGAAAATGATAAACCATTGGTTTACCGGTGATTTTTTCCATGGTTTTGGACATTTTGGTCACATTTTATGTTATTTTAATCCACCAAAACAAAACATCATTTTTACTACTTATTTTAGTTTAGAAAAGTAATGTTTCCACAAAGTAATATTTTTAAAGTCAATGTTTCCTTTTTAGACTTTGGAAAGTCATTTATAGGTTTGAAAATTGATTAAAATATATTAAAATATATTATATTAATAAAATGATATATTCTAGGTCATTTATTGTGAATAATTAATTATTAAATCACTATTATATAATTATTAATTCATTAAACATACCAAAAAAATCAAATTGTATTGTTACTGTTCACGAAAAAAATAATGTGTTGTTTAAAATTATCATAAATTTACTCTAAACTAATTTTGATGTGATGATTTCAATAATTATATTTATTTTATCATAATAATTTTTTAAGTTTTTTAATTTTAACTTTTAAATATAAAAATCCATTTTAATTGAAAAAAATAGTGGGTTGTAAGGCATTGTAAAATTTTTTACACTTAAAAATTTACTATGACATAATAAAATTATTTTATCATTTATATTTAAATAAAATTGTGTTTAACATACTATTTCACTAAATTCATTATTATTTAGAATACCTCAGTTTATTATAAATATATATATCTTTTCTGAAAAGTGAAATTTTTGTTTGAAAAATTAATCCATCAAATTCGTCTTATTTAAACATATATTTTATTAATAAAACCCATTCATAAAATGAAATTGATGGGAGAGTAATTTTATTTATATAAAGTAATTACACTTTAATTAAATAAATCCTAGACACGTAACCCCTTATAGAACACGCGGATGACCTAAGGGTATAGTGTGTGATGGTGATAGATTCATGGAAAGTCTCTGATAACACCAACTGCTTGGTAATTTCCAAAAACATGAAATTCTCTCATAGGAAATTTTGTCTGATCTTCACTTGTTGAATCAAATCTTGGGCTTGGTCAAGTGTTAACCCCATTGAAGCTACATCCCTACCATGTTCTGAAAAATGGGCTTCATACGACATGACTCTACTCGTTGAGGGCATAACTTCTCTTTTTTGCATTAATAATCCTTTTTCTATTCTACTTAAAAACATAAATTATAACATTATAATTATTACCAATGGGTATAGTTATCAATGGTCAAATTTTCTATCCATTATATTGACTAAAGTTCATATTTGACCAATGATATTATAATGGTAAAATCCCAAAAGTCACATTTCCCTTTATACTATTTATATACCACTTAATTATTTCATTCAATATTCACTAGAATTCTTCCCATGGTTATATATTTTCATTTAATATGATGTTTATTGGTATTTTGTTTTATTTTTATTTTATGGGTTGATGATTCTAATGGATTGGAGCGGTCCATATTTTCCCATTTTGGTGACTAATGTATTGATCATTATGAAAGAGATATTGTTTTATATGTATAATATAATAAAATATAACACACATTTTCTTAGGAAACAAATATGCTTAAAAAATCATGGGTCATTACACTCAGGATGTGTAAAATCATGTCCTTTACTAAATCAAGATAATAAATTTTCATGAGAGAATAAATATGTGATGATCCATATTTTCTAATGAGGAATTATTAAGACATTTTTTTTGTTTTAGAGGCGTAAACCTTTAATAATGGTAAAATTGTAAATTTATCCTATTTAATGGAAACATAAATATTTTCTTATGTATTTATTATTATTGGTGTGAGATATTTACCCTTGGGGTGGAATTTTGTTGAGATTCAATGGTAGATTAATTTTTAGGAAATTTATTATATATTTAATAAATTAAACATTATTATTGTGTATGTGTGAATATCTATATTTTTTAAATATATATTTAAATTGTAATTTTGACTCTTTGGAAAAGTATATAATTGGATGTTTTTTATAGGTGATATATAAAATTTTATTAGGTCCCGGTTCGTCCGCCAAGTCATTATTAGATCATTATTTGTTTTAATTTTTTATTCCTCCCCTAGACTCATCACACATTTACATGATGGGAGAGGATACCATCCTACTTCTCATTGAATATAGGAAGCTTGATGGGATAAGGAGGAGATGTGTTTAGCCTTGTTTGAGAAGGTCGGTCAGAGATGGATTAGAAGAAAAAAATGATGAAAAGAATAATTAATCCGTAAAGCTTCGAGAATTCACCATGAGGTAGGACTCAAAATTTTAATTTTTCATTGTTCTTATTTTCTGCTATTTTCAACTACTATTTTTAAAATTTTTACATCTATTGGTTGGATTATGGATAAAGAGGGAGTGTAGTCCAAATGAATGGAAAGATTGGATGTCTCGTATAGTTCTCTTTGTCAATAAATACCAATCATAGGGCATGTGGATCATGGACACATGCCTTGTAGTTCATTGGTGTGGTTACAGTAGAATATGGATAATCAAATAGAATTTACCAAAAAAACCCACACATACACCATTTTGGGCCTTATTTATATAAACTAGCTTGTAGTTAAGTACATGACCATCCACCTCTTGTGAGGTATGTGGAATGTAGTTTTACATGCTGTGTTAGTCAACATGACACCACACAAGCCAAGTTACATAGACAGGAGCAGACAAAAGGTTCCACACAATGTGTGTCTAAGATTACATGTAATGTAGTATGATATTACAGGACTCGTGATCTCATTTTGATTACATTTTGTATAACCTGTAGATTTTTTGATATATTTCTCTTTAAATAAATTTAATTTCATTGATAGATATATTTAAAGGAAACATCGATTTTAAATGAATTGTGATACACTGTTGAATTATAATTATTTAATGTGACAGTTATTTAATAGTTGTTGGATTGGTGGGTATGAATAAGAATAACTAAATTATGAAAGACTATTTTTTACACATGTATAAAATGAATTAATTGGTTATGAATTAATTAGAAATTAATATAAAATAATTTGATAGTAAAAGACACGTTTTTATGAAAAACAAATATGTGTGAAATGTGTTAATATCTTAAAAAGTAAATTAATAATTATTTAAAGTTTATTTCAATGAAATTTGTAGATTATATATTCAGTCAAATGTTTTAACATTATTCTAGTTGTGTTTACTAGTCAAGGTATAAGAATAAATCCAGTTTTATTCTTAGAAACACATTTATTTTTCCAAAAAATAATTTTCATTTATTTTTGGGAGCTTATTTTAAATTGGATTTATTACAATTATATAAATTTAAAAATAAAAAATTGATTCCATGTTTTTAATTGGGGATAATAATTTGGTAAATAGTTCTTATTTATTTTATGTTAATTATGAATAATAACAATGGTAATTATTTTTCACCATGGTAAAGGTAAATCAAGAAATTAAGGTTGAAAATAATGTGATATAAATTTTCAAATCAATATAAAACTTACCTTATTTCTATTTTATGATTTTATTTTATCCATACTCATCAAATATTCCATCATATTGAAAATTGGTTCCATTTTTCTTTACTGATGACCTTAATATTTTTTTAATTAAAGAATAAATTCAAAATGTCACTCTTTTTTTTAATAAATGTAATATTTTTTCATGGGGATAAAATGAGTTTATGATAAATTTTAATTTTTTATTTTATATATATATTATTTTTTTATCATCGTAATTTATTTTTAATTTTTTGGGATGGAATAATTAACTTAATTTTATTTGAAATGTTGACACAATACTTGTTCAAGTAATAGAAAAATCAAATAAATAATTTTAAAAATATTAAAATTAATAAAATATGGATGAATTATTGTTTCTATGAATTTTTTGGATACATATTACAGACCGGTGATATGCTACAATTTTTTATCTGCATCCCATTTCTATCTTGTTACCTCTAAAGTCAAACATTGTGAATAGTCATGAAAACTATTATAGTGGTGTCTTTTATTAAATAAAATTTTAATAAATGATTAAAAATTATTAAAAATATTATCATTTACCATGTTAATGGTTCATGGATGGTAATATCATCCATTTTATACTTAAATTTATTTTTACTTTCATAGTAAATTTCATGACCGTTAATGTGTAAAACAATTTGATATTGTGGTAATCATCAAAAGGGATTATGGGGTGTTAAAACTAATATATATTGGGTAAATTAAAACCTAAAATTGTCTAAATGATAATTTATGATAGTATTTAAACTCATTATCATCCTATATTTTGAATAATTCTATTTTTCCACTTGAATATGAAAATTAATTTATGTTAATTTAATTATTTGGGTAATTCCATGGGTGCCCATCCACTCACTTATAGAATGCAACTTACCTTTATAAATTATTCACAAAGTTTGACCCTTAATTATAAGACAATAGATACCATAGTATTTTACTAGATTTCATACACACAACATATATCTTCTTTTCTTTATAAAATACTATATTTTCAACGCTTAAGGTGTAATCCAAAGGAGGTTAGTCAATGAAGAGGTATGACTCATAACCGAGTGCTTTCAATGTTATTTCTTATTTCAACTCATCTAAATAAATTAAATACATTATAAAATAAGTAATTAAGTTTATTAAATATACTATATTTTTTTATGGTTATATGAAAACCTTTATCTACCTCATTTCAATCCTATTGGAAAAGAAAACACCGCTTGTATGTATGTTCATACAACCACCTCCACGAAGCGATGCATTTAATTTTTTTATCATCGCTTCACATTGATGGTTATAATTATGGATTTATATAATATATATAATATATATAATATTTTTATTTTTCTTTAATTGTGAATTGTTATTTTATTTTCTTTCTTTTAATCTATAAAAAGTGAAAACATCACTCGTGTGTATGTACAAACAATCTTCTACATGAACTAATGTAATTTATTATTCATCACCGCTTTATATGAATAGTTATAAAAAGTCTATAAAATTATTACATATGATAATAATTAAACTATTATCATTTTCGAGATGATGGAACCATGATCAATATAAAAGGATTATGACTATTGAACAAAAATAGCATGAAAAATGAAATATTTGTCACCTAGAACAGTGATTTTAGTAAAGAATTTTTAATAAAAGGGTGATATTATATTATAAGTAAACCATATGTGTTATAATATATATGTGTTTTGTTATGGAATTAATTTATAAAAAATCTATATTTATTATACATGATTTTTTAAGGGGTAAAAATAATGATGATACTTGAGGTAAGAATTTTTTTGTAATCACTTTTGTTTTTGGGATTGTCTATGCTAAATTTTTATTGAGGAAAAATTTATATATTTTATAATATAAACCCCATATATTTTATTATAAACTTTTTATTCCTATAATTTTCAATTGTTATTACCATTTTTATATTTTTTTTACTTATAATGGTTGAAAAATTTCTTTTAAATAAAATATATCCTTATTTCCTATTTTGTTGATGAACTATTTCTTCCATGTTCAAGCTCATCATAATTACTTTTTAAAAGTTATCAGTTATTAAAGGAATGTTATAAAAAGGTAATTTTAACTACATTTCACTTTAATTACAAGGTATTAGAACGGAAACCTTCAAAAAAAAATTGAAAAACCTTTTTTGACTTTTTATAAATGTGTGAAAGGAAGGTTTTCTTTTAATATATATAACATGAACTGATTTTCCCACAATGGTTATTTAAAAAAAATTATTTCCACAATAATCGGTTATTTTTTTATTAAAATATTAAAAAAAATAAAGCATATTTTCTCATGTTTTTAGATAAATATTTGAATGATATTTTAATTAATTTTTCATCTTTGTCCACATTTTTACGGATTTTTATGCTTCACTGGGTAAAGGATATTATGATACCATCCATTTAGTTTCCATGGATAGATTATAATGATAATGATTTTATAAAACCCATTTCCTTCCCATGGGTTAATTATATTATGATAAGATCTTTATGAAACACCTTTATTTCCCATGGGTAATTATGTTATGATGAGATCTTTATAAAAACAGTTTCTTTTCCAGGGGGTATGATATGTTTATGTTTTGAATGGTTTATGATTTTATCGCACACATATATATTTTTTCATTATCAGATGTATGGGTCCATTATATCCCTCTAATGCATTGGATAAGGACTTATATATCAAGAGATGATTCTTGAAATAGAGTTGATGTTCTAGATCCACTACTGGAAATATATTTTCATGCCTCATCCACTATCAAGTGGGAAACAAGTGGTTATTCATGATTTTCTGGGACATGATAAATTAGTGGTTATGCCTAGTTTTCTCTGATATAATGGTCTCTATAGTTAACCTTGACATATGATATGGTTTTTATTCCTATGATAGTGCCACATTATAATGAAATTCCGTTATGCTTATGATTTGAAATTATGGCTCATTATTGGTCTTTAATGATTCCCAAATATAATAAAATTCTATTTTTTCCCATGACTCATGATTATAAACTATAAATTGATGTGTATGATTAACTATTGATAATAACATTTTCTCGTACCATTATTCTCATGATTTGATTTTATATGATCATTGATTGATATATCTCATGTTTAACATGCCTAATTATCTAAGCCCAACCCTCTTTATTTTTTAATTATCCCCCGAGATATAAATAAGGGTATCATTTGTGATGAGTCTAGAAGGGAAACTTATATAACTAATTATGTTAGATATGATGAGGATTATACTTAAATAAGGTGTCTATGTATCTATTCATCAGGTACACTAATAATTTATGGTTCTAGGGTTTGTAATGTTATTATATGTATTGAATATTCGTCTAAAATTATGTAATATTTTTGTATGAAATAATTGGGGTTTATTTAGTTGGTATTAGAGTAGGGTTTGATTATTCTTAGATATTAGGATTAGAGATATTTCGTGAAATCCTTGGGGACAATAATATGTATAGGATAACATTGAAATTTTTTGTAAGGTGGAGATTATGTGGTTTTCCTATAAATACATCAATGTCTGGATACTATAAGTTGAAATTGTTTTGGAATAGATGAAAGAAGGGTAATAAACCTGAAAAGTGATTTTCAAGTATATCGCATCCATCATTCAAATGCACAATGAATGAGCCCTTACTGAGCACCTGATTTGATACTCCTTGGGGATATTCTTGGGTTAATTAACATTTTACTTTGAAAAATTATGAATGATTTGAAAAGGTAATGACCATGGATAACATTGGATAAACCAAATTTTCCATAGGTTGAAAATAGGGATTAATGATTTTGAAATCCTATAAATAATTATTCACGACTATTTGATTTATCACTATAATTATTTTAACTTGATTCATACATGATTCTTTCTAGTTTTAGTCAATTAAAATAACTAAGAGGAATCTTGTTAATAAATAATTTGTTTGGAAATGAAATGATTTCCCACCTCGGAAACCAAATTCTATGGGAGAAGTAATGCAAAACCCTACTATTATTCTCATTCAACTTTCTCAAACTATGAATCATGTTGATCTACTGAATGATCGAAGGAGGGAAAAATATACTATTGAGACATAAATGGGGAAAATCCACATTATTTTAGTAGGTCATATGATCCACTAGTGTATGAGTGATAGATCGGTAGAATTGATAAAATATTTTCTATTCTCTAGTTCTCATAACATGAATATGTTGTCCCATCCATTTTTTTATAAGGTGAAACAGATAAATGGTGGAATATTATTTAGAATATAGGTCAAGAGGAATAAACTGACTCCATGGTATGGGATGATTTTAAGAGAATATTTTTTAGTGATTACATTCCTTATATTATACATATGAAAATAGGGGAGGAATTATTTGAGCATAAGTATAATGATGATGAATCCATTGGTACCTATGAGGACAATTTTACAAGACATGCAAGGTATGATTCTGGTTGAATCATTAGCCCTAAAAAAATATTGGCTGAATTTTTGGAAACTTAAACCCAAGTCTCGAAAAGGAATTAACTATAATATGCATTAATATATAGGAATATATTGGTCTATCTAATTTCAAGGTAGAAATTAATATTGGAGATTCCTATTATTCTCATTGTTTTAATATGAAAAATAAAGATTGATTCTCATGGAAACATGAAAAAATCACATGGTGGAAAGGAATTCTAGTCAAGTACATGCTATAAATTCCAAAAGAAACATTAAGGGACTTTATTGAATTTAATTGGGAAATGATTTAAATATGGAATGACTAGTTATAAATCCCATAAATGGTAAAATTTGATAAAGAGTCATGTTGATACAATAGATGAAAGGAAGATGTTGACTAATGCACCACCCACACTCCAATGCATAAAATTCATGGATTGTGGTAATTATTAAAACCAGTGCATGAATATGATATTTTATGATGATGATTGTAATTATAAACCTATTAATACCAAATAAAAATAGAAATCCCTTGTTATCATGACTGCCTAAGTGGGTTATAAGAATGACATGATAAATGTGCACTTATCATCCACTCTAGAAAAGATAATGTCTTCTTTGATTCTTGACATACCCACTCTTTTATATCTAAGGAATTTTATAATGGTATCACATTACCACATCTATTATTAGATGTTGAGTTAGTATTGAAAACTCCAAATGGAATGATTATTAAATCTCAAGTCTATAGTTTCTCTCTGATTAATGTTTTTGGGAATGTACTTCTTACAAATATTATGATTCTCCATCTCGTTATATTTGATTTGATTATAGGAATCAATTAGATTTATTTATATATAGTCCATGTTAATTTATGAGGAAGGGAATTCACATTTCATATTCTGAATAAACCTATGATGGTTTATTAATATGAGATGAATATGAACATCCAATGAAAAGTAATTCTATCATGGGATTCATAATTCCTATCCATGAAGGGTATCTATCTAAGATGGTCAGGGATATACTAAAAATTGAAGATAATATTATATTATGCGAGTTTTATAATGTATTTTTAAATGACTTTTCTAGCCTTCCCTCTTAATTTTGATGTTTATTTTTCAATAAAACCCATATATTATGTTATACCTATTTCAATGAATCCATATAGAATGGGTAATATTGAGTTGTGGGGATTGGAGAAGAAACTTTAGGAGATTCTTGATAATGGATTCATAAACCCTAGTGATTCACCTTGTTGATTACATATTTTTTTGTTAATAAGAAAGGTGGGTTAATTCATATTTTCATTTATTATCAAGAACTTAACATGATCACTACTATTAAAAGTTTCCTCTCTCCCATATCTATGATTTGTTTGATTAATTATGTGGTGATCAATACTTTTCCAAGAATTACCTTTATTTTGGATATAATTAATTGAGGGATAAAATGGAGGACATAACCAATAAATAATTTTATATGATATATAGTCATTATGAATTTATAGTGATTCCATTTGGACTTACCAATGTTAATGATGCCTTCATAGATTTAACGAATAGAGTTTCTAGAGATTACCTTGAATAGTTTTTGGTAGTATTTATAGATGATATTTTTTGACACCAGAAAACACTTCCCCAATATAATCCAAATTCTTCCATACATGATCCAAGATCATAGTCCGTTTTGCAAGCTTCAATTTTACTAGTTGTAGAGTTCAAACAGAGTCATGGTTTAGGAGTTATGGGAATTTGAATTTGGGTTGGAAAACTGGTTCATGGAGCCCATTCGCGAAGCTCCCACCGCGATCGTAGAGAAGAGGAACTTGATAAGAGTTTCCACAAGTTCTCTGAAGGCCGTGAAGGTTGACTCCATAGTTACGATGAACTTCAGGGAACTTGACCGGAGCCTCTGTGTGCACTGTGAAGGCTGATGACGGTCGACTCCGCGATTACGAGAAATGTGAGGGAACTCCCTCCGGTTTCGTAGTGCGATTTCATTCACGGCACACATTTTTTCTTCGTGGCGCACTCCTTTGACCTCCATCACCTATAAATAGCTGGATCACCTCCCTTCATAAGCATGGTCACACCGCCCCTTGGGCGATCGATCTCCCATTTCATGGAGCTCTAGATCACTGTGAAGTAATGCCCTTCGCAAAGGGCTTCTCCCTTTGCAAATGAGGGATCTCCTTTGGGTTTCTCGAGGCTCTGTAAAGCCCCTTTTCTCCATGAAGACCTTTTCTCCGCGATCACCTTTCCTTTGTGAATATGCTCTGTGAGACCCCATGATCTGCGAGAAACATTCCATCGCGAAGATGCTTCACAATACACCATCCTCCATGAGAATATTTCCTTCATGAAGCTACTTCTCGAAGCCTTGTCCTTTGCAAAGCTCCTACCTTCACGCCCACTGGTCCATACCATGGGGGCCGCGCCCCTGGACCCCCGCTCGGGATCACTGTCAGGCTGTGGTCTCGGCCCTCCGGGTAGGTCCCTTCACTTCCATCATTGACCCCCATAAAAAATGGAGAGTCGCACTGAAAACATTTCAGGTCAGGATGTCAGCATTTTCCACTGCACCCTTATGCGCACCCACCATCCACCTATGGAATACCATGATTTGAGATACTCCTCTGCACACCATGAAACACTTTGAGTCAACATATCTCTCTCCATTTGTTTCCCAGGTCATGAGTTGAGATTCTCATCATTAATTCCTTGAGTATCTTGAGTTGAACCATTCCTCAAGCAACTCCCTTGAACCCTATCACTTGGCTCCTATGCCGGGTTGAACCAGAAAGAGTGGCTCTTGCATAAGTCCCAACACCAACCATTTCTAGACACCTTAGGCCTAATAGCCCTCTCTACATAAATTTAAACTGTAGAAAACCCTATGTGACAAAGATAGGATGCCCTTTTCTCTAAACGAGATATGCCTTATGCTCCATGCATAAGATGACAATAGTCCTATCTACATGACATTAAACTATAGTATTCCCTATATGAAAAATATAGGATTCATATTTCTACAAAAAATAGATGCCTTATGCACCAATCATAATATACCAATAGTCATATCTACATGACATTAAACTTTAGTACACCCTATATAATAGATATAGGATGCCTTATGCGCCAAAAATAAGATGCCAATAGTCTTATCTACATAAATTTAAACTATATTAATTCCTATGTGAAAAATATAAGATGCCTCTTGCTCCAAACAAGAGATTACTTATGCTCCAAGAATAAGATGCCAACAGTCCTCTCTACATGACTATAAACTGTAGTACACCATATACTAAAAATATAGGATGCCTCTTGATCTAAACAAGAGATTCCTTATGATCAAACCATAAGATTCCAATAGTCCTCTCTACATGACTATAAACTATATTAATCCCTATGTGACAAACATTGGATGCCTTTTCTCCAAACAAGAGATGTCTTATGCTCCAAGCATAATATGCCAATAGTCTTCTCTACATGACTATAAATTGTAGCATGCACTGTCATTCAATAATAGTATGCCTCTTATTCCAAATAAGATATGGCATATCTGAAAATCATAAGATACCTCATGCCATGATAACAGAGGCATAATTTCAAGAGTGTTGGAATTAATTCAAATATTCCATCACTCCACCTCATGCTTCGTGTGTCCTTCATTCGGATCATAATACTCCTCCAGGTCTAAAGGGACCCCCTAATGGCCTGGTCCCATGCCACCTCGGCTCACCTACCATCCTGGGAAAATGCCCCTGAAGTATTTAGATGACACTTCGAGTTAGGTCCTATGTTTTGAACACGGTCAATAGTTTACCCACATTTGTTTTTTCCCATTTGAGGCTAATGTGATATGGATGTTGTATTCTGAACATGGTCAATAGTTATCCTCCATCATTATGCCACCCTCACTACATTCTGAATGTTGGGAATGTGATTCAGACATTTCCTCTCCCTTTGTTCGGACTGATTCCAACGCCCTTGGCGTTATCTCATTTGTGCACTAGCGCATAGGTATCGACCTCAATTATATGCCTCAACCCACCAGTTATTTGGGATGACCTCATGACCATACATGAGGAAATCACACAGGAGACTTCCATGTGTAATCTCCATTCACCATTTTTGTTCCTTAGAAGCACCCAGGCAGCTTCCATGCATAAACCCCATTCACCATTTCCCTTCCTTAGTAGTACATGGGCAGCTTCCATGCATAATCCCCATTCACCATTTCCATCCATTAGCATCACCCAGGCATATTCCATGTGTAATCCCTACCTACCATTTTCTCTCCTTATTAGAACCAGAGTAACTTTCATGTGTAATCCTCATCCACCATTTTCACTCCTTAGCGGCACCCGGGTAGCTTCCATGCATAAGCCTCATTCACTACTTCCACTATTTATCGGCACCCAGAAATCGTCTATGTGTAATCCCCCATACACTTTTTCCGCTCCTTAGCATCACCTAGGAAACATCCATGTGTAATCCCCATCCACTGTTGTCACTCCTTAGCCGCACCTGGGAAGCTTCCATGCGTAAGCCCAATTCACCATTGTCACTCCCTGGTGGAACCCGGGAAAGTTCCTTTTGTAAGCCTCATTCACCACCCTTCGTGGCCACACCTTTTCACCACAATCGTTAGGTATTTTATACCTCTTGCTTCTCACACCGATCATGACTCATGTGAGCTTAGATTAAGCATCGACCATGGAATCTTCTTTGGTCCGCCTTAGTATGTAATCCCCAAGAAACCATTCTTAACTACTTGGAATTTTATCCACTTCAAGGAAAGTTATGTAGGAAGCCTCCCTTAGGTTTAATCCCAACACCTACTTTTCCTGACCCCTTCACGTCGGTTCACCAAACCATTCTAAACTACATGGACTTTGTTCATCACCAAGGCAAGGTACGTAGGAAGCCTCCTTAAGGTTCAAGCCCAAAACCTACTGGTCCCAACCCCTTCACATCGGTTCACCAAACCATTATGAACTACATTCAATTTGATCATTTCCAAGGAAAGGTACATAGGAAGACTCCCTGATGTTTAATCCCAAAACCTACTGGTCTTGACCCCTTCACATCGGTTCACCAAACCATTCTAAACTACATGGATTGTGATCCTCTCCAAGGAAAGGTATGTAGGAAGCCACCCTGAGGTTTAAGACCAACACCTACTGGTACTGACCCCTTCACGTCAGTTCACCAAACACATTCAAACTGTGTGGACTTTAATCTTTTCTCGGGTAATGTATGTAGGAAGCCTCCATGAGGTCCAAGCCCAACACCTGCTGGTCCCAAACTTTTCACAACATTTTCGATGCCTTCCATTCCTCAAGGGTAGATAGGTATTAGTTATATAAGTCCTAGGGTTGCAAAGTGAACCCACCTCATCCGATCTGCATGAAGTTAAACTTCCAAGCACCATCATCCTCAGCACATGACGTTAAACTGTGCCCTCGCCCCATGTGTCACACATGGGCAGCCCCGTCTCGGACATTCTCCACGCCCAATGGTCTCCACGAGAGTGAAATCTTCCTCACATGGAATGAGATCCTATTTTTTGGAGTGGAGTATTTCCATAGGGAAGGGAAACCATCCCAGGGTAATCCTATAGCCTTTCTTATAGGAGGAATCACCTATGGTCCCCCTCCTCTCTTCCGTGAAAAATATCAGAGGGGGTTATGGACACCAGGACCTTCATTCTCCCATACCTCTCACTCTGAGATTTGTTTTCACCGGGTTTTTATCCTAGATTAAATCCCAATCTCCATATCCATAGGATTCTATCCACGCATAAGCCCATGTTTCATCTTTGGGCTGCTAACCACGTGTAAGACCCACTCCACTTCCCACAGATTCACCTTTCATGATGTGATCGACAGGTCTTTGGGACCTCTTGTTTCTCACACTGATAATGACTCACATGGGATTAGAGTAAACATCAACCATGAAATCATCTCTGGGTCACTTTAGAGCTTAAGCCCCAATCCCCCATTCCAAGCAAAGTTGACTTTGATCCTTTCCAAGGAAAGGTGCGTAGGAAGCCTCCCTGAAGTTCAATCCAAAAACCTATTGGTCCCGACCCCATCATGTTGGTTCACCAAACTCTTCCAAACTATGTGGAATTTGATATTTTCCAAGGTAAGGTATGTGGTAAGCCTCCTTGAGGTTCAAGCCCAACACCCATCGGTCCTGACCACTCTATGTCGGTCCACTATTTTCATGTATGATGTTAAACTGTACACCCATTTTTATCTCGTAAGATGTTAAACTGTACCCATTCGAACTATGTGGTCTTTGATCCTTGCCTCCTAGGCAAGGTATGTAGTAAGCCTCCATGAGGTCCCACCACAGTCGATGGTAAGACATTGTGTACCCTAATCGAGGGTAAGCCATTGTGTACCCCAATTGACAGTAAGCCATTGTGATCCCCAATCGATGGTAAGTAGTTGTGTACTCCAATCGAGGGTAAGATGTTGTGTACCCCAATCGACAATAATCCATTGTGATCCCCAATCGACAGTACGTCATTGTGTATGTAACACCCTGGGATTTTATGAGAAATATTACTTTTAATTTATTTGATGTCTTGTATTGTATAATACACCAAGATTAAATTGCACTATACTCAACACTGTATTAGATTGTAGTATACGCAATCACTATTCTTGGATAGTGTTGCACGCAAGAGAGACCTTCCTCAATAGCGTGTGTTGCACGCAATGTCCTGTTTCACTAAAAAATGATATATTATAATATTATTATGAACTAGAGGTTATGAATAGTATTAACCGCATTTTTAATTTTATAACATTATAATTCATCTTGAATATTTTCTAGAACATGTTATGAGAAAAAAATCAATTTTTTTTATAAAAGAAGTAATTTATCAAAAAATGCATTTTTTCCGCCTTTTGATGGCGCACCCATTTTAAATCTAATTTTTGACAAGTTTATAAGTTAAATTTGTCAAAATAAACTTCTTATTTTGAATCATGATATAACATTTTAATTTGGAGAAATTTTTGATATTTTTTTGATAACTTTCTTATTTTAATGAATAGTAAAAAGCATTGTAAAGTTTAATTACAAACAACTTTTTTCATTGAGATAATTTATATGATTAAATTATAATATTTAATGGTTTTAAAGTATAAATAGAATATATTTTTACCATTTAATATAATTTATTTCATTAGAATTAATTTTACATTGAATTCATAGGTAAAATCATTTCAATCTTCTGCAATGTTTTAAACAAAAACCCGTTTTTTAAATAACGAGGCTAATTTTAAATTAATTTTTGCATCTTCTGTGTTTTGAATTTGTAAAAATGGAATACATATTTGGAATCAGGAGGTTCAAATTGTGTAAATATATATCTTTTATTTTTAGGTGTTATGGATAGTAACTACGGTAAATTTTATTTACCACAGTTAAAGGTAAATCAGGTAATTAAGGGTAAAAATAATATTATAAAAATACCCTAACACCTGAAAAAATTATATTGGATGAATAAAAGTAGAGACATATCACCTAAGGGTCTGAATAGATTCATTTAATGGACTTTTGACCATGAAAATGATGTAATTATTATTAAAACCAAAGAAAGTGACAACATGTCACTCTCATATATCTTATAAGTGTAATAATTTTAATTTGTTGATAAACTACATAAAACATAGAAAATAAATTGTATCCATAAATATAATAAAATTATTTACATCATTTGAATTTATTTATAATTTTTAGGTTTTAAATAATTATCATTAATGATGACACAATAGTGATGTATAAAATATTTTATTGATTGAAATATCAAATAAATGGTTTTAAAAATATTAAAATAAATATTATATAAACTATTTAATGTGATATAAGAATTTTCTAGATAAATATGACATATTATGAATATATTAAATATTTTGGTTCGAACATATCCTCTGTGTGGATTTTATTTAAATTCAAATCAATGAATAGTTTCAAAATTGACAATATTGTTATTTTATAAAAATGACATATTATTAAAATGTTTAAAAATCACAAAAATATTTAAAAATTATAATTTCTAATTTATATGGTCTAAAATGTCATATAGTATTAGATTATGGAAAATTTACAACACATAGGTAATTATTTATAACAATTTAAAATTTAAAATATTATTACCACAAATAAAATTAAATAGATTAAATAAGGATAAATCAAGTTGATAAGGTTTAAAATAAATTCCCAAAATGTCTAAATTTTATTGGATGATGATATTAAAACCCTATATCATCTCATATTTTAAGTTGAGTCATTTTTGAAGTTTTTATGTGGGGTTTGAGTTTATTTTAAATTAATATTTTAGAGGTTTCCAAAAGTGCCCCTCTCCTCCCTTATAAAAGGGAACCTCCTCCCTCTCCTCTTCACAACATTTTGAGCCTTAAATCTTGGACAAAACCAGTACATTTCTCTTCTCCACTTCCCTAGAAACCTAATATAGGTCCTGGTATTCTTAAAAGACCAACTTTAGTGCCCTAAGAGGAGGTTAAGAAGAGGCGCGTCGAGGAAGAGGTAATATCCTTTACCGATTTTTTCAAATTTATTTCTTCTTATACTTACTCTTATTTATTTTTTTAATTATAAAGTAATAAAATCAGTACCAATAATATACTTATATGTTATTATAAATATTAAACAACCATATTTCACCTTCTATCCATCCTACGAAAAACAAAATCACCATGTGTACGTACGTATGGCTTACCGTCTCCAAGCTGTGGTGTAATCTGTTTTTCCAACACCACCTTAATTGGATGGGTATAATGGTGGAAATATTAACTATATATGATTATTATAACATTATAATAATTCTGAGCTATTATATCAACCACTCTAATTCTATTCAATAATTAGGGGAACGATATCATCGCGCGTGCGTGTGTACGGATTACCGTCTCCACGACGTGATGAGATTCATTCTCCATGTTAACCATTAAAGAATGATTATAAAGTATATATAATAAATAATAATGAAATATATGACATAATAATTGCAGTTTTAAGGATCTAATAACAACTGAGAAGGGGGGGTTGAATCAGTTGTTAAACTTTTATAAGTTTTAAAACTTTAAGAAACTTAAACCTTGAAACCTGTTAAGATTTGTTTCCTTATCAACCTTTAGCAAGAAACTCAAGCAAGCAAGAAAGGTAACTCAAGGAATGTACGCAAGATTTACAAGTTTCGGCCTCAATAAGAGAACCAGCATCCTTGCCATAGCCACTCTCGTGGGTCTATGGAAATCCACTATAATGAAGAAATGAATACAACTTGTGCCAACTCCCATTGGACACCTTCTATCTCCCGATAGGAAAGTTTATACTAACTCCCGTCAGTTTAGAATGTATTATTAATGAACAAATTATCCAAATATAAGAAAAAGAACTTTGTTAAGCTACTCCACAAATTCTCACTTCGAATTCTCACTCCGAATACTCAATCCGATAATATTATTCCGCACAAATGATCACTCCGAAACTTCATCCGATTTTCTGAAATAGGTCTCCTCAGCAAGGAAATATGATTCAGCAAAAATATCCACTCCGAATCTTCAGACCAAATTTGTTGAATCCGGTTTTCTGAAACTGGTCTTCTCAGCATGAAAATGTGATTCAGCAAAAATATCCACTCCAAATCTTCAGTCTGAATTTGTCGAATCCGGTTTTCTTGAGCAAGGAAATATGATTCAGCAACTCTTATTCTCAAACACTCAATAAAACTTATTCAAGATGGTAGATGATTTTTACTTCGAATTCTCCAGTGCTCCGCCTTTTCTGCGTATGTAGAAAGTTGTACAATGAGCAAGTGATCTGAGCACATATTTATAGGCAACTCAGAAAACAAAGGCGAGAATCTTGAAAATCTTTCCCGCTTCCTTAAATTTCAAAAACTCTGCAAATCTCTTGCATTCAATCTTGAATATTTGACTTCTTCAAATCTCCTTAAATTTCTCCGAGATTTAAGCAAAGTTGAAATTCTGGTTTTATTTAACTCAAAATTGTCATTCCGAATTCCTCATCATGTTTCTCAGAATTTTCATTCTGAATTTCTCAGCATGTTTCTCATAATTGTCATTCCGAATTTCTCAGCATGTTGCTAAGAATTGTCATTCCGAATTTCTCAACAAGTAGACTCTGAATTTCTGGCTCAGGAGGTAGACTCAAAACTTCTGGCTTAACAATTAGACTTTGAATTTTCTATTCAGAAAGTACACTATGAATTTTGGTTCAGGAAGTACACTCCGAAATTTTGGTTCAGGAAGTACATTCTGAATTTCTGGCTCAGGAAGTACACTCCTAATTTTTGGTTCAGGAAGTACATTCTGAAATTTTAATTCCGGAAGTACATTCCGAATTTCTGGCTCAAGAAGTACACTCTGAATTTCAGCTTCATGAAGTAAACTCCGAACTTTCTGACTTCTGGAAGCAAACTCCGAACTTTCTGACTTCTGGAAGTAAACTCCAAACTTTTTGGTTCAGAAAGTATAATTTGAACTTCTGGTTCCGAACATTCTTAGAATTTTGCAAAGAGAAAAAAAACATCAATCTTCTTCACCATTTCTTCAAAAGCTTTTATAATGAAACTTTTCATGATTTTTGAGAACTTTTAGATCAGCAAAGCATCGTCTGATTTTGTTAAGAAAGTTTGAGATACTTTCTTAACTTCTGACTTCTTATTCTTCAATAAAAGCTTCTTTAAGGAAATCTCCAGCAACCAGCAACTTCAACTTTCTGTAACTCAAAAACATTCTTAAACTAAAATATTAGTTGTCAACAAATACAAAACCTTGTTATAACAAAACACCACACAGGTTTTTCAATCTCCCCCTTTGTATTTGTTGGAAACCCTTGTTAAAAAATTTTCTCCTCTCAAGTTTTTAAACATTACCAAAACATAGCCTTTCTCAAAAGAGAGTGTCATGACACCACACTACTAGATAAAGTAATGTTTTTGAAGGATTTCCATCCCTCGGTGACAAGAAAATTTTGTAGCTATGTAAGCATAAACTTCAACTTACTCAAACTCCCCTTACCATTTATCTTTCTCTTTCTCACTTTTCTTTTGTTATCTCAATTTTCTTTCTTCTCTCAATTTTTTCTTCTCTCAATTTTTTCTCTCTCCCCCATTATATGATAACCAAATCTTTTAGATACATAAGGAATACTTACTCTCCCCCTTTGTCAACATAATCCAAAGCATGGTGGGGGTTACTTCCTTATGCATTTTTAGGAAGTCATGGGAGGAGGATCATCATGGAGTTGTAGCCTCAGCTCAACAAACCTCTACTTTGACATTGCTTTTGTGAAAATATCAGCAATATGATACTTTGTTGAAATATATTCCTACAAGATTTCTCCAGCAGCAGCTTTATCTTTTAAGAAATGATGCTTTATATCAATGTGTTTTGATCTTGAATGTTGAACAGGATTCTTGGAAAGATCAATGGCACTTTGATTATCACAGAGTATCTTCAATGGTTTAGAAACATTCACTTTCAAATCTTCCAGCTGAACTTTCATCCACATAATTTGAGTACAAGCCTGAGTAGCTGCAACATATTCGGATTCTGGTGTACTTAAAGTTACTGAACTTTTTTTCTTGTTGTGCCAACTCACGCAGCATTCCCTTAAAAAAGTTTCCTCATGATGTTGATTTTATAACATTACAATCACCAGCCCAATCAGCATCAGTATAACCATGAAACTTCATCTCATTGTTCCTCTTGTATAACAACCCATGTGAAGTTGTTCATTTAACATATCTCATAATCCTCTTAACTGCCAACATGTGTGATTCTTTTGGATTACTTTGATACCGGGAACAAAGAGTCACAGCATAAGTAATATCAGGCCTTCAGGCTGTAAGATAAAGAAGACTTCCTATCAACTTTCGGAATTATTTCTGATCTACACTGTTCCCTAACTCATCTTTGCTCAACTTTGTTCTTATTGAAATAGGAGTTGAGACTTCCTTTTATTCTTCCATCCCAAACTTCTTTAACAATTCCTTGGCATATTTTTCTTGGGATAAGAAAATGTCGTTTTATTGTTGTTGAACTTGTAATCCAAGGAAGAAAGTTAATTCTCCCAACATTGACATTTCAAAATTTTCCTTCATCTCTTCAGCAAATTTTTCACATACCTTTTCTTCATCCCCAGCAAAAATTATATCATCCACATAAACAATTACAATTAATGTTCTGAAGTCAACATCTTTAACATATAAGTTTCTATCAACCTTTCCTTTAGAAAAGTTCATCTTTCTCAAAGAATTTTCAAGCTTCGAATACCATGCTCATGGAGCTTGTTTCAGCCCGTACAAGGCTTTCTTCAATTTGAAAACTTTTTTTTCATCCTCATCAACAAAAACCCACAAGGTTGTTCAATGTAAACTTCATCTTCAATCTCACCATTTAAGAAATATGACTTTACATCCATCTGATAAACCTTGTAATTCCGATGAGCAGCCACTACAAGAAACATTCGGATAGTTTCCAACCATGCTACGGGGGAAAAGGTTTCATCAAAATATACACCTTCCACTTGTGCATATCCTTTGCACACAAGCCTTTCTTTGTTTCTTGTAACTTCTCCATGCTCATTTAATTTATTTCTGTAAACCCACTTGGTTCCGATAACATTATTATTTGTTGGCCTTGGAACCAGTTCTCATGTATCATTCTTCTCAATCTGATCCAGTTCTTCATTCATAGAAACCACCCATTCTTTATGTTGAATAGCTTCTGAGACTGATTCTGGTTCAACTTTTGAGATAAGGGAAGTCTGATTTTATAATCTCAACTTTCTTCTTGTTTGAACTAGAGCTTGCTGATCCCCAATAATATTTTCAAATTCAACATGTTTTTGTAAGGTTGGAAAACTCGCATTTCCTTTCCCAGCATCACTTTCTTCCCCATGTGACTTATCTAAGTCACTTTCACTTTGGGGAGGATTCTCTGATTTAGCTTCCTCAGTATTCTTAACAAACTCTGTGAAAGAACTTGGATTTTCAATTACCTTCACATCATATGAGTCCACCAACTTCTGTAAACGTTTGTTCTAGCATTTTTAACTTCTTCCATTTGGTGAATAACCCATAAATATTCCTTCTTCATCTTTCTCATCAAACTTTCCTAAGTCCGGATTTTTGATTTTGAGAAATCATGGATTTCCAAAAACATTGAAGTAAATAAAAGAAGGTTTTTTGTTATACCACATATCATAAGGAGTCATGTTGGTTTTTGGTCTCAACAAGCATCTATTTTGAACATGTATAGCAGTGCTTACAGCTTCTCTCCAAAATAATTTTGAATGTTTATATTCTGATAACATACTTCTTCCCATTTCCACTAAGCTTCTATTTTTCCTTTCTGCTACTCCATTTTGTTGTGGAGTATAGGGATCACTATACTGATGTTTGATACCATGCTTCCTTAGATAAGTTTCAAAAACATGGCTTGTGAATTCGGTACCATTGTATGTTCTCAACTTCTTTATGGAAGCCCCCAATTATTTCTCAACATCTTTTCTGAAGAATTTAAACATTTCAATAGCCTCTGACTTATGCTTCATGAACATGATATTTGTCATCCGAGTGAATTCATCAATAAAAGTGATAAAGTATAAATCTCCTTTTGTTGATTGATGTCTCATCGGCCTACACAGATCGGAATGAATAAGCTCAAGAGGTTTGTTAGATTGAATCTCAACTCTTTTATGACTTTTGTTAGTCATCTTTCCTTTCTGGAAAGTAATACAAACATCTTCATCTCTTCGTTTAAGTTCTAGAAAATTTCGAACGTCATCAACTTTAGAAAGATTACTCATGTTCTTATGCCCAAGGTGGCCAAGACTTCGATGCCACAACTCGTTTTCATCTTCAGCACTCAAATAAGAAGAGTTGTTGGATTCTCCAATTTGAAAGAGATTCTCACTGGTTCTTTCTCCTTTTGTAATCACTTTTCCAATTTTCACACTTTTGATGATACAAAAATCATTTCTGAAGATAACTTATTTTCCATCATCACAAAGTTGACTTACACTAAGTAAGTTATGTTTTAGCCCATCAACAAGCAAAACTTCCTTATATTTTAGTTTTTCTACTTCAATCTCTGCCATTCCGATTCCATTAATTTATAAGGAAATATCATTGAAAAAAGTAACCGCTCCTCCATCACGACTTTCAACATGTTTCAAGATTTTTATATCACCTTTCATGTGTGAAGAACAACCAATATCAAGAATCCATGGGTTGTTCCTCTTACTTCCTTTTAAGGCTATCTCAACAACAAAATCTCTTTCATAAACTTTCTTATCATAAGAAACTTGTTCTGGAAGGAGTGTCATACATCGTTCGGCATGATGACCAACCTGATCACATCTTCCACAAACTTCTTCCAAACATTCAAATTGATTCTTTTTTGGAATGTTTCTAATATCTTGAGAATTCACCTTTTCAACTTTCTGTGAGTACGAAAAGTCACTCATCCTTCTTTCACTATTTCTTCCACTTTTCTCAAACCTTCTTTCGGGTAGAGATAAATTGTGCCAAGAATTATAAGATCTATGCCCATATATACCACAGCACTAGCAATATCCCCCAAATACTTATTTTCTATTAAAGAATGATCTTTCTTTATAGAAACTTTGTTGAGGTTGATGACTTCTTTCAGCTCTAGAAAACTCAGAATGTAGGTCATCTCTTCTTTTGAGTGAGTCTTCTACTTTTGAAGGATTGATAGGTTTATTAAATCCTTTCTCCACCCAATATTTACTACTACTTCTTTCAAAACCTGAAATGTTAGAAGAATCAGATGAAACATTATTTTTGGTAAGAGAAGATTTCACCTGATTCTCGTAATGAGCCTTCATAGAATTTTTAGAGGTCTCGGATTTTACTTCTGTAGATTTGTTGAAGTTTCCATTCATCTTCCTTAGAGTATTTTCGAAATCAAGAAGTTTTGATTTCACATTATTTACTTCTTCTTCCTTAGCTTCCAACTTCTTGCTAAGATCTTCAATCATCTTT
This sequence comes from Viscum album, assembly GCA_963277665.1. NCBI lineage: Eukaryota > Viridiplantae > Streptophyta > Magnoliopsida > Santalales > Viscaceae > Viscum > Viscum album. Next base: position 728,883,170 of record OY728167.1, on the reverse strand, counting down.
CCTTGTTCAGCAATTCTATGTTTATAACTTAAAATTTCTTGAATGTATTCATCTTCCTTCTTGGTGACATCTTTACTTCCATCATGAACTTCTTCATGATATTTCTTCATCACACGAATTTATTTCTTGAGAGATTTGTTTTTCTAAAGACATGCAAGAATTTCGGATCTTAGTTGATATTCTCTGTAAGATTCTTCACCACCTTCTTCACCCTTTGAGGAAACATTTGTTTTCTCAAATTTTCTAATGAAGGTTCTGAACCTTTGTTTGCTTTCATCTTCTGAGGAATCATTGTCAGATGATTCTGATTCAAACTTCTTGCTCAACATACTTCTTTTCTTTCTTGAAAACTTATTCTTGAATTTTTTTGAAGTCTTTTATTCTTTCTCGTTCTTGTTATACTTCTTCCACCGAGGATTCTCATTAGAAACATCTTGATATTCTCCAACTTTCTTCTTATGGAAATTCATATAAAAGTGTCCAATTCCACCACACTCAAAACATTTGAGAGGAAGTTTCCCTCTATACTTTCCTCTTCCTCTCCGATAGTTCGTGGATATGAGAGACATGATTTTCACATTCAACTCTTCATCTTCCTTATCAATGGACTCAAAAGAATCAGCTTCATCATCATCTTGGATTTTCATCTTTCTCATAGCTTCAAAATTCATTTCATCTTTCATCTTCTTCTTAAATATTGGAGCTTTCCTAATTTCATAAGCAACAAGAAAGTTATGCAGTTCATCAAGAGATAAATCATCCTTATCTTCTAAAGATGAAATTTTAGAGTCAAACCTGTCTGGAAAGTTTCTCATGAGTTTCTTCACAATTGTAGAATCTTACAGGTATTCTCTGAATCCCCTGATGTTGCATACAATTTCATTAACTCTGGTGAAGTATTCATCAATTGTTTCATCATCTCTCATCCTGATGTCTTCAAACTTACTACGCCGGATTTGTAGGTTGGCCTCCTTGACTTTTGTGTTTCCTTTGAAAACACTTTCCAGCTTGTCCCACGTGCTTTTTGATATTGTGAGACCCATCACCTTCTGATAAACATTTTCTGATAAAGACATGAGAATAGCATTTCTAGCCTTTCCATCGATTTCTAAGTTTCTATTATCAGCAAACGTCATAGGAGCATTTTTCTCAATAGGGTGAAAGCCAATAGTAGCAGCATCAACAACTTCAAGGCCGAGAGATAGGAGATAAGGAATCATCCTATTTTTTCATCCATAATAATTCTTACCATTGAACATAGAAACTCCTCTACTGTTGACAGAATTGATATTCTCTATGATAAGGATTAAACAAGTGAACCTACCTCTGATACCACTTGAAGTTACAAGGATCAAATAACAACTGAGAAGGGGGGGTTGAATCAGTTGTTAAACTTTTATAAGTTTTAAAACTTTAAGAAACTTAACTCTTACAACCTGTTAAGATTTGTTTCCTTATCAACCTTTCGCATGAAACTCAAGCAAGCAAGAAAGGTAAATCAAGGAAGGCACACAATATTTACAAGGTTCGGCCTCAATAAGATAACCTACGTCCTTGCCATAGCCACTCCCATGGGTCTATGGAAATCCACTATAATGATAAAGTGAATACAACTTGTGCCAACTCCCGTTGGACACCTTCTATATCCAGATACGAAAGTTTATACTAACTCCCTTCAGTTTATAATGTCTTCTTAAAGAACAAATGAGCCAAATATAAGAAAAGGAACTTTGTTAAGCTGCTCCACAAATGCTCACTCTGAATTCTCAATCCGAATACTCAATCTGATAATATGATTCTACACAAATGATCACTCCGAAACTTCATCCGATTTTCTGAAATTGGTCTTCTCAGCAAGGAAATATGATTCAGCAAAAATATCCACTCCGAATCTTCAGTCCAAATTTGTCAAATCCGATTTTCTGAAACCGGTCTTCTCAGCAAGAAAATGTGATTCAGCAAAAATATCCACTCTGAATCTTCAGTCTGAATTTGTCGAATCTGGTTTTCTGAGCAAGGAAATATGATTCAGCAACTCTTCTTCTCAAACACTCAATAATACTTCTTCAAGATGGTATATGATTTTCACTTCGAATTCTCCAGCGCTCCTCCTTTTCCACGTATGTAGAAATTTGTACAATGAGAAAGTGATCTGAGCACATATTTATAGGCAACACAGAAAACAAAGGCTGGAATCTTGAAAATCTTTGCCGCTTCCTTAAATTTCAAAAACTCCGCAAATCTCTCGCATTCAATCTTCAATATTTGACTTCTTCAAATATCCTTAAATTTCTCTGAGATTTAAGAAAAGTTGAAATTATGGTTTTCTTGAACTCAAAATTGGCATTCCGAATTTCCCAGCATGTTGCTCAGAATTGTCATTCTGAATTTCTCAGCATGTTGCTCAGAATTGTCATTCCGAATTTCTCAACAAGTAGACTCCGAATTTCTGGCTCAGGAGGTAGACTCTGAACTTCTGGCTTAACAAGTAGACTTTGAATTTTCTATTCAGAAAGTACACTACGAATTTTGGTTTAGGAAGTACACTCCAAAATTTTGGTTCATGAAGTACATTCCGAATTTCTGGCTCAGGAAGTACACTCCTAATTTTATGGTTCAGGAAGTACATTCCGAAATTTTGATTCAGGAAGTACATTCCGAATTTCTTGCTCAGGAAGTACACCCTGAATTTCAGCTTCAAGAAGTAGACTCTGAACTTTCTGACTTCTGGAAGCAAACTCCGAACTTTCTGACTTCTGGAAGTAAACTCCGAACTTTTTGGTTCAGAAAGTAGACTCCAAACTTCTGGTTCCGAACATTCTCAGAATTTTGCAAAGAGAAAAAAACATCAATCTTCTTCACCATTTCATCAATAGATTTTATCATGAAACTTTTCATGATTTGTGAGAACTTTAAGATCAGCAAAGCATCGTCTGATTTTGTTAAAACATTTTTAGAAAACATGGACATGGATGATAAAATGTTCACTATTCTTACATGTATGTTTAAAGTCATTTTTACCCTTTTTTGACTTTTACCACATGTTTTGGAAGGAATATTTCTTTTGTTTACCATACGAGGTACTTTTTGACTTTTCCGACAAAAGTACAAAGATAATGTTTTTTTAACTTATACATCATGAATAGATTTTTACGGTTTCATAACGCCTTATTTTCATCAAGCTTCCTCTACAAGATTTCATGATTATTTTCAATAAAATCCTTTTCTTTTAAAATTTAATGGAATTTTGAGAAAATAAAATGATTTTGATGAAGAAAGGATATTTTCCTCAAGAATTCCTTTCAAGTGTTTTATCAAAACTATTTTCCATCTAAAATGAGATTCTTTAATATGGGTATGTTTCAAGTATAATGTCCCTATTATTTACATGTTTTGATTTTTTTTATGATGAAATGATATCCATTTATTTTTTGTGGATTATGTTATGTCGGGATGATGTTTATGAAACCCATTTTATTTTGGTGGGTTATCATGAATAATTTATGTTTATTTTGTGGAACACATAAGAATGATTTAATTATGAGATGTGTGGGACCTATATCTCCCTCTAATGAATTGGGTAAAGATTTATATCTCATGAGATAGACATGGCTGGAATGGAAAGTAAATCCGGTTCAGTAATATAGGGATGGAACGGTAAGTAAACCCAGTTCAGTAATGGACTTTGTCCACTATAATGGTCTTGGGGACAATGCCTTGGATACTATGGAAATAATATCATGTTCTTAATGGTTTTACACAATTACATGTTTTATTCCAATGCTATTATTTCATGGTTAATGTTTCTTTATGATCTATTCCTTACGTACTGCCAAGATTTATGTCATTGCACAAGATTTTGGTGTTTTATGTTCATGTTTTTACGTTCAAATGTTTATGGATTGTTTTATGTTGTCCATGTTTACCCTTATTGAGCATTTTATCTCACCCTTTCTATGTTTTCTTTTCCCCATGAAATAAAGAAAGGTTTTATGTATGGAAACAAAAGGTGAAGATCATTATGGGAGATGTTGAAGATCTTTCACCATGATTAGAATATTATGTTCCAAGTTTCCAAAGACACAAAACTAATATGGTCTTTGGGGTCTGTTTTTGTTATGTATTAAGTATTCCACAACAGTAATGTAATCTCCATGTGCATCAATCTTGGGTAACAATAGTTGGTATCAGAGCAAAGGTTTAGTCAACCTTTGTAAACTAGGATGCAAAAACTTTGGTGAGATCCCTAGAGATATTTCTAAGGTATGTCTAGGGATTTCACTAAAGGTCTGTCTAACTATAGATTATTATCCTAGACTTTTGGAAACAATCATGAATAACCTAGGGTGAACCTAATGTGTCATTGATTAAAGAAGGTGTCATAAGTCAGACATCCCATAAGTGAATTTTTATGATTATGTGGTTCTTCGTTATATTAACTATTTCTTACACATTGGTTTCTGGTTTTAGTTAATGGAGGGAACTAGAAGTAATTAGGTTAACATTTAATCCAATGAAAAAATTGGTAACTATGAGAAACAAAATTGCATGATGCCTAGAGATAAATATATTGTGATTATGCCGAATCATTCATCAAGATATATGATTAACAAGGTGAACTTTAGTGGTATTTCTAATTCATCAAATAAGAGTAAGATGGACTTTTATGCATGTTTGAATGGTGAGGAGCATAGAGAAAGAAAGATTAAGATTTCTAAAGAAGGGAAGAATAACCTTAATAAATACATCAAATGGAGTGGAAGATGTTATCTGTGTGGGGAGAAGGGTCATAGAGTGACAAACTGTCATGGAGTTCAATATCTTGTATGTGGAAAACACAGACATTACCCAACTCAATGCCCGGACCTAAAAGGTTACTTCTAAATTGAGGAAGACATATTCCATGAAAATCATTGAAGAGGATGGATTGAAGTGCTTATGTATTTTTATTCAAGAATAATTTTGTAGAGATAATTTTATGGTATTATGGAATATTAGAATATCTATGGTTCATTGTGGATTTCCATAAGAATATGGTATCGGTAATAATGAAAAGGGATTTAAATATTTTTGGAAGGAATATGTTATGCGCATAATGAATGGATAAGGATAAAATAATATGTTTGATAGTATTAATGAGCTCATGATTGATATAAGGACAAAGTGATATCATGGTTTGAGTATATTGAATTTTTTTTTGGATTTTGGTAAGTGGAAAGAGTTAACTTTTGAAAGCATTCATGTTTTCACTAATGTTATTTGGTAATTCATTTTTTTCAATAGAATACATGATTAAGGTATTCACATGTTTGGAATGTGACCAACGAGATATATCTTATGATATATGGATGATAAATGATGGTATTCACATTCTTGTTATATGACCTTTCTGATAATTTTTTTCTTTGTACTATGATGTTGGACAGAAGTATTTTGGATAAGCCTAAGGATTGGAATGGATTAAGTTGGACATTAGATAGTATTATTTAAGGAAAAAACCTTTTTTCAAGAATGTTATAATAGTATAGTTTTAGAAAAAGGACAACCTACAGGACGAGCGACAACCCATCACGTCGGACAAGGATGCGGGAATCGAACCCACAACCGAAGTTCGACAGGCCTTTATCGCCTACCACTGGCCTACAGGAAGTCCCTGGTTAGTAGAAAATAGTTTTGTTTTATTAACCAGTATGATAGATGAAGTATAAGTCCATTTTTTGAACCATATATGATTAATCTCACCATTGATGGACTTATGTATATTTAATCACTTGTGCTAACCTTTTTTGTGATAGAGATAGATAGAATGACCTATCATTCTATCGCATGATTTTCTAACACTTAATGAATGAAAAATTCAGCTTCATTTCTTTAAATAAGAGATGAAGTGGAAATTGTTCATGCAATGACCAAAAATGATATTATACTAAAATCAAGTAAGTATTTCTCCTTATGCAAAAATTCATCAACTTTAGGGAAATGATCTTGAAAACAAAAAATGTTGTCCTAGTACACTCATATCCGATGAGTCAGATGGTACATTATATCATCACAAATTTATGGCTTTGTGATTGTTGTATTTTTCATATCTATGTTCTCTACCACTCTTCATCAAAACCTGATGGATAGATTTCTCCACCATATCCATATTTTCACCTATGTTATCCTATGTGGAAACCTAGTGATGAGCTACTTTGGGTAACAGTTATGTTTATAACATTCCATTTTATAATGAAGTTTTAGTATTCATTTTTACGATATGGGTTTCTATGAAAGAAACTTTCATGTAGTAAAACATTTATAACCCCGACAAATTTCAAGGGTGAAATTCTTTTTAAGGGGGGTAGAATGTAACACCCTGAGATTTTATGAGAAATATTCCTTTTAATTTCTTTGATGTTTTGTATTTTAAGCTACACCAATATTAGCTAGCGCTATAATCAACACCGTATTAGCTTTTATTATACGCAATAACTATTCTTGGCTCTCGTTGCATGCAAGAGAGACCTTCCTCAATAGTGTGTGTTGCATGCAATACCGAGTTTTACTAAACAATGATATATTATAATATTATTATGAACTAGTTGTTATGAATAGTATTAACCGAATTTTTAATTTTATAACATTATAATTCATCTTACATATTTTCTAGAACATGGTATGAGAAAAAATCAATTTTTCGTATAAAAGAAGTAATTTTTCAAAAAAATGCAGTTTTTTTCACCTTTTGATGGCGCACCCATTTTAAATGTAATTTTTGACAAGTTTATAAGTTAGATTTTAAAAAATAAAGTTCTTATTTTGAATCATGATATAAAAAATTACTTTGGATAAATTTTTGATATTTTATTGATAACTTTTATATTTTAATGAATAGTAAAAACACTGTAAATTTTAATTAAAAACAAATTTTTTCATCGAGATAATTTATATGATTAAATTATAATATTTAATGGTTTTAAAGTATAAATACAATATATTTTTACCATTTAAAATAATTTTTGTCATTAGCATTAATTTTACATTGAATTCATAGGTAAAATCATTTCAATCTTTTGCAATGTTTTAAACAAAAACCCATTTTTTCGATAATAGGTTTAATTTTAAATTAATTTACACATCTTATGGGTTTTGAATTTGTAAAAATGTATTCCATATTTAGAATCAGTAGGTTCAAAATGTTTAAATAGATAAATTTTATTTTTAGGCATTATGAATAGTAACTACGGTGAATTTTATTTACCATAGTTTAAAGTAAATCAGGTAATTATGGGTAAAAATAATATTATAAAATTAACCTAACACCTGCCAAAATTCTATTGGATGAATAAAAGTCAACACATATCACCTAAGGGTCGGAATAGATTGATTTCATGGACTTTTGACCATGAAATGATGTAATTATTATTAAAACCAAAGAAAATGACAATATGTCACTCTCTTATATCTTATAAGTGTAATAATTTTAATTTGGTGATGAACATTAGAAAACATCGAACATAAATAGTCTCCAAAAATATAATATAATTATCTACATCATGTAAATTTATTTAGAATTTTTAAGGATTAAATAATTATCATTAATGATGACACCATAGTGATGTAGAAATTATTTTATTGAATTAAATATCAAATAAATGGTTTTAAAAATATTAAAATAAATATTATATGAACTATTTAATGTTATACACGAATTTTTTAGATAAATATGGCATGTTATGAATATATTAAATATTTTGGTTCAAATATATCCTCTGTGTGGATTTTATTTTAATTCAAATAATTGAATAGTGTCAAAATTGACACTATTGTTATTTTATAAAAATAGCATATTATTAAATTGTTTAAATATCCAAAAACATTTAAAAATTATAAATTGAAATTTATATGGTCGAAAATTTCATAAAGTATCCAATTATATACAATTCACAACACATAAGTAATTGGCAATTTAAAATTTAGAATATTATTACCACAAATAAAATTAAATAGATTAAATATGGATAAATCAAGTTGATAAGGTTTAAAATTAATTCCCTAAATGTCTAAATTTTATTTTATGATGAGATTACAACCTTATATCATCTCATATTTTAATTTGAGTCATTTTTGAAGTTTTTATGTGGGGTTTGAGTTTATTATAAATTAATATTTTAGAGGTTTCCAAAAGTGCCCCTCTCCTCCCTTATAAAAGGGCACCTCCTCCCTCTCCTATTCACAACATTTTGAACCTTCAATCTCAGACAAAACCTGTCCATTTCTCTTCTTCAATTCCCTAGAAACCTACTATAGGTCCTGCTATTCTTCAAAGACCAACTTTACTGCCCTAAGAGGAGGTTAAGAAGAGGTGCGTCGAGGAAGAGGTAATATCCTTTACCGATTCTTTAAAATTTATTTCTTCTTCTACTTCCTCTTATTTATTTGTTTAATTATAAAGTAATAAAATCAGTATAAATAAAATACTGATATGTTATTATAAATATGAAACAACCCTATTTCACCTTCTATCCATCCTATGAAAAATGAAATCACGGTGCGTGCGTACGTACGGCTTACCGTCTCCACGCTGTGGTGTAATCTGTTTTTCCAACACCACCTTAATTGGATGGGTATAATGGTGGAAATAATAACTATATATGATTATTATAACATGATACTAATTCTGAGATATTATATCATCCACTCCAATTCCATTCAACAATTATGGTAACGATATCATCGCTCGTGCGTACGTATGGATTACTGTCTCCACGACGCGATGAGATTCATTCTCCATGTTAACCATTAAAGAATGATTATAAAGTATATGTAATAAATAATAATGAAGTATATGAAATAATAATGCTACTGGATTTATGTGTGTGTATATATATATATGTCATATACTTACTTCCATTCAAGTCAATAAAGAAAGGAAAACAGTGTTCATGCGTACTTACGGCCTACTGTCTCCATGAACGGTGTATTTCATTTCATTTATCTATATTATATATATATATATACTGAATATATATGATATATAAATAATGTTTTAAATTCTGGAAGTAAGTAAATCATGATATAAGTAATAATATCAAGAACAACAAGTCCAAACACGTACGATAAATGAAACAATTATTACTCAAAGCATTGCTTTAACTTGGAATTGAAAAATGAAAGAATAATATAAAGACCTATGTGAATCATATATGGTATCATAAATATTATTATGGTTATTTTATAAGTTAATAATATGTTTAAACCCACTATACAAAAGTTTCGAACACATACAAAAGAAATCAGACCTAAGGTAAGGGATTATTTCGTATCACTTTTATTTCTATGAGAGATATGCCTTAATCACCACCTATTTCTTTTGTAATGTGTTTGTGCTTCCCATGAATGTTTTATGATTTTTATTATGAAGGATATGATATTTACATATGCATGTAATTTTCCTTATTTTATGACACGTATGATTCCACCGATTATAAATGGTAAGGGATAACTTTTCCAATATCGTTTTTGTCTGAGATTGTTTATTCGTAAGTATTTATTGGGGTTATATTTATCATCCATGTCCATGTTTTCTAAAAAATATCATAAAATGTTCACTATTATTCTATGTATTTTAAAATTCATTTTTACCCTTTTTTGACTTTTACCACATGGTATGGAAGGAATCTTTCTTTTGTTTACCGTACGAGGTACTTTCTGAATTTTTTAGAAAAAGTACGAAGAGAATGTTTTTTTAACTTATACGACATGAACAGATTTTTACAGTTTCATAAAGCATTATTTTAATAAATCTTACTCTATAATATTTCATGATTATTTTCAACAAAATCATTTTATTTTAAAATTTCATGGCATTTTGAGAAAAGAAAATTATTTTGAAGAAGAAATGATATTTTCCTCAAGAATTCCTTTCAAGTGTTTTATCAATACTATTTTCCTTATAAAATGACATTCTTTAATATGGGTATGTTTCAAGTATAATTTCCCTATTATTTACATGTTTTTATTTTTTTAATGATGAAATGATATCCATTTATTTTATGTGGATTATGTTATGTCGGGATGAGGTTTATGAAACCTATTTTATTCGGTGGGTTATGATGAATAATTTATGTTTATTTTGTGGAAAACATAAGAATTATTTAGTTATGGGATGGGTGGGACCTATATCTCCCTCAAATTCATTGGGTAATGATTTATATCTCATGATATATATATGGCTGGAACGACAAGTAAATCCGGTTCCGTAATACAGTGTTGGAATGACAAGTAAATCCAGTTTAGTAATGGACTTTGTCCACTATGATGGTCTTAGAAACAATTCCTTGGATACCATGGAAATAATATCATGTTATTAATGTTATTCCATAATTACATGTTTTATTCCAATGTCATTCTTTCATGGTTAATGTTCTTTTATGATATGCCTTATGTACTACCAAGATTTATGTCATTTCAAAAGATTTTGGTGTTTTATGTTCATGTTTTTAAGTTCAAATTTTTATGGGTTGTTTTATGTTCTCCATGTTTAACCTTACTAAGTATTTGAGCTCACCCTTTCTATGTTTTCTTTTCCCCGGGATATAAATAAAGGTTTTAGTTATGAAAACAAAAGGTGAAGATCTTTATGGGAGATGTTGAAGATCTTTCACCATGATTAGAAGATTATGTTCTGAGTTTCCAAAGACACTAAACTAATACAGTATTTGGGGTCTGTTTTTGTTATGTATTAAGTATTCCGAAAATGTAATGTAATGTCCATGTACGTAAAGCTTGGTTCTCTACAGTGTACCCAAATCAATGGTAAGTCGTTGTGTTACCCAACCAGCGGTAATATTTTGGAACCCCATTCAGCAGTAAGTCGTTGGAATCCCAATCAATGGTAAGACGTTTCACTCGACTAGCAGTAAGTCGTTGTATTCTGCAATAAATGGTAATTCGTTGTATTCCCATTTGTTGGGACCCATATCTCTGGTCCTCCCCTCTAGCGCCAGACCAACCCTGAGCTGCTAACCACATGTGATCCCAAGCATGTCATTGGGTCATTGTCCTCTGTGTCCACCTCAATTCTATGCCCCCATCCCAAACTAAGTGGATTTTGATCCTTTCCAGTGAAGGGTATGTAGGAAGCCTCCCAAAGGCTCAAGCCCATTACCCATGTATCATCCTTGTCTCTTCCTTGAGCCCCTGTTCTTTGGGAAGGTCATGGCCCAACCCAGAAATTATACTTCCTCTGGGTCCCATCAATACATCCATTCTCCCGGGTCGCCTCCTAAGGTCCCCCATCCCCCCACCAAACTACATGGACTTTTCATCCCTTCCATAGGGATACGTAGTAAGTCTCTTATAGTTTCAAGCCCAACATCACAATTTCCCTCCCATCAGCTCCATATAACTCTCCATCCACTCTCAATAATCCATATCCATCCAGATTCTTACCCGATCCACCACATCCTGATGAGATAATGTCATCCACCTTATCGCTCCTCCTAATAGTAATCGGGTAACTAACCACGTTTTATCCCCAGTATCAGAAATCCCTCCTAGGTTCGAACCCATATGATCCACTCCCATCAATGTTATGATCTGTCTGATCTGTCTCTGCTAGACATTAATCCTGCGGAATACCCGGAGTTAAACATGGGAAGCTGAGTAAAAACTAAGAGGCATTCCTGTGGCATGTAATTCTCTGTATTTGATGTGGGATGGATCATGATTTCGTACTCTCGAGAATCCCTATCATAAAGGGAAAAAACCCAGACACACCGGTGTTCTAGCGTCCAGACACACCAGCAATGTCCAAAGTGACTACTGCCCTGACCGAAGGTTTCTACCCTGACCGAACCCCTTGGAAGGTCCTGACATAAGTAATGTAATTAACCGGAATCCATGAATACATGGAACTGGTAATAGTTTCACAAACAACTTCTTAAGTCTATGAGGGAGACCCGGACTAAGTAATGAGCTCCGAAGAGGAATCCAAAGAAGGAGGAGCCAACATCTCATCATCCTGTTTCAATCAAGGAGAAAATGTCCCTGAATAAGAGATGGATTCCACTCACATTTAAAAAGTGGTAATGTGGGGCAACAGCTGTGTGTCCTCCAAAAGAGACGGATGTGCGACCTATTGAAAGTGTCATAAACAATATTATTATGTATTCAATTTGAATGGAATAGCATAAATATCACTTGAGAATTATGATGAAGACCCTAATGATGGATAAGTGGTATTCTAATTTTACCATGTTTTAATTTATCTTCAAAAAGGTCCATTCATGGGTCAAATAATCTCAAGTGATAATATAATAGTGGTTCCTTCAAATACATAATTTATCAATAAATGTAGAAAACCAACCATGGTAACTGAGATCTATTGTTTTTGTGGGTTGGACGGATACTACTGATGATTTTTTAGAAATTTCCCATGACTGTATAATCCACTAACCAAGTTGAATTGGAAGGGAGTTTAGTTATCTAGTTAGATGACTATGAAGTGAATTTCAAGGAATGAAGAGAAGGTTAGTCATTTCACCTGTGATCACACTACCATATAGTAGAGAAGGGTTTGATATCTATATTGATGCATCAATAAAGGTGCTGGGATGTATCTTTATTCATAGTGATATGGTGAGAGAATATCCATCTCATTAATTAAAAATTTTGGAGAAAAATTACAATTCTCATGCTTTAGAGGTAGTAGTGGTAATTTTTTTGTTCAAGATATCAAAGTATTATCTTTATGTAGTGAAAGTTGTATCATATCTATGGATCATAAAATATATATTCACACAAAAAGTGTTAAATATGCACGGGACATTATTTTTAGAGATGATTAAATATTATGAATACTCAATGAATTACCATACTTTTAAGGAGAACAAGGTATTTTATGCTCTCATTCAAAAAAAACATGTTAATTTTTCCATGATGAGGATTTACATAAATCCAATACTTATGGATTTTTAGAATATATAACTTAAAATCCTATGGAAAGGAAAAAAATTATCTCTTTCTCACATGAATTTTTATTCATCCATCTATACGAGGATTAAAGAGACATGGAAGGAAGATATATAACTATAGAAGATATTATATAATTTTCCTTAGTTTGAATGTGATTTTGATGAAATGATACTTTTTAGGAATAGAGTATGTGTCTTAGAAAAACTATATTTGAAGGATCTATTGGATGGAGCTAACAGCTCATCATTCTCTACTCATCCACTTCTTAATTAACTTTTTATTTAAAATGTTAGAATAAACTCATGGGGGTGAAAATATTGAATCCCAAGGGAATCACCACTAATTAAGATATTACAGTCATGTGGAATAATCCCAAATCATTGATAAAGAATGAGTTATCAATAAGATATCATTTATTATCAAGGATGTCAGCCAAAAATTTCTCTTCCCACTATGTATGTCAAAAACCCACTCATTTCCCAATCATCATCTAAAACTTCCTGATATAATAAGATAGAATCCATGGGATGTTCAAAATTCTAATAAGAAGGCTCATTGGAACATTGAAATCAGAATCCACCTCATCAATGCTAATATTATACAACCTACATGATGAAATACCTAAATGAATTTATCTTTTTTTTATCCCCAATGGAATTTCATGGTATAATAAAATCACTAAAACTGAATATCACTAAACCTCTTTCATCGCACATTAGATTACATCCTCTCATCTCCCAATTCTCATCGTATATATCCACGTTTAATTTTATCCCATATCTAGGAGCCCTCTATCTGACTCATCTCCCATGAGAAGCCTTGTTGGCACCATTATATAAAAAACCCTCATTGTCATGATCCTCCAAACATTATCTATAGACCACCTACTTGAAAAAAGCGCACTAAATTATACCAAATGGAATATCACTGAACTTATTCCATCTCATAGTTTTCCACCTCATCTCATATCCTCATTCACATAGGATCCAACCACATTTAATTTTATACTAGGTCTAGGATCCCTCCATCAAACCCTACTCCCTTGAGAAGCCTTGTTTCCTACCGTTATATAACCAAAACACCTCAGTAAGATACTCCTGGTGGAATCAGTTGAAATCCCTAAAAATAGTATGCTATATTCCACCACTACTGAATTCGCCTGAATAATAATTCCAAAATGAGCAAAATCCCTTCCTTCCCTTGATTTGTTCTAAGTTTCCTATAACACCAAAAACAACAATACAAAGATATTTCCATGGGATTTTATTTCAACATTATGTTTCCCAACCCCCTAGAACCATGTGGTGAGAAAGTATATATTAAACTCCTCTAATACTAAGTGACCCATATGTGGTCCAATACTCCCCACAAATGTTGTTATCCTACTCACCTTCGAAGAAAATATGATAGGATGTTTCTAAATCTAGGTTTTCACAACACCAATACCATAAGGCCAAATAAATCCCTTCTTATTCACACAATCATCTATGGGACCTAATCCATTCCACACTCATCAACCCAAAAAATCATCTTTATCCACATCTATTTACACAAAATATTTCTTTCTCATTCATCAATGTCATTCTCAACCTGAAATATCCGATTTAGGAAAAACCTGTCAGGTTTATCCACCTTGAAAATATTCCCATGTAATGATTTATTGTCAAACCCCAACCTTGGATACTTATTTATTTTATTATTTTTCTATTCTTGGATCTTTATGGCTAAATTTCAGGTTAATACCTGGTTAAAAATTTTTGAGTTTTTGGTTGGAATTTTGGGTTTTGGGTTTGGTAGTAGCCTACGCACAGTTGGAGCACAGCTTGTCAAACTTTGCAGCTCATCCTAGGTAATCGTATGAGCTTTGGTTGATTTTAGGGGAAGTGGTGTTTGGAATGTTAGGTGTATGGTTAGTAAACCATGTAGAAAAATTGTGTGTGGTGTCTTCTTCGGATAGTGGTTATCACACGGGTTGTGAATGTTTTGTTAGACTGTGTGGCCAAACTATGTGATTTTCCTAATCATTAAAAAGTGGAAATTACCATTTTTCCCCTCCATGTTTTTAATCCAAAATCATGTTTCTCCTCCCTCCTCTAACCTATTCATACTAGGGGGTCCTCCCAAACCCCTCTACCTTTATCTTCTTCCTCCCTTGAAGGTCCTTAAATGCTCCCAAGGAGATTTCCTTTTCTTTTTAGTCAATTTCCCTTTCCCTGTCCCTTCTCTCTCAATTTATTGGGTTTCCTTATGGTTTTTTCCCTCATGGATGAACCCTAGGGTATAGGTCTTGTGTGTGATGTGATTTCCTTTGGATCTAGGGTTTTCGGATCATGCATGGGGATCAGTTATCTCTTCCCATGAATTTTTATTATATCCGCACTCCATTGAGGTAGGTGTTTCGATTTTTTTCATTTCTGATGCATTCCATTAATTCTTGGGTTCCTTGAATGAATTTATAGACATGTTTTTCGCACCTATAGTACCTTTTTAGCATGTTGTGGTGTTTTCTTATTGGTATAAATTTCTAAAAATATTTTTTGATGTTGTTATTTGATTATGCCTATGTGTTTATGCACCAAAGGTGTTTGGTGAAATGTCAAATTTTCTTTAAAAGATCAATTAATCCTTTTGTGATAATTTTACATTGTTATATTTTGGTAACTAATTCATAAAATATATATATATATATATATATGGATGGATGTGTTATTTGGATGTCTTTTATGGATTGAGAATTTTAGTGGAGATGTTTTGAAAGGGTTTTTTATACTTTGGAAATTTAATGGGACTGTTGGGATTGTTTAAAAAGAAAGTGGTGATCTTATAAATTGAAATTGTTTATTTGGGTGTGCCATTGCATAACGGAACACTTATGTGTTAACAAATTACACACATGGATGGCCATTCAAATGAATATGGAACATTAAAACAATGTTTTCCTTAAACTTTGGCTCCTCAAATGTTTTACTTGATTTTAAAGGGTGTTTTTCGTGCACTGTGTGTTTTGAAATTGGTTCCAACTGTGTGTTTCAAAAAATGGACTGTTTGACATTTTGGTACATGATTGGTCTTTAAATTTTTTGGGATCCCATTGGGAATCTTTAAATACATTGTGTGTTTTCATCACAATTTAAAATGAATTTAGCTTAAAATGTACAGGAATGTTTGGAAAGTGCTTATGAAAGTAACACTTTACGTGATTTGGAAATAGATTTTGAAATTTTTTGGTAAATGAATTTTTGTATGGAAAATTAATGGCTCATTTGGAAAACTGGTATATTTTAAAAAAAAGGGTTGAATGTTTATGTGATGTGGTGGCCCGGTTGGCACCATGAAAGATGCGATATTTATATATATATATATATATATAGTGGGAACTCTTATTGGGGATTTCCCTATATGGGTTATCATATAGGTGTTGTCTGTGTTTGGGGTAAGCAAGTGTGGTGAGGGCAGGTAAGGTGAGTCACGCATGTGAGTGCATCCTACTTACACATTATATTAATACCATGGATTCCTAGGATAATTTTATAGTATCAAGTGACGGTTTATTTCCAGTCCTGGTTAGATGGTTTAGTACCCCCTATATTTGATGAGATTCCAAGTATGTTGTTCCACTTGATTAGTCAGTTGATGGAGGTGAGTTGGTTATAGACTAGGAAGATTCACCACACACCGGTAGGTGGTTCTGAACTGAGTACATCCAAGGATATCTCTAGGGATGTCTTGGAAATTCCCATAGTTACTAAATTTCATTTTCTTGTTTACTTTTGATGCATTTGATTTTCAACTTATTCGGTTTATTTATTTTTAGCATAGTGAAATTTTTTTTTTCTTAGGTTTTTTGTTTTGAAATGGTATCCTTGTTTTTAATATAATGATATAGTGTGTAAAATTTTGGAATAGGGGGAAAAGTTTTTATTTATTAAAATGTGAAAACCTTATTTTTACACATGTATTTTAAAATATTGGTTGGGTATTTTTTTTGGGAAAGGAAACTCATTGGCTCTTTAGTGGTTTCTTACTAAGCTATTTATCTCAGAACCTACTTATACCATTTGGTGTCGGTAGACCTGATCATTTTTGCAGGTTTGGATTCTTGTTTAGGTTCTCTAGTTTGAGCTATCTTTTAGAACAGTTTGATGTTGTGGTAGGAGGTGAACAAGAGGTCACATAGAGATCATGTTGGTAGAAGTTTGGTTTATCTTTTTTTCAGTTTCAGTTTTTTTTATTAAGTTTTATTTTTGTATCTGGATCATCTTTCCTATTTAATTGAGATTCGGTTGTCAATTTCTACTTCTTTTCTAGTTTAGTTTATTGATCCATGTTTTTGGGATAAAATTGTTCCCACTTGTTTTTTTTATTCCTGTCACTATTTCACAAACCGAGGAGATCGGGAACGCCCTTCAGGCCATTCTGCAGACCGGTTTGGGTGTCCAGGTTGGATGGAATCCCGACCTAGTTCATGAAAAAATAATATTAGGGAATTCCCTTTGTTTTTTGGGGTTTCAAGTTGTTGTAGATTAGTATTATCGGGGATCATGAGGTAGCTTATGGGTTTGTTCCCAGTCACTACCACTCGTAATGAGACCTAAGTTACAATGGGTGCTTCAGGAATTGAGTCATTATCTTTTCTTGGGGTTTTTTTGGATTAACAGATGACAATGGGGGCGAGTTGGTGTAATTTTGTGATCTCACATGGATTAGTGACCCATGTGGAATCCAAGTTTAGGGTTTAGGGTTCTCTTAGCACTATTTAGTTCTTGGGGCATGGTATGATACCATGTCCCCTAGGCAAGCAAAAATTCTAGTCATTCATCCAAGTATTTTGATTTAAGTCATGTTTTTTTTGGTTTTGGTTGTTATAAATGGATATTTGAAAAATGAAAAAGTTTTTTGAAATGGAAAAAATTTCATTAAAATGGTTTTGGATTGGTAATTGGGTTTAAAAGGTAAAATATATAGTTTGAAAATTTGATGCATGGTTATAATTGATAAGAAAGTGGCATGGGTGCAACCTTGGTGTTCCTTATGGACATTCACATATATGTGGGAATGTGTGGAAAGTGCATGTTGGCACATGTGGATGGAAATGGATGAACACATATGTGATAGTTCTTATGATGCCACATGTGTTTATTTGAGATCAAAGGCTTGGCCTTGTGTTTTCAATGTGATTTTGAAAGAGGAAAATGATTATGAAAATTGGATTTTATTTTAGAGTGTGGTTTTGGTTCTATGAAAAGTGGATTTTTATTTTGAAAGTTTCCTTAGAAGAGGGTGGTTTTAGAAATTGAAATGGAAATGATATTTTCTAAAACAATATTTCTAGTTGTGTCGGTATGTTTTTGGTTTGTGGGCCTATTGTTTTAGATTGATATGTTTCTTATAATTGTGTTTTGGTTTGATGCTGGTATTGAAATTTTGTTTTTTGTGTTGTTCAGAGAATTCCACCAAGAAAGGTCCCTACAGTTTCTAAGGATTCATGCCAATTTTTTATTCTTCTGAGTTGGTGTGTATCCTTCATGGTTATCAAGGTTTCCTATAGTAAGTGGTGTGTCTTGAAGAAGTTGAGCGAGTCTTTAGGTTGTTGGGAACTCTCGAATTTATCATTGTGTGTGATATTCTACGTTTGAGGTCCATCTTTAGACAAATGGGAGTTGTTTATCCCTACATCGATGCAAGTTGGGATGATGTGGGTGGTTTCTATGTCTGTATTAATTCGATGTTTTATACCTAAAGAGGTTAAATTGATGAAATGGGAATAGATCATGAGTATTCAGAAAGTCCAATAAATGGTGAAAGCCTATGTTGACCACTTTAAGGAGCTGGTTTTCTTTTCTATAGAGGTGGAATCATAGGATCTACTAAAGGATTATCATTTCCTTGGTGGTTTTTATATCAAGATTAAGGAGAGGGTCCTCTCTTCTAAGGACCTTTGTTTTGGGAAGTTTGTGGATGAATCACTTCTAGCCAAGTTAGTTTCTGGATAATAGGAAGTAGGCAATCTTGTGTCTCTAATTGTTTGTTAAGGTTACCCATCCATTGTGAAGTGTATGTCAGAGGAAACTATCTCAAAGGAGTCTCCTTCATTGGTTTGTCCTTCCATCTCATCAGACCTTTCTCTTGTATGACACGAGTGTGTTCAGTTTGGGCATACGAAGACGTCTTGTCACATCCCTCCAAATAACTTCCATCATTATGTCCACTTAGGTCATCTGAAGAATTTTTGAAGAAAGTTTTTCCTAAAGAATTGGTCATGATCTGAATATGTTTCCACATTACTATGAGGTAGTAGATACTTCTTTCATAATGGCTCCAACCACATGTCTCAGAGTGAAGCTTGTGTATAGTCAAAAGATTCTCGGGGTGTTTGAAACCTTTGTCCAGTTTTTTTATGTGTTGGGATGGAGATATTCAATGTTTCCTTATTTTTGGTTTTTTCTATTGTTATAAGTTCATCATTTAATTTTAAAATTATGATGGAATTGTTCTGTTGTAATCTAATTAGTTTTGTTTACCAAAATTTGGATTTTTATAAATTTTTTTTTTCTCAGTGTGTGATCAACCCTTGTGTGGGTTGGATTTGGTTCTTTTGTGATTTTACAGAGGTGTTTGAGTTTAGTGTAAATTATTGGTTGGTGTTTCCTGTAGTGCACTTAGACCTTTAGTTTAAATTATTTTCATGGGTATCCCCTTGTGTTGGGGGTTCAGTCTATATTGGTAGTTACCTAGTTCCCAGTTCTGTTGAGGGTGTTTTTGGCTAATTTGGAGAGGTTTAGTTAGTTCATGGGATCCCAGTCTTCTGAGTATCTCTGTAGTGGTTTCCTCATTTATGTCCTAGGGGTGTTATTTGGGTTTTAAATATTCCATGTTAGTAGAGCTATTGTGGTGGGGAGAACCCTCTCATGTTCTCTCATTTCTCTTAATGTCTTAATTTTATATGGAATTGGTCAGGTGTGACTTGGGGAGTGGATGGTCACCCCAAGATTTTTGGTTTCCATGGTTTTCATTAGGCATGGATTCAAGTTTTGGTTAACTTTAAATTGGGTGACTTTCTAGGGAAATAAAGTGTCGGTGGTGGGAGAATAGTCACACCTCAACCTCAGATACTTCTTTATTTTATTTCCTAATCTTAGATCTTTCTGGTTGATGTTTGGGTTGATCCTCAATTTAAATTTTTTAGTTTTTTGTTTGAAAGTTGGGTTTTTGGGTTTGGTGCTAGTTGTGCACAGTTGGCGCACATCTTGTCCAACCATGTGGCTCTGCCCAGGTAATCGTGAGAGCTTTGGTTGATTTTGGTCAGTGGTGTTTTTCATGGTTGGCACACAGTTGGTAAACTGTACATCCAAACCATGTGGGGTGTCTTCTTTGGATAGTTCTTTTTGGAAAGTTTTCACACGGTTTTTCAAATCATGCGGCCAAACTGTGTGGCCTACAAAGTCATTAAAAGTGGAAATTTATACTTTTCCTCTCAATGTTTTTAACCCAAAATCATGTTTTCCCCCCTAATTTGGACTAATCACACTAGGGGGTCCTCCCAAACCCCTCTCCCTTTCCCCTTCCTCCATTTAAGGTCCTTGAAGGCTACTAAGGAGAGTTCATTTGGTTTTTAGTCGATTTTCCACTTCCCTCTCCCTTATCTCTCTCTTTATAGGGTTTTACTTATGGTGTTCCCCTTATGGACTAAGCCCATGGGTTAGGGTTTGGGTGTGATTTCATTTCCTTTAGATCTAGGGTGTGAGGATCAGGCATGGGGCTCGGTTCTCCCTTCCTTTGATGTTTTATTCCATCTACAATCCATTGATGTGGTTGTTTCAATTTTTTCCATTTCTGATTCATTATTTTAATTCTTTGGTTCTTTAAAAAAATTTATAAACATGGTTTTCACACCTATGGTGCCTTTTTTTAGCATGTTGTGGCGTTTTCTTACTGTTATAAATTGCTAAAAATATTTTTTGAAGTGATTTCTTTGAATATGCCTTTGTTTTCATCCATATAAGGTGTTTGGTGAAATGTAAAATGTTCTTTAAAATTGAAATTAAGGCTTCTTGTGATAATCTTACTTTGTTATATTTTGGGAAATAAGTCATAACATACACATATTTGGAAGGATGTGTAATTTTGATGTCTTTTGTGGCTTGAGAATTTTAGTGGAAATGTTTTTAAAGGGTTTTTTATGATTTTTCAATTGAATGGGATTTTTAGGATGGTATAAAAAGAAAGTGGTGATCTTTGAAATTGAAATGGTTGATTTGGGTGTTCCATTTTATGTTCTCACATTTATATGTAGACATGTTTCACACATGGATGGGAATTAAAATTAATATGGAACATTAAATAAATTTTCCCCCTAACCTATGGTTCCTCAAATGTTTTCCTTGATTTAAAATGGTGTGTGTCATGCACTATGTGTTTTCAAATTGGTTCCAAATTTGTTTTTCAAAACTTGTCCCATTTTTAATTTTGTGTCATGATTGTTCTCTAAATGTTTTTTAAATCCATTGGGTGACTTTAAATACATTTTATATTTTTATCACGATTTAAAAGGAATTATGATTGAAATTTAAAGGCCGATATGGAAAGTTATTATGAAAACGACCCTTCAAGTTGTTTGGAAATGGATTTTGAAATGATTTGGTAAATGAATTTGGGTTTGAAAAATTATTGACCTATTTGGAAAACTGGTATATTTTAAATAAAGGTTTTAATGTTTATGTGATGTTATGGCCTATTTGGAACCTTGGATGATGCGATATGTATATATATATATTTATAACGGTATCTCGTATTGGAAATTTCCCTATATGGGTTATCGTATAGGTGGTGTCTATGTTTGGGGTTGTCAAGTGTGGTGATGGAAGTTAATGTGAGTCATGCATGTGAGGTCCTCTTACATAAATAGTATATTATTACCATTGGTTCTTTGGGGTCTTTTAGAGGATCGAGCGATGGTTTCTTTCCATCCTGGATTAAATGGTCGGTACCCATAGATTTGTTGAGAGGCTTGGTTAGATGTGTCACCGGACTAGTCTGTTGAGGGTGGCCAGTTTTTTATAGAGTATAAAGCTTCACTATATAACTGTTAGTGGTTCTGAACCGAGTATATCTAGGTATCACTCTATAGATGTTTAGGAAATTCCCATGGTTACTAAATTTCATGTTCTTTTTTACTTTTATTGCATTTGATTTTCAAATTCTTAATTTTATTTATTTTTAGCATTGACATATTATGTTTTGATTAGGGTTTTGGTTTTAAAAAGGTAGCCTTGTTTTGAAAATAAATATGTGGTGTGTAATGTTTTGGTAAAGGAGGGAAATGTGTTTATTTATTAAAATATGAAAACCTTATTTTTACACATTTATTTAAACAAGTGTTAGTAGATTATTTTTGGGAAATTAAACATGTTGGATCTTTAGTGTTTTCCTACCAGGATGTTTAGATCACACATAAATTATACCATTCAGTGTCAGTAGACCTGATTTGTTTTGAAATTTTAAAATCTTGCTCGGGTTCTCTAGTTTGAGCTACCTCTTGGAGTTGTTTAGTCTTGTGGTTGGAGCTGAACAAGAGGTAATGTGGATATTGTGTTGGTAGCAGTTCGGTTTAGCTTTGTTTTAATTAAATTTATGTTTCCATTTAGTTGTATTTTTGTATCTGGATTAACTTGATTATTTAATTGAGATTCAGTTGTTAGTTTCTACTGGTTGTCGAGTTTATTTTATTGATCCTGGTTTTCAGGCTAAAATCATTCCCACTTGTATTTTTTTGATTCTCGGCACTAGTTTCCACCCCATGGGATTGGGAATGCCTTTCGGTACATGTTGTAGACTAGGTCGAGTGTCCGGGTTGGATCACATACCGACCTGGTTTGTGACATTTCTATACATCATTGAGAGTATCTCGAAAAACTTTGGGATGTTTTCTCTCCTAGTATAATGAAATATTAAGAACTGGTCACCCAAATAAAATATAAAACTCTCCTTCCTAGTTCTATTTCTAATTTCCTATATCCGCACGACCCACCACCCATCGAACTTAGTCATTCATAATCCACAATTTCTTTGTCAAGCATCACATAGGGCTGGAAGGTCTCTAAGAAGGATTAGACCATCCTTTCTAATCCTTTCTATACATGTCCTTCATGCAATATGAATAGAAGGATCGACCTTTAAAGATCTACCATGCCAACCACACCTTCTTACCCTACTTGGTGTCTGATATACTACATAGGTTAATGCCACCTACATCAAATGGCTTCACCATCTTTTTCCATGATACCTAGTGGCTCTTTCCTTCTTGATTGGTATCCAAATGAAGGTTGAGGTTTTTTTTATGGTTTGATGTACGGTGTGCCCATGTGACTTGTTCTCTTTTCTTAGATCTTCCTTGTTAGGAGATGACACTTTTTGCAGGTAGCCTTAAGGGACTGTTTTGGTTTTACTTATTGCAGTAGATATATTCCATGGGAATTCACACTTACATTACTTCTTTACTTACACTTTTAGCACTTTATATATTGTTGTTAGAACTATATAGACTTCTGGGAACTATATTGTACTGTATTGTACTGTATTGTACTGCACTGTACTGTACTGTACTGTATTGTACTGCACTGTATTGTATTGTACTGCACTGTACTGTATTGTACTGTATTGTACTGTATTGTACTGTATTGTACTGTATTGTACTGTATTGTACTGTATTGTACTGTATTGTACTGTATTGTACTGTATTGTACTGTATTGTACTGTATTGTACTGTATTGTACTGTATTGTATTGTATTGTACTGTATTGTACTGTATTGTACTGTATTGTACTGTATTGTACTGTATTGTACTGTATTGTACTGTATTGTACTGTATTGTACTGTATTGTACTGTATTGTACTGTATTGTACTGTATTGTACTGTATTGTAGTGTATTGTATTGTATTGTCTTGTATTGTGTTGTCTTGTATTGTACTGTATTGTACTGTATTGTACTGTATTGTACTGTATTGTATTGTAGTGTATTGTATTGTATTGTATTGTATTGTAGTGTATTGTATTGTATTGTATTGTATTGTCTTGTCTTGTACTGTATTGTACTGTATTGTACTGTATTGTACTGTATTGTACTGTATTGTACTGTATTGTACTGTATTGTACTGTATTGTACTGTATTGTACTGTATTGTACTGTATTGTACTGTATTGTACTGTATTGTACTGTATTGTACTGTATTGTACTGTATTGTACTGTATTGTACTGTATTGTACTGTATTGTACTGTATTGTACTGTATTGTACTGTATTGTACTGTATTGTACTGTATTGTACTGTATTGTACTGTATTGTAATGTACTGTACTGTATTGTACTGTACTGTACTGTACTGTACTGTACTGTACTGTACTGTACTGTACTGTACTGTACTGTACTGTACTGTACTGTACTGTACTGTACTGTACTGTACTGTACTGTATTGTACTGTACTGTATTGTATTGTATTGTATTGTATTGTATTGTATTGTATTCTATTGTATTGTATTGTATTGTATTGTATTGTATTGTATTGTATTGTATTGTATTGTATTGTATTGTATTGTATTGTATTGTATTGTATTGTATTGTATTGTATTGTATTGTATTGTATTGTATTGTATTGTATTGTATTGTATTGTATTGTATTGTATTGTATTGTATTGTATTGTATTGTATTGTATTGTATTGTATTGTATTGTATTGTATTGTAGTGTATTGTATTGTATTGTATTGTCTTGTATTGTATTGTCTTGTATTGTATTGTCTTGTATTGTATTGTATTGTAGTGTATTGTATTGTATTGTATTGTATTGTAGTGTAGTGTACTGTACTGTAGTGTACTGTACTGTATTGTACTGTATTGTATTGTACTGTAGTGTATTGTACTGTAGTGTATTGTACTGTAGTGTATTGTAGTGTATTGTAGTGTAGTGTATTGTATTGTATTGTATTGTATTGTATTGTATTGTATTGTATTGTATTGTATTGTATTGTATTGTATTGTATTGTATTGTATTGTATTGTATTGTATTGTATTGTATTGTATTGTATTGTATTGTATTGTATTGTATTGTATTGTATTGTATTGTATTGTATTGTATTGTATTGTATTGTATTGTATTGTATTGTATTGTATTGTATTGTATTGTATTGTATTGTATTGTATTGTATTGTATTGTATTGTATTGTATTGTATTGTATTGTATTGTATTGTATTGTATTGTATTGTATTGTATTGTATTGTATTGTATTGTATTGTATTGTATTGTATTGTATTGTATTGTATTGTATTGTATTGTATTGTATTGTATTGTATTGTATTGTATTGTATTGTATTGTATTGTATTGTATTGTATTGTATTGTACTGTACTGTATTGTATTGTACTGTATTGTAGTGTACTGTAGTGTATTGTACTGTAGTGTATTGTACTGTATTGTATTGTATTGTATTGTATTGTAATGTACTGTATTGTATTGTATTGTATTGTATTGTATTGTATTGTATTGTACCGTACTGTATTGTAGTGTGGTGTATTGTAGTGTATTGTATTGTATTGTATTGTATTGTATTGTATTGTATTGTATTGTATTGTATTGTATTGTATTGTATTGTATTGTATTGTATTGTATTGTATTGTATTGTATTGTATTGTATTGTATTGTATTGTATTGTATTGTATTGTATTGTATTGTATTGTATTGTATTGTATTGTATTGTATTGTATTGTATTGTATTGTATTGTATTGTATTGTATTGTATTGTATTGTATTGTATTGTATTGTATTGTATTGTATTGTATTGTATTGTATTGTATTGTATTGTATTGTATTGTATTGTATTGTATTGTATTGTATTGTATTGTATTGTATTGTATTGTATTGTATTGTATTGTATTGTATTGTATTGTATTGTATTGTATTGTATTGTATTGTATTGTATTGTATTGTATTGTATTGTATTGTATTGTATTGTATTGTATTGTATTGTATTGTATTGTATTGTATTGTATTGTATTGTATTGTATTGTATTGTATTGTATTGTATTGTATTGTATTGTGTAACACCCCAAGATTTCATAGTGTGTTATTTCTTCAAAATAATACAATAACTTGCACTACACGCAACACCGAGTTCAAGCACACCATGACTTACCAAACAAGCCATTCAAAAGAGTTTATGAATAGTATTAACTAAATTTTAAACTTTATATAATCCTTATAATTTTAGAATCCATATTATGAGTTTCTTAGACATAATGTAAGAAACAATTCATTTTCAGTATTGCACTTTTACCAACTTTTAATAGTGAACCCTTTTTAAATACAATATTTTAAACTTTTTGACTAAATGGGGACATCAAAAAAAAATTAAATGAAACATCCCAAGCTTCCACGGTACGCTTTCCTTTGAATAATACAGTAGCGTGTGTTGTACGCAACTTTGAGTTTTAACAAACACCACAACCGATCAAACTAGTCGTTATGAATAGTAATACCTAATTTTTGAAATTATATATATTTTATTTTTTAAAATGGACTTCATTTTTGGATTCGTAATATCGAATTTATCCTAAGGTGAAATTTTGGTACTTTTCGAATAACTTTAATATTTTGATGACTAGTGAAAATTACTAAATTTTAATTAAAAACAACTTTTTTAATCAAAATAATTAATAGTGACAAATTATAAATTTGAGTGGTTTTAAAGTATATTTAGAATATAGTTTTACCATTTAATATAATTTTGTTCATTGGACATAATTTTACACTTAAACCGGACATAAATAAGTGTCAATCTTTTGATAGTTATTATCTCTTAGAAACACGCTTTTTGTTTTAACAACGGGAATTAATTTTAAATTAATTTCTGCCACTTCTGTGTTTTGAATTTGAAAAAATTTATTCCATATTTGGAATCAGGATGTTCAGATTGTGTAAATAGGTAAATTTTATTTTTAGACATTTTGAATAATTACTGTGGTAAATATTTTATTTACCATGGTTAAGGGTAAATCCGGTAAATAAGGGTTAAAAAAATAATATTATAATAATACTAAATTACCCTAAAACGTTTCCTAGCCTTATTGTTTGATACATGTTTGACCATAGGCATCTTTGGGTCGATTTTGGGACCCCATGGAGCCACTTGTAGGTGATAGGGACACTTTATTTTAATTAAGTTAAAATAAGTACAAAAATGACATAAGTATATATCTTTTAGAAAAACAATTTTTACATAGGGTTATATATGTTGGATTTTCGACTATAAATATTCATTAGAAAGATAAAAAGATTTCCCACATGATTTTGTTTTATTTATAATTTTTAGAGATTAAATAATTTAATTTATTTATGACACAATGATGATGCACTAATTACCATAATAGTGAAAAATTAAAATAATTGATATTATAAATACCCAAATAAATATAATTTGAGACTTTTAATGAATTACAATAATTTTCTAGGATAATATGATATATTAGGATTGATTTAATTAATTTTTTTCGAAGTAATAATTCTGTTATGATTTTTTACAAAAATCAATTCTTGAATAGTGTCAAAATTGACCTAAAAGAGTTTTTAAACAAAATATTATATTATTAATTGATATTAAATTCCTAAAAATCTAAGGTTCGGCCAAGAGACTTATATCATGATAGTTGTATCATTAATGGACCACTTGGGGGTCTCTTAGATGTATATGGTAAGTTTATTAACCATATAATATAAAAATACAAAGACACATTGTAAAAGTGAAACTAATTAACTTAGAGTTAATACTTAAAGATAAGGTTAATATAAGTACCCAAACCTGTCTAAATTCTATTGGTTGAGTTGTTTTCGACCTATACCCACCTTAAACTTTGAATAATAAACTTTGGAGCCATTAGAAACTGAATATGAATTTATTATAAATTAATATTTCTAGCTTTTCCAAAGGTGCCCCTCACCCCTCTTATAAAAGGGCACTCCTCCTTCTCATTTCTTCACACCTTAAAAGTCTTTTGGTTCGGCCAAACACTGACCAAATACTCTCCCATATTCCCTCACTACAACCTAGAGGCCTTAGTTTGATCAGAAATCCAACCTAAGAAGCCCTTTTGATCAAATCAAAAGGAAGAACCCGAAGAAGAGGTAATGATTTCACCACCCTTTTCCAAGTTCCTTTCTTCTTACAATTCTTATTCCTTTGTTATTACCATTATAAAATAATAAATCCAATATCATATATATACTGTGATGTTATTATAAATATGGTACAACCATATTCAGTATTCTATCCACCCTTTGAATAACATGTCACCATACGTGCGTACGTACGGCTTACCGTCTCCACGTCGTGGTATAATTGTTATTCAATATATTATTATTTGGATGGGTATAATAATGATATGTAACTCATGTAAATATTAAATATAACATGATAATGATTCTTTATATATGATATAACAACCATTTATATATTATTTTAATATCAAAACAATGATATTGTCGATCGTGCGTACGTACGGACTACCGTCTCCACGAACGCGATGAGATTCATTCTCCATCGTATCCATTCAAGTATAATTATCATTTGATGATTTAAAAATGATTTTTAAGGATGTGATATCATTATGGATATGAATAATATACAACCTATCCATTAAAAACATGGCTTACGTAACAAAACATATAAAAGAAAACAAGTAAGTTAACACCCGAAACAACGATAATACTAAGTGTTATTATCAAATCAATATTAAAAGATCATATATGATATCATATTAATGTATATGATTCTTTTATAATTTAATAACAATTATTTCACCATTATACAGGAGGTTAACCTACCCCAACCAAGGAAAACTACAAGGTAAGGGGTTTTCATCTCACTCCTTATTCCTGTGAGATTCATGCCATATTGCCACCATTACCTTTTGTGTGGTGTATGTACTGCCCATAATTATATTCTTTGTGTAATACACTTTAATTTATGTGTATTTACATATTCATTGTATGATACCTCTTTCATGGGTTGTATGTTTCATAAGTTACCAAATTTGTAAGGGTTATTTCACAATCTCTTCATTATCTGAGGTTGTTTATACGTAATAACCTACTGGGATCTCTTTATCATCCACATCCATGTTTCTTAATAATGTATTTCAAAACATTTTTACTATTTACAAGAATATGGGTTAAAGTCATTTATACCCTTATGTATTTCGAAAGGAATCTTTCCGTCATTTTCCAAACAAGGCACTTTTAACCTTTTCGACAAATTTAAGGTAAGAATGTTGTTTTTAACTTATAAGGAGGGTGTGGCTATTTACCGCCGTTATAAAATCGTCAAAGCTTCCCTTAAAAGCTTATAAGAATATTTTCAAATTGAATGTATTATTTTATAATTATGTTACTTTTAAAATGATTTCAAAAAAAAGAGATATTTCTCTAAAATAGTTTTGATTTCATCTATGTCAACATCCTTTGATGGCTTTTAAGCTTATTTGAAGTTGATTTATTATGATACAAAACATCCATATTTTATTGAAGGTTTTGTGATATTTTTTACTGTGGATAAGCTATTCTTATGTCACTAATGGTTTTTTTAAAAGTATTGACATTTCATAAGTTATTTTTAATCCGAATGTTTATGTTATATTTCAACCTTTCATTCAGATGAATGTGTTAGACAAGTATGTTCCGGGTTGGGGACTGGTAAAAGTAAGCCCTCCGGTTTGGTCTCCGGTTATTAGAGGAACTCCGGTTTGGTCTCCGGTTATTAGAGGCACTCCGGTTTGGTGTCCGGTTATTAGAGCCACTCCGGGTTGGGTTCCGGTTACAGTTAGCCCCTAGGTCTTGGGACGAGGCCTTGACAAAGAAATTAAAGTTCAGCATTATGCATTCCATCATTATGAAAGTGGTTATTGATATTGCATTTGATTATTCGATTAGTAGAATATCCATGTGAATAAGTAAATGGCATTATTTCATTTTATTTTTGGCATACTATGTTGAAGTTAAAGTTTAAAATACTTTTTTTAGTTATACATTGCCTTAAATGTTTATGCTTATTTATAAATGTTTCCGCTGTATTGATTACCCTTACGGAGTGTTTGAGCTCACCCCTTTCAATGTTTTATTTTTCCCAGGATTCCAAGAAGTATATTGTGATTGATAAGAAGGGTTAATACAAGGGAATAATGGCATTCATAAAGGATTATTTATGTTGTTTTGTATGTTATGAAGTGTAATATAACATTCATGTATGTAATCTATTTTCCTAGACTGCTAAACTAATCGGTCTTTCGGGACTTGATTCCTTGTAATCATTCCAATGTATTAAAATAATTCACCGACTCTGGGTTACTAGGGTCAGGGCGTTACAGTTGGTATCAGAGGAAGTTTAGTACAATCCTTGGAAACTAGATTTAGGTAAACTCTGATTAGAGCACATAGACCTAAAATGGGCCTTGAGGATTATTATAGAAGAACTTCCTAGAATTTTGGTATTGTAGAGATTTTGTGAGTTTTCCGAGCAATACATCCTTGTCTGGATACGAGCAGGTAGAGGCGGCTTTGGCACAGATGTACCTAGGGGTAAAACCCGAAAACACCGCTTTGAGCTAGACTCGAACGAGAACTGGTGCACGACAACGGGCCTTGCTGTACTCTTGGTTACGACACTCCCGGGGGATATGCTTAGGATAATTCTCATTTTCTTTACAAACCATTATTAAGGGTTTATGAGTATATACTTCCTCAAAGGAGACATTTTTATGATTATGGATTATATCCATAAACTATTTAATTTTTGTTATGTGTTTTATAAGTTTGGGATTAGGTATTGTTATTCATAAACTAATCTAGTGTATTCCATTGTTTAGAAATGGATCCCAGTAGAAGGAATGAGAACTCCAGCAATGCACATGATCCAAAGAGAAAGAAGGATCATATATTTCATGGTCTTAAGCCAGAATTTATAAGAGAAATAGTCTCTCATGTATTATCATCATATGAAGAAATAATATCATGTGTTGATAAGATAAGTAAAGATTTTACTGAGTCCTATGGATTTGAAGGGAAGCAAGAGAAGAAAAGGATGGAAGAGAGAACGATGGATAAAGGGAAGAGGGAAACTAAGAATTTTCCCATATGTGATAACTATGGGAAGAAACACCCTGGAACTTGTCTGAAAGGAATGAGAGTTTGTTATAAGTGTGGAGGAAAAGGGCACAAAGTACGTGACTGCAAGGGTAAGAAAATGGTTTCAAATGTACAATGATTCATTTGCAAGGAGTTTGGACACTATGTGAACCTATGTCCCAGTCATCAGACTATGCCGCAAATGATGCTATTGGGTAATAATCAAGTTATGATACTACCACAGATGAAGAGGAATGATTAGAGTTCTTATGTTGATTATGTCATTTGAGTGTTGTATCAACAATGTACTTGTTATAATAATTATGGAGTATATAAGGATTGTACTGCAGTACTATTTCATTAAGGACTTGAGATTGTGTGGAACAAAGAAAAGTGACTCAATAGCAGGCTAAATTTTTGGAAAATATATGGTTGAGAGAAAGATAAACCATAATATGGTTCTGATACCGAGGTAGTGATTTTGGAATAATACATGATTTATTTGGATAAATTATATTGGATATTCTTGACTACCTTGAAATTGATTAATGATTTGTATATTACATCATTGTTGGGGTTTAAAACATTTTTGGATTGATGAAGTATATCCAGCATTCTATATGGAATAAGGAAGCATGAATATAATAAATAAGGAATATGGAAATTCAGGATGTTTCAGTACATGATGAAGGTATTCATATGTTATTACGGGGTAAAAAGGATCTACATTATGTTTACCTTACTTATAAATTTTGGACTGTGAGTTTGGATAGATGTATTTTGGATAGTTCTAGTTTGTATTATTTTGGATTGCCATAAAAGGACAACCCGGAGGTCGGGCGGCAACCTGTCACGTCCGGTAAGGCCGCGAGACTTGAACCCGCAATCGAAGGGCGACAAGGGTGTATCACCTACCCCTGGCCCACGAGATGTCCAGGATTAAATAATGTAGTTTTTTTTAAAAAAGATCTAGTAGATGAATTATAAATTCGTTTATTTTGGAACTCTGTACGAATAGTATAAATAGAATTTTTTTTTATGAGTGAAAGATGAGTTTGTGGTAGAAATTTATTAATGGATAAAACTATAATTATAAAGTAAGTATATCTCCTTATGATCTTAGTCAATCTCATAAATAAATTCCTCAACATTAAGAAAAGTAACTTAGAACAAAAATGTTGTCCTATATGGTACCTTGAATCATCACTAATTTATGGCTTTGGGATTGTTAGCCTTTTCATAGCCATGTTCTCTACCACTCTCCATCAGATAATTGATGGTTATATTTCTCTTCAAATATCCATATTTTCCTACATGGAACCCCAGTATGTGTTATTTTCGGTAATCTTCATACTTTCCACTCTTTATTTTAAATAGAGGCCACATTAATTCATTTTTCGATGTGGTATTTCAACTAAGATATTTTGAAACGTCAAAAATGTGTTATCCTAATACCTTATGTTTTGTTGAATCGGTGGTATTTTAAATCATCGTAGATTGATGAATTTAAGGACCTCAATTTTAAACTTGTTTGTGATTGATGACCTCAATCACTACCTATAAATATTTATGTTTTTCCTCCAACAGTATGTCTCTAATTTCCACCAATGTTCTCCTAATCGAGATCATAATTTGGTGGTGACCCTTTCATTTCTCTTTTCCTCATATTAAGACTAAATTTTAGTAACCCAATTTACGATGTGGGTTTTCCCACAAAGATATTTTTTATTTTCAACCTTTTATTTTCAAAGAACAATTTCAAATTGCGAGGACGCAATTTATTGAAGGAGGGGAGAATGTAACACCCCAAGATTTCATAGTGTGTTATTTCTTCAAAATAATACAATAACTTGCACTACACACAACACCGAGTTCAAGCACACCATGACTTACCAAAAAAGCCGTTAAAAAGAGGTGATGAATAGTATTAACTAAATTTTAAACTTTATATAATCCTTATAATTTTAGAATCCATATTATGAGTTTCTTAGACATAATGTAAGAAACAATTCATTTTCAGTATTGCACTTTTACCAACTTTTAATAGTGAACCCTTTTTAAATACAATATTTTAAACTTTTTGACTAAATGGGGACATCAAAAAAAATTAAAATGAAACATCCCAAGCTTCCACTGTACGTTTTCCTTTGAATAATACAGTAGCGTGTGTTGTACGCAACTTTGAGTTTTAACACACACCACAACTGATCAAACTAGCTGTTATGAATAGTAATACCTACTTTTTGAAATTATATATATTTTATTTTTTAAAATGGACTTCATTTTTGGATTCATAATATCGAATTTAGCCTAAGGTGAAATTTTGGTACTTTTCGGATAACTTTAATATTTTGATGAATAGTGAAAATTACTAAATTTTAATTAAAAACAACTTTTTTAATCAAAATAATTAATAGTGATAAATTATGAATTTGAGTGGTTTTAAAGTATATTTAGAATATATTTTTACCATTTAATATAATTTTGGTCATTGGACATAATTGTACAATTAAACCGGACATAAATAAGTGTCAATCTTTTGATAGTTATTATCTCTTAGAAACACGCTTTTTGTTTTAACAACGGGAATTAATTTTAATTTAATTTCTGCCACTTCTGTGTTTTGAATTTGGAAAAATAGATTCCATATTTGGAATCAGGATGTTCAAATTGTGTAAATAGGTAACTTTTATTTTTAGACATTTTGAATAATTACTGCGGTAAATATTTTATTTACCATGGTTAAGGGTAAATCCGGTAAATAAGGGTTAAAAAAATAATATTATAATAATGCTAAATTACCCTAAAACGTGTCCTATCCTTATTGTTTGATACATGTTCGACCATAGGCATCTTTGGGTCGATTTTGGGACCCCATGGAGCCACTTGTAGGTGATAGGGACACTTTATTTTAATTAAGTTAAAATAAGTACAAAAATGACATAAGTATATATCTTTTAGAAAAACAATATTTACATAGGGTTATTTATATTTTATTTTAGACTATAAATATTCATTATAATGATAAAAATATTTCCTATATGATGATATTTTATTTATAATTTTTAGATATTAAATAATTTAACTTATTTATGACACAATGATGATGCACTAATTACCATAATAGTGAAAAATTAAAATAATTGATATTATAAATACCCAAATAAATATAATTTGAGACTTTTAATGAATTAAAATAATTTTCTAGGATACTATGACATATTATGATTGATTTAATTAATTTTTTTCGAAGTAATCATTCTGTTATGATTTTTTACAAAAATCAATTCTTGAATAGTGTCAAAATTGACATAAAAGAGTTTTTAAACAAAATATTATATTATTAATTGATATTAAATTCCTAAAAATATACGGTTCGGCCAAGAGACTTATATCATGATAGTTGTATCATTAATTGACCACTTGGGGGTATCTTGGATGTATATGGTAAATTTATTAATCATATAATATAAAAATACAAAGACACATTGTAAAAGTGAAACTAATTAACTTAGAGTTAATACTTAAAGATAAGGTTAATATAAGTACCCAAACCTGTCTAAATTCTATTGGTTGAGTTGTTTTCGACCTATCCCCACCTTAACCTTTTAATAATCAAATTTATAGCCATTATAATCCGAATATGAATTTATTATAAATTAATATTTCTAGCTTTTCCAAAGGTGCCCCTCACCCCTCTTATAAAAGGTCACTCCTCCTTCTCATTTCTTCACACCATCAAAGCCTTTTGGTTCAGCCAAAATCTGCCCAAATACTCTCCCAAATTCCCTCACTACAACCTAGAGGCCTTAGTTTGATGAGAAATCCAACCTAAGGAGCCCTTTTGATCAAATCAAAAGGAAGAACCCGAAGAAGAGGTAATGATTTCACCACCCTTTTCCAAGTTCCTTTCTTCTTCCACTTCTTCTTCCTTTGTTATTACCATTCTAAAATAATAACTCCAGTATCATATATATACTATGATTTTATTATAAATATGGTACAACCATATTCATTATTCTATCTACCCTTTGAATAACATGTCACCATACGTGCGTACGTACGGCTTACCGTCTCCACGTCGTGGTGTAATTGTTATTCAATATATTATTATTTGGATGGGTATAATAATGATATGTAACTCAGTTAAATATTAAATATAACATGTTAATTATTCTTTATATATGATATAACAACCATTTATATATTATTTTAATATCAAAAGAATGATATTGTCGCTCGTGCGTACGTACGGACTACCGTCTCCACGAACGCGATGAGATTCATTCTCCATCGTATCCATTCAAGTATAATTATCATTTGATGATTTAAAAATGATGTTTAAGGACTTGATATAATTCTGGATATGAATAATATACAACCTATCCATTACAAAAATGGCTTACGTAACAAAACATATAAAAAAACAAGTAAGTTAACACCCGAAACAACGATAATACTAAGATATTATTATCAAATCAATATTAAAAGATCATATATTATATCATATTAATGTATATGATTCTTGTATAATTTAATAACAATTATTTCACCATTATACAGGAGGTTAACCTACCCCAACCAAGGAAAAGTACAAGGTAAGGGGTTTTCATCTCACTCCTTATTCCTGTGAGATTCATGCCATATTGCCACCATTACCTTTTGTGTGGTGTATGTACTGCCCATAATTATATTCTTTCTGTAATACACTTTAATTTATGTGTATTTACATATTCATTGTATGATACCTCTTTCATGGGTTGTATGTTTCATAAGTTACCAAATTGGTAAGGGTTATTTCACAATCTCTTCATTATCTAAGGTTGTTTATACGTAATAATCTACTGGGATCTCTTTATCATCCACATCCATATTTCTTAATAATGTATTTCAAAACATTTTTACTATTTACAAGAATATGGTTTAAAGTCATTTATACCCTTATGTATTTCGAAAGGAATCTTTCCGTCATTTTCCAAACAAGGCACTTTTAACCTTTTCGACAAATTTAAGGTAAGAATGTTTTTTTTAGCTTATAAGGCGGGTGCGGCTATTTACCGCCGTTATAAAATCGTCAAAGCTTCCCTTACAAGCTTATAAGAATATTTTCAAATTGAATGTATTATTTTATAATTATATTACTTTTAAAATGATTTCAAAAAAAAGAGATATTTCTCTAAAATAGTTTTGATTTCATCTATGTCAACATCCTTTGATGGCTTTTAAGCTTATTTGAAGTTGATTTATTATGATAAAAAACATCCATATTTTATTGAAGGTTTTGTGATATTTTTGACTGTGGATAAGCTATTCTTATGTCACTAATGGTTTTTTTTAAAGTATTGACATTTCATAAGTTATTTTTAATCCGAATGTTTATGTTATATTTCAACCTTTCATTCAGATGAATGTGTTAGACAAGTATGTTTCGGGTTGGGGACTGGTAAAAGTAAGCCCTCTGGTTTGGTCTTCGGTTATTAGAGGAACTCCGGTTTGGTCTCCGGTTATTAGAGGCACTCCGGGTTGGTGTCCGGTTATTAGAACCACTCCGGGTTGGGTTCCGGTTACAGTTAGCCCCTAGGTCTTGGGACGAGGCCTTGACAAAGAAATTAAAGTTCAGCATTATGCATTCCATCATTATGAAAGTGGTTAATGATATTGCATTTGATTATTCGATTAGTATAATATCCATGTGAATAAGTAAATGACATTATTTCATTTTATTTTTGCCATACTATGTTGAAGTTCAAGTTTAAAAGACTTTTTTTAGTTATACATTGCCTTAAATGTTTATGCTTATTTATAAATGTTTCCGCTGTATTGATTACCCTTACGGAGTGTTTGAGCTCACCCCTTTCAATGTTTTATTTTTCCCAGGATTCCAAGAAGTATATTGTGATTGATAAGAAGGGTTAAGACAAAGGAATAATGGCATTCATAAAGGATTATTTATGTTGTTTTGTATGTTATGAAGTGTAATGTAACATTCATGTATGTAATCTATTTTCCAAGACTGCTAAACTAATCGGTCTTTCGGGACTTGATTCCTTGTAATCATGCCAATGTATTAAAATAATGCACCGACTCTGGGTTACTAGGGTCAGGGCGTTACAGTTGGTATCAGAGGAAGTTTAGTACAATCCTTGGAAACTAGATTTAGGTAAACTCTGATTAGAGCACATAGACCTAAAATGGTCCTTGAGGATTATTATAGAAGAACTTCCTAGAATTTTGGTATTGTAGAGATTTTGTGAGTTTTCCGAGCAATACATCCTTGTCTGGATACGAGCAGGTAGAGGCGGCTCTGGCATAGATGTACCTAGGGGTAAAACCCGAAAACACCACTTTGAGCTAGACTCGAACGAGAACTGGTGCACGACAACGGGCCTTGCTGCACTCTTGGTTACGACACTCCCGGGGGATATGCTTAGGATAATTCTCATTTTCTTTACAAACCATTATTAAGGGTTTATGAGTATATACTTCCTCAAAGGAGACATTTTTATGATTATGGATTATATCCATAAACTATTTAATTTATGTTATGTGTTTTACAAGTTTGGGATTAGGTATTGTTATTCATAAACTAATCTAGTGTATTCCATTGTTTAGAAATGGCTCCCAGTAGAAGGAATGAGAACTCCAGCAATTCACATGATCCAAAGAGAAAGAAGGATCATATATTTCATGGTCTTAATCCAGAATTTATAAGAGAAATAGTCTCCCATGTATTATCATCATATGAAGAAATAATATCATGTGTTGATAAGATAAGTAAAGATTTTACTGAGTCCTATGGATTTGAAGGGAAGCAAGAGAAGAAAAGGATGGAAGAGAGAACGATGGATAAAGGGAAGAGGGAAACTAAGAATTTTCCCATATGTGATAACTGTGGGAAGAAACACCCTGGAACTTGTCTGAAAGGAATGGGAGTTTGTTATAAGTGTGGAGGAAAAGGGCACAAAGTACGTGACTGCAAGGGTAAGAAAATGGTTTCAAATGTACAATGATTCATTTGCAAGGAATTTGGACACTACGCGAACCTATGTCCCAGTCATCAGACTATGCCGCAAATGATGCTATTGGGTAATAATCAAGTTATGATACTACCACAGATGAAGAGGAATGATTAGAGTTCTTATGTTGATTATGTCATTTGAGTGTTGTATCAACAATATACTTGTTATAATAATTATGGAGTATATAAGGATTGTACTGCAGTACTATTTCATTAAGGACTTGAGATTATGTGGAACAAAGAAAAGTGACTCAATAGCAGGTTAAATTTTTGGAAAATATATGGTTGAGAGAAAGATAAACCATAATATGATTCTGATACCGAGGTAGTGATTTTGGAATAATACATGATTTATTTGGATAAATTATATTGGATATTCTTGACTACCTTGAAATTGATTAATGATTTGTATATTCCATCATTGTTGGGGTTTAAAACATTTTTGGATTGATGAAGTATATCCAGCATTCTATATGGAATAAGGGAGCATGAATATAATCAATAAGGAATATGGAAATTCAGGATGTTTCAGTACATGATGAAGGTATTCATATGTTATTATGGGGTAAAAAGGATCTATATTATGTTTACCTTCCTTATAAATTTTGGACTGTGAGTTTGGACAGATGTATTTTGGATAGTTCTAGTTTGGATTATTTTGGATTTCCATAAAAGGACAACCCGGAGGTCGGGCGACAACCTGTCACGTCCGGTAAGGCCGCGAGACTTGAACCCGCAACCGAAGGGCGACAAGGGTGTATCACCTACCACTGGCCCACGAGATGTCCAGGATTAAATAATGTATTTTTTTTTAAAAAGATCTGGTAGATGAATTATAAATTCGTTAATTTTGGAACCCTGTATGAATAGTATAAATAGAATTTTTTTTATGAGTGAAAGATGAGTTTGTGGTAGAAATTTATTAATGGATAAAACTATAGTTGTAAAGTAAGTATATCTCCTTATGATCTTAGCCAATCTCATAAATAAATTCCTCAACATTAAGAAAAGGAACTTAGAACAAAAATGTTGTGCTAGATGGTACCTTGAATCATCACTAATTTATGGCTTTGGGATTGTTGGCCTTTTCATAGCCATGTTCTCTACCACTCTCCATCAGATAATTGATGGTTATATTTCTCTTCAAATATCCATATTTTCCTACATGGAACCCCAGTATGTGTTATTTTCGGTTATCTTCATACTTTCCACTCTTTATTTTAAATAGAGGCCTCATTAATTCATTTTTTGATGTGGGATTTCAACTAAGATATTTTGAAACGTCAAAAATGTGTTATCCTAATACCTTATGTTTTGTTGAATCGGTGGTATTTTAAATCATCGTAGATTGATGAATTTAAGGACCTCAATTTTAAACTTGTTTGTGATTGATGACCTCAATCACTACCTATAAATATTTACGTTTTTCCTCCAATTATATGTCTCTAATTTCCACCAATGTTCTCCTAATCGAGATCATAATTTGGTGGTGACCCTTTTATTTCTCTTTTCCTCATATTAAGACTAAATTTTAGCAACCCAATTTCCGATGTGGGTTTTCCCACAAAGATATTTTTTATTTTCAACCTTTTATTTTTGAAGAACAATTTCAAATTGCGAGGACGCAATTTATTGAAGGAGGGGAGAATGTAACACCCCAAGATTTCATAGTGTGTTATTTCTTCAAAATAATACAATAACTTGCACTACACAAAACACCGAGTTCAAGCACACCATGACTTACCAAAAAAGCTGTTCAAAAGAGGTGATGAATAGTATTAACTAAATTTTAAACTTTATATAATCCTTATAATTTTAGAATCCATATTATGAGTTTCTTAGACATAATGTAAGAAACAATTCATTTTCAGTATTGCACTTTTACCAACTATTAATAGTGAACCCTTTTTAAATACAATATTTTAAACTT
Organism: Viscum album; assembly: GCA_963277665.1. NCBI lineage: Eukaryota > Viridiplantae > Streptophyta > Magnoliopsida > Santalales > Viscaceae > Viscum > Viscum album. The sequence continues at coordinate 728,843,103 of OY728167.1, read as the reverse complement.
TTTGACTAAATGGGGACATCAAAAAAAATTAAAATGAAACATCCCAAGCTTCCACTGTACGTTTTCCTTTGAATAATACAGTAGCGTGTGTTGTACGCAACTTTGAGTTTTAACACACACCACAACTGATCAAACTAGCTGTTATGAATAGTAATACCTACTTTTTGAAATTATATATATTTTATTTTTTAAAATGGACTTCATTTTTGGATTCGTAATATCGAATTTAGCCTAAGGTGAAATTTTGGTACTTTTCGGATAACTTTAAAATTTTGATGAATAGTGAAAATTACTAAATTTTAATTAAAAACAATTTTTTTAATAAAAATAATTAATAGTGATAAATTATGAATTTGAGTGGTTTTAAAGTATATTTAGAATATATTTTTACCATTTAATATAATTTTGGTCAATGGACATAATTTTACAATTAAACCGGACATAAATAAGTGTCAATCTTTTGATAGTTATTATCTCTTAGAAACACGCTTTTTGTTTTAACAACGGGAATTAATTTTAAATTAATTTCTGCCACTTCTGTGTTTTGAATTTGGAAAAATAGATTCCATATTTGGAATCAGGATGTTCAAATTGTGTAAATAGGTAACTTTTATTTTTAGACATTTTGAATAATTACTGCGGTAAATATTTTATTTACCATGGTTAAGGGTAAATCCGGTAAATAAGGGTTAAAAAAATAATATTATAATAATACTAAATTACCCTAAAACGTGTCCTAGCCTTATTTTTGGATACATGTTCGACCATAGGCATCTTTGGGTCGATTTTGGGACCCCATGGAGCCACTTGTAGGTGATAGGGACACTTTATTTTAATTAAGTTAAAATAAGTACAAAAATGACATAAGTATATATCTTTTAAAAAAACAATTTTTACATAGGGTTATATATATTGTATTTTAGACTATAAATATTCATTAGAACGATAAAAATATTTACTATATGATGATATTTTATTTATAATTTTTAGAGATTAAATAATTTAACTTATTTATGACACAATGATGATGCACTAATTACCATAATAGTGAACAATTAAAATAATTGATATTATAAATACCCAAATAAATATAATTTGAGACTTTTAATGAATTAAAATAATTTTCTAGGATACTATGATATATTATGATTGATTTAATTAATTTTTTTCGAAGTAATCATTCTGTTATGATTTTTTACAAAAATCAATTCTTGAATAGTGTCAAAATTGACATAAAAGAGTTTTTAAACAAAATATTATCTTATTAATTGATATTAAATTCCTAAAAATATAAGGTTCGTCCAAGAGACTTATATCATGATAGTTGTATCATTAATGGACCACTTGGGGGTATCTTGGATGTATATGGTAAATTTATTAATCATATAATATAAAAATACAAAGACACATTGTAAAAGTGAAACTAATTAACTTAGAGTTAATACTTAAAGATAAGGTTAATATAAGTACCCAAACCTGTCTAACTTCTATTGGTTGAGTTGTTTTCGACCTATCCCCACCTTAACCTTTGAATAATCAAGTTTGGAGCCATTATAAACCGAATATGAATTTATTATAAATTAATATTTCTAGCTTTTCAAAAGGTGCCCCTCACCCCTCTTATAAAAGGGCACTCCTCCTCATTTCTTCACACCATCAAAGCCTTTTGGTTCGGCCAAACTCTGCCCAAATACTCTCCCAAATTCCCTCACTACAACCTAGAGGCCTTAGTTTGATCAGAAATCCAACCTAAGGAGCCCTTTTGATCAAATCAAAAGGAAGAACCCGAAGAAGAGGTAATGATTTCACCACCCTTTTCCAAGTTCCTTTCTTCTTCCACTTCTTCTTCCTTTGTTATTACCATTCTAAAATAATAACTCCAGTATCATATATATACTGTGATGTTATTATAAATATGTTACAACCATATTCATTATTCTATCCACCCTTTGAATAACATGTCACCAAACGTGCGTACGTACGGCTTACCGTCTCCACGTCGTGGTGTAATTGTTATTCAATATATTATTATTTGGATGGGTATAATAATGATATGTAACTCATGTAAATATTAAATATAACATGTTAATGATTATGTATATATGATATAACAACCATTTATATATTATTTTAATATCAAAAGAATGATATTGTCGCTCGTGCGTACGTACGGACTACCGTCTCCACGAACGCGATGAGATTCATTCTCCATCGTATCCATTCAAGTATAATTATCAATTGATGATTTAAAAATGATGTTTAAGGACTTGATATAATTCTGGATATGAATAATATACAACCTATCCATTACAAACATGGCTTACGTAACAAAATATATAAAAAAACAAGTAAGTTAACACCCAAAACAACGATAATACTAAGATATTATTATCAAATCAATATTAAAAGATCATATATTATATCATATTAATGTATATGATTCTTGTATAATTTAATAACAATTATTAAACCATTATACAGGAGGTTAACCTACCCCAACCAAGGAAAAGTACAAGGTAAGGGGTTTTCATCTCACTCCTTATTCCTGTGAGATTCATGTCATATTGCCACCATTACCTTTTGTGTGGTGTATGTACTGCCCATAATTATATTCTTTGTGCAATACACTTTAATTTATGTGTATTTACATATTCATTGTATGATACCTCTTTCATGGGTTGTATGTTTCATAAGTTACCAAATTGGTAAGGGTTATTTCACAATCTCTTCATTATCCGAGGTTGTTTATACGTAATAATCTACTGGGATCTCTTTATCATCCACATCCACGTTTCTTAATAATGTATTTCAAAACATTTTTACTATTTACAAGAATATGGGTTAAATTCATTTATACCCTTATGTATTTCGAAAGGAATCTTTCCGCCATTTTCCAAACAAGGCACTTTTAACCTTTTCGACAAATTTAAGGTAAGAATGTTTTTTTAACTTATAAGGCGGGTGCGGCTATTTACCGCCGTTATAAAATCGTCAAAGCTTCCCTTACAAGCTTATAAGAATATTTTCAAATTGAATGTATTATTTTATAATTATGTTACTTTTAAAATGATTTCAAAAAAAAGAGATATTTCTCTAAAATAGTTTTGATTTCATCTATGTCAACATCCTTTGATGGCTTTTAAGCTTATTTGAAGTTGATTTATTATGATAAAAAACATCCATATTTTATTGAAGGTTTTGTGATATTTTTGACTATGGATAAGCTATTCTTATGTCACTAATGGTTTTTTTTAAAGTATTGACATTTCATAAGTTATTTTTAATCTGAATGTTTATGTTATATTTCAACCTTTCATTCAGATGAATGTGTTAGACAAGTATGTTCCAGTTTGGGGACTGGTAAAAGTAAGCCCTCCGGTTTGGTCTCTGGTTATTAGAGGAACTCCGGTTTGGTCTCCGGTTATTAGAGGCACTCCGGGTTGGTGTCCGGTTATTAGAGCCACTCCGGGTTGGGTTCCGGTTACAGTTAGCCCCTAGGTCTTGGGACAAGGCCTTGACAAAGAAATTAAAGTTCAGCATTATGCATTCCATCATTATGAAAGTGGTTATTGATATTGCATTTGATTATTCGATTAGTAGAATATCCATGTGAATAAGTAAATGGCATTATTTCATTTTATTTTTGCCATACTATGTTGAAGTTCAAGTTTAAAAGACTTTTTTTAGTTATACATTGCCTTAAATGTTTATGCTTATTTATAAATGTTTCCGCTGTATTGATTACCCTTACGGAGTGTTTGAGCTCACCCCTTTCAATGTTTTATTTTTCCCAGGATTCCAAGAAGTATATTGTGATTGATAAGAAGGGTTAAGACAAGGGAATAATGGAATTCATAAAGGATTATTTATGTTGTTTTGTATGTTATGAAGTGTAATGTTACATTTATGTATGTAATCTATTTTCCAAGACTGCTAAACTAATCGGTCTTTCGAGACTTCATTCCTTGTAATCATGCCAATGTATTAAAATAATGCACCGACTCTGGGTTACTAGGGTCGGGGCGTTACATATTGTATTGTATTGTATTGTATTGTATTGTATTGTATTGTATTGTATTGTATTGTATTGGATTGGATTGTATTGTATTGGATTGGATTGTGTTGGATTGGATTGTATTGTATTGTATTGTATTGTATTGTATTGTATTGTATTGTATTGTATTGTATTGTATTGTATTGTATTGTATTGTATTGGATTGTATTGGATTGTATTGTATTGTATTGTATTGTATTGTATTGTATTGTATTGTATTGTATTGTATTGTATTGTATTGTATTGTATTGTATTGGATTGGATTGGATTGGATTGTATTGTATTGTATTGTATTGTATTGTATTGTATTGTATTGTATTGTATTGTATTGTATTGTATTGTATTGTATTGTATTGTATTGTATTGTATTGTATTGTATTGTATTGTATTGTATTGTATTGTATTGTATTGTATTGTATTGTATTGTATTGTATTGTATTGTATTGTATTGTATTGTATTGTATTGTATTGTATTGTATTGTATTGTATTGTATTGTATTGTATTGTATTGTATTGTATTGTATTGTATTGTATTGTATTGTATTGTATTGTATTGTATTGTATTGTATTGTATTGTATTGTATTGTATTGTATTGTATTGTATTGTATTGTATTGTATTGTATTGTATTGTATTGTATTGTATTGTATTGTATTGTATTGTATTGTATTGTATTGTATTGTATTGTATTGTATTGTATTGTATTGTATTGTATTGTATTGTATTGTATTGTATTGTATTGTATTGTATTGTATTGTATTGTATTGTATTGTATTGTATTGTATTGTATTGTATTGTATTGTATTGTATTGTATTGTATTGTATTGTATTGTATTGTATTGTATTGTATTGTATTGTATTGTATTGTATTGTATTGTATTGTATTGTATTGTATTGTATTGTATTGTATTGTATTGTATTGTATTGTATTGTATTGTATTGTATTGTATTGTATTGTATTGTATTGTATTGTATTGTATTGTATTGTATTGTATTGTATTGTATTGTATTGTATTGTATTGTATTGTATTGTATTGTATTGTATTGTATTGTATTGTATTGTATTGTATTGTATTGTATTGTATTGTATTGTATTGTATTGTATTGTATTGTATTGTATTGGATTGTATTGTATTGTATTGTATTGCATTGGATTGGATTGGATTGGATTGCATTGGATTGTATTGGATTGCATTGGATTGCATTGCATTGGATTGCATTGCATTGCATTGCATTGGATTGCATTGCATTGCATTGGATTGCATTGCATTGTATTGTATTGTATTGTATTGTATTGTATTGTATTGTATTGTATTGTATTGTATTGTATTGTATTGTATTGTATTGTATTGTATTGTATTGTATTGTATTGTATTGTATTGTATTGTATTGTATTGTATTGTATTGTATTGTATTGTATTGTATTGTATTGTATTGTATTGTATTGTATTGTATTGTATTGTATTGTATTGTATTGTATTGTATTGTATTGTATTGTATTGTATTGTATTGTATTGTATTGTATTGTATTGTATTGTATTGTATTGTATTGTATTGTATTGTATTGTATTGTATTGTATTGTATTGTATTGTATTGTATTGTATTGTATTGTATTGTATTGTATTGTATTGTATTGTATTGTATTGTATTGTATTGTATTGTATTGTATTGTATTGTATTGTATTGTATTGTATTGTATTGTATTGTATTGTATTGTATTGTATTGTATTGTATTGTATTGTATTGTATTGTATTGTATTGTATTGTATTGTATTGTATTGTATTGTATTGTATTGTATTGTATTGTATTGTATTGTATTGTATTGTATTGTATTGTATTGTATTGTATTGTATTGTATTGTATTGTATTGTATTGTATTGTATTGTATTGTATTGTATTGTATTGTATTGTATTGTATTGTATTGTATTGTATTGTATTGTATCATATTGTATTGTATTGTATTGTATTGTATTGTATTGTGTTGTGTTGTGTTGTATTGTATTGTATTTCCATGTAATTTCATGTCTTCTTTCTAGATACACATATCATTTGAATCATTTTGTATATGATACACTTTTGATTGTTATATGTATTCCTATCTTTCCTACCTATATTAATTTTTAGTTGACTTATTATTTATTCACTTCCATTACTGAATGTATTTGACTTATTCTATGATATACTCTAGTAATGAGGGAATATTCTCCCCCAATAACCCACCTAGGACCTCACTACTATTTGAAAACCTCTGGAATTTGGGGAGATGTGATTGATTCCATATAGAAAACTGGGCTCGGGGTACTGTTGAGTGGCATCTTGGTCCTGGACAATACAATGGAAAAAAATTCTAGGATGAGTTACTTAATTTCATTATTCATTACATTCATGCATTATAATTTAGATCTTACCCTCCTCCTAAGATTGATTTATTTCACTTTCCCTCCTTCCCTCATTCTTATAGGCATTTTAACCCTATTATTGAATCCATCATGATTGATTCTGTATTTTTCTTCACGATGTTTATATTTTAGAACCAATGAAGTCCTATTATTTGGAACATGTATTTAGTGTATGATAATAACTATTGTTACATTTTACCTTGAGTGATGAGTGAAAATTTTGTGTGAGGAAAATTGAAAAATGGTCATAGATTTTCAAAATAAGTTAAGAAATTTTAGTTTGAAGAATAAAGAATCTGAATAACGATCTGAACTGTGAGGTAAGATTGATTTTCTCTACTGGATTTATTCTAGAGTACTACATTTTTTCACATACACATAGTTTTATTTTCCTGATTTTAATATATGTTTCCAATTTTTTAAAATTGTTTCTCTTAGAATACATGTTGAGATACTTTTTTCACATGGTCAAGAAACTATTCATGTATGGGGTAATTTGATAAGACGGAATTGTATATATATTTTTGATACATTTTATTAATGATTTATCATGTTTTATTTGACAATAAACTGGTTTTTGAAGAGTTTTTTAGTAACTAATAATTCAAGGATCAAATGAGGAATGCTGGAAAAATGTTAAAAATCATTCTAACACATTGTGAAACTAAAGTATACAACGTGTAATCCTCAACCACACAACCTACCAGCTAAAAATACATATCATGAATCCTAATTAAAATTCATAAACAAATTACATGACATGTATCCCAATTACATATCATAAATGATTCAAATTCCAAAATCTTAAGATTACAATGTGCAAACTAATTAAACACCATTAAAAGTTTAAAATCTAGTTGCCACCGAATATTCAACCAAAAAAACCATGAAGATCAAAAAAATTGGATTCTTTGGAGGATCTGAAGTGCATGATGTGAAAAACTTTTACACATTATGTAAGTGTTGAAGAAGAATTCACATAATGTGGTATATGATCTGAACCATTTACATGTCGTTTACACTTTAGGCTCCATAAATATTTCAATGCCCTGACATGCAGGAGGGTGGATAAAACTAGGAACATATTTTCTTCTCTTCTTTTTTTCTTCCCTATATTTTTTTCATTTTGAGTTCCATCTATCACTTTTTTTTATTCTACAAATTCTATTGTTTTCATTTTCATTTCAAAGAATTTTTTTTTGATCTTTTTTGTTCTATTATTCCATCTCCAATCTTGTTTTTTTAAAACATTCGATTACCACCATGTTCTTCATTGTTACTTAATCCAATTTAATATTTAATTGATTTTATATGATTTCCACTACGAAATTATCTTTTTCTATCATTTAATTGTGATTTTAATACTTTTTCATCTATTTTCCTACTTTTATTTAATTTTTTCAAGCCCGAATAATCCTTGTAGGGTTAGGGGAAAGAGTAAGGGTATCTGAACCTAAATAAAAAAAATCAAAACTATGTAACCCTATGGCTAGTAACCAGGTTTAAAAAAAATTCAATCTCATTATATTGAATTATCCCTGGACATTACAGGTGTAAGTTGAATGTACATTAACTAGTTAGAGAAGATCAGGGTAGTAAAAATAGCATGTAATTATTTATACATTAAATCCATGTTTAATGCACTTAGTTTTTCAATTACTCTCGACCAATGAGAATTTTCCATCTTAGGTTTATCCAATTAGTTGGGCCAAGATCAATTGGTTTCATTTTCACAACTTTCTATCCTTTTCCATAGGACTATCCCTAGTTAGGTTAAGGATTACCCTTTGCCTATATGATGAAATTGACCTTGGACCCTTACTTTAATCTTTTTAAATCTTGATATACTTAGTTTTATTCAAACCAAACAAAATTGAGTAAATATGAGGAATCCCACTAAATGTTCTGACCACTGGGTTTCTTTTTTAATGAGAAATCTTTAGAGGATCGGCCTCCCACTTCAATATTACTTGACTCTAGTAGTATTTTTAGTTTGGGAACATAAAATATTTAACCTAATAAACCCCCAGAATAATCAACAACACCTTACAGGTGCATCATTCTCCCACCAAATCTATTCGATTTTCATGATTTTTAACATGTATCTCTCCTAAGGAAGTACATATTTGATCTTTCACATTTAATAAAATTAGAGGTCATATAACAAGAGAATGATATATCTTATGAGAAAAAATCAATGAATCTTATTGTTCATATAGAGAATATTATATGGAAAAACCACTAATGTTTTCAATGTTTTGTGGAAAACCCATAAATTAGAGTAATCCATATAAGAACCATAGGATGTGATGAGGTAGTATTATCCTCAATTGTTTGTATCCAAGTAACATAGCATCAAGGGAAAATTATTTTAAGGGGGTATAGAATATAAAACCACTATATTTTATGAAATATTTCTATTGAAATAAATTTTATTTCTTTGATATATTGTTTTTCATGCAACATTGAGTTTAAACGAATCATGATACAATAATGAATTATTATTATTATTTAATGTGATAGTCATTGATGAGCCATTGAATTGGGGGTATGGATAAGAATAAATAAATCATGAAAAATTATTTTTTACACATTTATAAATTTAATTCATTGTTTATCAATTGATTAGAAATTAAATTAAAATGATTTTAAAGTAAATGAGATGTTTTTCTAAAAAAACCATTTTTACAAAAGAAATTGGTTTATATTTTAATAAATTAAATTAATAACTATATATGAATGATTTTAATGATATTTATATATTATATATTCAAACAAATATTTTTTTTCATTTATTTAATTGTATTTACTTGTCATAAGATAAATATTAATTCAGTTTTTTTCTTAAAACAGATTTTTTCCCTAAAAACTAGTTTCATTTTCATATTGTATGCTTATTTGAAAATGAATTAATTATAATTATATAAATTTAATCTTTGAAAATAGGTTTCATATTATGAATCAAGATGTTCAAATTTTTGAAATTGGTATCTTATATTTTTCACCATTATGAATAGTAAAAGTTGTAAATATTTGTGAGTTTAGTAATGGTAAATGGGGTAATTATGGTTAAAAATAATACAATCAGGATTTATAAATCTATATAAATCCAAACTTATTTATATTTTATGAGTTTATTTTTACTATAATAATCCAATATTTTAAGGTATCACAACTCGGTACCTTTTTTCTTTGATAACGACTTTAATATTATTTTAAGAAAAACTAATAAAAATTGTAACTATATTTGTTTTTCTAAATCAAATACTTTATCACAAGGATAATATGATTTTATATTCCATTATAAATGTTTATTTATAATATTAATAAAAAATTTATCATGGTAATTTATTTATAATTTCTAGCGATGGAATAATTACCTTAAATTCTTACACAACTCTAACACAGTACTTGTTCAAGTAGTAGAAAAATAAAACAAGTAATATTAAATATATTAAAAGTAATACATTTTGGATTGATTATTTTTTTACATGACTTTTTTAGATAAATATAACATACATTTGATGTTTTAAAATTTTTTATTCGAAATCCATTTTTATATTGTTATTATTAAAGTCAAACTAATGGAATAGTCCTAAAAATTACTTTAATGGTATGTTATATAATAAATAATATTTTATTAATTCATTTAAAGTTATTATAAATCATAAATTTGGGAAATGTAATTGTATATAATTGATCATATAAACTATTATACACTTATTGGTCAATTTTTCTTTTATAGTAAGTATCTTTTCCATTAAAAAGTAAAAAAAAAATTAATATCATAGTAATCATCAAAATGGAAAACATGGTATGGGTTAAAACTAATATATTATGGTTAAGACAACACCTAAACATGCCTTTTTTTTAAATTATTTCAACTTCTACACATCCTATCTTCAAAAAATATCTATCTAAGCCCACTTGAACATAATAATTAATTTATATTAATTTAATATTTTTTTTAATTCCAAGGGTGCATCTTCCCTCACTTATTAAAGGGAACTTCCTCTTTCCCATTATTCACAATTTTTTCACCTTATATCATGGAAAATGCCTAACATTATTAAATTATATATTCATTACCCATATCCTATACCTTCTATTATTTTGGAAATACAATCCTCGTAATGAGTAAGGTGTAATCCAAAGGAGGTTTCTCAATGAAAAGGTATAACTCTTTACCGAGTAATTTAAATTTTATTTCTTATTATTCATCCTATAAAACATTGAAATAAATTATAAAATATTTAATTATATATCTTACATATAATTAATTGTTATTATTATTATTATTTAATGAAAATTATCCATTTCTTTTCAATCCAATGAGAATATAAAACATCGCTCATGCATACATGTGGACAACAACCTTCATAAAGTGAAGCATTTATTTTTTCAATGGCACTTCACATTTATGGTTATAATAATGGATTTATTTAATATATATTATATTTTCTATATAATTATAGTTTGCTAAATTTTAATTATTAATGACTATTCTTTCACTCAATCCATCAAAAATTTGAAACATCACTCATGAATACGTACAGTCAAATGTCTCCATGAAGTTATGTAATTCATTTTTCATCACCACTTTATATGAATAATTATTAATTTTTATCTAATGTTTAAATATGATAATAATTAAATTAATAAATCTATGTATATTATGTAACCAAGATCAAAGTACAAGGATCCCGATTTCTGAACTGAAACTTTCATGAAAAATTAATCAATTATCCCCTAGAATAATGATTTTACTAAATAATTGTATAAAAATGGGTTATAAGATGTTATAAGTAAATAAAATATTATAAAATATATATTATTATAGTTTTTGAATATATTTATGATATAGGAGTTTCTAATTAATACAAATCATGATGATCCTTGAGTTAAGGGTTTATATTACAATCTCATTTCTTTGAGGTATTATCTCTGATAAATTTATATTAAGTGAAATTTTATGGAATTTATCATTGAAACCTAATATATTTTAATCTCATATGGTTATTCATGTAATTTTAAATCATAAGTAGAATTTTTATCTTTTTTTTACTTAAAATTATTGAAAAATGCTCTTAAAGAAAATCCAACCTTACTTCTTCTTTGGTCGATGAACTTTTTTTGACTTGTCAAATATCACTAATATAATTTTATGAAAGTTTATTCATATACTTTGAATGTTATAGAAAATTTAATTTTTAGTGCCTTTTACTTTTTGATGTCTTTCAAAAGAATTATCATTCAAAATGATTTCTAAGAAATTAATTTTTGACTCTCTACAAAAGTGTGAATGAAATGTTTTATTTTAACATATATGACATCAACGTATTTTCCCGATCACAAGACCATTCTTTTATTTAAGGATTTCGTTACAATTTTCCATGATTATGTTCAAAAAATAATTTAATTTTCATTATTCCATGAATTTTTAATCAAAATTTTATCAAGTAAAATGATATTTTCTCATGTTTTCAAAGAAACTTTTCGACAATATTTTAAGGGAATTTTTCATCTATGTAAACATCCTTTAAGTATTTTTATTCCTCACTAGGGAAATGATGTTATGATATAATCCAAATTGTTTCTTTATATGGATTATGATGATGATGATTCTATGAAACCCATTTCTTTCACATAAGTTAACTATGTTATGATAAGATCATTATGAAACATGTTTCTTTCCCATGATTAAATTATTTTATGATGAGACATTTATGAATCCCATTTCCTTTCCATGTTTTAAGGTATGTTAAGGTGATGAATGGTTTATGATTTTATGGAATGAATATTTACGATTTTTATTATGTGATGGGTGGGTTCGTAATAGCCCACCAAGGAATTCAGAAAATCCTTATATCTCATGTGATAATTATTATAAACAAGTTTACATACTTTATCCACTATGGGTAATAGTTTAGGATTCATAATACACTATGATATTTGAAATAGGTCGTGATTCTGGATCCACACTAATATGGGAAGCATGTTGTGATTTCTGATCCACAATGATATGATGGTATTGGTCGTTAGCATTGACATATGATATGGATTCTATGAATATGATGGTACCACACACTTATAACATTTTTTATGCTTTTGATTTGAAATCATTGAACATGATTAATCTTTGTTGATTCCAAAATTTTGTGATAAACTAATGTTTTATGCCCTCACTCGTGATTATGAACCGTAAATTGTTGGGAATGACTATCTATTGATAATAACTTGCTCTCATATCCTTGTGGTCATGATATTCTTACATATGATAATTTATTGATTTCTATTATTTTTAATTATACTGATAATCTGAGCTCACCGCTTTATATATTTTAATTTTCCCTAGGTTATAAATATGGATACTATGTATGATGATTCTATAAGGGTTACATATATAATGAAGGATTTTAGAGATGATAAAGATGGTACTTAAATAATATTTTTATGTTTCTAGTCTCAATGTATGTAAGATGCTATATCTTTTCCATGTACAACCCCCTATGAATTTTTCATTTGATCCTTGGTGGTCAAGTCTTGTTCAGAGATGGAGACCCTTGTTAGGTAAAATGACCTAAATTCCATGGATATATGTTTTTTTGAATTAATGGCATCCAGATATAAACATGTTAAATGGTTTTATGAGTATTTACCACGATTTGGAACTCTTTGGATGTGATTCTAATCCTTTTGTAGAAAATTGGGTTGAATATTGTATGTGGAATATTTAAATGTCATGTAAATGTATTACATGATGTGTAAATTTCTCCAAACATGTGGTGAGAATAGTTACTGGATGTGAACTGATTTATCATAAGAAAATAGTTCATGCTATGAAATTATATTACAAGTTTTTTAATAATCGATCAGTATAAATATTAACCAGAGATGATGTTTTTTCAGCATATCCCTCTAAAAAGGAATACATGATGCATAAATTAATTACACACCATGTAATATCTATAGAGGAAATTTTAAAAGTTTTTTGTGGATGATTTTTCATTCACCGCATGTGGATCCCTCTCCTCTCAACCCTAGGGAATCTCCCAGATGCTTTTGGAGTGACATTACCTTTTTCAGACATCTCATTTGTGTGACCAATACCTAGTAGGCGATTTGGTTTCAGTTTTCTTTCTCTCCCTTTCTTCTCTATATATTTTGGTGTAATATCTTAATTGTGGTCACTGTTGGTTATGATATTGATCGGTTATAATTTGGGATCCTTCTTATGATCATTTGTTCCTTCGTTCTTATTGGATAATCCCACTGGAAATGTTTTTTTATTGTCATTTAATGGTATGGAGTCTAAACCTATGGTTTTATAATTGTTAAGTATGTGAAGTATTTCATCTTCACTAACATAAAATTCACCTGAATGAATTAAATTATGAATTTTAATATTCAATAGAATCACTTTGGATCCAATTGTTTAATAACCTGGCTTATGGATATCATTCGGGTGAGTGAACCCCTATTTATAAATGAATTGACTAATTGATAAATTTTGTTTTACATGACATGGGATAGGGTGATTGCTTGATATAGATTTACCTTGTATTGGAAGGATTATTGTAAGGACTGGTATGTTATTTGTTTATGGAAAAATGATAATCAAAATGTTTGATTGAAGGATAAATAGTAATTTTCATAATTAAACATTGAGCTTTATGATGTGATATTGTGATATCCTTACTATTATGAATCTTTGTGATTGCATGTTGAAATGATAATATACTAGTATTAACCCTGATTAAATGATTAAATTTTTATATAATAGGGTTGGCCCAAAGTAAATGATGAAATGATTATATACCAGGATTGGACCTGATTAATTGCTGAAATTATTATATACTAGGCTTGGCCCTGATATATGTTATAATTATAGTACACCATGACTGGACCTAATTAAATTTTATAATGATTATATATCGGGCTTGATCATGATTGATTTCTTAAATTATTATATAAATGGTTTTGACCCCGTTTTTTATTTTATACCTTGGATATATGGTTACTGTTGGCCTGGTTGTGATACATGCTCAATGAAATTCTAGCATGGCATCATGGGATTTTATTTTTTTACCATGGTTATATGGATAAGGATAGAATGGTCGCAAGACATGATCAGAGATATTCCATCATGGTACCAAATAAATTTTATATTGTATTCATTTAATTGTTAAATTAATTAATACGCCTATTTATTGAATTATTACATGCACTTATTACCAAACTAGTTATGCTTAATCATAGTGGTGTAGACCTATTATGTTATAATCACACCCTATTCTGGTTGTCATTGGTTACCCATGTATGTTTTGAGGATTCAAGATTGTACAAGGGAATGGGGCCCTGATGTTGATTGTTTCTCGAAGGGTGGGCTAAAGTTTGGATATGGGACCAACACAGGGTTCCGGACTTTGGATTTTTGAGTCTATATTTACTTTACTTGTATTACTTATTATCTGAAATTTATTTACTTTCTATTATGACATTAAATTATTCCATTATTATGTACTGGAATATTTTTTTGGATTATATTGTTTGTCTTTTCTACTGAATTGTATTATTTTAATTATTTTTGTTACACTGATATTTATTACTATATGATTATTCTATTCTGTTGTAACTCTATTAACAAGGGCTATAGTCCCCCCAATACACTTATCACACCCTATCATATAGTCAATAGCCTATTTTATATGGGGGGTGTGATTGAGGTCCCTTAACCAACCCATTTTTTCTACTTGGGAGAGTGCCATATCTGGGGACGTTACAAAGTGGTATGAGAGCACACATGGATTCTTTTTTATTTCATTAATTTTTGGGATGTTAGAAAGGATATTAAAATTTGTCAAGACTTGGTCATGGGATTTTTCATTGGAGTATCTAACCCATGTACTGGGGAAAAATCGAATGCCCATGGATGGATTGTTAATCATGATGTTTGCTTGTGATATTTGATATTATTTCTCCCAGAGAGATTCATATGTTGTGTGAAGTTATTATTTTGTGATGTTATTAGATTTTTATATTTGTACTCATGGTTTGGTATGGAATGAGATGAGTACACATTCATCATGATCAGCACGTAGGGATATATATTGACATGTATTTTTCATGATCGGGCCATATTTATTACATGTGATATATACCTTCATGTTTGAACTATGATATGAGATACATGTTTTATCTTATAAATGAAATGATATAAATGAACTATTATGTCATGATAAAACACTTTTAATACATTTTTAGATAAGGATTTAGTGGTTCTCTATTGCTGTCACCTAATGAGTTTTACCGTGTTGTTATAGCTAGTGTTCTAAGGAGTGTGTTTATCTTTTATATAAAATGTCTCCAAGTTATATTCTTGTTGAGAATCAGGAGAGTTGAAACAAAAAAAACTCGTAAAATTACTGAACTGGATAATTCTATAGTTTTTGAGGACCATATAGATGTTGAGTTTCATGAATGATTCTTGAGGGTCATGAGATCCATTGAAAGAGAGATTGTTTTCATCATTCCTTCAACATCTGAACTGATGAGATAGTTCTAGCTACAACATCCACCTATGTTAACTAGGGAGGGAGGCCCCCTGAAATTTTAGTTCTATACCAATTTAGTCAATAAAATATTTAAGAATCTTGAGACACCCACAAATAGTATAGTGAATCTCGCGGCATATATTCTTCATGGACCATCCAAGAATTTGTGATAATTTCTAGAATAGACAAGGAAACATGAAGAGTTATCTTGGAAGGAATTCTATATAATGTTCCTAATTCATTTATATAATGAGATGTTAAGGGATGATAATGATTATTATTTCATACGCCTGGCGTACGAGGGAATTTCAGTGGTAAAATACACTTAACATTTCATCGACCAACGGAAATTTGGGCCTTATTTGGTAGATGATGAGATCTTTAGGGAAATAATTTTTCAAGGTGGTATTATCTATGATACATGGTTGAAGGTGAACATGGTCTACCTAAGTAATTTTCAATATATGATGAATCATATCGTCATTATGGAAGGAAATATAATAGAGGTCCCATGCAGCGGTCATACTATTTTAGTAGGGAAAACTTTGAACTCTTCTTCTAGTGGAAGGAATCATCAATATGAAATTCTCCCCCAAGGAAATAGTGGAATGAGTATTTAGTGAAGTGGGAATCCATCTCAGGATCATGTTTCATTGAAGTTATATATATATGTGGAATGATGGTCCACAAGTTCCCACAGTGTCTGTATCCCTCTTTGGAGTGTCCAGATTGTAGAAGGATGGTCCACCTACATAGGTTTTGTAGGGGAATGAAGCAGAAAAGTAGTGGTAGGTGATCAAGATAGGTACTAGAGTCTTGGAAGGATGAAAATACTCCTCATTAGATGGGTTTCCTGATTTCCACTAGAAATTCTAGTCATGGAAGAGGATGTGATACCCTTGTAAAGGAACAATACTACCAAGATAAAGGAATGGCTCAAGGGAGTCAAGCTAGATCCCACATCAGAGGGGTTGGTTTTTTGTATGTTATACAGACTACTTCATCTATTTTTTAGGTAGGACCCTCTACGATTAGAGGTATGATTCTTGTATCATATACCCTTTATTTTGTTTTCATTGATATAGGATCATCACATTTCTTTTTATATACCATTTTTGTAAATGGTTTGGGAATGGATATGGCAATATTGGATGGTGTTTTCACCATCCACACAACATTGGGAGTGCTGTCAGATAATATTGAATGTTGAAAGAATTTTTCTCTAGAGATTGGTTATTACTGTTTCTTTTGGGAACCATTTCTACTAAAAATGAATGGATTCGATTTGATATTTGGTATTGATTGGTTAGTTATATAACATGCTCATATAGACTGTTACCATAGGATTGTTACCTTTCTATCTTAAGAAGGAGGCATCTATTCTCACTAAGGTGAGTGGGATCTCAGGATGGGTGTGCAGGACCAACTCATTACAGATTGGATTGTCTCATAGAATATATCACTATTATTTCTATAGATGATGATGAAATATAGAAGAATTATTTTCCTCCAGTGATAGACTGTTTTTAGGATGTTTTCCTCAAGAATTCTATGGATTACCACCTAAAAAAGATATCGATCTTACAATCAAGTTAGTTTTGAGAGAATATATCATTCCTATCCCACCTTATAGAATAGAACCAACATAGCTTCAGGATTTTAATGATTAGTTGAAATATCTAGAAGCTAAAGGTTTCATAAAACATAGTACGCCCCCTTGGGGATCTCTGGTTCTCTTCACGAAGAAGGATAATGGGACTTTGCACATGTGTGTGGATTATCATATATTGAACTAGATGGTGGTCAAGAAATAGTATCCTCTTCTATGAATTGATGATCAAATTAATCAAATGAGAGCTAAAAATATATTCTCTAAGATTTGTTTGAGATTAGGATACCATCATTCAAGGGTGAGACATCGGACATACCTCAGACAACTTTTAGGAGTAGGTATGTATTGTATGAGTTCATAGTGATGTCGTTTGGTTTGACCAACACATCGACAGTATTCATGAACTTTCTGAATTGGATTTCTCATCATTTTCTAGATTTTTTTTTTCATCGATGAAATATTAGGGTACTCCCAGTCATCATATCATCATGCCCAATTTCCTGACATCGTCTTGAGTATGTTGAGGGAGCATCAGCATTACACCAAGAAAACCAAATATAGATTCTATTTTGATAAATTGAACATCTTAGGCCATGTCTACTCAAATTTAGTAGTGTTATTGGACCATATAAAGTTAAATCCATGGTATCTTAGGAGAAGCCCAATAATTTCTTTGAGATTCATAGATTTATAGGTTTAGTGGTTTATTATCAGCACTTTCTCAAGGAATTCTCCAATTTGGAAGCACTAATATTTGGGATGATCAAGAAAGGTGTGAAGTTTTTTTGGTCAGATGATTGCAATGGATATTTTTAGGAGCTAAAAGGTAGGCTGATCTTAGAACCTATACATTATTTTGTTATTAATGGTAAATAATATACCATGTATTGTTATGAATCCAAAGTTAGACTCAAGGAAATCTTGATACTGGAGGATTGAGTGGTTTCTTATGGCTCCATACATCTATGACTACATGGGGGGAATTATGATAAAAATGATTTAGAGTTAGGAGGAGTGGTACATACCATGAGATATTAGAGGAATTATCTCAATGTAGAGAGGTTTTTGGTATACATGGGCCACAACAAGCTTAGGTACATATTTTCATATTGGGAACTGAACCTTCGGTAGAGGAGGTGGGTCGAGTATGAGCAGTCTTTCGAGTATGATTTGTCTTACACACCATGCAAGGGAAATGTTGTAAAAATAATTTCTGATATAAGATATATAGACAGAGGTAGTACATAAGTCTTCATATGAGTGTAGGATTATATAACTCTTTTCATACATTCATATAGACGTTCAAGAGTCCTAGGGATGAGTATCTCTCACTTCAACATCTTTTATACTCATTATTTTTATCGATTCAAGAAAAAGAAGTTATCTAATATATATGGATTATTTATAAGAGGAAACTTATATGGTGGGGATACACCATCTGGATGGTCTCCTGGTAATGGAAATTATATTATTTTTTGTGGTTTATTAGAGGTTCTTACAGGCTTTCACAAGGAGCGGATGAGATATTTTCATGATTCAAGTTGGTCAGTACATCCTTGTTTGGAAAAAATTTATCATGATCTCTATATACAGTACTGATGGTCCGGAATGATGAAGTAGGTGGAAATCTTTGTGTAATGATGTTTCCCCTATAATAAGGTGAATTATGATAATCAAAGTCTATCTGTGATTTTTCATCCTTTTCCCTTTCCTGAGTGGAAATGGGGTGATGTCACTATGGATTTTGTTACAGTATTACCCAAGAAAAAATGTAATAAGGATATTATTTAGGTGATTGTGGATCGACTAAAAAATTTATCCCACTTTTTTACTGTTAAGGAGACTATCAAATTTTATGATCTTTTTAATATTTATGTGTGTGAGGTAGTTTGAATACACTATTTTTTAATGAGTATTGTATCAGATAGGGATCCTCGTTTCACATTGCAGTTTTTTCAGTGTATTATAAAGGCTCTGGGATCACAAGTTATTTTTAGTATGGCCTATCATCCATAGACTGACATCCAATCTGAGAGTACTATTGATGTTTTGGGATATATGTTATTAGCCTGTGTTTTGGATTTCGGTAGTTCATGGGAGTAGCATATTGCAATCGTGGATTTTTCATATAACAATAGCTTTCATACATTGATCCAGATGGAACCATTTGAGAATTTGTATGGTAGGTTGTTTCATTCACCTCATTGGTTGTTGGAGGTAGGTGAGCCACCACTTGTTGGTATGGGTCTCTTGTAGGAGATGTCTTAGTAGATTTAGTTGAAGATATAGCGGTTGGTGACCACAAAAACAAGTTAAAAACCATATACTGACCATCAGAGATGACATCTAGAGTTATAGTATTGTCATAATGTTTTCCATTTGATGTTTCCTGGGTTAGGGAAAATCCTATTAAGAATTAGGTAAGCTACATACCATGTTTATTGGGCTATTTGAGATAATGGATAGGGTTGGTCCAGTGGTGTACTAATTATCCCTTCCATAGTGCTATAGTTCCATGAATGACGTGTTTAACATTTAATATCTTCAAATATATTATCTACATCCTTCTAATGTGATATACGTAGAAGGAAATGATCTTAGTGTTGATGCATCCACTAAGGAGCATATGATACAAATTTTAGAATGTAGGGAAATAATCTCAGGGGTAGGGTGATTCATTTGGTCTGACTGTTGTAGAACCTTGGGCATTCTTAAGAGGAGACCTATGATATTGTGTTTGATATGTGAACATTGTGGATAGTCTTGTTTTTCAATACCCCATAGTTTTTCATAGAGTAGCTCAATGATGAGATTTTATATAGTGGGGAGGTTTTAATATCCAATATTTCTTCCAAAAACATCCAACATTGAGTTTTTCATTTGATTCATTGTAGAAGAGTCTTTTTTAGAGATGAAGAGAATTATTGGGTAAAATGAACTTATTTTTAGGGATATATGGTTTTTTGAATTAATGGATTCTAGATATAAATGCATTAAATGGGTTTATGGGTGTTTTATATGCTTTGGAAGTCTTTGAAGGTGATTCAGGTCCTTATATAGGTAACTAGAATAAAAACTATCTACAGAGCATTTACACGCCATGTAAATGTATTGCACGACATGTAAATGTCACCAAACACATATCATGAATGGTTTTAGGTCGTGAACAGATTCATGATATGAAAAATGTGCACATCATGTAATAATATATTGTATAAATATTAACTTGAGGTGAAATGTTTTTTAGTGTATCCCTCAAAAAAAGGAATACACGGCATGTAAATGAGTTACAATCTTTATAATCTCCCGAGTTTCAATTTTAAAGTGTGCCATGAGGCTGATGTTTCATTCACCTCACATGAAACCACCTACTCTTGACCCTAGGGAATCTCCCAGATGATTTTGGAGCACTATTCCCTTTTATAGACATCTATTATATGCAATAAATCCATAGTAATTCGTTCTGTATAGGTTTTACATTCTATCCATTTTTTCTCCAGCTGTTATAGGGTAATCTCTTAACCATGGTCATTGTTAGTTTTAATCATGATCAGTTATGATCTAGGATACTTATTGCCATAATTTTTTCCTCTATTCTTGTTGGATAATCATGTTGGAATCTTTGTTTGATCGTCAATTAAAGTTAGGAGTTCTAAAACTTAACCCTATAACTGTCATGTGTGTGAAATATTGAAATTACTCCAACATTACATTTTCTTGAATGCAGAAAATAATGAATTGGATTATTCTATTGATTCCCTTTGGATCAAGTTGGTTATTAGCATGCCTTAGTTCTATTGTTTGGTTTATAGAACCCCTATTTATAAATTATTTGACTAATATATTAAAGTGTTCTTATCATGAAATAGTATTTGGGTGATTGATTTATAAAGATTCACCTTAGATTTTCATGATTATTGGAATGACTAGAATGTTAGTGGATTGTAGAGAAATGATAAATGATATGTGTAATTGAAGGGTAAATGGTAATTTTCATAATTAACCATTTATCATTATGATGTGATATTGTGATATCCTTAATATTATAACTCATTGTGCTTAAATTTTTAAATTCTTATATACCATCCTTGGACCTGATTAAATAATGAAATGCTTATATAACAGGCTTGTTCTGGATTAAATGCTAAAATTATTTTATACCTAGTTTGGCCCGGATTAAATGTTGAAATTCTTATATTTTTTTTTAGCCTTGATACATGTTGTAATGCTTATACATTGGTATTTCCCCTGATTAGATGATTTAATTATTATATACTGAGTTCGGCCTTAATTTATTGCTTAAATGATTATATAGAGGGTTTTTAACCAGTTTTGTGTGATTTATAGCATGGATATATGGTTATGGTTCATATGGCTGTGAGACATGCTCAGATACATTTCTAAAAGGCATAGAGGAATCTTATTTTTAACCATGGATATAAGTTTATGGTTGGTATGGTCATGATACATGCTCATATATATTTTGGAATGGTTCCAAATAAGGTTCATGTGGTATTAATTTAATTGTTTAATTAATTAAGACACTTGTTTATTGCATTATTGTGTGTACTCATTATCAGACTGGTTATTCTTAGACATGGTGGTGTAGAACTACTAAGTTGTACTCACACCCTGTTCATGAATCCATTTGGTACCATATTAGATTTCATGGATGTAGGATTGGATAAGGGAAATGGACCTTATTGTTGATTGTTGTTTGCTAGATGGGATGGAGTGTGGAGATGGGACTGACATGGGGTTTGAGACTGGGGATTTTTGTGTATTTATTTGAGTCTACTAATATTTTATTATTATTAATTATACTATGGAATTAAGTTACATTCTAGACTTAAATTACATTATACCTTTATTATTTATTGGTTTATTCAGTTGGATTTTATTTCTTATCATTTCAACTATATTTTATGGCGTCCATTATTTCCACCACTCTGATATTTATTGCTCTAAAATTATTCTGCTATGTTTAAACAATTTAACACGGGGGTATAGTCTCATCACTATACTTATAACAACTTTTTTTCAAATCGGTAGTATATGGAATATGTAGAGGCATGCTTCTGGTCCCATAATCAAAATGTTTTGGCCATGTGAGAATGTTCTAGATCAGGGGACATTACAATGTACACTAAACCATTATGATTATGGGGGTAAAATATTATTTGATGTATTGAATATTCATCTAAAATGATGTAATATTTATATATGAAATTCTTGGGTTGCCTCACATTCTATGTATCAAAAGAGTCTCACCTTGTATATCGATGAAAACTGGTGATACAATGCAAGTACACACTTATATGAAAGCCATGGGTGTATATTTGATGCACTCTAGTTGTATCATCGTGTACTTTGGGATTACATGGTGATATGGTATTTATACACACCAAGATGGATCTGTGTGGATGAAACATTGTGTATGTTATATAAAAAATCATATATTATTACCTTAGGGTTGTTTTTTATATTATCCAACTCATGAGTCATATTTGGAAAAGCAGATAGTCCATTGAAAGTATTTCTCCACATCATTCATGATGGTCATGAATTCTTTGATAAAAAGAAAATTGGAAAATTTTGATTAGTATGTTTTATAATCTTGGTCTATTGGTGCTAAAAATGAATCCATGTGATGACCATTATCATATGTGGGTATGATAACCCCCCCCCCCCCAAGCATTTAGGTACTAGGGAACAGGTCCCAAGCATGTTTTTTTGAGTTAATTAGTCTTCAAGATATTCATTAGTCATTGTGAATCCTTTGATAGAGGATGAAAGGTTTATAAATGATGAAGTTCAAAAAAAAATCTCAACAATTTCTAAATTTCATAAGGGAATCCCAAGGGAACTTTAGATCAACCTAGAATATAATGTTATTCCCTCCTTCCCATACAACCATTGGTTAGGGTTGGTGTTTACGTCTTGGATAAGAGGATTAATTCCCCCATATTATGTTATTATCATTATATATAGTTTAAATTATGGATGAAGGTACCCTCTCTACCATGTAATACACCAGGAGTGGTTTTGGTGGATAGAGAGTGAATATTTCAAAGCATTCTTAGTTTCCATTTCAGTATATCCTTAACTATGATGACTATGAGGTGATATTAGTATGGACGTGGGATGGGGTGCTCCCTCTAGTAAACATAATTTTAGTGATGTGGTTAATCCCTCATGTTTATGGATATTATACTCCCTTATATATATGGAGTGTGATTCCTCCATGATAAGGAATATTTTCTTAAGGACCCCTTCATGGCGTGGAATAACATTTACAAACAATGGGAAATTACCCAACTCAATAAATCTTGAATAATGGAAAGGAATAAGATCCTCATTAGAGAATGGTAACTCCATCATTAGGTTTACACACTCCTTTATGGAATGTAACACCCTTATATTTTAAGATATATTTCTCTTAAAATACAATTTCTTCAATATCTTGTGATACACATAACCTCGAGTCTAAATGAACTGTAATATAGTATATTGTTATAACCTAGAAAATAAAGTGGAATTTCAAAAAATGAATAACCAAATTATAAAAAAATTATGGTTTACACAAGTGTAAAATAAATTCATCTCTTATCAATTCATTATAAAAAATCATTTGAAAATAGAAGATATTATTTTCTTAAAAAAATATTTTTATGATAGAAATTTTTTTTATCTTAATAAATTAAATTAATCACTATTAGTGAATGATTTTATTGATATTTATATATTTTATTTTAAATGAAATGTTTTAATATTCATGTAATGTTTTTTGGGATTGAGATAAGAATAAATCATGTTTTTTTCTTAAAATTTATTTTTCTAAAAAAAATCATCACATTTTGCATGATTATTTTAAAATGAATTTATAATACATATAAAAGTTTTATCATGAAAATGGATTAAATATTTAAAAATAGTTTTATAAATTTTTTTAAATAGAACCCCTTTATTATTTCTCATTATGAATAGTAACTTTGGTGAATATTTTTCAGATCGGTATGGGATAATGGGTAAAATGGTTAAAATTTGTAAAACATTAGGATATGGATTTAAAATTTCTTAAACACCTTTTTTATCATATTAGATGATTTTATATTGGTCATTTCCATACAATATTCTAATATATGGTAACTTGGTGTCATTTTTACTTGATATTGACCATTGTATTATTTTAAGTAATGAAAAATACATAATGACCCTCTCATTACTTTAGATTTCTCTTTAATTTTCACATAAGGATAATATTTTTTGAAAGAATATTATAGGTTATTTTTTAAATGATGAAATTATTTTTATGATGGAAAAATATCTATAATTTTTAGTTGTTATATAATAACCTTAAATGCATTCACAATGTGACACAGTATTTACTCAATTAATAGAAAAATAAAATAAATGATTTAAAATTATTAAAAGTAATACCATTTAAGTGAAGTATTGTGTTACATGAATTTTATTAATAAATATTTCATATTAGGGATATTTTAATGGATTATATTTCAATTACATATTTTCCTGGTTTCTTTAAATTAAAATTAAATTAATAGTGTCAAAAAATGTTATTAATTATATTTTTTAAATAATATTTTATTAATTAATTTTTTAAATAATAAAAAAAATATGAAAATTTTGATAATATATGGTCTCAATTAACATCCCTTGTCCATTTATAAGTAATTTTTCACCTTATAAGTAAAATTATAACTCTTTAATATTGAAAAAATCGTCACCATGGTTCAGTTTAACATTTGTTAACCAAGTAGTTAACAAATGTATGGCTTTAAATGCCACCAAAGATTATCTAAATTTCATTGGATGATGATATTTAGAACTTGAACTTTTTTTATTCAAATATTTGGCTATTATGAATCATTTTTCTTGAGAATTACTTAATTGTATTTTAATCTTTTTATTAATTCCAAGTGTGTCATTTCCCTCCCTTATAAGGACACACCTTCGCTCTTTTCATTACGTCACATTGATCCTTATAGATTGACCAAAAACATACCAGTTATCTTCTAAAAAGACTCTAATACATTATATATGGTATGGTATTCTAAAAATATCAACCGTAGTGTAGTTAAGAGGATATCTAAAGGAGTTATTTAAAAGAATAGGTGATCACCTTAACTGATCATATTATTTTTTTACTTCTTCTTTTACCTCATTTAAATCCATGGTATTTATTATGAAATAATATATTCACTATACTAATTATAATAAAATTTTATAATTATTATTATAAAACTGCCATTATCCACCCTCTTTCCCATAAAATGGGAAGTGAAAGTATCACTCATGTGTATATACGATCATTGTCTCTTCATAGTGATACAATTCATTATTCACCACCATATTTTATGAAAGGGTATTAAGATGGTTATATTGTTTCCATACCATATTTATGAAATAATTATTCTTCTGGATTGATTATATCATATCTACCTTCTTACATTCTAATCCGTTGTAAAATGATAACATCACTTGTGTGTATGTGTGGACTACCACCTCCACGAAGTGATGTGATTAATTTTTATTTATTAATTTACATGGATACTAATTAGGTTGGATTTTTTGAATATATTTGATATATATGGTATAATAATTTTTCTAGAAAAGTGAATTATTATATACCATTCTATTATAATATCCATAGAAATGTGAAAACAATGTTCATGCATACATACGACTTACCATCTCTATGAAAGGTGTGATTCATTTTTATATATATCTGCCCTTTATAAACGATAATGAATATATATAATGAATATATTAAATATTAATATCATGGGTAAAATACTAGATATTATATAATTGTATAATTATCAGGACTACTAAACTGAAGCATGCATGAAAAACAAAGTAGTTATCATCTGGAATAGTGAATTTAATAAAACATTATTAATAAATAGTTAATAAGATGACACAAGAAAATAATATATGGTATGAGATATTTTATTAATATCTTAAAATATATTTATAACAAATATATATTTATTATATAAGAGTTTCAAACATGTATAAAGAAAGAAGAGACTTAAGGTAAGGTTTTATTGTATAAAATTATATTCTTTGGGACATATGTTATAATGTGAACCTATCTTCTTTTATAAGGTGTTTATATAGATATTTTGACATGATATTTGATAAATCTCATTATTATCATGACATTTAAATTTCTATTTAAATTTATTCTTTCATGGGGAATTTGACTTAAATGTTACCAATGTGGTAAGGGTTTTATGTTACAATCTCATTGTTTTTAGGAATGTTTATGAATAAGTTCTCCATGAGGAAATTTTTAATATCTACCTCTCAATAAACACATGAATTTTATTATCCTATGGTTATTTTTTATTAATTAAATGTTTTCATTTCTTTTTACTCTCTTTAATAACTCAAGATACCGAACAAATGTTTTTGAGTAAAACCAACTCCATTTCTCACTTCGGTCAAAAATTAATTTTCATCCATATCCATGTTTTCTAAAAATGTTTCCAATAATGTTTTAAACATTCCCATATGTTTTTTAATAATAATTTTTACTAATGATTGAATTTTTACAAATTTTTTTTAATGGACTCTATTTATCATTTTTTGAATGATGAACTTTTTGACTATTTTTTAAAAAAGTGTGAATGGAGTGTCTCCTTTTAACTTATACAAAATGAATAGAATTTCCCATAATCATGAAAAGTCAATGATTTGAATCTTCCTTTACTTATTTCTAAGTTTATTTTTAAAAAAAATATTTTCTTTAATATTTTTGAAATTTTAATATTTTAAAGAATTCATTTTAAAGTGAAAATATTATTTTCCTATAGAAATATTTAAAGTGATATTTTAATTGAATTTTCAATTATGGTTACATCCTTTGATATTAATTATTCTCCAATATTGATATGATTCAGTTATACCATCCTTATTATTTTTTCAAATGTTTTATGATTACGATGATGCAGATAACCTCATGGATTTGTGGTTCATTTTGATAAAGCTATAAGATCCCACTGTTCTTGGTGATTTTGGATTATTGTATTTGTTGAACACCAATATAGAAGTACTCAT
The DNA here is from genome assembly GCA_963277665.1 of Viscum album. Lineage (NCBI taxonomy): Eukaryota > Viridiplantae > Streptophyta > Magnoliopsida > Santalales > Viscaceae > Viscum > Viscum album. The sequence continues at coordinate 728,815,396 of OY728167.1, read as the reverse complement.
AAGTTTTAAAATGATTAATCTAGTTATTATGGAGATAAATATCATTTATGGAATCTTCATGATGTAATAAATATTTTTTTAGAAGTTCTAGAGATCTGTTGAATTAGTTATATTTGATTTTGAGTGCATATTGGATCCGCGTAGTAGTTTTTTGTAAAGGGTGGATTCAAATAGATGAATTGGTGAAGGGAAACTCATGTAAGTGATTAATATAGATTTTTTACTCATTTATCAAAATCACATATCTGATTCAACCACATAACTAAATGCATCGTGTAACCAAATGTTTCACATTTCATATTTTCTATATAGATGATTAAGAATTCATGTAGCCATTTTCAATAATATATCCAAATAATTCACATATCAAATTTCAGATATAATTGACTAAGGTGTTTGATGATATATCTGAATGTTGACAAATGTATGTGAATATTCTATGTAGATGATTCCAATTTATAGCCACATAGAATATTATTCCATGTATCCATTTCAGAATATTCACTACATATGGATTGAATTTATAGAGGTTTTCATAATTAAATTTATTAAGAGGTAATTTTATGGATGGTTATACATGCCTCCAAAATCATTTCCACAATCTAGATGTCATTATTGATTGTAGTTAAAGAGATCATGGGGATTTAATGTTTAAATGTTGTAGTAATGAAAAACAATTCTTGACACATTGAGAGTTCCAATCCCATTAGTGCATAATAGAGAGCTGATAGTGGGAAACCATTATCACACATTAGATAGATAATTGTGAAAAAATTACCAGTTAAGTATGAAATGAAATTTAAAACCCATTGGAAACATCTTCTATTTGATAGTGATAAACCATTAGTTCACAATAGAAACATAATAGTAAGAGAAACAAAAAATAACGGGTGTCTAAAGCTAAGCTTTTGTTTTGAATAATTCTAAATCTTATGAAAATAACATCATTATAGGATTGAATTTTATTTTGAGAATATTTTGTAAAGTTATTTCAAGAATACACTATGGGAAATACAATCTTTCATATCTTAGAGGATCATCAATTTAGAATTACATTCTTTGTTTTTTGAATAAACCTGGGTTTTCTGGTGATCTTCTTCAATTTTTAACATCTTTTTTACAACAACACACAATTATGAAGTTGGTTTTGATTCCTAACATATGTGGAGGGATTTTTCATGACTGATTATAAGAGGATGTCACTTGGTAATATAGTGTAAGTAATCTGTGGTATGGGAGAATAATGATCCATAGCATGGAGTAGGATGACATTGAGATTGAACCTTATAAAAATATTTTGTTCCTTTGATAATTTCTTTTAAATGTTTTGAGAAATTTTGATCAATTATAAGAATTGATCACATAAAAATTGATCAACATTGATTTATTTCAAAATAAATGAAAAAAATTAAATAGCACCACTGATTCACCCCCCCCCTGCCCTCAATGGTGCAACACCTCATTGGGAACTTCAACTAGTATTATAGGGAGGTTTCTCTATCATTGTCCTCTAAGTGTTGATGATAGATAATATGAATTATGTAAATGGAATGTGTGTCCCAAAATTTTATGTAAATAAATATTATATTATATTAATAAGATGTTTCCATGTCTCACATATCTTGTATTTGAAGTTAAAGATGAAGTAATAGTAGGATTCCCACTTTTTTGTGACAATTATCCCATAAATTTTTTTATAAGAGAAATATGGAAGTTGATGTAAGAGATAAAAATTCTATTATAATTTATCTTTCATAAAAACATTACAAAAAGGTTATGTGACTAAAAAATTCCATTGAAATTTGGGATAAATTGTAAAGCATTTATGAAGGAAATGTGAAAGTCAATGAGGCCAAATTAAAATTTTGGAGAAGAAAATTTGAAGCTTTAAATACATATGAAGAAGAAAATATTGATGAATAATTCACAACAGTCAAGGAAATATTCACTAATATTTGGGGTTTTTTGTGAAAATATGGATTATTCAACTATACTCAGAAAAATGAAGAGAAATTTTCTTAATAGGATTGATCATAAAGTATTATATTTGGAATATATAGAAGATCATACTTTAGATAATTAAATAACACTTCATTACTTATGAAATGAAAAAGATCCTATATTTCAAGAAGGATATCAAATATGAGGCGGTTTTTTTGGCCATGAAGAAGCTCAAAATTAGAGATGAGGAATTTTTTTATTCGAGTGAATTAGATAATGAAAATTAAGATGTTGATTATAACAGAATCATTTACCTTAGGTCAAATAGATTCATGAAGGTAAATTTTAAGGGTAAACATAATTTTCAACCAATATATTACAATTTTAATAAAATTGGACACTTTACTATAAATTTTTCTAAGAATTTTTCTAAACCCGAGATAGATGACATGATATCCTAGAAAAAAATGGGGTAAAAGATGAAAAGGATCAACCAAATTTTATGGAAGAAGGAATAAATACATGAAAATTAAAATAATAATATTGATGAGAAAAGAAGAAGAATTTGACTCCACATCAAGAATCCAATCAGAAGATGAAACTAATTCTATAGATCATGTGGGAAAAGGGATTGACATATACGGTAGTGAAGATGATTAATGTTAAAAAATAGAGCTATAGAACATGATTAATAATTAATTATAATCTTGTGAAATAGAAACACAAATCTCAAGAAGGAGATGTGGCTGATATTGAAAGAAAAATAGAACATTGTTGATGGAATGGAAGAAAAAGAAAATTAATAGGTTGTTTACATTGATGAGATAAATAAATTCAAACTAATGGTTGATGAAATAAAAAAGTTGGTAAATGAACATGAAGAAAAAATTTCTCTCAAAGAATAAGAATAGTCTAAGACTCAATCAGAATGTCTTGAAGATTATAATTATTTGAAAAATATCAGATAATATTTTAATAAAGATTTTGAGATCAAGGATGAATCATCACAAGCTGGTGAAAAGAGGGGTTCAAAGAAGAAGGTTAATTTTTCCCTATGAATTTTAAAATAAACCTATTATATCAAATAATGTGGGTTCTGAAACCAAATTCAGTCCTATGAATACCATGAAGAAGAGTGGGAAATCCCATTATAAATCAAATAGAAAATGGGATTATTGAAAATTATCATTTCCCTCAGAGTATAGGTTGGTATAGTATATATAAATACAACATAAACAATGTTTAGGATAGAACTATTATTAGTGTGGATGATCATGGTTCGGAGGATAATGTTGTTGTTTTGGTTTATTTTGGAAAAACGCTAACTCATGTTGGTAAAACATGTCTCTTATAGAGATGAGACTTAAACTAAGGGGGTATTTTATAATAAAATTATAATATATTTTCAAAACAAGTGATAAGTGACCAAGAATTCATCATATCTATCTACACAAAAAAAATTACATAGAAGAAGTTTGTAGAAGATTTGACCAACATGTGAATATTGATAAAAGGAGTATGACCTTCATACCTGGAAAAACTCTCAATGATGATAAATGAAATGGAATATTATAGATAAAGGAATAAAAATCAAGTCTTTCTAATGTTTCTTTCAATGTAATCAAGAAAACCAAGTCAAGTATTTTGGATAATGGTTGTTCCTCACATATGAATGGTGATACAAAAATTCTGAGAAATATTGAGAAGCATGAAGGAGGATCAGTGACATTTTTTTATGATTGTTATCTAAAAATAAAAGGATTTTTCTCAGACAATATTAAATCCAAAAATCTTAATCCTAGTGATGTATTTTTTTTTGAATGGATAAAGCACAATCTTCTCAGAGTCGGTCAACTATGTGATTATGGACTTGAGGTGGTATTCAAGAAAGATGCATGTATCATCGAAATTACAAGGGAGGGATGGATCATTACTCATGGGATATACACCAATGGGAATGTATTTAAAATTGGTGATCATGGTGATTCTTATTACCTGAGTTCCAGAGATAAAATCACCTTTTGGAATTGAAGTCACGGTAATCTTGGCTAAATAACTATGAGCATAATATTTAAGCATCATGTTGTAAGAAATTTTCCCAAGATTAGAAGAGATAGGGATGAAATTTTTGAAACCTTCCAAAAGGGAAAATGGAACATGGTTATCATAAAGGACTTCAACTCATTCATACATACTTTTGTGTTCCAAGGAAATAAAATTCCACCGGAGGTGGTCTGTATTTCATTATGTTTATTCATTACTATACTTGATTGACTAATGTAATGTTGATCAACAACCAGTTAGAGGAAATAAAAATGAAAAACAAATCAGAAGGAAAGATGATAAGGAGTCGGGTCTCTATATAAAGAAACTAAGGTCATGAAATGGTAAGGAATTTACTTGTGATTTTTTGAAGGATTTATTTTTAAAAATAGAATCAAGAATCAGTACATCTGACTATATAATATATAATAAAACTAGGTAGATGAAAGGAATAATAGAAGCATAGTTTATATGATAAGGACTATGTTAGCTAACAACAACATTTAAAAGTGTTTATAGAGAGAACTTGCATGTACTTATATACACATACTAACAGGTGTCTAATAAGAGAATAAAAAAATAAACCTTATGAAATGTGTTATAAGAGAAATCAAAATATTAAATAGTTCATTTATTTTGGAATTCCATGAATTGTGAAGATCAGAAATAGAAATATTTTTAAATTTTATGACAATGGTGAGGAATAAACTTTCATGGGTTGCCACTAAATAAAATGATAGTGTCCATAGATGCTAGAAAAAATGGATGCACAAGCTAGTTGGCTATAGTGATATAATGATTACTAAAAACAAAAATAAATTACATATAATAGTTGATTAATTTTTAAAATATATAGTATAATTTTTTTGTAAATGTTAGATCATAAGAATGATGGAGTTACTGAGATGGAGACAATCATTACTAATATTGATTCTAAACAAACAAGCGATAAAGATAAAGGTAGTGGAAATGTGAGAAAATAGTAAAAAAAATTGTAGAAATATGTTGAAATAGAAAATATTATTGGAAATATAATTTATCTAGTTTAAAATTAAGGAATATTAAGATTAAAATACCAAACTACGCTAATTTCAAAAATTAAACCACACATAGTTTCATAATATGTTGAGCATAAGAAATGGATACAAGATATAAATGTTGAACTTGATCAAATAGAGAAGAAAATAACTTGGGATCTTGTTCCAAGACCTACAAATAAGAAATGTATTATCACCAAATGGGTTTTTAGAAGAAAAAAATAAATGATAAATGTGAGGTATCAAGGAATAAATAAAAGATAGTGTGAAGAGGATATTCTCAAATAGAAGTTACTAACTTTGAATAATCCTTTTCGCCAATAGTGATACTAAAGACTATGAGAATGTTATTGGAAGTGTGAGCTCACAAACACTATAATGTTTATCTATTTTATGAGAAATATTCATTTCAAAATTTTGATATAGAGGAAGAAGTGTATATTGAAAACCTGATGATTTTATCATATAAAATTATGGCATCATGGTATGTAGATAGAAGAAATCATTGTATGTGTCACAAACCAGGCCAGGTCGCCATCCGACCCGGTGCCCGACCCAGCCCGCGGCAAGGCCCGAAGGGCGTTCCCAATCCCCACGGGCTGGCACAAGTGCCTAGGTATCAAAAATAAACTTGGGAATGATTTACCATAATGAATAAATATAAAATAGACAACAAGCTGAACAAAATTGAAACTAAAAACAGACAACCAAATAGACCCTTATACCAAGTTCAGACGTAAAGTTTACAATTTGAACTAAAAACCCAAAAGAGACTACATCAAAAGAAACCAAAACTCCAACACAAAACTCTGTGCGACATGAGGAGTCACATCCCCAAGCCACCGCCACCAAACCAACATGAGGATTCCACTGACAACCCGAACCACCAATGCCAAGCCCGATGCCTCAACCTGGAAAGTGAAAGAAACAGAATCTACATACACCCAAAGGTGTATTAGGGTGTAAGCTAAAAGCCCAGTAAGATGCCATCGAGAAAAGGTTCCATGCACAATTATTAAATGACAAATACATTTGCAACTTTAATTAGAGAAAAGAACTAAAATATTGAACAACTTTAGAGAAAATAGGTTTAGAGAAATCAGTTTTAAAAAGAAACAATTTAAATTAAAACACACGCACACACACACAAACTTACTTTTAAAATAACCAAAGAGTCACACTGATTAGCATAAATTAACCGATTAGCACTAATATGGGAGAGTCTGAATGGGTGTTAGCTAGCTTGGGTCCCTAGATCTTTGTGTCTCGGTGAAACATGGCTTAGAAGGCCACGACCCTCAGAAAACGTGGCTTAGAAGGCCATGACCCTCAGAAAATGTGGCTTAGAATACCACAACCCTCAGAATAGCATATGTTTAGTTAGTGTTGCAATCGTCAGTCCTGCTAGTGAAACCGGGTCGAGTCACCTCCAAAACACTAGCCCACTAGTCTATTCTACCCTCCTAGCTACCTGGCTTCCCAGTTTGTGCTCAAACAAGTTTCAAGTTCATGTCACATGTCATATTTATGCACCCAAATAAAATAAGACACATCACATGCCAAAAACCACTACTCTCACTCAAAAATACCATTTTGGAAGAGTACGCATACTAAAAATATTTCAAAACAAAATTTGCACTACTTACACGACTAATAAAAAAATACAGTGTGGTCAAAGAAAACACTTTCAATGTCAAACAAACCATCACAAGAATTTATTAAACAATTTCCACCTATATCACATGACTTTAAACACCGAAAAACTTTACACCATGCAGTCAAAACAAATTTTTCATCTTTAATAATTATTTAATAAAACAATCCAAATTTTCATAAATAAATTTTTAAAGAGAAAAACCACTACTTTACACACCTAGCCGACCCAAACCCCCCTTATATGACAATACGCACACAACATCTCCTCAGGAACACAAACTGCATTATGCACACAATTAAAGAAGTCGTCTACAAAGTTGAAAAGACCATCACTACAGTTAAACAACCCACCAAAAAACCTTTCCAGCCTTTCTTAAAGTACACCGCCCAACTAAAACACCAAAACCCCACTCAGGTACTCATTTAAGACTGAACGCATACCGACGCTACACCAAAATACCAATTAAACCCTTTGCACTTCCCAAAAAAAAGACTAACAATTAACCAGAGATGAGATTTCAGCATCAAGTACATGTATTATGACGACACCCTACTAAACAATTCAAGGCATGTCAAACTTAAATGAAAATCAACTTCGCACCAAAACTTCAATGAAAATCAACTTCGCACCACACGCATTAATTAAATAACACTATAAACAAATTAACCTTGAAAATTAATTAATCAAATAATAATTGGATGTGGAACCACTTACCTTAGTGTAGACCAACCACAAGATTTCGGTGAGAAACTTCCACCACATGCCAACGCACCACGAGTGACACACTTAGAACCTAAAAACAAAACATCGGACCACATACACCATTATCAGACCAAACGCGAATCCAAAACCCAAACTGCAACTTAACCAAAATAAAAGAACTAACAACGGAGGTATAGAGAGCACTTACGGCAAGGGGTCCGAGAAGTTTTTCAAGTGAGTTTGTGGGTGCCGGAAGGTGCCGCACCAGCTAGAGCCTCGCTGGAAGAAGGCGCAGCCAAGGGAGTCGCGACAGGAGGTGTGTTGCGCAGGTTGGAGGCTTTCCGGAAGTGGGTGCGACCAAAGGGGGGAGGTGTGTTGGGGCTGTCTGGTCTTCGGCCGAGCCAAGGATGGGGGTGCGGCCAAGGGCGATATGGCGCGAAGCAGCGGGTAGAGAGGTGGGCGCCAGTCCTGGTGCAACCGGAGGGAAGGTGGATAGCGGCGTGATGGAAGGAGGTTGGTGGGGGTTTGGTGTGGTGCAGCTGGGCTCCCAAGCAGCCGAGGGGGGTAGCACGCTGGTGGGAGGAGAGCAAGGGGAGGGCAGAGCTGCCGGAGCTTCGGCCGTAGGTTGGAAGTGCACCGGAGGGAGGCTGGCCAGACTGAGAGGGGGATAAGGGTATTGGCACGCTGGGAGAGAAGCGGAGAGGGGACGCGCCGGTTCAGGGAGGTGCGACGGTCGTCCGGGAGAGAGGCAGGGCGGCATCAACAGAGAGAGCATCCGAGAGAGGGAGGGGACCAGCGGAACTTTCGCAACAGGGAGAGGCGTTCTGAAAGGGAGGCGTGGCCGAGGGCGATCCAGCTATGAGAGGTGTAGCGGTGCGCTGCGGAAGGGAGCGGCACAAGGCAGGGCGGGCTGTTGGTCCGGCGAGAAAGGATGGAGCAGGGAAAAATTTGCGGCGCGCTAGGGTTGAGGGGAGGGGCCGATACGCAAAAACCAGGGGGAAACGGACAGGATAGAGGGGAGGAAGAATAGAGGTGGGAAGATAAAATAAAAATAAATAAAAAATAAAATAAAAATACATATTAATTAAAACCTAAAATAAGAACTTCAAATCAACCTAAAATAAAAATAATATTTTTAATAATAATAATAGTAATATTAGTGTGGAAAGAATGCTAGAAATTCTATAATGATAACTTAAAAAAATAAAAATTATAACCTAATTAAAATATTAACTTAATTAATATTAATACTAATAATGAAACCAACCAAAATAATAACATCACTATTAATTTAGGTTGGACACTGTGCGCAGTCGCGTGTGCAGTCGCCTGCACGGGCGCATGTGCGGTTGCGCGAGTGGGCGCGTGCGCGGACGCGCGAGCAGGCGCATGCGCGGTCACGTGAGCGGGCGCTTTTGTGGTCGCGCGCCTAGTTTCACGCCTATTTAATAATTAATTTAATAATAAAATGTTTTGTTATTTAATTTGGGCACTACGCGAGGTCACGCACCCGTTTATGAACCCAAATCTCTAAAAAAAACCCGGCTAAATCAGCAGCCCAAAAAAAAGATCCAAAATAGTTAAATTACAAGGATGTGTCGCTCAGGGTGTGACAGTATGGTTTGAAATATGTCCATAAAGTATGTTATTCTAAATTGGATTAATTTTTATGGGATATGAAGTTTACAAAAGGTAAAGATGATTGTAACCTTTATTTGAAAGAGATAAGTAAACGTACACAGATTATAATTTTCAATGTATATGAAATCCTTTTTTTCTGCTTATAAGGATTGTATCTTTAATGAGTTCAATAAGTAGATGATGAATTATTTATAGATTTCCATGATTGGGGAGATGACATACTTTTTTGGATTTTTAATTGAGTATAATAAAAATTACATCTTTCTATCTTAGAAATACTATGTGGGGGTCTGAAAAATCATGAAATAGAAAATGAAAAATAAGTTTGAACTCTAATTTCAGTTGGAACCAAATTTTATAGGGATGAATCAAGAATTATTGTTAACCAGAACAAATTTAGAAGAATCGTTGGAATCATACTTTTTCTAACATCATGAAGGTTAAATATATCTTATACGGTGACTCTATGTGCAATATTTCAGATTTATCATAAGGTGTACTACTTGTTGCCTAATACAAGAATACTAAGATATGAGAAAGGAACTCTAAATAATTGGATTCTATATAGACACAGTAATGATTTGAACATTTTTTTTGTTTATAGATTCAGGTTGTCTTGGTGACTATATACACAGAAGATAAATTTCAGTTGGAACTATCATTCTGGGAGTGGTTTCCATTAGTTTATATAGAAATAATATGAATTCAGTAGCACTGAGCATAGATGTGGAAAATTATGTTGCAGCTATACATGACAATAAATAGATGATTTGGATTCAAGTGATGTTAGCAGACTTGAATATTTAAAATGAGAGACTGCTAAAAATTTCTTATGATAATCAATGTGATATAGGGATGTATAAAAACATAGTAAAACATTAAATACCCAAGAACATTGATATAAGATACCTGATTATTATTCAAAAATGGTCTTTGGAGATATCAACCTAGAATACATTTCTAAAAAAGATCATGTTGTAAATATTTTCACTATTGTTATGACAAGAGAGAGGTTTGTGAACTTAAATATGAAACTTCATGTTCAACCTAACCCTATTGCTTGAAATCTTCAAGGTGAACCCTCCTCGACACTTAAATTAAAGTTCCTATTATATCCCAATGGTCCCTCGGATTTATTTCTTAAGGGGGAGAAAATTTCATGACGAAGGGTTGATGTAAGTTACATGGGGAATCATGGATCTGATTATTCTAAAGTTATAAACTAAACAATGATATATCACAAAAGGGTCTAATGATGTATGTAGTAATGATGAAATACGCAAGGAAGATAGTTACTCAGTAAGTTTTATGTACTATATTGAAATAGTTGTCTTTAAATAGTTATCCTCGGTAGTGGAGAAGGTATTGATACCCCAGATATGATAGACACACCAGATATGACAGAATGGTTCTATTTTTTAAAAAATGGTGTTTTGATGTGTTTTTTGATTGATTTTATACAAATTCAAAGGTGGATATTGAACACATCCATGGATTTGATTCTTGGTATGAGAAAAAATAATATCTTGTGGTTCTTGGTGTGGTTAGGCTATTGTATTTGTTTACAACCATTGTAGAAGTACTCATAACTCTAAATAATATTTAATAGGTCTATATGGTGATAAATATCATGGAAGGAAGATTCAAGATATAAGAATGTTTTTCTGAGAAGGTTTGTAGATCTGTTGAATTGGTTCTGTTTGAGTTTGAGTGAATACTGGATCCGCTTAGCCATTTTGGTAAAGGGATGATTCATGTAACCGAATTAGTGAATGGAAACTCATGTAGGTGGTTTAAATAGTTGTTTTAGTCACATATTAGTATCATTGATATGGTGAAACCACATAACCTAAATTCTCACATAACCAAGTGTTTCACTTATCCAATTTTCTGTGTTTCTAATTAAAAATCCACATATCTATTTTTAGTGATGTGGCTGAATTATTCATATATCCAATTTCATATGTGATCAATATAACTGAATTCTAACTCATGTAGGTGAATATATTACATAGCCGATTTTTATTGATAACCATGTAGCAAATTCTTCCATGGAGTTATTTTATAATTTTCCATAAATTTGGATTGAATTTCTGTAGGTATTCAGAATTAAACATATTTTTTATTGATTTTAAGAATGGGTTTTCATGCCAAAATAATAAAATAAATGTTTTATGCATGATTTTTGATTGTAATTATGGAGATCATAGGTATTTAATGTTTACATATTATAACAATGAAAGAAATAGATTGATAGCTTGAGAGTACCAACCCTATTTTAATAGAACAGAGAGCTGATAGTGAGAAACCACTGGCACACAATGGATAGCTGATAGTGAACACAATTGAAACACAATGGAGATATTATAGTGAAAACCTCTTAGTGAATAGCTAAGAGATTATAGTGATAGGTCATCAGTGCACGTCACAGAGATGATAGTGAGATAAAAAAGTAACAATAGGGGTATGAAGATGATGTTTTGTTCTCAATTGATCAAAATATTATGAAACTCACATTTTTAGATGATTGAATTTTTCTATGAATATATTTTTTATAGTGATTTAAAGACTACACTATGGTAAATACATTCTTTCATATCTTATAGGTTCATGGAAGTTGATCAACATTCTTTTTTTTAAACAACCCAGGTTTTCTTGTAATCTCCATTATTTTTTTTAACATCTTTTATCCTGGAGCATGAAGATGTGATGTAGTGTGTGATTTTTAACATGTGTGGTTAGATGCTACATGATTCCATGTAAGAGGAATTCACTTGGGAATATAGTGAAAATATTCTGAATTTTGGGGAAGTAACCAACCATGACAAGGAGTAGGATCACACTGTGACTAAACCTTGTAAAAATATTATGTTCTTATGATATATAATTTGTATGATTTCGGGAAAGTATGGGTAATCGTAAAATTGGATCAGATCCTAACAATTCAATTGATTTTTAATTCAAAAGAATAAAAAATTATAAAATAGAACCACTGATTCACCCCCCCCCCCCCAGTGGTGAAACACCTCCTTCGGAACTTCATGATGAAATATTTATGAAACCCATTTATTTTCCATAGTTTTTACTTTGATGAAATGTTTTTGAACCCATTTCTTTTCCATTGGATATGATATAAGATGATTTATTTATGATATTATGGAACATATATGAATGTAAAATGACTTTGTAATGGGTGGGACCATAATTATATATAACTCCAATGGGTGGGTAAATATGGATATCTCATGAGATAAATATGACTCTAATGGGGATTGAATCTTGTTCAATAAAAAAGTTGTTCCACAATGATAGTTTTGGGAGAAAATCCAAACAACCAAATGGGTAGTAAACCCAATTCACTGTGATAGTCATGGGATTGAACCTTTATTGTGGAATAGGGAGTGAACCCAATCGACTATGATAGTCTTTTGAGTGAACCTTGACTATGGAATAGGGAGTGAACCCAATCCACTATGATAGTCCTCGTAGTGAGACTTAACTACTGAGGAACTAATTATCTTTGATTTTTTGTATGCCAAAAATATATGTCTTATTCCATTTTTATTATCTCATAGATCATGTGCTTTGATTCCTTTACGATTCATATATTATGAATTTCCAAGATTTATTTCATGACTCAAGATTATAATCCTTGATATGAAGGGTATGGTTTTCAATTGTTAGCATCATGATATAATACTCTTATTCTCATGATATATTTAAGGGATCATTAATATATTAAATTTTTAGACTTACAAATCATCTGATCTCTCTATTTATTTTGTTTCCTTTCCCCTGGTTATGAATAAATGTTTTGAGCATGATATATCTAATAAGGGTGAAAGTTATGATGAACTATGTCAAATACGATGTAGATCTCTTATGAACAAGATTTTTATGCATATGATTTTCTAAAGATACTAGACCAATGTGATTATAGCATGGATCATTATGTTATTTAATGAATATTCATTTAATAAGATGTAATATCTATGTTTGAAATATATAGGTCACTATAGTTGGTATCATAGCATGTTTTAGTTACCTTTGGAATCTAGGATGAGAATAGTTTAGTGAATACCCTAGGGATAAGTCTAAGTATAGGATAACACCATAATTTTTTGATAATTATCTTGGATGACCTAGGTTAAACCAACATCTTTATAGATTGAAGAGAAGGTGTCCTCATTTAGACATCCTATAATTGAATTTTAATGATATTGTGATTCCAAACTATGATTTTTTTTTCTCACACTATGATTTTTAGTTTTAGTTAATGTCTATAACCTGAAGGAAATGTGTTAGTGGTGAATGTGATGAAAAAAGAAATGATTTTTCTCCAAATAAACCAAATGTTATGGGATCTGGAATAAAAAAATATTTTTTCTAAGCTTACTCAATGTTATCAAGATATCAATCATGATGAGATACCAAACCTGAAAAGCATAGAACAATTTTCTCTTGAGTCCTTCATGAGGAAACATCCACCTCTTTTATTATATCTGTTGATCAGCTAGTTGTTGAAAAATAGAACATTAACATAAAAAAGTTATTTTCCATTCTCTAGTTTTCAAATTATTAAATGGTTCTTTTTACTATTTATCTTCTAAAAGGAGAAGCAGATTAATTATTGGATATTATTAAAAACTCAAGACAACAATGAGAAATTGACTCTATAGAGTGGGATTATATTAAGATATTATTTTTCAATAAGTTTTTTCCTTGTCTAATTCATATATAAATTGATAAGTAATTCCTTAAGCTAGATTAAAAGGATTATGAATCCATTGGTACCTATAAAGAAAATTTAAAAATACTTATGAAGTATAGTTATGGTATTATCATCCAAACTAAATGTAAGATTAATCAATTCTCTATAGAATTTAAACTAATTCAATAAAGTGTCTAATCTATATGAGAATTAAATAACAATGAATAAATCATTCAATGAGCCATCACAGTGGAGATGGAGATTGGAGATAACCCACAAAATAATCATTTTTCTATGAATATAGAGATATAATTAAAAGGTAATTCTGAAACCCATGGAGTGAAAAAAATGACATTTCCTTTATCCTCAATGTGTGGAAGGAAACAAGAAGGAAATTTTATTAAGGGGACTAGTAAATTTTTTAATCATGGAAATGAATATCATCAAGAAATCAAATTTCAATGTAATGGGAAAAATAATTTAGCTAATGATAGAGAAAAATAATCCTAGAATGAACCACCAATAGTCAAGTGTTTCAAATGAAAGAAGTATGGGAATTATTCTAACCAGTGGTCAAACTCAAATTTTAATGATGATGATCAATTCCAGAAACCTCTTAATACAAGAGAAAAAGGGAAATATCATGTGAATAAATTTTTTGATGTGGATGATGAAGTGGTTAAAAATACACCTAAAATCCACTCTATAACTTCTAATGTATTATATTATTTTGGATCTACCCACTATTTTATATCTAATGATAATGGTATCTAATTCCAAATCAATGATTAGGTGTTGAATTACTAGTTATAACTTCAAATGGTAGGATGATCACCTCTCAATTCTTTGATTCTTCACTAACTAATTCTTATGGGAATGTTCATCCTATAAATCTAATTATAAACTCTCTAGATGAATTTTATGTTATTTTTTGGAATGGGTTGGATTTCTTTAAATAAATACCACATTAATTCCTATAGAAGGGAAGTTAATTTTGATATCCCAAACCAAACTATGATCATCTATCAGTGTGATGATAAATATAAACTTTTAATGCAAATTGAATCCATTTTTTGGGTCTTGATTCCAATTAAAAACTGATGTTTATATCAAATGGTTGGGGAGAAACTCAACATCTAAGATATACTTATTGTATGGGATTTTATCGATGTATTTCTAGAATAATTTCCTAGTCTCCCTCGAAATCATGAATTTGAGTTTTTAATTGAATTTATACAAGGTGATACACTTATTTAATAGGCTCCGTATAGAATGTCCTCAATTGTGTTGTAGGAATTGAAAAAGTAACTCTAGGAGAATCTTTAAAAGGTTTTCATTTGGATAAGTGTGTCACCATGGGGTATACATTTTATTTTTCTTAATAATTAATATCATCTACCTCATATTGTTTATTTTTTTGATAAAATATTAGGGGACCAATACTTCTAAAATATTGATCTTTGATCTAGATACTATCATTTGAGGGTAAAAAGTGAATACATACCCAAGACAGCCCTTCGTATAATGTATAGACACTCTGATTTTTTAGTGATTCTATTTTTTTCGAATAATTCCCCTATTATGTTTAAAGATGTAATGAATAGTTTCTTTAGATATTACCTTGATCATATTTTTTTATTCTCTATAGATTAAAATATTATATATTTAAATAGAAAGGATGGGCATGCGGAAAATTTCAGGATGGTTCTAAAGACTCTAATCAAGGATAAGTTATATGAAAAATCTACCAATAGTGAATTTTGGATACAAAAAGTTTCATTTGAGGGTCATATAGCCTCAATAGATGGTATATTAGTGGATCCATCAAAAACAGAGATTATTGAACATTGTCCTAGAACAACCAATGTGATTTAAATCCATATTTTTCATGATTTATCTTGGTATTATCAATTATTTGTGGATAATTATAGAAAACTAGCTAATCCACTCACCATGTAAAATTAGAAGGGACTCAAGTTTCTTTGGATAGATGAATTTGAATTAAATTTTATGGAACTAAAGAAAAGGGGATTCATCACACATGTTATTACACTACCCTATAGTAGATAAAGGGTTTTAATATATAGTGATTCATTGAATAAGGGATTGGTATTCATTCTCATGAAAAATGGTATGGTTATAGACTATGCCTCACAATAATTTAAGGTTTCTGAGAAATATTAAAGAACTCATGATTAGGAGATAGATACAATAATTTTTTCATTAATGATATAGAAGAAGTATATTTTCATATAAAGGTTTTATATATATACTAATAATAAGTATAAAATTATATATTCACTCAATAAGTGTTGAATATGTTCCCCAAAAGATGGTTGGAGTTGATTAAGGATATTTACTGCTCAATGTATTACGACCCTAGAAAAGTAAACAAGGTGGTAGATGCTCAAAGAATAAAGGATCATTCTATCTTATTTATGATGAGGATCACAAAAGATTTAATATTTCTAGACTTTAAAAGGATGGATATGTAAGTCATAAAGAAAGGGCGAAATATTATCTTATTCAAATGAGTGTTCAACCATCTATCCATGTGAATATTAATGAGGCTTGGAAAGAATATGTGAAACTATAGAAGAAGGTCAAAACTGTTCGTGATTTAAATATTGATAAAGATGTAATTATAAATTTTATAAATCATGTACATGTTCTACCCATGCCATATTTGAAGGAGTTATTGGATGGGGCTCATAGTCCATCATTCCCTATTCATCCTAGATATACTAAGATGTATAGAGATATGAAGGAGTATTTCAAGTGTGACAACATTAAGAGAGATATATTATAGTATGTATCTCATTTCTAGGTATTTAAAAAATTTAAGGCTTAGATAAAAAAGTAAAAGGGGATGTTACAACCATTACCCATACCAGGATGGAAATTGTAAAACAACCCAATGGATTTTGTCATCAGACTCCCCAAAATGACTAAATTCATTAATGATATTTGGGTTGTTGTAGATCACTTTACAATTTAATCAAACTTAACTTCTATCAGAGAATATTTATCCATTGATCAAATTTCCAAAATATACATTAATGAATTGTTAAGGTTTCATGGAGTACCACATTCTATTATATCTAATCAGAATCAGAGTTTTACCTTGATGTTCTAGTGAATTATTTAATAGTATCTAGATACAAAGTTGAGTTTTAGTACTACTTATCATCCTTAAATATATGTTTATCTTGAGAGAAAATTTAAAACCATAGAGGATATTTTTTTTATCTTTATCTATGAATTTTGAAGGTGTTTGGCATCAACACCTTCCTCTAGTTTAGTTCTCTTACAAAAAACGCTTCGAATTGTGAATTTATATGGCTTCTTATGAAGCCCTTTATTGAAATAAGTGTAGAAAAAAAACATAACAGGATGAATTTAGATAAAAAATATATATTAGGACTCAAGGAATCTGAGAAAATTGTATAGAAAGTTATATCTATTTAGAAACATGTCATGGAAACTCAGTGTGAGTGAAAAATTTATGCTGACAATCATCGATGAAATCCAGAATTCTAAGTTGGTTGGATATTTTTTTTCAAAATTCTATATGTAATAAATTTTTTAGATACAGAAAAAAATGAAATATGAACCCTTGGTACAATATCTCCTTCAATATTCTTGATCTAGTAGGGACAATCTCTTATCACTTGGCACTTCCACCAAACCTCTCACAAGTTCATGATGTCCTCCATGTATATATCGTCGGGAATAACATACCTAGTTTATCACATGAACTAAAATCATAGGTCCTACCACATGATAATTATGTTTTCAATTAATAAAAACTAGTATAAATCTTGTATCATAGAGATAATGTGTTATTAAACAAGACTACTCCATTGGTAAAATGTTTTGGGAGGAATTAGGAATTCAAAGAAGCTACTTGGGAACGAGAGGATATAATGAAATAGATATATCCTCATTTTTCTTTATCATAGTGAAGAAATTTTTAGGGTGAAATTCATTTTAATGGGGGTAGAATGAAACACCCCAAGATTTTAGGATATATTTTTCTTAAAATAAGATTTATTCGATAGCTTGTGATACATGAAACCCTAGTTCTAAATGAACTATAATATAATATACCATTATAACCTAGATGTTAAATTGGTGAGTATTAATTAGAATAACTAAATTGTGATAAATTTATGGTTTACACATATGTAAAATAAATTCATCTATAATCAATTCATTATAAATAAAAATAAAATTACTTGAAAGTAAAAGATTTTTTTGTAAAAAACTATTTTTATGCACAAAATGAGTTTTCATCTTAATAAATTACAATAATCACTATTTTTGAATGATTTTAATTGAATTTATATATTATATATTCAATAAATTTTTTATAACATTTATCTCATATTTTTTCTTGGAACAGGATAGAATAAATCATGTTTTATTCTTAAAAATGTATTTTTCTAAAAAATAGTCCTCATAATGTTTTAGGTTCTTATTTTAAAATAAAATTTTCCACTTATAAAAATTAAATCTTGAAATTTTGATTTAATATTTTTAATCAACAGAAACAATTTTTTTCAATAGGTTCATTTTATTTTTTAGTCATTATGAATAGTAATATTGGAAAATATTTTCACCTCTTTAAGTGTAAACTAGTAAAATAGGGTAAAAAATTAGGTTAAGGATTTAAAATTTCTCCAACACATACCATTATCCTATTCTATGGGTGATGTATTTTCATTTCCATAAAATTATCAAAAATATGGCCAATTTTTTTTATTTATCCTTGATATTGACCTTTATATTATTTTATGTAAAGAAAAATACAAAATGTCACCCTCATGAATTTAAACTTATATTTAATATTCACATAGTGATAAAAATAATTAGTGAATTAATATTAAATTCTATATTTTTAAAAATTAAATTATTTTTATTATGGTAATTTATTACTCTTTTTTATTGATTATATAATCACCTTAAATGCTTAAACAACGACGATATTGTATTTATTCAATTAATATAAATTTAAAATAAATTATATTAAAAACATTATAATTAAAATAAATTAAGATAATTATGTTATTCCTCAAATTTTTGAGAAAAATATTACATATTAGAGAGTTTAAAGGAATTATATTTTAATTACATCTTTTTCGTGGTGTCATTAAAGTCAAATTAAATCAATGGTTTCAAAACTGGTATTGATGATATTTTTTGAAAATAATATATTATTAAATTATTAAAAAATTATAAAAAATATATAAATATATAAATTTGGATAATATATGGTCTAGAATTTCATCTTGTATCAATTTATGTTCCAATTTTTACATTATAAGTAAAATTTTAACCCTTTAATAATGAAATAGTAATAATTGTGGTTAAGGTTAAAATTGGTTAACCAAATGGTTAAAAAAAATATATGGTTTAAAATGACCCAAAAACTGTATAAATTTCATTGGATGATGATATTTAGAGATTATCCTATTTTTCTTCTAATCTATGTTAATTTAGAAGAATTTTTCTTGAGAATGACTTAATTCTGTTTTAATCATTTTAGTAATTCTAAGTGTGTATTTTACCTCACTTATATAAGGAAACCCCTTTCATTTTTTCTTTACACCACATTAATAAAACTAGGTCAACCAAACCCTACCTATTTCTCTTATAAATAAAACATATTTACATTCTAGAGGTTCTGGTTTTCCCAAAAACAAAAAGACGAGATCTAAACAAGTTCTTTCAAAGAAATTGTAATCACCATAACCGATCACTTTATTTTTATCTATTTTGTTAACTCATATAAATATGTGTTATTTATCACACAATACCCAATTATGTATTTTAAATATAATAACAATATAATTATGATTATTAACCTATGATTAACTACCCTCTTTCTCATAAAATGGGAAGTTAAAGTATCTCCCATGAGTATTTAGGGCTTACCATCTCCACATAGCGATAAAATTAATTATTCATCAATGTATCTTATGTATTGGTATTATAATGATTTTAATTTTTATATATGATATTGATCGTATAGAGATTCACTATTCAATTTCACCCTTACACCGTTGTTTCAAACTAGTTTTGTAATGAATATCCCAAATATAATAATAAATTGAACATAACTTTTTATTCAATGAATTAATGTTTATCACTATTAAAAAGGGGAATTATTTTTGTTTTATATTTTCATTGAAGGTGGAGGTGATTTTGAGGCCCTAGAGATGATCAAAAAGGAAAATGGTCCAAAATTGCATGAATTCCATGAACACCTGTCCATTGTTGGGTATATTATGAACATTAAGTGCATCCAAATGGCCCGATATTTTGTCTCCTAGTCCAAAACTCAATTTTATACAACTATTATTAAGACACACAATCTTTCTTTGTTTATTAAGAGGCCCAACAGAAGTGATCTGTCCAGGCCACCAAATCTACACGGAGTCAAAAGTTATGTGTTGTGTGTTGTCCATATCTCAAGCTGTAGGTGTCAAAATGAAGCCAAACATTCGGTGGAGATATCCAAGATGTGGAGGAACAACTTTATAGTTTTTTAAAAAGCGATTTAAGACTGTTTGGAGGCCTAAAACAATGGTAAAAGTTGTTTTACACAATCTGTGGGACCAAAACCACTTCCCTTTTTTTCTATTAAAGAGCACCATGGGTACCTCATTTGGGGAGTTCGAAACAGAAGTGAAGCTCTGCCATTTTGGAGTCCTACAAGAGTCTCCTTCTCATCCTAGAAGTTCTGGAGGCCCCTATACTCATAGGTGGATCAAATATGAAGGCGAAGTTCCACTCGAGCCTCGTACTCCCCTCGATGGCGAGCTAAATAGTAGACGATCATTTTGAGGGAGCTACGCACACTTGGGAGGGAGTTCCGGCACTAGTTCTTATACTAGTTCTGTATAATTTTTGTGTTAAATATTTGACTAATTTCTTATCTTGACATGATTCCCCCCTGAATTCATTTCTTTTGATATAATTAAGTGAAACACTTTTTATTTTAACACCGATTTGGTTGAAATTTTAAGTGGGAATCTTGGGTTTTTACGATTGGACAACAGAAGCAACCTTTCACTCTCACACATATATGATATTTTAGTATTATTTGGTATCCCTTGTTCTATAATTGAGAACCAAACCTTGACAAAAAATTCATTGTGTCAAGGTTTTCTTCTTTGTGCATCGTTTTAAGGGGTAAGAGGGTAGTCAAGATCTTGACAACCTTCAACCAAAAAATTAAACAAAACCATGTGAAATATTCAGTGCAATTAACTATCCAAGATGTGTAGTGAACTTGAAATGATCTCATTATCTCATAATTATAAAACAATAATTTTATTTATAAATTAGTAAACTCTTTAATTAATTCGTTTTATTTTTAAAACTGTTTTCAAAACCACCCCCTCTTTTAGTAAATTTTATTAAAAATACACACTCAAAACCTATTAACGCTCCTTGAGAGACGACCTAGGGTCTTCACTAGACTATAAATCAATATAAAATCATAATCAATTTGATGTGTCATGAAAACGCGGTCAGATATTTAGGACATAATTATAATTCTTTAATTATAATATATTTTCTACCTTCTTACCTTACAATCCTCCACAAAATGATTATGTCGCTCATTCATACATGTGGACTACCACCTCTAAGAAGAAATGTAATTAGTTTTTCTTTTATTATTCTCATATATGTTAATATGGATGTATTTCTTGAATATATATATGATTTATATAATATAATAATGATTCTAGAAAGTTTAATTATTATATAAATTTCTTTCATTACATTTTTCGATAAGTGAAAACAACATTCAAGCATATATATGGCCTACCA
The DNA here is from genome assembly GCA_963277665.1 of Viscum album. Classification (NCBI taxonomy): domain Eukaryota; kingdom Viridiplantae; phylum Streptophyta; class Magnoliopsida; order Santalales; family Viscaceae; genus Viscum; species Viscum album. The sequence continues at coordinate 728,793,822 of OY728167.1, read as the reverse complement.
TCTCCATGAATGGTGTAAGTCGTTTTTATATCTATACCTTTTATAGATAGATATATATATATAATGAATATATATATATATAATGAATATATATGATATTAATTTCATGGGTAAAATTATTAAGATAATGGAACCATGATCAATGTATAAGGAACATGACTTATGTACCGAAACATGCATGAAAAATGAAGCAGTTTTCTCCCAGAATAGTGATTTTAATAAAAATTTGTTAATAAATGGGTGGTAAGATGTTATAAGAAAATAAAATATGGTATGATATCTTCCATTAATGTTTTTTATTTCATGTATAATAAATATATACTTATTATTTAGTGGTTTCAAATTCATTTTAAGAAATACAAGACTTTTGGTAAGGGTTTATCATCTCAAAGTTTCTTATTTGAGACTTATGTTATGATATGATCCAATATTATTTTATGATGTATTTATACAGATATTTTTACATGATATATCAATATACTACTTAGTTTCATGATATTTTATGTTTCATTTCATATTATTCTTTTATGGGTCTTATGATTCAAAAGGTACCGAAGTGGTAATGCTTTTATGTTACAATCTCATTGTTTATCAAGATTGCTTATGACTAAGTACTTGATGTTGAAATTTTATGATCTAAATCCCAAGAAACTCATTAATTTTATTTTCCACATATTATTTCTTGAGATTAAAATTTTTCGTTCCATTTTACTATCTTTAATAACTTGAGAGGCTAAAAGATTTTTTTTAAGAAAAACCGACTTTATTTCTCTATTTAGTTGAAAATACATTTTTTTACCTAGTCATTTTTTTTAAAAATGGTTCAATAATTTTTTTAATATTACTATATTATTTTTAAAAATATTTTTTACCTATGATTTATGTTTTAAAAATTATTTAAAATTAATCTTCTTATCAATTTTGAATGAGGTAATTTTTTGACTTCTAAAAAAAAGTGTAAAAGAAATGTTTTCACTTATCTTACACACCCTGAAAAATGTTTCCCTCTATCATGACTACTAAATGATTTAAATATTCCTTTAAATTTATCCAAGGTTATTTTCAAAAAATAAATTTTCTTTAATATTTGGAAATTTTTTAGGTTTTGTTGAAGTGATTTCAATGTGAAACAAGTGGTTTTCTCATGAAATATTCTAAGTTTTATTTTAAAGTAATTTTCATTTATAATAACATCCATTGATTTTACTTATATTTTTTTGGGATACTATATAAGTATATCATCCTTATTGTTTCAATGGGTGATTATTGATGCCCTCCAAATGAGCATCAGTAAAATAAAAAATGAATAAATACCTGAATATGAGTATCATTTTCCCTCCAAAGCCAAAGGAAGAAGAAGGTGGTCGATACTTACAGATCACATGAGCATTCAAAGGACTCTTGATTTTTTTTCCATTATAAGGTCACATGAACTCTCTACAAGAATCACATAGAATGTAGTGGATCCCACAGAACCCCTTTTAACATTCCCTCCTACTCTTGTGAAGGAACTCTAAACAGTAAGTGGACATGCAATGGAAACCGGATAAGCTCCCCTAGGCCACATGATTTTTCGACAGCAAGCATATGGAAATCCAACTTGAAAATTCTTTGAAAATAAAGAGGAATGGTGTCCAAATTGTGGATACCCCTAGTAGTAGTAATTGTGATTGACCCTTTACCTTTGGAAAAAATGGATATAAAGGAGGGAGTAGGAGAAAGCCTCTAATAGTCGTAAAACACTTGTAACGTGCTCGGGAAGTTTGCAATATAGTCCCATGAGACTCTTGGACCAACTTCCCTGATCGCACAGAGACCCCCAAACAAGCCACCCTTGCCTCACAAAATTTCTTAGGAAAGGCATAGATCATCTCGTGAAGGCCTCTCAACATGCACTTTGATCCCGGGAAGGCCCTTGTAAATGTTAGTATGAAAATATGGGAATCCATCATCATAACTTCATGATCAAAAAAATTCCCATTAATTAGAAATAATTTAATAATGGAGGCGTTGATGGGAGGGACATGAAGTTTCTTATAATCATGTCATTACCCTGAAGAAATACATGGGAAAGGCTTTCGAGGATGCATGGTGCCAAACCCCTCTGTCAACTCCATCATGGATCTATTCCAGATATGTCATGAAAACCAATGAACAACTAGGGTGGCGAAGCCTATAAATTACCCACCCAAGCATGAAAATATACCACTACCTATCATGACCAAGAGGAAGAACTCTATAATGTTTAAATAAGAACCAAAGAAGATTCCTTATAGCAGCTGATCTCGGGATAAAAAAGTCTTTTATCGGGTAATATTTTGGTGAATAACTAGGGTGATCATGCACCATGCATAAATCAATTTGGGTGATCATTCATAGATCACATGAAAGACATCTATAAAGGCATGAAAAGAATAATCCCACATGTTTGATAGATCAATAGGGGCTTAAAATAATCTGATACTGAATAAATCTAAGGTATTCACAATATAAGATCTTGAAAAAAACTAAAGGTGGAAGAACTAATACAAAAAATTCTTCAATGACCCTTATGCACTTCGTGTGAGACATCCAAGACAAGTGAAAGCATGGGGACATGTCCCCAAAATTTCACAACGCTCCTTCAGCATGCTTTTTAGGTCATGAAAAGTCTTCTGGAAAAGTCATAGAAAGTCACACAGTTCCCCCAGGGCATGAAAAATTACTCTATCGAAGTATTATGAGCTCGTCACCCTCTTCTTTTCATGTCCTTTAGATGAATATTCTGACTCATATAACAGTGTCCCCTCATGTCAAATAAGTCTCATGGAAGCACCCAGGCATGTTAATTGAATCTTGTGACATCCTCGTGGAATGGAATATGATACTTATGCTTCCCTACATACGTTTCATCTGAGACAAGCGACACCCCCTGAGACATGTCATAATGACTCTCGTGACACCCTCCATGTGTATCAACCATCTCTTGCAATGATACGAGGGTAGGTCGGCCAGATCATGTGATATACCCTGGACATGTTAGTTGGGTTATGCAATGGCCTCTCGAGTAAACCACTTGTATCTTGTGATGTCCTCCAAACAATTCAATTGGGTCATGAGACACCCTCTAGACAAGTGGGGTAGGTTATAAGTGAATATCAGGACTTTATAACATTGTTTTTACTTGGTATGTAATCCCCAATCAATAGGGAAACCTCAGTGTATAAACCCCCATAAAGGAAACTACAACGACTCTGATTCCTGCCATATTCATGATACATTGGCCTCCTATCCTTGAGGTATGAGCTCCATATTGATCATCTAGGGAAATACCAACAATTAATTACTTATTCACAAATAAATTACATTGATTACTTTCTATCCCATGTTTCTCACAATTATCATGGATCGCATGGGATTTGGGAATTGAAACGGTCATATCATATTTACCATAAACATCCATAAAGATAATGGAATAAAAAAACTATGAGAACTATGATTCCTTCCATAATCTTGATACATATACACATTACTATGGAATGAGCTCAGATGAATACTTGTTTTGGTTCAAGTCCTTTTATCACTCTAACACCTCAGTCATCGAGACCTAAGAATTCCCATGAGATAATCATTCTTCCTCATCCATCGGCGGATCGAATAATAGATTAAACTATGAGAACTCAAATTCCTACAATAACTAGGATACATAGTATTACTTATGAAGGACTAAGTTCAAATAAATATCCATTTCAATGTAATCCTTATTATAATTCCATTTTTGACCATCAGGACTAAATCATTCCCATGAGATGATTATTATACCAAATCCATCAGGAGATAGATAAATAAACTGAACTAGGATAACTCTAATTCATTCCATAACTAGGATATGTAGGAAGTCTCTTTGAGGCCCGGGTTCCATAATAAATCTTCTCAGGGTGGCCCGAGCTCGTAAGTCCCATACCATGGGAAATGAAAAAAATATCAGTTTTCATCCCTTGTTTCTCACACCAAGCATAGATCAGGTGGAATTAGGGAATTATAATTATCATTTCATCTGCATCATAAGTCTCTACAGTGATAAGGGAAATCTCAGTGTGAAATCCCCAAACAAATGAACTATGAAATCTCTGATTCTCCCTATACTCGGGATATGTAGGATTCCCCTCCAGGACTCAAGATCGAATAATTGGTGTCCTCAAACACCAATGTAATTCCACTCTACATTATATTAAATTGAACGGGTTTGATGAAATATATGGGTATTTATTCCTACAATAAGCAAGATATGTAGGATTCCCCATGATGTATCAATCCCCTTCTCAGAATATTAACTGCCTCCTTGCATGGGATCACATTCCTATGCACTTGGCTATATAGATACATCACATAAGAAACTTCCCATTATTAGAAAATGGTGTAGATCCTTGAATACATACTATTGGATTCACTAAAGGTCCCCCAGTCTTCCTCACATAAAAGAGAATTTACCCATGATTGTTTTGTTAGGGTAACCAGTACTGTATCAGTATTTGGAAGATATTTGTGAACATATATTAATTCTATAAGAGAGGCTTTGAGTATGAAAAAATATCCCCCAAAAGGGTGTGATAAGAAGGATATCCCATCCTATCAACCAATGTGAGTCCTCAAGAGTCATTGAGCTTCAAAACCCAGGTGATCTCCTGCCTTCGAAAAGTAGTTATGTACCTAGTTACAGATGAAGGGACCATTTTTCGTTTCTGGTAAGAGTGAAAATGCAATCCTGATGTTCATGATTTTACATGACACAAACCCCCCCACAATAAAACTGTCAGATGGATCTCTTTCATGCCTCTTAATCCCATCGAAACAAAAATATTGAACCTAATGTGAAAAAAAAATCCAATGAAAAAATGATTGGTTTATCATATATTTGTCCATTTCGGTGGCCTCTTATCCATAGAAACAAAAATAGTGAACCCAAAATGAATGTATCTAAAAGAAAATAGATTGGTTATTATCCTTGAGAACATTTTTTCCAACTACATGCAAACAAGAATGGAAAATATGATGTGAATCTCTCGAACAACAGAATAATAATGTGTTATGATACTTTGTTTTTTATACCCCATACAAAAAAAAAGAAGTAAGACCGGAATTATATTATAGTCAATACTATATAAACAGGGTTCCTATAAGTCCATCCTCACATTCACAAGTCCACATGAGTAGAATGGTTGAATTGGGAAAATAGGATAATTGTGTTAAACATGCATATCTGATTGAGAACATCATGCCTACTATATTGCACTAATATAGAACCTTGTTCCTTATTTTCTGAATGATTTCAAATATTTATCTCATCTACATTATCCCAACCCGAGACAATGTCTTCATCATACAATGTTCTCCCTGATAAATCATCTATGGTAGCCACCATCATGGGTCACAAGGTGATATCACATGTTCGGTAGCTCCAATGGAAGGTGAAAAAGATGATGGTATGAGAGTTCCACTGACAGGGTATAATCCCGACCATGTAAGGATCTCATGAGGTTCTCTAAGAAAAATATACAGCAAGTCCTCATCGCCTAGGAAAGGATATTACTAAGACAATATAACTTATCACTAAAACCAACCACTTCTGGAGCTTATCTCTATAGTGATACAACTACCACATCAAGGCCTTAAGGCCACCTTAAGGCCTTCGGGCCACCTTAAGTGAAAATACAAACCAGACAACCCATAAAAAACAAGCTCCAAAAAGATTATTATCAAGGAGTTTTCACCATAGAATAATCTAAACGTATTCCAAGAATGAGAGGGTATGGCACCTTCCATCGGGAAAAGCATGTGCATACACGGGAAAGCCTAGTCGAACAGCCATGCGAAGGAGGAGAGATGATTTCACAATGAATATGCTTGGGAGGAGCAGTTCCATGTAGTTATTCTGGGTTGTTTGTAATGTTTGAAGCCTATTGGGAAATTAATTTATCTAAGTCATATGGTCCATGTAATACTTATGCCTATGGGCCTTGTAAGGGATCCACCTCACCCCTTGAAAGGTGGATAATCAAAATAAATAAAAAATGAAGGCCTTCGGGCCATTGTAGGAGACAAATACCACCTTCAGTCTCTAACGAAGGTGGACCAAGAATCCAAATACTTTTCCATTTTAGTTCAGGTGCCACTGAAGAGGGAACTCGTCAACCACCATTGGAAACACCATCCCACTGGTACCCACTAGTCTCCAACTGAGGGTACCACCAAACACACTGCAACCTCTACCACCCATGAAAGGGAAGTAATGAAATATCATTAGGGGAGTAAGGCACTAGATATCAAGGAGAGGGATCATATACCCAATCCCACTGATGATTCTTTCTGGAATATCTGGTCCAGAACCAAAAAGTAGGCTCATATCCTTGCTGAATAAGAACAAGTCTATGGAAAAATTCCCACAGTAGGCATAGGGGAGATACATATCCCTACCCCCTTGCATGAATCCTATCTGCATATTCTGATTGAAAAAAGGAGGTAAAATGTGGGCGCATATCCTTACTTCAATAGAATAAATATTCTAGTTTATAATCGAGATAGAAAATGTGCAAGCTTATATCCCTACACACACTTTTCTATGATGAAAATATATTTTAGAAACAGCTGAATAACTTTTCAGGTATACTCCAGTGCTCTTGAAAATAAGGGTACAAACACACATTCTTATCCCTACATCGAGGACCGCTCAATACTCTAATCATCATGAAAAAGTGGTTGTACTAAAGTAATCACACACTCTTGCTCCCATCCTGGAGTATTATTGGCATATTCTGATAAAGGATGAGGCATCATACTTCGATCATACTCTCATTCCAACTGGGGATCCCTAGGTGAGAGCATCACATGCCTTTGGATAGGTGCACATCCCTTTCGAAAAATTCCAATGGCATATTCTAAAGGCCCGTGATAAGGTTAATATCCCCATTATGGTTGGGGATCCCCATGTGAGAGGGGCATAAGCCTCAGGACAGGCTCATATTCGTATCCAATAAGTTTAACATCATACTCAAAAGGTCCAAGATCAGGCATATATCCCTATTCTGGTCAGGGATGACCAAGTGATAATGTCATAATCCCCAGGATAGGCTCATATTACTATCAGTGAATTTTACTGGAATATCCAGTACATCACAGAAACAAGGTGAATATTCCTACATCTGCTGACAAATGACTATGCCAACATCATTCCAAGGCTATAAAAAAGTAGTCCCATATTCCTTCCCTATTCTGTATGTCCTTCGGCATATTCTAGTAGTGAATTAAAATTCACAATGGGATCACATTCATGTTCCAACTAGGTCTCACCAAGTGCGGATGGAACATGCCTTGGGGAAATCTCATACTCCTATAAAAAAAGATTGGAAGAATATACCTATGGATTGGGATTTAGAACATACTCTCATCTTGATCGAGGCTCTCCAAGTGGGAATAGAATATACCTCAAGACAGGCCCATATTCCTGTCAATAATGAGATATATTATTGGGTTATTCCAATAGCTTCTCAGTTATGAGATCATACTCCTATAGCATCAGATGGTTATATACAGGTTTCAGAAACTGTTATATAGTATGATCATATCCCTACACAATCCCAAAAGGAAGGTTAGTTTATTTTGACCATGACATAGAACATGGACCATATTCCTAATGTGTTTAGTGTTGGTGTCCTTGAGGTAGTTCAAGACACATTCTCAACACCATGACTGTTCGTTGACTCTTCTATCTAAGTGGAAGTAGAGTACTTTCATTACCATGATAGTCCTCCTTGTGGTAGTGAAGATATGAATTGCAGGGACTCTACTCCTGACATCCACCATGGTCAACCTCCCCATGATGATATCGACCAGAGATAAGGAAGTCCTCCCCTTTCCTAGAACACATCACATAGAGGGGTTTCCAAAACTCTTACAACTTCATAAATAGAGTTGCTCGAAACATCGTGGTCAACTATATATAGTTTCCCATCAACTTCCATCAACAATCCACTCTTGTTAGAAGGTGACCATCAGATCCATCTTCTATGGTCTTATCAGATGGAGGCATGTAAGACTAATGAGGAGGAGGCTGACATTGACATGTGGATAGAGTTAGTCGGAAATAAACTCCCCATCATGTTCTAACCCCTCTCTAATTCGGATTATGAGATCCCAGATGAGTTAGGAAAGGAGTGCATGTCGTATCTACACAAAAAAAATGTGGTAAAATCATCAGTAGCTAATTTCTAGAAACCTCCCTTATCTAGGATATGAGGGTCACCTTCAGACAATCAAAATACTCAATTTTCATGTCAATCAGGCCTCTATCTTTGTGTCCTGAGATCCAAAACTAGAAAAGCACAGCACAAATATACAACATGCATTCCACCATTACATCATGACACATCGGGATCTAATATCTGAATCCACATAATTTATCAGCATTCAAGGATAGGTACAATATGGATAACTACACTTTTCTACACACCTGGAACAATAGAACCCCTCTGATTCAGCAACATGTAATGTTATAACCTTTGGAAAAAATTGGGGTCGCACTACTAGAAAAACAGCTATTTGCGACGGGCTAGTTGCGACGGGATCCCGTCGCAAATGGCTTTTTGCGACGGGACCCCGTCGCAAATAGCCCGTTGCTGAAAACGCCGTCGCAACTACACTTATTTGCGACGGGCCCGTCGCTATAGCGGTTTATTGCGACGGGCATTCTCCCCGTCGCAAATAGTATTCCGTATTTTTGTAAAAACTTTTAAAAACGTTTTTGCGACGGGACCCGTCGCAAATACCTTTTGCGACGGTATTGTCGCAAATACTATTTGCGACGGTACCGTCGCAAAAACGTTTTTAAAAAAATAAAAAAATATTAATAATACTAGTATTTGCGACGGGCATCGCATCCCGTCGCAAATAATATTGATAGTATTTGCGACGGGTCCCGTCGCAAATAATATTTTTTAAAAAAAATAAAAAACTATTAATAATATTAGTATTTGCGACGGGTATAGTATCCCGTCGCAAATACTATAAAAAAATAAAAAAAATAAATTTTTAATAAATTATTTTAATGAATATAATAATAGAATTATAATTTACAAATGAAAATAATAAATTATTTTAATTACTATAATAATAGTAAAATTATAATTCAAAAATAAAAAATAATAGAATATTAATAAATGATTTAATTAATATAATAATATTACAATTATAATTCATAAATACAAAAATATTAATAAGTTATTTTAATTAATATAAAAATAATAGAATTATTTTACATTCAAATATTAAAATAATTCAAGTATTACAAAAAAAATAATTAAATTATAATATTATAAAATTTTAATATATATATAAAATTTAATATTATAAAATATAAATAATATTATTATTCATATTAATATTGTTATTTAAAAATATAATATTATTAATATTTTATAATGAGACAGAAACTACGAATAGAAAAAAAAAATTTGATTTCTCAAATTTTATAACTGAAATACAAAATCTAATCTGAAGGAGGGGGGGGAGGTGGGGGATCTGCAGATGGTGGTGGAGGAAACTCCACCCCTAAAGCATGAGTGAGTCGGCGCATGTACTCCATCTGCTCCTGATGCTGCTGCTGCCACCGCCTCGTCTGCTCCTCGTACAGCTGCTGCTGGCGTCGACGCTCCTCCTCATGCTGCTGACGAATCTGCTCCTGCTCCTGTCGGAGACTCTCTATCTGTGCAGTCTGAGATCGCAACTGATCCTCATACTGTGTAGAAAAAGATGCACGAGCTCCTCTCGAGCTGGACGCCGACATCGCAGCACTGCCATAATAATCTCCGGGAGTCAGTCGAGAGCCGATACCAACTACCCGGCCCTTCTCGAAAGCATACTGGGTGGCCTGCATCCATGCCGCCTCATCAAACTGATTATCGTTAATTATTCCTAATTAATACTAATTATTGGTAATTAATACTAATTATTGGTAATTAATACTAATTATTGGTAATTAATACTAATTATTGGTAATTAATACTAATTATTGGTAATTAATACTAATTATTCCTAATTAATACTAATTATTGGTAATTATTACTAATTATTCCTAATTAATACTAATTATTCGTAATTATTCCTACTTATTGTTAATTATTCCTAATTATTACTAATTATTGTTAATTATTCCTAATTATTACTAATTATTGTTAATTATTCCTAATTATTACTAATTATTGGTAATTAATACTAATTATTGGTAATTAATACTAATTATTGGTAATTAATACTAATTATTGGTAATTAATACTAATTATTCCTAATTAATACTAATTATTCCTAATTAATACTAATTATTGGTAATTATTACTAATTATTCCTAATTAATACTAATTATTCCTAATTATTACTAATTATTGTTAATTATTCCTAATTATTACTAATTATTGTTAATTATTCCTAATTAATACTAATTATTGGTAATTAATACTAATTATTGGTAATTAATACTAATTATTGGTAATTAAGACTAATTATTGGTAATTAAGACTAATTATTGGTAATTAATACTAATTATTTGTAATTAATACTAATTATTCCTAATTAATACTAATTATTGGTAATTAATACTAATTATTCCTAATTAATACAAATTAATCCTAATTATTCCGAATTATTACTAATTATTCCTAATTATTACTAATTATTCCTAATTATTCCTAATTATTGTTAATTATTCCTAATTATTCCTAATTATTGTTAATTATTCCTAATTATTACTAATTATTGTTAATTATTCCTAATTATTACGAATTATTGGTAATTAATACTAATTATTACGAATTATTGGTAATTAATACTAATTATTGGTAATTAAGACTAATTATTGGTAATTAAGACTAATTATTGGTAATTAATACTAATTATTGGTAATTAATACTAATTATTTGTAATTAATACTAATTATTTGTAATTAATACTAATTATTCCTAATTAATACTAATTATTTGTAATTAATACTAATTATTCCTAATTATTCCTAATTATTGGTAATTATTACTAATTATTCCTAATTAATACTAATTATTCCTAATTATTCCTAATTATTACTAATTATTCCTAATTATTCCTAATTATTACTAATTATTGTTAATTATTCGTAATTATTGTTAATTATTCCTAATTATTACTAATTATTGTTAATTATTCCTAATTATTACGAATTATTGGTAATTAATACGAATTATTGGTAATTAATACTAATTATTGGTAATTAATACTAATTATTGGTAATTAATACTAATTAGAGGTAATTAATACTAATTATTGTTAATTATTGGTAATTATTACTAATTATTCTTAATTATTGATAATTATTAGTAATTAAATGAATAATTATCAATAATTAGAAATAATTACCAATAATTACAAATAATAACATTATTAATATATTTTATTATTAATATTAAAATAATATAATTTTCTAATTTATATACAGTTCTTTTTTCATCTGTGCGTTTTCTATCTCCACATACAAATAATACATGTGAAGACAGCAAACACACAGATGAAAAAAGAACTGTATATATATAAAAAATTATATTATTTTAATATTAATAATAAAATAAACTAATAATGTAATAATGTTCTTATTCTTAATTATTGGTATTTATTACTAGTTATTAATATTTATTCTTAATTACTAAAAATTATTACTAATTATTCCTAATTACCATATAAACAATTAAAAATAATTAAATTACAACTAATTAATAATAATAAAAACTAATAAAAAATTAAAAATAAATAAAAAATTAAAATAAAGATAAATACCTTGAAAATTGATCTGTTCTGATCGTTCTTCAAAACTTTAATATCGGCTCCGGAGAAAAAACTTAAACTAGAGAAAAACTCAACTCTAGAAATATGATTCTGAGAGAGAGAGAAGATAAGGAATGAGAATGAAATGAAAAAAACGGATGGGGGTATTTATAGGTTAGATTAGTTGCGACGGGCTCATTTGCGACGGGATTCCCGTCGCAACTAGTATTATTTGCGACGGGACCCGTCGCAAATACCTTAGCCAACATTTATTACGGTCAACCGGTAAATAGTTATTTGCGACGGGTCCCGTCGCAAATAACCCTCTGCCGACATAGTATTTGCGACGGGGGAATATTCCAGTCGCAAATACCATTTACCGCCGCCGGTTATTTGCGACGGGAATATTTCCCCGTCGCAAATACGTTTCCCGCGATTTGGCGCGCATCGCGGGAAAACTATTTGCGACGGGTCCCCGTCGCAAATACGTTTCCCGCGATTTGGCGCGCATCGCGGGAAAACTATTTGCGACGGGGAAAAAAATCCCGTCGCAAAAGCCTCCTTATTTGCGACGGGAAAATACCCCCGTCGCAAATAATTTTTTAACATGACTATTTGCGACGGGATTTATTCCCGTCGCAAATAACCCGTCGCAATTGCTCATTTTTCCCGTAGTGTCGGATAATTATCTAGATATTTGGTCACTAGAAGGGAATTACCCCACCTCAATGATTCCAAAACATCATGAATAGAGGGGTGGGATAGAAAAAAGGACTTCCAATTGGTCCTGTAAAATCAATAAGAATAGGTTTCATACTTAAAAATAGAAGGTACAATCAACCATACAACTTCTCCTGAAAAATGATTCCTTCCATGGGATGCCATCACACCCATCTCCCACATGAACACAGCTTCACCATATCAAATGATCCATAGTAGTAGCTACCATATCAACTATCTAGGAGCATACCCAACACACCGGGCTAGGAGAATAACCACCGCTACCTCCAACTATCATATCATTAATTCTTGAGAGGATTCCAAACACATCAGTAATAGTTTTAAGCAATCATAATCCAAATCAGTTGGGGTATTTTATATCTCAATCACCATCACCAATATCTTCATCCCCTGAGAGGACACTAGACACATCAACGGTGATTCCAGATAAGCCTCATATCGCTGGGCTGGGGGAATTTATATCCTCATGCCTATCCCATGGGTCATCAAATCCCTGATTGGAATCATTGGCTCCTCAGACATGGGACCAATCCATTCCAATTGTATCCCTTAATGACCCATACCCCACAAGGATGGTGTCATTTTAATCATTATCATCACCATATAGAGAATCAAACTTCTCTAGGTTGGGAGGGAAACACTCAATGTCCCACTTATCCCTCCCACTGCAAGGAAAACCTCTGTTGGTTGGGGCCTGTATGCTAACAAAAACTAGAAACTCCCACAAAGTCATTCTTCATAGGACGAGGTGGGAGAAGTGTATGGAAAATGAGAAATGGACCCACTAGGATCGCAAGACAAAATGGCCCAATATGTCTAAGGATTCAAACAACAACCCCAATGAAGGTAGTGTAGAATCATCCTATTGTGTTGTAATTAACCACACAAACACTATTGCCTGATACACCTCTATTATTGTCGTCACTGTCAAAATGATAGAAATTGATCTAGACACAAATATAGAGGGTCGCAACATGGAAAATTTACCCTGAGAGGAGGGTGATTTGGATGCACCAACTAAGGTTGTATGCCCACAGAACCAAAGAATGCTCTAAAATCTAGCCCTGCTGAATAACGAGCTACCAACAATCAAGAAGAACACTTCCACAGAAAAAGTGAAAGGTGTGGATACATCTCAATCATCATTTAGAAGAGTTGAGATTCCTTCCTTGGAGGAACAACTATCATAATTTGAGAGATAAATACAAACTCTTTGGAAACTAAATGAGGAGCTACTCAAGGGAAATATTCCCACTAGGTATTTTCTTTAGGCATAGACCAATATTCTATCTCCCATAGCTGATCTTCCAACAAGATCAGTATCTGAGCATCAGAATGGCTCTAGATTTAGACAACCAGTCTACATAAATGAGGAAGTCAAAAATGATCATGACTTCCCTCTGTTGAAACAACAACCTATCCCTTGTCATGGAAATCATTCAGTCATACGAATAATTGAGAATTAGAGGGAGATAAAAGAGATAACACCTCATTGGCCCCCACCCACTCCCTATAGATGATAGAAGGCTCAGAAATAAGTTCCCCAAGAGTTGCTTAAAATCATCAAGTCCTTGGATACTCTAATGGAATACACAGAAGAGTGACACACACCTATGCAACCTGAGTGGAAGCCATATCCAAAATTGGGGGATGATATAAATTCCATATAAATCCATTAATCCTTCCTTTTCTACATTTTATGGTGCATGAAACCCTAAAAAACATATCACACACTTCATATCCCAATGTGGACCAATGATGGGTCCTCAAGATCAACAGGAGGCAAAAATGATGAGGTGCTTCCTATAGGATTTAATAGGGTTGGCCTATGTTTGGTACAATAGCCTACCAGTAATATCCATTATGAGATAGGAAGACCTTCATCATTAGTTCTTTATCGGTTTAGCTCCACGATAAGAACGAAAACAATTTTCTACCTAAAAAATTGTAAGAAATGTGAGAACAAGAGGGTGTCTAAATTCTTAGAAATATGGAAGGTCTTAACCTATTCTCTCAGCATCTCTCTCCAACAATATAAACTTATGGAACTCTATGCTAAAAACCTCAATGATGAGTTGCAGATACCGATGATCATCATGAAGTATTAATGTGGGTTCTGATAGTCCATTGAAATAACATAATGTCTTTATGAGGATATTCAGTGAACCCAATCGAAAACTTGGATGATGACCATAGTATAAGGGAAAATACTAGACAAAGTAGAAGCTATAGTTTTCACCCCTAATCCAATAGTAGTTCCCATATAGGCACCTAGGTATGCTCCAAACCACCCAACACCTCATGTTGAACAATGACTACCATAGAATCTCTCTCGGCTAGAAACATAGAGAAATCATGGTCTCCTGGGATTTGATTAATATATGAATTAAGTATACTCCTTCAAAAATGAAAAAGTCTTCGGTTATTTCTTGGCCTCTAAGGACAATAACCTACTCAAGCTTCCACATCCAAGAAAGCCTGATGAGGTCAACCTCACCGACTATCTTGGCTACTTCACTTACCATATAAGACAAGGTCATAATATCTAGGATTTATTTTTCTTAAATGATTTACTTCATGGAATGTTTGAATAAAGAGGGGTGGAATTAGACAACTCAAGAGATTAGGTTGCTTTCATTACAATCGTCTAGTCAGAAGAAGAGGATGGTTGTGAGAATGTTCCTGCTAGGCATGCACAAATATTTGACAACTAGATGGATCAAAAAACAGTTGATCGATCTCATTCCACCCTGAAAGAATAGTTGTGCGGAGCCATGATATCTCTTTGACCTAATAAAGAAATATCAAAAGTACCTTCCAAAGGTGGATATGACCATCAGAAGCAGGAAGAAACGAAAAATGAGGAATCATATTCTACTCCAACTCAAGCCCTGAATCTTGCATATTTCTTCCTGGAAACATCCACAACATGGGCACTGCCCCACTAAATGGAATCCTCGTCAGATGAATAGATATTATTTGGTTCTATCAATATGATACACTTGGTATACACCTTATATTATGATGATTATTCCCCCAAATATGGTTTTCCCACACATAACCAGGGTACGGGACCAACTTGCACCAAAATTGAGGATACAAGGGACAATATAGGTGTGGTAGGGCCCAATATTCTGATAATATCCCCATAGAATACATATATGTGGATAAAACTCATAGTAAATCACTATAAGGGACCCAATAGAGGAAAGGAGGTTCCCTAGATTCCTCCAACAGTAGCCCACATCTGATTATCCTGTATAACTACCTAGAGGGGGTTCAATCAATCAACCTAGAAAACGGGAAGGGTATGCATGACCTGCACCGCTAGTAGAATATGTCCCCTTGACTTCTGAACAAGACTCAGTTCCATCCACCTCAAATTCCTCAACTCCCGAACCACATTCCTAATTGAATCCCCATATTTGGAAGCACTGACCTTTGGCATAATAGTACATTGATATGGAATAACTTGATATAGTCCCATCCATGTTCTCAATCCTCAATGTGCTATTTATGTCGAAATAACTCCAGGAGGCACCTGTTTATGACCTCCAGAGCCCACATAAGTTATAGATAGAAGTAAATGCATCTGAGGTCTATCGAGTGGAGACTATGTCCTCAGAATGTCATAACGTCATCTCATTCACTGATCAAGATTAGAAAGATTCCATCCAATGTAATATCATGCCTCTATATGTTTCAGGAAGACTCAATAATGTCAATGTTTAAAGGGTTATGATTGATAATGTATCTGGGATCAATCTCATTCCAGTATGAACCCTCTGATGTATGGGATATGGATAAGGGGACTTATCTCCAACAAAGCTGACCATCCAAGGGTATGATAAGAGTGAGAAAAGACTCATCAAGAAGGTCAAACATGAAGAACAGTTTGGATAACTCATGTATAACACTAAGTTCATGGTTATTCAAAAAGACTCCACATATAATTTCATGCTCGGGAGGCCTTGGCTCCATAGCCACTTGGCAGTACCATCAACATTCTATTACAGTCTGAAGTACCCCATCGATGGAAATTCATGCACACTACTTGATGACAAATACCCCTTCGATACTTGAGAAGTGATGTGGCCTTTAAAACACTAGTTTTTCCACATCATTTTAATTAATTTTTATTAATTTAATTACTTATTTTAACACTTTTTAATAAATAATGACCCTTATATAATTTTATCACTAAATTTATTAATTTATCTATTTTTACAAATAATTGTGTATTATAAGCTTTAAAATAGTTAAATTATTCCTAACCTTAATTTAATAGCATTACTACTTCTTATTAAGTAAGGTATTCTTGTCTGCATAGTTAATAATTTAACATTAAATAATTAATTAAGTTTGCTTTTTCATATAATCAATGTGGTCTTAATTTAATAATGTATGTATTAAAAATTAATTATCATGTCTTTTTATAATTCATTAATTACTAATTAAGATTTTGAAACAAACTAAATATATTCAAGCTTTATAATTTTATGTCTTAACTTAATTCAATTGTCCAATAAAATTATAATTATAAGTCTATTTTAATTAATTTAGTTTGTTAAAGCATCATTAACATAACTTTGTAATTTAATTAGTTAAATATTAAATGTTACTTTAATCTTTAATTAGTTAGTTTCTTTTTAATTTTAGTTTTAATTTTGTAGGAATGTAATTTTTACTAATTGAAGTCTTTAATAACTTAACATAAGTTGAATTGGTTTTATTAATTTATTTAAGTTTATGCTGTATTTAATTTTCAATTATTTTAATTAAGTTTTATTTTCAATTAATTATTTCATTCAGTTTTAATTTAAGTTTTAACTCATTTTATTCACTATGTTTATTTTGCAGGTAAACGGTTTCACTCCCTCCGGTCGCACCGTAAATTCTTGTCACGGACGCACCGTGACCTTTTTTTCTGACTCACCAATTCCCACCTCACAGACTCACCGTGACATCCTTTACTCCACGCGCTGGTTTAGAACTGTCTCACTGTGAGGGTTAAAACGGACTCACCGTGACACTCCTCATGGACGCACCGTGAAACCCTCTAAGTTGTCTCACCGTTTGCAGCAACATCACGCATTGATCCTCCTTTCACCCGTAACCTCTACTATCGTTTCCTCTCCAGTGCTCTGGAAGGATGGTGCTACCAATCTACTCAATATCCACAACCTTTCACACCATTTTCACCATCTTCTCCGAATGGATCCACAACAACTCAAGACCATAGGATCAAAGTAACTAAAAATACAGACCAGGACCAGTTTCAGACTCAAATCACATGCAATTCACACAAATCAAAACCTCAAAACCAATTTCATTTTCGGATTTGAAATAGAAGAAGTCCCTGTTGCACCTCTTGTTACTTTGTTCCTCTTCCGAGTCTGATCCAGCACATCCTTCACCTGAGATTTCGGGGCTTGCTGCTGCTGGAGTTGTCGAGTCGTCGCGAGAAGATCCGAGTTGTCCGCTGCAGCTGATGATCTTTGTTTTATACTGCACGAGGAGCAGCAACCGACCTCCGTTGAGTAGTTCGGGAGGATCTGTCCGCCGTGATGAAGACCACCGTGCTGCTGGACCAAGACAGCCACCGCGCCGCTTCTGATGGAAGTGTTTCACCGCTGAAGGCTGAAGCCAAGATATTGCGCCTCCTGTAGAAGACCGCGCCACCACGGCTTGCACAGGAAGAGGTCGTCGGTCTCTCCTTGGGGAGAAGCCAAACCCTATCCCCCCTTTGGCTGTGCGCCAAATTTGGGGGGGATGAATATAAAAACTTAAAAACATAAACTAATTTAAAACATAAAAAATATGATAATAAAAGTATTATAAAAGTAAAGTAAAAAGAAAAAAAGAAAAAAAAGTAAAATTAAATAATAAAAGTAAAGATAAAGTAACCTAAATTTACATAAAAGTTGACTTTAACTAAGTCAAATTAATATAAAGTAATTTATAAAAGTTATAAATTTAAAACAATTATGTTATTGATGAAAAGATTAATTATAAATTAAAATATAAAACTAAATTAATAATAAGTTTTAACAATTAATTAATCTACTATTGATAGTATAAATATATAATTAATGAAAAATATAAACAAACTATAAAATATACTTATTAATTTAAAATATTTAAAACATAAAGTATTAAATTCTAATTATTAAAATAAACAAATTAATGAATTAATTTATCAATTTAATTTCTTTAATAGTAATAATAAAATTATTAATATAACTATATTACTAAATTTTTAATTACTTATTTACTTATGTTGTGAAATTTTAATGATTCAGTTAGATCTGATTAACTTAAAAATTAGTAATTAATATTTATATTCATTAATTTAATTAAATCAACAGCGTTTGATAAATTTATAATTATGTTTTATAAATGTAAATAATAATCTTCAATTGAGATATTTATTAATTTACTTTATTTAATTATTAATGATTAAAAATAACATTTAACTTTAATATTAACCTTTTTTCTTTCTTGCGTCCTTATTTATTTACTTGTCTTGCTTATTTAATTTTGCAGGTTCATTCAAAAGAAAAAACATGTCTAGGTACATTCAACTAACTCAGCTGGAGTTAGTTATGTGAGAAAAGTTAGGGCGACGTGCTTGTCGTGAACACACACACGTGTGCGGTGAAAAAGTTAAGGATGAATTCAAGTCGGTGGAAACCGAGTGGTGATAAGCAGCAGATGACGGAGGACATAAAAATAGATCAGCAGCAGAATTTTGGAGGGAATCTCATTTTATTTATTCCACGATCACATCCATCTTGAAGAGCGAAGACTCCCGGGAGCATCATTGGAGATGATCAAGGGACGAGGAGCCCGAGAATAGAGCATCACAAAGGGAGTTCTTTTCCCTCATTGTACTTTATATCACAGTACTCTGTAATCGATTGTTTTTCATTGCATAAATCAATATGATCAATGAATTAATTGCTTAGCTCGAGAATTCAATTCTATTAGTTAATATTTTAGTCTTCTTCATTCACACTACATTTTTAGAATCATATTCAATTGGCGATATTGAATAATGATTCTCTGTTTAGTTGTTTCACACATCAAATGTTTTAAAAATTCATAAATTCAAGATCTACTGGAGAGGTGGCTCTTGAATGCATTTATCGAAGCGTAAATGTCTTAAACTATGGAAATTTACGACGAGTTTATTTTCCACTGTTATCCTTTTCTTACTGTCAAACAGTTTGACTGATTTTGGAGTGGTGAGCTCCTAAAATCAGTTTTTCTGTGTGTTGAGTTTCATGGCGAGGGATACTTTTCACCTTTTTCTTGAGGTGTGATTCAGTAGTGCAGTGGAGAAGATATAATTTTTACCAGTAGATTTGGAATTCTTGAGTATTACTTTTGGTCTGCTCCTTAGACCTTGCTGCTTATTTTAGTATTTTGTCTTTCATGTTAGATTTACTGTAGTTCTTAGTTCATCAGTATTTTTGTAATCGATTTAGTCTCTTACTTAAAGAAAAGTAAATTTTTTTGAAAAGTTAAGAAAACTTTAAAGAAGTTTTCCTCATTGCTGACAACAATGAGGTTTTAGTTTTAAAACCTTAGAATTTACTCGTCTGCCTTCTCTGTGGATCGACCCTGCACCACTATGCTAATGTAAGTTAATAAATGTAATTTTGAGGGCCGTGACGACCATCAGCTTCCATCAAAATTTTGCGCCTTTTCTGGGGAAGGCACGCACTGAGAGTCTAGGGTTTGAAAAATATAAAAAAACAATTTAAAAAAAACATAAAAAAATCATATATAAAAAAACTGTTTAAAAAAAACTGCTTTCAACTAGAACCTACTGTTTGTGTTGTTATTGAAAAATCTGCTTCACTATGAACTGTTGTGTGTTTAATCTCATCTAGTTTTGATTTAAAAATGGATGTTAATCAGAATTGGAATCAATCAGGACCTTAATGTGTTTGTTGTAGATATTATGGACATACTTCCTGGCAGTGTGTCTATAACCTGCCACAACAGGATTTTTTACATTGAAGAAAATGAAAAATATGAGTTTTTTCCTGACACCCTATCTAAAATAGAATTAATTTATTCCAAATTGGATACTAGGGTGGAAAAAATTAATAATTGTTTAACTCAAACCCATGAGATTAAACTTAGAGATTCTTAAGAGCAAGATCAAAGAATGAAAAGATTAGAAACCATGCTCTTGGAATTACAACAAAGGGTTAAAGAACAAGAAGAATTTGAAGAAAATGAAAAATAAAATGTGTATAAAAGATTTGAAAATCATGTTGAAGAAGAGAGTGACTGTGAAATTGGGCAACAAAACATCCATTTTGAAGAATCTGAAACTGTTGAACCAAATCTGGAAATAACTGGCTCACTGAATCAAGAGAATAACATTGAAAATCATAAAAACAGCTTTAATGGTGTTGAGTTAGACAATTTTGAAACTGAATTAAAACAGATTGAAAAAGATAGCCCAGTTATTTTCATCATCCCTTCTTTAGAGAAAAATCATTGTTTTAGGAGTTTTGAAAAGGAGGTCACTCGGGTTGAAGATATACTTAAAAATGAAAACTTTAATGTTAAAAACTCTTCACCCAATCTTTCTGAAATTCTGAACAATGAGCCTGAACTTGAAATTGGGAATAATCTGGATGAGAACATTAAACTGGAAATCACATAATCTCAAATCTTTGAACCTAAACTGAACACTTCTCTTTCACATTTTGAACCTGTAAACCCAATAATATCTGAAATGATGTTAGATGATTTAGAGGATGAGGGAATGATATTTGAAGAAAGTTTAAATGACGATCTTTCATCTTCCTTTTCTCAGATTTATTGTTTGATAGAAACTGAATGTACTGAAATTGAAAATAGTGTTGATATAAATGGGAGTAATTGTTTAAATTTGATCAATCTTGAACATGACTTTTTTTAAGCTGAATTGAACATTACTTCCCCTGATTTGAACTTTTTGGAACACACTACAAACTTGGTTTTAGAAAGTGAACCTTTTGAATTCGAATTTTAAAAGGAGGTTGAGCACACACTAGATGATGGTTGCAGATTTGATTTGATAGAAGCAGTAGATGTTCAGTGTGATTTAACAGGTGATGATCTTTTGGAAGATATTTACAACATTATTAGATTTGAACCTGTTAGTGATAAAATAAATTCTCTTCCTTGTCTGTCACTTCCATCCTCAACTGTGAAGGGTGATAAGCCTTCTCATGATACTGATAGTAGTCTAGAGGGAGAATAATTCTTGAGTTTTAATGTTCAAGATTCTATTCAGAACTTTATTGAATCCTTTCTTGAACCTACTATTCAAGATTTTCCCATTTGCACCCTTGATTGTGTATATGTTGGTGTTGAAGTTAAAGAAGATGGATTTGAAGACAATTCTACACCTTTTGAAGCACCTAGTTCTATGTTTTCCCTTCTTTTGAATTCAAATCTTGAAAAATCTGAACCAAAACTGGAAGAGGTTAACATTATGATCTCAACTGTCAAATGGTGTTTCTTAGGAATTTTTATAAGCTATGAGAGTTTTGTTGTGCTAAGTCTTCAAGTCCACAATTTTCATTGTTCCGTTAAAAGAAAATGGGCCAAGAACATGTGGTGGTTCCTATTAAGGAAACCACATCCACCTAGTGACTATAGTTAGTTTCTAGGTGAGTCTGGCTGGGGACTTTAAACAAAACACTGCATGGGAGGCAACCCATGGTTTTTCTTTTGTTAATAAATAAAATATTGTGAATAAATAATGTCTAACTGATGACTTTATATTCAGTGCTTCATGAGAGTCAACCCATGTTCTTTCTTTTGTGTTTACTTTTATTTATGTTCTTGTTTTACTTTCAATAAAGTTCTGCTATGATTCCTTCTGTTTGCACTGTCTATGCTAGTTATATATTCATTGTTCTCATGCTCGGTGTTTTTAGGATGCTTCTGCTGTCATCTAAGGAGTGGAATTCCCATAGTCATTTTTGGACAAGAAATTAGTCAGGGAAGTATTTCAACTTGGTGCATTCATTTTTCTGCTCTTGTTTTTTTTAACAAAATCTTTCTTGCTTAAAAAAATCTTCTTTTAAAAAAAAAAACTTTTGTTGCATGTCACTTTGTAAATATAAAAATCTGCATGTGTTTGTTGTTGTAAACATAATTTCATTGATATTAAAAACTCTTAATTCTTGAACTTAAGTGTAGGGGGTTCATGTAGTCTGAAAAATATTGTTTTGAATCTGCTTGTATCTTTGAGGTGTTTAGCATGAACTTTGTCAACTATATTGAACATTTTATTGAACTCAATCTGTTAAAATGCTTTCAACCAAATCACATTGCACTTACACATCACATGTTATCTTTTGAGATATATTGAAAATTTTACACTGGACTTAAATTTTAATGTTTTTACTTTTCTAATGAACCTGCTGATTATTTATTTATTGTGGAAAACTGTTATTTTTGAACTTCATTGAGACCCTTATACATGTCAAAAATCTTCTTAATTGAAAATCTATTTTGAACCACAATTGATTAATTGTTCTTCTCTATATTTAGAAGTCAACTTTGGGGACAAAGTTGGGTTTTAAGTGTGGGGGAGGGGGTCAATTCTTGACTGTGCTAAACTGTGCTTTAATGTAATCCCATCAATTCTCACTGCAAATTCAATTTTTTTGTTAAAAAATGGATAATTTTTTTTTTCAAAATTCTTGCATAATTTTAGGCTTTACACTCTTCTCAATTGGGTATTGCCTTAGGAAAAGTTCCTTACTTGTAGTTAAGAGCTATTTGGGTCTGAAATTAATGAGTTTTGATGATTTCTGAATGATATTGCTTAGTGATTTGATGGAAATTTGGTTTAGTAACAATTTCTAATTGTGACATGGGTAACCTTTTTGTGGAACTATGATCTTAAATCTTGGAACTGGAAGTTTGATTCTGATTCTAGGGGCCTCATTCATTTTTTTAATTATTAAAAGTAGCTACTTTAATGAGCCAATGTAAATGAATTTTATATAAATCTTTTGAAATTGGAGTAATTTGGGCATCTGGGATCCCACGGTGAGTCTCTGAGACCCTAGATGCTGGGTGCGTTTCTGTTTTCTATAAGCCCTCTATTCACTTTGAATAAGGGCATTTCACAGTTCCTAGCACAATGATACATGGCTTGGGTTAAATAAATAAAGTGTCTAGGGTCAAAAATGGGCTCATTAAGGTGAGGGGAATGATGAACGCCAAATGAAGAAGGGATCAATTGATTTATATGGAAATCATTTAGGTTGTATCAAAAAGGTGATTCACAAAAAAAATGGAACCTAGGTGAAAAGTCAGAGTACAAAGTTCCTTGGTTAAGATCTTAATTCCATTGATGTTTTACCTCATGTCATTCTTGGACTTAGAACTTAAGCCTGAATTGAAATGAGTCACTAAGCAATACCACATTTGAGGCATGACACTTCCATTTCTTGTTGATTCACTGCTCTTTTTCACTACCATTGAGTAATTGTCCTAAGCAAGATTCATTTGACCAATTTATTCTCTGAGTCTAGTGAAATCCTTTAGTTCCTCTGCTGAAAGTGCTGGACATGTTACAGTTTGATCTAAATCATAAATATAATTTACTGTTTTTCAAAGAAAATAAAACATGGTATTTTTGATGACAAACAAGAAGCCACATATATTGAAGCATATTTATACAGGAAAGGAGGTGAAAACCTAATGGAAGATGATGATATACAGTTTGCAGCTCCTAATGGATTGGGGACTGCCCCTATGAATCACCAGAGTATGCTCGATAGTGACTATGTGCTCTCTATAAATCTAGTCTAGGTAGAAGATCTAATCCTAGAGGTTCTAACCACTCCTATCCTCAGTGACAATGTAAAATGAAATCAACTCGGTCATCTATCTGTGATGATACAGATTGAAAGGGAAGATAATGTATTTTCTAATTGCCTCCCTCACCCAAAAAATGATAGAGAAGCCCTCAGATTTCTAGATTCATATGAAAATGCATCCATAGAATCATAATTCTATGAATATGAGGATGATATTAGGAATTCCCCTTCATCATTAGAATAAAGAATCTACACCACCATTTATGAGACCATGGAAATAAATCTTAGAACAAAATAAGACCTTATGCCAACTCTGATTAGTGCTTCCATGACCCTCAAAGATAAAGAGATGCACATTGCATTTCTAAAGCAGTACTGATATGTGTTCCCCAAGAACTATACAGAAATTCTCATACTGAATCTAGATGTGGATATGCATCCTCTTGGACTACCCAATGAGCATAAAGAATTTAAGCATGCATCCATAAGGATTCACCCCTCTCATGTCACCAATGTAGAGGAAAAATATGACATGTTGATCAAATACAACTTTGTTCGGGAAGTGAAACACCCATGATGGCTTTCCAACGTCATCCCTATCAGAAAAAAGAACAAGAAGATTAGGGTATGCATTGATTTTATAGTCCTTAATTGGAATTTCCCAAAGAACAGTTTCTGATTGCTGATCACATAACTCTTGATCAATGGTACTGCAGTCTTCCAAGAACTTTCCTTCATGTATAGGTACTCAGGGTACAATCAAATCAATATTTCTCCCAAATATGAAGAAGTCACTACTTTCAAAGCACCTAAAGGGATATTATACTATCAGGTCATGCCCTTTGGATTAAGGAATGATGAAGAATCATATCATAACTCTATGCATCACATCTTTAATCCATTCCAAGTAAGGATAACCGAGTGTTATGTTGATGACTTGGTTATTAAATCTCAACAGCGATGTGATCACTTCATGGTTCTCTGGAAAATTTTTGACAATATACAATAACACAAACTAAATATGAATCTGTAAAAATGTTCTTTTGGAGTGACATCAGGAAACTTCCTTGTCTTTTTTGTGTTCCAATACGACATTGAGGTTGATCAAGAGAAGATTAATGCTATTTTCTCAATTTCATGCCCCAAAAATATCATATAACTAAGGGGACTCCAAGTGGGACTCACCGAAATTCAGCAATTCATATCCAACCTTATTCAAAAACCTCTCTCCTTCACCAGGCTAATGGAGAAGGGAATCATCTATCAATGTGACGATGAATCTAAAAAATCCTTCAAAAGTATCAAGTTTTTTTACTCCATCCCACCAGTTTTGATGCATCTTGTGGAAGGGAAGCCAGTCATCTTACATGTGGCTACCATGGAACACTCACTAGCCACCCTCCTCTCACAAAAAAATTATGCAGGAAGTGAGAATAGTCTCTACTACCTTATCTGGATGATGCTAGGTATTGAGAGCATACATTTTTATGTCGAGAAGAACTTCCTTGCACTCATCTTTTTGGAGAAAAAGATGAGGCATTATTTCTAGCGCTAATAATTCCACATGGTTGTCTGTATTGATCTGATCATGCATATCCTTGTCCATACTATATTGACCAGGAGAATGGCCCAATGAGTGGTCATTCTATCGGAATATGAAATTCAGTTCATATCATAGATGTTAGTGAAAGGGTAACCCCTGGATGATTTCCTTGCAGCACATCATTCCCTAGAAAATACATAGAAAGACATCATGATTTTAGTGGAGGAGGTATTCTATTCCCCTAACACTACCTAAAAATGGGAGATATACTATGATGTCACATCCCAAATTCATGTCAGCACAAGGATGGAAAACTTAAAATTCAATCGGTTTGTTCTGTGAATTGTATTTGTTTCTCCAGACAAATTAGTTTTTCCCTACTCTTTTCCACTATCTGAAGGATACATAAATAATGAGGTAGAACACCAAGACATCATCCCAGGATTAGAACTACCCCAACAACTGCACATAGCCTGCATGAATATCAAAGGGGACTTTAAATTTTTGATAAAGAAAATAAATGGTGAATATTCTATTAAAAAGGGGTAATTATCCACTCTCACTAGAAACATCAAAGGATTTATGGCAGAATTCCCTTTTGATCTGACATTGAATCAGGTTCCTCAATCACAAAATGCTTGAGAAGACACATTGGATAATGAAGACACCATCCTAGATGACCCTAATCATGAGGAAACAATATTCTTTATCACACATTGAATAATGGTATCATAGATTTTCGTATGTGATATGGAAGAAATCAATCATTTCAAATCCATCCCAATGCATGATAAACCAATGAACACTCCTGGATGGATGGATCCCACAATTAGTTTTCCCTAAAATGATATTCTCATGATAGACCTAGTTAGAAGAGAACAGATTCAGCACCACATAGTGAACTTCACTCTGCATGATGGTCCAAATGAGAAAAAAGTCTTCTACAAGTGTTGATTTTATGGAATTCTACTTAGGTGCATAGCTGAAGGATAAATTTCAACCATCATGGAATAATTCCATACTGGATCTTGCAGCGCCCATCAATCTGTAACCAAGATCTCCCACCAAATTAAGAGGTTGGGATATTATTGAAAAACCATGATACAAGACTGTGTTGAATTCACCATGAAATTTCATTCATGCTAGATCCATGAAAACTTCATCCATCATCCCCTAGAATTTCTACATACAGCTAAATATTCATGGCCATTTTCCATTTGGGGAATTGATTTTGTGGATCCATATCCCCCAACCACAAATAAGAAGTTCAATTATATCCTTACTGAAATTGACTTATTTTAATAATGGTCTAAGGAAATACCCCTCAAGGATATCAGGATAAAGAATATCCTCAACTTCCTGAAGTCCCATATCTTCCCTAGGTTCAGAGTCCCTCGAAAAATATTGATGGAAAACAGCTCCAACTTATGTTCTATAAAATTTAAGAGATATACCAGGAGTTTAATATGGAGCCCAATCACTCATCTCACTGTTATGCAGTGGAAAATGGAAAGATATAGGCCTTCAATAAGAATCCATCAAATATAATTTATAATATGGAGAGAAAGGATAATAAGTATTGGCTGGACACAGTCCTCCATGATTTACGGGTCTACCGTACCACCACACATACTTCTAAACAAGCAATGCCATACCCATTGGTGAATGGGAACGAGGTAGTGATACCCATAGAGATATAACTTCCTTCACTCCAAATATCCATTTGTGGATACCTCTCACATGGTGAGTAGTTGAAAAGGATGATAGAAGAATTGGAATGGCTAGATGAGAATAGATTATGCACACTACGCAACCTAGAGGTCCATCAAAATTAAATAGAATGATACTTTAATAAAAAGGTCCACCTTCATTCATTCCTCTAAGGAGAAATGGTGTTGTCTCTCTGAACCCCAATGATATCAGGAAAGAATCCCCTAAAACTGGGACCCAAGTCGGAAGGGTCTTATGTAATACATAAGTTTTATCATAATGGAGCCTACTCATTGGCCACTATGGATGGAGAGCATGTCACACCACCCACCAGTATGATATTTCTCAAGGAATACATTTCATAGGTTCTTCTAATGGCCATCCAAATCACAGTAAGAACCAACATTTTTCCTAGGTACATGATGTCAAACTATAAAAATTCATCTTGACCACATGACAATAAATAGTACAGAGCTCATCCTAGCTTCATGATGTAAAACTACACTGTTCACAAAGAACTAAGCATATATTGATTCCTACTATAACAGGATATGTAGTGACACCTGAACCACTATTCATGGGCCCAACCATAGGATTAATTTACATTCACATCATTTGATCCAATGTTCTTACCCCATTACATTAAAATTAAAGGAAATTTCCTTACCAAATAACCTTAAACTACAAGGAAAATGTCCTTACCGCATGGCATAAAACTTCATGGATCCTCAACTTCCATTTTCCTTCACATTGGGTGATCTACGTCCTTACTACATGATTTAAAACTACATGGATTCATAATATAAATCTTTATTCATGTAGATTCTACCATATCCTTACTGCATGATGGTAAACTACATGGGTTTATTAGAACTATGTATGGATTGATTCCCATTTCCAATGAGGTAGGGACACCTCGATCCTATATCTTGGTCTATCCACCATGTGATACAAAATTCACCTTTCCTATACATAAATTCCTCTACATGTTTAGAGAAACCATTCTTGTTCCTTGTTTCTCAAACCAGGTATTGATCACATGGGATTATTAGTCTCGGTAAGGGTTTCCCCACAAAAACAAGGCATAATAGCTTTCGACAGGCCTATCTCGATACTAATTGTAAGACCATGAAAGGCATACCATGATTCCTCGATGGATGATGTAAAAATTCATTTTTAATGTCCCTTGCATGACATGAAAATACACACTCCTATGAACCTCACCTAAGAGGAACACTACAGTTGGTGTTGGTCTTCTACCACACCTTCAGCCACTTTATCCCTTTCAACATCAGGGATCCCATGTTCATGCCACGTGACGTTAAACTACACAGTTCTTCAAGAACTGTATGTATCTTAATTCTCATTTTCATGAGATACATATTGATTCCCAAAAATTCCATACTTGGGCCCAACCGCAATATAACCACTTTTCCATGTCGGTCTATTTTCATCCTTATAGAATGAAGTTAAACTACATATTTACTTATGAACTATGTGTGGATTGATTCATTTCATCACAAGATAAGTAGTGACACTTGGGTATTCAATCATGGGCCTAGATAAAACAATTAATGGAAATAATTCCCAGGCATATGTATGGGTCAAACCTATGTAGAGTATTTACCACTCAAGAACTATGTGTGACTTGATTCCTTTCCTCACAGGATACATAGTGAACTTTGGATTTCCAATAACGGGCCCAGTCACATCAAATTAATTATAAATATTCACCCACTTTTTCTATGGGTCATACCTACGATGATACTTAATTAATAACTATGTGTGGATTTATTCTCATCACAATGGGATACATAGTGAAACCCATAATTCCATTACTAGGCCCAGCCACGATACCTCTATCTCACATTGGGGGATCTACATCCTCACGTCATGATGTTAAACAACACGGCTCATCAGAACAGCATGTGGTGTAATTTTAATTTTTATGAGATGCCTAGTGATGCTCGAACATTCACCCATTGGTCCATCCATAACATTTCAATCCATTCACATCAGTTCATATGCCCTTACCGCATGATGATAAATTGCATGGAAGTATGATCTTAACGAATTATGATAACCTGTATAGAAAATGTCCTTACCACATTATGATAAACTATACAGAAGTATGTCATTACTGCATGATGTTAAACTGCAAGGAAAACATTTTTGTTTCATAACATTAAAACTCCATGAAAAATACATTCTTACTGCAAAATGATAAACTGCCTAGAAATTATCCTTATCATATGACGTTAAACTACACGAAAAATTTCTCCTCTACATAATGATAAATTGTTCAGACCTTCCCCAATTTTTCATTCCTTATCAAAGGAACACAAGAGACATACCTTGGTCAACTAGAGTATGATGTTCTTATACCATCATTCAAAAGTATCTCAATCCATATACCACACTTCATATCATAAATACCTCAGGTCACCACAAACCATTCACAGTCCTTGGTGAAGAAAAGAGAACTCTTAGTTCGTCCATTCTATTGACACAGAAGGGATTTAGACCCAATAACCAGAGACATGATGTTCCAATATAAAGGGATTTCTAAATCTTGTGATCTCCAAAAAGTTTGAGGTAGAACCTAACATCTAAAATTGTTATGGAACATACCTAGAATATCTTCTGCATATCATTACTCATAACCTTAAAGCCTCAATCCATGATTTAAAACATTTTCATCTCCTTCTCAGAAGGGTGGTGGAGTGATGTTTATCATGGGTATCCTAATTAGTATATTGTGTAACATATCTCATATTAGGTCCATGTGAGTCATGAAATTAGACTGGCTGCACTTTGGAAAAAAGTTATATGACCTTAAACTCTAACCTATAATGGTCCAACTCACAAGACCTTAAACTACTAGTGAAATAGACACAAAAGTCATTAGGTTGAAAACCCAAAAAGAGAGATCTGAGCAAAATTCCAGTCTTTGATCACTACAAACATCATCACCAGAGTTTAGGATAAAATTAGGGAATAATTAAATAAGGCATAAAGCTCATAGGGACTACATTTTAGCCCTTTAAAAGAAAATATATGCTCATTGGGCCCTCTAGTCCAAGAAAAAGTTAGATAAATGATATTCCACATCTCCTCTCCATGATAATATGTTTTCTAGGTAGTGACACAACCTTTAGGGTGTTTGAAACCTTCTTCTATATTACACTTTATGCAAATCAAACTTCATGATTTGGGTGTATCGAATCACTATAAACTATTCATGGCCTTTGAAAAAGATACAGCTTCAAGGAACCCTTTTCTTTTCTATGCATGTATGCTTTTGGATCATGTATATATGCCTATGGCTATCAACCAAATGTGTCACTCTACCAAAATTAAATTACAATCATTATGATTCCTAAAATCATAGAGACATCACTCAATACCTCAGTGTGGATGAAATACTCCTTATATGATTGTCCTATATCATCCTCCTGATCCAAGCAATTTGGATCGTGATTTTCAATCCCCGTACCAAACTATCTGAGCCTATTCGACATCCCCAACATTATTTCACCATGTTTTGTAGCCTTTCTCAAGGTCAGATCATGACACTCCATTCTCGATTCTTCAATGCCTCATGCTCCATGATTCGAAACAATAGGGAATAGTTCTTGAGCTTCATAATAAAGAGCTTAATTTACCTACGGTTCCAGAGGCCTTCCTAGATAGATTTTATTTTGTACCCAACTTCGTCATCTAGACATTTGAGTCTTCAAAAACCTTTCACGACCCATGGAAACAAGAGGAGATCATATTTTCTTTCCCATTCTATAGATTTATACGGGCTTTCGTCCACCAACTAAAGGTATATCCTCCTTTAAATAAAGGATATTCAATCCTTGTGGTCCCCAACAACGTCGCGGTGGAACCTGGCACCTTAGAGTGTTGAGGGTTATCCTTAGTATGTCTGCTCCATCCTATATTCACATACTCAATCTTCTGGGTCATGACTTACATCACCCACAATCCAACTATCTAGGTAGACCTAGCATCCCTAGTGTTTTTCTATTAATCGATGTTACTTCTATAAATCTTCCATGACCCTTGGGAAAAAGTGGAGATCATATTTTCCTTTCCGTGTTATCGATGCATAAGGGATTAAACACAAAAAATATAGGTATCTCTTACTTGTAAGAAAGGAACTCCAATCCATGTGAGACCTAGAAAAACCATGACAGAACATATCATCTCAGTGTGTTTTAGTTTATTCCTGGAATGTCTACACCATATTCCATGGTCATTAAAATCAAGGTCTGAGCTAAAATACAATAAACTATAGAACATCAAGGTTAGGGATAAAGACCCAATACTAAAGAAATATCAAGGTCCAAGCTAAAGGACCCTAAAATAAAACACATCAAGGTCCGAGCTAAAATACCATAAAACTATAGAAATGGTAAGGTCCAATCTAAAATACCCTAGAACTACATCACATTAATGTTCAAGCTAAAATACCCTTACCTAAAGTAATAGAAGGTCTGATCTAAAAGACCATAAACTAAATAAATAGAATGTCTAATCTAAATGGCCTTAAACTAAAGCAATATTAGGTCTAGGATAAAATACCCTAAAATAATGCCCAATGGAAATGTTGTATACAAGTCTAGAAAATCATGTAATTCCCACTAAATGGACTTATCACAATCAAGTGACTCTATCCAATCATGTTATCCTTGGTGAATTATTGTTAATTCTACCTCCAGGACATGTATCCTACATAGATGATCCTTTTTCAAGTTGATTGATCTCAAGGTAGCTGGAAAATATTATAAATAAATAATATCATGATGGTGGGAATTAACAAGAATCTCTCAAATGGAATCTGTTAGAATTTAAACATTCAATTATAGGCATTCATGTTTACTTGATATTATGAAAAAGGACTGGTAGCATTGGAAATTCACATAACATCAAATCAGATAAATTTCATGCACATTATGAATGAACTAAAACCTCTATCCCCCTATATATAGGGTATTTATCAGAATATTATGCATCACCCGGTAGACCAAATGTCATCCAGGACACTGATTTGCAACTCCTCCAAAGACTTAGGTGGTAATTTACTTTCTTCAAAACAAATCCATTATCCTCATGGATGTCTCTCCTCAGGGGGGGAATTTGTTGACACCTTCCAAATGAGAATAAAAAATTCAAAAAGGAAGAAATAACTGAATATGGGTATTATTTTCCCCACAAATGAAAAGTAATAATAAAGTGTCTAAGACCAATATATCACAAGATCCTTCAAAGTAATCATGATCGTGTGACCATTATAAGGTCATGTGAAGACTCCACACGTAGCATATAACCTGTAGAGGATCTCGCAGAACCCCTTTATACAAGTTTATTTCTCTTGAGAAGGTACTCTAGACAACTAGTGTCCATGTGGAATGATCCTAATAAGCTCTCATAGGCCACACCGTTTTTTGGTAGTAAGAACCTAGCAATCCAACCTAAAAATCCATTGAAAATATGGTGGAAAGATGTCAAAAAGGTGGATAACCCTAGCTGTCTTAATGATCATGTGACCAATCAACGATGGTACGGGTAATTTTCCTTGAAAAAATTCGAGAAAATTCACATGAGCCTAGATCCTTTGTAAAATTAAACAAAGGGAATAAAAGTAGAGGAGGTAAGATCTACTTATGGTTGTTGAATGTCATGCAACAAACCCCAGCAGTCTGTAAGACACCACAGGCCCCTGGAGACATTACCACCTCATATCATGAAAGTCCTTTGGCTAGTCAGCCTCATCACATAGAAATCCTTAGGTATGTACAGTCAACCATGTGCTTCCTTTTTGGATCTCTAAGGAAAAATAGATGGATTTTACCACAAAATGCTCACACACCTCCAAAGAACCATGGTGGTCACGGGACGTATCATCAAAAAATAGAGTAACTTTATTTCACATTACACATGTAATTATGGTTAACCATTGAACTTTGTAAAATAGAACCATTATAATAAAAAGGGGAATATAAAGAACCCTATCATGGTCATAAATCATTTACGTTGGTCTATGGATGCTTTCAATGCAGTACTGCAAGACTCTTGAACAAGCCACCCTAATCTCACAGGTACCCCCAGACAAGTCACCCTTTCCTCGTTAAATTTCCCATATAAGGCATCGAGTATCTTGTGAAGGCCATTCATCAGCACTTTGATCATGAAAAGTTCCTCGAACATGTTAGTATGACAATATGGAAGTCCTTAAACTTAACCGCATGATCAAATAAAGTCCCCATTAATTGGAAATAATCCAATAATGGAGGTGTTGATGGGAGGGAATCATGGTTGCTGAAAATCAGGTGACGCCCTCATAGTGATCCATGGAAAAGGCTTGAGAAGACGTGTGGCACCATACCCCTTCACTGACTCCATCCTAGATCCTTTCCAGATACATCATGAAAACTAGTGAACAACCGGGGTGGCGAGGCATATAAATTCCCCACCCTAGTATGAAAAATTCATCTCTTCCTATTATTACCAAGAGGAAGAACTCTAGAATTTCATATAAGCACCAGAGTTGATTTCTCAGAGAGGCTGATCTCACGACTATAAAGTCTTATGTCAAGTAATATGATGGTAAATATATGGGGTGATCATGCACCCTACTTAAAGCACTTTACATGATCATTCCTAGATTATGAAAAGGACCTCTAGTAGGGATCATGATGAACAATACCACATGTCTTCAAGATCACATGTGACTTAAAATAAAATGACACTAAATATATCTAAGGTAATCACAATATAAGAGCTAGATAAAAGACTTAAGGTTGAATAATTAACCGAACAACATGTTCGATGACCCTCATGCACTTCGTGTGACTCATCCAACACATGAGACGACATGGGGACATGTCACTCGGATCTTGAGATACTCCTTTATCATGTTATTTAGGTCATGAGATATCTTATGGACATGTCTGATAAATTCACATGGTTCCCCATGGGCATGCCACTTTACTCTCATGAATTTATCTGATATTTTCACCCACGTATTGTGATGTCATTTAGATGCATCGCCTGACTCATATAATGGAGTCCACTCATGTCATTCAAGTCTCATGAAAGCACCTAGGAATGTCAACTGGATCTCATGAAATCCTTTGGGAATGTCAGTCGAGACTCACACTTCCCTCCAGACATGTCATCCGAGATATGTGACACCCCCTAATACATATCTTACTAACTATCGCAACTCCCTCCATGTGTATAAACTATCTCTTGTGATAATAGTAGGAGAGGTTGGCTAGATCACATGACACCTCCAGAACATGTCATATGGGTTATGAAATGGCCTCCAGAACAAACCATTTGGATCTTGAGACGTCCTATAGAAAAGTCAATTGGGTCATGCCACAACCTCTATAAAAGTAGGACATGTTACAAGGGAATCCCAATACATGATTACATTGTCGGTTCTTGGTGTGTAAACTCTGATCAATAGGGAATCCTCAATGTGTAATCCCTAATAAAGGGAACTATGGCGACCCTAATTCTTTCCATATTCCGAATATGTAGGCCACAACTCCTTGAGATCCAAATTCCATATTTATCATCCATGGAAATCCCAAAATTTAAGTCCCTTATTCATAATGAAATGGCATTGATTACTTCCCATCCCTTGATTATCACAAGGATCATGGATTTCATGGGCTTAGCGAATTGAAATGGTCACATAATCTTCACTATAAACCTACACAAAGATAAGGGAATAAATGAACTATATAAACTTTTATTCCCACCATAATTGGGATATGTAGGACTCATTACTAAGGCTCAATATCAAATTAATACCCCTTTTAGTGAAATTCCTTTTATGACTCTGACATCTCAACCATCGGGAGCCAATCATTCCTATAACCTAGTCATTATACATCATCTATCAACGGACTGAGGAATAGATTGAACTACAATAACTCTAATTCCTGTAATAAATAGGATATGTAGGAATATTTCCTAAGGCCCAAACTCAAATAAACATCCATGTCTATGTGATCCTTATGATAATTCAGTTTTTGACCATCGGGACCTAATCATTCCCATGGGATGATTACTCTACCTCATCCATCAGCAGATAGAAAAATAAACTGAACTATGATGACGATGATTCTCGACATAACTAGGATATGTAGAATGTATCTCTAAGTCCTGAGTTCCATAATAAATCTTCTCTAGTTGGTCTCATCTGGTAAGTCTCATACCATAAGTAATCAAAAAATGACCAATTTTCATACCTTGTTTCTCACCTCGAGCATAGATCACATGGTCTTAAGGAATTGTAATAATCATGTCATTTGAATCATAAGTATCTATAGTGACAAGGGAAATATCAGTCTATAAGCCCCAAAAAAATGAACTATGAAAACTCTGATTCTCTGTATACTCGAGATACATAAGATTCCCCTCCAGGACAAGATCTTGAACACCTAGTGTCCAAGATCACCTTTATAAGTCCTCTTCACATGATGTTAAACTGCACGGTTCTGATGAACTATATGGGTTTTTATTCCTGAAATAACTAGGATATATAGGACACCACATAATTGTTCAATCCCCTTCTCATTATATTAACCACCTCCTTGCATGGAAGCACATTCTGAAGCACTTGGTTATATGGATTCAGAACATTAGCGACCACCCAATACTAGAAAATAATGTATGACCTCAGATACATATAGATGGATTCACTAAAGGGCCACCAATATTATTCAATTAAAATAAAATTAACCCAAGGTCATTTTTTTAGGTTAACTGGTCCCCTATCGAGATTAGGAAGAGATTCATGAACATATATTAAATCTATAATAGAGTCCCAGAGTAGGCTATAATTCCACCCAAAAGGGTGTGATGATCCCTACCTCCCATCCTCTAGAACAAAGTGAGTCCCCAATATTCATAGGGACTAAAAACCCAGGTAATATCCTACCATTGGAAAGAAGGTTTTTACCTTATTACGGATGAGGGAACCATTGGGAGTTTCTGTTAAGAGCGACAATGGTAGACCGATGTTCGTGATTGTACACACAAAAAAATCCCCCACAATCAAATCATCAAACGTATACCATCCATGCCTCTTAATTATTTCAAAATATAAATGTTTAACCCAACATGAAACAACTCCAATAAAAAAATTATTATATTATAATATTTCAGGCCATTTTGGTTGCCTCTTATTCATCAAAATAGCGGTTTATGATTATGATGATGAAATTTTTATGAAAACATTTTATTTTCCATGTGTTATGTTATGATTAAATGTTGAAATATTTATAAAAACTATTAATTTTACATGGGACATGATGTATGATGATTGATTTATGATCATTCAACACACATATGAATATATTTTGATTATGTGATAAGTGGACCCAGAATAATATCTCCCTCCAATACATTTTGTAAATATGGATATCTCAGGAGAAAAATAGAACTAGAATAGGGAGTGAACCAATTTTAGTAAGGGACTTTATACCATGTTATATTCTTGTAAGTGGACCATAACTAATGAATGGAGAGTAAACCCAATGAACTATGATATTATTGGGAGTGAAACGTGTCTATGTAAAGGGGAGTAAACTCAATAAAATATTATATTCTTGTGTGTTAACCTTGATGATTGAATGAGGAGTGAACCTAATAAACCATGGTATTCTTGGTAGTGAGCCTCAACTAATATGGAAATGATTTTCTATTTTTTCACGTATTCCCAAAATATATTTTTTATGCCAATTCAATGCAATCATGGCTCATGTTCATTGATTCCTCTATGATTTATGTCTTACAAACTGCCAAGACTTATTCCATGACTCAATATTATGATCATTTATATCCAGGTTATGGTTTTCAAATGTTAAGATCATATTTTTATACCCTTATGATCATGATATATTTAATCGATCATTGATATATCCCTTATTTACCCATGCTGGGAATCTAAGATCTCCCTTTCTTTTCATTCCATTCCCTATGTTATAATGAAATATTTTATGTATTAAATGTCTAATAAGTGTTCTAGTTATGGATAAATAAGTGGGGGAAAATTTATATCTATTATGAACAAAATTATTATGTATCCAAATTTTCAAAGATACTAGACCTATAAAATTTTGGCATGAATCATTATGCTATAAAATGAATATTCAACTAATAAGATGTAATATCTATGTATTAAAAGTACGGTTCAGTATAATGAATGGGTTCCTTGATGAAAATTAGGGATTTTTTTATGTTGTTTGTGGCATTGAGAATCATAGATAGTTCGGATGCATAGGGATTTTTAGTGCATAAGGTGATCTAGGATCCCCTTCAATATCTGGATTTGGAGGAGTTAAACTGAATGGGTGGAAACACACTATAATCATTTTTATCATCCCACATCCTATGTATTGAGGTACCAAGACTATCTTTTGGACCTTATTCTATTAATTTTATGTGTTTTACCACTTTTAGGATTGTATAGGGAACTCCCCTATAGAACAAGGTGCAAGTCACCGATATGTGTGGTTGGTAACTCTCCTTGCTAATATGTTTTGTTTACAGTGAGGAGTAGGAACCCCAATTTTATTATATTTTCATTAATAGACTATGGAAGATATATTTTTTAGGAGACTTTGATTCTATGAGGAAT
Source organism: Viscum album (assembly GCA_963277665.1). NCBI lineage: Eukaryota > Viridiplantae > Streptophyta > Magnoliopsida > Santalales > Viscaceae > Viscum > Viscum album. The sequence continues at coordinate 728,755,496 of OY728167.1, read as the reverse complement.
TTTTCTAGTAACAACGATATGCCTGTGAGCCTAACTTATTACCTTATATGATAGTAGAGTTATAATATTTATGCGTGTTATGTATCTCACTATTCAAAAATATCCCTTCAATAGGGATATTCTTTATTATATCCATTCTAGGTAGAAATAGGTGATTTGTATTTTGGCCCCCTTGTTCTGATAGATTTTTGTGGATCCTATTTGTATATAATGAAAATGGAAGTTGAAATTTCCCTAGTAGCATAAGGCTTATTTTTAGATTCCATATTTTACATGATGAGTATAATTTTTGGTTATCCCTTATTCCTCTATGGGATTTTGTTTTGGTACTATTGGGAAGTGATGTCATAGCTCCTCCATGTCTAATTCATTTCCCCTCTCGATCTAAGTTGGATGGTTTTATGTTCATCACTTGTTTATAAGCTGACCAGAATCTTGTTTCCCTTTTTTTTCAGGTCCTCTTACTGGGCATTTTTATACTCACCCCATCACGTGCTTCATGCCAACGTTTGTTGTTTTTTTAAATATTGAGGGAATGTTACTGGTGATTTTATCGTGTGTAGTTATGGTGGAGTCAAAGCATAGTGGATTCATGTTATTTTTTGTTGGTGATTATTGTATTAGTGTTGGAGTAACGTGGTGATATATCATCCTAGTTTATTATTGTGGTTTTATATCCATGAATGTTGGGCATTTTATTTTTCATTTATGTACCATCATTTTTATTTTATTGTGGTTGGGATTTTTTGTGAGTACATCATGCATGCTTCATTTTTATATCTAATGTATACCTTGTATGGTTGTGGATTTTATGTTTGTATGGTGATGTATATATAATATAAATTTTATATGATAAGACCTCCAATGTATTTATTATGACTTATTGATTAAATTCACTAGAAAATTCCCTATTAGAGGAGGGATTGGGGTGGTAAAATTGACTTACAGTCGTCCCATGTAGGGTTTTGGTGGGTAGGTTCATGCAAAAATTATATCAGTAAAAGTTGGACATAGGGATGGAGTTGGAGTTATGTATATTTTGATCTCTATTTTGGGAAATAAAGGGAAGAATTGTTAAGGTACATAGGTTTATTTTTCCTAATCAATACCCTATATAGGGTGTGGCAGCTGATGAATTCCTACTCTAGGAATTTGATAATTTTTTAACTAACTTGAGTACTTGGGGAATTTTTTATAGGGTACATTTTAGTTGGTCAATGAATCATATAATTTTTAGTGAATTTTTTATTTTAGGGCATGACATCCTATGTCAAGATAATTCACTGAGTGACGAGGATGTGAATTCTATCATTATAATGGTTTTTGTATAGTCGTGTAATGATTCTTTAATTGATAATGGGAGTAATATGACTACTCATGGTAGTGTGAGCCTATAAGGTGATGGTATCCCAATATTTTAATGGTTTTATTCCTAGAGAATTTTTCTTACATGATCATAGCACCTGGATAGGGATCCTAGATTCCGTGGGTGATTTGTTTGGATGGGGTTGTTAACCCCTAGTAATGTAGATACATAGGGAGAGGGTCCCATGTATGCTCTACAGAGCATAAATGGGGTACAGGTACTCCCCCATGAGTCAAGGAATGAGTACTTCATGTTTGTGGTTGGTAACTCCCTTGGGTTTATATTGATTATTAGGTGAGGGTTACCCATTTTTTGGATTCTGAAATTCAATACTCTCCCATGGATACTAGAGCACAGACTACCAATTGTGGGTGTGGAAGTCCCCTATTAAGTCTTTGGGTTAGTACTCCCTCAATCTTGATAAGGTACGACTACCACATTCCACTTTACAGTTGGTACACCCTTATATAATAGGGTGTGGGTCTATAGATATTATTTGGTTTTACTTATTTTATAGTTTATGGTTCATTTAACCATGTGAGTTGGTACTCCCACATGAGGTGGGGTGAAAGTCCCTCAATAGGGAGATAGTAAATCCTTTAGATAATGTACACTTCTTAGTGAGGTTGGGCCCCCCAAATGCATTGGGGAGTTTGGTATTCCCACCAGGATACAAGAGAACATAATTACATGTGTAGGAAAATATTTTTTTCATTAATGTATGTGATTGGTAGTCCCTTCATCCTAAAGAGGCTCCCACCATGTTATAGAGGAATTGGTACTCCCATACGGTACATGGTGTGCATCCTATATCTGTAGAGTTCGACATTCAATGTGATGTTGGGTACAATTATTTTACCCTAGTAGTTTAGTTCTCTACCATAAATTGGGGTATACATTGTACCAATGATGAGTTCAATTACTATATTGATCAATTCATATACTATATGTGATTTGTGGTTCCCTTACAATGGTTCATTGATTGATGTGAGTTTAGCTGATGTTAGATGCTTGTATGAGATCTCTTGGTCATGAGTTAACCCCTAGGATAATCCATTTATTTAGGTTAATCTATCCTACAGGGATCATTAATTTAGAGGATCATAGAAATCATGTGTCATATTTTAGTATTTTTAGACTTGGATGGATGGGGTTGTTTTGATATTTCCCTTTTTATATATATTATTCAATATTTATGAGGAGATATTTTCCTATGTGTGGTATACAAATAGTATGGAAATATTGTTTTATTCATTATATCTCTATATGAGGCATAGTTTGTAGCAATCAACTTCCCCCCATACATCCTATAGGATTTCCTCCCCTGACTCTAGGAATTGGTATATAGGACCATGGATAGGTTTTAACTATAGAGGGATTGATTAGGAATTTTCTAATGTTACTTGAGATTAACCTTGTGACCTTTTTACCTGGGCTCTCATATTTGTTAGAACCAAATCATTTTATTTTTCATTATTTCATCCCTTTTTATCAAAATTTACCAATAAAGTATTTAAACTAGATCTATATGTATGTAAATTCTAACAGAGGAGGACATCTGGCCTTGTTTCTTTCATCGATGTGAGTCTGCATGGGCATGGTGGTATTCCTTAGAATTCCAATAGAGGAGTGAGACACAGTAATGATATCATTATTGATTATTTTTTATCCATAGTCCACAATTGGGTGGATAGTATTCTTTTTTGTGCTTTTTTATCAAGAATATGGGTAATAGCTTTCCACCATTTAGTATTAGGACCCAAATGATGAATAAATACAATCCTAAGGAGGTTGAAATTGGATTTTCCACTACATTTTGAGATTATGTATTTTTGTTTTGGTTGTTTTGGGGATAATTCTAGTGGGTATAGTGTAGGGGATAGACCATTATATTGGATATGGGTCCTATTAGGGGATCTTCATGGGAAAAACCCTATGGGTGTAGTATGCTTCCCCTAGTGTAGATTAAATTTTTTCTACTCAGAAGGAATTTGGGTGTTTTATGGTATTTTTTAGTTCCTAGTAGATCTAGTTGAATTATTGGGTTCCCTTCATCAATTCTTGGTTTTATTAGTGGTGTCATTATTTGGTGATGACATCCACAAATTTAGGGGATAATATTATGGGATTTTGGGACTTTTATTTTTCCTCCTTTAGGGGATTATAAGGAGTTTAGGAAGAAGTTTATTTCTTATTTTATTATGAATTTCCTATTATAAATAGTTTTTTCAATGGTGTGGTATGATTTATTTAGGGCTGGGACCAGAAATGTGCTAAGGAAGGGATGGGTTAGTTTATGTGATTTTGGATGATGCAAGTATCCAACTTACTAGGAAGTCATTTATCTTTATTATATTATCTTCTCAAGATGTGAAATGAGTTAAATTGTTCCATAAGATTGTAGTCATGGTCTCTTGAGTTTTGGGTAGATGTTTACCTAGAGTTCCAGGTATATAAATTATGTCACCTATGATAGATGAGAACTTGGATGAGGTCAGTGGTGTAGGAATTTTTTCTTATATTTTTTATAATGGAGGGAATAAAGGTATTGGTTTTATCCTCATAACATTTGATTAAAAACATTTATATTTTCTCTTTATAAGATGATGATTAGGAGTGGTGAAAGACCCTTGTGAGGAATTATAGAGCTCTTGTGGATGTGATTTGTTGAATATTTTTATATTTTTTGTTCATCACCATATGAAAGTCTTCTGAAAATCTAATTTTTAAGGTGTGGCATTTGATGCCTTCATGAAAATATCCTTGGTTAATGAACCAAATAAGATTAATACTAATGGTTCATGGATTTTTTTCACTAGTGTTTTTGGGAGTCTAAGAGTCAAAGAAAAATTATTTGGTTAAAAAGTCTAGATAAATTAGTGGAAATAAATTTATCCTTAATTAATAGATTCTCTTGTTATGGGAAGAGGATAGTTGGTGTTTGTAGAGGAATGTGAATCTCAAGTTCAAAATACATGACCTAAGTCATAGAAAGATGATTCATTTATGAGAGGGTTTTATTTTAGGTCTATATATTTTTTTAGAATTTTAGATATTGAAGGAGAATGTGGGAGGGGGTTTTACTTTCCTAATAAGATTATCATGTTATTTTCTTTTCTAGGATGAAAAATCTTGAAGGTGGGCGGGATATAGTGATCTGGGTTTTCTTGTGTAAAAGACCTAACTCATTTTTTAGTTTTAGAGCCCTAAACTATTAATAAGGGAAAATGGTAAATATCCTTGGTAAACAACCTTGGAAATATTTTATAATGGTTTTACTATTCTGGGATTGGAATTTTACCCTTATAATATAATGTGGTGAGATTCTATGTTAGATTAATTTTTATGAAATTTAGTATTTATTAAATAAATTATAAAAAAATTTCCCTCATGTATGATTGTTTATATTTCCTAAATGGAAATTAAAATGGAAATTAATCCCTCATGATTGAGTCCCAAAAGGGGAATTTTATCTAATAAATCTATAAACTCCAACCAAGTTCTTAGGATGATCCTTTATTATGACATTATTTTAATTTATTTTATTTATGTCTTATTTTTATCACCCATAGACTCTTATCTAATTCATATATTGGGTGAGGAGTCATACCTCTATCTCATTATTTCCAAATAGATTGAAGGTATATAGGGGAGGCTTGAAGAGACTCATTTTAGGGGGCCAATCAGATATGGATTAGAAGGAAATGATGATAGATAATAGAATCGAACCCTGGAAATTTAGTTATTCGCCAGAAGGTAGGACTCACAATTTATATTTTTTCTCATTTGTTTTTTTGGGATGTTTTCTGATAATTATTTTGAAATTTTGACACCTATAAATTGATTTATGTTTTATGAAGGTGTGTATTATTAAGGAATAAGTAGATTGGGAATCTCACTGAGTTATTTATGTACGAAGTTACTAATCACACAACATGTAGTTTGGGAACAGATGCTGTGTATTTAATTGGTGTTTTTAGGGAAGAAGATGGAAAAGCACACATTATACTTAATTAAAAAACCATGTAGGGTATTATGTACATGACCTAGTGTGTGGAACAATACACATAAATCCACCCAATGTGATGTACATGGAATGTTGTTGTACATTCTATGATATTTAACATGAAACAACAATAAATGAGGTATATAGTTATAGGTAAACCTCAAGTTCCACACACTATTTTATGATAGTATATGTCATTTAGTATAAGACACATTGACTAAAGATATTTTGTGTCTTACATGTTGTATATCAGAAGATCCACACCATGTATATCAATGATATATGATAAGATAGGACTTATACACTCTCATATTAAAACCTTTGGTGTACATGTCATGCAATCTAGTGGGAATGCCATGTACTTTGGGATTACATGGCCAGATGGTAAGAATATACTCCCATCTACACATTCGGGGCTTGTATAATTTAATGGCATAGATCACACCATGTACTATTAACTCATGGGTGCTTCAGGTATTATCTCACCTAGGAGTTAGATTTTAATTATAAGATATTCCATTTTGAGTATTTTTCTTTTTAGGTCATGATGGTGGGGTTTTCTTTTCTAATAAGGAGAAATAACAAGATTTAAAATGCTTATTATTAAATCTTGGCCTTTTGGTGTTAATGGAATGATTTAGGTGACAATTTAGAGATATTTTAGGGAAGATAACCTTGGTGAAGCATTCAGGTACCAGGGTTTGAGATCCTTGTATGTATTTCTGCATACAATACTCTCTAATAATTCATTAGTGATTATGAATCCTTTGAAAAAAGATGGAAGAGTCATAAACAAATTATTTTTTTAAGGTCCTAATTGGTTTTATAATTTAATCAAGGAAGTATGAGTGACCTTATATATTTATATATAACTTAATTAGATTCCTTCCTTCTTGTGAACCGTATGGTTTGGGTTTGAGAATGTGTCTTGGATAAGTGGATGGGGAGTTAGTTGTTCCTTCCTGTTACACTATGGTATTTTTGTCTAGTATATATTATGGATATTTAGTACAATATATACTATGTAACACCCCATGAGTGTCCATGGGAGATATAGAGTTAATATTTTAGAGCATTCATAGAGGCCCTTTCACCAGATCCTTGAATCCAGTGACTACGAGGTGAGATTGGTATGGAATTGATATGGGGGTGCTCAATAAAGTTAGAATAATTTTCATGGTGTAGGTTACCCATTAAATTGATGGAAATATTACACAACATAGATATAGGTTATGGTTCAACCATGGTAAGAAATGTCTTCTTAAATATCCCTTTATGGTGTGGGAGAAAATTTACATGGGATGTGACAGTACTCTCCTCGATTGATCTTAAACTACCACAAGGAATGGTGTTCTCCTTAGAGGTTAGTAACTTCCTCAACTGGTTTACACAATAAAAAATTCATAGGTCCCCTATTATGATTATAGAATGGTGATATGGTGGTTTCCACATTATTGAGCATGGATAGTTCAAATACTTGGGGATTCATGATACAAATGGTGATTGAGGTTCCTGTTAATTATGGTTCTATAGTGGAGCTAAGATGGGTAGGTGGAGACACACCCTAATATTATTTGTGTCCCTATTCAAGTATATCTGGGTCTCATGACTCAATTTTGTCTTTATATTGTTTATATTATGTGTTTTCCATATTATAGGATGCGGTCAAGAACTCCCAAGTTAAACATGGAACGAGTCACCCATTTATGGGGTTGTTAACTCGGTCACCCTATATATGTCACATAAAAATAGGTGAGAGTACAAAATTTTAATCAGACTATCATTACTAGACTCTAGGAGGTAGATGTTTATATAGTAATTATGTGGAATAAGGCATTAATCTAGGGGTAATAAAATACTGGAGAGTTTGTCTTGTCTCTATACATTTCAGGTGAGTGGGGATATTGGAGTATATAGTATAGATCATGATTCAATGATCTCCCTTTTATATGGGATATTTTTAATCATATCCATTTTATGGTAATCTGAGGTGACTTAGATTTTGGTACCCTTATGTTGATCAATTGTTGTTAATATCCTTGGTAAATGATGAGAAAAGAGGTATAGATCTCTCGTATAGCACGAGGTTTAATTGTAGAGTCCAAATTATACACAACATGTAGAATTGAAGGTTATATATTATTCCACTATGATATTGGGTTGGGTTCTAATTAGTATTTGAATTTGTATAACTTCCTTTCCTATTCATTTTACCTTATTTACTAGTGTTATGGGATTACATAGTTTATCCATTTCTTGTAAGAAAATGATAAACCTATTCCCATTTTATTTTTGTGGAATACTACTGGTTATTTTTATACTCTCCGATATAAAAGACTAATTTCCAAACATGTTGTGCCTGTGAAGATGGTGTATAGGTTATTAGAAATATTGATTGTCTTGGTATTAGTGGAGCCAGATTTTAGTGGATCCCTATAGTGTGTTTCTTGTGATTCTAATTTCAGTGTTGGTGTGATGTAGAGATATATATTCCCAGTTTCTTAGGGTTGGTTTTTATCCCTTTACTAGGGAACTAATATTTTCCCCTTTTGTACCAACATTTGTATTATATTGTTATTGGGATGTTTAGCATGTATGTTTTATTTAAGTAATTTTTGTATACCCTATGAGGTTTTGGATATTATTATTGGATGATGATGTATATATATTTCAAGTTGTATAGGATAAGACCTCTCATATATACATTATTAATTCTTGGTCCTAGAAAAAATCCCATGGCCTATTATAGGTGGTATTGGGGTGGAACACTGGTCTTACCATCGACCCAAGTTGATTAATGGTGGGCCATTCCATGTTAAAATGATCAAGAATAATTGTAGTTGTAGGGATCATCTTGAAACTACAAAGATTCCATGCATGTTATATGAGTCCCAATGAATATACCATTCATTCATAAAAACTAAATCTAGATAGAAGTAAATATATCACAAAATCTTTAGAGAAAATTAAATCTTTTTCAATCATCAAATTGTGGAATTCTCTCAAGCATTCAAGGAAAAGATCACTTATGTTATGTGAAGTTTATCTTGATAACCTTATCTACACATGGAATAATCACATAGCTATAGGAGATAAGTTATTAGATTTTTAGGGAGCATAACATTGAAAAGAGATAAATCATATTTTCTCATTGATTATTATGTTGTATTCACTATTTGGTTCTTCATTTATTCCTAGATTTAACCATTTTAATGAAGGGATGTAACTCTTATAGGGATTAGGTTAGTGGAGAATAAAACCTTTTATTTATGGTTGAGTCTGAATATCATTAATAAATTCTCTATCTAGTTATTAAATATTCATTTTTTTATTAAGTTTTTAATAGGATGTATTTAAATTTGGTTTATTTTTTTGTGCACTTTTAACGTCATGGGTTGATAAATTTTTTACTCCCTCCACTTGATCTTAAATATATGTGATGGAATAAGAATGTTTTTTTTTGGATTAATATCCTATGATTGTTGATACAAGTGTTGAATTTTAGGGATCGTATTAGATTTCATAAGAGTATCTTCTCCTGATTGTGAGTTTCAAGAGTAATTTAGTGGGAACTCACTGTTGATATTTTCAAGGGATTTCTTGATATATTTCTGCACACATAAGGATGATAAGTTGACAGTGATCATTATGGATTTGAAATGCACATTCACTATCAACCCTTGGGGAGAGAGAAGTGATTTTTTATTCTCTAAATGATTAAATATCTTAGAGAGTAATAATAAATTTAAGACAAAGATAGTAAATAAACTGAAAATCCAACCCTTGAACCAATCACTAAATCCATACCCTAATAAATCACTATAGTTTGTATTTTCACTTAGTTTTCTCAAAAAAAACTCATTCAACCCTCCTTGACTTTGAATAATTGTGAAAACATGGTTTTTAACACTTTCTTAGAGACAAACATTGATATCTAATATAATATATATATCCTTTTCCTATTAATATCTTTTTACACACCAACGATTTTTGTGTCAAACATTCTTCATAAGTGCCTCCATACACATATTCACCACAATGGACTTCATTTACCATTTTTATTATAATTAATTTACTATTTTAGTTTTTATACACAATGAATCTACTATAGAATTACCCTTAATTGTTTTATAGGCTAGTTCAATGTCAAAAGTATGAAAATAATCAACCAAACTTTTTTGGATCATGTTTAAATCTCATTTGATATAAAAAATGATTTAGTTTATTATTATCAGATTATTCCAAAAACAAATCACCAAATAGGTAATGCATCCAACTCATCATGTAATGAACAATTAACCCCATCTATATGTAATTTATTAGATAGATCTTCTATTTAGGTCATAATTTCCTTGATCAATATACTGTTATATTTCCCCATAATATGGGTACACATCCCAAACTAGATCTCTATGTATCAGTCCTAGGTATGATTAATAATAATTTATAATTCAGCCTCCAATTTAGTACATCAAAATATCCCTATAATTTACCTATATTAAATCTTCATATCCTTCTATGTCAATAGATCCATTGGGGATAATCCCAAGACATCACCACTTCAACCTTTTATAGGTTAAAATAAATTCACTTTTCAATGATAGAATGCCCCAACAATTTGACCTCTTGAATCTGAAATTAACATTTGGAAAACATTTCATAGAGCTAATGTTTTTTTAACATTTCCATGATAATTCTAAAATATCTGTCTTGTTATTTATTTGAACACATGTAAATCACGATATTATCCACCAATAATTCCATTAATGAGTAAGTATATTTGTTAAATATATGATTCATCATAGACATAATAACCTATGCAGCATTAGTAACCACAAATAACATTATTGGAAGCTTGTATTGTTCGTACCTATTACTGAAAGTAGTCTTTAGAATTTCCCCACTCTTCACCCTCAATTGGTGATACCCTAAACTTAAAAATATCTTTTAAACCCAATTATATCCTTTAAATTGATCAAAAATATCACTAATACTGGGTAAATAATATTTATTATTCACTATTACCTAGTTTAACTTCCCATAGTTGATGAATAAGTGTAAACTAACATCATCCTTTTTTTAAAAACAGTTCTACTCAAGGAGATACATTTGGTTCAATAAACACTTTACTATATAAATACTATAACTAAATCTTAAATTATCATTGATCTATATACAATGTGTGATATTAAGTTAATGGTATTAATCTTAGTCCAATAAACAAGTCCATAGAGAATCCCAACTCTCTCTTTTGTGGTAGTATTGAAAAACATTCAAGAAAAAAAATCTAATAAGTAATTATTTTCCAAAAAAACACAAGTTTTATAATTTGAATCCAACTATCCAAGAATCATACCCAAAAAAATTTATGTTTAAAGTTCCAATTTTCTTTATAAATTTTCCCTCTAGAATCACATAAATGTCCCACTCTCCCTAAAAAAGGTGAACACTCCCATCAGCTAAGGTAAAATTGATTGTATAGCTATAGAAGTGAATATAAACCTTAAACATTATCATTAAATACATTCTAATTATAAGATCATGCGTTTTTATCCGTTGGAAAAAAATTCCCACAAGATTTCCACAACACTAATCATAATTCACATGATGAACATGTAAATTTTTACTCAATCCTTACTCCCACAGGTGTCCCAATATTAATATAATAATTTACAAATTACACATGAAAATTTAATTGACCTAAAACTCATGAAGATATTAATTAATGTGATTCAATCATATCATATATTGTAGAGATCATAGTAAAATAAATAAGTAATGTACCTCATACTATTGTGGGTCCATATTATAATTCCTCTAGTATATGCTCTGTTATAAAAAAATACTCTAGATTTTTCGATTTTTCCCTATAAAATTATTACCACCTATTTCCATATTTTAACTATTTGTATCTTAAATAGATGTAATAGAAGGAATCCTCCAAAATTATACTAAATTAAATTCACCACCACTAAGTTCCTCACAAAACATATTCAAGTGTTTGGGATTCCCACATGGATGACACTCTTTAGGATGATTAATATAATTCCTTTTTTAGATATTCCATGCCAATACACTAATAACACACATGTTTTATCCATCCCTTATAATAATTTGATATTTAAAATTTATTCTAACAATTATGTTGATAGGATTGAGTCTTATTCTTCTTTTATCCATAAAAAACATTTTACACCACTTAGGTGAGGAATAAAAGTGCTCACACTATAAATATCTATCATGTGTATTTTAGAAATTTCTATTTTATTCACAGTCATCCAATATAAGGGTATGTCTAACAATGTAATATTTTATCTAATATGAGTTCAAATTCACATCATGAATCTCCTAGTCTTAAAATTTTCATTGGTAATTAAGTCGGGTTTAGAAAATATAAGATCTTCAAAATGATCTATATAATTTATCACCATTATTTTTCCCTGTTTTAACTTTAAATACTCCTAAGTATTCCTTAATATTAATGTTCCTAGTTAATCATTCTAACTAAAAACCTTATAAAATTAATCTACTATTAAATACAAAGGTAACATTTCCTCTATACTTATCTCACATCCCTTACAATCTGATCCCTCGTGAATTTATTTTTGAAACCCCACCTTTGACATATTAGGAGTATGAATTGACTATAATATTTGGTTATTTATTTCCAACCAATCATAAACTTCCTACACTCCATAATCTTCTATAAAGATATGAGGATTCTTCTTCTCAAACGTTGAATCTTGATTCACATCTTTCAGTCATTCTTGATTCATCCCACCTCCAAGAAAATAAATTTATTGGATTAATGAATTTAAAAGAATGATAAAAAATTCTATGTTCATTTATTATTTCTTATGAATGATAATATAAAAATTCCCATATTTTCATTAATAAATTGGTTCTCTATGAAAAATAATTTATTCAATTCCAAAGAACTTTAAATTAAATAATGAACTAAGAAAATATCCAATTTATATTCATTATAAGAGTTTTTACACTCTAAATATAGAATTTTATATTCATATAAGTATATTTACTTAAACTATTTTTATTATTTCCCTTCAATTTCAAAAAATTCATTCACAATGTATTTTAATCAATTTTTTTCCAAAAACCAGAAATATTTCATAAACCATTTCAAAATATGTCAAGAAAATAAAATTATATTTAAAAATTCAATACAAATGAATATAATTATTTAAAATGATATAATGATGTATAGACACTCTATTAGTCCCAACCCATCATGTTTGAAGATATATAAACCCTAAACCAATTTTTTGGAACTGTACCCATGTTGGGTGTCTCTAGTTTACGTAAAGAAATCTTACCCAAATATCAGTGGTTATCGATTATTTGTGATTATTGATTAATAATTCATGGGGAAACTATATCCATTATATCATATAAAAATTAATAAAAGTTAATTTAAAATAAATCCATTAACCATCATAAGATATCTATTACAAAGAAAAATATAAAATGGATAGTATTATGATAGGATAATCGTGGATAGAAATCAACACATGCTATAATTAAATGAATCGTAATATAGTTTTAGAAAAATATATGAAAAAGTTGGATCAACGTTAGGTAGATCATGTATAAATGGGTCAAAAAGGGTGAAATGGTGGAAAAGACCAAAAAAATGGACTTAATTCTATTCTCGAACTTGTATCCTACTTTTTAATGAATCAATGCTTAATATTTTACTATAGGGTCCTTTCCTTTAACTCTATACCTAATCAAGAAATCAGTATGTTCATTGAGATGCCCAGAAGGGTATCAGTATAACCCAAGAGGCCACCACCAATGGTGTCCCTAAGAAAATATAAAATAGATAATTTCATGCTAAAAGTTAAATTCACACAAATTAAATATAAAATATACTTATTATATCATGGAATGATCAATAACCATTCCCATAAATTGATATATCTACTTAAAAAAGTGTTGGAATGGGATGATGCGTCAATGGTATAGACAAAATATGAGTGTGAAAAATTTATCACCACAAATTTCAATATCCAAGGTGGATGAGATATCACCCAAGATTCTTCCAAGGTGAATGAGTAATCACCATTAAATTATATAAGTTGTAAAACACAATTATATATCATTATCACCATTTTGAATGATATATCACATTAATAAAACCCCAAGGTGAATGACACATCCCTGAGTCACACACTAGGAGAATGATCTACCATTGTATCATAACCCCCCATAGTTAATGATATATTACTAATACAATACCCAAAAGGGTAATATGATATCATGTATGAATAATCTATAAGGGGGATGAGATTTCATTGATACATAATCCCCGTAGTAAAAAATATTTTTCTAGAACATGATCCCCAAGGTAAATGTTGTATCATCAATACTCATAATATATATAGATGAGAAATAGCCAACCATATAGAGGGTAGATGATATACCATCATAATAATATACCAGGTTGAATGAGTTGTATCCCAACCCACATGAATGATGCATGAGGTACCACTATAATGATTAATACAGTGAATGATATATCACTAATGTTTAATAAGTGAAAATTGAAAAATAAATCCATAATTTAATAATAAAATCGTATGTTATATCACATTTTAAACAAAATAAGTAAAATGTTCATCATATCATACTTTACATCACGGTTAATGAGTTATAACCCATTCCAAATCTCATCTTTTCCCTAAAATACCCCTATAATAAGGGTTAATCTCTTTATGCCTCTAACCCACTCTGAAGATCCACAAAAAGGAAATTCCATCCCTAACCGCACTCAGGATTTCACCAATCAAAAAGTTATCTAGAGAAACTCACATGGTTCCTATGGTTTTAATGATAACATAGTTATCCCTCAAAAGTTTTATTTCACATATGAGTTTCCACTTTACCAAGGAATCATGTCCATTAATGTCCAAACACTCAATACAATATGATATTAGGATATATCATGGGATAGATAGACTCTATTCATATCTTATCAAGAAAAGGGAACCAATTTGGTTCCCTCCTAGATCATTCACTAAATCTTAAATATCACACCCATCATAAGATGCATGAAAGAATCCTAAATACTAACATGAATGTTTATACACCACCAACCACATCGTAGAAGAGTCTCACTAACCAAGAATCGTTAGTTAATTTGACTTTAACCAAACTATTTCTTAAAAGATAATGAAAAAATATCTTGAATTAGGGATATTCAGTGAAGAATTATAAAATATCATTAAATAATAAGAATAAATAATGGAGATTTGATAGTTTCAGTTATTTTGTTCTTATGGTATAAATGTCACTTGAATACAATCAGAAATAAAGGACAAATCAAACTTTTAGGGAGTGTACATGGAGAAGAGGGGGTGATTCATGTGTTCTGGTAAAGGAATATGGAATCCCCACTCTATAAGTTTTACTATTTTAATAAACTTAATTTAAATATACAATAAAAAACTATTCTGCCTTACCATTGTGGCATAACCACACGGGTCATGACACAACACCCCATACTAGGGTCACATTGTGGTGTGACTCATTTTCTTACCATGCAACACCCCATCCTAGGGTCACATTGTGGTGTGGATCATTTTCTTACCACGTAACACCCCATGCTAGGGTCACACTAGAAAATGATGGCCACCAATTATGGAATGAACTGGTGCTTCACTATGTGACCCTCACATTATGGAGTAGTTCCCTATCCAACACAAGAACTTAATCTTACACATCCTCCCTAAAATGAATCAACTCCCCTTGTTCTGGTTTGATTTTCTACATACATTATAATTTTATCCGACCTTAATAATAACTCCTCAAATACTAACATACAACCTCCACCAAATCATAAAATATTTGAAAACCATTGATATTCACATGTTTTAATCAAATTTGATAAATTATATACCATGATATATGCGGGGTTTTACAAAAACCCCATAATATAACAACTCATTCTCAAGATGCATCATCAAGCATCACAACTGAAAAGACTCGTCCATTACACTCACGCATCATATTCTCACTTTTAAGTCTCCCCTAGTATACACTCATTCTTCCACTGAACATGTACCTGAGGTATCATCTTCCATAAAAGGATCTTATCACTTTAATCCACTAAATTAACTGGTCATTCCCTTAATTATGTATCATACTCTAGCACAATGTTATCAACAATGACCATGTTATAAATATCAAGATGATATCTCTAAAATAAATATTCTTGAAATATGTCATGCATAACATTATATCTATAAGAAATCACTAATTGGTATACAACAGTACCAATTTTCTCAATAACCTCAAATGTTCATATGAACCCCTACACTAACGTCCCTTTCTTTTTAATCCTCATGCACCCAAGATGAGGTGACACCCTCAAGAATAATCAGTCACCCACCTCAAACATCAGAGGAAGGAATCACGGATCAATATAAAATATTTTTCCACTTTCATGGATATTAACTTATTCTAAATCAATAGAATTTGTTTTGGTGTCACCTATAAAATACTAGAACCCATAATAGAAGACTCTTCTTCTTTTACCTACCATATAGGTGATCTCCATGATCATCCATAAAAGGACTCAAAAGGATTCATCTAAATTCATGATGGATAACTATTATTATAATAACTAAAAATTTGAGATAGATATCCCATAAACCATTGAAATATAGATTCATTCTCATATAATTTCCTCTAATATGGGAATAGTACACTCAAATAGTATGTTAATCTTATGATGGTCTATTACAATCATATAAACTAGGGTATCTAATGAATTTTGTAACCCTTACCATAAGAGAGGACCTATATCAAGAATAATAATCAAATATGATACTCCTAGGAACACCATGTATACTACCTCATAAACATATAACCTTATTATCTCATTAACATACTGAGTCTCCATAATTAGTAATAAGTGACACACTTTAGCCGATTTATTAACTACAACCCACACTTTATCACAACATTGTGGTGATTGTTGAAAACCCATCAAAAAATAAATCATAACATCATACCATTTACACTTAGGAATGGTTAAAATATTATTAAGACCCAAGGTTCATTGATACTCAATATTAACTTTCCAACTAGTGAAACATCATGATCCAATGTCACGAACCGTCCCAGGTCGACCTTGATCCAGTCACCTGGACTACTTCACAACAAGTCCCGAGAGGCGTTCCCAATCCCCCTAGGGTGGAGACAAGCATAGAGGGCATCATTAGAGTGAAAAGGGAACGATTTCACCCAAATATAAACAAGAAACTAAGCAGTTGAAGGAAACAAAAATCCTAATAAACATATATTAAAGTGGAATTGAGCATCATGTATTCAAAAAAACTGAAAGTAAACCCAAATGATAAAACTAAACCAAAAAGAACTTTCAACCAACTAACTCCATGTGACCCACTAGTAACTCTCTAACACCACGAACACATGTCACTCAAGGCGATTAAACTCAAGTTGAAACCTGTACAAGGACTAGAAATAGAAAAGAAATACAACCGTGAGTATTAAAACTCTATAGGTTATCCCGATATTCTATTCCCAATTCACTTCCACTAAAATAAAAGAAACATCAATTTCGAGTTTTAAATATAGTATATTAATCTATGCTTTTCAAACAAGGTTCCATGCTATAAATATTATAAGACAGAAAGCTTTCAAGTTTTTTTATGAATAAGAAATGGTAGTAATAATTTTTTTAACAATAAATCAGCCTTAAATGAAAACTATTTGTAAGGGGTAGCTTTAAAGAATAAACACTTTTAAAGAAAACACACACTCTACTAAATTTACCAACCAAACACACCTTATGCTGAAAGTGAGTACAAAATAGCCAATGAGAACTAATCATGGGAACACCCCTAAGAACTAGCTAGTTGTGGAGCCCTGGGTACCTCATATCTCGGTGTAAAAGTATCCATGTAAAATATCCAGTAACCATCTCGTTCACAAGGCATTAGTTGGGAACATACCCATAACCTAGTGGTCCCCAACCATCATCATATTTTTTTTAGTGTTTTCATCGTCAATCTTGCTAAGTGAAACAAGGAAAAAACCACTCTAGATCACTAGGATACTAGTCCTAGTCCACCCACATAGATACTCAGGTTTCCTTCTTTGTGCTCAATCAAGTTCCTCATGATATCAAATACACTTTGCACATGAAAATTTCATTTTTACAAGAAAAATACCAAATAGTCCTTTAAACAATTTTCTAAACCAACATTTATCAAAACCAAAAACTCCTCTATTCATAAAGAGGTGCGAACACACCATTTTCCAATTCAAAACTTTCACAAAAACTTCTTAAAACATTTTCATCACACCTTGAAAATAAAACATTTATTACAAAAATTCCAAATGGTCCATTTATCAGCAACACATG
This sequence comes from Viscum album, assembly GCA_963277665.1. Classification (NCBI taxonomy): domain Eukaryota; kingdom Viridiplantae; phylum Streptophyta; class Magnoliopsida; order Santalales; family Viscaceae; genus Viscum; species Viscum album. Next base: position 728,737,712 of record OY728167.1, on the reverse strand, counting down.
CCAAAATTCCTTAAAACCCCATGGTGTTCCATTTATAAAACCAAAACCAATTTGGAAAACATATTAGGAACCCAAAAACATTGTTTCGCACGCTAACAGTTGTAACGTCCTGGTTCTGAAAGCCACCCAGAGGTGCCCCGTACCCAATTGGTCACATGGAATCAAGTGCATTTCCCCAAACTCCAGAGGTTGTCAGCTAGAAGTAAGGGCCTTAGGTGTGATAGTGGGGAAATTATTCCCCCATTAGCAGATTACACAGCGGAAGTAAAACAAATAAACAATAGCGGAAGTAGTGTAATACCATACAACAGTAAACAGTAGAAGACTAAAAGGAATAAACAACTCAATCACATATATAAACGATGCATGATACATATTTCTAGGAAAACATCCAAACACGTCACAATACTGAAAATAGTACTAAACCAAAGTAAAAAAAGAAAGCAGATAAACTCCTCAGCATCGCAAACCTCAGCTTGGTCCCATGCTCTCCAACTCCTCAGAAATCAAGTACTTGAAGTAGAAGGGTGCTTGCCCTTATCTATACCGATAGAAATATAATCTGTTTGGGCCTAAAATCATGACCCAAATAGGGTGTGAGACTAAATCCTAGTAGGCAACCACCAAAAAATTTGTGCCTAACAGTCAGTGAATATATATGGCAGGCAATAAGTAAAAGGAAGCAGTAACAATGAAGTACTCAGCAGTAATAATCAACAGCTTCAAAGCATTCAGTTTCATATATCAAGTAATAGCTAATCAAGCAGGTAACCCACTGCTCAGTACTCATAGCCTCACCCCTCTGGTTCAACCAAACAACACAAGCAAGCAGCTAAACACAACAGTAACCCTCTGGAAAGTACTAACAGCCTAACCCCTCTGGTTCAACCAAAAAAGTACAAGAAAAGCGTATCATCCAAAGTAAACCTCAAGAACTACTTGGATAAATAGTATATAGCATAACAACATGTCAGAAAATACAGACACTCCATCCTACAACACTAAGCATAGGAAACAGGCAAGGCATACTAACAGGCTAAGCAAGACCAAACGGTCATAAACAGAACATGCATGGGAAAACACATCCAAAGCATACCAATTAACCCTATTCACATTCAAATATCCTCTACTCTAGCATACAATCATGGAAGGTAATTAATAGGGTTAAAACGGTAAACACACAATACCCCGTTCAAGGGTATTGAACAAAATTTCACATATTACTCAAAGACTTTCAATGTAAAGGAACAAACCACCTACCTCAGTGTTGGGAGATCTCTATACGTGAACCTCAAGACTTGAATTTCCCAAGAACACCGTAGATCTACAAAAACGTCTAAAAAGTTCAACCGATGATAACTATTGAAAGAGAAAGAATCAAGAAACGAATATCTTTAAGAAATAAGAGATTACTGAGGCGATCCCAATGCAATTGGAGGTGGTCAAATTGGAGATCAGATGCCCGCTCAGGGGCTCGGAGAATATTCATGGTCGTACGGGTTCTCTCGGACAAACCAAACCTAGAAGAATCCCTTTTTGTCTGTCAGACGTGACCCCGGTACGTTTAATGAAAAAAAAGTACATGGTGTGTATTTTAAAAATACACGTCATGTACTTTCCTTTTTCAGCCCCTGCATTAGGCGGTCTCCAGGACAGCACACACGGCCGTGTGCACGGCCGTTACATGGCCAACACTCGGCAACACGTGGTAACCGAGTACACGGTGTGTACTCATTAAGTACACTGTGTGTACTTAAAAAATTTCTAGAATTTCCTCTTTTTCTCAAAAACACCATAAAATGGGAAATATAACTGAAAGGAAGATCTGGGTTCGTACAAACTTTCCCTATTAAAGAAATTTGTCCCCAAATTTCCCTATCAAGGCGGCATAGACAAAGAAACTCTGAACAGCTCCAACCACTACGATCGTACATCATCCTCCCTCTCCCAAGTCTCATCTTGTAATCGCCCATGCCGCCATAGCACTCATACATGGGGAACATACCATCCATGGATAACCATCATACTTCGATCAACAATCCAGATAGGATTCTCCTCGAAAGATGTATCCACCTCTATCTCAACTTACTTGGGTTGAAAGGCATGAAACGGGTCTGAGAAGTAACATCAAAGCTGAGAAACATAGAAAAAATCTTGCATAGACCGGTACCTCTGAGGTAACTACAACTGATAGGAAACCGGCCTAACTCTCTCCAAAACCTCAAATAGCCTGACGTAGCTCGGTGAAAGCTTACCCTGTCTCCTCATCCTCCTGTGTCCCAACCTCGGTGTGACATGCAGGAAAACCTGATCTCCGACCTCGAACTCCAGAGGTCATATTCATCAATCAGCATAAGATTTATGTCTAGATTGCATAGTAGCCATCCTCTTTCGAATCAACTTTATCTGCTCTGTGGTCTTCTGGACAAGACGAGGTCCCAGCATAGCTGCCTCTCCTGCTACCAGCCAACATAAGGGTGATCGACATGGCCTACCGTACAAAGCCTCATAAGGTTCTATCTGAATAGTTGCTTGAAAACTATTATTGTAGGAAAACTCCAAAAGATTTATGTGCTTCTCCTAAGAACCTCCAAAATCTAGAATGCATGCTCAGAGCATGTCCTCAACCACCTGAATTATACGCTCGGACTGGTCATCTGTTTGGGGATTGTAACCTGTACTCAAATGAACCTGTGTACCCAAATCCTTCTAAATCCCCTTCCAGACTCGAGAATTAAAATGTGCATCCCTATCTGAAACAATGGATTTTGGAACCCCATGTAGACGTACAATCTATCAGATGTACGACCTTTCCATATTATCAACAATGAAGGTCTCCTTGATCGGTAAGAAGTGAGAAACCTTCGTGAGTCTGTCGATTACAACCCAAAATGCATCATTCCCTCAGGGCGACCTCGGAAACCCTATCACGAAATCCATCGTGACGTAATTCCACTTACACTTGGGAATGAGTAACTGCTGTAAAAGCCATTCGGGTCGCTGATGTTATGTCTTCACCTGCTGACAGATGGAACACCTCATAACTAAACCAGCAACATCTCTCTTCATACCTGGCCACCAATACTGATGGTGTAGATAACAATACATCTTGGTGACATCAGGATGAACTGCCCAAACTGAGGAATGAAAGTCCTGCATCAGCTCTTCGTGTATGTCTGCTGACACCCATACGCACCCCTAGAATTGAAAGATCTCATCCTTGCCTATGGTCCATCCAAGAATAAGGTCCACTCCTGAAACGCTCTCCCATAGGAATAAACCTTCATAATCTGATAGTTGTCTCATTCGCACTCGATCAAGAAGAGTAGAGGTAACAACTATAGAAGATAGAAACGTCTGCCCATGTCTGTCGTGAAACTCTAAATGCATCTCAGAGAATGGAGCCATAATATTAGACTCACTGCTGTCCTCCTGAACTGCCTGCATCTGTGTCCTCCTTCTCAACGTGTCAGCCATTGTGTTGCCTTTCCCCGACATGTAGGAAAGCTCAAAGTCAAAGGATTGAAGGTACTCAACCCACCTTCACTGTCTCAAATTCAGATCATGCTGAGTGAAGGTGTACTTGAGACTTTTTTGGTTGGTGAAAACCACAAAGTACTCTCCCAGAAGATAATGTATCCAAAAGTGTAAAGCATGAACAACTACAGCCAACTCGAGATCATGTGTCGGGTAGTTCCTCTCATGTGGCCTCAACTGTCGAGACCCGTACACAACGACTCCTTCACTAGGCATAAGCACTACTCCTAGCCCAATACCTGAGGCATCATAGTAAACAATATATCTCTTGCCCATCTCTAACAATACTAGTATTGGTGCTGAAGTCAACCTCCATTTCAGCTCCTGAATGGATGACTCACAAGAATCTGACCACAAGTACTTCACACCCTTCTTAGTCTGACCCGTCAGTGGTGCTGGTAAGCGTGAGACGTTTTGTATGAAACGTCTGTAGTATCCAGCCAGCCCTAGAAAACTCCGCACCTCAAATAAGTTCTTTTGATGCTCCCAGGAAACTATTACTCTCACTTTCTCTGGGTCTATTGATACTCCTATCCCTGAGATAACATACCCAAAAAGTGAATCTGATCCATCCAAAAGTGGCATTTTGAGAGAATAGAATATAACTGATTCTCTCTTAGTGTACTCAGAACGATCTCAAGATGGGTGGCATGGTCGTGTCGAGTGTGATAGTACACCAAGATATCATCCACGAATACTACCACGAAAGAATACAAGTATGGATGGAACACTCATTTCATCAATTCCATAAAGTCTGCAGGCACATTCGTGATACCGAACGACATAACTACGTACTCGTATAGACCATAACTACTCAGGAAGGCTTTGAGAGGTATATTAGATGGTCTGACATGCAACTGACGGTAACCGGACCTCAAGTAAATCTTTGAGAACACCTGAGATCCTCGAAGTTTATCAAATAGATCATCAATCCTCGGCAAGGGATATCGGTTCTTGATCATCAACTAGTTCAACTTCCAATAATCCACACACAGTATGAGGGTATTGTCCGCCTTCTTCGCAAATAAGATAGGCGAACCCCAAGGAGAAGTACTGGGTCAGATGAAACCCTTTTCCTGCAACTCCTCCAACTACTTCTTGAGCTCCTATAATTCTGGTGTATCCATCATATTAGGAGTAATGGACCCCGATGCCGCTCCTGGAACGAGATCAATAGAAAAGTCTACCTCACGCTCCAGAGGAAAACCTAAAAAGTCATCTGGAAAGACATCTCTAAAATAATCCACCACTAGAGGAAAGTCTATCTAGGAAGTTCCCTGGCCGTCCAAATATATACTAGTGATCTGGGTTGTAACTCCTCCCAACCCATGATGCTTGGGTCCCTCTCTTCTTTCTTGGAAATCCCATTCACCCTTATAAAGAAACGAACCACCCGTTGGTGATGTGAAACTCACCCTACGACGATAGAAATCGACAACTTCTGAGAAGGAAACTAACCAGTCCATTCTGAGAATGAAATCATAACCTGTCATCTCTAAGACATAGAGGTCCCATAAGAAGTGACACCCACCAACCTCTAGAGGGCACTTCTCGCACTGATGTACACAAGTCGTTCTAGTCCCCAACGGAGTGTCTAGCGTCAAGATATCAGCAGAAGAAAAGATACGGAGCTCAAGGCTATCAATAACAGCAACAGATATAAAGCTATGGGAAGCCCCTATATCAAAAAGAGTAGAAGATAAAACTGAGGCAACTAGAATCATACCTCGAACTGTAGAGGGTCCAGGATCCTGCTCCTGCTGGGTCTGCTCCACTGCAAAAGTCCGACCTACACCGTGGCCCTGTGACCCTTCTTGACTACTCTGAGCTAATCTACCCTGCTATCGCTGAAAGCCTGGTTACTGACTACCATGGTTGTGACCTCTACCTCAGCCTGAACGGCCGGAAGAACTCCAGTTCCCTGACTGATGAGAAACTGGTGGTGCTCCTCCTAAATGAGGAGTCATAGAAAAACCCCTGCCACCAGCTGCTGGTGAGAAGATCTGACAGAAGTTTTGAAGATGCCTCATCTTGCCACATGATCGACACTCTACTAGGTCTCTCAAGCAATGTGGCCTCATATGCCCACTCTTCCCGCACTAGTAGCACACCACCTAGCTACTAGAAGAAGTGTTCTGCCTCCTTCGATCTCTACGCGTAGACTCCCTACGGTGCTTCCAGCTGTCAGTAGGAGGCATACTAACTCTGGATGTCAAAACGCCCTGGCTCAAAACTCCAAAATACCTCATATTGTGCTCCATGATCAGCGTCTGGTTGACTATAGAGATGATGGAAGTCAACCTGAAGATGTTCACCTACGATCGGATTTCGTTCCTGAGATCATCCTTAAACTTCCTTGCCAGGAATAACTCATCGCCTCATGGAATAGGCATGAAGTGTTGCATCTCTGTGAAGCAAGAAGAATACACCATAACAGAAATAGTACCCTGCTCCAGAATCATGAACTCTCGGGCTTTATCGGCCCTCAGAGTCTTCGGATAGAAGTAGTCATAGCAGGCACGCTGAAACTCATCCCAAGGCATGACCTGCTGGTGTCCTTCCTATGCGATAACATCCCACCATCTCTTGGAGGAGTCCCGAAGAATGTACGTAGCGAGCTTCACCCTCCTCTTTGGAGGCATCTCCAGATTCTAAAAGATAGAAAGCATGGCTTCTAACCATGACTCTGCAGCCTAAGGTCCTCCTTTCTCTGTGAAGGTGGGAGGATGCTGTTGCTGAAAGACCTGTGTCAACTGTTCCATAGAAGGGGCAGGATGCGGTACTCCACGGAAGGTCTGCATGAACCTCATAAAGACCTCTTGGAACTGTGTGTTAGCACCTGTGTCCAGAATGATTCCTGGTTCCAATACTGGAACAACTGGAGGATCTACAGGTATTCCTCGATCATCCATGTCTGGTGTCTGATCACTACCCTGTAACTGGCGGACAATCGGAGGACATCTCGGTGGCATGACTCTGCAACGTCAAGCGCACACCTTAGATCAAGATTACCAAGTACTGAAAACTAGAAGTGTAACAGGGGAACAAGAGAAATAAAGCATTCAAGTTTTTCAAAACAAGTTTAAATAGCGTTTATAATTCCTACACGGCGTGTTATCCTTAAGCCTTCACATGGGTGTGTACTTCTGCCAAAACTGGTTGTGTAACACCCCATACACACAGCGTGTTGTCCTAACACATGGAATATACTTGAATCATCTTCCCCTACCTAAGTTTCCATACATGGCTAAGCCACACGGTTCTCCTAGAACAAGACTACATGGCGTGTTCAAGATAGACACGGCATGTACTAGATGAGCTTCACCGACCTGTGTTGTTAGTGACACGGCCGGATAGATGGCTTGCACTACACGGTGTGTTCCGTCTGGACACAGCGTGTACTAGGGAGACTTTTCCGACCCATGTTGTTTGCTACAGGGCCGGATACTTGGGTTACACTACACACCATGTTCCAAACGGACATGGAATGTATTAGAAGAGACTCAACCGACCCGTTTTGTTAGTGACACAGCCGGTTAAACAGTTCTACAACACAGCATGTACATACGGTACATGGCGTGTCCTACCAAAGATTCTCAAACCCCATGTCTCTGCCCACATAGTATGTGACATGGTTAGAGACTACATGGCGTGTAAATTCAATACACAGCGTGTATGTAGAGACCCGAAGCTTAATGTACATGGACATTACATTACTTTTGCGGAATACTTAGTACATAACAAAAACACACACACAAGGATCATAATAGTTTAGTGTCTTTGGAAGCTCAGAATATAATCTTCTAATCGTGGTGAAAAATCTTCAACATCTCCCATAAAGATCTTTCATTTTTTTACCTAAAACCTTTCTTTATATCCTGGGGAAAAGAAAACATAAAAGGGTGAGCTCAAATGCTCAGTAAGGGTAAACAAAAGAAATATCAATCACATCATATTCATAAGAACATATCTTTTGGAAATCTTAACCTGCAAAAGAAATCATAATTTCATAACATGGGATAAATCATAGTAGTGAAATGTAATCCCAATAATCATAACTTAAAACATGAAACTTTGTGGCATACACACATAATCATATAGAATCATTTCTTATTAGTCAGGACTCATTTCCAAGACTATCTTAGTGGACAAAGTCCATTTCTGAACCGAGTCACCCTCGTTTCAGTCCTGTTTCACTGAACCGGTATAACCTACCATTCCAGCCATGTCTATCTCATGAGATATAAAATATTTACCCAATGCATTGGAGGGAGATATAGGTCCCACCCATCTCATAATGATACCATTCTTATGTGTGCCACAAAATCATAAATCATACATCATTGCATAACCCATGTAGTAAAAATGGGATTCTTAAACAACATGACCTCATAAAACAATTCATATAAAATAAAGGAATTCATAAAAATAATTCCATCACAACATAATCAAATCAATGTAATAATAGGGATAGAAATAGAACCCTATATTATCTTAGATGGAAAATAATTTTTATAAAGCACTTGAACTCCATTCTTGAGGAAAATATCCTTTCTACTTCAAAAACATTTTCCTTTCTTTAACATGTCATACAATTTTAAACTAAAAGAAGTTGATTAAAAATAAACTTGAAAACTTGCAAAGGAAGCTACTTGGAAATAATGTTTTAAAAATCCATTCATGCCGTATAAGTTAAAAAAACATTCTTCTTGCTTTTGTCGGAAAAGTCAAAAAGTACCTCGTACGAAAAACGACAAAATATTTCTTTCATATCTTTTACTAAAAACTCACCGAAGGGTAAAATTGGATTTAAACAATTGTATGTGGATGGAAATAATATTACAAATTGAGTAAACATGGATTTGGATGATAAAATACACCCCAGTAAATACTAAAGTATAAACAATCTCGGATAAAAATGAGATTGTGATATTTCCCTTACCTTATGTCCGATATGCTTTGTACGTATCCGAACCTCCTGTATAATGATTTAAATAATGTCATTAACTTATTACAGAATCATATTCATTGTTATGATATCATATATGGTTCACTTATGACTTTATATTACCCGTTCTTTTGTAAATTCCATGTTAAAGAATCATTTTGGGTAAAATCGTTTTATTTATCGTAGGTGTTTGGACTTGTTGTTCTTGACATTATTATTACTTATATCATGATTTACTTACTTCAAGAATATAAAATATGATTTATATATCATATATATTCATTATATATATATATATATATATAATAGATAGATAAATGAAATGAAACACACCATTCATGGAGACGGTAGTCCGTACGTATGCATGAACGTTGTTTTCCTTTCCTTATTGTCTTGAATGGAAGTAAGTAGATGAAATATATATATAAATAAATCCAGTAGATTTAACATGTCATATATTTCATTATTATTCATTATATATACTTTATAATCATTCTGGAATGGTTAACATGGATAATGAATCTCATCGCGTCGTGGAGACGGTAGTCCGTACGTACGCACGAGCGATGATATCGTTCCCATGGTCGTGGAATTGTGTTGAAGTGTATGTATACTATTTCAGTATCAATATCGCTTTATAATAATCATATATAGTTACTCATTACACCATTATACCCATCCAATTAAGGGGGTGGCGGAAAATAGATTACACCACGGCGTGGAGACGGTATTCCGTACGTACGCACGCGTGGTGATTTCCTTTTTCCGTAGGATGGATAGAAGGTTAATTAGAGTTGTTTCATATTTATAATAACATATCAGTATATAATAAATACTGATGTTATTAATTTATCATGAAACAACTAAATAAGAAGAAGTTGAAGAAGAAAGAAATTGAAAAAGATCGGTAATGGATATTACCTCTTTTTGACGCGCCTTCACTTAACCTCCACTTAAAGAACTAAGGATGGTCTTTGAAGAAGACCAGGACCTATAGGATGATACTAGGGAAGTGGATAAGATATTTTTTCAGGGTTTTGCCGAGCTTTAATGCTCAAATTGGTGTGAGGAGGAGAGGGAGGAGGTTCCCTTTTATAAGGGAGGAGAGGGGCACCTTAGGAAAATCTCAAAATATTGTTTTATATTAAGGTCAAATTCGGTTTATAATGGTTCCAAAGGGTCTTATTTAGAAGATAAATTTGGGATGGGTCTAAATACTCTCATCCAATAGGATTTAGACAAGTTTAGGTTATTATTTTAACCTTATCAATTAGATTTAACTCTAAGTTAAATAATTTAACTTTTACCGTGTCTTTTTGTTTTCTTACACTATATGGTTAATAAACTTACTATATCAAGACAAACGAACCCCAAGTTGTTTATTATTAATATATATAATCTTATACAAGTCATTTGGCCGAACCTTATATTTTTAGAAATAAAATAACAATTAATAATATAATATTTGTTTTAAAAACTAATTTATGTCAATTTTGACACTATTTGGTACATGAATTTTATGAAATTCATAACAGAATGATAAGTTCTAACCAAGTTACTTAAATCAACAATAACATGTCATATTAACCTAGAAAATTAATGTAAGTCATAAAAAGTCTCAAATTACATTTATTTGAGCATTTATAACATCAATTATGTCAATATTTCATTAATAAGACAATTACTGCATCATCTTTGTGTCATAATAAATGATAATTATTTAATCCATAAAAATTATAAATAAATTCCTATGATGTAGATAATTGTATTATATTTCTGTAGACTATTCATGTTCTAAGTTTCATGAAGTTTAGCACTAAATTAAAATTATTATACTTATAAGATTTAAGAAAGTGACATGTTGTCACATTCTTTGGTTTTAATAATAATTAAATTATTTTCATGGAAAAAAGTCCATAAAATGAATCTAATACTACCCTTAGATTATATGGGTCTACTTTTATCCATCCAATAGGATTTTTCCAAGTGTTAGGGTAATTTTATAATCTTATATTTACCCTTAATTACCCGATTTATCTTTAACTATAGTAAATAAAATTTACCGTAGTTACTATTCACAATGCCCAAAAATAAAAAGTAGATTATTAACATAATTTGGACCCACTGATTCCAAATATGGAATCCATTTTTTCAAATTCAATACACAAAAGATGCAGAAATTAAATTAAAATTAATCTCGTTGTCGAAAGAAAACAGGTTTTTCTTTAAAACATTGCAAAAGATTGAATTGATTTAACCTACAAATTCAAGGTAAAGTCAATGCTAATGACATACATTATATTAAATGGTAAAAATATATTCTATTTATACTTTAAAACCATTCAATATTATAATTTAACCACATAAGATATTACGATGAAAAAATTTGTTTTTAATTAAAATATAGCGTGTTTTTACTATTCATTAAAATATGAAAGTTATCGGAAAAATATCAAAACTTTATCTAATGTAAATTTTTATATCCTGATTCAAAAGAAGAATTTTATTTTGTCAAATTAAACTTATAAACATGTCAAAAACTAGATTTAAAGTGGGTGCGCCATCAAAAGGCGGCAAAACTGCATTTTTTGAAAAATACTTATTTTACCCGAAAAATTTATTTTGTTCTTATACCATGTTCTAGAAATGTGTAAGATGAATAATATTGTTATAAAATTTAAAATTTAGTTAACACTATTCATAACGTCTAGTTCATAACAATATTATAATAATATATCGTTGTTTAGTAAAACCCGGTATTGCGTACAACACACGCTATCGAGGAAGGTTGCGATTGTGTGTAATGCAAGCCAAGTCAGGGTTGCGTGTGGTGCACAACTCCTCTGTTGTTGCGTATAACACAAGACATTAATGAAATTAAAAGAATATTTTACATATAATCTCGGGGTGTTACATTCTACCCCCCTTAAAATGAATTTCGCCCTCGAAATTCATCGGGGTTATAAATGGTTTACTACTCGAAAGTTTCTTTAATAGAAACCCACATCGTAAAATGGAATACCAAAACCAATCTTTAAAAACAAAAGTATGAAACGTAACGGTTACCCAAATAAACTAATCACTGGGTTTCCACATAGGTGAAAATATGGATATGGAAGAGAAATCTAACCATCATGTTCTGATGGAGAGTGGTAGAGAACATGGCTATGAAAAAGCCAACAATCACAAAGATATTGATTTGTGATGATCTAAGGTATCATCTGATTAATCGGATATAAGGAAACTAGGACAACATTTTTGGTTTTCAAGATCATTTCCCTAAAGTTGAAGAATTTGAATTAGAATAAATACTTACTTTATTTTGGTATAATCTCACTGTTGTTCGTGCCTTGAACAATTTCCACTTCATCTCTTAAATAAATGAAGTTGAATTTGTTATTCGTGAAGTGTTAGCAGATCATGTGATAGAATGACGGGTCATTCCATCTGTCTCAAACAAAAGGTTAGCAAAAGTTATATACATAAGTCGATCTATAGTGAGATTAATCATATATGGTTCCTAAAATGGACTTATACTTCATATATCATACTGCTTAATATAATAAAAATAGTTTCTACTAAACAGGGACTTCCTGTAGGCCAGTGGTAGGCGATAAAGGCCAGTCGCACTTCGGTTGTGGGTTCAATTCCCACAGCCTTGTCCGACGCGATGGTCTGTCGCCCGTCCTGCAGGTTGTCCTTTTTCTAAAACTACATTACTATAAAATCCCATCAGTAATATCCAAAAAAGTTCTATCCTTAAACAATACTTAGCATATGTCCAACATAATCCATTCCAATATTTAGGCTTATCTAAAATACTGCGGTCCAAGCTCATAGTATAAAGAAAAATATTACGTGAAATGTCATCAACCAAGAATGTTAATACCATCATTTATCCCCCATATATATATATATTGTTGGTCACATTCCAATCATGTGAATACAGTAATCATGTATTCTCTTGAAAAATGAATACCCATTGAACCATAGTGAAAACATGAATGCAGTTAAAAGTTAACACTTTCCACATACCAAAATCCTTAAAATTCTATATACTCAAACCATGCTATCACTTAGTCCTTATATCAATCATGAGCTCATGAATACTTTTAAACATTTCATTTTATCGTTTTCCCTTCATTATGCGCATATCATCTTATTTCCAAAAATATCTCAATCACTTTGAATACCACATTAGACCAATACATAAATATTCCAATACTCCATGATACAACATTATTTTGGAATCCCATTACATAAACACTTAATCATTCCACCACATCATTGTCATATTCAACATCGCCAATAGTGATTGCATGTGACTTCCCTTTGTCCTTTGACATAAGCGGTTGCTCATGTCGATCATCACTAACCGTTGGATTAGGACATTTATTAGCATAATGTCTCATCTCCTTGCACTTGAAACATTGAAGTGTTGGTGGTGCATTCTCTGCAGTCTTTTCTTTATTCACATCATTAGAAACCCTTTTCCCATTAATTCGACACTCAGCTGCTCGATGACCTTCTTTTCCACACATAAAACATTTTCTAGTCCCTTTAAGACAATCTCCACCATGATTCTTTCCACACTTTGAGCATAAGGAAACATTCATCTTCTTTTCACCATTATTCTGAGATTTCTCTTTGAACTCCATCTTTCGTTTCTTGTCAAAACTATGAGATGGATAAGTAACACCAACTTCCATTTCTACCTTGATAGCACAACGCACAATTTATTCATAGCTACTGAGGTCTCTTATAGCTAATGCCCTTCAAAGACTTGCTTTTAAGCCACTGAAGAATCGATCAACTTTACTTTCAGGTTGGATGATAAAGACAGATGCATACCTTGCAAGTCTTGTAAAATTCGCTTCGTATATACCAACAGATTCATAATCCTTCTGCTTCAGCTCAAGAAACTCCTTTTCCATCTTTGTTCGAAGAATACGAGGGAAGTACTTACTGAAAAACAAGTTCTTAGACTCGTCCCATTCCATGGACTCAATTTCATCTCTTGGCCTCGTATTCTTGATAAGATTCCACCATTGATCAACTTCACCTTCCAAACGATATACTGTTAAGATGACTTTATCATGTTCAGAACATTGAAGAACTGAGAATATCTTTTCAGTGGTACTGATCCATTGTTTAGAAACAAGTGGATCGGAAGACCCACTAAAAGAAGGTGGGTGTTGCCTCATGAAGGACTCAATAGAATATTGTTCCCTTCTCTGCTCATTTGGAAGTCCAGAATGATTCATATCTTGTGTAAGTATAGAAATAAGATTTTTCACTCCATCTCCCATAACACTTGTTTGTTCAGGAGGACAATCATTGCATTTTACATTATAGTGATCAACATGGTTCCTTCGGGTTCCAGCCATCGTCTAAAACCCAAAAAGAATAGTGTGAGGGGAAAAAATAATGCTAGGGAAAACAACATAGTAAAGGGGGAGTACCCTTAATATCTAACATCTTAGGTTAAATTCTAAGATCATTACCGTAGTTCTAGGACTATATCCTATACGTATACTTATCCTTAGGGGCATCCCTAGACATACCTTAGAAATATCTCTAGGGATCTCACTAACGTTTTCGCATCCTAGTTTCCAAAGGTTGACTAAACCTTTCCTCTGATACCAACTGTAGAGACCCGAAAATTAACGTACATGGACATTACCATACTTTTGCGGAATACTTAGTACATAACAAAAACACACACACAAGGATCGTAATAGTTTAGTGTCTTTGGAAACTCGGAATATAATCTTCTAATCGTGGTGAAAGATCTTCAACATCTCCCATAAAGATCTTCCCTTTTTTTTACCTAAAACCTTTCTTTATATCCTGGGGAAAAGAAAACATAAAAGGGTGAGCTCAAATGCTCATTAAGGGTAAACAAAAGAAATATCAATCACATCATATTCATAAGAACATATCTTTTGAAAATCTTAACCTGCAAAAGAAATCATAATTTCATAACATGGGATAAATCATAGTAGTGAAATGTAATCCCAATAATCATAACTTAAAACATGAAACTTTGTGGCATACACACATAATCATAGATAATCATTTCTTATTAGTCAGGACTCATTTCCAAGACTATCTTAGTGGACAAAGTCCATTTCTGAACCGAGTCACCCTCGTTTCAGTCCTATTTCACTGAACCAGTATAACCTACCATTCCAGCCATGTCTATCTCATGAGATATAAAATCTTTACCCAATGCATTGGAGGGAGATATAGGTCCCACACATCTCATAATGATACCATTCTTATGTGTGCCACAAAATCATAAATCATACATCATTGCATAAACCATGTAGTAAAAATGGGATTCTTAAACAACATGACCTCATAAAACAATTCATATAAAATAAAGGAATTCATAAAAATAATTCCATCACAACATAATCAAATCAATGTAATAATAGGGATAGAAATAGAACCCTATATTATCTTAGATGGAAAATAATTTTGATAAAGCACTTGAACTCCATTCTTGAGGAAAATATCCTTTCTACTTCAAAAATATTTTCCTTTCTTTAACATGTCATACAATTTTAAACTAAAAGAAGTTGATTAAAAATAAACTTTAAAACTTGTAAAGGAAGCTTCTTGGAAATAATGTTTTAAAAATCCATTCATGTCGTATAAGTTAAAAAAAACATTCTTCTTACTTTTGTCGGAAAAGTCAAAAAGTACCTCGTACGAAAAACAACAAAATATTCCTTTCATATCTTTTACTAAAAACTCATCTAAGGGTAAAATTGTATTTAAAAAATTTTATGTGGATGGAAATAATATTACAAATTGAGGAAACAAGGATTTGGATGATAAAATACACCCCAGTAAATACTAAAGTATAAACAATCTCGGATAAAAATGAGATTATGATATTTCCCTTACCTTATGTCCGATATGATTTGTACGTATCCGAACCTCCTGTATAATGATTTAAATAATGTCATTAACTTATTACAGAATCATATTCATTGTTATGATATCATATATGGTTCACTTATGACTTTATATTACCCGTTCTTTTGTAAATTCCATGTTAAAGAAGCGTTTTGGGTAAAATCGTTTCATTTAGGACTTGTTGTTCTTGACATTATTATTACTTATATCATGATTTACTTAATTCTAGAATATAAAATATGATTTATATATCATATATATTCAGTATATATATATATATAATAGATAGATAAATGAAATGAAACACACCGTTCATGGAGGCGGTAGTCCGTACGTACGCATGAACGCTGTTTTCATTTCCTTATTGTCTTGAATGGAAGTAAGTAGATGAAATATATATATACATAAATCTAGTAGATTTACCATGTCATATATTTCATTATTATTCATTATATATACTTTATAATCATTCTGGAATGGTTAACATGGATAATGAATCTCATCGCGTCGTGGAGACGGTAGTCCGTACGTACGCACGAGCGATGATATCGTTCCCATGGTCGTGGAATTGTGTTGAAGTGTATGTATACTATTTCAGTATCAATATCACTTTATAATAATCATATATAGTTACTCATTGCACCATTATACCCATCCAATTAAGGTGGTGGCGGAAAATAGATTACACCACGGCGTGGAGACGGTATTTCGTACGTATGCACGCGTGGTGATTTCCTTTTTCCGTAGGATGGATAGAAGGTTAATTAGAGTTGTTTCATATTTATAATAACATATCAGTATATAAGAAATACTGATGTTATTAATTTATCATGAAACAACTAAATAAGAAGAAGTTGAAGAAGAAAGAAATTGAAAAAGATCGGTAATGGATATTACCTCTTTTTGACACGCCTTCACTTAACCTCCACTTAAATAACTAAGGATGGTCTTTGAAGAAGACCAGGACCTCTAGGATTATACTAGGGAAGTGGAGAAGAGATTTTGGCAGGGTTTGGACGAGCTTGAATGCTCAAATTGGTGTGAGGAGGAGAGGGAGGAGGTGCCCTTTTATAAGGGAGGAGAGGGGCACCTTAGGAAAATCTCAAAATATTATTTTATATTAAGGTAAAATTCGGTTTATAATGGTTCCAAAGGGTCTTATTTCGAAGATAAAGTGGGTATGGGTCTAAATAATCTCATCCAATAGGATTTAGACAAGTTTAGGTTATTATTTTAACCTTATCAATTAGATTTAACTCTATGTTAAATAATTTAACTGTTACCGTGTCTTTTTGTTTTCTTACACTATATGGTTAATAAACTTACTATATCAAGACAAACGAACCCCAAGTTGTTTATTATTAATATATATAATCTTATATAAGTCATTTGGCCAAGCCTTATATTTTTAGGAATAAAATAACAATTAATAATATAATATTTGTTTTAAAAACTAATTTATGTCAATTTTGACACTATTTGGTACATGATTTTTATGAAATTCATAACAGAATGATAAGTTCTAAACAAGTTACTTCAATCAACAATAACATGTAATATTAACCTATAAAATTAATTTAAGTCGTAAAAAGTCTCAAATTACATTTATTTGGGCATTTATAACATCAATTATGTCAATATTTCATTAATAAGACAATTACTGCATCATCTTTGTGTCATAATAAATGATAATTATTTAATCCCTAAAAATTCTAAATAAATTCCTATGATGTAGATAATTGTATTAGATTTCTTTAGACTATTCATGTTCAAATTTTCATGAAGTTTATCACTAAATTAAAATTATTATACTTATAAGATTTAAGAAAGTGACATGTTGTCACATTCTTTGGTTTTAATAATAATTAAATAATTTTCATAGAAAAAAGTCCATAAAATGAATCTAATCCGACCCTTAGGTTATATGGGTCTACTTTTAGCCATCCAATAGGATTTTTCCAAGTGTTAGGGTAATTTTATAATCTTATATTTACCCTTAATTACCCGATTTACCTTTAACTATAGTAAATAAAATTTACCGTAGTTACTATTCACAATGCCCAAAAATAAAATGTAGCTTATTAACATAATTTGGACCCACTGATTCCAAATATGGAATCCATTTTTCCAAATTCAATACACAAAAGATGCGTAAATTAAATTAAAATTAATCCCGTTGTCGAAAGAAAATGGGTTTTTCTTTAAAACATTGCAAAAGATTGAATTGATTTAACCTACGAATTCAAGGTAAAATCAATGCTAATGACATACATTATATTAAATGGTAAAAATATATTCTATTTATACTTTAATACCATTCAATATTATAATTTAACCACATAAGATATTACGATGAAAAAAGTTGTTTTTAATTAAAATATAGCGTGTTTTTACTATTCATTAAAATATGAAAGTTATCGGAAAAATATCAAAACTTTATCTAATGTAAATTTTTATATCCTGATTCAAAAGAAGAATTTTATTTTGTCAAATTCAACTTATAAACATGTCAAAAACTAGATTTAAAGTGGGTGCGCCATCAAAAGGCGGCAAGACTGCATTTTTTGAAAAATACTTATTTTACCCGAAAAATTTATTTTGTTCTTATACCATGTTCTAGAAATGTGTAAGATGAATAATAATGTAATAAAATTCAAAATTTAGTTAACACTATTCACAACAGCTAGTTCATAACAATATTATAATAATATATCGTTGTTTAGTAAAACTCGGTATTGCGTACAACACACGCTATCGAGGAAGGTCGCGATTGCGTGTAATGCAAGCCAAGTTAGGGTTGCGTGTAGTGCACAACTCCTTTGTTGTTGCGTATAACCCAAGACATTAATGAAATTAAAAGAATATTTTACATATAATCTCGAGGTGTTACAGTGTACTTATGAAAAATATTTTCTTCCTGAATATAAGAAGATAGGGCGTGTATTTAACATTACTCGTCGTGTATTCTGGGTTTTTCCGGACAGTAAGCCTCAGAAACTACTCCAGAACCCAGAAAAACACTAAAACAAACATTTAATGTGGGAAATTCTGATCTGTGAGGGCCCATACTCCCCATGAATCAAATCTTGTCATCTTACACATGTCATAACCAAGGAAAACACGTCAATGATCCACAAAATTCCAATTCATGATGGCCCATAACTCCTCAAGAACCAAATTTTGGCGTTCATTCAAAAAAAACCTTACAAAAAGCAATACCCTATCAAACAGCATGTATTCTTTCAAATGATATATCACAACAGCATGCATATCAAGGACAACATCTATCACAACAACATTTAATCGCTAATTCACCCTAAATGGAATGGTAAGAATGCATGAAATGTGATTTCTAGCAAGTGCCTATATGATGCATGAGATGGAATACCATCATCTCATCGGGTTGTAATAGAAATAGAACCTCAATAATATCAGTGATAATAGCACAAAACATGTGAGTCACCCAACGGTGAAATCAAATCAACAGTAAAATTGCAAAACCAGAAAAATTGCAGTAACGAGGTAGATTGGATTTCCATATACACGGGTTAGCTACTCCCGGGCATAGCTTATTACCAAGTACATATTCCGTCGTATCCATGGCTATAGGCTCCAATCAGTAAGTCAAGGAGAAAATAAATTCCTTTGATACCACTTTGTAACGTCCAGGTTTTGGAAGCCACCCAGAGGCGTCCTGTACCCGGTTGGTAACTTGGCCTGAAGTGCATTTCACCAAATGCCAGAGGCTACTGACTAGTAGTGAGGGCCTTGGGTGTGATAGTGGGGAAACAATTCCCTCATTAGAAGAGTACACAATGGAAGTAAAACAGATACACAATAGTAGAAGCACTGTAATACCATACAACAGTAAACAACAGAAGACTGAAAGTAAGAAACAACTAGAGCACATATATAAATGATGCATGATACATATGTCTAGGAAAACAGCCAAACACGTCACAATGCTGAACACAGTACTAAACCAAAGTAGAAAAGAAAGCAGATAAACTCCTCAGCATCGCAAGCCTCATCTTGGTCCCATGCTCTCCATCTCCTCAGCAATCAAGTACCTGAAGTAGAAGGGCGCTTGACCTTATTTATACCTGCAGCTATATAATCTGTTTGGGCCCAAAAGAATGACCCAAACATGGTGTAAGACTAAATCCCAGTAGGAAACCACCAAAATATTTGTGCCTAATAGTCAGTGAATATATATGGCAGACAATAAGTAAAAGGAAGCAGTAATAAGGAAGTACTCAGCAGTAACAATCCACAGTTTCAAAGCATTCAGTTTCATATATCAAGTAACATCTAATCAAGCAGGTAACCCTCTAGGGAGTACTCACGGCCTCACCCCTTCGGTTCAACCAAACAACACAAGCAAGCATCTAAACACAATGGTAACCCTCTAGGAAGTACTCATAGCCAAACCCCTCTGGTTCAACCAAACAAGTACAAGCAAAGCGTATCGGCCAAAGTAAACCTCAAGAACTACTTTGCTAAACAGTCTATAACATAACAGCTTGTTAGAAAATACAAACACTTCATCCTACAACACTAGGCATGGGAAACAGTCAAGGATTCCTAACATGCTAAGCAAGACTAAACTGTCATAAATAGAACATGCATGGGAAAACACTTCCAAAGCATAGTAATTAACCCTATTCACATTCAAATATCCTCTACCCAAGCATACAAGCATGGAAGGAAATTAACGGGGTTAAAACGGTAAACACGCAATACCCCGTTCAAGGGTACTGGACAAAATTTTACATATTACTCAAATAATTTCAACAGAAAGGCACAAACCACCTACCTCGGTGTTGAGAGATCACTATACGTGAACCTCAAGCCTTGAATCGCCCAAGAACACTGTAGATCTACAAAAATGTCTAAAACGTTCAAC
This sequence comes from Viscum album, assembly GCA_963277665.1. Lineage (NCBI taxonomy): Eukaryota > Viridiplantae > Streptophyta > Magnoliopsida > Santalales > Viscaceae > Viscum > Viscum album. The sequence goes on along the minus strand of OY728167.1, from coordinate 728,717,394 downwards.
CGATGATAAATCTTGAAAGAGGAAGAATCAATAAACTAAGCTCTAGAAGAAGGAAGATCTTACCGAGGTGATCCCAACACAATCGACGATGGTCGAATCGGAGATCGGATGCTTTCTCAGGGGCTCAGAGAAGATTCGTGGCGGTACGGGTTCTCTCGGACGAACCAGACCTAGAAGAAGCACTTTCTGTCCATCAGACGCAACCCCGATATGTTTAATGAAAAAAAAATTACACGGTGTGTACTTGCGTTTTCCGGCCCCCGCATTAGGCGGTCTCTAGGTCACCACACACGGCCGTGTGCATGGCCGTTACACGGCCAGCACCCGGCTACCCGCGGTAACCGAGTACACGGCGTGTACTTCAAAAATTTCCAGAAATTCCTCTTTTTCTCAAAAACACCATAAAAAGGTAAACATATCTGAAAAGAAGATCTGAGTTCTTACACCAGTATATTTATAAATTCAAAAAAATCATTTTACATCACTTTTAGCACGAAAAAGCCAACTAGGAAATCAATTGAATGCAAGACATGAAACATTTAATAAAACAATTTCAATTTAACACTCAACCAGGTGAAAAACACAAATTGCATGTAATAAATTGATTTAAATTGCTAAACCTTATTTTAAGTGTCATAAACTATGTCCAAAATCCAATGGGAAAATTGTTAATCAATAGGTATGCATATTATAAAAAAACAATGTTATTATTATTATCACAAAACGATGCACAAACCACTATTTAGCTCATCGAGCAACTCATAAAAGGATCATATAGCAGTATTTAGAATGTAACTAAGGTACAAAAATCCAGAAATTGATGATTCTTGAATTATAAAGGAAAGTGCACGGGAGACGAGTTATTTTTTTTTTACATTTTTTCAAAAAAAAAATTTAAAAAATACATCGAGGTTTAAAATATTTTTTTTTACATCCTAAAGGCGGCACATGGTGTGCCGCCTTCGGTTCGGTTTCCGCCGGGCCAAAGGCGGTTCTCCAGGAACCGCCTTGAACCATTGGGGAAACGAAAGGCGGCACACCAGTGTCCGCCTTTCGATATTGTTTCTGCGAAAGGTGGCTTCGGAAGAGCCGCCTTTCGTGTTTTAAATGGCCGAAGGCGGCTTCCCAGTTTCCGCCTTCGCCAAAAATATCCCTATAAAAGGGAGCCGCCCCACCCACCCTTCCTCACTCACAAATCCCTCTTCTCTCTAAAATTTTGAGAGCTCCTCTCTCTAAGTTGAGTTTTCCTTCGTGGTGCTTCCGGAGACGCAAAGAGTACAAGATTTTTGTGTCAAGCTTCATTTAGAGGTATTTTTTTTAATTTTAAAGTTATTTATTTATTTAATTGTAATTAGTTAATTTTAAATATTTAAGTATATAGTAGTAGTTATTTAAAGAAAAGAAATAAATAGTTATATTATTAATGTTTTAATTAGTTAATATTTAATGTTAGATTAAGGTATATGTAATTTAATATTATTAATGAATGATGATGAGGGATAAATTATTTAATGTTAGATTAAAGTATGTATAATATAATATTATTAATGAATGATAATTAGGGATAATAATAATTTATTAATATTTTAGAGATAATCATAGACTAATTAGATAATGATTAAGGAATAATTAAGTCATGATTAAAGGGGTAATTAACCATGGATGATTAATTAAGGAATGTTTAAGGGGTGATTAAGTGATGATTAAGGGATGATTAAGGGGTCATTAAGGTAATTAAGGAATGATTAATTGATGATTAAGGGGTAATTAAGGAGTGATTAAGGGGTGATTAACTAATGATTAAGGGGTAATTAAGGAATGATTAAGTGATGATTAAGGGGTAATTAAGGAGTGATTAATGGGTGATTAAGGGGTAATTAAGGAATGTTTTAGGGGCGATTAAGTAACGATTAAGGGGTGATTAACTAACGATTATGGGGTGATTAAGTTGTCATTAACTAATGATTAAGGAATGATTAGGGGATGGTTAAGGGGTAATTAAGGAATGTTTAAGGGGTGATTAACTAACGATTAAGGGGGTGATTAAGGGGTCATTAACTAATTAAGGGGTAATTAAGGAATGAAGGGGTAATTAAGGAATGAAGGGGTAATTAAGGAGTGATTAAGGGGTTAAGGGGATGATTAAGGGGTAATTAAGGAATGATTAAGTGATGATTAAGGGGTAATTAAGGAATGTTTAAGGGGTGATTAAGGGGTAATAAAGGAATGTTTAAGGGGTGATTAACTAATGATTAAGGGGTAATTAAGGAGTGATTAAGGGGTGATTAAGGGGTCATTAACTAATGATTAAGGAGTGATTAAGGGGTGATTAAGGGGTAATTAAGGAATGTTTTAGGGGTGATTAAGTAACGATTAAGGGGTGATTAACTAACGATTAAGGGGTGATTAAGGGGTCATTAACTAATGATTAAGGAATGATTAGGGGATGGTTAAGAGGTAATTAAGGAATGTTTACATGATGATTAAGGGGTAGTTAAGGAATGTTTAAGGGGTGATTAACTAACGATTAAGGAATGATTAGGGGATGATTAAGGGGTAATTAAGGAATGTTTAAGGGGTGATTAACTAACGATTAATGGGTGAATAAGGGGTGATTAACTAGGGATGATTAGGGGATGATTAAGGGTTCATTAACTAACGATTAAGGGGTCATTAACTAATGATTAACGGATGATTAAGGGGTCATTAAGTAAAGATTAAGGGATGATTAAGTGGTGAATTAACAACTCCTAACTGATTAACCAGCACTTAAGTAGTGATTAACCAGCACTTAAGTAGTGATTAACCAGCACTTAAGTAGTGATTAACCAGAACTTAAGTAGTGACCGACACTTAACTAGTGATTAAACTGCACTGTAATGAATCTTATTTTTTAGAGATCATTGAACATATCTTTAGGAAAGTTAAAAAATTGTTCTACAAAACATTAGTGGCTTAATTTAGGAAGGTTTTAAAATTTTGGTGTCATGAAAGTTTATGTCGTTATCTAAGAAATTAAATCCCTGTCTGGATACTACAAGTGGATGATGTGGCTCTGGCACAGTTGTACCTAGGGGTGAAAGCCCCGACAAGGAGTTTCGGGCCTGACCCGGGGTATCCTGGTACACGACAACGGGCCTTGCTGCACTCCTGGTTTGACACTCCCGGGGGATATGTTTTAGATGATTGATATTTACTTCATGAAGTACTAAAATACCTTTAAGAAGATAAAAAAATTTATTTAACACGTAACAAAACATTATTGACATATTCAGTGATCAGTAAACATTTTTCATGTAGAGAGACATGTTTGCTTGTGTTTACTGCTATGGAAAGGTAATTCAAACCGATCAAGGAGCTTCTTATAGTATACAACCAACATCTATGGTTAACACATCTGATTGTGTTACCATAACTGATATTAAAGATAGAATTCGTGGTTGCTTAAATCTCGGTCCTCATCAAGAGATAAAGTCTATTAGTTATAGACATTTGCAATTCCCTGCCACGTTATGGCATCTTGCTTGTCCATTGGCTTCTGATGAGCACTGGGTCCAAGCGGGAACTTTATTTTCCCAATGGTCTGATGGTGCAATGATGGAGTTATATGTTGAAGTTTCTAATGTACAAAAACATCAAAATGTTCGAAGTCGTAGACATGCACAAATAGTTGTTGAAGAAGCTTCATCCCAAGAAATTGAGGATGTTCGCCCTGTTGTGGAGGAGGACAACTTAGATGATCTACCAGATTTACATATAAATCATTCTTCAGATGAGGAATTTAATAATGATGGAACATACGGAGAAGACAATGATGATGGGGAGGGAGCTGGAGGTGGGGAGGGAGCTGGAGAAGATAAGGTAGTAGTTTCTCGAAGTAGAGTAGTTCAAGAACATTCTCGACCAACATTAAATCATCCACCACCCTTTGAATCTTGGTCCGAAGCAATGGAACGTGTACCTGAATTTGACAACAATGTTCTGACACCTGCAACAGAGTTTCCTGGAGTTATAGTGGACAGGTTTAGTGAGTTGGACAAAACATTATATAATGGAAGGGATTTTCCAAGTAAGGATGCGTTGAAGAGCTTCTTAAAAAGATTCCATATTGAGAGGCATTGTAGATATGTAGTTGAGGCATCATGTTGAAAAAAATACGTTATACGGTGTGATAAATTTGATGAAGACTGTAGATTCCAGTTGAGGGCGATTCCAGACATTGCATTTGGTGGATGGAGAATTTCAAAGATTGAGGCAGCTCATTCTTGTGTTCAGCCAAACTTGACACAAGATCACACTGCTTTGGATGCCGAATTTGTGTCAACTGTTATCGTTGAGATGATTAGGACCTGTCAAGATGTTCCTATAGCCCTTGTGCAAGAGAGGATTCTTCAAACTTTTGGTTATAAGATTTCTTATAACAAGACATGGATAGCGAAACAGAAGGCAATTGTGAAGGTCTACGGTGATTGGGATGACTCGTATCGGGTGTTGCCGCAATTATTAGCCATGCTGAGCCACAACAACCAAGTTGTCTACCATATAAATACGAAGGAACATGTGTTTGAAGATAATCGATTGGATCAAGCTCGTGTTCAATTTCATCGGTTATTTTGGGCATTCCTCCCATGTATTTCCGCATTTCGTTTCAGTAAACATTTCATACAAATTGATGGAACATTTCTATCTGGAAAGTATAAGGGCGTATTGTTGATTGCGGCAACCCAAGATGGGAACCGTTCACCACTTCCGCTTGCATTTGCAATAGTGGAGAAGGAAAACTATGAATCTTGGAGCTGGTTTTTGGCATGCATCAGCAACCATTTCACACGCATTCGAGGTGTATGTTTGATATCTGATCGACATAGGGCAATCAATGAGGCAATCAATGCGGATCCTGATTCATGGAGGCCCCCAAATGCACATCATCGATACTGCATCAGACACATTGCTAGTAACGTGCACAAAACCTTCCATAATGAGGCTATGAAGAATGCAATCACGAGGCTTGGTAAGCAATGTTGTCATTGATGTTTACTATTTTAATGTAAATAAAAATATATTTTCTATGACCTGTGATCATATTTATGTAGCATATGAGCCAGATCAACGAAGGTTTGAGGCGCGTTATGAAGAAATCCGCAAGGCTAACCAAGAAGTGTATGATTATATGATGAAGATTCCAAAAGAGAAATGGACACTGGCCTATGACGGGGGGAAGAGGTATGGACACATGACCACACACATTGTGGAGTGTATAAATGGCATCTTCAAAGGGCTTCGCAAGCTACCAATTACTGCACTAGTTCAAGAGACATTTTATCGTTGTGTCAAGTACTTCGTTGATAGAAAAAAACTGGCCTCAGATGGGATTGAACAGGGGTTAAGATTTGGAAAAAACTTTCAATGAGATATTGACAAGAACATTGAAGAAGCTTCCAGTTATCGAGTGTGTCTATTCCGTCGGGAAGACTCGGCATTTGAAGTTCAAGAGTATTGTAACCCCATTACAGGTAACAGCGGTGAAAAATTAGTGGTACTTCTAGAAGCAAAACAATGTCAGTGTGGAAAGTTTCAAGCATTAAGGTTTCCATGCGCACATGCCATCGCAGCATGTGCGTCTGTGAACGTATCATGGGAAGCTTATGTTGATCCAGTATACCGATTGGAGGCCATTGCTAACTGTTATGCTGCACCATGGATGCCTGTTGGGGAGTTTCGATATTTCCCAATGCCTGAAGACCAGCCCATACTGATTCCTGACATCAGTAGATTACGACCACGTGGAAGACCTAAGACCAACAAGATACGAAATGAGATGGATTGGCCTCAAGAACAAGGGAAAAGGTTGAGATGTCGTCTATGTCATCAAGAAGGGCATAACCGGAAACGATGTCCTAACATTGCTGGATCGAGTTCACACACTCAGCCACAATGATGTGTTGTATCCAACATGATCTTTTCATGTAGTCAGTTATATGTTGTTAATATCAGAGATGAACTTTTTAAGAATTGTTTCACATTTCCAATAAGCAACTTCTCTCCTTCCAATAACGAACCTCTGTATTCAATACTTTTAAATCCATTAATCTGAACGTAATCTTAGAGAACAAAAACATTATTAAAAAAAGGTTATTTATCATCGAAGACAAAAAATTATTAAAACATTTATCATAAAGGATCTTCATAAATCATACATAACCCGGATAAAATGTTTATATATATAAATGTATGACACCATATCTTAAAAAACATAATTTTCATGGTAAAAACATATATAAAGACACGATAGATAAATGTTCTCCAAAATATGACGACATTCCCTTAATGTTTTCTAAAAAAACATCACATATTGTTCATTATACCAATCACTAAATTCTATTAAGTTTAACATTATATTTATATTTTATAGTGAATACTAATTTCCTTTTCTGGCTTCCAGATGGATGATACTCCACTCCTCACCGAGCAGCATAGGCATGTTTCTCGTGATGTGATAGAGGGTCGGGATGTTCGACGGATTAGGGTGCGGCGAGCACACCATTTTCGACACATGGCGCCTCCAGCTGCTATTATACCATACTTACGTCGTGCTGGCTTCTACGGCATTGCCGTTTCCGATTTCACTTACACTGATCATCCCCTTCTTGCTGCCTTGGTCGAGAGATGGAGACCAGAGACTCACACATTCCACTTGCCAGAGGGAGAGATGACTATCACCTTAGAGGATGTGGCAGTGTTACTCGGTCTTCCTATTCAGGGAGATGCAGTTATTGGACCCACCATCGGGGATTGGGCTGAGCTGGCACAGAGATTATTAGGTGTCGATATTTTGGCTGATCATACTGCTACAGATGGTGGGTCCATATCTATGCCTTGGCTTGCTTTGCAGTTTGCACATTTACCTGCTGATGCTGATGAGCAGACCATCATGTGTTATGCTCGGGCATATATCTTATGACTTATTGGAGGTACATTGTGTTCAGATCACTCGGGTGTGCATGTGCACATGATGTATCTTAGTTTACTGGAGGACTTTGATTGGATCAGGAGATACAGTTGGGGATCTGCATGTTTGGCCTACACTTATAGAGCATTATGTACGACATGCCGCTCAGATCACACAGATCTCGGAGGATGTGTCGTCCTTATACAGTTGTGGGCATGGGAGCACATCCCTGTCCTCGCCCCTGTTACTATTGGTCAGAGGCTTCCTATAGATGTGCTACAGGACGCTCCACGTGGACGATGGTATGATCCGTCATATTTATTTGTTTCTGATTGTATTATGATTTATTATATTTAATTTCTGATTATTTATCACTTTCAATGTTGTATTTGATAGGTGGAGTCAGGCACATCGTTTCATCGATGCTCCAACCCACAATTTGGCTGCATATCGTCTCATGTTGGACAATTTACTACCTAACAGCGTAAGTATATATCATCATTTTTGTTTTTTGTTAACAAATTTCTCTGATGAAATGTCACATGTCATTACAGATTCATTGGATGCCATACTGGAGTCTGGTTCAGGACTTACCTACATACTGTACTGCTGGACTTCATGAGGTTATGGCTGTAGTGCCACTTATTCACTTTCATATTATTGAGTGGCACCGGCCCGATAGAGTTATGCGTCAGTTTTTCTGTGTTCAGCTGATTCCACCTGCACCACGACAGTTACCAGCGCTTCATGGCTTGAAGCTCACGGGGAGACAACATGTCGATTGGCGACGACGACATGCCCAATATGTCGCCATCTGGGACAATCGAGCAGATCATCGTATCACAGGTGTACGTACGATGCGATTCTACCTATCAGATCAGGTAGAGTATGAGCCATGGTATAGAATGAAGTCTATATTGTATCTGACTCAGCACGGGAGAGGGATTCAGGATCTGGTAAGTCAATAAATTTCACATAATATATTTATTATGCTATTTTATAATTCATTTTGAATCTCTGTACAGCATACCAGACTACGACGACTATGTCGCATGACTGATCCAGAGGAGGAGGAGGTTGCTAGTTTATCTGTGATCCATGCTGCTTTGGAGGAGACGATGCCGATTTGTCGATCTATTCATGAAAGTATCATCCATCCTAGACCCCAGAGACATGATGTTCCTGCTCAGGAACATGATGCTCCTATCCCAGGAGATGAGGGTCCTACTCAGGAACCTGCAGTAGCAGCTGGTGTTGTTCCCCAGCGACGACAACGGCGATGGAGACCGCGTCCTGCTGCACGTGAGCCCTCACCTGTTCCAGAGGCACAGGTCGGTGCTCTATCAGTCCAGCCTGACCCGTCTGGGTTTGTGCAGCAGGATGCAGCATGGGATCCATCTTTTTTGACCGGATATCCACAGTATTCGCCAGATATTTATTTTCCAGGGATTTATCAGGGGTCATCTCCCATGCCGCCATCTTTCATACCAGATCCTTCACAGCCTATATGGTTTCCCGAGGGTATGATGACAACCCCTTCTACTTACGTAGTGGGAGAAGGATCTCGTGCACACGATGACATCCCTCCGACACCTCCTTCCATGCAGACTATGACAGAGGATCCCGTGATTGATGTTCCAGTGCCCGAAGATCATCCCTCTCCAGGTCATCATACTCCATCCCAGCATGGAACACGTCGCTCTCGATATGGACGTACCATTCGCACACCACCTTGTGGGAAAGAGCCTCACCATAGACACTGACATTACTTCTTCATGTAAGGTGAGATGAGAAGGGAGGTATTATACCATCAGGAAGAGAGATTCTAGAAATGTGCAATGCTATGACAAACCTTTAGATGAAATGTGTCAGTTCCCCACTAGATGTGCATGTTCCTTCAAAATTTTCAGGCTGGAGATAATCCACCTTAAGTTTCACATAGCCTTATGTCTTCCATGTATTAATGTCAAACACTTCAACCAATTTGTTTACTTTATGGGGAAGTAAAACCTCATTCCTTTGAATATGCACATTACCATGAACATATAAAATCATCATTTTGCAAGAAAAACTACTAATCTCATGTTCACTGAAATACCCCTTAACGTAAGAATGATACAAATAGTGTAAGTACCCAATAGCAAGATTCCAATCCATTTTGACTGGGCTATGTGGAATCATTGGTGTTTTCATCTGATTAATAATTTAAAAGGTTTCAAAACCACCTTTCTAAAACTCAAAAATGTTTCAAGTAAGTGACTTTGAAAGCCCATAAAATATAAACCATAAGATCTATTGAAATGAAACTTAAAACATGGATTAAACATATAATAAGTAATTGAAAATAAAAACCATTTCTTAAAAATTGCTGATGAAATACAATTATAAGCTTTCAAAAATACTTCTTTCAACTCAAAAATATTTCAGATATGAGACTTTGAAAGCCTATAAAATATAAACTTAATGACTCATATAAATGAAACTTAGAACATAGATTAAACATATAAGAAGTAGTAGAAAAGTAATTAGTTAATTCTGGTGAGGGGGAAAACTATTAGACCCTGGAATTGAGAGATAATGGGGATGACAAGGAAACATCAACCCCCACGCCCACCCCTTCCACCCATTCAACCAACTTCGGTAACTCCTATAGAAGTAGCTTTTCAAAAAAAATGAAATGTCACCCCACCATAGCTTCCTACATCCATATTAACCCCCCAATTCAGTTTCATTAAATGTGGACAACCCCCATTTTTACCAAAGTCAATGATGCACTATTAAACCATCACTTTTCAACCCCCGCCTCAATAATACAAAATGCTTTGAGGGATGAGAAATGATTCGGTGCATTTTAGAACATTGAAATGCGTCGAATCATTTCTCATCCCTCAAAGCATTTTGTATTTTTGAGGTGGGGGTTGAAAGTGGTGGTTTAATAGTGCATCATTCACTTTGGTAAAAATGGGAGCTGTCCACATTTAATGAAACTGAATTGGGGGGTTAATATGGATGTAGGAAGCTGTGGTGGGGTGACATTTCATTTTTTTTGAAAAGCTACTTCTATAGGAGTTACCGAAGTTGGTTGAATGGGTGGAAGGGGTGGGCGTGGGGGTTGATGTTTCCTTGTCATCCCCATTATCCTTCAATTCCAGGGTCTAACAGTTTTCCCCCTCACCAGAATTAACTAATTACTTTTCTACTACTTCTTATATGTTTAATCTATGTTCTAAGTTTCATTTATATGAGTCATTAAGTTTATATTTTATAGGCTTTCAAAGTCTCATATCTGAAATATTTTTGAGTTGAAAGAAGTATTTTTGAAAGCTTATAATTGTATTTCATCAGCAATTTTTAAGAAATGGTTTTTATTTTCAATTACTTATTATATGTTTAATCCATGTTTTAAGTTTCATTTCAATAGATCTTATGGTTTATATTTTATGGGCTTTCAAAGTCACTTACTTGAAACATTTTTGAGTTTTAGAAAGGTGGTTTTGAAACCTTTTAAATTATTAATCAGATGAAAACACCAATGATTCCACATAGCCCAGTCAAAATGGATTGGAATCTTGCTATTGGGTACTTACACTATTTGTATCATTCTTACGTTAAGGGGTATTTCAGTGAACATGAGATTAGTAGTTTTTCTTGCAAAATGATGATTTTATATGTTCATGGTAATGTGCATATTCAAAGGAATGAGGTTTTACTTCCCCATAAAGTAAACAAATTGGTTGAAGTGTTTGACATTAATACATGGAAGACATAAGACTATGTGAAACTTAAGGTGGATTATCTCCAGCCTGAAAATTTTGAAGGAACATGCACATCTAGTGGGGAACTGACACATTTCATTTAAAGGTTTGTCATAGCATTGCACATTTCTAGAATCTCTCTTCCCGATGGTATAATACCTCCCTTCTCATCTCACCTTACCAAGAAAAATTATCTAGAGCTTTTGAGGTTGATTTATACTCAGGGGCATGACAAAATTGCAAAGATGTTTCTATTGTGTGTAAAGCACATAAGCTGGTTGAGGTTTTCATTGTTGGAATGCATCTGAATGCTACAAAAAAGTTAGAAGGACTAAGTTAAAATTAAAAAATTTATTAATTTCTTATATATTTAATCAATGTTTAATGTTTCATTTATATTGGTCTTATAGTTTATGTTTTATAGTCTTTCAAATTCGTGTACTTGAAACATTTTTAAGTTTCAAGTAGAATGTTTTGAAAGATTATAAATTAATTTTTATGGACATTTTTTAGGAAGTTTTTTTTGTTTTCAACTATTTCTTATATGTTTAATCAATGTTTAATGTTTCATTTCTATTGGTCTTATAGTTTATGTTTTACAGTCTTTCAAAGTTGGAAACTTGAAACATTTTTAAGTTTCATGTTGATGGTTTTGAAAGCTTATAAATTGTTTTTGGTGAACATTTTTTATGAAATTATTTTTGTTTTCAACTATTTATTATATGTTTAATCAATGTTTATAGTTTCATTTGTATTGATCTTATAATTTATCTTTTATAAGCTTTCAAAGTCACGTACTTGAAATATGTTTAAGTTTCAAGTGGGTGGTTTTGAAAGCTTATAAATTAATCTATATCAACATTTTTTATGAAATTATTTTTGTTTCCAACTATTTCTTATATGTTTAATCAGTGTTTAAAATTTTATTTGTATTGGTCTTATAGTTTATCTTTTATAGTCTTTCGAAGTCGCGTACTTGAAACAGAATCACACATCGGAAACGCAGAATGTACTGTGCAGGAAAAGGAGAACCAGAATCCCACATTGGAAATGCAGTATTGTTTTCAGGGCAAACCCCCTTATAAAAGGGAGTCCTGGGTGAGGGTATCAGTCAGAATCCAGACTGCTGTAATGGCAGAACCGCTGGATAATAAATAGCAGAAAAATTCTGCTGAAAAGTTTTGTTATATATATATATATATATAAAACAAAACAAAACAAAAAAAATAAAAATAAAAATTTTAAAAAAAAAATTTAACCAAAGGCGGCACCTGGTGTTCCGCCTTTGTGGTTATTTTTTGGGCAAAGGCGGCACACCATGTGCCGCCTTTCCCTGGGTGGAAAATTCCCCAAAGGCGGCACACCAGGTGCCGCCTTTGGGGGGTAAAAAAATAATTTTTTTTAACCTAGATGTATTTTCAATTTTTTTTTTTGAAAAAATGTATATAAAAAAAACGACAATGCACAACCGCAAATACTTCATGCAGGTTCTAAAGCTCTAAACCTACCCGGATAACCCCTCAATCAAAAAAAACCTCTAACAAAAACAAAGGGAAACAAGAACAAAGCAAGGATTCTATACCGGAGGGGCTACACACGCCGGAAAGGAGGGTGCAGGCTGGTCGGGGTGACACCAGAAGGGTGAGGGATGGCTGAGGCAATGCTGGTAGGTTGCAGGATGGCCGGAGAATGGGAGGCGCCAGTCGAAGGAGGTCTTGCTAGAGGTGGGGTCGTCGGAGCAGGGCTACACAATGGTGGAGGCACGCCGGTAGGGGGTGGTGCACTGGTTTGGTGAAGTGCGAAGGGGGGTGCTTGCTAGAAAGGGGCCGCCAGCAGGGAGAGGGGACGCACTGGTCGGAGTTCGACAGTGGGAGGCACCAGCTCGGCTGGAGGCGTTCTAATTGGAGGCGCCGGCTCGGCTGGAGGCGCGCCGGTGGGAGGCGTCAGCTCGGCTGGAGGTGCGCCGATGGGAGGCAGAGGAGGGGGTTGTGTGCAGGAGGTGATGGGGAAGGGGGGTTGCGCATGGTGTAGGTGCGTCGAGAGAGGGGTGGGGGGGGGATGTGGGGGTTGGGAATGGCGTAGATTGTGGTTTGGTTATTGTTATTATTATTTTTATTTAAACCTTAAAACAAACCCATTTAATCATAAAAATTAAAATAATTAAACAATAGTAAATGTAGTTATAACATTAATAATAATAATAAATAACCCCTTTAATGATAATAATAATAATGCACATAATAATAATAATAACAACTTTAATAAAAATATAATAATTATAAATATAATTCTTTTAGTAATAATAATTTTATCCACGAAAAAATAATATGATCATTATTATGGTAAATTAATTATTTTACTGAATTTTTATCTTTCACCTCATTCACTTTATTTTATTTGGTCAGTTCCAATGCCACAACTGCGTGGGTACCCGAGCTGACCGCATGGCTCCCGCTAACTGTGCGGTGCCCACGCATTGGCCTAGATAATAATAAGAATAATAACAATAATAATAATAATAACAATAATAAAAATAATAATAATAATAATAATAATAATAATAATAACTTTGAAAATAACAATTTTAAAATTCTTAGTAATGTTGATATTTAACACTCATAAATAACTATCTCATTTATAAAGAAAATAATAATAATTATAATCATAAAAAAATTATTAAAAAAATTATTATCATCCGCAAATGTGAAACACTTGCTTAACTTAGTTTATTTTCCATAAAACCTCTTATTGTTTATTAAGTGTCAGGAAACTGCGCGGTCACCCCGTGTGGCCCATAAAAATTTTAGTAATAAAGATAATAATTATCATTTCTTTTTTAATAATAACAATAATGTTATTACTATTACTAAAAAAAAATATTTTTTTAACTTACATTCCATTATTTATTAAACTTTTCAATTCATTTTGCACACTAGGGAGGTCGTGCGATGACCAGGGCATAGTCGGACGGTCTCCCAACCATTCTCTTCCCAAGCACAGACGTCGCTAAACCCAAAATGCACGTTTTTCTCATCAAAACCCAAAAATTTAAACATGGGCTGACCCACATCTTGGCCCGAGCCGAAACCAATGAAAATTTGAAACCCAGGTGTAACAATTCTACCCACCAAAATGTTTTATGCCCTTGGAAAACCATAACAAGTTTGAACCCCAAAACCGGAACCAACACTCCTTTACAGTTCAAGTAGATTCTAAAGTAGTAATAAATGATGAGATCATAAAGCACCACCAACTAGAGAGAGTCCAACAAGAAGAACTCAAAAGAGCGAAACAGACTCCCCACTAAGTGACACCTACCCCCAAAAGTGTAAACACCTCCATTTGATCGGTCTGATAGACACAGAACTTTCACAATGCCCAAAATATCCTTAAAACACGAACATCCTAAACAACACCAAGTTAAACATGTATAATCCATCCAAATGAATGAATGAATAAAACCCCACCCCATAAATACCATTATAACCTCACTCAATCCAAAACCACTGGAAAAATCTCATCTCAACATTCATTCAAAGGGAGAACATAGCATTAAGTGATTCTGCACGAGACCACCCACCACAAAACTGATACTGATAATGAAACTCTGATACTTACACAGGGAGGCCCAAATGGGCTCCCCACCATAACGATTCAGATAACTCTAAATTGATTCAGGGGTAACTCTATGATACCTTATGTGGGTCTCCCCACCATAAGAACTGACCATCTTGACCGGTTATCACAGACTGACACAGAAATCTCAGGGGATTATTTTACACAAAATCCCCCCACTACATGGGAACCGATTGGTGAAACATCAAACCAAATAGAATACATACATTATCCTAGGATCCATTACACCCTTGGGGGTCCTGACTACATACCAGCTTCACTCTGGGACCTATGGCTAGAGATCTAATGTTTGAAGCATCTCCTGCCTTACAGTCAACCTTTAGAAACCCCCGAACGACACTTCTCCTTCTTGTACCACAACATCCACCTTTGTATTCAAAAGAAAATGAAACACTGCCTTATTTCACCAAAAATTACCTCTTCAACTGAGGGAAACATTACAGAGAGTGGGATCTTAACCCAGGTTCCAACCAGCACACGATTCTTGAAAACAGCCATAATAGCCTCTTACGACCATACTACCCACCACGCTTCCACTTTGAGTGGATCTTCTTAACTGAAAAAGGACAGAGGTAGATTCGAGTTCCAAATTCCAATATGGAAGTTCCTTCATTGACCAACTGGAGGGTTCACCATTGGGGAGGTCACTCGTGACCATATTCCAAACATATGTTGATTCTTCATGGGGGCACAATCTAGCCAAAGAGAAGAAACCAAGGACCCAACAAAATTTTTCCATTGGCCAATACAGAGCTTTTCAAAACAACTTTCAAAATTAATGAAATCTCAAAAGATCCACAAAGGGGAAACTAGTGTCGGTGAGTGACTCAGACATATGGTTGGCGACCATATGCTAATCACACCACCTCCACGAGGAGCATTCCAAGGTAATCCCCCTGGCTACACATGGATTTCCAGACCTTGCGAGCTTATGGAGGCCACTTTCCCAACTCCCATTTCATTTCCCAATACCAAAAGGCACCAACAACCCAGAGATCCCATGGTAACTCGAGGTTTAGAATGAGAAAGGGTTCATGACATCCTTACTGTTCCTACACCTCGAGCTCTACAATCCTAATCCTTCTACCTTGACATCCTGAAATAATAATGGGTGCTCTAATAAGAAAGGTCCCCTTAAGAGCTAACCTACTATGATACCATTTTTTCACAAACTAGCCTGGGTCGCCTCTGATCCGGTCACCCAGACTGCTCTACGACAAGTCCCAAGAGGCGTTCCCGATCCTCCTGGGGGTGGAGACAAGCACTGAGGGCATCACTAGAGTGACATGGAAAAAATTTCTCCCAAATATAAACAAGAAACTAAACATCGTAAGGAAACAGACAACCCAATAAACATGTATAAAAGCTGAATTGAGCATCATGTATATAGGAAAACTGAAAGTACAAACAAATGATTCAACTAAACCGACCAGACCTGAAGACCAACTAACACCATGTGACCCCATTGGTCACTCTCCAACACCAAGAACACATTTCACTCAAGGTAATTAAACTCAAGCTTCATTATAAACAAGGACTAAATATACAAAAGAACTATATTCATGAGTATTAAAGCTTAGTAGGTTAGCCCGATATTCTATTCCCAGTGTAATTCCTATAAAATAAAGGAAACATAAATTTCAAGTATAAATTACAATATATTAAAGTATTCCTTTCAAACAAGGTTCCATGCTATAAAAATTATAAGACAAAAATCTTGCAAGTTATCCTATGAATAGGAAATGGCAGCAGCAATTATTTTTAACAAGGAAGAATCCTTAAATAAAAACAATTTTTAAGGGGAAGATTTAAATAATAAACACTTTTAAATAAAAAACCCACATTGTTGAATTTACCAACCAAACACGCCTTATGCTGACGGTGAGTACAAAATAGCCAATGTGCACTAGTCATGGGAACACCCCTAGTCACTAGCTAGATATGGGGCCCTAGGTACCTCGTATCTCAATGTAAAAGTAACCATGGAAAAAATCCAGTAACCATCTCATGCAGGAGCCACTAGTAGGGAACATACCCATAACCTAGTGGTCCCCAATCATTATCATAGTTTAGTTAGTGTTGTCATTTTCAATCTTGCTAGGTGAAATAGGGAAAAAACCACTCCGGGTCACTAGAATACTAGTCTTAGTCCACCCACCTAGATACCCAGGTTTCCCTATTTGTGCTCAATCAAGTTCCTCATGATATCAAATACACTTTCCAAATGAAAATTCCATTTTTAGAAGAGAAATTCCAAACATGCCTTTAGACATTTTACTAAACCAACATTTATCAAAACCACAAACTCCACTATTAATAAAGAGGTGTGAACATGCCATTTTCAAATTCAAACCTTTCACAAAAACACTTTAAAACATTTTCATCACACCTAGAAAACAAAACATTTCTTACAAAAATGCCAAACATGCCATTTATCAGTGACACATGCCAAAATTCCTTAAAATCCCATGGTTGTCCCTTTATAAAACCAAAACAATTTTTGAAACCATACAAGAAACCCAAAAACATCGTTTCACATGCTACCAAGATATTTATAAATTCAAAAAAATCTTTTTATATCCCTTTTAGAATATAAAGCCCAACTGGGAAATCAATTGAATGCAAGGCATGCAACAATTAATAAAACAATTTCAATTTAACACTCAACCAGGTGAAAATTTTTTTTTACAGGTCATAAATTGATTAAAATTGCTAAACAATATTTTTAGTGTCATAAACTATGTCCAAAATCCAACAGGAAATTTTGTCAATCAACAGGTATGCATATTATAAAAAAACAATGTTATTATTATTATCACAAAATGATGCACAAACCACTATTTTTCACACTAAGAAACTCATCCAATGATCATATAGAAATATTTAGAAAGTAATTAATGTACGAAAAGAATTAAATTGAAGATTCTTAAATTATAAAGGCAAATGAATGGGAGACCTACCTCATATTCGTGGCATGATGGCAACGCAGACCCACAAACACTCCATGTGGGTTCTAAAGATCTAAACCTACCAATATAACCCCTCAATACCCAAAACCACTAACAAAAATGAAGGTAAAAACAAGAATAAAGCAAGGATGCTATACTGGAGGGGCTGCGCACGCTGAAAGGGAGGGAACAGGATGGTCAAGGTGATGCCAAAAGGGTGCGGGCTCATCGGGGCGACCCTAGCAGGGTGCGGGATGGCCGAAGAAGGAGTGGCACTGGCCAGAGGAGGTCTCATCGTAGGTGGGGTCATGGGAGTAGAGTTGCGCAAAGGGGGAGGTGCACCAGTCGGGTGAAGCGTGAGGGGGGGGGGAGTGCTGGCTGGAAAGGGGTCTCCGACAGGGAGAGGGGGAGCACTAGTCGGAGGTCACGGGTGGGAGGTGTCGGCTCGAGTGGAAGTGTGCCAATGGGAGGAAGAGGAGGGGGTTGTGTGTAAGAGGTGATGTTGAGGGGGGGGGGGGCTATGCATGGTGAAGGTGCACCATGAGAGAGAGAGAGAGAGTGGGGGGGGGGGAAGTGGGGGCTACCCATGGGTTATATTAGGGTTTGGTTATTGTTATTTTTTTTTGATTTAAACCTTAAAACAAACCCATTTAATCATAAAAATTAAAATAATTAAACAATAATAAATGTAGTTATAACATTAATAATAATAATAAATAACCCCCTTAATGATAATATTAATAATGTACATAATAATAATAATAATAATAAATTTAATAAAAATATAATAATGATAAATATAATTCTTTTATTAATAATAATTTTATCCACGACAAAATAATATAATCATTATTATGGTAAAATATTTATTTAACTCAATTTTATATTTTCACCTCATTGACTTTATTTTATTTGGTCGGTTCCAATGTTTCCACTGTACAGGTACCCAGGCTAACTGAACGGATTCTGCTAACCATCTGCTGCCTGTGGACAGACCTATATATTAATAATAATAATAATAACTTTGATAATAACAGTTTTAAAATTCTTAGTAACATTGATATTTAACACTCATAAATAATTACCTCATTTATAAAAATAAAAATAATAATTATAATCATAATGAATTTAATAAAAATATTATTATCATCCACAAATGTGAAACACCTTCTTAACTTAATTTATTTTCCATAAAACCACTTCTTGTTTATTAAAAGTGTCATGAAATTGCGTGGTCACCCCACGCAGCCCGTAAAACTTTTAATAATAAAGATAATAATTATCATTTCATTTTTAATAATAACAATAATGTTATTACTGTTACTACAACTATATTTTTTTAACTTCCATTCCATTATTTATTGAACTTTTCAATTCATCTTGTGCACCGGGCATGGCGCGCGGTGACTAGGGAATAGCTGCATGGTCTCCCAACCATGCTTTGCCTGAGCGCAGACACCTCCAAACCAAAAATTCACATTTTTCTAACCAAAACCCAAAAATTTAAACACAGGCTGACCCACATCCCGGCCTGATTCAGAACCAATGAAAAATTGAAACCCAGGTCTGACATGCAAAACATAAAATATACTTATCAATCCAAAGACACCAATACTACCTGTGGATTTCATTATATATCTCGATTATCCATAGTTGAAGAACCCATCTTGAGGTGTATGAATCCCACATCAACTCCTTGCACATGCTCATATGGACCAAAACTTAGCATCACAAAAACAATTCACATTAGTATCTTGTGTCTGATCTAGTGGATTACCCCACCCTATATATTGTATCTCATAATCCAAAAATATTATTTTGATAGTTTTTTATCCTTTACACTATCAAATATTGTAGAGGTTACTCTTAATTGCGTGAAAGTGACTTTTAGTCGATACTTCTATAAGTCACAATCATGTCTGTGAGGAGGATCATTATATTCCACCCTCTAATATCTTCCAAAGCCACTAGGAACCGAGTTATCCATATCAGTGTTTCTATTATAATATTCTTTTACTAGGAATTTATTCCATCTCAAACACAAAATAATAGAGATACATAATCCATATTCTATATAAAAGGTTTATTTTATGATGTAAGAAGATATAATTCATGCTTCAATGGCCATATACACTACAAACTTCTCACCAGTAGATAGTGACACAAACATCTTAGAACGTTCACTACCACTACCATCTTTTAACATATTTCTGGTTTTCCTCACAATACGACTAATTATAGAGGTATGTATAAGTGACTAATCATTCCTTCTATCTCTTAATACAATTTATACTTATTACTCAAATCTGGTAAAGTCAATATCTAAACAATCTCCAACCATACCTTTGTATCACAGAATGATCCTTTTTAAGAATAAAAACACTTGAACTTCACTCGCTCATTAGTTAGATATTTCATCTAGGCTACAAATATGGAGAAGTGTTGAATGAATCTATTGTTTCATCCGACCAAACCCAAAAATCTAAAACTCCAAAAATAAGTCCTAGGATGATATCAAGAAATCAAATACTCGACCTTCTTATGGTATACTTATATTCTAACCACATATATCATAATTAATTATAAGTGAACCTATATTATCTATAAATGCCACTTAAAGAGGTTGGGATATCGTTAGTTCTATCATAGTTTGATCAATACAATCTACAAATGTATAGAATGGTCCTCCCAAGTATGGGTATACACTAATATATTATAAAAAATATGACCATGATAAAATTAAAAATGGACGCAATACCCTATTTATTTGGGATATAAACAATTATAGAGGTTTTTCAACCAGAAAGGCATCACTATAAACTCATACATTCCATAAATTCTCCGAAAATATATACATGGAATATTAGTTTACCTCAGTCATAGCTAATGATAACTTGATTACTAATCGATCATAGAGTAACAATTAGACCCCCTTGGGAGATCAAATAGGTAACCTATATGAGGGACATGATACTTATTTTTGATTTTCACTTGTTTAAACCTTTGGTGATCCACGTACTGGTGAAACAAATCATTTCCCTTATTTGATAATAAAATAGTATCACCCCATGGGGACATTCTTAGAAAAATTAATCCCTTTTCCTCAATGTCTTCTAGCTATATCTTCATCTCTCTAAGCTATGTAAGATCCATCCTATATGATTTAACGATTTGTCCTCTATATCTAGTATTATATTGATCATAAACTCAACCTCTCTCTCAGTTGGAAGTCTCAAGAAGTCCCCATGGAGAATATCCTAGAACATGTCACTAATAAGGGAAAGTCCATTTGTCCCATATTTTTTTTCTCCAAAGAAATTATATAAATCTAGGATAGGATAACACCTAGATACCAATGTTTTGGTCTTTAATTATATTCTTGAAAATCCCACTCCAATAAAGGTATTGAAATCACCCTTATAATGTGGGAGAGTACTCATTGATAATAACAACCAATGTGTTCTTGATACTAACTCAACTATTTCACCTCTAGTGTTACATAAAAAGTATACATTATTTATATGAATAAATCCACAATAATCCTTTACCCACATGTCATGATAGTGTAACCTATAAATTTTCAACTACCCTTATATTGAACCCCTATGTGTATATCAATAAAAATCACCCCACCAAAATACTACACCATTAACCCCAAATCGCATACTACCTAAGAAGATATAAATAAATGTGATGCACCACTATTCAATAAAACCATTTATATAACAGATAGAACAAGTATCATACCTTGAACAGTCAATGGACCCTTAATTTGATCGACATGTGTAATATTAATAGTGTACAGAGGACCAGATGCCTGACCCCAAGATCCTATCACCTAACTCTCCTAAGGGGCATGTCCATGTTTTTGGTACTAATACTACCCTTGGTCACCATATACTCCTCCATAACCTAAATAACTTGAAGAATCCCAACTACATTCCCACTAAAACACATATAATTCTACTCCAGAGCCGTTAGTATTCCTATAACTGCCTCCACTAACTATCCATAATAAGTTCTCATAGAATATTTATAGTTTCCTAATCTATCAAAATTAATAATACTACTTTAGTGTCTTATTAAATTTGGGATGAATTTCCCCATTTACCCACAATGATAACACTCAATAGAATACCTCCCTCTCAAAAAAAAATAGAATAACCCCTTCCCTGACTAACATGTATATCGCTACCTTAGAAAGAATCATTATTCCTTTGTTTTTTATTTCCTCACAACCCACTCTCAATCTCAATAGATGAAGAAAATTGAATATATTTTCTATCCTAAATTAGGTTTCACTCAGTAATAAGGTTTTTCTTTCCAACCTCAATAAATATTTCTTCATAAAAATGTTCACCTAATATAAAATATAATACCTCAGGCCATCCTCAAAATTTATGAACATGGTAGTAACATACCTAACCAAAATGGATGAAAAATATAACAAATCAATAAAACGGGTGGTAGAATCTATCACCATTTTGAATACCTATATAATATGTAAGAGCACAAGGGTTTTATAGGGAATAAAACTTATCCAAAATTATTATAAAACCTCAAAAAGACCAATAAATCCCTAGACGACCATCCTTGTAAAGGGGGAGTGTTGATATCATGACATGTTCTAGGGAGGAGTAGTTCTAAGTTGTCTTGTCAGGGTGATTGCCTCTAAGACCTATGCGGGTCATGTAATTGTCTCTATGCCTTCGGGCCTTGTAAGGGTTCCACCTCACCCCTTGAATGGTGGATTATCAAAATAATAAAAAAAAATTAATTTGGTCCATTCATTCAATCATAAAAATAATCTAATAGGCTCCATCCACCAAGGGTATCAACCAGAAATTCGTTTGAAGGTTTAATGAAAAAAGAGATAAAAATAGCCTTTTCAATGAGTCTATGTGGAAGGAATCACTCAAACATCCAAAAACTAAGATCCTCCTTATATAATCCTTCCATATACACTCCAATCATTTTTTAATTTATAGACAAAATGTTTTATAAATTTTTCATAAGTGAAAAAAGTTTTAACTCATGTATCTTTATTTTTATTATTTTTTTAACATTTGAAAAATCATGTTAAATGTTTAAACTCCCCAAATTATCATCATATGATAATAAAATAGATTTATGATAGCTATAGTGGAATATGAATACCAATTAAAATGATATATTATATCATGTTAACTTCCATGCACATCCCCTGTAACATTGTTTCATTCACCATGTCATGGTTTATCCCAACATAGACCATGGTGTGGTCAAAACCATAATTTTTGTGTGATTCCTTTAGGGAAAAAAATTATCAATCTCCCACATTCACTAAATCCTTATTAACTATAACACTTTTACCTTATGTCACATAATATGTAATGAATTTATAAACCATATCCAAAACTATTTTTTGATATATTTCAAAACTATTTTGAAAAATATATTATTAACTTTTACTATATGTTACATAATATGTAAATAAAAGTGAAAATACAACCAAAACATTCATCGACATATCCTCAAAGAAAGCTTTTAAAGTTTCTCTCAATGTTTTTTAGAAATAATTTTTTACAAAACATAATCCCCATTCACACAACAACAATGTGTGACCCCATGGTACTTTGTAGAATTTATAGAAATCAGGAAATTCCTAATCCATAGTTATTATTAAAGACTTTACCCTAGTAATATCTCAATGATATTTTTTATATATAGATAAATGGAATTATATATATCAAAAACAGGAATATAACTATATATTTTCATCATCAATATCATATAAAAGTATGAAAAATCATATAATCCCTATTTCCAATACATCGAGTGACCATGGGACATAGACTATTTAAGTCTCATATAGTCAACTCATACATTCTCAATTTTATGAGTATTGTCAGACCATATGGATGAGCACATCACATGTAATTAACCAAATAAGATTATTACATCACATGGCCCTCATCCAAATATATAAGAACATCACATGTACCTTATCTAGATATATCTATAAATGTAATGATATAGTTTTTTAATAGTTAAAATTTTTGGGTTAAAGTATCTCTTTATGGAGTGATTGGGTTATTTTTCCCCTGATATTTATTGATGTTTCTTGGTAATGTAGATTTTTATGTGTAAAATTATTTATTTATGGGTTTAAATTATATAAGAATCATTTCATCATGATGGTTGGACTACATCATGTCCACTGTCAAGGGTCAGTTTATGATGTGTGAGGTCATTCTTTGATTACAATATGTTTAAGGAATGCACTTTGACACCTTGTGTTGTGTCACAACATGTTTGGGCCATATGTAATTTATTATAATTGGTAGAGTTTTATAAGGAGTTCATAAGGCATTTGATCATGTCATGGTTCTAATATCTTGGTTGATTGAGGACTATTATGGTATTATAGTTGTTGTTATGCTATTATTTTTTTCTCGCTTTGTGGAACTAGGCTGAAACCATTTTCATTAGGTCTTGATTGGAACAACCATAGTTCTTACTATAAATATTGGTTGAACATCCTCTCCCTAAAATTTTATTATTCCTCCATAAACTTATTGGCTTTTTGGATTATTTTTTAGATTATTTTATGTCTTTAATTATCCTTCATCCAATAATTATCACATTATAATTCCTTAATTTTTTTTGTAGTATGGATTCATGAAGCACAAATAGGAAAAAAAGTATAGTAAAAGATTTTTCTTACCATTTATCTGTTTATTTATGATATACTTATGATTCTTATTAAAACCTGGAAATTTATTTTCTAATATATTCCTATATTTCCCCATCACTAAGACTTATTGTTTTTTAGTTAAGATACTTTCACTTATAAATTAAGACACTCACTTTTTAGTTTTTATATTTGATATCAAGTTATCAAATCTTTCCCTTTAATATCCCCCACTCTTTCTCATGATTTGATCAAAAAAATCCATTTTTAAATGTTGGAATTTAACATTGTTGTATGGTAGTGGAGTCATAGCATGAAAGTGGTAGATATGGACATAAATAGTGATAAAAAACATTTTTAGGGTAAAGTGACATTTTGATAAGAACTTTCATGCTTAAATGCCTCATCACATGAATTATATAGTTTTTTTAAAACCTTTATCATGAAAAAATATGATTTTTTTACCATGGTAACCCATCCTAATGATTCATAAGATTAAAACTTTAAAAAATCATGTCATTAAGAATATGTTGGGTCATTACATTAGTGTCTGATGGTAATGACAGGTGAATGGGATAAAACAAAAATGAATTGTCTATGTCATGTTAAGGAAATTTGGGGGAGGATAACTATGGTGTGGGGTTCATATTTAGGGTGTGAGGTCAACATGTTGAGAATTTTTTCATGGCTATATGAATTACATCACAACTGGTTCAGAGAATTGAAGAGACACAACCTAATATGACCCCTTTATGGGTGTTTCAATATCTGTTAGTCTATCTAATAGATTTAGGAATATTAATATCATACCTTGAGAATATTTTTCCATGGATAATGATTTAATACGTCCCTCTTTAGCATTATAGGTGAGACGTGAGGCAGTTTTTGTAGTTTTGCGTCTTTAACTATGTAGGGACAATGTTTGGGATTCGATATGATTATTAGAGCATGACCCAAGGTTTGTTACTCCTATGGTTGCTTGTTGATGATAGGGAATGTGTTACAATTAGGTTATAGAGTTAATTATTACCCTGAATTCGTAAGGATTGTGTCCTATATAGTTTAGGTACAGATTTAGTACTCTATTTAAACTGGTAAGGGGTAGGTCCTCTATTAGGTTAAATAGGGTTGGTATTATCCTAATTGAAATTAGATAGATCATCGAGGCATGTTTCCTCTGCATATATATTAAGGTAATATATCATTTGACATGATAACTCAATATAGAAAATTTCATCCAATATGGGTTATAAATCTCTCGATTGACACTTAATTTGAAAATGCATGGTTCCCCCATTGTGATTTGTTAGATAATGTGGGTATGGATTTACTGGGTAGTTCGTATCATGGCTTATCAGAGTGTCTGATACTTTGAATAGTTGGGCTATGAAGGGTTAGACTTATTGTACCAATTTATCTAAATTATGGCATATCTAGGTCTTTTTATTCTTAATTTTTTAGTTGGGTAGTCTTGAGTTAATCCTATGTGAATTTTTGGGAATCCTACTGAGTTTGTATATACTCACCTTTTCATGGGTGTTTCTCTTTCATCTGTCATTTATTATATATATTTTGGGATGTAATGTGGTAAATATGGTGGATTTGGTATGGCTACATTTGGAGATTAGTTTTTCCTAGAGGTGATGTTATGGAGTGATGTTTATTCATAGTTCTAGTTAATTATGGATATCATTTCACCTCAATAGATTTAGGTTGTTTTACCGGTGAGATTTTTGGACATGTATTTTCCCCCTTTAGTTTTTTTGGATAATGGGATCATCTTTGTTTTATGGATCTTAGAGTTTGTTGGGTGAATTTTTATTTTAGTTGTTAAATTATTTGGAAGTAAATTATTTTTATCCTATACAGAGATTGGTGGTTTTGTATAGGCACATAGGATAAAGATTCCCATATTGTGAGATATTCCTTATTAGTGTAATCACTAGCCCCAAGCCAATTAGAGGTAGGATTTGGGTGAAATTACCATCTTATTTACAATCTGGTATATGAATTATTATTTGATAATAAATCACAACTCAATGATATGTATCTCACCAAAATTGTGATATATCAAATTAACCTATTTTAGAGGTGATTATTTCAGAAAAAGGTTCACGACATGATGAAATACTCCTAAATTGTTTTGGTTTATTTTTCTAGATTTGGATGGGAAACCCTGTTATAGAGTATGGAATTGTTCTATGAAGAAAAATTGGTTTGTATTTGGCGATATACCTATATTATATGGTCTCATCATGAAAATAATCTCATAAAATGAATTGATTCTCAATATTATTTCCTATTATTTTACTAAATCAAGAATGTAGGAGTCTAATCCATTAATCATAGAGGCATAGGGAATTTTTCCATAGAGGATGTGATCACACCATGGTGATTCCAATATTTAAAGAAACCTAAATTCATGTTTTCGCATAAAGAATAGAATCTTAAAATAAATCTATAGATCATACCGAAATAGCGTCGAGCCAATAGGAATATCCAGAATTTAATGTTCCTATATTTTTAATATTTTTAAGGATCAAATTGTAGAAGGTTTAATCTAAATTGAAATTCTATTTTGGTTGAGTTTTACCATCTAATTCATGGAAATTTTATGTTTAAATGGAAGTAAAACTCAAATATTTTCTCTAGGTTGAAGAGATATCTTTCTCTAAAATAAGGTAAGGATGAATATAGATCGATAGAGGTTTAAATTCAGGCCTATTTTAGAAATAAAAAGATAAAATAAAGAATTAATATTCATTAAACACCCTGAGATTTTATATGAATTCCTTTGAAATAAATTTTAAGTATTTGATGGATTAATTTACACGCAACCCGAAATCTAGATGAATGGTGATAAATTATAACATTTAATCATATCCCTAGTATTTTTTAGTATGAATATGATTGATAGAATTAGAAAATTTATATATTAATATTTTAATTAATTAAAATATATTGATTAATTCATAATAAATAACTATTAAATTTATAATAAAATCAGTTCATGACTAAAATACCTATTTTTATGAAGAAATGTATTATACTGGGTGTTATGAATTTCTATATAAAGAAATATAGTTATCTCTATTATAAATCAATTTTAATTAAATTTATTTTTAATTTATGAATATTCATTAATACCTTAGTTATCTAATGGTTAATATTGAAGACAAAATATTTGACGGAAAAAAGAGTTATTTTAAAAAAATATATTTTTATGTGTGTAATGAGTTTTCATCTCAATAAATTAAATAAAAAAATATTGATTAATTATATTAACTAAATTTATAATATATTTATTAAATAAAATATTTTAACATTTATCTAATTTTTTTAAAAGGGACGGAATGGAAGTAAATTTAGTTTTATGCTTAAAACTTATTTTTCTAAAAAATGGGTTTGTTGCATTATGATTTCTTATTTTAAAATTAATTTCTTCCACTTACTTAAATTGAATTTGATAAATTTGTTTAAATATTTAGAATTATAATTTCAAAAAAAATAATGATTTCAGTTTCATTTTTTTCATAATGAATAGTAAAAACATTAAAAATTGATTACCACAGTTAGGGTTAAAACCTATTAACCAAGGGAGTAAACTAAAAGAAAATGTACCAATACCACATAAACATGTCTAAATATTGATTTTTTAATGTATTTATACTCTATATTGTATCACCTTATATTTATTGTCAGTTTCTTTCCACTTTCATAATAAGTTTTTTATATTAATTTAATCTTTTAAGTAATTCTATATGTATCCCTCCCCTCACTTATAAAAGAGTTCCTCTTCTCCTCTATTATTCACAAGAATTGAGCCATATATATCACACAATACCTACCCAAAAACCTTCCTAGATTCCTTTACCTCATTCTTGAACTTATTTTATTACCCTAAAAACATCATATAAATGTTTAAAGTGTAATACAAATGAGGTATCTCAAAGAAGAGATAGTCATCTTACACGACTATTTAAAAGTTTATTTTTTAATCTGCTTAATATAAATATATTATTTCCATAATAAAATAATGAATCAAGTATCATAATTATACATATATTTCATTATTATTATGGAAACCCCATTTACCAACTCCTTTCCATCATATGTGAAATGAAAGTATTGCTTTTGCGTATGTGTGGACTACTCCCTTCACGTAGAGATATGATTCATTTTCTATCACAACATCACATCGATTGCTATAATTACGAATTTAATATATATATATATATATGATATTTATTATATAATTATGATTATTTAATGATATAATATTATTTATCTTTATTTCCTTCTTTTCTCTAGAAAATGAAAACAACATTCATGTGTACGTATAGACTATCATCTACATGGACGATGTAATTTATTTTTCTATATCAACCATTTCAGTACAATTATAAATATTTATATAAGTAATATATAAAATAATTATATCACAATTAATATTATATATTTTTTCAATCAATTATCAAGATTCATGGACCATAACTACTGAATCAAAACATTCATGAAAAATGAAGCAGTTAACACCTGAAATGATGAATATGATGAAAGATTGTTAATGAGAAGATGATATGATGTTATATATAAACCATATATGGAATTATAAGTATGAATGTGAATATTTTATATAATTATAATAAATTTAATTTTATTATATATTTTGTTAAAATCACTTAATAAACAAGTCAAACCTAAGGCAATTGTTTCTCATCTCACTTTTTTATGTGAGATATACTAAATATTCACCACTTGTTCCATTATAAAGGTGTATATACTACCCATTAGATATTTTATATCAAGAATCAATTTATATTAATGTTATTTAATGTTTTAATGGATTTTATTTCATTAATGGACCTTATGATTCAAAATTTACCAAAACGGTAAGGGTGTTGTGTTACAATCTCACTATTTTTCAAGAATTTTTTTGCTTAAATTTATAATGATGAAATTACATGATATATCTCTAATTAATATCATTAATTTTACTCACCCATATTTATTTATATAGATTACATGTTTTATTTTATTTTTCTCTCTCTAATTACTCACTAATATGAGAAAAAGTTTTATGGAAGACCAACTTTCCTTCTTAATTCAGTAGGGCATCTTTTTCTTCTATGCCCATATTTTCTGTATAAAGTTTTCAAAAATGTTTTTAATATTCTACAATGTTTTATTAAATTCCTTTTACCAATGTTTTAATTTTCATAAAAAAATTAAAATGAATATTATTATCATTTTTCAAGTGATGTACGTTTGTCAAAGGAGTGACCAAAATGTTTGTTTTAATGTATATCGAAAGAAAAAATTTCCCTACCATAATGAATGCTAGTTTCCTTGAAGAATAATTTAAAATTTTCCTTGAATATATTATAAGAAAACAAATTCCCTAATATTTTTAAAAAATTTATATTTTAAATAAGATATTTAAAAATTAAAATGGTTTTTTAACACCCCAATATTTCATAGTATGTTATTTCTTCAATGTAATGCAATAACTTGCACTACACGCAACACTGAGTTCAAGCGCATAACGAGTTACCAAACTAGCCGTTCAAAAGAGGTTATGAACAGAATTAACTGAATTTTGAAATTTATAATTTTATAATCTATATTATGAGTTTCTTAGACATAATGTAAGAACAAATTCATTTTTTCAGATAAAAGAAATAGTTTTCAAAAAATGCAATTTTACCGCCTTTTAATGGCGAACCTTTTTTTAAATATAATATTTGAAACTTTTATATATTCAATTTTACAAAATAAAATTATTATTTAGAATCAGGATATAAGAATTTAGTTTCAATAAATTTTTGGTATTTTTCTGAAAACATTCAATTTTTGATGAATAGTGAAAAATACTGCGTTATCTGTTAAAACAGACTTTTTCTTTAAATAATTATTTTTTTATTTAAATTTATTTTAGGTAAAAATAGATACATAATACCCATATAAGTTCAATGTAATTTATTGGAGTCATTTTATAATAGGTTTAGATATACAAAAATTTTATTGGACTTTTACCGTCTTTTACCCACCTCATAGGAGGCTTTGCAAATTTTCATAAACCTTAATTTTACCGCTTCTGTGAATTGAATTTAAAAAATCCTAGAGACACGGTTGATATCAGTAAGTAAAATGTGGTTCAATGAGATGAAAATAATTTTTGGTGAATAGTAACTTTTTACTTTTATTTACCATGGTTAAAAGTAAATAGCGTAATTAAAGGGAAAAATGATATTATTTTTACCCTGAAACATGTCCTAATTCTATTGGATAAGTATAATTTGACCAAAAACAACCTTAGGAATAAAATATGAACCTCTTTGGTCCACTTGGATTAGATTAGGACATTTATTATTATTTAATTCAAAGAAGAGTTCAAAGAGTTAAAATCAAAGTTTAATAACTAAAACATTTTTAATATTGGGTTATACATAAGATAAATTCGATTATAAATATTAATTAGAAAGATAAAAGGATTTCCTACATAATGATATTTTATTTATAATTTTTATATATTAAATAATTTATTTTATTAATGACACAATGATGATGCATTAATTACCTTAATAATGAAATATTAAAATAATTGATATTATAAATACCCAAATAAAAGTAATTTGAGACTTTTTATGAATTATAATAATTTAATAGGTTAATATTACATGTTAGGATTGATTTAATTAACTTTTTTTGTAATTAATAATTCTGTTATGATTTTCTCAAAAATCAATTTTCCAAATAGTGTCAAAATTGACATAAAAGAGTTTTTAAAACAAATATTATATTATTAATTCATATTATATTCCTAGAAATATAACATCTGACCAAGAGACTTAAATAATGATATGTGTATCATTAATTAACGACTTGGGGTTCTCTTGGAAGTTTATATTAAGTTTATTAACCATATAATATAAAAATACAAAGAGACATGGTAAATGTCAAACTAATTAACTAAGAGTTAAAACTAAAAGATAAGGTTAATATAGTGACTCAAACCTATCTAGAACCTATTGTTTGAGTGGTTTTCGACCGAAAACCACCTTATCCTCGAAATAAATCAGGTTGGAGCCATTATAAACCGAATATGAATTTATTATAAATTAATATTTCTAGATTTTCCTAAGGTGCCCCTCACCCCTCTTATAAAAGGGCACTCCCCCTTCTCTTTAATTCACACATTCAAAGACATTTGGATCGGCCAAAACCTACCCAAATACTCTCTCAACTTCCCTAAATTCAACCTAGAGGCCTTATTTTGATCATAAATCCAACCTAAGGAGCCTTTTTGATCAAATCAAAAGGAAGAACCCGAAGAAGAGGTAATATTTTCACCACCCTCTTTCAAGTTCCTTTCTATTTTCACTTCTTCTTTCTTTGTTATTTCCATTATAAAATAATAAATCTGGTATATTATATATAATTTGATGTTATTATAAATATTTTACAACCATATTCAGTATTCTATCCCTCCATTGAATGACATGTCACCATACATGCGTACGTACGACTTACCGTCTCCACGTCGTGGTGTAATTGTTATAAAAACATTATTATTTGGATGGGTATGATATTGATTTTTAATTGATGTAAATAATAAATATAACTTGATTATGATTCTGTATATATGATATAACATCTAATTATATATTATTTTAATATCAAAATAATGATATTGTCGGTCGTGCGTACGTACAGAATACCGTCTCCACGAACGCGACAAGATTCTTTCCCCATCGTATCCATTCGAGACTAATTCTCATTTGATGATTAAAAATATTGTTTAAGGACATGATATGATTTTGTATATGAATAAAATACAACCTATCCATAACAAACACGACTTACATAACTAATCATATAAAGGAATATGAATCAGTTAACACCCGAAACGACGATAATACTAATATATTATTAACAAAGAAATGTTAAAAGATAATATATGATATCATATTAATGTATATGATTCTTGTATAATTTAATAACAATTATTTCACCATTATACAAGAGGTTAACCTACCCCTGACCAAGAAAAATTACAAGGTAAGGGTTTATTTCACAATCTCTTCATTATCTGAGGTTGTTTATACGTAATTATCTACTGAGACCTCTTCATCATATACATCCATGTTTCTTAAAAATGTATTTAAAAACATTTTTACTATTTAATAGACAATGGTTTAAAGTAATTTATACCCATATTTTAACTTATATGTTTTTGAAAGGAATCTTTTTGTCATTTTCCAAACAAGGTCCTTTTTAACCTTTTCGACCAAATTAAGGTAAGAATGTTTTTTTAACTTATAAAGTGGGTGCGGATATTTTCCACCATTATCATAATGTCGAAGATTCTACTACAATATTATAAGAATATTTCCAAAATAAATGTTTACTTAAATGATTTCAAAATAGAAATATATATTTCTCTAAAAAAAAGTTTTTGATTTCATCTATGTCAACATCCTTTGATGGATTTTAAGATTTTTGAATTTGATTTATTATGATACAAAACTTCCATATTGTATTGAAGGTTTTGTGATATGTTTGGCTGTGGATGTGTTATTTTTACACCATTCATGGGTTGTGGATAAAGTATTGAAATTTCATATGCTAGTTTTAATATGAATGTTTATTATATGTTTAAACCTTTTCATATGAAGAATGCATTGGACTTAGTATGTGACAGGTGGAGCCCACTATAGCTCCACGATGCGTTGGTAGGTCTCATGAGACAAACTAGTGTCTTGGAACAAGGCCTTGACCACAAATTATTTGTAGTCTTGGTATAAGGACTTGACTATGTGGTTACGAAAGTCTGGCATTATGCATTCCCTTATTATGAAAGTGGTTATTGATATTGCTTGTGATTATTCGATTAGTAGAATATCCATGTGAAAAGTTAAATGGAATTATTTAATTTTATCTTTGCCATGTTATGCTGAAGTTCAAGTTTAAAAGGATTTTTTTTAGTTATACATTGCCTTAAATGTTTATGCTTATTTATGAAAGTTTCCGCTATATTGTTATCCTTACTGAGCATCTGAGCTCACCCCTTTCAATGTTTTATTTTTCCCAAGACATGAAGAATTATTTTATGAATGACCTGCATGGATAGTATGAGGGGTTATGAAGAAAATATGTTGTTGTATTTTTTCAATTTATGATGTAATGTAAGACTTATAAATATATCTAGTGTTTCCAAGGCTACTAAACTGATCAATCTTTCGAGACTTGATATTTTGTGATCATGCCAATGATACGTAATAATGCACCGACTCTGGGTAACTGAGGTCGGGGCGTTACAGTTGGTATAAGATAAAGTTTAGTAATAAACCTTGGAAGCTAGATTTATATAAACTCTGATTAGAGCACATAGCCCTAAGATAGACATTGAGGATTAATACATAAGAACTTCCTAGAATTTTGGTATTGTAGATATTTTGTGATTTTTCCGAGCAATACATCCTTGTCTGGATACGAGTAGGTAGAGAGGATCTGGCACAGATGTACCTAGGGGTAAAACCTGAAAACACCGCT
Source organism: Viscum album (assembly GCA_963277665.1). Lineage (NCBI taxonomy): Eukaryota > Viridiplantae > Streptophyta > Magnoliopsida > Santalales > Viscaceae > Viscum > Viscum album. The sequence continues at coordinate 728,683,878 of OY728167.1, read as the reverse complement.
TTGATCTAGACTCGAATGGGAACTAGTGAATGACAACGAGCCTTGCTTCACTCTTGGTTACGACACTCCCAGGGGATATGCTTAGGATAATTATCATTTTCTTTACAAACCATTATGAAGGGTTTATGAGTATATACTTCCTCAAAGAATTTTTTTTATGATTATGGATTATATCCATAAACTATTCAATTTATGTTAAGTGATTTAAAAGTTTGGAATTATGTATTTCGATTCATAAACTGACCTAGTGTATGCCATTGTTCAGAAATGGCGCCCTATAGAAGGAATGATAACTCCAGTAATATGCATGATCCAAAGAGTAAGAAGGATCGTATCTTTCATAGTATTAAGACAACATTTAGAAGGGAAATATTCTCCCACGTATTCTTGTCATATGAAGAAATAGTATCATCTGTTAATAATATAAGTAAAGAATTCTCTGAGTCCTATGGATTTGAAGGGAAGAAAGAGAAGAAAAGGATGAAAGAGAGAAAGATAGATAAAGGGAAGAAGGGAAAGATGGATTTTCCCATATGTGATAACTATGGAAAGAATAACCTTGGTAAATTCTTGAATGGAATTGGAGTTTTTTATAAGTGTGGAGAAAAAGTACACCAAGTACGTGATTTCAAGGGTAAGAAAAAGGTTTCAAATGTACAATGCTTCATTTTCAAAGAGTTGTGACACTACACGAATCAATGTACCAGTCATCAGAGTATGCCTCAAATGATGCTATTAGATAATAATCAAGTTATGATACTACCACAGATGAAGAGTAATGACTAGTGTTCTTATTTTTTTGTTAAAGAATTATGTCATTTTAGTGTTTTATAGATGATGTACCAGTTATATGAATTATGGAAATAAATAAGGATTGTACTGCAGTACTATTTCATTGAGGATTTGAGATTATATGGTACTATGAAAAGTGACTTAACAACAAGTTAACTTTTTTCTTGAAAATAAATCTTGAAGGAAAGGCAATCCTTAATATGGTCCTAATACTAATTTAGTAATTTTTGAATAATAAATGGTTTATTTGGATAAATTATATTGGATATTCTTGACTACATTGGAACTGATTAATGTATTTTATCATTGTTGGAGTATTCAACATTTTTGGATATAAGGAGTAAATCCAGTATTCTATACTGAATAAGGGAGAGTGAATGTAATCAATAAGGTTTTATGGTAATTCAAGGTTTTACTATGTTTCAAAATAATACATGATGAAAGTATTCACATGTTATTACGTGGAAAAAAAGATCTTCATTATGTTTACCTTCCTTATAAATTTTGGACTATGAGTTTGGACAGAAGTATTTTGGATAAGTATAAAGGTTGGAATGGATCATATTTGACTTTAGATACTATTTTTAAGTTTAAATAATTTCTAAATATTATTTTTGGATTATTATAAAAAGAACAACTCGGAGGTCAGGCGACAACCCGTCGCGTCCAGCAAGGCAGCGAGACTAGAACTCGCAACCGAAGGGCGAAAAGGGTGCATCACCTACCACTGGCCTATGTGATGTCTTGGATTGAATAATGTAGTTTTTTTAAAAGTTTTGGTAGATGAATTATATGTTCATTTTTTTAGAACCCTATACGAATAGGATAAATAGAATATTATGAGTTTGTAGTAGAAATTAATTAAAGGATGGAGCTATACTTTTCAAGTATATATATATATATATATATATATATATATATATTTCTTCCTTATCTTATTCAATGAAGAAATTAATTCTTAAACGTTAGGTAAGGGATCTTAAAACCAAAAATGTGTTATCCTAATACCTTATGTTTTGTTGAACCGATGACATTTTAAATCATCATAGATTGATGGCTTTGAGGCCCTAAATTCTACAATTGTTTGTGACTAATGACCTCAATCACTCCTTATAAATATTTAATTTTTTCCTCCAATTATGTCTCTCTAATTTCCACCAATGTTCTCCTAATCAAGATCATAATTTGGTGGTGAATTTTTCATTCCCCGTTCCTCTTATTAAGAATATATTTTATTAACCCAATTTCCGATGTGGGTTTTCCGACAAATGTATTTTCTATTTTCAACCTTTTATTTTTGAAGAACAATTTCAAATTGCAAGGACGCAATTTATTGAATGAGTGAAGAATGTAACACCCCAAGATTTCATAGTACATTATTTCTTCAAAGTAATGCAATAACTTGCACTACACGCAACACTGAGTTCAAGCGCATCCCGACTTACCAAACTAGCCGTTCAAAAGTGGTTATGAATAGTATTAACTAAATTTTGAACTTTATAATTTTAGAATCCATATTATGAGTTTCTTAGACATAATGTAAGAACAAATTCGTTTTTTTCAGATAAAAGAAATAGTTTTCAAAAAATGCAATTTTACCGCCTTTTAATGGAAAACATTTTTTTAAATATAATATTTGAAACTTTTATATATTCAATTTGACAAAATAAACTTCTTATTTAGAATTGGTACATAAGAATTTAGTTTCAATAAATTTTTGGTATTTTTCTGAAAAATTTCAATTTTTGATGAATAGTGAAAAATACTGCGTTATCGGTTAAAACTGTCTTTTTATTTAAATAATTATTTTGTTTTATTTAAATTTATTTTAGGTCAAAATACATACATAATACCTATATAAGTTCAATTTAATTCATTGGAGTAATTTTATAATAGGTTTAGATATATAAAAATTTTATTGGACTTTTACCGTCTTTTACCCACCTCCTAGGAGCTTTTGCAAATTTTCATAAAACTTAATTTTACCGCTTCTGTGAATTGAATTTCAAAAATCTGAGAGAAACGGTTGATATCAGTAAGAAAAATTTGGTTCAATGAGATGAAAATAATTTTTGGTGAATAGTAACTTTTTACTTTTATTTACCATGGTTAAAAGTAAATAGGGTAATTAAAGGTAAAAATGATATTATTTTTACCCTAAAACATGTCCTAATTCTATTGGATAAGTATAATTAGACCAAAAACAACATTAGGAATAAAATATGATCCTATTTGGTCCACTTGGATTAGATTAGTACATTTATTATTATTTAATTCAAAGAAGAGTTAAAAGAGTTAAAATCAAAGTTTAATAAGTAAAACATTTTTAATATAGGGTTATACATAAGATAAATTAGATTATAAATATTCATTAGAAATATAAAAATATTTCCTACATAATTATATTTTATTTATATTTTTTAGACATTAAATAATTTAATTTATTTATGACACAATGATGATGCAGTAATTACCTTAATAATGAAATATTAAAATAATTGATATTATAAATACCAAAATAAATGCAATTTGAGACTTTTTATGAATTATAATAATTTTAAAGGTTAATATGACATTTTAGGATTGATTTAATTAACTTTGTTACAAATTATCATTCTATTATGATTTTCACAAAAATCAATTTTCCAAATAGTGTCAGAATTGACATAAAAGAGTTTTTAAAACAAATATTATATTATCAATTGATATTCTATTCCTAAAAATATAAGGTTCAACCAAGAGACTTATATAATTGTATTTTTATCATTAATTAACCACTTGTGGTTCTCTTGGAAGTTTATAATAAGTTTATTAACAATATAATATAAAAATACAAAGAGACGTGGTAAATGTCAAACTAATTAACTAAGAGTTAAAACTAAAATATAAGGTTAATATAGTGATCAAAACCTATCTAAAACCTATTGGTTGAGTGGTTTTCGACCCATACCCACCTTATACTTGAAATAAATCAGTTTTGAGCCATTATAAACCGAATATTAATTTATTATAAATTAATATTTCTAGCTTTTCCTAAGGTGCCCCTCACCCCTCTTATAAAAGGGCACCCCCTTCTCTTTAATTTACACCTTCAAAGCCATTTTTATCAGACAAAACCTACCCAAATACTCTCTCAAATTCCCTGAATTCAAACTAGAGGCCTTATTTTTATCAGAAATCCAACCTAAGGATCCCTTTTTATCAAATCAAAAGGATGAACCCGAAGAAGAGGTGATATTTTCACCACCCTCTTTCAAGTTCCTTTCTTCTTCCACTTCTTATTTCTTTGTTATTTCCATTCTAGAATAATAAATCTAGTATCTTCTATAAATTTTGATGTTATTATAAATATGGTACAACCATATTCGGTATTCTATCCATCCTTTGAATGACATGTCACCATACGTGTGTACGTACGACTTACCGCCTCCACGTCGTGATGTAATTGTTATTCAAAACATTATTATTTGGATGGGTATGATATTAATGTGTAATTGATGTAAATAATAAATATAACATGATTATTATTCTTTATATATGATATAACATCCAATTATATATTATTTTAATATCAAAAGAATGATATTGTCGCTCGTGCGAACGTACGGAATACCTTCTCCACGAACATGATATGATTCATTCCACATCATATCCATTCGAGACTAATTCTCATTTGATGATTAAAAATAATGTTTAAGGACTTGATATAATTATGTATATGAATAAAATACAACCTATCCATAACAAACACAGCTTACATAACAAATCTTGTAAAGGAAAATGAATCAGTTAACACCCGAAACGACGATAATACTAAGATATTATTAACAAAGAAATGTTAAAAGATCATATATGATATAATATTAATGTATATGATTCTTGTATAATTTAATAACAATTATTTCACCATTATATAGGAGTTTAACCTACCCTTGACCAAGGAAAATTACAAGGTAAGGGTTTATTTCACAATCTATTCATTATCTGAGGTTGTTTATACGTAATTATCTACTGGGACCACTTTATCATCCGCATCCATGTTTCTTAAAAATTTATTTCAAAACATTCATACTATTTAGTAGAAAATGGGTTAAATTCATTTATACCCTTATTTGACCATATATGTTTTTGAAATAAAGCTTTCTGTCATTTTCCAAACAAGGTCCTTTTTAACCTTTTTGACAAAATTAAGGTAAGAATGTTTTTTTAACTTATATAGCGGGTGCGACTATTTTCCACCGTTATCACAATGTCAAAGCTTCCCTTAAAAGGTTATAGGAATATTTACAAAATAAATGTTTTCTTAAATGATTTCAAAATAGAAATATATTTTTCTCTAATTTTTTTTTGATTTCATCTATGTCAGTATCCTTTGATGGATTTTAAGCTTATTTGAAGTCGATTTATTATGATACAAAACTTCCATATTGTATTGAAGGTTTTTTGATATGTTTGAATATGGATGTTTTATTTTTACACCATTCATGGTTTATAGATAAAGTATTTACATTTTGTATGCTAGTTTTAATATTAATGTTTATGTTATGTTTAAACCTTTTCATATGAGGAATGCATTGGACTTAGTATGTGACAGGTGGAGCACGCTATAGATACTCGATTTATCAGTAGGTCTCATGAGACAAACCAGTGTCTTGGAACAAGGCCTTGACAAAAACTTATTTTTATTCTTGGCATAAGGCCTTGACTATGTGGTTATGAAAGTCTGGAATTATGCATTCCCTTATTATGAAAGTGGTTATTGATATTGCATGTGATTATTCAATTAGTAGAATATCCATGTGAAACAGTAAATGGAATTATTTAATTTTTATCTTTGCCATGTTATTCTGAAGTTCAAGTTTAAAATGCTTTTGTTTTAGTTATACATTGCCTTAAATGTTTATGCTTATTTATAAAATTTCCTGCTATATTGTTATCCTTAATGAGCATATGAGCTCACCCCTTTCTATGTTTTATTTTTCCCAAGATTTGAAGAAGTATTTTATGAATGACCTGCAGGGATAGTATGAGGGGATATAAAGAAAAGATGTTGTTTTAGTTTTTCAATTTATGATGTAATGTAAGACTTATGAATATATCTAGTGTTTCCTAGGATACTAAACTGATCGATCTTTCGAGACTTGATCTTTTGTGATCATTCCAATGATACGTAATAAAGCACCGACTCTGGGTAACTGGGGTCGGGGCATTGCAGTATTTTTTCTCATGAAATGTTATAATGATCCTTTAAAGGTATTTTAATCTATAACAACACTCATTGATTCTAATTATGCTTAAATAGGTTTATGATTCAATGATAAATGTTTTCATGACTATATGGAATATATATAAACAAATTTTGATTATGTGATGAGTAGTTCTATTATAAAAATCTGGTGCATTTAGTAATAATGATTATTTTATGAGATCAAATAGTACATGGATGGTTAGACCTTGCCTAAAAGTGGATACACAGGAGGTAATCTGAAGATCAAAGCTAGTACATGGGTGGTTATCCCAAGCCTAACATGTGATTAATGTCTTGGTTGGTATCATTGACATAATATTTCTATGATTATAAATATTAAACACTTTTTTCTACTCTTTTATGAAATTTTCTTTTTTCTTATGATATGATCACATGTCTCGTGATCTTTGAATATTCATTGATTCATGTCTTATAAACATAAAATTCCTTATTACATGATTATTATCTATGAATTACTAGGTATGATTTTGAAATTATAAGATCATATTCTCAGTCCCTTATGCACATGTTATGGTTAAATGTTACCATTGGATGATATCTCCTACGATTACCCTTAATGAGCATTTGATTTCAAACTTTCTTATGTTTCTTTTCCCTAGGTTATGAAGAATGGTTTTATGTGGGGTATGACTAAGTAAAGTACTTTTTGTGAAAAACTTTAGGGGAGATATTGAATATCTTTCACTAAATACGATTGTTATGTATCTAGTATTCAATGAAACTAAACTTATATGGATATAACACATGTATTGTTTTTATATATATTGAATATTCATCTAAAATGATGTAGGTTTTATGTTTGTAATGTTTGGGTCACCCTAGTTGGTATCAGAGCAGGGTTTAGTTAACCTTAACCATGATAATGACAATTTTAATATTAAAGGATAATAAGATTACTTATAAGATGATTTTTTTTCATAATTGGCCAAGTAATTACATTTTCGAACATTTATCATCATTTTTTTATATTTCAATATTTTAATGATTTTTAAATAATTTAATAACATATATTTAACATAAAATTCTATTAATGAAATTTTATAAACTATTCACATAATTTGACTTTAAAAACAACATGAATGCAATGTAATTCAGATATAAAAACTTCAAACATATCTAAAATGTTATATTTATATTAAAAATCCATTGGAAACTATCAATCACCCAAAAAAATATTACTTGTATCGTTTTTAAAATTATTTATTGGGTTTTTCTACTTCTTTTGGAATCAATATGTTAATGTTGCGTAAGTATTTAATGTAATTATTTTATAATTAAAAAATTTTAAAAAAATAACTATGGTAAAAAATATATTTTCTCTTTAAAATAACTGTTTATAACTGAACTTAAGTTTTTTTATACATATCACAAAATTTTATAGACATTAAAAGCAAGATACTGACATTTTTTCATTTATATTTACTAAAAAAATATGTAATTTTCAAATAAAAATGGAAAAAAAGTTTCATAAATTTTAATATTGGATGAGGATTATATAAATATACTCATATAATAGATTAAATCCATGTTTCTTTTAGTCATTATTATATTTTTTTAACCTCAATTACCTGATTTACCCTTTCCGATGTAACAAATATTTACTAGGGTTACTGTGGATAATGATAAAAAATAAAAGGTCCTATTTAAAAAATATATACCTCTTGACTCAAAATATAGAATCCAATTTTCAAGATTCAACTGCTATAATCATCATAAATAAATGTTAATACAAATGAAAAAAATGGAATGAAATATAGTTATTAGAAAAATGTGATTCTAAGCCCCCACATGAACTTATACCAAAATAATGTATAATGATAATTCAAATGTAATTAATTATATTATAAATAATTAAATTATTTTTATTTAAATTTATGATTTAATTCAAATCATTGTGGGAGTTTTTAATGAAAATAAATTAAATTAGTTTTAAAAATTGATATTTTTCACTATTCACTAAAAAATTAATCCTTTCAAAAAATCCCAATATTTCACCCTAAGATAATTTAGATATTATAATTTAAAAAATTAATTTCATTTTATTAAATAAACATTCAGAAAATTATAAAAATTAATTATAATATTCCCTCACAAAAATCAATAAAACCCATTTTCAAAGAAAACAAATTTTTTAAACAATATAATTATTTTACTAAATATTTATTGATTAATTACTAAGAATTTATAAATAAATTTTTATTGAGGAAGACCATTATATTTATATACTTAATAATGTGGTTAATCAGATTCATATCCTCCAATTTAATAGCTAGGTTATAACTATAACATTCAAATAATTATATTTTATGGTTCCTTTAAACCTAGTGTTGTCTATTGTATATGCTACAGAACAAAGTTTTATTCTTGAAATATCAAAATATTAACCCCCTCCCCTCCATTAATAAAAATTTTCCCCACAATTTTTACTTGAGATCGGTAATTAGGGGTTTGAAATTTTAAAATTCAATTTTTGAAATTTAATTTCTTAAAAAGGTTTAATAAAAACTCTTTTTTAAAAGAGATGATGGTCATCTAAAATAACACATAAATATGTTTCCAAATAATAGAATATTATTTGGAAGTGAAAATATAGGTACGGAGGAAAATTTATATCCAAGTAATGATGGATAGTGATAGAGATAATCGATCACAAGAAAGTGAATGATCATGAGAAAGTTAACAACCACAAAACCATAAACCAAATACATGTGAAAAAGACCATTAATTCATCAAAAGTTAAAGTAAAAGGATAATAATTTTATTTTATGATCTTTTTCCTAGGGTTTTGGAATTACATTACCATCTATGCGATGAACATAAGGAAATATACCTACTTGAAAAGTATAATGTCATCCATTAATCAATTTACACCACAATATCATATTTTTCTCTAAATGGTGAGTATTCAAGATGAAATTTTCTTGGAAGAAGCATTAACATCAACTTCTTGTGAATTTCATAATCCAAAAAATTATAGAAAGATATTAAAATTATCCTTAGAAATTAACCAAACCCAAAATAGTTAGAACATGGTAATATAATTCCCAAAATGAATAAAATTTCACATAAATAAATATAACATTATTCTCCAAAGCCTCAATAATAACACCCAAAGTTCAACTTATATCATTTGATAGATAACTAAAATTATTCAAAATATTATGAACATTGTTTAAAACCTAAAAAAAAAATTATTTGATTAAAACATCTTTTTGGATTAATTCAACATTTATCCCATGTAAATATTAGTTACTCATAAATTCATAAACCCAAAAATGTATATGACCTAATCATATAATCTCTAAAATTGGTTAATACTTTCCATAAAAAAACAGATCACCATAAAGATAGAATAAAATCATATATACTTCCAAAATACAATTCAAGCATTATTCCTAAAATAAAATACCATCACATATACCTAAAATTGGTTGTCTAATATATGTAAAATAAGATCAACATTAAACATATAAACCTATGATGGTTTCTATAACACTTAAGATAACCTCACTTGAAAATATCCTAATCTGCAATGTTTTTCTAAATTGTTCCAATGATACCTACATTAAGAAACCAACCTGAAACAATATATAAATTGAATCTTTAGAAAATAATTAAATTTCTAAAATTTATAGTATTTTTATGGTTTAGAGTCTTATATAATTGGGTCAGAAATTGTACATAATAAACACGTATATTATAAAGAATACACATCAACTTAATAACCATTTTTTCAAAAATATAAATCTTTTAAAATGAAACTTGTTTTATTTTCATGATAAATATTTAATACTTTAAAACCAACTTCATATTAATTTTAAATCATCCTAAAATAATGTTAAAAACATTTAAAAATGTGGGATGTTCACAAAAATCATATTAAGGTACATAAAAATAATAAAGAAACTTGTTAGTATATTTTAAAAACATGAGATCATAAAAATAGTTTTCCTTTAATATAAGAGTCCTTGGTCTCAAATAATCATTTTTTACTCATGAAATTAGCTTTACCACCAAAAGTTTTTAATAAAACACTTTATAAGAAATCATAAACGAAAAATCATAATCATGAGGGTTTCATAGAAAACATGATAACCCAAGAAAAATATTTTCATAAAAATAAACCTTTTTACCCTATAAGAGAATAATAATTCCTTTAAACAAAAGATCGTCATATTAAATTTTGGGATAAAATTATTTCCATGAAAAATAATTAGCAAGAATAGAAAAATTCATGTTAGTTCCTTAGTAAATCATCTTCATAGAACCCTTTCATGAACCCTTACATATGGAATAAAAATAGAGTCAACATCCAATATAATTGTCCAATAAAAATAATCATTACTCAATGAATTAGATAGCTATATTGGGCTCACTTATCATCATGAGAAATATCAATTTCACACATCATCATGATATATATAGGGCTCAATCATCATCATAAATAATGTATAAGGACCCTATCATGAATTAACCATTTGTGGATTTCACCTTTTCTTCACATAGCCCTTGAAAAACTATATTGAATCCTTATGAAAAATACTTCCAGATATCAAAATTACATTTCATTTTAAAAATAATTTTTCAAAAATAAAATACCCATAACAAATAAAAAGATGGTTTTTCTTTGAATAAAACAGAGAATCTTTTAATGTAATAAAAAAATAATGGTTGTGCCGGTGGGAAAATATATTGTCATTATATATGTTAAAAAAATATTATTTTTTTCTTTTGTTATGAAATAAAAAAACATTTCGTAAATATATTAATTTTTAAAATCTTTCTAATAATGTCAAAAGTGGCCTTTATAATTCATTAATTTCAATAAAAAAAATAATTATTTTATGTGTACGGGCATGGAGGAAAATGTTTTAAAAAATAATCCATTAAAAGGATTGAAAATAAGGTTTTTAAGGGAAAGTTTCCATTTTCATGAGTCTGAATCATCACAATAATTATTTATATTCTTGGATAATAAAATTATGTTAAAAAATTATTTCTTAATACCATATTTTATTCAATTACTTTATCAATTAAGTTCTTATTGGACATTTTGATGATATTCAACTCATATGTCCAAAATTACATTGGTAGATTGACTATGGTCAATAAGGAACATATTTCATCATACACAGAATAATAATCACGAAATAATTATAATTAATATACATAAATTATACTTTTAAAACCAACCCTGACAATTGGTTATGAAAAATGAATTACGTTACAATCATGGAAATGATAGATAGTACGTACACATGAGTAATGTTTCCATTTTCCAACGATCATGATGAAAATAAAGTATTATTTTTTATTTATAGAAGGATATTAATGTCATAAATAACATATTATTTCTTTAAACGCACTTATATAAACCAATTATGTGATTTGGTGATTAAAAATTAATCACATAACTTCATGGAGGTGGTAATTCACATGTACACACGAACGATGTTATCATTTTTCAATGAATGTAAAGGTAATAAAATAGATGATATATTAGTTTTATAAAAATATAAATATTTTATATTTATCTTTTATATACATTAAATCTATAATTATGACAATGTGGGAGAGGCGGTGATGGAAAATGAAATGCCTCACCTTGTAGAGGTGGTAGTCCAAACATACTCACAAACGATGTTTCAGTTCAACATTTGGTGGAAGAGGAGATGAATATATGTTATTTAATTAACACAATAACATATTATATTTTTTTATTTCCACATGGTTTCATAATATTTAAATTGGTATAATAAGAAATAAAACTAAAACATTCTATTAAAAGATAAACCTTCTATCCAGACAACCTCATTTTCTTTACACATTACACCCTCTAAGGTTGGTATTTTTCCCAAACTAATACCTAATAAATTTTGGTAGGGATGTTACTAAGGGATTTGGGTTGGAATTTTCTAAACCAAATGGTTCTTTAATTGTGAAAAATAAAGGGGAGGGTTTTCCCTTTTATAAGTTTGGGAAGCGCCATTCTTAGAATTTCTTGAAGTATAAAATTAATATAAATTAATTTTCAATTTCAAAACACTAAAAATGATATAATTATAATATAATATGTTTATGGTAAATCATAATATAATAAAATAAATTGTTTACAAGTTTATTTTATGTTTTCACCCTTATCTATTTGTTTTAACCCCCCATTAACCCATTCAACAATTATCACAATATCAATGTTATTTACTCTTTAGGGGTTAAGAGAGATACTATAAAATGAAAAGTAACACATAAATAGACCATATTGGATATTATAAACCATATAAAATTAACTATTTTGTAGTTAATATTTTTATGATTTTTAAATCATTTAATAAAATATTGTTTATTATAAAATATCATTAATGCGATTTTTGGAAATATGTGAAATATTATAATATAATATGTGTCTAAGTCAAGTAAAATGCTTCCAAAATATAATTATTTAGAATATTAGGAGGTTATGGTCTTAATATAATAATCAAAGAAAATTTAGATAGGTTTATATATCATTTTAAACATTTATTTTGGTTTAACCCCTTGGTAAACCAATTTTATCCTTAAGCACAGTAATGATTTTTTCAATATTAAAGTGTTAGAATTTTAATTACAAGATGAAAATTGGATCCAAAATGGATAGGGAATGAAATTTTAGACCATTTATAATGCTAAATTCCCTCTTTCAATATTTTTATGATTTTAAAATAATTTAATAAAATATATTTTACATAAAATTATTTTAATGTAATTTTCAGAACTACTAAATTCATTTGAAATTGAAAAAAACATGACATTAATAGAATTAGAATATAAATATTCACACATAAATAATATTTTATATTTATCTTCAAAATATTTGGGACACTATAAATCACCTGAAAAAATTTCATTTAATGTTTTAAAATTATTTAATTAATTTATCTACTACTTGCACAAGCACTGTGTAAATGTTGCATAACCATTTAAGGAAATTATTGAATCATTAAAAATTAAAAAAAATAATAATGAAAAAAAATTATCTTCAAAATAAAAATTTAAAACTGAATATAAATTTTTTTATCCCTGTCATAATATTTTATATATATTAAAAGAAAGTGAGTGACATTTTTTACTTTTCATTTACTTAAAATAATATATAGGCCATTTTTGAAGAAAAATGGAACTATATTTCTATAAAATAGAATATTGGATGAGGGTGGTTGAAAAACAGTAATAAAATATATTAAGTGCAATTTTTAGGGTGATTTTTAGTCCTTATCAGATTATTATTAACCATAATTACCCGATTTACCCTTACCAGGGTAACAAATATTTACTATGATTTCTATTCATAATGACTAAAAATAAAATGGGACTATTTAAAATTTTTTCCCTCTTGATTTAAAATATGAAACCCATTTTTCTATATTCAATTCTTATGTTGGTCGGAGTAGATTACTCAAGAGGGGGGGGGGGGGGGTGAATTGAGTATCTATAAAAATTTCTATTAAAATTGGTTTGTTGAAAATTTCCCCCAATTAAAAATATAATCAAAGTCTGTTTTTAGTGAATTTATAAAAGTCCTGAATTGTCAATTAATTTCTCAGAAGACTGATTAGTTCTCGGCTATACTAATCTAAAGATTAGTATATCATTTGAAACTAACTTACTAGTTCAAAATAGATATAAATACTTGTTAAAATAAATATCAATGTTAAATTTAGTTTTATGAAATTGTGATAAAACAGAGTGAAACTAAAGAATAAAACATAGAGGAAATAAACAAGAAGTTTAGTCTTAAGCTGAGACTTAGTCCTCTTCACTTGGTGATCACCTACCACCAAGCATTTTATATTAATAAACTTGATCCACACCCTGGATCTGGGTTCTCAATAGTATACAGGACTATCCAGGTCACACTTGACCTCTTCCACTGTTATTCATGGGGAAAACGACAAAAAGGTCACACTTGACCTCTTCCACTCTTCTACATGGGATACAAAGGATAATAATGAGAGTGAGTTTGAGGATATCAAGTTTCCAATAGTTATGCATAGGAGTCAGTGTGTGTGTAACAGATAGATATACACACTACTTGAAAATGTAAACAAGAGAACACAACAGAGCTAAAGATGTAGAATAAGGTTTAGAAGTCTCTTTATTCTATGAAATGAATATTTGGACTCGTTTGATGTAGTGGAACTAATGTTTGAGTCCTCTTCTAAAATTAAGCTTCAAAATAGAGTATCACGGACTCTGTGGTCTAGTTTCAAGGAGTGTGAAGTTCTCAGCTCCTTTTTGGAAAGATGTTCATTGCAGTTCAGTAGGTCTTGCTTATCTTGTTGATGTCCCCATATATTCTTTCTTTGAGCTCTTGGGACTTTTAAAGAAATCTCGAGAGTTGTATAAGTTTTTAATTCTTCTGTTCCTCCTCTTTTTCTTTTCAGCGTATTCATCTTCTCCTTTTTAAAAGATCTAGTGTGTAATTCTTCTATACTTCGAGGTCCAGCAGGTATAAAGATCACCCCACATGCATGTACCTTACACCATCTACTGATAGTCCTAAAGACAACATTAAATAATTTCAGAAACATTAATTTTTCTAAATATGAAAATTAGATATAAATTTTAATTAATAATATAAAAATAGTTTTTATAAGTATTGGTTAGTCATAAGTATCGGTGACTCATTGGCATCGGTCTGTCTGCATCGGTGAGTCCTTTCCATCGGTATCGGTAATTCTAGGTGTTAGTGTCTCCTTTCATCATTGAGATAGATGAACTAATGGTGTTTCACCCTTCCATCGAGGACTCGTTCATTGGTGATTCCTTCCTTTTTTCGGTGAGATAGTTGAGCCAACAGTGACTCATTTTAACTATCGTTGAGTCCTTTCATCAGTAGAATCTTACAACGGTAGGTCCCTTGAACTAACAGTATATTGTTTGCGTCGGTAGCATGTGAAACGGTGAGTCCTCTTTCAGTAGGTGTCATTGACTCATACATAGACAATTTTAGAGGTTCTGTATTCCATGTAATTCAATAAAGTTAGAAACTGGTAATCCTTATAATTACACATATATAATTAATTAAAAGCTTGTTTAGACTTAAGAACACATAAATAGTAATATGAATGAAATGATTTGATATTCAAGATAATGCTTTTTCATAATATAATATCTAACATGAAATAATATATATGTTAATATATGACATGATTTGTGATAATTAAAACCATTATAGTTAGAGATAGTGGCCAACAGCATCAATGGGACAAGAATCTCTCCCTTTTTAATAATCAAAAATCATAGCATCGAATAATTTCATTAACATTGCAGTATCAAATTTCATAAATCATTATCGAATTGCATAAATTTCTCCCTATTTTGGGATTAGAAAAAAGTTATAGGAGAAAAGAGCAGGAAAAACCATAAAGGAGAAAAAATGAAAATAGAATTCATAAACTGATTATTCCAAAAAAAGACATACAAGGACACAACCCTATCAAATTAAAAAGAAGTCCACAGAATAGGATAAGATCAAGAGGTTGGATCAAGGGGTTCCTTTCCCTTATCAGAAGGATCAATAGAAGGTTGAGTAGGAGGGTTAGGTTGAGGTGCAGGAGGGTCTGAACTAATTTTGAGAGAAGGCAGAGGAACTCCTTCATAAACTGTAGAAGAAAGGGTAGGTCTTTGGTGAGAAAGAACCTGAGATGGAACAATTGTTGTGATTACTGTTCTGATGTGGTATAAGGCCTAATAAACTAACATTTGAGGTTGGGGAGCCACAAAACTATCATGGCCAAGCTCTATAGTAGGAGGGAACACAATGTCTTCACTTTGAACATAAAGATATAGTTTCAACATCTTGATGAATTCTTCAATGATATATGCACCATATCTCATATAATTTTCAAAATCATCCTTGATTTATATAAACTTATTTAAAAAAGGAGTAAATTCTCTAAGTTTCCGAATCTGATCCTTAAAGGATTTTGTTACTGGAGGAAGAATAAGATTTGTGGCCAAGTAATTGAACAGACTGTTCATTTGGTGCTTTGTGATGAGTTTGGAGAAAAACTCATTAGTCTTATTGATCAACTCATCCTGATTCTATGAAGAGGTCCTTGTATAATACTTCACATGATCACGCATTTTATCTTAAGTAGCCTTAAATTTGGCTAAAATTATAGTAAAACCTTAAATCTCCTCTTTCAATACTGAACTTACAGTAGCAAGATCAGTAAGTTCTATGGATTGAGAGGACTGAGTAGGTGGAGAATAACTTGAAGCTAGAGAAGAGGAGGTGAGATCTTGAACTTCTTTTCTCATCTTGGAAAACTCAGGAGCATTAAAATGAGAAACAAGGTTCTCAAGAACTTTCATGAATGTTTCCATCATATTCCTATACTCTATGGTCAAAGAATTGATCCTAGTTGTCAACTTATTTATATCATTTATGAGATTAGTATTGCTTGTCATAATTGTATATTCAGTTGTGATTAGATTTGGATGAATCTATTTTACCACTAACTTTGAAATAGAATAATCATCATCTTGAGATAGACTAATTGAAGCAGGAGAAGAACTAGAAACACCAGCGTGCTTTACACCATCAACCACAGATCTGATTGCTTTCAAATTCTCATTCAGCTCAATATTCTATCTCATGGCTTCATCAATCTCATACATAATTTGAGATTTAACTGAGTGTATTATGGATGCACATATTTCTTCCTTGAATTGTTCAATATAGGCTTTAGTGACATAGTCACTAGAAGTGTTCTCATCCACTGGTTCCTTTGCAGAAAGGGAAACAATCTCATCATCAGAATATTCATAATCCAATCTCAAAACTACATAACCAGGATTCCTTATACATTCAAAAAGAATATCAAAATCCAAAGGAGAAATAGTATCAATCCTTACTTTTCTTTTCCTTAAGTAAAGTTATTTTAGTAGTGTACACAACTTGAGAAATAGGTTCATCTAGGGAAAAAATTTCTTCTTGAGAAGCACCCTAAATATAGATACCAGTATTAGCTTCAGTAACATCCATACTCACAACATCTAGATTTTCATTAGGGTGACCAGAGTCACTATCACTTTTACTTTCACTTCTTTCTTAATTATTTCTATCTTCATTTTGCTCATCTTCTACTTGTTCAGCTCCTTCTTCCCTTCCTGATTATGAACCATTTTCATCACTACCATCTTATTATTCTTAATCATCTTCATTGGATTCACTATCATACTCCACACTTCCTTTAACTTTGGTTTCTTCACTACCAGAGGATTTGAGAATAGGTTCATGAGAGGGTAAATCCATAGGTGGACTTGCAGGTCCAATGGAGACTCTTTTTGATGGTCCGGTAGTGACTGGGTCACTTGGATCATCAACAGGTGATCCCACATCTCAAATAGGGGTAGCAGGTTTCACTTCCTCATCTGAAGAGTAGGTTACATGTTCATCTGGACCGAGACCAGGATCTATTATATACCTTGGTCAAACTTGATGGTATATGGGATTGAACTTCTCATATGATCTGTCTTCATCACCAAATCATTCTTTCCTCCAAGAGTTAAAATTTATTCTCATTATTTTAAAGATGTTAGAGCTAAAGCGGATTCCACTACATTCACTAACTACCACATCCTCAGCTTCATTTACACAGTCTTTCTCCTTCAGCATAGCTGAAATCATTCTTGAATAAAAGAGGGAATTATATTTACACCCAGGTTTTATCATCTTATTGATGTGCACCACCGGATATCTAAAAAAATTATACTTAACATTTTTTTGAAGTAGATAAACCAATTATAAATCTTGATACTTGAGAGAAGCACAATCCCCTTTCCTGGGACAAATATGATGTTGAATAAACTTATAAATAATTTTGCACTCACCATTCAATTCTGAGGCAATAGGTCTCATATGCTCTTCATTTCCAGTTATCTCCTTTAGAGTGGTCTCATAGAAGAATAATTCAATTTTATGAGGAGAAGTACCTTGTTAATCATAAAACCTTCCTTCATGAGGTACCTTAAGACATTCGGCCCAATGTCTTGAAGAAAATGATATTCTCTTCCCTTTCACAATCAACATCATCCATGCAACATAACGTCCTTCTAGAAAAAGTTCTAGATTCATATAAAACCCATACACCATCTTCGGATAAAAGACTATATCATTATTTGCAAACCATTAAATCCATCCTTGATCTTTCAGCACTTGCAACATCAATGATATTCTCACCAAGTGTGATTCCACTAAAACTTCCTTCTCTGAAGTTACAACATGGTTTACTAGACTAGGAATCACATGAACTGACGATTTTCTTGACTCCACTTTTTGTTTCTTGGAAGGACGAGACTCACCCTCTTCCATACCTCTCTTTACTCACGCTATTCCGATCAGTTCAGTCTGAAGGTAAAAAGGTGAAAGGTTGGGAGTAATGAAAGAGAAAGGTGGAAAAAGAGAGGGAGAGTAGCAGTAATGGGAGTAGAGTGGATTGATTAAAATTTATATCATTTATGTATTTTACAATTTTACAATTGCAAAATCATGAACCAGGTTCACTGGAATTAATGAAATAGTGTCGTTTTGAAAAAAACATACAACATATAAAAAGATGAGTCACCGATGTTGGCATAACCGATTTCGCAAAACACCAACGGTGTCGACATGACAACGATGTTGATATGACAATGATGTCGGCATTACAACTTCATAGAAAAGATTAAAGGAGAGATAATCATTCCAAACTCATGTATTATATACATTATCTTTTCAGAGTTCAATGGCTCGGTGAATATATCAGCAAGTGGATATTCAGTGCCAATAGATTCTAAAGCAATATCACCCTTTTGATAATGATCTCTCAAAAAGTGATGTCTTACATCAATATGTTTTGTTCTAGAGTGAGAGACTGAGTTCTTAGAAATGTTAATATCACTTGTGTTGTCACATTTTATAGGTACATGTATAAATTCATATAAATAGTCTAGAAGAGTGTGTTTAATCCACAAAATTTGTGCGTAACTACTACCAGCAGCTACGTATTTAGCTTCAGCAGTAGATAAGGCAGCAAAATTTTTCTTATTACTACACCATGAAACCAATGATTTTTCCAAAAAGTGACATGTCCCAAATGTTCTCTTTCTATCTAACTTACATCCACTAAAATCAACAACATAATAACTCAATATATCAAATGAATGTCCTTTAGGGTAAAACAAGCCTAAATTGATACTGTGTTTTAGGTATTTGAAAATTCTTTTAACAGCATTCAAGTTATATTATTTGGGATTATCTAGAAAATGAGAACACATACACACACTAAGCATTATATCTGGCATACTAGCAGTCAAGTAGAGAAAACTTCCAATAATTCCTGTGTAAGTGGTTTGATCAACAGATTTACCATCTTCATCAAGATCCAACATACAAGTAGTACTCATGGGAGTGTCATTACTTTTAATGCTATCAAATAAAAATCTTTTTAAAAGATATTTTGTATACTTACATTGATTTAAAGTGATACCTTATTTATTTTGAAAATTTTGAAATCCAAGAAATAATTTGAGTTCACACATTAAACTCATTTCAAATTCATTTTTCATCATTTTATAAAATTTAATACATAAATAATTTCTTGAAGATCCAAAGATAATATCATCAACATAGATTTGGACTACTAAAACATCATTAGACATTATCCTTATAAAAAGAGTAGGATCAGTAATTCCTTTTGTAAAACCTTTTGAAATAAGAAAATTTCTTAATCTATCATACCAAGCTCTTGGAGCTTTTTTTAAACCATATAATGATTTTTTCAATTTGAAAATTGGATTTCAAAAATGAGGATTTGTAAAACCATGTTGTTGTTCAAAAAAACAACCTCAACTATATATCCATTTAGGAATGCACTCTTAATATCCATTTGATACAGTTTGTAATTAAGATAGGCAGTATAAGAAAGCAGGATTCTGATGGCTTGAAATCTAGCAGCAGGTGAAAAGGTTTTTTCATAGTCAATGCCTTCCTATTGACTATAACCTTGAGCAACTAATCTAGATTTGTTTCTAACAATATTACCAACTCCATCTACTTTATTTCTAAACACCCACTTAGTTTCTATGATCAAGGTGTCTTTGGGTCTATCCATGAGTTTCCAAACTTTATTTATTTCAAATTGATTTATTTCTTCTTGCATATCCATCACCCAAAATTCATTAATGATTTCATCATTTAAATTTTTAGGTTTAAGATTTGACAAGAAGGCTTGATGTTCAACCTGATTTCTTAGAGAAGCTCTAGTTTGTGTTCCTTTATCTAAATCTCCAACAACAGCATCTAGGGGATGGTTTCTAAGGGTTCTAGTTGGTCTCGAAATGGTAGGAATGGTTATTTCAGGTTCATCATTTTGATCTAGTTCATTATGACTAGATTTTGGAGAATTTATATAAGTTTTTGATTTCATAGACTACTTGACCTAAGGATTAGTTGACTTTGAATTTATGTCTATATTTGATATATCATATTCAAGGTTGTCTAAAGAGGTCTTAGGATCATGTGGATCTATTTCACCAAATTTTACATGCATAGATTCTTCCACACACTTGGTTATTTTATTAAATACTATATAGGATTTACCAGAGGTTAAATAACCTAGATATATTTATTCATCACTTTTGGATTCAAATTTTTCTAGACTGTCTTTGGTGTTCAAAACATAAACTTTACATCCAAACACTTTCAAATAACTTACATTGGGTTTTCCATTATTCCATAACTCATAGGGAGTCTTCTTAAGTATAGGTTTGATTAAGACTCTGTTTATTATATAACAAGATGTATTAATAGATTCATCCCAAAAGTAAATTGGTAGGTCATATTCATTAAGCATAGTTCTAGAAATTTCTTCGAAGGTCCTATTTATTCTTTCTACAACTCCATTTTTTTGAGGTGTCCAAAGGGGTACAATGGAATATCTTCCGGCTGGGATGAGCCCGTAAGGGGCGACGCAGCGCGAGGGTTTTCTCTCCCGGCGCCGCCTCCTGGTTTCGCCCCGGTCAGGCGCTGCTTCCTCCCATTCCTTGTCTGTGGTTCACGGCGGGGACTTCCTTGGCTCGGTCGCCTTGATGGTGCGCTTGATTCAGCCTTCTTCACGGCGGCGCAGGCGTCGAACGACCGAGTCCCAGAGTCCGCGGGTTGAGGGAGTCTTCCCGTTCGTGGTCGCAGGCATCTGGTGAGGGGTGTGACTTCCGGGGGTCTGAAGGTTGGTAGCGCTGGGTTTCGGAACAAGATCTGGTTTTTACTGGGTCCTTATCCGGTTTTGTGCGTTTTTCTGTTTTTTTCTTTTTTCATTCTGTCCTTCCTGCTTCTGGTTCCTGTATGGATGAATTTTGTTGTCGTTTCATGGATGGATCTGGCGGTTTCATGCCGCTGTTTTTGATGTTCATGCGTCTTTGCGAGCATGGTATGAGTCTTTTCCTCTTTGTTTCGAGGTTGATGTTTTTGTGTGTGTGGAAGTTTCCGTATGTTGTGATTTCTTCGGCCTCCACTGAGGATCTGGTGTGTGCCGCTGATGTTTGTACCGGTGAGGTCGATGGACGAGACGAGGATGGTCGATGGTGGACGATGACGGTCGCCGGTGATGGAGTTTACGGGAGCCGGTGAACCTCGCCGGTGTCCCGATGAAGTGGGTTTTCCGGTCACATCGGGGGCGTATCCCAAGGATGATGAGATGGTGGCAGGTGATCCCGGGTTTCGAGGTGGCGTGTGGGCTCGCGGCTCGAGGAGTTACGCGGTTTGATGGTGGTTTTTTGAATTTTGAAAAGTTTGATTGTATCCTTGGGTCCCGGCAACCCCTTTAAACCGGCTTTCTGATAATGAAAAAATATGATTTCCGGATGAGGTGTCCAAGGGGAAGAAAATTTATGGCTATTTCCATTGTGTGAGAAAAAGATTCAAAGTCTTGATTTTCAAAATCATGTCCATGATCACTTATTATGGATTTAATTTTAATACCACTAAGATTTTCTACATTTTTAGCATACTTGGGGAAGTAAGTACATGCTTCACTTTTGTGAGATAAGAAATAATTCCAAGTATACCTAAAATAGTCATCTACAAGAACATATACATAGTGATTCACATTCAAACTTGAACTAAATAAGGTACAAACAAATCCTTGTGAACCAACTCTAAAGGTTGAGAATTTGAAACTTCTTTCTTTGATTTAAAAGAGATTTTATGTTTCTTTCCTTTTTGACAAGGATTTCACACTTTATTGTCTAGAAATTCTAATTTGGGTATATTCTTGACTAGGCATTTTTTGTTTAACTTATTAAGGAAGTTTATATTACAATGTTCTATTATTATCTGTCATTGCCAAGAATATTTTTGAAAATCACTTAGACAAGAAAAATTCTGTGAGGCTAGTGTGTCTAAATTTATAGGATACACATTATCATTTTTAATAGTAGTAAATACTAATTTATTATTGGCATAAAAAACATGTCATGAATCATTTTTAAATTTTAAATTAAATACGTCATCACATAGTTGAGATATGATAAGAAAATTATACTTTAATCCATCAATATAAAGTACTTTGGAAATTGAAATAGAGTTAGGGTTACCAATCTATCCTAGGCCAATGATTTTTCCTTTACCATTGTCACTGAATGTGACATGTCCTCCATTAATTTTGATAATAATTTTTAATATTGATTATTCCCCTATCATGTGTCTTGAACACCCACTGTCTAAGTACCACATATTTTTACAGGAACTATTTAGACAGTTTACCTAGAAAACAGTTTATCCAAGAAACGATTTCAGTACCCATATTTTTCTGGGTCCACAAACATTAGTAATAAAAGCTTTAGTAAACCACACTTATCTTATGGGTTTATTATATGAAGAATATAAGGTATCTGAAAAGTAAACTATTTTTTTTGTCTAGAAGAACTGGATGCAGTAAAAGAATTTTTAGAACTGGAGCTTGCAGTAAAATTATGGTTTTTGAATAAGTAGATTTTCTAGTTTTGGTTATAAAATGTGTTTTTGATAAGTTCCTTTGTCCTGGTTGATATCCTATTCCATAAGTTTACTTAGGAGATATCTTTTTACCAAGCATTTGAGTAAGGGTATTTTTCAATTGGTAAAATTTTCAAGATCCTTCTTTAATTTCTCATTATACATTTTTAACTCATTGTTCTCTTTAAGAAGTTGAGAATTCCTTTCTTTTTTAGTAGTAAGTTCATATTTAATAGTTACAGTAAGATCATATTGATTCTTCAAAGATTTATATTTATAGTTTAGTTCATTACATGTCTCTTCCAGCATGTTGCGATATTTAAATAATTCATCAATTGACATATTCTCAGACTCACTTTTATTTTCATAATATTAAGAATGTTGAATAGGAGAGTCTAAGATTACCTCAGATGTGATTGTAATAAAACACATGTTTGACATATCTTATTTCCCATCATGAGGAGAAACATATTCATTGGAGTAATACTCATAGGCACTCAAAGTTTACTTCATAACTTTCTTATATTTTCTATCCTTATTCTTATACTTCCATTTATATTTGAGATTTGGACAGTTATTTTTGACACGAACTTTCCTTTTTCTTTCATATTAGACAATATCTTTTGATTTATCATTTCTCTTACAATCCTTTTTCCAACTTCCCTTGTTATCATAATTTCCTTTTTAATTGGACTTTTTGAAAAAATTCTTTTTCCTATAAAATTTCTTGAACCTTTTGGCCAGCTGGGCCATTTCTTCATCACTGTTTGAAGTTGATTCTTCATTACTAGAGCTTTAAACATAAGCTTGAACTTTCTATTTGTCTTTATTTTTAGAATCATTAGTCTTGAAAGCTACAGACTTCTTCTTAGGTTCATCATCCTCTTCATTATTTACTTCGAGTTCCTCTTCATACATCATCAACTTTCCAATGATTTCTTTGATAGGTAATGTTGGACCCTCTATGATATAATGGTTTTCATAATAAAAAATAATGTAAATCTATATATTCTATGATTTAATGTCATTTAATATCTCTAAGTAAATAAATTATGTCATACTGAACAATATATTTCAATAACTCAATAAACCATATTTATGCTTCAATATAATTAAAAGTGTATATTTCAATGTATTTATGGATGTCACTTAATCTAGTTGTGTTATGTGTAAGACAAACACTTCATAAGTTTCTCATATTCCATGACACCGATGATCGACTCACTGATGGACGACACACCGATGATCGACTCACTCATGGATGACACAATGAAGATCAACTCACTGATGGATGAAACACTGATGGACGACACACCGATGATCGACTCACCGATGGAAGACACACCGATGATCGACTCACCGATGGAAGAGTCACTGATGAACGGCTCACCTACGGGTGATAGAATAATCACTCAAACGACTCACCGATGCACTGAGTCACTGATACCGATGGAAATAACTCACCGATACTCGGAGTCACAGATGGTGATAGACCGATGCTTACAAAACGATGGTGATAGACTGATGCTTATTGACTGATGGTGAAAAACCGATGATGACATACCGTTGATGAAAAACCAATGCATATGATTCACTGATACTTATGACTCACTGATAGTCATAAATAATGTTTCAAATTAATTATTTTAATTTTATTTATAACAGTCATAATTATAAAAATTAATGTTTCTGACATTATTTAATGTTGTCTATAGGATTATCTGTAGACAGTACGAGGTACATTCATGTGGTAAGATCTTCATGCCTGCTGCACCTTGAAGTATAAAAGGATTACAATCTAAGTCGTGCATATCATGTGTGAGAGACAAACCAGGTGAATGTGCTAAATAGTGTAAACAGAAGAACTTGAAAAGAAGTTCAAGAACTCAAAGTTGAGTACACAAGGAGTTCAATAAGACGAGCAAGAACGTGTTGAACTTCTCTGAACATCCAAACATCTAAGATATTTATACACCTGGAAGATAGAATACAGAGACTACGATACTCTATTCTGAATCCATCTTCTATAAGAGGACTCGAATATATTTTTCTCTCCTTCAATCTAGTCCTGAGATTCACTTCATAACACACAAAGATTTCTAAACTCTTTTCTTCATTTATAACTTGGCTGTGTACTTGTGTTTACCTTTCTGAGTAGTGTGTGCATATATTTTCTTCAAACACAATGTCTCCTATGCATAACTAGATGATACTTAATATCCTCACACTCACCCTATTTTTACTCTTGTATCCCATGAAGAATAGTGGAAGAGATCAAGTGTGATCTGTTTGTTTCCCATGAATAATTGTGGTAGAGGTCATGTGTGACCTAGACATCCTTGTGTGCTATTGTGAACCACGATCCAGGGTGTGGATCAAAAGTTTATTAGTATAAACTGCTTTCTGGTAGATGTTCACAAAGTGGACAGAACTAAGTCTCAACTTTACATTGAACCTCTTGTGTTTATACACTATGCATTTATCTTTTAGTTTAATCTGATATGTGTTTATTTCATTTCAAATAAAACTAAATTGAACTTTTATAGTTAGTTTAGAAAGTGTTTATATATATTTTGAATCAGTACATTAGTTTCAAAAATTTGACTAATATTTAGATTGGTAAAACTGAGAACTAATCAATCTTCTGATAAATTAATTGAACTTTAAGGACTTTTATAAATTCACTACAAACCAACTTTGATTATATTTTAATTGGGGTATTTTTTTTAAGAACCAATTATAACATAAATTTTTATAGATACTCAATTCACCCCCCTCTTGAGTTATCTACTCTGACCAACATTTGGTATCAGAGGAATTAATAATTACTATTACTTTTTAAATCTTTTAAACTGTGATTTTAGTTGTTTTTCAAAGATCTTAAAATTTCTGTTATGTATAAAATTTTTTCACTTTGAAATTCTTTTTCAATTTATATCATGGATAATATATTAGAAGGGGCTGCTACAGATACACCACCTTTCTGTAATGGAACTAACTATGCACATTGGAAGAATAAAATGAAAATACATCTAGAAATCATGGGGTTTGAAATATGGACTTCTATTGAAAGTAAATATGCAATTCATGAAACTTCTAGAAACACTTGGTATGAAACTACCAAGACTGCCTATAAAAATAATTGTAAAGTAATCAATTCTCTGTACTTTTCACTAGGAGATGAAGAGTTTAATCGTATTTCTTCTTGTAAAACTACACATGAGATTTGGGACACTCTATCTTTTTCTCATGAGGGAGTATATAAGGATAAAGAAATGATATTAAATACTTATACTATTAAATATGACAACTTCAGAATGATGCCTGTTGAATATATTTCTGATATTCATCTCAGGTTCAATGAAATTGTGAATACGGTGATTTCTTTAGGAAGAGAAGTTACATCCAAAGATCAGATTATGAGGCTTCTGTGATCCTTACTAGAGAGATGGAGAGGGACATCTGTATCCATTAGAGAATCGTGCAACATTTTTAAGATTCCAATGGAGGAATTAATTATAAAATTAATGATGTATAAATAGGAATTGAAGGTAAATTAAGAAGCGTATGAGGAAAAACGAAAGTCTGTAGGCTTCAAGACCACTGAATCTAAAAGTAAAGACATGGAGAAAGTTCAAGCTACTGTTGAAAGATCTGAAAGTGAATAATAAGCTTCAGATAGTGATGAATAAATGGGCCATCTATCCAGAAGATCCAAGAAATTCTATAGGAAAAAGAAGTTTTTTAGAAATCCAAATTACAAAGGAAATTATGACAATAAGGACAACTGGAAAAAGGATTGGAAGAGAAATGATAAATCATAAGAGATAATTTTCTACGTATGTAAAAGGAAAGGACATTTCATGGATGACTGTCCAAATATGAAATACATGAAGAAGTATGAAAATAAATATAGAAAGTATAAGAAAGAAATGAAGTCCACCTGGAGTGCCTCTGAGGATAGCTCTAGTGAATCTGCTTCTTCCTATAATGAGAATAATGATATGGCTAATATGTGTTTTATGAAAAACACGAATAAAGTAACCTTAGAAACTCCTAGAAATAATTCTTATTATTCTGAAAAAGAAAGTGAGTCTATGAATATGAAAAATGATGAATTATTTGAATATTGAAACATGTTAGAAGAAACATGAAATGAGTTAAAAGATAAGTATAAATTTTTAAAGAAACATGATGCTCTTTGTTGACGCTCCTTTCTGTCATAGAGTCTAACGACTGAAGAAGGGAAATAACTTAGTACAAAGTGATTCATCCTTTGAAGAAAATATCAAAAATCGACAAAGGCATGAACAAGGGATCAAAAGCACATGCGCCGCGCAAGTTCTATCACTGTCGCGCAAGTCCACTTGCGCGACGCCTAGTGGTCATGCAAGTGACTTGCGCGACCTAAGTGGTAACTGCCCGGGGTCTTCTCCAGCCTATAAATAGACCCTGTGGGCCCCCCATTTGGAGAGGATTTTTTCCAGAAACTCATATTTGAGCTCCCGATGCCCTAGTCTCTTATAAAATCTTTTGAAACACTTCTAAGGTAATTTCTTACCTAGAACGGAAGATCTAAAGAGGGGGAGGAAGGCCTAAGTGTTGAAACTCATCAACACTTGCGCACCTAAGTGGCCAACCCTTAAGGGAAAAGGCCACACTTGCGCGCCGCCTTACTACTTTAACAAAACTTGCGCGACCCTTTTCTGGAAGAACCTCAAGAGGATTCTAAAGGCTTTAATCAAGAGTCGCTCAAGTATTACCCTACGGGTTAACCGTTGTGCAAGTACACCATGTGTCGCACAAGCATACCTGCGCGACCAGGACTTGTACGCCCACGCAGTACCTGCGTGCCTGCCAGGACTTGCGCACCCCTGCCTTTTTGGGTTCCCTTCTTGCCCATTTCACCCCTCTTAAGCCATTCCACCTTTCCTATTCAAGATTTAGTCTTCAAGACACTCTTCAAAGACATTTATGTCATGATTTCTTGATTTGACTTCCTTATCTGAAAGGAATTCTGTGGAATATCTCTCAAAACCTAGTGATTTACACATATTTATGTCACTAAATATTGAGATTTCATTCATTCAACCTCATCCTTTAAGATGAGAGAATCTTTAACCTGGGTCTCCTTTTCAGGAATAATCCCTAGTCATAAGTCCTCTAATTTGGGCATCCTCTTTAGGAGTAAGCCCCAATTATTAATTTTTCAAATCTGGGCATCCTCCTTAGGAGTAAGCCCCAGTCCCTTAATTTGGCCATCCTCCTCAGGAGTAAGCCCCAAACCTTAATTCCCTTAACCTTGGCCTCCTTTTCCGGAGTAAGCCCCAATCTCAAATATGGGCATCCTCTTCAAGAGTAAACCCCAAGTCCCTTAATTTTTCAAATCTCTTAACCTGGGCCTCCTTTTCAGGAATATTCCCCAGTCTTAATTTCTCTTAACCAGTCCTAATTTACCTTTGATATGGGATTCCTTTTCATGAGTAAAACCCAATCATAAGTCTTCTCCTAATTTGGGCCTCCTTTTCAGGAGTAAGCCCCAAGTTAGAGTATTCAAAATCTCCATGAAGCACATATACCTTTATGGACCCTGTTCCTAGATTTCTTCCCTAAAGTAAATCCTATCCTTCATTTATCTGGGCAATAATATATACATAAGCCCCACATTATTTCTTATGATTTCATATTTCATGGCACAATTGTCTAATTTTTACCAATACCTCTTGTTTCTCACACCGATCATGAATCACGTGAGCTTAGAGTGTAAAAGTAATTGTGACATCCTTCTTTGAGCCATCAATCATAAACATCATACTCACTTACTCGAACTACGTGGGTTCTGATTCCTTTTCTAAAAAAAGGATCGTAGGTAGCCCGTCTACGGGTTTGATCCAAAATATAAAATAATCCATGTCCTTTTGAATGATAATAAACTTCAAGTGACCCACTGAGTGGATTTAAAACCATCATGGTCATCATAATGACCAAGAGACTTCTATATAAATGTGTCGAAGGGTACCATTGACCAAGAATCTCTAATAAATACAGATGATTCTCTATCGATGAAGAACCTCGAATACATATAAAAGATTTTCTAAATTTCCTACATATTTAATCATTGATTGTCAGATCTGAAGGAAATATCATTTTATACTTGGTAATGTAATAAGGATTCACAAACATAACTTAAATCTATAAAGAGAGTCCCGGAGTAGAAAATAATTCCCCTCAAAAAGGTGTGATGAGTCCGACCTCCCATCCTCTCGACCAATGAAAATTCCTAAGCCTCATCAGTACACAAACTAATGAGAAACTACCTTTGGAAAGTAGGTCCGAATGGATGTGGAAGCATTGGATGTTTCTGGTTCTACGAACAAACCCGTTAGAAACCGATCAGAATGTTTGAACCTCCCATCAAGGCGGTCATCCCCAGATTCTGAGGGAAACAAAAATGGTGAACCCGATGTGAATCCTTAACCAAGTTAAAATAATGTTTTACCCATTTGTTAGGCCCCTATTTAAAACTCAATTAGAGGGCCAACAAAAAAAATCATTGACATATGTGCTCATCCAAAAGATGTAGTGGCTGAATTTATCTTGATTACGTATGTTATATCAAACATGCACTCTTTTCCCAAGATCTTTTGCATTTATAGAATGGTTGCTCTCAAGTTCACACCTGTGAATACTGCTACTGCAAATGCCACTGCTGCTACTCCTACTGGATCGTCGTTCGCTCTTAGGACGATATCACCTACTCAGCGTCTTCAACGCTGGGTATCAAATGCACTGGTTAAGGAGTACCGTCAACATGGTACCATCCCAACTCTGGAGGCTTCCCGACAAGCCCTCCAAGTAAATAACTCACATCGGTCGTCCGGACAACGATGACCAGTGATCAAGAAGCAGGCGGTGCTGACTACCATCTCCAACCGTTTCTGGTCGTTATCACCAGAACGCAATCACCATTTTCTCCCTTATTCTGAGGAGGTGAATGAGTAGGTCCCTCAGGACCTTAATTCAAATAGATAGGAGTCCTTCCTGAGGGCTCCCACCAACAATCACCTACAGACTCATGCGGCAGTGCACCCTCAACATGATGAGGGTACCGACTCCAGGCGTTCGGCTCAGGTTCCTCGAACCTGAGCAAGCAAGACGAACCACCAGAGGCGGAATCCGGTCAACAGTTAGCAGGTTATCATCTCTGCCATCTCCGGAGAAGTCAACCAACCTAACTTGGTGGCAAGAAACGAGTAGGCACATACACCTGCCCGTTTTAATTCCGCTGTCTAGCAGACTCGTCTGGAAGCATCACGCCAATCCCGCCAGGCAATTCCGGCGGAGTAATATAGGCAAGAACATACACCTGTTTATACATCATCAGCTAGTCAACAGGCTCGTCTGACTACATATGATGGATCTCGTCAACCATGTTTGGCGAAGTGAAATCAGCAGGCACATACACCTGCTATTATTAATCAAGCCTACCAACAGTATTGCTTGGTTGCATTCGGAGAAGTTAGTCAGAAAGCCCCGAAAAAAAATAGGAGGAAGACTCAACTCTCTGCCCCCACACTTGAGTACTGTCAGGATTCACTGACAGGAAAAGGAGGACAGGAGCAGGCACATACACCTGCTCCAAGCCCGGAATGGACGTATATTCCCGTTCCGGCAGCTGAAGTCACCAAGCATATTCTATCAATGGTGAAAGAGCAGAAGCAAATCCCTGCTCATATTCTGGATTCCTGCCAGGATATTATAACAACTTCAGTGGCATCTCAGGGAAAGACACATAAATCTATCCCTACCAGTGGAGTAACACATCAACAATTCACTCCGGAATAGTCACACACATCTGTTCCAGTCCAAGAGGGTTGTGGGGCATACTCCCCCATATCATACGGACAACCAAGTCAAGCACATACACCTGATTTGAGTAGAGATCGTCAGCCTAACCTGGCCATCTTTCCTGATCAGGAATATACACCTGCTCAGAGCAGCCACTTTTATCAACAAGTGGTTTCCAAGGAGCGTAAGAAGGATTCTAAGAAAAAGAACCGCCCATCACAGTTAGGAGATCAAGAGCCAATATGTAACAAGACCTTGCTCGATGCTGGAGTTCTTAAATCCCTCAGACAATTATCTGTTGAAATTCAAGATTCTACTCCCTCATTTCCCAATAGTGGGAATATTAATTCCGAAGGTCTTCAACAGACACTTCCTCATGAAGGCTTGCTTCATGACAATTCGGTCGATCTCGATGTTTCATCTTCAGATGAGAGCCACAGGAACCCTCTGTGTGGTCAGAAGACCAAGGAGCAAGTGATCTCATCTTTTGTTGTAACCCATTTTGGTGGTCCTCCCCATGATGATGAATTTCGCTGCGAAAGTCCTCTCTGCAGTAGTGATGCACATTGCCCGGAAAATGCTCCAGTGGACAATGTAGTGACGAGAAAGCCCTCTTATATTGAGGCACTTTCAAATGCGAAACCAGTCATGTATGAAGCTTCATCTCTAGTAGGTGAAATACTTTTTCAATCAGAAGATAGCCTAGGGTGTAGGTCATTCTCCAAACCACCCCTAAGTCATGCATCTTCTAGTTTGATCAATGATTTATCTACCAATCCTGTTGAATCCAATGAAGCAACCAGGAAACACCAACTCTGGTCAAATCAGGTAGAAGAATCTTTATCAAATGATAAAGAGGAAATACTGAACATGATAAAACAACTGGCGAAAGGTGAAGTGCCAGTCATGTTTTGGCCTCTGGATGACTCTCAGTATAATATTCCAGAAATGTTGACGAAAGATGAAATTCATGATATTCGTCTCAACATATGGAAAACTCTTTGTTAGTTGAAAAATAAAGTATTATCTTATGATGAATATGAAAATCATCTTAAGATAATAGAAGGTTTACAACGTCATATTGATTTGGCGTCTCTATCAGCCTCTCGATATCCGAAGGCTGAAAAGCAGCAGAGAGCCCTTCAACGTTCATGATTTGGCGCACTAAGAAGATTCCATCAGTTAATTTCCAATGCCCCATCTGGTATTCGTGTCAGAGGATGGGGTGTTCATGGATAACTGCATTTCACGGTGCTCTCCAGTCAGCAAAGCCCACTGAAAATGGTCTCATGCAATGTTATTGCCCATGGCCAGCCACAGTCAATGGGCTTTGTTTATAATCAAAAGCTTTGCCAAGAACAGGCTTCAACTAGTTCCTCTCAAAATCAAGAATACAGAGAACGAGTTGTCAAATTACTCTTGCATCACGCAAATGAGAATATTAAACAGGCCTCTCGTTTGGAGCAAGCATGTCACCAAGTGACAGAAGTGTCGGAAATCATCCAATGGTCTTTTGAACTGGGTGATAAAAGCGGATACAGGTTAATGCATCTAGGTAATTTCCGAACTAAGGTTCACAATATCAGGAGGACTTTTAAGAAAGTCTCATACATAGCATGTCAAGAACCACCCCAGCTCGCCAGACCAGGGACTCTTTTAAACCAACCCTCAGAATTAACAAAAAGGATTCGGGGAGTTGAGCGAGAATAGAAGGAACAGCCCCAGTCCACTGGACTGGGGAATTTTTCAAATCTTCAATCCCCTCCTCAGATAAAGTCAGTCTTTTCACGATTGGGGAAGAAAACTCAAGAGGAACGAAGAGCCAAATTATCAGGAGATTCCCTCAAAATTACGGTTCGTCAAGAAGTTCCTGAGGGATCGAATCAACAAAAGGCAATGTCTCATCAAAGACATGGAAGAAGACAATATCACATAAATGCTGATAGAAGGGATGCGATGAGTTATGCATCAATCAATGTCATCAATGCCGTTGTTGCTGATCCACCAGATGAGGCTCACTCAGGGGACTCAGATGAAGAGGTTCCTGCTCAAGAAGATGTACACACCGACACAAATAAAGAAGGTGTGCGTACACGAGGTCAAAGGATTACTTATAACTTAGGCAATCCTTCGAGTAACCCACTTCCCCCTCTCCGAAAAGGATCCAACAAAGGGAAGGGAAAGAACCAGGTTACATATCATTCCTCTGGAGAAGGTCAATCGCTCTCACTAGAGTAGAGGTTTTCACAATAGGAGGAAGAAATGAAGGAATTAAGAAGGTTGAATGCAGAACTACTTCAGAGTAGTCTTCTTCTTAAGAATGCTGGAGTCAGTCAGCTAAAGCAATTTGTTGAAACTACTGAGATGGATCAAGAATATCCTCCTCTATCAGTACACCCTTACAGGTCTAATCCTACGGGTCAAGTGCAACAACAGTTGGCAGTGCTACCATCAGTTGTAGCACCAATCGCCACATCTGTCCAAGCTCTAGTCATTGCACCTACCCAAGTCCAAGTTCAACTGGATGTTTCTCAAAAGTTAATAACTACTATTGCGTCATTAACAGCTCACTTAGAAACTATGGAAGGGAAGCGTGTGCAAGTTCAACCAGAAAAGAAAGTTTACCCTAAATGGGTAGATTCAATTTCTCCTCCATCTAGTTTTGGGAACCTTGTATTCCCTATTTTCAATGGATCAGGCGATCCTGAACAACATTTGACGCATTACGTGTCTTGTTGCGATCCTATGATGGGAACTCCAGAGCAGCAAGAAGCAGTGAAACTCAGATGCTTCGTGCGAACCTTTCAAGGACCAGATTTTGTTTGGTATACAAGCTTGCAATCCCGGTCAATTACCAGATGGGAGGATCTTCACCAAAAATTCCTCCTTCAGTTCAGCTCAACTTTGCTAAAGACAACAGTTTTCGATCTTACAAACTGTAAGCAAAGGGAGAGTGAAAGGGTCTCTGATTTCATTGCTCGATGGAAGAGATTAACATATTCCTTGAGTTTAGCACTCCCTCAAGAATAATTGTTGCCAATCTGTGTGGAAAATTTATGTGACGAATTATGCACGACATTAATCCCTGTGAAATACATAGGAGGGTTTCGAGACCTTACTTCAATCGCTCAGCAGATTGAAGATTCTCTTATACAGGCTAAGGATAAATCTCGTGTAATTCCATCAGCTCCAGGAAGAAGAATGGGTAAAGCAGAAACTGCTACAGTTATGCTTAAACAAGCACCTGTACCTATTTCTACCTCAAAACCTTCATCTTCTCGAAGGGCTCCACCTTCTGAGCACCAACAACAAAGGCCTTTTCATCCAGACGATAAAAAAGATCAAAGACGAAAACAATTTGAGGATCTAAAGAGCAAAACCTACTCTTTCCGAAATGAAAAAGTTCCTGGTTATTTCATTTCGGCTCTGGAAAACAATTTGGTTCAATTTCCATTACCCAAGAGTCCAAACAAGAAAGGAGATGAAGACCGTCCTAATTATTTCCTTTTTCATAAAATGTTGGGGCATCCCATCCAGGAGTGTTTTGTCTTCAAAGACCTCCTATAAAAGATGGTCGACTCGGGACAAGTCACATTGAAAGGATCCTTAGCCCAGGTTGCATGTGCCACTGCTACAGTTCTAGAGGAGAAAGGTGAATGGCAAGAAGTCGAAAACAAAAATGCACAGAAGTATGATGATTGGATGGTCAGAAAGACAATCAATCGAACTCATGCTATTTTGCGAACACAATTAAGGAAACCAATTGTGTCTTATGCCATGAATGTTGCGGAAAAACCCTCTTCGTCAGAGGGAAAGTCCTCAAAGAAACGGCATGATTCAAAGAAAGAAAAAGAATCAGAAGAAGATGAGTATGTGTTAAAGCCTAAGTTGTCTTTGACTTTGGCAGACTTCATGCCATCTAATTCAAAGCCACGGGCACCGCCCCACCAAATGGCACAACCTAAATAGGCTAATCAGGCAGAATCTTCATCAGACGAAGAGTTAATCTTTGGTTCTGTTAATATGATTAAATTAAAAGATCCATATTCGAGTTGAAGTTTCGATTTCAATGAGCCCGAATTCCCTGTATCAAACAGAGGAATCAGAGGAAGTTCTAAGGGCTCAAGATACAGGGGAATACGTGGATCTTTCAGAAGCCACTATTCCAATTCTACCCCGGCTAGAACTGTGTACGCAGCAGAAACTTGTGGTAGAGCCCTTCAGTGAGATCAGCAAGAACAAGCAAGTTCTTCTACCAATAGAAAAATCAGTCCTGTAACAGTTATTTTAGAAGACCGGTTGAATGTTACATCTTCTTCCTCTCAGCAAGTAAATGGATCTAATTGGTCTAATCTTCAAAAACCAGGAATATTGCCAACTCCTATCCCAATACAAGATGCATCAACTTCCAAAGCATCTGCTTCCAAGGTACTTGCTAAACCACATATTCCTATTGGGAAACGCAGACCTCTGGATCAAAAGTATGATATATTGAAACACTTGGCCCAAGTACCAGCCAAGTTATCAATTCTGGATTCTATGAATCTATCAAAAGATCTTCGGGAAGCACTCATCGAGGCTTTGT
The DNA here is from genome assembly GCA_963277665.1 of Viscum album. NCBI lineage: Eukaryota > Viridiplantae > Streptophyta > Magnoliopsida > Santalales > Viscaceae > Viscum > Viscum album. The sequence continues at coordinate 728,648,367 of OY728167.1, read as the reverse complement.
CAAGTCCTCAGGAGTTTGAAACTGAAATTGATGCAGCTGAAGTCTATCACATAGAGAATAATCCTGCAGAATTCCATGAAATAATATCTTTTACTGATGAATATGAAGATGATGTTGTGCATGGATATATTAGACCATTGTACTTGTCTGGAAATGTCAATGGCGTGGATGTTCGAAGAGCTTTCATTGACAATGGTTTAGGATTCAACCTCATGCCCATTCATACACTTCATCACTTGGGCCTCACAGAATCTGATTTATCTCCTTCCACCATAATGCTACAGGGATATGGTAAAAATGAACAAGAACCACTGGGTGAAGTTACACTCAAAACTCAGTTTGGAGATCTTGTATCCAATTCAGATTTCATGGTTGTTGATCAAGACTCAGCCTTCAACATCTTGCTTGGAAGACCCTGGCTACATCAACATGCGACTATCCCTTCATCATACCATCAATGTCTCAAATATTGTTTCGATGGTCAAGTTGGAACATTTTATGGTGATAATTCCCCATTCAAGACATGTGAGTCTCAATACATTGAGGCAGAATTCTATCACATGAAGAAAAGGGAGAAATCCATAACAAAGGAGATTACCAAAGTTAATGCTCCATATGGTTTGGAACAAATTCCAGTAAATCCATTTACACATGTGAGTACAGATTATGTGTTGCCTATCAGTCAAATTAACAAGATAGACCCAAATCAAAATACTCTTATGGAAAGATCCATAATGTCAATTACGACAATCGAGCCAGACAACATGGGAGAAATTGGTAATCTACCAAGCAGTGATGAAAGCACAAATGGTGACGTCTTCATTTCATCTGCTGAAATCCAACAAGTCTATGCTTTGCCAATTAGGCCAGAAGAAGTTATAGCAACATCGGAGGTGAACAATGATGTCGATTCTCAATCCATCATATCCTCTTTATTACCCAAAGAAGACCCTTCATCATCAATCAGTTCGGAAATGGAAGCTTCTTCTTCAAGATATGAAAATTTTGACATCTCTTCGGATCATGAGAATTCTACTTTATCATCTACTATGAAAGTAGAAACAGAAGAAATAACACATGAAGAAGAAGAAGAGGAAGATCTTAGAGATGATCCTCCAGCATTTGAAGAGGGTATCTCTACCACTGTGGATGAACTCAGAGAAATAAATCTGGGTACAAAAGAAGATCCACGCCCCACTTTAATCAGTGCGTCCATGAATCTTGAAGAGCAAGAGATGTATATTTCTTTTCTAAATAAAAATAGAGATATATTTGCCTGGAAATATACAGAAATTCCCGGGATTGATCCTGATGTTGCTACTCATCATTTGGGTTTACCTGAAGAACATCGAGGATTTATGAAAGCCGCGAGAAGAACACACCCAACTTATTCTTCCAAAATTTAAGCTGAAGTGGAAAAGCTTATCAAAGCTAAATTCGTCAGAGAAGTTCAATATCCCAAATGGTTGGCTAATATTGTCCCTGTAAATAAAAAGAACGGGCAAATTAGAGTTTACATCGATTTTAGATATCTTAATCGGCATTGTCCTAAGGATGATTTCCCAGTTCCGATTACAGAACTTCTAATTGATGCAACAGCTGGCTATGAAGCACTTTCCTTCATGGATGGATATTACGGATATAATCAGATCCAAATGACCCCAGAAGACGAGGAATCTACAACCTTCAGAGCCCGTCAGGGTGTGTTTTGCTACCGGGTAATTCCCTTCGGCTTAAAGAATGCAGGTGCAACTTATCAGTGTGCCATGCATCGTATCTTCAAACCCTTCTTAGGGAAGTTTGTTGAATGCTATGTAGAAAATTTGGTAGTTAAATCCAAACAACATTCTAATCACTTGGCTGATTTAGAAGTCATATTCTGCAAGCTTCGACAACATAATTTGAAGATGAACCCCTTAAAATGTGCTTTTGGGGTAACCTCAGGAAAATTTCTCGGCTTTTTTGTACTCCATCATGGTATTGAAGTCGACCATGAGAAGACCAAGTCAATCCTTGGTATGTCACCTCCTCAAAATTTGAAAGAATTAAGAGGTCTTCAAGGACACTTAGCCTAAATTCGGCGTTTCATCGCCAATTTAGCAGGCAAAAGTTTACCCTTCACCAAATTGATGAAGAAGGGAGTCACTTACTAGTGGACTAAAGAATGTCAACAAGAATTCGATATTCTCAAGAAATACCTCTTGAGTCCACCAGTACTCATGCCACCTGTTGAAGGAAGACCACTTATCCTCTATGTGACAGCTCTAGAGCGATCATTGGGTGCCTTTCTTGCTCAAAAGAATGATGTTGGGAATGAAAATAGTCTCTACTATCTCAGTGGAACGATGCTTGAAGAAGAAACCCGGTATTCAAGTATTGAGAAGTGATTCCTGGCATTAATCTTTGCAGTTCAGAAGTTGAGACACTACCTGCAACATCACGAGGTCCAATTGGTATCTCTCAATAACCCCCTCAAATTTATCCTAAGTCGTCTAATGCTTACAGGACGTCTGGAAAGGTGGGAAGTTAATTTTCAGCAATTCGACATTCAGTATGTGTCTCAAAAGGCGATAAAGGGCCAAGCTCTGGATGATTTCCTAGCCGAACACCCTTCAGTGGAAGACACATCTTCAGATACTGAACTCCCTGATGAGGAATTCTTCTCTATTCAAGAAAGTCCTCAGGCATGAGAAATGTATTTTGATGGTGCTTCTAGAAGTCCAATAGGGAGGAAAATGGAAAATCCTAAATTCAACAAAGTTGGCTTAGGAATTGTGCTCATTTCTCCAGAAAAGAAAGTGTTACCTTATTCCTTCTTATTGTGGGAAGGTGGTACCAATAATGAAGCAGAATACCAAGCTCTCATCGTAGGTTTGGAATTAGCACTTCAAGCACAAGTGAATCACTTAAAGGTGAAAGGTGATTCAGACCTAGTAATCAAACAAATCAATGGGTATTATGCCATCAGAAAAGAAGAACTAATCCCTTTGTATGATTACGTCAGAGAGTTAATGGCAGAATTCCCTTTTGAACCAACATTTTCTTATGTCCCAAGATCACAAAATGCTTAAGCTGATGCATTGGCTAATATAGCCACAACTCTGGCAGATCCAAATCAGGACGAGACAACCATCAATATTGCCCACCGTCGTGAAATTTCACCTTATGTTCAAATCAGAACAGAGGAAATTAATGAAATTTGTCCCATTCCTGAACCGTATGGTCATACTACATGATGGATGTCACCTATCAGAGAATACCTTCAAAATGGAACACTTCCACCTAATAGAGCTGAGAAAGAACAAATCTGGAGACGTGTGGTTAATTTTACTCTTTATGATAGCCCAGATCACCTAGGAAAAATTCTCTACAAATGTGGTTTTAATGGAGTTCTCTTCAGATGCATTTATGGTGAAGAGACAATGGCTGTCATGAAAGAAGTGCATGCAGGAGTCTGTGGTGCCCACCAGTCTGGACATAGACTATCTGATCAGATTCGAAGGCTTGGATACTTTTGGCCTTCAATGATACGAGATTGTGTCGATTTCACAAAGAAGTTTCATTCATGCCAAGTACATGCCAAATTCATTCATCAACCACCAGAGTTGCTTCATACAACTAGATACTCATGGCCATTTTCCACATGGGGAATGGATGTGGTGGGAACTTACCCTTCGGCTACGACTAAGCAGTTTAAGTACATTCTTACTGCTACTGACTTCTTTTCCAAATGGGTAGAGGCAATACCTCTCAAGGAAGTTTGTTCTAAATGCGTTGTTAGATTCATAAAGTCTAACATCATTACCAGATTTGGTGTCCCTCATACCATATTGACGGATAATGGCACCAATTTCTATTCATCCGAGGTGAAGAAGTTGTATCAAGAATACAACATCAAATCCAACCATTCATCTCGGTATCATGCAGTGGCCAATGGCCAGATAGAAGCCTTTAACAAGACTCTTTCAAATATACTACAAAAGATGGTGGATAAATATAAGAGGTCATGGCCTGATAAACTATTTCATTCTTTATGGGCTTATTGGACTACCACCCGCACTGCAACTCAGTCAACTCCATATTCATTGGTATATGTAACGAAAGCTGTCTTGCCCATTGAAGTTCAACTACCCTCGCTCATAGTTTCCATTTGTGACCAATCATCTACAGATGAACAATCTCAAAAGTGATTGAATGAATTGGAATGGTTAGATGAGAAAATATTGTGCACTTTTCACCACTTGGAAGTCTATCAGAATCGAATAGAACGAGCTTTTAACAAAAAAGTTCATCTTCGTTCATTCACTCAGGGAGAATTGGTATTAGTTCTCAGAACTCCAATGATACCAGGAAAGAAACCTCCTAAGCTTGAGCCAAAATGGGAAGGACCTTATTCAATACATAGGGTCTACTCCAATGGAGCTTATTCATTAATCTCAATGGATGGAGAACTCATCACTACTCCAACCAATGCCAGATTTTTGAAGAAGTATTTTGTATAAACTGCAAATTACCTTTTTTGTCCTTGCTATATGACATTAAACTATACAGAAATAGTCCATACATATGACCTTAAACTATTTGTACTTTCGTCCCACACGACGTTAAACTGTGAAAAAGTTCCCAAAATGGTTCAGTATGACCTTAAAATGAAACTAGGTCCTGTATGACCTTAAACTATATCATCAACAGTCCATGCATATGACCCTAAACTATTTGCAAGTCCCTTACGTCCAGCAAGACTTTAAACTGTGACATCCTAACTACATGACGCTAAACTGTATAAAAGTTCCTTACGTCCGGAAAGACGTTAAACTACATAATCATCAAAGGTCATGTATGACCTTAAACTACACCATCCACAATCCATGCATATGACCTTAAACTATTCGCACTTTCGTCCAACATGACGCTAAACTGTATCGTCCCTTTTTCATCCAACATGACGTTAAACTGTGAAAGAGTCCCTAATGCGTCCAACATGACGTTAAAATGGTGTACTCTTTTGTCCTCCCTGCATGACATTAAACTACATAGTCCCCCTTTCGTCCAACATGATGTTAAACTCTATTGTTCCCATTGTCCTAACTACATGACGCTAAACTGTACAGAAAGTCCATGGTACGTCCTACATGACATTAAACTATATTTTGTCCCTGCTACATGACACTAAACTGTGCAGCACCAATAGTCCTAACTGCAAGACTTTAAATTGCATAGTCCCTATATATGTCCTACATGACATTAAACTATGCATCATTAAGGTTGTTGTTACCTCTTGTTTCTCACACCGAGTATGACTCACGTGATCTTAGAGAAAACCTCAACCATAACACTCTCTCTGGGCCGCTAACCATGTGTAAGTCCCAACATCATTTTTTAGGTCGTTGTCCCCAAGAACAACTTGATCATTAATTCATTCTTTAATTGAACTACGCGGACTTTGATCCTTGCCTTCTAGGCTGGGTATGTAGGAAACCTCCCAAGGTTCGAGCCCAAAACCAATCTCTTCACATTGGTTCATCTCCATCTCATACGATGTTGATCCGTGATACCGCCCCTAGAATCAATATCTTTACATTGGTTCACTTTTGTCCTTGTTATACGACGTTAAACTATACAAAACTTTTGTCCAGTATGACAATAAACTATAAATTTATTTGATACCCTCACCTGAGAGGGAACCATTTTTTTCATTGATTTTTCAATCATGTTTCATTTCAAAGACTACGTGCATACATGGAAATGCCCGAACCTTTTATGTTGGGTTAAACCATCATTGCACTAAAGTCCCTTTTCACCCTTCACATGTACGAACCAAATTTGTATAGAGGGTATTTCTAGAACTATGTGGGCTTGATTTCCATCCTTATGGGATACGTAGGAACATTCGAGTGTCCCTCGAATCCAGTCCCAAGTCTTTGGGACTAACCCCAAATTCCATTTTCAGTCCCTTGGCTAAAAAGTCCCCATGAAAATACACACTGTGTATTTCTTACAATGGTCCAAGATCTATGACCCTAAGCTTAGATCTCGAATCCTTTTTTCCCACACAATTTTAAACAGTAGTTTAAGAACTACGTATGGCTTGATTCTCATCCTTATGGGATACGTAGTGAAGTCCAACATTTCAATTCAGGACCCAACCACAACATGATTATGGTTAGCATTGATCTATGTATCTCTGTATATATTGAACAATACCCATATTTATGTGTCATAATCCTAACCTTAAATATTTTCAGATCCTCATAACCCTTTTCATGACTTCTAGTCACAAAAATGTCAAACTTCTAAGAGTTCTTTTTCCTGACTATGCAGCACGTGCCCATAGGTGGCCTTGTATAAACAGTCTACATAACAGACTTGTTAGCCAAAAGATACTATTATTTGACTATGCAGCCAATGCCCTTAAGTGGCCCTGCATAATTCAACCCCCTAACATATTTGTCAGATAGTGGTAACTTCATTCTTGGGAAGAATGCCTCTTTTTTCCTTATTTTTCTTAAAAGACAGTATGTAGTGATCCGCAAAAATAGTCATCCTTAACATATTTGTCCCATATCCTTTTTCATGATCTGAAAGTATTCAAGTCTATGGTTTATATTATCCTTCCCTACGTTTGGGTCAGACCTTCATAGGAGTGATATTCATCCAGTTCTTCGATAATCTTGTTTGGAAATATCTTCTCCATATTCAAGTACCTCTTTCCATATTGCAAACTCTATACTTTGGAAGATTTGAATCTCCATAAACTTTCACTGTCTTTTAGCACTAGGAAAGTAAATTTCTGAGAGTTCTTTTTCCTGACTATGCAGCACGTGCCCATAGGTGGCCTTGCATAAACAGTCTACATAACAGACTTGTTACCCAAAAGATACTATTTTATTTAACTATGCAGCCAATGCCCTTAGGTGGCCCTGCATAATTCAACCCCCTAACGGGTTTGTTAAATAATGGTAACTTCATTCTTGGAAACTACTTTTTCTAATGATTTTTAGCTCTTTTTCATATCATTCCTCAGATTCAAATATTCTTAAGTCATAGTTTACATATTTTCCCTCATACTTGAGTGTGGTATAATGTTTTCAGATAAATTTTCAAGGAATTGAGTCAATTTTAATCCATTTCGGTCAAAGATATTTTGACCTTAAACATTATCCTTTGTATGTATGACATGCATGACTTTAAAATGCCAGATTTCTTTTTTTTTCTTTTCACCTCAGAGTCAAATCCTCTTTTCTCTCCGGATCCAACTCTGAGGGGGGAATTTTTTTGATGCTTCTTTCCGTCATAGAGTCTAATGACTGAAAAAGGTAAATAACTTAGTCCAAAGTGATTCATCCTTTGAAGAAAATATCAAAAATCGACAAAGGCATGAACAAGGGATCAAAAGCACATGTGCCACGCAAGTTCTATCACTGTCGCGCAAGTCCACTTGCGTGATGCCTAGTGGTCGCACAAGTGGCTTGCGCGACCTAAGTGGTAACCGCCCGAGGTCTTCTCCTACCTATAAATAGACCCGGTTGGCCACCCATTCAGAGAGTATTTTTTTCCAGAAACTCATATTTGAGCTCCCGGCGCCCTAGTCTCTTCTCAAAGCTTCCGAAACAATTCTAAGTTAATTTCTTACCTAGAACGGAAGATCTAAAGAGGGGGAGGAAGGCCTAAGTGTTGAAACTCATCAACACTTGTGCGCCTGAGTGGCCATCCCTTAAGAGAAAAGGCCACACTTGCGTGCCACCTTACTCCTTCAATAGAAATTGCGCGCCCCTTTTCGGTAAGAACCTCAAGAGGATTATAAAGGCTTTAATCAAGAGTCTCTCAAGTATTATCCTGTTGGTTAACCATCGCGCAAGTACACCATGTGTCGCGCAGGCATACCTGCGTGACCAGGACTTGCGCGCCCACGCAGTACCTGTGTGCTAGCCAGGACTTGCGCGCCCCTGCCTTTTTGGCTTCCCTTTTTGCCCATTTCACCCCTCTTAAGCCATTCTACCTTTCCAATTCAAGATTCAGTCTTCAAGACACTCTTCAAAGCCATTTATGGCATGATTTCTTGATTTGACTTCCTTATCTGAAAGGAATTTTGTGGAATATCTATCAAAACCTAGTGATTTACACATCTTTATGTCACTAAAGACTGAGATTTCATTCATTCAACCTCATCCTTTAAGATGAGAGAATCCTTAACCTGGGTCTCCTTTTCAGGAAAAATCCCCAGTCATAAGTCCTCTAATTTGGGCATCCTCCTTAGGAGTAAGCCCCAATTCTTAATTTTTCAAATCTGGGCATCCTCCTTAGGAGTAAGCTCCAGTCCCTTAATTTGGGCTTCCTCCTCAGGAGTAAGCCCAAAAACTTAATTCCCTTAACCTGGGCCTCCTTTTCAGGAGTAAGCCCCAGTATCAAATATGGGCATCCTCTTCAAGTGTAAACCCCAAGTCCCTTAATTTTTCAAATCTCTTAACCTGGGCCTCCTTTTCATGAATAATCCCCAGTCTCAATTTCTATTAACCAGTCCTAATTTACCTTTGATCTGGGATTCCTTTTCATGATTAAAACCCAATCATAAGTCCTCTCCTAATTTGGGCCTCCTTTTTAGGAGTAAGCCCCAAGTTAGAGTATTCAAAATCTCCATGAAGCACATATACCTTTATGGACCCTGTTCCTGGATTTCTTCCCTAAAGTAAATCCTAACCTTCATTTATCTAGGCAGTCATATATACATAATCCCCACATTATTTCTTATGATTGCATCTTTCATGGCACAATTGTCTAATTTTTACCAATACCTCTTGTTTCTCACACCGAGCATGAATCACGTGAGCTTAGAGTGTAAAAGTAATTGTAAAATCCTTCTTTGAGCCATCAATCATAAACATCATACTCCATTACTCAAACTACGTGGGTTCTAATTCCTTTTCTAAACAAAGGATACGTAGGTAGCCCGTCTACGGGTTCGATCCCAACTCTAAAATTATCCATGTCCTTCTGAATGACAATAAACTTCAAGTGCCCCACTGAGTGGCTTTAAAACTAGTATGGTCATCATAATGACCAAGAGACTTCTATATAAATGTGTAGAAGGGTACCATTGACCATGAATCGCTAATAAATATAGATGATTCTCTATCGATGAAGAACCTCGAATACATACAAAAGATTCTCTAAATTTCCTACATATTTAATCATTGATTGTCAGATCTGAAGTAAAGCTCATTTTATACTTGGTAATGTAATAAGGATTCACGAACATAACTTAAATATATAAAGAGAGTCCCGGAGTAGACAATAATTCCCCTAAAAAAGGTGTGATGAGTCCGACCTCCCATCCTCTCGACTAATGCAAATTCCTAAGCCTCATCAGTCCACAAACTAATGAGCACCTACCTTTGGAAAGTAGGTCCGAATAGATGTGAAATCATTGGATGTTTCTAGTTCTACGAACAAACCCGTTAGAAACTGATCGGAATGTTTGAACCTCCCATCAAGGCGGTCATCCCCGGATTCTGAGGGAAACACTCTTACTGTGACTATTAAATCTAAACTTACAACTGAAAAAGAGAAAAATTCTCAACTAGTCAAGGAAAACAATGAGTTAAAAATGTCTAATGAGAAATTTAATAATGAATTGGAAAAGTTTACCAATGAAAAACATACCATTACTCAAATGCTTGGTAAAAAATAGCTACTAAGTATAATTCTCGGATAGGATATCAACCAGGTCAATGGAATTTACCCAAACCACATTTTGTAACCAAATCTAGAAAATCTGCTTCCTTATTCAAAAACTAGAATTTTACTGAAAGTTATAGTTCCAAGAATTATTTTACGGTGTCCAATTCTTCAGGACCAAACAGAGTTTATTTTTCAAACACTCAATATCCTGCATATAGGAAGACCATAAGACAATTGTGGGTTCTTAAAGCTTATATCACTAATGTATGTGGACTCAGACAAATATGGGTACCAAAATAGTTTCTTGGATGAATTTTTTTATAGGTAAATTGCCTAAAAATATCCTGAATAAATCTATGGTACTTGGATAGTGGGTGTTCAAGACATATGATAGGGGACTTTTCAATATTTAAAAGTCATATCAAGATTGATTGAGGGCATGTCACATTTGGTGACAATGGTAAAGGAAAAATCATTGGCCTAGGCCAGATTGGTAACCCTAACTCTATTTTAACTTACAAAGTACTTTATGTTGATGGATTAAAGTATAACCAACTTATCATATCTCAATTGTGTGATGATTGATTTAATGTTAAATTCAAAAATGATTTGTGGAATTTTTTTATGAAAAGAATAACTTAGTATTTACCTCTATTATAAATGGTAATGTTTATGATATAAATTTAGACACACTAGCCTCATAGAATGTTTCTTGACTAAATTCCTTTCACAAAGAGTCCTGGATTTGGCATATAAGACTAGGAAATTGCAACATACACTCTCTTAATAAGTTAATTATAAAAGTTTTAGTCAAAGACCTACCAAAATTAGAGTTTCCAGAAAATAAGGAGTTCAATCCTTGTCAAAAATGAAAGCAACATAAAACCTCTTTCAAACCAAAGAAAGAATTAACTACTTCTCAACCTCTGGAGTTGGTTCACATGGATTTGTTTGGACTATCAAGATTTTTGAGTCTCAATGGGAAGCACTATGTTTATGTCTGTGTAGATGATTTTTCTAGGTATACCAGTACCTTTTTCTTAGCTCACAAGAGTGAAGCTTGTTCTCACTTTATAAAGTATGCTAGGATTATAGAAAATCTTATCGAACTTAAGATTAAATCCATAAGAAGTGATCATGGCCGTGAGTTTGAGAATCAAGATTTTGAATCTTTTTGCTCCCAAAATGGACATAATCATAACTTCTATGAACCTAGGGAACCTCAACAAAATGGTGTTGTAGAAAGAAGAAATAGAACCCTATAGGAAATTGACCAAACTATGCTTAATTAATATGATCTACCGATTTATTTTTTGGCTAAAGTTGTTAATACAACTTCTTATATAATAAATAGAGTTTTAATCAAACCCATTCTTAAGAAAAATCCTTATGAGTTGTGGAACAATATGAAACCAAAAGTAAGTTATTTTAAAGTGTTTGAATGTAATGTTTATATTCTGAACACTAAAGACAATTTAGAAAAATTTTCCCCATAATGTGATAAAGGAATATTCCTTGGATATTCTACATCAAGAGAAGACTATAGAGTCTTTAATAATAAAAAAAAGTGTGTGGAGGAATCTGTATATTTCAAGTTTGATGAAACAGATCCACATGATCCTGAAACCTCACTAGAAAATATTGAAGTGGATATGTCTAATCTGGATATTAATGATAAAACCTCAAATCATCATATGAAGGAATATGTGAAAACTCATAGTTTTTTAAATTCTCCAGATCCTAGCCATAATGAACCATATCAAAATGACCAACCTGAAATAACTAGTCCTACATTTTCTAGACCAATTAGGACACTTAAAATTCATCTATTAGATGTTTTTTTTGGAGATTTAGATAGAGGAACACAAAATAGATCTTCCTTGTGAAACCAGGTTGAACATAAAGCATTCTTGTCACAACTTGAATGTAAAAATATCGATGATGCAATCAATAATGAATTTTGGGTAATGGCCATGCAAGAAGAACTTAACTAGTTTTAAAGAAATAAAGTTTTAAAACTTGTAGATAGACCAAAAAAATTATGAACATAGTAACCAAATGGGTGTTTAGAAATAAAGTGTATGAAACTAGAAATATAGTTAGAAAAAAAGATAGGGTGGTTGCACAAGGATATAATCAAGAAGAAGGAATTGATTATGAAGAGACATTTTCACCAGTAGCTAGGCTTGAAGCCATTAGAATCTTACTTTCTTCTGCAGCACACATGGATTTTAAACTTTACCAAATGGATGTAAAGAGTGTGTTCTTAAATGGTTATATAGTTGATGATTTTTTTTGTTGAACAACCCCCGGGTTTTAAAAAACCAAAATTTCCAAATCAAGTGTTTAAATTATCTAAATCTTTATATGGTTTGAAACAAGCTCCAAGAGCTTGGTATTAAGGATTTAGTAATTTTCTTATTTCAAAAGGCTTTACAAAAGGACTTGCAAAACATAATTTGTTTATAAAAAGAATTTCAAAAGAAGTTTTAAAAGATAAAATATATGTAGATGATATTATCTTTGGATCTTATAAAAAGTATTTATGTGATGATTTTTCTAAAATAATGCAAAGTGATTTTGAAATGAGTTTTATGGGTGAACTTAAATATTTTCTTGGATTTCAAATATTTCAAAAATAAAGAAGGTATTATTATAAATCAAAGTACACTACAGATATTTTGAAAAGATATGGACTTGATAGAATTAAGTCTAGTGAAACCCCTGTGAGTTCTACATGTAAGTTAGATCTTGATGAAAATAGAAAATATGTTGATCAAACTGCATATAGTGGAATGATTGGGAGTTTGTTGTACTTAACTTCTATTAGTTCAGATATTATGTTTAGTGTGTGTGTGTATGAAAGATTTCAAGCAAACCCTAAAGAGTCACATTTAAATTATGTTAAAAGAGTTTTCAAATACCTCAAGTATACAACTAATTTAGGACTATTTTATCCTAAAGGACAACCTTTTGATTTAGTTAGTTATTCAGATTCTGACTTTGGTGGATGGAAGTTAGATAGAAAGAGTACCTCTAGAACATGCCACTTTTTGGGAAAGTCTATAATATCATGGTGTAGTAAAAAGAAAAATTCATTTGCATTATCAACTACTGAAGCAGAGTACATAGTTGCTGGTAGTTGTTGTGCACAAATTTTGAGGATGAAACACACCTTATTAGACTATAGATTACAATTTTAACATATCCCCATAAACTATGACAACACAAGTGCTATTAACATTTCTAAGAATCCAATTTCTTATTCTAGAACAAATAATATTGATGTAAGACATCAATTTTTGACAGATCATTATCAAAAAGGTGATATAAATCTTGAGTTTATTGGGACTGAGCATCAACTTGCCGACATAGTCACTAAATCCATAAACTCTGAGAGAATAAAATACATCAGACATGAACTAGGAATGGTAAATCTCTAAAGTCATATCAAACCTCTCTTATCAGTGAAACTGATCCCTTAAAACTGATCCCGTGAAACCAATCTCTTGAAATAGATCTTGTGAAACCGATCTCGTGAAACCGATCTCGTGAAACCAATCTTGTGAAACCGATCTCATGAAACCGATCTCTTGAAATCGATCCCTTGAAACTGATTTTGTGAAACCTATGACTTCAAGGACCCTTTTTTAATTCTATCTATTTTAAATAAAATGAAAGAGTGTTATGTTCTTTTTTCCACATTTAAATTTTTGTGCTTTACGATTTATAATCCCTAAATGATATAATAAATTCAATCCATCCTGACCTTTAACCTTCCACTCTTCCTTGGACCTTCTTCTATTTTACACTCTATCACTTAACCATTGACACTTCGACTCCTTTCGAATCTGAACCCATGAAATGGAAAAGAAAAAAGCACGTGATGGAAGAGATGAGAAAATCTCCATCAGCTAAGCATCAGAAGGGTGAGTCCAGTAGTACTACAAAGCCATGTTTGGAAAGCCGAGTGGTTACAGCTGAGAAGGAAGTGTTTTTTGAGTGGCTTCTATCAATAAATTCATTATTATTGAGAGTACTGGAATCTCAAGGGTGGCTGAGTTGGTTCTTAAATATTGAAAGTCCTTATTATCCCTGGCTAGTGCATGGGTTTTATCTACACTTGAAGTTATCCATGGATGAAGCTGAAGAATCAAGGATGAATTCAATGTTGAATAGAAAATATATATATTTTCCATCTAAGTAATGGGATGAATTATTAGAAATGCATCATGAAGGTGTCTATGTTGATTATCAGGGTGATATTCCACCTTCTTCTATTTTTTTGTATAAAGATTCTCTGAAGGAGATGACTGGAAGTGAAGAATCGAGGATAGCTACTGCCAGTGAATTTGATGGAGATGAAAGATTATTATTTTTTGTTTATTCATCATAAAATCTTCCCAACAAAGGGATATTTATCTTCTGTTAAGTATCAGGATGTATTCCTGATTTACCTCTTGAAAAATGGGGAAAAGGTGAATCTTTCTAGGAATCTAATGGTTCATATTTCTGATATGATAAAACCCTCTAAGAAAGAAACATGCTTGTACTATCCTAGGATGATCTCTTCCATGACAAATAAATTGGGCTATGTGGATGATGGAGAGGAAATGATAAGTGCCTGCAGTGGTTTCTGCCTTCAAAAAGATATTTTCAAAAGAATGAAGATTTTTTGGAACTAGTGGAAGAAATGTTGGGTAGGAGATGAGGAAATACTCTATGAGGAATTAAATATGATAGACCATTATATCAAACAAAAGGATCAAGTTTATCCAGGACTCAAACTAGGAGAGGTAGTTGTTTATTCTAATGAGGAAGTTGAGGATGAGTTTCCAAGGGATGAAGGATCATCTATTGATAATAGGAGTTATCTTGATATTACTGAAAGCCAAAAATACATATCTTATGGACCAGATAGTCCACATTTGGACTTACCCTCAAGGGAACCTTTTTTAGGTGATGAGGATGAGGAGAAAAAGAAGTCATTGGTGTGGAAGGATATGTAAGAAATTCAGATGAGGAATCTGATGATGATGATGATGAGGGAGATGATGAGCATGTCAGTGATTCCTTGAAAGTGGTACATCAATTAGTTGAAATATCCAGTGAGGAATATGTACATGGAGCTATTGATAGAGATGATGAACAAGGTGGTGCTGATCCTGTTGAACAGGAAGCTGTTAATCATGGAGATGCTGATAATGAGGACAGAACTCATCACCATTTTGTTCAAAATCAAGAACACATTCAGGAATTGAATGAAATAATATCTCGTGGTCATGAGGAAGAGGATGAGGATTAGGTGCCTCAGATTGAAAAAGTTCCTGGAGAAGTTCAAGTGGCTGGAGCACATGCAAAACCTCAAGTTCAGTTGGTACATGTGCCCAAAAATGTTATTTTAGCTAGAGGAAAGGATGAGGAAGAAGAAGATGATGAAGTTATACCTGAGCCTCAGGGAAGATAGGTCAGTATTGACATTGTTGAGCCAAGATACTAGAAATGTACTCAAGAGTGGAATAATGATACAAGATACATCCTATTTGGTTTGGAATATAACTCTGATGAGAAGACAACAACACCTCCTCCGGCACCACATTCCCGAGCTGAAGCAGAACCTATTTCACATCTTCCACCAGTTGAACATCTAGAATATGAGCCATTAGCATAGCCAGTTCCTGGTGACTATGTCTCTAAAGCTGATTTAGAGCAATTAAAAAATGACATATGTGAGTCTGTGAGAGCCTCAATTGGATCTAGAGGTGAATCCTCTACTTCAATGATTATTTCAAATGTTAATGATGAAAAAAATGCAAGGATGGTGATCCAGGAGATTAAACCTAATCTCATTACCACATCTGAAACCATCATTAAAAATAATACTTTGCTGAGAGAATAAGTAGGGAGGGTGAGAAATGAGTTGAACACTCTGACCACTGATTTCAAGACTTTTTTTAGTGGTTTGATTGAAGTTCTTAAGAACCTAGTGAAACATCTACTGAGTGTAGATTTGAAGAAATTGAAAGAGGATCTTGAAAAAATGACCACTAGTCCATCCAATTCTAGAGGTGGGAGAGGTGTTTTTTGCTGATTTGGAGTCTCTTAAGGTTGTAATAAGAGAAGAACTCAAGAATATTCAGAGTGATTCAGACAAAGAAACTCTTGAAAAGGTAAATTTAAATAAAAATCTTGTTTACAACATGGTTAGGCAGGGCACAAATAAAGCCTCTGTTGCTCATAAAGAGATTAGATAGAAAGTGGATAAGTACTTTACTAAGATCTATACTAAGCATAATCCCATCAATAGATTCATGTTTTTAGTTGAAAATTTGAGAATTCCTCCAGTTACAGTAGCCTTCAAGACACAGCTGGCACAGTTGTAGGATTTTACCCCTCTACTTACGATGATTTCGAGAAGGCCATGCAATATGGTGGTGAAATAATTAATGATTTCATCATGGTCCTCAAGACATATATGCATGTTCAAGATGAAGAAATTTTGGTTCCTCCCACTACCTCCATTGGCACTACCTCTTGGCCTCCTACTCTGATGACTGTATCTCAAGCCTTTTCTCAGATTCTCCCAATCATTTTCGAGCAACCTTAGAGTCGTGTATTGTCAGAAAGAAGACCTAGAGTTTCAGAAAATGTCCCTTCAGGTGTTTCCTTACCTGGTGTTATCTTCAGACCACCTCTTCCCACTGCTAAACCACTACCTTATGATCCTACTCTTGATCCTTTAAATATAGGAAAAGCACCTCAAAAACCAAACCATTATTTTTTGATTGTGTATTTTATAGGGATTTGTATCTTTATTTTTCTGATTGTACCCTTTTCACCCTTCATGGAAATATTTTTTATCTCCACTATGTTTCTCATCTTCTTTATGTTATTTCTCTTTCTTCTTTATCCTTCTCTTAATTTTTTTTTCTAATCCCAAAAGGGGTAGAAAGGTATAGGCATGCATTATTAATTAAAGGTATAGGAATACATTATTCATTTCAGGGAGAGAAACTCTGGCATAGGCCACGTGGAATGTACTCACCATAATATATATACTTATATTCCCTATGGTCCAATATTTGAGGGGGAGGTTTTTATTAAAAAAACCACAAACAAGGGAAAGTTTTAGTTATATTGAAAAATCATATTTTGTGAGATTTTCTATGTCAAGTAATTACTATTCCTTAACGTCACATGTATGCCATAATTTGTGATTATTAAAAAGGGGGAGTTTTTTGGACCCTCTATGATATAATGGTTTTCATAATCATAAATAATTTCAATATACAGATTCTATTATTTCATGTCATTTAATACCTCTAAGTAAACCAATTATGTCATACTGAACAATATATTTCAATAACTCAATGAACTATATTTATGATTCAATATATTTACATGTGTATATTTCCATGTATTTATGGATGTCACTTAATCTAGTAGTGTTCTGTGTAAGACAGGGACTTCATAAGTTTCTCAGAGTCGCTGACACGGATGATCGACTCACCAATGGAAGACACAGTGATGGAAGACACATCGATGATCAAATCACCGATGGATGACACATCAATGATTGAATCTCTGATGGATGAGTCACCGATGAACAACTCACTGATGAGTGATATACTGATCGCACAAAATATTCATTGATGCACTGAGTCACCGATACCGATGGAAATAAATCATCGATACTCAGAGTCCCTGATGGTGACAGACTGATGCCTATAGACTGATGGTGACAGACTGATGCTTGCAGACTGATGCTTATAGAATGATGGTGACAGAATGATTCTAACAGACCGTTGATGAAAAATTGATGCATATGAGTCACCGATACTTATGACTCACCGATAGTCATAAAAACTGTTTCAAATTTATTATTTTGAATTTATTTATAACAGTCATATTTTTAAAAATTAATGTTTCTAAAATTATTTAATGTTTTCTGTAAGACTATCCATAGATAGTACGAATTACATATATGCGGGGAGATCTTCATGCTTGTTGGACCTTGAAATATAAAATGATTACAAGCTAAATCATGCATAGCATGCGTGTGAGACAGACCGAGCAAATGTGATAAATATTGTAAACATAAGAACTTGAAAAGAAGTGAAAGAAATCAAAGTTGTGTACACAAGGAGTTCAATAAGATAAGAAAGAGCGTGCTGAACTTATCTGAACATCCAAACATCAAATATATTTATACATTTGGAAGCTAGAATACAGAGACTAAGATACTCTATTCTGAAGCCATCTTCCAGAAGAGGACTCGAATATCTTTTTCTCTCCTTCAATGTAGTCCAGATCTTCACTGCATAACACAGAGAGATTTCTAAACTCCTTTATTCATTTATAACTCTGTTGTGATCTTGTGTTTACCTTTTTGAGCAGTGTGTGCATCTTTTTGCTTCAAACACACCGTCTCCTATACATAACTGGAGGATACTTAATATACACAAACTCACCCACTTTTTACTCTTTTATCCCACTAAGAATAGTGGAAGAGATCAAATGTGATATGTTTGTTTCCCATGAATAATTGTGGTAGAGGTAAATTGTGACCTAGACAGCCTTGTGTGCTATTGTCAACCCCAATCCCGGGTGCGGATCCAAAGTTTGTTAATATAAATTGCTTGGTGGCAGGTTATCACCAAGTGGAGAGGACTAAGTATCAACTTGAGATTGAACGTCTCATGTTTATCCACTGCATATTTATCTTTTCGTTTAATTTAATCTGTCTTTATTTCATTTCAAATAAAACTAATTTGAACGTTTATAGTTAGTTTAGAAAGTTTTTATATTTGTTTTGAATCAGTATATTAGTTTCAAAAGTTTGACTAATCTTTAGATTGGTAAAGCTGAGAACTACTCAATATTATGAGAAATTAATTGAACTTTTAGGACTTTTATAAATTCACTACATACCAACTCTGATTATATTTTAATTGGGGAATATTTTTTTTAAGAACCAATTGTAACAGAAATTTTTATAGATACTAAATTCAACCCCCTCTTGAGTGATCTACTCTGACCAAAATTTGGTATTAGAGGAATTAATAATTACTGTCAATTTTCAAATTTTTTCAACTGTGATTGTAGTTGTTTTTCAAAGATGTAAAATTTATGTAATGTCTAAATCTTTTTCTCTTTTAAATTCTTTTACAATTTATATCATGGATAATATATTAGAAGGGGTTTCTACCAATAGAACACCATTCTTTAATGGAAATAACTATGCTCAGTAGAAGCTTAAAATAAAAATACATTTAGAAAGCTTGGGGTTTGAAATCTAGATTGCTATTGAAAATACATATGCATTTCCTAAAACTGCTAGAAACACTTGGGATGAACCTACCAAGAATTCCTATAAAAATAATTGTAAAGAAATTAATTCTTTGTACTATGCACTTGGAGATGAAGAGTTTAATCATATTTATGCTTGTAAAACTACACATGAGATTTGGGACACTCTTTCTATTTCTCATGAGGGAACATATAATGTTAAATAAATGATATTAAATACTAATACTCTTAAATATGTCAACTTCATAATGAATCCTAATGAATATATTTCGGATATGTATCTCAGGTTCAATGAAATTGTGAATACCATGATTTCTTTAGGAAGGGAAGTTATAGCCAAAGAGTAGATTATGAGGCTTCTGCGATGCTCACCAAAGAGATGGCAAGGGAAATTTGTATCCATTAGAGAATCATGCAACATTGATAAGGTTCCAATGAAGGAATTGATCGAAAAATTAATAATGTATGAATAGTAATTGAAGGTAAATCAAGAGGAAGATGAGCCAAAATGAAATTCTTTAGCCTTCAAGACTATTGTTTTTAAAAGTAAATGCAAGTAGAAAGTTAAAGCTACAGCTGAAATATCCCGTAGTGAATAATCATCTCCAGATAGTGATGAATAAATGTCCCAACTATCCAGAAGATTCAAGAAATTTTATAGGAAGAAGAAGTTTTTCAGAAATCCAAATTACAAATGAAATAAAGATAATAAGAAAAACTAGAAAAAGGGTTGGAATAGAAATGATAAATAAAAGGATATAATTTTATAATAATTTCAAAGGAAAGGACATCTCAAGGCTGACTATCTAAAGATGAAATAAAATAAGAAGTGTGAAAATAAGGATAGAAAGTATAAGAATGTAATGAAGGATGCCTGGAGTTCCTCTAAGGAAAGATCCAGTGAATCTTCTTCTTCTCATAATGAGAAAGATGATATGGATAATATGTTTTTTATGACAAACACAAATGAGGTAACCTTATAATCTCCTATACACAATTCTTATTATTCTGAAAAAGAAAGTGAGTCTGAGAATATGAAAAATGATGAATTATTTGAATATTTTAACATGCTAGAAGAAACATGCAATGAGTTAAAAGACAAGTATAAAATTTTGAAGAAAGAGAATTCTCTTACAATGACTATTAAATCTGAACATAAAAATGAAAAATAAAAAAAATGTTCAACTGCTCAAGGAAAACAATGAGTTAAAATGTCTAATAAGCAATTGAAGAAGGACTTGGAAAATTTTACCAATGTAAAACATACCCTAAATCAAATTCTTTGTAAAAAAATAGCTCCTAAGTATACTTCTGGGATAAGATATCAACCAGGTCAACATAATTTATCCAAACCAAATTTTGTAACCGATTCTGGAAAATCTGCTTCCTTCTTCAAAAACCATAATTTTACTACATGTTCTAGTTCCAAGAATTCTTTTACTGCATCCAATTGTTTAGGAACAAACAGAGTTTATTTTTCAAAAACTCTATATTCTTCATATAGGAATCCCATAAAACAATTGTGGGTTCCTAAATCTTGTATCACTAATGTATGTGGACCCAGACAAATATGGGTACCAAAATCATTTATTGGATTAACTTTTTTGTAGGTAAACTGCCTAAAAATATCCTGTAGAAATATATGGAACTTGTATAATGGTGTTCAAGACATATGAAAAGGGACTATTCAAGCTTTAAAAGCCTTATTAAGATTAATGGAGTACATGTCACATTTTGTGGAAATGGTAAAGTAAAAATCATTGGCATAGGATAGATTGGTAACCCTAACTCTATTTCAATTTCCAAAGTACTTTATGTTGATGGATTAAAGTATAACCTGCTTAGTATATCACAATTGTGTGATGATGGATTTAATATTAAATTCAAAAATGATTCATTCCATGTTTTTTATACCAATAATAACATAATATTTACCACCCTTAGAAATGATAATATATATGCTATAAATTTAGACACACTAGCCCCACAGAATGTTTCTTGTCTAAATTTATTTCACAAAGAGTCCTGGATTTGGAACAGAAGACTAGGACATAGCAACATACAATCTATTAAGAAGCTAACTATGAAAGTTTTAGTTAAAAATCTACCCAAATTAGAGTTTCCAGACAATAAGGTGTGTAATCATTATCAAAAAGTAAGGTAACATAAAACTTCTTTCAAACCAAAGAAATAAGTAACTACTTCTCAACCTCTTGAGTTGGTTCACATGGATTTTATTGGACCATATAGAGATTCGAGTATCAATGGGAAGAACTATGTTTATGTCCTTTTAGATGATTTATATAGGTATACCTGGACCTTTTTCTTAGCTCACAAGAGTGAAGCATGTTCTCACTTTATGAAGTATGCTAGGTTTGTAGAAAATATTAGTGGACTTAAGAATAAATCTTTAAGAAGTGATCATGGCTGTGAGTTTGAGAATCAATATTTTGAATCTTTTTTCTCACAAAATGGCGATAATCATAACTTATCTGCCCCTATGATACCTCAACAAATTGGTGTAGTAGAAAGAAGAAATTGAACCCTATAGGAAATTTACCAAACTATTCTTAATAAATATGATCTACTGATTTATTTATCGGCTGAATCTGTTAATATATATTTTTACATAATAAATAGAGTCTTAATCAGACCCATTCTTATGAAAACTCCTTATAATTTGTGGAACAATAGGAAACCCAAAGTAAGTTATTTTAAAGTGTTTGGATGTAACATTTATATTCTGAACACTGAAGAAAATTTATATAAATTTTCCCCCAAAAGTGTTGAAGGAATATTCCTTGGATATTCTACATCAAGAAAAGCCTATAGAGTCTTTAATAAGAAAAAAAAGTGTGTGGAGGCATCTGTACATATCATGTTTGATGAAACAGATCCACATGAGCCTAAGACATCGATAGAAAATATTGAAGGGGATATGTCCAATATGGATATTAATGATAAATCCTCAAATCATCATATGAAGGAATCTATGAAACCTCCTAGTTTTTGAAATTCTCCAGATCCTAGCCATAATGAACCGGATCAAAATGACCAACCTAAAATAACTATTCCTACATTTTCTAGACCAACTAGGACACTTAAAAATCATCCATTGGATTCTTTTGTTAGAGATTTAGATAGAGGAACACAAACTAGAGCTTCCTTGAGAAACTAGGTTGAACATCAAGCATTCTTGGCACAACTTGAACGTAAATATATCGATGATGCAATCAATGATGAATTTTGGGTAATGGCCATGCAAGAAGAACTTAACCGGTTTGAAAGAAATAAAGTTTTAAAACCTGTAGATAGACCAAAGGATATTTATACCATATGAACCAAATGAGTGTTTAGAAATAAAGTGGGTGAAGCTGGGAATATAGTTAGAAACAAAGCTAGTCTAGTTGCACAAGGATATAATCAAGAATAAGGAATTGATTATGAAGAGACCTCTTCAATGGTAGCTAGGATTGAAGACATTATAATCTTAATTTCCTATATAGTACACTTGGATTTTAAACATTACCAAATGGATTTCAAGAGTTCATTCGTAAATGGTTATATAGTTGAGGCTGTTTTTGTCGAACAAACCCCAGTTTTTAGAAATCCACATTTTCCAAATCAATTGTTCAAATTATCTAAATCATTATATGGTTTGAAACAAGCTCCAAGATCTTGGTATGAAAGATTAAGTAATTTTCTTATTTCTAAAGGCTTTACAAAAGGACTTGCAGATCCTACTTTGTTTATAAAAATAATTTAAAAAGAAGTTTCAATAGCTCAAATATATATAGATGATATTATCTTTGGATCTTCTACAAAAAAATTATGTAATGATTTTTATAAATTAATGCAAAGTGAGTTTGAAATGAGTTTGATGGGTGAACTTAAATATTTTCTTGGATTTGAAATATTTCAAAATAAACAAGGTATTATTATAAATCAATGTAATTACACTAATGATATTTTAAAAATATATAGCCTCGATAGCATTAAGTCTAGTGAAAACCCTATGAGTTCTACATGTAAGTTAGAACTCGATGAAAATGGGAATTTTTTTGATCAAACTGCATTCAGGGGAATGATTGGGAGATTTCTGTACTTAACTGATACTGGGATGAATATTATGTTAGTGTGTGTATGTGTGCAAGATTTCCAGAAAACCCAAAAGAGTCACATTTAAATTTTGTTAAAAGAGTTTTCAAATACCTCAATTATAAAACTAATTTGGTACTCTTTTATCCTAAAGGAAAACCTTTTGATTTAGTTATTTATTTAGATTATGAATTTGGTGGATGTATGTTAGATAGAAAGAGTACCTCTAGAACATGTCACTTTTTTGGAAAGTCTCTAATAACTTGGTGTAGTAAACTACAAAATTCAGTTGCATTATCAACTGGTAAATCAGAGTACATAACTACTAGTAGTTGTTGTGCACAAATTTTGTGGATGAAACAAACCTTAATAGACTATGGATTACAATTCAGAAATATCCCCATAAACTGTGATAACACAAGTGCTATTAACATTTCTAATAATCCAATTTCTCATTATAGAAAAATGAATATTGATGTAAGACATCACTTTTTGAGATATCATTATCAAAAAGGTGATATAAATCTTGAGTTTATTGGGACTAAGCACCCACTTGCTGACATATTCACTAAACCCTTAAACACTGATAGAATAAACTACATCAGACATGAACTAGGAATGGTAAATCTCTAAAGTCCTGTCAAACCTCTGTTATCAGTGAAACTGATCCCTTAAAACCAATCCCATGAAACTGATACCTTAAAACTGATATCATGAAACCGATCTTGTGAAACCGATCTCATGAAACCGATCTCGTGAAACCAATCTCTTGAAACTGATCTCTTGAAACCGATTATGTGAAACTGATGCCTTCAAGGAACCTTTTTTTAATTCTGTCTATTTTAAATAAAATGATGTTGTGTTATGTTATTATTAACACTTTTCAATTTTTGTGCTTTACGATTTACAATCCCTAAATGTTATAATAAATTCAATCCATCCCAAACTTTCACCTTCCTATCTGCCTTGGACCTTATTCTCTTTGACACTCTATCTCTTGACCTTTAACCCTTCGATTCCTTTCGAATATAAACCCTCGGAATGGAAAGGAAAAATTGTGTGATGGAAGAGCTGAGAAAATCTACATCAACTAAGCATCAAAAGGGTGAGTCTAGTAGTACTGAAAATCCAATTTTGGAGAGCCGAGTGGTTACAGCTAAGAAGGAAGTGTCTACTGAGTAGCTTATGTCAAGAAAGTAGTTATTGTTGAGAGTACTAGAATCTCAAGGGTGGCTAAGCTGGTTCTCAAATAATGAAAGGCCTTATTATCCATATCTTGTACATGAATTTTATCTACACTTGAAGTTATCCCTGGATGGAGCTGAGGAAGCAAGGATGAAGTCAGTGGTAAAGGGAAAAGAGATATTTTTTCACCTAAGGAATGGGATGAATGCTTGGAAATGCCTCATGAAGGTGTCTATGCTGATTATCAGGGTAATATTACACCCTATTATAATTTTTTTTCGTATGAAGATGCTCTGAAGGAGATAACTGGAATTGAAGAATCGAGGAGTTCTACTTCTAGTGAATTTGATGGAGAGGTAAGATTACTTTTTACGTTTATTCAACATCAAATCTGCCCAAGGAAGGGAGATTTATCTTTTGTGAAGTATCCAGATGTATTCTTGATTTACCTCTTGAAAAATGGGATAAATATGAATATTTGTAGGTATCTAGTGGTTAATATTTATGATATGATAAAACCCTCCAGGAAATCAACATGCCTGTACAATCCCAAGATGATCTCTTCCATGATAAATAAATTGGGTTGTGTGGAAGATGGAGATGAAATGATAAGTGCATGCAGTGTTTCTACCTTCAGAAAGATATTTTAAAAAGAATGAATATTTTCTAGAACCCATGGATGATATGTTGGGTATGAGATGAAGAAAGAGCTAACGAGGAATTAAATCTGGTTGACCATCCTACCAGACCAAAGGATCAAGTTGATCCAGGCGTCAAACCATGAGAGGTAGCTGTTTATTCTGATGAGGAAATTGAGGATGTGTTTCCAAGGGAATAAGGATCACCTACTGATGATAGGAGTGATCCTGATATTACTAATGGCCTAAAATACATGTTTTATGGACTGGCTAGACCACCTTTAGACTTACCCTCAAGGGAACATTTGATAGGTGATTAGGATGAGGAAGAAAGAGAAGTCACCGGTGTGGAAGGATATGTAAGAAAGTCATATGAGGAGTCTGATGATGATGATGATGAGCGAGATGATGAGCATGTCAGTGATTCCTTGAAAGTGGGATAGCAATTAGTTGAATGATCTAGTGAGGAATCTGTACATGGAGCTGCTGATAGAGATGATAAACAAGGTGGTACTGATCTTGTTGAACAGGAAGCTGTTGATCATGGAGATGCTGAAAATGAGGAAAGAATTCATCATCCTATTGTTAAAAAACAAGAACTCATTAAAATATTTAATGAAATCATGGATCGGGGCCATGAGGAAGAGGCTGAGGATCAGGTGCCTCAAATTGAGGAAGTTCCTAGAGAAGTTTAAGTGGATGGAGCACATGCAGAACCTCAAGTTCAGTTGTTACATGTGCCCAGAAATGTTATTTTCGATAGAGGACATGATGAAGAAGAAGAAGATGATGAAATTTTACCTGAGCCTCAGAGAAGAAGGGTCAAGATTGACATTGTTGAACCAAGAGACTGGACCTGAAATCGAGAGTGGAATAATGATCCAGGATACATCCTATTTGGTTTGGAATATAACTCTGATGAGGAGATAACATAACCTCCTCCGGCACCACATGCCTGAGCTGAAGCAGAACCTATTCCACATGTTCCACCAGTTGCACATCTAAATTTGTGCCTGTAGCACAGCCAGTTCCTGGTGAATATGTCACTAAGGCCGATTTAGAGAAATTCAAAAATGACATATGTGAGTCTATAAGAGCCTCAATTGGATATAGAAGTTAATCCTATACTTCAATGATTATTTCAAATGTTGATGATGCAAAAAATTCCAGGATGGTGATCCAGGAGATTCAACCTAATCTCATTACCACACCTGAAACCATCATTAAAAATAATAATTTTCAGAGAGAAGAAGTAAGGAGGTTGAGAAATGAGTTGAACACTCTAACCACTGATTTCAAGACTTCATTTAGTGGTTTGATTGAATTTCTTAGGAACCTAGTGACACATCTACTGAGTATATATTTAAAGAAATTGAAAGAGGATATTAGAAAAATGATCACTAGTATTTCCAATTCTAGAGGTGGGAGAGGTGTTGTTGCTGATTTGAATTCTCTTAAGGCTGTAATAAGATAAGAACTTAATAATCTTCAGAGTGATTCAGACAAAGAAACTCTTGCAAAGGTAAATTGAAATACAAATCATGTTTACAACATGGTTAGGCAGGGCATAAATGAATCCTCTTCTGCTCATAAAGATATTAGATAGAAAGTGGATAAGTACTTTACTAAGATCTATACCAAGCATAATCCCAACAATAGCTTCATGTTTTTAGTTGAAAATCTTAGAATTCCTCCATTACAGTAGCCTTCAAGACACAGCTGGCATAGTTGAAGGATTTTACCCCTCTGATGGTTAAATTCTTGGATAATAAGGATGATTTTGAGAAGGCCATGCAATATGGTGGTGAAATAATTAATGATTTCATCAAGGTCCTCAAGAAATATCTACATGTTCAAGCTGAAGAAATTTTGGTTCCTCCTGCTGCCTCTATTGGCACTACCTCTTGCCCTCCTACTCTGATGACTGTATCTCAAGCCATTTCTCAGATTCTCCCAATCATTTTCGAGCAACCTTAGAGCCGTGTATTTTCAGAAAGAAGACATAGCCTTATAGAAAATTTCCCTTCAGGTGTTTCCTTTCATGGTGTTATCTTCATACTACATCTTCCCACTGCCAAACCACTACCGTATGATCCTACTCTTGATCCTTTAAATAATGGAAAATCACCTCAAAATCCAAACCATTATTTTTGGATTGTGTATTTGATAGGGATTTGTATCTTTATTTTTCTGATTGTACCCTTTTCACCCTTCATGGAAATCCTTTTTATCTTCACTATGTTTCTCATATTCTTTATGTTATTTCTATTTCTTCCTTCTCCTTCTATTAACTTTTTTTTCTAATACCAAAAGGGGGAGAAAGGTATAGGCATGCGTTATTAATTAAAGGTATAGGAATAAATTATTCATTTCAGGGGGAGAAACTCTGGCATAGGCCACATGGTATGTACTCACCATAATATATATACTTATATTCTCTATGGTCCAATATTTGAGGGGGAAATTTTTTTAAAAAAACACACAAATAAGGGAAAGTTTTAGTTATATTGAAAAATCATATTCAGTGAGATTTTCTATTTCAAGTAATTACTATTCCTTAACATCACATGTATGCCATACTTTTTGATTATTAAAAAGGGGGAGATTTTTGGACCTTCTATGATATAATGGTTTTCATAATCACAAATAATTTCAATATACATATTCTATTATTTCATGTCATTTAATACCTCTAAGTAAACCAATTATGTCATACTAAACAATATATTTCAATAACTCAATAAACTATTTTTATACTTCAATATATTTACAAGTGTATATTTCGAGGTATTTATAGATGTAACTTAATCTAGTAGTGTTCTGTGTAATATAGACACTTCATAAGTTTCTCAAAGTCACTGACACGGATGATCGACTCATCAATGGAAGACACACTGATAGATGACACACCGATGATCGAATCACCAATGGATGACACATTGATGATCGACTCTCTGATGGATGAGTCACCGATGAACGAATCACCAATGAGCGATAGACCGATTGCAAAAAATACTCACTGATGCACTGAGTCACCGATATCGATGGAAATAACTCACCGATACTCGGAGTCACCGATGGTGACAGACCGATGCTTATAGACTGATGGTGACAGACAGATGCTTATAGACTGATGGTGATAGACTGATGCAAACAGACCGTTGATGAAAAATCGATGCATATGAGTCACCGATACTTATGACTCACTGATAGTCACAAACACTATTTCAAATTTATTATTTTAAATTTATTTATAATGGTCATATTTTGACAAATTAATGTTTTTGAAATTATTTAATGTTGTCTGTAAGACTATCCGTAGATAGTATGAGGTACATACACGTGGGGAGATCTTCATGCTTTTTGGACCATGAAGTATAAATGGATTAAAAGATAAATCGTTCATAGCATGCATATGAGACAGACCGAGCGAATGTGATAAATATTGTAAACATAAGAACTCGAAAAGAAGTGAAATAAATCAAAGCCGAGTACACAAGGAGTTCAATAAGACAAGAAAGAGCATGCTAGACTTATCTAAACATCAAAACATCAAAGAGAATTATACACTTGGAAGCTTGAATACAGATACTGTGATACTCTGTTCTGAATCCATCTTTCATAAGAGGACTCGAATATCTTTTTCTCTCCTTCAATCTAGTCCAGAGTTTCACTACATAAATCAGAGATATTTCTAAACTCTTTTATTCATTTATAACTCTGTTGTGATCTTGTGTTTACATTTTTGAGCAGTGTGTGCATCTTTTTGCTTCAAACACACGGTATCCTATACATAACTGGAGGATACTTAATATCCTCACACTCATCCTCTTTTTACTCTTGTATCCCACTAAGAATAGTGGAAGAGATCATGTGTGATATGTTTGTTTCCCACAAATAATTTTGGTAGAGGTCAAGTGTGACCTGGACAACCTTGTGTGTTGTTGTGAACCCCAATCCCGGGTGTGGATCCAAAGTTTATTAATATAAATTTCTTGGTGGCAGGTGATCACCAAGTGTAGAGGACTAAGTATCAACTTGATAATGAACCTCTCATGTTTATCCACTGCATATTTATCTTTTCATTTAATATGATCTGTCTTTATTTCATTTCAAATAAAACTAATTTGAACTTTGATAGTTAGTTTAGTAAGAGTTTATATCTGTTTTGAATAATTATATTAGTTTCAAAAGTTTTACTAATCTTTAAATTGGTAAAGTTGAGAACTAATCAATCTTATGAGAAATTAATTGAACTTTCAGGACTTTTATAAATTCACTACAAACCAACTTTGATTATATTTTAATTGGGGAATATTTTTTTAAGAACCAATTATAACAGAAATTTTTATAGATACTAAATTCACCCCCCCTCTTGAGTGATCTACTCTGAACAACATTTAGTATCATAGGAATTAATAATTACTATCAGTTTTCAAATCCTTTAAACTGTGATTATAGTTGTTTTTCAAAGATCTTAATTTTTTTTATGTCTAAATCTTAATCTATTTTAAATTATTTTACAATTTATATCATGGATAATAGATTATAAGGTGTTTCTACCAATATACCACCTTTCTTTAAGGGAAACAACTATTCTCAGTAGAAGCTTAAAAGGAAAATACATTTAGAAAGAATCGGGTTTGAAATCTGGATTGCAATTTAAAGTAAATATACAGTTCCTGAAACTGCTAGAAAAACATGGGATGAACCTACCAAGAATTCCTATAACAATAATTTTAAAGAAATGAATTCTCTGTACTATACACTTAGAGATGAATATTTTAATCGTATTTATGCTTGTAAAACTTCACATGAGATTTGGGACACTCTGTCTATTTCTCATGAGGGAACATCCAATGTTAAAGAAATGAGATTAAATACTTATACTATTAAATATGTCAACTTCATAATGAAGCCTGATGAATCTATTTTGGATATGTATCTCAGGTTCAATGAAATTGTGAATACCATGATTTCTTTAGGAAGAGAAGTTATAGCCAAAGAGCAGATTATGAGGCTTCTGCGATGCTTACCATAGATATAGAGAGGGAAATTTGTATCCATTAGAGAATCATGTAACATTGATAAGGTTCCAGTGAAGATATTGATTGGAAAATTAATAATGTATGAATATTAATTGAAGGTAAATCAAGATCAAGATGAGCCAAAATGAAATTCTATAGCCTTCTCGACTATTGTCTCTAAAAGTAAAGACAAGTAGAAAGTTCAAGGTGTAGTTCAAAGTTCCAGTAGTGAAGAATCATCTTCAGATAGTGATGAATAAATGTCCCAACTATCCAGAAGATTCAAGAAATTTTATAGGAAAAAGAAGATTTTCAGAAAGCCAAATTCCAAAGGAAAGTATGATAACAAGAAAAAATAGAAAAAGGGTTGGAATAGAAATGATAAATCAGAAGATATAATTTTATACGAATTTTAAGGGAAAGGACATCTCAAGGCTGAATTTCCAAAGATGAAATATAATAAGAAGTATGAAAATAAGGATAGAAAGTATAATAAAGTAATGAAGGCTTCCTGGAGTGCCTCTAAGAAAAGATCCAGTGAATCTTCTTCTTCTCATAATGATAAAGATGATATGGCTAATATGTGTTTTAGGACAAACACAACTGAGGTAACCTTAGAATCTCCTATACACAATTCTTATTATTCTGAAAAAGAAAGTGAGTCTGAGAATATGAAAAATGATGAATTATTTGAATATTGTAACATGCTAGAAGAAACATGAAATGAGTTAAAAGATAATTATAAAATTTTGAAGAAATATCATGATCTTACTGTGACTATTAAATATGAACTTACAAATGAAAAATAAAAAAAAATGTTCAACTGCTCAAGGAAAACAATGAGTTAAAAATGTCTAATAGGAAATTGAAGAAGGACTTGGAAAATTTTAGCAATGGAAAACATACCCTAAATCAAATTCTTGGTAAAAAAATAGCTCTTATGTATACCTTTGAGATAAGATATCAACCAGGTCAACATAATTTATCCAAACCAAATTTTATAACCGATTCTGGAAAATCTGCTTCCTTCTTAAAAAACCAAAATTTTACTGCATGTTCTAGTTCCAAGAATTATTTTACTACATCCAATTTTTTAGGACCAAATAGAGTTTATTTTTAAAAAACTCTATATTTTGCATATAAGAATCCCATAAGACAATTGTGGGTTCCTAAATCTTGTATCACTAATGTATGTGGACCTAGACAAATATGGGTACCAAAATCATTTCTTGGATGAACTGTTTTGTCGGTAAACTGCCTAAAAAGATCCTGTATAAATATATGGTACTTGGATAGTGGGTGTTCAAGACATATGATAGGGTACTATTCAAGCATTAAAAGACTTATCAATATTGATGGATGACATGTCACATTTTGTGGCAACGGTAATGTAAAAATCATCGGACTAGGCTAGATTGGTAACCCTAACTCTATTTCAATTTCCAAAGTACTTTATGTTGATGGATTAAAGTATAACCTGCTTAGTATATCTCAATTTTGTGATGATGGATTTAATATTAAATTCAAAAATGATTCATTCCATGTTTTTTATGCCAATAATAACTTAATATTTACCACTCTTAGAAATGATAAAATATATGCTATAAATTTAGACACACTAGCCTCATAGAATGTTTCTTGTCTAAATGCATTTCACGAAGAGTCCTAGATTTGGAACAGAATCCTAGGACATAGCAATATACACTCTATTAAGAGCTAACTAGAAAAGGTTTAGTTAAAAACCTACCCAAATTAGAGTTTCCAAACAATAAGGTGTGTAATCCTTATCAAAAATTAAGGCAACATAAAAAATCTTTCAAACCAAATAAAGAAGTAACTACTTATCAACCTCTTGAGTTGGTTCACATGGATTTGATTGGACCATCTAGAGTTTCGAGTATCAATGGGAAGAACTATGTTTATGTCCTTGTAGATGATTTCTATAGGTATACCTGAACCTTTTTCTTAGCTCACAAGAGTGAAGCATGTTCTCACTTTATGAAGTATGCTAGGTTTGTAGAAAATATTAGTGGACTTAAGAATAAATATTTAAGAATTGATCATGGATGTGAGTTTGAGAATCAATATTGTGAATCATTTTTCTCAAAAAATGGTGATAATCATATCTTATCTGCCCCTAGTATACCCCAACAAATTGGTGTAGTAGAAAGAAGAAATAGAACCCCACAAGAAATTTACCAAACTATTCTTAATAAATATGATCTAAAGATTTATTTCTCGGCTGAATATGTTAATATAGATTTTGACATAATAAATAGAGTCTTAATCAGACCCATTCTTAAGAAAACTCCTTATGATTTTTGGAACAATAGGAAACCCAAAGTAAGTTATTTTAAAGTGTTTTGATGTAACGTTTATATTCTGAACACTAAAGAAAATTTAGATAAATTTCCCCCCAAAAGTGTTAAAGGAATATTCCTTGGATATTCTACATCAAGAAAAGCCTATAGGGTATTTAATAAGAAAACAAAGTGTGTGGAGGAATCTGTACATGTCATGTTTGATGAAAGAGATCCACATGAGCCTAAGACCTCAATAGAAAATATTGAAGGGGATATGTCCAATCTGGATATTAATGATAAAACCTCAAATCATCATATGAAGGAATCTATGAAAACTCTCGGTTCTAGAAATTCTCCAAATCCTAGCCATAATGAACCAGATCAAAATGACCAACCTAAAATAACTATTCCTACCTTTTCTAGACCAACTAAGACACTTAAAAATCATCCCTTGGATTCTTTTGTTAGAGATTTAGATAGTGGAACACAAACTAGAGCTTCCTTGAGAAACTAGGTTTAACATCAAGAATTCTTGCCACAACTTGAACCTAGAAATATCAATGATGAAACCACTGATGAATTTTGGGTAATGGCCATGTAATAAGAACTTAACCAGTTTGAATGAAATAATATTTTAAAACTTGTAGATAGACCAAAGGATATTTAGACCATATGAACCAAATGGATGTTTAGAAATAAAGTGGGGGAAGCTGGGAATATAGTTATAAACAAATCTAGTCTAGCTGCACAAGGATATAATCAAGAAGAAGGAATTTATTATGAAGAGACCTTTTCAATGGTAGCTAGGCTTGAAGCCATTATAATCTTACTTTCCTATACATCACACTTCTATTTTAAACATTACCAAATGGATTTCAAGAGTGAATTCGTAAATGGTTATATAGTTGAGGACGTTTTTGTTGAACAACCCCCAGTTTTTACAAATCCGCATTTTCCAAATCAAGTGTTCAAATTATCTAAATCATTATATGGTTTGAAACAAGATCCAAGAGCTTGGTATGAAAGATTAAGTAATATTCTTATTTCAAAAGGCTTTACAAAAGGACTTTTAGATCCTATTTTTTTTATAAAAATAATTTCAAAAGAAGTTTAAATAGCTCAAATATATATAGATGATATTATCTTTTGATCTTATACAAAAAATTTATGTAATTATTTTTATAAATTAATGCAAAGTGAGTTTTAAATGAGTTTGATGGTTGAACTTAAATATTTTCTTGGATTTCAAATATTTCATAACAAATAAGGTATTATTATAAATCAATGTAATTACACTATTTCTATTTTGAAAGTATATGGCCTCGATAGCATTAAGTCTAGTGAAACCCCTATTAGTTCTTCATGTAAGTTAGGTCTTGATGAAAATAGAAAATTTGTTGATCAAACTGCATACAGAGGAATGACTGGGAGTTTTCTGTACTTAACTACTAGTGGGATGGATATTATGTTTAGTGTGTGTATGTGTGTAAGATTTCAAGAAAACCCAAAACAGTCACATTTAAATTCTGTTAAAAGAGTTTTCAAATACCACAATTATACAACTAATTTAGTACTCTATTATCCTAAAGGACAACCTTTTGATTTAGTTATTTATTTAGATAATGAATTTTGTGGATGTAAGTTAGATAGAAAGAGTACCTATGGAACATGTCACTTTTTTGGAAAGTCTCTAATATCATTGTGTAGTAAAAATCAAAATTCAGTTTCATTATCAACTGCTGAAGAAGAGTACATAACTGCTAGTAGTTGTTGTGCACAAATTTTTTAGATGAAACAAACCTTATCAGAATATGAATTACAATTCAGAAATATCCCCATAAACTGTGATAACAGAAGTGCTATTAACATTTATAATAATACAATTTCTCATTCTAAAAAAATGAATATTGATGTAAGACATCACATCTTGAGAGATCATTATCAAAAATGTGATATTACTCGTGAGTTTATTGGGACTGAGCATCAACTTGGTGACATATTCACTAAACCCTTAAACTCTGATAGAATAAACTACATCAGACATGAACTAGGAATATTAAATCTCTAAATTCCGTTCAAACCTCTGTTATCAGTGAAACTGATCCCTTAAAACCAATCCCGTGAAACTGATCCCTTGAAATCGATATCGTGAAACCGATATCGTGAAACCGATCTCATGAAACCGATCTCGTGAAACCAATCTCTTGAAACTGATCTCTTGAAACCGATTTTGTGAAACTGATGCCTTCAAGGACCCTTTTTTAATTCTACCTATTTTAAATAAAACGACTTAGTGTTATGTTATTTTTACCTCTTTTCAATTTTTTTGCTTTACGATTTACAATCCCTAAATTTTATAATAAATTCAATCCATCCCGACCTTTCACCTTCCTATCTTCCTTGGACCTTATTTTCTTGGACACTCTAACTCTTGAACTTTGACCCTTCGATTCCTTTCGAATTTGAACCCTCAAAATGGAAAGTAAAAATTGTTTGATAGAAGAGCTGAGAAAATCTCCATCAACTAAGCATCAAAAGGGTGAGTCCAGTAATACTACAAATCCAATTTTGGAAAGCCGAGTGGTTACAGCTAAGAAGGAAGTGTCTGCTGAGTAGCTTCTTTCAAGAAAGTAGTTCTTGTTGAGAGTACTGGAATCTCAAGGGTGGCTAATCTGGTTCTCAAATAATGAAAGGCATTATTATCCATATCTAGTACATGATTTTTATCTACACTTGACGTTATCCCTGGATGGAGCTGAGGAAGCAAGGATGAATTTAGTGGTGAAGGGAAAAGAGATATTTTTTTCATCTAAGGAATGGGCTGAATGCTTGGAAATTCCTCATAAAGGTGTCTATGCTGATTATCAGGGTAATATTCCACCCTCTTATAATTTTTTTTCATATAAAGATGCTCTAAAGGAGCTAACTGGAAGTGAAGAATTGAGGATTTCTACTTCCAGTGAATTTAATGGAGAGGAAATATTGCTTTTTAAGTTTATTCAACATCAAATCTACCCAAGGAAGAGAGATTTCTCTTTTGTTAAGTATCTAGATGTATTTCTGATTTACCTCTTGAAAAAATGGACAAATGTGAATCTTTGTAGGTGTCTAATGTTTCATATTTAGGATATGATAAAACCCTCCATGAAATCAAAATTCTTGTACTATCCCAAGATGATCTCATCCATGCTTAAGAAATTGGGCTGTGTGGAAGATGTAGATGAAATGATAAGTGCATGCATTGGTTTCTGCCTTAAAATAGATATTTCAAAAAGAATGAAGATTTTCTAGAACCCATGGAAGAAATTTTGGGTATGAGATGAGGAAATAATTAATGAGGAATTAAATATGATTGACCATTCTACCAGACCAAAGGATCAAGTTGATATAGGCCTCAAACCATGAGAGGTAGCTATTTATTCTGATGAGGAAATTGAGGATTAGTTTCCAAGGGAAGAAGGATCACCTACTGATGATAGGAGTGATCCTGATATTACTAAAAGCCTAAAAGACATGTTTTATGGACCGACTATTCCACCTTTGGACTTACCCTCAAGGGAACCTTTGTTAGGTGATTAGGATGAGGAAGAAACAGAAGTCACTGGTCTGGAAGGATATTTAAGCAAGTCAGATGAGGAGTCTGATGATGATGATGATGATTATGATGATGAGGGAGATGATGAGCATGTAAGTGATTCCTTGAAAGTGGGATAGCAATTAGTTGAAAGATCCAGTGAGGAATTTGTACATGGAGCTTCTGATAGAGCTGATAAACAAGTTGGTACTAATCTTGTTGAACAGGAAGTTGTTGATCATGGAGATGATGATAATGAGGACATACTTCATCATCAAGTTGTTGAAAAAGAAGAACTCATTCAAATATTTAATGAAATCATGGCTCGTGGCCATGTGGAAGAGGCTGAGGATCAGGTGCCTCATATTGGGGAAGTTCCTGGAGAAGTTAAAGTGGTTGTAGCACATGCAGAACCTCAAGTTCAGTTGTTATATGTGCCCAGAACTGTTTTTTTCAATAGAGGACATGATGAAGAAGAAGATAATGATGAAATTTTACCTAATCCTTAGAGAAGAAGGGCCAGGATTGACACTGTTGATCTAAGAGACTGGACTTGAAATCGAGAGTGGAATAATGATCCAAGATACATCTTATTTGGTTTGGAATATAAATCTGATGAGGAGATAGCAACACCTCCACTTGCACCACAGGCCCGAGATGAAGCAGAACCTATTGCACATGTTCTACAAGTTGCACCTCCAGCAGATGATCCAGTAGCACAGCCAGTGCCTGGTGACTATGTCACTAAGGATGATTTAGAGCAATTCAAATATGACATATGTGAGTCTGTAAGAGCCTCATTTGGATCCAAAAGTGAAGCCTATACTTCAATGAGTATTTCGGATGTTTATGCTGCAAAAATTGCAAGGATAGTGATCGATGAGATTCAACCTAATCTTATTACCATAGTCAAAACCATCAATAGAAATAATACTTTTGTGAGAGAAGAAGTAAGGAGGATGAGAAATGAGTTGAACACTCTGACCACTCATTTAAAGACTTCTTTTAGTGGTGTAATGGAAGTTCTTAGGAACCTATTGACACATCTACTAATTGTATATTCGATGAAATTGAAATAGGATCTTGGAAAAATGATCACTGTTCCTTCCACTTATTGAGGTGGGAGAGGTGTTGTTGCTGATTTGGAGTGTATCAATGATGTAATAAGAGAAGAACTCAAGAATATTCAGATTGATTCAAAAAAAGAAACTCTTAAAAAGGTACATATAAATACAGATCTTGTTTTCAACATGGTTAGGTCATGCACAAATTAAGCCTCTACTTCTCAGAAAGAGATTATAGAGAAAGTGGATAAGTACTTTACTAAAATCTATACTAAGCATGATCTCATCAACAACCTCAAGTTTTTAGTCGAAAATCTCATAATTCCTCTAGTTATAGTAGCCTTCAAGACATAGGTGGCATATTTGAAGGATTTTACCCCTCTGATAGATAAATTCTTGTAGAATAAGGATGATTTCAAGAAGTCCATGAAATATGGTGGTGAAATAATTAATGATTTCATCAAGATCATCAAGCCATATCTGCATGTTCAAGATGAAGCAATTGTGGTTCCTCCTGCTGCCTCCATTGGCACTACCTCTCGGCCTCCTACTCCAATGACTGTCTCTCATTCCCTTTATCAGATTCTCCCAGTCATTACCTAGCAACATCAGAGCCATGTATTGTCAGAAATTAGACCTAGCCTTGCAGAAAATGTCCCTTTTGTGTTTCCTTGCCTGGTGTTACCTTCATCCCACCTCTTCCCACTTCCAAACCACATCCTTCTGATCCTACTCCCGGTCCATCAAATAAAGGAAAAGAACCTCAAAATTTGAACCATTAGTAGTGGATTGTGTATTTAATAAGGATTTGTATCTTTATTTTTATGATTTTACCCTTTTGACCCTTTATGGAAATCCTTTTTGTCTTCACTATTTTTCTCTTCTTCTTTATGTTATTTATCTTTCTTCCTTCTCCTTCTCTTAACTTTTTTTGCTAATACCAAAAGGGGGAGAAAGGTATAGGAAAAAATTATTAATTAATGGTATAGGAATACATTATTCATTTTATGGGGAGAAACTCTCGCATAGGCCACATGGCATGTACTCACCATAATATATATACATATATTCCCTCTCGTCCAATATTTGAGGGGGTGATTTGTTTTTTTTAAACCACAAACAAGGGAATGTTTTAGTTATATTGAAAAATAATATTCATTGAGATATGATAAATCAAGTAATTACTATTCCTTAACATCACATGTATGCCATAATTTTTTATTATCAAAAAGGGGTAGATTGTTGGACCCTCTATGATATAATGCTTTTCATAATCACAAATAATGTCAATCTACAAATTCTATTATTTCATGTCATTTAATATCTCTAAGTAAATCAATTATGTTATAATGAACAATATATTTCAATAACTCAATAAACTATATTTATGCTTCAATATATTTAAAAGTGTATATTTACATGTATTTATGGATGTCACTTAATCTAGTAGTGTTTTTTATAAGAAAAAAACTTCATAAGTTTCTCAGAATCCCTGACACCGGTGATCGACTATCAGATGGACGACACACTGATGATCAACTCACCGATGGACAACACATTGATGATGGACTCACCGATGGACAACACATCGATGGATGACACACCGATGATCGATTCACTGATGGAAAACACATCGATGATCGACTCACCGATGGACATGTAACCGATGGACAAGTAACCGATGAACGACTCACTGACGGGCGACAGAACGATCACACAAATGACTCACTGATACACTGAGTCACTAATACCGATGGAAATAACACACTGATACTTGGAGTCACCGATGGTGACAGAACGATTCTTACAGACCGATGGTGACATACCAATGCTTACAGACCGATGGTGACAGACCAATGATGAGAGACCGTTGATGAAAAACCGATGCATATGAGTCACCAATACTTATGAATCACCGATAGTCATAAATACTTTTTCAAATTTATTATTTTAAATTTATTTATTTATGTTATATTTAGAAAAATTAATTTTTATGAAATTATTTAATGTTGTTTAAAGGACTATCCATAGACAGTAAGAAGTACATTCACATGGGGAGATCTTCATGACTGATGGACCTTGAAGTATAAAATGATTACAAGCTAAACTGTGCATAGCATGCATGTGATACAGACTGGGAAAATGTTCTAAATAGTGTAAACAAAAGAACTCGAAAAGAAGTTCAAGAACTCAAAGTTGAGTACACAAGGAGTTCAATAAGACAAGAAAAAATATGCTAAACTTCTCTAAACATCCAAATATCAAAGAGCTTTATACACCTGGAATCAAGAATACAGAGACTGCGATACTCTTTTCTGAAGCCATCTTCTAGAAGAGGACTCGAATATCTTTTTCTCTCTTAAAATCTAGTCCATAGATTCACTGCATAACAGAAAGAGATTTCTAAACTCCTTTCTTCATTTAAAACTCTGTTGTGATATTTTGTTTACCTTTTTGAGTAGTGTGTGCATTTGTTTGCTTCCAACACACTGTCTCCTATGCATAACTGGAGGATACATAATATCCTCACACTCACCCTCTTTTTACTCTTGTATCCCATGAATAATAATGGAATAGATCAAGTGTGATCTATTTGTTTCCCATGAATAATTGTGGTAGAGGTCAAGTGTGACCTAGAAAACCTTGTGTGCTGTTGTGAACCCCAATCCAGGGTTTGGATAAAAAGTTTATTAATATAAACTGCTTGGTGGCAGGTGATCACCGAGTAGAGAGGACTAAGTCTCAACTTGATACTGAACCTCTTGTGTTTATCCACTACATATTTATCTTTTAGTTTAATCTAATATGTGTTTATTTCATTTCAAATAAAACTAAATTGAACATTGATAGTTAGTTTAGAAAGTGTTTATGTCTGTTTTGAATTAGTAGATTAGTTTGAAAAGTTTGACTAATATTTAGATTGGTAAAGCTGAGAACTAATAAATCTTATGATGAATTAATTGAACTTTCAAGACTTTTATAAATTCACTACAAACCAACTTTGATTATATTTTAATTGGGGGATATTTTTATAAGAACCAATTGTAACAGAAATTTTTATAGATACTCAATTCACCCTTTATTTAGTGATCTACTCCAACCTATATTTGGTATTAGAGGAATTAATAATTACTTTCAGTTTTCAAATCTTTTCAACTATGATTGTAGTTGTTTTTAAAAGATCTTAAAATTTATATTATTTTTAGATTTTTGTCTCTTTGAAATTCTTTTACAATTTATATCATGTATAATAGATTATAAGGGGTTGCTACCAAGAGACCAACTTTCTTTAATGGAACTAAATATTCTCAGTGGAAGCTTAAAATGAAAATACATCTAGAAATCATGGGGTTTGAAATCAGGACTGCTATTGAAAGTAAATATGCAATTAATGAAACTACTAGAAACACTTGGGATGAACCTACCAAGACTTCCTATAACAATAATTGTAAAGAAATGAATTCTCTTTACTATGCACTAGGATATGAAGAGTTTAATCGTATTTATTCTTGTAAAATTGAACATGAGATTTGGGACACTCTGTCTGTTTCTCATGAGGGAACATCTAATGTTAAGTAAATGAGATTAAATACTTATACTATTAAATATGACAACTTTATAATGAAGCCTAATGAATCTATTTTTGATATGTATCTCAGGTTCAATGAAATTGTGAATACCATGATTTGTTTAGGATGAGAAGTTACATCCAAAGAGCATATTATAAGGCTTCTGCGATGCTTACCAGATAGATGGAGAGGGACATATGTATCTATTATAGAATCGTGTGACATTGATAAGATTCCATTGAAGGAATTGATTGGAAAATTAATGATGTATGAAGAGTAATTGAAGTTAAATAAAGAATTGGGTGGGCCAAGAGCAATGTATGTAGCCTTCAATACTACTACCTATAAAAGTAAAGACAAGGAGAAAGTTCAAGCTGATGTTAAAAGCTCCAGTAGTGAAGAATCAGCTTTAGATAGTGATGAATAAATGGACCAGCTGGCCAGAACATTCAAGAAATTTTATAGGAAAAATAATTTCTTCAGAAATCCAAATTACAAAGGAAAGTATGATAACAAGGAAAACTGGAAAAAGGATTGGAAGAGAAATGATAAATCGGAAGAGATAATTTTCTATGAATGTAAAAGGAAAGGACATGTCAAGG
Organism: Viscum album; assembly: GCA_963277665.1. Classification (NCBI taxonomy): domain Eukaryota; kingdom Viridiplantae; phylum Streptophyta; class Magnoliopsida; order Santalales; family Viscaceae; genus Viscum; species Viscum album. The sequence goes on along the minus strand of OY728167.1, from coordinate 728,607,320 downwards.
CTGACTGTCCAAATATGAAATACAAGAAGAAGTATGAAAATAAGGATATAAAGTATAATAAAGCAATGAAGGCCACCAGGAGTTCCTCTTAGGACAGCTCCATTGAATCTGCTTCTTCTTATAATGAGAAAGATGATATGGCTAATATGTGTTTTATTACAAACACAACTGAGGTAACCTTAGACTCTCCTGTACATAATTCTTATTATTCTAAAAAACAAAGTGAGTCTGAGAATATGACAAATTATGAATTATTTGAATATTGAAACATGCTAGAAGTACATGAAATGAGTTAAAAGATAAGAATAAATTTTTGAAGAAATAGAATGCTCTTACTGTAACTATTAAATTTGAACTTACAACTAAAAAAGAGAAAATTGCTCAACTGCTCAAGGAAAACAATGAGTTAAAAATGTCTAATGAGCAATTGAAGAATAACTTGGAAAATTTTACCAATGGAAAACATACCCTTACTCAAATTCTTGGTAAACAAATAGATCTTGAGTATACTTATGGGATAGGATATCAACAAGGTCAACAAAATTTATCCACACCACATTTTGTAACCAAATCTGGAAAATCTGCTTCCTTCTTCAAAAACCATAATTTTACTGCAAGTTCTAGTTCCAAGAATTCTGTTACCGCATCCAATTATTCATGACCAAACAAAGTTTATTTTTCAAACACTCTATATTCTGCATATATGAATCCCATAAGACAATTTTGGGTTCTTAAATCTTACATCACTAATGTATGTGGACCCAGACAAATATGGGTACCAAAATTGTTTCTTGGATGAACTGTTTTGTAGGTAAACTACATAAAAATCTCCTGCAGAAATATGTGGTCCTCGAACAGTGGGTGTTCAATACATATGACATAGGACTATTCAATATTTAAAATTCTAATCAATATTGATGGAGGAAATGTCACATTTGGTGAAAATGGTGAAGGAAAAATCATCGGCCTAGGCCAGATTGGTAACCCTAACCCTATTTAAATTTCAAAAGTACTTTATGTTGATGGATTAAGGTATAACCTTCTTGAAATATCCTTATTGTGTGATGATGGATTTAATGTCAAATTTAAAAATGATTCGTTCCATGATTTTTATGACAAGAATAAATTAGTATTTACCGCTCTTATCAATGATATTGTATATGCTATAAATTTAGATACACTAGACTCACAGAATGTTTATTGTCTAAAATCCTTTCACAAAGAGTCCTAGATTTGGCACAGGAGACTAGGACATTGCAACACACACTCTATTAATAAGATAACTATAAAAGGATTAGATAAAGAACTACCCAAATTATAGTTTCTAGACAATAAGGTGTGTAATCCTTGTCAAAAAGGAAAGAAACATAAAACCTCTTTCAAACCAAAGAAAGAAGTAACTACTTCACAACCTATTGAGTTGATTCACATGGATTTGTTTGGAAAATCTAGAGTTTAGATTCTCAATGGGAAACACTATGTTTATGTCCTTGTAGATGATTTCTCTAGGTATACTTAGACCTTTTTCTTAGCTCACAAGAGTGAAGCTTGTTCTCACTTTACGATGTATGCTAGGACTATAGAAAATCTTAGTGGACTTAAGACTAAATCCTTAAGAAGTGATCAGGGACGTGAGTTTGAGAATCAATATTTTGAATATTTTTGCTCAAAAATAGATATAATCATAAATTATATTCCCCTAGGACACCTCAACAAAATAGTGTAGTAGAAAGAATAAATATAAACCTACATGAAATTTCTCAAACTATGATTAATGAATATGATCTACCGATTTATTTCTGGGTTGAAACTGTTAATAAATCTTGTTACATAATAAATAGAGTCTTAATCAGACCAATTCTTAAGAAAATTTCTTATGAGTTGTGGAACAATAGGATGCCCAAATTAAGTTATTTTAAAGTGTTTGGATGTAATGTTTATATTCTGAACACTAAAGACAATTTAGATAAATTTTCCCCCAAAATAAATGAAGGAATATTCCTTGGATATTCTGCATCAATAAAATCCTATAGATTATTTAATAAGAAAACAAAGTGTGTGGAGGAATATGTACATGTCAAGCTTGATGAAACGGATTCACATGAGCCTAATACCTCACTAGAAAATATTGAAGAGGATATGTCCAATTTGGATATTAATGATAAAACCTCAAATCATCATATGAAGAAAATTTTGAAAACTCCTAGTTCTGGAAATTCTCCAGATCCTATCCATAATGAACCAGATCAAAATGAGAAAACTGAAATAACTATTCCTACCTTTTCTAGAAAAAACTAGTATACTTAAAAATCATCCCTTAGATGTTGTTGTTGGAGATTTAGACAGAGGAACAAAAACTAGAGCTTCCTTTAGAAACCAGGTTGAACATCAAGCATTCTTGTAACAACTTGAACCTAAAAATATCAATGATGAAACCAATGATGAATTTTGGGTAATGTCCATACAAGAAGAAATTAACTAGTTTGAAATAAATAATGTTTGGAAACTTGAAGATAGACCAAAGGATATTTTGACCCTAGGAACCAAATGGGTGTTTAGAAATAAAGTAGATGAATCTGAAAATATAGTTAGAAACAAATCTAGGCTAGTTGTACAAGGATATAATCAAGAAGAAGGAATTGATTATGAAGAGGCCTTTTCACCAGTATCTAGGCTTGAAGCCATTGGAATCTTACTTTCCTATGTAGCACACTTGAATTTTAAACTTTACCAAATGGATGTGAAGAGGGAATTCTTAAATGGTTATATAGTTGAGTATGTTTTTGTTGAACACCCCCAGGTTTTAAAAATCCACATTTTCCAAATCAAGTGTTCAAATTATCTAAAGCTTTATACAGTTTGAAACAAGCTCCAAGAGCTTGGTAGGAAATATTAAGTAATTTTTTATTTCAAAAGGCTTTACAAAAGGACTTGCAGATCCTACTTTTTTTTATAAAAATATTTTCAAAAGAAGTATTAATAGCTCAAATATATGTAGATGATATTATATTTGGATCTTATAAAAATTCTTTATGTAATGATTTTTCTAAAATATTGTAAAGTGAGTTTAAAATGAGTTTGATGGGTGAACTTAAATATTTTCTTGGATTTCAAATATTTCAAAATAAATAAGGTATTATTATAAATCAAAGTAAGTACACTAAATATAATTTGAAAAGATATGGACTTGATATCATTATGTCTAGTGAAACCCCTATGAGTTCTACATGTAAGTTAGATCTTGATGAAAATGGAAAAATCATTGATCAAACTGCATACAGAGGAATGATTGGGAGTTTGTTGTACTTAACTTCTAGTAGGCCGGATATTATGTTTAATTTGTTTATGTGTGAAAGATTTCAAGAAAACCCAAAAGATTAACATTTAAATGTTGTTAAAATATTTTTTAAATACCTCAAGTATACAACTAAATTAGGACTTTTTTGTCCTAAAGGACAAACTTTTGATTAAGTTAGTTATTCAAATGCTAACATTGGTGGATGTAAGTTAGATAGAAAGAGTACCTATAGAACATGTCACTTATTGGGAAAGTCTCTAAGATCATGGTGTAGTAAAAAAAGAAAAATTCAGTTGCATTATCAACTACTGAAGTAAAGTACATAGCTGCTGGTAGTTGCTGTGAACAAATTTTGTGGATGAAACACACCTTATTAGACTATGGATTACAATTTAGACATATCCCCATAAAATGTGACAACATAAGTAATATTAACATTGTTAAGAATCCAATTTATCATTATAGAACAAATAATATTGATGTAATACATCACTTTTTGAGAGTTCATTATCAAAGAGGTGATATAACTCTTGAGTTTATTAAGACTGAGCTTCAACATGCTGACATATTAACTAAACACTTAAACTCCGAGAGAATAAACTACATAAAACATGAACTAGGAATGTTTAATCTCTAAATTTATATCAAACCTATTTTATTATTTAAATTAATCCCTTAAAATTGATCCCTTGAAACTGATCTCATGAAACTGATCTCGTAAAACTAATCCCATGAAACCGATCTTCTGAAACCGATCTCGTGAAACCGAACTCTTGAAACTGATCCATTGAAACTGATTGTGTGAAATCGATTCCTTCAAGGACCCTTTTGTAATTATTACTATTCTAAATAAAACGACACATTATTATGTTATTTTTACCGCTTTTCAATTTTTATTCTATACAATTCACAATCCCTAAATGATATAATAAATTCAATACATCCCAACCTTTCACCTTCCTCTATTCCTTGGACCTTCTTCTCTTTGAAACTCTATCTCCCGACCCTTGAACCTTCGACTCCATTCAAATCCAAACCCTAGAAATGGAAAGGACAAAGCGTGTGATGGAAGAGCTGAGAAAATCTCCATCAGCTAAGCATCGGAAGGGTGAGTCCAGTATTACCGCAAAGCTATGTTTGGAAATATGAGTGGTTACAACTAAGAAGGAAGTGTCTGCTGAGTGGATTCTGTCAAGAAAGTCATTCTTATTGAGAGTAATAGAATCTAAAGGTTTGCTGAGATGGTTCTCAAATAATGAAAGGCCTTATTATCCCCAGCTAGTATGTGAGTTTTATCTACACTTGATGTTATCCCTAAAATGAGCTGAGGAAGCGATGATATATTCAGTGGTGAAGGAAAAAGATATATCTTTTTCATCTAAGGAATGGGATGAATGCTTGGAAATGCATCATGAAGGTGTCTATGATGATTATTAGGGTAATATTCCCCCTTCTGATTTGTTTTCGTATGAAGCTTATCTGAAGGAGCTGAATGGAAGTGAAGAATCAAGGATTGATACTGCCAGTGAATTTTATGGAGTGGCAAGATTACTTTTTAAGTTTATTCAACATTAAATCTTTGCAGAAAAGGGATATTTCTCTATTGTGACGTATCAGGATGTATTCCTAATTTACCTATTGAAAAATGGGATAAAGGTGAATCTTTGTAGGTATCTAATGGTTCATATTTATGAGATGATAAATCCCTACAAGAAATCAACGTTATTTTACTATCCTAGGATGATCTCTACCATGCTAAAGAAATTGGGTTGCGTGGAAGATGGATATGAAATGATAAGTTATTGTAGTGGTTTCTACCTTTAGAAAGATATTTGAAAAAGAATGAATATTTTCTGGAACCCATGGAAGAATTTTTGGGTAGGAGATGAGTAAATACTGTATGAGGAATTATATATGATTTCCCATTCTACCAGACCAAATGATCAAGTTGATTGAGGCATAAAACTAGGATAGGTAGCTATTTATTCTGATGAGGAAGTTGAGGATGAGTTTCCAAGGGAAGAAGGATTGCCTATTGATGATAGGAGTGATCAAAATATTGTTGAATGCCCAAAAGACATGTCTTATAGACCGGCTAGTCCACCTTTAGACTTTCCCTCAAGGAAACCTTTGCTAGGTGATGAGGATGAAGAAGAAACAAAATTCACTGGTGTAGAGAGATATGTAAGAAAGTCAGATGAGGATTCATAATGATGATGACGATTATGAAGAGGGAGATTATGATCATATCATTGATTCTTTGAAAGTGGGACAACAATTATTTGAAATATCTAGTGAGTAATATGTACATGAAGTTTCTAAGAGAGCTGATGAACAAGGGGGTGCTGATCCTATTGAACATGAATCTTTTGATCATGGAGATACTAATAATGATGACATACCTCATCGTCCTGTTGTTGAAAATTAAGAACTCATTTAGGAATTTAATGAAATCATGGATCATGGCCATGAGGAAGAGGCTGAGGATCAGGTGCCTCATATTGAGTAAGTTCCTGGAGAAGTTTAAGTGGCTGGAGCACATAGAGAACCTCAATTTCAGTTGGTACCACTCCCCAGAAATGTTATTTTGGATAGAGGATAAGATAATGAAGAAGAAGAAGATGAAGTTGTACCTAAGCCTCAGGGAAGAAGGGTCTGGATTGACACTATTGAGACAAGATACTGGACCTGTACTCAAGAGTGGAATAATGATCTAGGATATAGTCTATTTGGTTTGGAATATAACTCTGATGAGGAGATAACAACACCTCCTCCTACACCATAGGCCCGAGCTGAAGTAGAACCTATTGCACCTGTTCCACCAATTGCACCTCCAGCAGATGAGCCAGTAGAACAGCTAGTGCCTAGTGACTATGTCACTAAGGATTATTTAGAGCAATTCAAATATGAAATCTGTGATTCTGTAAGAGCCTCAGTTGGATCCAGAAGTGAAGCCTCTACTTTAATGAGTATTCCGGATACTGATGCTGAAAAAATTGCATGGATGGTGGTCAAGGAGATTCAACCTAATCTCATTACCATAGACAAAACCATCATTAGAAATAATTCTTTGTTGAGAGAAGAAGTAAGGAGGATGAGAAATGAGTTGAACACTCTGGCCACTGATTTCAAGAATTATTTTAGTGGTGTGATGGAAGTTCTTAGGAACCTAGTGACACATCTACTGAGTGTATATTTGAAGAAATTGAAAGAGTATCTTGAAAAAATTATCACTGGTCCTTCCACTTATAGTGGTGGGAGAGGTGATGTTTCTGATTTGGAGTCTTTTAAGGCTGTAATAATAAAATAACTTAATAATATTCAGAGTGATTCAGACAAAGAAAATCTTCCAAAGGTACATAGAAAAACAGATCTTGTTTACAACTTGGTTAGGCGGTGCACAAATGAAGCCTCTGCTACTTAGAAAGAGATTAGAGAGAATGTTGATAAGTACTTTAATAAGATATATACTAAGCATTATCTCATCAACAGCTTCAAGTTTTTAGTTGAAAATATCATAATTCCTCCATTTACAGTAGCCTTCAAGACATAAGTGTAACAGTTAAAGGAGTTTACCCCCATGCTTGATAAATTCATGGAGAATAAAGATTATTTTGATAAGACCATGCAATATGGTGGTGAAATCATTAATGATTTCATCAAGATCCTAAAGCCATATCTGCATGTTCAAGCTGAAGTAATTGTGGTTTCTTCTACTGCCTCCATTTGCACTACCTCTCGGCCTCCAACTCTGATGAATATCTCTTAGTCCCTTTCTTAGATTCTCCCAATCATTATCGAGAAACCTCAGATCCATGTATTTTCAGAAAGAATACCTATCCTTGCAAGAAATTTACCCTCAGGTGTTGCCTTTCCTGGTGTTATCTTTAGACAACCTCTTCCCACTTCCAAACCAAAACCATATGATCCTACTCCCGATCCTTCAGATAAAGGAAAAGAACCTAAAAAGCCAAACCATTAGTGTTGGATTGTGTATTTGATAGTAATTTCTATCTTTATTTTTCTAATTGTATCCTTTTTACCCTTCATGGAAATCCTTTTTGTCTTCACTATGTTTCTCATCTTCTTTATGTTATTTCTATTTATTCATTCTCCTTCTCTTAACTTTTTTTTTTCTAATCCCAAAAAGGGGAGAAAGTATAGTAATAAATTACTAATTATAGGTATATGAATACATTATTCATTTCTGGGGTAAAAACTTGGTAATAGGCCACATGGCATGTAAAAACTATAATATATTTACATATATTCCCTCTGGTCTAATATTTGAGGGGGAGATTTGTTTTTTTTAACCACAAACAAGGGAAAGTTTTAGTTATATTTAAAAATCATATTCAGTGAGATATGCTATGTTAAGTAATTACTATTCCTAAACATCACATGTATGGAATAATTTTTGATTATCAAAAAGGGGTAGATTGTTGGACCCTCTATAATATAATGGTTTCTATAATCACAAATAATGACAATCTAGAAATTCTATTATTTCATGTCATTTAATATCTCTAAGTAAATCAATTATGTCATGCGGAAAAAATATATATCAATAAATCAATAAACTATATTTATGCTTCAATATATTTAAAAGTGTTTATCTCCATGTATTTATGGATTTCACTTAATCTAGTAGTGTTCTGTGTAATACAGACACTTCATAAGTTTCTCAGAGTCCCTGACACTGATGATCGACTCACCAATGGATGACACAATGATGATCGACTCACTAATGGAAAACACACCGATGACCGACTCACCGATATAAGACACTCCGATGGATGACACACTGATGATTGACTCACCGATGGATGACACACCGATGATCTACTCACTGATGTACGAGTCACTGATGAAGGACTCACTGACGGGCGACAGACCGATCACACAGACGACTCACTGATGCACTAATTCCATGATACCGATGGAAATAACTCACCGATACTCAGAGTCACCAATGGGGACAACCTGATGCTTACAAAATGATGGTGACAGATCGTTGCTTATAGACTGATGGTGACAGACTGATGCTGACAGACCGTTGATGACAAACCGATGCATATGAGTCACTGATACTTATGACTCATCGATAGTCATAAATACTGTTTCAAATTTATTATTTTAAATTAATTTATGACGGTAATATTTAGACAAATTAACATTTCTGACATTATTTAATGTTGTCTGTAGGACTATCCATAGACATAATTAGGTACATGCACGTGGGGAGATCCTCATGCCTGCTGGACCTTGAAGTATAAAAGGATTAAAAGATAAATTGTGAATATCATGCATGTGAGACAGACCGGGCGAATGTTCTAAATAGTGTAAATAGAAGAAACTGAAAAGAAGTGCAAGAACTCAAAGCTGAGTACACAAGGAGTTCAATAAGACAAGAAAGAACGTGTTGAACTTCTTTGAACATCCAAACATCGAAGAGATTTATACAACTAGAATCTAGAATACATAGACTGTGATACTCTGTTCTGAAGCCATATACTAGAATAGGAATCAAATATTTTTTCTCTCCTTCAATCTAGTCATGAGCTTCACAGCATAACACACAGATATTTCTAAACTCCTTTCTTCATTTATAACTTTGTTGTGATCTTGTGCTTACCTTTTCGTGGAGTGTGTGCATCTGTTTTCTTCAAACACATTGTCTCATGTGAATAACTGGAGGATACTTAATATTCTCACACTCACCTGGTTTTTTCTCTTGTATCCCATGAATAATAGTGGAATATATAAAGTTTTATCTGTTTGTTTTCCATGAATAACTGTAGTAGAGGTCAAGTGTGACATGGACAACCTTATGTGCTGTTGTCAACCACGATCTAGGGTGTGGATCAAAAGTTTATTAATATAAACTGCTTGGTGGTAGGTGATCAACATGTGGAGAGCAATAAGTCTCAACTTGAGACTGAACCTCTTGTGTTTATCCACTGCATATTTATGTTTTAGTTTAATTTGATCTGTGTTTATTTCATTTCAAATAAAACTAATTGAACTTTGATAGTTAGTTTAGAAAGTTTTTATATTTGTTTTGAATCAGTAGATTAGTTTAAAAATTTTAATTAATATTTATATTTGTAAATCTGAGAACTAGTCAATCTTATGAGAAATTAATTGATATTTAAGGACTTTTATAAATTCACTACAAACCAACTTTGATTATATTTTAATTGGGGGTATTTTTTTTAAGAACCAATTGTAACAGAAATTTTTATAGATGCTCAATTAACCCCCCTCTTGAGTGATCTACTCTGACCAACAGGTAACTTGCTGATGTCGCATGATTCTATAATTGAGATAGATGTTCCTCTCCATCTATAAGGTAGGAATTTTTGAATCCTCATGATTTTTTCTTTGGCAGTGACATCTCTTCCAAGAGAGACCATTGTATTGGAAATTTCGTTGAATCTAATATACATATTAGAAATATATTCATCAGGATTCATTTTTAAGTTATCATAATTAATAGTGTAAGTATTAAGTCTCATTTCTTTCACATTAGATGTTCCCTCGTGATTAATAGACAAAGTGTCCCAAATTTAATGGGTAGTTTTACAAGAAGAAATATGATTAAACTATTAATCTCCTAGTACAAAGTATAGAGCATTCATTACTTTACAGTTATTTTTATAGGAAATCTTGGTAGGTTCATCCCAAGTGTTTCTAGCAGTTTTAGGAATTGCATATTTACTTTCAATAGCAATCCAGATTTCAAATCCCATGCTTTCTAGATGAATTTTCATTTTAATCTTCCACTGAGCATAGTTGGTTCCATTAAAGAAAGGTTTTCTATTAGTATATTCTCTTTCTAAATGATTTTCCATAATATAAATTGTAAAATAATTTCAAGAGATAAAAATTTAGAACTGACATAAATTTTAAGATCTTTTAAATACAACTACAATCACAGTTGAAAAAGTTTTGAAGAAGCTTGGAAAAATAAAAAATTTCTAAACACCTATGATACCAAATGTTGGTTGGAGTAGATTACTCAAGAGGGTGGTGAATTGAGTATCTATAAACATTTCTGTTAAAATTGGTTCTTTGAAAATTTCACCCAATTAAAAATATAATCAAAGTTAGTTTGTTGTGAATTTATAGAAGTCCTGAATGTTCAATTAATTTGTCAAAATATTGATTATTTCTCATCTATACTAATATGAAGATTAGTATATCTTTTGAAACTAACTTACTAGTTCAAAATAGATATAAACACTTGCTAAACTAACTATCAATGTTCAATTTAGTTTTATGAAATTCATATAAAATAGAGTGAAATTAAAAGAATAAATCACAGTAGAAATAAACAAGAGGTTCAGTATCAAGCTGAGACTTCGTCCTCTTCACTTGGTCATCACCTTCCACCAAGCAGTTTATATTAATAAACTTGATCCACACCCTAGATCGGGGTTCTCAATAGTAAACGGAACTTTCCAGGTCACAATTGACCTCTTCCACTGTTATTCGTGGGAAAAACAACAAACAGGTCACACTTGACCTCTTCCACTGTTCTACGTTGGATACAAAGGATAATAATGAGAGTGAGTTTGATGATATCAAGTATCCTTCAGTTATTCACAGGATTTAGTGTGTGTATAACAGACAGATATACACACTGATATAAAATGTAAATAAAAGAATTCAGTAGAGCTAAAGATGTAAAATAAGGTTTAGAAGTCTTTGTGTGCTCTGTAATGAATCTTTGGACTCATTTGATGTATTGCAAATGAAGTTTGAGTCCTTTTTTGAAAGTCATCTTCAAAACAGAGTTTCGTAGACTTTTTGGTCTGGTTTCATGGAGTGTGAAGTGTTCTCCTTATTGGAAATATTTTTAGTGTAGTTTAGAAGGTGTTTCTCATCTTATTGATGTCCCCATATATTATTTCTTTGAGTTCTTGGGATTTTTTAAGAAATCTAGACAGCTGCATAAGATTTTAATTCTTATGTTCCTCCTATTTTTCTTTTTAGTGTATTCCTCGTCTCCTTTTTAAAAGATACAATGTGTAATTCTTCTATACTTCATGGTCCAACAGGCATGAAGATCACCCCACATGCATGTACCTCATACTGTCTACTGATAGTCCTATAAACAACATTAAATAATTTTAGAAACAATAATTTGTATAAATATTATCGTTAGATATAAATTTCAATTAATAATATAAAAACATTTTTTATGACTATCGGTGAGTCATAGGTATCGAATACTCATTGGAATCAGTTTGTCAGCATCAGTGACTCTTTGCATCACTGATTCCTTTCGATTGGTATCGGTGGCTCTGGGTATCAGTGTCTCCTTTCATCGGTGAGACAGATGAACTAATGGTGTGTCACCCTTACATCAGTGACTCATTCATCGGTGATTCCTTCCTTCTATCAGTGATACAGTTGAGACAAAAGTGACTCATTTTAACTATCGATGAGTCCTTTCATCGGTAGAATCATGCAACATTATTTCTCTTGAACTAACGGTAAGTCGTTTGCGTCGGTAGCATGTGCAACGGTGAGTCCTCTGTCTGTCGGTGTCATTGAATTATACTCAGAAAATATTAGATGTTCTATCTGTCATTTAATTAAACAAATTTTGAAACCGATAGTCCTCATAATTACATATATATAATTAATTAAAATCTTGTTTAGACTTAATCACACAAAAATAGTTATATGAATGAAATGACCTGATATTCAAGATAATGCTTTTCCATAATATAAGATCTAACATGAAATAAGATATATGTTAATATATGACATGATTAGTGATAATTAAAACCATTATAGTTAGAGATAGTTTCCAACAACATCTATGGGAAAACATCCTAGAATTTTCATAAATAAATTTTAATATAAATCTGTAAAATACAATGAAAAATAGTTTTTAGAAAAATGGGTTTCTAATCCCAAAAATAAACTTATACCAAAATTAGGAATACAAATGATTAAAATTTAATTATTAATATCATATATATTTAAATAAAAATTATTTTAATTTTAGATCTAATTAAATTCATAATTTTACTTTTTAATGGAAATAAATAACAATTTTATGAAAAATGGTATTTTTCACAATTCACATAAAATAAATATTTTCAGAAAAATCCCAAAATTTCACCCTAATCTAATTTTGATATACATATTTCAAAAATAGACTTCACTTTATCAATTAATTTTTATAATTTTTTTGAAATTAATTATAATATTAACTCACAAAAATAAATAAAAAACATTTTAGAAGGAAACATATCTTTGAAGAATAAAATGACTTTACTAAAAATTGATTGATTATTTCATAAGCATTTATAAATTCATTTTTATTGAGTATGACAATTAATAATATATATATATATATATTATAATGTGTTTAATCATATACATACCCTCCAATTTAATTACTAGGAATTAACTATAACATTTAAATAATAATATTTCATGGTTTATTTAAGCTGAATGTTGCGTGTTAGATACGATATCGAACAAAGTGTTATTTTTTTTAAAAATCTCTTGATGTTACAAGTTATTTTTCTTGGGATGGATTTTATTATATTTATCCTTTTTAGTTATCAAGTAATCCTACTTGGTATATATATACTCACCCCTTCTTTAGTCTTTCAGCTGCATCTGTCATGTCTGATACAGACATTGGGCAGTACGGTGCTGGTTAGGGTGGACTTGTTATCGATGGAGAAGGAGAATAATTTTACAAAAAACTGATATTTGTGGAGAATTTTTAGGTCTAGTTCTAGTTTATTATATAAATTATTTCACCTCATTTTTTTACATTTTTACCACTGGGTAGGCATGCATTTTCACTATTTTCTTTTTTTGGATTATACATGCATCCTTTATTATTGGATCTTATCATGTGTCCCTTCCATTTTTATTCTTGTTGGATATTTAAAAATTATTTTATTATTGATATAATATATGGAAAATGGTGGTTTTGTATAGGTAAATTAGGTTAAGGCATTCCATCTTGTGAAATATGAACACTCGGTTCCAGTAACCTACACCTAGTTTATTGGTAGCAGGCTTGGGGTGAAAACTAATCTTACTGATAGTTAATTTTGGACCAAATTTTATGGGTCATTTCACAATGGTATCATAGAGGAAGTGACTTTTTGATGTAGATTGGAGTTAGGTGTCTATGAGATTGGTTTTGGAACTAAGTGAAACATTATCAAGGATTTTTGAGTTAGAATTGTTGGATAGGGAACCTAGATTAAGCACACTATCCAACCTATCCAATCATTATGAATCTAATAACCTTCTTATCATGTTGGATCTCTAAATCACCAATTATATGAAATGAGTAAATGATACATACATCAGGTAGTAATTATTCATTTTTTAATGTCCTTGTTCAGTCAACTCCCTGGATATTCTTTAATGATGGTGATGAATTTTATCAACTTTAGGATGCTTCCTCAAAGAAATTTAGCTAGGATCTCATGGTAGGTGAAATGACCCACTTATTTCCATTGGATTGAGAATAAGACGAATCATTACTAAGACTTAAATGACATCCCCAAGATGCCAAAGGATGCAAATAAATGCCTAAGGGTTTCAAATACATGTGGTGGATGATTTACCCTTAGAGAAATAAACCTCTAAACCAACAAACCATAACCAAACCATTAACTAAATGATACATGAACAAATTCAAGACAACACAACTGATTTATTCATATAAAAACCAATACAATGTGTGCACATGTTTAAGACCAAAAAATTATCAAAGTAAACAGTGAAAGAATAATTGAAGACTCTGAAAAGACCACAAGAGTCCATAATTCACAAGATCCAACCTCCACAATCACCAAACAACCCATGTATCATGAGGTGGTGCTAAACACATGTGATACTTTACCTTTACCCATGTCCCAAAAGATAGCATCTGCAAAAGCACTAAAGTTCCAAATAATGGGTGAGTATAAAACTCGGTAGGTTTTCCCCAATGACTTCCCTACTCATGACACTATGATAGAATAGTTAAAAACATTTACATTAAACAATTTATATAAATCAATTGCTCAAAACAGTTTATAACTAAATATAAAGGGGGTTTCTCTCCCACATCACGCTCCTCTAGGGTTTCTCATAGATCCTCGGTGGGGGGAGGCCAGTGCACCGCCTCTCCCCCCTCTTTATCCATTCTTATTTCTCCCTCTCCCTTTTCTCCCTTCCTATGGTTATCCTCACTTGATTTTTTCCTCCCATCTTCTCCTCTCCTTCTCATATTTGCGGCATTTCCCCTGTTAAATCCCTCATTGATCCTCCCCTGCTCTTTCCTCCCGGTGGCCACATTTCCAACCCCACACTATTCTGGTGCACCAGATTTCATGGGGAGATTTGGGATGTGAAGGTTGATTTTCGTTGGATTCCCATGATTCTTGGATTTCCCACTTTCTGTATGTTCATTCTTATTTTTCATTATTTCAATGGTGTTTTTGTTATGGCAGTGTTGGATCGCGATGCCTCAGTGGTGGTCTGATGATGGGGAGGTTGAGTTCCTACTTTGACTCTATTGGTGATTAGGAGTCTCTCTTCTTTCTACTGATGGTTCTGAAGAAAGCGGTTTGTGGGCCAGTAGAAGTTTTACTCTCCCTAGTTAGCCCTACCCTCCCTAAACTCTGCTCTGGCCTTCTGTTCCTTCTCACCAAGACAGGTCGGACTAGTGTGTTGGTTCTAGGTGAGGTTTTCGAATGGTGCTATTTGAGATGTGGTGGGATTTTCATGGGGAGTTTCCTATATTTCCGTGTTAATTTTAGTCCAAATTTGGTGAATATTCTCTCCACTCTCACAATCAGTTTTTGTTTTATTGTTTGTTTCTCATTGTTGGTGAAGTAAGGGGTGTTCCATTTATGGTTTATTTACTCTCATCAGTTTCTGTTGAATGTGTTTCCAGCATATTGGTGAATCCTTTTAGTGATTCTATTGATTTTATCTGAGGTTGGGATGATGCTGATGGTGACTTGTGTGGAGGGTACACTACTCTAGGTTCTCTCACTCCATGATGATGGTGACGTGTGGTGGTTTAAATTTTTTTGAATTTTTCTTTGCGTGTTCTATGCTTTGGTTTGGAACCTCCTATTTTTCGTATGTTTTCATGTGTGTTTTGGATGGTGTTATGTATTTTTGGTATGATGGAAGTTGTGAGGATCCCACTTATCCATAAAAGTGGGTTTATATTTTGAAAATGGAAAAACATTTGGAGGGGGTAAATATAAACAAGTATCCAAAACCATTTATAACCAAAATCATACAAGTGAAATTGAAACAAATTTTCCAGCAAGTTATTTTTATAGAAAAATAACTAAACAAATCTTTAAAACCATTTCTCCATATTCCATTACCATAACCAATCCATTCTACACATCCACACAACAAACCATGCATTCTACGTGATGATAGTTCCATTCTCATGAGCGATTTCTCATTGATATACCAACTAATCACAAGGTAATTATATCCCATGTTTCATTTGACCTTTTTCACTAGTAACAAGTTCATATTTCAACCAATCCTCATAAATACAACATGAACACACACACCAAGTATTCCCAAGGATCATGCCAAAAACCCTTTCAATAAAAACACATTTTTATTGAAACCCATTTCCTTCAAAACCATTTCCATGCCAAAAAATTTCAATAAAGCACCCGTTTTATTGAAAAACCCTTTTCCATCAAACAATTTGTCAATTATAGAAAATCCATATTTTAAAATCACCATTTTAAATTCAAGAAACTAAATCACTATTCACAATAATTCACCAAGATCACAAAATTTCACCCAAAACCATAAATCATCACTAGAGAAGATTTATTCCATTCTTTTCACAATAAATCAAATTCAAATAAACCAATTTTAAATTAGGAAAATCAATAATAGCAAGATGATTCATGAGAGAAGCCACCTACCTCAAAGGTTTTGATGAAAACTGACAATGGAAGAAGAATGCTCACAGAACCGGTTTGAAACTCCCCAAAAATGGCCTTCGATCTCTTCTCCTACCATCAAAGAACCCAAATATCATCATATTTTGAATTCCCCAACATATATCTACCCAAAAAAGGTGTAGATACCAAAAATATAGGATACTAGAAGTAGATATAAGTAGATCTAAGAAATTAGACAAGAATGGTGAAGAACGTGACTTACCGTGAGAATCATGATTGAAAACACTAAGGTAAGGCTCTATATTGACTCCAAAATGATTGGGATAGGTTATACTACCTTAAATGTAAAGGAATATCTGTTTAGGAATGCATAGGAGAAAAAAGGTTCAAGATAACTCAAAAACGAGTAAGACCCTAAAAAATAGGATCTTAATTTGACTCTATGTATGGTTAGATCACATAGTTTGACAAACCATGCGCTAGCCATACACTAGGTACTACCTTATGGAAACACTCACATAACCTCCTCACATAGCCTCCCAAACCGGGCAGACACCCTTCCAAAGATACTAACTTAAAAGTTCCCAACCCAGAATAGGCCACATGGTTTATACTAAGATTTACACACAGTTTATACAAACTGGTACTTCTCCTTTTCCCCCCAAAACATAAATAAAGTTCTCCCAACTCTCCCAAACTTCACCCTTAAATAAAAAAAACATGTAAGGGTTACATACCAAAAACCAGGGGTACTACATTCTCCCCACCATTGGTCTTTTCACCCCCAGAAAGTAGAAAATCATCAAATCCTTGAAAGAGTTTCGGCCATTTCTCTTTCATTTCCTTCTCGTGTTCCCAAGTTTCTCCCTGAATCTAACCTTGATTCCATAAAACCCACACTAGAACAATTATTTTTCCATGAAATACTTTCTCTTTACATTCTACAATATGCACCATGATATGTACCATTGAAGCATCCGGTTATAGGTCAATCTGATCCCATCTGATCACATGGTCAAGATCAAGATAATACTTTTTCAACTGAGATACATGGAACACATTATGTACCTCACTGAACCATGGTAGAAATGCCAACTAATATTACATATCTCCAACCCATTCAAGTATCTCGAAAAATCCAATGTATCAATCAGATAACTTGCCTTGTTTTCCAAAAAGACAATTTCCAAGTCTTGGATAGATCCTCAAGAACAGATGATCGCTCACCGCGAATGAAAATGGTCTTTGATGATGATCCACATAAGATTTCTAAAAACTATGAGCAATACCCATCATCTGTCTATTCAACTAAATCTTCTCTGTCATTTCTTATACAAGACTTCGCCCAACTAGTGAAGTCTCCCTTATTTCCACCCAACACAGTGGAGAACTACAAGGACGCCCATACAATTCTTCAAACAGAGCCATATGTATCAAGTCATGATAGATATTATTATATGAGAACTCCACTGAGGGTATATTATCCTCCCATGAGCCACCAAAATCCATTACACAATCCCATAAAATGTCTTCCAATGTCTGTATCATCCGTTCAGATTGGGTGTTTGTCTGAGCATGATACGCCATACTCATAGTCAACTTATTTCCTAGGGATTTCTGTAAAGATTTCCAGAAACGAGATGTGAACCTAAGATATTTTCCTGACACGATCCATACTAGTATTCCATGTCCCTTTACCACTTCTTGGATATAGGTTTTGGAAAGATCCTTTACTATATGAGTTTTAAAAATTGGAATGTAATGAGCCAACTTGGTAAAACGATCCACTATAACCCATATGGAATCATGTTTTTGAACCATTCTTGGGAGACCTGTAATAAAATAAATTGTTATCTGCTCCCATTTCCACACTGGGATAGGTAATGACTGTAACATACCCATTTTTCATGGATGTTCTACCTTAACTTGCTGACAAGTTAAGAACTTTGAAACTAACTCAGCCACTTTTCTTCTCATACATCTCCAAAAAAACTATACCTTAAGTGCCTTCTACATTTTTAGTGTACCCAGATGTAAAACCCATCATGAATGGTGGTAATCATGAAGAATTTTTTCCTAAAAATCCACACTTACAACCATATAATCTATGATCCCCAAAACAGAACTCCCATTAAGTTTCCACCCCATAATGGTCTCCCCACTATTGAGTCTTGAACTCATAAACAGGAATTCTTCATCAGACATTTGTGCCTCTTTAACCATATTTACCAAATCAGGAACCACTTCAACCAATAAGAAAATCTCCACATCACCTCGGTATTCAGATTCCACATGCATATCGTCTAGGACCGACATCAACTATAATTCATTTAAAGCTTATTTTTCTAACTAAGGGTATGCCTTTCTACTTAATGCATCTACCACTGAATTCCCTTTCCCTAGTGTATACATCAAGTCAAAGTCCAACAACTGGAGGTACTCCATCCATCTTATTTTCCTCAGATTCAAATCTCATTATGAGAAAATTTTATTCAATATTTAATGATCTACGAACCCAATAAATTCCCCACCAAATAGATATTGATGCCAAGTCATCAAAGAATGTACAATAGTATCTAATTCCAATTCATGTTTTGGGTAATTCTTCTCATGAAATCTAAAATTCATTGAACCATAAGCAACAACATTGTATCCTTTCATTAGAACGCATCCCAACCCAGATCCTGAAGCATCATTGTACACCACATACCCCTATCCTGATTCTTGAAAAATTAAGATGGGTGCTGATTTAAGTAAAACTTTCATCTCTTTGAAAGACTTCTGGAATTCCTTGGTCAATTAGAATGGAACATTATTCTTTTTCAGAGCTATCATTGGAGATTCTTTTTGTGATAAGTCACGTACAAAGCATTAGTAGTAGCCATCTAGACCAATAAAACATCGTATATAAAAGAAATTATTTGGTGGTTTCCGTGAGATAACAGTTTGTATATTTTCAAGATCCACTGAAACACCTTTTTCAAAAATCACATGGCCAAGAAAGTGTACCTTTTATATCCAAAAAATAACACTTTGATAATTTGGAATACATACGGTGATCTCTCAAGATTCCCAACACTGTTTACAAGTGTTTATCATGTTAATCCCTTTTCTTTGAATACACCCAGATGTATTCCACAAACACCACAACAAAAGAATCTAGATATCTATGAAATATATGATTTATCATATCCATGAATTCCACTAGTGCATTCGTTAGACCTAAAGGCATGACTACATATTCATAGTGGCCATATCTTCTTATAAATTCTATCTTTGGAATATCTTCCTTCCGAACTCAAAATTGGTGATATCCTGATTGCAAGTGAATTTTGGAGAACCACTAGGCTCCCCTCAATTGATGGAATAGTTCATCAATTCATGAAAGTGGATACATTTTCTTTATCGTATCTTGGTTAAGCTTACCATAATCAACACACAGCCAAAGAGTCCCATATACTTTATTCACAAACAAGACCGGTGTTTCCCATGGAGACGTTCTTAGATGAATGAAACCCTTTCTTTATAGCTCCTCTAATTTTACTTTCAATTTACTTAACTCTTTTGGTTCCATCCTATAATATAGAAGGGAAATAGGACTGGTCCCTAGAAGGAGATCAATTGTAAACTCAACTTTCCTTAGATGTGGTAACCTGAGAAGTTCCTGGGAAAGACATCTAGAAATTGATCCACAACTTCTAGAAAACTATCTTCGTCAATATATTCCATTGATTCCAAAGTCAAAACTTCCAACTGATAATAGATCATTCCTACCATTGGTTCCAACATGCTTGTTGCACCTTTCTTTACAACCCTCTATCCTATGAAGAGATACTCGACGCCATCCTTAGTTGTGAAACTAACATTTATTCAATAATAGTTGATGTGATCCTTGAACATTTCCAACCAATCCATACCCAGTATTACATCATAGACATCCATCTCTAATATCAATAAGTCCCATTTCATCTCACCTCCATCAATAGTTATAGCACATGCTCTACAAACAATGGATTGATATTATCTTTCACTGAGATGAGTTTTAAGTTTTAACACAAAAGGAATCATTTAATGTTTTAAACATATCAAGACAAAAGAACAAGAATCAATGAAGGAATGTGATGCACCAGTATCAAACATCACTTTCAAAAAGGTATAATTAAAAATAATAGTAACTCTCACAATAGGTGGTCTATCCTGATCATCGATAATCATCTAATCATCTCTATACAATTTCTTCATCATTTTATTATGATATTTATTCCATTTTTGTGATTTCCCTTGATGAGGAGTCATGGTATTCTAAGAATCACCATTGATAGCTCTGTTCTATTGACAAATCTGATCTTACTATCCTCTCCCTTTAGAAGCATATGATGCTTGTGGAAACTGAGAAGTGTCTTGAGCACCTAAACTCCGAGCACTATGAAAAAAGTAATTAAGGTGTCCAATATTGTTTCAATTATGGAATTCTCTTTGTGTTGTTGTACACTACCGCTTTATGTGGTCAAAGGAACCAAATTGGAAGCATATCTCTTGGATCTTTGGTCATGTAAGAAGATTTGTTGATCCATATATCTAGTTCTGATTCCCTCTCCCACCTTGGAAATAGGTTTATCTCTTTTTCTTGCTCCCAGCTTTGGAGTTTAACCATTTCCAGTAGGTATCATCATACTTCCTCCTCCCATAGATCCTAAGATGTCTCACTCAGCCACTTCCACTCTGTTCACTATCTTTGTATAATCATTAATACATAACACTACAATATTCAATATTATTTCATTCCTTATCCTTGATTCGAAGATGAGTCCTTCAAGGATACACTCTCGGCAACTTCTGGTGAAAATTTAACTAAATTCTTTAATTTATCCACATATTATATGATAGAGAGATTATCCTTCTTTAGGCTAAATAAGTTTATCATCCTCTAGATCTTGAATGTGTGAGGATAGAATTTTTTGTTAAAAAATTCCTAAAAATCCTCCCAAGTAAATCCTTGATTTTCATTAGCATGCATAACTAGTTCCCACCACTAGCGTGCAACATCCTTGAGCATGTACATGGCTAGATTGACTTTAAGCTCTGATGGCGTGCCAATGAAATCAAAGATATTATTTATCCTATTTAACCACACCTATTCCTTTTCCAGTTCAGAATCACCCTTAAATATGGATGGATTTTGCTTCATGAACAAGATGGAATGATCCATGTTCCTTTTCTCATCCCTATGGTTCCCCATGTCCACAGGTTGAAATGCTTGAAAGATACTCTGAACCAGTTCTTGGTTTACCTGTAGTTCAGCTTCAACCACATTCTCCATAGCTTCTTCTGGTTGGTTCCTATGATGCCTACCAGGTTCCATTTTCTAAACAAACAACAACTCTGTAAGTCTCATTCTATAGCAATTGATGACTTAGAATTTCAAATTCAATCACATCAACTATCATAACATTTTTTACAAAAAAAAAATTTCAATGTTCAACCATTTTTGAAAACTTTTATCTTTATTTTTGAAAATTAAACCAGTTTCAATTTACCATAATCATTTCCTTTTTCAAAATATTTCATTTGAAAAAAACAGTTTCATACTTTTTTTCAAAAATCAACACTTTTTCACAACATAAATAAGTACTCGAAATTATGTATACACTCCTAGTGGGAATTCATTCCTCTAATGTATGGCATGCTTGTCTCATTGGTTAAACCAATGAAAATGATATTTCAAAATCCTAGAATTATCTCCAAACACTTATGTACCCAACTCCCTGGTAACTTGATGTTCAGAATAAAATGGTTAGCTACGTCCTTTTTTGCTATAGATTTCAAGTTCTGACAATCCTACTCCTTTATAAGATCACAACCCAAGGAATAGACCAGGATGAATTCAACTCTAATACCAAGAAACTAAAAACTACTTGTTCAGAAAGGACCGAACAAGCTTATACCATCTGTAATGACCCACTTATTCCCATTGGCTTTAGAATACAAAGAATCATTACTAGGCCTTAAGATACACCCCCAAGATGAAAAAGGAAAGCAATAAATGCCTAAGTTTTTCAAATAAAAGTGGGGGATGATTTAACCTTAAAGAAATAAACCACTATGCCAAAAAACCATAACCAAAACATTCACTAAATGATGCATAAACAAACAAAAGACTACA
Organism: Viscum album; assembly: GCA_963277665.1. Taxonomy (NCBI): domain Eukaryota; kingdom Viridiplantae; phylum Streptophyta; class Magnoliopsida; order Santalales; family Viscaceae; genus Viscum; species Viscum album. The sequence continues at coordinate 728,584,933 of OY728167.1, read as the reverse complement.
CAACTACTTTATTCATATCCAAACCACTCCAAGGTGTGCAATAGTGTAAGACCAAACAATTATCAAAGTAAAAAAGAAGAAAAAAAACTGAATAATCTGAAAAGACCACAAGACTCCATGCTCCACAATCTCAAAGCTCCACAATCACCGAACAACCCAAGTATCATGAGGTGGTGCTAAAAACATGTGATACATTACCTTTGCCCATGTCCCAGAAGACAGCATCTGCAAATGAACTGAAGTGCCAAAGAAGGGGTGATTATAACACTCAGTAGGTTTTTCCCAATGACTCCCTACTCACTCCACTAGGATAGAATAGTTAGCCACATTTACATAAAATAATTTATATAAAACAATTTCCCAAAACAGTTTATAACTAAATATAAATAATTTTCCAAACCCATTTATAACTAAAAGAACAAAAGTGAAATTGAAACCAATTTTCCAGAAAGGTATTTTTCCAAAAAAATAACTAAACAAATATTTAAAACCATTTCTCAATATTTATTTGGCATACCCAATCCATTCCACACATCCACACAACCAACCGTGCATGCTACAAGATGACAGTTCCATACTCATGAGCGGTTTCTCATCGATCTACCAAGTCATCACAAGGTAATCATATCCCATGTGTCATTTGACCTCTGGCACCAAGAACAAGTTCATATTTCAACCAAGATCCATAAATACAACATGAACACACACACCAATTATTCCCAAGGATCATGCCAAAACCCCTTTCAATAAAAACACCTTTTTATTTAAAACCATTTCCATGCCAATCCATTTCAATAAAATAAATTTTTTATTGAAAACCCATTTTCCATAAAACCATTTTTAAATTCTATTAAATCCATAATTTAAAATAACCATTTTAAATTCAAGAAACTAAATCACTTTGCACAAAAATTCACCAAGATCACACAATTTCACCCAAAACCATAAATCAACACCGGAGAATATTTATTATATGCTTTTCAAAATAAATTATATTCAAATAAATCAATTTGAAACTAATAAAATCAATTCTATCAAGAGGATTTGATAGGTAATACACCTACCTTGATGGTTTTGACAAAAAATTACAAGGGACGAATAACGCTCACGCATCCGGGTTGAAACTCCAATACAAACAACCTTAGATCTATTCTCTTATCATAAAATAACCCAAATATAATCATATTTGGAATCCCCCAACATAGATCTACCCATAAAAGGATTAGATCTCAAAAATAAAGAGGATAAAAGAAGTATATCTAAGTATATCTAACAAACAAGACAAGAACAGTGAAGAATGTGACTTACCATGAGAATCAGGCCTAAAATGCCAAGGGAAGACTCTGGATTGACTCTAAAATTATTGGGAGAGGTTATCCTAGCTTTTATGGAGAGGAATATCAATTTAGGGGTGTATAGTAGAAAAAAGAGAAAGATAAATAAAAAATGAGTAAGATCATAAAAAATAGGATCTTAATTTGACTCTATGAATGGTTAGATTGCACGGTTTGAAAAACCATGCACTAACCATGTGTTAGCTATTTCTTTATGGAAACACACTCACAACCTCCTCTCATGGCCTCCCTAAAAATTCATACACCATTTCAAAGCTACTTCCTCAAAAGTTCCTAACCTAGAATAGTCCTTAGGGTTTATACTAAGATTTTCTCACTATTTATACAAACCATGCGCAACCCATGCACTTCACCTTTCCCCCAAAAAATTAAAGAAAGTTCTACCCACTCCCCCAACCTTCCCCCTTACATAAAAAATATCAATTAAGGGTCACATACCATAAACTAGGGGTACTATAGTAGGATCATGAAATGTCCATAACTTTGATCAAGACTCCTTTCACCAACTAGATGAGTAAATAGGATTTTATTTAGGGATATAATAATGATATGTTCCCACTAGGCCAGTGATGAGTAGTTCCTATACCCATAGTTTAGTGACTAAACCCACCACCCACACTCTAGGAAGACATCCCTTCACCCATTGAGTAGTACATTATTATAGTGAGGTAGTATAAGTATATGTAAGATGAGTGTAATTCATTATTTATAGTAGTAGATACCACCTAGGTTCTAACGGGAATCATACCCTCTTGTAATGTAGGATTATCTTGAGGCAACAATCCAGATGTCCCCCCTTATCTGTACACCCTATGATCGAATGGTTATGCTATTTTCCAACTATCTCCACAATGTAATGAGTCACTAGAGAAAATTTATCATACTTACCCACAATGAGGTGACTCTCACATGGTCAGGTTTTGAACATATATTTAGTAAGTAGTATTACCCAACAATGTTGAGGTATGGACACATTCGGGAGTTTTTGGAGAATATTTATTTTAGTGTATATGTTCTAAAGTATGAATTGAAGTTAACTAAACTCATTTGGTACCCCCTCAACATGATCTTTTATAATTTCCATTATGAATGGATGTTTGGGAATGAAATTAGTAGAGAGATCTAAGAAGAAATTGTTATCCTTTATGTACCCACCTATACAAGGTTTCTATAGAGGGACCCAGTGATCGATATATTTTTTGTATAATATATGTCTCTAAATAGATTTGGTGGAATTTATAAACAAGTAAAATAATTATCTTTAATAAATTATTGAGGGTCACGATATTAGAGGCAGAATCATATATGGTCTCATACCTAAGGATCGATAGATCACCAGTCATGTAGAGGATCCATCCCACAAAAATATTGGATTTTCTATTTTTTTTAGGATCAGATCACATGGATCATGATTTTATAAGATAATGTGTAGCATAGGTATGTTGGGAGTTATATGTACCCCCACCTCAGAGGCAGTAATGTGATCAGAAACATACCCATGGTGGTTACAACAGACCTTTGGGAGGCAGACATGATTGAGGGGCTGGCGATGCACCAGAAAAAGGATCTAGAGATGGATAACACTATGATCCACTTACATAAATGTCACCCCTATTAGAACCCCTCTAGGAATATGTATATGTAGGAAAAGTTTATGTCTAGATGCAAGTAATTGATGACTACAACTAGGTAGATCTCGACATGATTCAAGGTACCATGTTTTGTCTACTCTACACTATAACCCCTACTAATAAAAAATAGTACAACCCATTCCTATTTATTTTAATTCATAGTATATGATTTATAAATTCTGTTGGATCCTTTATCCCATCCTATGAAGTTATAAAATTCTATTGGAAGTGATCACATGTTATCCCATATTTTCTAATTAAGTGAGCTTTTATTTAGTGAGTAGAGGTTTTTAAGCGACCTCATAGTGAATAGGATGAATAAATATGAATTCATCCTTGGTATAGAATGAATATAATTAGTCTCTGCCTAGTTAAACTGCTACAATTAATGATTGGTGATTTTTTGAGGTGAGGGATTGATTTTTTCCTTCTTGGTTGAGTGGGACCTTTAGTTGAGATAAGTAGGGATATTGCATAGGAAATTATTTCCAATCACACATCAGTTGATGGGTTCATATTTGTGTGTTTGAGATTATTTATATGATCAAATTACTATAATTTTATAGGATTATATGGAATTATATCTCTATGACATTCCGGTATTTAACTGTCATTGGGTGATCAACTATTACATTGATCTAAATCATAAAATAACTTAGATATATTCTCATGCTTATCAGATATCCTTGGATGTTATTAGGTAGTTGATGGTGTAGTTAGAGGTACTTATGGGGAAATGTTTCATTAGATCCAGTGTGTCCCCCTAATAATTGTTGGTATTGTTCATGATAAAATAAAATGGGATATTGAGGCTTTGTAATGACTACCAAAAACTAATTTATTTTACTATTAAGAACAAATTCCCTTTTCCAAGAATTGATGACTTCTTTAACCTATTGATGGGATTGAATTGGTTCTCAATTTTCTATCATAAGTATATTTATCACTAGCTATATGTTCACAAGGATAAAATCTTAAATACAATGTTTAGGAGTTTCTATAAATATTTTTAATATCTATTTATTCACTTCAACGTGATAAATGATACAACAGTGTTCATGGATCTCAGGAACTAGATCCTTCATCCTTTCTTATAATGCTTTGTGTTTGTAATCATCAAATAAATTATTATTTTTTTGGAATTATAATATTATCATTTTGATTTTCTAAGGATTTTTTTAGACTTACTTTGAGTGAACAAAACCCATAGTAAGCTCTCATAGAGTAATTTTTTGTTTTAAGAAGTCTATTTATTAGGGAATTTCATCTTAGTGGGTGGATCAGTCATAGGATTTGCGAATATTGAGTCTTTTATTTTATGGTATCCATTTATGATCATTTTCTTTGTGAAGATATTTATTGGGGTATCTAGATACTATCAGGGGTTCATGGTATATTTTTCCGGATTGATAATCTTGTCACTTCTCTTACCTAAAAGGAGAATCCATGTATTTTTTTATGTGGTTCAAGAAATAATTTGAGGAGATGAAGTGATTGTTGATGAGTATATATTTTATAAGGATACCAAAGGAATAATTCTAGTACATAGTGTTTTTTAATGCTTCTGGGAATAAGATTTATTTTTTTAGATGTAGATATAGTAATTGTTTAATTATGGTCCAGATATTTGAGACCACATGAGTAGAACTATGAAAACCATGATTTTTAGCTAGCAGTGGTAGTGTTTTCATTGAAGTGTTATTATCATTACATTCAAGGTGATTAGTCCATATTTTACATGGACTATAGGTGACTCAATTACATCATCACCCAAAGAGATATTAACCTGAGATAAGGTTGTTGGTTAGAGTTCGTGCAGGATTACTCCATTGATATTTTATATACTATAGGAGAGGGAAACTTTTTGGAAGATTCCTTGAATAGGAAATCATGATTATTATTTATGGAGGAGGCATATAATTATATTTTAGTGATGCAGTTATCCCTGTTTAATGATGGAGAAGTATACTATCTTTGATCGATGGTTGCAACCCCTTCTCCTCTCCAATGTATGAGGGAGTCACAATTGGGAGGCATCAATTTTAATTTCTTCCATGACAAGATATCCATAGGAGTGCAACATATAAATTTTCTAATTGTGGTGACGAATTCATACCATTTAAAGGATGTAAAGTGGTGTCAGTTATGTTGTGTGAGGAGGTGTTGAGAGAGTTTCAAATATACCCCCTTAGTAGTATATCTAGGTGTGGTAAATATATTTAAACACCCCCATGAATCTATTTTGGTGGAAAAGTATGAAATTGAGAATTTTTGAGTTTATCTCACAGTGCATAACCTATCAATAGGTGAAGAAAGAGCACCTATTCCCAGGTTGTTTAACCCAAAATCAAATGATTAAGAAGTAGAAGTGGGATGGAATATCAATGAATTTTTGGGAAATAATTACAGGTTCAAAGAGATTTCACAACACTATTTTGGATATCATCAACAGATTAACAATGTATGGACATTTATTTTTTATTAAAAAAATACATGGAAGAGTTTGGGATGATTTTACATGGAGGAGATTATATATATCCATAGAAAACAAATGAAAATTGGTTATGATCAAGATTACTGATTCCCATACTGGTTTTGGGGGAGAATATAGGAGTTGTTCAAGATATATTTGTGTTTGATTACAATATTATACACTTATATATATGGGAAGACTGAGAGAACTGTTCAGGTTCTCAAGTATATTCAAAGGGTTTGTGTTATCAATTTAAACTATAGTTGGAAGGATCACCTACCATTAATAGAGTTTATGTAAAATAATAGCTACAACATCACTATTATCATGGAAAATTTCGAGGACCTATATGGAAGACCCTAAAAGTTACCAATATATTGGAAGGAGGTTAGAAAGACATCAATTATGGGGCTACAGTTACTGAGGATGATGAAAGAGAATGTGTAGGTGATCCAGGAGTGGATGAGAAAATATCAAAGATTCCTAAATCCATACATCGATTAGGGATGGAGGACTTTGTAGTTTAAAGAGAAAGACCATATGCTCTCAAAGGTCTATCCACAACATGGTTTATGGAGGTTTTTTTAGGGAAGAGAATAATCTCCAAGGTTTATCAGGATATTCCAAATTCTATACATCTTGTATAAGTTTTTTTATCACTTGAATCTTCCCCATAAATTAGACTTAGTTCAAAATGTCTTCTATGAATTATAACAGATAAGATAGGTGTTTGATCTATCACATTTCAGCTTCTGGGGAGACTTGGACACTGGGGATGATACTACATTCTTAGAGTACACTATGATGAACAAGTATTGAAAATATAGAATCTTTCATGGTCTAGATATACCATTGGTGTATGTCCTATAGTAGCATGAGAACCCTTAGGATAGATCATGGGAACAAGAGTGTCATATTTGGTCTCAATACCCTCACTATTTTGAGTATGTTAAGGTTTTTATAATGAAACCCCTTGAATGTTAGGAGGATATAATGAACTCTATTTTTCTTTTTTAATCATATGTTTTTATGTGTTGAAGGGTCTCTTTGTTTCATGATGGGGTAGTTTCACCATCATGGTGAGTATCATGGTATAGTGAGGTAGATTATAACATATAAAGTCATACATTTTTGGGTTAATCCTTTATAGGAGGACTTACACTATGATGGATGGATTGTGTTGTGTTCATTGTTGAGGATTATTCAAGGAGGCATGAAGGCAACACCATGATACTAAGTGGTTTAAGGATTTCTACATTTCACCTTATTTTTTCTATACTATTGTTGAACTATGTGTAATTTATGAGAGTTGAATGAGTTTTTTTGGAGATATAAAGGGTTTTGTTTGTTCTATGGTTTTAAATCTTGGTTTACTGAGGACTATTTTTAACACGATAGTCATTTTCTGATATTATTTTTTTCTATTTGGGTAATTGTGTTGCAACTATTTTCATTACATTAGGATAAGACCAACCAATATTTTCATTATAAATATTAGTTGAACTCCCCCTACCATATATTTTCTTTTCCATTCCTTTTCCTATCATATTAATTTTGTTTAGTTATCATTATTTAACCAACAATGATCATTTGTTAAACCCTTTGATCTTTTAGTGCATGGGTTTTTGTAGCACAAAAGAATGAAAACAAAGGTTGTAATCAGTTTTTATCCCTTCTATGTCAATTTATGATATCCTTTTTATTCTTACTAGAACTATTCAATTTAATATTATATATGTGGTTTTGTTTCCCCTATCACCAATCCTTGTTGATTCTTATGGAAGATCCTCATACCTCACAAAGTAAACCCCTCATTGTTTAGTTTTTTGTATTTGATATTATATTTTCAAATATTTACCTCAAATATACAACACTCTTTATAATTATTCAATTTATAAGAACCCTATTTTGATGTTGGATTGTGGATTTAGTGTATATAAGTGGATGGATAGCATGGAAGTGATAGTTTTTGATGAAAATGATGATAGAACCATGTTTTTTCTATTAAGGGTCATGTTGCACTGTTTTAAGTCATGTCATGAAACAACACATGGTCTAAGAAATTATCTAGTTTTCTAAAAGGAGTATCAAACTACAATATGAAACATAACTTTGTTCTCACCCCATCTCAGTGATAAATAATATTAAACCTTTAAACAATCACACCACTATGGATTCTTTGTGTCTTCAAATTAGTTCTCAATTACTACGACATGAGACTGGGTTGTGGAGTAAAGGTATTAATTACCCACATTTTTTCGGTTTGGTAGATCTAGTGGGATTTGAGTTCCAATGAGTGTCAAACCTAGGGTAATTTAGAATTTTTTAATTTGTATCATGATTTTTTTATATATGAATTTAGATTTATAGAAGTTATGTTGCCAAGGTATCTGCTCAAGTAGAAGAGGGTCATAGCATGTATAAAGAGTTAAAATGGTAGGATGGTTATAATTGGTGGATTTAATGACCCATTGGGTACCCAATTAGGTGGTATCAGGGACTTAGTGGAGGTCCTTTGTGGAACTGTCCCTTCTTGGGGACACCAGGTGGCTAGTGCACCACACTAGGTAAAAGTGAGACATTGGGTGTCTAGTGTAAGTATATCAGGTACTTGATATGGACAAAATTTGTTTTTATTCTAAATGAAGGATAGTTTTACCTATTGGGGTGTTTAATTTTAAAACATCCTTCATGGTTGGTTTCTCTATCCAACCAAAAAATGGGGACCTTTCTTGGATCCTGCTTATTCTCCCTTCCTACCACTTGATACAAGGTAATTGATGGTGTTGTTTTTCATAGATAATGTGATTTTTCTTTCCTATATTCTTACACATCTCCTTACCTATCTTTTTTCAAATTTATTATGAGTTGGAGCTTGGGATTGGATGTTTATTCCACTAAACCATGGGGGAGTCATGCCTAGAGTATGGTGATTTGGTTCTTCTTGACTAGATGAGGTTGTGGGGGGACGAATGCTCAAGGATTCATAAACCTTCAATTGGGTAAAAAAAATTACTTTATTTATTTATTTTCAATTAAATTAAAATTAAATTGATGTATGAATTGAATATATTTGTGGGAAAATCATGGGTAGTAGTCTCGAGTGTGTGTTTCTAGAGATTTACACCTCATTGATCAAGATTTTTTGCACAGTATCAATATCCCTGGAGATATTATTTTAATTTTCTAATTGAATTAATTATGTAATTATTTATAATAATTAATTATAATTATTTTACCATTAGTTAAATATTTTTAGGAAGTTAAATCTTATTTTGGTTATACGATGTTTGATTGATCTTGATTAGGCTCAGATGAGCTTAGGAAATGGTGTTCGAGATTTTCTCAAGGAATTTACTCAATTTTGAGTTAGGGGGTCCCTAACCATTATTTATGATTTATGAATTATTCATATGATATGTTATATGTAATCTCTCTAACATGTGATATTGACCTAAAAATAAATTGAATAATTTTTCCCTTGGCCTAATTGAGTTGGTTAGGGATTTTTAAGGCCATAAGGGCCTCTAAAATTCTATGTTTTAATGATATGGCCAAAACATTCCATGGATTTGAACCCAAGTGTGTTAATTTTATACTCTAAACTCATCCGAAGATTCTTTTCAGTTATATTATAACATTTTTTACATTAATTAATCTCATTACACTCTTTGGACAAAGGTGAGTTATAAAATTAGAGGGACCAACATGACTCATTTCTTGGGAATTTTTTCTTCACCACATGAGAGTGAGTGTGTGTGCCATTTGGGGATATGTTATGGACATCCACATGATATATCATGATTAAATGGAATCTAAAGGACATGAATGAAAATTAATGTAATGGTAATTATAGATTTAGATCCAAGAGGTATGCTTATTTAGTATAAAATGTAATAGAGGACCTGGAATATGTTCCCTTATCCCCCTTGAGTAAGTAATGTGTGTATTATGTAAGGAAAGTGTTTTGATTATCCCTAGTGAATCATTATTTATGCCTTGTCATAATTTTGGAATATATAACTAATTTAAGGGTTGAGTGTTCCTCCCAATTCTATACTATAGTAACAGAGTGGATTATACTTTAATGTTGGATCTGGATGTAGGTTGAGTGTAAAAGGACTAACATATCCTAGAATTAATGTGTGTTAGATGTTATGACAAACTTGTAACGTTTTTCTTATATAGATTTCCAATTCTTATACTTATGTCATCATGGGGTTCTGTTTATTTTATAGGATGTTATACCCAATTTTATTGTTAATTTTATGAGGAGGATGAGATTACCTTTGTTTTATATGTTTTTTGGATGTGGGTTGACTTTACTATTCACTCTAATATTGACTAAGGTCGGGAATAACTTTACCACTTATGTTTATGATTATTAAGGTATAAGACAACATGACCAATATGATATTGTGACATGTGTTTTGGGACACATTTCCCACTTACCATATTATGATGTATTTGGGGATGTTATGACCATTATGTAATTGACATGTGGATTTTTTTGTGCTACCCAGTATTCATGGTATCCTTATGGTGTTGGAAAACATACCCACATTCAATTTATTATGAAACCTTAAGATGAAATCCCCATATGTATCATGGTATGATATTGAGACATTATTTTCCCATTATGGGATGAGCTCATGACCAGGTATTTTATACCAGTGATATTAAGACATGATACTCACCAGGTTGTCAAATATAATGCCCATGTATCCTTGATGATGATTTTAATGATAAAAAAACTTATGACACCTATGAAGTTGGATGATTTTTTCATTTAATTGCTAATTTCCTTGGGAATGGTGTGCACCACCCATGTTTTGTTACTTCCAAGGAAGGGGATAAGATACCCAATATGAAATTCCCAATTGTTTTTCATTTCCCATAGAAGTTGGACACACTACAAGTGCTGTGATTCTTCTAATGAAGGGGGCATGATTCTCTTAAGAGATTGTTTACTATGGGATTTGATTCACTCTCTTATGATGTGGCCTAAGGATAGGGCCAATTTCCCCCCTTGAGTTTATTCCCAAGGATAAAGATATTATTACCTCTCTTCATGATATAGGAATGATGTGATTCCTTCTTTTATATAATTTACAGGGAGCCTATTCTCTCTATTTAGATTTTTTTATCAGGATATTATTTTCATTTATTTATGCTTGTGATATCTCAATTATTTTTTACCTATTATTTGGTTATATTATTAGGATGAAATTCTTATTTATTAGTCATTATACTATGATAAGACTTTATTTCCATTAATCTTGAATTGAAATGTGTTACTCTTGTATTTTCTTTGGGTGTGACATATTTTTTATTAATTACATTCCAAATCTACATTTTTATGAGAATATTACACTATACATGCATTGGCTTATACTATATATGTTAATGGAAACCATTGATGGACTAATAAATTGTATTCACACCTTTTAGGGAGACTTGATGCTTGAGTAGACTTATTAGTTTCATTCAAAGGTATAGATATTGGCTAGATTCTAATTATTGAGTTATGGAAGTTAACTATATTCAAAATAAATCACTAAGAAATTATTCAAGACCTAGGTTTTTTTAGTCTCATTTCTCTATTTATTTTGGATAACCAATTCTTTGTCAGCATATGGGAGACATTTTCCACTATATATGGGTGCATGAAATTACTACTACTTATTTTATTATAGCATGGTATTTAATAAAATTTACTAATTATATGTATCTATGATGTATAATTTTATAAAAGTTTATTTTATGATGAAATTTTATATATATTTATTTCATAGTTTTTTATGGCTATTTATAACAAGATGGTATGGTTTCTAACATATTACATAGACCTTTGTCATCGGTTGAATTACTATGGCATATGAGGAGGTGTGAAAGAGTTATGTGGAACATGGTTCATACATGAATATGGTTTTTTATCCTTGTGCATTTGGACCATGGGGCATGGTTGTTGTTTTCAGTCTTTGATGTCATCTTGGTTTCCCCCTTATCCATTAAAATTGGATCTATATTAATAAAAATTTAATTTTAAGTCACTATGGAGGTGAAAGAGATCAAGGATTCTATGAAATTGTATCAAATATGTGTTTTTTCTTTTTCTTACTATTTGGGAAATGGTAGAATGAGATGGGACTAGTCAGAATTTGGAATAAAAGTTATGTATTGTTCTTGAATAACATCAACATGAGTGGGAATCCAAGTTACTAAGGTGTTGGGTTTTTTGTGGGGTTTTTTTATTATTGTTGATTTTTTTATTATTTGAAGTATGGTGTTATGGGGATTATTAATTTATTAGTTGTTCTCTTGTCCTGATATGGTTATAGACACACATTCATGAATCATATTGGCACATTGGATTCATATAACATTTTTGTTCTTTCTCCTGGTTGATCACCTAGATTATTATGTGAGTTATGATTATTTAATGTTTCCTCATCAACTTATATAGTTTTTTTCTATATATCTTGGTGGTTTAACTCTATTTAAATATGATCATACTTTTTTATTATGTTATTACCATTAGGTAATCAATGAGGTGAATCCTTTATATATATTTTATCTAGCATTAGATCCGGTGGGTTAGGCTAGATTCATGACCTAGTGATGTGATTTCATTACATTTAAGGGTAATTAAAAGGTATTTGGGTGTATTTTCTACTACCACCTTTTATTTCTCTATGAGGGTATGATACAATGTGGTGCTTGGTGGTTGTTTCATTGATGTTCATGTGGAAATTATTGTAATCTGCAAGGGGAAATCTGGTATTTGAGTACCTTGTGTGGATTAACTCCCTTGAGTGGGTTGCTTAATATGAGCATACATATGTCTCTATTTATAAAAGGCCCAAAATTGGGTGATGAAATGTGATTTTCATTAGATATTTAAGACAAAAGAATTAAATCTACTTCATGGGTTTTGACCTTCATGGGTTAAGGTATACAGTGTAGGTTGGGGAGACTAGTGATGATATTTTCTGCTCAAAATTGTTATGGGATGAGTTTTATCCATGTGTAAGGGTGTTCTTACTTTTTATACCTGGGATGAGGTGTAATTATGTGATGGTATCCTAAGAGAGGGGTAAAAGCAAGGGAGAAATAGAAAATTTTAGATAATAAGTGTGAGTATTTTCATTGTATGATTTATATGATGTGAGCTCCATGCAGTTGGAATGTGATCAAATATTGGTAAGGAATGATGGATTTCTTAAGATGTATTAACATGGAAGCATGTATAATTCTCTATGTGTAACACCCAGAAGTTTTTTATGAAATATTTTCTTTAAAAAGTTTTTATTCTTCAGTAGCTTGTGTTGAACACAATACTAAGTTTAAACAAACCATGATACTCCCTTATTATAAACTATCCATTATATCCTAGCCATTAAGTTATCGGGAATAATTATAACTAACTTATGAAAATGCATTGTGAATTCGTTGTCTTTCAATTATTTATGAAAAATATAAATTAGATATTTGTATTTTTGAGTGAATTACTTTTGGTGATGAAATTAATGAGATATATTTGTGTTATATACTTAAAAAATATGTTTTATATTCATCCAATGGATATTTTAGTCCTAGGTTATGAATAAAATCCTATTTGATGTATAAAACCCTATTTTTAAAAAAAATTAATTTTACACCTTTGAATGGAGAACCCCTTTTAAATTAATATTTTAACACATTAATAATTTTTATATGAAAACATAAACATTTTATTTTCAATCGGGATATAAAAATTTAATTTGGATGAATTTATGATATTTTTCTGATAACTTTCATGTTTCTATGAATAGTAAAAATACGCTAAATTTAATTGAAAATAACTTTCATCCTTGAAATAATTTATACGGTAAAATTATATTATTGAATGGTTTAAAAGTATAAATAGAATACTTTTTTACCATTAAATTTAATTTAAGTCATTGGAATTAATTTTACATTAAATTCTGATGTAAAACCATTTCAATCTTTTGCAATGTTTTAACTTTTAAAAAAATTGTTCCCTCATTCCGACAACGGGATTGATTTTAAATTAATTAATACAACTTATGGGATTTGAATTTTTAAAAATGGAGTCCATATTTGGAATTATTTGTTCCAAATTATTTTAATAGGCTAAATTTATTTTTGGGCATTATTAATAGTAACTTTGGTAATTATGTTTATTGTTATGGTTAAGGGTAAATTGGGTAATTAATGGTAAAAATAATATTATAAAATTATTTTAACACCTGTAAAAAACCTATTGGATGACTAAATTATAACCTTATCATCTATTTATCTAAATGGAATCACTTGATGGCTGCTTATCTATGAATATGACATGAATGTAATAAAAACTGGTGAATGTGACAAAATGTCACAATCTCATTTTATATAAGTATATTAACATTAATATATGGATAAATAGGAGATAATATCTACTATAGATATTATTTGGAAAGATAAAATAATTACCTACATCATATAAATTTATTTATAATTTTTATAGATTAAATAATTACCATTAATGATGACATAGTAGTGATGTAAAAATTATTTTATTAATAGACATATCAAATAAATGGTATTAAAAATATTAAAAGAAACATCATATGATCTAATTAATGTGCTCCACAAATTTTTTAGGTGATTATGACATGTTATAAGTGTATTCAATAATTTTTTCTAATTTATCTTCTTTGTGGATTTTTTTAAGTCAAATAAATGAATAGTTTCACAATTGACACTATTGATATTTTATGAAAATAAAATTTTATTAAATTATTTAAAAATAACTAAAAATATTTAAAAAATAAAAAGTGATAATTATAAGATCTAAAATGTCATAAAATATCTATTTATTGTCAATTAACACCATATAAGTAAATATTTATAACCATTAAATATTTAGAATGTTATTACCACAATTACAATTAAATAGTATAACTAAGTGTCAATTAAAAAGATATGGTTAAAATTGACAAACAAACATGAAAAAAATTTATTTTTTAATTATATTATAACCCTATATCATCTCATCTTCTAAATTGGGACATTTTTTAGGTTTTTTGGGTAGGGTTTGATTTTATTTATTGATTTTCCAAAAGTGCCCCTCACCTAAATTATAAAAGGGAACCTCCTCCCTCACAACTTCACTTAATTTTGAGCCTTCAAGATCTACCATAACCTGAACTTTTTCCTTCTCAACTTCCCTATTTTAATTCTAGAGGTTCTGGTCATCTTCAAAACCAACTCTAGTTCTCTAAGAAGAGATTTAGAGGGAGCACGTCAAGGAAGAGGTAATCTCTTCTACTGATTATTTCGAACTCCATCTTCTTCTACTTTTTATTCATTAGTTTCTTAATTAAAAATTAATAACATCAGTATAACTAATTTACTTATATGTTATTATAAATATAAAACAACCATATTTCACCTTCTATCCATCCTATGAAAAACAAAATCAATGTGCGTGTGTATGTACGACTTACCGTCTTCATGTCGTGGTATAATCTATTTTTCACCACCACCTTACTAGTATGGGTATAATGATGGAAATAATAACTAAATATGATTATTATATCATTATAATGATTATAAAATATCATACACCATCCAATTCAATACCATTCAATAATTTGGGGAATAATATCATCGCTCGTCCGTACGTATGGCCTACCGTCCCCACGATGTGATGTGATTAATTCTACATGATCTTCATTAAATCATGATTATATAAATGAATTAAATGAATAAATATGATATATATTATACTAGTTACATGATTTAAATTATATAACTATAACTTAAAAATATTAATAAGAACTTATCCGATGAAACATTCATAAGAACATAAAAAAGTTAATACCTGAATAACGAGTAACAATGAAATGTTACTAACAAACAAGTTAAAATATGATCATAAATGTTATCATAAAAATGATTATGATTATTTTATAAATCTGTAACATTATTTAAATCATTATACGGGAGGTTCAGATATATACGAAGCATATCATACCTAAGGTAAGGGATCACTTTGGAAATATCATTTTTATCTGAGATTATTTATTCGTAAGTATTTATCGGGGTATATTTATCATCACCATCCATGTTTCCTAAATATGTATTTAAAAATATTCTTTATATCCATCTATAATTTTAATTATTGGTGAAGTTTTAATTAATAGTATTAATGGATTATTTTTTGGATTTCAGTATGAGTTACTTTTTGACTTTTCGGGAAAAAGTATGAGAAAAATGTTTTTTTAACTTGTACGGCATGAACATATTTTTATGATTTTATAATTCCTTATTTCCATGAATATTACCCTACAAGATTAAAATATTATTTTCACATAAAATTATTTCTTATAAAGTTGTGTGGCATTTTGAGTAAGGAAAACATTTTTGAAGAAGAAAGTATATTTTCCTCAAGAATTAATTTTAAGTGTTTTCTAAAAATTATTTTCCATCTAAGATGACACTCTTTAAATAGGGTTATATTTCTAATCCTATTATTTCTATGATTTGATTGTGTGTTATTTAGGAAATCCATTTATTTTATATCAGTTATGATGGAATTATTTTTAAGAAACCTATTTTATTTCATGGGTTATGCTATGGTGAATGATTTTTTATGTTTTTGTGGCACACGTAAGAATGGTTTAATTATGACATGGTTGGGACCTATATATCCCTCTAATGAATTAGGTAAAGAATTATATCTCATGATATAGACAAGGCTGGAATGGAAGGTAAATCTGGTTCAGTAATACAGGGCTGGAATGAGGAGTGAACTCAGTTCAGTAATGGACATTATCTGCTATGATGGTCTCAACAATGAGCCTTAACTAATATGAAATGATTTTCAATGCTTATGTGTGTATGCCACAAAATTTCATGTCATATTTTATTAATTTTGGGATTATATTTCACTTTTATGATTTATCCAATAACATGATATTATGATCTTTAATACGTAGGATAATATTTTTAAATGTTATGTTCTTATGATTATGATATGATTGATATTTCCCTTGTTTACCCTTACTAAACGTTTGAGATCACCCTTTCATATGTTTATTTTCCTCAGGCCATGAAGAAGGGTATTAAGTACGATATTTCAAAAAGGATTCTATTTATGAAGAAATAATCTGGATACAATGAGGTTATTTTATGAACCAGTTGTTTATGTTTCCCAGTTTCTAAAGACATTAATCCTATATGGTCCTGGAATGATTTTTGTTATATTATTTAATAAATATTCTTCAATGTTTAATTAATATATATATATAAAGTATGGACCGTTATAATTGGTATCAGAGAAAAGGTATAGTTAAACTTTGGAAACTAGGATGAGAGAACCTTAGTAAGAACCCTAAGGATATGTCTAAGTATATGTTACAATCCTATTCTAGTGTTTTTGATATTTTCATGAATAACCTAGGATAAAACATAAAGTGTCCTAAATTGAAAATTTATTCTTGAATTATGTGGTTTTCCCATTATGATTAGTGTTTCTCACACTATGCTTCTCGGTTTTAGTCAATGGATGGAACCCAAAGGAACTGTGTTAATCATGAATGCAATGGGAAATTAAATGATTGTCCCCCTGAGGAACCAAATGTTATGGGAGCTAGAATGTGAAATATTTTATCCATTCCCACACAAAATTCTCAAGAAATGAATCATTAAAGTATTAAAAATGAGAAAATGAGGGAGCAACATTCTATTGAATCCTTCATGAGGCAGCGGGCACCTTCATTTAGAAATTATTATAATCCATTAGTGGATGAAAAATAGACCAGTACCACTGAAAAGATATTTTCAGTTCTACAATTTTCTGAACATGTTAAAGTCATCTTAGCAGTATATCATTTGAAAGGTTAAGTTGATAAATGGTGGAATATTATCAAGAATATGAGTCAAAGATATAAAATTGAGTATATGGAATGGGATGAGTTGAAGAAATTGTTTTTAAACATGTAATTTCCTTGTATTCTTAGAAAAAGGATGAAGAAGGAGTTCCTTGAACTTAAGCAAAAGGATGATGAATCTATTGGTACCTATGAAGAAAATTTTACAAGACTTTCAAGCTATTATTCTAGAATTATTATCCAACCTGGGATTAAAATTGATATATTCTTTAGTGTCTTAAAACCAAGTTTCTAAAGGGAATTATCCATAAGGGACTTTAATAGCTATGAGGAAATTATTCGATGTTCTCTCAAGGTTGAGATGGATATTGGAGTAACCTATTAGTTATATGGGTTTGATAAGAAAGTAAAAATGGAATTCAAAGGAAAATCTGAAGACCACACTGAAAAGAATATGAGTTTTATCTTATGCTCAAAGTGTGGAAATAAACATGGAGGGAATTGTCTTAAAGAGACTAGTAAATTTTTTAAATGTGGAAAATAAGGCCATCGGGCAGTTGAATATCCAAGTTATAGGAAAAATATGTCTAATGATGTGAATAAATAAAAGACTAGGAAAAATGAACCTCCTACACTTAAATGTTACAAGTTCAAGAAAATGGGGCATTATTCCAATCAATTCCCTAATCCAAGGGTTATTGATGATGATCTATGTCAACAAACTATTAATCCCAAAGGAAAAGGAAAGTCACATGCAATCACTATTGGTGACAAGGAGTATGATAATGAAGTGGTGAAAGGTTCACTTACCATTCGTTATAAAGTATAAAATGTTTTATTTTATTCTAGATCCACCCACTCTTTTATTTCTATATAATTTTCTAAGGGTATCTCTATATTACCTCAAAAATTAGATGTTGAGTTAGTTGTGACAACTCCTAATGGAAAAATGGTCGCATCAAAAGTTTATCATTCTTCTCTGGTTGAAGTTTGTAGGAAATTGATTCCTACAAATCCTTGGATCCTTCCAATAGTGGAATTTGATGTGATTATTGTCATGGATTGGCTTTCTCTATATGGAGCTCATATCAATTTCCAAGGAAGGCAAGTCACATTTCATATTCCAGATTAATCTATGATCATCTATTGATGCAATGATTAGTATAACCTTCTAGTAGAAATTTATTACATATTATGGGTCTTGATTCCTATAAATGATAGTTATTTATCTCAAATGGTTGGGTATAAATTCATGATTAAGAATACTCCCATTTTACAGGAGTTTGATGATGTATTTCTGGAGGAATTTCTAGGTCTTCTACCAATCCGTGATGTTTTGTTTTCAATAGAAGTCATATTGGGTGCTATTCCTATTTTGAAGACACCTTATATAATGGCCCCAATTGAGTTGTAGGAATTGAAGAAGAAACTCAAAAAGAATATTGATAAGGGATTAATACGCCCTAGTGCATCACCTTGGGGAGCACCTGTTCTGTTTGTTATGAAGAAAGATGGATCAATGAGACTCTGCATTGATTATCGAGAACTTAACCAGATCACTATCAAGAACAAATATCCTCTTCCCCACATTGATGACTTATTTGGCCAACTACGTGGAGCTCAATACTTTTCCAAGATCGGTCTTTGTTATGGATATCATCAATTAAGGGTCAGAAATGGGGATATACCAAAGACGACATTCCATACAAGGTATAGACACTATGAATTTATATTGATTCCTTTTGGTCTTACTAATTCCCCCTCTATATTCATGGATCTAATGAATATAATCTTTAGAGACTATCTTGATCAATTTTTTGTAGTCTTTATAGAAGATATTATTGTTTATTCAAAGAGAAGGAAGAACATGAAGATCACTTGAGAATTATATTAAAGACCCTGAGAAATGAGAATATTTATGAAAATTTTTGCAAGTGTGAATTTTGGATTCATGATGTTTAATTTTTGGGTCACCTAATGTCAATATAGGGGATATATATGGATCTACCAAAAACAGAAGTTATTGAAAGATGGTCGAGATGAAAAATAGTAACTTAGATCCGATATTTTCTTGGTATGGCTGGATATTATCGACATTTTGTGAAATATTTTTCACGATTATCTAATCCAATCACCAAGTTGACTCAGAAAGGAGTTAAGTTAATTTGGATAGAGGAATGTGAAGATAATTTCAAAGATCTAGAAAAGAAGGTTATCCAGTGCACCTATACTCACAATGACTTGTAGTGTAGAAAGGTTTATGATATAAATTTTTTCCTCCAAGAAGGGGTTGGGATGTGTTCTCATGAAAAATGATATGATGATAGATTATGACTCATGGTAGTTAAAAATTCATGAGAAAAAAATTACCCAATTCATGTTTTGGAGTTTACTATGGTAATATTTGCATTAAAGATATGGAGGCTTTATCTTTATGGTGTTGTTTTTGATATTTATACTGATTATAAAAGTTTAAAGTATATTTTCACACAAAAGGAGCTGAATATGATCCAAATAATATGGTTTGAGTCAATTAAATATTATAACTGATCAATACATTACCACCCTGGGAAAGCGAACAAGGTGGAAGATGTTTGAGTTGAAAATACCATGCTAGCTTACCCATGTTGAGGATCACGAAAGATCTAATATTTATGGATTTTCAAAGGGTGGATTTGGAAATTTTAATATAAGGGGAGAAATATTATCTTTATCAAATGAATGTTCAACCGTATATATAAGTGATGATTAAGGATGCACATAAGGAAGATGTAGAGTTACAAAAGAAGTTGAGAAATGTTCCTAAATTCAACTTTGATTGTGATGGAATAATAAGGTTCAAGAACCATGTTTGTATTCCTCTCATAAAATAATTAAAGGATATGTTGGATGAGGCTCATAGTTCTTCATTATCTATTCATCTTGGAAGCACAATGATGTACAGGGACCTGAAAGAGTATTTTTGGTGGGATGTCATGAAAATAGATGTTTCCAAATATGCCTCTCAGTGCTTGGTTTATCGGAAAGTTAAGGCTGAGATATAGAAGTCTAAGGGAATGTTACAACCATTACCCATACTAGAATAGAGATGGTAAAACATCACTATGGAGTTTGTTGTCGGACATCCCAAAACATCTAAATTCCATAATTCTATATGGGTTATAGTTGATCGCCTTACAAAGTCGAAACACTTCATCACTATTAGAGAGGATTTCTCTCTTGATCAGCTTGACATGATATATGTAAAAGAAGTTATAAGATTGCATGGATTACAACATTCCATTATATCCGATCAGGATCCAAGGTTCACCTCAAAGTTCTGGGGAAGTATTCAGGATGCTCTGGATACATAGTAAAGTTTCAACACTGCTTATCATCCTTAGATATGGTTAGTTTGAGAGGATAATTCAAACTTTGGAAGACATGTTGAGAAATTTCTCTATGGATTTCAAAGGTGGTTGGTATCAACACCTACTATTGGTGGAATTTTCTTATAATAATATCTTTCAATCCAGTATTCAGATGGGTCCTTATGAAGCCCTCTATGGAATGAAGTTCAGAACTCCAACTTTCTGGGATGAAGTTGGAGAAATAAATCTATTAGGACCGGATCTTGTTGATGAAATAACAGAAAAGGTCATTTCTATTCAAAAAATCATAAGAGCATCTCAGAGTCGACAACAAATATATGCTAATAACTGAAGAAAAGACCTAGATATTGAAGTGGGTGATAAGGTGTTTCTACGAATATCTCCCTAGAATAGAGTAATGAGATTTGGAAAGAATGGAAAGTTGATTCCTAGGTATATCAGTCCTTTTGAAATTATGGATCATGTTGGGAAGGTAGCTTACCGATTGGTGCTTCCACCGAATATCTCTCAAGTTCATGATGTGTTTTATGTATCTCTCTTGAGAAATTACATACCCAATCCTTCATATGTACTAAGCTTATAAGCTACACCACTGGAGCAAGATCTTTCTTATGAAGAACAGCTGATAGAGATTCTAGATCGTAGCAAAAAAGTTCTACGAAAAAAGACCAATCGCTTGGTTAAAGTTTTATTGAGGAATTACCAATTTGAATAAGATACATGGGAACTTGAGGATATGACGAGGGAGAGGTATCCTCATCTATTTGTTTCCAAGTGACAGATTTCGAGGGTGAAATTCAGTTTAAGGGGGGTAGAATGGAACACCCATATGTTTTTTATGAAATATTTTCTTTAACAATAATATACTTCAATAACTTGCGTTGCCTGAAATCATGAGTTTAAATGAACCAAAAGACTCCCTATGTATTAAATTACAATCATAACCTAGCTATTATATTAGCAAGAATAATTATAACTAACTTATGAAAATGAATTGTGAATTCTTTGGCTATAAATTATTTATGAAAAATATAAATTGTATATTTGTATTTTTGAGTGAATTACTTTTGGTGATGAAATTAATGTGATATATGTTTGTTATATGCTTAATAAAATATTTTTTATATTCATCCAAAGGATATTTTAGTCATAGGATATGAATAAAACCCTATTTGATATATAAAAACCTATTTTTTAAAAAAGATTAATTTTACACCTGTGAATGGTGAACCCCTTTTAAATTAAGATTTTGACACATTAATAATTTCTATATGACAACATAAACATTTTATTTTGAATCAGGATATAAAAAATTTACTTTGGATGAAACACTGATATTTTTCTGATAACTTTCATGTTTTGATGAATAGTAAAAATATGCTAAATTTTAATTGAAAATAATTTTTTCATTGAATTAATTTATATGGTAAAATTATATTATTGAATGGTTTCAAAGTATAAAAAGAATATATTTTTACCATTTAATATAATTTAGGTCATTTGAATTAATTTTACATTAAATTCAGATATAAAAACATTTCTTTCATTTGCAATGTTTTAACTTTAAAAAAAATCATTCTCCCATTCTGACAACGGGATTGATTTTAAATTAATTACTGTAACTTATGTTTTTTTAATTTTTAAAAATGGACTCCATTTTTAGAATCATTAGTTCCAAATTATGTAAATAGGCTACTTTTATTTTTTGGAATTATGAATAGTAATTTGGTAATTATTTTTATTACCATGGTTAATGGTAAATCTGGTAATTAAAGGTAACAATAATATTATAAAATTACCTTAACACCTGTAAAAATCATATTTTATGACTAAATTATACCCTTATCATCTATTTTTAGAAATAGAATCACTTTATGGCCACTTTTCTATGAATATGACATGAATGTAAAAAACTAATGAATGTGACAAAATGTCACAATCTCATTTTATATAAGTATATTAATTTTAATATATGGATAACTAATAGATAATATATAATATATATAGTCTCTAGAAAGATAAAATAATTACCTACATTATAGAAATTTATTTATAATTTTTAGAGATTAAATAATTACCATTAATGATGACACAATAGTGATGTAAAAATTATTTTATTAATAGAAATATCAAATAAATGGTTTTAAAAATATTAAAAGAAATATCATATGATCTAATTAATGTGATCCACAAATATTTTAGGTAAATATGACATGTTAGGAGTGTATTTAATATTTTTTTCGAATTTATCTTCTTTGCGGATTTTTTAAGTCAAATAAATGAATAGTTTCAAAATTGACACTATTGATATTTTGTGAAAATAAAATTTTATTAAATTATTTAAAAATAATTGAAAATATTAAAATTTAAAAGTTGATAATTATAAGATCTAAAATTTCATAAAATATCCATTTATGGTCCATTAACACCATATAAGTAAATATTTATAACCATTAAATATTTAGAATGTTATTACCACAATTAAAATTAAATAGATTAACTAAGTGTCAATTAAAAAAGATATGGTTTAGATTGAAAAACTAAGTAGAACAAAATTTATTCGTTTATTAGATTATAAACCTATATCATCTCATCTTATAAATTTGGACATTTTGTAGGTTTTTGTCTAGGGTTTGATTTTATTTATTGTGTTTCCAAAAGTTTCGCTTACCTCAATTATAAAAGGGAACCTCCTCCCTCACCTATTCAATTCATTTTAAGACTTAAATCTTGGACATACCCTTCCCTTTTTCCTTATCAACTTCCCTATTTTTATTCTAGAGGCTCTAGTCATCTTCAATACCAAATCTAGTGCTTTAAGAAGAGATTTAGAGGGAGCACATCAAGGAAGAGGTAATCTCTTGTAATGATTCTTTCAAACTTATTTCATCTACTACTTCCTCTTAATTCGTTGTTTCATTATAAAGTAATAAAATAATTATCACTTGTATAATTATATGTTATTATAAATAATAAAAAACCCATATTTCACCTTCAATCCATCCTACGAAAAATGAAATCAATATGCGTGTGTACATACGGCTTACGGTCTCTACATCGTGGTGTAATCTGTTTTTCACCAGCACCTTTCTTGGATGGGTATAATTATGGAAATAATAACTATATATGATTATTATAACATGATACTAATTATTAAATATCATACACCATCCACTTCAATACCATTCAACAATTTTGGGAATGATATCATCACTCGTGTGTATGTACGACCTACTGTCTCCACGATGTGATGTGATTCATTTTAAATGATCTTCATTAAACCATGATTATATACATGAATTGAATAAATAAATATGATATATATTATAATAATACCATTATGTAAATTATATAACTATAACTTAAAATAGGAATAAGAACTTATCCGATGAAACATTCATAAGAACATAAAACAGTTAATACCCAAATAATGAGTAACAGTGAAATATTACTAACAAAAGGGTTAAAATATGATAATAAATGTTGTCATAAAAATGATTATGATTTTGTAATAAATAAGTAACATTATTTAAATAATTATACAGGAGGTTCAGATACATACGAATCATATCGGACCTAAGGTAAGGGATAACTTTTCAAATCTCATTTTTATTTGAGATTGTTTATTCGTAAGTATTTACTATGGTATATTTATATTCACCATCCATGGTTCCTAAATATGTATTTAAAAATATTCTTTATATCCCAATATAATTTTAATCATTGGTTAATTTTTACTAAATGGGATGAATGTAATCTTTTGTCGTATTAATTACAAGGTACTTTTTGACTTTTCCGGAAAAAGTTCGAGAAAAATGTTTTTTTAACTTGTACGGTATGAATAGATTTTTATGCTTTCATAATTTCTCATTTACTTGAAGATTCCCCTATAATATTAAAAGTTTATTTTCAAATAAAAATATTTCTTTTAAATTTTTGTGGCATTTTTAGGAAGTAAAACATTTTTAAAGAAGAAAGGATATTTTCCTCCGAAATTAATTTCAAGTGTTTTCTCAAAATTATTTTCCATCTAAGATGAAACTCTTTAAGTAGGGATATATTTATAACTCTATTATTAATATTATTTTATTGTTTGTCATTTAGGAAATACATTTTTTTATATCAATTATGATGGAATGATGTTTAAGAAACCCATTTTATTCCATGGGTTATGTTATGGTGAATGTTTTTTTATGTTTGTGTGGAACACATAAGAATGGTTTAATTATGAGATGTTTGGGACCTATATCTCCATATAATTCATTGGGTATAGAATTATATCTTATGAGATAGAAATGACTATAATGGAAAGTAAATTTGATTCAGTAATATAGGGCTAGAATTAGGAGTGAACTCGGTTCAGCAATAGACTTTGTACGCTATGATGGTCTTGACAATGAGCCTTTACTAATATGAAATGATTTTCTATTCTTATGTGTGCATGACACTAAATTTAATGTCTTATGTTATGAATATTGGTATTACATTTCAATTTTATGATTTATCACATGACATGATATTATGATCTTTAATATGAAGGATAAGATTTTCAAATGTTATGTTCTTATGGCTGAAAGTTAAATTTTTATTAAAGAATAAAGGCAAGAGTCCAAAGAAGAAACAACAAGGATCATGGGGGCCTGAAATGATGAAGGTCAAGAGAATAATCAAGAATATCTTGTTTTTATCTCTTTGGGGTAGATCCAACACTATTATAGATGATAAGGGTCTCACCTTCTCTTGCTTCATGGGCCAGCTTGTCTGCCGCAAAAATCCCTTCATGCCAAACATGGTTGACAGAATCGCCCTAGTTAATGAAGCTCCTGCACATCCAAATGAGGTAGAGAAGTTCCCAAGTAGGTTCAGCCTTCCCTTTGAGATAAATTTCAGTAGAGGCTAAGTCAGTTTCTATGATCTCCACCCTAAGGTTGAAGAGCTTACATAACTTCAGACCAGTGTGCATGGATCTAATCTCCACTCCCACGGAATTGCCCTATCCTTAAAAGGCACTGAAACCTAATAAAACAGATCCAATCATATCCCTAACCAACACTCCACCCCTCATTTGACCATCCATAAAGGATCCATCCACATTGAGCTTCAAAACTCTCCCATGCATGACCATCTCATCTAGTTTCCTTATGTGTTGCTACTTGCGCCCACCAAATTATCCAACCTTGGGTTGATTCTTCTGAAGGATGGTGAGCCCTCACTTCCCCAAAGGGAATTCCCCAACTCTACCACCAAGGAGTGTGTTATGACCCTAATCACACCATGCTATGTTTTGACACCCTCTCTGGCCTTGTTCCTCGCCTCCCATAAGTTCCAGTAAGCCGCTGCCACTGTGATGGCCCAAATTTTCCTTTCAATATCCAAAGATCCTAGGACCTGTATCAAACTTGTGAATGTTTATTGAAAGAAGTTAAAACCACCTATAACGTTCATACATGATTCCATATATCCCCATAGATTCCTATCCCAATCATTGCAGATGAAGAGGTGTTATGTGGTTTCCATTTGCAGGCTGGTGCAGTAATGAAAGAGTGAAGTTATGATAACACCTCGACATTTAATGTTCTCATCTATAGGAATTGCCTGATGCTAAATACGAAATGTCAGAAAATTGATTTTGTTTGGGATCCCTTTGCACCACCGATTTTATGAGAGTTCTTCATGGTCCCTTTGAGCATGCAAGGTGGATCAGTAACTGTAACTTGATAATTTTCCAAATTGTGAAGCCGTGAAGCAACAACGGTCTGGTTAATCCACCAGGATAATGTTGTGGAATATCAGCCTCTACTTAGGACTAAGGATGGCGTTCATAAGGCCTTGGTGGGTACTGGCCTCCCTAAAGGACATGGTCATCACAGGCCAGCCCAGAAAGTGAAGTTTGTTGCCTGCCCAGTTTGCATCCCAGAGATTGATGTCGCCACTCCCGACCAGCCAACAAGAATGGTCTTGCAGGTGAGAAAGATGAAAGAGCATGCACTTGACTAGGTTTGATAGGATCCACCTCTTTTGAGACCATTCCTACCATTTGTCACCATATCTATTGAGAATAAACCTTTCCCATAGTGAGGACCCTTTGATGATTTCCCACACAAGCCTTCCATGCATGGCTTGCATGGTTTCCGTCACGCTGCATAGACTGACACCACCTTCATCAACTGGCTTTTTCATGTGGATCTAGGAAGCCTAGTGGCATCTCCTCAGTTGGTTATAATCCCATAAAAAGGTAGTCATGATGTTTTCAATCCTAGAGAGAGTTCCCTTGGGTGGGTTTATGATTGAGAGAAAATGCATGGGGATCGACATTAGGACACTGTTAATAAGGGTCACCCTGCCTCCGAATGAGAGGAACTTGCTCTTTCAATTTCAAATCTTTCCAGTGATTCAATTGATGGTATCTTCAAAAAGGTTCTTTTTAATTCTCCCATTTGATATCAGCGCACCAAAGTACATCATCGGCATTTGGATTTTTGAGAATCTTAGGATGTCCTGGATAGTACTGCACCTCCTTATCGATCATTTGTTGGAGATGAAAGCCCTTCTCTTTATAGAGTTAAGAAGATGCCCACTAACCTCCCCATAGGTTGTCAAAATTCCATTGAGTTCTTTGAATAACCTGCGCCAGCCATTAGTGAAAATTAAGAAATCATTGGAAAACATTAGATTAGATATATTTTTCTCCATATAATTGGTAAGAAAGGGTTTGATCCTTCCCTCCTCCTGTATCTTATGCAGATTCAAGGAAAGGGATTCATGTATTAAGAGGAACAAGAAGGGAGACAAGGGACCACCCTTCCGCACCCCTCTGACATTTTTGAAAAACCTAAAACTCTTTCCCATGAGATATATTGACAACCTAGGAGATGAGTAGCATCTGAAACATCAGTCACAAAACCATTCCAAGAAGCCGAGTTTCCTCATCACCTGGGTGATGAAGTCCCATTTGAGCATGTCATAAGCTTTGTCCATGTCTGGTTGAATAATGACATTGGACCCCTCCATTTGTTTGTTGATATCTCCCATGAGATCTTTCACAATACTAATTTCCACTTGAATTCCACTACATTTCAAGAATTCGTGCTATTCAGCAGACACAAGTCTTGGAACGAGGAGTCCGAGTCTTCTAGACAGCAAGATGGACATGATTTTGTATGAAAAATTGGAGAGACAAATCGACCTGTATTGGGAGAGATTTATAGGATCCTTGCACTTGGGGATGAGAACCAGCCATGAGGCACACACACAGTGGTTTAGTACATCATTATAGGAATGATTTTGTGATTCCTCTATTTATTTTAATTGGGTGGATTATAACACCTTGATATTTTAGTATTAATTTTCCTTTAAATAAATATTATTTCTAATATTTTATTTCACATGAAAAACTAAACTAAAACAAAACATGTTTAATTTTATTTTGATAAAAAACTACAATGAAAGGTAAGCATTAATACATTATGAGAATGTAATAATAAAATAAAAAAATGATAATATTTAATAAATATATTTTTATTCATCACATATCTTTATTATATAATTCAATTATAAGATTAATTTTTTTTAATATCAATGGATTAGTAAAATTACAATTTTAGAATAAAAATAGTGAATTTTAATTATATTTGGTGAATATTATTTGTTATATAAGTAAAAAATTTTCAAATAATATATTTTTAAAGTGTTCTGTATTTTTAATTACTCTTGATTAATGAACGATTTTAATGAAATTTATTAATAATAAATAGGAAAAGGAATAATTAATATTTTTAAAAATAAATTTTCCTTTAAAATAGTGTTTTATTATATTTTTATCCTCATTTTAAAAGATAAGTTAATAAATTTTACAATTTTAATTTGATAAAATTCACAACTATTTTGGATTCATCATATCAAAATTATCTTAGGATGAATTTTTATGATTTTTATAGAAATATTGATTTTTAGGGGAATAGTTGAAAATATCATTTTTATAAATATCATGACTTTTAAGAAATCATTATGATATAAGCATGACATAAAAATTTTCGAAACCTTTTTTTACTAAACATGTATTTCAAAAATGGGGGTGCAAAACCCATTGGGCGCGGGTCTGTAGCAGTACTGTAGCGTGCTGTAGCAGTGGCGGCGCTGTAGAAACGACGGGTACTGTAGCGGTGGTAGGTCACTATAGCGGCGGAAAGGGCACTGTAGCAGTGGCGGGTACTGTGTGGTATTGTAGCAGGCGGTACTGTAGCAGTACTATTCACAGAAGGGATTTGGGCCAAAAATTTGGGCCTACGAGCCATATAATGGGCTAAATGCCCTCTAGGCCTTCGGGCTATGTAATGGGTTTCCCTCTACCCAGTTAAAAGAGGGTTTTTCTTTACTTTAATAATAAATTAGGCTTCGACCCCAACCTTTAAAAAAACAAATAAAATTATACATCACAAAAAATATTAATTTTAAATTATAATCCTATGTATGACATTTTGGAACCTAAGATATATTTTTTCAAAAACTATTTCTACACATTATATAGTTTTTAATTTAAAATAATTTTTATCACTTGTATAAATTTAATATTTTAAAATTGATCTGATAGTTTAATTATTATCTACAAATTAGGTAATAAGGTAAATTTAATTTTAAGACAAAAAAATAAGTTATCAAGTTTAAAAAATGAGTTTCCCCGGAAAAAGTACATTATGGTAAAAAGTTAAATTTAGGGGAAAATGACTAAAATATCTCAAAACTTATCCCTTATATAACACCCTATGTTTTAAAAAAATCTAAAAAATTAACTTTCTTTGA
Source organism: Viscum album (assembly GCA_963277665.1). Classification (NCBI taxonomy): domain Eukaryota; kingdom Viridiplantae; phylum Streptophyta; class Magnoliopsida; order Santalales; family Viscaceae; genus Viscum; species Viscum album. The sequence goes on along the minus strand of OY728167.1, from coordinate 728,555,422 downwards.
TATCTCCCATTACATGCACCACTGAGTTTTTGCAAACCACAATATACTCTTAATATCAGTATTCAAATATGATTGTTATAACCTAGCCTTTAAATATTGCAGCATTAATAGGAATAACCAAATTTTAAAAAAATTGTATAATGGTTTTATATAAATAAATCACATATATATATAGGTAAATATTTTCAATATAGTCTTCATATGTTTTAAAAATACTATTATCTCAAAAAATGTTTTTATTTATTTTTGGGAAAAAATAATTAAATTATTTTTTTACATTTTTATTAAATTTATTTGAAAAAATAAACATCATTTTAAAAATCTACATTAAATAATTATCTTTCGTTTAATTTTTGAGAATTTTCAGCAAATATTTAATTTTCAGTGAATAGTAAAAAGTTCTGGTTTTTATAAAAATCTATATTTTTGTTTAAATCATTTACAATATCAATATTATTTTAAGTTGGTTTTAAAATTAAAATAAATACAATTATATATTAATTTATCCAATTTACTTCATTTTATTCAATTTCATATTGAATATTGATATAGAAACTTTCTATACTTACGAAAAATATTTCTTGTGAAAAGCACTTTTTCATCGCGTCGGGGAGTTTTATTTAAAATTAAATTATACCACTTATGTGAATTGAATTTGATTAAATTTATTCCATATTTTTAATTAAAATAATTTATATAATATAATACATTCAAATTATTTTTTTTCCTAACAAATATTAAAAATAGTAAAAATATTAACTACAACAATTAAGGTTAAAACAAGGTTTTGCGTGTTAATTGCACATGTGTTAAAAATAGTTCCAAATACACATAAGATCATTATTTTAAAAAATTAATATTTAGAATAATTGGGTCAGTATTATCTTATAAGTCTCATTTCAATTTTATTATTAATGGATAAATTACCTAGGTAAATAAAATGAGACTAGTTAATATGGTGAAAAATAAAATGTAAAAAGTGAGTAAACTTAAAGATTAAGGAAAAACATGTTTAAACAAGTTTATTTTTTTTTGGTGGAGGTTTTTATCAACCATATAATCCCTAAAATATTTTATTTATCAAATTTTTGTCACATGAAATGAGAGTGACTTCCCATTAATGATTAGTTTTGGGTATTTTAAAAAATATCACTCCTCCACAATTATAAAATGGGGCCTCCTCCCCTCACTCATTCAAACCTCATAATCCATTTGGATCAATTAAACCCTACAAAAATACCTCACCAACATCCTTATCCATATTCTAGATCTTCTTTTCTTTCTATAGGTCCAAATCTAGGGTCCTTAATAAAAGATCCAAATGTGGTTGTTCTAAGCGAAGGTAATTGTCTTCACTAAGATATTTCTTTTGACTTCTTCTCTTACCACCTCAATTGATTTCATAATAATTCCAATATAATAACACCAGTGTGTACCATATAATTATATTTTATTATATTTATGGTATAACATACATATATATCCTCTTCCATTAAATGAGAAACAGAACCGTCGATCGTCTCTATGGAAGACTACCACCTCACGAGCTAATGTAATTCATTTTCTTTCAAATCCTCCCAGTGGATATGATTAAGAATTTAAATTATATATATATATATATTATATTATTAACATTATTATACTTCAATAATTATAAAATCATATATACCTTCTTAGTTTTCATTCTATGGAAATATGATAATGTTTTTTGCGTGTAGAGTGGACCACTGCCTCGTGAAGTGAAGTGATTCATTTTTTACTTATTCTTAACATGGAATGTAATAAGAAAAAATATAATGAATATATTTGATATATATGAAATAAAATTTACTCTGTAAATATGATATATTATTTACCTTCATTTCATTCCATCTTTCAATTAGATTGAAATGACGTTCATGTGTACGTACATCTTACCATCTCCATGAACATTATAATTCATTTTATATATATAACTATTATGGATCACTATAAATACTTATATAATGAATATATATGATATTTTTATCATTATTAACATTTTGGATATGATATAACCTTGATAAAAATAAAAGGACTGAAAATACCAAACCAATACATACATGAAAAACGAAGTAGTTTTTACCTGAAGCATAATTTTAACACGGAATTGTTAATAAATGTGTAATTAAAATTCATAATTAAATCCTATATTGTATAATATATATGATTATGGTTATTAAATACATTTATAATAAATATATATTTATTATATAGGAATTTTTAATGTGTATGAATAAATTCAAGACTTTGGGTAAAGAAATTTTGTCTTGAATTGTCTTCTTTTGAACATATGTTTTGTTACACACCTATATTATTTTATGAGGTTCATGTAAAGACACTTCAAAATTTTATATATCCTCCTCCAATGGCCTGAAGGCCTTAATTTTTTTATTATATGATAAGACCCCATTTTAAGGGATTAAGGGGGTAGAAACCCAATGACATCATGGATATAGGACAATCACACTCGAAAGAAGAAAGTGTAAAAACCCGGATGACATCACTGAACTTCTCCTCCCGAGCATTTGAAAGAATCTCTTCACCATTGCAAGGTAATTTGGCAAGCAAGTGTCCTGAGTCAAAGCTCGGGCCCGATCCGATAGCTGGTGTCATACCCTCTTAAACAACCAAATCCAAAAAACACTGCAAGATGAACTGTTGGCTCTAGAACCTCTTTTGGAGTCAATTCATGAAGTCAAGTCTGGATCATAAACTTCCAACCTTAGAAAAACAAAACATTCAAGAAAACACCTACCACCATTCCAACTCAACCAATGCAATCCAACAACCAATTCCAATTTATAAAGTCACCAATTCAAGGGAAGAAAACCATCACCTGACATTTTATATCTATAATTTCATTATTATCATGATATTTATTGTTTCATTTAATTTTATTCTTTCAGGGGGATATTATTCTAAAATTACCAAAGTCGTAAGGGGATTTTTTTCTCACTTTAATTTCCATGGGACACATGCCATATTCACCACTTATTTCTTTTTCATGGTGTATATTCTTCCCATGAATGTATTTTATATTATTATTATGGAAATTATTGGGTTTTTTTATCCATATATGTTTATTTCTTTCATGGGGCTTATGATTCAAAAATTACCAAAGTGGTAAAGGATTTATGTTTTAATCCCATTGTTTATGATTATGTTTCTGATTATAAAATCTCATGATATACTTATTATAAAATAGATGAATTTTGAATAATATGTTTATTTCATGAAAATATATTTTTTTAATTTATTTTCCTCCCTTTATGTACTCAAGATTCTAAAATAATGTTTTTAATAAAAATTGAATTCATTCCACTCTTCGGCCTAAAATCATTTTTCTTTCATGTCTATGTTTTTTTAAGAATTAAAGAACATTTTTACTCATAGAAAATGATTATATAATGAAATTTTACCCATGTTTTAATTTTTTATAATTTTTTTAAAGGAATCTTCTTGTCGTTTTCTCATACATTGTACTTTTGACTTTTTACAAAAAATAGAAGCATTATTTATTTTAACATGCATGGACTGAAGGATATTTTATGTCATCATGATATCTCAATAATTTAAAGATTACTTTATAATGTTTCAAATTTATTTCAAATGAAAATATTTTATTTAATATTATGAATTTTATTTTATTTTAAAGAAGTTATTTCAAATATAAATGAATATTTTCCTAAAGAAATGTTCCAATTGATATTTCGAAATAATTTTCCATCTAAAATGAAATAATTTTATATTAATTAAGATTTACTATGGATATTATAAAATGATATTATCCTTATTCTTTATTTGGATGGTTTATATTTATGATTACAAGATTTTTATGAGACCTAATTATTTTTCAGGGGTTATGTTATGATGAATTGATAAAATGATTATTGAACCATTTTATTTTCAAATGGTTAAGATCAAATTAAATATATATATATATATAAATTAAATTTCATGGATTCTGATATGATGAATATTTTGTGATTTTTTGGTACCTAAATGTTTGTATTATGTAATGGGTGAGTCCTATATCTCCCTCCAATACACCAGGTAATGATTGATGTCTCTCAAGATAAACAATACTAGAATTGAGAGTGAACCTAGTTTAGTAATGGACTTTAAAATGATAGTCTTGGGGGTGGAACTTTACTACTATGATGGTTTGGGGAGTAAACCCATTTCAATATGATAGTTTTTTAAATGATACTTTAATACTAAGGAAATGATTTTCTACTCATATGTGTAAGCCAAAATTCTATGTCTTATGACAATGTTATGCTTCCATGGCTTATGTTCTTTGTTTATTTTGTGATTCATGTCATATTAATAGCCATGATTTATGACATGACTCAAGTTTATGATCTATGATATTAATTTTATAGTTTATAAATTCTTTTCTCGTGTTCACCACCCTTATGCTCATTTTATATTGTTATCTCCCTTGTTTACCCTTACTGAGCATTTAAACTCACCCTTTATTATGTTTACTTTCCCTAGGTTATAAAGAAATGTATTATGTATGATATGGATAATAAGGGTGTTATTCATGAAGAGATTAGTAGGATATGATGTAGTTCACTTATGAACCAGTTGTATATGTATCCATATTTCCAAATACACTAGACCAAAACTATTATAGAATGGATCGTTATGTTATATAATGAATATTCATCTATTAAGATGTAATATCTATGTATAAGAAGTTTGGGTATTTACATTTGGTATCAGAGAAAATATTTTGTTAACCTTTTGAAATTATGATGAGAAAAATTTAGGGAGATCCATAGGGATATTTCTAATGATATGTCTAAGGATAAGTATATGGATAAGTCCTGGTATAAGAAAATTTCCTTGGATTTTGGTGAAGCATAGAGAGTTTGGTTTCTATGAAATTAAATCCCTATTTGTATAATACAAGTGGATGTGTCTCTATCCCAGTTGTACCTAGGGTTAATAACTCTAAAAAGAGTGCATTGGGTTGGACTTGATTGTCACTTGGTGCATGATAATAGGATATGTTGCACACCTTATTTTACACACCCATGGATATGTTTTGGAAATTCACAAGCACTTTAGGAACCATCGTGAAGGATTTGAATAGATTATGAAGATGAATGAACTAGATTAAACCTAAGGCTTCATATATTTAAATTAAAGTGTCTTGATTTAGAAATCATATGAATATTTTTTCATGATTAATCATTCAGATCAAGGATTTATGATGCTCGTGCTATCCATTTTTGTTTTAGCATGGGACTAAAGATTAAATGATGAAGTTGAAGTAGTAATAGGTATGATCAAAAGTTTAATACTCTATTTTAGCTTAGTTATATTAATTCTTCTATATCAAGAAAATTATCAAAGAATAATAATTCATATATTCAACAATTAGGTGTTGAATTAGTAGTGAAAACCCATAATGGAATAATGATCACATCTCAAGTCTATGATTCTTCTTCGGTTGATGTTTTTGGGAATTTGCTTTTTGCGCACCTCGTTATTCTCCATCTAGTTGAATTTAATGTTATATTAGTCATGAATTGGATTTATATACATAAAAACCCCATGAATTGTAAAGGAAAGGATGTCACATTTGACATTCCAAACCAACCTATGACCATATATCAGTGTGATGATAAATATGAACTTCTGATGTAAATCATATCCATTGTATGGGTCTTGATTTATATTCAAAAAATGGATGTTTATCCCATATGGTTATGGAGAAAATAAACATCGATGATATTCCTATTTTATGGTATTTTGTTGATGCCTTTCTGAAAGAATTAACTAGTCCTTCATCGAAACATGATGTTGAGTTCTCAATAGAACTAATACATAGTTCTACGTCTATTTTAAAGAATCCCTAAAGAATGGACCTGATTGAGTTATTGGAATTGAATAATAAAATCTAGGAGAATCTTGACAAGGTATTCATTCAGAAAAGTGTGTCACTAAGTGGTTCACCTATTGTTTTTGTTAAAAATAAATATTGATATATAAAACTATTTATTGATTATCGAGATCTAAATAAGATCTAAATAAATAATAAGTATCATATACCCCATATTGATTACTTATTTGATAAATTTCAAGGAGCTCAGTTCTTTTACAGTATTGAACTTTTTTCTAGATATCATCTACTGAGGTTCAAGGAGGATGATATACCTAGGGAAACATTCTATATAAGTAATGGACACTTTGAGTATATAGTGATGTCATTCTATCTTACTAATTCCCCTACTATATTCAATTCATTGATGAATAGAGTATTTAGATACTATCTTGATCATTTTTTGGTATTATTTATATGAAATATTATAATTTATTCAAAGACCAAGGAAGAGAATGAAGATCACTTTATAATTATACTAAAGAACCTAAATAATACTAAAATGTATGAAAAAATTACAATCTGTGATTTTTGGCTACAAAGGGTTTCATTTTTGGTTCATATAATCTTAATAGAGGGTATATTAGTGGATCCATCGAAGACAAAAGTTATTAAATGTTGGCCCAGACCAACCATTGGGACTGATATCCAAATATTTCTTGGTTTGGATGTATATTATCGATGGTTTGTGAATAATTTTCTGTGGCTATCTAATCCACTCACCAAGTTAACTCAGAAGGGAGCCAAGTTCATCTGGATAGATGAATGTGAGGAAAATTTAAAGGAGTTAAAGATAATTTAGTTAGATCACCATTGATTACAATACCCTATAGTTAATAAAGGTTTATAATCTATAAATACACATCCATGAATGGATTAGGATGTGTTCTCATTCATAATGACATAGTTATAGCTTATGCCTCATAATAATTTAAGGTTCATGAGAAAAAATACCTAACTCATGATTAAAAGTTATTTGTGGTGATTTTTTTTAAAGATAGGGTGGAATTATCTTTATAGATAAATTTTTTATCGATATACATATCACAATATTTTAAATTATATATTCACACAGAAAGAGTTGAACATGTTCTTGAGTAGATGGTTGGAGCCGATTAAATATTATGATTACTCAATACATTAAAAACCTGGGAAAATGACCAAGTTAGCTAATTCATTATGTCAAAAAGGATAATTCTAGATTATCTCTGATTATTATCTACAAATAAACAATATTTATGGATTTTAAAAGGTTGGATATGGAAATCGTGAAGGAAGGTAGAAATCTTATCTTTCTCAGATAAGTGTCCAACCATCAATCCATGTAAGGATAAAAGTGTCATAGAAGTTTGATGTGTAGATTTAAAAGAGGGTGGAAAATATTCCTAATTTCAACAATGATTGTTATGGAATGATAAGGTTCAGGAACTGTCTATGTGTTCCATCCATTTCAAATTTTGAGAATGGGTTGTTAGAGGAATCTCATAGTTTATGATTTTCTATTCATCTAGGAAGTAAAAAGATGTATAGATATTTGAAATATTGTTTTTGGTAGGATGGAATGAAGAGAGGGATTGTATATTTTTTATCTCATTGAATGGTATGTAAGAAATTTAAGGTTGTGAGAAAAAATTATAAGTGGATGTCAAAACCATAACCCATACCAGAATGTAAATAGGAAAACATTACCATGGATTTTGTGTTGGGACTTCCCAAAACATCTAAAGGGAACAACTATATATGGTATATAGTTGATCATATTAAAAATAAAACACACTTAATTACTATGAGAGAAGATTTTTATTTTGATCATCATTCCAGGATATAAATTAAAAGGTGGTAAGGTTCCATGGAGTACCACATTCTATTGTATCTGATCAAGATATTAGGTTTAACTCGAAGTTCTGGTAATTTCTTTATCATTACCTTGATATTGAATTGAGTTTTAGTACTGTGTATCATCCTAATAAATATTTTCAATATGAGAGAACAATTAATATGATAGATGATATGTTGATATCTTCTTCAGTGGATTTCAAAGGTGGTTCGGATCATCAACATCCTCTAGATGATTTTTCTTACAATAATAACTTTCACTCAATAATTCAGATGGATAGTTATGAAAACATCTATGGAAATAATTATAGAACTCTAAATTTATAGGATGAGGTTATAGAAATAAAGTTATTGGGACTTGATCTAGCTAAAGATATGGCGGTGAAAGTCAAATAAATTCAACAGCACATTAAAACATCTCAGAGTTAACAGAAACAATATGCTAAAAATCATCGACAAAATCTGGAATTTTATATTGTTGAGAAGTTTTTTAAGTGAATTTATATATAGAAGAAGTTTATTAGATTTGGGAAGAAAGGAAAACTGATCCCTAAGTATATTATCCATTTCAATATTCTGGATTTATTAGGGATGGTTTCTTAGTGATTAGTGATTCCACAGAACCTCTTTCAAGTCTAAGAGTTGTTCCGTGTATCTCTCATGAGAAAGTACATAACTAATCCTAGAAATATTCTAAACTCAAAGGTCATACTTCATGAGAAATATATTTCTTGTAAGGAACAATGCTATTTATTCAAGAGCATAGAGATAAAGTTCCATGAAATAAGACCACTTACCTAGTTAAAGTTTTGTAGTGAAAACACCAATTTGAAGAAGCTATATGGGAACTTGAGGATATTATGAGGAAAAATTAACCACATTTGTTATATTAGAGTGATGAATTTCAAGTTTTAAATTCATTTTAAGCGGGTTAGAATCTAACACAATGAGTTTTTATAAAATATGTTTTTTAATAAATTAAATTTGATTGATAGCCTATGTTACATGAAATATTGAGTTATAATGAATAGCAATATACTATTATTATTAGTATTTAAACATTAGTGTTGTAACCTAGATGTTAAACACGATAGTATGAATAGGAATAAACACATTTTAAAAACCATGAATAGTGGTTTTATTTAAAGAAATCATATTGATAATACTTAATTTTTAGTAAATCATTATATATTTCAGAAATAATATTTTCTCAAAAAATGTTTTTATTGATTTTTTTGAAAAATAATAAAAGTATTTTTTACCACTTTTAGAAATTTTATTTGAAAAAAAACTTCATTTTTTAAAAAAATCTACATATCAAGTGGATGGCCAACATTGTTCCAGTCAGAATTAAGAACGAAGAGATCAAAGTCTGTATCAACTTCTAGGATCTCAACCACCGCTATCTAAAGGATGATTTTCCACTTCCAATGATAGAGTTAGTGATTTATGATATAGTTAGGTTCTAGGATCTCTCATTCATAGATGGATACTCTTTATACAATCAAATATGGATGGCCCCTAAATATGATGATTCGACTACCTTCAGAGCGTAACAAGGGACCTTTTTCTATTAGGTAATGCCTTTCGTCCTGAAGAATACAGGAGCCACTTATCAACGAGCCATGCACCAAATATTTAAACCGGTCCATGGGATGCTAGTGGAATGCTATATGGAAGTCTTGGTACTTAAATATAGCCATTATCATAAACATATTAGAGATATTGAGAAAGTTTTCAGCTCTCTCCACACCTAGAATTTGAATATGAACCCTTTAAAGCGTGCTTTCAGGGTTACATCTGGGATGTTTCTTAGCTTCATCATCAGATATAGAGTCATCAAGATCAACCCAAATAATATCAAGGCCATCATCAATATGCCTCCCTCGAGAAACCTTTGGGAACTCTATGGTCTCTAAGGATACCTAGACTATATACACCGATTCATCGTGAATCAGCTAAGAAAGTGTAATCCATTTTCCAAGATCATGAAAAAAGGTACCATCTACCAATGGGATGAAGAGTGTTATAACACCTTCGAGGAAATCAAGAATTGTCTATTAAATACTTTGTAACTAATTCTAACCATCTCAAGGAAGCCTTTAGACCTTTATGTGACTGATCTGGAATGATCCCTCGATTCCCATATCACCCAGAAGAGAAATTAAGGTAGGGATAACAGTTTATACTATATCAGTTTCATGCTCCTAAACCCAGAGGCTAGATACAACCCTGTTTAGAAAAGTTTCCTTAAACCAATTTTCATAGTGTAGACGTTGTGGCATTATTTGTAGCATCACGAGATATAGTTGGTGTCCCATGTGGAACTGCTAAATTATATCCCGAATCACCCAATGTTTATGGGATGACTAGAATTCTGGGTGGTGATCCTTCAGGAGTTATACATTAGGATCATCCCACAAAAATATTTCAATGGTCAAGTGATGGTATACTTATTAGCTACTCATATTTTCCCTAAATAATTGTCTTTGGATAAAGACTTCCCCTACGAGGCCATCCTCTTAGTGAACCATGCTATACCGTGTTGGAAGATGAATTTTTATGGTTCCTCATGGATCCCAACTGATATAAGGATAAATAATATCAAGCTCAATAGAGTAGGCATGGGAATCATCTTTATCACCCCTGAATGGGTTTTTCTACCCTACTCATTCCTACTGCCATAAGGTTACACCAACAATGATGAAGAGTATCAGGATCCAATTACTGGTCTTCATCTAGCTCTCAAGATTAACATCCCCCATTTTCATGTGAAAGGAGACTTAGAGTTAGTCATCAAAAAGATCAATGGTGACTATATATCCAAGAATTCAGAGCATGTTACTCTTCTAGAGTGCACTAACTAGTTTATAGACTAGTTTTTTTCTCAGTCTGAGGTCACTCATGTTCCCCAACCATATAATGGATGAGTCGATGCCTTGACTATTATAGCATCCTATATTTCATATCCTAGCCAAGATGACTTGTTCATTCATATCAATCATTAGAGATCCATTACTACCATCATCTGAGGTGATGATGATGGATAGTAGTTAAAATAGTTGGTCATCGATGCTTCTACATCAGGACCTCCATATTCTCTCAAAGTAAAAGAAACGTCCAATTTTACAAACCCTTTTTTTTTATTATCTCCATCATGGTATCCTCCCTCTAGAAAGAGCTAAAAATGAGAGAATCTATCATTGTTTAGAATAAGTCACCCTCTTTATTGGGAATAACCTTGAGAAAACTCTCTATAGATGTGGGTTTTATGGAATTCTCCTTCGTTGCATCCAAGTAGATGATATTCCACTTGTTATGTAGGAAGTTCATGGTGCGTCATGTGGATCTCATTAGATATGATTGAATCTATCCCACTATATTCATAGGTTGGGATACTTCTGGCCCACCATGGTCCACAACAACATCGATTACACCAAGATGGGTCATTTTTGTTAGATTCATGCCAATTTTGTGCATCGACCACCCTATCCACTCCATACTACCAAGTAAACATGAACCTTAGTAGTTTGGGGACTCAATGTCATGGGAACCTATCCACAAGTAAGACCTCTCCAACGGAGGTTCATTAGGACTGTGATGTATTTCTTCTCCAAGTGGGAAGAAGTGGTTTCTATTAAAGAATTAAAGTCCATATCAGTGATCAAATTCATGAACTCCCACATCATCCACCAATTCGGAGTTACTCATTCCATTATTTCTAAAAACAACACCAACTTCCGAGTTTTTGAGATAAAAATATTTTAAACCAAGTACAATATCCAATATAACCATACTTCCTGCCATCACATGTAGGTGAATTGATAGATCGAGGAATTAAAAAAAACCTCTCTAACATTATTCAGAAGATGGTGGGCCAGAGGAAAAATATTTGGTCGGAAAAGATCCCCAATGCCCTCTTGGATTATCTAATGATAACTCGAAATTCCCCCCAGGTGACTCCATATTCTCTGGTGTACAGTACAGATGCAGTCCTTCCTATTGAAATTTATTTTCCATCTCTATGAAAAACTATCTATGATCAGAAGACACCAAACAAAATGTTATAATCCCATCTATATGAGCTGGAAGCCCTCAAATACAATAAGCTCTAGGACTTTCACAATTTGTAGAGGCACCAGAATAAGATATCAAGAGCGTTAAACAAGAAAAGTTTTCTCATATCCTTCCTCCAAGGTGACATGGTACTGGCCCTTAGAATAAAAATGATCCCTATAATAATACTTCCAATGTTGGAGCCCAATTGGGAAGGACCTTACATAATTCCCATGGTCTATTCCAATGGTGTGTACTCTTTGATCACCATAGAAAATGATCGCATTACTAATCCTACCAATTCCAAGATTATTATGCAGTACTTCATGTGAGGATCCACTATCATCCTAGTTTTGTGAAGTTAAACTATTTAAAACCTATCTTCCTTGCTGAATTTCATTAAACTACTCAACACCAATCGTCCTAGTTTCATGATGTTAAACTGTGTAACACCTATCATCCTATTTTCATGATGTTAAACTATATAACACCTATTTTCCTAATTGCATGATGTTAAACAACTTAACACATATCATCCTAGTTGTATGATATTAAACTTTTTAACATCTATCATCTTAGTTATATGGTGTTAAACTATATAACACCTATCATACTAGTAGCATGATATTAAAATTTGTAACACATATCGTTATAATTTAATGATGTTAAACTATGAAACACCTAACATCCTAGTTTCATGATGTTAAACTACATAACAACCATTTTCTTAGTTTCATGAAATTAAATTTTTTAACACCTAACATCCCAGTTTTCGGAGAGTAAACTACATAACAACTAGCATCCAAGTTTCATGATGATAAACCTTATAACACCTATCATCCTAGATGAATGATGGTAAACTATGTAACACCTATCATCCCAGTTTCATGTCATTAAACTACGTAAAACATATCTTTCAAGTTGCATGACATTAAACTATACACCCATCATCATTCTCGCCAAATGACATTAAAATGTTTGTCTAAGTCTGGGTCACATGAAATTAAATTGTGTTCTTAGTCCATGCAACATGACTTTAAACTGTATGCATGGGTCTGAGCTCTATGACCTTAAACTAGGAATCATAGACCAAGAATCATGGCTTTAAACTATGTGTGAGACTTCTTGGGAAAATTTGGCTTGGAACCAAGCTTCTTTGGCCCTCATTCACATTAGATTTGTTACTCCTCCACAACGCATACACCCATTTTGGGAAGCCACCTTTCCTATGTCTAAACTATATGACCTTAAAATGGGAGCCCAAGTCCAAATATCATGACTTCAAACTTCATGAAATCCTCCTCAGGAATTTGTATGTGGTATGTGGGCCTCTCTGGTCCTCATTCAGGTTGGTTTTTCCATCCCACCATGTTGAACATATTCCTTTTAGATTTATCATCTTGTGGTTCATACAACATGGCCTTAAACAATTTTCAAGGGTCCAGACTCTATTACCTTAAACTAGGAGTCCAAGTCCAAACATCGTGACTTTAAAGTGTATGTGTGAATCTCCCTAGGAATTTGTTTTTCAATCAATCCTAATTGTTCCTCATTCACATAGAGTTACTTATATTGTGCCTCACATATCCCTTTTGGTTGATATGTTCCCCTCACTATTGGTTGGATTCTCTCTGGGTTGTTCCATGTGTAATTAGGCCTATTTGGTCTTCGTTAACATCACCACACTACACATTCCTATTAAGATATTCCACCCATTATGTTATGGGCTCTATAAACTAAAACTAGGAGTTAACGTCCTCAACACATGATGGTAAACTCTAATCCCACCCCATGGTTTGAACATGGGATGCCTCGTGATAATCATTGGATTCTTCACTTCCCTCATAAGGTAGAATTTTCCTCAGTCTTGGTATCTCACACCCCTATGTTTCTAAAACTATGTGGGGATATATTCCCATCCTTATAGGAAAAAAAGTGATGCCTTGGCATTTTATCTTCATACTCATCCAAAAAAAACATCAAAATTTCAGCCCTTTTTCCTCAATCATGGTCTATGAATTACAACCTTAAACTATAAAAAATATATTTCAAGGTGTCTATGTGATACATTATCCTCTTTACCCTCATTTTTGAGGGCTTATGCCTCTCCCATTCCAAACATATGCCTAAAAAATTGACCTTTCCCAGTCCATATGTCAAAACTTTAAACTGATTATCCCTTTGGTCCAAACTGTATGACTTTAAACTATGCCCAATCAGTATCAGGAACTATTCTCACGGTGAAGAGCCTCCTTCACTGATTCATGTCAGGTTTTAACTCTTGTACCATATAAACATCCTTGGATACCCCTTTTTCCATGGTCCAAACCGTATAACCTTGTATTATGCCGACCCACTTCCATAACAACATGTTCTTTGATTCATATCCTTATGGTATATGTAGCGACGTCCATAAATTTTATATTTGGTCCCAATAACAAATTCATAAAATCCTTTATCCCCCTTGGCCTTATCATTAGTCCAAAATCCACTTCCATAAATTGAGAACATATAGTCCAAGCATCATAACTCTAAATTGTATGTGAGTACTATATGGAATAAGTAGTGTGGTGAGATCCTCTTTGGTCCTCATTCATGTTAGTATTTTACTCTGTCGTGCTATAAATATCAAATTGAGACACCCACACATCATCCAAGATTCAAGACTCCAAAGTAATTTCCATAATATGTTCTAGGAAACACGACCTTAAACAATTTGCAGTATGTCCAATCATTGTGACCTTAAACTATTTGAAACCCCTATAGACCGATTTTTAAGACATGAAACTACATATCCTAACATCCCAAATGCACAACATTAAACTAAAATTATACCCTGTATAAAATTAGGATTCCAATTAATATGGGATGATTCCTACCCCATGCTCTAAACGTGGGATACCTCATGATAACCATGAGATTCTTCAATTACCTCATCAGATAGGATCACCCTTACTAACATTGGTCTCTCACCACATTACATTTCTAGAAATACATATGTATTTATTCTCATCCCTATGGGATACGTACCGACACTTGGGCTTCTCTTATCTATGACCAACTGTGAATTTATTCCCCCTATGGCCCCTTGGAACCTATTTTAGTTCTCCTTAAGGTGTGTATATGGTACACGGGCATCCCTAGTCCTCATTCACATTATTTTCTTCCTATTGTGTTCCATGTGTGTACCCTTAGAGTAAAAATTTCCCCTTTTGGTCTAAGATACATGACTTTAAACTATTTTTCATGGTCTAGGCCATACGACCTTAAACTATATGTAATTTCTTGGTCACATGATGTTAAATTGTGAGACACATCATGATCACATGATGTTATATTTTACCATGCATCGTACTCAACGTATGACATTAAACAATGTTTCTATCATCCACATTGCACGATATTAAACTACAAGGAATCCTAGACCCTCACCTGATAATCCATCTCCTTCGTTGTTGTCAATCTACTGCATTGTTCAAATTTTCAGCTGTTTCTCATCATTTGAGATAATTCTCCCCTGGAATATGGGATTGATCTTTGTTCAGACCAATATTCTTACACCAATGTGCTCCAATCCACAGTGGAATAATTCTAAGAGTGTTGGAATCCATTTGAACATTCCATCACTTCATTCTCATGATTTGTGATCCCCTTATTTGGATCATTATCCTCTTCCATGTCCGAAGGGACCCCTTAACAACTTGATGTCATCTGATTTTGGCACACCTACTGTCTTGGTCCAACATCCTTTAATACTTTGTATGACATTCCAAGACAGATTCCATGTTTCAAACATGGTCAGTGGTCAACCTTTGTTTGTTCTTATTCCAAGCTAATGGAATAGATTCTATGTTATGAAAAAGGTCAGTAGGTAACCTGTATCACCATTCCACTCCCCTTATAGTACATATTTTAGTGTGATTCACAATTCCCATTCCCACATAGCTCATTTTAATTTCAACTCCCCTAGTGTTATCCCATTTATGTATTAGAATGATTTGGAAAAGCATGTCAGTTGTTCCAAGATCCTTATTCTCTAGCCATAACCTCTCTCATCTCGGACACTCTTAGTGGCCAGTTAATAGTAACAGACCCTGAGTTCCTGATGATTTCCTGGTACTCTCATATAATGAACAATCACATGGTCTTTACTTGTTTATCACATCAGTCATGAACCATGTGATCTTAGGGACTAGTTGTTGGTTGTCTAAAAAATATTATCAAAATAAGAAAATTAAGGAAGTAAATATGTTCAGTCATGAAAATTATGCAATTCCAAAATTTTAATGGGTTATACCCATGATGAATCCTCCCTATAGAAAAATGTGCCTCTGTGGATCTGCCTCAATGATTGAGTGCTTAGGTTCAACCAGCCTCCTCTGAGGGGCCTCGAAGACCCAATGACATGTTTCTAAATCATTTTTATCTTCATCACACTTGAATAAAAACATATTTGGCCCTAAAATGCAATTGGTCCTATTTCACCTAGAACTCAACCTCTCCTTTCTTCATATTATCCTCCTTGGCCTCAAATGCTACCAGTTGAGCCCGAAAGATGCTAGTGATCTTATCCTTAAGTAGCAGTAGCCATCGTATTCTCCTAAACTAGACCCTCTAGATATTAAATCTCTTTTCCATCATTTTAAGTTATTGAAATTCCATGAACACCCACTCAATGATGAAGTCTCAGCCCAATGTATGAAGGGTGAGGGAATCCACCCCACTGGTACCTAGACTAGATAACCAATGCCAAAGAGATCCCACCAATTGTGGCAGTTCAGATATCCAAATGTGGGTGATGAAGTTCTGCACATTCCTCTACGCCTTTCAATGAATAGCTTGGTTATCTTTAGAGACCTCTGGGATAAAATCCTCAAAATATTCAAGTGGAATAGGCTCATGAAGAGTAAATACCACCAATATATTTTTGGATGGATACTCCATGTGATGGTCTTTTAATGTGAGTGGATAAAGAATGGTTCTGTCTGTAGGCACGAGCAGTATAATGATTATACAAGTGAACATGTCCTCATCATCCTCTCCACCTTTGAAAAAATCCTCTACTGCACCTTGCGGTATCACTGATGAGGGTGCTCCCACCCCATATTTTTCTCCCGCAGCCTCCACTGGTGGAAATTATAGAGAAGTCATAGCCAATGCGGCCTCCTCAGTTGTCTTAGTCACTGATGTCATCGACACTCCCCCCATCAAAATTTCAACCCCATCAGTTGCTTGTGGTATCACTAATGCCACAACTCTTTTAGCCCTCCTGGTTGTGAGCCCTGAATTGGCCCCTTCTATAGAGGGAATGGTATCCAAAATCCTCTAAATTGGATCCTCTATAGCTTGACCAACCACAATGGCCTCTCCATCCCTTTCTTCTAGGATTACAGTATCTGATATCGCCACCTCGGCCTTGGGAATAGCTAACACAAGTGTTGGCGTTGGTGGTTGGGTTATGAGAACCGTTTGAACTTCCATTCCAAAATATGTTATCCAATAATAGGAAGGAAAATAAAAGATTCAAATATATAGAGGAAGAAAGAGCTTACATGAATTTTATACTCTAGTGAGAAGCTCTTAAAGATTCACAGGTAGTCCCCCGAGAAAAGTCACCTATGTGGATGTTCCCTCAGTTTTAGGAACCAATGTTTGACTACTCGAAGCTATGGAATCAGGATGGGAACCCAAACTCAGCCCTTTAGGTGTTGAGGTCTTGTCATCCTCCTTTTTTGGTCCATCTCGAAACTCCCCCTCCTCTGTGCTTGATTCCTATTCAAGTGAAAAAAAAGAGTTAGAAAAAAATTCTAAGGGGAAGGCTATTCTAATATTTACCCAGTCGGTAGTGATGATTACTCATATAGGGGAGCCTAAATGAGATTCAAATCACCAAGACTCATCCGAATCTTTGGGAAAATGATAACACACAACCATTTTAGCTACTGACAGTTTAAGGGGAGATGTCTTGTCTAGAAACTCCTCCACTCGTCCAGTCAGGGGATACACATTGACTTGGGAATTCACCATGTATAACAACTCTACCATGTACCACTCCCCATCATCCCAAGACACTTGGAAACTATCCTTGGCATGATTGATCAGGGTGAGATTCATCCCATGTTAGTTGAGATTCTTCCACATCCCTCGAACACAGGAAAACTTCATAAATCCATCCCATTTTCCCCAAGCCTCAAGAAAGATGACATTGATGGGAATATCCATTAGGAATAATTGCTTCTAGAGAGCATGGAAGATTTTCCTTGGGAATACCTCAAAATAACCACATATTTAATTCTTCCTCTTACCTAGGAGCCTCTGACTTGTTCCTCTCCCTATAGTTCCTACCTATTCAGGTCTATGAACCACGATACCCACTATTGTTGTCCTACTCACTGGACTAGCTCTTTTTCCATGTATCCCTCCAACTTTAATTCAATTATGGCCTCGTGGTGGAGGTTTCACCCATTTATTATCTTTGGTGGCCTATTTTCTCAGCATAACCCTAGAATAGGAGGTCTCATAACTCTATTTGTAGTCATGTATTATCCCATAAATAGAAGTGCGTAGCAGAATCTTGTTCCACATATTTCCATTATTTTTTGTAAACATGTGTAATAACTACCTCATCACCGAAGGGTGGAACTCCTAATGCAACTTTGATTTCAGCTTCAGAGGAATCCTATATAGACACTGAAATTTCCTCACAAAGTGGTGTGGAATATATGAATCATTTACCGAATTGTAATCAAATCTGGCTACTAGTACCCCACCTTGAAAGGCCAAGTGGTACAATCTCTATTCCTTGCTACATGTTCCATCATCAGTCATTACCCCTGTTGGCTGGAAGAATAGGTGAAATATGAATTTCTCTGCTAAACCAGCCTTATACAACACATCCTCTATTCCCAACTTTAATGGTTGAATCCCCAAGATGTTCATAATTTATGACTAGAAGTTCATTTTGGGAGGGTAAATAGAGTTTGGATAATCATAAACCCCCATGTGTGTGGCCACCCAACTATATTGAATGTGGAAAGTCCCACACACATGTAGAAATGTCTTCCCTTCACTAATGTGCTTATGTAATTTATATAGATTCTCTAGTAATAGAACAACAAGGTTGACACGCTACCATGGTGGCAACATCGGTGCCATTATGAACGTTCTTGGCTACACCCACATGTGTTCATCCCTCACTGGGAGCATCCACCCACAAATGAGTACTGCGATGAATCCTTCTAATCTAACTATGGGATGATCCATAGTCTTGACATTGTTTCCCCACAGCTTCCACTAGATTACTTCCAAAATATTCTAGTATGATCCCTCCTTGCTCTATTGGTATCCTCTTATACATGTGTGTGGCATCAATGGAAAATTACATGCTAGACCCCCCCCCCCCCAGTGGGCCCCTCAACAGGTCTGGTCAAGAATTATCTGAACCACTTATTAAAGGGAACATGCCTTGTTCTTAGCTTCTCCTCACTGGTTCCTTGCACCAGATCCAGCAGTTCATTCACCAAAGTCGGCACCTGCTCTGGGTCTCCCCATAAATTTTACATGGGGATAAATTCTTCATACATTACTCCAATGATCGGGATCCTGAATATTTGGTGAATGTCCCATAGGGTGATTTCTGCCTCCTCATGATGTTGATTAAATTTATTGGTCCCAAGTGACCATCTTCTCAGTAGATAAGGCATAATTTCCTACATCTAGTAAACATGGATCTACTAATCCCATGATTTTTCATATATCCATACCTACTTCAGATCTTCCTATAAATATTAGCATGTGAATCATACCTAGTAGGACTAGGTTCACTCATCTGTGAAGTTTCTATCATGGAACAAATCCAAATCGTCATTCCATCCCTTTTGTGGGACCTCTATACCCACTTTAATGAATATTTGATACTACGGTGGGGATCCCTCATCCTCAATATTCTCCCCATAAATTATGCTGATATATTTATAGTCATTATTCCATGATGGGTGTGTAGTCTTTCCTGATTTGGCATGAAATAGCCCTATGCCACTGGTATTACCCTGGTACTCCCTTGAACCAGTAAGCTGGCTCATCCCTACTCGCCACTAGGATGAATACATCATCCCTAAAGATGAATCCATAAATCGATAGCCTCGTGTACAAGGTATATTAATTTTTAGCCTTTTATAGCAACCCAGGTAATGATTCTTGGTTCGGGGCACTTCGAACACACTCCTCGATCATGATGTTGTCGACTATCTCTTCCCACTGAGAAACATCTGTATTGACTTCTTAAGTGACTACTTGAGAATCCATTGGATTCAAGACATAATTTTTTTTTTCTGAATTGGGTTTGTGATGGTCGTTTATGAATACTTTTCATAGAGCTGGTTCACAAATCTCTTTCTCGTAATGCTCACATTGTGAAGATGTGTTTTGGGTTGTTTGGTTTTCTAAGCAGCATTTACATAGAAAAATTTCTAGAAGTATGGTTCATTAAAGAATAATTCATAGAGTACATTCATGGAGATCATGAGATTCATGAAAATAGAGAGAAAAATATTTTATTCACACAATTTCAAGTTCCTTTGAGCCCCAAGTGTTATTTATAAGCCTGAAACTAGGTCGTGCCTTGCAATGGTCTTCGCACCAACAATCATAGCGAATCAGCATTGCGGGTTAGCATCATGAATGATATTTATGAAAGGGAGAATAATGTAAATTTTTGGTGATTATACCTCATAATTTTACCCTCCTCTTCCCATCATCGCCCATTTCATAGGGGGGCATTTTTTGGCACTAAATTATATTCCATGAGAATAGTCGAGGAAGATGTAGCCAATTTGGAGAAAATATGATCCAAAATGGCCTAAAAACCCTATAAAGGATTTGTTTTGGAATGACTTAATAGATTTATAATGTTAAGAACTTAAGATTCTCCTACATTAGAAATCATCTTCATGGACACATGAAGTCAGGGCGGTGCCCTCCACAATTTTGGCAGTGCTTCCCGACTGCGTGGAGGATTAACAGCGGCCTTAATGAGTCCAACAGAGACACACCCATTCATGAATCCCACAATTTATTCTTGAACTGCTTCTCACCATAATGAAACCCCTTAAATATAAATACCCCATCATTATTATATTATAGGTATGGTTACCCTACCCATTAGCTTCTGAATTACTCTCAATTTTCAAACCTCTAGGGAATCATGAACCAAAACAAAAATAGATCATCCACGGTACTTAAGATTCATGAAACCCCCTTTATGTGTAATTAAAATCCTCCACCCATGGTGGATATTCCTTTTGTGAAGTTCTATTCCCTTCATGAAGGGAGACATACTTATAGGGAACTTGAGGCTTTATGAAGCATTCAACCTTCATGAAGCGCTCCTTTTATGAGACAGGACTTCGTCCTAAGGTAGGATCACCTTGTTTCATGAAGCCTATGAATTCAGGATTCCCCTAAACTCCATAAAGCACTTGATCTTCATGAATCACATCTTTGCAAGGACCTCTACTTTGCAGAGCCCCTCTTATTGTCCTTTCTATCCTGAAACCCTATTGTTGACACCTATTTATGAAGGTTGAGTGCCCAAATCCCCCACAACCATCGAAGATCAAATAAACTACACCTTGAGTCCTTATATGACTTGTTCCACCTATTCCAATTTTCCACTCAAATTTAAGTGTGGCCCGAGACTCCCACTTACCTTTTTCTTCTTATAATAGGTATGCTAATGCCTATTTCCTCTCGATATAGGAATGTCAACGTGGACCTCATGAGTGAGTGTTCCTCCCTATCATCATATCCTAGAATTGATAAAGCCATACCCTTCCCAGAAGTGCATGAGATACAATTATCTAAGACCAAGGGGAAGTAAGTGAGTCCCCCATGTTTGAGCTGCACTATGTAAAACTTCCTAGTACCAACATCCCCAATACATGACGTTAAACTGTGGATTTACCCTATACAATAAGAATAGGATGCTTCGTGCGTGAGTTGAATGGGATGGTCTCTACACCGCATTCCCTTATAGTGAATGATATCCTCCTCATATGGAATTAGATCCTCCCCACATGGAATGACATCCACCTTGGGTAGCTTCCACACGTAAGCCACGTGCAATCTCTCATTGGCGCTTCTTTCACGACACGAGTGTCCGGTCTACTGATTCATCTTGTTTCTCATACTGATCATAACTTATGTGGGATTATATATTAGTAGTTACCTTGAAATCCACCCATTATACTCCATGGTAATTCTCTATAGATATAATCCTCAACCATCACTTTAATGGAAATCCTCCAATGTGTAAGCCCCAATGGCCATACATGTCCTCATTCGGCCACTTCTATATGTAAGCTCCACCACATGATATAATGGGACTCATACTTAGGTATAAGCCCTAGCCTATTCCAAACAACATGTGATTTTATTCTCAACTAACTGGGATATGTATGAAGTGTCCCTAAGGTCTAAACCCAACATCTGCATTCATCCTGGTTTTCTCTAGATCACATCCCTAGTATGATCATGCCTCTCACCTAGGATATCACATCTCCTCTAGGCCCATTATTAAGGTCAATGTGTAATCCCCACATAAAATATAACCAAGATAGATCCAATTATGAAGGGAATCTTACATGTGTAATATATACACCATCCATTGTCGATGCTCCCTTCGTGATGCGAGTTTCCTTATCGCATGATGTTAAACTGTATAGATCATTCCTTTCACACGAAATTAAACTACAACATAAAACTATGTGGGTTTTGACCCCTATATTCTATATATGGTATGTAGGACACATATATTAGGATCAATCCCAACCAATGGCAATCCAAGGTTCTCCCTTCCAGGGATGTGCCTCCTTGATCCACCTACAGGGATGTTCTGATCAACCTTCACGGTGTGACATATGCTCGTTATGGGACACACATCTTGGATCCTCCTCCACAGGGTGCTTTGATCTATCCGACTTCACTATGTGAAATA
The DNA here is from genome assembly GCA_963277665.1 of Viscum album. Lineage (NCBI taxonomy): Eukaryota > Viridiplantae > Streptophyta > Magnoliopsida > Santalales > Viscaceae > Viscum > Viscum album. The sequence goes on along the minus strand of OY728167.1, from coordinate 728,532,620 downwards.
TTCTATTTATGGGAAACACCTCCCAGATCCACCTCCATACGGTTCTCTAATCCATTCACCTTCATGGCATGACATCTCCCCTTTTTTGGATTCACCCCGTGGCTCTTCTCCCATAGGGAATCATGATCCATACACACACATGGTGTGGAATCTTCCTGTTATGGGACTACCCTCCAGGATTTTATCAAATTCGTAATTCTAATATATCCACATTCATGGTGTGAAATTTTACCTTAATGGGAAACACCTCCTGGATCAGCTCCCATGTTGATTTCCAATCCATCCACCTTCACAATGTGACATCTTCCCTTTATAATAAAAACCTCTTAGACTCCTCTCTATGTGGCGCTCTGATCTGATCCATTGGTAAACTTTTTGGTGTTCCCTCATAGGGATACACCTTCTTGATCCACCTCCTGGGGTTTTTTCTAATCAATAATCCCATCTTCAAACGATGATAAAATCACTCCATGACCTGTCTCTATAGGAAATTCTGATCTGTCTCTATAAGAAGTTAAAGGTGTGACCCCAGATACATATTGTATGCATAAATATGGATGTCTAAGTTGAAAGCCTTTAAAGATATGTGCCTATGGAGTTAGCTACCTCATGCTAAACATGTGATTCCAGAGGTGAAATGCTTGTAAGATATGTGTCTTTGGTATCATATACCTCATGATTGAAATAGGATGCCTTCGGTTTCACGCCTAAGATTCCTCCATGAGATTCCCTATTATGAGGAATAATACAGGTGACCAATGTTCCTAGAGTCTAGAAATACCATCAATTAACAACATGGATACTCTCCATAACAAAGGTTTCTACTCTGTCAAGACCCACTAAATGTCCAAAATGAAGCAAGGTAATTAATCAACATCCACAAAGAGATGGAACTGGGAATGAGTTACAAAAACAAGACTTAACTCTATTAAGGAGACCCAGACTAGTTGAAAAGTTCCAAGGAGGAATCTACGAAAGGAAGGGCTAACATCCCATCATCATATTTCGATCAAGGAGAATACATCGCCATTGAAGTTACTAAAAGTCACCTGCCTTTCAAAAGTCATAATATGAGGTAACATGCATGCCAGAATGCATCAACATGCACGATGAGCGCCCCATAGAAAGTGTAAAAAAAATATGTAGTATATTAAGGAGTAATATATATCATTAATATGTTTTTGAAAATATTATAAAAATAAAATTATGATCGTTATAAATTAATATGTTGATATTGGTAGATTACTGGAAACATGGTCATCATGGGCCTCATTATCACATACCATGAGAATAGTTAAAATAAAATGAAAATGGGTATTCATAAATAGTTTAAAAATTGATATAAATATATTTTATAATCTTGTAATGGTTAACTTTTCATCAATAAATGGGTTTTTATGTATCCATTATGAAATATGTATAAAATAAGAAAAATTAGCAACATCTGACGGTGAAAATAAAAAATAACTTGATAATTAATGTATAATGTATTTTTATAAATAAAGAACAAAAATGTTAATATAAATTATTAATGTTCTAAAATAATTTACTGATATGGTTATGTTTATTTTTTATGAAATTAAATCACTTTCATGGTATCTACAGTAAAGGTATGGGTTTCTTATCTCCTTTTTCTTCCTTTGAGTCATATTCCATATTCAACACTTGTTTTATACTGTGTGTTGTATATAATATCATATTAATTTTTTGGTCATACATTCCTAAATTAAATTTATTTAAAAGTAAATATCAATTTTTATATTTCATGGGATTTTGATTCAAGAGATACAAATGTTTTAAGGGTTTTTATTAACTCAAATTCTATTTATTGATGTATAGTCATTCTTCTTGAACTTTATTCTAATAATTTGGGTAATTTCTACCATATTATTGAATAATGTATTAATTTATCTTGTGTTTATTTGGATTTAAATTTCATTATCATGTCCCCCTTTTTAAATACATATTACATCAATTATTCTTCTTTTATGAACTTCTTTATTCATAGAAATGTAAATTTATTAAGAATAATCTTCATCATATTTGATATCTCTTTCTAATCCATGCCCATATTGTTTATTTTAATAAATTTTTTATTTTATTATTTTGAAAGACAAATATTTATTATCTCATGTGACATTGTTATTTCTCTTCACCCATTTTCAAAATAAATTTTAATTATCCTTTTTATGATTGGGGTTTCAATAATGGTATATTAAAATTTTAAAAAGGTATTTTACTTTCTTGATAATATATTTTAATTTACAACCCAAATTTCCTCTAGAAAAATATTATGTATTATTCAAGGATACTTTCTTGTGATGTCTTTTACTGTGGTGTTTTAAAATGGTTTTCATGATACAATCTTGAAAATGAATTTGGAAAGTGACACTAAACTTTGTCTCTTAAAAAAATTATTGGGAAATGTTTTCTAAAGAATCATTATATTTTGATTCCATTTTCCACATTAAAAGTATTTTCTATCATGGATATATGTTTAATGAACCACCCTCTAAGTGAATTTTTGAAATAATTCTTTTAGTTCATTGAATTTTTGGTACCAACAAATCTAATTATTAAATTTATTTTATGATATACCATTTGAAAATGTTACGAAACCCATTTTTTCCATGGTATTTTAAATATTTTATATATGATTGATTTCATATGGCACAAACATGTGTGTATGTTGATGGTAGGGCTCCTGTATCACTCCCTAAATCATTTGTAAAATTTTATATATCTTAATATCAAAGGGTATAAAGACTGTTATCCCAATCCTAAGAGGGTACATGGGTAGTATCCCATGATAAAGAGGGTATATGGGGTTTCAAGATAACCCCATGATAGTTCATGGGCTATATCCCAATCCCATGAGGGTACATGGGTAGTATCCCAAGCCCAAGATGGTATAATTTTTTTTTTCCCAATCCCAAGAGGGTACACAAGTTCTTATCCCAAGCCCCTTGAGGGTACATGGGTTTTTATCCCAAGCCCAATAAGGTACATAGGATTTTAACCCAAGCCTCAGACGACACACATATAGAATCCCAATACCAATAGGGTACATGGGTAGTATACCAATCCCATGAGGGTACACGGGTTTCTATCATAATCCTAAGATGGTATATGGGTTTTTATCCCAATCCCGCTATGTTATGGGAATAAGTTTGAGATGACTTCTCCACTAGTTTATGATTTATTATGATTACACCCATTTATATATTATGTTCCTATTTTACACTATGTGCCTCATGTTTATTATCTCATATTTCCAAACTTCTATTCCATGGTATATTTTTGATCATATGATTTTATATATCCTTCTATCATATCGTAGGAATAACTCTTATAGTTTTATGTTCTCTTTAATTATATATTTATCCCACGATCATGTTTTATGATATTATTATGATATAACCATTTTATGACTCGTTGATAATTTTTACCTTACTGATCATTGAGAACATCCATTTCTAATGCTTTCCATTCCTTGGGTTATGATGATGAGTATAACCTATGATATTTATAAAATAGGGATCTTTTATGTTGTGATTATGGATAAATGTTCATTGTAAATTTTTTGTGTAGCTAATCACCAAAGAAACTAATCCATTGGGTTCTTTGATTGTGATATTATTTTGAGATGTATTGTTTAATTAATGTGAAATATATTCATGTTTATCTTTTTTCATCTCACTTGGTATCAAATATGTTATATAAGTTATATTTTTTAGATCCAGACCTGAGACTATAGTTTTGGGTCACCTAAATTGGATTAATAGACAGGTTTAGTAATTTTTTGGAGATTATTTATGTTATTTTCAAGGATTGGTACTAGAGAAAATTAGTAAAAACCATCGGTATAATCCTAAATCTATAAAAAAATACTAAATATTTGGTAAAGTGTAGAGTGTGTGGATTTTTTGAAATAACATCCCTGTTTGGAAATAAACAAGATGGTTTAGACTCTGGAATAGATTCAACTTGGGGTAATAACCCTAATAAAGCATGTTTGGGTATTAAATTGATCTTTACTTGGTTCATAATAAGCGGGATTAACTGTACACCTAGTTTGAAACTCCTAAGGTATATTCTTTTATTATTCACATGACATTTAAAACCATTATTAATTATTTAAATGAAAGTTTATTATGTAGTATAAAACTAGTTAGGTTAGATAATCTAATAAGAATATGACTAAAACTAACCTATATTGAAGCATAGAGATTCATATGTTATCGTATTCATGTCATTTATGAGTTAATTATTTTATTTTTATAATTTTCTTTTATGAATTTACTAATTTTCTCATGCAACACAATTTCTTTATTTAATTAAGTGGCTGGAGAAAGGAGAAACCGAGTTTGTAATGGATATGAAGGGAAATCCAACTATTATCCCAATGAGAACCCAAATGGGATGGATTCTGGTGTTGAAAATATTGTGGTTATAATCACCCATATATAAAAATTTATAATTAAAAACCTATACCATAACAAACTCTTAGACTCACCAAAGTTTAAAATGATGGATTTTCATAGAGTTTTAGGTTAAAATTACCATAGAATAAATAAAATTTAACTTTTTATGTGTCAAGAATTTAGTAAGAAGAACCACCAAAAGGTCACACAAGATTAAAAAATTTATTTTGAAAGGATTTACCATCAATATTTTGATTTTATAAGAGAGATAAAGAGGTTAACTAATACAATAGAATGTATAAAGGTCCAAAATAATTCTCCAACCACACTTTAATGCTTAAAATTCATGTATCTTGGTAATTATGAATATTAATGCGCCAATCCTTTGGATAATGAGGATAATATACCCCAGTTACCTCCAATACCATGTGAATGGGGAAGAGCCTACGTAATAACCAATGTTAAATTCGATCATTATAATTAAGGTAAATTTATTCTCTACTCTGAACTTGTGGATGACTTATTGGGTTTTGGATTTAGATTCTCTAGTATATATAGGAATATTTATAAGATCATAAAATCGCCACCCCAATGATTTGAAATTGGATTATTAGAGAAAACTTATATTTTTATTATAATTTTATCTCCTCTTAATGTTTATGGGAATCTGCGTCTTAAAATTATTATTATTCTTCCTTTAGATAAATTAGATTTAATTTTGGAAGTGGATTGGATATCTTCAAAGAATTCATATTATATACTAAAATAGTAAAATCACATTTCTAATTCTAAATTATCCTATGATCATCTATTAGTTCAAGGATAAAAAATAACTATCTTGTAAGATTAATTATATTGGTTTTACCACTGATTCATGAAGGGTATTAAGCTCAAATGATTGGAGGGAAGAACAATATTCAGAATATTATTATCATAAGGGAATGTATTTTTATCCTAATTTTACATAAAATAGAAAGTTAAATATCTCATTAAAATTCTATATTGAGTCATTTTTATTTTTTAGATACCCTTAGCTTTTTTTATTAATAAGTGATAATTAAAACCACGGGGACACAATTCATTTAAGGTGGGAGAATGTGACACCCTAATATTTTAATATTAATTTCCATTTAAATAAATATTATTTTGAATATCTTATTTCACACAATACACTAAACTAAAATAGATCACCTGATATTTTATTGAAATAAAATATTAATATAAAAAATAAAAATTCAAACATTATGAGAATATAATAATAAAAAAATGATAATATTTAGTTAAGATATTTTTATGAATCAAATATAATTATTATATTATTTATTTATAAGATTCAGATAAATATTATAATATCAATGGATTAGAAAAATTATATTTTAAAAGTATAAATAATTAGTTTTAATGGTATTTGGTGAAGATTGTTTAATATAAATATAATATTTATTCATAGAATAATTTTTAAAATAGTTGTATATTTTTAATTAATCTTTACTAAATAATGATATTAATGATATTATTTGAAAATATTTAAAATAAAATAAATTAATATTCATCAAATAGTTATTAATAGGCAAGTAATAAAGATAAATTCATTTTATTTATTTTACTAAGAATTATTTAATACACTCTTACTTTTTATTTTAATAAAATAAATATATAATCATTAAATGATGAAAAATTATATTTTTTATACTAATAATATATTAATAATAATTTAATTATTAATTGATAGGAAATACAAACAAAGGAGTTATTATTTTAAAAAAATTATTTTCCAAAAAACAGTTTTTTGGTATATTTTATTCTTCTATTTAAAATTTAAATTACTAAAAATGAGATATTTAATTTCATAAAATGAAATTAAATTTTTTATTCATCAAATAAAAATTATTTTAGGAATAATTTTTGAGATTTTTCTAGAAAGGTTGATTTTTAAGTGAATAGTACAAAATGTCATTTGTACAAATATAATAACTCTTATAATTCCATTAGGTTATATGCATGACATAAAAATTTATGAAACCTTCTCCCTAATTAATTATTAATTTAATAAGTAATATTATACAATTAAGAGTATTAATTTTCAATTATAATCCTTTTTTTGAAATTTTGGAAGCAAATATATATTTTTTCTAAAGTTGTTTCTAATGCATTGTATAATTAATAATTTATTTTTATTTTTTTTATAACTTTTAGAAATTTAATATTTTAAAATTTATTTCATATTTATAATCATAAATTAAAAATTACTTAATAATTTTAATGGTATTTTTAGGCATAAAAATAAGTTACGAAGGTTAAAAATGAGTTACCATGGTAAAATTAAAAAGGGAAAATTTCAAAAAAAAATATCTCAAATATTATCCCTTATTTGTTTGGATGAGATGTTTCTGGACCAAGACATATACCCTCTACTTTATTGTTCACTTTTCGATGCAATTTCCTCAAATAGTGCATCTCTTATTATAGAAATGGCACTCCTCTCACTTATAAATTGGGCCTTTCACCATCCCACTTCACCTCACACCTTAAGAATATTATTTCATCCAAACACTAACCAAATATCTACTCAACACTCTTATACATTCCTTATAGTAACTTCTTAGATGAAAAGGCCACTCCTCAATGGATTAATCCAATTTTCAACGGATTTTTTCTTAGGAGTAAATTGAAAATTCATAATCACTTCTTTTTCATATTTTTTTTATTTATAATTTTACTACATACAAAACTATTATACCCACACTAAAATAATTAAATAAGTATCATAATTATACTTAAATTTTATTATGTTGATGGAAAAACCATTTTATTCTTTCCTTCCAATCATTTGAAAATTTAAAACATCGCTTGTGCGTACGTACGGAATACCGCCTCCATGAATGGGGTATTTTGTTTTAAATAAATACCTCCCATGGATGGTTATAAGAATGTATCTAACAAATAAATATGAAATAATTAATATTATTTAAATATAAATAATTATCTACCTTCCTCCCCTTACATTCATTATAAAATGAAAATGGTGCTCATGCACAGATGTAGATTATAGCCTCTATGAACGACGTATTTCATTTTTCATCACTACCCCACAAGGATTGATATAATAATTTATTTTATGAATAAACATTATAATAATGAAAAAATTAATATTCATTAATGTTAAATCATTATATACCTTCCTTCCCTCTCATTCACTAAAAAATGAAACTATCGTTTGTGTGTACTTGTGGACTACCGCCTCCATGAATGTTGTGTTTATTTTAATTATAGCCTTATATATATGGTTTTGAAAAACAATTATGAATATATATGATATTAAGGATTAATATATATCATTTATATGGTTCTAAAATAATGAGACAAAGATTTATGATCATTATAATGTAATCCATTGATATCAATAGATTATCCAAAATGATTCCAATATACTTTTTAATCTGGGAATAATTAACTTAGTATCAAAGAATGGGATACAATGAAAAAATTTAATATATATAAATATTATTCTTAAATAAGATATTATGATATTTATTTTTATTATAAATGATGTTAAAGAACATTACTAGAAACAATAGTAAGTGCATTAGTTTCTTATCTAAATTTTCTTTCCTTTAAACATATTTCATATTCACCAAAGGTTTTTTATTATGTTGCATATATACTATCCTATAGATAATTTTTTTATTATTTTAAGTAATTCATAAGATTTAAAAATCTATCTCAATTTCTATCTTTCATGGGATTTTGATTTAAGATACACCAATTTTTTAAGTGTTTTTTGTAAAATAAATTTATATCCATTAAGTTATGAACACTATTCTTGAACGTTATTCTTATATATTGGGTAATTTTGCCTTATAGTTGAATTATAATTTATTATATACTGGGAAATTATACCTTATAGTTGAATTATAATTTACTTTATCATATTTTTCTAGGTATTTATATTTCATTCTCATGACCCAATTGTTTAAGAATTTTTACATCAACTTTTCTTCTTTTATGGACATATTTATTCATAAAAATGGAACAGTATTATGAATAATAATCTTCATCTTTATTTTTTTCTCTTACATGTCCACATTCATTCTTTCCACAAAATTTTTCCTTTCATATTATGAAACCCAAATACATACAATCTCATTTCACCTTCTTATTTATCATTACCTCATTTAAAAATAATTATTGAATTATCCTTTATATGATATGGGTTTCAATAATGGTATTTTATAATATTAAAAAAGGATTTTCCTTTCATGATAATATATTTTATCTTAATTACACATTTATTCTCAAAAACCATTTTTCCTTTTTCAAGGATCCATTGTTGTGATTTATTTTAAAGTTCTTTTCTATAAATATTTTCATGATACCTTCTCAAAAATTACTTTTTAAAGGGACATGTAACATCATCTCTTATAAAAAATGTTAAGAAATGTATGATAAATATTTTTTTGATGTTTTGTTTATATTTTACTATTTAAAAGAACTATATCCTATGGAGTTATGTTTTCTGAATTTAACTCAAAATTACTTAATGAAATTATTCTTTTGTGTGATTTAATTATTGGTATCAATAAAACTAATTATTGAATTAATATTATATGAAACCATTTTTAAATAATACAGAACCCAATTCTTTTACATGGGTTTTTAGTACATGATATATGATTAATTTCATATGGAAAAAATATGTATGGATTATCCCAATAAAAAGTGTGGGAATTTTTAGTATCCAAATACTTATAGTGTAAATGGGTACCAATCCCCAGAGGTTACATAGGTATTATCCCAATCCCAAGAGTGTATACAGGTAGTATCATAATCCCAAGATGGTACATGGGTTATTAGCCTGAGCCTAAAAGGGTAGATAGTTTGTTATCCCAATCCCATGAGGGTAAAATAATTTTTATTCCAAACACAAGAGGGTAATCGGTTTGTTATACCAATCCCAATAGGGTACATGGTATTATCCTAATCCTAGGAGGTTATAATAGTAGTAGACTAAGACTAAGAGGGTGTGTAGATTATTATTCAAATCCTAAGAGTGTACACATGTTATTATACCAAGGCCAATATGTTATGGGAATAAAGTTATGATTCCAGATCCACTAGGTTAATATTAACTAATATTATTCCACATTTCTATGTTATATTCCTATTTTATGCTCTATTTATAATTATTATTGGATTTTATTTCAACACTATTATTAAATGGTCTATAATTTATTATATGAGTTTATAAATCCCTTTATTATGCCCTATGGATAGATTATATTTTCAAATGTTATTTTTAGTTAGATATTTCTCCCCTACTCATGTTTTAACAAATTATTATGATGTAACCCCTCTATGAATCATTTATAAGTTTTCCATTACTTAGTTTTTTATCCCACCCCTTTTCTTATATTCTCTTTTCTCCATGTTATGAAGATGATTATAACCTAGGAGATGTTGAAATTAGGGAACTAGTATTGTGTGATTATATATAAATGTTCACAATAAAAATTTTATGTGGAAAATATCTAAAGTCACAAAAAATTTGGGTTTTTGGGATTTAATATTGTTGAGAAATTTAAATTTTAATTAATGTGAAATATATGCAAGTTATATTGGGTAATCTCACTTGGTATCAAAGCCGGTATGTAAATTATGTTTTTTAGAACTAGACCCAAGATTGTGGGTCTAAGTCACTTCAAGGATGGTATTCTATGCAACATTTGTGTCTTTTATGATTTATATGGACTAAGTTCAAATACAAAATGTTGATCTTAGTGTGTGGAAAGACACGATCGTCCTTATATGGCCAGTGAATAGGTTTATAGAAATGTGTGTTTATTTCCTTGATACCCGAGTGGGTAAGACCTTATGAGGTTCGTGTATATTATGGTGGGATCTATGACACTAGAGCTTTCCTAACTAAATGGATCTAGGTTTCTTAATTTTGATGGATTTTTGGGTGATCACCCTTTGGGGTGTGATTGGGTAAAAGATAAGTATAGAAAGGTATGAGACACCTTGAGTTGTATAGCAGTGTTGATCCTTGATGTTATTTTTGTTATTGACCAATAGTGGGACATTAAATATGGACTCTTATTTAATGCATGGACTAGTGAGGTGACCAAATTATTTTGAACGATTCCATGTTTTTAAGTATTTTGGTTTTATTGATGGTTCATTGGGAAGTTCCTCAACTATGTTACGAAAGGTTGGGAACCTATAAATTTATGAGACTATTAGTATATTTAGAAGGATTTTGTAGATGGATGAAATATAGGAAATGTGTAGAAATGAGATTGGTCATTGGTTTTGGAATTATCTACATCCAAACTAATTTTTTGATAGTATATCCTTAGTAAATTTGGATAGTGATTTGATGGATTACCATGATGTCATATGCCATAGAGAGAGGTTCTTTCTTGGGTTTTTTCATGATGTGATTGGCATGGTCTCATGGGTATTAAAATTTTGATGATTTTTTAATAAATAAATGTATATTTATTGGAAATGGGGGTGGAAATATATGGGTTGTATCTATTATTGGGATTACACTTATTCCAACCCTCGTTCAGGTGGAATGTGGTGAGTGTTAGACATGATTCATATATAGAACCTAGACCAATAGTCATATGGATTTTTCATAGTGAATGAATATAATTAGTTTATATGTATACATATCTTTTCACTGGTAGAGTACTAGATTATAGTACTGGGTTGTGATGTTTTCAATGTCAATTGAATCCAGTGACTAACTGGTGCATGTTTAGGAATTTAACATGTTAAATAACTAGCTATGTGGGTATCTACACTCACATGAAGTATGAAAAACTATGAAATAAATAAATACATCATGTTTTAGTTGAGTCTTGATTTTGAGTCTATTGGTTGGAGGAAGAGACGTTTTGGAGGTTCCTTGGTGTAGTAACAACCATGTGATGGTCCAGTTTTTACCAGCTACATCAACTTTAGGGGTATGACATTAGTGTATTGGGAATTCATGAATTCTTCCAAGGGTGGTGCATCATTATGGAGTAAGTACATTATATAGTACTCAATGCTCATTTTGTTGATATTTTTAGGGTTTATTGGTCTATGGAGGTACCAAAAATCATTTTCATGCATGATAAAGATATATGTATTGGGTATGGATCTAAAATCATCATTTGTGAGATGAATAACATTTATAATGTACTGAATAGGGATGCATTCAAGGTGTTGTGTAGTTATTCTTATTTGATTTTGGTGACAATATGGTCATATCTAGCAGGAAGTATACATTCTAACCTTGAATTGTGTTTTGATAACCAATGTGTTTTTAGAGAGATACATTTGAGATTTCTCAGATAAAGTATTATAGTGGAGAGGTTGTAACACCTCATATTGATTTTTATTATTAAAACCATATAGATTCAAGTTCAAGTGAGTTTGGAACTGATGTTTGGTGTGAATTTTCAATTTAGATTGACAATTATCATTTTTAAATGCATTTTTAATGAAAAAGGGGATATTCATGAGGTGGTAACTTAGGTGGAGGAGGTCAGGTGTGGTTTTTATGGGTTTTTGGTGTTGGATTGTGAAATTAGGTGGCTTCATTATGCCATTCAGTACCCAAGTTGGGTGGCACCAAGTCCCTAGTAGAGGTTCCAGGATGGAATCTCTCTACCTGGGGCCTCTAGGTGGCTAATACATTTCACTGTGTACCTGTTGAGGCATCAGGTGGTTGGTGAGAAACCATATGGATAGTGTAGGTTCATAGGATACCCGATATTCCTAAGATCATTATTTTAATATAATTAGGGGAAGTTTCAGTTTTTTAGGTGTTTAATTTTAAAACCCCTTCAGTATTTGGGTGATATAATAGGCCAAAAATTTGATGGGATCTCCACTATGGATCTGCCTTTTTATCCCTTGATCCAAGGTAATCTAAGGTGGTGTCCTCCTTCGATTGGGTTTGTTACCTTTCCCATATTCTTCATCATCTCTTTCCCTCCCACTTCCTAAATTTTTAATGGTTTGGGGCTAGGGTTTTGATAAAAATAAAACTAGATCATGGTGGGAAAAGGTCCATAGGATGAATCTTTTTTTCTTCTTAGTTAGTGGAGTCTCTAGGAGGATTAATGCTCAAGGTTTCATAGGAATTTACTTAAGTTAAACCAATAAATAAATTTATTTTGTGTTTTATACTAAATTTGAAAGTAATTAGTAGACAAATTCAGGTTTGATGTTAGGGATTTCATATATAGTAGTCTTGAGGGTGTGATAAGTGTGATTAAGACCTCATTGATTAAGGTTTTAGCATTATCATGTCGTCCTATGAGCCATCCTTTGATTATGAATAATTTAATTATCTATAAAATTAATTTGATTATTTGATTGTAATTTTTTATATTTAATTAAATAATTTTTTGACAGAATGGGGGCCTCGTGTGGTTGGAATATGACTGAAGGATCTTGATTAGGCTTGTAAGAGCTTAGGTGATGGTGACCAATATTTTATTACATAATTAAATCCATTTTGAGGTATTTATTCTGTAACTATTCCCTATAGTTTATGTATTATTCATGTGATGTTTTTTATATGGTCTCACCTTTGGGTGAAATTGACCTAAAACTAAATTGAATCAATTTCCTAAGTCCTCTATGAGTTAGGTAAGGATGTCTAAGGCCATGAGGGTTTGATTATAAGGTCCACACAAGTAGGTTAAATATTATAGAAATTAGCAATCATAGAATCAATAACATGTTGGATTGTGATTAGGTTCATTAACATCCATAAATATAGGATATTTTTGAAATTAGAGTGACTGGTGTGAGCCCATGATTGGGATGTTTTACTTCACCACATGAGAGTGAGTATGTTACAGTTATGTTTTGTTATGGACTTCCGTGACATTTAGAGTGATTTTATGGCCATTGATGGAAATGGATGAAAATTAAAGTAATAGTAATTATGTATTTATAAGGGGTATAAATTACTATTTGGTAAAAAAAATAATATAAATAACATATAATGGGTTTCCTTAGCCTCCATTTAGTAGGATACATGTGGATTATATTAGTTCATCATGAGACTCAATCTGAGCGGATAATTAATGATTCCCTATATCCATTTGACACTTATGATTAACATAAATGGGGAGTGTTCCTCCCCTAATTTATTTTGGTAACTAAGAGGGTTATACTTTGATGGTGGGTATGGATATAGGTTAGATAGGGGAGGATCAACCTAGACTAGTCTTAAAGTGATATATACATACAACCAACCTATTTATGTTTTTATTTCATAAATTACCAAGGATGTTAGTTAAGTTATTATGGGGTTTTTTTGTTATGGATATTATTCCCATTAGTATTGTTAATTCTATAAGGTTGACAAGATTCCCCCTTTTTGATATGTTGTTCGTGTATGGTACGACCAACCCAGTTACTCCTATTGTGACACCCTGACTCCAGTAACCTGGATCTAGTGGTTATTTTATTACAACGTTAAAGATTAAATAGATCACATTACTTAGGATCTATAAGTTTATCATTATTAGGAAACTAGATACATAAATGAACATTTAATTACATTGAAAAATAAATATACATAAAAAGAAAAAAAATTATTTCTCCATGAAATTCCATATGTCATATGTAGTAGTATTTATGGTAATCTAGGGATATGGAAAACAATAAAGAAAAGGTTTATCCTAGTCACTCGGTAAGGGGTGACATATAGATGAAGAGATCATAAAATATGAATGGAATAAAAATTATGGTGGGAATATATAAACTGAATGATATCATAAATGATTTTACTATATGCATTGATAACATGAATATTTAAATAATCACATAGAAAACAATAGAAAATTTATTTATGGTAAAATGAATAATTTCAGAAATCTTAATATCATTGTTAATGCATAATTCCATGTCAAATTATATACCATCAAGTCCTAATTCCAATAAATTATAAATAAATAGGTATGGTATACACCAAATAACCCAAACTAGTTTCTTTTATGATACCTACCGATACACCCATAGGTAATATAATTCTTACCCTACACATCACTTAATATGTCCAATTCATTCATCATATAAAATAAATGAATAACTATAAAATACATAATAAACTTTACTTGGTGATAATTAACATCTATATTAGAATAAAAAACATATGGGATGTTAATAATTTCCCTAATAAATGGAAAAATGAGTCTACCTAGGTGAATATCCCAAAATAAACTTAGAAATAAAAAGATATTCACAATTTAATGGAAATAACCCTTATTAAAGGAATGATTAAAAGGAATTAGATATTATTTATTTCATGGTGTAGGGATATAAATAAGAAATAATCCTCCATTGTGGTTCACAAGAAGCTCATGAGTCCTCCAAATCATATCCCCCTTGAGTGTCAAACCAAGTGTGTAGTTAGGCCAACTAAATGAACTAAGTGAAGGTAAAGTTAACACCCAACAAAACTTTTTTGGGTAATTTTTACTATAAAAGAGACAAAATTAAGTTTTTTGTATCTATATATGGGTTTCATTTATAGGAAACAACACTCTTTACTTTAGAAAAATTTAATTATTATTTTTTTCTATGGGGGTTCTTGAGAATTATTATAGATTATAAAGGTAGTGTAATTAGAGGTAGTGGTGATCTATCATAGTTAATTGGAAAATGATTTTATGACAATGAATTATAATAAAATTTCAATTTAAAATGAAAATGAATTTGAGGGGATGAATAAGGTTTCTAAAAAAATTTGGGACCCCTACTTCAGAATAATAATGGATTAGGATAAGGCTATAATGATATAAAATTAGTAATATATCATTAATAATATATAAAATGAATAGAAATACCATATAATTAAAATAATTTTAATATATGAAAAATATTTTAAATAAAATTATAATAAAATACTCCCAATTGAAAATTAAAGCAGAGGATTGGAAACCCTTACTTGAAAGGTAGCTTAATAAACATTGAGAAAACTCATTATATCCATAGAAACTACTTGGAGAGACTCTTGAGATGTAAAATGAGAGGGAATGTATACCTAATGGATTTCATATGGAGTGGTATGATGTAATGGGTGGAAGTTACCACCTTTTTATAGGTGATATGGAAGGATATTTCTTTGGAAACTTAAGTTATGTGAGGGGAAAAGGTGGAATCCCATGGGAGTTAAGTGTTTTATATAAAGTAATTTTGTGAGACATGAGGGAATGACTTTAAAACCTAAAAAAGGTTTTTTAGAAAATTTTTATGTCAAGTAAGTTTAAAAAATCTAGCTAAGGTAGATTGATTTTTTTTCATTTAATTTGTTTAATTCTTTACCAGGGTAATAATTTTTTAACAAAAATATAAGATGGCCCATATTACCAAATTCTATGGAACAAATTTAGAATTTGGGATCAATTTAATAAAAATTAATTTATGAATAATGGAAAATATACTTTTAAATAGAAACATATAATATATTGAAAAAATATCTTTTTAAAATTTTAGGTGTTCTTAATATTATTTCATATCAGTCACCAATTAAATAATGTAAATATTTTTTTCATTGATTAATTTTATTATATTTATATTTTTAAATAGATCAGTTAACTTTGTAATGTTTTAAATACACTATATTTATGAAAAATAAAATTCTTTGAAAAATTACTATTTTACCATGGAAATTAATATTTACCTTGGTTGTTATTTTTATGAAAATGGCGTTATTACATAATTTGGATATGTTAATTTCAAATTTCAATTCCTTATTATGAAAATAATTCTCTATATGTTAAATAAAAATACTTTTATATGTCAAAATCACACATTGGACATCTAAATTTTGAAAACATTTCTTATAGTAAATATAATATTTTTATAGACATATGTGTGTGATTATATTAATATTTAATAATCAACATTAATTTTTATACTTATTAATTTTTAATCATATTATTATCAAATGTTTTTATGAATTTTATTGGGAACATGAATCAATAACAATTACATTACCTTAATTGGTTCTCAGGTCTTACAGAGATTTTTCCTAAGGTCATGGATGACATACTGACTTATTTTGATGACACCTAAGTCATGGGATGACATGAACAATGAGATATTGAAACACTGGTACACATTTCCCTCTTTCCATATAAATATTTTATTAGGGGTGGTATTCCCGATTATCTAGAAAACATGTTCCTTGGAATGTTCTACCCAATTTCCCTAGTATCCTTATAGTATGGGATTATGCACCCAAATTACATTTATTTTGATACCTCATAAGGAAATACCCATTTGTCTCATGATATATTGTTGAGGTATCTTATAACCGTTATGTGATTATCTCATAAATAGGGATGTTTTTACAATGATATTGAGATGTGATTCCCACTATATTGTTGAACATAATTCCCATGTGGCCTTGATAATTACAGTAATGGGAATAAATTAAAAACTAAACTAATTAAACCTATGTTATTTGATGATTTTCCCATTTAATTGTTAATACCCTTGAGATTGTGAGTAATTCTCATGTTGTGATACTTCTAAGGAAGTTTATGAGATGGTCGAGATGGGATTCTTAGTTATTTTTTCTTTCTCTTAGAAGTGGGATTGAATTCTAATAATGTGATGCTTCCATGTTATGGTAATATATGCTTGTGTGAAATTAGTTTCTATGGGATATGTATGTTGTAGCTCAAGATTGGGGAGGATTTATCCTCTTATATTTATGACCATATCTAAAGACATTATTCCCTCTTCTTATTGTGTAGTTTGGATTTTATTCTACTTGTTTACGATTTCGAGGGTTATTATGACCTCTATTTTTCCATTTTTATCTATATTTAATTCCATTTTATTGATTCTTTTGATATGTTAGTGTTTTTATTCCCACTTTCTAGTAACATTATTGATATGTATTTCCCATTCATTGTTAATTATACTATAATGAGATATTATTCCCATTGATGTTTTCTTGGGAAATGATTCCCTTTTAGATATTAATTGATATATTAAAATACCCATCTACGTTGTCTAAGGTAGATATTTTCCACATTGGGTAACCGTGTAACACTTTTGGGTTTGAAATATTTATTAATACTTCCATTTCCCATCTAATTTATTTCTGAGAACATCACACAATAAATATACCTTTTTATACTATACATTTTTAGGAAAACTATTGGTGGTATCCTACTGAGTTGTACTCACACACTGTTTGGGTGATTTAGTACCCAACATGACTTCTTGGTTTCAAGAAATTTTAGGGATAAAGAAGAGCTTGCGATAGTTGAGTTGTGAATATCAATTGAAGTTAGTATATATGACTGGGTAGGGAATCAGTACTTGGGTTTTTGTACTCTTCTTTCCTTGTTTATATTGGATATCTTGTTCTTGGTGGCCAATAGTTAAACTTTCATTTTATGTATTCTTGGCATTCCATTTCCACTACTCATTTTTTTAGAGAATGGGTCTGTTATTATTTACTAATGGAATGTAACTATTATTTCTATTATTATCTTGGTTTAATTTGTGATTACCATTTATATATATTGTTTTTGAGGTTTTTTATAGTTATATATACCAAGATGGTATATTATACCAACATCTTACATTAACCCTTATCACTAGTTAGCTTCTATTGGCATATGTGAAGCCATGTTTGAGGTATGTGTCACTTAGTACGGTCATTATAGAGGTGAAAAAAATCATGGATTCCATAAAGTTATTGAATATTTTATGGATGAATTTTGTAGATAAGTATCTCTACAACATGGGATTAATCATTAGATAATGCGGTTGATTGGTTGAGCACTTTAGAATGACTGTACTCACTTCACCAAAAATGGGTGAGATTATTAAAGGGGGATAACTAGATATAATCCCTTTGTGGGTGTTTTTGTGTCTCTTTATCCATGTGGTGATTTTGAGAAAATTAATATCCAATAACGAGTGTGATATTTTATGTAATATTTGATGATACATCCATCTTTGTAATTAGCGGTGAGACGCACAGGTGTTTTGGTTTTTTAGTATCCTTAGCTTTATAAGACTGATGAAGGGGATTCTAGATGATAATTGGAGCATTCCTTTGGGTTTGGCACTCCCCTAGTTATTTTTTTTATGATAGGAGGTAGAGCCAACATAGGGTTATAGAGGTTGGTAATTCCTCGGATAAATGAGGTGCAAGTCCTTGAAATATTAAGTGTCAATTCATCACTCCATTATACCAGACAAGTTAAGGGTCCTCCATAGTGAAAAATGGAGTTAATAATCCTCTGATATAAATTAAACAGATCATATAGGTATAGGTTATTTACTTATAGATTCATGTACTCCCTTGTTTGTTGTGATTGTTCATTGAGGAGTGGGACCTCAACTGGGGGATTAGAATTCCCCCAACTGACACTTACATTGATGAGGTGTGATTCCCCCACAATTATTGATGAGTTGTAATGAGTATAAATTTACTTGGTAGTTTTTATCATGGATACTCATGGTGTATGGTCCTTTTATTAGTAATTTTTTGGAAGGTGTAACTTAGTGTCCAAATTTATATATTTTTTCTATACAAGGTAATTTAATGAGAGATTCCCTAGGATGGGTGAATCAAGGAACAAAACTCATTAGAATTTCCCCATGTAACCTAAAACTCTCACTCCCACAACTGATTTTGACCTCGGTTATTTTTAGGGTCACTCTTGTGTTAACCTGTTAATGATAATATAATTGTTTATGTACTTATCTTAGCCATAATTTGATGAAATTTATGATCTCTCATTCCACATACACCAATTTTATTTTGGAATAATGTAAGTAATATGTGCACACAAAACACAAGAATACTACTTGTTTCACCCAAACCGGTCTAGTCCAAGGAGAATAAAATAAAAGTGTTCCAAATTACCATAATAAATTAAGAATATTTCAAAGGGGGATATATTCTAGGTCACTCTTATTCCTAGGGTTACTCCCCTTACAATATTTAGGGTCAGATCACAATCACCCAAGGGTCACTACCTTTTTCCTCTACATTCACACACTACTTCAGTAGGGAAAGCTCATTATAACACAGGGTAATATTGTACTTTAATTTCTCATTGTTTTTAAACTAATAATTTCATATTTATCTTCACACTTCTCTTTCAAATAGTGGTTCTAAACATCACCATTACAAAAAATATACTTTCCCTAGTGATCTATTATTCAAGGAATACTTTTTCTCTTTATAAAGGTATACAATGAGTGACAATAACTTTCCATTATATTCACCTGATATCATAAAACTACTTACTTTCTCACACATTTTCAATCTTTCTCATAAATTTTACTTTCATGAAACTTTTGATTTTTCAAAAGTATAGCCTTGTAAGTATCTATTAATGAACCCATACATGGTTCCTCTTTCATTTAATACTATCTTCAAAAAAATAGTTCATATAAATGGAATAATTAAGAAAACAGTGATCCATGGATGTTTCTCATGGAACTCAATGGTTTTTGTAAATCCTTTCACACAACTATTGAAATTAGTGAATTAAGAGCATTTTTCTCACAAGAATTTTCCTCTATTAATTCCTCATTTTTTTTGTTTAGGGATTGGATATAATAGGAAAATAACAACCCTTTATGAAACTCTGAACTTCTTGTTCACACAACTTCACCTTCACATAACTTACCAAAAAAAACTTCATTGTCACAATTGTACTTCGTGAAACTCTTCATGCTAGGAAAATATATCACCTTTATCATCAATTTTTTTCATAGAACTCACCGTCTTCACACACCCCCCATACAATTTATGTAACTCCATAATTTTAAACCTTGAAAAATACTAATGAGATTCTTTTATTTTATAAATATGAATAAGGTAACCTCAAATCACCACTTTCTTGATACTTTCCACATGTTCATGAAACATTTGACTTGTGTGAGTCTTCTTCCATTTCTTTGTATTCCTATGAAAACTCCCTGCATGCACTCAACTACTTCTAGAACCTTTACTTCAAGAATATATCAAGTTATTCATAATCGTGGTACTCCATCAATAACATTACATGATGTAACTCTATCTTGATGATCCACTCTATTGGAAATTTCTTCATAGAACTTTAATGAATCTCTCATTGTAGTCATGGTTAGACATTCTAGGCTCACATCGGTCTTCATGTAATATTCTTACTCAATTTTCCACTTTCACTTCACTATTAACTCCATTATCTTATGAAAATTTTTATCTGGTTAAAATAAATCCAACATGCTTTGTTACACCATATCAATATTAATAATAAATATAAAACTCCATGTTTGGCCACAAATATGACACATAGAAACACCAATTCTCATTGGATTCCAATAATAATCCCCCATGGACTTGTTTTAATCACTCTCATGAATCCAATTTATCTTCCATGTCACCAAATTGTTTATACTTAGTTGATACCAAATGTTGAATTAATACAAGTTGATATTTGAAATTTGATACCAAAAGGTGTTGGTGATTGATACCAAATAGTTTCACATTGTGTGGCTCATAAGAATAACACTATCTCAAACACACTAGGTATAAATATATCATCATGAACCCATATGTCATCCTTAGTTGGTATGTATTCATTTAACATACTACTTTGGCATCATTAAATTTATAGTCTTCACTTCGGACCCTTTGGAGGGATAGGAACACTTCTTACTCCCCCTTTGGAGGGCCATGCATGAATATAGATTCATGATTTTTCCTTCTCCTATTTTGACATCATATCCCAAGTATACCATGGACCATATGTACAATGTGGAATAAGGGTTCCATTTCAAGAATTATTATCACTCTACTTAATCCATCATGATGCGAGGAAACATAAGTTTCCATTCTTTGATAATATTGAGACCATGCATTATGTCATTGAACTCTATCTCCTTTATCAATTATGTGTATAGAGTTATTTTTATTCCACATCTATCTATATGGTCCTTGAATTTAATAAAGATAGGATATTATTCCCATGTTACATGAAAGTCAATAATAATCTTCACTCATTAATACCACCCATCAGGCCCAAAGAATCTCATTTCTTACTATTTTATTTATTCATATATTATTGTAGGTTTGAATAATTTTCTAATATCAAAGCCATATTTTTTTAAAATTTCATTCATAATTATTTTTAGTCGGTAAACTTACCACTTAGAAAAGATACACCACCAAAAAATCTAAGATAACTTTGTTGAGTCTTGGTGTAGGGAATAAGAGATAAAGTTAATAACACCATCATTCTCTATTTCACTAACATACTTACATACATCTCTAGTAGCCATAGAACATTAACACATGTTAATGAAATATTCTATTCTTCTTCCTAAAAATCATCTCTATACCACAAACCAATACCAATTTAAAAAATTGATACCAATTATCATAGATACCAACTTGTGGAATGAACCGTTTAATAGGATTTTGAGAAAACATCTTTAACTGTACTTGGTAATTGATTTATTCTCTTATCCACTATGTGTCATTCCATGGTTTTTTGGGTTAAAATCTATAATATATTTATTTCAATACACCCATGAATTTATCAGCTCCATCACTGAATATAACATTTCTATTTATCATGATATTTTTCCATCCATATCATCTTATAATATCCGGAGAATAGTCAAATGTTATCATATTAAGATCAAAATAATTAAATAATAAGAGCTAAATTTTATTATTACTTCTCCAATTTTCCATTTTAAGGCATGATACATAAAAAATTAGGTTTTCTTGACACCAAAACTTTTAATGAACATTGATACCACCTATAATAATTTGAAATTTTAGTATCCAACTCCCTTTGAAAATCATTAAAACCACTCATTATTGATTTAATGCTTCCCTTGTTATACTCTGAAGCATGTCAAAATATCACTTTATGTATTTTGATATAGATTTATCATAGATCTAATATCCCCAAAAACTATAATCACTTAAACAATAGTTAATATAATTTTGATACATGTATATAAGGTAAAATTCACTTCCTTGGGTTAATTAATGAGATAGGTCTTGTTGGATCAATCCATCATTATCAAACTTTCCTTTCTCATTTTCATTTTGAAGGAAAATAATTAAATCACCTCATCAACCTCCACTTCTAAGTAATCATTCTGTGTGATTTATTTATTAATTTAATTGTAATTGGATCACCTTTGAGTGTTTCCACATAAAAAAACTTCATTTGAGATGTTTTCTTTGGACTTGTCTTTTTCTGGATTGGTTATTTTCTTTAATCCATGACCCAACTCATAATTGTTTTTGTCCTTGGGTACTTTTACTTATAAGGATCTTATAAAACATCACTGATTGGACCCTTTTTTCTAACATCTTCTTACTAATATATTTACACCTTTCATGATTCATCACATTTCACATCCCATGCCTTATTTTTTTTGTTTCTTTCTGATGAGAATCGTTTAGATTCCCTTAAATTTTTCAAATTTTTTTATTGTAATTTTAAGAAATAGTCCATTCAACGCCATATTTTTAACTTCTATTTATGACACTATTTTTTCCTTTTCTTGGGAACTATCATGGTTCTTTTTATCTATTTCCTTGTGGTTTATTTATCCAAACCACATATGAATGATTCATTCCTATTCTCTTTAACATCAACTAGATAATCATTATATTCTTTATTCATTGGTAGTTATTTCTTTATAAACTCATCCATATTTCTCACAATAGGATAATATTCTTTATTTTTCCATTATATTTGTTTTCATTATTTTTATGAGGTTTATCATGAGTGAACTAATGTTGGTGCATGGGGAAACTCTTGTCCATCCCTATTCATTTCTCATAGTGTAGTAAATCTATTTTCAACCTCAACATACTTTATTCCACTATAAAAATTCTTACCATTAGTCAAATGAATGGAGGTATTCCTTACAAATTATTTATTTCACTTCTTATTAAAATTCCTATCCATAGGACCATGGTTAGAACAAATAAAGAATCTCTTTTTAAAACCATACCTTATATAGAAATCCCTTGTTTGAGATGGAATTGCAGCATATTTCCATTTTCCTTTGATCCCTTAGGCTTACAGATAGATACTAATTGTATGTACCATGATTCCACAATACTAGAACTTAAAAGATCCACTATTCAGATATTTTTATCATCTATATTTGGAAAAATTAATATATTTTATCACTAAAACCATATTTCTATGCTTGTGAACTTCACCCGTTAATGGTTCATTGGGGAAGATTTTTGTTTTCTTATTTGAGGCTTCAAGAAACCTTTAATCACATTGATTATCCAATAATTCGCCTTCATTTAGACAATCATATCAATCATACATGAGCTCACTTCCTTTTAAAATTTTATCTTCTCTTTAGGTTATGTTTTTAGCGGGATAATTCTTGCTTTCAACTTATTCTCTAAGGATATTTTCTATTAAATCTCATATGAAATTTTTTAAAGTATGTCACATTGGCCATTAATTTTTTAACCATTTTCACATTATCATCATTATGGGAACCTTCAATTTCTGCTAACTTTGGTTATCCTCGACAAACTTGTATATGTTTCAGCCAATATATCCTTCTTGACCCTCAAATATTGATCCCCTTTTGAGTCAAGCCCTTCCACCTAGGAACAATATTTATAATTTTTCACATTGTAATACATATCATACAATTCATCTGTCTAATTATCATTATTATCCTTCAGATTATATCCATGTAAATTATTCTTTAATTGAGGATTTTTAGTTTTTCATCCTTGATTTTCAGCACTTTATAAAGTATCCCTTGAAAATAATTATTCTTTTTCATCTCTAGGTTTTCTTCCATTAATCCCTTATCTAGTTCATTTAACATGTGTACATCATCCACCATTATATCTCTTAATATTTTATCCTCTTTAGTACATCTAACACTGCTTGGCATATTAGGATCCACAAATAGTCCTTCAGTGTTATTGTACAAACAAGTGGATACATAATTAGATTCATCAATACCTACTGTTTGAGATCCTCTGGGCCCCTTCACCTCAATAAAAAACATCTAAAAAATGCATCCACTATATGGAATTAATTTTTAAATATGATTCTTATTTATATTATTTCTCTTCCCCAAGTTATATTCTTTCTCTTATTTATATTCTTTATCTTATTTATATTCTTTCTCTTTCCCAAGTTATGAAAATATGCTTATTATTTATATTCCTATATATGGAATTCGTTTAGAAATATGATTCTTATTTATATTGTTTCTCTTTTCCAATTGGATCAATTCAAAAAAAACGAATCCAACATCATAAGTCGATGTTATGATACCAATTATCGTCCCTGTATGGGACTTTAGTGAGACATTCCCTGAGAGGGGGTGAATCAGGGTATCAAACTCATTCATGTTTCCCAATGTAACCTGAAACTATCACTACACTAACTAATCTTGAGCACACATGTTAGTAGGATCACTCTTGTGTTCACATGTTAATGATTATCTAATTTTTGATGTGTTAATCTAATCCATAATTGGATATCATTGATGATAATTCAATCCATAAGAACTAATTATCATCATATAGAATATATGTAAAGAATGCACACAATAAATAAGAATTTTACTTGGTTCACCGACACTGGGTTACTCTAAGGAGCATACAACGATAGTGTGTCTATTTACCAGAATCCACCACATATAATTCCAGGGTTAATTTAGGCTAGGTTACTCTTCTACATAGGTTCACTCCCCTTACAAGATTTACGACTGGCTCACTTCCATCCAAGGGTCACTTCATTTTTCCTCTCCCTCCACTCACTAATTAAATAGGTAAAATCACTTTTTTACACTTTCCAATGCATGAATCCACTCTCTCATTTTTGTTTCAGCAATAAGTTCTCATTGATCATCACACTTCTCTTTTACAAACTAGTTTTGAACATCACTATTATAGAATCCTCACTATTCCTAATTAAATAATCTTCAAGGAATAATTTATTCCTTTGGAAAGGTCCATAATGAGATTCAATCAATTTTTATACCATTCAATTACTTTCAGGAAACTTCTTTCTTGTAGGTAACATTTAAAATGTTCACAAATTTTTTATTTTTTTGCAACTTTTACTTAGGTAATGTATGTCCATGTATGTATCTACACATGAACCTATTCAAGGTAGATATTTCACATAAGATAACCTTCACACACACACAAAAAGATCATCAAAATGGTATATTCCTGGATATTATTTATTTTCATAAGTATCTTGCGGAACTTAGTGGTTCACGTAACTTTACTCATGAAATTGTTGTCTTTTGAAAATTCAGATCATTTTTCTCACAAGAATATTCCTTTTTTCAATTTCTCCTTTTTATTCTCTATGGATTAGGTATTTATGATAAATTACTAACCCTTCACACAAATTTTAACTTCTTTTCCAAGAAACTCTACCTTTTCATAACTCATGACAACCTTCATCACTCACACAACTCTACTTCGTGAAACTCTAAGTGCCTGAAAAACATGACACCTCCATCACGAATTTTCCCATGGAACACACCATATTTTCCCAACTCTATCTACTTCGTGAGACTACATTTTTCATGAAATCCCCAATATTTTATGAAATTATTTCCTTTTCCAAATATGAATGAGGCAGTCTTAAATATATACATTCATGAAAAATTCCACATGTTCTTGTGACATTTGATTTGTGTGATTATACTTTTATTCCTATATTTTCCTACAAAGAACTCAATGAATTCACTCAAAAACTTCTAAAACCATTAATTCATGAATATTTCAAGGTATTCCAGATATTAGAACACCATTATTGTCTTTTCATGATTCATCTCTATTTTTATGATCCTCTTTCTTGGAAAGTTACTTAGAGAGCTTCAACCCTTCTCTTAGTATAGTCATGATTAGACATTCTAGGCATGCACTAGCCCTAATTAAATCTTTCTATTTATCCAACCATGTTCCCTTCATTAAAAAATCCAATATATATATAAACTATTGAAATGGTGAACAAAAAATCCAACAATATCCATCACACCTTGTCAATGTCAACAATGAATTTGACACTCCTTTTATGAAAATATTTCCAACACATTGAAACACCAATTATCATTTTTTCCAAAAAAAATATTACTATATATCTAGGTATTTTTATCCTTAGATTTGAGGTTATTAAGCTAATTAGCCTTCAATTTATCCTCTGTAATTTTTAGGGAATTCAACTAGATATGTACATACACACCCATTCATGGGTATTTATCATGCATGTATCATGTCTTATACAAATGTTAGGTATTAGAGTAGTGATCCAAGTTGACTCAGTATTGATGGAGTGGCGGTGTAGTGGTTCCCTGAGTTGATATTAGAAAATTAATTTCATTTGTATTGAGTTTTCAATATATAGATTCTTTAAATATAGTTTATTTAGGTTTGTTTACCCTTGGGACTATTGTTCATTCATAATTTACACCATAATATTTTTATTATGAAATTTCCTTTCCTTTTTTGATCATAGCATGAGTGATGTGAGTTTTTATTTTAGTCTATTTTTTTTGTATTACAATATTTTTATCTTTTGTGAAGATTCATTATTTTAAATAGTTAAATTAGTCCAAGGCCACTCATCTTTTTAGATATGACTACACAGTGCTTGTATCTAACCAATAGATAATTTTAGATGGCCTTGGGGTGAAACACATTGGTTATTTCAGGTCCATGTGGGTCTTATATGTGTTAGTTTTTGTCAATAAATATCCACAATATATCTCATCTAATATTCCCAATTGCATACTCATTATATGAGAGGAAAATCTAAATCTTGGTCAAACCTAAACTGCCAACATGACCATAACATACCTTACCACCCCTTAACTAGATCATCCATAAGGTCAGTATAAGTAAGGTATTGAGGTATAATGGTTATCATGATAAGTATCTTTCTATTCGTGGGTATGGGGATCCAATATGAAACATGCAACCCTAAAATACCATTTTCATAATGTATAACACTCTATGTAGTATACTAGTTAGGTTATCCACCACACAAAACTCATTTTAAGTATGATGATTATATTATTTATATCTATAAAATTTATCTATGATGACCTTACCATTTAATTACAACCTATAATACTTCATGATGAACAATTATTTGGGATAACTCAAAGTCATACTTTTATATGCCAATTATAATTATACACCTTGAGTATATGAATCCAACATCAATGAATTATAATGTAGTGATTTTATTTTATATATCATTATAAATTTTATAATTTTAATCTCCATCAATAATAAAAAACCATGAATATGAACTCATCTAATCATTTCTCATATGATAGACCATGATAGAGGCCTTATGTTTATTGTATTTTTAGGGTTTTGTTAAACTCATTACTTTTCTAGGTAATTCATGATATATATCTATATAACCATCTGATAAGACCCTACAACTAAAATTTTATAGTAAGTAAAATCTATTAACAATGTTTTTTAATAATATTAAGGCCTAATAATGATATTTTAAATCTTTAACTCTTGGAAAAAATTATTCAAATATTTTTACTTCATAACATAAAATAATTTCATGTTAATAACTTTTATTGTCTACTTAAATTTTTTTCAATGTTTAGAAACATAATCTTGGAAAATTTATAGTCAAACTTATCTTTAATATAATTTTTTCACTAGTGTAACTCTTCACATTATTCTTTACCAACATGTCCTAACATCTTTCAGGATATAAAGTAGCATTCACTTCATTATGGTAACTAAATGTAACTATTTAAATTTATATTTATTATTATACCATTAACTCATTTAGGATATTAAGTTTCATTAACTTTAAATTTTACATGATTAATTTTTTATTTGTTATAAATTGAACTTCTATAAGTCTAAGAATATTCCAAATAGCCTCTTAGAAACTATATTCTCTTCAGAATATCAGGCTAAGATGAAAAAACTCATTTGTTTTTTCGGACTGACACTTATTTTCAATTAGTATGAATATTTAATAAATGAATTATTATAAACCATATCTAATATGGTATTATATGATTTTAGAGCATTATTTTAAAATGGAAGAGTTTATTCTTTAAAATATTCTACTGAAGGTGGTGGGAACTCTTTTCCCTTATGTTTTAAAATACTTTGTGTGTTGGTAAAATTTTATAAAATTATATTAATTTAAAACATTATATATAACATTATAAATAATATTATATGTGTATTAAAACTATCATCTCATAGTATTCATAATAAACCAGTTTTTTCAAAAAAAACATATGTCATTATATAAGATAAATAAGGTAAAAATTCACATCCTTTATTTAGATCCATCAAAGATTTAAATATTCATTTTCATCCAACTCCATGATATAACAACCCATTAAATCATAACTTTAATGAAAACTAAAATCTTATTAAATTATTACATTTATGTTTACCTTGTTTATATTTAAAACATTTGTAAAATATATATTCTAGAAGATATACCATTGAAAATTAGATAATTGTTTCCGATAAAATTAATACATGATATATAATTTCCACAAAGATTCTCAAAACCCCTTTAGGCATTATGGACAATTACAACTCATATATAAACATTAAACCTCCATCATAAATCCTTCATTTTTTTCAATAACCAAGGCCAATAATTAGATTATATGATATTTTCCTTCTAGTTTAAACATTTACCCATATATATTTGTGACATAAAATAGGAGCCTAGAAATCCTGTAACAACCCGAGATTTTATAAGATATATTCTTTTTAATTTCTTTCATATCTTTTATTGTACGCTACACCAAGATTATCTTGCATTATACACAACACCGTATCGGCTTGCAGTATACGCAACACTAATCTTAGATCGTGTTACACACAATTTCAAGTTTGTATGATAGTAGTTATTCTACGCAACATTGAGTATGTATATATATATATATATTCAATTTATAAATGAAATATGGTTGGATTTTGTTATACACAACAACAAAGGAGTCTTTCACTACGTGCAACCCTGACTTGACTTGCATTACACGCAATCACAACCTTCCTCGATAGTGTATGTTGTACGCAATACCGGGTTTCACTAAACAATGATATATGGTTATAATATTATTATAAACTAGCTGTTATGAATAGTAGTAAATACATTTTGAATTTTATGACATTATAATTCATCTTACACATTTTATAGAACATGGTATGAGAACAAAATAAAATTTTCGGGTAAAATAAGTATTTTTCAAAAAATGCAGTTTTGCCGCCTTTTGATGGCGCACCCATTTTAAATATAATTTTTGAAAAGTTTATAAGTTAAATTTTTCAAAATAAACTTCTTATTTTAAATCAGGATATAAAAATTTACATTGGATAAAGTTTTGATATTTTTCTGATAACTTTCATATTTTAATGAATAGTAAAAACACACTATATTTTAATTAAAAACAACTTTTTTCATCGTAATAATTTATATGGTTAAATTATAATATTGAATGGTTTTAAAGTAAAAATAGAATATATTTTTATCATTTAATATAATTTATGTCATTATCATTTATTTTACATTGAATTCATAGGTAAAATCATTTCAATCTTTTGCAATGTTTTAACTTTTAAAACTCGTTTTCTTAACAATGGGATTAATTTTAAATTAATTTTTGCAAATTTTGTGTATTGAATTTAGAAAAATGGATTCAATATTTGGAATTATTGGGTCCAAATTTTCTTAATAGGATACTTTTTATTTTTGGGAATTATGAATAGTAACTACGGTAAATTTTATTTACCATAATAAAAGGTAAATCAGGTAATTAAGAGTAAATATAATATTATAAAATTACCCTAACACTTGTCTTAATATAATTGAATGCTTATATTTCTTCCTAAGGCATATTTGGGTCGAAATGGAATACATTGGAACCCACTTGGAGGTGATTAAGACCTTTAGTTTACTTTATTTAAAGGAAAGTGAAATATGTCTCACTCAAATTTAATAATTATAGTATTTTTAATATAAGTTTATACAGAATATAGATACGGTTATAAATACTCATTTGAAAGATAATTTTTATTTATTTATCATGGTAATTTATTTATAATTTTTAAGAGATATTAAATTACCTTAATATCTTATACATTAATGATGCAGAAATTATTTATTTAGTGAAAAATAAGTAATATAGTTTTTATTGAAATAATAATACCCATTAAAAGGCTCAAAAACCTGACCAAAACTTATTGGTAGTGTATATATACACCATAAGCATCCAATGAACGAATATATGACCGTTTTGAGTCTTATAAAAGTGATTATAACACTTATATTATTTTATTTTAAATGATGTCAAAGTTGTCACCTTCATAATTTAATAAATATAACATTTTAAAAGTTGGATGTTTTAGAATATAAATCTGACTAAAAGTATTCTTATGAAATATATAATATTTATATTCATCCTAGTATTTTATTTTTAATTTTTATGCAACAAATAAGTATATTTAATAATTATAGAAAAATGTTGTAGATATTACTTTATAAAGAGAAGTATCAAATAAATGGTTTAACAAATAGTAAAATAAATATTATATGAACTATTTAATGTTCTCCACTAATTTTATAGAATCATATGAAATGTTAGGAACCTATTAAATATTTTATTTCGAATATATCCTCTTTTTGGATTTTATTTAAATTCAAATAAATGAATAGTGTCAAAATTGACACTATTGTTATTTTATAAAAATAACAAATTATTAAATTGTTTAAAAATCACAAAAATATTTAAAATTTATAAATTGAAATTTATATAGTATTAAATGTCATATAGTATCCAATTATGGAAAATTAAAAACACATAAGTGATTATTTATGACCATTTAAAATTTAGAATTTTATTACCACAAATAAAATTAAATAGATTAAATAAGGATTAATCAAAATGATAAGGTTTAAAATAAAATAAAAACATGTATAAATTTGATTTGTTGATGATATTACAACCCTATATCATCTAATCTTCAAATTGAGTCATTTTAGGAGGTTTTTAAGTGGGGTTATATTTGTTATAAATTAATATTTTTAAGATTTCCAAAGGTGCCCCTCTCCTCCCTTATAAAAAGGGAAACCTCACACCCTTTTGAGCCTTGAAACTCAGACAAACCCTTCCAATTC
Organism: Viscum album; assembly: GCA_963277665.1. Taxonomy (NCBI): domain Eukaryota; kingdom Viridiplantae; phylum Streptophyta; class Magnoliopsida; order Santalales; family Viscaceae; genus Viscum; species Viscum album. The sequence goes on along the minus strand of OY728167.1, from coordinate 728,500,993 downwards.
CTCTTCTCAACCTCTCTAGTTATATCATATAGGTTCTGGTCTTCTCAAAAGACCAACCCTAGTGCCCTAAGAAGAAGTTTAAAGGAGGTGCGTCGAAGAAGAGGTAATCTCTTCTACCGATTCTTTCAAGTTTCTTTCTTCTTCAACTTTTCTTCTTTAGTTGTTTCATTATAAAGTAATAACATCAGTATCAATAATATGATGATATATTATTATAAATATGAAACAACCCCATTTCACATTCTATCCATCCTACGTAAAATGAAATCACCACACGTGTGTACGTACGGAATACTGTCTCCACGCCATGCTGTAATCTGTTTTTCCAACACCACCTTACTTGGATGGGTATAATGGTGTAAAGAATAACTATAAATAGTTATTATAACATCATACTGGTTCTGATATATTATAACATCCACTCCAACTCAATTCAATAATTATGCGAACGATATCATCGCTCGTGCGTACGTACGGACTACCGTCTCCACGACGCGATGAGATTCATTCTCCATGTTAACCATTCAAGAATGATTATAAAGTATATATAATCAATAATAATGAAATATATGAAATTATAAAGCTACTAGACTTATTTATATATATATATGTCATCTACTTACTTCCATTCAAGTCAATAAGGAAAGGAAAACAACGTTCATGCGTACGTACGACCTACCGTCTCCATGAACGGTGTGTTTCATTTCATTTATCTATCTATTATATATAAATATATAATGAATATATATGATATATAAATCATTTTTCACATTCTGGAAGTAAGTAAATCATGATATAAGTGATAATAATATCAAGAACAACAAGTCCAAACACGTACGATAAATGAAACGATTTTACCCAACACACTACTTTAACATGGAATTGACAAATGAACGGGTAATATAAATACCTAAGGGAACCATATATGATATAATAACAATTAATATTATTATTTAATAACTCAATTACATTATTTAAATCATTATACAGGAAGTTCAGATACATTGGAAGCATATCGGACATAAGGTAAGGGATAACTTTTCCAATCTCGTTTTTATCTGAGATTATTTATTTTCAAGTATATACTGGGGTTATATTCACCATCCATGTCCTTGTTTTCTAAAAATGGGTTCATGTATTTTTAAAGTCCTTTTTACCCATTTTTTACTTTTACGACATGGTATGTAAGGAATATTTCTTTTACGAGGTACTTTTTGACTTTTCTGGGAAAAGTACGAGAAATTTTTTTTTAACTTATACGGAAGAAACAGATTTTTACAGTTTCATAATGCCTTATTTTCAAGAAGATTACTCTACAATATTTCATGATTATTTTCAAAAAAAAACCGTTTCTTTTAAAATTTCATGGAATTTTGTGAAAAAAAATGATTTTGAATAAGAAAGGATATTTTCATCAAGAATTTATTTCAAGGGTTTTATCAAAACCATTTTCTATCTAAGATGTCATTATTTCATATGTGTATGTTTCAATTATAATGTCTCTATGATTTACATGGTTTCACTTATCTTATGATGAAATGATATCCATTTGTTTTATATGGATTATGTTATGATGGGATGATGTTTATGAAACCCATTTTATTCTTTGGGTTATGATGAATGATGTATGATTATTTTGTGGAAGAAATAAGATTAATTTCAATATGAGATGGGTGGGACCTATATATACCTCCAATGCATTGGGTAAAGATTTATATCTCTTGAGATAGACATGGCTGGAACGGTAAGTTAATCCAGTTTAGTATTACAGGACTGCAACGAGGAGTGAACTCGATTCAGAAAGGGACTTTGTCCACTAAGATGGTCTTGGCAGCATTGTCGTGGCTACTACGAAAATCATAACATGTGATTAATGGATTCCACAATTAAATGTTTTATTACCATGCTATTTTATCATTATTAATGTTCCTTTATGATCTATGCCTTATGTACTTCCAAGATTTATGTCGTTGCTCCTAATTTTGATGTTTAGATTTTATGTTCAAGTTTTTGCATTCAAATGTTTATGGATTGTTTTATGTTCTCTATGCTTACCCTTACTGAGAATTTTAGCTCACCTTTTATATGTTTTCTTTTCCCCAGGATTTAAAGAAAGGTTTTAGGTAATAAAACAAAAGGGGAAGATTGTTATGGGAGATGTTGAAGATCTTTCACCACGATTAGAAGATTATTTTCTGAGTTTCCAAAGACATTAAACTATTACGGTCCTTGTGTGTCTGTTTTCGTTATGTATTAAGTATTCCGCAAAAGTAATGTAATGTCCATGTACGTCAAGCTACGGGTCTCTACATTTGGTATCAGAGGGAGGTTTAGTTAACCTTTGTAAACTAGGATGCGAAAACCTTAGTGAGATCCCTAGAGATATTTCTAAGGTATGTCTAGGGATGTCCCTAAGGTTAAGTATAAGTATAGGTTATAGACCTAGAATTACGGAAACCATATTAGAATTAAACCTAAGATGTTATATATTGAAGGTACTACCTCTTTATTAATCAGTTTTCCTAGCATGATTTTTTCCTCTCACACTATTCTTTTTGGGTTTTAGAAAATGGATGGAAACAGGAGGATTCACGATAATGGAGGATATTATGGAAAATGGAATGATATTCTTCATGATATACCAAATGAAATGGAATTTAGAAGGTGAAACATCATTATTATGCCTAATCAGCAATCTCATAATATGATTAATAATCTCAACATTGATAAGATTCTTGACTGAGCTAATAAGAGAAATATGGAGTTTCATGATGATCATAGAGGAAAGAAATTCAATTTCCCTCATGTAAGTCATGTGGGAAGAGGCATCAAGGGGAATGTTTCAAAGGAACTAGAAGATGCTTTGGGTGTGGAAAATAAGGACACAAAGCTAGTAATTGCAAAGGAAAAGGTTCAGTTAACACCATGGACAAGGATAATGGTATTGCTAAGACATCAACAATGGTTAAATGTTTTAAATGTGGAATGTATGAGAATTATGTAGACCAATTCCCTAAGGGAAAATCTCATGAAGAGAACCAGCATGGTCGTATGGGTAATATTTATGTTGATGATGATGAAGAGACTACAAATGGTATATGAGATGAAAGAAGTGTTGAGGAATACAATGATGAAGCTCGGTAAATGGTTTAAGAAGGTAGTGGAATGATTTATGTTTATCAAGAGTTATGTTGTATAGGTAATGGTAATATGGAATAAAGACACATCTAAGTATTGTTACACTATTGTTTTTCCTACGTATTTGATAGTATATGTTGAATGGTACCAGTAACCATGAAATGTTATTCGAATATTTTTGTAAAGTAGATGATATGTGCATAATGAATGGATAAGGAGAAAATAATATGTATGATAGTATTCATGAGCTCATGACTGATATAAGGACAAAGTGATATCATGGTTTGAGTATATCGAAATTTTGGGATTTTGGTATGTGGAAAGTGTTAACTTTTGACAGCATTCATGTTTTCACTAAGGTTCAATGGGTATTAATTTTGCAATAGAATACAAGATTAAGGTATTCACATGTTTGTAATGTGACCAACAAGATATATCGTATGATATATGGGGGATAAATGATGGTATTCACATACTCGGTAGATGACATTTCTAATAATTGTTTTCTTTATACTATGAGCTTGGACATAAGTATTTTGGATAAGCCTAAAGATTGGAATGGATTATGTTGGAAATAAATTAGTATTGTCTAAGGCTAGAACTTTTTTCAATATTATTGATGGGATGTTATAATAACTTAGTTTTAGAAAAAGGACAACCTGCAGGACGGGAAACAACCCGTCACGTCGGACAAGGTTATGGGAATAGAATCCACAACCAAAGTGCGACAGGCCTTTATTTCCTACCACTCTCCATCAGAACTTGATGGTTAGATTTTTCTTCCATATCCATATTTTCACCTATGTTCTCCTATATGGAAACTCAGTGATGAGTTACTTTGGGTAATCATTACGATTCATACTTTAGTTTTTAAAATTAAGTTTCAGTTTTCCTTTTTACGATGTGGGTTTCTATGAATAGTAAACGATTTATAACCCCAACAAATTTCGAGGGAGAAATTCATTTTAAGGGGGGTATAATATAACATCCTGAGATTTTATAAGATATATTCTTTTTAATTTCTTTCATATCTTCTGTTGTACACTACACCAAGATTATCTTGCGCTATAAGCAACACCGTATTAGATTGTAGTATACGCAACACTAATCTTGGATCTTGTTACACACAATTTCAAGTTTGTTTGATAGTAGTTATTCTACGCAACATTGAGTGTATATATATATATATATATTCAGTGTATAAATGAAATATTTTTGGATTTTGTTATACGCAACAACAAAGGAGTCGTGCACTACATGCAACCCTGACTTGGCTTGCATTACACGCAATCACAACCTTCCTCAATAGCGTATATTGTACGCAATACCGGGTTTCACTAAACAACGATATATGGTTATAATATTATTATAAACTAGCCATTATGAATAGTAGTAAATACATTTTGAATTTTATGACATTATAGTTCATCTTACACATTTTATAGAACATGGTATGAGAACAAAATAATTTTTTCGGGTAAAATAAGTATTTTTTAAAAAATGCAGTTTTGCCGCCTTTTGATGGCGTGCCCATTTTAAATACAATTTTTGACAAGTTTATAAGTTAAATTTTACAAAATAAACTTCTTCTTTTTAATCAAGACATAAAAATTTACATCAGATAAAGTTTTGATATTTTTTTGATAACTTTCATATTTTAATGAATAGAAAAAACACGCTATATTTTAATTAAAAACAACTTTTTTCATCGTAATAATTTATATGGTTAAATTATAATATTTAATGGTTTTAAAGTATAAATAGAATATATTTTTACCATTTAATATAATGTATGTCCTTAGCATTGATTTTACATTGAATTCATAGATAAATCATTTTAATCTTTTGCAATGTTTTAACTTTTAAAACTCATTTTCTTAACAACGGGATTAATATTAAATTAATTTATGCAACTTTTGTGTATTGAATTTAGAAAAATGGATTCCATATTAGGAATCAGTGGGTCTAAATTATGTTAATAAGATACTTTTTATTTTTGGGCATTATGAATAGTAACTATGGTAAATTTTATTTACCATAGAAAAAGGTAAATCGTGTAATTAAGGGTAAATATAATATTATAAAATTACTCTAAAACTTGTCTTAATATAATTGGATGTTTATATTTCGTAATAAGGTATATTTGGGTCGAAATGGAATCCATTGGAACCCACTTGGAGGTGATTAAGACCTATAGTTTATTTTATTTAAAGGAAAGTGAAATATGTCTCTCTCAACTTTAATAATTAAATTATTTTTAATATAAGTTTATACAGAATATAAATTCTGTTATAAATACTCATTTGAAAGAGAAAATGTTTTTCTTTATCATGGTAATTTATTTATAATTTTTAAGATATATTTAATTACTGTTGGTCAGAGTGGACACTCAAGAGGGGGGGGGGGTGAATTGAGTTCCAATTAAAATTTCTGCTAAAAACAATTTCTATTAAAATCCCCTAATTTCAAAAACAAATTAAACTGTAGTGAATTTATACAGATTATAAAGGTTCAATTAGTTTCTAAAAGATTGATTAATTCTCATTTAACTTAATCTTATGATTAAATTAACTTTTGAAACTAACTTACTGGTTTATAATAAATATAAACACTTGCGATTTTAACTATCAAAGTAGCTTTGAAAATAAATAATATTTCAAGGTAATAGCAGTGGAATATGAAATAAATGTATATAATATAGATATAGGTTTTAACTAAAAACACAAGAGTTAACCAAGAGGTTCAGTCTCAATCCGAGACTTAGTCCTCTCAAAATTTATATAAAGTGATCCACACCCTGGATCTGGGTTAACAATAGTGATCACACTGTTCAGGTCAAGAGACCTCTACCACAGTTATACGTGGGATAATAAACAACAGCTCAAAGCTGTCTAGGTCACATTCGACCTCTACCACTATCCACAGTGGGAAATAAAGGATGTAAAGATTGTGAGTGAGGATTTACAAATCCTCCAGTTAAGGTTCAGGAGACAGTGTGTGTGTAATAATTAACAGGCTACACACACTGTTCGTAATGCAAATACTAAATCACTTAGAGCAAGATATAGAGTTTATAATTGCTCTAGTGATTGCAGTGCAGCTCTGGACTCCTTTGGATTTGATCAGAAACGGTTCTGAGTCCTTCTCTGGTATTTGACTGAAAAACAGAGTATCGTTTCTTCTTTCAGTGGTTCCAGGTTCAGCTTAGTTATTGGCTTAGAAAATGAAGTGTTATGTGTAGTTCTTCTTTAGCATAGATTGCTCGATGTTTGCTCTGTGTTCTGGAGTCTGTTAGTAGTAGTCTTGTGAGTGCAAGTTCTCTAGTTGTTCTTGGCACGTTTTGAGCTTGATCGCAAGTGTGTTCTGTGTGCTCGATCTATTCAAGTCTCTTGTCTCCTTTTACTAATACATACACGTTGTCTTTTATGCCTTTTTTTTGCTGAGAAGAAGGAATGATTATGCTTTTTCATCGTACTTGGTACGATTTCCTGAAATGGCAACATAAATCATTTAATAACATTAAATGCATCAAAAGTAACAAATGTAGCCGTTAGTGTAATAAACAAATAGTGTCGAGGATATTGGATTTGACTCTGCAGTTCATTATAGGTAGCCGTTTTTTTGTAGACGTGTACGGTTGACTCTGTGTAGGATCTTCCATCGGTAGTTCTTCAAACTCTTATCGATGGATCTTATCGGTAGCTCTTATCGGTAGCTCTTATCGGTAGCTCTTATCGGTAGCTCTTATCGGTAGCTCTTATCCGTAGCTCTTATTGGTAGCTCTTATCGGTAGCTCTTATCGGTAGCTCTTATCGGTAGATCTTATCGGTAGCTCGATGAACTTAGTTCCATCGGTTGCTCTTGACTGTCGGTAGCTCTATGCATCGGTAGCTCTCTGTCCATCGGTAGCTCTGTGCATCAGTAGCTCTCTGTACATCGGTAGCTCTGGCTATCAGTAGCTCTATTCAGGTCGGTGATACTTACACTTGACTGTCTTATGCAAAACACATCTAATTCACTTAGAATAATTTCAAAACTTATATAAACATGGATAATCGAGATTAACATAAATCAAGAATTATTTTAACATTATTATTAACTTGATCATCGATTTGAACGAATTAAAGTGTAGATCAACAGTAATTGTGAATATCATAATATATGAACACATAATTGGGATTTTCAAAACATATGAATACAAGATTGGGATTTTCAAAACAGGTGAGGTCAACAATCTCCCCCTTTTTGATAATCACAACTTATGATATGACCATTTTAAGATAGTGAGAATATAGTATTAGATAGTATAACATTAATATTCAATTTTCTCAAAGAAAACAGTATCAGAGGAAAGAGGAAATAGTAATAGAAAGATATAGATCAAAAATTATCATAGGTAGAATTAAATACAATAGTATGAGAGATAAGGTTTGAAATAATTAGTACCAAAGAAGAAAATGTAAGAAATAGTATCAAAGGATCCTCCTTTGATCATATTTCTCCCCTTTTATATTTCTCCTTTTATATTTCTCCCCTTTTATCCCCTTTTGAGCATATTTCTCCCCCTTTTTGATAATCAAAAAGTGGGAAACCAAACATAGAAAACCGATAAGCTGAGCTAGTGGAAAGAAAGGCATTTGTATTAGATCAGACAAAAATTACATAAACAGAATAGGAAAGAAAAAAAATGTTTCCTATCAAACATCCTTGCCACTTTATCAATACACATCTTCAATGTGAGATTTTCCCTTGGGATCAGAAGAGAATTCAGGTGTGGAGGATACTGGGGAGGACTTAGGAATTCCAGAAATGATCAGAGGAGGCTGAGAAACTGATACAGTGTCGGGCCTGTATTGGGAAGTCCTTTGAGTGATCATAGGTGTGAGACTTCTTATGGCTTGAGCAGGAGTCATCTGTACTGGAGACGCAGTAGAGGCAGAGGCAGGCAAAGCAGGAGGTACAATGACCAGTCTGGTATCCACATGCAGGAAGGGCAGCAACAGGTTTCTGAAATCCATTATAATGCTTCCTCCTCTATCCATTGCAGACACAAAATCATCTCTATTTTCAATGAATTTATCCAAAGCAGGAGTAAGCTCCCTGAGCTTACTAACCTGCTCTCTGAAGGCCTGAGTCACTGGAGGTAACTTTAGATTCTCAAGCATAAGTTTGAAATGGTTGGTCAGTTGTTTCTTGGTATAAACCTTTTCAAAATAAGTATCCACCTTATTCTTGATTTCCTCTTGAGAAGCAGAGGCCTCTCTCATGTAGTCCTGGATGATTTTCATTATTTCTCTGGATGAATCCCTGGTAGACAGCACAACTCGACTTAAATCTGATGAGTCCACGGAGCCACTGGTTGAAATAGAACCAAGATACTCCTTCATCAGAGCAAGAAATTGATTCAGATCAATTGCAGGTTTTGGAACTAGAGGACCAACAGTGAAGGATACAGATTCTTTGAAGCTTTTGGTCAACCCACTAATCAGATTTTGCATTTGAGAGTCCTAATCTTTGACAGATCCTTCACAGATGTTTTGAAAGCTTCAAACACCGAGACCAGCTGACTTACAACACTCTTCACATATGCTAAATCCTTGTCAGCTTGAGATTTTGAACTCATGAAAGAGTCTAAGGAAACAACAGATATCCGTAGAGCTTCAAGATCTGCTTCTAGCCTAGAAGTTTGAGTGTGGCACTCCTTGACTTCTTCCATTAGCTCACCCACAAAAGTTGATAGATTTAAACCAAGAGAAAGCTCAAAAGACCTTTCTAACAAATTCATTTCTTCACCAAAACAGTGCTTCATCTCAGCAACAGAGGCACTAAAGGATTCCTTCAGCTCATGCTTTAGGGATTTGAGGTCAGACTTTGTAACAAAATCAGTAGGAGAAACTATAGTAGATACTCTTTCAGGAGCTAAACTGACTACAGAGTCAGCCATGACTGATTGAATCGAGGATACTAAAAAAGATTCAATTGTCTTTACTTCTTCCACAAAACTGACTTTGAGATTTTCTTTCAGCACATCTAAATCATGTACTTGGACCACATCAGCAGGTAATAACTCAGGACTGATGTCATAGCTGATCTTTGGTCTATTCAAAGATACTTCATTATCTGAATCAGGATAATCCAAACCAAAGACTATAAAACCTGGGTCTTCTACCCAGTCTTCAGACTCGATAGTCACTGTAACATTTCCAAACTTGGTGTGATGCTCCCCCTCAATGGGTGCATTCTCATATATAGCAACTACATTCTCTGCTGGTCTTTCTTCATCAGAATCTTCCACAACAACTTCCATCTCTGCAGCAGCAAGATGATTTTATGGAATAGGTACAGCTTCTCCTCTTTCTCTTTCTTTATCCATAAAAGGTACAACTAAGCTTCCAATAACTGGACTCAGACTCAATTCAGCAGAATCAGATAATTCAGAGACATTCTTTTCTTCCTCTACATGCTTAGAGACCGACTGGTCTTCCTCATTAGCAGGTGTCTCCACTTCTGCTAGCACTTTCTTTTCTAAAGACACAATTTCAGCAACAGGGCTTGGAGGCAAGTCAGGATCTCCTCCATCATCCATAGGAGTTTCTTCCTCTTCTTATTCTTCTTCTTCTTATGACTCATCACTGTACTCAGGTTCCTATTCATCAGGTCCTAGACCTGTATCTCTTTTATCCTTTGGCCTTGAAGGATAATCCATACGATTAAATTTATCATATACCTTTTGGTCATCATTGACCCATTCTCCTCTCCACGGATTCCAATTAATATTTATATATTTGCAAACTATAGTAGTGATACAAAAGTTTCTCTTCACTACAACTGTCTCATCTTGAGACTCAGCTATCCCTTTCACTTTGATCATTACAGAAATCAGTTTAGCAAAGAATAGGGCGTTAGTCTTTGATTTTGGACTTGTCATATCTTCCATTTGATTCATCACCAATCTGCACAAATTGACTTTGACATCATGTATCAAAAGATATAGAAGATAGATATCCTGATATCTCAAATTAGCAAAGTCTCCTCTCCTTGGTATCAACACATGTTGAACAAACTTGAACAGTAATCTGTTCTCTCCATCCATTTCTGTAGCAACCACTTGCCTTGGCGTTCCATCACCAGTCAGTTCTTTCAACGCAGTCTCATGATCAAAAATGTCACTGGTAGGTGGCATTGCTCTTGATACATATCCAGACACACCTTCATGAGGAACTTTTAAGCAATCAGCCCATTCTACTGATGAAAATGATATCACTTTACTATTCACAAATGAAGATACTCGGTTCTCATTATCTAACTTCTCGAAGCTTACGAACTCGTAAAACTGTTTTACCAACTTTGGGTAGTAGGGACTGTTTTTATTTGAAAAGCAGTCTATCCATCTCTGAGCTTCCAGAACTTCGAGCACCAAGGAATTGCTGGGCAACAACCAGTCTACACACAGCTCTTTTTCGATCACAATAGCTCTATTTTGCAGATGAGGATTTACTGGTCTCCTTCCTGACCTAGTTCTAACAGCACTACTCGCTTCTGGCTCGGACTTCTGCCTTTTTGCTTTAGGCTCAACACAGTCGTCTCGGATGACAGGAATTTTGGTTTTTGCCATCACTGGTTCGAGGGATCTCAGGTTTGCAGAGGGTTCGGGTTCTAAGGTTCGAAGGTAAAAGGTTTTGGGTTCGGTGGAGTGAGAAGCGGATTAGACTTAGTTTTATCATTTAGGAATCATAAGTTAAATAAATAAAAATAAAATAAAAAAAACGGTTCAGATTCTTGACGGCAGACAAAAAGATTTAAAACAGCGCTTTATCGGTGATGATTTTTATCGGTGAGGATTTTTATCGGTGAGGATTTCTATCGGTGAGGATTTCTATCGGTGAGGATTTCTATCGGTGAGGATTTCTATCGGTGAAGATTAAACATCCCCATCTCGTGCCTAATGTAACATAACCTATCCACACTTAAGGGTTTTGTGAAAATGTCAGCCAATTGATGTTCAGTGCCGATAAATTCAAGAGAAATATCACCCTTTTGATAATGATCTCTCAGAAAATGATGCCTTACATCAATGTGTTTGGTTGTTGAGTGAGATACAGGGTTTCTCGAGATGTTTATTGCACTAGTGTTGTCACAGTTAATCGAAACATGCTTAAAATCATATCCATAGTCCAAGAGAGTGTGTTTCATCCACATAATTTGTGCACAGAAACTACCAGCAGCTATATACTCTACTTCGGCAGTGGATAGAGCTACAAAATTCTGCTTTTTACTACACCAAGATACTAAGGATTTTCCTAATAAATGAAATGTTCTTGAAGTGCTTTTTCTGCCTAATTTGCAACCAGCAAATTCAGCATCTGAATAACTCATTAACTCAAAGGATTGTCCTTTTAGATAAAATAAACCAATGTTAACAGTATGTTTGAGATACTTGAAAATTCTTTTAACAGCAAGCAAATGAGATTCTTTCGGGTTAGCTTGAAATCTTGCACACATACATACACTGAACATAATATCTGGTCGACTAGCAGTAAGATAAAGTAAACTACCAATCATACCCCTATAATTGGTTTGATCCACTGGTTTCCCAGTTTCATCTGTATCCAATTTATAGATTGTACTCATAGGAGTTTCACTCTCCTTAATACTATCCAAACCAAAACGTTTTAAAAGATCCTTTGTATATTTACTTTGATTCAAAATAATACCATTTTCATTTTGAAATACTTGAAATCCAAGAAAGTATTTAAGTTCTCCTATTAAACTCATTTCAAATTCATTTTGCATACTTTTTGAAAAATTAGTGCATAAATAATGTTTAGAAGATCCAAAAATAATATCATCAACATATATTTGTACAACTAAAACATCTTTAGAAATTCTTTTAATAAAAAGAGTTGGATCAGCAATCCCTTTAGTAAAACCTTTTGAAATAAGAAAGTTGTTGAGTCTATCATACCAAGCTCTTGGAGCTTGTTTTAATCCATATAAAGCTTTAGAAAGTTTAAAAACTTGATTTGGAAAATGGGAGTTTATAAATCCAGGAGGTTGTTCAACAAAAACATCTTCAATTATAAAACCATTTAGAAATGCACATTTGACATCCATTTGATATAACTTGAAATTTAGATGTGCAGCATATGCAAGTAAAATCCTAATGGTTTCTATTCTAGCTATAGGTGCAAAGGTCTCCTCATATTCTATGTCTTCTTCTTGACTATATCCTTGTGCAACTAGTCTAGCTTTGTTTCTAACTATGTTTCCTGATTCATCAAATTTATTTCTAAAAACCCATTTAGTGCCTATTGTTAGTGTGTCCTTAGGTCTATCAACTAATTCCCAGACTTTGTTTCTTTCAAATTGATTTAACTCTTCTTGCATAGCCATTACCCAGAATTCATCAACGATAGCATCGTCAATATTTTTGGGTTCTAGCTGGGAGAGAAAAGCTTGATGTTCAACCTGATTTCTTAGAGAAGCTCTAGTATGTGTTCCTCTATGAAGATTACCAACAACAGCATCCAAAGGATGATTCTTTAGAATTCTTGTTGATCTAGTAAAGGTAGGACTAGACACTTCAGGTGCATCAGTAGGTTCGGGTTCAACCGAAACAGATTCTGGAAAAAGTTCAGAACTGGAAGTTTTTATAATAGGTTCTTTGGATTTATCATTAAGGTCCAGAACAGACAAATCTTTTTCAAGATTCTCAAGAGAGGTTTTAGGCTCATGTGGATCGGTTTCATCGAATTTGATGTGAAAAGATTCTTCCACACATTTGGATTTCTTATTGAACACTCTATAAGCTTTACTTGAAGTAGAGTAACCCAGAAAAATTTCTTCATCACTTTTAGAAGAAAACTTGTCCAGATTATCCTTTGTGTTAAGAATAAAGAATTTGCAACCAAAAACTCTGAAGTAATTAACCTTAGGCTTCCTATTGTTCCACAACTCATATGGGGTTTTCTTAAGAACAGGTCTGATCAAGATTCTATTGATAACATAACAAGCTGTATTTACAGCTTCAGCCCAAAAGTAAATAGGCAGTTCATATTCATTGAGCATGGTTCTAGATATTTCTTGAAGGGTTCGGTTTCTCCTTTCTACTATGCCATTATACTGAGGTGTCCTAGGAGCTGAAAAGTTATGAGTGTAGCCATTGTGTAAGCAATAAGATTCAAAGTCTTGATTTTCAAACTCACGGCCATGATCACTTCTCAGGGTCTTAATTTTGAGTCCACTAAGATTTTCTGCAGACATGGAGTATTTAACAAAGGAATAATAAGCTTCACTTTTGTGATATAAGAAATATACCCAAGTATATCTAGAGAAGTCATCTACTAGAACATAGACATAGTGCTTCCCATTTAAACTAGAAACTCTTGATGGTCCAAACAAATATATGTGAACCAACTCAAGTGGTTGAGAAGTTGAGACTTCTTTCTTTGATTTAAAAGAAACTTTGTGTTGTTTTCCCTTTTGACAGGGATTACACACTTTGTCATTTGGGAATTCTAATTTAGGTAAGTCTCTAACTAAGTTTTTCCTAGCCAGTTTTCTATGTGAGTGAATGTTGCAGTGTCCTAATCTTTTGTGCCATATCCAAGATTCTTTATGAAAAGCATTCAAACAAGGAATATTTTGTTTAGCTAAAGAATTTAAATCAATAGCATAAACATTTTCATTCCTTAGAGCAGAAAATACTAAAGCATTTTTGGAGTTAAAAACATCACAGGAATCATTTTCAAACTTGACATTGAAACCATCATCACATAATTGAGATATACTAAGCAAGTTATATTTAAGTCCATCAACGAATAAAACTTTAGAAATTAATACTGAGTCAGTGTTACCAATCTGGCCTAAGCCGATGATTTTTCCTTTAGAGTTGTCACCAAAGGTGACATGACCTCCATCAACCTTTATTAAGCTCTTGAAGCAAGAATAATCTCCAGTCATGTGTCTTGAGCACCCACTGTCTAAATACCATATCTTCTTGTGACAGCTCTTCAAGCAGGTATCCTATAAAACAGATTTAAACAGGAAATGACTTTGGTACCCAGATTTTCTTGGGTCCAGATAGGTTAGTAATCAGGGCTTTAGGTACCCAGATTTGTTTTATTGGTTTCATACAATTAACAGAAGTAACAGATTTTGAAAGATAAACTTTATTTGGTCTATAACCATATGAATATCCAGTTGAAGCATATGAATTTCCAAAACTGGAACTAGCAATATTTTTTTCAGACTTAGGAATAAATCGGGTTCTGGTGAACTATCTCTGTCCAGGTTGGTATCCTAAACCAGTAGCATATCTAGGTGCAACTTACTTTCCTAGCATTTGAGTTAGAGCATCCTTTCCATTTGTGAATTTTTCTAAGTCATTTCTGAGTTTCTCATTTGACAATTTCAGTTCTGTATTTTCCTTTAATAGTTGACCATTCTTTTCCTTTTCTATATCAAGATCAGATTTATGCTTAACACTTAAAGCATACTGTTTCTTTAAACCTTTGTATTTGTCTTTAAGCTCATTACAGGTTTCTTCTAACATATCACAATATTCAAATAGTTCAGATTTTGACATGTTTTCCGAATCAGAATCATCTCCAGAGTAATATGAATTTAAAACAGGAGTGTCAAATGTTACCTCAGAAGTATTTTTCATGAAACACATGTTGGCTCGATTCCTTTCAAAGTCCAAAGATTCGGCTTCACTAGTGTTGTCTTCTGAAGCACTCCAGGTAGCCTTCATGGCTTTCTTGTACTTCTTGTCTTTGTAATCATATTTCTTTTTGAATTTTAACTTTGGACAGTCTGCTTTGATATGTCCTTTTCTCTTGCATTCGTAGCAGACAACTTCATCAGTCCTGTCAGCTTTCTTCCAATCCTTTTTGCATTTGCCTTGTTGATCATACTTTCCTTTGAAATTTGTTTTCCTAAAGAATTTCTTTTTCTTATAAAACTTCTTGAATCTCCTAGATATCTGAGCCATTTCTGCATCACTGTCATACTCTGAGTTTTCACTTGTTGAACTCTCATCCTCCATTTGTATTTTTTCCTTCTCCTTACTCTTCAAAGCAGTAGACTTGAAAGCTACAGATTTTCTTTTCGGTTCATCATCTTCCTCTTTTTTTACCTTGAGCTCTTCTTCATACATCATCAATTTTCCAATAAGTTCTTTGACAGGTAGAGCAGCAATGTCACATGATTCTCTGATTGAGACAGATGTGCCTCTCCATCGGTCTGGTAGACATCTCAAGATTCTCATAATTTGTTCCTTTGGTGGAACATCTTTTCCGAGTGAATTCATCATGTTGACTATCTCATTAAACCTGAGATACATGTCAGAAATAGGTTCATAAGACTTCATTTTAAAATTTTCATACTTAATAGTATAAGTGTTCAATCTCATTTCTTTAACATTATTTGTTCCTTCATGAGAAACAGCCAAGGTATCCCAAATTTCAAAAGCAGTTTTGCATACAGAAATTCTGTTGAATTCTTCATCTCCTAGAGCACAGTACAGAGCATTCATAGCTTTACAATTATTATTGTAAGCAGTCTTTGTAGGTTCATCCCAAGTAGATCTATCAGTATTGGGAATTTTGTATTCAGATTCAATAGCAATCCAAATATCAAAACTCATGCTTTCTAGATGAATTTTCATTTTAAGTTTCCACTGAGCATAGTTATTTCCATTAAATAAAGGTGGCCGGTTAGTAGCAGCACCCTCAAGTCTATTATCCATTATAAACAAAATTTAAAGAGATACAAATTTAGAAATAACAGAAATTTTAAGAACTTCAAAATACAATGAAAATCACAGTTGAAAAGCAGAGAGTAAATAAAAAGTTTTGCAAAACACAAAACCTTTGATACCAAATGTTGGTCAGAGTGGACACTTAAGAGGGGGGTGAATTGAGTTCCAATTAAAATTTCTGCTAAAAACAATTTCTATTAAAATCCCCCAATTTCAAAAACAAATTAAACTGTAGTGAATTTATATAGATTATAAAGGGTAAATTAGTTTCTAAAAGATTGATTAATTCTCAGTTAACTTAATCTTATGATTAAATTAACTTTTTAAACTAACTTACTAGTTTATAATAAATATAAACACTTCCGAGTTTAACTATCAAAGTATCTTTGAAAATAAATAATATTTCAAGGTAATAGCAGCGGAATATGAAATAAATGTATATAGTATGGATATAGGTTTTAACTAAAAACACAAGAGTTAACCAAGAGGTTCAGTCTCAAGCCGAGACTTAGTCCTCTAAAAATTTATATAAAGTGATCCACACCCTGGATCTGGGTTAACAACTGTGATCACACTGTTCAGGTCAAGAGACCTCTACCACAGTTATACGTGGGATAACAAACAACAACTCAAAGTTGTCCAGGTCACACTCGACCTCTACCACTATCCACAGTGGAAAATAAAGGATGTAAAGATTGTGAGTGAGGATTTACAAATCCTCCAGTTAAGGTTCAGGAGACAGTTTGTGTGTAATAATTAACATGCTACACACACTGTTCGTAATGCAAATACTAAATCACTTAGAGCAATATATAGAGTTTAGAATGGCTCTAGTGATTGCAGTGTAGCTCTAGACTCCTTTGGATTTGATCAGAAACGGTTCTGAGTCCTTCTCTGGTATTTGACGGAAAAATAGAGTATCGTTTCTTCTTTCAGTGCTTCCAGGTTCAGCTTGGTTATCGGCTCAGAAAATGAAGTGTTCTGTGTAGTTCTTCTTTATCATAGATTGCTCGATGTATTCTCTGTGTTCTGGAGTCTGGTAGTAGTAGTCTTGTGAGTGCAAGTTCTCCAGTTGTTCTTGGCACGTTTTGAGCTTGATCGCAAGTGTGTTCTGTGTGCTTGATCTCTTCAAGTCTCTTGTCTCCTTTTACTAATACATACACGTTGTCTTTTATGCCTTTTTTTTGCTGAGAAGAAGGAATGATTATGATTTTTCATCGTACTTGGTACGGTTTCCTGAAATGGAAACATAAATCATTTAATAACATTAAATGAATCAAAAGTAACAAATGTAGCCGTTAGTGTAATAAACAAATAGTGTCAAGGATATAGGATTTGACTCCGTAGTTCATTAAAGGTAGCCGTTTGTTTGTAGACGTGTACGGTTGACTCTGTGTAGGATCTTCCATCGGTAGTTCTTCAAACTCTTATTGGTGGCTCTTATCGGTAGCTCTTATCGGTAGCTCTTATCGGTAGCTCTTATCGGTAGCTCTTATCGGTAGCTCGATGAACTTAGTTCCATCAGTTGCTCTTGACTGTCGGTAGCTCTATGCATCGGTAGCTCTCTGTCCATCGGTAGCTCTGTGCATCGGTAGCTCTCTGTACATCGGTAGCTCTGGCTATCGGTAGCTCTATTCAGGTCAGTGATACTTACACTTGACTGTCTTATGCAAAACACATCTAATTCACTTAGAATAATTTCAAAACTTATATAAACATGGATAATCGAGATTAACATAAATCAGAAATTATTTTAACATTATTATTAACTTGATCATCGATTTGAACGAATTAAAGTGTAGATCAACAGAAATTGTGAATATCATAATATATGAACACATAATTGGGATTGTCGAAACATATGAATACAAGATTGGGATTTTCAAAAAAGGTGAGGTCAACAATTACCTTAATATATTATACATTAATGATGCAGAAATTATTTATTTAGTGAAAAATAAGTAATATAGTTTTTATTGAAATAATAATACCCATTAAAAGGCACCCAAACCTGACCAAAACTTATTGGTAGTGTATATATACATCATAATCATCCAATGACCGAATATATGACCATTTTTAATCTTATAAAAGTTATTATGACACTTATATTATTTTATTTTAAATGATGTCAAAGTTGTCACCTTCATAATTTAATAAATATAACATTTTAAAAGTTGGGTGTTTTAGAATATAAATCTGACTAAAAGTATTCTTATGAAATATATAATATGTATCTTCATCCTAGTATTTTATTTTTCATTTTTATGCAACAAATAAGTATATTTAATAATTATACAAAAATGTTTTAGAAATTATTTTATTAAGATAAGTATTAAATAAATGGTTTTACGAATAAAAAAATAAATATTATATGAACTATTTAATGTGCTCCACTATTTTTCTAGAGGAATATGACATGTTAGGAACATATTAAATATTTTATTTCGAATATATACTCTGTGGATTTTATTTAAATTCAAATAAATGAATACTGTCAGAATTGACACTATTGTTATTTTATAAACATAACATATTATTAAATTGTTTAAAAATCACAAAAATATTTAAAAATTATAAATTGAAATTAATATAGTATAAAATTTCATAGAGTATCCAATTATGGAAAATTAACAACACAGAAATGATTATTTATAACAATTTAAAATTTAAAATTTTATTACCAAAAATAAAATTAAATAGATTAAATAAGGATAAATCAAAATGATATGGTTTAAAATAAAACAAAAACACGTCTAATTTTGATTATTTGATGCTATTAAAACCCAATCTCGTCTAATATTCTAATTGAGTCATTTTTGGAGGTTTTTAAGTGGGGTAAGATTTATTATAAATTAATATTTTTAAGATTTCCAAAGGTGCCCCTCTCCTCCCTTATAAAAAGGAAACCCCTTCCCACTTCTCTTCACACCCTTTTGAGACTTGAAGCTTGGCCAAACCCTACCAATTCCTCTTCTAAACCTCTCTAGTTAAATCATATAGGTTCTGGTCTTCTCAAAAGACCAACCCTAGTGCCCTAAGAAGAAGTTTGAAAGAGGTGCGTCGAAGAAGAGGTAATCTCTTCTACAGATTCTTTCAAACTTCTTTCTTCTTAAACTTATTCTTCCTTAGTTGTTTCATTATAAAGTAATAACATCAGTATCACTAATATACTGATATATTATTATAAATATGAAACAACCCCATTTCACCTTCTATCCATCCTACAGAAAACGAAATCACCGCGCGTGCGTACGTACGGAATACCGTCTCCACGCCGTGGTGTAATCTGTTTTTCCAACACCGCCTTACTTGGATGGGTATAATGGTGTAAAGAATAACTATACATAGTTATTATAACATAATACTGATTTTGATATATTATATCATCCACTCCAATTCAATTCAATAATTATGGGAACGATATCATCGCTCGTGCGTACGTACAGACTACCGTCTCCACGACGCGATGAGATTCATTCTCCAAGTTAACCATTCAAGAATGATTATAAAGTATATATAATGAATAATAATGAAATATATTACATTATAAAGCTACTGTATTTATGTATATATTTATATATTTCATCTACTTACTTCCATTTAAGTCAATAAGGAAAGGAAAACAGCGTTCATGCGTACATACGGCCTACCGTCTCCATGAACGGTGTGTTTCATTTCATTTATCTATATATTATATATATATATATATATATATACTGAATATATAGGATATATAAATCATGTTTTACATTCTGTAAGTAAGTTAATCATGATATAATTAATAATAATATCAATAACAAGAATTCCAAACACGTACGATAAATGAAACGATTTTACCCAAAATGCTACTTTAACATGGAATTGACAAATGAACGGGTAATATAAATACCTAAGTGAACCATATATCATATAATAACAATTAATATGATTCTGTAATAACTCAATGAAGTTATTTAAATCATTATACAGGAAGTTCGGATACATACAAAGCATATCGGACATAAGGTAAGGGATAACTTTTACAATCTTGTTTTTATCTGAGATTGTTTATTCGTAAGTATTTACTGGGGTTATATTTATCATCCATGTACCTGTTTTATAAAAATGGTTTCATGTATGTTTAAAGTCCTTTTTACCCATTTTTGACTTTTACTACATGGTATGTAAGGAATCTTTCTTTTACAAGGTATTTTTTGACTTTTCCAGCAAAAGTTCGAGAAGAATGTTTTTTTAACTTATACGGAACAAACAGATTTTTATGGTTTCATAACGCCTTATTTTCAAGAAGATTACTCTACAAGAGTTCATGATTCTTTTCAAAAAAATCCTTTTCTTTTAAAATTTCATGGAATTTTGTGAAAAGAAAATGATTTTGAATAATAAAGTATATTTTCCTCAAGAATTTATTTCAAGTGTTTTATCAAATCCATTTTTCATCTAAGATGTCATTATTTCATATGTGTATGTTTTAAGTATAATTTCCCTATGATTTACATGGTTTCACTTATTTTATGATGAAATGATATCCATTTGTTTTATATGGATTATGTTGTGATGGGATGATGTTTATGGAACCCATTTTATTCTTTGGGTTATGATGAATGATGTATTATTGTTTTGTGGAACAAGTAAGAATGGTTTCAATATGAGATGGGCGGGACCTGTATCTCCCTCCAATGCCTTGGGTAAAAATTTATATCTCATGATATAGACCTGGCTGGAACGGTAAGTTAATCTAGTTCAGTGTTACAGGACTGGAATGAGGAGTGAACTCGATTCAGAAAGGGACTTTGTCCACTAAGATGGTCTTGGCAGCATTGCCTTGGCTACTATGGAAATAATAACATGTGCTTATGGATGCCCGAATTACATGTTTTATTCCCATGCTAGTTGATCTTTATTAATGTTCCTTTATGATCTATGCCTTATGTACTTACAAGATTTATGTCGTTGCTCATGATTTTGATGTTTATATTTTTCGTTCAAGTTTTTGCATTCAAATGTTTATGGATTGTTTTATATTCTCTATCCTTACCCTTACTGAGCATTTGAGCTCACCTTTTATATGTTTTATTTTCCCCAGGATTTAAAGAAAGGTTTTAGGTAAGAAAACAAAAGGGGAAGATCTTTATGGGAGATGTTGAAGATCTTTCACCATGATTAGAAGATTATTTTCCGAGTTTCCAAAGACACTAAACTATTATGGTCCTTGTGTGTCTATTTTCGTTATGTATTAAGAATTCCGTAAAAGTAATGTAATGTCCATGTACGTCAAGCTACGGGTCTCTACAGTTGTTATCAGAGGTAGGTTTAGTTAACCTTTGAAAACTAGGATACGAAAACTTTAGTGAGATACCTAGAGATATTTATAAGGTATGTCTAGGGATGTCCATAAGGTTAAGTATAAGTATAGGTTATAGTCCTAGAATTACAGAAACCATATTAGAATTAAACCTAAGATGTTAGATATTGAAGGTACTCCCTCTTTATTATGCTGTTTTCCTAGAATAATTTTTTCCTCTCACACTATTCTTTTTGGGTTTTAGAAAATGTCTGGAAACAGGAGGATTCACGATAATGGAGAATATGATGGACAATGGAATGATACTCTTCATGAGCTACCAAATGAAATGGAATTTGGAAGGCGAAACATCGTTATTATTCCTAATCAGAAATCTCATAATATGATCAATAATCTCAACTTTGTTAAGATTACTGACTTATCTAATAAGAGAAAGATGGAGTTTCATGATGATCATATTGGAAAGAAAGTTCAATTTCCATCATGTAAGTCATGTGGGAAGAGGCATCAAGGGGAATGTTTCAAAGGAACTGGAAGATGCTTTGGGTGTGGAAAATAAGGACACAAAGCCAATAATTTCATAGGAAAAGGTTCAGTTAACACCATGGACAAGGATAATGGTATTGCTAAGACATCAACAATGGTTAAATGTTTTAAATGTGGAATGTATGGGTATTATGCAGACTAATGCCCTAAGGGAAAATCTCATGAAGAGAACCAGCATGGTCGTATGGGTAATATTTATTTTGATGATGATGAAGAGGCTACAAATGGTATATGAGATGAAAGAAGTGTTGAGGAATAAAATGATGAAGCTCGGTAAATGGTTTAAGAAGTTAGTGGAATGATTTATGTTTATCAAGAGTTATGTTTTATAGGTAATGGTACTATGGAATAAAGACACATCTAAGGATTGTTACAATATTTTTTTTCCTAAGTATTTGATAGTATATATGTTGAATGGTACCTGTAACCATGAAAGGTTATTCGAATATTTCTGGAAAGTAGATGATATGCGCATAATAAAGGGATAAGGAGAAAATAATATGTATGATATTATTCATGAGCTCATGAATGATATAAGGACAAAGTGATATCATGGTTTGAGTATATCTAAATTTTGGGATTTTGGTATGTGGAAAGTGTTAACTTTTGACAGTATTCATGTTTTCCCTAAGGTTCAATGGGTATTAATTTTGTAATAGAATAAATTATTAAGGTATTCACATGTTTAGAATGTGACCAATAAGATATATTGTATGATATATGAGGGATAAATGATGGTATTCACATGCTCGGTAGATGACATTTCTAGTAATTGTTTTCTTTATACTATGATCTTGGACATAAGTATTTTGGATAAGCCTAAAGATTGGAATAGATTATGTTTGACATAAATTAGTATTGACTAAGGCTAGAAATTTTTTCAATATTATTGAT
Source organism: Viscum album (assembly GCA_963277665.1). NCBI lineage: Eukaryota > Viridiplantae > Streptophyta > Magnoliopsida > Santalales > Viscaceae > Viscum > Viscum album. The sequence goes on along the minus strand of OY728167.1, from coordinate 728,478,347 downwards.
GGGATGTTATAATAATGTAGTTTTATAAAAAGGACAAACTGCAGGACGGGCGACAACCCGTCGCGTCGGACAAGGTTGCGGGAATAGAACCCACAACCGAAGTGCCACATGCCTTTATCGCCTACCACTGGCCAACAGGAAGTCCCTTGTTAGTAGAAACTAGTTTTATTTTATTAAGAGGTATGATAGATGAAGTATAAGTCCATTTTTGGAATCATATACGATTAACCACACCATAGATGGACTTATGTATATTTGATAACTTTTTCTAGCCTTTCGTTTGAAACAGATGGAATGACACAGAATTCTATCACATGATCTGCTAACACTTCACAAATGAAAAATTCAACTTCATTTCTTTAAGAGATGAAGTGGAAATTGTTCAAGGCATGAACAACGGTGAGATTGTACCAAAATCAAGTAAGTATTTCTTTTGATTCGAAAATTCTTCAACATTAGGGAAATGATCTTGAAAACCAAAAATGTTGTCATAGTGCCCTCATATCTGATGAACCAGATGGTACCTTAGAACATCACAAATTTATGGCTTTGAGATTGTTGGCTTTTTCATAGCCATGTTCTCTACCACTCTCCATCAGAGCTTAATGGTTATATTTTTCTTCCATATCCATATTTTCACCTATATTCTCCTATATGGAAACTCAGTGATGAGTTACTTTAGGTGATCGTTACATTTCATACTTAAGTTTTTAAAATTAATTTTTAGTATTCCTTTTTACGGTGTGGGTTTCTATGAATAGTAAGTGATTTATAACCCCGGCGAATTTCCAGGGTGAAATTCATTTTAAGGGGGGTAGAATGTAACAACCCGAGATTTTATAAGATATATTATTTTTAATTTATTTCATATCTTTTGTTGTACGCTACACCAAGATTATCTTGCACTATACGCAACATCGTATTAGCTTGCAGTATACACAACACTAATCTTAGATCGTGTTACACACAATTTCAAGTTTGTTTGATAGTAGTTATTCTAGGAAACATTGAGTGTATATATATATATATTCAATGTATAAATGAAATATGGTTGGATTTTGTTATACGCAACAACAAAGGAGTCTTTCACTACACGCAACCCCGACTTGGCTTGCATTACACGCAATCGCAACCTTCCTCGATAGTGTATGTTGTACGCAATACCGGGTTTCACTAAACAACGATATATGATTATAATATTATTATAAACTTTCCGTTATGAATATTAGTAAATAAATTTTGAATTTTATGACATTATAATTCATCTTACACATTTCATAAAACATGTTATGAGAACAAAATAAATTTTTCGGGTAAAATAAGTATTTTTCAAAAAATGCAGTTTTGTCGCCTTTTGATGGCGCATCCATTTTAAATATAATTTTTTACAGGTTTATAAGTTAAATTTTACAAAATAAACTTCTTCTTTTGAATCAAGATATAAAAATTTACATTGGATAAAGTTTTGATATTTTTCTGATAACTTTCATATTTTAATGAATAGTAAAAACACGCTATATTTTAATTAAAAACAACTTTTTTCATCATAATAATTTATATGGTTAAATAGTAATATTGAATGGTTTTAAAGTATAAATGAATATATTTTTACTATTTAATATAATGTATGCCATTATCATTGATTTTAAATTGAATTCATAGGAAAAATCATTTCAATCTTTTGCAATGTTTTAACTTTTAAAACACATTTTCTTAACAACGGGATTAATTTTAAATTAATTTCTGCAACTTTTGTGTATTTAATTTAGAAAAATGGATTCCATATTTGGAATTAGTGGTTCCAAATTATTTTAATATGCTAATTTTTATTTTTGGGCATTATGAATAGTAACTACAGTAAAGTTTATTTACCATAGTAAAAGGTAAATTGGGTAATTAAGGGAAAATATAATATTATAAAATTACCCTAACACTTGTATTAATATAATTGGATGCTTATATTTCGTCCTAAGGTATATTTTTGTCTAAATGGAATCCATTGGAACCCACTTGGAGGTGATTAAGACCTTTAGTTTATTTTATTTAAAGGAAGGTGAAATATGTCTCACTCAACTTTAATCATTAAAGTATTTTTAATATAAGTTTATACAAAATAAAAATTTGGTTATAAATACTCATTTGAAATATAAATTTTTTTTCTTTATCATGTTAATTTATTTATAATTTTTAAGAGATATTTAATTACCTTAATATCTTGTACATTAATGATGCAGAAATTATTTATTTAGTGAAAAATAAGTAATATAGTTTTTATTGAAATAATAATACCCATTAAAAGGCTCACAAACCTGACCAAAACTTATTTTTAGTGTATATATACACCATAATAATCCAATTACCGAATATATGACCGTTTGGAGTCTTATAAAAGTTATTATGACACTTATATTTTTTTATTTTAAATGATGTCAAAGTTGTCACCTTCATAATTTAATAAATATAACATTTTAAAAGTTGGGTGTTTTAGAATATAAATCTGACTAAAAGTATTATTATAAAATCTATAAGATTTATCTTCATCCTAGTATTTTATTTTTAATTTTTATGCAACAAATAAGTATATTTAAAAATTATACAAAAATGTTGTAGAAATTATTTTATTAAGAGAAGTATCAAATAAATGGTTTTAAAAATAGTAAAATATATATTATATGAACTATTTAATGTTCTCCACTAATTTTCTAGATTAATATGACATGTTAGGAACCTATTAAATATTTTATTTCAAATATATTCTCTGTTTGGATTTTATTTAAATTCAAATAAATGAATAGTGTCAAAATTGACACTATTGTTATTTTATAAAAAAAACATATTATTAAATTGTTTAAAAATCACAAAAATATTTAAAAATTATAAATTGAAATTTATATAGTATAAAATGTCATATAGTATCCAATTATGGAAAATTAACAACACATAAGTGATTATTTATATCCATTTAAAATTTAGAATTTTATTACCACAAATAAAATTAAATAGATTAAATAAGGATAAATCAAAATGATAAGGTTTAAAATAAAATAAAAACATTTATAAATTTTATTGGTTGATTATATTACAACCCTATCTCATATAATCGTTTAATGGAGTCATTTTTTGAGGTTTTTAAGTGGGGTTAGATTTATTATAAATTAATATTTTTAAGATTTTCAAAGGTGCCCCTCTCCTCCCTTATAAAAAGGGAACCCCTTCCCACTTCTCTTCACACCCTTTTGAGACTTTAAGCTCAGCCAAAACCAGCCAATTACTCTTCTCAACCTCTCTATTTATATCATATAGGTTCTGTTATTCTCAAAATACTAACCCTAGTGCCCTAAGAATAAGTTTAAAGGAGGTGCGTCGAAGAAGAGGTAATCTCTTCTACCGATTCTTTCAAGATTCTTTCTTCTTAAACTTCTTCTTCTTTAGTTGTTTAATTATAAAGTAATAACATAAGTATCACTAATATACTGATATATTATTATAAATATTAAAAAACCCCATTTCACCTTCTATCCATCCTATGGAAAATGAAATCACCGCGTGTGCGTATGTACGGAATACTATCTCCACGCCTTAGTGTAATCTGTTTTTCCAACACCACCTTACTTGGATGGATATAATGGTGTAAAGAATAACTATACATAGTTATTATAACATCATAATGATTCTGATATATTATATAATCCACTCAAATTCAATTCAATAATTATGGGAACGATATCATCGCTCGTGCGTACGTACGGACTACCGTCTCCACGATGCGATGAGATTCATTCTCCGTGTTAACCATTCAAGAATGATTATAAAGTATATATAATGAATAATAATGAAATATATGACATTATAAAGCTACTGTATTTATGTATATATATATATATATGTCATCTACTTACTTCCATTCAAGTCAATAAGGAAAGGAAAACAACGTTCATGCGTACGTACGTCCTACCGTCTCCACGAACGGTGTGTTTCACTTCATTTATCTATCTATCATATATATATATATACTGAAAATATATGATATATAAATCATGTTTTACATTATTTAATTAAGTAAATCATGATATAAGTAATAATAATATCAAGAACAACTAGTCCAAACACGTACGATAAATGAAACGATTTTACCCAAAACGCTACTTTAACATGGAATTGACAAATGAACGGGTAATATAAATACATAAACGAGCCATATATGATATAATAACAATTAATATGATTCTGTAATAACTCAATGACATTATTTAAATCATTATACAGGAATTTCGGATACATACGAAGCATATCGGACCTAAGGTAAGGGATAACTTTTCCAATCTTATTTTTATCCGAGATTGTTTATTTGTAAGTATTTACTAGGGTTATATTTATCATCCATGTCCCTGTTTTATAAAAATGGTTTCATGTATGTTTAAAGTCTTTTTTACCCATTTTTTACTTTTACTACATGGTATGTAAGGAATATTTATTTTACGAGGTACTTTTTGACTTTTCCAGCAAAAGTACGAGAAGAATGTTTTTTTAACTTATACGGCACAAACGGATTTTTACGGTTTCATAATGCCCTATTTTCAAGAATCTTACTCTACAAGATTTCATTATTATTTTCAAAAATAATCCTTTTCTTATAAAATTGCATGGAATTTTTTGAAAATAAAATGATTTTTAATAAGAAAGGATATTTTCCTCAAGAATTTATTTCAAGTGTTTTATCAAAACCATTTTCCATCTAAGATGTAATTATTTTATATGTGTATGTTTCAAGTATAATGTCTCTATGATTTATATGGTTTCACATCTCTTATGATGAAATGATATCCATTTGTTTTATATGTATTATTTTATGATGGGATGATGTTTATGAAACCCATTTTATTCTTTGGGTTATGATGAATGATGTATGATTTTTTTGTGGAACAATTAAGAATGATTTCAATATGAGATGGTTGGGACCTATATCTCCCTCAAATTCATTGGGTAAAGATTTATATCTCATGAGATAGACATGGATGGACCAGTAAGTTAATCCGGTTCAGTGTTACAGGACTGGAATGAGGAGTGAAATCGATTCCGAAAGGGACTTTGTCCACTAAGATGGTCTTGGAAGCATTGACTTGGCTACTATGGAAATCCTAACATGTTCTTAATAGATGCCACAATTACATGTTTTATTCCCAAGCTAGTTTATTAGGATTAATTTTCCTTTATGATCTATGCCTTACGTACTTCCAAGATTTATGTTGTTGCTCATGATTTTGATGTTTAGATTTTATGTTCAGGTTTTTGCATTCAAATGTTTATGGATTGTTTTATGTTCTCTATGCTAACCCTTACTGAGAATTTGAGCTCACCTTTTATATTTTTTCTTTTCCCCGGGATTTAAAGAAAGGTTTTAGGTAAGAAAACAAAAGGGGAAGATATTTATGGGAGATGTTGAAGATCTTTAACCACGATTAGAAGATTATTTTCTGAGTTTCCAAAGGCACTAAACTATTACGGTCCTTGTGTGTCTATTTTCGTTATGTATTAAGTATTCTGCAAAAGTAATGTAATGTTCATGTACGTCAAGCTACGGGTCTCTACAGTTGGTAACAAAGGGAGGTTTAGTTAACCTTTGGAAACTAGGATGCGAAAACTTTAGTGAGATCCCTAGAGATATTTCTAAGGTATGTCTAGGGATTTCCCTAAGGTTAAGTATAGGTATAGGTTATAGTCCTAGAATTATGGAAACCATATTAGAATTAAACCTAAGATGTTAGATATTGAAGGTACTCCCGCTTTATTATGTTATTTTCCTAGCATGATTTTTGCATCTCACACTATTATTTTTGGGTTTTAGAAAATGGTTGGAAACAGGATGATTCATGATAATAGAGGATATGATGGACAATGGAATGATATGCTTCATGAGCTACCAAATGAAATGGAATTTGGAAGGCAAAACATCGTTGTTATGCCTAATCAGCAATCTCATAATATGATTAATAATCTCAACTTTTGTAAGATTCCTGACTCAGCTAATAAGAGAAAGATGGAGTTTCATGATGATCATAGAGGAAAGAAAGTTCAATTTCCATCATGTAAGGCATGTGGGAAGAGGCATCAAGGGGAATGTTTTAAAGGAACTGGAAGATGCATTGGGTGTGGAAAAGAAGCACACAAAGCCTGTAATTGCAAAGGAAAAGGTTCATTTAACACCATGGACAAGGATAATGGTATTGTTAAGGCATCAACAATGGTTAAATGTCTTAAATTTGGAATGTATGGGAATTATGCATACCAATTCCCTAAGGGAAAATCTCATGAAGAGAACTAGCATGGTCATATGGGTAATATTTATGTTGATGATGATAAAGAGAATAAAAATGGTATATGAGATGAAGGAAGTGTTGAGGAATACAATGATGAAGCTCGGTCAATGGTTTAAGAAGGTAGTGGAATGATTTATGTTTATCAAGAGTTATGTTGTACAGGTAATGGTACTATGGAATAAAGACACATTTAAGGATTGTTACACTATCGTTTTTCCTAAGTATTTGATAGTATATGTTGAATGGTACCAGTAACCATGAAATGTTATTCGAATATTTTTGGAAAGTATATGATATGCACATAATTAAGGGATAGGGAGAAAATAATATGTATGATAGTATTTGTAGAGACCCATAGCTTGACGTACATGGACATTAAATTACTTTTGCAGAATACTTAATACATAACAAAAACAGACACACAAGGACCGTAATAGTTTAGTGTCTTTGGAAACTTGGAACGCAATCTTCTAATCATGGTGAAAGATCTTCAACATCTCCCATAAGATCTTCCCCTTTTTGTTTTCCTACCTAAAACCTTTCTTTAAATCCTGGGGGAAAAACATATAAAGGGTGAGCTCAAATGCTCAGTAAGGGTAAACAAAAGAAATATCAATCACATCATATACATAAGAACATAACTTTTGGAAATCTTAACCTACAAAAGAGATTATAATTTCCTAACATGGGATAAATCATATTAGTGAAATGTAATCCCAATAATCATAACTTAAAACATGAAACTTTGTTTCATACACACATAATCATATAGAATCATTTCTTATTCGTCAAGACACATTGCCAAGACTATCTTAGTAGACAAAGTCCATTTCTGAACCGAGTTTACTTCTCGTTTCAGTCCTGTTCCACTGAACCGGTTTAACCTGCCATTCCAGCCATGTCTATCTCATGAGATATAAAATCTTTACCCAATGAATTGGAGGGAGATATAGGTCCCAACCATCTCATAATGATACCATTCTTATGTGTGCCACAAAATCATAAACCATACATCATAGCATAACCCAAAAAATGGGATTCTTAAACATCATGACATCATAAACAAATTCATATAAGATAAAGGAATTCATAAAAATAATTCCATCACAACATAATCAAATCAATGTAATAATAGTGATATAAACAGAACCCTATATTATCTTATATGGAAAATAATTTTGATAAAACACTTGAACTCCATTCTTGAGGAAAATATGATTTCTACTTCAAAAACATTTTCTTTTCTTAACATGTCATACAATTTTAAACTAAAAGAAGTTGATTAAAAATAAACTTGAAAACTTGTAAAGGAAGCTTCTTGAAAATGATGTTTTAAAAATCCATTCATGCCGTATAAGTTAAAAAAACATTCTTCTCGTATTTTTGTCAGAAAAGTCAAAAAGTACCTCGTACGAAAAACGACATAATATTCCTTTCATATCTTTTTCTAAAAACTCACCGAAGGGTAAAATTGGATTTAAAAAATTGTAGGTGGATGAAAAAAAATATTACATATTGAGTAAACATGGATGTGGATGATAAAATACACCCCAGTAAATACCAAAGTATAAACAATCTCGGATAAAAATGAGATTGCGATATTTTCCCTTACCTTAGGTCCGATTTGCTCCGTATGTGTCTGAACCTCCTGTATAATGATTTAAATAATGTTATTGACTTATTCCATAATCATACTTATTTTTATGATATCATATATGGTCATATTCTTAGCTTATTATTAGTAATATTTCATTGCTTCTTGTTATTCGGGTGTTTATTACTTTTTGTTCTTATGGGTGTTTTGTCGAATAAATTCTTATTCTTCTCTTTAGGTTATAGATAACTAATTTACAGAATGGTATTAGTGTAATATATATCATATTAATTCATTCAATTCATTTATATAATCATTATGCAATGAAGATCATGTATAACGAGTCACATCACATCGTGGAGACGGTATTCCGTACGTACGCACGAGCGATGATATCATTCCCATGATCGTGGAATTTTATTGGAGTGTATGTATACTATTAAAGAATCAATATCACTTTACAATAATCATATATAGTTATTATTTACACCATTATACCCATCCAAGTAAGGTGGTGGTGGAAAATAGATTACACCATGGCGTGGAGACGGTATTCCGTACGTACGCACGCGCGGTGATTTCGTTTTCCGTAGGATAGATAGATGGTGAAATAGGGTTGTTTGATACTTATAATAACATATCAGTATATGAGTGATACTTATTTTATTACTTCATAATGAAACAACCTAAGAAGAATAAGTGGAAGAATAAATAAAGGTGAAAGAATCGGTAATGGACATTACCTCATCTTTGAAGCGCCTCTTTGAGATCTCTTCTTAGGGCACTATAATTGGTCTTTGAAGAAGACCAGGACCTCTAGGATGTTTCTAGGGAAGTGAGGAAGTTAAATTATCAGGGTTTGTCCGAGATTAAAGGCTCGAATTGGTGTGAGGAGGAGAGGGAGGAGGTGCCCTTTTATAAGGGAGGAGAGGGGCACCTTTGGAATAACTAAAAATATTATTTTATTATAAAGTCAAATTCGGTTTTTAATAGCTCCAAATTGATATATTTAGATGATTAGGTGGGTATGGGTCGAAATCCTCTCATAAAATAGAATTTAGACAAGTTTAGGTATCAATTTTAACCTTATCATTTAGATTTAACTTTAAGTTAGATAATTTAACTTTTACCGTGTCTTCTTGTTTTCTTGCACTATAAGGTTATTAAACTTACTATATCAAGCCAAACGAACCCCAATTTGTTTATTATTAATATATATAACCTTATCTAAGTCATTTTTCCGATCCTTAGATTTTTAGGAATAAAATAACAATTAATAATATAGTATTTGTTTTAAAAACTATTTTATGTCAATTTTGACACTATTTGGTAGTTGATTTTTGTGAAAATCATAACAGAATGATTAGTTCGAAAAAATTTAATTAAAGCAATACTAACATGTCATATTAACATATAAAATTATTGGAATTCATAAAAAGTCTCAAATTACATTTATTTGGGTATTTATAATATCAATTATGTCAATATTTCATTAATAAAATAATTACTGCATCATTATTGTATCATAAATAAATTAAATTATTTTAAGTCTAAAAATTACAAATAAAATACCATTATGTATGAAATTTTTTTAGATTTATAATTAATATTTATAGTCGAATTTATCTTATGTATAACCCTATATTAAAAATTATTTAGTCATTAAACATTGATTTTAACTATTTTAACCCTTCTTTAAATAAATTGATAATAAATGTCCTAATCTAATCCAAGTGGGCCTAAATGGTCATATTTTATTCCTAAGGTTTTTTTTGGTCGAATTACACTTATCCAATAGAATTAGGACATGTTTTAGGGTAATAATAATATCATTTTTACCCTTAATTACCCTATTTACTTTTAACGGTGGTAAAAAAAGTAAAAAGTTACTATTCACCAAAAATTATTTTCATCTCATTGAACCACATTTTAGTCCTTGATATTAACAGTGTCTCTCGGATTTTCGAAATTCCATTCACAGAAGCGGTAAAATTAAGTTTTATGAAAAATTCAGTTTTTTAACTACCACTTAGTGGTTTCACTATTCATCAAAAAATGAAAGTTTCCACAAAAATACCAAAAATTAGGCCTATGCTATATTTGATATTATGAATTCAAAAATATTGTCTATTTTACCAAATTCAAAACATATCAGTTACATTAAAAAATTTAAAAATTTATTCCCGTCGTCAAAACAAATTGCGTGTTTTTTAAGAGAAATAACTATCAAAAGATTGACACTTGTTTATGTCTGGTTTAAAAGTGAAATTACATCCAATGACCAACATTGTATTAAATTGTAAAAATATATTCTAAATATACTTTAAAACCACTCAAATTAATAATTTATCACTATTAATTATTTCTATTAAGAATGTTGTTTTTAATTAAAATTTAGTAATTTTCACTATTCATCAGAATATGAAAGTTATCCGAAAGGTACCAAAATTTCACCCTAAGCTAATTTCGATATTTCGAATCCAAAAATAAAGTCCATTTTGAAAAATAAAATTTACAAAATTTCAAAAAGTGGTTATTACTATTCATAACGGCTAGTTTTAATAATATTTTAATACCATATCGTTGTTTAGTGAAACTCGGTATTGCGTACGACGCAAGCTATCGAGGAAGGCCGCGATTGCGTGTAAAGAAATCCAAGCTAGTGTTGTGTGTAGTGAAAGATTCCTTTGATGATTTATATAACATAAAAACAAAGTATTTCTCATAAAAGTCTCAGGTGTTACATTCTACCCCCCTTAAAATGAATTTCGCCCTCGAAATTCGTCGGGGTTATAAATGGTTTACTACTCGAAAGTTTATTTAATAGAAACCCACATCCTAAAAAGGAATACCAAAACTTGGCTTTAAAAATTAATGTATGAAACGTAACGGTTACCCAAATTAACTCATCCCTGGGTTTCCACGTAGGAGAACATAGGTGAAAATATGGATATGGAAGAAAAATCTAACCATCAAGTTCTGATGGACAGTGGTAGAGAACATGGCTATGAAAAATCCAACAATAACAAAGCCATAAATTTGTGAGGATCTAAGGTACTATCTGATTCATCGGATATAAGGTCACTAGGACAACATTTTTGGTTTTCAAGATCATTTCCCTAAAGTTGAAGAATTTGAATTAGAATAAATACTTACTTTATTTTGGTATAATCTCACTGTTGTTCGTGCCTTGAAAAATTTCCACTTCATATCTTAAAGAAATGATGTTGAATTTGTTATTCGTGAAGTGTTAGCAGATCATGTGATAGAATGACGGGTCATTCCATCTATCTCAAACAAAAGGTTAGAAAAAGTTATTAAATATACATAAGTCGATCTATAGTGAGATTAACCATATATGGTTCCTAAAATGGACTTATACATCATATATCATACTGCTTAATATAATAAAACTAATTTATACTAAACAGGGACTTCCTGTAGGCCAGTGGTAGGTGATAAAGGCCAGTCGCACTTCGGTTGTGGGTTTGATTCCCACAGCCTTGTCCGACGCGATGGGCTGTCGCTCGTCCTGCAGGTTGTCCTTTTTCTAAAACTACATTACTATAACATCCCATCAATAATATCGAAAAAAATTATATCCTTAAACAATACTAACTTATGTCCAACATAATCTTTTCCAATCTTTAGGATTATCCAAAATACTACTGTCTAATCTCATATTATAGTGGAAACGATTACCAAAGAGTTCATATAACAAGCATGTTAATACCATCGTTGATCCCCGTATATCATGAGATATGTCTTGTTGGTCACATTCCAAACATTCTAAGTCCTTAATCATGTATTCTCTTGAAAAATGAATACCCATTGAATCTTAGCGAAAACATGAGTACTGTCAAAATTTAACTCTTTTCACATACCAAAACCTCAAACCATGATATAACTATTTCCTTATATCAGTCATGAGCTCATGAATACTGTCAAATATTTCATTTTCTCCTTATCCCTTCATTATACACATATCATCTTTTTTCCAAAAATATCTCAATCACTTTCCATGCTTACCGGTACAATAAAATTATTGAAAACCACAATAGACCAATACATAAATATTACAATATTCCACGATACTATATACAACATTATTTTGGAATCCCATTACATAAACACTTAATCATTCCACCACATCGTTTTCATATTCAACATCACCAATAGTGATCACATGTGACTTCCCTTTGTCCTTTTCCTTAATTGGTTTCTCATGTCGATCATCACTAACCCTTGGATTAGGGCATTTATTAGCATAATGACCCATTTCCTTGCACTTGAAGCATTGAAGTGTTGGTGGTGCATTCTCTGCAGTCTTTTCTTTATTCACATCATTAGAAACCCTTTTTCCATTACTTCGACACTCAGTTTCTCTATGACCTTCTTTCCCACACTTAAATAATTTTCTAGTTCCTTTAAGACAATCTCCACCATGCTTCTTTCCACACTTTGAGCATAAGGAAACATTAATCTTCTTTTCACTATTATTCTGAGATTTCTCCTTGAACTCCATCTTTCGTTTCTTATCAAAACTATGAGATGGATAAGTAACACCAACTTTCATTTCTACCTTGATAGCACAATGCACAATTTCTTCATAGCTACTGAAGTCTCTTATAGCTAATGCCCTTAGAATATTTGGTTTTAAGACACTGAAGAATCGATCAACTTTACTTTCAGTTTGGATGATAAATCCAGATGCATACCTTGCAAGCCTTGTAAAATTAGCTTCGTATACACCAACAGATTCATCATCCTTTTGTTTTAGTTCAAGAAACTCTTTCTCCATCTTTGTTCGAAGAATACGAGGGAAGTACTTATTGAAAAATAAGTTCTTGAACTTGTCCCATTCCATGGACTCAATTTCATCTCTTGGCCTCGTATTCTTGATAAGATTCCACCATTGGTCAGCTTCACCTTCCAGACGATATACTGCTAAGATGAATTTATCATGTTCTGAACATTGAATAACTGAAAATATCTTTTCAGTGGTATTGATCCATTGTTCAGCAACAAGTGGATCATAATACCCACTGAAAGAAGGTGGACGTTGCCTCATAAAGGACTCAATAGAATATTGTTCACTTCTATGCTCATTTGGAAGTCCAGAATGATTCATAGCTTGTGTAAGTATAGCAATAAGATTTTACACTCCATCTCCCATAACATTTGTTTATTCAGGAGGACAATCATTGCATTTTCCATTGCATTGATCAACACGGTTCCTTCGGGTTCCAGCCATCGTCTAAAACCCAAAAAGAATAGTGTGAGAGGCAAAAATCAAGCTAGGGAAAACAACATAATAAAGGGGGAGTACCTTCAATATCTAACATCTTAGGTTTAATTCTAAGATCATTACTGTAATTATAGGACTATAACCTATACTTATACTTAACCTTATGGACCTCCCTAGATATACCTTAGAAATATATCTAGGGATCTCACTAAAGTTCTCACATCCTAGTTTCCAAAGGTTGACTAAACATTTCCTCTGATACCAACTGTAGAGACCTGTAGCTTGACATACATGGACATTACATCACTTTTGAAGAATACTTAATACATAACAAAAACAGACACACAAGGACCGTAATATTTTAGTGTCTTTGGAAACTTGGAACATAATCTTCTAATCATGGTGAAAGATCTTCAACATCTCCCATAAGATCTTCCCCTTTTTGTTTTCTTACCTAAAACCTTTCTTTAAATCCTGGGGGAAAACATATAAAGGTTGATCTCAAATGCTCAATAAGGGTAAACAAAATAAATATCAATCACATCATATACATAAGAACATAACTTTTGTAAATCCTAACCTGCAAAAGAGATCATAATTTCATAACATGGGATAAATCATAGTAGTGAAATTTAATCCCAATAATCATAAATTAAAACATGAAACTTTGTGGCATACACACATAATCATAGAGAAACATTTCTTATTAGTCAAGACACATTGCCAAGACTATCTTAGTGGACAAAGTCCATTTTTGAACCGAGTTTACTCCTCGTTTCAGTCCTGTTTCACTAAACCGGTTTAACCTGCCGTTCCAGCCATGTCTATCTCATGAGATATAAAATCTTTACCCAATGAATTGGATGGAGATATAGGTACCATCCATCTCATAATGATACCATTCTTATGTTTGCCACAAAATCATAAACCATACATCATAGCATAACCCAAAAAATGGGATTCTTAAACATCATGATATCATAAAAAAATTCATATAAGATAAAGGAATTCATAAAAATAATTCCATCACAACATAATCAAATCAATGTAATAATAGGGATAGAAACATAACCCTATATTATCTTAGATGGAAAATAATTTTGTTAAAACACTTGAACTCCATTCTTGAGGAAAATATCCTTTCTACTTCAAAAACATTTTCCTTTCTTAACATGTCATAAAATTTTAAAATAAAAGAAGTTGATTAAAAATAAACTTGAAAACTTGTAAAGGAAGCTTCTTGGAAATGATTTTTTAAAAATCCATTCATTCCATATAAGTTAAAAAAACATTCTTCTCATACTTTTGTCGGAAAAGTCAAAAAGTACCCCGTACGAAAAATGACAAAAGATTCCTTTCATATCTTTTACTAAAAACTCACCGAAGGGTAAAATTGGATTTAAACAATTTTAGTTGGATGGAAACAATAATACATATTTCGTAAACATTGATGTGTATGATAAAATACACCCTAGTAAATACCAAAGTATAAACAATCTCGGATAAAAATGAGATTGCGATATTTTCCCTTACCTTAGGTCCGATTTGCTTCGTATGTGTCCGAACCTCCTGTATAATGATTTAAATAATGTTATTGACTTATTCCGGAATCATACTTATTTTTATTATATCATATATGGTCATATTATTAGCTTATTATTAGTAATATTTCATTGCTTCTTGTTATTCGGGTGTTTATTACTTTTTGTTCTTATGCGTGTTTTGTCGAATAAATTCTTATTCTTCTCTTTAGGTTATAGATACCTCATTTCCAGAATGGTATTAGTGTAATATATATCATATTAATTCATTCAATTCATTTATATAATCATTATGCAATGAAGATCATGTATAACCAGTCGCATCACATCGTGGAGACAGTATTCTGTACGTACGCACAAGCGATGATATCGTTCCCATGATCGTGGAATTTTATTGGAGTGTATGTATACTATTACAGAATCAATATCACTTTACAATAATCATATATAGTTATTATTTACACCATTATACCCATCCAAGTAAAGTGGTGGTGGAAAATAGATTACACCACGGCGTGGAGACGGTATTTCGTATGTACGCACACGCGGTGATTTCATTTTCCGTAGGATGGATAGATGGTGAAATAGGGTTGTTTCATACATATAATAACATATCAGTATATGAGTGATACTGATGTTATTACTTCATAATGAAACAACCTAATAAGAATAAGTGGAAGAATAAATAAAGGTGAAAGAATCGGTAACGGATATTACCTCTTCTTTGAAGCGCCTCTTTGAGATCTCTTCTTAGGGAACTAAAATTGGTATTTGAAGAAGACCAGGACCTCTAGGATGTTTCTAGGGAAGTGGGGAAGTGAAATGGTCATGGGTTGGACGAGATTGAAGGCTCAAATTGGGGTGAGGAGGAGAGGGAGTAGGTGCCCTTTTATAAGGGAGGAGAGGGGCACCTTTGGAATAACTAAAAATATTATTTTATTATAAAGTCAAATTCGGTTTTTAATAGCTCCAAATTGATATATTTAGAATCTAAGGTGGGGCTGGGTCGAAATCCTCTCATACAATAGAATTTAGACAAGTTTAGGTATCAATTTTAACCTTATCATTTAGATTTAACTTTAAGTTAGATAATTTAACTTTTACTATGTCTTCTTGTTTTCTTACACTATAAGGTTAATAAACTTACTATATCAAGACAAAAGAACCCCAAGTTGTTTATTATTAATATATATAACCTTATCTAAGTCATTTGTCTGAAAATTATATTTTTAGTAAAAAAATAACAATTAATAATATAGTATTTGTTTGAAAACTATTTTATGTCAATTTTGACACTATTTGGTAATTGATTTTTGTGAAAATCATAAAAGAATGATTAGTTTGAAAACATTTAATTAAAGCAATACTAACATGTCATATTAACATATAAAGTTATTGGAATTCATAAAAAGTCTCAAATTAAATTTATTTGGGTATTTATAACATCAATTATGTCAATATTTCATTAATAAGATAATTACTGCATCATCATTGTATCATAAATAAATTAAATTATATTAAGTCTAAAAATTACAAATAAAATTCCATTATGTAGGAAATTTTTTTAGCTTTATAATTAATATTTATAGTCGAATTTATCTTATGTATAACCCTATATTAAAAATTATTTAGTTATTAAACTTTGATTTTAACTATTTTAACCCTTCTTTAAATAAATTGATAATAAATGTCCTAATCTAATCCAAGTGGGCCTAAATGGTCATATTTTATTCCTAAGTTTGTTTTTGGTCGAATTACACTTATCCAATAGAATTAGGACATGTGTTAGGGTAATAATAATATAATTTTTACCCTTAATTACCCTATTTACTTTTAACCGTGGTAAAAAAAAGTAAAAAGTTACTATTCACCAAAAATTATTTTCATCTCATTGAACCACATTTTAGTCCTTTATATTAACCGTGTCTCTCAGATTTTCGAAATTCCATTCACAGAAGCAGTAAAATTATTTTTTTATGAAAAATTCAGTTTTTAACTACCACTTAGTGATTTCACTATTCATCAAAAAATGAAAGTTTCCATAAAAATACCAAAATTTAGGCCTAAGCTATATTTTATATTATGAATTCAAAAATGTTGTCTATTTTACCAAATTCAAAACATATCAGTTACATTAACTAATTTAAAAATTTATTCTCGTCGTCAAAACAAATAGCGTGTTTTGTAAGAGAAATAACTATCAAAAGACTGACACTTGTTTATGTCTGGTTTAAATGTGAAATTACATCCAATGACCAACATTGTATTAAATTGTAAAAATATATTCTAAATATACTTTAAAACCACTCAAATTAATAATTTATCACAATTAATTATTTCGATTAAAAATGTTGTTTTTAATTAAAATTTAGTAATTTTCACTATTCATCAGAATATGAAAGTTATCCGAAAGGTACCAAAATTTCACCCTAAGCTAATTTTGATATTCCGAATCCAAAAATAAAGTCCATTTTGAAAAATAAAATTTACAAAATTTCAAAAAGTGGTTATTACTATTCATAACGGCTAGTTTTAATAATATTTTAATAGCATATCGTTGTTTAGTGAAACTCGGTATTGCGTACGACGCAAGCTATCGAGGAAGGTCGTGGTTGCGTGTAAAGCAAGACAAGATAGTGTTGTGTGTAGTGAAAGATTCCTTTGATGATTTATATAACATAAAAACAAAGTATTTCTCATAAAAGTCTCGGGTGTTACAGTATTCCTGAGCTCATGACTGATATAAGGACAAAGTGATATCATGGTTTGAGTATATCGAAATTTTTGGATTTTGGTATGTGGAAAGTGTTAACATTTGACAGCATTCATGTTTTCACTAAGGTTCAATGGGTATTAATTTTTCAATAGAATACATGATTTAGGTATTCACGTGTTTGGAATGTGACCAACAAGATATATCGTATGATATATGGGGGATAAATGATGGTATTCACATGCTCAGTAGATGACATTTATAGTAATTGTTTTCTTTATACTATGAGCTTGGACATAAGTATTTTGGATAAGCCTAAAGATTGGAATGGATTATGTTGGACATAAATTATTATTGTCTAAGGATAGAACTTTTTTCAATATTATTGATGGGATGTTATAATAATGTAGTTTTAGAAAAAGGACAACCTGCAGGATTGGCGACAACACGTCGCGTCGGACAAGGTTGCTGGAATAGAACCCACAACTGAAGTGTCACAGGCCTTTATCACCTACCACTGGCCTACAGGAAGTCCCTTGTTAGTAGAAACTAGTTTTATTTTATTAAGCGGTATGATAGATGAAGTATAAGTCCATTTCTAGAATCATATACGATTAACCACACCATAGATGGACTTATGTATATTTGATAACTTTTTCTAACCTTTTGTTTTAAACAGATGGAATGACTCATCATTCTATCACATGATCTGCTAACACTTCACGAATGACAAATTCAACTTCATTTCTTTAAGAGATGAAGTGGAAATTGTTCAAGGCACGAACAACGGTGAGATTGTACCAAAATCAAGTAAGTATTTCTTTTGATTCTCAAATTATTCAACATTAGGGAAATGATCTTGAAAACCAAAAATGTTGTCCTAGTGCCCTCATATCTGATGAATCAGATGGTACCTTAGAACATCAAATATTTATGGCTTTGTGATTGTTGGATTTTTCATAGCCATGTTCTCTACCACTCTCCATCAGAACTTGATGGTTATATTTTTCTTCTATATCCATATTTTCACCTATGTTATCCTATATGGAAACTCAGTGATGAGTTACTTTGGGTGATCGTTAAACTTCATACTTTAGTTTTTAAAATTATGTTTTAGTATTCCTTTTTACGATGTGGGTTTCTATGAATAGTAAACAATTTATAACCCCAACGAATTTCGAGGGCGAAATTCATTTTAAGGGGGGTAGAATGTAACAACCCGAAATTTTATAAGATATATTCTTTTTAATTTCTTTCATATCTTCTGTTGTACGCTACACCAAGATTATCTTGTGCTATACACAACACCGTATTAGCTTGCAGTATACGCAACACTAATCTTGGATCTTATTACACACAATTTCAAGTTTGTTTGATAGTAGTTATTCTACGCAACATTGAGTATGTATATATATATATATTCAATGTATAAATTAAATATGGTTGGATTTTGTTATACTCAACAAAAAAGGAGTCTTTCACTACACGCAACCCTGACTTGGCTTTCATTACATGCAATTGCAACCTTCCTCGATAGCGTAAGTTGTACGCAATACCGGGTTCCACTAAACAATGATATATGGTTATAATATTATTATAAACTAGCCGTTATGAATATTAGTAAATAAATTTTAAATTTTATGACATTATTATTCATCTTACACATTTTATAGAACATGGTACGAGAACAAAATAATTTTTTCGGGTAAAATAAGTATTTTTCAAAAAATGCAGTTTTGTCGCCTTTTGATGGAGCACCCACTTTAAATATAATTTTTGAGAAATTTATAAGTTAAATTTTACAAAATAAACTTCTTAATTTGAATCAGGAAATAAAAATTTACATTGGATAAAGTTTTGATATTTTTCTGATAACTTTTATATTTTAATGAATAGTAAAAACACGCTATATTTTAATTAAAAACAAATTTTTTTCATCGTAATAATTTATATGGTTAAATTATAATATTTAATGGTTTTAAAGTATAAATAGAATATATTTTTACCATTTAATATAATGTTTGTCATTAGCATTGATTTTACATTGAATTCATAGGTAAAATCCTTTCAATCTTTTGCAATGTTTTAACTTTTAAAACTCATTTTCTTAACAACGGTTTTAATTTTAAATTAATTTCTGAAACTTTTGTGTATTGAATTTAGAAAAATGGATTCTATATTTGGAATCAGTGGGTCCAAATTATGTTAATATGCTACTTTTTATTTTTGGGTATTATGAATAGTAACTACGGAAAATTTTATTTACCATAGTCAAAGGTAAATCGGGTAATTAAGGGTAAATATAATATTATAAAATTACCCTAACACTTGTATTAATATAATAGGATTCTTATATTTCGTCTTAATGCATATTTGGGTTGAAATGGAATCCATTGGAACCCACTTGATGGTGATTAAGACCTTTAGTTTATTTTATTTAAAGGAAAGTGAAATATGTCTCACTCAACTTTAATAATTAAAGTATTTTTAATATAAGTTTATACAGAATATAAATTAGGTTATAAATACTCATGTGAAAGATAAAATGTTTTTATTTATCATGTTTATTTATTTATAATTTTTAAGAGATATTTAATAACCTTAATAGCTTATACATTAATGATGCTGAAATTATTTATTTAGTGAAAAATAAGTAATACTGTTTTTATTGAAATAATAATACCCATTAAAAGGCTCACAAACCTGACCCAAACTTATTTTTAGTGTATATATACACCATAATCATCCAATTACCGAATATATGACCGTTTAGAGTCTTATTAAAGTGATTATGACACTTATATTATTTTATTTTAAATGTTGTCAAAGTTTTCACATTCATAATTTAATAAATATAACATTTTAAAAGTTGGGTGTTTTAGAATATAAATCAAACTAAAAGTATTATTATGAAATATATAAGATTTATATTAATACTAGTATTTTATTTTTAATTTTTATGCAACAAATAAGTATATTTAATAATTATACAAAAATGTTGTAGAAATTATTTTATTAAGAGAAGTATTGAATAAATGGTTTTACAAATAGTAAAATAAATATTATATGAACTATTTAATGTTCTACATTAATTTTATAGATTAATATGACATGTTAGGAACCTATTAAATATTTTAGTTCGAATATATCTTCTGTGTGTATTTTATTTAAATTCAAATAAATGAATAGTGTCAAAATTGACACTATTGTTATTTTAAACAAATGACATATTATTAATTTGTTTAAAAATCACAAAAATATTTAAAAATTATATATTTATATTTATATTTTCTAAAATTTTATATAGTATCCAATTATGGAAAATTAACAACACATTAGTGATTATTTATAACCATTTAAAATTTAGAATTTTATTACCACAAATAAAATTAAATAGATTAAATAAGGATAAATAAAAATGATAAGGTTTAAAATAAAATCAAAACTTGTCTAAATTTTATTGGTTGATTATATTAAAACCCTATATCATCTAATATTTTAATTGAGTCATTTTTGGAGGTTTTTAAGTGGGGTTATATTTATTATAAATTAATATTTTTAAGATTTCCAAAGGTACCCCTCTCCTCCCTTATAAAAAGGGAACCCCTTCCCACTTCTCTTCATGCCCTTTTGAGCATTGAAACTAGGAAAAAACCTGAAAATTACTCTTCTAAAACTCTATATTTATATCATATATGTTTTGGTATTCTCAAAATACCAACCCTAGTGCCCTAAGAAGAAGTTTAAAGGAGGTGCGGTGAAGAAGAGGTAATGTTTTCTACCGATTATTTCAAGCTTCATTCTTCTCCAACTTCTTCTTCTTTAGTTGTTTAATTATAAATTAATAACATCAGTATCACTAATATACTAATATTTTATTATAAATATGAAACAACCCCATTTCACCTTCTATCCATCCTACGGAAAACGAAATCACCGCGCGTGCGTACGTACGGAATACCGTCTCCACGCCGTGGTGTAATCTGTTTTTCCAACACCACCTTACTTGGATGGGTATAATGGTGTAAAGAATAACTATACATAGTTATTATAACATCATAATGATTATGATATATTATATCATCCACTCTAATTCAATTCAATAATTATGGGAATGATATCATCGCTCGTGCGTACGTACGGACTACCGTCTCCCTGACGCGATGAGATTCATTCTCCTTGTTAACCATTCAAGAATGATTATAAAGTATATATAATGAATAATAATGAAATATATGACATTATAAAACTACTGGATTTATGTATATATATATATATTTCATCTACTTACTTCCATTCAAGTCAATAAGGAAAGGAAAACAGCGTTCATGCGTACGTACGACCTACCATCTCCATGAACGGTGTGTTTCATTTCATTTATCTATCTATTATATATATATATATATACTAAATATATATGATATATAAATCATTTTTTACATTCTGTTAATAAGTTAATCATTATATAAGTAATAATAATATCAAGAACAACAAGTCCAAACACGTACGATAAATGAAACGATTTTACCCAAAACGCTACTTTAACATGGAATTGACAAATGAACGGGTAATATAAATACCTTAGTGAACCATATATGATATAATAAAAATTAATATGATTCTTTAATAACTCAATGACATTATTTAAATCATTATACAGGAAGTTCGGATACATACGAAGCACATCAGACATAAGGTAAGGGATAACTTTTCCAATCTCGTTTTTATCCGAGATTGTTTATTGATAAGTATTTAATAGGGTTATATTTATCATCCATGTCCCTATTTTATAAAAATGGTTTCATGTATGTTTAAAGTCATTTTTACCCATTTTTGACTTTTACTGCATGGTATGTAAGGAATATTTCTTTTATGAGGTACTTTTTGACTTTTCTGACAAGAGTACGAGAAGAATGTTTTTTTAACTTATACGGCACGAACGGATATTTACGGTTTCATAACGCCTTATTTTCAAGAATCTTACTCTACAAGATTTCATGATTATTTTCAAAAAAATCCTTTTCTTTTAAAATTTCATGAATTTTTTTGAAAAGATAATGATTTTTAATAAGAAAGGATATTTTCCTCAAGAATTTATTTCAAGTGTTTTATCAAAACCATTTTCCATATAAGATGTAATTAATTCATATGTGTATATTTCAAGTATAATGTCTCTATGATTTACATGGTTTCACTTATCTTATGATGAAATTATATCCATTTTTTTTATATAAATTATGTTATGATGGGATGATTTTTATGAAACCCATTTTATTCTTTGGGTTAGGA
Source organism: Viscum album (assembly GCA_963277665.1). Lineage (NCBI taxonomy): Eukaryota > Viridiplantae > Streptophyta > Magnoliopsida > Santalales > Viscaceae > Viscum > Viscum album. The sequence continues at coordinate 728,455,645 of OY728167.1, read as the reverse complement.
TGAATGATGTATGATTGTTTTGTGGCACAAGTAAGAATAATTTCAATATGAGATGGGTGGGACCTATATCTCCCTCCAATGCAATGGGTAAATATTTATATCTCATGATATATACATGGATGTAATGGTAAGTTAATCTGGTTCAGTGTTATAGGACTGGAACGAGGAGTGAACTCGATTCAGAAAGGGACTTTGTCCACTAAGATGGTCTTGTCAGCATTGCCTTGGCTACTATGGAAATCATAACATCTGCTTAATGGATGCCAGAATTACATGTTTTATTCCCATGATAGTTTATCATGATTAATGTTCCTTTATGATATATGCCTTTTGTACTTCCAATATTTATGTCGTTGCTCATGATTTTGATGTTTAGATTTTATGTTCAAGTTTTTGCATTCCAATGTTTATGGATTGTTTTATGTTCTCTATGCTTACCCTTACTGAGCATTTGAGCTCACATTTTATATGTTTTCTTTTCCCCAGGATTTAAAGAAAGGTTTTAGGTAAGAAAACAAAAGGGGAAGATCTTTATAGGAGATGTTGAAGATCTTCACCATGATTAGAAGATTATTTTCAGAGTTTCCAAATACACTAAACTATTACAGTACTTATGTGTCTGTTTTCATTATGTATTAAGTATTCTGCAAAAGTAATGTAATGTACACGTACGTCAAGATACGGGTCTCTAACAATCCCATGTAATACATATATATATTAAACACTTTGAAGAAATAGACAGAATGTTTCTTGATATTATTCATATTTTTAGAACCTTTCCAATAAAAAACACTGAATGAATTCCTTGAATAGATCAAGCATTAAAGAAAACCTCTAGTATATCCATGTAATTAACATACACAATCATATTGAGTACATGAGTGGAGTCTAAAATATATTTTATTATTATTCATCTAAAACTTTTTAACCCATAATTTATTTATTTTTATGATTATTTTATAATTTTTATCCACTTATTGAAAAAAAAATTACATTTTGCTACTCAGGAAGGTGGTTCTCTAACAAATAGAATTTTTTTCATGATTTAAAATAACTCTTTCGTTTGTGTAACAATATAAGAAGATTTTTATATTAAGTTATTATTTCCCCAAAATTTATCTCAATGTTATATTGAATGATAATGATTCCATTTTAACTATAAAAAATAATTTTATTAGATGAGTATTATGTTTAATAATCATTTAATAGGGTATTTTATTCAGTGTGTTAATAGTAATATGATGAGCCCCTTTTGAAATTTAATCATATTAATTATTGGTAAAAGATATGTATTTCACCAGTATTTGAGAAACTTTAGTGTCTCTATTATTACCTGGCTATTTAGGTAGGATATCAGGACAATCATATCATATGTGAATCTTAGATATTTGAGCTAAAAACTCATTGTCCATTCCATTAAATGGATAAACATAAAAAAATTCCTTTGGTATATTGATCCTATTATAATTATATAATTAATGTTAACCCAAACCCTACACCATATATGAGAACATAATCATATTAGTTTCACCCTTACATAATTTCTATACACAAGATAATCCATAGGCACCATGTTGGACACCCTTTATTTGCAGTTCCTACCCGGTTGGATGAATATTGTATCGATAAGTGTTACATTGGAAAGTATCTAACAATTAGTATTTTATGGTGTTTTAAATATCACCATCATTTCTCATTTATCTTATTTTTATGTATACATGATTATACTAATTTTGTTTTAGAATACTTATTCCTTCCATCGAATCAATATGTTCAAACCATAATGATGTGTAAATCATTACAAAAACTAATAGTTCATGTTGTAATCCTAAATTAAAAATATGACTATATTAACACATATATAAATGCATCACATAAATAAGGAACATAAAAATATTTGACATAAAGTGTTAGAATGATATGAAATCATTCATCCCTATAAGAGTAAGTATGAATAAATATGTATTTGATACACACATTTCTAAATAGATTCTAAGCTCATGGGATAATGAATTGTGTGGCCTAAATTTCCTTTACCCTTGGTTCTATACTCAATAGAGACTTTAATTCCATCATAATCCTAAAATCTAATAACTTTAAACTATAATAAATCTTTAAAGTCAAGCTCATAACACATTAAAAATAAAAATTCATTGTAGAGAAAAATTAAATCAATTATCATACCTAACATTTCACTCCTTATATACTAGTATGAAAAGTTAAATAATTTTTTTAGCACTTTAAACTAATGTATACAAAAAATTATAATATATGACAATATATAAATGAATAAAGAAAGTAATAATACTTAATAAATGAATAATTCATGGATTTAGGTATGAGATAATTATTTATGTCCAATTTATAAATAAAGCAATTATAAACAATTTATAATTTAGGCTTGATATTATGTAAATTCAATTACATAAATAAATATGATCATTTCACATTAATTCTAACATGAATTCAGATAAAAAAAAATTAATAAATATTTTATTTAAAATAAAGGATATATTTTCCCCACATTGTGCTAAATATTTTTATTTATGGAAGATATGGGATTACGTCAAGAAAAATTAAATTTGATAAAATTTATAGTTTTAATACTTTAAATTGTACTCTAGTAATTTTAACATAACTATTTTTTCCACATTTAGACTTTATATTTTATTAAAGTATTCTACACTTCATTTATTACAATTTTTATTTGTAAAATCTTAGAAAAATCATATATTTTATGGGAGAAAATGGTTTATAGATCCAATGATGGACCAGAATCATCAATATGTACAAAACATCACCATTTGGGCCATATCCTATTTTAAGGATTGAATTGGGATAAAATTTTGAAAATGGATAGAGAATCCAATCCCTAAAAAATGTATGCTTATTAAATTATATTTGGATCACATGTTTTGGATGCCAAAAATTTAGTGTAGTTTGTATTAAAATATTGGTCTAAATTTTCCATTAACACTTAAAACTGCTTGTAACTCTAGCATTCCTTCAACACTATAAATATCTATTTTTCTCATTTTTATGGTGTTTAACGTGATTTATGAGGTTTATGGAAAATAATAAGTCATTTAGGTCCATTTATCTTACCATTGGATGAGGGATATCTCTTAAAGAACATATCTCTTCAATGATGACTTCTTATTTTCTTGCATGTTGTAGCTTTCATTTGTTACAAAAAAAATCTCTATTATTCTTCCATTTATTTTTTGGTCATTTTTCTTCTTATCTCATTCACTTATTTAGCCTATAAATCAAGAGTGTAAATTGTATTTGGTTATTAACTTTTTTATATTCAATTAATTTCTAAGATAACTACTCCATCCAAGGAATAGTAGAACATTAGTAGTCAATTTAATTGTCATCTCCTTAAATGATCTATTTTAAATCCACATTATCACTGTAATTCATGTAATTAAAATCTATGAATTAGGTTTTAATTTCAAAATCATTCAAATGATAAACACTTTACATGAAATGTCAAATGAATGTGGGTAGCAAGAGTGGAATCTTAATCGATAAAATCGAATGAAGTGGGACTGATTTTAATGGAAAAACTATAATTATTAAACCCAATAAATCCCCATTTACAATTTAAATTTTTGACATAATTAACCACTAACCATATGTTCTCATAGGAATTAAAATAAAGGTAGGTTTCTAAGATTTCATGTTCGGAAGTTAGTCTATTTTATAATTCCATTCATCTTAAGGGATCTATTAATTTCCTTAGGGTGTGAAAGTTGATGAATTATGGGATTATAGTTTATTGAATTTTAGCTAAAAGGATAATGATTAAAAGATAATTTAATTTTAATATTTATATTTATTATTCCTTATAAATATATTTTATAAATAACATCTTCTCCATGCATATTGTTTCTTATTCTATAAGCATCAAACAAACCCCCTATCCATGTTGGGCTTTGATTTTGTTCCATTTCTTCATAATACCTTTGATAAGTTATTTAATGTACTATATCTACGAATTAATGACACAATTATTCCACTTTTATGAAACTATGTGCTAAAAACTACACATCCATTGAGAGAACCCACAAAAACACTCTAAAAATTAGTATAGTTGTCATGGAGGAAAAAATTATCCAACCAAATAAAGGTAGTTATTTATTTTGGTTTCAATTTTTATTCTCTTATTATTATTACTTATTTCCCCTTCATCGTTTTTTAGACCATAAATTTAAACTTCTACACATTATATTATGGTCAACATTTCTTCTTTTTTATTTTACCAGATTTATAAGACAATATCCTCTTAATTATCTCTTTGATCTAGGTCCTAAGATTAAATATAGCCTTAGGTATTGAATCCAACATTCTCACTCTATGGGAAGTTTCGAAATACATTTAATTATGTAATTCCACAATTATATGAATTTTGAAATTGGGATAATATCTAAATCTAATATAAAATAGGATATAAATATTTAAAATGGTAATAATGATTTTTATAGAACCATTAAATAATTTTCTACACATCATATTAATTATTAAACAACTTTTATTTCATACCAAAATAAGAGAATTATACTTTAAATTATATTCTATAATGATTCACCGTCTTAAAAAAATCTATGGAATCTCTAGTAAGGATCCCAATAAACAATATAAAGAATTCAATGTGGTTTACTCAAAAATTAAAACAAATAATGCTTCTGAATAGAAAATAAAAATAAGATATTTCCCATTGTCACAAGATAAAAATGCACAAGATTTGATTGATTACTTATAACCTGAAGATCTAATATGTTGGAATGTTTTGAAACACATTTTCTTGTAAATATTCAGTATTGAGGATCACTATCATTCAAAAGGATATATCATAGAACAATAATTAACAAGTGGAGTCAATGTATGTGTACTATGAGTGATTTAAGATGTTTTTCTTGAAAGAATTATACATCATAAAATCAATGTGAAAAACCTCTTCAATTACTTAGATTAAGGCCTCACACACATCAAGAAGATCATGGTAGATTATGCTACATGAGACGTATTTCTAAAAAAACATCAGTAGCTGCATGTGAATTTATTTAAAAGATACAATAGAACTCTCAAAAATTCATTGATAAAGGTAAAACATATAATTTATATAAAAACATATATACAACTATAATGAGAGAAATTATATTGGCTCAAAAAACATTATATCCCACTCCTACGATACCTTGTTTCATTTTCACCGAATCGATGTACCTTGCCGATTGTTGTCCCCTTCATCAAGAGATAAAGGACTGTTTCAGTGTCTTTCCATGGAGACCATATTGATATAAAAAAAAACCACCTCCATGGAATAATTATGATTACTTAAATACGATATAAAATAAAGGACGGAAAGATCATCTCGATCTTAGGTATGGTATCATGAATTAATAAAGGCCCCATTTTGAAAAATATTCCAGCAACCTCCACCTTACCAATAGGGATTTCAACAATCCCAAAAATGATATGACACAAAATAATCACAAATACAAGAAAAAATATGGTAATCCAAACTAATGATAGATTATAATGATGATGATATTATGAAACAAAATCTTCTTAATCAATATAATGAGCTAGTGAGATTGGGTAAAGAGTTGAGGGATCTGAATATAAAAATGTTCTCAATTTCCATCCCCCTCTATAAACTGGTAAGAAGGAACTTTTTACATCTTCTTCCCAACATAATTCAAATTCTAAAGGTATTGGTAGAACTATCACACTGATATGTAGGAAGAAAATATCTCACACATATGATCATATTTATCAACTTGGATTCACTTCGACTCTAGAGGATCCCCATTTAAGACAAATCAATGAGTAGCTAAAGGAGAGAGAAAATTGTAAGAATATAATTTATGATGTTAATAATAGACCCCTTAAATTTCCAAAAATATTTCTACCAATAAATAATATGGATAAAGAGGAAATGAAAAAAGTGTTTTTGGGCGCATTCATGTGCGTTGAGATATCTACTTGAAAAAAATCATGCCAATACTAATGTATACAAAGTTCTTTAAATAATTGTGTATGAATTAAAGAGGTATGAAGGTAAATGAGTGTATCAACCATTTAAGGAATATCTCTACACTCTTCACACCCACTTTGGGGATGCCTATAATGTAAAAGGACCCCAGTACATTCATCACACCCTGCTTTATAGGCAAGTTTCATTTATATGATTCTTTATATGATATGGGTGCCTCAATTATTGTCATTCCTCACCATATTTTCTCTTCTTTATATGTTGATAAGATAAAGATGGTGTGGTTGGTTGATTAATTTTTAAATAGATCCATTAAATGTCAATAAATATTCCTCGAGGATATATTTTTTTAGATGAGTGATATTATCAAACCTACTAATTTTTACATTATGAATATGGAGAATGACAACATAAGTTCACCTGATCCCATCACTTTTTGGTATAACCATCTTCAACATTTATAAAAAAATCATAAATTTCCATTAGGGTATACAGTCAATAGATTTTATATATGAGATAATAGGATATAATATTTTGAACTCCATGAGGTACGCCTCAATAGACCAGTATCCTCTCTTCATCTCCCATTCTGACCCATCTTGTAATGATTCTAAAAATTTGGATTTTAAATAATTTAAAAATGAGGTTCATTCCATTTCTATAGAGATTTTGAGTATTGGGGTTGGTTTAATGTCTCAGAATATTTCCTCTCCTATTTATCATAATAAAATTACTTTAAATTTTAATTCTTTTGGTGATTCTTATTCTCATTTTGGGCATATATTTTCTAATTATGGCACAAATATTTATTTTTTAGATGTATTTGATGTATTATTCAGATATTTTGATGATATATATTTAAATACCAATATAAATTATGCACATATCTCGTTTCCCTTGGAATTTCAAATAATAAAACACCCTACCAAAATATAACTCAAGCCACTACCCCCAAATTGGAAATATTTGTATTAATTGAATGATGAGAAACATTTGGTAATTATTATTGATAATCAAATTTCAGAATATGAAACATAACTTCAAAATATTTTAAGAGAGAATATTAAGTAAATTGGGTGGAACTTAGAAAAAAATACAAGTATTATCCCCTCTATTTTAATGCATAATATTCTTTTGCAATATGGGGATAAACTAGTTTGATATCCACAAAGAAGACTTAACCCCATACTTTTAGAAGTTGTAATGAAATAAGTGAAAAAATTACTTAAAGTGAATATCATTTATCCCATATTTAAATATCAATGGGTTATCCATTTTCAAGTTATACCAAATAAAACTAGTTTCACTATTATAAAAAAAGAAAATGAAGAATTAGTTCCCTTTATTGAGAAAAATAGTTGGTTAGTGTGATTAGATTGTAGGAAATTGAATAAATACACTCATAAAAACCATTCCACCTTCCTTTAATTGACCAAATGACTGAGAGACTTAATGTTAGGAAACACTATTGTTGCATGGATGGTTTCTCTGGATATTTTTAGGTTCCCATTTTAGAAAGTACTAGGATAATATGACATTCAATTTCATGTTCAGTACATTTTATTAGCAAAGGATTCCACATGTACATTGTAATACCTCAAACACCTTCCTGATATTCATGATGAGTATCTTTTCTGGTTTACCTAAGTCTTGTATAGAGGTATTTATATATTACTATACTTTATATTTATATTTATTTAATCAGTGACTCACTTGCATCGGAAAATTTTTATGTCGATTTACTGAGAATATTATGATTTTAAATATTGAAAAATGTAATTTCATGATAGATGGGGTCATTTTTCTAGGTCACGTAGTGTCCATGCATGTCATTTAGATTGAAATATTTATGGAGGATATTATTTCATGATTTCCTTATCATGTGTGTGTGTGATGTTTGATCATTCTTATACATGTTGGTTTTTATCGATAATCATTGCAAATTTTAGTAAGATTGATCAAACCTAATCCTGATTGCTTCAAAAATATATTTACTTCATTTTTTATAATTCTTAAAGGGTATCATTTGATCATCTAAAGAAGTATCTCACTACTCCACTTATCATAAAATTATCATGATGGTATATTTCATTAAATATTTTATGTGACTCTTCAAACATTAAATTTGGAGGATTCTTGTCATAGTGGTTGGAGAGACATCCACATGTGTTCACTTATTCTTCAAGGACATTTAATTCACTTCTAATGAACTACACAACAACGAAAAATGTATTTATAGCTATAATTTTTTCTTTAGATAATTTTCATTCTTATTTATTAGTATCTAATGTAATTTATTTTTTATACCATGTAGAATTGAGGTAGATCCCGAAGAATACAATGTAAAATCCCAAAACATATCTTTTATATGACCCTTATTTAATATTTCAACACTGAGATAAAGGGTAAGTAGGGATCAAATAACTTGATGGAGGACCACATTAGTAGGATCACTGACACACCAGAGGAGGAGACCTTAGAATAGGTAATCCTTCCAGAAACATTTCCCAATAAGTATCATTATACACTATAAGGTACATGTAAAACCCAGATATTTTAAAATAACACTAGTTTCAATAGCATATTCAAGGAGCAACACTCAGTTTAGATGAACCGCAACATATTAATAAAATATTGTCGTTTAAATTAAATCATTATAACCTTGTAATTAAATTAGAAGGTATGAATAGGATTTAATAACTTAAGAAATGTATATAAAGTTCCTAATTAATATAAATTTATTTGTAATTACAAATCACTTATTCACTAAATTTTAAGAAATTTTTTTTTATTCATCGAAAATACGTATTCTTATAAAAATTCTATCTGTGAGAAAATAATATAATTAAATTTATTACACTTTTAGAAAAATTATTTGATAAAATGGAATTAATTTTGGAAATAAGTATATACATATATTTAATTTGGGTGAAATTTTGGGATTTTTCATAATGTATTACTTTCAAAGTGAATAGTGAAAATACCATTTTTTAAATGTAATTTCGTTTTTATTAAACTAAGTGATTTCAAATTCACATTATTATTTTAATTTGATTTAAAATGAACCAAATTATTATTTAATTATATTAATTCTAGTTAATTACATTTAAATCACCTTTATATTGGAATTTATTTTAAGTTTATTGTTGTGTTAAAAAAATTATGAAAACTATTTTGAAGTGCATAATGTATCCCAATTTTAATTAATTAAAATAAACCATAAAGAGGAATGATTTAAGTTATATGTATATATTAAATATCTGAAAATATGATTTGAAATTAATTTTATCATTATTACTGGTCATATAGTTTTTATAAGATCATCTTATGCTTGAGAAAAATACATTTCTTGAAAACCCATTTTTTCCGAGAAGCCTTTGGGTTTAATTTCCTATTAAATTATACCAGTTATGTGAGTTGAATTTGTAAAAATTGATTAACTATTTTGAATCAACATAATTTATATTATTTAATAAGTTCAACATTATTTTTAACCATAATGAATTGTGAAAAAGGTAATAATTATTTACTGTGATTGAGGTAAAAAACGAGTTTATTGGGGGTTAAACTAAAAAGATAAGGGTTAAAAATAACCCAAAAACTATCTAGTTAATATTTTATGCTCATATTTATAACATAAATCTTATAAGGTTATAAAATAGACTAGTTTTTGAACTTTCTTCCATGAGAAAAACATTGGTGAATTTTTTCTTTTCAAAAATCCCATGTGTGCCCTCTCCCCTAGTTATAAAAGGTCACCCACCCTCCTATCATTTCCATAATTCTAAAAACCATTGGTTTAGACAATACATGACCAAAAAACATCCCTAAATCCATAAAATAAACCTAGATTCCTTTTTTTATCATAAATACAATATAAAAAAGGATTTTTTGTGTAAACCTAAAGAAGTTTTCTGAAGAAGAGGTAACGTCATTAACCGAGCGTTTTGTTTTATTTATTCTTCCAACTCCTTTAAAAAAATTTAAAACATTATCATATAATAACATCAGTAGATTCCATATACTGATATTTTTTTTTGTATATTTCATGTCCTTAAATCATATCCTCATCCACCAAATGTGAAATAAAACAGTTGATCGTGTGTATGACGGACTTCCACCTCACAAACCGATATAATTGTTTTTCCCATAAACACTTAAAAAATATTGATATAATTATGTATATAATATATATATATGATATTTATGATATAATTAATCTTATATAATTATAATATCATATATACCTTCTTATTCTCCATTCCTTAGGAAATACGATAACGCCGCTCGTGTGTACGACAGACTACTGCCTCACGAAGCGATATGATTTTTTTAACCTACACTTTACATGGAAGGTAATAAGGACTAATTTAATGTTTATATATGATAATAATTAATTATTAACCATTATTTAAAAGTTGTTTATCTTATAATTTCATACTTTACCATCCATTGAATATGATAATGTCGATCATGTGTATGGAGAACTACTGCCTCACGAAGTGATGTGATCCATTTTTCTAAATTTTAATATTACCAAACCACATTGATGGTATATATAAGGGTATTTAAAGAAATAAAATTATATTTATGATATAATTATCAACCTATAATTATTAAATAACACTTAAATTATTTCCATCATGATCATCAAAAAATGGAAAAGTTACTCAATTGTATGTATGGCCTACTGTCTCCATGATTATGAAATTGATCATTTTTCATAACCATATTTTATTTTTGTTTTAAAAAGTAAAATTTATGAATATAAAGGGTAATATTTCATGATTTACATACTACAAATTATTAAATAATAATCTCTTTGACTTTATTCAACTTACCAAATTGATTTTGGACATGTCTGTCGTTTATCATCAAAATGATCGACATGAAATTAATTGGTTAAGTAATTGAATACTATGTGGTAAAAATAAAATAAAATGAATATTAAAAATTAATAAATTTATTAATAAATTAAATTATTAACATTTTTTAATATTCAGGATGATAAGGAATGCATGTGACGATTCAGGATCAATGTAAGGGATTTTGTCTCAATTTCCTTTCATTGAGGCGCATTTGAATGTTATGCACAAATTTATTTTATATGGAGTATATAATACATAATTAACAAGTAACATCATGAATACTTAATACTTAATGGTATTTTAAGTTTCAATTTTAATTATTTCATCCAAGGGGATTTGACTTTAATGTTACAAGTGGTAAGGGTTTCATCTCAAAACTCCCTTCTTTGAGACACATGTTCTTTTATGAACCTGATTTCTTTTATATGGTGTATATACATAACCATTAAATATTATATAATGAATCATTAATAAATCATGGTATTTTATATTATAATTCATTTACTTCATTAATTGGGGTTATTATTCAAAAATTACCAATGTGGCAGGGTTTTATTTCACAATCACATTTTAATTAGAATTCTGTATGATTGAATTTCCATTGAAGGAAATTATTATATTATTTTCCAATAAACCATTTTTATTTTATTCTCCTCTATTAATTAATTAAATTTTAATTCAATAGTACCATTTTCAAATATTTTTACTTAAAAATATCAATAAAACTTTTTTAATAAAAGTCTACTTTATTTCTCTATTCAGTCGAAAACCCTTTTGCATCCATGTCCATGATTTCATTAAAGTTTGTTTTAAAAATATTTATGATATTATTCTATGACTATTTAAATTCATTTTTACCCATTATGAAATTTTAAAATAAATTAAAATGAATCTTATTTTAATTTTTTGAATTAGGTACATGTTGATTTTTTTACGAAAATGTGAAAGGAATATTTATTTTAACATACAAGACATGAATGGTATTTTCAACCAACGTGTCTGTTATATTCCTTGAAGATTCCTTTATATGTTTCAAAGGTTATTTTAAAATAAAATAATTTAAATTGTATTTTATGAATTTTATTTTTTTCAAAATTGATTTCAAAAGTGGAAAGTTTTTAGCCACAAGAATGCTTTTAATATTTTTAAAATTATTTTTATTCATCAACTAAAACAGCCTTTAATATTATGTAATGATTCTAAATTATATATATATATATATATGTCTATCACATATGTACCTAGCTTATTTTTCATTCCTTTTATGGGTTAATAAATTCCTTATGATCATTTATCAAATTCATTCATTTTGAAAATATATTTTGATTATGATATAAATCAAGATTATGTAACCTATTTTATATCCACATGTAATTATTATGTTATGCCTTATGATTGATTTAATTTATATGGAAAACATAGATCATGAACATGTTATTATTGGTGTGTCCAGATAACACTCCAATGCATTGGGTAAATACATTGTCTTATTAGGAATCATGTATGGGATTGGGGAGTAAACCTAGTCCATTATGGTACTTTTTCCACCATGTGATATTATCTATAAATTTATCCATGACTCATATTTATGTCATGTTTTATATTTTAGACACATTTCGTATGTTACCATGATCTTATGATACCATGTTCTTTACACTATTCTTCCATGTGATTACTCATGTGTATTCTCTTTTATGATATCATGTTATACATTTGACTCACGTATTATGATTCCTTATCATGTTTATTTCCTTACTATGATCTTTAGCTCTGCTCTTTTGTCTATTTATTTTCTAGTTTTCCCCTACATAGTTTAAGAGATCAAATGGATTTAAGAGCTCATTAAGGAAGAGGAAAAAATATTCTATGCATTAGTTCCCAAAGCTTCATTATGATCCTAGTCTTCCAATGACACTAGGAACCGCAAACATTGGAATTTTACTTGTTAGATATTTATCTTTAAAAATAATGTAATAATACATGTAAGAGGAATAGGTTTATATAGTTGGTATCAGAGAAAATGAAGAAATGTGATCCTTGGGAACTCTCACGTGTAAGCATTGCGTGAAGCGTAGCTCTATTCCCAAGGGTGTCATAAGGAATTTCTTTCCACTAGGGGTGGTGGTAAGAGTCCCGCCTAGGAGGTGTATCCAACCATGGATAGATCTAATAGGTATCAATTATAGTCTACTAGAAATAATTCAATGCCTCTATAGTTGTTATCATAATAAATGATTAGTTATCATTTAGAAGCAATGAGGATAAAAATTTAGTGAGAACCCTAGAGATAAGTATAAGGATAAGTCTAAGGATAACTCGATATATACAAAAATACCATAGAATTTTGAAGAAGTATATAGAGCATGGTTTCCAAGAAATTACATAACTTCTTGAATACTATAAGTGGTTTTGGTTTTGTAAAATATCTTCCTAGGGGTAATAACTCCACAAAAAGTCATGTCGGGCTTGACTCAAGCATTTATGGAACATGACAACAAGCCTTACCATGCACTAGGTTTGACACTCCTAGGGGATATATTTTGGAAATTCATAGACTCTTTATGATACACCGTAAAGGAATTGAAAATGTGATAATCATGGATAACCTAGGTTAAACCCAAAGTGTCTTGAATTGATACATCTGAGTTTTATCATACGTTTAAAGGCATATATAACCCTTTTTAAGTTTTAATTTATTAAAGACTATGATGATTACGAGTATTTTGGGAGACAATTGTGGTAATATAACCATTGGGTTTGGTATGGGTTTTAGTAAAAAGGTTATTTAATGTATAATTCCTTTATATTTTGTTGAAACAAGTTTAATGATATTGGTAGCCTTTAGGGTTTACCCTATCTATGATATTAATGTAATAATTTTCAATTAAGATTTTTTTTGAATTTTTGGGAAAAATTAGTTATATAGAAAACCTTAGTGGTTAGAAACTAATATAAAGAATAATTTTATATTGAGGGGATTCATCGTATTTTTTGGAATGTTATAAGAATTATATTAATATAGTTTTAGAAAAAGAACAACATATATGTTGGGTGACAACCAATCATATCTGGAAAGTCCATGGGGTATAAACCCACAACCGAATGATGAAAAGGGTGCATTACTTACCATAAGGATACTTGATGTACTAGTTAATATGATGCTATTTTTTCATAAATGTTTTGGTTGATAAATATTAAGTTTATTTTGGGAAAAATATTATAAAATTAAATAATTTTTTAATTTATAATATTTTTAGGTGATTAATGATGTTTTGGGAACTTTTTTATTTGTTTAAGAGATATATAAACACTATGTTTAACATAAAGGATTATTTGGTAAGAACTCTGTTATTTTAATGGATAGAAATTTGAAGGGTCTGAGATAAACATTTAGGTTAAAACCTTATTTCATGTTGAGGTTATTGTGGTTATTTGGGATATATGGTTATTTATTTAAGGAATGATCTATGTTAAACCTTTGGTTTTATTATTTAATTTTGGAGATTAATATATTCATATTAATTTTGGGTATTCACTCCTAAGAGTAAGTGGTGAATTATAAAGTTAATGAAGCATAACCAATGGATGAAATTGTGTGTATGAAATAAAAATATATCCACTAAGTATATTTTCTGGTGTTATCCATCTTAATAGTGAAATAATCCCTCAAATCTGGGAAAAGGGTCTTAAATTTTTTTATCCTATTACCTTCATATTCAATGAATCATTAGTATTTTAAGTCATAAGAGAGTGGTTTTTTCAACGTTAGTTATCTCTTGATCATTCACTTTCTTATGATCAATGATCAATATCACTCTCTGTAATTATTTATGATTTTTTCAATGTAAAAATTTTAACTTCTAACAAATTTTATCTTATGTGTAAATCTAGATATGTTATGACCTTCATATTCCCTTTCCCTCTTTTTAGAAGAAAATTTTAATGTCCCTTTTTATGATGTGGGTTTTTCCACAAAGATATATTCAAATATAAAACCATTAATCAATTATTACAAGTTAAAATTGTGAATATGAAATTTGTTTAATGGGGTATAATGTAACACCCTATTATACAAAAAAACACTATGTTTGATAGCGTATTCAACATGCATCCCTGAGTTTAAACTGACCATGAAATATTATTTAAATAAGAAAGTTATAACCTAGCTGTTAAATTAAAAGAGATGATCATGATTAACTAATTTATTAAATTTATATAAAGTTCCTAATAAATATAAATTTATTTATAACTATTAATTATTAATTTAAACAATTTTAAGCAAAGTCATTTTTTTCATTCAAAATACATTTTCTTCAAAAAAAAAAGTGATTTTTACTCTTTTTTATGAGGAAATAATACAATTTTTTTTTAAATTTTAGAAAATTTATTTGAAAAAATGGAATTAATTTTTTAAATATTAATATTTATATTAACTTAGGGGAAACCTATGGGTTTTTTTGAGAAACAAATACTAATTTTTCACTGAATATTTAAAAATACAAATTTTTTAATAAAACTGTCATTTATTTTTAATAAATTAATTAATTTAAAAGTTATATTACTATTTAAATATGATTGAAAATTATAATAATTATTCTTTAGTTATATTAAATAAAATAAATTAAATATAAATCATTTTTATAATATATTTTAGTATAAGTTTATTGTTAGAATTAAAAACCCATTTGTATGAAAACTGTTTTAAAAGGCATAATGTTTCTCCATTTTAATTAAATTAATTAACTTCTACATGGTAATAATTTAAATTAAATATATATATTATTTATCTATAAATGTTAATTAATATTCATTTAATTATTATTACTTTTTATATTGTTATTATAAGATCATCTAATGCTTGAGAAAAATACATCTCTTAAAAAACTGCTTTTTCAACACGTTCATGTGTTTAATTTTAAATGAAATTCTCCCACCTATATGAGTTGAATTTTTAAAAATTGATTCCATATTTTTATTAATCATAATTTATATTATCTAATAGGGACAACATAATTTATTACCCTTATGAATAGTGAAAATACTACAAAATATTTACTATGGTTGATGTAAAAACGGGTTTACTAGGGGTTAAACTAACACGATAAGGGTTAAAAATGACCCAAAAATGTATAATTCAAATTTTTAGTAATTTTTAGAACATATATAATATAAGGTTCTAAAATTTTCTATTTTTGAACCATTTTTCAAGAGAAAAACATTGGTTAAATTCTTTCTTTTCAAAAATCCCAAGTGTGTCCTCTCCCCCACTTATAAAAGGTCACCCACTATCCTCTCCTTTTCACACTTCCAATACCAATTTTTTCAGAAAATTTATATCCAAATAAGATATTTAATTCCATCCCATTATTATAGAATCATTTTTTATTTAAAATACAACCTAGAATGGCTTTTGGTGCAAACTTAAAGAATAGGTAACGTCCTTAACCATGTGTTTTATTTTATTTCTTATTCCACATCATTGAAATCATATTAAACCATTATAATACAAAAAAATAAGTATTTTATATATAATTATTTGTTTTTATTTCATGTTAATTACCCACATATTTATACACCTACATCAAATGGGAAAAATCATTGATTGTGTGTACAGAGGACTACCACCTCATGAACCGACCTAATTTGTTTTCCATCATCGCTTCTAACGACCAGATATAATGATTTATTTAATTTTTTATATATCATATTTTAGATATAATTAAACTTTTAGAATTATAATATCACATATACCTTCTTAATTTCTATTCTTTAGGAAATATGATAATGGCACTCCTGTGTACGACAGACTACCACCTCGCAAAGTGATGTGAATCATTTTTCACCAGTACTTTACATTGAAGGTAATAAGGATTAATTTTATATTTATATATAATAATAATAAAATATTAAACATTTTTTTAATCTAATATATCATATAATTTCTTAATTTTCCATCCATTGAAAATGATATTGTCGTTTCTGTGTATGAAGGACTACCTCCTCACGAAGTGATGTAATTCATTTTTAATTTTTTTTTACCGCATTACATGGATGGTATATGTAAGGATATTAAAAGAAATAATATGATATTTATGATATAATTATAATCCTATAATTATAAAATAACACTTACCTTCTATATATAATGATCGTAAAGAAATGGAAATGTTACTTATACATACATACAACCTACCATCTCCATGATTGTAATGTAGTTCATTTTTCATAACCATATTTCATGGTGGGTTTAAAAATTATAATTTATTTTTAAAAATGAAAATTATTTCATTATTAAAATTCTGGATATGATTAAATAATAATCTATTTTACCTTATTCTACTTACCTAAGTGATTTTGGACATACGATCCATTTATCGTAAAAATATACAACATGAAATTAATTGGTTAAGTAATTGAATATTACATGGTAAAAAATAAAATAAAGGCAATAATAAAATTTAAATGTTATTAATAAAGTAAATAATTCTCATAAGTTTATTATTTAGTAATATATGGAACTCATGGAATGATTTGGGCTCGAGGTAATGGATTTTATCTCAATTTCTTTTCATTAAGGTGAATTTGAATGTTATGCATCAATTTCTATTATATGGTGTATATACAGAATAATTTATATTTTATATCATGAATAATTCATAAATCATGGTATTTTAATTTTCAATTTCAGTTATTTCATTCAAGGGGGATTTAATTGAAAGTTAAAAAGTGTTAAGGGTTTCATCTCAAAACTCCCTTCTTTGAAATGCATGTTCTTTTTTGAACCAAAATTATTTTATATAGTGTATATATTGAAACATTAAATATTATATCATTAGTCCTTGATGATTCATGGTATTTTAAGTTAAAATTTATTTACTTCTTCCATGGTGGTTATGATTCAAAAATTAGCATTATGGTAAGGGTTTATTTAACAATCATATTTTTATCAGGATCGTTTGTGCTTGAATTTACATTGAAGGAAAATACTTGATAATTTTCAAATTAATTGATTTAATTTTATTATCCTATGTTTATTCATGAAATTTTCATGAAATATTTCCATTTTAGTCTATTTTTTACTTAAAAATATTGAGAAAATGGTTTTAAGGAAAATCGACTTTATTTCTCTCTTCATTCAAAAACCCTTTCTCTCCCATGTCCATGTTTCCTTAAAGTGTTTTAAAAAAATTGATATTATCCTATGATTTTTAATTTCATTTTTACCATTTTTAAATTTCCAATAAAAAGGTTTTAAAATAAATCTTCGTGTTGTTTTCTGATTGAGGTACTTCTTGAATTTTTACCAAAAAAGTGAAAGGAAACATTTTTTAACATGAATGACATGAGCAGTATTTTCCAACATCATATCGATTTTTTTACTAGAATATTACTTTATATTTTTACAATTTTATTTTAAAATAAAATTATCTCCACAATATTTTATAAATTATAGTTTTTCAAAAGCGATTTATAAAGTTCAAAGTTTATTTTCCTCAAGATTGTTTTTAATCATTTTAAAAGTATTTCTATTCTTCAACAACAACGAAAATTTAATGTTATAAAATGTTTATAAATTCATTAAATATTTCACTAAACAATATACCTAGATTATTCCATCTTCATTTTATGGGTTAAATCATGCTTTATGATCATTTCTCAAATTACTTGATTATGATATGAAGGAATATTATGGAACCAATTTTCCTTCCATGGGTAATTCATATATTAATAATTGTTATTGATTTCTTTATGTGGAACACATAGATCATGAACATATTATTATGGGTGAAAAAATATAGTTATCTAATTAATTTGGTAAATTTTTAGACCCATGAGGCGTCATGTATGGGATTAGATAGTAAAACTAATATGTTATGGGACTATGTATACTATGTGATATTGTCTAGAAATTTATCCTTAACTCAAGTTTATTTCATATCTTGGGTTGCTTTTAAATTTCCTATTTTGCCATGATCTTATGATACCACGTTATTTATATCATTAATTCATGTGATTACTCATGTTCCTTATTTTTTATGATATCATGTTATACATTTAAATTGCAAGTTATGCTACCTTATCTTGTTTATTTACTTATTGGTATTTTTAGCTCATCCCTTTTTATATGTATTCCCCAGGTTATACCATAAATTTTAGGAGGTAAAATGAATTTAGGAGCTCACTAAGGAAGAGAAATATAATATTTTGTGCTTTTATTTCCTTTGATGCATTATTATCTTATTCTTCCATGGACAATAGGCCTCACGATCTATGGGATTTTAATTATTTAATATTTATATTTAAAAATCATGTAATAATATGTTTAAAAGTTATGGATCTCTATATTACACATCCTATATATGTTTATTTAGTTAAATATATTTTCACTTATGAAATGAATAAAAATATAAAGAAATACCATGTTGAAAAATTGAAGATAAATTATAGGTTTTATGTGTGGGATCATCCCAAACTCTAAAGTGCATATAGGGACCATGTTATTAGGAGGTGTGTTACCTATATTTAGTTCGAGTCTATTTTTAATTTTTTTTATTGCAAATTTCATGGTGGACACATTATACCTCAATGGATATCAAAAAAAGTCTTAGATTATAGATAATATTCACCTTTCTTGTTTTATAATGACCATGTGTTTTGTAAGTCATGATCACATTGCCAACACATTGGTAACTTTTCTAGGAGACCTAAGATACTTTAAAATCCCAAGTTATTTTATAAGATTTTTTAATATATAGTTCATTGATATTATGGGTTTTTTCCTAGATAATTTTTTTTATTATACATTCAAATTTCTGTTGAATATGTTAGAAATTGGGTGGAGGCTAAGGATACCAAAACTGATGATTCTTATATTGTAGTATATTTTGTTAGGAAAAGGATTTTTTAAAGGTTTTATATACCAAAGGTGATCGAAATTGAACAAGGGTAACACTTCTAGAATCTAAATTTGGCCTCCCTTATACAAAATTATGGGGTGAAACACAAAACATAAAATTCTTACAACCCCCCAAAAAATGTAAAGGATGAAGTCTCAAATTGAGAGTTGAAGTAGTTATTGAATAAAATTCTGCATCCAAATGGGAAGGTTTTTGGAAAGTTCATGGATGATGTTATTTGTCCTTATAGGATGACATAAAAGACTCCCATCCGCATACCCCCATATTATAATATATTTGGGAAGGTTTTTCATCTCCCTGTTGAGGTCGAGCTTCTAGAATTTTGGGAAATAATAAATTCAACATGGATTTATCCCAAGTTATATATCAAAGTAATATAAAAGTTAAAGAGCCTAAGGGTATTAGACTATCATCATATAATACTAAAGTATCTACATAGAGTTATCAAAATCAACCCACAAAAATATAATCTATAATATGGAGTTTTATAAGGGAGAAAAGGTCCTTCTTTATTGTTCATGATTAAAGATGATTCCTAGTAATTCTCATTATATGCAATAAACCACTTATGTTGTACTCATTTTTTACATTTAGTATAGTAGAGATCATAGAAGATTCCACAGGAAGAATATTTATAGTTTATGGGAATCATTTTAGGCAATACTTTTAGGGACTTCCCACACATGCAATCAATGTCATCCCACTGCACGACCCCATCAACACTTGAGAACATCAGGTCTTCCATAACCCTCTCATATTTATGTTACTTTTTATATTTCAAAATCTTTATTTTATGAGAATATATCATTTCATATTGTGACATTGAGTAAAATGTAACATTTTAAATGTAGGGTAGGGGACATAATTTTGCATATATTTTTTAGGATTTTTATTTTTTAAATTTTTTTATTTTTCCAAAAAAAAATTAAAAATACATTGAACAAAATTTAATATAAAAAACATGTTATACGTTTAATTCACTTGTGTGGAAATACTTATTTTTTGGAAAAAATCAATTTAATCTTTATATGGAATCATTTTATTTATTTAAAATTTTCAAAACATTCCTTAATTGTTTGATGCAATTTTGAAACCTAACACTCATTAGAATTTTCCAATATTAAATTCTCTATCCATAGAGGTCCTTTAAAAAAAATTTCTTATAATAATCCTAGAACCCTCAATTCATGAGTGAAATTGTATTATATTTATTATAGACAATGTTTTTATATACTTTATCAGTTATTTTTAGAAAAAATAAATGTGTTGATGTGATTGAGGTACTTATTTATAAATATCCCTTATTTTAGCCACTTTTTATACCTACTCTTATAGTTTCCCTTATAAGAACCTAGTTTCCATGGAATACCTTATTGGTTGTCCATATTACAAAATTATTTTGTGTACCTTACCTCACTCTTGAATTTATTGCATGATAATAGTTTAAAATAAGTGTGGGGGTAATTGGTCTAATACATGTGTCATTATCCGGATAATTTACATTATATAGAAGTGTGGGGTGGAATTTTCTTTTGAGGGAAGGTCCACAATTCATGTGTGTGTCATTATAATTCATTCAGTTAATATATATATATATATATATTGGTATTTGAACCCTTCATCATATTTATTTATGAGACTCTTGGCCTTCCCTAAAAGAAGATGGAATGAGTCACTATTTATTAAATGTATACATTTTCATTCCCATTATCTAAAAAAATTCTAAAAATATAGAGAGAAAAAAGGAAAAAACAAGTGGGACAAATTCCCATTACACTTATCTTATTATTAATTCTGTGGTTTTCTTATAAATGGGGAATCAATTTGGGTTATATTATTTTTGGTCCTTTTATTGAGAAAAACTAACTTTATTTAAATGAGTCATCATGAACTATATTAAACAAGAAAATCCTTCCCTTTTTAGACTTAAATTCTTAATGCTTACCCACCAACCCTAAGCACCAATTTGAACTACTAAAAATCCTCCTAATTGGATAATATTTTTTATCACTTGTATGTATTGTTATTATATTACCAATCCAATAGTAATAAATTAATTATTATGAGATGAACATTATTTTGAATATATTTCATGCTTGAGAGATGAGTGAGATAAATTTCTTGTGAGGTGGATTGAAACATGTTATACTGGTGAATGAATGATGTTGATGAAACTTGAATGTGAGAAATGAAAAATTATAGGGGAATTGATTTCATAATAGATACACAATGAAGTTAACTTTGAAAATAATCATTGAAATTTTCTAACTTTTGATTTTGAAGTGGATTTTTATTTGGATATTTGGTTTTTTACAAGGAGTTTAAAATGGTAAGTATGGGGGAGAAGATAAAACACATTTTATTGACCAATTTATATAAAATAAATTATATATTTTCCAAACAATGTTCTTAAATTTTTATTTATTGATAACATGGGATTATATCTTGTATTTTATAATTTGACGAAAAATCCAGTTTTAATCCTTTAATTTATAATCTCTTATTTTTAACATAACTGTTTTTTTTTAGATTTTTTTTAAATTATATTTTATGAAATTATACTCCAATCTATGGGATATTATTTTCATTTTCACCATCCTTGTTAAATATTATATTTGATGGGAGAAAATGTTCCATGAAGACAAAGTTCGAATGGACTCATTAACAAGGATTCCACTTCACCATTTGGGCTATATCTTATTCATTAAGGATTGTAATGGAATATAATTATTACAGGAAATAGAGGAACCAATTTCAAAAAAAAAATCCCTCTAAAATGATATTTTGTTTGTGTGTTTTTTAGGTCATCAAGACTTTGCAAGTTGGATTAAAATACTTATCTGAATTTTACATTCATACTTGTATCCTCTTGTAACCTTAGACTATTTTACACTCTATACATGTTTATTTTTCTTATTTTGAGGTGTTTTAAAATGAATTATAAGGGTTATAGTAAGGAATAAGTTGTTTCAATCCATTTATCTAGTCATTAGAAGAGGCATAAATCTTAAAGAAGGCATCTCTTCTATAATGCTTTATTCTTCTTCTCCACATTATAGCATTTATTTCTTGTAATAAATTTCTATTTTATCATTTTTTTCTTTATTATTAGTCAATTTTAATCTTATATCAATAAAAAAAATTATAAATAAATTAATACTATAAATGTAATTAGGTTTTACCCTATTTAAACATTTTCATATTCAAGTCATTTATATGATGGATACTCTTCCCATGGAAGAGTACCACATTATTATTCAATCTAATTCTAACCTACTTGAATGATTTGTTTTCGAAGTAAATAAATTACCATAATTTTTATAATTATAATATTTTGAATTTTTTTTAATAACAAAATAATTCAAATGATAATCACATTATATGAGAGGATGAAAAAATTTGGGTTGAAAGAGTGAAATTTTAATTGATAAAACCGAATCAAGTGGGATTGATTTTTAGGGTTAAAATCTAATTAATAAACCCAATTAATTATATTTAATAATTCGTATTTTTTCCCTAATTATAAACTCACCTAATATAGTGACCCTATCCTTTTACACATATTATTACATGATTTGAAGAATAATTATCCATAAAATAAAATCCAATGTTCGTAAATTCTAGTGTCTTTGGATGATTAGGTAAATAAAATTAAAAACATGAAACTTGAATAAAAAATATCTTTATTAATATTTCATAATGAACTTATAACTTTCTATAAGCTCTTACATCTATGTCGGATAACCTGGGGAATACATAGACAAAATGGGTGAGCTAAAAATCCTAGTAAGGGTAGAAATATTGGAATGAATCATAAAACATGAGTTAGAAAGGTATAATATGATAACATAAAAGGAATGTCTCATGATTAACTGTATAAAAGAATAACATATAGAATATGTAAACATATTCTTATGGAAATATTGAAATGTGGCAGAAACATATAACATGACATAAACATGAGTCAAAGCTAATTACTTAGACTATATAACATGGTGGAAAAAGTCCAATGATGTATTATGTTTACTACCTAACCCTATACATGAAGTCTCATGAGACTATAAATTACTCAATGCATTGGAGAACTATCTGGGTTCACTCATCATAACATTTTCATGAATATTTGTTCCACATAAAGAATCAAACATAAGGATTTCTCATGGAAAGAAATGGGTATAGTAATCATGTCATAAGGCATAACTAGGGGTGTGTCATAATTATATCCATGAAATAAGGTATTAAATCATTTATGTACAATCATAAAAATAATAATATATCATAAATAATGATTTCTAACTGAAGTGAATACATGAAGAAGAGTTTTTAATATACTTTAGAAATGAGCCACTTTAGTGTGGTTTATGGGAAAATATAAGAGTCTTTAAAGAGGACAAAGGAATAATTATTTATATATAACCAAAAATGTAGTAAAATTTATTTTAATTATAAAATGAGATATTTTAAAAAATATTGGTGGATTAAAACAATTTATGGAGTGTGCATGAAAATGGGTAAGAAACAGATAAGTTCCCTTTAATCGAGATTTCTTATCATGTGGAATTAAGAAAGGAAGCTTTTAAAACATGTAATTTCCCATCCAATAAATATGAATTGAGCTAAATAAAAAAAATTGGTACATACACATGAAATAAAATAGATTTATTTAATAAGATTGAATAAATACATTTGGTAAATGAGAGAGAAATTTTAACCCAATGGTAATTTGGAGGTTTAGAGTGATCCCTTACCTTATGTCTGAATACGTTCTTAACTTATAATTAATGACATGTATAATAAAATTAGATTCATTAATTACTTAATTCAGAACCCATTAAATATTTATTTTATTTATTATAATTTTATTATGTTCATTTATGACCATTTTAATGAGTTATAGAGTTCAATTTATCGTTCTGGGAGCGTTTGTTTTCATTGTTTCATGGTCTATTTACTTGTACATAATTATGAAAGTTCTTATAAAATGGGAATAATTCTCTAAAATTGAAATTATATGGTATTAATGCACTTATATAATTTTAAATGATCCCATATATCATTTTATTTTGGTATTAAGATGATTCATTTGATAAAATATTAATGATAAATGTTTAGTTTATTTTGGCAGGTTTTCGATCATCGAGAACTAGTTTCATTTTATTTAATATTATGTCTTTATATTAGTTAAAAAACATGAAAAAAAATAGTTTTATTATTCATATTAAATATTTTTTAATCATAATAATGTTTTTATGACCATATTATAATACGTTAATTCAAAATGAAAACTCATCATCCACAAAGGCAGTGAACTGACATATCACGGACAATGTTTTCATTTTTAGAATAAAAGGAAAAGAGAATATATTTGATGATGGATATTCTATTAATGAAATAAAATCTTAGTTTGTATATATATATATATATATATATTATACTGAATTTATCATGTTTCCTTGGGTATGGTAGGTTAGGATATGATAGGAAAATAAAATAAATTAAAAGAGAAGGATGTGGATTTTACATCTTGAATGTCGTCTCCTTGAGAAGCTCCTTAGGGAACTTAGGTTTGGTCTTTTTTGTGAACATAAGATCTTTTAAATGATGAAGAGTCTCTAGAAGTTAATTGGGTAGAATATTTACAAGATAAAATGCTTATAAGGTGTGAAGATAAGGGGTGATGAGGGGTGGTATTTGTAGGGGAGAGGGGTGTTTTCAAATTTTTTTCATTTTTTATTATTTTGATTCATGAATATTAATCGTGTTGATTATAATGAATAAATATAGTAAATAATTTATGATAATTCAAACTAATGGGTTCTTACATAATCCATATTGATGTGGCCTTAATTTTATATATTTTTTCACATCTTTTTATTGGTTTTTTATTTAATTAATTATTTGTTTTTTCATTTTTTGTTAAATAATTTTATTTTTTTATTTAATAATATAGTTTCTTAAATTAGTAATTTTTTATAATTAATTTTGTATTATAAGTCTTAAAATTATTAATTTTCTCTGTTGTAGTTTTCCTTTAATTTTCTTTGTATTTAAAAAATTTTCATTCTGCTTGTCATTATTAATTTAGGTTTTTTTTAGCCTTTAAACAATTTATTCAAATAATTTAATATTTAATTTTAATTTTAATCTTTTAATTTTATATTTTCAAAATAGTTTACCCTTAATCAATTTTATTAATTAATATGTTTACAAATAATAATTTAATTATGTAATGTAAATGTTGACTTTCAAATTAAAAAAAATTAAAAAAAAATAATAATAAATAAAAAATAATAAAGTTTAATTTTATTTATTTTCTCTATTTAGTTTTAAATTTTAGTTTAGTTTTTAGTTTAATGTTTTTAATTAATAGATTAATTAGTTAGTTTAATTATTTTATGTTTTATTTTAAGTTTTTGTTTACAGTTAAAAATTTTGAGTCACCGATGTTGTGACTCACCGACCCCCCTGTCTTTCTCACTGATACCTTCCTTGTCTCACTGTCACTGGAATGGTGAGAAATATTAGACACACTTTTCCTTTTTCCCACTCATTTTTGGCCTCAAAGTTTTTAAATATTTTTAGTTTAATGGTTTTTTATTTATTATTTTAGTTTTCAGTGATGAAATTGATTTGCTTTAATTATTAGTTCTTTATTTATGTTTTAGTTTTTAATTTATTAGATTAATTGAATTAAGTTTTAAATTTCTTTAATACTTTTATATTAATTTTACTTATTCTGAAGATGACTCACTGATGTCATTCCTTTTCCAAATTCTGGTGACCTACTGACGATGCATCTACCGACACAGCTGAGTAACTGACACCCCCGTGCTACTTGACTTCACTGTCCAGTGACCTACCGGAGTTTCTAATTCTTTTCTCGTCAATGCCGCATTATTAGATCAACCTATTGATACCACTCCTCCCTTCCACGACCTACCGACGCACCAGCTTTCAGTAGCTCATGACATACCAACACTTTTCAATCCACTAACGCCTCCAATCCTTCTCAAGACCTACCAATGCCCTCACACCGTTGTCTCTAGCATGTTGAATATGCCCCTGCATGATCTTTTTTGCAATGAAATGAATTAATTTGTTTCACTTGTTTTTTCTGATTACTCCTCCATGGATGCATGGCACTCCTACATGGGTGTTTTCCCATTTCTAGTTTAGCCTAACATTTCCTAGTTCGGTTATTTTCTAGAACCAGATCTATATGTTTTCCTTTCCTATTAGCGATGACCTATGGTGGAAAGTTGATTACCTTTGATCTAATGGTTCGGATTGCTCATGGTGTGATTATTTTAGATGTTCTTGATCCATTGTGAGTTGAGTCACTCCATTAAAAAATTTCCACATGTCATGTGCATTGTCTTGGATTTGGTTATATGAATCTTCCATTTGATATCTTCCATCCACGCGGCTGCAATCTCGTGCCTCCTCCTGTCCTACCTGAAATTTCCTCTGGGGATCATTAATTTTCACTCCCTATGTTTCTCTTCCTAGTGAGGTCTTTTGGTTCTCTTTCTGGTTCGTTGGAAAACCTATGCGGGTGAGATTCTTCTCCATCTCTGCGAAGAATATAGACGAACCGTCTAGGGGACTCTGGCCACCCGCACTTCCCTCTATCGTTGTACATGCCACCTCCTGCAACCGGAGTACTTCTCTAGTGGAGAATCAGTTGGAATCGTCTCGGTTTTGGATATTTGGATGACTACACCTCAAGCGGTAACAGTTTTTATAATATTTTTGTCGTAACCAATATCTTATTTGTAGTCCTTGGCTCTGTAGCGACTTATATTTTCTTCGTCATGTTTACTGTTGTATCCTGCTTGTGTGTGTGCGTAAGTCTATCCAGGTGTGAATGGGTCTAACTCTACGTGGCAGGGTAGACCACTTCCCCCTAGTTCATCAAGCTCAGCCTCCTCAGATAGTTTTTTTTTTCTTTTAATTTCTGAATTCGAGTCTGTAATCTGTGATTGTCTTGTTTCTTTCTTTGTTAATAAATTTGTTTCCCTGGTGGTGTTCCTATCATGCACGTAGGTCCCCTTGGGGCCAAAGCATGTTACATTTGTTTTCCTCTTTACATTATTGCATTGACTGTTTATCTTGTCCTAATATCTTGAATATGTTTTTCATTCTTAATCCATTTCGTTCCTAACCAATCTGTTAATTCAAAACATACCAATTTGATCACCATTATACGAACAGTGGATCTTGTCTTATTTACGGTTTAAGTAATTAATCCCCACAAGTGGTATCATGGCCTATTATTTCGTTGCTATGGTTTTGACTAAGTTTGATGGTGAAAATGATTTTAATATCTTGATAATTAAGATGACAACCTTGTTAGATCATAATGACCTTATTGATGCCCTTGTTGGCTCTAGGAAGAAAATCACCACCACTTCCCCTATTGGGTAGGCTAACACCTCTTTTGTAGATGTCCCTGAGGATACCCTTAAGAAATCCCACAGTTTAATTCTTTTATATTTAGGATAAAAAGTCATAAAAGAAGTTTCATATGAGTCCTCTTCCGTTGGTATATGGTCCAAATTGGAATCCCTTTATATGACAAAATCACTTGTTGGTAGGCTATATAAGAAAATCATATTATATACATTAAAAATGTTCCTTGGAACTGATGTCAAGATACTCATTGATGAATTTAATTAAATATTATTATACATAACCAACATTGACATTAAATTGGATGATAAAGACTAAGCCATTATACTATTAACATCATTATATGATTCATTTAACTCTGTTAAAGACTCTATGATGTATGGGAAAGACACATTAACTCTTGAGGAAGTAAAATATACTTTTATCTCTAAATAAATTCAACAAAAGGGTAGTTTTCAAACTAAGTTTGAGGGTTTAAATGTTAGGGACAGAGGTGAATCAAGAGGCCGAAGTGAATCAAGGGGTAGGAGAAAAGCTAGGGAAAATTCTAGGAAGTATAGAAGCAAGTCTAAAGGAAATGTAATCAAGTGTTTTCAATTTAAACAACCTGAACATATCAAGATGAACTATCCTAGAAGTAAGGGTGACTATAAAGATAGTAATAATGACCATTCCCTATTAGTCGAACAAGACTTCAACACTGATGATGTGGTAAATGTCACTGACACAGCCATCTCAAATGAGTGGATCCTGGATTTAGGATACTCATTCAACATGTGTCCTAGGAAGGGGTTTTTTACTGAGTTAAGGGAATTCGGGTCTAGTGAGGTTTTTCTAGGGAGTAACAAGAGCTTCCACATTACGGGTATATGCTTAATTTCACTTGAGCTTCATGATGGGTCTTTCAGGTCTCTTAAGGATGTTATGTGGGTAACCTGAATTGAAAAAGAAACCTTATATCCCTAGGAATCCTTAACCAGAAAGGGTACGACTTTAAGTTTGGATCTGGAATCCTTAGAGTTTCCTGAGGACCCCTCACAGTTATGAAAGGAACCCTTCATAATGGCATGTATGTTCTAGATGGCAGGGTGCATAGAAATCAGTTTAATGCCTCTTCTAGTTTAGAAATTGATTCCACTACTTTATGACATAGGATACTAGGGGATGTTAGTGCCAAGGGTCTTAGTGAGATTAATAAATAGGGCCTTCTATGTAACATCACTCCAAGTAGTCTTCCCTTTTGTGAAGACTGTGTATATGTGAAGTCCAGGAGAGTCAGTTTCAGTAGGTCTTTGTATAATGCTAAAAAACCCCTTGAATGTGTACATTCTAATATGTGGGGTCCTTATAGGGTCACCTCCCATGGTGGAGGATTGTACTTTGTGACTTTTATTGATGATTTCTCTAGGAGAGTATGTATTTATATACTCAATCATAAGTCTGATACCTTTAAGACATTTAAGAAATGAATAGTTGTTGTAGATAGTGAGAGTAATATGAAACTTAAGGCCTTAATGACTGATAATGGTTTAAAATATCTATCCAAATAATTCGTTGAGTGTTGTCAATCTAAAGTAATTAATAGATACCGAACTATTGTGGAAACTCCACAACAGAATGGGTTAGCAGAGATAATGAATGGGACAGTTCTGGAGTGGGTGAGGTGTATGTTTTCCCACTCTAAACTCCCAATGTCCATTTGGTCCAAGGCTTATGCAATAGCAATGTACCTCATTAACCATTGCCCATATTCTACCAACTCTTTTAAGAAACCTGAAGAACTTTAGAAGGGCACACCCCAGAATCTTACTCACCTTAGGATATTTGGATCCATAGATTATGCACCTTCACATAATGATAAGCTATCCCATGGGTCTTTAAGTGTATATTCGTGGGATATCCACAGGGTGTTAAAGGGTATAGTTTATGGGTAGATAAACATGGTTACCAAAAATGCACTGTTAGCCACGATGTTGTCTTCCATGAGTCTGGTATATCTGAAGATAAAGAACCTAAACCTATTGCATATCCTGAAGAAGATGAAGAATCCACAGGGGTCATGACACCTCTAGGTGTTGAAGTCCCTTTGAGACCTAATGACCAACCTCAGTCTAGTATTGGTCCTGATCCTTCGGTTACACAAGACCAACCTGAATTGGATTCCAATTTGGAATCAGAACCTAAGACTCATGAACCTAATGACCTGAGAAGCTATCAGCTTACTCAAGATAGAGAGAGGAGAGTTATCAGACCTCCAGCCCAATTTAACCAGGAATATATTGCTGCCTATGATTTCAATGTGGATCAGGACTTGTTTAATGATGATCCCCAAACTTATAAGCAAGTTGTTAAGTCCAAATAAGCCAGTTTTTGGCAGAGAGTAATGTAAGAGGAAATGAACTCTCTTCTTAAGAACAATACTTGGGCTATTGTTCGCAGACCCAATAACCAGAAAGTTATTGGTTCTATATGGATTTATAAAAAGAAAGAAAGCAATGTAGGAGAGACTAAAATCAAATTTAAATCCTTCATGGTAGCCAAAGGATTTCTTCAACTTGAAGACATTGATTATAGTGAAATATTCTCTCATATTTTTAAGAATTCATCCATTAGAGTTCGGCTTGCATTTGTTTCCAAATTTGATCTTCATATTGACCAACTTGATGTAAAAACTTCTTTTTTACGTGGTATCCTTGATGAAACAATTTTTATGACCCCTTCTAAAGGATTTTCAAAATTGTTCAAATCTAATCATGTTTGTCTTTTATAGAAGCCCTTGTATGGGCTTAAATAAACTTCAAGATAATGGTACAAAAGTTTTGATTCTTTTATGATTGAAAATTAGTTTTCTAGAAGAATATTTGATGCATGCATGTATTTTAAGAATGTTAAACATTAATATTTTTACCTTTTATTATATGTTGATGACATGCTGTTAATCTGCAAAAACCTGAAGATTATAAATTCTATTAAGCATCAGTTAAATTGTGCCTTTGAAATGAAATATTTAGGCCATGAAAATCAAATTCTTGGTATGGACATAATTAGGGATAGGAAGAAAAGAACCCTATACTTATCTCAATATGCTTATGTTAGGAAGGTATTAAAAAGATACCTGTTTGAGCACATTAAAACTGTTAATATTCCCTTAGGACAACATTTTGAATTTTCCTTGACCCAATACCCTAGAAATGAATAAGAAACTGCCTTTATGAATAAGATTCCATATGCAAATGTTGTGGGAATTCTTATGTATTCCATGGTCTGTTCTAGGTCAGATATAGACTTTGTTGTTTGTACATTGATCAGGTTTATGGGAAAACCTAGTAAGGCCCATTGGCATGCTTTAAAATGGTATTTAAGGTATGTTTCTGTGTCTAAAAAATTGTGCATTCGATGTGGCTTGAATACTAATTTTTATGATGATATAGTTTGTTTTGTTGATTCTGACTATGCTGCAAATATTGACACACAAAATTCTATCACTAGTTTTTTTTCTTGCATATGGAGGACCGGTCTCCTGGAAATGCAACATGCAATTAGTGGTTTTTCTTTCCACTACTAAGGCAGGGTATATTGCCTTGATAGAAGCTATTAATGAAGCCATTTGGCTTAGAGGTTTTCTTTCTGAGTTGTTATTATTTGCTGATAGTATAGTAGTTCATTGTGATAGCCAATATTCCCTGCATCTATCTAAAAATTATGTATGCCATGATAGATCGAAGCACATAGACATTAGGTTACATTTTTTTAGGGATATTATAGAATCTGAGAAAGTGAGTGTCACCAAGATACCCACTAATGATAACCCAACCGATAGTCTGACTAAGTCTATTCTGTTGTCTAAATTCATGCATTGTATTAAGATTATGAATTTAGTCCCAATTCTATAATGTAGGTTGTGAGAACACCATCATTGAATTTTATTTGATTGCAAGGTGGAGAATTGTTGAATATGCCCCTGCATGATCTTTGTTGCAATTAAATGAATTAATTTGTTTCACTTTTTACCTGATTACTCATGAATGGCTGCATGGAACTCCTACGTGGGTGTTTTCCCATTTCTGATTTAGCCCAACAATTCCCAGTTCGTTTATTTTCTGGAACCCAATCTATATGTTTTCCTTACCTGTTAGTGATGACCTGTGGTGGAACGTTGATTACCTTTGATCTGATGGCTCGGATTTCTCTCGGTGTGCTTCTTATAGCTGGTCTTGATCCTCTGTGAGTTGTGCCACTCCATTCAGGATGTACCAATCTCATGTGCATTGTATTGGCATCGGTTATGAAAACCATCCCTTTGATCTCCGTCGTCCACGTGTCTAGCATCCCCTACCTATGCCTGTCTTTACTAATATTTCCTCTATCACTCATTCATTTTCACTCCCTGGGTTGTTCTTATCAGTGAGGTCTTTTGGTTTTCTCTATAGTTTTTTGGAAAACCTCTACGGGCGAGGTTCTGCTCAGGCTCTGTGAAGAAGAAGGAAGAACCATCCAGGTGACTCTGGCCACCTGCACTCTCTGTCGTTGTGCGTGCCACCTCCTGCAACCGGAGTACTTCTCTAGTGAAGACTCAATGGGGATCATCTCGATTCTGGGTATTTGGAGGACTACGCCTCAAGCGGTAATAGTTTTGATAATATTTTCATTGTAACCGAGATCTGGTTTGTAGTTCTTGGCATTGTAGTGACTTATCTTTTCTTCATCATGTTTATTGTTGTATCCGGCTTGTGTGTGTGCCTTAGTCCATCCAGGAGTGGATGTGGATAACTCTATGTGGCAGGGTTGACCATTACCCCCTAGTTCAACAAGCTCAGCCTCCATAGAAAGTTTTCATGGTCCTTTTAATTTTTTTATTCAACTCTTTAATCTATGATTGTCTTATTTATTTCTTTCTTAGTAAATTTATTGCCCTTGTGGTGTTCTTGTCGTGCACGTAGGTCCCCTTGGGGCCGAAGAACGTTACATTTTTTTTCCTCTTTACATTATTGCATTGGCTGTTTATCTTGTCGCAATATCTTGATTGAGTTTGTCATTATTGATCCATTTTGGTCATAACTAATCTGTTAATTCAAAACATACCAATTTGTTCACCATTATACAAACAGTGGATCTTGGCTTATTTAGGGTTTAAGTAATTAATCCCAACATTGCAGTTACTATGAACCAAACCATCGCTACCCACAGCTTCCATTCCACACATCACCACAAATAAACATATAAAATCAAGCCGACATAGAACCAAATCACAAACCGCCATCAAAAACCAAATCAATTCAACCTCAAACCACGGATCCAAACCCAAAACCATTGTCGGTTGCTATCTTGACCGCAAACCGAGCCGGACGCGACCTGGATTTCAGCCGCCACACCAAAGGAGGTGATGTCGTCGCTGCTTTGGGGAGTCAGTATGAACTAAGGCTGAGTTGGGAGGAGGGGTAACTGATTTTGTGCTCTGGGAGGAAGTGTTGCCCCCTTGGAGATCTATAGATTGGAGGAAGCCACAGCATGAGCCACAGCAAAGCGCCGCATGCGCTGGAGGAGTCCGCCAAAGCTGCCGCCGCATTGCTCATCATGTCGCCGCCATCGCTGGGGTTTGGAGGATGAAGAAACCCACCCCACTTCCACACCCTGGAGAGGGATAAGGGGAAGAAATAAATTTAAAATTTTAATAAATTTATTTATAATAATATAATTAAAATAAAATATAAAACTTATTATTAAATTTTATTAACTTTAAATTCATTATAATAATACTTATTATAATGAAAATAAAATGAAAGAATACTAACTAATTATTAAAAATAAAATATTTAACTACAAAAACTTGATAAAATTTTAAATAAATTAATAAAATAAAATTTCGTAAAACTAAAATATTAATAATAATAATTTGTAAATAAAATTTATTATTAAGATAAACTAATTTAACCAAATAAACTTAAAATAAATAATACTTAATTAGTTTCATTAATCTAATATTATTAATTAAAATAAGTTTATTAAATATACTAATTAAAATAAACATTAATAAAATTATGTAATAAAATAAATAAATTAACTTAATAAAATAATAACTATTAATCTTAAAATAATGATTTTAATAACAATATTTTATTAAGTAATTAAAATTTTCAACTTTAAAAATGTTAATAAAATAATTTAATTAATAATAATAATTAATTAAAATTTTAAATTAAATAAAAATAATTAAATAGTTAATAAAAATAATAATTTTAATAATAACTAAATAAATATAAATATAAATAAATAATATTATTTTTCACTCTAATATATTTTTAATTAGTTAAATAACTCAATATTTATTAAATCTTTTCAATAACGTTAATTAATTCATTTAATTAGACTATGTTTTTATTTGCAGATTTAAGTAAGGCTATAATGATGTCCAAGTTCATATGAACATCCTAGACAGGAGTAAGTTACATGGGATATGATAGTAAGACGTGTGTTCCATGAAAAAGTGCACGTGTGCGGTCATGAAAAGAAGGAATTAATCAAGTCGGTGCAAGTGTGTGGTGATCTATAGCAGACGAAAACTGTTTTTAAAACAGAGCAGCAGTTGTTCATAAGGGGATCTCTCACTAACTTTTCACAGAATTCCTCATTCGATAATGGACACTTTCAGGAGATACACCAAGCAAGACCAGCAGTAGGAAATCTAGGAGACTTCTTGGGACAAAGAACAGAGCTTCAATGACGATCAATTGAAATTGACTTTTGGGGATATCTCTTTCTCCTGTGTTCTTTATATCATCGACTATAATTATTTCCATTTCAAGAGAATTTAATATGACTACTTTCTAAATTTCTTTTGTTTAGGATATTATAATTTATACTGGTTAAACCTTTTATCTCTTTGCATAATATTTTACCATGAATTCAAAATTGATTAGCGAGATCAATTTCAAATCTATTAAAATTGTTTTTCTCCTTTGTTTTAAACTTGAAAATTTCAATATCAATTGGAAAATTTGAATTTTAATGTATTTCACTAAACTTTAAATTCAATATTTGGGAAGTACAGTGAGTTATTTTTCACTAATTTCTTTCTTAATCCATTTGAGTTTGATGAATTCTTGGAGTGGAGAACTCTAAGATTCCATCCAAATAATTTTTTTTATCTCTTGGAGAGGGAGATTAAAACAAATATTTTTCCAAGGTGCACTCTAATATAATTTCTGTGAAGATATATCCATTTTATACCAGCAGTTTTCGAATTTCCAGAGCAACTTTATTGATCATTTTTAATTCAATATTTGTTCTCTTAGTTCAATTATTTCTTCTCTGATTTTTTTCATTTTAGCTTTAGTTTCAAATTTATTTGTAATAACCCGGTTTTTGAGCCTGCAAGACTTTGAAATTTTCTTGATGTTATTCCAGAGCAGTGCATTCAGATGGAGTGTGATTCCGAGACTCGGTGTGGCCGGAATTAATTTTATGTGCGTTCACACTAGACACACCAAATAAACAAAATAACTCCTAAATGGTTGCTTAGATGAGAAAAACGAAGGCACCTTTGAGTCTAGAGTGTTCTGTTTACCCCAGTAGGGGTGTAACTTTCGTGAGCGCGGCCCTTCTGTGGAAAACGCCACCAGGGGTGTTTTCATAATTTATCAGCCTCGGGTGTAAACTTTATAACTTCTGAACAGAGGCTCGGATTAAAATTTTGAGACCACCATTGTGCTCAAAACATGGATTTTACCCTAGGAGCGGCTTAACCTCGACCCCGTCGAGAGTTCGGGTATGGGCCTATTGGTGGGTGTTTAAAATTAATTAAATTTTAATTAATTTTCCCTACTTAAACACATCCACCCCCTCATTCTTTCCCCTTACATTTTCTCCCTGGTGGAAGCTCTCCCAACAATGGACCTACACCTTCTTCAAGCTCCTCTCCCCACCTCTCCAAGGTGGTTGCGGCTCCGGGGGATTGTTTGTGAAGCGACGGGCTACGCCCTGCGAGGTAGGATCATTGTGTTTTCATTTTAAATTTCCGCATCTTCTTCGAACTCAATTTATAGCATCAAAATGCTATTTAATTGTCGATCGAAGTCCATAGATGCGTAGAGTTCGATCTGAGATTTCCAACTCTCTTTTCGGATAGAAAATCTGAGTCTCGGGGCGTCCGGGGTGGCACCGGGTAGTTTTCCGGCCAAAACCCTTGTTTTCTGGTGGTTCCAAGGCGGTCTGGTGGTCAATGGCGGCGGCGCGGGCTTCCCAGGCGGGGGCGCAGCTCCTTAGCGGCCGGCGTGGGCGAGTGGGGAGGCGGCGACGCGGATTCCCTTCGGTCGATGCAGGTGAGCGGGAGGCAGCGTCGGCGGCGCATGCGGGGGGCCGGGGGCGCGAGTCGGTTGGCTTTGTCAGTCGGCGTGCAGTGGGAGACCGGGGTCTTCGTGACCCCGGGGAGAGGACCGGGACCCGCAAAACACGGGTCCCGTGGAAAAGAGTCAGACCGGCTTAAGATGGTCCAGTTGAAGCAGTGCGGCCCGTGCGATGATCCACGGGCCGCGGTGGACTGGGCGGTCAGGGCGGTTGAGCCGCGGAACGCCGGTCTAAAGGGGTGGACCGACCGAACTAGTCTGGCCCACCCTGTCTCCGTCTGTTGGCATTAAAATTCCTCTAACTCTCGAACCGAGTATCAGATTTGCATGCTGTCTATGGTAACGTGATCCTCAGATCAAGACGAAGGTTTTGAGATGGTATCGGGGATTTTTAATTCTCGAGATGGGGGTTCAGTGGCACGACACTTCCGTTAAGTGTTATTTAACGCCTCATCGAGATTCTTGTTTCAGATGGCGCGAGCACATACGGAGTCCGTTTTAGGTACCGTAAGCGGCATTATGACCCTGACGTTGAGACTAAGTAGTCCAGTGTGGTTTTAGGCATTGAATCCAGAGTTGAGGCATGGGCCCCATGGGCCGTCTTTTAAGCTGTGTGAAATGTACTGCGACTTTTTAATTAGACGTCCGTTCGGGGCGAATGATTAGTCAATTTGGTGTGTTTTTATGAGAGCATTGCGATGGAACTGTTTTCCCAAACTTTTTCGGGACCGAGGTGTGGGCCCCATGAGATGTCATATGGGCATAAAGTGGTGTTGAATAACTTTTTCGTCAGGATTCTGTTTCAAGAAAGTAAATAGTCTATCTCGCATGTTTTTTCGGGAGGTTTACAACGGTGTAATCTATTTGGGTGTGCGGAGCTTCATTCGAGATCTCATTAAATTTAGAAATATGAAAGGGATTTGTTCAGAGTTTCCTTTGACGCACTCCGAACCAACGCATGGTAGAGATGTTAGTGACACCCAGTGATGGTACGGGAAGTGCGGAGTTATCGAAACAGTTCTGGGTTTACCCTCCAACGGTGCTAGGAAGTGGGTTACCCACCGGCGTATCAGGGTTTACCCTCCAGCAGGGCTAGGCAGTGGGTTACCTATTGACCCTAGGGTTTACCCTCCAACGGGGATGGGCAGTGGGTTACCCGTTGACCTTAGTGTTTACCCTCCAGCTGGGCTGGACAGTGGGTTACCTGACGACCTGTTACTATTTACCCTCCAGCTGGGCTGGGTAGTGGGTTGCCCGACGACTTCTTTTAGTCTCAACCATTTATATGAGGATATTTAGTGACTTTTCTCCGTGATTACCAGATCAGGACCCTTTCTTGTGAGGTTTAGCGATGAGACAGCTTTGTCTGGCAGGATTTTTGGGCATCTGTGATGGATATCCTTAGAACTTTTGGAAACTTTTCCTGGGCTGAGTTTGGAGATGGAGATCCCCTTACACACTCGTTTGGGTTTCTTATTGATCATATATATATATATATATACCCTACTTTTGTTCCCACTCCTTGGGTTCAGTTACTCTCTTTCTAGGAGGGGTGATGACGCGCGGGGTATTCCACGTGCTTTCTATGTCTAGATCCTCTTGTTTGGATGAGTCTGTTTCCTTTCTATTATTGGGTTGATCTGCACTCTATTCACTATACTCTTTCACTATTCTTTGTTCTGTCTACTTCTCACCTCTTTAGTGCCTTCTTTGTTTCTCACTCGAGCTTTCGGGGCATCCTAATGAGTATCTTTATACTCACCCCTTCTTGGGCTTTGCCCGCACTTGGTGTGCCCTTGCAAACGACGGATAGGTCGATCGAGGCTACGGAGGAGCTTAGAGGATAGAGGAGCATGGGAGGCGTTTATTGGTCGTAGTAGGACTTTCAAGTCTGAGACTCACCAGTTGTTTACTTTTGTTTACCTATTGTCGGGTTGTGGCACCTTTATAGTTGGGCGCGTGTTTTTCCCTTTATTGTTCAACTTACTTGTCAGTCTACTTTTCAGCACTTTACTTGTTCTGTTTTAGAGGTCGATGCATGATTTGGTTGGGATATTGTAGTCCATACTTTGGTTTCCTTTTTTACTATGCACTTCTGCATTGAGTGGGTTGTGTGTGTGTGTGTCCAGGTACTTAGGCAAAGGCCTCCCTGAGATTGTTATGCCTTCGGCACTTGTCGCCATCCCCTGGCCTATGGAGGCGGGATTGGGGTAGTTTCGGCTTGAGACCGATAGGGTCGGGTTGTGACAAAGTGGTATCAGAGGTGGTTCGTTCCTTGGGGCATTGTTCAGACATCCCTAAAAAGTAATTGGTTGGGATTTGGGGCAATAGTGTCGACGTGTCTCGATAGAAGCTCTTGGGACAGGGAGTCCAGTGATGGTATGGGTGGCCGATGTATCCATTCACCAGGACCCTAATGACCCACTTGTTGACTCGCCATGCTGAGACATTTGTTGTAGAGAACTTTGGAACATGCATCTGGTAGGATTGAGTCTTTGACTGTCCTTTTTGATTCATCTCCCCTTTTTGATTACTGTTATATATATATATATGTGCTCATATGATTTCGGTAATCCTTGATAATTCTCATAATGCCCCCATGATAGCAGCCAGCCAGGAAACCCTCTCCAGTTCGTGAAGATTCCCTGGCGAGTGACGAGGAATCAGTTCAGGGACCCTCACGTGATCCCATTACACTGAGTGGTTCAGCAATAGCCCCTCCATCTGGAGAGCGGCGGTTAGTACCAGTAGCATAGGCCAAGGTTGAGTGTGCTCCGAGACTTCCAGTGTCAGCTGCCGCAGAAGTTCTGCGGGGACCCGGATCCCCAGGCAACGGAAGACTGGATAGAGTTTTTGGACTGACTTTTCAGGCTGGTATGGACATCGGCGAACCAGATGGTAGCCCTATCTTCTAGCCTTTTCCTCATGATGGTCGGGCGTTGGTGGGGATTGGTTACGCAGACCCATGACGAGTCGTCTCTCATGTGGGATAGCTTCCAGCAGCTCTTCCGGGAGGAGTACTCCCCCTCTTGTTTACGCTTCGTTTGGATTCAGGAGCTTCTGGAGATGAAGTAGGAGAGATGACTGTGGAACAGTACTCAGCCTGGTTTACCGATCTATCATGCTACTCATAGTATATGATCCACATTAGTTACTTTCAGGCATGGAAGTTTGAGAAGGGTCTTCGTAGGGAGATCTGTGCTAGTGTAGTGCTCCTGTACATCCCTACTTATGTTGGGGTGCTATATCAGGTGCTCATGACAGAGAGTTTCTTGGCTGAGGGACACCAGCTGGCAGGGCCTAGCAGTGGCCGCTTCAAGGTAGAGTCTTCAGTAGGAGTCAGGCGGCAGAGAGAAGATCCTCAGTCGAGGAGACCCTTCCATGAGCAGACTCAAGGGTCAGGTCGTACACCGCAGTGGCACCGTATAGCACCGGGGAATTCATGAGAGATCTGGTGCTATTCTTGTGATGGACGGGGTCACCTATCAAGGTACTACCTGACCAGGAATACCAAGCAGTCGTGGCAGGAAATGGGCGCACCGCAGTGGCAGAGGCAGCACCGTGA
Organism: Viscum album; assembly: GCA_963277665.1. Taxonomy (NCBI): domain Eukaryota; kingdom Viridiplantae; phylum Streptophyta; class Magnoliopsida; order Santalales; family Viscaceae; genus Viscum; species Viscum album. Next base: position 728,415,536 of record OY728167.1, on the reverse strand, counting down.
CTAGGGATCTCCCAGGAGAGGACAGAGTGGTCCTCAGGGAGGTGGTGCAGGAAGAGTGGTCGGACCTGGAGGTGGGGGACGGCGTTTTGAGGACCTTCTACTACCACCACCGGGCGGCCCATGCCAGGCACAGGGAGCTGGCGGTAGGGGTCGCGGGCAGCTTCGGGCTATGGGTGTTCATGACCCCCTAGCACACGAGATGGTCCAAGGTATGATTTGTGTTTACTATACGCTTGGTTTTTTACTAGTAGACATGGGCTCCATCCACTCTTTTATATCACTTCTTTTGGTACAGGAGTTGTATCTCCCAGTAGAGGCGCTGACACCTGTGCTTATCCTCGAGGTTCCTACGGGAAGTGAATCGTTAGTGACCTTTGTTTGCAGACAGTGCGAACTGTCGTTCGGAGGAGAGAGTTTCACGTGGGACCTACTTTTCATCACAATGTAACCTTACAACATCATCCTGGGCATGGATTGTCTTTCTATGGTTCACGCCCAGATCAACTATCATCGCAGATGAGTCAGATGTGTGCATTCTGATGGGATGAGGTTCACCATCCTCGGTGAGCGAGACCTCGTGGCAGAGCAGACGGGTGCTCTGAGCAAGATACCATGGAATTTTTCTCTTCAGTTGTAAAGCATGGCTCTTGTTTCAGCGGACGCTACATGAACTTGAATCCCTACCGTTGTAGAGGACTACACGGACGAATTTCCCGAGGATGTCCTCAGACTACCTCTGAGGTGAGAGATAGAGTTCTACATTGACTTGTAGTCGAGGATTGTCCCGATATTATATGCGGCTTATCGGATGGCACCCACAGAGCTTCAGGAACTACGACTTCAGTTGGATGACCTTCATGAGAAGGGATTCATCAGGCCCAGTGTGTCCCCCTGGGCAGCTACAGTTTTGTTTGTAAAGAAGGCAGATGGGAGCCTATGACTTTGTGTGGATTATCGTCGCCTGAATCAGGCCATGATAAATAACAAGTACCCTTTGCCAAGGATTTATGACCTCTTCAACCAGTTGAGAGGTGAGAAGTGTTTCTACAAGATTGATCTTCAATCCGGCTACCACCAGTTGCGGGTTCATGAGGCTGACATCCTGAAGTTCATTTTCTGTTGTCACTATGGGCATTACGAGTTTCTGGTGATTCCCTTTGGCATGAAAAATTCCCCTGTCGTTTTCATGGCTTTGATGAACCAGATCTTCCAGCCATACTTGGACCGGTTTGTGGTTGTCTTTATTGACAACATACTCATCTACTCTACGACGGAGGAGGAGCACGTGGAGCATTTGAGGATGGTCCTAGACTTACTCCTGGAGAACCAGTTGTATGGGAAGCTCTTGAAGTGTCAGTTCTGGATTAATGAGGTTCACTTTCTGGGGAATGTCATTTTGGAACAGGTTTTAGCCATAGATCTTGAAAATATAGAGGTAGTGCTTACTTGGGATCCACCCAAGAATGCGTCTGAGGTGTGGAGATTCCTTGGTTTGGCAGGGTACTACAGGAGGTCTGTGGAAGACTTCTCTAGGATTGTTGCCCCTTTGACCACATTGACGTGGAAGGGACGACTGTTCACCTGGATTGATCAGTTCCAGAAGTCTTTAGAGGAGTTGAGGTAGAGGATTACTAGTGCTCTAGTGTTGAGGCTGCCAGAGGAGGGCGTTGAGTTTGTGGTATACTGCGACGCTTCAGGAGTAGGGCTCAGGTGCGTGCTGATGCATCAGCGGGTAGTGATTGCATGTGGGTCGAGGCAGTTGAGGCCCCATGAGCAAAATTATGCAACTCACGATTTGGAGCTAGCAGCAGTGGTCTTTGCCTTGAGGTTATGGAGACACTACTTTCTAGGTGAGCATTTTTTTGGTCTACTCAGACCACTAGAGCCTCAAGTACATCTTCACTTAGAGGGATCTGAATCTAAGGCAGAGGCGTTGGCTGGAGTTTCTATAAGACTATAATTTTGAGATATTCTACACTCCGGGGAAGGGAAACGTAGTATCAGATTCCCTTAGCAGGAATTCCTAGGCTCATCTAGTGAGGGAAGCTTCAAAGTAGTAGGATTCCCTACAGCTGACCTTGGTGGAGCAGGAGAGTACGACTTTTCTGCAGTTGATGATGCTAACTCCTTTGCTCCTTGAGCATGTGAGAGAGTCCCGGCTGGGGGATATCGACAGATAGGTACTACATGATCAGATATCCATGGGTGATGCACCCGATGGGTATTCTGAAGGATGGAATCACGAGATCCTATTCCAGGGGTGAGCTGTAGTAACAGTGGAGATGTGGGAGGAGGTGATGCGGGAATTCTACACTTCTCCCTTTGATGTACATCCCAGTGTGGGGAAGATATATAGAGACCTTCAATGGCAGTTTTGGTGGTCTAGCATGAAGCGGAGCATAGCTGAGTTTGTTTCTCAGTGTCTTACCTGTTAGTAGGTGAAGGTGGAGCATCAGGTTCTGAAAGGGTTGTTGCAGCCCCTTGATATCCTAGAGTGGAAGTGGGATGGAATATCTATGGACTTTGTCATAGGGCTTCCACACACAGTGAAGGGTCATGATTCCATTTGGGTGATAGTGGACCGACTCATGAATTTGGTGCACTTCCTTTCCATTAGGGATCAAAGCTCAGTGGAGATTCTAGGGCAGTTGTACGTTTGGGAGATTGGCCGCCTTCATGGAGTACCCTTGACGATCGTCTCCGACCATGACGCACGGTTTACATCGTGATTGTGGCGAGTCCTACAGGAGGCATTCAGGACTCAGCTGCAGATGAGTACATCTTTTCACCCCCACACGGATGGGCAGACTGAGAATACTATCTAGGTGTTGGAGGATATGCTCAGGGCGTGCGTGTTAGACTTTGGCCTAAGCTGGGAGGATCACCTTCCCTTGGTGGAGTTCGCATATAACAATAGTTACCACCCTACTATCAGCATGGCACCTTTTTAGGCCCTCTACAGGAGACCCTGCAGGTCACTATTGTGTTGGATGGAGGTTGGGGAGACCTCCCTCGTGGGCCCAGAGTTGGTGCGGGTGATGATGGAGAAGGTTCAGGTCATTCGTGAGCAGATGAGGACGGCTCAGAGCAGACAGAAGTCATACTCAGACCGTCGTCATAGTCCTTTGGAGTTCGAGCAGGGGGGCCATGCCTTTCTGAGAGTCTCCTCGCGGCATGGAACACAGAGGTTCGACTGGGGAGGCAAGTTATCCCCGAGGTTCATTGTTCCCTTTGAGATCGTGCGCAGGGTTGGTGAGGTTGCCTACCATCTTTCTCTACCCCCACAGCTGGAGATGGTGCATGACGTCTTCCACGTGTCGCAGCTGAGGAAATACATGCACGGCCCCACGCATGTCATCGACTGGGGAGAGCTGGACATTGAGGATGGATCCACCTTTGCGGAGCACCTTGTGGTGATTGAGGACCTTCAAGAGCTAACTCTGTGTGGACAGACCATTCCTTTGGTTCGTGTGTTGTGGCGGCACGGGAGGGTACAGGAGAGCACCTAGGAATGGGAGAACCAGATGCAGGCTCAGTATCCTGAGTTTTTTATGTAGTTTTGTTTTTCAGGGAAGAAAAAATTGAAGGAGTGAATGATGTAAGAACCTGGGTTTTGAGCCTTTAAGACTTTGAAATTTTCTTGATGTTAATACAGAGCAGGGTGTTCATACGGCATGTGATTCTGAGCCCTGGTGTGGTCGGAATTAAATTTTAAGTGCGTTCACACTAGACACGCCAAATAAACAGAATAAATTTTAAATGGTTGCTTGTATGGGAAAATTGAAGGCACCTTTGAGTCTGGAGCGTTCTATTTACCCTAGGAGGGGTGTAACTTTCGCGGGCATGGCCCTTCTATGGAAAACGCCACTAGGGGCATTTTCCTAATTTAGCATCCTTGGGCATAAACTTTATAACATCTAAATGGAGGCTTGGATTAAAATTCTGAGACCCCCACTGTGCTCAGAACAAGGATTTTACCCTAGGAGCGGATTAACCTCGATCCCATCAAGAGTTCGGGTACAGGCCTACTGGTGGGTGTTTAAAATTAATTAATTTTTAATTAATTTTCCCTAATTAAACACATCCACCCCCTTCTTATTCCCCCTTACATTTTCTCCCTGGACGAATCTCTCCCAAAAAAGGACCACCACCTTCTTCAATCTCCTCTCCCCACCTCTCCATGGTGGTTGCGGCTCTGGCGGATCGTTTGTGAAGTGATGGCTTACGCCCTGCGAGGTAGGATCGTTGGGTTTTCATTTTAAATTTCTTTATGTTCTTAGAACTCAATTTATAGCGTCAAAATGATGTTTAATTGTTGATCTAAGGCCATAGATGTTTAGGGTTCGATCCGAGCTTTCCAACGCTCTTTTCAGATCGAAAATCCGAGTCCCAGGGCGTCCGGGGTGGCCCCGGGAAGTTTTCTGGCCAAAACCCTTGTTTTCCGGTGGTTCCAGGGCGGTCTGACGGGCGACGACGGCGGTGCGGGCTTCCCAAGCGGCGGCGCGGCTCCCCGGTGGTCAAAGAGGGTGAGCGGGACGGTGGTGGAGCGGCTCCTCGGTGGTTGGCGCAGGCGAGCGAGAAGCAGCATCGGCACCACATGCGGGAGGTCGGGGGCGTGAGTCGGCTGACTTTGTCGGTGGGCATGCAGTGGGAGACCGGGGTCTTCATGACCCCGGGGAGCGGACCGGGACCCATGAAACCTGGGTCCTGTGGAAAAGAGCCACATCAGCTTAAGCTAGTTCGGGTGAAGCGGTGTATCCCACGCGGTGAACCACTGGCCGCGGTGGACAGGGTGGTCCGAGCGGTCAAGTCGCGAACCGCCGGTCTAAAGGGGTGGACCGACCAAACCGGTTCGGCCCACCCCCTCTGCGTCCATTGGCGTTAAAACGCCTCTAACTCTCGAACCGAGTATCAGATTTGTGTTCTGTCTATGGAAACGCAATCCTAGGATCGAGCTGGAGGTCTTGATATGGTCTCAGGGATTTTTAATTCATGAGACGGGGGCTCAGTGGCATGACACGCCCGTTAAGTGTTATTTAGCGCCTCACTGAGATTCTTGTTTCGGATGGAGCAAGCACATCCGGAGTCCATTTTAGGCGCCGTCAGCGGCGTTGTGACCCCAGCGTCGAGACAAAGTAGTCCAGGTTAGTTTTAGGGATTGAATTTAGTGTTGAGGCATGGGCCCCACGGGCCGTCTTTTAAGCTGTGCAGCATACTGCGACTTTTTAATCAGACATGTAACAACCCGATATTTTATGATAAGTATTCTATTTAATTTATTTTATGTCATGTGTTTTATGCTAAAACAAGATTATCGTGTGCTATACGCCACACTGTATTAGCTTGAAGTATACACAACACAATTCTTGGATCGTGTTATACACAATTTCAAATTCATTTGATAGAAGTTATTCTACGCAACATTGAGTGTGTATATACATATATATATATTCAATTTATAAATGAAAAATGGTTGGATTATATTATAAAGAAACAAAAAATTAGCCTTGCACTATACGCAACCCTGACTTGGCTTGCATTACACGCAATCGCGACCTTCTTCGATAGCGTGTGTTGTACGCAATACCGGGTTTTACTAAACAACGATATGTTATTATAATATTATTATTAACTAGCCATTATGAATAGTATTAACTAAATTTTGAAATTTATAACATTATTATTCATCTTACACATTTTCTAGAACATGTTATAAGAATAAAATAAATTTTTCGGGTAAAATAAGTATTTTTCAAAAAATGCAGTTTTGCCGCCTTTTAATGGCGCACCCACTTTAAATCTAGTGTTTCACATGTTTATAAGTTCAATTTTATAAAATAAAATTATTATTTGGAATTAGGATATAAAATATTACCTTCGATAAAGTTTTCATATTATTCTGATAAATTTCATATTTTAATGAATAGTAAAAACACGTTATATTTTAATTAAAAACAACTTTTTTCATCGTAAAAACTTTTGTGGTTAAATTATAATATTGAATGGTTTTAAAGTATAAATAGAATATATTTTTACCATTTAATATAATTTATGTCATTATCATTGATTTTACCTTGAATTCGTAGGTTAAATCAATTCAATCTTTTGCAATGTTTTAAAGAAAAACTCGTTTTCTTTCGACAATGGGATTAATTTTAATTTAATTTCTGCAAATTTTATGTATTGAATTTGGAAAAATGGATTCCATATTTGGAATCAGTGGGTCCAAATTATTTTAATAAGCTACTTTTTATTTTTGGGAATTATGAATAGTAACTACGGTAAATTTTATTTACCATAGTTAAAGGTAAATCAGGTAATTAAGGGTAAATATAATATTATAAAATTACCCTAACACATTCCAAAATTCTATTATATGGATAAAAGTAGACCCATATAACCTAAGGGTCGGATTAGATTAATTTTATGGACTTTTGACTATGAAAATAATTTAATTATTATTAAAATCAAAGAAAGTGACAATATGTCACTCTCTTAAATCTTATAAGTATAATAATTTTAATTTAGTGATAAACATCATAAAACTTCGAACATGAATAGTATCCAAAAATATAATAAAATTATCTACATCATGATAATTTATTTAGAATTTTTAGGGATTAAATAATTGTCATTAATGGTGATACATTAATGATACAGAAATTATTTATTAAGTGAAAAATCAGTAATATAGTTTTTATTGAAACAATAATACCCATTAAAGGCCCACAAACCTGACAAAAACTTATTGGTAGTGTATATATACACCTTAATCATCCAATGACTTAATATATAACCGTTTGGAGCCTAATAAAAGTGATTATGACACTTATATTATTTTATTTTAAATGATGCCAACGTTGTCACCTTAATAATTTAATAAATATAACAATTTAAATATTGTGATTTTAAGATGATAAATTCGAGTAAAAGTATTATTGTGAAAGGTAATAGATTTATCTTCATCATAGGATTTTATTTTTAATTTTTATGCAAAAATAAGTATATTAAATAATTATACAATAATGTTTTAATAATTATTTTATTAAGAGATAAACCAAATAAATGGTTTTAAAAAATAATAAACTAAATATTATATGAAATATTTAATGTGAACCACTAATTTTATAGATACATTTTACCTTTTATGAATCTATTAAAGCTTTTATTTCGAACATATCTTCTATATATATTTTATTTAAATTCAAATAAATGAATAGTGTCAAAATTGACACTATTGTTATTTTATAAAAATAACATATTATAAAATTGTTTAAAAATCACAAAAATATTTAAAAATTATAAATTTATATTTATATGGTTTATAATGTTATAAAGTAACCAATTATGGAAAATTCACAACAAATAAGTAATTATTTGTTATAATTTAAAATTTAGAATTTTATTACCACAAATAATCTTAAATAGATTAAATAAGGATAAATCAAAATGATAAGGTTTAAAATAAGATCCAAACATGTCTAAATTTGATTGGTTGATGATATTACAACCCTATATCATATAATCTTCGAATATGAGTCATTTTTTGAGATTTTTAAGTGGGGTTAGATTAATTATAAATTAATATTTTTAAGAATTCCAATGGTGCCCCTCTCCTCCCTTATAAAAGGGCACCTCTTCCCTCTCTTCCTCACACCACCTTGAGCCTTCAATCTCGGCCAACCGATGACCATTTCACTTCTAAACTTCCCTAGAAACATCCTAGAGGTTCTGGTCTTCTTCAAAGACCAATCTTAGTGCCCTAAGAGGAGGTTTCAAAAAGGCGTGTCGAAAGAAGAGGTAATATCTGTTACCGATTCTTTCAACTTTATTTCTTCTTCTACTTCTTCTTCTTTAGTTGTTTCATTATGAAGTAATAAAATCAGTATCACTCATATAATTATATGTTATTATAAGCATGAAACAACCCTATTTCACCATCTATCCATCCTACGGAAAACGAAATCACTGCGCGTGCGTACGTATGGAATACAGTCTCCACGCTGTGGTGTAATCAATTTTCCACCATCACCTTACTTGGATGGGTATAATGGTGTAAATAATGAATCTATACGATTATTTTAAAGTGATATTGATTCTGAAATAGTCTACATACACTCCAATACAATTCCACGATCATGGTAATGATATCATCGCTCATGCGTACGTACGGACTACCGTCTCCACGAACACGATGAGATTCATTTTCCATGATTAACCATTGAAGAATGATTATAAAGTATATATAAGGAATAATAATGAAATATATGGAATAATAATGCTACTGGATTTATTTATATATATATATATATGTATGTCATCTATTTAATTTCATTCAACTCAATAAGGAAACGAAAACAGCGTTCATGCGTACGTACGGCCTACCGTCTCCATGAACGGTGTATTTCTTTCCATTTATCTATCTATTATATATATGTATATTCTGAAAATATATTATATATAAATCATGTTTTATATTCTGGAATTAAGTAATCATGATCTAAGTAATCATATGAATAATTACAAGTCAAAACACGGACGACAAATGAAACGATTTTAACCAAAACGCTCTTTAACATGGAATTTACAAAAGAACGGGTAATATAAAGTCATAAGTGAACCATATATGATATCATAACAATTAATATGATTATGTAATAAGTCAATAACATTATTTAAATCATTATACAGGAGTTTCGGACACTTACGAAGCAAATCGGACCTAAGGTAAGGGATAATGATGCAAATCTCATTTTTATCCGAGATTTCTTATTCGTAAGTATTTACTGGGGTTATTTCTATCATCCATGTCCATGTTTTATAAAAGTGTTTTCATGTATGTTTAAAGTCCTTTTACCCATTTTTGACTTTTACAACATGGTATGTATGGAATCTTACTATTACGAGGTACTTTTTGACTTTTTCGGCAAAAGTACGAGAAGAATGTTTTTTTAACTTATACGGCACGAACAGATTTTTACGGTTTTATAAATACTTATTTGCATGAAGATTCCTTCAAAATATTTCATGACTATTTTCAAAAAAATATCTTTCTTTTAAAATAGCATGACAGTTTGTGAAAATAAAATGATTTTAAAGATGAAAGGATATTTTCCTAAATAAAAATGCATTTCAAGTGTTTTATCAAAACCATTTTTCAACTAAGATGACATTATTTCTTATGTGTATGTTTCAAGTATAATGTCTCTATGATTTACATGGTTTCAATTTTCTTATTATTAAATGAAATCCATTTCTTTTATATGGATTATGTGATGATGGGATGATGTTTATGAAACCCATTTTATTCGTTGGGTTATTATGAATGATGTATGTTTATTTTGTGGCACAAGTAAGAATGATTTCATTATGAGATGGGTGGGACCTATATCTCCCTCCAATGCATTGGGTAAATATTTATATCTCATGAGATAGACATGGATGGAACGGTAAGTTAAACCGATTCAGTAATACAGGACTGGAACGAGGAGTGAACTCGATTCAGAAAGGGACTTTGTCCACTAAGATGGTCTTGGCAGCAATGCCTTGGCTACTATGTAAATCATATCATGTGCTTAATGGTTGCCACAATTACATGTTTTATTCCCATGCTATTTTATCATTCTTAATGTTTCTTTATGATATATGTCTTACGTACTTCCATGTTTTATGTCATTGATCAAGATTTTGATGTTTAAACATTATGTTCATGTTTTTATGTTCAAATGTATATGGTATGTTTTATTTTATCCATGCTTACCCTTACTGAGCATTTGAGCTCACCCTTTTTATGTTTTCTTTTCCCTATGATATAAAGAAAGGTTTTAGGTATGAAAAGAAGGGGAAGATCTTTATGGGAGATTGAAGATCTTTCACCACGATTAGAAGATTACGTTCCAAGTTTCCAAAGACACTAAACTATTACGGTCCTTGTGTGTCTGTTTTTATTATGTATTGTGTATTCCGCTAAAGTAATGTAATGTCCATGTACGTCAAGCCTTGGGTCTCTACAGTTGGTATCAGAGGAAATGTTTAGTCAACCTTTGTAAACTAGGATGCGAAAATATTAGTGAGATCCCTAGAGATATTTTTAAGGTATGTCTAGGGATGTCCCTAAGGATAAGTATACGTATAAGATATAGTCCTAGAACTATGGAAACGATCTTAGAATTTAACCTAAGATGTTAGATATTGAAGGTACTCACCCTTTACTATGTTGTTTTCCCTAGCATGATTTTTTCCTCTCACTCTATTATTTTTGGATTTTAGAAAATGGATGGAAACAGGAAGATTCACGATAGTGGAGGATATGACAGACAATTGAATGATATTATTCATGAGAAACCAAATGAAATGGGATTTGGAAGTCCAAACATAGTTATTATGCCTAATCAACAATCTCATAATATGATCAATTATCTCAACTTTGGTAAGTTTCCCGACTCAGATAATAAGAGAAAGATAGAGTTTCATGATGATCATAGAGGGAAGAAAGTTCAATTTCCCCTATGTAAATCATGTGGGAAGAGGCATCAAGGAGATTGTTTCAAAGGAACTGGAAGATGATTTGGGTGTGGGAAAGAAGGAAACAAAGCCATTAAGTGCAAAGGAAAAGGTTCAGTTAATACCATGGACAAGGATAATGGTATTGCTGCGACATCAACAATGATTAGATGTTTTAAATGTGGAATGTATGGGCATTATGAAAACCAATGCCCTAAGGAAAAATCTCATGAAGAGAATCAGCATGGTCATATGAGTAGTATTTATGTGGATGATGATGAGGAGACTACAAATGAAATATGAGATGAAAGAAATGATGAAGCTCAGTCAGTGGTTTAAGAAGTTGGTGGAATGATTGTATGTTTATAAAGAATAATGTATGGTACTATGGAATAAATAATCATCTAAGTATTGTTACATTATTTTCTTTCTTAAATTATTTAAAAGTATATGTTGAATGGTACCAGTAACCATGGAAGGTTATTCAGATATTTTTGGAAAGTAGATGATATGCGCATAATGAAGGAATAAGAAGATAATGAGATGTTTGATTGTATTCATGAGCTCATGATTGATATAAGGACTAAGTAATATCATGGTTTGAGTATATAGAATTTTGAAGATTTTGGTATGTGGAAAATGTTAACTTTTAACTGCAGTCATGTTTTCACTAAGGTTCAATAGGTATTAATTTTTCAAGAGAATACATGATTAAGGCCTTCGAATGTTTGGAATATGACCAACAATACATATCTTATGATATATGGGGATCAACGATGGTATTAACATTCTTGTTATATGAAATCTCTGGTAATCGTTTTCACTATATTATGAGAGTGGACTACAGTATTATGGATAATCCTAAAGATTGGAATGGATTATGTTGGACATAAGTTAGTATTGTATAAGGCTAGAAGTTTTTTTTCGATATTATTGATGGGATGTTATAGTAATGTAGTTTTAGAAAAAGGACAACCTACAGGACGGGTGACAGCCCATTGCATCGGACAAGGCTGTGGGAATCGAACCCACAACCGAAGTGCGACTGGCCTTTATCGCCTACCACTGGCCTACAGGAAGTCCAGGTTTAGTAGAAACTAGTTTTATTATATTAAGCAGTATCATTTATGAAGTATAAGTCCATTTTAGGAACCATATATGATTAATCTCACTATAGATGGACTTATGTATTTTTGATAACTTTTATAACCTTTTGTTTGAGATAGATGGAATGACCCATAATTCTATCACATGAGCTTCTAACACTTCACTAATGACAAATTTATCTTCATTTCTTTAAGAGATGAAGTGGAAATTGTCCAAATAACGAACAATGGTGAGACTGTACCAAAATCACAAAAGTATTTCTTCTATTTCCAATTTCATCAACTTTAGGGAAATGATCTTGAAAACCAAAAATGTTTTCCTAGTGACCTTATATCTGTTGAATCATATGGTACCTTAGATCATCACAAATCTATGGCTTTGTGATGGATGGCTTTTTCATAGCCATGTTCTCTACCACTCTCCATCAGAACTTGATGGTTAGATTTTTCTTCCATATCCATATTTTCACCTATATTCTCCAACGTGGAAACCCTGAGATGAGTTAATTTGGGTAACCGTTACATTTCATACTTTAGTTTTTAAATCCAAGTTTTGGTATTCCTTTTTACGATGTGGGTTTCTATGAATAATAAACGATTTATAACCTCGACGAATTTTGAGGGCGAAATTAATTTTAAGGGGGGTAGAATGTAACAACCCGATATTTTATGATAAGTATTCTCTTTAATTTATTTGATGTCATGTGTTTTATGCTACAAAAAGATTATCTTGTGCTATACGCCACACTGTATTAGCTTGAAGCATACATAACACAATTCTTGGATCGTGTTATACACAATTTCAAGTTCATTTGATAGAAGTTATTCTACGCAACATTGAGTGTATATATATATATATATATTCAATGTATAAATGAAAAATGGTTGGATTCTATTATAACGAAACAAAAAAGGAGTCTTGCACTATACTCAACCCTAACTTGGCTTGCATTACATGCAATCGCGACCTTCTTCGATAGCGTGTGTTGTACGCAATACTGGGTTTTACTAAACAACGATATGTTATTATAATATTATTATGAACTAGCCATTATGAATAGTATTAACTAAATTTTGAAATTTATAACATTATTATTCATCTTACAAATTTTCTAGAACATGGTATAAGAACAAAATAAAATTTTCGGGTAAAATAAGTATTTTTCAAAAAATGCAGTTTTGCCGCCTTTTGATGGCGCACCCACTTTAAATATAGTTTTTGACATGTTTATAAGTTCAATTTTATAAAATAAAATTATTATTTGGAATCATGATATAAAATATTACCTTGGATAAAGTTTTCATATTATTCTGATAACTTTCATATTTTAATGAATGGTAAAAACACGTTATATTTTAATTAAAAACAACTTTTTTCATCGTAATAACTTATGTGGTTAAATTATAATATTGAATGGTTTTAAAGTATAAATATAATATATTTTTACCATTTAATATAATTTATGTCATTATCATTGATTTTACCTTGAATTCGTAGGTTAAATCAATTCAATCTTTTCCAATGTTTTAAAGAAAAACCCATTTTCTTTCGACAACGGGATTAATTTTAATTTAATTTCTGCAAATTTTGTGTATTGAATTTGGAAAAATGGATTCCATATTTGGAATAAGTGGGTCCAAATTATGTTAATAAGCTACTTTTTATTTTTAGGAATTATGAATAGTAACTACGGTAAATTTTATTTAACATAGTTAAAGGTAAATCGGGTAATTAAGGGTAAATATAATATTATAAAATTACCCTAACACATGCCAAAATTCTATTGGATGGCTAAAGATAGACCCATATAACCTAAGGGTCAGATTAGATTCATTTTATGGACTTTTGACCATGAAAATAATTTAATTATTATTAAAACCAAAGAAAGTGACAACATGTCACTCTCTTAAATCTTATAAGTATAATAATTTTAATTTAGTGATAAACATCATAAAACTTAGAACATGAATAGTATCCAGAAATATAATAAAATTATCTACATCATGATAATTTATTTAGAATTTTTAGGGATTAAATAATTGTCATTAATGGTGATACATTAATGATACAGAAATTATTTATTAAGTGAAAAATCAGTAATATAGTTTTTATTGAAATAATAACACCCATTAAAAGGCCCACAAACCTGACCAAAACTTATTGGTAGTGTATATATACACCTTAATCATCCAATTACCTAATATATAACCGTTTGGAGCCTTATAAAAGTGATTATGACACTTATATTATTTTATTTTAAATGATGTCAAAGTTGTCACCTTCATAATTTAATAAATATAACAATTTAAATATTGTGATTTTAAGATGATAAATTTGAGTAAAAGTATTATTGTGAAATTTAATAGATTATCTTCATCATAGGATTTTATTTTTAATTTTTATGCAACAAATAAGTATATTAAATAATTATACAAAAATGTTTTAGTAATTATTTTATTAAGAGATAAACCAAATAAATGGTTTTAAAAAATAATAAAATAAATATTATATCAACTATTTAATGTGATCCACTAAATCTGTAGATACATATGACCTTTTATGAATCTATTAAAGCTTTTAGTTATAACATATCTTCTATATATATTTTATTTAAATTCAAATAAATGAATAGTGTCAAAATTGACACTATTGTTATTTTATAAAAATAACATATTATAAAATTTTTTAAAAATCACAAAAATATTTAAAAATTATAAATTTAAATTTATATGGTCTATAATGTTATAAAGTAAACAATTATGTAAAATTCACAACAAATAAGTAATTATTTGTTATAATTTAAAATTTAGAATTTTATTACCACAAATAAACTTAAATAGATTAAATAAGGATAAATCAAAATGATAAGGTTTAAAAAAAGATCCAAACATGTCTAAATTTGATTGGTTGATGAGATTACAACCCTATCTCATATAATCTTCGAATATGAGTCATTTTTGGAGGTTTTTAAGTGGGGTTAGATTTATTATAAATTAATATTTTTAAGAATTCCAAAGGTGCCCCTCTCCTCCCTTATAAAAGGGCACCTCCTCCCTCTCTTCCTCACACCACTTTGAGACTTAAAGCTAGAAAAAACCCTACCCATTTCACTTCTACACTTCCCTAGAAACATCCTAGAGGTTCTGGTCATCTTCAAAGACCAATCTTAGTTCCCTAAGAGGAGGTTTCAAAAAGGTGTGTCGAAAGAAGAGGTAATATCCGTTACCGATTCTTTCAACTTTATTTCTTCTTCGACTTCTTCTTCTTTAGTTGTTTCATTATGAAGTAATAACATCAGTATCACTCATATACTGATATGTTATTATAATTATTAAACAACCCTATTTCACCATCTATCCATCCTACGGAAAACGAAATCACCGCGCGTGCGTACGTACGGAATACCGTCTCCACGCCGTGGTGTAATCTATTTTCCACCATCACCTTACTTGGATGGGTATAATGGTGTAAATAATGAATATATATGATTATTGTAAAGTTATATTGATTCTGAAATATTATACATACACTCCAATTTAATTTCACGATCATGGGAATGATATCATCGCCCGTGCGTACGTACGGACTACCGTCTCCACGAACGCGATGAGATTCATTTTCCATGATTAACCATTGAAGAATGATTATAAAGTATATATAAGGAATAATAATGAAATATATGGAATAATAATGCTACTGGATTTATGTATATATATGTATGTCATCTATTTAATTTCATTCAACTCAATAAGGAAACGAAAACAACGTTCATGCGTACGTACGGCCTGCCGTCTCAATGAACGGTGTATTTCATTCCATTTATCGATCTATTATATATATGTATATTCTGAATATATATTATATATAAATCATGTTTTATATTCTGGAATTAATTAATCATGATCTAAGTAATCATATGAATAATTACAAGTCAAAACACGGATGACAAATGAAACGATTTTAACCAAAACGCTCTTTAACATGGAATTTACAAAAGAATGGGTAATATAAAGTCATAAGTGAACCATATATGATATCATAACAATGAATATGATTATGTAATAAGTCAATAACATTATTTAAATCATTATACAGGAGTTTCGGACACTTACGAAGCAAATCGGACCTAAGGTAAGGGATAATGTTGCAAATCTCATTTTTATCCGAGATTGCTAATTCGTAAGTATTTACTGGGGTTATTTCTATCATCCATGTCCATGTTTTATAAAAGTGTTTTCATGTATGTTTAAAGTCTTTTTTACCCATTTTTTACTTTTACTACATGGTATGTATGGAATCTTACTATTACGAGGTACTTTTTGACTTTTCTGGAAAAAGTACGAGAAGAATGTTTTTTTAACTTATACGGCACGAACAGATTTTTACGGTTTCATAAAGCCTTATTTGCATGAAGCTTCCTTCAAAAGATTTCATGACTATTTTCAAAAAAATCTCTTTCTTTTAAAATAGCATGATAGTTTGTGAAAAGAAAATGATTTTGAAGATGAAAGGATATTTTCCTAAAGAATTCATTTCAAGTGTTTTATCAAAACCATTTTTCAACTAAGATGACATTATTTCTTATGTGTATGTTTCAAGTATAATTTCTCTAGGATTTATATGGTTTCACTTTTCTTATTATGAAATGATATCCATTTCTTTTATATGGATTATGTGATGATGGAATGATTTTTATGAAACCCATTTTATTCGTTAGGTTATTATGAATGATGTATATTTATTTTGTGGCACAAGTAAGAATGATTTCATTATGAGATGGGTGGGACCTATATCTACCTCCAATGCATTGGGTAAATATTTATATCTCATGAGATAGACATGGCTGGAACGGTAAGTTAAACTGGTTCAGTAATACAGGAATGGAACGAGGAGTGAACTCGATTCAGAAAGGGACTTTGTCCACTAAGATGGTCTTGGCAGCAATGCCTTGGCTACTATGTAAATCATATCATGTGCTTAATGGTTGCCACAATTACATGTTTTATTCCCATGCTATTTTATCATTATTAATGTTTCTTTATGATATATGTCTTACGTACTTCCATGTTTTATGTCATTGCTCAAGCTTTTGATGTTTAAACATTATGTTCATGTTTTTAAGTTCAAATGTATATGGTATGTTTTATTTTATCCATGCTTACCCTTACTGAGCATTTGAGCTCACCCTTTTTATGTTTTCTTTTCCCCAGGATATAAAGAAAGGTTTTAGGTATGAAAAAAAGGGGAAGATCTTTATGGGATATGTTGAAGATCTTTCACCACAATTAGAAGATTACGTTCCAAGTTTCCAAAGACACTAAACTATTACGGTCCTTGTGTGTCTGTTTTTGTTATGTATTAAGTATTCTGCTAAAGTAATGTAATGTCCATGTACGTCAAGCCTTGGGTCTCTACAAGACATCCGTTTGGGGCGAATGATTAGTCAATTTGAAGTGTTTTTCCAAGAGAATCGTGATGGCATAGTTCGCCTGACCTTTTTCGGGACCGAGATGTGGGCCCCATTAGACGTCGTATGGGCATAAAGCGGTGTTGAATAACTTTTTCATCGGGAGTCTGTTTCAGGTGAGTAAATAGTCTATCTCGTGTGTTTTTTCACGAGGTTTGCAATGGTGTAATCTGTTTCGGTGTGCAGAGCCTCATTCGAGATCTCATTAAATGTGGAAACATGAAAGGGCATTGATCAGAGTTTCCTTTGACGCACTCTGAACCAACGCACGGTAGCGATGTTAGTGACACCCAGTGATGGTACGGGTAGTGCAGAGTTATCAGACCAGTTATGGGTTTACCCTCCAGTGGGTCTAGGTAGTGGGTTACCCATGGACCCTAGGGTTTACCCTCTAGTGGGGCTAGGAAGTGAGTTACCCATTGACCTTAGGGTTTACCCTCCAGTTGGCTGGGAAGTGGGTTACCCGACGACCTCTTAGGGTTTACCCTCTAGGTGGGCTGGGTAGTGGGTTATCCGAAAAATTCTTTTAGACTCATCCCTTTATATGAGTCTATTCAGTGAATTTTCTCCGTTATTACCAGAGCAGGACCCTTGGTTGTACGGTTTAGCGATGAGACAGCTTTGGCTTCTGGGACTTTTGGGCATCTGTGATGGATATCCTTAGAACTATTGGAGACTTTTCTTGGGCTTAGCTTGGAGATGGAGATCCCATTACACACTCATTTAGGTTTATTGTTTAGAATATACATATATATACACCCTACTTTTGTTCTCACTCATTTGGTTCAGTTACTCTCCTTCTAGGAAGGGTGAAGATGCACGGGGTATGCCACGTGCTTTCCGTGTCCAACTCCTCTTATTTGAACGAGTCTGTTTCCTTTCTCTTATTGGGTTGAGCTGCACTCTATTCACTGTACTCTTTCACTATTCTTTGTTCTTTATAATTTTCACCACTCTAGTGCCTTATTTATTGCTCCCTCGAGATTTCGGGGCATCCTAATGAGTATCTTTATACTCAACCCTTCTTGGGATTTTCTCGCACTTGGTGTTCCCTTGCAGACGACGGACAGGTCGATCGAGACTATAGAGGAGCATAGAGGACACAGGAGCTTGGACGGCATTCAGTGGTCGTAGTAGTACTTTCAGGTGTGAGACTCACTAGCTTTTTACTTTCATTTACCTGTTGCTGGGTTGTGGAACATTTCTAGTTGGGCACGTGTTTTTCCATTTACTATTCAGTTTACTTGTCAGTCTACTTTCCAGCACTTTACTTGTTCTATTTTAGAGGTCGATGCATTCTTTGGTTGGGATACTGTAGTTCGTACTTTGGTTTCCTTTTTTACCCTGCACTTTTGCATTGAGTGGGTTGTGTGTGTGTGTGTGCAGGTACTTAGGCAAAGGCCTCCCCGAGATTGTTACTTCTTCGGCGCTTGTCGCCAGCCCCTGGCCTATGGAGGTGGGCTTGGGGTAGTTGCAGCTCGAGACCGATAGGGTCGGTCTGTGACATTATTTTTATTTAAAAAATTAAAAAAAAAAACTATATATATATAAAAAATTAAAAAAAATATGTTCACCCACTATTGACACCAGTGGGGTTTGTTTTGTAAACCCTTAGATTACTCACCTCCCTTCCTTGTGGATCGAACTTGTACTGTTATACTAGTGTAGGTTAATAAATTTAATTTTGAGGACTGTGATGACCTCTAGACCCTATAAAAATTTAATTCTATTTCTGGGGAAGGCATATGCTGAGTGTATTAAGGTTAGAAAAATTTTAAAAAAACAAAACACAAACAAATCAAAAAAAATATAAAAAAAATAATTGTGAAAATTTTCCCCTTCTTGAGCTAATTGTCAAATTTTTTCTTATTATTCTTTAATTTGTATGTGTTTAATCTGATCCATAAAAAATTTATGAATGATTTTAAGGGCTTAGATTGTGATAGTGGACCCTGCAATGTATGTGGTGGATATTATGGACACACTACTTGGCAGTGTGTCTATAACCAACCACAAAAAACTTGTTACCCTAAAGAGAATGAACATCAATTTGGGCCCAATCCTGACATCCTAGAAAAACATGACCAAATTGTATCTAAGTTATATTTTAAGATGGATTATAGGAACTCCTGGTTAAACCAAAACCATGACCTTCGAATTAAAAATTCTCAAGAACAAGATCAAAAATTGAAAATGTTAGAAATAATGCTCTTATAATTACAAATAAGGTTTGAAGAACAAGAATAAGATGAATTGAGTGATTAAGAAAATGTTTATAGAAGGTTTGAAAATGAAATTGTGAATCATGGTGTTGCTGAAACAAATGAACAAACTTTTTATTGGGAAGAATCTGATTCTGATGAGAAAAATTATGAAATAACCAACTCACTGAATGAAGAACACAACATTGATAATCCCATCAAGAACATAAATGAAATTGAGTTGTAAAATTTTGAAAATGAACTGAAACAAATTGAAAAATATTGACTTGTCATGTACATGGTTCCTGTAATTGATAAGGGTCACTATTTTAGGATCTTTGAGAATGTTATCACTCAGGTTGAGGACAACATAGAAAATTAAAACTTGATAAAATCTTCACCTGAATTTTATGAATTTTTAAACAATGAACATGAACTTTGAATTAGGTGTTGCTTGGAAGAGAACATTAAGTTGGAATCATAGAATCTGAAATTTTTGAACTTGAACAGGAAACTACTCTTCCCTATTTAGAAAATTTTAACCCATAAATATCTAAAATGATATTGGATGATGTTGATTAGGGCATGATATTTTAAGAAAGGATAACTTTTGAGTTTTCACTACCATCTTATAAGATTGATCACTTTTTTAAACTTTATTTACTAAAATGGAAAATAGTGTTGTTATACATGGGAATTTTTTTTGAATTTGAACAATATGAAATATGGATTTATTGAATATGAATTGAACAATTCTTCCCCTATACTCAACTTTCAATAACACACTACAGACATTGTTTTATAAAATGAACTTTTTGAATGTGAAAATGGTGGAGAGGTTGAGCACTCACTTGATTTAAGAAGAATAAATTTTTCAGAAGAAGTATATTTTGAGTGTTTATTTACTAATGAGGAACTTTTGGAAGAAATTTATAACATTGTTAAACTTAAATCTGTTAATGGTCAAATAAATTCTCTTCAATATTTTTCACTTCCATCCTCAAATGAGTCAGGTGAAAAAGACCATCTTAATATTGAGAGTAGTTTATAAGGGGAGTTACACTTGAGTTCCAGTGTTTCTGATTCTTTTTAACATGTTATTGTTTCCCCTCTTGAACCTATTAGTCAGAACTCAACTTTAAGAACCCTTGAATTTGAATTTTTTAGTGTTGAAATTGAGATAAATAACTGTGAGGATAAGGTAACAACATTAGGATCACCTATTACACTGATTTCCCTTCATAAAAATTTTAAGTTTGTCAAATCTTAAACAATTACAGAAGTTGACAGCAGCATATTATCAACTGTTAAAGGGTGTTACTTAGGGACATTTGTTGTTAATGAAAACTCAGTTTCTATTTTCTTAAGTATTAGTGCCCACATATTTCATTTCTTTGTTAAAAACATTTGGGTTGTCAATATATGGTGGTTTATGGATAGAAAAAAAACCACCTAGTGACTATGGTTAATTTCTAGGTGAGTCTAGCTGGGGACTTAAAAACTAACACTGCATGGGAGGCAACCCATGATTTTTCTTATTTCAATAAAAAAACAAATAAATTTACTTAAATAAAGTCTAACTGAATACTTAAAAATTAGTGATTCATGGGATTCAACACAGGGATCATGTTTTTTTCTTTACTTTCCTTCTTTTTATGTTTTGAATAAGTTGCTACTTTGTTGTATTCTATTTTCTCTTCCTTTGCTGGATCTGTCTTTGTCTTCCTGCTTTGTATTTTTAGAGTATGATGTTGCTAGTGTTAATAAAGGAGTGAAATTACCTTAATGAATCATATCTAGACAAAACTTTTCAGGGAAGTTATTTACATTTTAATTTCTACTTTCATTTTTATGCTCTTCATTTACTTTACAAAAATTACTGCTAAGTCATAGTTTATCAGTGAGTCCCTGACTCACCAATGGACATTATCCACCAATACACTGCTGTCGGTAAGTCACTCAATTGTGATTCACTAGTGGAAGTGTCAATGAGTTAGTGATTTTATGCTATTTTTGGAAAATATGCTACATGTGTCTCTTTACTAAATTTTTTTTGCATGTTCTATGCTACTGCAAATTGTTTTGTTAATGTGTTATTGATGGAAAAAACTTTTAGATGTGCTGGTATTCTGGAAAAAAATTTTCTCTATGAAATTGATGCTGAAAATTGAGTTTTAATACTTTTAAATCTCTTCTCACTATGTGAGCTTAAGTGTTGGGGGAGTCATACCCACATTTCTGGATGCTTGTTTTTCAAGTTTTCTGGGTTTCTTTTTTGTCTGATTAGAATGCCTTTTTACTACTCAATTTTAAATCATTTTGAAACAAATTCTTAAACTACTACACCCTTTTCCCTGGTACTTTAATGATTTACATGAAACTGACTGAACATAATTGAAATTTTTTTCACTAGATTTAATGATAATGCATGTAAACCTACTGTAAAATATTATTTTGGTTAATACACTTGTGTTTGAATTTCAATGATACCCTTTAAACAAGTCAATAATCTACTTAATTGAAAATTATATTTTGAACCTTAAAATATTAATTGTTGTCTTCTCCACATTTGAATTCAACTTTGGGGACAAATATGGGTTTTAAGTGTTGGGGATGGGGTCAATTCATGATTTAGATAAATTGTGTTTATTGGAAGCCCATCAATTCCCACTTCTTATTAAAACTTTTTGTTTAAAAATGGTTAATTTTTTTTAAAATTATTTCACAATTTTAGATTATTCTTTGGCTTCACACTGTATTAAAAAATATTCTTTCCTAACGACAAATACTTTATTGGTATTTAAGACTTTCTTTGATTCTAAAACATCTAAAGATGGATGATTGTTGTGTGAACATGCTTAGTGATTTTATGAATATTTGGTTTAGGAATTTTATTTGAGAGTGATATGGGACACTTGTTTGTGGAATTGAGATCATAACTTTAGGAACTGGAAGTTAAAACTTTTTACTAGGGGATACACTTTTTATTTATTAAAAAAATAATCACCTTAGTGGAATAATTTTAATGGTTCTTATATTAATCTTTTGAAACTAAAGTAATTTGGGAATCTGGGAACCCATAGTGAACCTCTGAGACTCTAGGAATTGGTTTTGTTTCTATTTACTAAATCCCTCTGTACAATAATGAATAAGTGCATATGCACAGTGCTTAGAACATGTTACATGGCATGAGAAAAATAAAATAAATTGATTAGTGTCAAAAACAAGTTCATTAAGGTGATGGAAATAATGAAAACCATATGAAGAAGGGGAAAATTGGTTTGTATGGAACTATTTAGGTTTTATCAATAAGTTGATTAAAAAAATAATTAAATTTGGCTTTTTGGAACATAGGAGACAGTCAATGTGCAAGGTTCTTTTTGTAATGTTCTTGACACCACATACTTTTAACCTTTTATCACTCTTGAACTTAGAACTTGGATTTTAATGGAACTAAGTCATTAGGAAGTCTTATAAATGAGGCAAGACATCCTCAAAAATGGAAGATTCTATGCTCTTTTAATAACCCATTGAGTATTTGAAATTGGAAAAGATTCATTTGAACATCCATTTAAAAAATTATTACTTACAGTTTCATGTACTCTGTTTTTAAAGAAATTAATATGTTACATTTAGTGTTGATTAATAAAACACACTCCTATTTTTAAAATTCAATAAATCATGGGATTGTTTGAGGACAAACAATGTTTAAGTGTGGAGGAATTTGACGTGGCCTTAATTTTACATATTTTGACACATATTTTAATTGGATTTTTGTTCATTTAATTATTTATTTATGCAAGTTTTTTATATAAATTAATTTTTATTATATAATAATTTAATTACTTAAATTAGTGATTTTTTATAATTAATTTTGTATTATATGTCTCAATATTATTAATTTTCTCTATTGTAATTTTTCATTAATTTTCTTGGTATTTATTAAATTTGCATTCAATTTGTCATCATTAATTTAGGTTGATTTTGAGTGTTTAATCAATTTATCCAAATAATTTAATATTTAATTTTAATTTTAATATTTTACTTTTATATTTTAAAATTAGTTTAAGCTTAATAATTTTTATTAATTAATGTGTTTACAAATAATAATTTAAATCTGTAATGTAAATGTTGACTTTCAAATTTAAAAAATTACAAAAATAATAATAATAATTAATAATCCATTTTCATTTTATTTATTTTCTATATTTAATTTTTAATTTTAGTTTAAATTTTAGTTTAATGTTTTTAATTAATCAATTTATTAATTTGTTTAATTAATTTAAGTTTAAGTTTAAGTTCTTGTTTGCATTTAAAATTTTGAGTCCCTGACATTGTGACTCACCGACCCGCCCTATCTGTCTCACTGATACCTTCCTTGTCTCAATGTCACTACAATGATGAGATGGTGTGACATTTCTCACCGTCACTTTTCCTTTTTCCCACTAATTATTGGCCTCGATGATTTTAAATCGTTTTAGTTTAATGTTTTTTTCATTTATTATTTTATTTTTACATTATGAAATTGATTTTTTTAATTATTTTTATTTTTATTTAAGTTTTAGTTTTTTATTTATTACATTAATCGAATTAAGTTTTTAATTTCATTAATTCTTTTTATGTTAATTTTAGTTGTTCTGTATATGACTCACCGATGCTAGTCCTTTTCCAAATTATGGTGACCTACCGACGACGCATCTACTGACACTACTGAGTTACTGACACCCCCACATCAACTTTCTTCACTATCCGAGTTTTTTTTTTTGAGTTTTATAAAAAAAATCGGGAAAGGGGATCGGGGTTCGCGTAATTTTAAAAATTGGCCTTGGATGCGTGAACGGCGTTCACGCATCCTTCGTCATGGAAAGATGCGTCAACGGCGTTCACGCATCATTGACCCCACAGAAGATGTCTGAACCCCGTTCATGCATCCTTCAGCTAGTCTGCGAAGGATGCGTGAACGGGGTTCACGCATCCCTCCGCGTCGATGATGCGTGAATGGGGTTCACATATCCGAGCCGCGGTAGGGATGTGTGAACCCCGTTCACGCATCCTTTGAAGACCAGCTGAAGGATGCGTGAATGGGTTTCATGCATCCCACCGAGAAAGTTTATAAAAGGAGGTCCCCCCCCCTCAAAAACCATTATTCTCTTCTGGATTTTGAATGTTTGTATGATTTAATTTTCTGAATGTATGTTGTCTGAATATTGAATGTTTTATGTTATGTCTAAAATGTTGAATGTTTAGGAAAAGTAATTTATGTTAGAGAAGTTTATTTTAATGAATTGTTTTGATGTAAGTGTAAATTATATTACTTTTATTTACTAGTAATAATATTTTTAATCAATAAAGTAGAAAATATATTTACTTATATTTTGAAAAGTAGAAGAATGGCCAAAAAACATTACAATTTCAAAAAATTTAAAATAAAAAAGTGTTTATTATGTAAATCTCAATTATATTAGTTATAATAAAATTTATTAAATGTTATTAATAATTATATATATATATACACATGAAGTTAATTTTTTGGAAAAGAGGTGTAGTATTTAATATACATTTCATTTAGTAGTAGATAAAGTTATAGAATATGGATAATATAATAATTATACCAAAAAACATGGTATGAGTGATGACTGATCTTGGGATGACCGACCATGCATAATTGAAATTGCATGTTTTATTTTTTGTATGTGGTTATTCAATTTGTAATAATTGCATTTTTTCTGCATTGATGACATGCGAGTCATCTCTCAGTAAGTGTAAGGACCTGCGTGTCCACTTAAAGAAATTTATGTATTTCATACCCCTAGACCCCCCCACATGCATGTGAGTAAATTTGTAATTAAAAGACAGACACCCCCGAAGAGGTGTCCCTGAATTGGCTTCCCCAAAGAGGTGTCTGTAAAGAGTCATTCGAGAAATCGTTCGAGAGGAGGCATTGCTGTTTGACAGGAGATTGGTGGTTGCTGAAATATTTGATAATGGAAACAGGAGTCCACCCATAGGTTGTGGTTAGTTTATCAGATAATGATAAACTAATCTTAATTCTCAAGATCAAGTTATGATTATATATTCATAGGTAATTAAACTATATGAAACATTATATTAAATCTGATTTTGTGATAATATCACAATCACTATACCTTAATAGTGATAAATCAATACATAAAAAAATTCTCAAGATAATCAATTATTCAAAATCAAATTAAATAATTTAAAATTTTAATGTAGTATATAATATTTTTGAAATTATTTTTTATAGGTAATTATGTCTGCACAAATATATGGAAATGGTGAGGTAATTTATACCGAGTAGGGTTTTAGTTACAGTGTGCCACCTTCCAGAGTGGTAAATCTCCATGGTTGTATGACATTGGATTCAGTTCGTAATAAGATTCATAGTCAGTTAAAAATGAGGGTTGAACAAGCAATCACTTCAATTAGATACCGACATCTTCAATATCCTGAGGGTCTGTGGCACAACGAGTACCCTATAGTCGATGATGAGGATTGGATGGAGGCTTATCTATTATTCAGGAAACAGTGTATTAATGGTTTGATGCAATTATTTGTTTTCATTTCTGATATTGATGTGGTGCGATTGATTACTACAGAACCATGCTTTGTGAGCTCTGTAGAAGCCGGTCCTTAATAGCAGTCTTATTTATTGTCTCCTCCTCATATGGATCCTATGGAAGAATTTTATGAAGGAGATGATCAAAATTTGGAAGGAAATGTAGATGAAATCCCTTTGTGTGCTGATATAGTGCATGAAAGTTTATCTGAGGAAGAAGAATCTGGGGAGTCATCAGGAGATGATGCGGTGGGGAATGAACCTTCTGAGGTTCCTTTGAGAGATAGATATCCACTACATCCACCAGTTAGTGGTAATCATCCTTCAGTTTTGAGTTCCTTAGTTGAAGGAATGTCTCGTGAACAACATTTTGATTAGGATGTCATTACACTAGCTTCTGAATTCCCTAGAATTATAGGGAATAGGCATTCATCAAATGATAATGCCATATATGTTGGAAGGAGTTCTAAAGTAAACTGACCATGAAAAATGTGATAAAGCAATACCACATTGAGCGACATTTCACATTTGTGGTTGATGAGTCAAAGAAGACCAAATATCTCATTCATTGTGAAAAATATGGGTCAGAATGTAAATTTCGATTAAGATCAATATTTGATAAATATTATGGATGTTGGAAGATAACCAAATTAGAAGGCCCACACACTTGTATGCATCCCATATTGGCACAAGATCACTCATCCCTTGATGCAGAGTTTATATCTACTGTTATTTGTCAGATGATACGAACATGTCAGGATGTTCCTGTTGCCCTTGTTCAGGAAAGAATTCAACAATTGTATAACTATAAGATATCATACAAAAAATCTTGGAATGAAAAATAGAAAGTCATTGTAAAAGTGTATGGTGATTGGGATAAATCTTATGCGATGTTGCCACAGATTATGGAATTTTTGTCTCTCAACAATCAGATTGTTTATCATTTGGACAATGTTGAGTATGTATCCCAGAATCATCAAGTTGATCAGTCAAAGGTGAAGGTCAATAGTTTTTTTTTGGTCATTCATACCATGCATTGCTGCCTTTCCCTATTGTAAACAATTTATTCAGGTAGATGGAACATTCCTTTTTGGAAAGTATACAGGTGTTCTACTCATTTATGCCACACAGGATGGTAATCGCGCTCCTCTGTCACTTCCTTTTTCTATTGTTGAAAAAGAAAATTTTGAATGTTGGAGCTAGTTTTTGGCATCTGTACGTGTTCATGTCATGCAAAAATAGGGTGTGTGTCTGATATCTGATCACTATCGAGCGATTATAGAGTCCATGAGTAGTGATGGGGTTTCTTGGAGTGAGTCGAATGCTTATCATTGTTATTTCATTAGACGT
Organism: Viscum album; assembly: GCA_963277665.1. NCBI lineage: Eukaryota > Viridiplantae > Streptophyta > Magnoliopsida > Santalales > Viscaceae > Viscum > Viscum album. The sequence goes on along the minus strand of OY728167.1, from coordinate 728,388,331 downwards.
ATTGAAAGTAATGTGCATAAGAATTTTAGTGATGAGGCCATAAAGAAGTTGATCCTCAAGTTGGGTATGGTTTTCTAAACTTGATTTTTTTAACAAAATTTAATATCCATTTTAATACATTATTATCTTATAGTTTCAGCATATGAACCCCAACAAGAAAGGTTTTATTGACTTCTTGAAGAGATTCGAACTGTTAATGAGGAGGTATATGAATATATGATGAAAATTTCAAAGGAAAAATGGTCATTAGCATACGATGGTGGCATAAGATATGGGAATATAACCACTAATATAGCGGAATGCATAAATGGGGTCCTCAAGGGTGTGCGCAAACTCCCAATCACAAGGTTAGTGCAAGAGACATTTTTTGGATGTGTTCGCTACTTTGTTGACCGGTCCTAAAAGGCCTACCAGAGGATAGAAAATGGAATGCATTTTACTCAGCATTTTCAAAGTGATATTGACTGGATACGGAATGAGGATTCAAGATGGAATTTTATAGCCATTGACAGGGAAAAGATGAGCTTTCGGTTAAGACAATGCTACGACCAGGCTACATGCACTACTGGTGGAGTTTTTGTTATGATGTTGGAAAACAGGTACTGTGATTACGGTAGCTTTCAGGCATTGAGATATCCATGTGCACATGTTATCACAGCTTTCGCTTCAGTAAATATATCATGGGATCCATATGTTGATTCGGTGTATCACATGATCACTTTGGTTAACTATTATAGTGCTGTTTGGATTCTTGTTGGTGACTTTCATTCTATCACATTGCATGCTGATCAACCGACCATCGTCCATGATATTTCTAGGTTTTCATAAGTTGGTTTTGGTTTCATTTATGATTTTTTCAATGTCTGTAATTTTTAAAATTATTGGCTTCATGCTACCAGGTTGTGGCCCCGAGGAAGACCAAAGTCAACTCGCATCAGAAATGAGATGGATTGGCCTCGGAAATGAGGAGGGAGAATACGATGCAGTATTTGTCACGTAGAAGGACATACTCGTAAGAGATGTCCCCAACTGTCAGGACCGAGTTACACATCTCGTCATCCATGATCAAGTCTGTGTACTGTATCATTAATAGGTATATGTTGTTTCATATGTGAATGTTTCATTATTGAATCCTTTTATTTTTGACCTGCTCCATTTTTGAGATGTTTGAATTTTGTTTTGTCTCATTTTTGGATTTTATCATAACGAATTTTATGATACTAAAACTATTAAAAAAATAAACACCAAACGAAAATGAATATATCATGCTTCCACATCTTCAATGTAGGTTTTTCATCAATGCTGCTTTATTTTCTACCTTATTTTTCTTGTTGTAGATTTTTTTAAATAAAAGTTTACAATTTTTGGATTTTATCATAAATAATTTTATGATACTAAAACTATTAAAAAAATAAAAACCGAATGAAAATGAATATATCATTCTTCCACTTCTTCAATGCAGGTTTTTCATCACTGATGCTTTATTTTCTACCTTATTTTTCTTGTTGTAGATTTTTTTTAAATAAAAGTTTACAATTTTTATTCAATTCACTATTAAAAAGTAACGATGATATCATGTGTGCAGATAGCAGGTTTTTCATTGCTTACATCTTAGGCTACTCATGTATCGTATCTGCTTTTAGAGGGACGTCATGTGCCTCCCTTGAGTGTACGCAGATCTCACCATTTCCATCATACTGCACCACCTCCCACTATCATCCCCCATCTTCGTCGAGCTGGATTCTATGGAGTTGCAATGTGCGACTTCACATTTCTTGATCATCAGCTCATTGCCGCAGTTGTAGAGAGATGGAGGCCAGAGTCGCATAATTTCCATTTCAGTGAGGGGGAGATGACTATTACGTTACAGGATTTGGCCACTATGTCGGGCCTCCCTATCGACAGACATTCTTTGATAGGCCGAGTTCCATCAGATTTTCATGAGCGTGTTCATAGACTACTTGGAATAGAGGTCCAGGATGATGGAAGGACCATCATAAGTGGTAGATTATGGATACCTTGGATAGACCAGCACTTCAAACATTTACCAGATGATGTTGATGATGTCACCATGCTATGATTTGCACGCGCATATATTTTGAGGCTGATCGGTGGCATGCTTTTTGTTGACCACTCTAATACTTTTGTGCACCTGCTGTATTTATCTTTTTTGGAGAATTTGGACCAGGCAGGCTGGTATAGCTGGGGGTCTATCTGCATAGCATATACATACAGGGCCCTATGCAGCACATGTCGCATCGATAAGATGCAGATCACAGGATGCATGGTTCTTCTGCAGATGTGGGTATGGGAGCACATCCCTCGTTTAACTCCACATGCATGTGCGCCATTACCCGTTGATATTGTAGCAGAGGATTCATGTGGATGTTGGTATGTTATTAATTCCTTCTAATATATAACTTATTTTTATAAGATTCTATTATGAAATGTAAAAATAAAAATTTTATCTACAAGTGGAGTCAGGCGCATCGACATTCAGATTCTCCCAGACATGATGTTCACGCCTACATACTTATGTTAGACAGTATTCGACCAGACGATGTAAGTGATTATTATATATATTGTTAAATATTTACTCTTTATTATACATCTATTCATTTATTAATTGATTATTCATTTTTTTTCTTTCAGATTACATGGATGCCATATATAGATGATATCCTTCAGAGTCGGTCGTCGTACTGTATAGTGATGCTTGTTATCGGCTCCTGCAGGGTTCCACTAATTCATTTTCATATAGTTGAGTGGCATCAAACGGATAGGGTTATGAGGTAGTTTGGATTCCTTCAGCCAGTTCCTGACCCGCCCAGTCAGTTGGATTCATTGCATTCCCTGAAGATGTCAGGGAAGAGGGATTTTTATTAGAGGAGCTATCATGCCAGATATGTTGCGTTATGGGATAGATGAAGTGAGTCCCAGTTGTGAGGGGCAGGGACAGTACGTTTTCATTTGATGGATCAGTTGGATTATGTAGGCTGGTACATCAGGTCCCCAGTCATATTTCTGACACGGAATGGATGGGGATTTCATGAGTTGGTATGCATTCTTCCTTCCACTGTTCAACAGATTTTTTATTCATATTACTTAACAACTGAATTTGTTTTCGCAGGATGCTCGTATTTGTCATCTACTTCATATAACTGATCCAGTGGAGAGATTTTCCTTTGACCCGGCATATTTACACACCCTTGTGGCACAGCTGCTTCCGTTGATTAATGAGATTTATCATGGAATTTTCTTTGATCCATCACCTGCTGCGGAGGCCGCGGAGCCTACTAATCCTCACATAGATGTACCTGGGGGTGACGAACCTGTTATGGATGCTGCTGTTCCATAGGAGGGTGTCTAGATTTCTTGACCACGTGCTATTGTTCCACTGGGGTAGGGTGTTCAGCATGATCAGTCAGATGCTCCTCCAGCTTCTCAGGCACAGCCATAGGTACATACAGACGATAACTAGTTTGAGATCAATGCTTTATTGCAGTCATCCACAGCAGAGCAGCCATCTACTTCCTATGTTAGTGAGAGTTACAGCCAGCTTCCACTATCCTTAGATGCGGGCTAGGGTACAGATGGTGAGACTGTACATCCACTGCCTGTCACACGGGAGGATGTGGAGGTGGCTGTCAATGAGGATGTGCAGTGTACGCCAGAGCACAGACATAGACAGACATGGTGTGGGCGCATCCAGTATACGCCTGGCTGTGGGACAGAGGAGTATCCACGCGAGAGGCATAGATTAGGTTGATATTTGATTTATGATACATTTTGTATGTGTCTTACTATTATCATTTATAGACTTCTATTATTTTTTTAATAAGTTTCTTACTGTTATCAAATTATCTGCCAATATATATATATATGTGTGTGTGTGTGTGTGTGTGTAATAAATAATATGATTAAATTAATTAATTAATATGAATTATATTAATTATTTTTATATGAAATAGATTACGGATGAAAATATGTGTGAACTTGAAGAAATCTTGAAAAATATTATTGATCTCAATGATTTAAAATTAGATGTAAAATCCTAGAATATCATGGAACACAATTATTTGTTTAAAAAAATTAAATTGCATGAAGAATAATTTGAATGAATAATGGATATTTGTGAAGAGTATATGATTATTATTGAATATTAGAATAACTACAATATGAATTATAAGTTCATTTGTCCCATTTTGAAAAGATGCATATTCAGACTTTATAAAAGGAAACAATTTCTACTGGTACGCAATCTTCACTAGAGGATTTTACTGTTAAAATACCTCCATCATGTAATAAAATTATGGATATTATGAAAAAGATTGAATTCATATTCTTCCAGAATAAGAAAAAACCCTTAAGAGGGTTAATATTGCACCATCCATGAAAACTAATTATGGAAACAAATCAACACAAAAATCCAAATGTAATGCGAAGGGATCTCTGCTACACAATATAAATTAGAACAAATGTTCAGATGTACAATCATGAATACTATCAAAACAGGAACAACTCTATTGATAAGGAAGAAGGTCATCATTGATGAATTTTAAGAATATATGTTAGTATATCCAAGACAATAAGTATAAAGAAGATATCATCATGGTTAGATCATGTTTTGGTATCCTGAAAAATAAGTATTGAAGAAGATCATCCTTGATGAAGTTATATAAGTTTTCAAATCTCAACATTCATAAGCCGAAGATAAATTCTAGTGTATTCTCTATATTATAACATCTTGAAAACCATTATTGGAAAAATTCACCATTATAAAGATGTTTATGAGTGTTTCCCTTAAGGGGGAGATAAATGAAGAAATATGAAATTACTACCAAAATTAGTATATTAATTAGAATCAAACCTAATTACAGTATAATGTTCAGGAAGATCATGTTATTGAAAGAGGAATGTTTTTCTAAATCCCTATTCCTTTGTTAAAAAAATAAACTGAATAAGAAGAGTTTGTAATTCAATTAATCAAATACATACGAAAAGTTCAAGTATGAATGTGCTCAAAGTCCACTTATCCTTATTTTTTTCATTTGAATATTTTTGATCTATTTTTTAAAGTTAGTGCATGATTTTTAGGTTGATTATTCTAATAAAAGTTACATATCACATTTAATATCTTCATCCTGAAATAAATTTGGATTACCCTTGATTATAAGTGCATAAGTTCTTGTTTCATGTGGTATCATGATCAGTTGGTAAAGGACGACATTATTTCCCAAATCGAGCATTGCACCAAAAATATCTATTAATAATTATTTAATGAATATCTATTATTCATGAATATTTATTAATAATTATTAACATTATTTTAATATGTTTTATTATTTAATTGATATTTATTAATATTTCTTAATTTTTACTTTAAGTTTATTAGTTTGTAATTACTATTTATAAATATTGAAAAATATTTTGTTTATATTTATTAATATTTTATTTATATGCTTAATTAATATTTATTGATATCATATTGCTATTTTTTTACTTCAGAAGTCTGTGGGATGCGTGAACGGGGTTCACGCATCTCAGACCCCTTTTTAAAAATATTGAAAACCCCATCCCTTTTGTAAATTTTTTTTTAAAAACCCATTTAAAATGAAAACCCTCCCCCCAGCGACCTAACAATGGCATAACACCTACCAACGTTGAAAATTATTTTCTCACCGACATCGGGTTGGTAGCTCAACCCACCGATACCACTCCTCCCTTCCATGACCTACCAACTCACCATCTGTTGGTAGCTCATGAAATACTGACACTTTTCAATCCACAAATGCCTCCAATCCTTCCCAATACCTACTAATGCCCTCACAATGTCATCCCCTGTAGCTACTATGAACCAAACCATCGCTACCTGTAGTCTCCATTATACACATTGCCACAAATCAACATACTAAATCAAGTCAGTACTGATCTAAATCATAAACCACCATTACAAACCATATCAATTCAAACTCAAACCACATATCCAAACACAAAACCATCGTCAGTCACCATGTCGATCACAAATTGAGTCGGACGCTGCCTGGATTTCAGTCGTCGCACCATAGGAGGTGACGCCACCGCTACTTTGGGGTGTCACTGTGAACTGAGGCTGATTCATGAAGAGGGACCACCAATGTTGTGCTCTGGGAGGAGGAGGTTTTGCCCCCTTGGAGATCTGAAGATCAGAGGAAGTTGCCGTAGAGCCCCACCTACGCTGGAGGAGTCCGTCGAAGCCACCGCCACATTCCTCCTCATAATGCTACCATGGCTAGTGTTTGGAGGATGAAGGAACCCTCCCCCTTCCACACCCTGGAGAGGGATAATGGGAGGAATAAATTTAAAATTTTAATTTATTTATTTATAATAAATTAATTAAAATAAAATATAAAACTTATCAATAAATTTTTTAATCATTAAATTCATTATAATAATACTTATTAAAATAAAAAAACGAAACCAAAATAATTAATTATTAAAAATAAAATTTTTAACAGTAATAATTTGATAAAATTTAAAATTATTTAATTAAATAAAATTTTGTAAAACTAAAATATTAATAATAATAATTTTTAAATAAAATTTATTATTAAGATAAACTAATTTAACCAAATAAACTTAAACTAAATAATACTTAAGTAGTTTTATTAATATAATATTATTAAAAATAATAAGATTATTAAATATACTAAATAAAATAAACATTAATAATAATATGTAATAAGATAAATACATTAACATAATAAAATAATAACTATTAATATTAAAATAATAATTTTAATTATAATATTTTATAAAGTAATTAAAATTTTCAACTTTAGTAATGTTAATAAAATAATTTAATTAATAAGAGTTTTAAATTAAATAAAAATAATTAAATAGTTGATAAAAATAATAATTTTAATAATAACTAAATGAATATAAATATAAATAAAAAATATTATTTTCACTCCAATCTAATTATAATTAGTTAAATAACTCAATATTTATTAAATCTTTTCAATAATGTTAATTAATTATTTTACTTAGACTCTGTTTTTCTTTGTAGATTCAAGAAAGGCCATAATGACATCCATGTTCATCTGAACCGCCTGGAGTGGAGTTAGTTACATGGGTAATGATGGTACAATGTGTGTCGCACAAGAAAGCGCACGTGTGTGGTCATGAAAATAAGGACATAATCAAGTCAGTGCAAGTGTGAGGTGATCTAAAATATATGAAATATGTTTTTAAAACAGATCAGCAACTATGTATAAGGGGATCTCTCACTAACTTTTCACAACATTCCCCATTTGAAAGCAGGCTCTTTGGGGAGACACACCAAGTTGGAGATGCAGCAGAACATCCAAGAGACTTCTAAAAATAAAGAATAGAGCTTTAATGATGATCAATTGCAATCGACTTTTGGGGAGATCTCTTTCTCCTGTGTTCTTTATCTCTTAGACTTTAATTGTTTCCATTTTAATATAATTGAATATGACTACTTTCAAAATTTCTTTTGTTCATGAGATTATAATTTTTTCTGGTTAAACCTTTAATCTCTTTGCATAATATTTTACAATGAATTCAAAATTGATTTGTGAGATCAATTTCGAATCTATTAAAATTGTTTTGCACCTTTTTCTTAAACTTCAAAATTTCAAGATCAATTAGTGAGATTTATTTTTAAAGTCTTTCATTTAACTTTAAATACAATCTTTGGGAAGTACGGGTGAGTTCTTTTCCACTTATGTCTTTCTTAATCCATTGTAGTTTGATGAATTCTTAGAGTGTAAAATTCTAAGCTTTCATCCTACTTATTTTTTTATCTCTTGGTGAGGGAGATTAAAACTAATCTTTTTACAAGGTTCACTGAAATATAATGTATTTGAAGATGTATCCATTTTAAACCAGTAGTGTTAGAATTTCCAGAGCAACTTTCTTGATCATTTTTAATTCAATATTTTTTTCATGTAGTTCATTTACTTCTTTTCCTATTTGTTCATTTTTGCTTTAGTTTCAAATTTATTTATCTTTAAAAAATTAGAAAAACAAAAAAAAACCATATATAAAAAAAATTAAAAAAAGATGTTCCCCCACTGTTGACACCAGTGGGGTTTGTTTTGTAAACCCTTAGATTACTCGGCTTCCTTCCTTGTGGATCGACCCTACACTGTTATACTAGTTTATGTTAATAAATTTAACTTTTAGGACCGTGAAGACCTCCTAACCCTATTATATACATCATCCATGACTCAAAAATTCATGTATTTATTTAATACCATAAATTACGGTATTTCACTATTCACAAAAAATTCAACTATTTTTGCAAAATCCAAAAAGAAAAATCACCCTAACCATTTTTCAATGTCCGTATTTCAAAAATGGAATCAATTTTATAAAAATAATTTTCTAAATAAGACAAAATTGATTTTTAATTAAAAACGTCATTTATTCCAAAAATACGGATTTTAATATTACAATCAATTTTTTGTCCCTTTGAAAGATTAATTAAGGTATAATAAAATTATTATGTAATTATAATACATCATATTATGTATTTATGAATCTATTTTATGAAAATAATGTTTTCTGAATCATTATATTAATTATTAAATGGTAAGTAAACATTTTCGTTTTACAAAAATACAAACACTTAATTTATCATTTTTTAAACATTTATTTACATATACCATGATATAATTATATCATATTTTCATTTATGAGATACCTAAATTTTATTTTTACTTTTATAGGTGAGGATACTATTATAATGGTCATATTACTATTCCTAATACTTATATTACTATTTCAACAGTCAAGTTACTATTCTAACAAAAATAGGTACCTTAATTTCTATAAATACCGTTTATTTCATTCATTATCCATTTACTTATATTTTCTATCAAAGTTATATATAATTTTATTTTTAAAATGAATTTTATATTATTAACATTATGTTTTATTTCTATATCTTTGTTTGTGGGTGCGGTCATTCTAGTGGATCGAGCATATCCAAATTTTCCTATTCTCATTATCTTTTTGTTTCTATTTATTATCCTTATATAATATTTGAAATTATTATTGGATCAATTTATGACTAATATATCATTCTTCATTTATGATAATAATGTTTTTATTGGGTTATCTACGTGATATATGTGTTTTATGTCATAAGAAGAGAAATTTCATTGATAAAATTCTGGGTCATTACATTCTTCCCCCTTATGAAATTTTAACCTCAAAATTTTTCTTTTACAAACTATGGTGAAAATTGGTGAGGGTATTCCTACTTATCACATCCTATAGTTCCCATGTCACCTATTCATACTTATGGTTTCTCTAAATTACCTTGACCAGGTGAGTGGTATTTTTATGAATAACCTTATCACTATGATTCAAAATATCCACTAGTTTTTCCTCATAAGAGAGATTGTTTTCCAGATATACCACCTATGAGTTTAGTACATGTGTTGGATTTGGTATGTACATCCTCAAGAGGGATACATGGAATACATCATGTACTTGAGACATGGTTGGTGGAAGTGATAAGCCACAGCTCCAACCTAATCGAGTATTTCTAAGGGGTCGATGTACTTGGGACTTAGCTTTCCTTTCTTCCCAAATCCCCTAATCCTCTTCTATAGAGATAAGTAGAGGAATAATTTGTCACAAATCTAAAACATTAAGTCCTATCGATGATTATCTACATATCTCTTATGTCGACTTTGGGTTGCCCCGATATTTTACTGAATGGTTTTTACCTTTACTATAATTTATTCAACCATTTCAAGTCCCAACAGCTTACGTTCACCAAATTAATCCCAAAATGAAGGTGTTCTAAAACTCTTCCCATAAATTGTTTCGTATGGGACCATTTTGATGATTCAGTGGAAACTATTTTTTTAAGAGAAATAGACCAGTGGAAGATATTAATCGCATTCTCCTTTGAAGTCCATAGAATATGCTCTAAATATATCTTCTAGTTTCTGAATATTCTTCTCATATTGGTCATCATTTTGATGGTGTTAATATGTACTAAATTTCAACACATTATTTAGATCATGTTGGATATTTTTCTATAACTGGGAGGTAAATCTCATATCATGATCAGATATAATAAAAAATGGTTCTTTGTGAATATTCACAACTTATTTGATATATATCTGTGAAAGTTGGTTGTGTAAGAAGTCCTCTTGAATCATAATAAAGTGTGGAGTCATTATAAGATCATCCACAATGAAACATATATCATTATTTCCTCTATATTTCTATGGAACTCCAGTGATAAAGTCCATAGGGATGTTTTTTCATTTCCATATAGGTATGGGTAATGATTTCATCATCCCTTTAGAATTTTTCCTTTTATACTTCAATTCTTGATGTACCATTCACTTTTATGCCTATTCAACTAAATCTTTCTTCATATTTTTCCACAAATAGTTCTCTTAGAAATATTGATACTTCTTTGTGATCCCTTAGTGAAGAGAGAATGTTGGTCTATTTTCACCATTTAGAATCTATTTCTCCATCTCCTTATTGGATAGTACATATATTCATGACTAAATTTTACAAATCCTTCCTCATCATTTTTGAATTCTGGGTATTTCCCATTTTTAATTTCTTCCACCTTCTTCTAAATTTCAATATCATTTCATCGATAAACCTTTATTTTATATATAATTGATGTATGAGAAATCATTTTTGAATGGAATAATTTTTTACCTTCCTTTATCATTCCCATGTCAATCCTTTGTAATTCTAAGAAGATTGGATCATTTTCAATTCTTATAATTGATAAGGTTTCATGATATTTTCTACTTAGAGCATCTAACACTTTATGTTCTTTAATAGGATGATTGTTTATTGAGAAGTTATAATACTTTATGAGCTCTAACCATCTGTGTTGGTGCATATTAATATCCTTTTTTGTGAATATGTATTCGGGTCTCCTATGATTAGTATATATCACACACTTCCCCCCACAGAGATAATGCTGCCAAATTTTCAATGTGAATATCACAGTAGGAAACTCCAAATCATACGTGGGATATTTTTTCTCATGAAATTTTAGATTCCATGAGGCATAGGATATTAATTTATCATTTTTAATTAGTACACATCCTAATACCTTCTTTAAAGCATCGTTGTATATCATAAATAGTTCCCGACTTGTCAGTAGTGTAAGTACTAGTGCATTGATAAGCCTCTTTTTCAACACTTTGAAGTAGTATTCACATTCATTAGACCATAAAAACTTTACTTCATTTTGATTCATCTGGGTTAGTGGGTTTGAAAATATTCATAAGTTCTTCAAAATAACTCAGTTATACCCCTATAGACCAAGAAAATTGCAGTTCTTCATTACAGGTGTTGGCCTGGGCCACTCCTCAATTACCATTATTTTAGATGGGTGCATAGATATCCCTTTGCAGGTGATAATATTCCCCAAGAATTATCAATCCTTCATCCATAAATCTTATTCACTATACTTTTCATAAAATTTATCCCTTTTCAAAGTCATTTTAAAAGTATTCAAATGCTCATCGTATTCCTACTTTCTCTTAGATTATATCAAAATACCATCTATAAAGACTGTCACAAATTTGTCAAAATAATATCTAAAGACTCTATTCATAAATTCCTTGAAAATTTCTACAGCATCAGTGACTCCAAAGGGTATCACTATGAACTCATAGTGTTCTTACCTTGTTCGAAAGGAAATCTTGGGAATATATTCCTTCTTCACCATTAATTAGTGATATCCCAACTGAAGGTCCATCTTGTATAAATAATTGGCCCCACATAGCTAACCAAACAATTAATTTATCCATGCTAGGGGATACATGTTCTTTATCATGATTCTGTTGAGACCATGATAATCAATTCAATGGTGCATTGATCCATCTGTCATCTTGATGAAGAGGATGGGTGCACCACATGGTGAATCACTCGAGTCTATAAAACCCTTGTACATATTCTCTTGGAACTACTTCTTTAGTTCTTCCAAATTATTGGTGTCCATCCTATAAGAAGTATTTGATATGGTTATAGATATAGGTATAATATCTATTGTTAACTCAACCTCTCATCTAGGAGGAAGACTAGACAATTATCCAGGGAACACATCAATTTAGTCCCTCAAAATTGGCATGTCTTCGAGCATGATTCTCTCATTTGTCTCAATCATTTAATCTAGATATTATTTCTCATAAGGTAATTATATCGAAAATTGAGATGTTGATTCTGAAGGAGATTCATCCTCATCCTTATAATTATATATAATTAGAAGATTCCTAAGTATGTGAAGAGTGATCTACCTTTCTCGATAGTTGATGTTGTCTTTTTATAATGATAGAAAATCCAAAACTAATATAGAAACAAACTCCACCAAATTATGTAAGACAATATTTTCTAGAAGGTTCATTCCACAAACATTGACCAGGGAGGAGATATATATACTTTATATGCTATAATTTTCCCATTCACTGTTCTCATGGATAACTCAACCTTTAAAATTTGATTTGGGTTTTGAATAATTATACCAAACTTTCAAGATATGAAAGAATGCGAAGGACCATAATCAAATAGCACATTTTGTATTCTTTAATAAATAACCAGTATATCTATGACCACATATTTTTTGGGATTGACCTCATTAGTGGTGATAGAATATTACTTTCCTTGCTTCCTTGGAGGTTGTTATTCTTTATTTCCTCCAACAGCCATTGGCTTAGGGAATTGGATCACATAATGCCCAAGTTCCTATAGTTGAAACACTACACTACATTAATAGTGTTCATATAAACCTTCCTTTATTCTTATACATTAGTGGTATTCATCAAATCCCTTCAGCAGTAATTATATTGATTCCCCTATCTTACACATTTAAATTATCTCTCGGTTCCCTTTATAAGGTTCCCGTGATTCTTCTTCCTACACTTCTGAAAAGTGGGATGTTGGGTTTTCTTTCCTTCACAGGATTTATCTATTGATCCTCCAATATTAAATTTCATTTCCCTGTTTTTATCTCTGAGTCCATGAGACCACTTAGAGTCTCCAATTTTCATCTCAACCTTAAGGTCATAATAGAAAATTTTCTCATAACTTTCAAAGTATCAAACCACCAATGATCATTTTATACTCAAATTTAATACATTAAATAAGTGATCCACCTTGATATTAGTGTTCATGAAAAAGCTGGAGGTGTATCATAAAATCCTTGTAATTTTTTCCTTGTAACGTCTCAACCCCAGAATCCTGAAGCTAGTGAATTATTTTAATACATTGGCATGATTATAAAGAATCAAATCCTGAAGGACCGAGTAGTTTAGTAGTTTTGGAAAACCATATACATACATAAGTTCAACGTTAAAACTTTAAAATAAATACAATATATAAGTTTTATTGGTAACATCCACCACTCTAAGATTATCCTTGCAGGTCAATCATAAAAATACTTATTCATGTCATGAGAAAATGAAACATAAGAAAGGGGTGAACTCAAATTCTCAGTAAGGGGAAGAAATACAGAAAAAGATATCATAAACATAAACAATAGGCATGGTGAATAATTAAAAATACATGCCTCTACAAATAATAAACTTTAACACATTATGGAAAGAATATTAGCTGAGTAAATTATTCCATAATAAAACATAACCATGGGTATTATACTAGTCTAATGACCAAATGAACTTTCAATTACTAGATTAATAATGAGGTAAATTTATATTCCGTACATTATAAAACATATCTTCAAGGAATTGTCCGAGAAGTCTAAAAATGACTAAGGACTCTGCCAAAACCATATCTCAAAATGGGCAAGGCCTCAGCCAAGTCCACGTCTATTTGTCTCATGAGACCTATCGATTCATCAAGGGGCTATAGCAGGCCCCACCAATCACATAATAAGTCCAATTAATTCCTCATATGAACATGGATAAACATAAACAACATATATATTCATATTGAAACTAACATATGAAATGTAAATAACTTTCCCCAAACATTAAACATAAACACTAACCATTCAGAGTAAATTGGTGAATGGTTTTCAAATAGCACTTCCACAGTCAATATAACCATAAAAAATTAAATAAAACGTGATGGATGATATCATAGTAGATAAAAATCAATTAAGTACAAGATTCAACAAATTATGTTTGACATAGATGAAGATACTTTTAAATGAGACCATTGAAAAATCCTTGAGGAAGTAATCCTTAAACATTCTGAAGTGTCTCATACCACCTTGAAACATTCAAATCATAATAAATTAGAATATCATGGGAATAATTATACTCTTATATGATATAAAAAAGGATGGTACATACACCATAAGAAATAAATAAGTGGTGAAAAAGGCATATATCTCATAAAAGTTAAAGTGAGATGAGAAAAATCCTTTTTTACTTTTGAAAGAAGAGTTCTTTTAGAAAATCATTTGTATTTGCAATGAAATCATATTTTAAGCATATATATCCCATAAAATAAAAGACCTGGACATTGAAATTATATTTTAGGCATAAATGATGTCCCACTTAGGTGACATCATGTAAAAAGAGATCTTAAGAATCTTTATAAATAAAACATTTTATAGCATTTTAAGCAAAGTATTAAATAAAATTTTAAAGTAGAAAGGAAAATTTATTATCTTTAATAAATAAATGATACAAAATAATTTTTCATGATAAAATTAGTGATTTTATAAAAAAAATTATTGCTTAAAACAAATTCTGGTGTACACTTGAAAATGGGTAAGAATTCGAGAAGTTCCCTTGAATCGAGTTTGTTTATCAGGATAAAATTTTGAATGATCCTTTTAAAACATGTAAATCCCCATAAAATAAATAAGGATTCCAGTTGGTAAAAATATATAGAACATCAAAAAAAAAATATTTGGATTACATAATAATAAATAATAATTTCATTGAGGTAAGTAGAGAATAGAGTGACCCGAATGAAAATGGAGGTTCGGGTAGAAATCCCTTAACACTTTGTAATCAATCGGTTCGTATGCCCCAAGATTAATAATATTAAAATGATACATATAATACCATAAAAATAAATATATTCATGATATTATACATCAATTTACAGTATACATACATCATACACAAGTAATATTAGTGAATAAGTAATGTCTCACAAAAATGGATGTGAGATGAGGAAACCCTTACCTTAAGTCTGATGGTGTTCTTCACTTGGTCTTAGTGTTTTATATAACCAAATTAAATTAATTAATTAATATTTATAGAACCTATTATTTATGAAATTTATTTATTATAGTCTTATTAAGTTCATTCATGGCCTTCTTGAAGGGTTTAAGAGGTTCAATTTCATTGTTTGGGAGGGTTTTCTTCCTTGGTTTTCATGATCGGTTTACTTATATTCATGTACGGATAAAAATGTAGAATAATAATGGTTTTATAGAATTTAAGTTATATGTTATTAGTTAACATCCATAATAATACATAATTGAAAAATTCATTTGGTTATTTGGAGTCAAGATGAATCATTATATAAAACTTTTATGATAATTGTTTGGGTTAATTGGTTGTTTATTATCACAATGAACTCATTTTGATTTATAAATTAATATAATGTGTAAAAAAGTATTCCAAAACCTTAAATAAGTTATAATAAATATATTATAGTTTTTTTCTACCATAAAAATGGTTTCATGACCATAATTTAAGACGGTAATATAAATTGAAAACCCATCGTCCTTGATTGTGATAAATTAACACATCTTAGATGGTGTTTTCATTTCTAGTATAAAATAAGGGGAAAAGAGAGATGATGATGAATTATTCCATTATCAAAAAAACATTACATTACATTTAAGTTAATATATTTATCATAAAATTTTGATTAAAGGAGGTGAGGAAAGAAAAAAAAGAAAGGAACTCGAAATAAAAGAAAAGTTGAGATATCCCTTATAAAAATTCGGCAGCCAAACAACATCACCTAAAAATTTATAACTATTTTGATGAGATAAAAAGGGTATCTAATCACTCTTACATAATATGTAAAGTAATGGGAATATTTAATGACGTATCCCAACATAAGACAATTTAAATTAAAAAATTATAACATAATAAGATTGCTTGAAAAAGAGAGAGATTTTGAGATGAAAATTTGGCAGCATAACGGTTATGCAACATGGTTTTAGAAAACATTAAAAAGAGAGAGATAGTGGTCACCCATTCATAAAATAATCATAAAATAGAATCTGTGTAGAATAAAATGTAAATAATAACATGGTATGAAAACTTGAAATATATACCATATAAAAGAGAACTTGAAATAAAAGAAATAAAAAGAGGAATTTACCTCTTGAAGTAATCTTCTTTAAGAGCCTCTTTAGGGGAGAGGTATTCTTCTTTTTATGAAACCAAGGGATGATGGATGTGGGGGAGGATCTTGGGAAGATATTTGATCATAATTTATGCAAGGAAAAATTATTTATATAAGTGAAGAGAAGAGGGAGTGAGGGGGGTTTATAGTGGAGGAGAGGGGTGATTTGTGAATATTTTATTCATTATTTTATTATTTCCCTCAATAAAAACAATAGTGTTGATTCATGTGATCTATAATAGTAATAAGTGCATGTGAGTTCTAACCTATTGGTATTACATCATCCTTACATCACTTATGACCCAATAAATCATGTATTTAACATATATTGTAAATTATAGTATTTTACTATTCACCCAAAATTCAAGTATTTTAGAAAAATCCCAAAAATTTACCCCAACCATTATTTGATGCGTAGAATTCAAAAATGAAATCCATTTTTTGAAAAAAAATCTAAATATTTTTAATTTAATTTTTAAATAAAATTATAATTTATTCAAGAAAAACAACTTTTAAAATATAACTCGTTTTATAACACCTTGAAAAATTAATCAAGGTCCCATATAATTATCTTATAACCATAAAAAAATAAAATAAAAAATTATGATTAAATTTTATGAAAACAAATTTCCATTTTAAATTATTAAATTAATCATAAAATTGTAATTAAAATATTTATGACATACAAAAATACCAATACTTATACTATGATCATTTTTTCGCTTATAAGATGTCTAAATTGTATTTATACATTCATGGGTGAAGTTTCTATTTTTTGGACAATTTACTATTAATTAACATTCATTACTATTCATAAGGGTATGTTACTATTCATAAGGGTATGTTACTATTCACCAAAAATTAAGTTTGTCTTATCAGACTCTAAATATCTTACTAAACGCAACCGTGTATGTCAATTTTTTGAAATTAAAATTAAAAAAGTGGAAAAATTATGTTTACTGGCTAGGAAATAACAATGTGGTGTTTTGTAGAGACTTAGTGTTTCATGCATTCAATATTAAATCTATTTTTAAATTATTGGCGTGTTACATTATTCTCCCCTAAACAAAATTGCATCCTCGCAATTCAAAATTACAATTTGAAAGTTAATGGTTGATGCTAGAAAATTACCTCATGGGAAACCCACATCAGAAATACGATTAATAAAATATTCTCCTAAAAAGGGTTAAGGGAAATGAGGTGGTCGCCACAGAAATTAGGCTTTTGAATGGGGTGACATTAGTTGGAAGTAAAAACATGGACATGAAAGAAAAATATAACTATGAAGTTCTAATGGAACGCGATAGATAACATGTTCATATGAAAGTTGATTACTACAGAACTATAAACTACTATAAAAAATCATCGATATTATCAAAGATTGTGATAATGGGACTAAATTTTAGTTAATACTCTTTTCCTTATGTTGAGGTATTATTCCACTCAATTATGGTATAAATATAAATTTCTATTTACAAACTCATCCTTTGATTTCACGTTGAACTATCTATACTTTATCACTTAGCACAGGTTACGCCATTTGGTGAAGTAATACATTAACCTCTAAAATCTTGTACAAATATCAACTTAATATATTTCATAAATGGGTAAACATTCCCAAATACAATGATTCAACACTTTAGAATGAAGGTATTTTAATTTCCATGATAAACATATCATTAAACCTTAATCAATATGAAGCAGCTCTAAATTTTCACATTCCAAACATGTGAATAACTTCATCATGTATCCTCTTGAAATATGGTAATAACTTGAATTACCATAATAACCATATTGTAAACATGCATTCTTTTGTATTACTTATGTAAGATACATGATATTGTATATATTCCTTAAATCCAAAATTGTTGTAAACTCCATCGATGATAGCATAGACCACTTCTTGAAAATTCAATAATCAGTTACAAGGTAGTGAGTACTTATCTATATCAATAATTTCTTCATCATTATCTCAGCATTAGATATATATTAAGGGTTTTATTTACCTCAATCATGTGTTTTATAAATATTTTAACTTTCTATTGAAACACTTTTCCCTTGTACCATTCATCATACGACCACAAATCCTTAATGAAATAGTACTACAGTACAATCCTTATATATATCTCATAATTCTAATAACAAGAATATCATAACATAGTTCTTGAATCAAAAAAACGAATAAATTATTTATTCTACTTCAACCATAGTAACATTATAAGTTGTACCTTGATCCCTTTACTTTTTTAGAGCTGTATTTCCATGACGCTTGGAAAATTCATTTGTGTAGTACCCCATATCCTTACAGTTGAAGCATTAGATATAGGAAAATTCATTCCTTCTCTTGAAATTATGAGCATGATGGAATTTTTCTCCACACTTGAAGCAAACACCATTTACTCTTAAGAATATACCAAGGTGTTTCCTTCCATAATTATCACATGTGGGAAAATACGTATTTCCCTTCTTCCCTTTATCCATCTTTTCCCAAATTTTCCTCTTCTTCTCCTAATTCATTCTAAATCCAAAATACTTAGAAAAATATTTATCCTTCTTATTTATATATGATACTTTCTCCTCATATGATGAGAATTTTTGATATTTTATTTCCCTTAGAAAGACTTGCTTAAACCCATTGAATAAATGATCATTATTACTCTTTGAATTATGTGGTTTGTTGTGGTTCTCATTACTTTTAGTAGGCTCCATTTCTAAAAAATGTAATACACTAGATTATATTATAAATCATAATGTATAATATCAACTTATAAAAATACTTATCATAAATTGAAATCATATCCATAACTAATATCATAATCATAAACATGGTTTCGTTGAGGAAAAAGTTAAATTTAATTCATTCATAATTGTTTGTAAAGAAAATGTGAATTACCCCTAGCATATACACCGAGAGTGTCAAACTAGGTTCACATTAAGTCCTATTGTCGTGTACTAGGATACCCCGGGTCAAGCCTAAAACTCTTTTACAATGTTTTCACTCCTAGGTACATTTGTGCAAGAACCACGTCAACTTGTAGTATCCAGACATGGATGTATTTTCTAGAAAGATCCACATAATCTATTCCTTACCAAAACTTATAGTATGTTCTTGTATGTTTATCCTCAAAGACTATATTTGGGTTTTGATCCCTAATATACATTTTCTAAATCTATTTTTTGATTTTTCTAATAAACTTCATTTGATACCAATTGTAACGCCCCAACCCTAGCAGTCTGGAGCTGGTGCATTATTTTAATACATTGGCATGATTACAATGAATCAAATCCTGAAGGTCCGAGTAGTTAAGTATTTTTGTAAAACCAGATACATACATAAGTTCAACATTACATCTTGAAAATAAATACAACATATAATTTTTATTTGGAACATCCACCACTCTATGATTATCCTTGCAGGTCAATCATAAAAAAACTTCTTCATGTCCTGAGAAAATGAAACATAAGAAAGGGGTGACCTCAAATTCTCAATAAGGGTAAGAAATATAGAATAATATATCATAAACATAAACAATATTCATTGTGAATAATTGAAAGCACCTTCCTCTACAAATAATAATCTTGAACACATTATGGATTGAATATTAGCTGAGTAAATAATGCCATAATAAAACATAACCAGGGGTATTCTACTAGTCGAATAACAACATGAACTTTCAATTACTAGATTCATAATGAGGTAAATGCATATGAAGAAAATTATAAAAAATATCTTCAATGACTCATCCAAGACTTCTAAAAATGATTAATTTCTTGGTCAAACCCATATCTCAAAATGGGAAAAGCCTCAGCCAAGTCTACGTCTATTTGTTTCATGAGACCTATCGATGCATCTATGGGATATAGAGGGCCCCACCCATCACATAATAAATCCAATTAATTCCTCATATGAATATAGATAAACATAAACAAAATATTCATTCATATTGAAATTAAAATATGAAATGTAAATAACTTTCATCGAACAATAAACATAAACACTAACCATTTGGAGTAAATTGTTGAATGGTTTTAAGATAGAACTTCCATAGTAAAACTAATAATAAAACATTAAATAAAAAATTGTGTATGATATCATGGGATATAAACCTCAATTAATTACAAGATTAAACAAATGATTTTTGACATAGATGAAGATACTTTTAAATGAGACCATTGAAAAATCCTTGAGGAAGTAATCCTTAAACATTCCAAAGTGTCCCATACCACCTTGAAAAAATAAAATCATAATCCCTTATAATGTCATGTTAATAACTATACTCTTGATATGATATACCAAAGGTAAGTAAATACACCAAAATCAAGAAATAAGTGGCGAATAAGGCATTTATTTCATAAAATTTAAAGTGAGATGAGAAAAAATTCTTTTTTCTTTTAAAAGAAGAGTTCTTTTGAAAAATCATTTGTATTGTACATGAAATAATATTTTAAACATGTATATAACATAAAATAAAAGACTAGGACATTGAAATTATATTTTTAGGAAAAAATTATGTCCCACTGAAGTGAAATCATGTAAAAAAAGTTCTTAAGAATCTTTAGAAATAAAACATTTAAGAGCATTTTAAGGAAAGTATTAAAGAAAATTGTAAAGTGGAAAGGCACATTTGTTCTCATAAATTCATAAATTACCCAAGATAATTTTTCATGAAAAAATTAGTGGTTTTATAAGAATAATTATGGATTAAAAACTATTCTGGTGTATACTTGAAAATGGGTAAGAAATCGAGAAGTTCCCTTGAATCGGGTTTGTTTATCGGGATAAAATTTTGAATGATCCTTTTAAAACATGTAAATACCGATAAAATAACGAAGTATTATGGTTGGTAAAAATATATATAACATTCACACAAAATATATGTGGGTTAAATAATAATAAATAATAATTTCATTGAGGTAAGTAGAGAATAAGAGTAACCCTGATGAAAATAGAGGTTCGGGTATAAATCCCTTACCACTTTGTAATCAATCGGTTCGTATACCACAAGATTAATAATCTTAAAATGATAAATTTAATACCATTAAAATAAATATATTAGTGATATGATACATAAATGGGTAGTATAAATACACCATACACAAGTAATATTAGTGAATAATTAATGTCTCACAAAAATGGAAGTGATATGAGGAAACCCTTACCTTAAGTCTAATAGTGTTCTTCACTTGGTCTTAGTGTCCTCGATAACCAAATTAAATTAATTAATTATTATTTAAATAACCTATTATTTATTTAATATATTTATTATAGACTTATTAAGTTCATTTATTTCCTTCTTGAATGGTTTAAGAGGTTCAATTTCATTGTTCAGGAGGGTTTTCTTCCTTGGTTTTCATGATCGGTTTACTTATATTCATGTATGGATAAACATGTAGAATAAGAATGGTTTACAGAAATGAAGTTATGTTTTATTAGTGAAAATCCATAATATTACATAATTATAAAATTAATTTGGTTATTTGGAGTTAATATGTATCATTATATAAAACATTAATGATAATTATTTGGGTTAATTGGTGGTTTTTTATCACAACTAACTCATTTTGATTTAAAATTAATATCATGTGTAAAAAAGGATTCAATAACCTTAAATAAGTTAAAATAAATATATAAAAGTTTTTTGTAACCATAAAAATGGTTTCAGGACCATAATTGAAGATGTTAATATAAATTGAGAACTCGACGTCCTTGAATGTGATAAATTAACACATCTTGGATGGTGTTTTCATTTCTAGTATAAAATAAGGGGAAATGAGAGATGATGATGAATTATTCCATTATCACAACAAAATTACATTACATGTAAGTTACTATAGTTATCATAACATTTGGATGAAAGGAGATGAGCAAATAAAAATAAAATAAAGGAACTCGAAATAAAATAAAAGTTGAGAAATCCCTTATGAAAATTTGACAGCCTAACGACGTCACTTAAAAATTTAGAAAATTTTTTGATGAGAGAAAAAGGTTATATCATCACTATTACATAATATTTATAGTAAGGGGTATATTTAATGACATATCCCAAAATAATAAAATTTAAATTAAAAGATAATAACATAATAAGAGTGCTTGAAAAAAAGGGATATTTTGAGATGAAAATTCTGCAGCATAATGGCTATGCAACATGGTTTTAGAAAACATTAAAAAGAGAGGGGACTGGGGTCACCCATTCATAAAAGACTCATAAAATAGTATTTTGATGGAATAAAATTTAAATAATAACATGTTATGAAAACTTGAAATACATACCACATAAAAGATAACTTGAAATAAAAGAAATGAAAAGATGAATTTACCTCTTGAAGAAATCTTCCTTGAGAGCCTCTTGAGGGGAGAGGTTTTAGTATTTTTAGGATACCAAGGGATGATGTATATGGGGTAGTATATTGGGAGGATATTTGAGAATAATTTAGACAAGGAACAAGTCTTGAGAGCAGTGAAGATAAGAGGGAGTGAGGGGGGTTATATTGGAGGAGAGGGGTGATTTGTGAATATTTTATTCATTATTTTATTATTTCCTTCAAGAAAACCAATAGTGTTGATTAATGTGACCCATACTAGTAATAAGTTCATTTTATTTCGAACCAAGTGGTCTTACATCATCCTTACATCACATATGACCCAATAAATCATGTATTTAGTATTTATCGTAAATTATCGTATTTTACTATTCACCCAAAATTCAAGTATCTTAGAAAAATCCCAAAAATTCACCCCAACCATTTTTAGATGTTTATAATTAAAAAAATGAAATCTATTTTTTGAAAATAATTTTCTAAATATTTTTAATTTAATTTTTAAATAAAATTATAATTTATTCGAAAAAAACAACATTAAAACTATAACTCGTTTTATAACACCTTGAAATATTAATCAAGGTCCCATATAATTATTCTATGAACATAAGAAAATAAACTAACAATTTATTATTACATTTTATGAAAATAAATTTCCATTTTAAATTATTAAATTAATCATAAAATTATAATTAAAATATTTATAACATACAAAAATACCAATACTTATAATATGATCGTTTTTTCACTTATAAGATGTCTAAATTATATTTATACATTCATGGGTGAAGTTTCTATTTTTTTTTTGGACAATTTACTATTCATTACTATTAATTACTATTCATAAGGGTATGTTACTATTCATAAGGGTTTGTTACTATTCACCAAAAATTAAGTTTGTCTTATCAAACTCTAAAGACCTTACTAAACGCAACTGTGTATGTCAGAGTTTTGAAATTTAAATTACAAAAGTGGAAAAATTATGTTTAATGGATAAGTTATAACAAGGTGGTGTTTTTTAGTTACTTATTGTTTCATGCATTAAATATTAAATCTATTTTTAAATTCTTGGGGGTGTTATATTCTGTATATGTCCCAATAGATTCATCTTCCTTTTTCTCTAATCTGAGGAGCTCCTTCCCCATCTTAAGGTGAAGAGTTCAGGGAAAATAATTATTGAAAAATATTTTCTTGAATCCTTACCAATACATGGAATAAATTTCCTCCTTATACATTATTTTTTTGATCAGTTTCCACCAAATATCATCTTTCTCATTAAAATGATAAACCACGAGTATGACTTTCTCTTCTTTTAAGATTTAAAGGACAGAAAATATCTTCTTAATGGAATTAATCCATTGTTCTATGATGATGTGATCATTAGATCCACTAAAGATAGGAGGCCTTTTTCACATAAATTATTCGACCAAAACATTCCATTTCTTAGAAGAATTATGGATTTCTACACGATTCAAGTTGTTATTCATTAATTGATTGAGTTTATATAGTATTATAATGATGTTTTGGGATCCCGTTCCCATAATTTTTTTAATCTCATTAGGGAAATCATCACATTTCCTATCACATTGATTGTTGGCATGAGTTCTCTTATTTACTGCAATTAATTTAAAAGATAAATAAATAAAATTTGGGGGCTTGAATACTTAGATAATGAGAATATAAAAAGGAAACTATGAACATATAAGGATAAATTTATAAATGGAAATTATAACCTAATTTGTGATTCTCTATGTTTTAATCTAGGTTATAAATGGTGATAGAATTATCCCAAGAGTTCTTGATAATGTTTCTTGTCCTAATATCCAAAAATAACTAGACTAGGCTCTGATACCAACTATAGATGCCCTAACCTTTTACACATATTATTACTTGACTTTGTGCATAATTATCTATCAAATATAAACCAAGGATCATAAAGTCTAGTGTATTTGGATGATTAGGTACATAAAATTAAAAACAAGGAACTAGAATAAAATATATCTTTACTAATCTTACATGATGAGCTTCTAACTTCATTTGAGCTCTTACATCTTCATAGGATAACCTGGGGGATACATAGACAAAAGGGATAAGCTAAAAATCACAGTAATGTAATAAACATGGGAATGGATCATAGCACATGAGTTAGAGGGGCATAACATAATAATATAAAATTCATGGATAATGAGTAAAAATAAAAAATCATAAAATATATTACATGGAATCACATTATCATGTAAATATTATAATGTTGCAGCAAAATATGACATGACATAAACATAAGTCAAAGCTAACTACTAAGAGTACATCACATGGTGGACAAAGTCCCATAATGTATTAGGTTTACTTCATAACCATATACACAAAATTTCATGAGACTAAACATTCCCCAATGGATTGGAGCATTGTCTGGGTGCACCCATCATAACATGTTCATGAATATGTGTTCTACATAAAGAATCAAACATAATTTATAAACAGAAGGGTTTCCCATGGAAACAAATGGGTATCGTAATCATGTCATAAGGCATAACCAAAGGCTGTAACATAATGTAATCCAGGAAGGAAGGGATTAAATAATTTCTGTAAAATCATTAAAATAATAATATATCATTAATAATGATGTCCATCTGAAGTTAATACATGAAAAATATTTTTATTAAACTTTAGAAATGTGCCACTTTTGTGCAGTTTAAGGGAAAATATAAAAGAGATTTTAAAGAGGAAAAAGTCATAACCAAAGGGTGTATCATGAAAAAGAGTGTTATTTTTTAGGACTAAAATAGTATTTAATGATAAAATGATAGATTTTATAAAATAATTATGTCTTAAAATATTTTATGGAGTGTACTTGTATATGGGTAAGAAACGGGGAAGTTCCCTTTAATCGGGCTTGCTTATCGGGAGGAATTGAGAAGAGAAACTTTTAAAACATGTAATTACCCATAAAAGAAATATGAATTGAGATAAATACAATTTTTTTGTATGTAAACACATAATATAGGATAATTATATAATAATAATGAAGAAATAAATTGGGAAAAGAAATAGAAAGCGAAACCCAAATGTAATTTTGAGGTTCGGAGAGATCCCTTAACTTATGTACATATGCGCTCTACACTTGCACTTAATGTCTAGGATAATAAAATTAGATAAATTAATTAATTAATTAAGAAAATATTATATAATTATATGATTTATTAAAAAAATTATTAAGTTCATTTATGACCATCTCAAAGAGTTATAGAGTTCAATTTTATTGTTCTGGGAGCATTCGTTTTCATGATTTCATGGTTGGTTTACTTGTAAATAATTATGGAAGTTCTTTTCAAATTGGAATATTTATCCAAAAGTGAAATTATAAGGTATTAGTTCACTTAAATAATTTTAAATGCTCCCATATATCATTTTTTTATCTAGGAGGACGATTCATTAGATATAACACTAATGATAAATGTTTAGTTCATTTTAGTGTTTTTTCGACCATCACTAAATATTTTCATTTTATTTAATATTATGTAAATATATTAGTTCTAAAACATGAAAAAAGATATAATATTCATATTAAAATCTATTTTAACCATAATAATTCTTTTATGGTTATCCTTGAAGGTGTTAATGTAAAACCAAAACTCATTGTCCACGAAGGCGGTGAACCAACATATCACGGACGATGTTTTCATTTTTTAAAATAAAAAAGAGACAAGAAGTGAAATAATGGTGGATATTGAATTAAAATAATAAAATCCAAGTATATATATATATTATACTGTATTTATCATGCTTCCTTGGATAGGGGAGGTGAGGAGAGGAGAAGAAAATAAAATAAATTAAAAGAGAAGGGTTGAGGATTTTACCTCTTGAATGTCGAATCATTGAGGACCTCCTTAAGGAACATGGGTTTGATCTTTTTTTGATATTAGAAGATCTTGGGCATGGTTAAGAGGCTTGGGAAGAGAATTTGGTAGAATATTGATAGGATACAAGTCTTATAAGGTGTGAGGAGAAGGGGTTGTGAGGGTGGTATTTATACATAGAGGAGTTGGGTGTTTTGGATTATTTTATTCATTTTTTTTATTATTTTGGCTCATGACTATCAATAGTTTTTATTCCTATGACTAAATATAGTAAATATTTCATGGTATTCTGAACTGATGGTTTATTACATCATCCATATAATATCCATGAATAAAAAATTCATGTATTTGTTAAATACTGTAAATTACATCAATTCACTATTAACCAAAAATTCAACTATTTTTTAGAAATTAAAAAAAAATACCATAATAATTTTTCAACCTATATATTTGAAAAGTATAATTAATTTTATGAAAATAATTTTCTAAATATGATAAATTTAATTTTTCAATAAAATCATCATTTATTTGAAAAATGTCAATTTTAATATTAAAATCGATCTTATGACCCATTGAAATTTTAATTAAGGTCTTATAAAATTATATTATAATTATAATACAAAAAATTATTAATTTTGTTGATCTCTTTTTTGAAAATAATTTTTTAAAAATAATTTTTTTAATTATAAAATTGTAAATAAATATTTATGTGTTACAAAAATACCAACACTTAATTTATCATTTTAAAAAAATTTATTTACTTATACCATAATATGATTTTATTATATTTTCATTTATAAGAAACCTAAATTTTATTTATAATTTCATAGGCAATGCTATTATTCTAACAAACAAATTACTATTCCTAATGGTAAGATTACTATTCTGGCGGTCATGTTACTATTACAACGGTATAGGTTCCTTAATTTATTTAAATACCACTTATTTCACTCATTCTCCATTAACATATATTTTATCTAATGTTTATATAAACTTTCATCTTTAAAATGAATATTATATTATTAAAATTTACTTTTTACAACTTTTTTCATGAGCGCGATCATTCTAATGGATTGATCATCTCAAAATTTTCCGATTCTCATTATCTTGTTTTTCTATTTGTTTTCCTTCTATAATTTTTAGAATTCTTATTGGATTATTTTATGGATAATGTATTATTCTTCATTTATGTGAATAATTTTTTTATTGGATTTTCTATGTGATATATGTGTTTTATGACTTAATAAGGGAAATTTCATTGATAAAATGTTGGTTCATAACACCTAATTTAACTAAGTAATGAAAATCAAGGATGTGTTCATAGATTTCTCATTCAGAAGTTATCTTAATAATAAATTCCTCTCATCTTAGTGGTTGTTTCAATTTTCTTAGGGTGTGGAAGTAGATGTATTATAGTATTATAATTTAATGAATTTTAATTAATAAGGATAATTACTAATAGACAGTTGAAGTGATAGAGTTTGATCTATTGAACCTCCTAAAAATATTTTCTAAAAAAATATTCTCATTGAATACTTATTCTTGTTCTATAAAATAAAACAAATCCCATATCCTTGTTAGACTATGATTTTTTTCCTTTCTTTATAATACTTATGATAATGTTTTTTAAATATTACCTCCTCGATAGAATGACCTTATTCAGCCACTCTGATGTAACTAAGAACTAAAAACTACACATCATTTTAGAGTTCCCAAGAAAACCCTATTCAAATTATTTCATGTTCTTTAATTTACAATGGATTTAAGATAAAATCCTTGGTATTTTAAAATATTTTTTATTAAAGAAAGAATTTATAACTATATAAAAATTTCATATTTATGTACAGACTTTACATGAAAAAAATATCACATATTTTATTTTATTTAAAACTTTTATAAAATCATCAAAAACTCCTTTTGGAATGGTCTAGATAAATTTTCCATGTCAGGAATTTTACTATAAAAAATATTTTTTTTCATTTTTTAATAATTTATATATCAATATAAACACTTTTAAATTTCACTGTGTTATAATTTATAAATACTTTATAAATTATTCACCATGTAAATCCACATTAAAAAACAATCATATCTATCAAAATGATTTTTTTTATTTAAATCCAACCAATTTCTTCACTAATATTCTAGGAATTTCCTAGTGAAGGTTTCTGATAATTTTAAAAGAATATCTAATTTTATTTAAAATTATAGACATCGTAGATTGTTAACACAACATAATTCATGTCGTATCGGGTATAATCTATTCGATCTTACCTATTTTATTTTGAGTAAGTTGTTTCCAGAAAATAAGTCATTTTTTGTAGACAATGGTGTTGTGGATTCATCTATGTAGTAGTGGTCTTATTTAATCAGATTTCAGACAAATCATGAATTTTTCAAAATCCCTTTTTCCTAGCCAATTCATTTTTAACAAACTACAACATGGAAAAAATTTATATGTCGTTTTGGTCTTATAGATTCGCATTCTATATGAACCATTAGAATTTTTTGTTACATCCATATTATTTTATGAAATGAAATGTTAACTTATATTATATCATGGTTTATTCTTGTGTTGAAGTGATATCATGACATAATAAACCACTAAACATTGAATGAAGATATTCAAATGATGATCTATTTTTTTAAATAATTGTGTCCATTTGTCATGAATTATGGAATAGTCTTATAACTTTTATATGACTAAACTCATTTTCATGGCGGTGTATATTGTGGTCTGGAAAAATAATAACCAAAAAAGGTGTTTTGAATTGAACAATTTACCGAACATGGAGGTATTATTTTTATAATTTTTTATCTATTTTAATATTAAATCTAATCATGATATAACATGGATCTAACATCATAAAAGGTTTTTTAGAGAATAAAAATTATCCATACACAATTTTAAACATTAATCAAAATATATAAGTCCATGATATTTATTTATTGATTTTGTAATAAATAAAATAGGATAAAGAAAAAAAATGAATTTACCTTTAATGGTATAGACTATCCAAGAACTACCCTATGATATTGATTATGATTTATGAGAATAATCAAACAGACTCTTTCCCCCAAGTTTATCCACAGGATGTGTGAATCTCCCAACACTTTGGAAGTATTTCCTTCAAGCCACAATCTGGTATAACATTCAGTTTAAAGGATTTAAGCAGTGAGAACTAAACTGATATTCATTTAGAGGGGTTTCTATTATATGAATTACTCATACATCCACAGTCCAAGAGATATATTTTATAGGAATTCCAAGGATATTCTAAATGTCCATCAATTTATGAGGAAACATTTTATAACCATCTTAGGAGTTTCAATATTTGTAACACATGATACTTCATTTTTTTATTAATTTTTTAACATTTAAATAATAAACATGGATATTTAAGCTTCTCATATTTATCATCATATGATAATAAAACTAATTTATGATATTTAGAGTAGAAGATGAAAGAAAATCCAATAGATATATTATATCACAGTAACTATCACACACACCACAAAGACAGGGTGAAATTCAACATGCCTTGGTGTATCCCAACATAGACCAAGATGTGGTCTAAACTACCACTCTATGGGATGGCTTTATTGCATAGTTATATCATGAATTATTTGGCCCAATATTCCCTCAGATTTTCAAAAAATAGTTTCTTAAAGGAACTAGCCTGAAATTCCTTCCCAGACAACCTTCCATGTTGATCTATTTGGAAAAATACATCCCACCAATTCTTGGATGGTCCATGAAGAATATTTTTAGAGATATCCACACTCTACTATTATGATGACATGTTCTGGTCAATGATAACCTGCATAGTCTAGATCTACAACTCAATATCCTATAGTACAACCTCTCTAATAAAGAGTGGTAGATTCTATATCTAGAAATATCTAATCAAGTCCAACATGGAAGGAAAATATCTTGACACCCCATATCCCATAGACTAAAAGTACTAAAGTAAAATATTATATAAATTTTGATTGATAGGAGGTATCAAAAGAAGTAGTGAGTTCATGCACTACAACCGATGGTGCATGTTCATCCCCACCATCGTGAAATTCTAATAGAGGGCATAAAAATAGATTTTTTCTATAATACCAAATTTTTAAATAAAAACATATGTATCAAAATTATTTATATAATAATTAAGTCAAGATGGTAATAGGTATCACACTCTTCTATTCCATGCAGACACACTATACATTATAAGGATATCACATACCTAGGATTTATTTTGGCCCAACCTATGAACTCTTAATGGTTGATAAAAGTATTATTAGGATCCATATAACCAACAATCAAATAAAAAACATAATAGAAGCATAAACTTATTCAATCAAAATGTCACTAAAAATTTATATGGGAAAGTGATATATATGTTTTTTATTAACACATTAAATAATTAAACCCCTCTTTATATCAATTATACCAGTCAAATACAAGAAAAAAAATATTATTTGA
Source organism: Viscum album (assembly GCA_963277665.1). Taxonomy (NCBI): domain Eukaryota; kingdom Viridiplantae; phylum Streptophyta; class Magnoliopsida; order Santalales; family Viscaceae; genus Viscum; species Viscum album. The sequence continues at coordinate 728,357,341 of OY728167.1, read as the reverse complement.
TTCATATATTCTAAATATGATGAATGAAATAATCCCCTTTCAACCTAGGGCCTAGACTAAATCAATAAAATATAAATCATAAATCATATTATTTGTTAGTAACCAAAACATAGTACTTAAATACCATTAATTACAATCCTATCCTTGGTAAAATAGACTTTACATACATAATGGTTAGTTACACCAGAGCATATATTCTATTCATATTTTCAAAACATCGCATCTCTGGATACCATGAAAAAATAGTAAAATAAATTAAAACAAGGAAATGATACTACTTTGTAACATCCCATAACATTCTACCATAACAAATTAAATTCCATGTTTCACTAAAAGACCTCAATAACACCTCCCCATACACTAGAGGCTACCTATCATGACCCCATCCCCACAAGGTGTACCCCTCATGGTTCGGAAATGTGAGAAGGAAGATAGTGACCCCTGATTCCCACCCCCAGTAGGCCCCAGGTCGGCGACTAGCACCGAGGGTACAGTAAACACACAAATGGGAGGCATTACCCTCTAAGAGAACACATAAAAAAGCAAGAGATAATATAGACACCGACCAACTCTAAGAAAACTAAAATAAAAAATAAAACCCAAGTACATATATGTAATGTCATGAAAGAACTACTAAAACTGAAAGGGAAAACTGCATGTACCAAAAAAAGTAAAAACAGGAGCGACCATGAATCCTAGACAACTCCTGCAACCCCAAGCTAGTAGTAACCTTACATATCTCTAACTTTCTCCAAGTGACCTAAAAAATAGTTTATATATATACATAGGGTCATTATAATAGTATACTTCGTAGGATCCTCCCCAAATCCTCTCGTGAAAAAGTAAATAAATCATGCTAAAGCACAGTGAACAACAAGTGAAACTAACTCATCACCAAAATAGGAATACTAAGTTCCCAGACTCATCATGGATACTCTCACCAAGTATCGCATAAAATATTATATAATATAATAAATAATATCAATGTTACCCCACTACCACTTCCCCGCTAGTTTTTTTCTTTTCCCCAACGTCGCACGTCCTAAGTATCTCTCTCCAAAAAGGCTTTCCTGCATACACCTGGGTGAAGCACCACAACATGCACCTCATAAAACACAACCACCATGTACATGTAACCAAAGTAACCAGGTAGTTTCTAGGAGCCACCACATCTCGGATAACATGTATCATATGTTAGGAATTATACCTCAAGCCATTACATCCCATACACCGAGTAATGATCCTCAATCCATCACAGCCTATTCACATTACACCTATAGTAGTTCATAGAAAACTATATCCAGAATATATGTGTGTGAATAACTACAAGCCATTATAGACCTCTACACACATATATAGGGAAACTAACCTTTGTGCCTACCAACACAAGTAACTACCAAGAGAAGAGAGTGGGGCCAAAGGGGGTAGTTATCTATCCATCCTCCCACCAGAATTTTGGGGAAACCACACCCCCCATGGCTCAGAATCCCCAGGGGGTCAGTTTTCCTAACTTACGGGGTGGAGTAGCATATAGAAACACAAAAAGTATAGAATATACTATATCTCACAACCACACTATGATCATAACCTAGTATTAGACTCAAATCCAGCTAATATCTCTCAGACTCTCGGCTGCCACTGCTAAGACTAGGTATCATATAAGCACACAACCATTTAAATAGATTTATTATATTACTTATTTCTCTTTTTATAATTTTCACTTTACGTTAACTAATTATTTAAATATTAATTAACATTTATTAATTCTTCATTACATTTTAAGAGGCATCACACCAAAGTTTCATGCCCTCCACGCATAACCAAAACAAGTCCAAAGCTTCTCAGAAATATTACCTTAGCATTGAATCCTAGAAAGCTCCAACCCCATGGTTTAACATCATTTATTCATTCATTTATTAAAAACATTATTACATTCCCATATTAATAGGAATTCTAGATAAACATTCCAAGCTACCAAACATAAGGGGCTCAAAATGGTGTGTAGATGAACTACCCATCGAGTATTTCCCACCTATAGTAAGAGCATAGACCCATCCTCCTTTGAGAAGCTAAACACAGAAAGCATGTGGAATACCCTACGGGTCTTCACCCCTTTTGGAAGGAGGGTAGGTAAGACCAGCTGCCTCAACCAATGGGAAAAGTAAAGCAGATAAACAACCAACAAGATTCATCAAGCATCCAAAATTCACATCCAACCTATTTCATCATCTCTGGTGTCCTCCCTGACACCCACAAGGATAAATCAGAGCATCTTTCCACTCTAAGAATCAACTGTTTCCACAACCAATGGGCCTCCCTACCCCCACATATCACAACAACCATCCAGGATCACATAACAACACAAGTAGTAGGAAAAAAACATCATATCAATTGGGATATTGGACCTTAAACAAGTCATCCATCGTTCATACATAATGGGAACTCAGGTCTCCAAATCACAAGGCACTCTGCCTTACAAGCAAGACGGTAACTCAGAACCCTACCAAAAATTATCTTTTATCAAATAGCTGGTTCTTTAATACATCTGTAATTAACCTATTTATTACTTTTAGGCTCCAACTACAGGCAATCGAAATAGTAATATATCAAAAATTAAATAAATAGTTAATTGACATGCCTTTAATTCATTAATAACAAGAATCAACATGCCTCTGGCTCATCAATTAATTCAATTAAACATGCTTTCTACAACAACAACCAGATTCATTTACATGCCTCTTTATCTTTGGCCAATGAATTTAAAATTAATTCTGGATTTATGTTATTTACCAATTTCCATCAAGAACGACATGATAAACAAGGCAACTATAGATATAACACAATCTAGAAAAACAATATGTAATAACATACGATTGATATCAATTTATTTATCTGGTTCAAATATTTTTTATGTCAATTCCATTATGATCTAGTGGGATAAAACATGCTAAATCAACAGTTGCATGTAAAATAATAGAGAATCCATGAATCCCCTACCTCAAAATTTTCTTGACATTCTTTACATGAGAACGATCCACGCAACAGATCATGATCGCCTCCCCCATGAAAACTGCATCCACCTGAGGATACTGCAACACGACAGCACCAACTAACACCCAAGAAAAAACTATTAGAAACATGGAGATCACATTCCATAACATGGAAAGGAGAAACATAAGGAGAGGAACCCAGAAGAATGGCAGTAGATCATACCTTATATCAATGACTGATCAATACTGCTTGGTTGCACCAAAACAGGGGGTGCACTTGCAGCAAGAAGAACTTCAAGGGGAACTAATCCAAGGAGTAAATTTTGATCACATGAATTCTATATAAAGAAGGAAAGGTTCGAGTGTCTCATACCAGGGAACAAGAAGTTAGAACAAGGGAGGAAGATAACTCATCCCTTTATAAGATTTAACAGAGTAGCAGTTTAAGATACGCTGGATTTTCCATTAAAAGAAGATTTCATTAAACCACGCGGTTTGACCAAGCAAAGGCATCCTGAGCCTTAGGAAAATTAAGATAGGAGTTATGGGATTTGAATAATTCATAAATACCTTAAAACAAAGCCTTGAATGCATTTTTCATCAAAGAATCCATCAAATGGGGCGAACTGGAAAATCTAGAAAAATCTAGAAATTTGAAAAAGGAAATGAAACAATTCTGAAAACACTATTCACAAATGACTCACCAACACCGATAGTACATATAACTCACCAACTCCAATAGTAAAAATGAATCACTGACATCGATACTACAAATGACTCACTGATGCTGACAGTAAAAATGACTCATTGATGTTGATAATCCAAATGACTCGCCAACGCCGATAGTACAAATGACTCACTGGTGCTAATAGTAAAAATGAATCATCGACGCCGATAGTAAAAATGAATCACTGATGTCGAAAGTACAAATGACTCACCGAAACTGACATTACAAATGACTCACCAATGCTTAAAATACAGATGACTCGCCGATGCTGATGGAAAAAATGACTCACTAATGCTGACAGTACAAATCACTCACTAACGCCGACTCTACAAATGACTCACCAACGCTGACAGTACAAATGACTCACTGAAGACATTGTTCACATCTGTCTCACCAATGACACTATTCAAAAAATTGGAGACACTATTCATAGAACTGAAAAATTTGAAAAATTGTTGGGGATAAGTCACTTTGACCTCCAAGAACACCTAAGACACTAGATTTCAGCAAAGGGGTGCACCAGAGAGGTCCGGGCCATTACATCAGATACCTCTCAAACATTCTTGTCCTCGATAATTCAAAACCAACCTAAAAGTAAAAAAAGGGTCCTAACAACCACCCTTTGAGATACCTCTCAAAATAGATAAATAAATAAAATCCAAAAAGGAAATCCATCTAATAAAAATGAAAGGTATCCAATAAAAAAACATCATTACATGAAAAGATTTAAACATCAAACAACTCAGGGTACTGAGCACATATTTGTGACTCACATTCCCATGTACTATCCACCACGCTAGTGTGTCACCACAAGACATGAACCAAGGGAATAAAATGTTTGCGCAACACCTTCTCCGTGAAGTCCTGGATCTCCACAGGCCACTCCTAGAAGGTTGCATCATCGTCAACATTGATCTCTCCCCAATAGATGATGTGAGAGTCATCATGAAATTAATGACAGAGTTATGACACATGAAAAACATCGTGTATCCAGATCATATGTGGGCGAGGTGCTACTTGATATACCACAACTCCAACACAAGCCAACACATCAAAAGGCCCAATGAACTGGGGAGACAGCTTACTCCCACAAACAAACCTTCAATTCCCACGATGAGGAGTCACCTTCAAAAACACATGATCCCCAACATCAAGCTCTAGTGGTCTGCTCCTTTGATCAGCATAAGATTTCTGATGATCCTACACTTCCTTCATCCTCTCATGAATCACCTGAACTATCTCTATCATATTCTGCACTAGTTCTGGTTTGAGAATTGATGACTCTCAAACCCCAGTCCAGCACAACAGATAATGGAAAGGTCAGCCATACAAGGCTTCAAATGTCTCCATACCGATGGTGGAGTGAAAAATATTTTTGTAAGAAAACTCCACCAAGGGTAAGAGCCTTATCCACGAACCTCCAAAATCTAGGTCACAAGAGCGCAACATGTCTTCAAGAGTCTGGATGGTCTGCTCTCTCGGACCGTCCGTCTACGGATGAAAATTAGTGCAAAGGAATAACTGGGAACTGAAATCATGATGGATACCTCTCCACACCCTAGAGTTAAAATGATGATCTCAATCGGAAATGATCATCCCTAGGACTCTGTGGAGTCTCACCACCTTTTATAGATACTACCTTGACAAAACCTCCATTGAGCTCAACTCCTTCATCACTATGAAGTGTGATGATTTCGTTAAATGATCCAATACCACCCAAATAGAATCATGCGATTCCTGACCTCGAGGTAAACCAGTAACAAATTCCATTGATAAATCCTCCCAATTCCACTGAGGAGAATCCAATGGTTGGAGAAAACCACTGGGGACACAGTTCTTGGCCTTCACCTTCTGGCAGACCAAACATCAAGGCACAAACTCTGCAACTGTACGCTTCAAATCAAGCCACCAAAACTAACTCCTCAAGGCTTGGTACATATTTTTCATGATAGGATGAATTGATAAAGGTGGACTATGGAACTCTCTGAGAACCGTCTCATGCATTTCCAAAGGAACAAAAAGACTTCCATGATACAACACTCGGTGTTATTAATCCTCAGACCAACCATCAGGGGCCTCACCACAAACAACTCGATCTCTCTAGACCTCCACCTATAGATCCCCCAACTGGGGATATTCTACCTATTGCGCCTAAGATGACTGAACCATCATCTCAAAAAGATAACCTTTTCCCCCAACTTCCCACATATTCAGATGTAATGCTGAAAGTTCTTCCATTACCCTCTAGGAATCACCAGATTCACACACTGCATCATTGCATGACTTCCTACTCATCACATCAGCTACAAAATTCTTATTTCTATGTATATATGAGATTTCAAATATGTATTCCTGTAAGAACTCCATCCACTGACTATTATACAAGTTTAAGTCATGCTAGGAGAAAACATACATCAGGCTCTTATGATCGGTGAAAACCACAAAGCGATCACCAATGAGGTAATGTATCCACAAATTCAGAGCAAACACCACTTCCACTAAGTCAAGATCATGGGTGTCATAGTTACATTCATGGGGACACAACTACTTGAGACCCATAATAAATGACCGATATCAGCTGCATCAGAACACAACCTAACACCAGATGCAAGGAATCATAGAAAACATCAAACTGAACTCCCTCTACTAGCATACAAAGAACTGGAGTACTTACCAACTTATCAATTAGATACTAAAAATATTTCTAACATAGATCAGTCCACATGAATCCATGATCCTTCCTAGTAAATACTGTTAGAGGAGTCACAAACCAAGATGAATCAGCTACGAACCTCCTATAGTAGCCTGTGATACCAAGGAAACTTCGTACCTCTGCCAATGTCTCTGGTGATTCCCAAGAAACAACTACTTCTATCTTTGACAGATCCATAGATACTCCCTATTGGTACACCACATGCCCCAAAAAATGAACTTCTAAAGCCCAAGACTCACAATTCTAAAACTTCCCAAATATATGATGTTGACGAAGAACTCCCAAAAAGGCATGAAGATGCTTTGCATTCTTCTCCTCAAACGTGGAGTACACAAGGATTTCATCGATAAAAACCACCAAGAACTTATCTAGGAACTCACGGAACACCGTGTTCATCAATCCCATGAACCCATATGGAACATTCATCACACTGAACAACATTACAAAAAAATAATAATGACCATGACGACAACGGAAAGCAGTATTTGGGATATCCTTATCCTTCACATGCATCTGATGATATCATGACCGTAATTCAATCTTTAAGAACCAATTTTCACCCTTCATTTGATCAAATAAATCATCAATCTATGGAAGAGGATAGTGATTATTCATTGTCACTTTGTTTAAGTGACGATAATAGAAACACAACTGAAAACTGCCATCATCCTTCTTCATGAAAAAAACCGGTTCACCCCATGGTGACACACTCGGCCGAACAAAACCACACTGTAAAAGAATATAGAGATATATACAAATATCTCGTAACTCGGAAGGGGTCATCCTATATGGAGACATGGAGATAGGAGACTCTCATGGTTGTAGCTCGATCCCAAACTTGATCTCTCATCAAGGGGGTAATGCTACAAACACTTTTGGAAAGACATCAAGGTACTCTTCTACAACCCTAGGAAATTCCAACCAATGAACATCTTAAGAACTTAGCATCAACTCAGGTATTAAGTATGAAAAGGATGTAACATGCATATGACCCATCCAAGGGCCTTTCTCACCAACAAACACTAATGGCACTCCATCAGCAACGAAGAACACCACCTGCCTCCTGAAGAAATCTATGATATTATGCACCGAATACAACCAATACATGATGAGGATGAAATAATATGGTTTCCGTAAACATAAGAAATCTCCCCAAGAGCGGTGTTTCCCCATCACTAGCTCACAGTCTCTACATACTTTAAACAAGTCATATCGACCTCCAACTGGCGTAGTCAACACCAAGGTCACTGGAAGCATCTCTACCTCAAGTCCCAATGAATGAAAAAGGGAAGGTTATGTGAAGGAGTGAGTTGCTCTTGAATCAAACAAGGAATACACCCAAGTATAAAACAAGAAAAGGGTACCTCAAATGACATCTGGATCGCCTGGCACTAGCAACCCTAAAGCATGAATTTGACCAAAACCTACTTCACGGCCTCTATGACCCTGATGAAGACCAACACCACGTCCACACTCTACTATCTAAGGATGGGGAGAATCATAGGGTTGTCCTTTGCCTGCCCCATCTTCTATATGCTGATCTAAAGATGGTGCAACCTACTATATACACCTAGTTCTCAATCTGAGAACGGATCAAGCTGAAGTCTATGTAATCCTCCTCTAACTAGTCTTTTGTGACTGCATCTGAAATGAAGCCCTCATAATTCTAAAGACTTGGGCATAGAAACTCTCGGAGTGTCCTCCTACAAGTTTCATTATCATCAACCTATACCCTATGGCGATCTGATGGCACATACTTCTGGACATCTTCTGTGTGAACCTGATGAGGATGTCGACCTATAGCCATACCTTCCAAATAAAAAAAAGTTAGAGATCCTAAACCTAGAATATGGAATACTCAACATAAATTAATTAATCTTTTTATTTTATTCATTTTAGGTTAACCTACCCCAAGTTATACCCATTCAAACATAGGCACAAAGAAGAATGATGCATGATCCTTTCCTAGGCCTCTACCCTACAACCAGTATCACCTTGTTTAGTAGCCACTGTAAACTTAAAGGTCTGTGCATCTGATCAAAAGGGGCCCTAAACTCATATGACTCAGTCAGTATCCAATGTTAACATCACTGTCTAAACTTAACTAACATTGTTTCCCTACCAACCCATGCAACCTAACATGTGACTAACACCAAACTCCATTCTATCCCTCAACCTTTCCTTTTGATTCCAATTTGTCACAACCCCCTCCCCACAAGGTGTGCCCCTCCTGGGCCGGCAATGTGAGAAGGAAGATAGTGACCCTTGAGTCACACATCCATTAGGCCCTGAGTTGTCAACTAGAACCAAGGGTACAATAAACACACAAATGGGAGTAATTACTCTCTAAAAGAACACATGCGAAAGATAGAGATAAGTCAAACACCAACCAACTCCACGAAAAATAGAAATATCAATGAAAACCCCAATTACACATATGTAATGTCATGAAAGAACTACTACAACTAAAATGGAAAACTACAAGTACCAAAAGAAAGTAAAAACAGTAGTGACCACGAAGCTCAAACAACTCCTACAACCCCAAGCTAGTAGTAACCAGCCTGATCTCTGACCTACTCCAAGTGACCTGAAAACAGTTTATATATATACATAGGGTGAGTATAATATTATAATCAGTATGACCCTCCCCGGAGCCTCTCATGCAAAAGTAAAGAAATCATGATAAAGTACAGTGAACAAAAATTGAAACTAACTCGTCACCAAAATAGGTATACTAAGTTACCATCATCACCATGGATACTCTCTCCAAGTATCCTATACAAGAGTATATAATATAATAAATAATATCAAGGATACCCCACTACCACTTCCCCACTAGTTTTCCACTTTTCCCCAACGTTGCGCATCCTAAGCATCTCTCTCCAAAAAGGCTTGCCCGCAGACACCTGGGTGAAGCACCACAATATGTACCTCATGCAACACAGTCAACATGTCCACATAACCAAAGTAACTAGGTAGTTTCTGGGAGCCACCACAGCTCGGATACCGTGTATCATAACTCGGGCATTGTACCTCAAGCCATTACAGCCCATACGCTGAGTAAGGATTCTCAAGCCATCACAACCTATACATTTTACACCTGTAGTAGTCCATAGGAAAATATATCCAGAATATATGTGTGTGAATAACCACAATCCATTACATCCCTCTACACACATATAAGGGGAAACTAACCGTTGTGTCTACCAGCACAAGTAACTACCAAGAGAAGAGAGTGGTTCCAAAGGGGGTAGTAATCCATCCATCCTCTGACCGAAATGTTGTGTAAAACACCCCCTAGGGATTAGAATCCTCAGGGTGTCAGTTTTCCTAACTAACGGGGTGGAGTAGAAAATAGAAACAAAAAAATACACAATATACTATATCTCACAACCACACTATGGGAATAACCTGGTCTTATAGTCAAATGCAACTAATGTCTCTCAGACTCCCAGCTGCCACTACTAAGACTAGGTATCCTATAATCACATAAACATTTAAATATATTTATTATATTACTTCATTCCCTTTTTATCATTTTCACTTTATGTTAATTAATTCTTTAAACATTAATTAACTGTTATTAATTCCGCATTACATTTCAATAGGCATCACACCAAAGTTTCATGCCCTCTAGGCATAACCAAACCAAGTCCACATCTTCTGAGAAATATTACCTCAACATTGCATCCCAGTAAGCCCCAACCTCAGGGGTTAACATCTTTTATTCAATCATTTATTAATAATAATATTACTTTCCCATATTCCCAGACATTCTAGAAAAACATTCCAAGATACCAAGAACAAGGGGCTCAACATGGTGAGTAGATAAACTACCAATCGAGTCTTTTCCACCTATAGCAATAGCATAGACCCATCCTCCCTCGAGAATCTAAATAGGGAAATCACATGGAATACCCTGCACGTCTTCTCCCATTTTGGAAGGAGAGTAAGCAAGACCAGCTGCCTTAAGCAGTGGGGTAATTAAAGCAGATAAACAACCAACAAGATTCATCAAGCATCCAACATTTACATCCAACTCATTTCATCATCTCTGGTGTCCTCCCCGACACCCACATGCATAAACTGATGCATATTTCCACTCTAGGCATCAACTGTTGCCACAACTAATGGGCCTCCCTGCCCCCACATATCACAAAAAACATCCAAGCTCACATCACAACACAAGAAGTAGGAAACAAACATCAAATCAACTAGGCTCTTTGACCTTAAACAAGGCATCCAACCTTCATACATAATGATCACCCATGGATCCAAAGCAGAAGTCACTTGACCTTACAAGAAAGAGGGTAACTCAGAACCCTACCAGACAATATATTTTACCAAACAATCGGTTCTTTAATCCATCTGGAATTAACCTATTTATTATTTTTAGGTTCCAACTATGGGAAACCAAAATAGTAATCTATCACAAATTAACTAAATAGTTAATTTACATGCCTTTAATTCATTAACAAAATCATCAACATGCCTATGGTTCATCAATTAATTCAATTAAACATGATTTCGGAAACAACAACCAGATTCATTTACATGCCACTTTATCTTTGCCCAAAGAATTTAAAATTAATTATGGATTTATGTTATTTAACAATTTACCTCAATAATTAAATGCTAACAAGGAAAGCATATATATCACACTATCTATAAAAACAAGATGCAATAATATATGATCGATACCAATTTATTTATCTGGTTCAAATATTTGTTATGTCAATTACATTCTAATCCAGTGGGCTAAAACATGATAACTATATAGTTTTATGTAAAATAATATAGAATCCATGAATCCCCTACCTCAAAAGTTTCTTGATGTTCTTTACATGAGAACAAACCATGCAACAGATCACAATTGTCTCCCCCATGACAACTTCATCCACCCGAGGACGCCGCGACATGACCGCACCAACCAAAACCCAAGAAAACTCCATTTGAAACATGGATATCACATTCCATAACATGTCAAGGAGAAATAGAATTATAGGAACCCAAAATAACAGTGTTAGATCATACCTTATATCGATGACTGATCGATACTGCTTGGTTTCACCAAAATAGGGGGTGTGCTTGCAGCAGGAAGAACTTCAAGGGGAACCAATCCAAGGAGGAATGTTTGATCGCATGAATTCTATGGTAAGAAGGAAAGTTTATAGTGTCTCTCACTAGGGAATAAGAATCTAGAATAAGGTAGGAAGATATCTCATCCCTTTATAAGATTTAACAGAACAGCGGTTTAAGATACACTGGATTTTCCCTTAAAATTAGATCACATTAAACCATGCGGTTTGACCAAATAAAGGAATCATGAGCCTTAAGAAAATTAAGATAGGAGTTATGGTCTTTGAATCAGCCTTAAATATCTTAAAACAAGGCCTTGAATTCATTTTTTTTCTAGGAAAATGTTAAATGGGGAGAACTGGGAAATCTGACAAAATCTGGAAATTTGACAATGGAAATAAAACAGTTCTGGAAACACTCTTCACAAATGACTCACCGATGCTGACACTAAAAATGACTCACTGAAGCTAACAGTACAAATGAATCACCGATGCTGACAGTACAAATGAATCACTGACACCGATAGTACAAATGACTCATCGACACAGACAATATAAATGACTCACTAACGTCGACAGTACCAATGACTCATCAATGCCGAAAGTAAAAATGACTCACTGATGCCGAAAGTACATATGATTCACCAACACTGATAGTACAAAGACTCACCAATGACGATAGTATAAAGGATTCACTGAAACTGACAGTATAAATGACTCACTGACGCCGATAGTACAAATGACTCACCGACACTGACAGTATAAATGACTCACTGACACCGATAGTACAAATGACTCACCGACATCGATAGTACAAATGACTCACCAATGCTGATAGTACAAATGATTCACTGATGACACTATTCACATCTGTCTCACCGATGAAACTATTCAAAAAACTGGAAACACTACTCACAAAACTGGAAAATTGGAAAATTGTTGGGGATAAGACACACTGACCTCCCAGAACACCTAATGCACTAGATTTCAGAAAAGGGATACACTGGAGAGGTTCGGGCCATTACATCATATACCTCTCAAATATTCTCATCCTTAAGAATTCAAAACCAACCTAAAAGGAAACCGAAAATGGATCTAAAAAACTAACCATAGAGATACCTCTCAAAATATAGAAAGCCAAAAAATAAACTAAATAAAGCCATATCATAAAAACAAAAGGTCTCTAATCACAAACAAACATCGTTACATGAAAAGAGTTAAACATCAAACAACTCGGGGTACTGAGCATGTATCTGTGACTCACATTCCCATGTACACTCCTCCACACCACTGTGTCGCCACAAGACATGAACCAAGTGAATATAACACCCTCACAACACCTTATCCTTACAGTGACGGATCTCCATAGGCTGCTCCTCCAAGGTCTCATCATCATCAACATCGATCTCTCCCCAATCGACGATGTGAGATTCATCATGAAGATAATGGAGGAGCTATGACACATGAAAAACATTGTGTATCTAGCTTATCTATGGGGGAAGTGATACTTGATATGACATGGCTCCAACAAGAGACAACACCTTGAAATTCCCAACAAATTTGGGAAACAACTTACTCCCATGACCAGACCTTCGTTGCCCACGATGGGGAGTCACCTTCAAAAACATGTGATCCTCAGAATCAAACTCTAGAGGTCTCATCCTTTGATCAAAATATGATTTATGAAGATCTTGCACTACCTTAATCTCCTCACAAATCACTTGAACCATCTCTGTCATATTCTACACTAGTTCTGGTCCGAGGATTGCTAACTCTCCAACCCCATTCCAGCACAACGGAGAATGGAATGGTCGGCCATACAAGGCCTAAAACGGCACCATACCGATGGTGGTGTAAAAACTATTGTAGTAATAGAACTCCACAAAGGGTAAGTGCCTTATCCACGAACCTCCAAAATCTAGGACACAAGAGCACAACATGTCTTCAAGAGTCTGGATGTTCTGCTCTGTTTGACCGACCATCTGCGGATGAAAAGTAGTTCTAAGGCATAGTTAGGAACCGAAAGCATACTAGAGACCTCTCCACACCCTAGAGGTAAAACAAGGATCTATATTGGAAATTATTTCCCTTAGGAATCTATGGATTCACACCACCTCCTCCAGATAATACCTCGAAAAAACCTCCACTAATCTAGACTCCTTTATCACTATGAAGTGACCTAATTTCCTTAAATGATATACTACCAACCAAATAACATCATGTCCTCCCAGAGCTCTAGGTAAACCAGTAACAAATTATTTTAATATGTCCTCTCACTTCCACTTAGGGACATCCAATAGATGGAGAAAACCAATAGCGACACAGTGCTCGGCCTTCACCTTCTGGAAGACCAAACATCAAGACACAAACTCCGCAACTGCACGCTTCATCCCAAGACACCAAAACTGACTCCTTAAGGATTGGTAAATCTTTGTCACACTAGGATGCACCACTAAAGTCTAAATATGAAACTTTATGAGAACTATCTCACACATCGACAAAGGAATGAAAATCCTTCTTGATACAACACTCGGTGTTGTTCATCCTCAGACCAACCATTAGGGGCCTCACCACAAATAACTCAGTCTCTCTAGACCTCCACCTCTATATCCCCCAATTGGGACTCATCTACCTATTTCACTACAGATGACTACACCTTCATCTGAAAAAGACAAACTCCTCTCCAAACTTCTCCCATATCGAGATGTAATGCTGAAATTTATTCCATTACTCTCCAGGAATCACTAGATTCATGCACTGCATCACTGCATGACTTCCTGGTCATCGAATCAGCTATAAAATTACCCTTCCCCGGTGTATACAAGATTTCAAATTCATGTTCCTATAAGAACTCCATCCACCGATTCTGCTGCAAGTTCAATTCAGGCTGGGAGAAAAAGTACCTCAGGCTCTTATGATCAGTGAAAACCACAAAGTACTCGCCAATGAGGTAATGCCTCCACAACTTTAGAGAAAACCCCATTACCTCTAACTAAATATCATGGGTGGAATAATTATGTTCATGGGGATGCAACTTCCAAGACAAATAATAAGAGATCGATCTCTACTGCATCAGAACACAAACTAACCCCAGATGTGAGGCATCACAGAAAACATCAAACTGAACTCTCTCTACTGGCAGACAAATAATCAGATCACTTAACAACTTCTCCTTTAGATACTCAAAAGATGCCCGGCAATGATCATTCCACACAAAATCCTGATCATTACTGTTCAATGCTGTCATAGGAGTCGCTACCTGAGAGAAATCAGCTATAAACCTCCTGTAGTAGCCTGTGACACCAAGGAAACTTCGCACCTCTGCCACTATCTTGGGGGCTTCCAAATACAAAATTGCTTCTATCTTCGACGGATACACAGATACTCCCTATTGATACACCACATGCCCCCAAGAAAGAAACTTCTAGATCCCAAAACTCATAGATCGACAACTTCCCAAACAGTTTTTGTTGACAAAGAACTCCCAAAACGGCATGCAGATGCTCTGCATGCTCCTCCTCAGACACGGAGTACACAAGGATGTCATCGATGAAAACAACCAAAAACTTATCTAAGAACTCACAGAACACTGAATTCATCAATCCCATGAACACAGCTAGAGCATTCATCACACCGAACGACATTACAACAAACTCGTAATGCCCATGATGACAATGTAAATCTGTCTTCTAGATATCCTTATCCTTCACACTCATATGATGATATCTTGACCGCAAGTCGATATTCGAGAACCAACTTTCACCCTTAATTTGATCATATAAATCATCAATCCATGAAATATGATAGTTATTCTTCACTGTCACTTTTTTAAGCGACGATAATCGATACACAACTGCAAACTATCGTCAGCCTTATTCACAAAAAAAAAATGGTTCACCCCATGATGACACACTCGGCTGAACAAAACCACACTGAAACATACTATCAATCTATATACACAGCTCCCATAACTTATAAGGGTCTATCCTATATAGATACATGGATATAGGAGATGCTCCTGGCTATAGATCAATCCCAAACTCTATCTCTCGTCGAGGGGATAATTCTACAACCTCTTCTAGAAAGACATCGGGGTACTCTTCTACAACCCTAGGAAACACCAACTAATGAACCTCTTAAGAACATAGCATAATATCAGCCATTAAGGATGACAAGGACGGAACATGCCTCTGACCCATCTAAGGGTTCTCTCTCCAAAAAACATTATTATCTCTCTATCAGCATCAAAGAATGTCACCTACCTCTTGAAGAAATCTACGATATCTTGCACCAAATACAACAAGTCCATTACAAGGATGACATCGTATGGTTGTATCTGTGAACATAATAAATATCCCCAAGAGTGGTTCTACCCCATCACTAGCTCACAGTATCTACATACTTCAAACAAGTCATCTCAACCTCCAATTGGCATAGTCAATGCCAAGGGCACTGGAAGCCTCTCTACCTCAATTCCCAACAAATGGACAAGGGAAGGTGATATGAAGGAGTGTGTCGCTCCTAAATAAAATAAGGAATACACCCAAGTAGAAAAAAAGAAAAGGGTACCTTGAACGATGTCTGGATCACCTAGAATAGGCAACGCTAAAGCATGAATTTGACCATATCCTACTCCACAAACCCATTGACCCTGATGATTACCACCACCACAGTCGCGCTTTGATCTCTAAGGATGGGGGCATCATGGGGTTGTCCTCTGCCTACCCCATCTTCTCTCTAATGATCCAAAGCTAGTGAAACCTACTGTAGACACCCAATGCTCCCTTTAAGCATGGATCAAGCTGAAGGTTATCTCAACTTCCTCCAACCAATCATTCATGACTACATCTAAAATTTATCCCTCGTACTTATATGGACTCTGGTGATGAAACTCTCAGAGTTTCCTCCTCCAAGTGTCTTCATCGTCAACCTCTACCCTACGACGATCTAATGGCCCAACCTGCTGAACATATTCTGTGCGAACCTGATGATGACGTCGACCTAGAGCCATACCTGCAAAATAAAAAACAGTTAGAGCTCTTAAACCTGAAATATGGAAGACTCAACATTAATTAATTAATTGTTTTCTTTTATTCATTTTAGGTTAACATATCCCAAGGTCTACCCATTCAAACATAGGCACAAATAATAACGATGTATGATCCTTTCCTGTGTCTCTACCCTTCAACCAGTATCACCTCGTTTAGTAGCCACTCTAGACTTAAAGGTCCATGCATCATATCACAAGGGGCCCTAAATGCCTATTTCTCAGCTGGTATCTAGTTTTTACATCACTTGATAAACTTTACTGACATCATTTCCCTACCAACCCATGCAACCTAACCTATGCCTAACACCAAACTCCATCCTATCCATCAACATTTCCCTTTGATACCACTTTTCATGAACCCCTCCCAATAAGGTGTACCCCTCTTGGGCCAGAAATGTGAGAAGAGAGATAGTGACCCCTGAGTCCCGCCTCTAGTAGGCTCTGGGTTGGTGACTAGCACTGATGGTATATTAAACACACAAATATGATGAATTACCCTCTAAGATAACACATGTGAAAGAAAGAGATAATAAGACACTAACCAACTCCAATAAAAACTGAAATATAAAAGAAAACCAAAGTCTACATATTTAATGTCATGAAAGAACAACTAAAACTAAAAGGGAAAACAGCAAGTACCAAAAGAAAGTAAAAACAGCAGTGACCACAAAGCCTGAATAGCTTCTACAACCCTAAGAAAATAGTAACTGGCCTGATCTCCAACCTGCTCCATGTGACCTAAAAAATAGTTTATATATATATATATATATAGGGTGAGTATAATAGTAAACTTAGTAGGATCCTTCCCAGAGCCTCTCGTGAAAAAGTAAAGAAAGCATGCCAAAGCATAGTGAACATCAAGTGAAACTAACTTGTCACCTAAATAGGTATACTAAGTTCCTAGCCTCACCATGGATACTCTCACTAAGTATCGCATACAAGATTATATAATATAATAAAGAATATCAATGGTACCCTGCTACCACTTCCCCACTGGTTTTCCTCTTTTCCCCAACGTCACATGTCCTAATCATCTCTCTCCAAAAAGGCTTGCCCGTAGACACCTGGGCGAAGCACCACACCATGCACCTCATGCAACACAACCACCATGTCCACATAACCAAAGTAACCAGGTAGTTTCTAGGATCCACCATAGCTTGGATATCATGTATCATACATCGGGCATTGTACCTGAAGCCATTATAGCCCATACATGGAGTAAGAAACCTCAAGCCATCATTGCCTATACATGTGACACCTATAGTAGATCATTGGAAACAATATCCATAATATATGTGTGTGAATAACTAAAATCCATCACATCCATCTACACACATATATGTGGAAACTAACCACTGATCCTACGAGCACAAATAACTACAAAGAGAAGAGAGTGAGCCCAAAGGGGTAGTCATCCATCCATCCTCCCATCGAAATGTTGGGGAAAACACCCCCCCCCCCCCCCGAGGGCTCAGAATCCCCATGTGTTAGTTTCCCTAACAGACATGTGGAGTAGTGTATATAATCAACAAAAGTACAGAATATACTATACTTCACGACCACACTATGGACATAACCTATTCTTAGAATCAAATTCAGGTAACGTCTCTCAGACTCCCAGATTCCACTGCTAAGACTAGGTATCCTATAAGAACACAACCATTTAAATAGATTTATTATATTAATTAATTCCCTTTTTATCAATTTCAATTTATGTTAATTAATTCTTTAAACATTAATTAATCTTTATTATTTATTCATTCACTACTACAAAAACGGGAAAAGGAAGTGCCACCTTTTATCAGCGCTAAAGAAAAAAGCGTTGATATAGGTAATTCTTTATCAACTCTAATAAAAAGTGTTGATAAAGGTTCCCTTTATCAGTTATTTTATAGTGCTGATAAAGAATTCCTTTTATCAGTGCTAAAATTTTATCGCTGATAAATGGCGCCTTTATCAGCGCTTTTGTATCGCTGATAAATGGATTCTTTATCAATGCTTTTCTAGTGCTGATAATGTGGGGTCCTTATCAGCACTACAAAAGCCCTGATAAAGTGACCCTTTATCAGCACTACAATTTTAGCAATGATAAAGGGTGACTTTAGCAGCTCTTTTCTAGCGTTCATAAAACCATAGTCCCATTTTATAAAATGGGGGGGTACAGTGCCCTCTGTTTGTTGTGCCCTAAAGCTCTTGCGGGATTGTACCCCTATGAAAACTCCCCCCCCCCCCCCGATCTTCTCTTTGTTGGAGCTCCACCACTACTAGCCCTACTCCGCCGCTCTTCTCTTTTCCAGACCCCCGTCGCCGCTAGCCCTACTCCACCACTCTTCTCTTTACCGGACTTGTGCCGCCACTATCCCTACTCTGCCGCTAGCCCTATTCTGTCGTGAACCCTACTCCTTATCCTCCCCCTCAAACCCTTTTCTCAAATCCTCCTCCCCACGAACCCTATTTCTCATTCTCCCCACTAGACCCTACTCCCTGCGAAGCCTACTTCAAGTGTTTGGGATTCCTTTCGATGAGGTTTGATTTCTGGCTTCCCATATTTGATCTTTGGTGATGATTTTATAGGAATATAATATTTTTTAATGGATTATGAATTGGTTTTGTAGTTTATAATTGTTGGGGTATATATGATTCTTTTAGTGTGGAAGAGTATCCCTTGGTGTTGGTAAGTTATTTAATTTTTTGGATTATATTTATTAATTTTTATGCTTATACATGTTGAAACATTATCATGGTAAAGTGTGTAGGAAGTAGAAAGATACATGGGATAGATTGTTGTCAAATTTCAATAGTAGGAGATGTTTATGTTTATTTTCTAGGTGTTGGGTCCTAAGGTTAAGAATTTTCTAGAAGTAGTTGAAGAGGGTTTTGAAATGGAAAATATTCTAGCTCATTTATGGGTTTCCTTAGTAGTGGGATTACTTTTAAGGGTGTTCTGAGAATGATGGAAGGAAAATCATGTTCAGTAAAAAGTAGTTTTATGAAGATTTTTATTCCCTAGATATATAAGTATGAGTGTATACAGAATATCATGGAATTCAAACAAGTTAGATACAGTGTTCTTTCCCTTGGGATTCACATATGTGCATTGATGGTCTATTTTTTATAACACTTGGTTGATGAATAAATGAAATCATGTAATTTTGAGTCATCTTTGAGGTTAGAGATTCTAATGAAGGTTGTGAGTTTATGTTTGTGATTTTTTGTAGATGAGGGATTTTGATGAAGTTATCAATAGTGGTTTTCTTTGAGTTTCTTAGAAGGATAAAGATGGTGCCTTGAGTTGTGGTCCTAATGGAATTAGGAATAATGGAGTGATGATATTTTCTAGATGTAGGGTTGGGATTATGCCCTAGGGTTGAGTATCTCAAGGTGTACCATAACTATATAGTTGATCTATTTCAATGGTGATGCAGTGGGGCATCAGTAGTATGAGTTCCCCATGATTCATGGTGTTTCTTGGTTTTAGTAAAGTGTAGTTTTATTTAGTCGGATGGTCATGTTTTAGTTGATAAATTTTTGGGATGTGTTAAGTTTGGTTTGAGAGTCTAGGCATGATTATGTCCTGAGTTATTGACCTCATCCCTTTATTAACCAATACCCTCTTTCAATTGATACTAAAAGATTCAGTTGAATTATTTTAAATGGAATTATTTATCTCTATTTACCTTCAAATTTCTGTGAAAATATGAATTTTATTGATTTGGTTAGTGTTTTTGTCCAAATTTTATGATTCATAAGAAAAAAAGGAAGCATATTTCTATTTTACCTAAATGGATGGGAATTTTTCTAATCTAAATGTCATGATTTTGGGAAATAATTTATTTATGGTAGGTATTAATATTATGGAAGGTATTAACAGTTAGTTAGAGGAGGTTTGAGTTTTGGGTAGGGATGGTCGATGTGGTCCTTCTCCCTCATGTGTGAGTTTTTTAACACTAAGTGATTGTTGTTTATCCCTTTGTATGATAATGTGATTTTTTATAGAATGGATGTAAGACATGTATGTGGATATTAGTTACAAGTTTGGGGAAGTTGAGGGAGATTTATTACATATCCTTTAGATGTTCATGATAGAATGTATGTTCACTAACCTCAATTTTATATTTCTTATGTTAATTTGGGTAACAAAACCTATAATATTCCATAGTAATTTTGGATAAACCTAGGTTATTTTTATCCCCCATGAACTCCTTTATGTTTGGAAATGTATCTACTATATTAGTTTTCTCATCCAAATTGGATCCTTGTTTTCATTTTATTTGAGTTTGGTCACTAGTTTTGGGTTGTTTAATGTGATTATTTTATTATGAATGAGGTGGATGGTAGGGGTGGTTAAAAGGATATTTAATGTTTTGCTTCAAGGGTGGTGGGTTCTAGAACTATTGGTAAGGGGGATGGAAAGTGTGTTGATTTTTATGGGGGTATATCCTGGTTCTGTTGATTCCAAAATCTTTATTGGAAATGGTTAGGCTCTATTAATCTCTATTTTTATAAGTGGTTCTCTTATACTGTATTTGGAAGTCTTTTTTTGTGTATTTGAATCATAAATAATAATATTTGAGATTCAAATAGGATGGAGATGAATAAAGATTTGATGGATGCTAATCTTTTGACAATAGAGTATGAGAATGGAGTGAAAGAGTTCATCAAGTTTTCAAAGTATCACGCAAAGGATCCTTCTCAAATCCTTTGTCCATGTTTACATTGTTTTTATTCTAGACTAATTACTCCAGAGGAGTTGGAAGAACATTTGATATGTCACGGAATAGATCGGAGTTATAAATGTTGGAATAAACATGGAAAAAATTGAATGTAGCTACTGGCTGGGATAAAACTACGTTTTATGGATCATCAATGATTACAAATATGGAAAATGGAGAAGACCGTATGGAGGATGTGATTACAGATGTCAATGATGATGAAGATCATATTGAGGAAATGATAAATATAGTTGAAGATGAACTCTGTAATTGCCCAAAATTGTTTGAGAAGTTAAAGAGTTGTGCAAAGACGTTGTTGTATGTTGGTTGCACTAAATATACAGAATTGTCAACTGTACTGAAGTTGTATAAATTGAAAGTAGGCAATGGATGGAGTGATTTCAGTTTTACGGAACTACTTTCTCTCTTTAATGACATGATCCAAGAAGATAATGAGATCCCAAGCCAGACATATGAAGCTAAATGAATTCTATGCTCGATGGGTATGATTTCTAAAAGAATACATGCCTACCCGAAAGATTGTATATTGTTTCTCAAGGAGAACAAATCACTTACAGAATGCCCAAAGTGTGGTTTTTCCCAATACAAGAAAGATGAATTCAGTCCTAAGAAATTTTTATGGTACTTTCCAATCATTCTAAGGTTTAGGTGTCTATATAGAAGTGAAGAAACTGTAAGACAATTGTCATGGCATGTAGAGAAAAGAAATAAAGATGGGAAATTGCGTCACCCGTCCGACTCACCTCAACAGAATAGAATTGATCATGATTATCCTGAATTTTTAAATGTGATGAGAAACCTTCATCTTGCATTATCTACAGATGGAGTGAATCCTTTTGGTTTTCAAACCAGAACTCATAGTACATGGCCTATTATGTTGGTAAATTATAACTTGCCACCCTGGTTATGCATGAAACGAAAATTCATCATGTATCTATGCTTATATCAGGACCAAAACAATCAGGTAATGATATTTATGTTTATTTGGATCATTTGATCGAGGATTTGAAGTTATTGTGGGATTCAGGTGTTATGTTGTATGATTCTTATAAAAGTGAATACTTTACGTTGAGAGCGATATTGTATGGGATGATAAATGATTTCCCTACTTATGGAAATTTTCAGGCTATATCATTAAATGAACTCAAGGGTGTCCTGTGTGTGAAGAAGATACAGAATCAATTACGTTGAAACTTTCATCGAAATATGTGTTTCTAGGACATCATAGATTTCTACCTCATCAGCATAAGTACCGATCTTAGACGTCATCATTCAATGGAAGTTCAGAAAAATGCACAACACCGTCTCTACTAACGGGTGATCAGTTGTTTGAGAAAGTAAAAGATGTGAAAATTGTTTTTGGTAAACCATTTTCGAAAAACCTTACAAAAATTGATTGGAAAAAGAGATCAGTTTTTTTGAATTACCATACTGGAATTTTTTGTACCTCAGACATCTTCTTGATATGATGCATGTGGGAAAAAATTTATGTGACAGTTTTATCAGAACGTTTCTAAATTCCCCTGTAAAAACAAAGGATGGAATTAAATAAAGGTTGGACATGGTTGACATGGGAATATGATAAGATTTTTCTTCCGTGAAGGGTGAAAATAGAATGTTTCTTCCTCCAACTTCTTACACTCTTTCCAGGGAGGAGAGATATCGGTTTTTCAAATTCTTCAATGATGTAAAGGTTCCAGATGGGTATTCATCAAATATCAAGAACATTGTTTCAATGAATGATTTGAAGTTAAAAGGTTTCAAATCACATGAATTCTATGTTTTGATGCAATATTTAATTCATATAGCTTTACATTACATTTTTTCAAAGAATGTTCATCATACGTTAACCAAACTTTGTTTCTTTTTCAAATCTATATGCAACAATGTTTTAGACTCAAAAAAATTTCCAGCTATGGAAATAGAAATTTTCATCATATTATGTGAATTAGAAATGTTCTTCCTTCCATCATTCTTTGATATGATGGTTCATTTGATGGTTCACTTGGTGAGAGAGATTCAACTTTGTGGTCTTGTGCACTATATATGGATATACCCCGTTGAACAGTATATGAAGATTTTGAAAGGGTATGTCAAAAATTAAAGTCGGCCAGAGGGTTGTATTGTGGAGTGATATATTGTTGAGGAAGACATTAAATTTTGTACCGAATACTTATCTGATGTGGAAAGCATTGGTCTCCTGAAATCTCATCACACTGGACACATTGAGGGTGAGGGAATTTCTAGAAGAGATGTTGTGACAAACAATATTACAGATCGGGAGCAGTCCCACCTTTATGTTTTGCATAATAGTTGGGAGGTTTCTCTATATATTTAAACCCATAAAGAAATTATTAGGCAGTTGAATCCATCAAGGGATGAAAAATGGATATCAAATACACATAATAACCACTTTATAGGATGGTTTCAGGACCATATTTTTAAGGAGTTAGCTGAAAATATGAATTCAATTTCAGAACGACTTCGAAGACTAGACGAAGGACCAAGTGTTTATGTATTATCTTATAATGGTTATCTAATTAATGGTTATAAATTCTATATAGATGAACATGATAAAGATAGTACCATGAAAAATAGTGTAGTTACACTTGTGGATGAAGCGATGCATGTTTCTGGTAGTAAGGACAGAAATCCAATTTATACGAATATGTCATACTTTGGAATTATTAAAAAAATATGGGAGTTATATTATACGACATTCCAATTGATGATTTTTCAGTACAAATGGTTTGATAACAACAGTGGTGTTAAAATAGATGAATTGGGATTTGTAAAAGTTGATTTTAGTAAAGAAGGGTACAAAGACGAATAGTTTATAATGACATCACAAGCAATACAAGTAATTTATGTTCCGGATCCCGCAAACCAAAAATGGTCGATTGTTCTGTTATAATCCAAAAATACTGAAGGGTCTGATGAAAATTTAGTTAAATACAATCTTTTCAGTGGTACATCGTAATCATTTCGCAGCGGTCCCAATGTAGATGATGTTTTGTATGTTAGAGGAGACCACAATAAAGGGATTTGGATAATCGATAGAGGTTCTAAATCCATTCATCCTTTGAAAAAAATAAAGATAGTTCAATAAACATGTTATATTTTGTTTGTAATATAGATCTTTTTATATCATGTTATTATCTTATCATTACTGAATTTGTGTAATCTAAATTAACTGTTCAACCACTTTTGCAGATAATGACTTCTGCACATTCTGGTTCTCCTAACCTCAAAGCTGAACAAGTCTCTCAAGTTGATGCTACTGCTGCTGCACACAGTGCAGAGAAACAACATGTTTTTGAACCTATTTTTGATCCTAGTGTTGAGGTCCAACAACCATCAGCACATGCCATTGCTACCATTTCAGATGAACATATAGATGATGTTGATATCGATGAAATGGTCAGGGATGAAGGACCAACATCACAGAAAACACAGGTGCGTCGTAGTTTGACGGTGTTATCCAAAGTTCTTAAGGAAAAAACAAAGGCATCAAATTTGATGTCGGATGGAATGCACAAGGCCAACATGTGAATCCCAACAAGGCTATGTTTAGTAATTACATTGGAATTGTCACTCGGAAACGCGTTCCTATTAGCATAGATTCATGGAACCATGTTTTGTCCAGGCAGAAGGATGTGATCTGGGAAGCAATTATGATAACATCATGGTATTATTTCTTTAATTTACTAGCAAATAAAATAATGAAACAGTGTCTTACTCTTCTCAATCTTTTGTAGAGTACATTTATATTAGATGATTCACACAAGAATTATGTACTAAGTCTTGTAGGAAGGATTCATTGAGGTTTTCTCACTATTTTAAAAAAATGTCACTTGAAAGATTCCAAAGTTAAAATAAACCCACACCCACCCATTGTCTATGCTCACCTGATATCTCAAGAAGCAAGGGATGCATTTATTGGTCGTCGTGGGGATGAGAAGTTTCAGGTAAATTGGGGATGATAATACGTTGTTTGAGGATATGTTTATTCATCACTTTGATTTTCAATATTTCATTTATGAAATAGCAACTCATTACTGAAAATAAGGAATGTGCATCAAAACCAACATACCCCTATCATAAAGCAAGGATGGGGTACACTTCATTAGAAAAGAAAATGGTACGTATTTTAAATTTACAGTAATATTGTTAAGTGCCAAGAAACAACATCATAATTATCTTTCTATATTTATATGTAGATTGATGAGTCTAAATCCAAAGACACTTCCATCCCACGTCATGTGCTATAGAAGGAGGCACGTGTGAATAAGTAAGGGAAGCTAGAAGATGAAAACACAAAAAAAGTGTGGGAAATATTTGTAAGTATGACATGACATTTTTGTTTTAAATTGATATTACATAATAATAATTACTTATTTTCCCATATATGACAGTCACAGGAATCAGCTACTCCTATAGAGGATGCAGACCTATTATCGACGGCTTTGAAGAGGCCAGAACAATACGGTCGTGTCAGAGGTGCGGGGTTTGGGGGACACCCTGAGTATATTTTGAGGGAAAAAAACAAACGGATGATAGAAATGAAAAAATGAAACAAATGAGCGAAAGACTAGACACTCTTGAAGAACGATTTCAATGGTAGGGAGAGTTTCTAGCAACTTTTATGGGTGGGAATAAAGGAGAAGACACAACTCAGTAACAACCAGTGTGTGAAGATCCCGCCCCACCCCCACTGGCTTTGAGGTGAGCCATTCCCCTCAAAGAGCTGTCTTATCCGTGGTAATCAATATTCTAATAATTGTTGCCATGAAATGTGAATCAGACAAACACTGATACTTTTCCTATACTGATCTTCTACAGGGTGATAATGACTATGATTTATATCTATCAACACCCAACTATCACCTTGTAGTAAGGGCTACGGTTTTCAACATCCCAGAGGACAAGATGCATAATAGACCACTTCCAAAAGATCATCTGAAAGTGATGATTATTGTAGCTCATGAGCCAAATGAAGGACCACAGAACACCCTGAGAGGGGAGGGGTGAATCAGGGTGTCAACTTTTTCTTTTAAAATTTATGGATCTTTTTCCCACATTGGTAGGAACTTGTTAAATCTGTCAAACAAATGAAAGAAGGGAGATGACACAGCACTTTTACTTAGTTCACCGAAAAAGGGCTAAGTCCAAGGAGCATACGCCGACAGTGTGTATTTCATACCTAATTCCACTATTCTTCACTATTTTTTGGATTATAAGGGTTTCGGTCACAGTCACTCTGTCCCAGGCTCACTGCCTTTACCAAGTTTCACGGATAGCTCACTGCGTCCCTTGGGTCACTCCCGTTGACTCCCCTGGCTCACTGCCTTTGCTGAAGTCCCACTCCGTTTATATACGTGAAGGTATATTCAATAGATTTGCATTAAAGTCTTTTCCTCTGCTCAGCATGAGACTCTGCTTGGATCGAAGTCCGGAATTGATGCACTTGAACGCTCAGAACCACCGAACCAGATAATCAGAACGTGCAAACAGGGTACACAGAAGATTTCTCATAGCACCTACCCTTTGTGCATAATACATGATTTTTTCACGGAAAAATATTTCGCACACCTTCATCTTTTTACGCGCAATCTCTCTATTTTCGCGCAGCTCCAAATTTTTCACGCAAGCCCCTTTTTGCGAACCTTTTACGTGCATCAGAACTCGGATCACCTCTGAGTCTTCAACCATGCATAATGAGGGGGGCACCTCTTATTTATAGGCGTCTCAGACCCCCACATGTAAAACCCCATGTGGCGTGAAAAACCACTCATTCGGCGCGTAATATTTCGCGCAGGTATCGTTTTTCGCGCACACATCTAGGTTTTTCGTGCAGCCCATGCCTTTTCCATTTTTCGATGTTCTGATTCTGAAACGCTATTTGTGCGAAAAACCTGGATCTGCTATTTCTTGCACCACGTTGTTTTTTGCACCCATCTCAAATATTTCGCGCACAACCCTTCTTTTTCGTGCACCACTTCCTATTTTCGCACACCTCCTTTTTTCAACAATCCATGTCTTTATTTTCCAATTTTGAGGCTCAAAAATTTGGCAAACACTAGGAAACGATGCCACCTTCAATACTGTTATCTGCTTGAACAGTATGATCACTTTGCTGGCACACATTCTGAACTTCCACTGAGGATTGACAACAAACACAAATCATACTCCAATTCATGCATAGACCAACCATGGTTCCAAAAATATCCCCCTTTGGGTTTGTTGGAAATCAGTAAATAAATTCATTAGATCACCATCCACATGCAAACCAAAAATGAAAGGGCCAACACTCTAAGTCTACGTGAGCAATGATCGGTGTAGAAAACAAGAGATGAAGCTTGAATTGGGTTCCTGTGTTTTGGAATTCTCAATGACGCCCATGTAATTTTCTTACAGTGTCATAGAAGCATTACATGTCCAATGAATTCCTTCTCATCCTATCACCGATGTTGAATTCTCATCCTGTCACAAAATCATTACATGTCAATGACATGCCTGAATTTATTCCTTTATCCCCCATTGGAAATAAACCCAAATACCAATATTTTTTCATTGTTCAGCTCAAAACTCACCCCCTGGATAGTATCTCCCACACAAACCTGCATCACAACCATTAACAGATAAAAACCAGTTAACATAACTGGGGAGAGGGGTATTTCGTAACCTCCTTATGCACTGGGAGGTTTCTGAACACCGAGGTTCAACCGATGCTTCTCGAACACAGCCGCTGACAGTGGCTTGGTCAGGATATCAGCCACTTTCTCATCAGTTCCCACATGATCCATTCTAATCGCGCCTTGTTCAACTTTTTCTTTGATAAAGTGATACCTGATTTCAATATATTTTGTACGAGAATGCTAAACATGATTCTTTGTAAGATCAATTGCGCTCTTGTTATCACAGTAAATTACCATTGGTTTCTTCACCTCATCACCAATATCTGTTAGTTGTGGCTTCATCCATAGCAGTTGAGTGCATTCCTTTGTGGTAGAGATATACTCAGCTTCAGAAGTACTAAGATAAATACTTTATTATTTCTTGTTCAACCAGCCAACACATTTATTCCCAATATAGAATGCTCTACCACTAGTGGACTTTCTTTCCACTGCATCACCAGCCCAGTCAGCATCAGAAAACGTTGATAATTCACTGTCCCTACATACAGAAAAGTATAACCTAAAGTTATGAGTACCTTGAATGTACCTCATGATTCTTTTTACTGCCACCATATGTTCCTCCTTTAGATTACTCTAAAAGTGGGCCACTAGACATGTTTTAAAGACAATATCTGTCTGTGTCACTGTCAGGTACAGTAGGCTCCTAATGATCCTCCTGTACATGGTGGGATCTACAGATGTCTCATCCTCATGCCTTCTAAGTTTGGTTTCAACTGCAATCGGAGTTGACATTGGTTTAGAGTCTTGTATAGTAAACTTCTTCAGTAGCTATCTTGCATACTTTTCCTGAGAAATGAAAGTGTAATCCTTCTTTTGAATCACCTGCATCCCCAAGAAATATGTGATCTCCCCAATCATAGACATTTAAAATTATGATTTCATGTGATTGGAAAATTCATCCACTGATTTCTGCCTGCTTCCACCAAATATAATGTCATCAACGTAGACTAGAACCATGAACTGATCTTTTGGATAATTCTACACATATATATTGTGATCTACTCCTCGTATTTTGAATTCTAGCTTCTTGAGATAAGAGTCCAGCTGGGAATACCATGATCATGGAGCCTACTTCAAACCATATAGAGCCTTCTTTAGTTTGAAAACCTTTGTTTCATCAGTACCAAGAAGAAAACCCACTGGTTGTTCAATGTAGACTTCTTCTTAGAGTACACCATTCAAGAACGTTGTCTTGACATCCATTTGATATACTTTATATCCTCTTTGGAGTGACATGGCAAGGAAAATCCTGATTGACTCTAGTCTATCCACTGGTGCAAAGGTTTCTTCTACATCAACACCTTCAATCTGGGAATATCCTTTACATACCAGGCATGCCTTGTTTCAAATAAGACTTCCATGCTCATCAAACTTGTTCTTTAAGATCCATTTTGTACCAATAACATTGTGACCTTCAGGTCTCTTGACTAGATCCTATCTATGGTTCTTGTCAATCTGATCTAACTCTTCATTCATGTATTTCACCCAAGATTCATCCTTTGCTACTTCTTCAAATGAGGATGGCTCCACAAATGACAGAAATACATATTGTGTGTTATTCCTCATCCTCCTTGTTTGTGTGGGGGCACTCATGTCCCCAATTATGTTAGATGGATCAATCTCAGCTCTTAGATTTCCTCTGTGAGGTTCATTTGCATTCTCTCCAGCCATGGTTTCCTCTTCAGATTCTTCTTTTGAGTCAACATCATGACGTGACTGCTGAGTGTTTTTTCCACCTTCCTCTATTCCTGTATGTGTATTTACTCCATGTTCATTTTCTTCCTCACTTTCTATCACATTAGAATATGAAGAATTTGTGGTTTTCTCTTCAATTATCTTAACATCACTGCTTTCCATAATCCTTCCTAATTTCTTGTTGAAACACTTGTAGGCTATGCTATTCGTTGAGTATCCAAGGAAAATTCCTTCATCTCCTTTGTCACCATACTTTCCTTGCTTTACTTCTTTGTTCCTGATGAAACATTTACTTCCAAATACATGAAAGTATTTCAAAGAGGGATTCCTTCCATGCCACAATTCATATGGTGTATTTGTCTCACCCATATAAAGTCCTATTCGATTTAGAATATACACTACAGCTTGAACGACCTCTTTCCAGTAATTCCATGGAATACGACTCTCAATCAACATTATTCTTTCCATGTTGTTCACCTGTCGATTTCTGCACTCAACTACTCCATTTTGCTGTGGAGTTCTCACGGTAGCTACCTCATGTTGTGTCCCATGCTTCTCCAGGTAGTTTTCAAATTCAATGGACATGTATTCCCCTCCATTGTCTGATCGCAACACTTTGATTGTTCGTCCAGTATCATTCTCGGCGATTCTACGATATGTTTTCATGAATTCAAGTGCTTGTCGTTTCCTATGTATAATCATTACACATGCCATTCTACTATAATCATCTATGAAAAGGATGAAGTACCTTTCTACTTGAGTTCCGGCAACATTTATCGGGCCACATACATATGTATGAATTAGGTCAAGAAGATGTGATGACCTTTTCTTCTTTGGTCGAAAAGAACTACAGCCCAGCTTCCCATGAATCCAAGCATCACAAGAATTTTCACGTTCATGCTTTAGGTTGGGAATGTCCATGAAAATCCTCAATTTTGATATTTTCTCCATGTCCTGTTTATTGGTGTGCCCCAATCTCAGATGCCACAAATTTTTTTCTTCTTCAACAGTCATGTAACAAATGTTTTCTTTACTATCAACCTGATACAAGTTGCCTTCTGTTATGAATACCTTTATAAGTGAATTTCCTGTCTTTCCCTTGATAGTGCAGCCTTTCTGATTAAAAGTAACTATAAGTCCTGAGTCACATAGTTGACTAACACTGAGGAGATTATGACGCATTCCATCAACATAAAGGACTTCAGTCTTCTTTAGCTCTCTATTAGCTAATTCAGTACTTCCATTACCTTTGATTTTCAGAGCTCCATCATTACCAAATTGTATTGTACCATCAACCTTCCTTTTGATATCCATTAATAGGCTAGCATTACCTGTCATATGAGACAAACAATTGCTATTTAGAATCCAGGTACTATTGCTTTTTGTAGCTTTCAGGGCCACCTATACAAGGTTGGATTTCTCAATTTTCTTCCTTTATTCCCATGAGACATTGGTTTGAGTATAGAGCACTAATGGCCTTTCAATTATCTCATCCGTGTACATTGGTTCTTCATAGTCGAGGTTTTCTTCGAGAGGAGAAAACCTGTTTGTAAGAGAAACACTATCTTTTTTATGAGATTTGACTTGTCTCTAACTCTGGTATGAGGTGTCCATGTCCCTTCTCTGCCTACAATTAACAGCCTTATGACCAAAATTAGAAAAAAAAACAATATCCATAGAAATTGTTTCTTCTAAAAGAATTAGGATATGAATTTGTTCTCTTCCATTGAACTCTCGTATCTTCTCCATTCAGATAGCTTCTTTCCCCTTCACAATAAGACATGGTATGGTCCAAATACCCACAAAACTGACACTTCATGAGAGGAAATGTCTTATCACTTTTTTTATCCTCATTCCTTCTTCGGTGGGATAATAGTTTGAGGACCCCTTTTTCAAGGAGGATCGAGGATAATCTTCTTTTATTCTTTCAGATTGAATTGGGGGTTTCTGTTTCATCACTTCAGATGAATTTTCCACATCACCCACTTTCAGCTTGCCTTTATTTTGGTCACCTTTATTTGCAGCATTTGACGACTCTGCCTCACAACCAATTCCACTATTTCCCATGCAGGCAGGTCTTTGATCATTTAAAATCTTTTCAACTCCACTAGAGCCACGTTTTTCTCTCTCCAACAGCTCAGCGTCTGAGAACCTTCCAAACTGTATTTTATTCCTTGATTCTTTTGAAATTGATTCAGTCTCAAGTTTACTCCTAAGAGTAACAACTTCCTCCTCAAGACCCTCAGTAGTCGTGGAATTTTCTTCCAGTCTAGATGTGAGGTCATTGATGAAATTTCCCTGCTCTTCAATTCTCAGCTTCAGATCCACTACATCATCATTTCTTTCAAGGATTTTAGACTATACTTTCACAAATTATTCCAATTGTTCAACTTCAGCTTCAAGCTGATCAACATATTCATTTGATTCCTCTACAATTTATTTCCACTTATTTCAACTCTTACATTTAATCTTAAGATTTCTAACAGCATCCTTAAGTTGCAACTCGGGATTGGAACTAGTTTTTAACTGATTTTCTCCACCATTATCTTCTGATTTTTCAATAGTGGCCATCATGAAAGCATGGTTTCCAGTTTTAAACTCTAGTTCTTCTTCTTCATAGAATTCATTATCATCATCTTCCTCTTCACAGAAAAAACTCTTCTTCAGTACTTTCTTTCTAGATTTGATGTATCCTTTCTTGAAAAACCTTTTCTGAGGCTTCTTAATGTTTTCAGCATCACTATCATCTTCATCGATCTTTCTTAAGCACTGAGAAGCAATGTGCCTGACTTTTCCACAACAAAATCAAGCTATAGGTAACTTCCCTTTGAATTTCCCTTTTCACTTCTAGAACTTCTTGGAAATGAGAGAAAGAATTTATTTTTCCTCATCATCTTCACCACTACTATCTTTTGAAATTTTCAGTTTCTCCATGGATTTGAACGTCATTTCCTTGCTTACTCGTGTAGTAGCATATTCTGTTTTGACTCTCATTTCATATGCCACTGGGCTAATCAACATATCATCCAAAGGGAGTTTGGAAATATCTATTTCCTCAAGGGCTGACACCTTTTCATTGTATAGGGGTGGAAGTATTCTTAATATTTTCTTTACAATGTCAACGTCTTTGATTTCTTTACCTAGACCCTGAATGGCTCCAACCACTTCAGTAATTCGATTGAAGAATGAGTCTGCATTCTCATAAGGATGCATCTTCAGATCATCAAACCTATTGTGTAGGACTTGTAGTTTCGCCTCCTTCACTTTTCTATCTCCCTCATAAATATTTTCAAGTTTATACCACATGGAATTTGCTGAGGTGCAACTCATCACCTTTAGATAGATATGATCAGAAAGGGTTGTGGTGAGATCATTCTACGCTTTAGCATCAACATGAAGAATTTTCCTATATGCATCTATCATAGCCAGTCCTGTAGGATCAGTAACATGTATACCTTGGATAGTGGAAAATAGAACTTCCATTCCAAGGGATCTTAGATGAGATCTCATTCTATTCTTCCAAATCTGGAAATTACTTCCATCGAAGAGAGGGACACCCCTGACATTGTTTG
The DNA here is from genome assembly GCA_963277665.1 of Viscum album. Classification (NCBI taxonomy): domain Eukaryota; kingdom Viridiplantae; phylum Streptophyta; class Magnoliopsida; order Santalales; family Viscaceae; genus Viscum; species Viscum album. Next base: position 728,324,085 of record OY728167.1, on the reverse strand, counting down.
AACTGTCCATAATGGTATATTGACAGATCAAACACCAGAAAACCTGGATCTGATACCACTTGAAGGACCCCAGAACACCCTGAGAGGGGAGGGGTGAATCAGGGTGTCAAATTTTTCTTTTTAAAGTTATGGATCTTGTTCCCATGTTGGTAGGAACTTGTTAAATCTATCAAAAAAATGAAAGCAGGGAGATGACACAGCACTTTTACTTGGTTCACCGCAAAAGGGCTACGTACAAGGAGCATATGCCAACAATGTGTCGGTCGTACCTAATTCAACTATTCTTCACTAGTTTGTGAATTACAAGGGTTCGGGCACAGTCACTCTGTCCCAGGATCACTGCCTTTACAAAGTTTCACGGACAGCTCACTACGTCCCTTGGGTCACTCCCGTTGACTCCCCCTGGCTCACTGCCTTTGGTGAAGTCTCACTCAGTTTATAGACATGAAGGTCTCTTCAATAGATTTTTATTGAAGTCTTTGCCTCTGCTCAGCATGAGACTCTGCTTGCATTGAAGTCTGGAATTGATGCACTTGAATGCTCATAACCACTGAACCGGATAATCAGAATGTGCAAACAGGGTACACAGAAGATTTCGTGCAGCACCTACCCTTTGCGCGCAAGTTCTCACTTTTGCGCGCAATACATGATTTTCGCGCGGAAAAATATTTCGCGAACCTTCATCCTTTTATGCGTAATCTCTCCTTTTTCGCGCAGCTCCAAATTTTTTGCGCAAGCCCCTTTTCACGCACCTTTTACAAGCATTAGAACTCGGATCACCTCTAAGTCTTCAATCGTACAGAATGAGGGGATTCACCTCTTATTTATAGGCATCTCAGACCCCCGTGAGCAAAACTCCCTATGGTGCGAAAAACCACTCATTCGGCGCGTAATATTTCGCGTAGGTATTGTTTTTCATGCACACCTCCAGGTTTTTTGTGCAGCCCATGCCTTTGCCATTTTTTGACATTCTGATTTTGAAACGCTATTTGCGTGAAAACCCTCAATCCACTATTTCGTACACCATGCTGTTTTTCGCACCCAGCTCAAATATTTCATGTACAACCCTTCTTTTTCACGCACCACTTCCTATTTGCGCACACCTCCTTTTTCCAACAATCCATGTCTCCATTTTCCGATTTTGAGGCCCAAAAATTTGTAAAACACTGGGAAACGACGCCACCTTCAATACTGATATCTGCTTGAACAGTATGATCACTTTGCTGGCACACATTCTGAACTTCCACTGAGGATTGAAAAAAAACACAAATCATACTCCAATTCATGCATAGATCGACCATGGTTCCAACACCAAATGCAGAGCTACCTATTCCACTTGATGATGATGATATTCATACGATCAAAAAGGCTATTGGGACATTCATTGCATGGATGTCACAACTTGTAAGAGTACATGTGGACAAAAAGGTATTTATTTCCATTTTTTTCAAGATAAACCTTTAACCATTAATTAAAAAAAAGGTCTAAACCAATAAATGTTATTATAGATAGAGAAAGGGAAGGGGTGAAAAGAAACGTGGGCTCAAAAGCATCTAAAGGATCGACCAACCGATCCTAAAGAGATAATGAAATCACAATAACACCACCTATTCTCTATCCATATTTACTAGCATTGAAGACTCATGTGGATACGAAGCTAAAAAGTGGTAGTAGTCATATAGTGGTTTTTGAAAAGAATATATACGAAGAGGAAATTCAAGATTTCATTACTGCTGAAAATGTAAATGATATCCTTGAATACAGTTGTCTAGGCGTCACAGTTGTAAATTTATATATGAGGTATGTTTTCATGAATTGATTTTCTAAAAGCTGATATAATGTGCTAATTATGACTAAATGCATTTTATATTATTGGCAGGCGTATATATGAAAAATAGTTGAAGGAATTTTCCCATGAGCCAAAATTTGGACTCGTTAGTCCTCATACCACATCAACACAACTAATGAAATTAGAGCCATCAAAAAGGGATCAAATAGTGAAAGGCTTGCTGAAAACATTTGAAAGCAAGATTACAAATGACAGAGTCTTCCTAATACCAAATGTGCAGGGGTAAAACTCTACGATTAAAGAATATCAATTATATTTTCACTTATTTTATTACTTATTCCTATTGTGTTTTTAGGAAACATTGGCTACTAATTGTGGTGAACTTGGATACTCCAAAGATTTATTTTCTGGATTCAATGAAAGGATATCCAACAAACTGACCACACATGATGGATTTTGTCAATCTATAAGACATTATATCCTATGTTTTAGGTCTAAAAATAAATTAATATAATTTATATTATCTTTTACTAAGGATTATGTTATGATATAGTGGTGTATCAATATCATCTAGAAAAGGGAATAAGGATAGGGGCTAAGAATAAGGAGGCGATCAAGTACTACGTCTAGACAAATATCAAGGTATATATAATAAAATTTCACTATCCAAACACATATCAAAACAAGTTACTTATTCTCCTAATGATAAAAGTTTTTGCAGTTTCCAAAACAAACAAATGATAATGATTGTGGTTATTATGTTTCAAAATTTATGAGAGAGATCATTTTCCATCAACAAACTAGCATCCCTAAAGAGGTATTTTCAAAAGCAACTACTATTTCATTTAAATTCTTTATTAGTTATTTATTTATATATTTTGCAGTACTAGTCTGACTATAGAAAAGCCTCATATTCACAAGACGATATAGATTTGTTTAGAAATGAGTGGGATGCATACCTGAAGGAAGATTGTACATAAATAGCATGAAGATATGACTTGGGGACGTGTACAATTGACGGCCATTTTTTGTCAGGGGTTAAAGAGATAAAAATATGAAACATTGTTGTATGTAAATGTTCATAGAAAAATTGTAATTGTTATTAAATAAAACATCCTTTCTCCAAAGATTCATTTGTCCATTTTAACATATGAAATGCACCAGCAACATGCAAGAATGATGAACCACTTTTCTTTGGGATTTGGATAAGAAAAGCCAGTAAAATCTCCAAAATACCTTCATATCTGACCAAACACATTTGGATTGTGTTGATACTTTAGTAGAACAATACATGGGTCATGTGTGACATGTACGAGCCAACCCCGCCTTAATCTAAGGCATGGTGTGGCCGGTATCACTCAAAGTGTCTCTCTTTTGTTTAAAATAGACAGAATTTTAAGTGAAAACAACAAATAACGTGTGGAAAACCAACCAAACACATTCGGATTGTGTTGGTACTTTAGTAGAACGGTCCATGGGTCATGTGTGACGTTTAAGAGTAATCTCCACCTCAATATGAGGCATAGTGTGGCCGGTATCACTCAAAGTGTCTCTCTTTTGTTTAAAATGGACAGAATTTTAAGTGAAAACAACAACGGACATATAGAAAACTGACCAAACACATTAATATTGTGTTGATACTTTAGTATAACGATCCATGGGTAATTTTAATGTGTAAAAGTCAACCACGCCTCAATATGAGGCACGTTGTGGCTAGTATCTCTCAAAGGGTCTCTCTTTTGTTTAAAGTGAACAGAATTTTAAGTGAAGCCAACAACTAACGTACAGAAAACCAACCAAACGCATTTGGATTGTGTTAAAACTTTATTAGAACGATCCATGGGTCATGTGTTATGTGTATGAGTCAACCCTACCTAAATCGGAGTCATGGTATGACCGGTATCACTCAAAGTGTCTCTCTTTTGTTTAAAATGAACAGAATTTTAAGTGAAAACAACAACTGACATACGGAAACCCAACCAAACGCATTCAGATTGTATTGATACTTTATTAGAAAGATCCATGGGTCATGTGTGACGTTTAAGAGTCAAACTTTCCTCAATATGAGGCACGGTGTGTCCGACATCACTCAAAGTGTCTCTCTTTTGTTTAAAATGGATAGAATTTTAATTGAAAACAACAACTGACGTACAGAAAACTTACCAAACGCATTCAGATTGTGTTGATACTTTATTAGAAAAATACATGGGTCATTTTTGACGTGTAAGAGTCAACCTTGAATCAATATGAGGCATAGTGTGGCCGGTATCACTCAAAGTGTCTCTCTTTTGTTTAAAATGGACAGAATTTTAAGTGAAAACAATAACTGACATACAAAAAACTGACCAAACACATTCAGATTGTGTTGATAATTCAGGACAATGATCTATGGTTAATTTTTGACATGTGAAATCCAACTTCGCCTCAATATGAGGCATGGTGTGGCCGGTATCACTCAAAGTGTCTCTCTTTGGTTTTTAAAATGGAAAGAATTTTAAGTGAAAACAACAACCGACGTACAGAAAACCGACCAAAGGCATTCAGATTGTGTTGATACTTTATTAGAATAATCCATGGGTCATTTTTGACATGTATGAGTCAACCCTGCCTCAATCTGAGGCACAGTGTGGCTGATATCACTTAAAGTGTCTCTCTTTTGTTTAAAATGGACAGAATTTTAAGTGAAAACAACAACTGACGTACGGAAAACTGACCAAACGAATATTTATTGTGTTGATACTTTAATAGAATGATAAATGGGTAATTTGTTATGTGTAAGAGTCAACCCCACCTCAATCCAAGGCACGGTGTGGCCGGTATCACTCAAAGTGTCTCTCTTTTGTTTAAAATGGACAGAATTTTAAGTGAAAACTACAACTGACGTACGGAAAACCAACCAAACACATTCATATTGTGTTTATAATTTAGGAGAACTATCCATGGGTCATTTTTGATGTGTACGAGTCAACCCCGCCTCAATCTGAGGCACGGTGTGGCCGTTATCTCTCAAAGTTTCTCTCTTTTGTTTAAAATGGATAGAATTTTAAGTGAAAACAACAACTGACGTACGGAAAACTGACCAAACGCATTCATATTGTGTTGATACTTTAGTAGAATGATCCATGGGTCAATTTTGACGTGTAAGAGTCAACCCAGCCTCAATCAAAGGCACGGTGTGGTTTCTATCACTCAAAGTGTCTCTCTTTTGTTTAAAATGGACAGAATTTAAAGTGAAAACAACAACTGACTAACAGAAAATCAACCAAACACATTCAGATTGTGTTTATACTTTAAGAGAAAGATACATGGGTCATTTTTTATGTTTATGAGTCAACCTCACCTCAATTGGAGTCATGGTGTGGCTGGTATCACTCAAAGTGTCTCTCTTTTGTTTAAAATGGACATAATTTTAAGTGAAAACAACAACTGACGTACAGAAAACCAACCAAAAGCATTTGGATTGTATTGATACTTAAGGAGAATGATTCATGGGTTATTTTTTACATGTACGAATCAACCCCACCTAAATCTGAGGCATGGTGTGGACGATATCACTCAAAGTGTATCTCTTTTGTTTAAAATTGACAGAATTTTAAGTAAAAATAACAATTGACATACAAAAATCCCCCTTCCTACCGTACACACCAAAAGCATTCATTTTTTCCTAAAGAAACTCTTGCTATTGAAATAAACACTATTCAAAAACCATTTTAAAAATACCAATGATCTTAAAATCCATGAAATTCATTCCATTAAAACCATTAAAGCCCCCCACCCCTTGGACACCACCCCACCCCCTGGACAACACCCCACCCCCCATGGATAGCCCCCCCCCCCACCACCACCACCCTGGACAGCCCCCCCCCCCCACCTCCTGGACACCCCCTAACCCCCTGTATAGCCCCCACCCCCTGGATGCCCCCCACCCCTCCTAAACACCACTCCACCACCTGAACACCTCCCCCACCCCCTTGACACCCCCACCCCCATAGACAGCCACCCCCACCCCCTAGACACCACCCCACCCCCTTGGACAGCCCCCCAACCCCCTGGACACCACCCCACCCCCCTGGACACCACCCCCCCCCCTAGAAACCCCCATGGACACCCCCCCCCCTGGACAGCCTCCCCCCCCCCCACCCCCTGTACACCCCCATCCTCCTAGACTCCCCCACCCCCTGGACACCCCCACCCCTCCTAGACACCCCCACCACCTGGACACCCCCACCCCTGGACCCCCACCCCCTCTAAACACCCCCACCTCCATGGACAGCCACCCCCACCCCCTGGACACCACCCCACCCACCTTGGACAGCCCCCCAACCTCTTGGACCCCCCCCATCCCCCATGGACACCACCCCACCCCCTGGAAAGCCCCCCCCCAACCCCATGGACACCACCCCCCCTGGACACCACCATGGACAACCCCCCTGGACACCACCATGGACACCCCCCCCCCAACCCCCTGGACCCCCCATGGACACCCCCATCCCCCCGGACACCCCCACCCCCTGGACACCCCCTACCCCCCTTGGAAAGCCACCCCAAACCCCTGAACAGCCCCCCAACCCCTTCAATTCTGAATTTAATTCTTTATGTATTTAATTAACTTATTAATTATGTATTAATGGTGTATGGGTATACTTGTTGTATAGGTTTACTTATTACGGGGGTATACCTATTGTATGTGTATACTTTCTGTAATTACCATATGAATTATGTGTTAATTTTTTATGGGTATACTTGTTGATATGCTGATTTTTTTGCAGGTCTTGTTTGGGTGTGCTGCTGCAGAATTTTATGTTACAGCAGGAAGGACATTTATCAGTGTTTATTTAGCACTGATAAAGGAGCCCTTTATAAGCGCCTTTTTAGCACTGATAAAGGATCCCTTTATGAGTGCGTTTTTAGCATTGATAAAGTCTCCCTTTATCAGCGCTTTTTTAGCACTGATAAAGGCTACCTTTATCAATTCTTTTTTAGCGCTGATAAAGGGGACCCCCCTTTTAATAGCGCTAAGATTTACAATGCTTTTTAGCATTTTTAAAGCCCGTTTTGAGTGCTGATAAAGCCCGTTTTTGTAGTAGTGATTACATTTCAATAGGCATCACACCAAAGTTTCATGCCCTCCAGGAATAACCAAAACAAGTCCACAGATTCTCATAAATATTACCTCAACATTTCATCCTAGGAATCTCCAACCCCATAGGTTAACATCATTTATTCAATCATTTATTAATAGCATTACTACTTTCCTATATTCCTAGGCATTCTAGAAAAACATTCCAAGAAACCAAACACAAGGGGATTAACACGGTGAGTAGATGAACTACCCATCAAGTATTTTCCACCTATAGCAAGAGCGTAAACCCATCCTCCCTCAAGAAGCTAAACAAGGAAAGAACATGGCATACCCCGCACGTCTTCACCTATTTTGGAAGGATGGTAAGCAAGACTAGATGCCTTCAAAAGTAGGGAAAGTAAATTAGATAAACAACCAAAAAGATTCAGAAAGCTTCCAAATTCACATCCAACTTGTTTTATCATCTCTGGTGTCCTCCCCGATACCCACATGCATAAACCAATGCATCTTTCCACTTTATGCATCAACTTCTGCCACAACCAATGGGCCTCCCTACCCCCACATATCACAAAAACTATCTAGGCTCACAGCACAACATAAGCATCAGGAAAAAAACATCATATTAACTGGGATCTTGGCCCTTAAACAAGGCATCCATCCTTCATACATAATGAGCACTCATGGCTCCAAAGCACAAGGCACTAGACCTTACAAGCAAGAGGGTAACTCAGAACCCTACCATACATTATCTTTTATCAAACAGCCAGTTCTTTAATCCATCTTAAATTAATCTATTTATTATTTTTAGGTTCCAACTATGGGTAACCTAAAGAATAATATATCACAAATTAACTAAAAAGTTAATTTACATGCCCTTAATTCATTAATAACAAGCATCAACATGCCTCTGGCTCATCAATTAATTAAATTAAACATGCTTTCTACAACAATAACCAGATTCATTTACATGCCTCTTTATCTTCAGCCAATGAATTTACAATTAATTCTAGCTTTACGTTCTTTACCAATTTCTATCACGAACAACATGCTAAACAAGGAAATCATAGATATCACACTGTCTAGAAAAACAAGATGCAATAACATACGATCAATACCAATTTATCTATCTAGTTCAAATATTTTTTATGTCAATTACATTATGAACAAGTGGGATAAAACATGATAACTCTATAGTTTCACATAAAAGAATAGAGAATCCACAAATCCCCTACCTCAAAAGGTTTTTGACGTTCTTTACATGAGAACGATCCATGAAACGGATCACGATCGCCTCCCCCACGACAACTGCATCCACCAGAGGATGCCGCGACACGACCACGCCAATCGAAACCCAAGAAAACTCCATTAGAAACATGTAGATCAAATTCCATAACATGGAAAGGAGAAACATAAGGATAGGGACCCAAAATAATGGCAGTAAATCATACCTTATATCGATGATTGATCGATACTTCTTGGTTGCACCAAAACAGGGGGTGTGCTTGCAGTAGGAAGAACTTCAAGGGGAACCAATACAAGGAGGAAAAGTTTGATCACATGACTTATATGGGAAGAATTAAAGTTTTGAGTGTCTTTCACCAGGGAATAGGAAGGTAGAACAAGGGAGGAAGATATCTCATCCCTTTAGAATATTTAACAGAGTAGCGGTTTAAGATACGTTGAATTTTCCATTAAAATCATATCGCATTAAAACACATGGTTTGAAAAAGTAAAGTCATATTGAGACTTATTAATATTAATATGGGATTTATGGGCTTTGAATCAACCTTAAATCCCTTAAAACAATGCCTTGAATGCATTTTTGGTCAAAGAAAATGTTAAATGAGGCAAACTGGGAAATCTGGAAAAATGTGAAAATTTAAAAAAGGAAATGAAATAGTTCTGGAAACATTGTTCACAAATGACTCACTGATGCCGATAGTACAAATTACTCACCGAATTTGATTGTAAAAATGACTCGCTGATACTGACACTACAAATTACTCACTGACGCCGATAGTACAAATGACTCACCAAAGCCGACAGTACAAATGATTCACCAATGTCGACAGTACCAATGACTCACCAACACCGACAGTACAAATGACTCACCGAATCTGACAGTACAAATGACTCACCGAAGAAACTGTTCACATATGTCTCACCGATGACACTGTTCACAAAATTGGAAACACTATTCACAAAACTGGAAATTTGGAAAACTATTGGGGATAAGTCACCTTAACCTCCCAGAACACCTAAGACAACAGATTTCAGCAAAGGGATGGACCAGAGAGGTTTGGTCCATTAAACTACCGACAATTAGTGAGTGTCTATAGAAAACTTACGAGCAGACTATAAATACTATATCAAATATCCATAATTAAAAGTGAAAGTAAAAAATATTCAATCAATCAAAATATGAAATCAATAACAAGGAACAACATAACAATGATATCATAGTGATATAACAAACATGGGTAATAATAATAATAACAATAAATAATGAAATTAATTGTTCTATATTTTCATACAAGAATATAATGAAGTAAGATCTCCCATAGGATGATCATGTAAAAATGATCAAATAATGAATAAAATGATGAATAAAACCATAAAAATAGACTTGATAATCTGTCTGGTTATATCTTTGGCTTCTCTTTTCATCCCCACTCAACCATTTAGTGAAAACCCCTTTCCATTACCTATATCCCTGATCATTAATTCGACAATCATACTGAAATGATCATGCATGGTGTGAGTCTAACTCAGTAGGTCACTACCAATGGTGTTTTCAAACAAATTCATAATATATAAGTATATTCTCACTATGAAACTTTCACAAATAAAAAAACATACTTTTCATATCATGGGATGCACAAAAACCATTCCCATAAATAACTATACCTACTTCAGCCAATGATAGAATAGGGAGATGCTTCCAGGTTTTGAATATAAAGTGAGTTTTATTGATTTATTACCACCTATTTTCAATATAAAAGGTGAATAATATATCACCAAAAAAATTATCAAGGTAAATGAGACATCATTGTTACATCATATTAGGTGAAAGACACATCTCTATATCATAATCCTCAAGGTGGATGATATATCAGTGGAATATGGCCCTATAGTGAATGATAGATCACTGAGTATATAATGACCTGTACTTTTCATACAAATATATTTCATTTTATTAGTCGAATATCCATTAAATATCATAATGATCCATGTCAAAATCATATTCGTCTAGTATCTTTGGAAATAAAGACACATAACTGGTTCATAAGAGTCTCCCATTAGGTCCTTCATAACTAGCAACCTTCTTAGACATATCATTCATAAAAAAATTCTTCATAACCTGGGGAAATGAAACACATGAAAGGGGGATATCAAAATCTCAATAAGGGTAAAAAAGTGATATATAAATGATCACATAAGTATAACATGAGTATAAGGGTATGATAACATGAGTATAACATTTGAAATCAATACCATGTATATTATAGATCATAAACATGAGTCATGGCATAAATCATGGTCATTCAAAATACATGAATAAAAAAGGAATAACATGATCCATAAGAGAATAACATTGGTGTAATACATGGAATTGTGGAATCCACATAAGAATAAAAAATCATTCCCATAGTATTCAAGGCCTCACTTCAAGGACTATCATAGCGGATTAGGTTCAGTCCCCAAATCATCATAGTATTCAAGGTTTTCTCCCAAGACTATCATAGAGGAAAGATTCCATTAATAAACTGGGTTAACTCCCCATTCAAGTACTTTTTATCTCATGGGATATCAATATTTACCTAATTCATTGGAAGCATTATAGGCCCCACCCATCAAAAAATGAAAATCATACATATGTGTGCTACAAGATCATAAAATATTCATCATTTCATAACCCATGAAAAGAAATGGGTTTCATAAAAATTTCATACTATCATAAATGGTAACACCATGTTATTTTAAAATAATAACATTTTATTCAATAATGTATGTTACATGAAACACTGAGCTTAAACAACCCATGAAATATATTTATTTAAATTTAATATCTTTGATAGCATGTGGAACACACAACCTTGAGCCTGATTGAACCATAATATAATATACCATTATATCCTAACCATTAAATTTTATGGTATTTATAATATTAACCAAATTATGAAAAATATTTTTATCTATTGAATAGAAATAAAATAAGAATCATTTAAAATAAATGGAAATATTTTCTAAAAAACTGAATTTCTCTAAAAGATGGTTTAGACATGCTTTGTGAACATAATTTAAAATTAATTATTACCAATTTAATAAATTTTCTCTAAAAATGAGATTATTTTTTTGGAATCAACATATAAAAATTATATTGGCTAAAAATTATGGGATTTTTCAAAAAAGATTCATTTTTCAATGAATAGTGAAAAATATTGATTTTTATTGAAAACTAAATTTTCATTTAAATAATTTAAAATGTTAAAATATATTTTAAATTGATTTAAAAGTGATATTAGTTAAATTATGTTTCATTTTAACCAATATAGGTCATATGAGTCATTTATATATTAAATTTCAATATTAAAATCTTCTATACTTATGAGAATTTTCTCATTGGACACCCACATTTTCATCACATCTGCAAGTGTAATTTTAAATTGGATTCTTACATTTATATGAATTGAATGTGTAAGAATTTATTCCATATTTTTAATCATATTAATTTATATTTTATAATAATTTCAACTTAATTTTTTACCATTATTAATAATAAAGGAAATAGAAATTAATTATTGTGGTTAAGGTGAAAATTGATTTAACGGGGGTTAAAATAAAATGATATGGGTTAAAATGACATACCAACATGTCCAAAACCAACTAAATAGAAATATTTTGATTGTATAAAATCTTATGATCTATAATTACCCATTTTTTGAAGCTTCTTTCATGATAAATACATGCATGTGAATGATTCTTTTTAAAAATTCCTTGTGTGTCCTCTCACCCACTTATAAAAGGTCACCCCCTCTCCTCACATATACACACATAAAATCAATTTTTTTAATACAACACCTGAGAAAATAATATTTTTAATCCCCTCTCAAAATCCTAGTTCTATTGGTTTGAATATAAATCCAACCTTGGAAGGATTTTGGTGCAAACCTAAAAAAGTTGTTCGAAAAAGAGGTAACGTTCTTAAACGTGCGATTTTATTTTGTTTCTTCTTCCACCTACTTGTAATATAATTAAAAAATTATTATATAATAAACTCAGTAACTTAAATATACTAAGATTTTATTATTTTATCCATATCCACTACCATAAAATGAGAAATGAAACTTTCGATCGTGTGTACGGTGGACTACCACCTCACGAACTGATGTTATTATTTTTCCATCACCACCTTTCATGGATGGATATAATGATTGATTTAACACATTTATATGATATTTGTGATATTATTTTTTTTCTATAATTATAATATCACATATACCTTATTACCTTTCATTTCATTTAAAATATGATAACATCTCTCATGTGTATAGCAGACTACCGCCTGGCGAAGCGATGTGATTGATTTTCACATATTCTTTATATGGAAGGTAGTAAGGATAAATTTTGTGGATATTTTTAATATATATGACATTAAATTGATTATATAAAATTAATATATCACAAAATTCCTTACACATTCACCCATTAAGGAAATGGTAACATCGTTTGTGTGTACGTACGGCCTACCGTCTCCATGAAGCGATGTGATCCATTATCCGTGTTCAAATTTAAAAAATGATTCTAAAAATATATATAATAAAAATAAATTATATTTATAACATTAATATAATTATGGAGATTATTTAACTATATAATATTCATAATAAATAAAATTTTCATGAAAAAAACACTTGAGAAAACAAGACAATTAACACCTGAGACAATGAAAACAGTGAACTATTATAAACAAACGGGTGGTAAAATGTTATAAGTGGGAATATATGATATTATAAATATGAATATGGTTCAATTGTAAATTAATAACATGATTAAAACAATTATACTATATTTTAAAGCACATTCAACTAAAAGGAAGTGTCAGATAAGGGACTTCATCTCAATTTCCTTTCATTGATGCATATTGAAATGTTATGCACCTAATTTATTTTATATGTTGTATATAATTTCCATTTTACATGAAAAATCATGATTTTCTAATAATTCATTATATTTTATTTTCTAATTTTAATAATATCATCCAAGGGGATTTAAGTTAAAAGTTACCAAGTCGTAACACATTTAATAACTGAATTTCATTTCATTTGGGTTATATTACTTATTCCTTGCCTTTGATATTCTGTGATTTTGTTTTTAATTACTTAATATTACATTATGTTGTATTTAAACTTTTTTTATGTGGATTTTAATTTGATACACATAATCGATTCATTGATTAATTCTCAGTTTAACATTATGATCTTTGTGAGGGTTTATTTCACAAACTCATTTTAATCAGGGTTCTTTAAGATTGAATTTCCATTAGAAGGAATTATTTAACCATTGGATAATAAAAACATTTAATTTTATTATCATATGGTTATTTATAAATTTTTCATATAATAGTATGATTTTTCTAACTAATTGGTACTTAAAATTATTGAGAATTGTTTTTAGGAAAATCCGACTTCATTTTTCTCTTCATTTAAAATCCTTTTTCTTTCAAATCCATGTTTTCTAAAAAAATTAAAACATGATTTTAATCATTTAAAAATTATTTATTAAAGAAAATTTTACACATTTTTAATTTTTACAAAAAAAATGAAATGAATCTTCATTTCTTTTTCAAAATAATGCTCATTTGTCTTTTATTGAAAAAGTTAATGGAATCGTTGTTTTAATGTGTATAGAATGAATGGAATTTCAAGGTATCATGACAACTCAATTTTTAACTATTATTTTGTAATATTCAAAGGTTATTTTAAATGAAAATAATATTAAATTTTTTTTGTGAAGATTTAGTTTTAAAAGTTGATTTTCAAGATGAAAAGGATATTTTCTTTAAAATGTTTTTAAAGATCTTTTTATAGTGTTTTTATTCCTCAATGACCAAAAACCATTATTTTTCTTATATTCCACTAGGGATATTTTGTATTGATACCATCCTTATTCTTTCTATGGATGGTTTATGATCATTTTTATAAATTAAAGTATCGATATTAACTTTCTTACTTCATTTTTTGTAGTTATTAACTTTCTCTTGAAATACTCACTTTCCTATGATCATTGGACATTACATTTACCCTAAATATTCAGATTATTTATCATGTATGTATTTATTTTTTAAACCATATGTCATTTATATATAAATATTTCTATATTGAATGTTATTTTTAATCTTGGTAAATATTGATAAATTTGTATTCTTTACTCAATACAAATATTTGATGATCAGTCACATTGTTCATGAATTAAATCATTTATTCAAGATAGGAATAATTATTTGCATATACAGTGATGGGTGGGGCTTGAAATAATATATCCCCTTGATGCATCGATATTCTCATGATTAGAATCAGTAATCTAGCATTAAATGGGTTTCAACCAATATTTGTAAAACTTCATCTAAAAGTTATTTATCGTAAAGTTTTCAGGATTCCTGGGATCATGGAATCCAATATTTAATAATTTCCTTAATTTAGAATTTTATTATTACTATCCATTATATTTTCATAATTATATTATCTCTAGATTAATTTAATTTTTAATTATTGATTAAATGGAATGTTTTTTCAATTATTTACCTTTATATATTGATTATAACTTGTCTATTCATGATTGTAAAGTTATTTAAATGGAATGTGTGTTCATATATTTAACTTTCAATATTTATTACTCCTTATCTATTCATGATAGTAAAGTTATTTAAATGGAATGTGTGTTTATTTTTTTAGTTTACCATATTGATTATTCCTTATCTATTCATGATAGTCAAGTTATTTAAATTGCATGTGTGCTTAGTTATTTACATTTTCATACTGATTATTCTTTATCTAATCATGATATCTATGTTAATGATTAAATTTAATGTGTGTTCAGATATTTAACTTTCCATATTGATTATTCCTTATTGATTATTCTTTATTTTATAATGATTGATTCCTCTTTATATAACTCTTAATAAGAATTTGAGCTCACCCTTACTTTGTTTCCTTTACTAGGAATCCAAGAAGTGTACTATGAATGATATTTAAGGATATCCTAGAGGGAATAATGATATTCTTGAAAAAAAATTGTAATTTTTATATTCAAATGTAATATGGGAATCATGATTGTATCAAGTTTACCATGACTACTAAACTATTCGGTCCTTCAGGATGTGTTTTTTTATCTTATACCAATATAAAAATATAGACACCGGCTCTGGGTTACTATGGTTGAGGTCATTATAGTTGGTATCAGAGGAATTTTAGTAGAAACCTTGGAAACTAGATTTATGAAAACATATATTAGAAAAAATAACAATGTGATAGACTTTGAGGATAAGTATATAATAACATCCTAATGTTTTGGTAGGGTATATATTATATGGTTTTTCTTGGAAATACATCCCTATCTTGATACTATAAGTAGAATTAGTTATAGAAATGATGTACCTAGGGGTAATAACTATAAAAAATGTGCATCAATCATGACTAGAGTGTTACCAGGTACATGAAAATAAGCTCTAATACAGAACTGGTTTGACACTCCTGGGGGTATGATTTAGATAATTCTCATTTTCATTATTGACCATTATGAATTATTTGAATAAATTATGATAATGAATGACCTAGGTTAAACCTAGGGTGTATTAGATAGAAAATAAGCATCCATGATTAAGGCATCCTATAAGTGGTAATATGGTTTTCCCACTATGATTATTATTGTTGACACTATTATTTTTTGTTTTAGTTAATGGATATAACTCAAAGGGTTTATGCTAATATTTAACATGAAGGAAAATATGGTGACTATGAGGAACTAAATGGGATGATGAAAGGAGTTAAAGATATCATGATTATTCTTAATTAATTATCAAAAATTATGATCAACAAAAAATACCTTAATCAAATCCGAGACTCACCAAATAATAGAATGATATATTTAATTAATATATTTAGTGGTGGAGACCATGGAGTAAATAAATCTTTATTTCCTTCATGTCATAAATTTGGAAAGAGACACCAAGTAAAGTGCCTCAAAGAAATATGAAATTTTTTTACATATGTAAAAGATGGTAATAAAGCAATGAATTACTGAGAAAAAATGATGAGTAGGATGGAAATAAATAAATATATTCCTAGGTATCCATTTATAGTTCATTTTCTTAAATATAGGGAATATAAGAATTATCCGAGTCAATTCCATCTTCTAAAGTTTAACCCCTAGACCAAGAAAGTACGTACGTTGAAATAAAATGGATGATGTATTTATACATTGGTATTTAATAATTATATTATAGAAATATTATTACCAATGGTATATTTATTATAATAATCGTGAAACATCTAAGTATTGTGTTAAATTTTAATAGCATATATTTATTCATTAACTTAAGTATTATGGATACCTTTATGGGTTTGTGAGTTAAGGATTAATCATAAGTTCAAAGACCTAAACAACCCTTTTTAGGTTTTATGAGATTTTATTATACTAATATTAAAAATACTTTGGGAGACATTTATGGAAATACAACCCATTGGTTTCATATATGTTTTAGTGAAAATTTTATTTAAGGAAGAATTCACTTACTATTTTGGGAATAATTTTAAATGTATTGGTAATATTTAGGGTTTATCTTATCTTTGATGTTGAGGTGATTTTAGGTAATTAATAATTAGGAATTTTATAGGAAATATATTAATATGGTTTTAGAAAAAGTACATCCCACATACTAGGTGACAATCTTTTTCATCGGTTAAGGTTGCAGGGCTTGAACCTGCAACTAAAGGACAATAAGGTTTTAGTACATACCACTAAACTACATGATGTTCTGGTTAATACCTCATTATTTTTACTTATATTATTTCACAAATAAATATTAATAATGAAATATTTTTGTTGCTATTTAGGTTTATAGATTAATAACTTTGGATAACCATACTGGTCTTGGAAAATATTTAGAGATAGAAAGAAAGACTTGTCACTTATTTATGTATCTTAAGATCCATTGAAAGTGAATTTTAGCACTTCAAGAATAAAAAATTAATTTTTGGATATTCATTTATCATATAAAGTGATGAATTGTAAATTGATCAAGGCACAACCAAAGGATGACGTTTTAATTATAAAATAGAAAGATATAAAATAAGTATATTTCTTTTTATATATAAATAGTAAAAGAATTACTTAACATTTGTAAAGTGATATTGAAACAAAAAAGAATATCCTATTACCTTAATATCCTATGAATCAAATGGTCTTTTAAATAAACACATATTTATGGTTTTGAGGTCCTTAACATTCCATTGGTCATTCAATTTCTTGTGATCGATGACCTTTATCACTCTCTATAATTATTTACATTTTTCTTCTATATACATATCATCAATTGCCACCAATATTATCCTATATAGAAACCTAGTAATGTGTTATTCTATATTTACTTTTTTACTTCCCTTTATATATTATTAAGAGGATGTTTTATTAACTCTTTTTATGATTTGGGTTTTCAACATAGGAATTTTCAAATATCAAACCCTTGATTTTTGAGCGCAAGAGAAAATTGTGAGGGTACAATTTATTTAAGGTGGAGATAATATGACACCCTGAGAGTTTAAAAGAAGAAAATTATTTTTTTATTTCATATACTACATGAAACACTGATCTTAAACAGCCCACAAAATATTTTTTAAAATTTAATCTCTTCGATAGATTATAAAACACGCAACACCCAGCCTAAGGGAACCATAATATAGTATATCACTATAACCTATCCATTAAGTTTTTTTGTAGGAATATTATTAACTAAATTATTAATATTATGGTTATATATTCATTAGAAATAAAATAAGAATAATTTAAATGAAAAAGAAATGTATTCTGAAAAACTATATTTTTCTAAGAGACGGTTCCGTCAGGATTTGCACACATAATTTAAAATTAATTTTTACCACTTTTAGAAACAAATATTTTAAAAAATTAACTTCTTTTTTTAAATCCTAATATAAAAATTATCTTAGGATTATTATTTTTTTACTTTTCTGAAAATTTTAATTTTTTGATGAATTTTGACAAGTACTGATTTTTATTGAAAACTACATTTTCATTTAAATAATTTAGAAGTATATATTATAATTAAAATTGATTTTAAAGTAAAATTAGTTCAATTATATTAAAATTTAAATAATTTAGTTCATTGGAATCATTTCCACTTCGAATTTGGATATTAAAACCATCTATACTTATGAGAATCTTTTCTTTGGAATCCCACTTTTTCATCGTGTCTGCATGTATAATTTTAAATTGGATTATGTCAGTTCTGAAAATTAAATTTGAAAGAAATAATTAATTATTTGGAATCATGATAATTTATATTATATAATAAGTTCAACTTAATTTTTGACCATTATGAATCGTAAAAGTAGTAAATTATTTATTGTGGTGAAGGTAAAAACTAATTTATCAGGGGGTTAAATTAAAAAGATAAGAGTTGAAATGAAAAACCAACTTATAAAACACCCATTATCTAGTAATTTGTTGAACTGGTCACCTATAAGGTTTTATAATGACCCATTTTGGAAGATTTTAGCATGATAAAATCATTTCTGTAATTGATTCTCTTCCATAAAATGGGAAACAAGATCGTTGATCGTGTGTATAGAGGACAACCGCCTCCCAAATCGATGTTATTTTTTTCCATCACAAAATTTAAATACTAGATATAATGATGTATTTAAAACATTTATATGTTATTTATGATATTATTTAACTTATTTAATTATAATATAACATAAACCATCTTACTATCTATGTCATTAAAAGTATGATAACGCCGCTCGTTTGTACGGAAGACTACCACCTCGCAAAGAGATGTCATTCATTTTTCACTTACGCTTTAAATGTAAGGTAATAAGGATAAATTTAGTGAATATGTGAGATATATTAGAAATTTTATTGATTCTATAAAATTAATATATCACACACTTCCTTACCCTTTCACCCATTAAAGAAATTGTAACGTCGCTCGTGTGTACATACGACCTACCGTCTCCACAAAGCGATGTGATCCATTATCCATGTTCATATTTAAATAATGATTATAAAAATGTATAAAATTATTGAAAAATTATATTTATAACATTAATATCATTATTTATATTATTTTACTACATAATTTACATAAGAACCATAACTTTCATCAATAAACCCGCATGAGAAAACAATGAAATTAACTCCCAAAACAATGAAAACAATGAATTGTTATTAAATAATGGGTGGTAAAATGTTATAAGGGGATCATGTATGATATTATAAATATGTGTATAGTTATTATATAAATTAATAACATTCATAAAACTTTTATACATTAGGTTACATCATGTTCAACTGAAAGGAAGCGTGAGGTAAGGGACTTCCTCTCAATTTCCCTTCATTGAGGTATATTGAAATGTTATGCACCTAATTTATTTTATATGGTGTATATAATGCCCCTTATAGATGTAATATCATTATTAATTAATAATTAATGGTATTTTAAGTTCCAATTTTAATTATTCCATCCAAGGGGATTTGACTTAAATGTTACCAAGTGGTAAAGAATTTTGTAACTCAATTTCCTTTCAATGGGTAATATTACTTCTTCGTTGTTTTTGATATTATAATATTAAGAATGTAATGAATTTTGATTATATTATTTTTTATTTCCAATTGTTTTATGTGGATTTAAATTTTATATGCATATTTATTCATTTATTAATTCTCACTTTGACGTTACGATCTTTTTTAGGGTTTATTTCACAATATCATTTTAATTTGGATTATTTATGGTTGAATTTCCATTAATGGAAATTATTTGATAATTGGATAATAAAACCCTTTACTTTTCTTTTATTATGGTTATTAATGATTTTTTCAAGTAATATTAACATTTTTCCACTTAGTTATACTTAATATTGTTGAGAAAATGTTTTTAATAAAATTTGATTTTATTTCTCTCTTCATTCGAAAATCACATTTCTTCCAAATCCATGTTTTCTAAATATGATTTTAATTTTTTTTTAATATTTTAAAAATTATTTACTAAATATTTTTTTACCCATTTTCACCATTTACAAAAAAAAATTAAAGAATTTGTATGTCATTTTCAAAACAAGGCGTGTTTGGCATTTTCCAAAAAGTGAATGTGATCTTTATTTTAACATGTATGGCATGAAAAAAATTTCCATCCATCATTACCGATCAATGTTTTAAATATTATTTTATAATATTTAAATTTTATTTTCAAATAATATTGTTTTCTAAAAAAATTGAGAACCTTTAGTTTAAAAAGGTGATTTTTAAGATGAAAATGATATTTTCCTTCGGAATTTTTTTGAAGTTCTTTTTACGGTAATTATAATCAAAAAAACAAAAACCCTTTATTTTAATTACAATACACTAGGAATATGTTTTATTAATAGTATACTTATTCTTTATAATGATGGTTTATGATCTTTTTTACCAAGGAAATTATTTAAATTCACTATCTTGATTTATTTTTGTAGTCATTAACTTTCTCTTAAAATATTAACTCTGATCATTGGGTATTAAATTTACCCTAAATATCCATATTATTTATCATATATATTTTTATTTTATAAAATGTATATCATTTCTAGATAAGGTGTTTTACATTGAAATTTATTTTTTATATGGGGAAATATTGATAAATTAATATTCTTTACTCAAAATGGATATTTTAATATCTGGAACATTTTTCATGAATTAAATAGATTATTTGATATAAAAAGAATTTTTTAGACATGAAGTGATGGGTGGGGCCCAGAATTATATAGCCCCTCGATGAATCAGTATGATAGAATTAAATTTGTTTATAACTATATTTTTAAACCATATTGTGAAAGGTATTGATGGTAGAGGTATCATGATGCATGAGATCCTGACATCCAATAATTAATCATTTACATAATTAAGAATTTAGTTATTATTATCCAATATATTTTCACAATGATATTATATTTGGATTCATTTCATTCTCATTTATTAATTAAATGGAATGTGTTTTAAGTTATTTAACTTTTCGTATTGATTATGAGTTATTTATTCATGATAGTTGAGTTATTTAAATAGAATGTGTGTCTAGTTATTTACATTTCTATATTGATTATTCCTTATCTATTCATGATATTCATGTTATTTAAATGGAATGTGTTTTCAGTTATTTATCTTACCATATTGATTATTACTTATCTATTCATAATAGTTATGTTATTTAAGTGGCATGCATGCTCAATTATTTACCTTCCAATATAGGTTATTCCTTATCTAACCATGATTATAAAGTTGTTGATTAAATGGAATTTGTGTTCATATATTTACCTAGGAATATTTAGTTTTCATCATTCAATCATGATATCTTATAATTTACATAACTCTTACTTAGAATTTGAGATCACCCTTATTTTTTCCCTTTACCATAAATCGAAGAAGTGTACTATGAATGATATTCAAGGATATTCTAGAGTTAATAATTATATTCTTGTAAAAAAATTAGGATATGTTTTTTATATTCAAATGTAATATGGGAATCATGTATGTATTTATTTTACCAAGTCTACTAAACTATTCAGTACATCGGGTTGAGATTCACTATATCTTATGCCAATGTAATAAAGTAGACATAAAATTAATGCTACTAGGGTTAGGTTCATTAAATAACCCATGGAAAAGAAATGGGTTTCATAATAAAATACATAATTTCATCATAGAAAACCCCATGGAAAATGTACCATCCCACTATTTTAAAAGGAAACAATATCATCAATAGCATACAAGATATGCACATCAAGCTTAAACAAACACCTAAATATTAATGAGACCATTATAACCTAGTTGTTTAATTAGAGGGTATGAATAGGAATTAATAATTTATGAAATAAATAAAAAATTCCTACTCAATATGAATGAATTTTTATGTTCTTAGAAAATAATCACACATTTTTAAGTCATTTTATTCATCAAAAAATATGTTTTCATCAAAAATGAGTTTTTTATTTTTGTGAATGAATATTGTAATTTCTATAAGCTGTTGAAAATTTAATTTAAATAATTAATTTTATTTTTTAATTCATCACGTAAAAATTATCCTAGGATTTATTTTTGTAAATTTTTTCAAAAGTTTGATTTTTCATTAAATAGTAAAAAAAGCGATTTTTATTAAAAATTATATTTTTCAAGTACTTAAAAGGTCAAATTATGTTTTGGATTATTTTTAAATTTAAATTAGTTTAATTTTATTTAAAATATTCTAATTATATTTTTTTAAAATTGATTTTATACTTGAATTTATTATAAAAACATTTTATATTTAAAAAGAGCATTTTTCCAAAAAATTGTTTTTTGTTGCATTTTTCTGGAATAATTTTAAATTAAAATTTCCAAATTATGTGTTTTTAATTTTTAAAAATGGATTAAATATTTTGAATCTGTAGTTTCAAATTTCTTACATAGACCCCTTTTATTTTTTTCAATATAAATAGTAATTCTAGTAAAGTTTATCATTAAAATAAAGGGTAAATCGGGCTAGTCAACATTAAAAATGAGTAAAAAGGCCATAATTTTTCATTAAAATTCTTATTGTATAAATTTAAATTATAAATTTAACACATAAGTTTTTAAATTAAGTTATTTAATGGTCACTTTATCATGAAAGTGACTTAGACATTATTAAAATCAAGGAAAGTGACAAAATATCACACTCTTATTTTTAACAAGTATAATATTTCTAATATATTATTATCTAGATGATTTGTTTGACAATAAATATTATTTTTAAATATAAAATATTTATCTCCTACATAGTAATTTATTTATAATTTTTTGGAAATAAACAATTACCCTAATTTCCTACAGAACGCTGATGCGGTAATATTTAATTAATGGAAAAAATGATATTAAAAATGATAAAATAAATAAAATATGTGATAATTAATGTAATACACAAATTTTATAGAATAATTTTAAATATTATGGATTTATTTGATGATATTTTTTAAATTTATCTTATTATATTGATGTTTTTAAAAGTCAGTATAATGAATAGTGTCAAAATTGATGATAGTGATATTTTAAAATAAATAATATTTAAATAAATGATATAAAATTTATAAAAAATAAAAAATAAGTCAAAGTGATTAAGATAAGGTGTAAAATATCATATGTGATCTAATTATGGGTCGTTTTTCATTTTATAGTTACAATATTTACCTGTAAAGAGTAAAAATGAATGTTGTCACGGTAAGAGTTAAAGGGTTTAAATAAGGGATAAAAGAGAATGACAAGAGTAATAATGTGACTTAACTTGTCAAAAAATTATTTAATGAGAGTATTTAAACCCATAATCATCTTATCATTGAAATAACTCACTTTTTATCCATTTGTAATTGAAAATTAATTTATATTAATTTAATAGTTTATGAAATTGCAAGAGTGCCCCTCCCCTCTCCTATAAAAGGAACCCCATATCCTCATTTCATCACACTTGAAAACCCATTAGGTTCTTCCAAAAAATAACCAAATACCTTTATATAGTACCTCCCCATATTATAGAGGTCTTATATTAGGAAAAATAAAACCTTAGTGGTCTTAAGGTGTTGACAAAATAGATTTTCCAAAGAAGAGGAAGATAAAGGACATGTGTGACAAATCGGGCTCGAGGTAAGGGAAAATTGTATTTGTTTTAAAATGCTTATATTTTTCATAACTATATTAAGGGATATTTTTTCAAGAACATAAATGATTTTATTTTTTAAAAATCAATTTAAAAAAACTATTTTATTATGTTTTTAAAATTTTATAATTTAAACAATAACAAAACTTTGTTTTGTTATTTAATTTTAAAACCCTTGTTTAAAAGGGAAATTAATTTTATTAAAATCTCTATGTGATTTATAATGATAAAATATATCTTTTTATGTGTAAAATTTTATTTAAATTTTTTATATTTCATTTTAATAGTAGATATGTTCATCATCTATAATTGTTATTGACATTTCACGCACGATTTTGTTTTAATTTCAAAGCACTTATGATTGTGTATTTTAAAAATAAGTATTTATTTTTAGAAATATGTATTTATACTAAATATTTTATTAAAATTGATTTATCAAAGTTTATATGATAGAAAATTGTTTTCTTTTAAAATAATTTAAGCAGACTTTGAAATTTTTTAAATGTGTTATGAATGGGAAAGGATGGTTTTCTAAAAATGTTTTCTTAAAATTCAGCACTTGGGTATCAAATGAGATGAGTTGATGATGAATGGTGAGTAAACTCATAGCCTCAATGGTACATTTTCCTACAAGTTATACTTTTAGTGGAAACATTTTTTTTATAAGATCTACCTTGAATCGTTTTAATCCGTAAAGTAATATTATTTTCAAATGATTTTTAAGGATAAATCCATGTATTTTACAAAGGGGGTTTTTGAAATGGATTTTCAAAATGATAATTAATTTTAAAAGGTGTTGAAAATTATTTTCTTAAGAAATTTTATAAAAACCATATCTTATTATTCTATAATGTTATATATATTATCAAATATTTTTTATTTGATATAAAATGTTTTTAAATGAATTTTGAAGTATTTTTCACTAGATTTAAAACCCCTTACTGGGTAATTTTATGCTCATCTGATGTTTTAGAATACTTTTTACAGGTATTTGTGAAGTTATAAGATG
Organism: Viscum album; assembly: GCA_963277665.1. NCBI lineage: Eukaryota > Viridiplantae > Streptophyta > Magnoliopsida > Santalales > Viscaceae > Viscum > Viscum album. The sequence goes on along the minus strand of OY728167.1, from coordinate 728,299,271 downwards.
TATTTATTCATTTAAGGAGTTAGATAATGTGAATAAAATTAGTTATTGTGTTATTATTTTGAAAACTCTAATAAATTGTAAGGTTATGCCTAATTTTCTAGTATATACACTACAAAAGATCATTAGAAGTATAATGGACTGTGTATTTATAATAATAAAAAATACATAACAAGTTTTTTGTAATAAATATGGAAGATTAGGTTTGGGATATTATAGTTGGTATCATAGAAAATTTCAAGAAAATTGTGTAGACTAGATGTTTTTGTTTGAGGAAAAATCTAAACGATATAATTGTCTTTTGATCTTCTAGGTAATTTAGTACTCTTAAGAATATAGAATTTTAAAAATTCTAGATTTTACTAATTCTTATGATTGAAATTTATAATTTTCTTAAGTAAAACAAATTAACTATGAGGGAACAATTCATTTTAAGTGTTTTGGGGGTGGGGGATAATGTAACATCCTAATATTTTAAAAAGAAACAATATGTTCGACAGCGTATAAGATGTTTCACATCGAGCTTAAACGAACAACAAAATATTATTGTTATAATTATAAACTAACCATTAAATTATAGGTTATAAATATTAATTACTAATTTTTTAAATAAATATAATCTTTCTATACAATATGAATTAATTAGTATGTTCTTAGAAAATAATCACACATTTTTAAGTCATTTTATTCATAAAAATATGTTTTCTTCAAAAATGGGTCTTATTTTTTTTAACTAAATATTTTAATTTCAAAAAGGTATTTAAAATTTAATTTATAAAATTAATTTCATTTTTTAATTCATTATATAAAAATTATCTTAGGATTAATTTTTTATAATTTTCTTAAAATCAATGAATAGTAAAAAATATCGATTTTTGTTAAAAAATACATTTTTCAAGTATTTACAAGGCCAAATTATGCTTTGGATTAGTTATAAGTTTTAATTAGTTTAATATGATTTAAAATATTCCAATTATTGTTTTTAAATGTATTTCATACATTAATTTAGTATAAAATTATTTTATATTTAAAAATAACATTTTTCTAAAAAACCATTTTTCATTGTGTTTTCTAGGTTTAATTTTAAATTAAATTACACAACTTATGTTATTTAGATTTTAAAAAATGTATTACATATTTTTAATCAGGATTCCCAAAATTATTAAATATTCCCATTTATTTTTTGGCACCATGAATTGTAACTGCAGTAAAATTTATCATCGCTATAAAGGGTAAATCTGGTTAATCTAGATTAAAAATAAGTGATAAGGCCATACGTTTTCATCCAAATTTTTATTGGAAGAATTAAATTCAAACCCTAACTCTTAGGGTTCTAAATTTAATTATTTAACAGACACTTGTCCATTAAAGTGACTTAAAAATTATTAAAATCAAAGAAAGTGACAAAATGTCACCCTCTTATTTTTAATAAGTGTAAGATTTTTAATATGGTGTTATCCATAAGATATTTTTGACTATAAATATTATTTTTTAATATAAAAGATTTATCTTCATCATGGTAATTTATTTTTAGTTTTTAGGAATTATATAATTACCCTAAATTCCTACACAATGTTGATGCAGTAATTATTTAGTTAATGGAAAATTCAAATAAATGATTTTAAAGATATTAAAATAAATAAAATATGAGATAATTGATGTGATAAAATAATTTTATAGATTACTTTTCAATTTTATATATTTATTAAAAGAATTTTTTCGAAGTTATCTCATTATATTGATATTTTTAAATTTCAACGTAATGAATGGTGTCAAAATTGACAATAGTGATATGTTAAGATAAATAATATTTTATTAAATGACATAAAATTTCTAAAATTATAAAATTCATCCATGTGATTATTATAAGGTTAAAAATATTAACCATGATCTAATTATTGGTTTTTTGGTATTTTATAGTAACAATATTGACCCTTAAAGAGTAAAACTCAATGTTGTCATGGTAAGAGTTAAAGAGTTTCTATATTGGTTAGAACTAAATGATAAGAGTAATAATGTGACCTAAATTTGTCAAAAAAATATTAGATGGGTTTATTTCCACCCATACTCACCTTAAATTATAAATAAATCACTTTGAAGAAACTTAGAACTAAAAAACAATTTATATTAATTTAATATTTTAAGAAATTTCAAGAGTTCACCTCCCCTCTCCTATAAAAGTGAAACTCATCTTCTCATTTTTTCACACTTCAAACCCCATTTTTTCAGCCTATATCTACCCAAATCCCTTACTAAAATCCATTCAAAATTTCCTGAGGACTTTTATTATTCATAACACTAACCTTAGTGGTCTTATGCTGTTATGCAAAGGGATTGTCCGAAGAAGAGGAAGACAAAGGACTTGCATGACAAATCATACTCGAGGTAATGGAAAAGTTTATTTTGTTTTATAAAGCCTGTATTTTTTAGATATATTTTCAGGGTTTATTTTTCAATAAAATATTTTATTTTATATTTTTAAAATCAATTTAAAACAAAGCTTTTATTTTTTTTAAAAATTTTCAAAATTTAAACAATAACAAAACATTTTTTTGTTATTTAATTTTAAGACACTTGTTTAAAAGGTAAATTTATTTTATTAAAATACATATGAAGTTTATAATGATAAAATATAAAATTTTATGTGTAACATGTTCTTTATGTTTTTTAAATTTCATTCATAATAGTATCTATGTCCATCGTCTATAATTGTTATTGATATTTCATGCAAGATTTTGTTTTAATTTAAAACTTTTTATCAATATGTATTTTAAATATAAGTAATTATTTTTAGAAATATGGATTCCTCTAATATATTTTCTGAAAAGTGATTTATCAAAGATTATATGTTATAAAATTACTTTCTTTGAAAATAATTCAATGTGATTTTGAAAGTTTTTTAATGGGTTATGAATAAGAAAGAAATATTTTCAAAAAATGTTTTCTTAAAATTCAGAACTTGGGTATAAAATAAGATGAGGTAATGAGGAATGGTGAGTGAACCCAAAATCTCAACATGAAAGTTTCCTAAAAGTGATAATAATAGTGGCCCAAGGTTTTTATAATATCCACCGAGTATCTTTTTAATCCATAAAAGAAATATTATTTTCATATTCTTTTTAGGGAGAAATCCTAGTATTTTTCAAAGGGAAATTTTTAAATGGATTTTCAAAATGATAAGTATTTTTTAAAGTTTTTAAATTATTTTCTTATGATGTTTTCTAAAAATTGTAGTTATAATTATTTTGGAAAGTTAAATATAATATCAAATATTTTATATTTGATATAAAATGTTTTCAAATGAATTTAAATGTATTTTTCACTGGTTTTAAAAACCCCTATTGGTAATTTTATGCTCATCCCATGTTTTAAAATATTTTTAACAGGTCTTTTATAAGTTCTAAGATGGATGGATTATTTTAAGGAGTCATTGAACATAATGAAAATTTTTTATTTTATTATTTTTTGTAGACTCTAATAAAATGTAAGGTTGTGCCTAATTTTCTAGAACATAGATCAGAAAAGATCCATAGTTATATAATAGACTACATTTTTAATAATTAAATACACATCATGTTTTTAGTAATAAATCTAGAAAATAAAGTTCAAGATATTATATAAAATAAATGAATTTAAAACACATCTTTTTTTCATAAATATAAACCATCAGAAAAATAATTAGGATGGTATCTTTATATCTTATATATTTGAGCCCATAGATACAGGAGAGGAGACCGGATACCAATCTAATGAATATAAGAGATGATTGCAGAGAAATAACTCAGAACCCTACTAATTCCACCTCTTTTCCTCTTTAGGTATCCATGTCTCTCTTCCTCCTCATGATTATCATGAGCATGTAGTTTTTTTGTATCGAGTAACATGATTATAGGGGAAATGATGCGTTGGTATTATTCTATTTTCTATTCACGTTTTGGATTTTTGAAACTCTATTTATCATTTATAAATCATATTATTATCATATTTCATGACCATTGTTTGAAATCTAAGAAGTTTCATTTTATTTAATCAATTACCCTCCCATGTTTTTATATATCCAGTACACAATGTAGATCGATTTTTTTAAAATAAGGTTTTGTGTTGTAATCCTAAAAACAAACATAGTAGTTAACCTTTCCAAAAATGAAGTTACTATATTATTTAGGGGTACATAGAATAAGAATCACTAAATACCTAATTCCAATAATAAATATGAATGAACATGTAATTAATTAAATCCCTAGGACACATACCTGACAATAAATGAACCTAGCATGCTCCATCATTTGATTCCAAAAACCCCAATATATTTTCTTTCTCACTCTCTCTCTGAAAAATCAATCAATAGTTATTTTAATTTCTAAAATTAATCTTAAGCATATAGACCATCCTTTTGGGATCAATATAGAAACATTCTAATTACATCAATTTTTTAGTTTGGTTTTTTGAGTTTCTATAAATTATTAAATTTGTGTAGCCCCTTAGTGATTTAACAATGCCCTGTGGGCTATTAAATTTTTTAAATCATTTTCAAGAATGGTTGGTGTTTTGATTAAGTTAATTAGGAATTGTTATAGTTGTTTTTATTTTAATTATATATTTTACTCTTGGTCCTTTTGTGTTTTAGTTTCAGGTAATAATCCATTGCATGACTACTCTAGTCACGGGAAGTAAAAAAGTGGATGATCTCCCATATGAACCAGATATAAAGAGAACCTTATGCCAATAAATAAAGGAACAAGAAGAAAGTTTGGAATAATAATAATAGTACATAATGGATGGAGGATCACCGAAAAGATCACTTGAGATGTGCACACTCATGGATTATGTAAGACCCTTAGGTTTGGGAATTTAACCCATTATTCTAGTGCCACCAGTCATCACACCACAGTTCAAGATTATTATAGACATTATTCAAATGATTTCAAACTCCATTCAATTTTTTCGGCTGTAGTATAAGGATTTTAGTTCTCATATGGGGAGTTTTCTTGAACTCTATGATATATTAAAATTTAATAATTTGTCCACTAATGTGGTATGACATAGATTGTTTATATTCTCTATAAAATAAAAAACAACTGAATAGATCCAAAGCCCCCCTTATCATTCCATTACTACATGATATGAGTTGGTGAGAAATTTTCTTACTCTCTTTTTTCCACAATTAAAATCAATGAATATCATGGTGGAAATTTTAAATTTTAATCAGTTTAATGTTGATTCCCTTTATATTTCTTGGGAAATATTTAAATATTTAACTAAAAAATTCCATCATCATGGGATTTATATTTGGTTATTGATACAAAATTTTTATAAAGGTATCTCACAAGTGAACAGGATGATAATTGATGTTGTGACATAAGGATCACTGATGAGAAAGTCCCCTGATGAGAGATACAACCTTCTTGATGATATGGACAGTAATTGATTTTATTGGTAGATGAAAATCACCCAATGATGAAGGGTGAACATGGTAGAAAATAACTGGATAGTGTCCCAAATTAAGTTCATGACTATGAATATGGTTGCGATGATGGATCTGCATAACCCCTAAGGTATGTATACTAAAGATACAAATTATATTGATTATAATCAAAAAAATCAATTTCAGGGGTATATGAAACAATAGTCACAGGATCAAGGATACCAACTGAGGACACGAGGATATCAACAGCAATAAATGCAGGGTTTTTCACCTTTGATTCAGATACACTCATTAGAGAAAACATTGTCCACATTTATGATCACCACCAGATCTATAGTCAAATAGATAAAGGAAAAATCATTGATCCAAAAATCTTTATTGAGAAATAATGATATTCAAGTTGGTCAAATCATTAAGAATCTTAGATAATGTATTAGAGTATTTTTACCAACAAATTAAAAAGTATACCCATGAGAAGATATGAAATTTATAACTCTAAGAAGTGGAAAATCATCGAAGATAACCACGAAACAACTAAGAGAAAAAAAGAACAATAGGATAATAAAAATATAAAGATATAGAAAATAATAATAAGGATAAATGTGATGAAGAATAAAAAATAGAAAAACCATAATTGTTCATGTGGTGGTTACCATTTTCAGAAATACTAAATTAGAATAAGCTTGAAGCACAAAGAGGTAAATTTATTGCACAATTTAAAATATTTTAAATTAATATAACATTCTCAAAATCCATTGAAATTATTACAATTTATTCAAAGTTTATGAAATAGCTAGTGATGAAAAAAAATTAAGATGTAAGAGATTAGGATAATAGAAATCTCAAGAGAATGCTCTACTATGGTTTCAAAGGGCCTAACCAATAAGAGACAAGATATAAGATTTTTTTAATCACAATATTTTCTTGTTATAATAAATTTATAAAGGAATTATTTGATTTTAGTGAGAGTGTTAATATCATATCATACACCACCTTTAAGAGCCTAGTACTGGAGGTCATGAATCCCATAAGAGTGAAACTTAAATTAATATATTCAACAATGAAATTACCATGAGGAATTATTGAAAACATTTTGATAAATTTTGATAAGTAAATTTTCACTATGGACTTCTTAGTGCTTGGTATGGAAAAGGAGGGAACACCACTTATTCTTGGAAGACCATTTCTAACAACTGGAAGAGCAGTGATCGATGTGAAAAGTGTTGAGCTATGTCTAAGAGTAGATGTGAGAAAATAAACTTCAACATACCCCAAGAAATAAAGAACTATGACATGAAGAATTATGACTTTAATGAATATAAAGGTTATAAAGTTCAATAGTTTTCTATTTCATATAAAAAGTAGCAAGTACATAATATCAAAGTTGACAAAAAAGATCATCAATGATTGAGAGATGAATTTTTCACTAAAATGTGAAGAAGGGTAGTAGGTTTGTTTGGATCACGACTTGAATCTTGGATTTTCTAGTTTGAAAAATAAATAGTGGATTGGACCAATGGATATTAATAAATTTCTACTAGAAGGAAGAGTTAGGTTGTTTTCAGAAGAAGGAAAGCAGCTCACCTAAGTGGAAAGTTCACAACTAAGATCATTTATGGACCCCAACCAGGTAAACTCTTTCCTAACCTTAATCGCCTGAGCATAAAAAGTTATTATCTAGACAATTATTTTAGAAAAAAACATCTTATGGGGGGAACATTAGTTTATAGTATTTTTATATTTTTATGTTTTAGAAATTGGAATTCTTCCCCTAATCTGTTAAATTTCATTATAAAAGTTCCTTTATTTTATTTGGTGTGTTTTTCATTTTTTAGATACATCAAGGCACTTTAAGGAATACATTAGGAATAAAAGTAAAAGCATTAATATCCCAACCCAAGTACTTCATTGAAAATGGATTAAGCATTTCAATTTTTTATTTTTCATTTGTATTCCCTATATAATTTTAGAATTATTCTTTTAATTAAAATTGGATTCCCTACATTTTATCATTTCTTTAATCAACAGAACTACGAGATGTAAATTGTATAGGATAATTTCATTATATATTTTTAAATTTCATTGTCAATAAATTTCAATAATAAAAATTAGGAAAATAATTATTAGAGATAAACATGTGGATTATGATTTGACAAATTGTGATTTATGGACACTTTTTGATTTTGGAAAATAATATTCTTTTGAGATTTGTATTACCTTGAAATTTTTATATATTCATCAATTCATTTAATTATTCATATATATTTACATGAGTAGTTTTCTCAATCATTCATATTATTCTCAAGAGATTTTATAAACTATTATTTCTCATTATTTCAATACTATAGTTCTCCATAGACTCGGGCATGTTCTCTTTTAGAACATTCATGGGATCTTATCAATGCTACGACTGAGCAGAATCACTTTTAATATTATTTGGGAATCCTTTTTCCATCCATTTATTCTTAGACCCACCTTACATTAATCATTTTTAAGATCTTAGATTCCATGAATGACTTTTTTTGGAAATGATTCACGTCACAAGCCTATTATTTCTATTTCTACCCAGCTCATAGTATTTTGAAAAATATTTAAAAGAATAGGTGTGGTGGAGCTTGAATGTCTAATGTTGGATGGGTACATACATCATTGATGATATTCTTTTGGGTGTTTTCCTATGATTTTTGGAGAGTTAATCTATTATTCATTTCACTTTATTATCAACCTACCTTTCTAAAAGGAAAAAATAGAAAATGGGTTATGTATTGGGAGGACAAAAAATCACCATTTCGAGACCAATAATATTTTAATCGTATATGTTTAGGTGGATGATGTGATATTTTTATTAATAATAGATTTTAAAAGGAAATAAAAAAGTAAACAAAGGGAGATTCATTCATTATGCACAAATTTTTCATGAGCCCACTTTGTGATTTTTTTTAGTGGGGGAGCGATTACACCTGTAAATAGGGATTATTATTGAGTTAAAATTTATATATCATGCACTATGATTTAGAATGAAACCTCCTTTTTTGAGATTTATTTATTTTCAAACCATTACCCACCTACCCTAAATCCTCAAAGACATTTTCACCTTACTAAAATCCCTCATGATTAACTTTGATCTCTGTCTTTACAAGGTGTATATTTTAGTTTTATTTCAAGATTATGGTAAGTGACGTGTTTTTCAGGTATTTTCGTAACTCTATTTACTTTTGTACCTTGATGATGGAAGGAAAATTTTGAAGTGGGGTAGATTTAAAAATTTCATGCATATTATTAATGAAATAAAAAAATAAAAAGAAATAATGAAAAGGCTTGGTTATTTCAAAAGAAGAAAATTAAAATACTTGGTTGATTTTTTTTATTTGAAATATGAGCTTTTAAGAATTATAGTAGGGTGAGATTACTTTGTAGTATATTGATATTTCATCCTTGAGGACAAGTATAAATCATAGTGTGGGGAATTTGGTACGGGTTTTTTTAAATATATTTAATTGTATTTTAATACGCTTGTTTGTGTAAAAAAAATTATATTGTTTCCAATATTTGGGTTGTTTAACCTATTTTTTCATAAATGTAAAGAATTTACAAATATTTTTAAAAATTAAAAAAAAATATATGATATTATTTTGATTAGGAAACTTCATGGAATCTAGTTTCTCATCATGGTGTGACCTTGGAAAATTGAAGTCAGGACAGAAGTTGAAGATGGATTGAAGCTATTGCAGAATCTAGACAGGGCACATCTGTAGTGTAAAAACCCTATCTTTCATCATAAGATTTCTCGAAGAGATATAATGTCATAGAATGACTTGTGTTGTAAATTAATAATATACATCCTTAGTTTTTTTATGGAGAAGACATATAGATTTGAGATTCATTCCTTTTAAACCATAAAATCCATATTTACATCACGAAATCACAATCAGTAGTGGAATTAATGCACATATATTAGGGATTATTTTGATGGAGGATTATATATTTGAGTCTGAGGTTACATTAGAGGAAGTTGGATAAAAATCCATGGATGATACAAGATGACCAGATCATGGCCTCAAATCCCTACTATGGACACCTCCTTTCCTCTTTGGGTAACCATGTCACTCTTCACTCTCATGATTAGTATGAGAGAGTAGTTTCATTATATTGGGTAACATGATTATTGGGGGAGTTATGTGTAGGAATTATTCTATTTTATATTCATGTTTTGGATTTTTGAAACTCTTTTTATCAATTTTAAATCTTATTCATGTCGTATTTCATGACCATTTTTTGTGATCTGAAAAGTTTCATTTTATTGCATCAATTAACTGACCTAGTTTGTGTATGAACATTACACAATTTGGATCAATTATGTTTAAATAGGGTTTTGGGTCACCTAATCCTCTAATTGAACCAATTATTTGACCATTTAAATGTTTTAGTTAGTATATTAGTGAAGGATTTCCAAACCAAGGATCCCTAAAGACCCAATTCCAATAATAAACATGAAGGAACACATAATTAATTGAATACCTTGTATAAGAACCTGAAAATAAATAAAACTAACAAGCTCGATAATTTGATTTTGAAAATCCAATCTATTTAACTTTGTTATCTATCTCTCTCTCTACAAACAAACAAACAATATTTATTTAAATTTATAAAAACAATCATCATTATACTAACCATCCTTTTGGATTCTATAGTCAAACTATCTAATTACTTCAATTATGTAGTTTGCTTGTTTGAGTTTTTATAAAATATTTAATTTTTGTAACCCCATAGTAAATTAATGACACCTTTCAGGCTGTCAAATGACTCCCCACCCTCAGGATATTAACCCTAGTGTGTGGTCAATATGTGGTATCAAATGTGAAGTTTAAATTTAGTGGAATTATTTATTAAGAGGAATCCATGGAAATAGTAAATTAGAAAGGGATTCTGACCTTCGATGGGAACAACTTTATTCTCTATAAAAGTCACATATATCATAATTTCTTATCATTATAATGGATGTTTATATATCATTTATTCAAGGAATTTTGGTTGATATGGATAATGTATCTTTATCAGAAGGATAATGTAATGAACTATACATTGATGTTAGAGGAATTAATGAATTAATGGTGGTATTATCCAACACAATCGACATGAAGGTGATGTAATTTAAATCCTCACATGACATATGGGAATAAATTATTAACCTATATTAATGTGATTCAATGGTTTACAAACCAAATCTATAGATTCTATGGAACATGTATGAAGACATAAAGATACATCTAAATGGAACAGTTGATGAATTATTTGATCAAGTGAATGATATTATAGAGGAAGTGAATATACTTGGAGATATCATAGAATACATCAATAATGTTATGATAGTTCTTAGAATACTTCCACCATGATTCAATACAAAATTTTGAGTGCTTGAGGATAAATATTCAATGAAAATCATATAGGATATACTTCACAGTACCCTCATTTCTTATGATATAAGGAACAATGATAATGTGTTCATGGAAAAAGAAAATTCATAGGAATTTGAATTCAAGGTAATAAAGAATATACTAGTGGAATATGATTTTAAATAAGGGGACATTAATAAATTAAAGTCATTATAATCCTCAAACATGGAAACTAGAAAAGGAAAGATTCCACTTTCTTAATTTTAATGTGTAAAGGTTTGGAATTTTGTTATAAATTATCCAAATATATTCCAAGATAAGGAGGAAGATTATGTAGTTACTATAAATAAATCTTTTAAGGAGTTTAAAAGAAAAAAAAATCAGGAGGAATTTCTTAAAGAGGAAAAACTTAGTCTTAAATGATGATAAAAATTCTGAATAAAAAGAAGTGAATGGAAGTGAGGACTAGAAATACCTTAAATAAGATGTTTTTTTTGTTGTTGTAGACAAGTCTCAAATAATAGAAAATGATAATGGTGATGAATTAGAAGTAGAAGGTATAGTTATCTAAAAACAGTGTTAGAGGCTGCACATGATGAGATAGTTGTTTAGGGAGGAAAAATGAAGAAATCCAATGGAGTGGTGTGAGTCCCCAAACTCTATATGCAGTAGTAGTAATAAGTGAATTCCAAGTTTGAGGTGGAAAATTAAAATCACAAATATGAATTGAAAAAAATCTCAAAAAGGTTATTGATTAAAATCTCAAGATCAATAATTAGTATTAGATTATCGATGGTTTGACTATAATTTTGAATGATTGATTCAAATATATCATGTGTCATGGGGGATAAATTTTCAGAATACAATGAAAAATCAAAGAAAATGAGAGGATATTTTCTCTTGGTATGAAATTGAGAAATAATATTTAATAAGATATACGAAAGGAGAAGGAGAACTATAGATTTCCATCAATATATTTAGGTAATTTTTTTTATAAATAAAAGAAAAATCAAAATTAAAAATATTTTATGTGGATTAATCACAATCAAAAGTCAATGTGGGTTGATGACAAGACACAAACACCAAATCAAAATTTTAAGGTTGATTTGGGTATGAATTAGGATGAAGCCATTCAAAATACACCAAGATTTACTAGTGACACATTGAAAACACACCTAAAATTAGGTGTTATTATTGTGTAAATATGGGATACACTCAAAATGATTGTTTCATAAACAATACGTATTGTAAGGAATAATAGAAACAATTTCATATAATAAAACTCACAATTTTAGGTATTCATTCGATGCACACTATTTCTGGTGTGGTGGATATGGTCACATGGCTTGGTATTTCTCATAAAAAATGAAAATTAATCTCCCTATGAACACCCAAATTTATAAATCCACATACCTTCTCACCTAGGCCCAGTGATAAGAAACATTATTTAAATAGTGGATTTTAAATAAAGTGAAATGAATCAAGATAAAAATAACTTTATTTTACATCACTTATATAAGCTAAATATTACATCTCATAATAATATCACAATCTGGATAACTGAAGGTTTGGATTCTTTGAGGTCCAGCTACATGATATACTTATTTTATAGTACATGTGAATATTTCTCAATAATTGAACCACAATATACTCTCTTATAGAATTATTATAGGTTCTACCGATATTCAAAAGATACAAAACAGAAAAAAAAGTAAGGGGTGTGCTCAAACACTCAGTAAGTAAAAATATATCAATGTTTCATTAATGTTTAGATCATTATTATATGAGAAAACATTAGCATGGTGGAAATATATTATTAAAAAGAATATGGAACAATAATAGTTTTTCATTATTCATAATAGTGGAACATGTAATCTCAAATGAACCAACATGTACCATATAATAAGAGTTCGATAAAATCATGGAATCATGACTTAACATAATGATATCATAATTTCATGGCATAATAAATAAGTTTCAAGAACATAAAACATGACATCATTAGAATAAATCAAGGTTCACAACTAAGATAATATAACATATTGTGCTTAGCTAACCGCTCACGCATCATACATGGTATATCATGATATGAAAAAATTACCCATTAAATTAGAGTCCTTTCAAGGTTTATCCTTTATATTTATAACAAATATATTTATATGTATGACACAAGAGGAAAATCAACCACCCATAAATCATAAGCATGATAAAACCCATGAGAAGGAATTGGGTTTCATATTCTTATCTCAAGGAATAAAAAAAAGTTATGTCATAAGTATTCCTAAGATAAGAAAGAATTAAATTATTATTGGATGTTCATATTTGAAAAAAAAACATAGTTCTTGAACAATGAGTTCCAATTTAGTAAAATCCATTAGAAATATTGTAGAAATAAAAATAAAAACGAACCACTAGGGTGATGATTTATTCAAAGAGTAAAGGATATTTCAAAAGAATGAAGGAGATTATTATTTTCCATTTGACCAAAATTAAACCATGGGGGTTTTAAAAAATACATTAATGGTTAAAAACTGATGGTGGTGGTATTTGACATGAACTATGAAATTGGGAAGTTCTATTAAATTGGGTTCACTTAAAAGATAAAATGGAAAAGGGAACTTGAAACATTTATTATCCTCAAAAAATAAAGGTAAAATAAAATATGTTTACATATCAAGAACAAATATATAGAATATATAATACATAAAGGATAATAATATCGATGAAAATGGGAAAAAATAAATATATTGTGTAACCCAAAAGTAATATGGGGGTTCAGATGATCCCTTTTATGTTTAAAATAACTTTATTGAAACTCACATGGTTGAAAGGATAATAAAACTATATTTTGAAAATGGTTAATGAGAAATATAATTATCATAGGATTTAAAAAAAAATTAATTCCCAAATTGGAAAAGAGAACATTATTGGGAAGAGAAAATGTGGACATGGAGGAGAAAATCCATTATAAAGAATGAGTATTGATCCAAACATAGTTATAACCATAAGGAATAACTAAACCAATTTATATGTTTATGTCTAAAAAGTTATTCACCTAATTGAAAAAAGGGGTTACTATATAGAATAGAAAAATATGAGAATAGTGAAACTTAGAAAAAATAGTCAAGAAAGATAGTTCAAGACCTAGATGGAAGGAATATTGAGTCAAAAAACCAATTATGAATTCGTTATCCTTTGAATCAAAACCCCAAAATGGTAAAACATGAGATGTATTTATAAATCCTTTATATATCAGTTTTTTTATGATAAAAATACTTCCAAGGGAAATATTAACATCATAAAAATAAAATAATTAGTGAATGCAAATCATATCTCAACGAAGCGAAATTGAGATACAAAAACCCTTACATCGGGTCTTGATTCGATTTAACTATGTTATTAACATTATGAAAAATAAAATAAATATTATTAAATTATATATTAAGACACTTTTTCAGCTATATTTCATTTTCTAAGGCCTATTTATTATCATGTGTTATTAATTTATTAAATAGTTTCTGTTTATGTCAGTTATATGAGGTGGATCGGTCAATCTCTCTGAATTTTTTTAGTATATTGAATATGGTCTAATATGTTGAAAAATAAATTCATAATTTCAAAAAAAAATATAAATTTAGATCTTCAATTATTAAATTGTCAATAAATTTATACAATTCCATATTTTTTCCCAAATTAGAATCAAATTATGAAATGTATCTTGATATGTTTATTTTTACGGTGGTTAAGTTTACTATGATTATTTGTTTCTAACACCACTTATAAATTTTTATAATTTTATACTTAAAAAAATAGTTCCATAAATATCATTTTTATAAATTAAATAAATTTTTAAATTCAATCATACTAGTCAGTAAAGGAAAATTAAATACATCATTCTGTAGAGGAGATAGTCTGTGCGTACACATGAGTGACACTATCATTTTCCATAGAATATTATGGGAGGTAAAAATAATAATTTATCATTTAAAAATATTTAAAATGTTATAATTATTATTTTTTTCATTAAGTAACTCTTTAAAACTATTTTTAAAGGAGTTTATTAGAAATAAAACATGTCATTCATTGAGGCGGTAGTCTGCAAGTACGCATGACAACATCTTCATTTTTTAATGGTTTTAGAGGAAGGAATAAAAGTGAAATTAAATTAGTATAATAATTTTTAATATTATTAATAAAACTTTTGTTATTATACTTTCATGTATATGATTTTTTTTAGTTAGTGGAAGAGGAAGATAATTAAGAGAGGTCAGTTCAGAGCATTACCTCTCCCTTGGGATATTCTCACTTGGGTAAAAACATAAGGCTCGATAACATGGTATTTTGGGGAGAATAAGTCTTACAGAACATGAGGAGATATTTTTGGAGATAATAGGGATGAGTTTTTCATTGATATAATGATTTATAATGAGCAGGGAAATGGGGTGGAGGTGATGTCCTTTTATAGGTGAGGGAAATGTGATTTTTGTATATATAAAATTTTAATATAAATATAGCACATATTTCACATGTAATATGAATCCAAAGTGGAAAATAATGGAGTGGAGGCGAGTTAAGATTTTCCATACCTCTACCATTAATTTTCACAAAGGTTTTAAACAAGTTATAATGTATGTTACTCTTAGTTTTCACTTTTACCATTTTTCATTTTTACCTAGTAACAAATTTTTACAAAAATAATTTAATTCTAATATCTAAAAAAATAATCGGCCTTATTAAATAGTTTAAAAAACTCATTAAAAATATTTAATTTATTTTATAAAATTAAATTTATATTATTAATAAAAAATACTTTTTAACATTAGTGCATGTAACTCATAATAACACATTTTTAGAAAAGGTGTATTTTAAAGCATATATGTCTTGTTTAGGACAAAATTATCAATACTATTGATTTTAATGACATTAATTAGTTTATTATTAACCAAATAAGAACTATGGGACTTTAAAATAAGTCTGAAACCTAATTTCACTTAACAAAAATTTAATCAAAAGAGAAATCCTGAAAATATTTTCTATTAGAAA
Source organism: Viscum album (assembly GCA_963277665.1). NCBI lineage: Eukaryota > Viridiplantae > Streptophyta > Magnoliopsida > Santalales > Viscaceae > Viscum > Viscum album. The sequence goes on along the minus strand of OY728167.1, from coordinate 728,283,413 downwards.
AATATGGTTTAATTTTTGAAATATTAAACACAAGTTTTAAAAATTAAAAAATATTTCAAAATGATTTATTATAAATTATAATTATATATTTTATATAGAAATAAATCTTCAAAAACTTTTAAATAATTATTTTATTATGAAAATTTCATAAAAGTTACAGTATTTGGAAAATCGGTATTTTTCACAATCATCCAAAATTAAACCTTTTCAGAAAAAAACCTCAAAAGATAATTCTAATATAATTTTGACATGATAAACTAGAAAATGAAATTCTAATTATTAAATTTAAATTATAAAATTTATAAATTTAGTTTTTAAATTAAAATATAAATTATGAAGAAAAACTATTTTTATTGAAAAATGGTGTTTTTAAGTGTTCTTAATATTATTGCATATTGATATATAATTTAAAGAATGTTAATATATTAGATCATATATAATATTATTTTAAATTTGGTAAATTTAATTAATTAGGGTAAAATATACAAAACATTATAAAATAGTTCTTGAAAAATATTACATTTATATTAAATAATATTTACTAAATACAATTAAAATTAATTATTTATACTCTTAAAATTCAATTTTACTAATACAATGGTATTAATGTCATTATTTGAATTTTATAAATATATAAAATCATAATATAATTATAATGATGTTAATAATAATACATAACATGCACACACACATATATTTATATATTATATTTTAATATTATAATTTTATTTCATTATTTATTATTCATGAATTTAATTATTTTCAATTTATTACTAACCATAAACAAAATTAGTATACCTATTGGAAACTTATATATCCAATGACCATATTTCCAATAACTAAATTTCTAATGACTTTATTCTCAATGACCATATTTATAACGGCTAGATATCATTTCTATGTATATCCTAAGATCATTTATCCTATTCTTTCACTTAAATATCAAAATTCTTATAATAATTTTATTTTTTATCCTTTTTCAATATTTTTTATCAGGGTTATGCTTTTCATGGCCAACCATGAGAACGGATATTATACTTTTATGGTATTTTTATATTCTTGTGAATTTTCCCCACTTGTAATTTTCTTATTGTTGATTATTCCTAAATCCTCATATTGTATTAATTTTTATCCAATGTTGTAATGTTTTACATCATCAAAATGTATCAATTTTTTGTCTAGTGTTGTGTGTGAAACAAGTTATAGTATTTATTTTAAAGGAAAAATTAAAACAAAAATAATAGGGTGTTATATTCTCCCCCTTAAATAAATTACATCCTATATATAAATTCATTGATTAGATATCGAATAGAATGACTCCTTTATGAAATTATTGATTCAATAAAGTCTATGGTTATCAAATACTACTTCACATATCAAGATAACCTCATGGTCTAGGAACCATCCATGAATGGGGTTATTACATCCAAGATCTCCTACCACAACACTACAATATATAATGTGGGAGAGCCTTTCTTAGTTAATAGGTTTTATAAAAATTGGATCAGGCTATCTTGACCACTGATTTTACTGAGGCTAGAACATATAAGGCTTTTAACTAGTTCCTATATTCAAACAAGTGGCCTCTCCTTATGTTACATGTATGTTTTATCTCACTAACATAGGGGAGATACTGAGAACCAATTTTTAATTTGTTCCACTGCATCAAGAATATGTAAATCCATATTTAATATATTTGAGATGAAAAAAAATTGGACTACTTCTACCCAAAATCTCATCAAATGTTGCTCAGATCTCATTCCCTCCCCTCATCTTCTCAATTTATTTCTGTTGGATGTTGCAGAACTTATTCTCATTATCTGTAAATCTCAAAATAAATGTATCCATGACTGGGTTTCCTTTAGTCCCCAAGTCATGTTGGATAAAATTTTGTCTACTTTCAAAGATTAAATTCCTCTCTAAAGGATTCATTTCCACAACTCAATCCATGAATTCTCAGTTCTCAAATGGATTTGCATCAAGGGTAATTTTCAACCTCCCTCTGTTACACTTGATGTATTCTGGTAGACTCCTTTCATAGGATGGATTAAAATAAACATTTATGGTTCTTTAAGATAAAATATAGGGAAATAGATATCTGGATGTGTATTCATAGATCATCATTGATTTGTCACTAGATGACTCAATATACCTTGATGGATTTATTACACTCTTAAAGTAGAAATTCTTAGCATTATTAACACAATTGAGCAAGCCTAGAAGTGGAGTTGGAATAACCTTTGGTTGAAACATGACCAGACTACCATCATTCACAACATCAGAAATTAACATACTCACCTCTCTTGGAAGTTGACTTCTCTACGGATCATATTCTGGGATCATCTCTTGTACATTGACTTTATTATCACTCATCCCAATGGGGAGGCTGAATTTCTAGTGTATGACCTAGAAAATAAGTGTTTCAACTATAGTTATATCATTTGGTTTAATGAGATACCAAATTATATTTATCCTATATTTCATAGGGATCATTTAAAAGTCATTGTGTTGGAATCTTGTAACATTTATTTGTTTTTTAATAATATATTCTTTCCCTCCTAGGAATGATCTCACCTTCCTCTCTCTAATTATCATTTATCTATTCATTTATTCATTTATAATATACATATCCAATTATTTATTTTATTACTACCCATTTAAGCTAAATAATCCTCAGGGTTTGGTGTTAATATCCATATAATGGAACTAGTTTTCCTATAGAGTCCATAGTTACCCTTATAATGATATAAGATAGTGATTTTTTTGAGAGATAAAATGTGATTTCCCTATTTTTTATTAATATGGTTTGTATGTTGAGATATAAAATACATTTCCAAAGTCATAAAAATTATCTAAAGGATGGATAATAAGGCTTTCATGAATAATAATTCCACAAACCATGAAGGATATTCATATGTATTAGATAAAATGATGTTACCATTAGTATTTTCTATTTATAATTCAATAGATAATAGTTAGATAAAACACACATGAAATAATACATCTATAAATCTATAGTTAATAATAAGTGTGCCAAAACTACTTCAATAGTAGCCCTTGTATATGCCTTTCCTTTTTTCCCATGGTCTGCGATGTTTTTGGTGTCGATTTTCATTATAATCCCTTGGATTAGTGCACTGGTTTTCATAATTCCCAAATTCCTTAATTCTGAAGAATCAAATTATTAATGGATCCCATGGAAGAACATAATTTTATTCAATATGTTAACTAAGCTCTTCCTTTTTTCATCATTAGTATATTTGTTTATTCCCCCCATTACCATAGATAAAATATATTTCATTTCCTTTGAGGCATTCATATGGGTGTCTCTTCCCACATTTTTTACACAAAGTTATTTGAATATTCTCTCCTTAATCGCCTTCATTACTAGAACATCCATGAGACTCAATTATTATATTATTTAGCTTTTTTCGAAACTCAACTAAGTCTATATTGTTAATCAAAATCCATGGTATCTAATTAGGCATTACCACAAGATTTTTCACTCAAGATCTTATCCTATTATGTTTTTAATCAAGATAACATCTGCATTATCCATGGAATCCATTATTTACTTTATTCCTTTGAGATTCATACATTATTAAAACAAATATGGTTTATTGTGAGTGATGAAAAATTAAAATCATAATAGAATTATCATAAGATAATTACATGAAAATTTCAACATCAAAATATCTTACTCTTTTTTCACCATTATATTAATATATAGTTCTTTTAGTCCTAAATAAATCTCAGTTCATCCAAGGTTTCTTTATGTTTAGTTCTCTCATACTTATTATCCTAATTATGTAACATAATAAATCCTTCATAAAGTATTTTAAACATAATGTGATCAACCAATGCATATCCCACCAAGAGTGTCTAGCCAGGTGTGCAGTCTTATGCTCACTCATCATGCACTAATTGGAGATCCATTTGATACTCAACCAGAACATTTCCTGGTTATTACCCCTAGGTGCATCTATAAAACACACAAAAATCAACTTTCCGGTATCCATACAAGTATGTAATTTCTATGTAACCAAACAATCTCTAATTTAACAAAACTTATGGATTTTTTCCTATACATATAACTATCTCTTGGGTTTGTACTAAAGTTATATTATACTAATTTCAAAAAATAACTAAAATAATTCTTGAAAATAATTAAATTAATCCTAAAAAATAACTAAACCATGCTTTTATACCAACTATAAATCCTAAAACCCACACTCCTGGGATCAGTGCAAAAAATAATTTTTGTAAACACTGGATTCGAAACAATATAAGACAAACCAAGGAAAAAATAAATTTATTTTACATCACTTAAACGATTTAGACATTAAATCTCACAATAATCTCATAATAATAAGAAAAATTTCATAGATTATTTGAGGATCAGTAACATGTGAATCTTATTTTATGATACATGTGAACATTTCTCCATAATTGAACCACAATGGACATCCTTCTAGACTTATCATAGGCTATACTCATCTTCATAAATTATGGAATGGAAAGAGAAGAAAATGGTCAGTTAAAAAACTGAATAAGGGAAGTTCTATAAACATTTCATCTAGTGTTAGATCATAATTATGTTATAAAACATGATCACAATAGAAATATCTTATTAAAAATAACATGGAACAATAAGATTTTTCCATAAGTCGGGATAATGGAACATTTAATCTCAAGTAATATACTTTTAAAGCATAAAAATAAAATGTTCCTTATTACATAATCTTTACCTAAGGATTATAAATATTTGATCTATTATATCACATAAAATTTATATTTTTAAAAATAAAAATTTTAACATTTGTTCATGTAAATCATAAAAACCCGTTTTTAGAAAAAAAAGTTTATCTTTAAGCATAAATGTTTTTTTAAGACAAAATTATCAATGTTGTTTATTTTAATGACATAAATTGGTTTATTATTTTCTAAAGGAGAGTTATGTAACTCTATAATAAATCAAAAACATAATTTCACCTTGTAAAAACATTACTAAAATAGAAATAATTAATTGGTTTTTATTAGAAAAATATTGCCTACTTTTCAAAATTTTGAACATGGGTTTTATAAATTAAACCTAGTATTTTTAAATGATTTATTTTAATTTATAATTATATATTTTTTATATTAAATAGTTTTTATAAAATTTTGAATTATTCTTGTATTATTACAATTTCCTAAAACTAATAGTATTTGTAAAATCGATATTTTTCATTATTCACCCTAAATTAATCCTTTTTAGAAAAATATAAAAACTTTGTCTTAAACTAATTTTGACATTCTGAATTTGAAAATTAAATTTACTCAATAAAATTAAAATTTCAAAAAATTATAAATTTATTTATTAAATGAAAATAAAAAATATAAAGAAAAATAGTTTTTTTAAATAATGTTTTTAAGAGTTCTTAATATTATTTCATATCAATTTCAAATTTAAAAAATCTTAATATATCAGTTCGCATGTAATAATATTTGATATGTGTTCATTTTAATTAATTAAGATAAAATATACAACAATTTAAAAAATTAATTATTGGAAAAATATTAATTTAATATTAAATATATTTTACTAGATACCATCAAAATTAATTATTTATATTCTTAAATTTCATTTTTACTAATCCATTGATATTAATATCATTATTTGAATATTATAAATACATAATATCATACATTAATAATAATGATGGTGTTAATAATAACAATAGCACATCAATATATTTATTTATATATTTATAAAATTTTAATATTAATTTTTATTTCATTATTTATTATTGGTCAATTGTGATTTTTTAAAATTTACTATTAACAATATAGAACACCAGTATACCAATTAGATAAATATGTACCTAATTATCATATTTCAATTCACCATATTTCCAATGATTTTATTCTCAATGATCATAATTATAATAGACAAATTTCATTTCTATATATATCCTATGATCATTCATCTCATTCATTCACTTATTTATAAACATGCTTGTAATATTTTTAGTGCTTATCCTTCTTTTTGTAGTTATGATCGGGGTTATTCTTCTCAAAGATAGCCATAAGTAAAATGGTTATATGTTCGTGGTATTTTCATATGCGTGAACATTTATCCCACTTGTAATTTTATTATTGATAATTATTCTTACATCCTCTTAATGTATATATTTTTATCCAATTTTAGAATATTTTACCACATTAAAATGTATACCAATTTTTTATTCCAATGTTCTATATGAAATGATCTATAGAGTTTATTTTAAAGAAAAATTTAATTCTAAAACCTTAGGGTGTTATAGGAGTGTTCCTACACAGTAGTTCAAGGAATAGTCAAGTGGGGTGAAAATGAAAAATCAATTTCCATATTTGTAAAATTAATGTATTCCATCATATTTAGAGGAGGATCAAATGTACCATTCATAACTAAGTGTGAAGTAAAAGATATGGATCAAAAATAAAAGATTTGATAAGGTGGTGGTAGAAAATATTTCCTTAAAAGCATTTGATTGGGTGGGTATATGAATTTTTGATAACTGATGTAATTCCCATATGATGGGAAACAATGATCTAGTCATAGGTACCATTTATAATAAATAGGTGTGCATTAGATTTGAAAACAATTAAGGCTTGTAGATTATTGGATAAGTAAAATCTAAAATTAGATGAAAGTATGTGAGATGTGAGGTGGTCTTAGTTATAGAAGGTCTTGGTCACAACTTTCTAAGTGTAAGTAAATTGTGTGACTCAGGACATGAAATGAATTTCACCAAGGAGAATTGTATCATCAATGGGAAGGATGGAATAGTTGTAATGAAAGGCAAGTGCACAAATGGGAATCTCTACCTCATCGGTGAGGAAGAAGACGTGCACTTTTAATCCAAGGAAGATGAAAACATATTATCTCATGAAAGGAATAACCAGTTAAGAATACATGTAATGGAATGGATCCCCCTAGTCTATTACTTTGTCAAAATCCAGTGTTTGGGGTGTTTTGGGAGGCAACGGTAGCTTATTTAAAGAGTTTTCCAAAATTTCGGGTTTTCCAATGGTAGGGCGCATAGGTGATTGAGTATCGGTATATTAGCGTCAGTATCTCAGCATCAGTGGCTCATCCATCGGTGATTCAGATGTCGGTGGCTCACTGTCGTTGACTCGTGTTGGTGACTCACCCATCGGTGAGTCATTTCCTGTTTTCCCTAGTTTTTCCGGTTTCACCCCTCTTGCATTTCATTTGATGTAAATTGAGTTTAAAGCCTTATTTGAGCATTTATAAAGGAATTTCAAAGGATATTAATTATATATTTAATATCCTAACTCTCTAGGGACTTTGAAATACTCAAACCACATAGTATTGACCATGATCTAACTTTAATTTCCCTTGAAACCATTTCCCTTCTATTGATATAGGATATTTCTTTTCTAAAGCCAAGATCCTCTATTCCTTTGGGACCTTCCATTTCCACTTTGTGTGCCTAGAACCTTTCTTACTTGAGGAGTCACATCTTTGTTGTATCCATGGATTCAGTTTTCCATGGATTCTTTCCTGTGACTTCTATGACCCCCCCCCCCTATTTTTGGTGCAAGGAGGAATTGTTGATCATTTGTTGTTCCATGTAGGGATTCTTCCATATCTCTTTCTTTTGTGAATCATGTGGGTTGGGTGAAATCATGTCCCCTTGTGAATATAGTTGGACCCAAATTTAATGAAGATAATAATAAGTGATAAATGATAGGCTGGGAAAGTTATGATGATAATCGTTTGGTTTTATATGTTATCCTTGATCTATGTTGTGTTTTTAAGGGTTGTATTCCTTCTAAAAAACATGGTCGTTGGTGGCATCTATTTTCAAACCTGTATTACTTGTGAATGTTTTTTGTTGATCCTCTATTTAATGGATGAAAATATAAAAAATTGATTAATCATGTATATATAGTTAAATATAAGGATGCCCTAGGATCAAACTTGTTATGTGATCTCCCATGAATAATGAAAGTGTAATTAAATATCGAATGTTTTTAAATCTAAACACACCTTTCTTTATGGTGTGGTTGTGTGTTGTGTATGGTTCTTTTCAACCTTGTATTTTTTCTAGTCATGTTATGATGTGGATGGGAGTTTGATTTTGTGTATGGGGTGGTATGGGTGGTGTGATGGAATCACAGGTTTATAGATTGATTTATTGTGGAATGAATGAACTTATTATGCAGTGGGACTACATCTGGTCATTGGCTAGGTAGCGGGACTATAGTTTTGAGTTGTTATATGTTTATGTTACTAGGTGTGGTGTTGTTACATAGTAGGGATACCTAGTGTGTTTGTGATGTGGTGTTTTGGGGGTTTATTGGTTGATAGGAAGGACAGAGTGGCATGAATTTGAAGAATGATGGTCGGGGTGTTCAAGAAAGGGGAGTGTGCAGCGGGACTACAAGATAGTTGAGTTTTGTTGTTTTGTTGGATGTGGTGTTTTTCATGCAGTGGGGTTGCTGAGGATTATTTAAGAGGGATAATTTTGAATAAGGATGGTGTTACCTTGCGTGGTCCTTTCTCCCAGAGTTTCCAGAAACTTTTGTGAAGTGTGTGTGGGTTATGATTCCACTTGTGGTGTGTTCTATTTTGTAGTTTCCCAGGTAGGGATGGAATAACTAGTAAATGTGTATTAACATCAAAACAATTGGGTTTCAAGTGGATTTATTTTATTGAATTGGGAAGTGACCATGGTTTGTTCTGATACGTGCATTTAGAGGTAGCAGTAAAGGTATTTTTGTAGGTTTGTTTTTGTTTGGAACCTTATAGGTTGGGTTGAGTGTTTGATACATATACCTATACTTTCTTATGATTTCAATACGCACCACACCCATGTTGATAACTATGTGCCGAACACCCCCATTTCATGGGGGAGGGTTTCTTTCCCAACATCCTGGTAGGAGGACGGATGGCTGGTTATTGGATCTTCTCTTCTCCCTATTCTAGGCAATGGTATCCCAAGACTCTTCAGACAGGTTGTGGTGTGGTTTCAAGGCCCAAGTGTCTGTCGGAGAGCTATGTTTTCCTAGTTATCTTTGGGATGAAATATGTTGTGCTTTAACATGTTTCTGTGGGCGGGATTTTATGTGGTTGTGGCCCAGGTGTCTTCGGGTGGGATGTGATGTGGTTGTGGCACAGGTGTTTGCGAACAGGATGTGGTATGTGGACCAAGTGTGTGTTCGGGTAGGTTATGACATTGGGGCTTGTGGAAGAGTGTGGTAGCATCAGAACATTTCCTATTAGGGATGAGCAGTTAATCAGTGGTAAGTGGTGTGGGGTACCTAAATATCGATATTCTTACTAGTTTAATTTACTTTACTTGTGTTATTTGGTGAACGTACCTTGGTGAGGTTGGGGTGGATATTATACCTTCTTAGGTGCTTTTGAGTTTCTTATGTTTTTCTCACAGGGGAATTAGTATGTTTCTCCTACTTGTGCATGAGTGACTTTGTCTTTTCCTACTGATTATACTTATAATCTTACCCTACATATATAAAACTATTTTTAAGTTTCAATGGATATTTCACGGACCGTGATGGACCTTACTGGCTCAGACACTAGGATATTTATTGTGTCACTTCTTAGTTTTTGTTCTTTTGGTATCTACATGGGATATTTTCAGTTTATTTCTAGTATTTTTACTTTAAACATGCATGTGGGATGGATTTTGGATTCTTTTATATATATGTCTTGGAGTTTTTTCAAGGTTGATACATCTTATCTCCTGATCTAGTTACTATAAAAGGGTAATTCCTCCCATTTTTTGAGATTTCTACACCCTTGGGGCTGGTATCCACCCCGGGACCTACTGGAGGCAGGACTCAGGGTTCATTATCTCTTTTTCTACATTTCCAGCTCATGAGGGGCATCTTTGGAGGGGGGTCATAACAGAATGGTATCAAAGGTGATGGTTAAGAGATATGATGGAGGTTGGATTTAGGCACAATGAGGATTGCATGGGTTGGTAAGACAATAGTTTCAAGTGATCTTGGTGCATGAAATAGGCTAGGGAAAACCGGCTAGGACACAAGATTTTAGGCCCCCCGTGATCCAAAGCAAGGACTCCGAGCTTACCGAACGACCAAGTGAGGATACACCGTTTAGAGTGTAGATACCCTAGGAAAGGTAAATGCATCATGATTACTTTTGTTCTTTTTTTTGTTATTTTTTGGAAATTAAAATAAATAATGAGTTAAAATGAATCCTAAATCAATTCCATACTACTCAGGATTAGGAGTTCCTTGCTTACCTTTTAGCTATGTCACTCGGTTGATGTCCATGAGTGGCTTAGGCAGTGGAGGATTAGTAGGATAATACATCTAATTAGTGGAGGGATAATCTAGAGGAGGAGTATAACCAATGGAAGAAGATGCTTCATGCTTTCCAGTGGAAGACTCTGGAAAAGTATGAAGGTAGAATTTCAGACACAGAGATAGAGAGTTGGCTAGAGTAGTTGGTGATCACTTTCACCTTGATCTGGGCTCCAACAGAGTACTAGGTTCCCCAAGAAGTTATCCAGAGGAGGGGATAAGTGCTTCAGGGGTGGATGATTTACTTCAGTCATAGGAATTAGACTAATGTTCTGTGGATCGATTTTGATAAGGAGTTTCGGGCGAAATTCCTTTCCTCAGCCATGAAGGCTGAGAAGTGATAGGAGATACTCTCCCTCTAGTATGGGATTATGTTGGTATGTGATTTGGGGATCAAGTTCAAGGATATCCTTCTCTTTGTTCTGTATCTATTTTCGGATGAGGATTCTTGGGCTATACATTTAGAGGACATGCCCTATCCCTCCCTTCAATATGTGGTTACCCCCTTCACCCTACTAACATACTTATAGGTTTAGAAGAAGGATGAGGTAGTGGAAAGGATGCCCTCGTGATGAGGTTTACCAAGAGAGGGGATCCATCCAATTTCTTCAAAGGGGAAGGCTGATAGTACTAGGTCTATGGCACCAGGGCCTTCTAGGTTTTGTCCATCGGGGATCCAACACCAGTAGTTTCAGTTTTGAACTTTTATTCTTTGTCATTTTCCAATAGGCTTCAGACCAAGGTGTTTCTCTTGTGGAGGTCGCGGGCACCATCAGAGTCAGTTCCCAGTTTGATCCAAATATGGTGGAGGTGGGTCAGTTCAGTGCCCGTCTCAACAGTAGTTTTTGGCCAGGCCATTTTAGTAGCATGGAAAGCAGGCTCCTACTTCACTGAGGGGAGACAAAGTAGGAGGAGGCCAACTCAAGGAATTCCACCGGGACCTCGACCCGAGCATGGTAGGGGAGGTGGTCAATATCAAAGGGTAAGAGGATTTGTCCGTGGTCCATTATACGTTGTAGAGGTAGTAGTTCTAGTAGGTCTATATATCATTCGAGGTACGATTATCTTGTTTAGTACTCTTGTTTTCGTCTTGTTTGATTTAGGAGCTTCTCACTCCTTTTTTGCACTCGGTCTAGCCTAGGCACTGGGACTAGACTTAGATAGACTTTCAATTCCCTTGGTGTTGAGTACACTAGTCGGAGGTCAGACTATCTTGTTTGATGTTTTTCGGGGATGTAGACTAATGTTAGGCTTTCATCAGTCCAGTGGGGATCCCTTCTTGTTACATATGTAGCCAAATGGTGTCATCCTTGGAATCTAATGGTGGTTTTACATGAATTTTTTCATTGACTGCTTTAAGAGGAGAGTAGTGTTTTCAGATGTGGATGGCCAAAGTGTGGATTTTTTGGCGAGCGTAGTTGTCTAATGGGTGGTCGGCATGTGGAGCATCTTCTTTTCTTGTTGTCTGAGCTGTCAATGGAATAGGTGTATGCTGAGATGGTGTGGGTTCCTAGAGTTTTTGGTGAGTTCTTGGATGTTTTTTCCAAGGAGGTTGTGACTCTATCCCCTCAACGTGATGTTGAGTTTGGGATATACTTGCAGCCTGGTGATTCTTATATCTCAATGTCTCCTTATCAGATGGCACCTTCCGAGCTATGGGAGATAAGGATTTAGATTGATGGTCTAATAAAGAAGGTCTTTTTCCAGCCCAGTTTCTCACCATGGGGTTCTCTAGTCTTGTTTTCAAATAAGGCATATGGTAGTATGAGGTTTTGAATAGACTACCAGAGGTTGCATCAGGTGACGGTCAAGAACCGTTACCCTCTCCTGAGGATATACAATCTTTTCGACCATTTGAGGGGAGAATGTTAGTTTTCCAAGATCGTCTAGGTATCACTAGTTTAGGGTGAAGGAGGGTGACATCCCGAAGACTGCTTGCAAGTGCAGGTATGGACACTTTGAGTTCATGATTATGTTGTTCATTGTTACGAACACACTAGTCATGTTCATGGGAATTATAAACATCATATTTCATGAGTTCCTAGACTGGTTCTTTATCGTATTCATCGATGAAATTCAGATCTACTTAAAGTCAAAGGATAATCATACTGAGCATCTCAGGATTTTCCTTGCGGTCCTCTGACACCACCATCTCTATAGAAAGTTATCCAAGTGAAATTTTTGGACACAGGAGGTCCACTTTCTTGGAAATGTGGTATCTCAGTAGAGTATAGAAGTGGATTCGTTGAAGTTTGAGGTAGTTTTTTCTTGGGAATCACCCAATAATGTGGTATAGGTTCACAGTTTACTCATTCTAAAAGTATATTATCAGAGGTTTGTACCTGATTTCTCTCGAGTAGCATCTCCATTGACAAAAATAAATAGAAAGGACTAGGCCTTTGTGTGGAGTGAACGGTTTCAGAAATCTTATAGCTATCTGAAGGGGAAGTTGGTCAGTGCTCTAGTGCTCAGGTTTCCAGAGGAAGGGGTGATGTTTGAGGTGTTTTATGATGATTCTCATCTAGTATTGGGGTGTTTACTGATGCACCAGTGAGGATTGATCTCTTATGGTTCTAGATATTTAAGTCCCCATGAACGTAACTACACCACCCATGATCTAAATCTAGCATTAGTCGTATTTGAATTGAATTTGTGGCGGCATTACCTCATTGGAGAGTGCTTTATGGTCTTCACGGATCACAATATCTTGAGGTACATCTTTTCTCAGCGAGACCTGAACTTGCAGCAGTAGAGGTTGGTGGAGTTTCTCCAGGATTATGACTTCGAGATATCTTACACCTCAGGAAAGGGGAATGTTTTGGCCTATTCTTTGAGTAGGAATTTTCATAGGGAAGTTTTTTGGGAATCTACAGACACTTGGAGGATGATAGAGGAGTTGGATTCCTTGCACTTAGATGTAGGAATAGATGGTGGAAGAGGATTTCTATTTTAGATGATGGTGCAATCATCTCTAAGTAAGTAGTTGGAGGAGTATTAGTGGAGAGACTCATAGGTAGAGGTGATGCATGATCACATTGACCAAGGATATGCTCTAGAGGGATGGTCATAGGATGGTCAAAATCAAATGTTGTTCCATGGGAAGCTATTTGTCCCAGTGAAGATTCATAAGGTAGTTCTCCTTGAGTTTCATAGATCACCCCTATTGGTACACCTGGGAGTTTCCAATATGTATCATGGCTTGAGAGAGTATTTTTGGTGGCCTGGGATGAAGCGGGTTGTGGCAGAGTTTGTGGAAAAGTGCTTGGTGTGACAGAAAGTGATGGTTGAGCACCATGTTCTCAATGGTTTGTTGCATCCCTTAGATGTCCCCAAGTTTAAGTGGAATTAAATATCAATAGATTTCATCACAAGATTTCCCAGGGCTCAGGGAGGATGTTATAAAATCTTGGTAGTGGTGTATTGGATTACAAAATCGGCTCACTTCGTAGAGATTAAGGAGTCATGTGCAGTGGATGTATTAGTGAGAAGGTATGTGGATGAGTTGGTGTGGCTACATGGAGTTTTGAGGTCCATTTTCTCAGATCGGGACACACGTTTTACCTCATGAGTCTGGAGGGGATTGCATCATGCTTTTGTCACTTAGTTTCACCTCAGCACTACCTTCCACCCTCAGAAAGATGGGAAGATAGAGATGACCATCCCAACGTTGGAGTACATGATGTCAGTATGAATCTTGGAATTTTTTGGGTCTTGGGTGTGACACTTGACCTTGGTATAGTTTTCTTATAATAATATATTCCACTCTTCCATTGGAATGGCTCTATTCGATGCCTTGTACGGAAGGTCATGTCATTCACCTTTGTGTTGGACATAAGTTGGGAAGGCAGTTTTCCTTCATCCAGACATGGTGCATAGTACGACAGAGAAGGTACAACTTTTCCATGAGAGGATGAAGGTAGAATAGGATCGACAGAAGTCATATGTTGATCGCAGGAAGAGGCCCTTGGAGTTCATGGTTAGGTACCACATGTTCTTGAATGTATCCCCTCACCGTGGGCAGCAAAGGTTTGGTCGAGGGAGAAAGATTTCTCCGAGGTTCATTGTACCCTTCAAGGTGTTGGGGCGAGTTGGTGAGGTGGCATACCATTTGGAGTTTCCACCGTGTTTGGAGAGTATCCATGGCATCTTTCATGTCTCTCATCTTCATCGGTATCTTCATGATGACTCCCTTATCATTGACTAGGGAGAGTTGGATATCGAGGATGATGCAATGTTCATGGAGTGGCTAGTAGAGATCCAAGATCATTGGAAGAAGGTTCTACATGGGCAGACCATTCCTTTGGTTCATGTGTTGTTGAGGAAAGGTTCCCTGGAGGAGAGTACTTGGGAAAGGGAGACGCATATGTGTGCCCAGTACCCGGAGTTGTTTTGAGTTTTGTTTGTGTTCCTTTCTTTATGATTTAATGCTTGAACCTTGTTTTCAATGAGATGAGTTGTTTCATTGTTTTGTAATGTGTTATAAATTCCTGACCATAATGAGGGTAGGACCCAAATCCTAATCAAGATTAATTAATTCAGATGCGATTAAACCCATGCAGGAAAGTCAGTGTCAACCAGAGCGGATGGTATCTTGACATGGAGGAAGGAATTCCCTAATCCATGTTTCCAGACAGTTGGTGATTTTATGGGGTATATTGTGAATGTTTGGGTTAGCAGATGTGGGAGGAGTTGTTCTTGGATGTTGAGGTTTTACTCTATCTTTCAAACAACACATGGTGGTTTATCCTTGAGAGGTATCTTATGGGGTGGTTTTTGGACCCCTCTTTTTTCTAGGTTTGGTTTTGAATTATCGAGGGTGAGAATAGTTTGATAGGTATATTATGTAATGGATCAGACCTCCTTAGTCCATTACTTTGTCAAAATACAGTGTTTGGGGTGTTCTAGGAGGCAATAGTATCTCATATCAAGAGTTTTCTAAAATTCTAGTTTTTTCAACAGTAGGATGAGTCGGTGACTCAGAGTTGGTATCTTATCATCAGTGACTCAGCATTAATATCTCATTGTCGGTAGCTCAGTGTCTGTAACTCAATATCGGTATCTCAGCATTGGTGAGTCAGGGAATCGGTAGGTCGAGGCGCCGGTAGGTCAAGGTGTCGGTAGGTTGAGGCATCGGTAGGTCGAGGCATCAGTAGGTTAGGGTGTTAGTGATTTATAGTGTCAGTGAGTTAGGGCGTTAGTGAGTCGGGTAGATGGTAGGTCAAGTTGTTGGTAAGTCAAGGTGTCAGTAGGTCGAGGCATCAGTAGGTTGGGCATCGGTGAGTCTGGTGTCAGTGAGTTGTGTCGGTGACTCACTGACGTTCAGTCGCGTCGGTGGCTCCGTCAGTGATTCAGTTATCGGTGACTCGGTATTGGTGAATCGTGTTGGTGACACGCCCATCAGTGAGTCATTTCCAATTTTTCCTATTTTTTCTAATTTCTCCCCTCTTACATTTTATTTGACATAAATCGAGTTTAAAGCCTTGTTTGAGCATTTCTAGAGGTGTTTTAAAGAATATTAATTATATATTTAATATCCTAATGATATGAGGACATTTAAATACTCAAACTGCATGGTCTTTACCACGATATAAATTTAATGGCCCTTGAAACCATTTCCCTTCCATTGATATAGGATCTGAAAATTCTAAAGCTGAGATCCACTCTTCCTTTGAAACCTTATATTTCCGCTTCATACACCCAGAACCTTTCTTCCCTGAGGATTCACATATGTGATGTAGTCATAGATTCAGTTTCCCTTGGAGTCTTTCTAGATACTTTCATGACCCCCCCCCCCTATTTTTGGCATAAGTAAGAATTGTTGATCATCTATTGTTCTAGGTAGGGATTCCTTCATCTCTCTTTCTTTTGTGCATCATGTGGGGTGGGTGTACTCATGTCCCTTTTTGAATACATTTGGACCCAAATTTAACAAAGATAATAATAATTAATAAATGATGGGATGCAAAGATGATGATGATGATCGATTTGGTTTATATGTTATCCTTGATCTATGTTGTTTTTGTAAGGTTTTTATGCCTTCTGAAAATCATGTTCGTTGTTGGCCTCTGTTTGCGCACATGTATGACTTGTGAATATTTGTTTTTGATCCTCTATTGAATGGCCACAAATATGAAAACTTGATTAATCACATATATACGGTTAAATATATGGATTCCCCCAGATCAAACTTGTTTTGTGATCACCCCTAAATAACAAAAGAGTAATTAAACAACGAGGGTTATTAAATCTAAATACACCTTTTTGTTTGGTGTGGCTATGTGTTGTGTATGGTTCTATTTGAACTTGTGTTTGTGTTGGTCGTGTGATATTGTGGCTGGGAGTGTTTTTGTGTGTATGGAGTGGTATGGGTGGTGTGATGGTATATCAGGTTGAGATATTTATTTCTTTTGGAATGGATGAACTTTTTATGCATTGGGACTACATCTGGGAAGTGGTTGGGTAGTGGGGTTACATTTTGGGTTATGTTATGTTTATGTTACTGGGTTTGGTGTTGTTACACAGTCGGGCTTCCTAGTGTGGTTATGATGAGGTTTTTTGGGGGTTTACTTGTTGACAGTTAGTATATGGTGGTATGACTTTGAAGAATGATAGTGGGGGTATTCAAGAAAGGGGAGTGTGCAGTGGGACTGCAAGCTGGTTGAGTTTTTTTGTTTTTATGGATGTGGTGTTTTCATATAGCAGGGCTACCGATGATGGTTTAGGAGGGATAATTTTTGGATAAGGATGGTGTTACCTTTCATGGGCCTTTCACTCAAAGTTTCTAGATATTTTTTTAAGTGTGTGTGGGTTATGATGTTACTTTTGGTGTTCTGTATTTGGTAGTTTCCTAGGTAGGTATGAAATAACCAATAAATGAATATTAACATAAAAAATGAGTGTTAAGAGGCTTTCTTTTATCGAATTTGGAAGTGACCGTTGTACTTTCTGATAAGGGAATTTAGAGGTAACGAAAAAGGTAGTTTTGTGGGTTGGTTGTTGTTGGGAACCCCATAGGTTAGGTTAAGTTTTTGATACCTATATATATACTTGTACTTTCATTTGATTCCTATACCCACCCTACCTGTGTTGAGAACTACGTGAAAAACACCCCCATTTCATGGGGGAGGGTGTATTTTCCATCATCTTAGTGGGAGGATGGATGGCTGGTTATTGGCTCTTCAATGCTCCCTATTCTAGGCATTGGTAGCCCAAGACTCTTAAGACAGGTTGTGGTACGGTTTCGAGGCCTAAGTGTCTGCAGGCAAGATGTATTTTCCCAGGTATATTTGAGATGAGATATGTTGTTATTTACTAGGTGTTTGTGGCCAGGATGTGATGTGGTTGTGGACCAAGTGTCTTTGGGTGGTATGTCATGTGGTTTTGGCCCAGGTGTTTGTGGGCGAGATGTGGTATGTGGCCCAGCTGTGTGTGTAGACAGGTTGTGATAGTGGGGCTTGTGGAAGAGTGTGGTTGCGTCATGATTTTTTCCATTATTTGTGAGTAGTTAACCAGTGAGAAGTAGTGTAGAGTACCAAAATATCGATGTACTTACTACTTTACTTTACATTACTTTCTTTATTTAGTGAGCATGCCTTGGTGAGGTTGGGGTGGATAGTGTACTTGTTAGGTTATTTTGAGTTTCTGATTTTTTTCTCACAGGGGAGTTAGTATGCCTCTACCACATGTGGATGAGTGACTTTGGATTTTCCTATTGAGTATACTTGTATGATCACCCTACATATGTATATAAAACTATTTTTAGGTTTCTAAGGAGATTCCACGGATCATACTGGACCTTACTATCTCAAACGTGGGATAGTTTTCATGTCGCTGCTTAGTTTTTTTTCTTTTGGTATTTACTTAGGATATTTTCATTGTATTTATAGTATTTTTACTTTAAACATTCATGTGGGGTGGATTTTGGATTTTTTATATATATGTATTGGATTTGTTTCAAGGTTGATACATCTTTTCTCCCGATCTGGTTACTATAAAAATGGTAATGCCTCCCATTTTTTGGGATTTCTACCCTTGGTGTTGTTCGCCACCTCAGGGCCTACTAGAGGTGGGACACATGGGTCATTATCTCTCTTTCTCCATTTCCAGCTCAGGAGGGGCATCTTTGGAGGGAGGATTCATGACAATACATTCCTTATAAGATCTAGTAAAGGATGATGAAGATCGTGATATCACAATATTTTCATGTAATAGTACATATATATGAAATTTTTATTACAGAGGAATGATTATTTGGAAGAAATACAAGACAAAATAAAAGAAGTCAACAATTTTTATTGAATTGGTTCATGTTGATGTGTGTGGAATGATATCACCAAGAGATATTGATGAGAAGAGACACTATGTTCTATTAATTGATGATTTTAATAGGTTGGAATGGTTGGTGGTCATCACCCACAAGTCTAAGGTATTCAATTTCTTTACTCATTATCGAAGGAAGGCTGGAAAGGTGCTTGGGCAGAAGATTTTAAAATTATGAATCAAAAATGGTATGTAATTTACCAATATAAAAGTGGAGGATTATCTTGAGAATCATGGGATAAGGAAAAAAGTATCGATAGTGAGAACTCCTTAATAAAATAGTGTGGTTGAGAGGAGAAATCGGGTCTTAAAAAACATGGCTAGAAGTGCACTTATTCAGAAATAGTTGATGGTTGTACACTAAAATATACATGCATATAATGCATAAACATTCAATACATATATATGAATCATGTATTGTTAGTGTGTGTGTGTGTGTGTGTTTGTAATGAACATATTATACATGAATATGATGCATTTTCATAATCATGCATACGATTCATTGAGTCTATATTCATTTGATGCATGTATTCATGCGGGCGGTAGCATAAATTATATATGAATATTATACATGTATAAAAGAAATATAAATAAAAAATTAAGGATTATTGCATGTTCATTCCCTAAATGAAAACAAACCCTCCTTTTGTGGTTTCAATAGGATTAGATGTATTTTATAATGATCATTGAATGATTTAATACACTCATAAAAAGGGAATAAATCATTGGTATTATTTTATAATACTCAAAAATAGAATATGTGTTATTTATTTATAAAGAATTCATCATTTATTTCCTATAAAATAGAAATCGTTCTGTTCAAGGTTGTGAGTGGATTATTGCATTCATTTGATTATACTTTTTCATAAGATTCATGAAGAGTTCTTGAAATCTTTCTTCTTCTCAACCCTCATTCATCTCTCATAGAAGGAGTTAGCACCCCATTAAGAGAATTAGGTGTACTTTGATATAGATTGGGATCCAGTGGCTAGTGTATCCCCCTCGGATTAAGTAGGCTTAGATTAATTGATACCTGTGATCTTACTCAATATTTCTCCCTTCATTAAGTAAAAAAATAATAGCTCCAATAAAGAACCATGTATGTTCTATTTTTATGTGTTTTTCAAATTTCATACACACTAATTCAATTTTAGGATATATTCAACCTATTTGTGTATTCTTCCATTGAAAAAGGATCCTATGACGATCAAATAAATCCATATAGTGTTATCAGATCTTGTTTCCTTATTAGATCATCATAAGTTCTTCATTTTTTATAAAAATTATATATGTAACGTACTTGGTACAATTTTTTTTGAAAGTATGTTACATGATAACATTAAGAAATATATTTTTTACTCCATTAATTATAGTCATGTTAATTTGTTAAAATGATTTAATGTGCAAGTTGTAGAAGTTTTATTAGATAATATTTTTATTTATGAGTTATGGAAAAACACAATGGCATATTACCCTTACATAGACTACTGTGAAGAATGCATAAGGGTAATCATGTTTTAAAATCATGAAAAAAGAGATTCATAAAGATCGTTCTAAAATTAATTTATGTAGATGGGTCTATGTAAAAGTAATTGATGCTTACCTTTACACATAATATATGTATAAAGGTAATACCTTAACATAGAATGTTTCGTAAATATAATTGATTTTTACCTTCATGAAAATGTTGATGCATAAAGGTAACATATGTGCACCTTTATGCAATAGACCTATGTAAAGGCAACCTTGATGTTACCTTTACATAGGAGGTAACTTCTATGTACCATTATTCATTGGACCTATATTAAGGTAAAATATTTTTCCTTCACGTAGGATACCTATCATGCATAAGGGTAAAAAGAAAATTAAAATATAATTATTTTGTTATGTTTTATTATGGTTTATAAAAGTTTTATAAATCAAAAAAAAATTTATTTTTAGGAATATTTTAATTTACAAAGAATTAAGAAATATAATTAATTATAAACACTTTATAATTAATTATATAAAAACAATTATGAAACATTTTTAAACAAAAATAGTCCAAATATTAAATGTAACTATTTAAAATAACTTTTACCAAATTATATGACATTCATTCTCACCTAAAAATAAAAAAAATATTTAGAAATTAAAAGGTTAATTTATAAATAGCTTATAAATTATAAAATAAGGCCATAATATAAAAAAATTTATATTTTAAATTATTAAATATTCATACTAATTTAAAATGTTCAAACTAAAAAGAAATACTTATTTAAGGATATTATTTAGACAACTTCAAAAAATAGTGATTAATGATTGTTTTAAAGTTTAAATAATATAATATAAATGATATACAACTTACTTAAAAGGTTTACATAATCCATTATAAATTAATTAATGAAATTCCATATTGGAATGTCATCTATAGAAAAATATGAAAGACTTCATATTGAAGTTGGATATAAAAATTACTATATCTAAAATTATGTAATAACCATAATTCTTAGCTTAATTATAAAATAATAAGCATTTATTCTTATTTAATTTTATAAATAGTTATCTAGTATTTTAATATTTGAAAT
Organism: Viscum album; assembly: GCA_963277665.1. Classification (NCBI taxonomy): domain Eukaryota; kingdom Viridiplantae; phylum Streptophyta; class Magnoliopsida; order Santalales; family Viscaceae; genus Viscum; species Viscum album. The sequence goes on along the minus strand of OY728167.1, from coordinate 728,262,186 downwards.
ATTCATTTATTTAGAAGTTATTCATTTCTTTATTAATGTACATAAAAAAAATTTATATTGTGAATATTGTGTATGCTTTATTTATATAATAAATTTTTTCTAAGATATAGAGCTTTGAATTTCATGAAATTCATGACTCTATAAAATTTAGTTTCCATCTATGTTGAAATAATTTTTTTAATTTATGTTATAAGATTTAATTTAGTATTTGGGAATAGTTTGTTCATAATAAGTTTTATAGTTTTCATGAGTTGGATTCTCTATTGAGTAAAGTATAGGGACTTGGGGTTTAAGTACCAATTGTCCTGGTGGATTATACCTTGTTCTAGAAGGGTGAGGGGTTAGATATATGTCACACTGGGATTTCTCATGTGGATATTATTAATCTCATGTATATTTAAACCATTACATGAAGTATTATTGTATCTTATTTTATATGATTAATTAAAATATGTATTAATATGTTTGGAAACTAATTTTCAGTGATTAACACAAGATTGTGGGTTGGGTAAAAGTTACACATTAAGGTATTGTGAACACGTTAATTTGGTAAATGTAATAGTGATTCTAAAATATAAACTGTTAGAAGAATGCATACATAAAAAGGGAATAAAACGGGTGAATGTAAAGATTAAATAACATGTAATGGTTATTAATTTAATATTTGTATGATGTATATTAAATTTTTGAGGCTATTAAGATAATTAAAACCACTAAAATACTATGTGTGAGATTCCTCCCAAAGTGGCACATATCAAGACCTTGATCATCCAACAAGGTAGGTTAGTCTAAATATGGATGTCTATGGATTATCTTATTTAAGGAAACAAAATTTTGATTAACCCTTGATTATCCTATTGGGAAGGTCATGATAACGTTTGGTTCTGTTTGGTTATCCTTTTTATCTTATTTTGGCTTTTTTTTAGGTTACACTAGCTGGGAGACCCTAATTAGACTAGGTTAGTAGAGGAATGAGGTTTATTTTATTCATATTATGCATTTGGATAAATGGTTATCCAATAAACTATCCAAAAGTCACAAGTTTTTTGATCAAGATGATTTAAAAATGAAATAACTTAGTGGTGAGAGAAATGAAGAATCAGACTTGTTATTTAATGTATTTGTATTTTCATATTAATTCTCTTATGTGATAATGGATGTTTTTTCCTGAAAACAAAATTACGAATATCATGAGATAAATAATTATATAAACATCATTTATGATTCATGAAATTATATATTATGTTTTGAAAAGGATAAATGGATAAAAATGGTTTATCTAGGACAAAGTTTTTTCTATTTATTTGTTAAAATATGATGGAATATGATTCCCACCCAGTAGTAGTTTATTTTAATGAATAAAATATTATTTTCATGAAAATAATCCAAGAATAAAAAATAACATTTATGAATAAATACAATATTTTATTTGTTAAATATTAATATTTAAGTGAAATAAGTTTTATTTTATAAAAACACTAAGTAATTTATGTTAAATTTTATCAAGATATTCTGAAAATAATATAGTGTCTAAGAGGTTAGTGGTAGTATATTCAAACTTATTTGACAAATAAATGATTATATCGATCTATGATTATAGTTATTTTTTACTTAATTTCCTAATGAGTTTAGGATATGTGATGATAATGAAAATTTTAAAGAGTTATATTTTGTTTTCATGAATACAAAAATATCATTATTTCATGAAGTTTGTACAATTAAAATTAGACAGTGAATCACACTTGGAATCCTTCAAATATTTCTATGGTATAGTGACAAAAGAAATGAAAATATGAACATTTAAATTACCATGACAAAGTGGATGTACATTATAACTAAAAGATATTTAGGATATGCTGGTTAAATAATAATGTAAATAGTTACATTATTTATGAATGTATTTCAAGGAAAAAAATTAATAAAAATGGATCCAAGACTGATGATGATGTAATTTAGAAATTTTTTTAAGTAGAAAATAGAAGTTTATATTATAACATTTTATGATATGAAGTTAAGGAGTTTTAACATGTTCAAGAATTTGAATATTAAGAATATAATTAATAAGTCTCACCATTATTGATATTGGATCACTTTATAAATGTTATTAATTAAAAGGTTTTAGTGGGAGTATTTTATAAGATGGTCACATAAAGATTTGACATGAAATGAACTAAAAAAACTATTGTCATAGAAAAAGCATAAAGGAAATATAGATTCTCTAGATATTTGGTACTTTATATATTGATATAATAGTTATAAAATATATCATGATATTAATATAAATTTCATATATGTTTATAATTTATTCTTGTGTGCTAAAATTTATTTTACATGAAAAGTTAAATGATAAATCCCATCAATGTATAAACACTAATTTGGGTCTAAATAATGATCATCATTGAGCATAATGGGATATTATAATATGTAAAGGTTAGATTTAATAGATTCATGACCTCATTAAAATATTTTATATAAGATATATGAATAATAGATTCATGAGGTAATAAGTATAAACTTATTACATGGACAGAGTTATTAAATTATATCTTGTATAATGTCATATGGTCATAAATATACATAGGGGTTTAATATTTTTATCAATACTTATTAACTAAGGTTTTCAAGATACCTATCATGATAACCTTAATACATTTATACCTTATGAATGTAATAAAAAATATGAACTTGGATAATAAAGGGTGATTGGGTATGTTGTTGATCATGTCATCAGTTAGAGTGAAACCAATATAGGATCTGACTACTTGTACAAAAATTCATGAAATCTACACCATGATTTAATTAGAAAAAGGAAATACATGTAAATACTTAGTTGAGTCACATGTGATGTGTTCATCTAATTAGATAAGGGACATGTTTTTTTTAAAGTTTGGGGCCGAAGCCTCATTTATTATTAAAGGAAAGCAAAGACCTCTTTAAATTGGGTAGAGGGTTAGATAAGGGACATGTGATGTATGCATCAATTAGATGTATGAAATGTGATGTATTCATTGAATTGGTCTATCAATTTAAGAGAATTAAGAAAAATATGAGATGTATTACACAAGATTGGAATGTTCCATGTTTAGGGGTCACTTGATGTCATGGAAAAATGGATTACATATGTATATGTATAATTTATTTGATATATCTTGTAATAGACATGTTCATATAAAGATATGATTATGTTTGATGGAGATCACACAAGACCCATTAGTATCTTGAGTAGCACTAATGATTTTTATAGCCCTATCATTGATTACATATATGAAATATTGATTTTATATTTTTATAAAAAAAATTTAAGGAACAGAGGGTCTCATGGTTAGTATTTTGGAGAAGTTTTAAATTTTTGTACAAATATTTTTTCCAAAAATAAGATATCTTTATGAAACCATATCCAAAAGAGTTTGTTTGGATTCACAATGAGTTGTGAAGTATGTAAATGTGTCTTAATAATATTTTAGTACTTCTAGGATATTAATAATTGTGCACTAAAATTTACATTAATAGGATGAATTTACATTGAATTCATATATATATATATATATATATATATATAAATGATACATGTATTAGTAGTATATATCAATATATATATGTATATAATGCACATATTATACATGAATATGATGCATATATATAATCATGAATGAAATACAATATGGGTACATGAATTTTATTTATGTACTCATGAAAATAGTACCATGTGGTATACATACATATGATTCATGTGTTCAAGAAATGAAAATCGATAATTAAGGAATATTGTAAGTATATTTCCCCATGAAAAGAAACACTCCCCACATGGTTTAATAAAGATTAGAAGATTTATATAATGATTATTTAATGATTTAACAAATTCATCAATGAGGCATAAATAATGAGTATTATTTGATAATACTCAATGATAACAGAAACATTATCTACTTATAGAAAATGTGTCATATATTTCCTATAAAAGAGAAAACTTTCTCTTCAATGTTTTGAGTATATTATTATATTCATTCTATTCTATGTAAATAGTTAGTTTTATGAAATTTTATTGAAAGATTTAATATTCCTAAACCTCATTCATCTCTCCCAAGAAGGTGCTCATAACCATTTGAGATCATCAAGTTTCCTTCGATAGAGATTGGGATCTAGTGACTAGAGTAAGCTCTTCAAAGGTAGTAGGATTAGATCAAATTCTCTATGTGATATTCCTAAAACATTATCTTTACATCAATGAAGAAAATAATCACCCAATAAATAAATTAGGTATTCTATTTATTTATCTCTTATTAAAATATATTGTACATTTATTTTTTGAGTCTAAATTCTACCTATTTTCGTGTTCTTCCATTACTAAAGGATCATATGATGATCCAAAAAATCCTTAGAATACCTTTGAGAGAATTTTTGGATGGAAATTCTCTTGACATCTATCTATGTTACTAATAGATTTTTTCCATGTTGATGAGAATAAAATAATCCATATGATATGTGGTATGGGAATAGTATGGCTATGAAATACTTTCATATATATGGTAGTAAGTTTTTTATTCTTAATAAGGAGAAACATTGGGGGTTTAAGTCTCTTGGATATTAATGGTTTTCCTTTTATGTTCATCCAAGAGAAAAGCATAAAAGTGTCTAAAAAATTCATAGAAAGATTTTTGAAATCAAAGAAATAACTGTGAAAAAAATGAGTGAAAAAATAATAGAACAGTGATAAAATTATGCAGAAAACTAATGATATATTGAGTTAATCATGGGATGAACAAGGGGATAATTTTGATTCTAAGAAATAAACTAATGATGATTGGAATGAAGTTATCTAAAAATTTTGACATAAGTCATGTATATGGTTAGAGATAGATAATAATAATATCATTGGTGATAGGAAATCACCAGTGAAAGAAAGGGGATTGAATTATCAATAACAAACATCACTCTTATCTTACGTTGAGTCAAAGTGTTTTGAAGAAGTTGGTAAATATGGGAATTGGGTCGAGGAATTGCATAAAAACTATGAATAATTAGACATGGATTTTTTTATTAATGGATAATAACACCATTGAGACATAATGAATTTTCTGTAACAAACTATATGAATATGAAATCGTAATTCATAAAAAGTAATGAATTGTGTGTAAGGGGTACTACTATATTTAGGGCATCTATAACACCCTGATAATTTGGAATATATTTTTCTTGAAATTAATACTATGTTAGAGAGATTTCTCTATATGAAACACTAAACTAAAATGAGTCATGACATATTAGATGAATATTATTAATAAAATTATATGAATAACAAAACCACAAGTAAATAAAAAAATATTACCCAACTTAAATTACTTCTATTTAGAGGATAAATAATTTATATGATTTAACATTAAAATCATTTTTCTTTCTCGAATAAAATTTTTTTACGTGTTTTTTATTTTATCCTAAAAAATTAAGTTTTAGATTTTTTAAATATTATTATATATAAATGAATATATTAACATTATTTAATTTATAAATTGATAGGAGATAATATTAAGAACACTTAAAATCATTATTTTCTAATAAAAATAGTTTTCATTATGTTTTTTATATTGATATAAATTTTTTATAAATTTTAGAATTTTAATTTTATAATATGTGATTAATTTTTGAATTGGTAATATCAAAATTATATTAGGATGAATTTTTGATATTTTTTTAAAAAGGGTGAATATTGGGTGAATAGTGAAAATACTAATTTTACAAATATTATCACTTTTATGACATTATCATAATACAAGAATGATTTTAAATTTCTTAAACCCTTTTTGGTATAAGAATACATATTTATAAAATAAAATAAAATATTTATAAATACAATTTTTATTTTTGAAACCCCATTTTTACCATTCTTGGAAACATAAGTAATATTTTACTGTAATAAAAAACTATCTTTGGTCTTTTTTTAGTAGGTATCCACATGATGGAATTCATTTTTATCTTGTTTTAAAATCCAAATAACTCATATATTTTTAACAATAAACCAATTAATGTCCTAAAAATCAATAACATTAATAATTTTATCTTAATAAAACTTTTTATGCATAAAAATGCACTTTTTCTAAAAACATTTTTTACACGTTATGTGGGATAATTTCAAAATTAATATTTATCACCATAATAAATTTTATTTTAAAAAATGTATTTAATATTTGGAATCATTAGTTACAAATTATGTGATAATATTCATTTTATTTTTTTCATTAAAAGTAAATTACTTAGGTAAAAAATAATCACCATGGTGAAACCCAAAAATAGTAAAAGTGAAAAATCTATGTATGAAATACTTAGAAACATGTTTAAAACATGTGTGAATGTAACACCTCTAGAAATTGGGGATTAAATGAATAAATGTTTCTACTCATGTCAATAAGGTGAACCTTTATTTTTAGGATCCAACTTGATTAAAACTCCACAGTTAAGTGTGTCTAGCCTAAAGTAGTGTTAGGATGGGTGACCTCCTAAGAAGTTTTGCAGGGTGTGTGTGTGTGTGTGTGAAATGGGAAAATGCACATTAAAAGATCATGAGCTGGAATATGGGGATAGTCACTTGAATAATATGTGAAACTAGTTGATAATATATTGTGGAATGTTGAGAAGGAAACCAAGGTATTCCAGGATACTCATGTGGTCATATGACCTAGTTCATAAACCTAGGAGGTTAGTTTATAAAAAATGGTATCAGAGCTAATACCCAGCAAAAAGTGCATAGGAACTGTGTATGTTTAAAGTTGGTTTCTAAAAATAGTGTGTTATAAATTAAATGGTTAAATATTATAGTGATGTTTAAAAGTCTAAATGATACTACCCATGTCAACAAGGTTCTAATTTAATTTTGTAATCCAACCTGATTAGAAATCCATTGTTAAGCATGCTTCTCCTAGAGTAGTGTCTTGATGGGTGACTGCTTGAGATATTTCATAGGTTTTTTGTGAGTGAGGAAAATTCACACTAAAATAAAAAAAATGTAATATATGTATAATCTTTAATATGATATGTGACCCAAGTGGGTAATAGTTTTTGGTGTGCTACGAAGGCAAAAAAGGTACTACAGGTGACCCATAGGGTCAGATGACCTGGTTCATGGCCTAGTGAGGTCAAATCATGATAGTGAAAATGTATGGTTGAGGATTGATTAACCTTAACCCTTCCCCTACTCTATTATGTCCCATTATTTGATTCACTTGACCTTTGAATAGTGACTTTACCCTTTATATTATTACAAAAATGAAACTCATCTCCATTATAAAAGGATTCATCACCACCCTACTTCTATTCACACCCCAAGACACTTTGATTGACCAAAAATTACAATAATAAATCCTAAAAACAAATATCAAATTCCTAAAGATTATATTCTTAACAAAATACTACCTCTCAAAGCCTTAATCCAATTTTTAAAGGATCTCTCCTAAGGAATAAGGTAAATTTATCAATTACTCATTTTCTATTTATTTTCCTTTTTTCATATTATACCTCCTCCTAATATAATATACTTACATTAAAATAATTATATAATTATCATATTTATACTTAAATTATTTTATGTTTATGGTTTAATTATTTTATACCCTCCTCCCAACCATTCAAAAAATGAAAATGTCAATTGTGTTATGTGTGAACTACCACTTCCATAATCTACGTGATCCATTTTTTATAAATTCCTTACAAGGATGGTTCAAATTATTTATTTAATAAATAAATATTATAGATAAAACATTATTAATATTTTGAAAATAAAAATAAATTCCTACCTGATTTTCATTCTATAGAAAATGAGAATGATACGCCTGTGTACGTACAAACTACTGCCTCCATAAAACAACATATTTTGTTTTTTAAAGACTTTTATTATTTATAAAACTAAATTAGAATATAATTAAACAAATTATAAAAACCTAAATAATATCATTATACTTATATAATAATTATATTGTTTTAATTTATTTAATCATACTTACCCATCGATTAAAGTATGTTCTTGTTTATGTTGGTTTAAACGCCTGGATGAAAAATGTTATAAATTACAATATTGTATGACTATTGAAGCATAACTACTGGTATAATTGGTAATAAATTATTAAATAACATTTTTTAAAAATTTATGGAAATATTATATTAATATTTAAGGCATTATTAACATACTACCTTTTTTTCATAAAAATTTAACAATAAAAAATCATTGTCGATTCCATCCACATGAATCGTGAATAAAATTATCATGAAATGAATTTATATCTTAATAAATAATTATAAATAATATATTATCATAACTTATTAAATGTAGAAATTATTAAGTTATTATCAATTAACCGGAATCAATGGAAGAACATTAATTCATGCTTGAAATAATCAAAATTGCTAACATCCAATGAAGAATATAAACTATAACTAACTAATAAATGTATCATAAAAAATTATAAATTAAGATTTTAAATGGTAATATATATGAATAATTTTCTTAAATATTTTATTAATATGGTTTTTTATGATGCAGGAGATTAAAATCATTCATAGAATCTATGAATTGTGGTAAGGTAGTTTCATCTCAATTTCATTTCTTTGATAAATGTTTAGTTTTATATACATAATTTCATTTAAGTGGTGAATATACAACATATGGGATATAAAATATCATTAATTATATTTTATTCATGGTAATTAATTTTAAATTTATTTTTCTCTCTTCCAAGGGGTTTCTATTAAAACATTTCATAACTCTAATGTTATTATCAACTCAATTTTTATTATTTGAGAATTATAGCATTTTTTCCACTTGTCTTATTTTGTGGTGAATTTAATACACATAAATGTATTTATATAAAATTATTAATTAAATTAATGGTGTTTATAAATCTATCTTATATTATTCCATTCATGGGTTTTTGATTCAAAAGATAATGTTGTTTTAGGGGTTTTTTTACTCAAGCCATGTTTCTATGAGTTATAATATCCCATTATTAGCTTCTTAATTATATTCTTGGTTTCTTCCAAAATAAACTTTTATATTGTAATTTTTATTTTTATATGGGTAAAATGGATTTTTTGATTCAAATATTCCTCCTTGATGAATTTATTCCCCATAAAAGTATGAAATTATTAAGAATATTTCCCATTATATATAACAATGATTTATCTTCCTTTTACAAATTTTCTCTTCCCATAAATGGTTTTTTCTTGAAACATATTTATGTGTTATCACATACATCCTTCATAATTCCATTTACTCTTTTTAGAAGGAAGTTTTATTAATCTTTTAATGATTTGGATTTTCAATAATTTTATTTCAAAATATTAAAATGGGTTTCTATCTAGTAATAATAATATTTTTTATCTTTAACTACACATTCAATTTAAAAAAACATTTTGTCTTTTCAAGAATCTATTATTGAAATTTTATTTTAAAAGGATGTTTTTAAAAAAAATCACTTCATATTTTTTTAAAATACTTTTGAAAGTGACTTGTAACTTACTCTTATTATGTTAAGGTTAAAAATGTTTTCTTAAATCTCTTTTTAACAACTTTTTCAGAGTGAACACATTTATTTCTATTATGGCCATTTTTTTCAATGAATATTCCTTTAAATGATATAAAATGGTTTTAAAAGTAAAATTGTTTCTAAATTATTTTAAAAATAAAATGATTATTTCCTCTTATTTTTCAATGTGATTGATATAATGATCTTGAAAAGGAATTTCTAATATATGACAACAATCTTAATTATCCTTATATTACATTGGGGACATGTTCTTATACAACCATCAACCTTCTTCTTTTGGATGGATTATAAAATTTTCTCTCAATGTTTTTATGAACATATTCCCTTTTCTATGGGTTAATTGAGTGATGTTTAAAATTTGAATGTTTTCATCTCCTATTGGAACATAATTGTACAAAACTTATTATTGATGGGTTTGTTCATATATCTCCCTCTAATTTAATAGTTTAATTTTTATATATCATGAGCTAAAAATGGTACATGGGTTGTACCTTAAGAGTAAGAGGGTACATAGGTTGTTATCCCAAGCCCAAGAAGGTACATGGGTTGTTACCCCAAGACCAAGAGGGTACACGGGTAGTAGCCCAAGCCCAATATGGTACACAGGTTGTTTTTCTAAGCCCAAGAGGCAACATAGGTTATAACCCAATCCTAAAAGTGTATACAGGTAGTATCCCTAGCTAAAGAGGTTACAAAAGGGGTATCCAAAGCCCAAGTGGGTATACAAGCTATAGTATAATCCTAATAGGGTACACAAGTATTATCCTAAACCCCAGATGGTATACAGTTAGTATTCTAATTCCAAGAGGGTACATGAGTAGTATCCCATTAATAAGAGGTTACATAGTTAGTATCCCAATCCCAAGAGGGTGCACGGCTAGTATCCCAATCCCAAGTGGGTACATGGGAAGTAGCCTAATTCTAAGAGGTACTATGTGTAGTATCCAAAACCTATGAGGGTACACAATTTTTTATCCCAAATCAAATTGGGTAAATTGGTAGTAGCCCAAGCATAAGAGGGTACATAAGAAGTATCCCAAACCCAAGAGGGTACATTGGTTGATAGCCCAAGCCAAAAAGGGAACACATGTAGTATCCCAAGCCCAATTGGATACATGGGTAGTAGTCCAAGCCCAAGATGGTGCACATGTATTAGGCCAAGACCATGAGGGTACACCAGTAGTAAACCAAGCCCAAGAGGGTTCATGGGTAGTATCCAAAGTCTAAGAGGGTACATGGGTTGTTATCCCAAGACCAAGTGGTTATGTGGGTTGTTAACCCATGCCCAAGAGGGTACATGGGTAGCAGCCTAAGACCAAGAGGGCACATGGGTAGTAGACTAATCCCAAGAGGGTACACATGTAGTACAATAAGTCCAATAGGGTATATGGGTTGTTATCCCTAGCCCAAAATGGTACACTGGTTGTCAGCCCAAGCCAACTATGTTATGAGAATTGGGTAATGATGCCTACTCCACTGGGTCATTATTTCATATGATTTCTCATATTCCACATTTCTATTTTATATGGTTATTTTATGATACCATGTATCTTTTTTATTATCTCATGATTCTACACTCCTATTACATGGTATATGTTTTCTCATTTAAAAATAAAATTCATTTTATTATATCTTGTGGAAAACTCTTATTGTTCCATGTTTCTTTAATAAGATATTTCTATCATACTCATGATTTATCATACACCTATGGTCTAACCCTTAATTAAATATTTTTGAGTTTTTATCTTACTAAGAATTTGATCTCACCCCTTTTTTATGCTTCTATTCCAAAAATTATGAAGATAAGTATATCTTATAAAAATTTGAGAAGGGGGACTAGTTTGGTTCTATTATAGAGAAATTTTCACAGGTATAGTAAAATAAATTTCTTATATAGTTGACCCACAGTAAAATATGTTTCTAATATAGATGATACACAAAGACACTAGACCTTCCATTATTGGGTTTGTTTGACTATTTGAGAGATGTAATGTTTTACATATGGAAATGATGTAAAATAAATATAGGTTCATCTCAATTTATATAAAATAAAGTGTTTAAAAAAATTATTTTTTTAGAAAAAGATCAAGAAGTGGGGGTTTGTGGTGTCTTAGTAATGATGTAGATGAAATATTCTATCTTATTCCTAGGTTTGAAACAATTCAATAATTCTTGCAAATGGTTTTAAAAAAGAAGTGAAAGGTTTTCTAGATGGATGTAAAATCAGTATTTCTAAATTAATTACATATAGAAGAGGATTAAATCAAGCAGTTGGATTTTTTATTGTGAATGAAAATGAGAATAATTTTTTTTGGATGAAGAAAGTACATTATGGGATGAAGAAAGAACTAAGAACTTGACATTACAAAATATATTAGTAATTGAAGATGCTCATTTTTTAGTGTAGTAGAGCCGATCATAAATTCTATATCAAGAAATATAATGATAAAAGGATTATATATACTTACATATATTGATGACATAATTTTTTTGGCTCAAATAAAGAAAAATTATAACAGTTTGTTGAATTCATGAGATGTGATTCTGAAATTTAGATGGCTGGTGAGTTTATATTTTCCATTGGTTTTTATGTGAAACAAGGAAGAAAATAAACACCCATCTAATAATCCAAATATACAAAGGAGGTTCTGAATATGTTTTAAATTAATGATTCTAAGACAAGGACAACACTGGTTGTTATCTGGTTGAGCTTTTCAAGGTATGAAAAATGAAAAAAAATTAACATCACGGAGAATAGGAAGATTATTAAGAGCCTATTATACTTAAAACTAATAAGAAAATATATTTTTTCCACTTATCAAGCCACCAAATGCCAAACTAATCTAATAAAAATAAAATTGTAAGTGGTGAAGAGAATATTATGGTATATCAAATTCAAAAATGGATTTTCTATTTATTTATAGTGAAACATCTCAATATGATTTATTGGGATATACTTATATAGATTATACCAGTTCAATAGACAAATCAAATTCAACATAAAATGGTTCGTAGGATTAAAAATAAAATAGATTTTATTTCATTAATCGTTGTATATGATAAATATATCATGACCATATAATATTGCATGAAACTGTTATCAATAATGAAAAAACTTGAGGATATGGGAGTTTAATTAATGTCAACTATCATTATCAAATACGAAAATTCAAGTGCTATCAAACACAGAAAAAATATCTCATACATTACTCAAAGAAAATGTACATTGAAATCAAGTATCAAATTTATGATAAAAATGTTGAACAAGGATTCATAGAATTGTAGTATATAGAGATACAACCTCCAATCGTAGATATCATGAAAAATACCTTTCTCAATGAGACATTTGAAAAGCATCAGTTAACTCTCAAAGTCCATTCAACTCCTCCCACTTAGATAAGAGAAGATTTTGGACCCTCACTCCCCATGGCATGTCACGGGTTACCATATGATTAATTTTCCTTCCTATTATAGCATATAAATGACTGACCTTTGGGTTTGTTGATAGGGGGATTATTCAATATCAAGGTATGGATTACATAAACCTTTAAATTGGTCAAGTATATTTAGAAGTATAAATCAAGGGGGTAGTTTTTCAGTTTTTGATAAAGTGGAGAAAAGATACAGGTGTCATTATAAATCACCAAGTGGTGATTGAGCTGAATGAAGTGGTTGATCGATTAAATTTTCATGTTACTCTTGTTTATCACATCAAGAATTTTTTTAAAGGTTGGGGCCAGAGCCTCATTTTATTATTAAAGAAAAGAAAATACCTCTTTTAATTGGGTATAGGGAGACCCATTACATAGCCTGAAGGCCCAGTGGGCATGTATCCCATTATAATGCGTTGTGTGATATGTGTTTTTTAGAATTGGTTTTCTTATAAATAGCATATTCATATTTTCATTAAATAATAAGAAGACATCTAGGAAGACTTGGTGATCTAAGTTATATTTTTTCAAATACAACTTACGTGAACATATTTCTTTCATTAAGGAGTTGATGTGACTAAAAAATCCATATGGATAGGAAATTACATGAATAAGTGCTTTTGAAATTGTATTTTATGTGAACATCAGTTGTTCACAAAATGGGGTTACATGAACTATAATGTAATTAAATATTATTTTTATAGTAATGTGGAATTCATCACATTTATAGATAAAGATATTTATAGAACATTGATTTTTGTGTAAATAGAGTTGGTTCAGTTTATTTGAGGAATGTCTAGAAGGAATAGTGAGTACACATCAGTTGAGAGATGAGTGAGTTCCTAAACCGTGATTGGTTTCAAACCATTGGACCAATGAGTTTTCTCCAAACATTGTAAACAAAAGATTACTTTAGTGGATTTAGTACATAAAAAAAGTGTTTTGTGGCATGATTAGACAAGATTAGAAGTGGGATCATTTTAATATATCATCCCCTGATTCACCCCTACCCTTCTCGGGATATTCAATGTAGAGTGGGGGTAAAATTATATAATCAATAAATCATCAAAATAAAAGCATCAACAAATTATTGTAACACCCCATTAAATTTATTCATTTTAATAAATGTTTATTAGATAAATTTGTTTTCTAAATAAAACAAACTAAGTATAAGTTAACATAAATATAAATTTTTTCCTTAATAAAATTTGGTATTTTTAATTACCTTTATTATATTAAGGAATATGTAAGTATATTAAAATATTTATATTCTTTAAATAAATTTATTTCCATAAAACAAGCTTTAATATAAGATTATTTACTTAAAATTACTTTTTCAAAACCTTGTGTTTTTATATTATATATGTTTAATATATTATTATTCTTGAAAAAAATGTATTTTTATATGAATCATATGTAAATAAAAATATTAGTGTTTATAAAATACCTTTTTGAGTATTAATAAGATGTTAATATAAGAAATAATTAGCATATAAATATAAGACCTTATGTTAACAATATATAATTTATGATTTAAGATAGAATGAAATAATAAATTTTATAGATAATACACAAAGTAGTATCATTATAATATTTTTTTAAATAATTAGTAAATATAAATAAGTAAATTTGAGGATCTTAAAGAATAATGACAATATTTTTCTAATAAACTTATTTAGAAAAATAAAATGTTAAATGAATTAACAAGTATGAAATTTAGTTTTGAGGTTTTAAAATAAATAACATAATATTTATAAAGGTTTTTGAAAAAAATTAGAAGAAGAAGATAAATTATATCATAAATAATTTTTAATTAATAAGATATATTTTAGATTTTATGTAATAAAAAATATGCCATCCAAGAAAGACCTAATTCTGATAATAAATACAAATGAAAAAATAATTGATTGAATCCCTAGGACGCATACCTGAAAATAAATGAACTTAGCATGCTCAATTATTTTATTCCAAAAAACCCAATCTATTTTCTTGCTTGTTATCTCTCCAAAAAATCAATCAATTGTGTTTTAAATTTTTAAAATTAATCTTAAGCATATCGACCATCCTTTTGGGATCAACACAGAAACTTACCAATTTCATAAATTTTGTAGTTTGGTTATTTTAGTTTTTATAAATTATTAAATTTGTGTATCCCCTTAGTGTAATGGCCCAGACCCTTCTAATTCATTACTTTGAAAAAATCTAGTGTTTGAGGTGTTCTGGGAGGCAACGGTGACTCATTTCAAGAGTTTTCCAAAAAAATCCAGTTTTTTATTGGTAGGTGGCATCGGTAGGTGGTGTCAGTGGGTGGAGTCAGTAGGTGGTGTCTGTGACTCACCATCAGTATCTCACGTTGGTGACTCACTGTCATTAGGTCTCATCAGTGGGTCATGTCGGTGACTCACTATTGGTAGGTTGCATCGGTGGGTCATGTCGGTGGATCGCTGTTGGTAGGTGGTGTTAGTGACTCACCATCGGTATCTCACATCAGTGACTCATTGTCGGTAGGTTACATTGGTGGATTGCGTTGGTGGATCACTATCGGTGAGTGGTGTCTGTGACTATCATCGGTAGGTGGCGTCGGTGAGTGGCGTTGGTGGGTGGCGTCTGTAGGTGGTGTCGGTGACTCGCCATCGGTGGATCAATGTCTGTGAGTGGCGTCGATGATTGGAATCCATGAGTGGAATTAGTAGGTGGATTCGGTGAGTCATGTCGGTGAGTCGCGTTGGTGACTCGCATTGGTGACTCACCCAACGGTGAGTCATTTCCATCTTTTCCCAGTTTTTCTAGTTTCATCTCTCTCACATTTTATTTGACTTAAATCAAGTTCAAAACCTTGTTTGACCATTTATGAAGAATTTTCAAAGGATATTAATTATATATTTAATATCCTAACACCCTCGAGACATTGAAACAACCAAGCCACATGGTCTTGTCCATGACTCGACTTTTAATACTTTGAAATCGTCTCCCTTGTGTTGATATAGTATCTATCCTTTTTCTAAAGTCAAGATCCTCTCTTCCTTGAACCCTTCTACTTTCTATTGGTATGCCCAGATCCTTTCTTCCCTATGGATTAATGTGTTGTTTTTTGGATTTTAGATCCATTTTTTCCTTAGAGTCTTTCCTATTGCTCATGCACCCCCTATTTTAATGCAAGGAGGAGTTGTCGATCAACTGTTGTTCTAGGTAGGGATTCCTTCATCTCTCTTTTATTTTTTCATCATGTGGGGTGGGTGTATGAATGATCTCTTGTGAATAAACTAGAATTTATAAATAAATAATTAGAATCAAATTTGTTAAATATCGATATACAGGGGATGGGGGAAAAGTGATTCATTATTATCTTTTATTTATTACTAATATTGTGATCAATATAGGCGATATGACTTCTGAAAATCATGGTCGTTGATGGTATTTGTTTATGAAACTGTAATAGTTAGTTGATGTTTATTGTTAAACGACTATGAACATGAAAACTTGATTAATCACATATATCCTATTAAATAAATAGATGTCCCATGATCAAACTTGTTTTGTGATAACCCTTGAATTATCAAAGTGGAATTAAATAATAAGTGTGAAAAATATGAATACACATTGCCTTGTTTGGTGTGGTTGTGTGCAATGTGTGGATATTTTCTATCTTGTGCTTTGTATGGGTTGTGTGGTGCTGCTGTTGAGAGCACGGTGGTGTGTGTGGATGGTTTATGGGAGTAATGGAATTTGAGGTTGAGAGATTGTTTGATTATGGAATGGGTGAGCAGTGTTTTTTAGTGGGGCTGCAACTGGGTTTTGTTTTTTTTTTTGTTTTTATGGGCATGGTACAGATATGTTGTGGGGCTACCTAGTATGGTTGTAAAGTGATATGTTGGAGGGTACTATTGTGAGTTGGATTTTTTGCCTTAGGTTCAGAGGCATTACTTTGAATAAGGATAATGGTAGTGGTTGTCTTGCATTCTAAGTGGAGAGGAAGTGTAGAGTGGGGTGTTTTATCATAGTTTTATTCCTCTGTTTGTCTTGGTTGTGAGGCTGGTTGTGTGTTCTGGTTGTTAGTTTCTTGGTTAGGGATGGAATAACTAGTAAGTTCTTAATATTGTCAAAATTATTGGGTGTTTAGTGGCTTTCTTTTATCAACTTCAGAAGTGACTATCATTCATCATGATACATGTATTTAGAGGTAGCATCAAAGGTGGCAGTGTTATGGGGGGGGGTTTGAGAACCCATAGGTTGGGATGAGTTTTTGGTATCTACATATATATACTTGTACTTTATTATGATTCTATATGCATCCCACCCTAGTTGAGAATTGTATTCCAAACACCCCCATTGTCATGGGGAGTGTATTTCCCAAACATCTTGGTGGGAGGATGAATGGTTGGCCACCCGCTCTTCCCTCCTCCCTCTTCTAAGTGGTGATAGCCCAAGATTATTCAGGCAGGTAGTGGTTTGTGAGACCCAGGTGTGTGCGTGCGTGTTGTGTTTTTTCCAAGTGTCTTCAGGATGAGGTGTGTTATGTTCCTAGGTGTCTTCATGATAATATGTAGTTGTGAGGACCAAGTGTGTTTAGGTGGGATGTGATGTTGTATGTGGATCAGGTGTGTGTGGGAGGGTTGTGATGTGGTTTGGTACCTTCGGAAGAGGTTGGAGCACCAGGACATTTGTTGTTAGGGTATGAGAGCAGCTAATCAGTGGGAAAGTGGTGTGGGGTACCCTATCATCGATGTGCTTACTATATTACTTTACTTGACTTGTTTTATTTGGTGAGTGTGCCTTTGGTGAATTTGGGGTGGCTATTGTACCTTGTTAGGTGCTTTTGGTTTTTGTTTTTTCTCATGGGGGAATTAGTTTGATTCTCCACTTATGCACGAGAGACTTTCTGACTAAGTATACTTTTATTCTCACCCTACATATATAAAACTGTTTTCAGGTTTCCAAGATGCCTACAGGGACCGTGTTTGGCATTACTAGCTCGAACGTTGGGATAGTTTCTGTGTCGCTAATTTTTTTCTTTTGGTGTTTACTTTGGATCTTTACATTATATTTTTAGCATTTTTACTTTAAACATGCATGTGGGGTGGATTTTGACTTCTTTTATATATATATGTCTTGGAGTTTTTTTGTGGTTGATACATCTTATCTCCTGATCTTGGTTACTATAAAAAGGGAAATGCATCCCATTTTATCATATTTGTATATCCTTAGTGTTGGTCACCACCCTGGTGCCTACTGAAGGTGGGACTCAGGGGTCATTATCTCTCTTTCTCCATTTCCAGCTCAAGAGGGCAATCTTTTGATGGAGAGGTCGTGAAACTTTGTGATTTAACAATGCCCTGTGGGCTATCAAATTTTTTGCATCGTTTTCAAGAATGGTTGGCATTATGCTTAAGTTAATTAGGAATTTTTATATTTGTTTTTATTTTAATTCAATGTTTTACTCTTTGTCTTTTCATGTTTTGGTTTCAGGTAATAATCCATTGCATGACTAATCTAGTCATGGGAAGGAAAAAAGTGGATGATCTCCCATATGAACCGAATATAGAGAGAACATTATATCGGTAAATAAAGTACTAAGAAGAAAATTTGGAAAAATAATAATAGTACATCATGGATGGAGGAGCACTGAAAATACCACTTGTGATGTGCACACTCACGGATTATGCAAGACCCTTAGGCATGGAAATTTAACCCATTATTCTGGTTCCACCAGTAATCGCACCACAGTTCAAGATTAATCTATCCATTATTCAAATGATTTCAAACTCCATTCAATTTTATGGGCTGCAGTATGAGGATTTTAGTACTTATATGGGGATTTTTCTTGAACTCTATGATATATTTCAATTTAATAATGTGTCCAATTATGTGGTATGACATAGGTTGTTTATATTCTATTTAAAAGAAAAAACAATTGAATGGATACAAATCCTCCCTTATCATTCCATTACTACATAGGATGAGTTGGTGAGAAATGTTTTTACTCAATTTTTTCCACAATTAAAATCAATGAATATCTTGGTGGAAATTTTAAATTTTAATCAATTTAAAATTGAGTCCCTTTATATTTCTTGTGAAAGATTCAACTATTTAAAAAGAAAATTCCCTCATCATGGGATTGATATTTGGTTATTGATACAAAATTTTTATAAAGGTATCTCACAAGTGAAAAGGTTTATCATTGATTTTGCGGCTTGAGGATCACTGATGAGGAAGTCCCTTGAGGAGAGAAACAACTTTCTTGATTAAATGGAAAGTAATAGCTTTCAGTGGTAGAAAAAAACGAACTAATAATGAAGGGTTAACATGGTGTAAAATAGTTAGATAGTGTCCCAAATGGAGTCCATAACTATGAATATGGTTGTGATGATGGATCTTCATAACCCCTAAGGTACGTATACTGAAGATACAAATTATATTGATTATAATCAACAAAATCAATTTCAAGGGTACAGGAAACAATAGTTTCCAGATTAAGGATACCAAATGAGGCCATAGGGATATCATCAATATGAAATGCAGGGTTCTTCACCTTTGATTCATATACACTCATTGGAGAAAACATTGGCCACAAATATGACCACCACTGGATATATAATAAAAGAGATAAAGAATCGTTGATCCAAAAATCTATATTGAGAAATATTGATATTTAATTTGGTCAGATCACTGATAATATTAGAGAATGGATTAAAGGAAATTTACCGGCAAATTGAAAAGCACGCCCATGAGAATATGTGAAAGTTATAACTCTAAGAAGTGGAAAATCATTGAAGACAAACCTGAACCAACTAGAAGATAAAAATAAAAATAGGATGAGAAAAAATATGAAGATCTACAAAAAAAATAAAGATAAAGCTGATAAAGAATCAAATTAGTAAAAACCATAACTTTCCATGTTGCGTTTACCATTTTCAGAAAGGATATATTAGAACAAGCTACAAGAACAAAGAGGTAAATTTATTGCACAAATTAAAATATTTCAAATTAATATTAAATTTTCAAAATCCCTTGAAATTTTGACAATGTATTCAAAGTTTATTAAATAGTTGGGGATGAAAAAAATTAAGATGGAATAGATTAGGACAATAGAAATCTAAAGAGAATGCTCTGCTATGGTATCAAAGGACTTAACCAATAAGCGACAAGATATAGGATTTTTTTTTAATCACTATCTTTTTTTTATAATAAATTTAGAAAGGAATTATGTGATTTTAGTGAGAGTGTTAATATCATATCTTACACCACCTTTAAGATCCTTGTACTAGAGGTCTTAAAGACTACAAGAGTGCAACTTCAATTAATAGATTCAACAATGAAATTACCATGATGACTTATTGAAAAAATTTTGATCAAATTTGAAAAGTTCTTTTTCACTTTGGGATTCTTAGTGCTTGATATGGAAGATGATGGAACACCACTTATTCTTATAAGACCATTTCTAGCAACTGGAAGAGCATTGATCGACGTGAAAAGTTTTTAGCTATGTTTGAGAGTGTAAAGTTAGAAAATCAACTTCAATATACCCTAGGAAATTAAGAAATATGGCATAAAGAATGATGACTTTAATAAATATGAAAGTTATGAAGTTCAAGAGGATTCTTTTTTAGAGAAACAGTAGAAAGTATATACTATCAAAGATGAGAGAAAAGATCATCAATGATTGAGAGATGAATGTTGCACTGAAATATAATGAAGGGTAGTAGGTTTTATTGGTGCACGACATGAATCTTTGATTTTCTAGTTTGAAAAAGAAATAGTGGATTGGCCTAATGGAGATTAAGAAATTTATACTAGAAGGAAGAGTCGGGTTGTTTTTAGAAGTAAAGTGGTCCACCTAAGTGGAAAGGTCACAACTAAAACCATTTATAGACCCCAACCAGGTAACCTATTTCATATCCATAATCACCTGAGAATAAAAAGGTATGGTCTAGACAATGATTTTAAACAAAAGTTATTATGGGGAAAACAATAGTTTACAGTATTTTTCATTTTTTCTATTTTAGAAATTATAACTCTTCCCCTGATCTTTTAAATTTCATTCTAAAAGGTCGTATATTTTCTTTTGTGTGTTTTCATTTTTTTAGATCCATCACGGAACTTGAAGGGATGCATCAGGAAGGAAAGTAAAATCTCTAAAATTCCAACCCAAGTACTTCATTTAAAGGGGAGTAGGTGTTTCAATTCTGTATTTTTCATTTGTATTCCCCATATTATTTTATAATTATGATTTTATGTAAAATTGGATTCCCTATATTTTATTATTTATTTATTCAATTGAACTAGGAGATAAAAACTGCAAAGGATAATTTAATTCTATGTTTTTAAATTTCATTATCAATAAATTTGAAAAAGAAAAATTAATAAAAGAATTATTAGAGATAAACATGTGGATTAGGATTTGAAAAATCATGATTTATAGAGACTTTTTTATTTTGGAAAATGATTTTTTTTATTTGGCCTACCTTGAAATTTTTATATTTTCATTAATTTATTTAATTATTCATATAAATTTCCATTAGTATATTTCTCAATCATTCATCTCATTCCTAAGACATTTTCTAAACTAATAATTCTCATTCTGTCTATACTATAGTTCTTTAGAGACTCGAGCATGTTCTCTTTTAGAAATTTCATAGAATCTTATCAATGTTGCGACTTAAAAGATTCAATTTTAACATTACTAAGGCATATTTTTGTTTAACCATTTATCATTGGACCCATATTGCATTAATCCTTTTTAATACTATAGATTCCATGAATTACCTTTTTTAGAAATTATCCACGTCACAAGCCTATTATTTCCATTTCTACACAACTCATAGTATTTTACAATATATTTAAAAGAATAAGTGTGGGGGATCTTGACTATATAATGGTGGATGGGGATATAAATCATTGAGGATATTTTTTTGGGTGTTTTCCTATAATTTGGGGAGAGGAAATCTATTATTCATTTCACTTTATTATTAACCTATATTTCTAAAAGATAAAAATGGAAAAATGAGTTGTCTTTGGAGGAAAAAAAATCATCATTTCAAGACCAACAATATTTTAATCATATGTGTTTAGGGGGTTGATGTGATATTTGTCTTAATCATATATTTTTAAAATAAATAAAAAAATAAACAGAGAGAGATTAATTCATTATGAATAAATTTTTCATGAGGCCACTTTGTGATTTTTTTTGTGGGTGGAGAGAAATGGCATATGTAAATACAGATTATCATCGAGTTCATATTTTTATATTATGCACTATGATTTATATTAAAAATTCCTTTTGGAACTTTATTTATTTTCACAACATTATCGTTCCTACCATAAATCCTCAGAGATATTTTCACATTACTAAAATCCCTCATGATTAACTTTGATCTCTGTCTTTACATGGTAGAGATTTTAGTTGTCTTTCAAGATTATGGTAAGTGGCGTGTTTTTTAGGTACATGCATAAATATATTTAATTTTTTCCCTTGATTATGGGAGGAAAATTCTGAAGTGTTGTAGATTGAAAAATTTCATGCATATTAGTAATGAACTAAAAAAGAAAAATAAAGAATGAAAAGGCTTGGTTATTTCAAAAGAATAAAATTAAAATACTTGGTTGATTTGTTTTCTTTTAATGATGAGATTTTGAGGAATTTTATCATGTTATCCTCAAATATTTAATTTCCCATTTGATAAATTTAGTTTATTGACATAGAATTTAAATTATGGTAGGGTGAGATTCCTTTATAGTATATTTATATTTCAACCTTGAGGACAAATCTGAATTTAAGTGTCGAGGATTTGGTATGGGGATTTTTTAAATATATTTAATTGTATTTTAATAAACTTTTTTTGTAATATAATTGATATTATTTCAAATATTTGGGTTGTCTAACATTTTTTTATATATGTAATGAATTTAAAAATATTTGTAAAAAGGAACAAAAAAATGATTTTTAAATTCGAAGGACACTTCATGGAATGTCATTTCACAACGTGGTGTGACCTAGGGAAATTAAAGTCAGAGCGGATGTTGAATATGGATTGAAGCTATTGCAAAATCTAGACAGGGCACATTTACAGTGCAAAAAAACTCATCTTACACCATAAGATTTATAGAAGAGAGAGAATGTCATAGAATGAATTATGATGTAAAATAATAATACACATCATGTGTTTTTTAGGGATAAGACATATAGGTATGATATTCATTCCTTTTAAACCATAAAATCCATATTTACATCATGAACTCATAGTCAGTAGTGGAATTAATGCACATATATGGGGGTTTATTTTGATGGAGGATTATATATTTGAGCCTGAAGTTGCATGAGAGTAAATTGGATACAAATCCATGGATGATACGATATGACCATATCATGGCCTCAAATCCCTACTGTGGACACCTCCATTCCTCTTCAGGTAACCATGTAACTCTTCCCTCTCATGATTAGTATGAGAGGGTGGTTTCTTTGTATTGGGTAATGTGTTTGTTGAGGGAGTGATGTGTAGGAATTATTCTATTTTATATTTAGGTTTTGGATTTTTTTCAACTCTTTTTATCAATTGTAAATCTTATTCATGTCGTATTTCATGACCATTGTTTATGATCTGAAAAGTTTTATTTTATTACATCAATTAACCAACCTAGTTTGTGTATGACCATTATGCAATTTGGATCATTTATGTTTTAATAGTGTTTTAGGTCACCTAATCCTCTAACTAAAATAATTATTTGACCATTCCAATGGTGTGGTTACTAGATTAGTGAAGGGTAGTAAAACCAAGGATCCCTAAATACCAAATTCCAATAATAAATATGAAGGAACACTTTATTAATTGAATCCATTGTATACAAACCTAAAAATCAATAAACCTAGTATGCTCCATCATTTGATACTGAAAACCCAATCTATTTAACTTCATTCTCTCTCTCTCTCCAAAAAATAATCAATTTTTATTTGAATTCATGAAAATAATCATCACCATACAAACCATCATTGTGGGTTCTATACTCAAACTTTCTAATTACTTCAATTATGTAGTTTTCTTATTTGAGTTTTTATAAATTATTAAATTTTTGTAACCCCATGGGAAATTAATGACACCTTATGAGCTGTCGAATCACCATCATCCTTAGGGTATTCACCCTAGTGTGTGGTCAAAAGTGGTATCAAATATGAAGGTTAAATTCTATGGAATTATTTCATAATAGGAATCCATGTAAATAGTAAATTACAAAGGGATTCTGATCTCCAATGGGAATAACTTTCTTCTTTAGGAAAGTCACATATAGAATAATGTAATGGCTCGGACCTCTTCGGTCCATTACTTTGCTGAAATTTGGTGTTTGAGGTGTTCTAGGAGGTCAAGGTGACTTATTCCCAACACTTTTCCAAATTTCTAGTTCATGAACAGTGTTTCCAGAATAGTAGCCTTCCAACAGTAGCCTCTATTTCCTTTGCCAAATTTTGAGTTCATGAATAGTGTTTCCAGAACGGTGAGGTTCCAACAACAGCCTCTATTTACTTTGCCAAATTTCAAGTTCATGAACGGTATTTCTAGAACGGTGAGGTTCCAACAGCAGCCTCTACTTCCTTTTCCAAATTTAGAGTTCATGAACAGTGTTTCCAGAATGGTGAGGTTCCAACAGCAGCCTCTATTTCCTTTTCCAAATTTCAAGTCCATGAATAGTGTTTCCAAAACGGTGAGGTTCCAATAGCAGCCTCTATTTCCTTTTCCAAATTTTGAGTTCATGAACAGTGTTTCTAGAATGGTGAGGTTCCAACAGCAACCTCTATTTCCTTTTCCAAATTTTGAGTTCATGAAGAGTGTTTCCAGAATGGCGATGTTCCAACAGCATCCTCTATTTCCTTTTCCAAATTTCGAGTTCATGAACAGTGTTTCTAGACCAATGAGATTCTAACAGCAGCCTCTATTTCCTTTTCCAAATTTTGAGTTCATGAATAGCGTTTCCAGACCAGTGAGGTTCTAACAGTAGCCTCTATTTCCTTTTCCAAATTTTGAGTTCATGAACAGTGTTTCCAGACTAGTGAGGTTCTAACAGCAACCTCTATTTCCTTTTCCAAATTTTGAGTTCATGAACAGTGTTTCCAAACCAATGAGGTTCTAACAGCAGACTCTATTTCCTTTTCAAAATTTTGAGTTCATGAATAGTGTTTCCAGACTAGTGAGGTTCTAATGGTATCCTTTTTTTCCTTTTCCAAATTTCTAGTTTGGTGTACAGTGTTTCCAGCTTCCTACAGTTTCTCCCCTTTGACGTTTCCTTTGACGTAAAATGCTTTTAAAGCCTCGTTTTAAGGACTCTAAGTCCGATTCAAAGGCCATGACTCCTATATTAATTTTCCTAAGGCTTAGGATGCTTTTACTTGGTCAAACTGCGTGGTTTAATGTGATCTGTTTTTAATGGAAAATTCAGTGTATCTTAAATCTATACTCCGTTAAATCTTCTAAAGGGGTGAGATATCTTCCTCCCTAGTTCTTCCTCCTTGTTCTCTAGTGTGAGATGCTCGAACCTTTAATTCCTTCCCCTAGGAGTTGTGTGATCAAACTTTCCTCCTTAGATTGGTTCCCCTTTAATTTCTTCTTGCTGTAAGTGCACCCTCTGTTTTTTGTGCAACCAAGCAGTATCGATCAATCTTTGATATAAGGTATGAACTATCATCATACTTTTGGGTTCAAATCCTTTTGTTTCTCCTTGCCCTTTTATGGAATTCTATCTCCATGTTCCTAATGTACTTTTCTTGGGTGTTGGCCAGTGTGGTGGTGTCTCTTCATCCTCGGGTGGATGCAGTCCTCCAAGAGAGGTGATCGTGATCTCTATTGTTAGTATGTTCAAAGAGCATCATAAACATTTTGAATTAGGGGATTCATTTCTTCTCTATTATTTTACATGAAATTGTAGAGTTAGCATGTTTTAGACCACTCAATGACAATGGAATTGACATAATAAATATTTTAACTGGATAAATAAATTGATATCGATCATATGTTATTACCTCTTGTTTTCTAGATAGTGTGATATTTATGATTTCTTTTTTTAGCTTTTCATTCTTGATGGAAATTGGTAAAGAACATAAACTGGGATTAATTGTAAATTAAGTGTCAAAGATAAAGATTCATGTAAAAGAATTTGGTTCTTCTTGTTGTAATTTTATATTAATCAAATTGATACAGTAAGTATGATTAAATATTTTTGATAGCTTACTATTTAGGTTTCTCATAGTTGGAACATGAAAATAAAAAATTGGTTAATTCCAGATAGATTAAATGACTGGTTGTTTGATACTAGATAATGCCTCATAGGGTTCTAAGTTTCCCTCTTTCTTGCTTAAGGGATAATATCCCAGTTGATATGATGTTTTTTTCCTGCTACTTGTGTTGTGATGTGAGCATGGATGGTAGTTGTGATATGTGGGGGTAGGGAGGCATATTGGTTGAGGTAGCAGTTGATGCCTAGAGTGGAGAGATGCATCAGTTTATGCATGTGGGTGTCGAGGAGGACACTGGAGATGATGGAACGGGTTGGATGTGAATGTTTGGATGCTTCTTGTTTCTTTTTGATTTTTTATCTTCCTTATGTTTCCCACTGCTCAAGGCAGCTGGTTTGCTTACCCTCCTTCCAAAAGGGGTAAATATGCACAGGGTATGCCACGTACTTTCCGTGTTTAGCTTCTTAAAGAAGGATGGGTCTACACTCTTTCTATAGGCATTGAAGACTCGAAAGGTAGTTCATATACTCACCATGTTGATCCCCCTTGTGTTTAGTAGCTTAGAATGTTTTTCTAGAATTCCTAGGAATATGGGAAAGTAATAATGTTGTTAATAAATGATTGAATAAATTATGTTAACCCATGGGGTTGTAGCTTGCTAGGACACAATGTTGAGGTCTCAATTTAAACGAAAAGTGGACTTTGGGTGTGATTCTAATGAAATATAATGTGGAAATTGTTAATAGTTAATTAGGGTTTAAAGAATTAATGAACGTAAAGTGAAACTGATAAAAAGGGAATAAAGGAATATAATCAAGCTCTTTAAATGGTTGTGTGCTTATAGGATACCTAGTCTTAGAAGTGGTAGTTGGGAGTCTGAGAGACGTTAGCTGCAGTTGATTATAAGACTAGGTTATGCTCATAGTGTGATTGTGATCAATATTATATTGTGTAATTTTTGTGTTTCTATACGCTACTCTATCCCGTCAGTTAGGGAAACTAACACCCTGGGGATTCTGAGCCCTGGGGGTGTTTTCCCCAACATTCTGATGGGAGTATGGATGGATGACTACCCCCTTTGGCCCCACTCTCTTATCTTGGTAGTTACTTGTGTTTCTAGGCACAACAGTTAGTTTTCCCCATATATTTGTGTAGAGAGTTGTAATGTCTTTTGGTTATTCACACACATATAATCTGGATATAGTTTCCTATGGACTACTATAGGTGTAATGTGTATAGGATGTGATGGCTTGAGGATCCTTACTCAGTGTATGGGCTGTAATGTCTTGAGGTATAATGCCTGATGTATGATACATGTTATGAGAGCTATGGTGGATCCCAGAAACTACCTGGTTACTTTTATTGTGTGGACATGGTGGTTTTTTTTGCACAAGGTGCATGTTGTGGTACTTCGCCCAGGTGGCTGTGGGCAAGCCTTTTTAGAGAGAGATGGCTTAGGACGTGCGACGTTGGGGAAAAGCAGTAAACCAGTGGGGAAGTAGTAGCAGGGTACCCTTGATATTATTTATTATATTATATACTATTTTATGCGATACTTGGTGAGAGTAGCCATGGTGAGGCTGGGAACTTAGTATACCTGTTTAGGTGACGAGCTAGTTTCACTTGTTGTTTACTATACTTTAGCATGCTTTCTTTACTTTTTCATGAGAGGATCTGGGGAGGATCCTACTGAGCATACTGTTATACTCAACCTATGTATATATAAAATGTTTTTCAGGTCACTTGAAGTGGGTTGGAGATCCAGCTAGTTTCTACTAGCTTGGGGTTGCAGGTGCTGTTCGGGTTTGTGGTTGCTGTTGTTTTTAATTTCCTTTGGTAATTGCAGTTTTCCACTTTCAGTTGTAGTAGTTTTTCATGACATTAGATATGTTCACTTGGGTTTTATTTTATATTTCAGTCTGAGTTGGAGTTATTTGGTTTCTATCTTATCTCTCTCTTTCGCATGTGTTCTCTTAGAGGGTAATGCCTCACATTTGTGTGTTTACTATACCCTCGGTGATAGTCACCAACCCGGGGCCTACTGGAGGTGGGACTCGGGGGTCATTATATCTCTTCTCACATTACCGTCCCAGGAGGGGTACACCTTGTGGGGAGGGGGCATGATAGAGTGGTATCAAAGGTCTGGTTGAGGGATAGGATGGAGTTTCATGTTAGGCACAGGTGAGGTTGCATGGGTTGTTAGGTAAACGGTGTCAGTCATGTTTATCAAGTGATGTAAACACTGGAGACTGACTGAGACATAGTCATTTAGGGACCCTTTTGATTTGATGCATAGACCTTTAAGTTTACAGTGGCTACTAAATGAGGTGATACTTGTTGTAGGGTAGAGACCTAGGAAAGGATCATGAATCATTCTTCTTTGTTCCTGTGTTTGAATGGGTAGACCTTGGGATAGGTTAACCTAAAATTAATAAAATTAAACCATTAATTAATTAATATTGAGTCTTCCATATTTCAGGTTTATGATCTCTAACTATTTTTTATTTTGCAGGTATGGATCTAGGTCGACGTCCTCATTAGGTTCGACACAGAATATGTCCATCAGGTTGTGCCAGAAGATCGCCACAGGGTAGAGGTTGATGACGACGACACTTGGAGGAGGAAACTCCGAGAGTTCTAGTTCCTGAGTCTATAGAAGTATGAGGTCTCCATTTCAGATGCAGTCATGGAAGATTGGTTAGAGGAGGTTGAGATAGGCTTCAGTTCGATCCGTGCTCAGAAGGAGCACTGGGTGTCCGTGGTTGTGACGATGCTGCATGGAGCAGTGAGGCAGTGGTGGTTCTTGTTCCTCGAGGATCATGAGGAGTCGACGATCTCATGGGAGGAGTTCTGATACAAGTTTAGAGTCGAGTTTCTTTCTTCGACTGTGAAGGTGTACATTCACCAGGAGCTTCTTACACTTCGACAGAGGAGATCTAGTGTGCGAGAGTTTGGAATCCATTTCAGGAACCTTTTATGATATGCTTTGAACCTGTTGCTAGATGTGGAGGTCGGGGATAGGCATTTCGAGAAGGCTTTGCATCCAGAGATCCAGTTCCAAGTCACCATGTTTATGCTAAAGACATATCCTGAGGTATTGGCGAGGGCAGAGGTCATTGAGAGTACATTGGATAGAACCAGATCATCACGATAGGGGAGTCATCATGATTTTTTATGAAGAAGAGTTGTGGTCCAGGATTCCCATTTTTCAAGGAAGAAGAGTTTCTGTTTAGCCAGGGGTAGGCCCCAGCCCTCAGCATCTCTTTTCTCCAGGGGTAGTGGATCTCAGGCCTATTCCAATAGATTAGGTGCTTGTTTTTCATTTGGTGGTAGAGGTCATCAATAGTGAGAATGCTCAACCTTTCAGAGCAGTCATCGTGCACAGGTGTTCTGCTTCAGGTTCCTCTGTTGAGGTTGTTCTAGCTGAGGAAGCAGCAGTAGGTTGCACCAGCCTTGGATCAACAGAGGGTGGATGGGGAAAGTATAGGACAGTCCCGTGATGCTCCTTGTCCTCAGAGATAAGATCGCGGCTGTGGTGGTGGTCGTCATCAGGTTCAGAGAGGTCATAGAGGAGGTCATGGTCATCTTAATTCTTTAGCGTTGCCTGCGCCAGGCGAGCTAGACGTCATTTGAGGTACCCTTTTCTTATTTTCTACTTTGGTGTATGCCTTGTTTGATTCAGGAGCGATACACTCCTTCATATCACCTACCCTTGTGCATGCTTTGGGACTTGAGGTAGAGAGGCTTCCATTTCCCTTGGTGTTGACTACGCCAGTTGGAGGTCGAGCTGACTTGTTTGAAGTATATAGAGACTGTGAGATAGTGTTAGGGTAGCATCGATCTTGGGGAGATTTACTATGTTTACATATACAACCATATTATTTCATCCTCAAAATGGATTGGTTGTATTCGGTGCAGGATATCTTGGATTGATTTAGGAGGTAGGTTGTGTTCTTCGATAAGGATGGAGAGCTAGTGGTGTTTGTTGGTGATCGAGACCCTTGGATGGGTCAGAGGCATGTTCTATCCTTATCATCCACGATGGATGAGCTGATGCTGAGTTCTTTAGAGATTCCTTGGTTAGCGTTTCCTAGGGTCGTAGAAAATTACCCTGATGTTTTTTCAGAAGAGTTTGTAGCACTACCCCCTTGACAAGAGATCGAGTTTGGGATCAAGATACAACCAGGAGTGTCTCCTATATCTATGTATCCATATAGGATGGACCCTTTTAAGTGACGAGAGCTACGTATACAGTATGATGTTCTATTATGGTGCGGTTTTTCTCGGCTGAGTGTGTCACCATGGGGTGCACCAGTTTTGTTCGTGAAGAAGGCTGACAGTAGTTTGTGGTTGTGTATCGATTATCATCACTTAAACAAAGTGACAGTGAAGAATTGATATCCACTTCCACAGATTGATGATTTATTCGATCAACTGAAGGGTGAAAGTTGGTTCTCAAACATCGACTTTTAGTCAGGATATCATCATATGGGTATGAAGGATGAGGATATCCCGAAGACTGCTTTCCTTTGTCATCATGGACATTACGAGTTTTTTATAATGCCATTAGGTGTGACAAATGCTCCAGCTGTGTTCATGGGATTGATGAACACAGTGTTCCATGAGTTCCTAGATAAGTTTGTGGTGGTTTTCATCAACGACATCCTTATATACTCCATGTCTGGGGAGGATCATGCAGAGCATCTACACGCCGTTTTGGGAGTTCTTCATCAACAGAAGTTGTTTGGGGAGTTGTCGAAGTGTGATTTTTGGGCTCAAGAAGTCCGTTTCTTGGGGCATGTTGTGTCCTAGTGGGGATAGCTATGTATCCATCAATGATAGAAGCAATTGTGTCTTGGGAATCCCCCAAGACAGTGGCAGAGATGCTAAGTTTCCTTGGTCTTGCAGGATACTACAGGAGGTTTGTAGCTGATTTCTCTCAGGTTGCGACTCCTCTGACATCCTTGACCAGGAAGGATCAGGAGTTCATGTGGGCTGATGAGTGTAAGGTAGCTTTCGAGTATCTAAAGGAGAAGTTAGTAAGTGCTCAAGTTATTTGTCTTCCAACATAGGTAGTTCAGTTTGATGTTTTCTACAATGCTTCACATTTAGGGTTAGGTTGTGTTCTGATACAGCATAGATCGGTTGTTTCTTATGGGTCTCATAAGTTGCATCCCCATGAACATAACTATGCCACCCATGATCTTGAGTTGTCATCCATGTTGTTTTATCTGAATTTGTGGAGACATTACCTCATTGGAGAGCGCTTTGTGGTTTTCACTGATCATAAGAGTCTGAGGTATGTTTTCTCCCAGCATGACTTGAACTAATGGTAGTGTCGGTGTATGGAGTTATTATAGGAATACTACTTTTAAATATTGTATACCCCTGTAAAGGTGAATGTTTTAGCTTATGCTTTGATCAGGAAGTCGTGTAGTGATGCAGTGCGTGAATCTGGTGATTCCTGTAGATTTATGGAAGAACTTTCGGCGTTACATCTTGATATGGGAGAAGTTAGGGCAGATGTTGTCTTTTTTAGATGACGGTGCAGTAATCTATGGTGCAGCAGGTGGAAGAGTCCCAATTGGGGGATCTTAAGTTGGATGTCTAGAGAGACTGAGTTGTTTGTGGTGAGGCCCCTGATGGTTGGTTTGTGGATAAACGACACCAAGTGTTGTATCATGGAAGGATATTTGTTCCTTCGGAGATTCACGAGATGGTTCTCAGAGAGTTCCATAGTTCTATTTTAGTGGTGCATCATGGTGTGAAAAAGATGTACCGATCCTTGAGGAGTCAGTTTTAGTGGCCTAGGTTAAAGCTTGCAGTTGCGGAGTTTGTGTCTCGATGTTTGGTCTGCCAGAAGGTGAAGGTCGAACACCGTGTTCCTGGTGGTCTGCTCCAGCCATTAGATGTTCCCCAGTTGAAGTGGGAGGAAATCTCAATGGACTTTGTTACTGGTTTACCTCGAGCTCAGGGAGGACATGACGCTATTTGGGTCATAATGGATTGTTTAACAAAATCATCCCACTTCATAGAGATCAAGGAGTCAAGATTAGTGTAATTTTTGTCGAGGCAGTATCTGGAGGATGTGGTGAGACTTCATGGAGTCCCAAGGACAATAATTTCTGATCGAGATCCTCATTTTACCTCTAGGGGGTGGAGAGGTTTCCAACATGTTTTTTTTCTCAACTATTCCTTAGCATTTCTTTTCATCCGCAGAAGGACGGTCAGACAGAATGGACTATACAAACTCTTGAAAACATGTTATTCTCTTGTGTCCTGAATTTTGGAGGTTCGTGGATGAGGCACTTACCCTTGGGGGAGTTCGCTTACAATAATAGTTTTCAATCCACCATCGATATAGCGCCTTTTGAATCCTTGTATGACTGACCTTTCCATTCTCTATTGTGCTGGACTGAGGTCGAAGAGTCAGCAATTCTCGGACCGGAACTAGTGTAGGATACAACAGAGATGGTTCAGGTGATTCGTGAGAGGATGAAGACAGCGCAGGATTGTTAGAAATCATATGCCAATCAAAGGAGGAGACCTTTGGAGTTTGATGTTGGGGATCACATGTTTTTGAAGGTGACTCCCCATCATGGGCAGCAAAGGTTTGGTTGTGGGAGTAAGATTTCTCCCTAGTTTTTTAGCCTTTCGAGGTGTTGGATCGTGTTAGATTTGTGGCGTATCGAGTAGAACTTCCCCTAAAGATGATCCAGATACATGATGTTTTTCATGTGCCACAGCTTCTTTGTTATCTTCATGATGACTCTTACATCATCGATTGGGGATAGATCGATTTTGATGATTATGCGACCTTTGAGGAGCGGACTGTGTAGATCCAAGACTACAAAGAGAAGGTGTTGTGTGGGCGTTCTATCCCCTTGGTTCATGTCTTGTGGCGACACGGTGGGGTGGAGGAGAGTACCTGGGAACATGAGTCAGAGATACGTGCTCAGTACCCTGAGTTTTTTTATGTTTAACTGTTTTCATATTAAAAAAAAAAAAACAAATGTTCACTTTGTGGTTGTATACCTTTCGTGTTTATGAGATGGATTTCTTTGGTTGCTTCTTGTGGCTTGCTCCCTTTTGAGAGGTATCTCGATGGGTGGTTGTTCAGACCCCGTTTCTATTTCCCTTTAGGTGGGTTTTGAATTCTCAGGGATGATAATTTTTTGAGAGGTATCTAATATAATGGCCTGGACCTCTTCAGTCTATCACTTTGCTGAAATCTGGTGTTTGAGGTGTTTTGGGAGGTTAAGGTGACTTATTCCCAACACTTTTCCAAATTTCTAGTTCATAAATAGTGTTTCATAATAGCAGCCTTCCAATAGAAGCCTCTATTTCCTTTTCCAAATTTTGATTTCATGAACAATGTTTCCAGAACGATGAGGTTCCAACAGCAGCCTCTATTTCATTTGCCAAATTTTGAGTTCATGAACAGTGTTTCCAGAACTGTGAGGTTCCAACAAGAGCCTCTATTTACTTTTCCAAATTTTGAGTTCATGAACAGTGTTTCCAGAACGGTGAGGTTCTAATAGCAGCCTCTATTTCCATTTCCAAATTTCGAGTTCATGAATAGTGTTTCTAGAACGATGAGGTTCCAACAGCAGCCTCTATTTCCTTTACCAAACTTTGACTTCATGAACAATGTTTCGAGAATGGTGAGGTTCTAACAGCAGCCTCTATTTCCTTTTCCAAATTTCAAGTTCATGAACAGTGTTTCCAGAACGGTGAAGTTCCAACAGCAGCCTCTATTTCCTTTTCCAAATTTCTAGTTCATGAAAAGTGTTTCTAGACTAGTGCGGTTATAACAGTAGCCTCTATTACCTTTTCCAAATTTTGAGTTTATGAATAGTGTTTCCATACCAGTGAGGTTCTAACAGTATCCTCTATTTACTTTGACAAATTTTGAGTTCATGAACTGTGTTTCGAAACTAGTGAGGTTCTAACAACAGCCTCTATTTCCTTTTCCGAATTTTGAGTTCATGAATAGTGTTTCTAGACCCGTAAGGTTCTAACAGCAGCCTCTATTTCCTTTGACAAATTTTGAGTTCATGAACAGTGTTTCCATACCAGTGAGGTTCTAACGGTAGCCTTTTTTCCTTTTCCAAATTTCTAGTTTGGTGTACAGTGTTTCCAGCTTCCTACAGTTTCGCCCCTTTGACATTTCCTTTGACGTAAAATTCATTTAAAGCCTTGTTTTAATGACTCTAAGGCTAATTAAAAGGCCATAACTCCTATATTAATTTTCCTAAGGCTTGGGATGCTTTTACTTGGTCAAACCACGTGGTTTAATGAAATCCACTTTTAATGGAAAATCCATCGTATCTTAAACCACAGCTCCATTAAATCTTCTAAAGGGATGAGATATCTTTCTCCCTAGTTCTTCCTCATTGTTCTCTGGTGTGAGATGATCAAACCTTTCATTCCTTCCTGTAGGAGTTGTGTGATCAAACTTTACTCCTTGGATTGGTTCCCCTTGAATTTCTTCTTGATGCAAGTGCACCCTTTGTTTTTGGTGCTACCAAGCAATATCGATCAATATTTGATATAAGGTATAAACTATCATCATTGTTTTGGGTTCATCTCCTTATTTTTATTTTTTCCCTTTTATGGAATGATATCTCCATGTTCCTAATGGTCTTTTCTTGGGTGTTGGTCGGTGTGGTGGTGTCTCTTCATCTTCGGGTGGATTCAGTCCTCCAAGAGAGGTGATCGTGATCTGTTTTGTTAGTCTGTTCAAAGAGCATCAGAAACCTTTTGAGGTAGGGGATTAATTTCTTCTCTATTCTTTTACATACAACTATAGAGTTAGCATGTTTTAGCTCAGTGGATCACAATGGAATTGACATAATAAATATTTGAACCGGATAAATAAATTGATATCGATTGTATGTTATTGCCTCTTGTTTTTCTAGATAGTGTGATATTTATGATTTCTTTGTTTAGCTTTTCATTCTTGATGAAAATTGTTAAATAACATAAATTGGGATTAATTGTAAATTAAGTGTCAAATATAGAGGCATATAAATGAATCTGGTTCTTCTTATTGAAATTTGATGTTAATGAAATTGATATAGTACGCATGACTAATTATTTTTGATAGCTTACTATTTAGGTTGCTAGTAGTTGGAACCTGTAAATAATAAATTGGTTAATTCCAAATGGATTAAATGACTGGTTGTTTTATACTAGATAATGCCTCGTAGGGTTCTAAGTTCCCCTCTTGCTTAGTTAAGGTCTAAGAGCCCAGTTGATATGATGTTTGTTTTCCTACTACTTGTGTTGTGATGTGACCCTGGAAGGCAGTTGTGATATGTGGGGGCAGGGAGGCCTATTGGTTGTGGTAGCAGTTGACGCCTAGAGTGGATAAGTGAATCAGTTTATGCATGTGGGTGTCAGGGAGGACACCGGAGATGATAGAACGGGTTGAATGTGAATGTTTGGATGCTTGCTGTTTCTTGTTGGTTTTTTATCTTCCTTACTTTCCTCACTGCTCAAGGCAGCTAGTTTTTTTATCCTCTTTCCAAAAGGGGAGAAGACGCATGGGGTATGCCACGTGTTTTCCGTGTTTAGCTTCATGAGGGAGTATGGGTCTACACTCTTACTATCAGCAGAAAAGACTTGAAGGTTAGTTCCTCTACTCATCGTGTTGAGCCCCCTTGTGTTTAGTAGCTTAGAATTTTTTTCTAGAATTCCTGGGAATATGGGAAAGTAATAATGTTGTTAATAAATTATTGAATAAATGATGTTAACCCATGGGTTTTGATCTTGCTGGGACGCAATGTTGAGGTCTCAATTTAAAGTAACAGTGGACTTTGGGTGTGATGCTAATGAAATATAATGT
Organism: Viscum album; assembly: GCA_963277665.1. NCBI lineage: Eukaryota > Viridiplantae > Streptophyta > Magnoliopsida > Santalales > Viscaceae > Viscum > Viscum album. The sequence continues at coordinate 728,226,159 of OY728167.1, read as the reverse complement.
GGAAATTTTTTATAGTTAATTAGTGTTTAAAGAATTAATGAACAGAAAGTGCAACTGATAAAAATGGAATGAAGGAATGTAATCAAGCTCTTTAAATGGTTGTGTGATTATAGGATACCTAGTATTAGAAGTGGCAGTCAGGAGTCTGAGAGACATTAGCTGAAGTTGATTCTAAGACTAGGTTGTTCCCATAGTGTGGTTGTGAGCTATAGTATATTTTGTACATTTTGTGTTTCTATATGCTACTCCACCCCATCAGTTAGGGCGACTGACACCCCGGGGATTCTGATCCCTGGGGGGTGTTTTCCCCAATATTTCAATGAGAGGATGGATGGATGACTACCCCCTTTGGCCCCGCTCTCTTCTCTTGGTAGTTACTTGTGATGGTAGGCATAGGGGTTATTTTTCCCCATATATGTGTGTAGAGGGATGTAATGTCTTGTGGTTATTCACACACATATATTCTGGATATAGTTTCCTATGGACTATTATAGGTGTAACGTGTATTGGCTATGATGGCTTGAGGATCCTTACTCGATGTATGGGTTGTAATGGCTTGAGGTATAATTCCCGATGTATGACACACGTTTTACGAGCTGTGGTGGCTCCCAAAAACTACCTGGTTACTTTTATTACGTGGACGTGGTGGTTTTTTTGCAAGAGGTACATGTTGTGGTGCTTCACCCAGGTGTCTGCAGGCAAGCCTTTTTGGAGAGAGATGCTTAGGACGTGCGACGTTGGGGAAAAGCGGAAAACCAGTGGGGAAGTAGTAGAGTGGTACCCTTTATATTCTTTTTTATATTATATACTATTGTATGCGATACTTGGTGAGAGTATCCATGGTGAGGCTGGGAACTTAGCATACCTGTTTAGGTGAAAAGTTAGTTTCACTGGTTGTTCACTGTGTTTTAGCATGCTTTCTTTACTTTTTCACGAGAGGCTCTGGGGAGGATCCTACTGAGTATACTGTTATACTCACCCTATGTATATATAAACTATTTTTCAGGTCACATGGAGTAGGTTGGAGATCCAGCTAGTTTCTACTAGCTTGGGGTTGCAGGAGATGTTCGGGCTTGTGGTTGCTGTTGTTTTTACTTTCCTTTGGTACTTGCAGTTTTCCCTTTTCAGTTGTAGTAGTTTTGCATGACATTACATATGTGCACTTGGGTTTTCTTTTATATTTCAGTCTGAGTTGGAGTTGGTTGGTGTCTATCTTATCTCTCTCTCTTTCGTATGTTTTCTCTTAGAGGGTAATGCCTCCCATTTGTGTGTTTTTCTATACCTTTGGTGTTAGTTGCCAACCCGGGGCCTACTGGCGGCGGGACTCGGGGGTCATTATCTCTCTACTCACATTGTCGGCCCAGGAGGAGTACACCTTGTGGGGAGGGGGTCGTGACACATAATTTATTATCTTTAGAATACATGTTTCTATAGTTTTTATTCAAGTAATTTTTGTCAATATGGATAGTGGCTCCTTATCATAAGGATGGTGTAATGAACTATACTTTGATGGTAGAAGGATTAATGCATTAGTGGTGGCCTTATCTAACACAATCAATATGAAGGTGATGTCATGTAAATCCTCACATTCCATGTGGGAATAAATGATTAAAATCTATGACCATGATTCAAAGGTTTACAAAACAAATCTATAGGATATATGGAACATGTATGAATACATGAAGATACACCTAAATGGAACAGTTGATGAATTATTTGATCAATTGAATGATATTATAGAGGGCATGAATGGACTTAGAGAGATCATAGAATACATCAAGAATGTTATGAGAGTTATTATAATATTTCCACCATGATTCAATCCAAAAGTGTCAGTGCTTGAGGATAAATATTCAACAAAAATCATATAGGATGGACTTCACAATACCCTTATTTCTTATGATATAAAGAAAAAAGATAATGTGGTCATGGAAAAAGAAAAATAATAAGAATTGGAATTCAAGGTAATAACGAATATTGTAGTGTAATATGATTTTAAAGAATGGGACATTGATAAATTAAAGTCATTCAAATCCTTCAACATGAAAATTGGAATAGGAAAGATTCCACTTTCTCTATTTTAATGTGTAAAAGTTTGGAAGTTTGTTATAAATTATCCAAATAGATTCCAAGATGAGGAGGAAGATGATTAAGTTACCATAAATAAATATTGTAAGGAGTTGAAAAGAAAAAAAACATTAGGAGGAATTTCTTAAAGTGGAAAAACTTTGTGTCAAATGAGGATAAAATTTCAGAATAAAAAGAAGTGAAAGAAAGTGAGGATGGAAAATACCACGAAGAAGATGTTTTTTTGGTTTTTGTAGAAAAGTCGCAAATAAGAGAAAATTATAATGGTGATGAAGCATAAGTAAAAGGTAAATTTAATCTAAAAATAGTGTTAAAGGCTACACATGATGAGATAGGTGTTCAGAGATGAAAAATGAATAAATCCAATGGAGTGGTATGAGTCACCAAACTCTATATATAGTAGTAGTAATAAGAGAAATATGAGTTTGAGGTGGAAATTGAAACGTTCAAAAAATAGACAAAAATATCAAAAAGGTTATTGATTAAAATATCAAGTCAATGATTAGTATTAGATTATTGATGGTTTGACTATAATTTTTGAAGATTGATTCAAATGTATCATATGGCTTGGGGATAAATTTTCAGCATTCAATGAAAAATCAAATATAAAGAGAGGTTCTTGTCTCTTGGTATGAAATTGAGAAATAAGATTGATTGGTATATAGAAAAGGAGGAGAACCATATATTTCAAACAATACATTTGGGAAATTTTATGCATAAATAAAAGACACGTCAAAATTAAAAATCTTGTATGTGGATTAATCACAATTAAAAGGTAATGTTGATTGATGACAAGACACAAGCACCAACTCCAAAGTTGAAGGTTGATTTGGGTATGAATCAAGATAAAACCATTCAAAATACATCAATATCTACCGGTGACACATTGAAAACACACATTAATACACCTAAAATCATGTGTTATTATTGTGTAAATATGGGATACACTCAAAATGATTATTTCATAAACAATATGTATTGTAAGGAATAAAAGAAACAATGTCATCTAAGTAAAACTCGAAATTTTAGGTATTTATTCGATGGACATTATTTCTGGTGTGGTAGATATGGTCACTTGGCTAGGTATTTGTAACATCCCCAAATGATAAAGGGTTAAATGACTAAATGATATGACTCATGTCAACAAGGTGCACCTTCCTTTTCGGGAGTCTACCTGATTAGAACTCCACAGTTAAGCGTGCTTGGCCTGGAGTAGTGATCAGGATGGGTGACCTTATGGGAAGTTTCTCAGGATGTGTGTGAGTGAGGAAAAAGCACACTGGAAAGGACATGTGTTGGTCTGTGGGGACTATCATTAGTCAGATGACCCGTTCAGGCATGTGGGTGGACCCTGGGGTGGGCCCCACGTGTCTACGGGGCAACTGGTCGTACCTGTTGGGTAAGGACCCGATGTCCATGTTAAGGCGGGGTGTCTGTGTTGTCACTGGGGCCCGGTTGTCATAATTGGTATCAGAGGAGGAACCCAGCCTTAAGTGTGGTGCACTGCCTGGGTTGAGATGTAGGGCCCACAACGAGGGCGTTGTGCTCTAAAGGGGGGGTGATTGTAACATCCCCAAATGATAAAGGGTTAAATGACTAAATGATATGACTCATGTCAACAAGATGCACCTTCCTTTTCGGGAGCCTACCTGATTAGAACTCCACAGTTAAGCGTGCTTGGCCTGGAGTAGTGATCAGGATGGGTGACCTTCTGGGAAGTTTCCCAGGATGTGTGTGAGTGAGGACAAAGCACACTGGAAAGGACATGTGTTGGCCTGTGGGGACTATCATTAGTCAGATGACCCGTTCAGGCACGTGGGTGGGCCCTGGGGTGGGCCCCACGTGTCTGCGGGGCAACTGGTGGTACCTGGTGGGTAAGGACCCGACGGCCATGTTAAGGCGGGGTGTCTGTGCTGTCACCGGGGCCCGGTTGTCACAGTATTTATCATTGAAAATGAAAATGAATCTCCCTATGAACACTCGAATTTATAAATCCACATACTTTCTATCACGAACCAACCCGGGTACCCTAGTAACCCAATAATCGAGCCGACCCTGACATAGCCCGAAGGGTGTTCCCGAGCCCCACGGATCGGCGACTAGCACCTAGCATCACACAACATGCAAGTGGGAATGATTTTTTCACCAATAATGTGAAAGAAAAGAAAACAAGACAGTATACATAACAAAAGAAACTCCACTGAGAGTAATGTACTAGAAGTCAACAAGGTATAAACCATCCCAAAGCACTAGAACCAAAGTACCAAAATAGGGAAAACATCACAAGGTCCTGAGGAACACAACTCACCAAGCCCAATGCTCAACAGCTGGATCCACCTCCAAGAGATCCTTTCCCCTTGCTCGGACCTGGAAGGAGAAAGTCTACAAACACCCGAAGGAAACAGTAGGGTGTGAGCTAAAAATCTCAGTAGGGACTCACCACAGACTCCATAACAGATGACAATAATTGATTAACCAAAGGAATGCTTTCAATTTTTAAGGATAAACAGTTTTGAAATTTAAAGCATAATTAAATAAATCATGTTATACAGTTCAAATGATGGAAAAATACTTTAAGCAAAGGCTTTAAAAATGATGGAATATTTCTAAAATAATGGGTTAAATATAAAATTTACATAAAAAAATTTATGTAAAATTTGCAGGCATGTAAAGAAGTTTAAAATCATTGGCATACATTTATATCTCAAATATAAATAAACAAGTGAAGAACATGGTCATCTGCCAAAAGGTACGATGGTATTAACCACTTATAGGATTCCACACTCACTATGTTAACACAGAAAAATTGTATACACACGTCCCTATGACACTGGCCAAAGGAGACTTACCAACCCGTCGGGGATGTGACCCGCCGCAAGTATGTTTTAGAATATTGTCGTAGCGTAGAGTGTATCCAAATAACTCACTAACTACCAAAGGCTTGCATGCACTCTTACATGATGGGTGAACTATTTTAAGACTGCTTAAAAATATGATCAATCCCATTCTTTCATTTCAAAACTGCCAATTTCTTTCCATTTAAAACCAAAATGGGTTTTATTCAAAAACATGCCTTTTTCACAAGATAAAACCACTGAGTTTCTATCAAATCATTTTAATCCATTTTCCATAGTTTGAAGTCCATTCAAAACCAATTCCATCATTTCACAATTAATTTTCACAATTAAATTCAACAATTTAATTGAAAACATTTCCATCAAATTCACAATTTAAATTCAAAAATTTAAATCGACCAATTTCCATAAACACACCCCAATTCAATGGAATTGGGGGTTTTCCAAATATCATGCCAAAACCATTTCAAATCTATCAATTCACTGGAATCAGATTTTATTTTATCAATTAAAAGTGATTTTAAGTAACTGAATTTAAATCAAATATTGAAATAAATCAAGCCATTCAAAGTTAATCAATTTGGCTAATCGGGGTGGAACCACCTACCTCAAGGTCGTCGATGTTAGCGGCGAAGATAAACCAACCTATGTGGTTCAATACACCTCCTTGCAGCCTTATTATCATAAGTGTCGACACACCAATGGTCGACGTTCATCAAGGATTCCTAGAACCAGTACCAGTTATTTTATTTCAAAAGGAAATAAAATACCACATGCGATGATACATTTTCTCTCTTGGAAAAATCTTCAAATTATCGATTAAAATATTACATGTGATAATATTTTCTCTCTCTTGGATAATTTAAAAATTATCAATTAAAATATTAAATGCGATAATGTTTTCTCTCTCTTAGATAATTTTCAAATTATCGATTAAAATATTACATGTGATAACATTTTCTCTCTCATGGATAATATTTGGATTATCATTTTATGTCAACGCATATGTTTGAAATTATCCTTCAATAGTTCATGCAATTACACGTTGATAATTTTATATTTAATAAAATTATCCTTAACTTCTAAAGTAATTATCAAAAATATATATCTAACTATATATTTATATATATACATAGATATATATCTCTTTTGACAATCAAAATAAATAAAATTAGATGATTTTAATAAAATATCCCAAGTTTTTTATCAACATATATATATATATACATTGATAATTCATTATCTTTGTATAATCCAAATAATTTTCGTTTGTCAATTTTAAACAATGATCCATTCAATAATTTGATGAAATTATCATTTGTTAAATCATCCTAGTTATTATTTGACAATTTCACCTAATTATTCATTGCTTGATAATTCTTTGGGATTATCCTTTCTTTTAACAAGATTTTATTCTCAAAATAAATTATCGATATAATTATCATCGGATTATTATTTAGAATTATCCCTGATAATTATCTCAGATAATTATTCACATATCTCTCAACAATTTCACGAAACCAAATTTCGTTGATAATCATTGGATATTTCACATAATTATTCATTGATGATTTGAGTTTCATCATATTATTATTCAACTATTTTTTTATTGAGAAGGGAGAATAAAAAAAGAAGAAAATAAAATAATGTAATGTAAAGACACACAAACCAGGGGCGCCACACACATGAGGTATGCATGAAGGATGGTCGGCGCCGATGGAGAAGACCATTGAAGCAGCATAGAACTTCACTGACCACTTGCTTAAAGAAATCAGGGTCCTCGTATTTGACCAAAGAAACCAAGAATCACAACTGGAGGGTTCGGGTATTTAAAACCCCAATCCGCATAAGCTTCATTCACCCAACTATTAAAACACTAATTTAATGCATTGTTTCAACTGAATATTGATGAAGGAGGGTTTTAATTCATCTTATTAAAGTGTTGGTGATTGAAACGATTAAAAATGGGTGAAATTTGAAGGTTTTGAAGACCAAATGAGTTTGAAATGGAGTTTCGGCGTGGGGTAAGAGAAGGTGAATAGTAAACTCATTTTTTTATAATTAATTTAATAATTAAATTATTAAATAACTTAATTTAACAAGAAGACAGACCAAATGCCCATTGCTAATGAATGTTATACCCTTTCTAGGGTAAACACCACATTCCGAACACAACGGTGTTCTCATATTTCTCAAAAGATAAACCGTTTGAGAGATATTAATGATTTATTAATTAAAAATTGTAATAAATAATAAAATAAAATAAAAATGTTTATTTTTTCAGGTGAGGCATCCAAACGTCCGTTGCTTACAAATTTTATACCTTTTCTAGGGTAAACCCCTCATTCTGGACCCATCGGTGGTCTCGTATTTCCCATACGATGCATTGTTTGAGAGATATTTAATTATTTTTAATGAATAATATATTAAATATTATTTAATAAATTTATCTCATTAGTGATACATCCAAATGTATGGCGCCTTCGAATGTTATACCCCTCCTAGGGTAAACACCATATTTCGGACATAACTGTGGTCTCAGATTTCATAAATGACACATCATTTTGGAGTTATTTAGATATTTTGAATAAAAAGTTCACACTTAATATATTCTATTTAATAATTTTATTCTATCTTCCCTGAGCCTTTTCGGGCCTCGGAAACTCATACTTACTCAGTGTTTAACTCGGAAAATATTTAATTGAATATTTTGGAGTATTAATTGAGAGTTTTACCATTTTGTGACGTGTTTAACAAAAACGAAACTTTTCATTGATAAACCATTTTTTCCCATTTAACGTAACAAAAATTTAACAAAAGATGGTTTAGGAATACCTGAAACAATAACGGGATGTTACACTTTCCCTCCAAGGCCCAGTGCTAAAAAAATTTCTTTAAATAATAAATTCTATATAAATTAAAATGAATCAAGATAAAAATAACTTTATTTTACGTCACTTATATAAGCTAAATATTACATCTCATAATAATATCACAATCTGAAAAACTAAAGGTTTGGTTTCTTTGAGGCCCAGCTACATGATAAACTTATTTTATAGTACATGTGAACATTTCTAAATAATTGAACCACAATAGGCTCCCTTATATAATTCTCATAGGTTATACCCATCTTCATAAGATACAAAATAGAAAAAAACTATGGAGTGTGCTCAAACACTCAGTAATTAAAAATATATCAATATTTAATTAAGGTTTATATTGTAAGTGGATGATAAAACATTAGCATGGGGGAAATATCTTATTAAAAATAATATGGAACAATAATAGTTTTCCATAATTCATGATAGTGGAACATGTAATCTCAAATGAACCAATGTGTACCATGCAATGAAAGTGCGATACAAGCATGAAATCGTGACATAGGGGAATGATATCATAAGTTCATGGCATCATAAATAAGTGTCAACAACATAAATCATGACACCAATAGAATAAATCAAGGTTCACCACTAAGAAAATATAACACAGTGTGCTTAGGCTAACCACCCGTGCATCATACATGGTATATCATGAGATGAAAACATTACCCATTAAATTAGAGTCCTATCAAGGTTAAACCTTTATATTTATAAAAATTATAGTTCGGGTTTGACTTTGTTTTAAGCAGCACATAATACTACATCAAAAATGGTGGTTCAAAACCCATTGGGCATATGGTACTGTAGTAGTACTGTAGCATACTGTATCAGCGGTGGAACTATTGACCGATGTCACTATAGCGGTGGCGCGCACTGCAGTGGTGGCAGCACTATAGTAGTAGTGGAACTGTTGACTGATGAGACTATAGCAACAATGGACACTGTAGCAGTGGTGGAACTATAGTAGTCTGGGTACTGTAGCAGCACTATTCACCAGAGGACCTTTAGGTCAAATATTTGAGCCTCCAGGGCTATGTAATGGGATTTCATGTCCATTGAGCCTACGAGCCATGCAATGGGATTCATGTCCACTTGGCTTACAGGCCATGTATTTAATATATAAGGCTTAATGGGTGGACTATCCTCTTAGGGGGCTATGGCCTACCTTTCCAGCCTGTGTGTGTGGTGTGTGTGTGTTTAATGTAATTGTACCCCCAAGAACCTAATATATATATATGTATATAACAACTACATTCATATGTGTGACACAATAGGAAAATAAACAACCCATAAATCATAAGCATGATAAAACCCATGAGAAGGAATTGGGTTTCATATTCTTATCTCAAGGCATAACCAAAATTTATGTCATAAGGATTCCCAAGAGAATAAAGAATTAAATTATTCTTGGATGAACTCATATTTGAAAAAAAAAACATAGGTCTTGAAAAATGAGTTCCAATTTATTAAAATCCATTGTAAATATTAGATAAATAAGAAGAAAAACTAACCGCTGGGGTGATGTTTTATTAATTGAGTAAAGGTTCTTTCAAAAGAATTAAGGAATTATTATTCTACTTTTGACCATAATTGAAAAATTAGGGTTTTAATAAATATATTAATGGTTAAAAAATTGATGGAGGTGTTATTTGATATGAAATATGAAATTGGGAAGTTCCCTTAAATTGGGTGCACTTAAAAGATAAAATTGCAAAGGGAACTTGAAACATGTATTATCCTCAAAAAAACAAAGGTAAAATAAAGTATGTATACATATCAAGAAAAAATATATAGAATTTGGATGACATACATGAGAATAATATCGATGAAAATGGGCAAAAATAAATATAATGTGTAACCCAAAAGTAATATGGGGGTTCAGATGATCCCTTTTTATGTTTTAAAATACCTTTGTTGAAACTCACATGGTTGAAAGGATAATAAAACTATATTTTGAAAATGGTTAAGGAGAAATATAAGGATAATAGGAGTTAAAAAATATTTTAATTCCCAAACAGTAAAAGAGAACATTATTGGGAATGGAAAATGTAGACATGGAGGAGAAAATCCATTATAAAGTATGATTATTAATCCAAACATAGTTATAAACTTAAGGGAAGTAAACCAATGCATATTTTTATCTCTAAAATGTTATTCCCCTAATTAGAAAATGGGTTTACTATATAGAATAGAAAAATATGTGAATAATTAAACTTAGAAAATAATAGTCCAGAAAGATAGCTCAAAACCTAGATGGAAAGATTATTGAGTCAACAAACCACTTTTGAATTTTTTATCCTTTGAATCAAAAACCCAAAAATAGTAAAACATAAGATGTATTTATAAATCCTTTATATATCAGTTTAATTAAGATAAAAAATACTTCCAAGGGATATATTAACATCATAAAAAGGGAATAATTGGTGAATGAAAATCATATCTCAATGACGCAAAATTGAGATATGAAAACACTTACATCAGGTCTTGATTCGCTTTACATGTGTTATTAACATTATGAAAAATAAAATAAATATTATTAAAAACAATATTAAGATCTCTTTTCAACTATATTTTATTTTCTAAGGCCTATTTATTATGATGTGTTATTCATTTATTAAATAGTTTCTATTTATGTGAGTTACTTGAGGTGGTTCGGTCAATATCTTTGAAATTTTTTAGTATATTGACTATGGTCTAATATGTTAAAAAATATATTCATAATTTCCAAAATTGTATAAATTTATATCTTTAATTAATAAATTATTGATAAATTTATATGATTCCATATGTTTTCCAAAATTGGACTCAAATTATAAAAGGTGTATCGATATGTTTATTTAAGGCAGTTAAGTTTACTATGACTATTTTTTATTAACATCACTTATATATTTGTCTAATTTTATCCTTGAAATTTTTTATTAGTTCCATAAATATCATTTTTATACATTAAATAAATTTTTAAATTCATGCAAACTAGCCGGTAAAGGAAAATTAAATATGATGTTCTGTAGAGGGGATATTTCGCACGTGCACATGAGTGACGCTATCATTTTCCATAGAACAGTAGGGAGGTATAAAATAAAATAATTTATAATTTAAATATATTAAAAATGTTAGAAATATTATGTTTTTTCATTAAGTATCTCTTTAAAATCATCCTGAAAGGAGGCTATTAGAAATAAAACATGTCATTCATTGAGGCAGCATTTTGCACATACGCATGACAACGTCTTCATTTTTTAATGGTTTTAGAGGAAGGTATAAAAGTTAAATTCCATTAGTATAAAAAAAATTAATATTATTAATAAAACTATTATTATTATAATTTCATGTATATAATTTTTTGAGGTGGTGGAAGAGGAAGAGAATTAAGAGAGATCAGTTTAGAACATTACCTCCCCCTTGGGATATTCTCCCTTGGGTAAAAATATAAGTCTCATTAACATGGTATTTTGGGGATACCAAGTATTAAAGGAAATGGGGAGATAATTTTGGAGAGAATAGGGAAGATTTTTTATTGACCTAATTATTTATAATGAGTGGGTAAATGGGGTGGAGGTGAGGTCTTTTTATAGGTGAGGAAAATATCATTTTTGTATATATAAATTTTTAATATAAATATAGCACATGTTTCACATGTAATATGAATCCAAAGTGGAAAATAATGGATTTGAGGTGAGTTAATATTGACCATACCTCTACAATTAATTTTCAAAAAATGTTTTAAACATGTTTTTATGTCTTTTACTTTAGATTTTTCACTTTTACCATTTTTCATTTTTACCTAGTAACAATTTTTTACCAAAATAATTTACTTCTAATATCTAAAAAAAATGGGCCGTATTAAATAATTTAGAACAACTGATTCCAGATATTCAATCCATTTTATAAAATTAAATTTATATTTTTAATAAAAATTAAATATATCATTAGTGCATGTAACTCATAAAAACACATTTTTAGAAAAGGTGTATTTTTTAAGCATAAATGTTTTATTTAAGACAAAATTATCAATACGATTGATTTTAATGACATTAATTTGTTTATTATTCACCAAAGGAGAGTTATGGGACTTTAAAATAAGTCTAAAACCTAATTTAACTTAACAAAAATTTAATTAAAAGAGAAATCCTAAAAATATTTGTTATTACAAAAATACTATTTAATTTTTAAAATATTAAACATGGGTTTTCCAAATTCAAAATTATATTTTCAAATGATTTATTTCAAATTATAATTATATATTTTTTATAGAAATAAATCTTAAGAAACTTTTAAATCATTCTTGTATTATTAAAATTTCATAAAAGTTATCGTATTTAGAAAATCAGTATTTTTCATAATCATCCAAAATTAAACCTTTTTAGAAAAACCACAAAAAATCATTCTAATATAATTTTGATATGATAAACTAAAAAATGAAATCCAAATTATTAAATTGAAATTCTAAAATTCTAAAATTTAGTTTTTAAATGATAATATAAAATATGAAGAAAAATTATTTTTATTGAAAAAAAGGTGTTTTTAAGTGTTCTTAATATTATTCCATATCAATATATAATTTAAATAATGTTAATATATTAGATCATATATAATAGTATTTTAAATTTAATAAATTTAATTTATTAGGATAAAATATACAAAACATTAAGAAATAGTTCTTGGAAAATATTACATTTATATTAAATAGTATTTACTAAATATAATTAAAAAAAATTATTTATACTCTTAAATTTTAATTTTACTAATCCAATGATATTAATGTCATTATTTGAATTTTATAAATACATAAAATCATAATTTAATAATAATGGTGCTAATAATAATACATAACATGAACACACACATATATTTATATATTATTTTATAATTTTATAATTTTATTTCATTATTTATTATTCATGAATTACATTGTTTTCAATTTATTACTAACCATAAACAACATTAGTATACCTATTGGAAACTTATATATCCAATGACCATATTTCCCAAGACAATATTTCCATTGACCATATTCTCAATGACCATATTTATAATAGCTAGATATCATTTCTATATATATCCTAAGATCATTCAACCCATTCGTTAACTTAAATATCAACATTCTTATTATCATTTTAGTTTTTAGCCTTCTTCTAATATTTTTTCTCAGGGTTTTTCTTCTCCTGGCCAACCACGAGGATGAAGTTTATACTTTTATGGTATTTTTATATTCTTGTGAATTTAACCCACTTGTAATTTTCTTGTTATTGATTATTCCTAAATCCTCATAATTTATTAATTCTTATCCAATGTTGTAACATTTTACATAATTAAAATGTATCAATTTTTTTGTCTAGTTTTGTGTGTGAAAGAAGTTATAGTATTTATTTTAAAGGAAAAATTAAAACAAAAATAATAGGGTGTTATATTCTCTCCCCTTAAATAAATTGCATCTTATATATAAATTCATTGATTAGAGATCAAATCGAATGACCCCTTTGTGAAATTATTGATTCAATAGAGTCTAGGGTTATAAAATACTACTAAATATCTCATGATGAACTCATGGTTTGGGAACCATCCATGAATGGGGTTCTTAGTTCCAGTATCTCTTACTGAAACACTACAATATGGAATGTGGGAGAGCCTTTCTTGGTCAACAGATATAATAAAAAGTGGATTAGGCTATCCTGACCACTAATTATCTGGAGGCTGGTACATTGAAGGTTTCTAACTGGTTCCTATCTCCAAACTAGTGGCATCTCCTTATTTTTCATGTATGTTTTATCTCACCAACATATGGTAGATAATGAGAATCAATTTTTAATTTGTTCCACTACATAAACCATGTGGAATGCCCTATTTTGAAATATTTTAGATCCAAATTTTCCAGACTGCTTCTACCCACAACCTCATCAAATGTTGCTCATATCTCCTTCCCTCCCCTCATCTTCTCAACTTATTTCTGGTGGATGTTGCAGAACTTATTCTAATTATCTATAAAGATCCTAATAAATTTATCCATGACTGGTCTTTCTTTAGTCCCCAAGTTATGTTGGATCAAATTTTTTCTAATTTCAAAGATGAAATTCCTCTCCAAAGGATTCATTTCCACAACTCAATCCATGAATTCTCAGTTCTCAAATGGCTTTGTATCAAGGGTAATTTCCAACCTCCCTCCGGTACACTTGATGTATTCTGGTAGTCTCCTTTAATAAGATGGATTAAAATCAACATTTATGGTTCTTTAAGATAAAATATATGGAAATCGAGCTCTGAATATGTTTTTAGAGATCATCATGGCTTCATCATTGTATGACTCTATAGACCTTGATGAATTTCTTCCACTCTTAAAGTATAGATTCTTGGAATTATTAACACAATTGAGTAAGCCTAGTTGTGGAGCTAGAATAACCATTGGATGAAACATGACCCAACTACCATCATTCAAGACATCATAAATGGCTATACTCACCTCTCATGGAAGTTGACTTCTCGATGGATCATATTCTCAAATCATCTCTCATCCATTGGCTTTATTTTCACTCATCCTTATAGGGAGGCCGAATTTCTAGTGTATGGCCTGGAAAATAAGGGTTTAAACTATAGTTATATCATTTGGTTTAATGAGATACCAAATGTTATTTATTCTATATTTCAGAGGGAGCATTGAAAAAATCCCTATGTTGGAATCTTGTAACATTGCTTTGTTTTTTAATAATAGATTTTTTACCTCCTAGGAATGATCTCACCTTACTCTATATAATTACCACTCGTCTATTAATTTATAACATACATATCAAATTATTGATTTTATTAATACCCATTTAAGCTAAATACTCCTTAGGGTTTGTTGTTAAGATCCATATAATGGAACTAGTTTTCTTATAGAGTCCATAGTTAGCCTTATAATGATAGAAGATAATGATTTGTTTTGAGATATTAAATGTGATTTCTCTATTTTTTATTAATATGGATTGTACGTAGAGATAGAAAATACATTTCCAAATTCATAAAAATTGTCTAAAGGATGGATAATAAAGCTTTAATTAATAATAATTCCACAAACCATGAAGGGGATTCATATATATTAGATAAAATGATGATACCATCAGTAGTTTTTATTTACAATTCAATAGCTAATATTTAGAGAAAACGCACATGAAATAACACATCTATAAATATATATTTAATAATAAGTGTACCAACACTACTTAAATAGTAGTCCTTGCATAGGAATTTCCTTTTTCCCATGGTTTGTGATGTTGTTGGTGTCAATTTTCATCATAATCCCTTGGATCAGTGCACTGGTTTTCATAATGCCCAAATTCCTTAATTTTGAAGAATAAAATTATTAATGGATCCCATGGAAGAACATATTTTTCTCCATCATGTTAACTAAGATATTTCTTTTTTCCTTAGTAGTATATTTGTTCATCCCCCCCCCCATTACCAAAGACAAAATATCTTTCGATTCCTTTGAGGAATTCTTATGGGTTCCTCTTCCCACATTTTTTACACAAAGGTATTTGAATATTCTCTCCTTCATCAACTTCATCACTAGAACAACCATGATTCTCAATTATTCTGTTCTTTAGTTTTTCTAGAAACTCAAATAAGTCCATATTGTTAATCATAATCCATGGTATCTAATTAGGCATAACCATAAGATTTCTCACTCAAGATCTTATCCTATTAAGTTTCTAATCAGGATAACATCTACATTATCCATGGTATCCATTATTAACTTTTTTCCTTTGAGATTCAAACATTATTAAAAACAAAATGGGTCAATGTGGGTGGTGAACAATTAAAATCATAAGTTAATTACATGAAAAATTAAACATCAAAATATCTTACTCTTTTTTCAGAATCAAATTAATATATAGTTCTTTTATTTCTAAATCACTCTTAGTTCAGCCAAGTTTTATTTATGTTTAGTTCTCTAATACTTATTATCCTAATTATGTAACATAATAAATCCTTCATAATGGCTTTTAAATAGAATGTTATCAACCAATGCATATCCCCCCAAGAGTGTCTAGCCAGGTGTACAGTTTTAGGCCCACTCATCATGCACTGAATCAAGATCCATTTGATAATCAACTAGAACATTTCCTGGTGATTACCACTAGGTGCATCTATAACATAAAAAAAACATCCACTTTCCAGTATCCATACAGGTATGTAATTTCTAAGAAACCACACAATCTATACTTTAACAAAAATTCTAGATTTTTTCCTATTCATAGAACTATCTCTTGGGTTTTTACTAAAGTTATCTTATCCTAATGTCAAAAAATAACTAAACTAATTCCTGAAAATAACAAAATTAATCCTAAAAAATAACTAAATCATGCTTTGATACCAACTATAAATCCTTAAACCCAAACTCCCAGGTCCGATGCAAAAAAAAGACTTTTTGTGTGCATCAAAACAACATGAGATAAACCAAGGAAAACATAACTTTGATTTAAATCACATAAACAAGTTAGACATTACATCTCGAAATAATCTCATAATAATGAGAAAAGAAGGTTTGGTGTCTTTGATTATCAGTAACATGTTAAACTTATTTTATGATACTTGTGAATATTTCCCCATAATTGAACCACACTGGACATCCTTTTAGACTTCTAATAGGCTATACTCATCTTCATAAACTATGGAATGGAAAGAGAATAAAATGGTGAGTTTAAAAACTGAATAAGGGATGTTCTATCAATATTTCATCTAGGTGTAGATCATAAGTATATTATAAAACATAATTGTTGTATAAATATCTTATTAAAAAGAACATGGAACAATAATATTTTTCCATAAGTTAGGATAACATAACATTTAATCTCAAGTAATATATTTTTAAATCATAAAAATAAAATTTTCCTTATTACATAATTTGTACCTAAGGATTTTAAATATGTAATCTATTTTATCACATAAAATTTATATTTGTAAAAATAATAATTTTAACATTTTCTCATGTCATGCATAAAAACCTATTTTTAGATAAAAGTGTATCTTTAAGCATAAATGTTTTGTTTCAATGTTGTTTATTTTAATGACATAAATTGGTTTATTATTTACTAAAGTAGAGTTATGTGAATTTAAAATAAATCAAAAACATAATTTTACCTTGTAAAAACATTACTAAAAGATAAATAATAAATTGGTTTTTATTAGAAAAATATTGCCTACTTTTCAAAATGTTGAACATGGGTTTTATAAATTAAAAATAGTATTTTTAAATGATTCATTTTAATTTATAAGTATATATTTTTAAAATTAAATAGTTTTTATAAACATTATTCTTGTATTATGACAATGTCCTAAAACTGACAGTATTTGCAAAATCGGTATTTTTCATTATTTACCCAAAATTAATCCTTTCTAGAAAAATATCAAAACCTTATCTTAAAATAATTTTGACATTTTGAATTTGAAAATTAAATTTATTTTTTAAAATTAATATTAAAACAATTATAAATTTATTTGTTAAATGAAAATACAAAATATAAAGAAAAACAGTTTTTATTGAAAATGGTGTTTTTAAGTGTTCTTAATATTATTTCATATCAATTTCAAATTTAAAAAATGTTAATATATCAATTCATATATAATAATATTTGAAATGTGGTCATTCTAATTAATTAGGACAAAATATACATCATTTTAAGAAATTAATTCTTTGAAAAATATTACTTTTATATTAAATATCTTTAACTAAATACCATCAAAATTAATTATTTATATTCTTAAATTTCAGTTTACTATTCCATTGATATTAATATCATTCATTAATAATAATAATAATGTTAATAATAACATATAGCACATAAATATATTTATTTATATATTTATAAAAAATTAATATTAAATAATTATTTCATTATTTATTATTGGTCAATTGTACTTTTTTTAAATTTACTACTAAAAATACACAACAACAATATACCAATTAGATAAATATATATCTAATTGTCATATTTCAATTCACCATATTTCCAATGATCTTATTCTCGATGATCATAATTATAATAGACAAATTTCATTACTATATATTCCTAAGATCATTCATCTCATTCATTCACTTATTTATAAAAATGTCTGTAATATTTTTAGTGCTTATCCTTCCTTTTGTAGTTATGATGAGGGTAATTCTTCTCAAGAAAAACCATGAGTATTAGGATTATATGTTCATGGTATTTTTATATTCATGAACATTTATCCCACTTGTAATTTTATTATTGATGATTATTCTTACATCCTCTTAATGTATTTATTTTTATCCTATTTTAGAATATTTTACCACATTAAAATGTATAGAAGTTTTTTTAGTCCAGTTTTCCATGTGAAATGGTCTATAGTATTTATTTTAAAGAAAATTTTAATTATAAAACCTCAGGGTGTTATAGGAGTGGTCCTACACAGTAGTTCAAGGAATAATCAAGTGGGATGAAAGTGAAAAATCAGTTTCAATATTTTTAAAATGAAGTTGGTCCATCATATTTAAAGGAGGATCAAATGTACCATTCATCACTAAGTGTGAAGTAAAAGATATGGATAAAAAACAAAAGAGTTGAGAAGGTATTGGTAGAAAATATTTCCTTAAAATCATTTGATTGTGTTGATGTATGGATTTTTGATAACTGATGTACTTCCAATATGATGGGAAACAATGATATAGTCATAGGGACCATTTATAATAAATAAGTGGGCATTGGATTTGAAAACAATTAAGGGTTTTAGATTATTGGATAAGTAAAATCCAAAATTATGTGAAAATACATGAGATGCGAGGTTATCTTGGTTATTGAAGGTCTTGGTCACAACTTTCTAAGTGTAAGAAACTTTTGTGACTCAGGACATGAAATGAATTTCACCAAGGATAATTGTATCATCAATGGTAATAATGGAACAGTTATAATGAAAGGGAAGTTCATAGATGGGAATCTCTACTTCATCAGTTTCAAAGAAGATATTCACTTTTTATCCAAGGAAGACGAAAACAGATTATGTCATAAAAGGCATAACCAATTGAGTATACATTCCTTTTAAGATCTAGTAAAGGGTGATGAAGATAATTATATCACTATATTTTCACATGATAGTACACACATATGAAAAAAAAATTAAAGAGGGATGATTATTTAGAAGAAATACAAGACAAAATAAAAGAAGTCAACAATGTTTATTGAATTGGTGCATGTTAATGTGTGTAGAACAATATCACCATGAGAAATTGATGAGAAGAGACATTATGTGCTATTAATTGATGATTTAAATAGGATGGAATGGTTGGTGGTCATCAACCACAAGTCTGAGGTATTCAATTTCTTTACTCATTATCAGAGGAAGGACGAAAAGATACTTTGGCAGAATATTTTAAAATTATGAATCAAAAATGGTAGGGAATTTACCAATAGAAAAGTGGAGGATTCTCTTGAGAATCATGGGATAAGGAAAAAAGTATCAGTAGCGAGAACTCCTTAATAAAATAATGTGGTTGAGAGGAGAAACTAAGTCATAAAAACATGGCTAGAATGAAACTTATTTAGAAAGACCTGATGGTTGTACACTAAAATATACGTGCATACGATGCATAAAAATTTAATACATATATATTACTCGTGTTATTAGTATGTGTGTGTGTGTGTGTGATGAATATATTATGCATTCATATGATGCATGTTCATAATCATGCATACGGTGCATGAAGGATATATGCATTTGATGCATGTATTCATGCGGATAGTAACATAAATTATACATGCATACGATACATGTATAAAATCAATAAAACTAAAAAATAAAGGATTAATTCATGTTTATTCCCTAAATTAAAAAACCTACCTTTGTTGTTTCAATAGGATTAGATGTATTTTATAATGATCATTGAGTGATTTAATACACTCATTAACAAGACATAAATCATTGGTCTTATTTGATAATACCTGATAATAGAATATGTGTTATTTATTTATAAAGAATGCATCATGTATTTCCTATAAAATAGAAATCATTCTATTCAAGGTTTTGAGTGGATTATTGTGTTCATTTTATTCTACTTGTTCATAAGCTTCATTAAAAGTTCTTTAAATCTTTCTTCTTCCCAAGCCTCATTCATCTCCCCCAAGAAGGAGTTAGCACCCTATAAAGCACATTAGGTGTTCTTCGATATAGATTGGGATCCAGTGGCTAGTGTATCCCCCTCAGATTAAGTAGGATTATATTAACTGATACTTGTTATGTTCCTCAAGATTTATCCTTTTTTCAAGGAAGATAAGAACAGCTCCAATAACAAACCATGTATGATCTATTTTTAGGTGGTTTTCAAATGCCATACACACTGATTCTGTTTGAGGATAGATTAAACCTATTTGTGTATTCTTCCATTGAAAAAGGATTCTATGATGATCCAATAAATCAATACAGTGTTATCAGATCTTGTTTCCTTGTCAAATCATCATACATTCTTCACTGTTTTAAAAAAATGATATATGTAACGTAGTTGGTATAGTTTTTTTTAAAGTATGTTACATGATAACATTAAGAAATATATTTTTTACTCCATCAATTATAATCATGTTAAATGATTAAAATGATTGAATGTGCAATTCGTAGAATCATTATTGGATATTATTGTTATTTACTAGTTATGAAATAAAACAATGTCATATTACCCTTATGTAGGCTATCGTGAAGCACGCATAAGGTTAATCATGTTTTACCTTCATGAAAAAAGAGATGCATAAAGTTCATTCTAAAATACCTTTACATATATGGGTCTATAAAATTAATCGATGTTTACCTTTACACATAAGATATGAATAAAGGTAATACCTTAACATAGAATGTTTTGTAAATATAATTGAGTTTTACCTTCATGCAAATGTTGATGCATAAAGGTAACATCTCTGTACCTTTATACAATAGACCTATGTAAAGGTGACCACGATGTTACCTTTACGTAGGAGGTAACTTCTACGTACCATTACATGTTCGACCTGTATAAAAGGTAAAAAAATTATCTTCACATAGGCTACCTCTCATGCATAGGGGTAATAAAAAAATTAAAATATAAATATTTTTTTATGTTTTCTTATGGTTTATAAAAGTTTTATAAATCATAATAAAAGGTATTTTTGGGAATATTTTAATTTAAAAATAATTAAGAAATATAATTAATTATAAACACTTTATAATTAATTATATAAAAATGTTTATAAAACATTTATAAATAAAAATAGTCCAAATATTAAATGTCACTATTTAAAATACATTTTACAAAATTATATAACATTCCTTTTGACCTAAAAATAAAAAATTTATTTAGAAATTAAAAGGTTAAATTATAATTAGTTTATAAATTATAAAATAAGGTCATAATATAAAAAATATATATTTTAAATTACAAAATATTCATATTAATTTAAAATGTTAAAATTAAAAGGAAATCCTTATTTATTGATATTATTTAGAGAAATTTAAAAAAATGGTGATTAATGATTTTTTTAAAGTTTAAATCATATAATATAAATGTTATACAAATTATTTAAAAGGTTTACATAATCAATTATAAATTAATTCATGAAATTTCATATTGGAATGTCATGTATAGAAAAATATAAAAGACTTCATATTGAAGTTGGATATAAAAATGACTATTATCTAAAATTATGTAATAACCATAATGCTTAGCTTAATTATAAAATAATAAGCATTTATATGTATTTAATTTCATAAATAGTTATCTCATGTTTTAATATTTTAAATATTCATTTATTTAGAAGTTATTCATTGCTTTATTAATATATATAAAATTGTTTATATTGTGAATATTGTGTATGCTTTATTTCTATAATAAATTTTTTCTAAGAGATAGAGCCTTGCATTTCATGCAAGGAATGACTATAAAATTTAGTTTCTATATATGTTTAAATTATTTTTTAATTTATGTTATAAGCTTCAATTTAGTAGTTGGGAATAGTTTGTGTATAATAGGTTTTAGAATTTTTATGAGTTGCATTCTCTATTAAGTAAAGTCTAAGGACTTGGGGTTTGAGAACCCATTGTCCCAGTGGCTTATACCTTGTTCTAGAAGGGTGGGGGTTGGCTATCTGTCAAACTGGGCTTACTCGTGTGGATATTATTAATCTCATATAGATTTAAACCATTACATGAAGTATTCATATACCTTATTTTATATGATTCATTCAAATATGTATGAATATGTTTGGAAACTAATTTTTGGTGAGTAACACAAACTTGTGGGTTGTGTAAAAGTTACACATTAAGGTAGTTTGAACACATTAATTTGGTAAATGTAATAGTGATTCTAAAAACTAAACTGTTAGAATCATGCATACATAAAAAGGGAATAAAATGGGTGAATATAAATATTACATAACATGTAATAGTTATGAATTTAATATTTGTATGATGTATATTAAATTTGTGAGTCTTTTAAGAGAATGAAAATCACTAAAATACTATATGGGAGATTCCTCACAGAGTGTCACATATCAATACCTCAATCATCCAACTAGGTAGGTCAGTCTAAAGATGGATTTCTAGGGATTATTTGTTTTACAGGAAGAAAATTTTGAGTAACTCAGAATTATCCTATTGGTAAGTTCATGATAAGGTTTGGATCCCTTTGGTTATCCTTTTTAGCTTATTTTGGTATTTTCTTTGGATTACACTAGTTGGGAGACCCTAATTAGACTAGGTTAGTAGAGGAATGAGGTTGAGTTTATTCATATGATGGATTTGGATAAAGGGTTATCCACTAAACTATCAAAAAGTTTCAAATTTTGTGATCGAGATGATTCACAAATGAAATAACTTAATGGTGATAGGAATGAAAAATCAAACTTGTTACTTAATAAAATATAAAAATTGGTTCACTAAATAGATTTAATCTATGGGGCTCATCAATTTTAGTGGGATAACTTTAATTAATGGTCCTTAATGAAAATATATGAGACATGATATTCATCTAATAACAATTCCTTTTATAGATAATATCATTAACATCAAAATTATCCAAGGGATTATTCCTTGAAAGGAGAAGCTTGAAGTAAGAAAATCCTATGACTAGTAACAAAAGAAACTTTCTCAAGTAAAAGTAATTCTATGTGTTAATGTAACACCCTGTTGAGAAACCAAGTGTTGAAGTTATTATATAGGTGAATCTAAATTCCTATAAAGCATAGAACAATTAACTTAAGGTTTCAATGTTATTAGATGAAAATGAGAAAAGGAAACTTATTCTATACTCATATACTCAATATGATTAAGTTCTATAATGATATTCAATGTGATTGATATACCAATGAATTGGTGAGACTAGAGTATTCCTTAAGGCTTGTTCTGTTAAGGAATTCATCACTTTTTTCATTGATGGAAATGATTTGGTGATATGAATATGTTTAAGAACATTTTTCCCAATATTCTCAATGTGTTGAGAATAAATGAACTGTGAATACAATGTCTAAGTTTTGGTACTGTAGAAATGGTACAATGAGGTAAAATTTCAAACCATAAGAATAAAAGTTGGAAATACCAACAAGGTATCTTCAATAATCCAGTTAAGGTTATTTTAAAAAAACTAAGGGAATTATCTAGGAGTAATGATTACATATTATGGAATTATCTTGATTTCATTCATGGGTTTGGGAAACTCTATGAAATTTCCATGTCATGTATAAGGGTTATGGACATTTATTATTTGATTTTGAAGGGTATGTGATACCAAATGTATGCTTTACAAGTGTTGTAAATATATAAGTGTTCAAAATCATGGGAATAATTGGTAGAGATTGTATTTTTTATTAAATTTTACAATGATTTGAATGTAAAATAATTCATCATGATCAGAAGAATCTATGTAAAGTATTTGTATCTTCATATTAATTCTCTTATGTGATAATGAATGTTGTTTCTTGACAAAATTTGTTACGAAGAACATGAGATAAATAATTATATACACATCATTTATGATTCATGAAATTATATAATATGTTTTGAAAATGAGAAATGGATAAAAGTGGTTTATATATGATAAAGTGTTTATCCATCTATTTGTTAAAATATGATGGAATATGATCCCCACCCAATAGTGGTTTATTTTAATGAATAAAATATTCTTTTCATGAAAATACTCCAAGCATATAAAATAAAATTTATGAATGAATACAATAGTTTATTTGTTAAATATTAATATTGAAGTGAAATAAGTGTTATTTTCTAAATACACAAATTAGTTTGTGTTAAATCTTATCAATATATTCTAAAGATAATATAGTTTCTAGGATGTTAGTGGGAGTATATTCAAACTTATTTAACAAATAAATGATTATATTGGTCTATGATTATAGTGATTTTTTACTTAATGTCCTAACGAGTTTAGGATATGTGATGATAATGAAAAATGTAAAGAGTTATATTTTATTATCATGAATAAATGAATGTCATTATTTCATGAAGTTTTTACTAGTAAAATTAGAAAGTGAATCACACTTGGAATCCTTAAAATATTTTTATGGTATAGTGATAAAGAAATTAAAATATGAACATTTAAATTACCATGAAAAGGTGGATGTACATTATAACTAAAAGATGTTTAGGATATGAAGGTAAATTAATAATGTAAATAGTTTCATTATTTATGAAAGTATTTCAAGGAAAAAAATAATGAAAATGGATCCAAGAACGATGATGATGTAATTTAGAAAATTTTGAAGTAGATAATAGAAGTTTATATTATAACATTTGATGATATGAAGTTAAGGAGTTTGAATATGTTCAAGAATTTGAATATTAAGAATATGATTAATAAGTCTCACCATTATTCAAATTGGATCACTTTATATATGTTATTAATTTAAAGGTTTTAGTGGGAGTATTTTATTAGATGGTCACATAGAGATTTGACATGAAATGAACTAACAACATTGTTATCATAGCAGAATCATAAAGGTCATAGAGAATCTCTTGGTATTTGGTACTTTAGAGATTGATATAATAGTTATATAATATATCATTATATTACTATAAATTGAATATATGTTTATAATTTATTCCTATGTGCTAAATTTATTTTACATGAATGGTTGAATGATAAATCCCATCAATGTATAAACACTGAGTTGTGCCTAAACAATGATCATCATGGATCATAATGGGATATTATAATATGTAAAGATTATCTTTAATAGATATGAAGAATATATTCATGAGGTAATAAGTATAAACTTATTACTTGGACAGAGTTATTAAATTATATCTTGTGGAATGCCATGTGGTCATAAATATACATAGGGGTTTAATCTTTTTATCAATACTTCGTAACTAATGTTTTCAAGATACCTAGCATGATAACATTTATACTTTGATACCTTATGAATGAAAGACAAAATATTAACTTAGATAATCAAGGGTGATTGGGTATGTTGTTGATCATGTCATCGATTAGAGTGAAACCAATATAGGATTTGACTACTTGTACAAAAAAGTCATGAAATCTGGACCATGATTGAATTATACTAAGGAAAAATATGGAAATTCTTAGTTGAGTCACATGTGATGTGTTCAAATAATTAGATAAGGGACATGTGATGTATGCATCAATTAGATGTATGAAATGTGATGTATTCATTGAATTGGTCTATCAATTTCAGAGAATTAAGAAAAATATGAGATGGATTATACAAGATTGGCATGTTCTCTGTTTAGGGGTCACTTGATGTCATGGAAAAAGGGATTACATATGTATGTATATAATGAATTTGATATATCTTGTAGTGGAAATATTCATATAAAGATATGAGTATGTTTTATGGAGATCACACATGACCCGTTAGTAGCTTGAGTAGCACTAATGATTTTTATATCCCTGTCTTTGATTACATCTATGAAATATAGATTTTATATTTTTTTAAATGTTGTTAAGAAACATAGGGTCTCATAGTTAGTATTTTGGAGAAGGTTCAAATTTTGTACAAAGAGTTTGTTCAAAAATAAGAGATCTTTATAAAACCATATCCAAAAGAGCTTGTTTGGATTCACAATGATTTTTGAAGTGTGGAAATAAGTCTTAATGATATTTTAGTGCTGGTGGGATATTGCTGGTTGTGCACTAAAATTTACATTAATAGGATGCATTTACATTAAATTCATATATATAGAGAGAGAGATATATATTTATGTATGTATAAATGATACATGTATTAGTAGTATATATCTATATGTATATGTATATAATGCACATATTATACACGCATATGATGCATATATATAATCATTAATGCAATGCAAGATGGGTACATGAATTTTGTTCATGTACTCATGCAAACAGTAGCATGTAGTAGACATACATATGATGCATGTGTTCAAACAATGAAAATCGATTATGAAGGAATACTATAATTATATTTCCCTCATGAAAAGAACCACTCCCCATATGGTTTCATCAATATTAAAAGATTTATATAATGATTATTGAATGATTTAACAAACTCGTCAATGAGGCATAAATCATGGGTATTATTTGATAATACTCGATGATAAGAGAAACATTCTCCACTTATAGAAAATGTGTCATATATTTCCTACAAAAGAGAAACATTTCTATTCAATGTTTTGAGTATATTATTACATTCATTATATGCTATGTAAATAATCAGTTTCATGAAATTTTCTCTAAAGATTTCATCTTCCTAAGCCTCATTCATCTCTCCCAAGAAGATGCTCATAACACTTTGAGATCATCAAGTGTCCTCCGATAGATATCGGGATCCAGGGACTAGTGTAACATCTTCAGAGGTAGTAGGCTTAGATCAAATTCTCTATGTGATATTCCTCAAACATTCTCTTTGCATCAAGGAAGAAAATAATCACTCAAGAAATAAATCAGGTATGCTCTTTATTTATCTCTTATTCAAATATATTGCATATTTATTTTTTTGAGTCTATATTCAACCTATTTGGGTGTTCTTCCACTACCACTACTTTAAAACTCGTGTTTAACAGCGTTGGTATTTAGCAATGCTAGAAAAAAACACTGATAAATGGGATATTTATTACTGCTAAGGAAAGAACTGATAAATTTTACCTTTTATCAGCACTTTATTTTTAGTGCTGATAAATATTTATTTCATCGACGCTTTTTTTTGAACTGATAAGGGTCCAAATAAATAAAATCAAATAATTAAATAAATTAAAAAAATGAGTTTATTAAAAAAATACAAATTTTATTAATTAAATAATTATTTATAAAAATGAATAAATTGATTATACATTATTAAATATTAAACATTTTATTAATTAGATAATTGTGATAATTGATGTTATTAATTGTATATCTTAAATATATAGATATATATTAATGTATATAGGTATGATTTATATATTACAAAAATATTTATGTGCTTTACATTAAATAGTCATATATTTATTAAATAATGGTTTATAATTAAAAATTAATATGAATTAAAAATATTGACTAATTGCATAGTACACTCGACATATAATTGAATGTTGTTTGATATTTTAATTTAACATAGATCAAATATGTTTTATATAGATTTCACATATACATAATTAATGCGTTTTTATATACAATGCACACAATAAAACTTTTCTATTTTTTCAATATTGTTAAAGTGTACTTATTCTTAATTTATTCAATTTCACTCATTTTTAACATATATGCATGCACTTAAAATTAGATATTCATTAATAATGTTAAAAAAATATTTGTAAAAAAATATTTATAAATAAATATATTTATAAATGTACATTTACTATATTTATACAATTATATATTTATAATTATTAATAAATAAATATTTTTTAAAAATTATTTATATAATAATAAATAATTAATTATATATATTTAAATAATTATAAAATTTATAATAAATTTACTTAAATAATGAATATATTTACTATATTTATATATATATATTAAATATATATATGTATAATTATATAAATATATATAATGATACAAATATTATTTTTAAAAAATATTTCTATAATTATAAATAAATAATTATCAAATTGTAATAAATATATTTAAAAAGGAATATATTTACTATATTTATATTTACATATATTTATTAAGTATATATAAATATTTACATTTTTTATTTATAATTATAATTATAGATCTTTTATCAGCGCTTAAGTAATAAGTGCTGATAAAAGCATCTTTATCGGTGTTTTTTTCGCACTGATAAAGATAAGGCTTTATCATCACTATAATTTTAGCACTTATAAAGATTGATTTTTCAGCGCTTTTTTAGTGATGATAAATACCTACCTTTATCAGCGCTTATTTGAAAGCACTGATTAAATTCTTCCGATCTAATTAAAAAAACATAACCATTTGCGAACCCGTCGTGATATCAGAAGTTTTCTGTGGAAGCCACCCACTGATGGCGCTCCTTGGTGAATCGAACCTCAAATCACACCACTCAAATGTGTCTCAAAGATCTCATCTGACATCCGGTGTCTGATTGAAGTTAGGGTTTCTGAAGAGGGTTTCGAATTTCCTTCAACCTAGCAAGGTAGGCCTTTTGATTTTCTTTGTGTATTTTTAGTTTCATTTTTGATTTCTTCTTTGACAATGTCATTATTTTTGGTCTGATGATTGTATACTAGTGAGGTGGGCCTTCTGATTTTCTCTGTTTCCAATTTTGATTCAACTCCTGATCGTTCATGGAGAGTATTGTTTCTGGAATCGATGGTGACACATGCAGTTTAGATGGTCGTTTTATTTTGTTTACATTTCCCAAATTGATCGCCCAAAGCTATCATACATATTTTTCATTCTTTATTTTATCAATGGTATTCCATACATGTAAAATTTTATAAATTAAAACTCGGGATTTTGTGTGTGAGGGAGTTGAAGGTAGGTTAAAGGATTTATTTTATATTATACTGATTCATATCTTCTTTTTTTTACCCATATGGGTTGGTGTGGGAATCCAATGTATGTATGCATCATGGCAGTTTTTATTTAAATTTTATTTCTAGTAGTTTTATTTATTTTTTGGGCCAAATCATTACCACTATGTTTTTTTTCATGTCCAGGTGCTTGTTTCCAGCCCGAGGGGGATTGAGAATATCCCTTGGACACTATCATAGGACAGCTTGGGTGTTTGATATATGGTTGTCTTGGGATTGTTTTGAAAACTATATCTATTGTTAAAAAAATCTATTTTATTTTTCTCCCTCTTTAGATTAATCCAACATTATTTATAAATCCTTTTAATAATAATATATGAAATATTATACCTTGATTCTATGTACTATTTTCCAACTACATTATAATTTTTCATCATCATCCTACTCCCCTCTCTCAATAATTTACAAAAAAAATATCCTTTTGAGATTACCCCTTTCTAGTTATACCACTTTTTCTCAGAAATGTAAATTTTCACAAATTTATCCCCCTTTTGAGTGTTTATTTAACTAATAACAAGTGGATTTCCATGAAATCACTTTTATACCTAGCTATATGACATGTATAAAAATAGTATGTCAAACCTTTTTACTATCAAAAAAGTTTTCATATAACGAATCTCCCACACTCCATGATATAGATTGACATTCCATCCACAACATTTGAAAATTTTATTCAATTTTCAATGGGTGTCATCATGTGTTTTCAATCTTCCTTTTGAAATCTATAAAACACTTCCCTCACATACATGGATTGGGAAATAAATATCTCATGAATTCCATGAGTTGCTTATAAACTAAGGAAAATGTCAACTCACTAATCATCAACATTTAAGCATTGGTCGTTGTTGATGTAGAAAATTATTATCATCATTCATCTCCTGGACCTCTAAATATTATGTCATCCACATTGATACAAACTTTCAATCTATACATAAAATTATTTTTTATGTAATGATTATGATCAATTCCTCATTTTTTTTAATTTAAATTTTCTTTAATAATTCATCTAACCTTCAAGAACAAACTCTTATCTCTTGTTTCAATTCATACATCACCGTTGTCAATTTATAAACATTATTCTCATATTAAAGAATGAGAAAACTATCAGTTTGTTTGATGTAAACTTATTATTCGTGTAATCCATTAGTAAATGATAATTTTACATCCAGTTGGAGTACCTTCAATTTATTTGGGATGGGTCGGTGTGGTGATATGACATCCCAAGAGTCTTTTGATATTTTCAAATATTGATATACCATTAAATTTAAATTTAATAATTCCTTAGGTTTATACATCACTTGTTCCAATACATTTTTATATCTTCTAGTTGATTGAATGAGAGTTTATTATTCTTGTTTATCATATTTAAGTTTCTTATTACTCCTTAATTTCCTATGTTATATTTTCATTTTTTTAGGGGATTTAAGAAAGATTTGATGTGGAGTAATTATTTTCTTAAATTCAATTACCCATTTTCTACAACATACTGAAATTCTTTGAAACAATCAAATGTTGAGTTTCTCTTATTTGAATTGTCTATAACTTTCACTTTTGATAATGAATATCTTATGTGTATTTATTTATATATTGTATAAAATTAATCTTGTATGAACCCAATAGGATGGATATGAACCAAAAATGGATGCATGCTAATCGTTTGACAAATGAATATGAAGATGGAGTTAAAGATTTCATCAAGTTTTCAAGAGAGCATGTAGACGAACCTTCTAAAATCCTTTTTCAATGTTTACATTGTCGTTATTCAAGAAAAATTATTCTGAAAGAGTTGGATGAAATTTGATTTGTCACAGAATAGATCAAAGCTATAAATATTGGACTAAACATGGGGAAAAACTGAATGTGGACATCAATTGGGTTGATACTACAGTTTATGAATCATTTGATATGAATACCTTTATAAAAAATTATGAAGATAGGATGGAAGAAATGAAAATGTAAATTGAAGATGAAATAGGATTTGTGAAGGTGGATTTCAATGTGGAAAGGGGAAAAAGGCAAGTCATTCATAATGGCCTCACAAGTAGTGTAAGTATTTTATGTCTCTGATACAATAAACAAGAATTGGTTTATTGTCCTGTTGGCGACTAAAAAAATGTTGAGTCAGATAAAAATTCAATCGAGGATGGTCATTTCATTGGGACATCACAATCAGTTCATGTTGGTCCCAATGTAGAAAATGTCTTGTACGTTAGAGGGGGCCACAAAGAGGGGATTTTGATTCTTGACAGATGAACCAAATCCTTGAAACCTTTAAAAAAAGAGGGTTTAATGAGAAGGTAAAGGGTTTCCTTAATATATTATGTTTTCCTCATAAAATTATATGTTCTCTACTACATTAACATAATCTAAATTAAATGTTTGACTACTCATGAAAATAATGTCTTCTGCACATTATGGAAGAACAAACTATAATGAAGGAAACCCTTTGGAAAGATGTAAAGGTGATGTTACGATATACTTTCTCTATTTTACCAAAAAAATATATAATGAAACATTGATTTAATTTTCATTATTCCTTGTAGAGTTCATTTATTTTAGAATATTTATATCCATGTGTCATGCCTTTGTAGGAAGAGAAATGACGATGTCTTTGCTCAATCACAGAGGTAATCTTGATATTTTCACAGTAAAATCATTGTCCATAAAATTAATGTATTGTTTATATTTATATTTAATTTATTTCTTTTTATTATTACTCACATAATAATTGTTTTCTTATACAGGTGGATTATTTTGTTCTATTTGGGGTGTTATGTCCAACTTTCATTCTTCTTCTCCTTCAAAATATTTTCACCCTTTCATTGGTGAATTCATCACTTTCTGTTAGGTCTACTAGGCTAGATACCCTGAGAGGGGGGGTGAAACAGGGTATGACAAATTAAAACAACTACCTCGTTTTGATCTTGTTTAGTTGTTAGAAAAAACTCTATTCTCTCTCCTTCCCGTTGCAGAGTATGAACAAATCTTAAAGAATCAACATGACACAAAAATTTTACTTGGTTCACTCTCACTGGGCTATGTCCAAAGAGCATACATTAGTAAAGTGTCGATGTACCAAATCCACTATAAGTGGACTAGTGTTTACAAGTTCAGAGTGGACTCGTTGTCCCTCCTGGTTTACAACCAGACACAATTTGAAATCTCACTACTCTCTCGACTAAAGTGTGCTCACTACTTCTCCAGAAGATTCACTCACAGTTTATAGACTTGTATGTCCCTTCATTATCTCTAATGAATACATCCTCCACTGTATGTAGATGCTCTATTGATGTCCCAATTTTATCCACTGATGAATACAACTTTACCATTGTATTACCAGGAAACCTTAAGTCTTTTGCACAACACTTACTGCTTCTTGCATGCAACTTTAATGCCTTGTGCGTAAGACTCCACTTTTGTCATGAAACACCCCTTGCATGCAATTTCAATCTTACGCGCAACTAAAATCTTATGCACAACTTTCTTAGCTTTCCCGCAACTCTAAATATTTCACGCAACTCCCTTTGCTTAAAATTCTTACGTGATCCGGAGCTCAGAATCTCTCTAAGTGTTGAGCTACATCAAATGATGGGGGTCACCTCTTATTTATAGGAGTTGTTGACCCATGCACGGAAGATTCGACGTGTCGCGCAAGATCCTCCTCGAGCATGCAAAACCCCATTTGACGTCGCATTGGGCGTGTAAGCTTCTTTCGCGCAACCTCATCTTTCGCACAACTCCAACTCTTTTGCACACTTCATGTCGTTTCCATATTTCGATGTTCTGATCCCGAAACATGCCTTGCGTGCAAGTTCCCACACCATCTTCAATCTTCTGCACAACTTCCTTTGCCAAAAAACACATTTCTCTATTTTCCAATTTTGTGGCCCAAAAATTTGTCACACATTGGAAAACGGTGCCACCATATATCTGTTCTTTTTGCACGACCTCCAAATCGACCATTCCTTTGTCATGGTTCTTTATCAACATAGGTTGTCAACAATATCTATGGAACTCAACAAATCACCATGGAAACCCTCTTTGTCAACAAAAAAACAATTTTTCCAACAAAAACAATCACCTCAAAAATGTTTCAATGTTACCTTGAAGAATTTTTTCCCAACACTTTCTTTAAAGTTACCTCCACTGCCTTTGAATAAAGATCAATGATGCTTCCTCTACTCAATTACAGAGCTAACCTTGATGTTTTCATTGGTCGTTCCTATCTACGGACATGTGTAGTGGTCTCTTGACTTGAGACCATTACCAATATGTATCATTTGATTGTGTGCTTTGATGCAAGGGAAAACCCATGATATTGAAATCGTGGTGAGGTAGCTTGTGTTGGGTGCATCGTTGGTGGTATGACATTGGTTGAATGGTCAAAAAAGGATTTGCTGCTTCCAAGTTTAAGAAGTTGTATATCTCAGGCCTGATTGATCAGGATGGTGCTACCTTTATAAGTCTTTGGCCAAACTAGTCGAAAGAAAAATCCATCCGGATAGATTAACAAATAATAAAGCAAAGAAAGGACGATGACACAAGTTGCGTCCTGCTTTATGAGATATTTAATGACAAAGAGATTATAGTACACAGTCAGTGTTCGTAGGTTGGTTGTCGTTGTTATCACAATACTTATCTCTTTAGAGCAATGATGAGTTGTTAGACTCCGCTCTTGGTCTGTGGATTTTATTCACTACTATCAAGATAAGGGCCTAGAGGGTCACACACAATAGCATACTCAAGAATCCTCCATATTCAGTTGAATAGGTATATGGACATTGTGGGCCCCACCACGGGGTCCAAGTGTTGTCCAAGTTTTTGATCACTAAAAGAATTAAATAAATTCATTAATATTCAAGTTATGAATATTTGGGATTGAATCTATTTAATGTATTTACAGGTTAAGTAAATACGGAAAAATATTAATCGAATGAATATTATTTTAATATTCAAGGTTCATTTTATATTAAGTGCGACAGCGATTCAAGTTAAATGGCTCAGTTTTTATCACTTAATATATTTTATATATATTACAAGTATGTGATAAAATAATAAATAATATTGACACAGTTTAGTTCGTCAAAATTATTTATTTAGTGGACGTTGAAATAAACGGGGGTTGGGGAACTCAACCGGGTATTTAGCAACACCACTATAAATAAAGGAGGAGACTCTCTCTCTTGTGTGACTATTCTTACTATTCATTCACTTTCATGAAATGAAAATTGAGAGCCTCTCTCCTCATGCTTCCTAGAGAGAGAAGCAGTTGATCCAAGAGCATGGATTAAGATCTTCCTCAAGCATCGAAGGGATCTCGATGCGGTGATCGTCGGGACGTCGAAGACATCGTCGGATCGCCGCGCTAGCACCGAGAATTCGACGATTGACGTTCCAGCGGATTTTTGAAGCGCGTGTGGATGATCTAGAGGGATCTTGTTATGGATTCTTCAAGCAGCGATCGCCAGCGATGAGTTGCAGTCGAGCACGCCTTCAGATCTGGAACAATATGTTTTCATTTTAATTTTGTGCTCTTTACAATTTACGTGAGATCCTTGGACCTTACCGGGGCTCGGATCGTCGGCGTTGAGAAGTTCCATTGACCCTTCGATGAAAAATTTTAAAATCCCCAGCCCACCAGCTTCCGCTACGGGCTCTGGAAGATTTCAGTGGTATCAAAGGGATCGCGTAAATTTTCTGAGCCTAGAAAATTAAATTTACATTGCGATTAAGTAGAGGGTTCAAAAATGGTCTCAGTGGTTCAAACCGCGTGTCGATCCGATGTCGAATGAGCAACTTATGGTCAGTTTAATTTTTTGGATTGGTTCGAATATGTGGTTTGATCTCGGGTTCTAAAATTTTATTTCATTCAGTAGAACCGATCAAGTTTAGATCGTTTCATCAGAAATAAAAAAAATTGTGCAAATTATAATTTTACAATTTTTCAAATTTTCATAATAATTTTATTATAATAATAATAATATAATAATAAATTATTATTTTATTATAATAATTTTATTATAATTAAATTAAAAGGATATTTAGCCTTTAGGAAATTTTTGGGTGTGGAATTTTTTTTTTTTGGGAAGACTTTACTCAAAAAAAGGGGAGCTGACTTAAAAAAAAGAGGGGAGACTTAATAAAAAGCAGGGGGGAGGAAGTCAAAAAAAGGGGGGTCCACGCAGACCCCCTGTTGTCTTCCTTCGCACACCACAAGGAGGCGTCGCACTTGAAGCTGGTTGTCGCCCCTGTCCAGGCCTGAACCAGTCCAGGCCGCCCTCCCTGGCCACCCAGCTCATGCGGATGGCGCCGCCGCCTACCTCCTAGCCGCCACGCGGCCTTCCCGCAGAGTTGGCCTCCTCCCACACCGCACCAGAAACACCCCTAGACTCCCTCCCGATCCGAAACCAGCCAGTGACCCCTGGTCCGCCCTCCACCCAATGCTCCAGCGACCCACCTCCTTCCCCGGCGCAGCAGGCCCCCCGTCCCGGCTCCTCACCTCGCAGCACTGTCGGCTCCCACCAGGCGCGCCAGCTAGCCGCGGCTCCAGCCTCCACCACCGTGCAACCCACAGCATCCGACCACCGCACACCGGTGCTGCCGACCTCTGCCGCTCCTGGCGTCGCCCCGGTCCCGGTGTCCTCCTCCTGTCGCATCGCACCGGCCGACCAGGAGCAGGCACTCACTGGCCTCGACCCGCACTTCGCCCTGCCTTACCGGCCACCGCATGCACCGGCTGGATCTCCCCAAGCCGCAGCGTGCGACCCGGCCCTCCCGACAGCCGACCCCATACCCTCCGGCGATCCGCACAGCGGCAGCCAAAGAAATAGTCACTGCTATCTTGTTGTAATTTTAGAGGCAAACATTGAGTAAATCAAGTTAAGATTTTTGAAGTTGGGATTTCACTCAACAGATCAAGGAACCACGAGTTAATGTGGTTGGCCAGTCAAAAGTATACCTTGGACCCTCCGAGTAGTGGCGTAGCCATAGCTTGTAGACTATGAGTGAGGTTCAAGGATCCTTGCCACTAGAATACTCAAACGATAGAGTATTCTAATTCTAGTACAGAGGGTTCCTAGAATTCGGAAAATTAGTAGGAGACATTTAATGATTAAATTAATCAGTAATGTCACATTTGGTAATCAACATAAAAGGTACTAATCTTCTAAAGTTTAATTTGTAAAAATTGGCAAGTAATACCACAAGTAAAAACTGCGATAAATATTGGACAAAGTTAATGTCTAAATTAGCACGAATTTCAAAAATGTAGTATAGGCGCTCGCGCATAATATTACTATATCGGAAATTCAAGGTGTTCGTGTCCCAATCTATTAAGCCACCTCAGGAAGCGAGAGTGTAAAATTGCTTATAAGAGACTCATGAATTAAGCATATGATGGTTCTGTCATAATGTTATCATCAACGTCTGATGTTAGTTTTGGTCGCTACATCATGACATGGATGATGTTACATGTAATCTAATCTCCAAGAAGTTTTGAGAAAGCTAAGAAAGATTAGAATGTGATAATTGCACTCGCTTTGTGTAAAGTAAAAGAAAGTTCACAGTCCTTCATGGCATCCCATTCTTATGCCTTTTACACCCAATTACTCTAGTTTCATTTAAGGATACAAACAAACGGTATAGAGTAAGCGATTCATTACATTTAAGGTAACATTCGCCAAGTAATAAGAATATTAAAGAAAGTATCATCCTTTGTTCTTATGGCGAATAAGTTGAAAGACAGATGAAAAGGGCCTATGGAAAGTTATGCCAAAGGCACCTTCATAATGTCCTTCAAAGAAAAGAGGTTGGTTATTTAACAGGAGGTTATTTGCATCACATATTGAAATAAATTTATAAAAGTTTAAAGCAATGAACTGAAATACAAGAAACAAGTACTCACTTCTCGTTCAGGTATATTCATCAATATAAATTAATGTTTCTAACATACTTCTTGGGTATTGAATACAATATGCCAATAACATATGTGTATTTAAATACGATAACCAAGTAAGTATAGAAACATTATAAGAAGTAAAGTGTCTTCTCCAAGCAGCTGAGAAAGGGTGATTCCTAAGTTAATGGTGAGAAACACATAACTTCTAATTTCCAAGTGAATGATTTTAGTTGAACAAGTTGTTGAGTATAACCAAAACATTTATCTCATGTGCCCATTTGGTCATAATGAGACATTATTCCAAGTTCAAGAATGAATGTTGTTTGTGGTGAAACGTACTCAACAAATAGTTCAGACATAGTTGAATCATAGGCAATACATGATGAATATAATATGTAAAACTTACCCAATTGTGGAAATATAATTCATTGTCAAGTAAAGCTAAAAATTGGACATCAAGAATATACCCAAAATGGTATTTAGGCTCGGCACAGCTAAACACCTTTGGTATTATTGACATCTTTAGTTTGGACAAAGAAACCTTTAGAAATAAATGTATGTCACAAATCTTTCGGGGTTAGTTCAACAAGAGAGTGTGAATTATTCCAAAAGGAAAGCTAGAGGTAAAGATGCTTCATAATATTCGTTTAAGTCGTTAAGGAATGTGCTAGTGAAGTATATGCATGGTCAGAAAATATGAGTTGATTCGGATCAGTATGCCGAAGAATATCTTGACCAAGCATTCATCGATCATGATAATGTAGCGTGGAGTATTTCCTAAACGCACATTACATTATCTACATCATGACATTGATGTTCATAAGGAGGATTCACTAGTAGAAAACAAGGTTATAGCCATGGACCTATAGCCACGATTTTATAAGTCTGTGACTATAGCTTAGTTTATATCCACACTTCTATTAAAATTGTGGCTAAATCATTGTTTATAGCCACGTTTAATAAATTTCGTATCTAAGTTTTTTTTGACCATCCATCGGGCTCCTCCGCGATTCCTATCCCCAGACCCCTCGCAACCCAGCTTATCCCCGTGACCGCGACCATCTCTTCTTTGCGCGACTTCTTCTCTCAGTCGCCATCCTCCACCCTCGCGACTTATCCTCTCTCGGTGGTGACCTCTCCTCTCGGCGGCGACGTCTCCTCTCAGCGGTGACATCTCCTCTGGGCGGCGACATCTCCTCTCGGCGGTGACCCTTCTTCCCCGACGGCCTTGGCGACCTCTCCTCTCCCCGATCCTCATCCCCGACAAATCCCGGACGGCCTTCACGCCACTGCCCCATCCTCATCCCCCTCACGACGCTGCCCGTCGCTGCCACCGAACGAGGCAACCCGGCCTCTCCCCGATCCTCATCCCCGACAGTTCCCGGACGGCCTTCGCGCCGCTACCCCTTCCTCATCCCCCTCGCGACGCTGCCTGTCGTTGCCACCGAACGAGGCAACCCGGTCTACTTCATGGTAACATCCCACCTCTCGTACCTCAAATTGATCGAATTTATCTGAATTACATGCACATATTTATCTCTGCTGGAATTCTTCAAACTAGGAATTAATTCTAATAGGCAAAGGATATTTTCATATCTTGTTGAAATCGCAAGAGGATCTATAGAGATTTTGGAGGACTTAAAACCTCAATCTTAAACTCGGTTTACTCATAATTTCTAATTGGGACTCTAACTTCAATCGGCACACACATAGGAATACATTGGCCAAAGTCTGGGTCAAACTACATGATCTTAATTGGTTCTTTTGGTACCCAAAAATTCTGAATGATATTCTCCTCCATAGGAACTCCCCTCAAAATTGGTCATAGAACATTAAATGCCGACTTATGTCTCTTTGCTAGAGTTATGGTGGAAATTAAACATGATTCAAAGATGCCCACCACAAGTTATTTCAATTCAAATGACTACAAAACAGAAATTAGAATTGAATATGAGAGGAAACCTCCCTTTTGCGAACATTGTAAGATCATTGGTCATACAATTTTCAACATTAGAGTAATTAGAAAACAAGTAACACAACCAGTTGAAAATGATTGGAAGGAAATTATGAGAAATAAAAAGGATAAATCCCCTATGATAGATATACCCGTACCCCCGTCATAGAAATCTAAAACTTGGGTGAAATAGTCAAACAAAGTGATACACATAGAGGACAACTCAAGTACTAACTGGGCTGATATGGCTAAATAAGAAGAAAACTCCATTAAAGATAAAGACCTCTTAGAAGAAATTGAATTTTTGGTGTTAGACACTATTAGGATATTCAATAAGGACGAATCTAATACATGCTCAGCCGAACAAATTTCAGAATCTAACCAAAATTTTGAACATAGCCCAGGTAAAAACTTGAAGTGCAATGAATGCAATGCATTCACTACACCCCCTCATAACTATGTGTGCACTAGATCATTTCCTGTTTAATCTGTGTATGATCACTCCTCATCTTTAAGTACTTGAAAAATCGAGGACTTCTCCCTATTAAATGCCACTATTTCATTAGGGACAAAGATTCAGACCAATAGTAAAATAAATGTACTTGATAATTGCTCTAAAACTATAGATTCAACTAGCCATTCTATAGATTTTGGGAATCTATTTTCTATCCCAAAATATGTTCAGGATATCACACATACTAGTAGTATGACTGTAACTGTTTCCATGGATTTGGAAATTCTTAAATCAATGAAGGTAAGTACAGCCTCGGTACAGGTGACTAAAATGCAGGATGTCGTTGGATCCATTAAGAAGATTCAGTCCATAGAGGATACCGGGGTTGAGAAAAAAAGGATCCAGTTACAACCTCTTATTCTACTTTATACTCTTTTTATGGTTCACAACCTTCTAATAGTGTTGATGTCATTAGTTCTCTGATGCTTTGTAATTTTAATCCTACAGACCCAACCATTAAAACTTCATTAACTCATGGTGCTATGAGATCTATTAATCACTTCTCTGTCATATCTAATAATAATACTACTCTTGAAATGAAGTTGGTAACCAAAAATTTAGAGAAGGATTTAGCTCATTTTCCCCTTGCGCACTCTAAATCTATTACCAGTTATGTAGAATTAGGGAGTCAGATGAGTATTTTTAAGGTTGTTTCAACTGAGACACATACAATGACTTCTAAAAATATTAAAAATGATGTATAACCTATCAAACCTACTTGCACCTCCCCGGTACAGGACCCTAAACATATGTAGGCATGTAATATTTCCTTTCCATTGAATCTGTACCATCCAACAGATCTGGATACTGCCTAACAACAGACAGTGGATACTTCAATGTTTTCAGGTACTCCTATTTCTACATCTATAATTAATGATGATTTCTCTATGAAATATGGAAACTTGAATTCTAATCATAATATCAATTCTTTGTCGATCTGTTCTAAGAATTCTGTAGACTCACCTATGAATGATCCAATTAGGAAACCTACAAAGAATATTCTAGTCACATCTAGGAATGAACAAGAACATGCCACTAAAAATAACCTAGAGGTTAGAAGGACTACTAGAAAAAAAGGCTCTGGAATAAAGAGAAAAGGGTGTTCTAACTCCAAATTCAGGTTTAAATGATGATCCCCTTTTGGAATTGTCAGGGTATCGCTAACTATGACATGATAATTGTTTTAAAAAGACCACCATCCTATGTTATTTTACATCTCTAAACCTAAAATTTTGTTTTCCTCTGTATAATCACATTTATGCCAACATAATTATGTTTTTACTAGTGCAATCAATAATACACTCAATGCTGATTCTTTATAGATTTTTTCACACTTTTATTTACACAATGTTAGTGTTTTCAATATCTCTATCCAGATATTTACTTGCAACTTTAACATTTATGGCACAAATACTTTCTGCTCCTTTTTCAATTCTAAAAATAGATACCAAGAAAGAAGAACTATTTGGAATGATCTCTCATCCCTAGGCCCTAACATAACTACCCCTGGTTTCTAATTGGAAACTTTAATGTCATTCTTAACTCAAGCGAGAAAATTGGACCTTCTCATGCTTCAATTTCAATGAAATAATTTAAAGCCTCGATTGAAGACACTAATATCATTGAAATTAATCTCACTGGTGTAAAATACACTTGGTATAGAAGACATTACAACAAAATGGTTGCCTCCAAATTGAATAGAGACTTCATGAATGTCCTTGCTATAGATTTATGGGACACTATCTACATCACCACTCTTTACAAGATGAATTTTGATCATCATACCATCTTGGTCAATGTCTCCTCTAATGTCATGAAACCCCGATTGCCTTTTATATTTAACAATGCGTGGTTCTCTGATGATGATTTCACCCATATCATCTAGAACTATTGGTCTCTAATGTCTCATAACAATAATGCCTTTTCCTGAAACCTCAAATTGAAACATCTCAAACAGACTCTAAAAACTTGGTGCAGCTCTAAAGCCAAACAAGTTAACAATGACATCATGATTCTTGAGAAAGTCCTCAATGATATGCAAAACAAAAACACCAGCTCCGACCTCATCACTGATCCTACTCAAGAACTAAACACTATAGTCAAACTCGACTCTTTGCTTACGTTCAAAGAAAATATGAGAAAACAAGCATTTAAAGTTAAATGGTTAACCGACGGTGACGGAAATACCAAATTCTATAACTCTCTTCAAAGAACCAAGAAGGCTTATAGGTCGTTAACCTTTTTAAAGGATAGGGACAACCTGCTTGACAATGAGGGGCAGGGGGTGCAAGGGGAAGGGGGGTTTTCTAGGAGGGGGTGAAGGGGTCTGGGGGAGCAGTGTGCAGGGGGCAGGGAGGGGGGCAAGAGGTGTGGGGTGCAGGGGTGGGGGGCTGTCCAAGGGGGTCGGGGGGGCTGCCTTGGAGGGAAGGGGGTGTCCGGTGGGGTGTCCAAGAGGGAGGGGTAGGGGGGTTCCCATCAGATAATTCTATAAAAAACATAATAGTTCATTGTTCAAACATCTAGGTTTTAATGTGGGTGTTGGAGGTACACCAAAATAATCTTATGTGGTCAAAGAAAGGTATGACTATTCATGATTTTTTATAATTTGAAACATTTATGAATTCCCTTAACCATAATATTTGTTATGATTTTTTTATTGACATGTTTTTTATGGTTACTTATTATCTTATGAAACAATACATATAATGTTAAGTCATTTTCTTGATTATTTATTTAATGTATGTTTATATGCCTCAGAATGGATAGATACTGGATGTACAACGTTGATCGGATCACTGATGAATTTCAGAAGGAG
Source organism: Viscum album (assembly GCA_963277665.1). Lineage (NCBI taxonomy): Eukaryota > Viridiplantae > Streptophyta > Magnoliopsida > Santalales > Viscaceae > Viscum > Viscum album. The sequence continues at coordinate 728,184,199 of OY728167.1, read as the reverse complement.
TTACAACATTTCTTGGACTTTGCATTCACTAATGATTCAGATGGCGAATTGATTCGATGCCCGTGTTTTGATTGTGTTGGAAGACCATGGTTAACTCGCGAGGAAGTGAGTTATCATATCACTAAACAAGGTTTCCAAAAAAATTATCATGTGTGGTATCACAATGGAGAAAAAGCGCAAGTGGTGAATGACATCGATTCAGTGGAAATGATTGGTATGAAAAATATGATTTTCGATCGGTTTCCTTTTGTTTCTGAAGCCATCTCCTCATGTGGACCAGTGCAAGAGGAAATGAATACTGAAACACAGTTTTCATCTATTAATCAGGATGATGACGTTGAGAGTGTTAGAAAGCTGATGGAAGATGCAAATACTCCAGTATATCAGGCATGTGGAAAAATGATCAAACATGAGTTTTTAATGCGATTATATCATGGAAAAGCAATGTATCGATTTAGTAATACTGCGGTCGACTATCTCCTTAAATTTATTAAGGATTTACTATCTGATGATGCATGTATTCTAGAAAATAATTACATGGCATCAAAGTTGGTTGACAAATTTGGATTTTCATCTATTAAGATTCATTCTTGCCCCAAAGATTGTTGTCTATTCTGGAAGGAAAATGCAGAGTTAAGTCAGTTCAAATAGTGTGTCACATCAAGGTGGAAGACTAATAAAGACGGAACGCAATCTCGCATACCAGAGAAAGTGATGTGGCACTTCCCTTTAATTCCCAGGATTCAAAAACTTTTTATGTCAGAACAAATGGAAAAGAATATGAGATGGCATGAAGATGAAAGAAATAAAGATAATGATGAAATAGTGTATCCTGCAGACGGGTTGGCTTGGAAGAAATTTGATAGGTTACATCCTGATTTTGCAGTTGACCCACGAAATGTTAGATTGGGATTATCCTGTGATGGTTTCAACCCATTTCTCCAAATGCATGCTGCACACGGTACTTGGCCTGTTTTCATTCACATTTATAACTTTCCTTCATGGATGTGTATGAAGAAGCTGTTTACTATCATGAGTATATTGATATCTGGACCCAGTGATCCTAGAAATGATATTGATATATACTTGCAGCCATTAATAGAGGAGTTAAAGGAGCTTTGGATTGTTGGTGCACAGGCATACGATGCATTCAGGAAGGAGTACTTTATGTTTCGTGCAGCTTTATTATGGACGATAAATGATTTCCCTACCTATGGAATGATGTCTGGTTGGAGTAATAAAGGGAAATTATCTTGCCCTATTTGTATGAAATATACACGTTTCCTAAGATTAAAGTTTCGACGAACTTTCAGCTTCATATGGCATCAACGATTTCTACCGATGGATCATCCATATAGGAAAAATCGAAGACAGTTTGATAATGCCATTGAGACAGATGAGACACATCAACGAATGTCAGGGAATGATATTGTTAAAGAACTTGATTATTTGAATTATGCTCTTGGCAAAAGTCAATCAAATATCAGAAAGCGAAAACATGTTAATTCGAATTCCAATAACAATTGGAGAAAGAAAAGCATATTCTTTGAGTTTCTGTATTGGTCATCGAATTTATTGTGTCATTGTTTGGATGTAATACATATCGAGAAAAACATTTGTGAGATGTTACTTGCTACTATTTTAAATGTTAAAGGCAAAACAAAAGACGATTTGTGGTCTCGTCGTGATTTAATGGATTGGGGTATAAGAGTAAAACTTCATCCTGAGTTAATTGGTCAAAATAAGTGGAAAGTCCTTATTTCCTGTTATTCGATGACAAATGTGGAGAAGAAACAATTTCTTCAGGTCTTGGAAATTTTTAAGGTTCTAGATAGTTATTCAAGTAATATTTCGAAAAGGGTGAATACAGAAGATGTGAAACTAACATCTCTTAAAACCCATGATTACCATGTCTTGTTACATGAGTTGATTCCTATTTCCATTCGACATTTACTTTCACATAATGTTAGAGTTGTTGTGATTAAGTTATGTAATTTTTATCGAGACCTTTGTGCCAAAAGACTGAGCAGAAGTGTTGTTCAGAAATTGCAGAGAGATGCACCGATTATTCTTTGTGACTTGGAGAAAATTTTCCCACCGTCATTTTTTACATGTATGTTACATCTGACTGTGCATTGAAATCTTATGTGAGAAATAAATATCACCCCGAAGGCTCTATTGTGAAATGTTATTTAGCACAAGAATGCATGGATTTCTGTTCATCGTACTTGGATAACGTCACCACGAGGTCTAATCGACTTATGAGAACTGAAGATGAGCAATATGATCCCATTGAGCCTGCATTTCCTTCACTGCCCCAAACAGGGGGGATATCTGGATCATACTCGTTGTATACTTTAAGAAAGGAAGAGTGGGAAATGGCTCATCGTACAGTATTATTCAACTGTGGTGTGATTGATGATTATATCAAGTAAACTAATAGATATGCATTTTTTCATTATGTTATTTCTTCATATCTTCTGACATTTTTAAGCTTTCATATTTGTAGAGAACATTTAGAAATTATAAAAAAAAGACATTGCTCTCTATCTATTAAGAGGAAGGAACTGCTGCACAGCAAAGAATTTGATGCTTGGTTAAAGTCAAAGGTAATAAATTTTTTTTCTTCTTATAACATAATCACATGTCTCTGTTTAATATTCAATGTTGGTATCTTTTAGGTTTTAACTCTACCAATGAATGAAGTATCAGATGAAGTAAGAGCGTTATCATTTGGTCCAAACGACGTGGTACGTGATTGTAAAGAAATGGTTGTCAATGGATTTAAATTTTTTATAAATAGTTGTGCAAAAAAAATGGCAACACAGCATGATGGTGTGACGATAAGCGCCACAACAGATTGTTATGCGAGTGCATCAGATAGACAACCTCGATCAGAAAATATATCATATTATGGTGTTGTTGAAAGAATCATTTTATTAGATTACTATGCACATGGTCGCGTCGCAATGATGAAATGTAAGTGGTTTGATTCAATGACACGACAAGGAATGCATATTGATAACTGTGGATTTAGAGTGATTGATATGAATCGTCATCTTCACACCGATGAACCTTATATTCTTGCGTCACAGGCTAGATAGGTGTTTTATGTAACTGACCCGTTACAACAACAATTTGGTGTTATTGTTGATGTCATTCCCAGACATATTTTTGACGAAGACATGGATGACAATGATGTTGTGGATTAACCTGTCGGTATTTATTCGAATATTTCATTTGATGACACAGATGACTCAATTGCTAGAACAGATTGTGAACCAAAAATTGTCACAGGCCACACAGAACGTTGATACATTTGTAAGTATTTACCTGACATTATTGTAATATTGTATGTGTTTTTTTAAACTTCCATACATGATATCAAATTAACTAGTATATTTTATCAATATAAATATCACATTGAAAATGTATCTCATTGTTTTATGATACAATTGTATTATTTAACATTTTGAATTATTTCTATTTATTTGAGAATATTATTTTAAATTTCCAGGTCAAAATGTCTGAATATGATGATATTAGAAGAAATAGAAGAATACGAAGAAATGAAAAACATATGTCTCATCTGGCCAACACTGTAAGTGCAATTTATGTTTGACTATTATGGTTTTTCATATTATTTATCTTGTTATCGTTCGTTTAATTTTATCATCTATGTTATTTTAGGCTACTTCATCGAGGAGACGGTTGAATTATACTACCGAGGCTGATAGTATGGTGGGGGTATTGATTCTACAGTTCAGCCTACTACTATGCCGCTTGAGTCACCAGAAGGTCATCCTCCCATTATGTCACCTCCATATTATCCATACCCACATTATCCATATCCCTTTCTGCCCGCACCCACATCGGATGGTAGTTCTCAGACTCTCATCCCTCCTTATTTTCCATTCCCACCATCCATTGTACAGGGCACTACGCCCTCATATATCCCACCGCCATATCCATATCCATATCCACCCTCATCTGTACAGGGTTATCCATATACTGTACAGAGTACTCCTACTGTAGATATCCCACCTACCACAGAGGCTACTCCCCCTCTAGATGTTGCACTTCAGGGGTCAACAAATCCCCCATCTACTAGTATGTGTTTAAACATTACTGTTAGTGATTAATGATAAATTCATATATATTATTATCCTTTTTTACCTTTTTCATGATTAGCTCCAATCTCCACTAGACGATGAGGCCGCACAAAAATGCGAGAGGTTTGGAATCGACACACGCAAATCGTGGTTGAATACAATGAGGACAAAACTATAATTAAAAAAAATGGTACAAAATGTAAAAGCTTTATGGGAACACTTGCTAGACATAGCAATATCATTCCGGTTCAACCAATAAGTTGGAGGGAAGTTGGAGAACAAATAAAGGACAGTGTCTGGGAAGAGATTTGGGTAAGTAATGTTAATCACCTTTTATATATATTAATTTATAATATTTTCTTATAAAATATTTTTTCCATTGTAGCTCTGATATAATTTTCCTGATGGACAAAATGTCAAGGTTGCAAGGTTAATGGATTTAGGTGAAATGTGGCGAGCGTACAAGTATGACTTATATCTTGGTTGGAAAAAGAGAGTTGGCACGGAGCTTGAAGAAGTACCAGTGATTCATGATTGCCCAATATCACAATACAAAGAGATGATCGGCTATTGGAAGAGTCAAGAGTTTAAGGTATTTGTTAAATTTATATATATATTCATTTATTTATTTGAAAATGAGTTTTATTTATGTTAATGAAATTATATAATTATTTGTTTATAGGAGAAATCAGACAGAAATAAAAGAAATAAGAGTGGAATGAAACATGTTTATACTTGTGGACACACTTCACTCTCAGATCTTAAGCAAACACCGGTAATTTAATATTTAAAATATTTAGCTTCGTTTAGTATAATTTTTTTAACTTCCAATTTTGATTTATTTCTTTGTTTTTTCCAGAAAAAATAAAGAAATATCGAGGGCCGCGTTCCTCGCTCTACTTTGTTTTGTATAAGTAGAAAAAAGAAAGATGGTATTGTGCCAAATACTGACACCGAGAAGGCGATTGTAAGTATATTTCAATTTCTTTTATTTTGACTGAATTTAATTCCTTATATTATTTTATCATTTTAATTTATGTTATATATAAATTGACAGAATGCTTTGGAGACATTGGCAGAAAAAGATCCTGACAATTTGGGCCCGAACAATCATCTACATCAGGTATTAGGAGATGAGTATCAGGGCAGAGTGCGTTGTCGACCTGGGAAGAAGATTGTACCATCTCGATACTGGTCTACTGACAACGTTTTTTCGAGTACCGGTTCTTATTTGGTCATAGTGTAACAGATGAATTCCGCAATCAAAGAAGCAACTCAAAAAGCCGAAAAGGCGATATTTGAAAATATGAAGAAAGTTATGTCTGTCATTTCTTCTACACTTTCACCAGAAGCAGCTACAGCGGTTGACGCATGTTTGATGTCGATGAGTTCTGCTGGTGGAGCCGAAGCTGTAGCTATAGCCGGAGATGTAGCCGGAGCCGGAGTTGGAGCTGGAGCTGTAGCCAGAGCCGGTCCCAGTGTCGATGTCGGTACCGATGCTGATGTCGATGATGATGTTGGTGGCATGAGAGGTGCTGATGGTGTTTCTGTAGGAGGCATGGATGAGGGTTATCATGAATCAGATGATACTGATATTGAGACTCACTATTGATGTGAATTGTATTTTTGGATTGTTAATATGTGTAATTTTATTATGCAATGAGGTTTTATTATTTTAATACTGAATTGTATTGCGGTGTTTCTAACTGTTTCTACATATTGTTTATGCAGTAGTTAAGTTTTATTATTATTATATTGAATTGTATCCTCCTCTGACGCGACCATCGTACCTCCTCGATGACGCTGCTATGAGGCAGCCCCTCTATCTCCTCTGGCACACCTCCGACGGTATGTAGTCCAATTTTCCATTTTTTGCTTGAGGCGGCCCCTCTATTAGTTTCACTGGTCATATTGTGAGTTTGATTACTTGTATTGGTGTGCAGGATAGGGATGGCAGCTCGCAGGTTAGAGATTCATTCAACTGTTATTGTTATTGTTATTGTCATTCTTTCTCACCAAGATGTTCTCCAGTCTAGTAAGAGATTCCGGTTGATTCTTGTTTTGAACTGTAAAGTGCTATTATACTGGATGATTGAGCTCCAGATTAAAATATATAAACATGGCAGGCTCTTGGTTGAAATGTGGATACCTGAATCTAGTTCCCCACGAACCGATGAATTGTGTTTTATTTTCCCCTTTATCTTGTTAGGTGAAACAAACCAGAACATCATACTGATATTATACCTCTTATTGTATAATCTTCAGGTAGAAATTTCAACAGGGGAAGTAGACTGCGTTGGTTTGGCACCGCTGCTGCTTTGGAGGAGACAATCATTCCATCGGTCGACATTAAGTATACCAAACTTCTGATCAATGGGCAGTTCGTAGATGCGACTTCGGGTAATCCTGTGTACTTAACCAGACACCATTGATTTCAACTGGTTTTCTCGCCATTACTGTAGCAACAGAAGAATCACTTCGCCCACATGTTATTTGATACATTTTCTCTTATTCACAAAACAACACCCGTTCTAAAAATTGGTTTCAGGAAAAACATTCCCTGCTCTGGATCCCAGGACCGAAGATGTCATTTCTCATGTAGCTGAAGGTGATTCAGAAGATATCAACCATGCAGTTGTTGCTGCTCTCAAGGCATTTGACGAGGGTCCATGGCCCAGAATGTCCCCTTACGTACTAATTCTATCAATCCATGCTTTTGTTTTTTGATTTTCCTGTTCCATGCTGGTTATTTCTGATCTGTTTTTCTTTTTTTCCTTCGTGTAATTCCAGGAAAGATCTAGGATATTGCTGAGATTTGCTGATTTGGTCGAGAAACACTCTGATGAGCTGGCTGCACTTGAGACATGGAATAATGGAAAGCCATTGGAGCAGGCTGCAAAGTCCGAGTTACCATCAGTGACACGTTTATTTTGTTATTATGTTGGTGAGAACTTTCTAGACTAGATTGAAGTTCTCATGCTTCTCTAATTCTGTTTTTGTTGGAATTCAACACACATCACACATGCATCATGGAAGAAAAAGGACAACCTGATTTACTTTGAATGTCCAATTGGAAAAAATGGTTTAAAACATTTTTTTGAAACACATTATTCTGTTTCTAAATGCATTAATGTGAATTATCCAGGCTGGGCGGATAAAATTCATGGTATGACAGTTCCTACTGATGGGTTGCACCATGTGCAAACATTGCACGAGCCTATAGGTGTCGCGGGACAGATTATTCCGTGGAATTTTCCTCTTGTTATGTTTGCTTGGAAAGTTGGGCCTGCCCTTGCCTGTGAGAATACTGTTGTTCTGAAGACTGCAGAGCAAACACCATTGACAGCACTTTATGTTGCAAAACTATTGCATGAGGTAGGCTTGCTGATGTGATCCAAATCAAATGTTACAGGGAAATATTTCCTGCACATATAATTTAGAATGTTCTCAGTTAAATACCCACAAGAAGAACCCTAAATAGGAAATGCTTATGTGGAACATAACAGTTGCCTTTTATCCAGTGTACAGTACATAATCTATAAGCTTATTGGCAGTTTAACAAGGCTTTCCTCAATTCCTCTAATTTCAAACAAATGAAATCTGGATTCAAATTTGTGTCTTTTGATGGTGAATTTTGTTGTAATTGTGGAGCTTGGTCAATCAGATAGGGGTTGGGCCAATTGCTAGAGGCCTATATTGAACACCGGTTCAATGCCTTCCGTGGTTCGACCTCCGCGAGGAGGTTGAAGGGGTTTGCAGGGGGCAGTGTGCCTTTGCTCGGGGGGTCTGGGGGCAGAAGGTACCCAACTCAAATTTTGAATCACTGTAACAAGTTTTACCACTATAGCAGAGTTGATCAGCTACAATGACAGTGAGTACCATAGCACTATAGACTACTCTGCGAATCTGGGTACTATATCAACACGGGGTATTGTAACAACGTGGGGTACTGTGGCAACATGTTTTGCTTACAGGATATACTCAAGCTAGAATTTCTATACTGCATTTTCGCCTCCTGAGATTGTGATTCTGGAAATAGTAAAATTGTTTCCGTCTCTTTTTGGATGTAAGGATCCTTCCTGAATTATGAAAATCTGTCTGTTTTCCTTTTATTTTCTTCCTGTTTTCTTTTTTTTCTTGGATTGTTCATCATCAGGGCTTCCACATTTGTAACAAATTTTAGTCCTTGGTTATCAGATTTGGACCATATTACTGTATCATACGTTGATATTCACATAATATGCTAATCAACCCGCCAAATCTTAAGAATCTGGTGGCATTTTTGGAAAAAAATTCCATGTCCCACCTCATAATCTGACTTTCTGCTGCAGCTTGCTTTCACTGGTTCAATGGACACTGGTAAGATCATACTTCAACTGTCTGCACAGAGCAATCTCAAGCCAGTTACGCTAGAACTCGGAGGAAAATCACCCTTCATTGTTTGTGAGGATGCTGATGTTGATCGGGCCGTGGAGTTGGCACACTTCGCTCTATTTTATAATCAGGTTTGTTTCCTAATATTTCAATCAAAATTATCATCTGGTTTTAGTTTGTCTTGCAAATGATGTGCTAATCTGCTACCTTCAGGGGCAGTGCTGCTGCGCTGGGTCTCGCACATTTGTGCATGAGCGTGTGTATGATGAATTCATAGAGAAAGCGAAGGCACGAGCATTAAGGCGTACAGTTGCAACTACTCTTGTAGTCAAAGACACCGCCATTCAGTACATATTTGATTCCTGTATAACTGTAATTATCCAAATCAAATTTTCCATCAAATTGCATAGGAGCTGAGATAAATCTATTTCTAATTGGTGAATTTGCTAATTAAATTCCTTCTCATCCCATATTTAACACAGGTCTGCAGACACCCAATATGGGATAGATGTTATGACAGCTATAGTGAAGATGCAAAGATCATTGGTGACTGAGATTATAACAGGTTTACATGGAGACATTCCCTCTAATTACCCCATAAACTGCACTTATTTGGCTGGACTACATGTACATTGTGCACTAATTTGTTAAACAGGTTGTAACTTTTTAACAAAATTTCTTTGATTGGTTTGTTTTAAAAATTACTATATCGATCCTTAAATAATCATCTTTTACATATGTACTAAAATAATTTTTAACTTCTTAACACTTTATTGTGGAATGTTGGAAAATCTTTCTTGATAATTGAGTTATTCATGTTGGCCCGCAGATACACTCTATAGAGGGAGGTTCGATAGAAACCTTTGGAGGGGTATTCATTAAAAATATGAATGATGAATTTTGTATAAGTACGGTCCACTGAAAGGTATAAAAATTGGTTCTTTATTTAATATACATCATAGTGTTGGGTTTCATGCATGGTGTTCTTAGAATTTTGGGATTCTAATTGTTTCCTATAAGATAAATAAGGGTATTTTGATCATTTCAACCCCCTTAGCAGTATTAGACCTATGTTGTGTGCGTGGTTCACAAGATCATGTTCTAAAATGAAGAAATTGTAGGAATCTTTCATGATGTTGAAAAATAGAGCACCATGTTTTATAAGAGATATGGTGCATATTGTTAAATATGACTAGAAGATGCAGTAGTTGGTATTATGACATAATAATTGGTGCTTAATGATTATTACATGGTCTAACCACATAACACATAAGATTAACCTAATGTTAATGTCACACAAGTCATGTGCACTGAAGATAATTACACATAGTGACTTTTCATAAGCCGAAATTTCTATCTCACCTTATACAGGCCCACACATAGATAATTATAGGTAGTGTCTAAAATAATTTGTAATTTTTTTTAACACTTTATTGCAATAGTTTGTACCACACATTTATGTTTTCAATATATTCAGTATAATCAATATTCAATGCAGGGTTTTGATCCTGCTTACAAGGTGAAATGATGGAGTAACACTCGATTTTGGAGAAATACAACGTCATGGAAGACTGGAGCAATGGTATATTTTCAAGCAGTGAGTCATTTTATTTTTTTCAGTTAATAGTTTCTTTTACTTGTATTAAATATGATATGTTTCCATGTATATATATATATATAAATGCATACACAGGTGAGTGTAGACTGGTATATGCATATAAGCATATGTGCAAGGATCCCCTTGCACGTGCTCATGGCCATGCGGGTGTGTGCATAGGGGCTAGGTGTCCTTGCATGTGTGTGAAGGTGCGTATACCCAGTGGGGGAGCAGCAACTTTTAGTTAGAAAGCTCCAAGAGCCGAAGTGGACGGTTTGGTTCCACATTGAGGTAGGATCCCTCTTCCAGCCTCTTTAATTCAAGAATGCTTTAAATTGAATTTAGCTTCTTTCTTAATTCTGCTTAATTATATTGAATTGCATATTTTGAATAAGTGTTCTTTAATATAATTGTTTCATTTGATAAATAAATCCATGTTTTTATAATAAAACCCCTCCAACGGAGGTGCGTTATCTGCGAAAACTCACAGTGATAGTTATGTTGATCTAGTTGCTTAAATTATTGCATTTGATTTGAGCTGAATGAGTTTTAGAGTAAATGTTAAATATAATTAAATGAATTGTGTGATAAAGCAATGTCATGATTTTATAATAAAACCCCTCCAATGGAGGTGCGCTGTTTTCTAAACCAAAGAGTAGTGATAGTTATTTGTATCATGTTTAGATTTGGTTTGAGTCTTTCATATGCCTCTTGTTGGTGTTTGTTTTGCGGCTAGTTAGTTTTTGTTTTCTTTGAATAATATAAATTGGCTTATCATACTCGTTTAACTCAAATGACATTGTCTGAGTAGGCATATGCCTTGACCATGACACTGTCCTTTTCACGCTTTGAATATTATAAATAAAATTTCCACGTTTAGGCAAAGTGAATGAATTTGTAAATGGTTTGTGTAGGGTGTATGATTCTTTTTCGTCGTTTTGTTTCCCTTAAGACGTTGCGTCATTGTGCCGCTCGCTACAACCTTCTCTGGCGATCCCTTGTTATAGCATATTAAATAGTTGATCTGTTCTATCATTTATCGGCAGGGCGACGGTCAAAATGTTGCCCCGCCTCCTCCCGCTCCCTTCGCTCCTGGCCGGAAGATGCTGCCTCGTGGATGTCGTTGGACCGGGCCAACACGCCGCGGTCACGCCGCGGTCACGCCGCGGTCACGCCGTGATTTGGCCCTGCTCCAGGACGACATCCTGCGGCGGTTCGCAGTGATAGTATTCCATGAGTCTTGTGATCAATGTTGAGACTAACTAATCACAATTTTTGCTGGCGGGGCGATGACCGGAATGTTGTCCCGCCTCCTCCCACTCCCTTCGCTCCTGGCCGAAAGAAGCTGCCTCGCGGATGTCGCTGGACCGGGCCAACACGTCGTGGTCACGCCGCGGTCACGCCGCAGTCACGCCGCGGTAATTCCGTGATTTGGCCCTGCTCCAGGATGACACCATGCGGCGGTTCGCAGTGATAGTATTCCATGAGTCTTGTGATTAATGTTGAGACTGAAAAATCACAATTTCTGTCGGTGGGGTGACGGCCGGAATGTTGCCCCGCCTCCTCCCGCTCCCTTTGCTCCTGGCCGGATGATGTTGCCCCGCGGATGTCGTTGGATTGGGCCAACACGTCGCGGTCACGCCGCGGTCACGTCGCGGTCACGCCGCGGTCACGCCACGGTCACGCCGGGGCCACGCTGTGATTTGGCCCTGCTCCAGAACGACAACCCGTGATAGTTCGCAGTGATAGTATTCCATGAGTCTTGTGATCAATGTTAAGACTGACTAATCACAATTTTTGCCGGCAGGGCGATGGCCAGAATGTTGCTCCGCCTCCTCCCGCTCCTTTCGCTCTTGGCTGAAAGATGTTGCCACGTGGATGTCGCTGGACTGGGCCAACACACCGCGGTCACGCCGCAGTCACGCCGTGATTTGTCCCTGCTCCAGCCACATCCAGTCCACACCAGCCCCCTTCCACCTTCATTTCAGCCCGCTACCACCAGCCTTCCAGCCCGCAACAGCCCCCCCCCGCCACCTTTGAAGCAGCCCGCACCATCCCCCCAGCACCTGCAACCAGCCCCCTTCCACCTGCATTCCGACCCGCACCAGCCCCCGGCCACCTGCAATCGAGCCCGCACCTGCCACCACACCAGCCACCACACCCCAGCCTCCTGCAAAACACTCATGTCAGCCCTCTGCCACCTGCAAAACAGCCCCAACCACCGGTTCCAGCCTCACCAGCCCCCGACCTCCTACATCCCAGCCCGCACCACCTACATCCCAGCCCGCACCACCTACATCCCAGCTCGCACCAGTTCCAGCCCGTACCAGCCCCCTTCCACCTTCATTCAGTGTTAGAGAACCAAGCATTTTTAAACCTAAAAGGGAGAGGGAGTTTCACAATTTTGTTGGACACATTAAACAAAATATGATGATGATCAAAGTGGAGATTGTGGAGGGTGGTGTTGGAGATGTTGTCTAGAAGATATTCTGATCTTTTTAGTGGTGTTTTGGATCTTGGTCTTTTCCTAATTTATTTTAGAAGAAGTTGGGGAACTGTTTTAATTTCCTACCTTATTATTACCCTTGGAGGAATCAATGCAGGGGTTATTCACAAGTAAGTCCATAGAGACCTTACTAATACAGGCAGTATGGTCAACATCTTGATGAGTAATCAGGTTCTCAGATTTAGTAGGCGTATTAATGTTATCTGAAGTCTAAGAAATACCAATAGTATGATTGACAAAAAGGGGAGGAGATGTACCTGAAATATTTGTATCAAGGTTGTCATGTGAAGTACCTGAATGTTTTTCCAGCTTTTTTCTAGAACCTGGGGGAATCTGTGGTGTGTCCACCAGGTTCGGTTGCTCTTGATAAGATGAAAATATACACCTCTGATTCTTGACCAATTCAATAGGCAGATTTGGGTTGGCATCTTTCTAATCTTTCAAACCCGAGGCAACCAAATTTTGATTTGGGTAACTGTCCAGAGCAGTCTTTGAAACACCCAGAACTTCAGGTGTCATGGCCATCTCCTTGGGAGATGCACTGTCCTAACCAAGTGGGGGTTAAGGGGTTTGTTCAGAGCTAAAGGTATTCTCCACATAAGTGTCACTACTCAAGTGTAAACCCCCAAGAGGGTTGCATTTGTTCTACTTAGAATCATTATTCAAAATCGGCTTGGTCTGGTCATCTTGTCTGTCAAGTAGTGTGCCAACCTGTTTTGATTCACAGCCCAAAGAAGAATAAGGGTATGAAGATTGACCATTGTCAATCTTTATACCATTAAAAAGATCATTATAAATGTGATGTGCTTTATTACCTTTAGAGGGGTCCAAAAGAGTATCCCCTGTAGCTAAAACTGCCAAGGTAGGGTTTGTCGTAATATGCAGGTCTCCAAGCAGTGATGATCCTGTATGATCACATGCATTCAAAGCCGATTTAATATCCCTATCCAGACCCAGAGGTGGGTTTGAGTGGCCTTGCATGCTGGGTGAATTGGTAAACATGATCTAAGAAAAGAGTAAGCATAAAGAAATCCAAGAGAACAGCTGAAACGCACAGCCGATTGTCGTCTATCGACCGGTCAAAGTTTCAGTGCTCTGCTAATGTGTATAGCAGCACTCGGGTCGAATCATCGGCGATGATACTTTGTAATAGTCATTGGTTTTTAGTTGATTGTATTTTGATTAGGGGGGTTTGTTTGCGGAGCTTAATTGAAATTATTGATTGACTATAATTGATTTAACAAATTGATAAAGATTGGGGTGAGTTCATTATTAGGTAGTTAAACTTGTGATATCCTTGAGTTTTGCTTTATATTGCATTTAAATTAACACCCACCTCACAAGTTGACGTCGATTAGAATTCCTAAGTGTTAAAGCTTTAATCCAGGCCTTAACTTAACTAGGATTCTAAGCTCAATCTTTACATGTTTATGGTAGTGTATTTGTGGTTCCAATAATCCTTGGAAACCACATGCTAAACAAAATATGCCATTAATCCATGACATATTAAGTCCAACATACACAATGTTAATTTAAAGAATATTCATCGAGCAAAATCTCTCAATCACTTAACATACCTAAATTATAACTCACCCCAATGAGATATTTACTCAGCCATTTGAGTTTTTAATAATCTGGTTATAATGATTATGATTATAAATTAAGAATAGAAGAAAAAGAAAGGGATAAGAAATGAGTGGTACGTCGACACACACACACGAACAATGATGATAATTAAAAACAAACTTTCGATTGAATGAGGAAGCAAAAGAAGGGAAGGAGATTCAACTGTATATGAACTATTTTAATAACATTAATATTAATCTACATAAGGTGGATGAGAATAAGAGAAATTAAAGAAGAAACTTGCATTAAAACCGAATTACAAACAAAAAGACTTAAAAGATTACAAAAACACGAAAGTAAGCGAAAACAAAGAGAAAAGGAAAGGTCTCTCAAGTGAAAACTTGAGTATGGCAGGTCCTCCAAGCCTTTGGAAAGGATTTGGTCGTGCCAATATAATCTCATCTCTTCTGAAATGCCAACCCCTCTCAAGGAGAGAAGGGGAGAGTATTTATAGCCCAAGGAGTGGACTGTTTGCATTCCCAATATGTACCTCCACTTGCATCACCAATTTGGCTATTCAGACAGCCGAATCTCCAAATATCTCCTTCTTCAAAGTTGTAGATAATAAAGTTGGCCGACTATTGTCAAAATTTGGAGGCATTTGGACAAGTGGTTCCAAAGTTATGGTGGTTTTATTAAACAAAGGTAAACTGTCCATTTCTATCCATGCTTTTTCGATGGCCAAAATGTGAATGGATTTTGGAACAGGAAGATGCCTTCAAATCCGAATAACTTATTCAAAAAAGTCGGCCGCCTATATCTCCTCTTTCACACTGAAAAATCTCATCTCGATTTGATGATTACATCATTAGATATGTCATGAATACTATAATGATTTTATTTCTCGGTCAGAATGGTGGGCTGGACTTCAAAGCTTCATTTGGGCCCCTTGTACTTGGATTTGGGCCTTGAAATTTTTATCCAAGATGACATGTAATGTCCTCCGAATTATGGTGGAGAGTTAATGTTTTTAGACTTCTGTATTAAGCCCAGTAAATCAATCTTCAAGGCTGGTCCAGTTTGTTCACAGATTCTTTGGTCATATTTGTGAGGACCATATGACCCTTCAAATGGCAGAATTGGCTTATGATACCTTCTAATGAAATGTTTTATATTGAAAGGAGAATCCTACAAAACAAGAACCACACAATTTGGATCATTATAGTGATAGTTATTATTAAAACATTAAACTGACTCAATTGGACTACTTCTAAAAATGCTCAAAAATTATACTTAATATTAAAACATTAATATTTCACACAAATTATGCACATTTCATATAAAATCGGTAAAGGGGGAATATAATAAGTCATGAAAATATTAATAACATCAACTCTCCCACACTTAGTTTTGTGCATGCCCTCATGTGCAACAAATATAAAAACATGACAAAAATCATTTTTACTCACCAACAGATATTAAAATTTTGTTTTCTCCAATCAGGGGAGGTTTAGACTATTTCATTCATCCATTTTGAATTCCACCACAAGTTGTTACAGAAACAATGTTTCAAAACTAATTCATTTTTTTCATGCTCAAATTTAGAAATGGAAAATGTGGACACTCAAAACTCACACCTCTCAAGATGATATAATTCATTTGTGGAGGTTCACTCTTTCACCAACCAAAAGTGAAAATCTTAGAGTTTGAAAAGAGCTCTCAGATTCCAATCTCTATCCAAAGTGAACAAGAATCAAGATGTATTTTTAAGGGGTTTTTCTGTGGCTATGGGACGGTAGGAATATAATGTCCAAGAGAGAGAAGAAGGGGGTTAAAATACCAACATAGAAAAAGCAATGCACATTTTTTTGAAATAAAACATGGAAGGAAATGAAAACACATATTTACAAGGGAATGATTGTGTGAAGAAAGACACAATAGAGGAAGAAAATATGAAGGGGATGAGAATATTAAATATTTACAAACCACAAAACTTCTCCCAATAATATAAGAATATAATGCAAGTGTTCTCTTTTTTTCTTTTCCTTTTTTTTCTTTGTTTTTTCGAAAGTTGACCTTGAAACAGATCTCACACTCATATCTCAACCCATGTTTGATATCCTCATGACACTAATTGTAATAGTTATAACAAGATCAAAGGTTGAGGAAGAGTGATTTTTGACCTACCCAAGACACAACCCATTTTTTCATTTTTTTTTTTTTTTTGATTTTTTTTTCATCATTTTTGAAAAAAAAAATTGAACACTTGTCAATAACATTTACAAAATTACATAAATGGAAGTACATTACATTCCCCAAAACACACTGAATGACAACCTCTCCCCCACACTAAAATGGATGTTTGCCCTCAAGCATATGATAATACACCGGAAAGTAAGGAAATGATACCCAAAAATGAAATCAATTCCTCCCCCCACACTTAAATTTCAAAAACTTATGCAATGAAAACCCATGTTGATATTGGGTGGGATAAGGTATTGGGCTTATAATGTGGCTATCAAAGAAAAGGTTTTCATAGCCTTGAAGGGGCTTTCAAAAGGATGATTAATATAAGAGAAATGGGAGGCTATTTGGCTATTGTGATTCTCATGTGGTTCAGAAAATGCCTCTATCATATTAATACACACTAAGGTAGGAAATTCAGCTCGAAGGTCCACAAACTCAAGACTCACAAATGGGGGTGAAAACACACATTTTGAAAAGATGGTCATAGGTGGCTTTGGCATGAAAGCAAATGTTTGTTCTCACAGTTGGGGAAAATCATTTTCCAAATCAAAAATTGAGCATTAAAAATGTGTTGGTTTTGACACAAAATTTTTTATCCAAATTCATAATGAAAATACAAAATTTTTGAGATGAAAACATGTCTATTAACTCCCCAAAATGGTTGTACAAAATTTCAAAACTCGATGGTGAGTAAGCATGACTTATAATTTTTTTGTATTTTTTAAGTGATTGTTTTTTTGTTTTTTGTTTTTTAGGTTTTTAGGTTTTTATTTTTGTAAAGATACACCCACACAAAAGAGAAAGTGAAAAATAAAGGTTTTGATAAAGAAAATGGTAAAAAAATGAAAGAGAGAGGAAGAAGAAGAAAGAGGTAGAGAGAGGAAGAGATAGAGAGAGTTAAAGGGAAAGAGGTGCCCCTGGTTTGGATTTGGCGGGTCGCCTTCTCCATCTAGTGGTAGGTTGGCTAGAGAATTTGGGGATCCAGTGGAAGTCGATGTTGATCCAGGATTGTACATCCTCTCATGGTGATGCTTTAATCGATGTCCATTAACCGTGAATGTCCTTTTGGAAGAGGGGTCTTGGACTTGCACTGCACCAAATGGGTAAACGTTAGTAATAACAAAATGACCTTCCCAATGAGAATTAAGCTTACCTGGGTGAAGCCGAAATCGAGAATTGAAGAGCATTACCTTTTCACCTTCATGAAATACCTTTCTCAGGATGTGTTTATCATGGAGTGCCTTGGATTTTTCTTTGTAGAGATTAGAATTCTCATAATAATCAAGTCGAAGCTCCTCCAGTTCAGAAAATTGCAACAGTCTTTCTTCACCAGATTTTTCACAATCAAAATTACAGGTTTTCACAGCCCAAAAAGACTTATGTTGGATTTCAACTGGTAGATGACATGCTTTAAAAAAACTAGCCTAAAAGGAGACATCCCAATGGGTGTTTTATAGGCAGTTCGATAAGCCCAAAGTGCTTCACCAAGTCTTTCAGGCCAGTCTTTTCTGGTGGGTTTTACAATTCTCTCAAGCACTCTTTTCACTTCCCTATTAGAAAGTTCAGTCATTCCATTTATTTGGGGGAGATATGCAGTTGAAATTTTATGTACAACCCCATTCTTTTTCAAAAGTGATTTCATGGTTCTATTACAAAAATGGGTTCCAAAGTCACTGATCAAGGCACGAGGTGTGCCAAATCGGTGGAAGATGTGTCTTTAGGAACTCACTAACAGTATGTGAATCATCCTTTCTAGTGGGTTTAGCCTCGACCCACCTTGAAACATAATCGACCGCAAGAAGAATGTATGAGAATCCATTGGAAGGGGGAAATGGTCCCATGAAATCGATGCCCCAAACATCGAAGATTTCACAAAAGATTAAAGGCTTTTGGGGCATTTCATTTCTTTTGGAGATTGTGCCGAACTTTTGGAAAGTGGGACATGATTGACAGAACTCATGTGAGTCCTTGAAGAGTGAAGGCCAGAAGAATCCAGAGTCTAGGACCTTTTGGGAGGTCCTTTGTGGTCCAAAGTGGCCACCTCCGGGAAGTGAGTGACAGAATTCTAAGATGGAAGAATGCTCATTTTCTTCAACACATCTCCTAATTACCATGTCTGCCCCAGTTTTCCAAAGTTTATTTTCTTCCCAAAAATAGTATTTTGAATCACTTTTCAAATTCATTTTTTGTTCTTTTGAAAAAATTTCAGGAAAAACACCAGAAACCAAGTAATTTACAATTGGGGCATACCATGATATTTTTGGAGTGAGAGATGAAAGGTGCTCAGTGGGGAATCCAGGATCGATGATTTCAGATTGAGAAGAATTAGAAATTCTACTCAAGTGATCATCCACAGGGTTTTCTTTTCCTGGTCTATCTTTTATTTCAAGGTCAAATTCATGGAGCATTAGGATCCATCTTATTAGCCTCGGTTTGGAATCACTTTTCTTGAGTAAGAACTTTATAGCAGAATGGTCTGTGAAGATGATGATTTTGGCACCTAAGAGATAGGACCGGAATTTATCTAAGGCAAAAACCACTGCTAGAAGTTCCTTTTCAGTGACAGTGTAGTGATATTGAGTTTCATCTAATGTTTTTGAGGCATAATAGATGACATGAGGAATTCTTTCTCTTCTTTGACCAAGAACAGCCCCAATAGCTCTATCAGAAGCATCACACATCAACTCAAAGGGTAATGACCAATCTGGGGGTTGGATTATTGGGGCAGATGCTAGAGCAGTTTTGAGTTCAACAAAGGCTCTCTTGCAAACCTCATCGAAATGGAAAGTGACATCATTTTGGAGCAAATGAGTGAGTGGGAGGGAAGTTTTACTGAAGTTATGGATGAATCTCCGATAGAAACCAGCATGACCGAGAAATGAACGGATGTCTCGAACAGAGTTGGGTTCAGAAAGTGATTGGATCACATCAATTTTGGCAGGATCGACTTCAATGCCATCTTTTGAAACTATGTGCCCTAGAACAATCCCATTTGCAACCATGAAGTGACATTTTTCAAAATTTAACATAAGGTTACACTTGACGCACTTTTGAAGGACTAGAGAGAGTGAATGCAAACAAGATTCAAATGACTCACCATAAATGGTGAAGTCATCCATGAAGACTTCCATGTAGTGTTCAATGAATTCTGAAAAGATACTCATCATACACCTCTGGAATGTTGCAGGAGCATTGCAAAGTCCAAAAGGAATTCTTCTATATGCATATGTTCCAAAGGGGCATGTGAAAGTAGTCTTTTCTTGGTCCTGAGGTGAGATTGGGATTTGAAAATAGCCGGTGTATCCATCAAGAAAGCAATAGTGTGACTTTCTGGCCAATCTTTCTAGCATTTGATCAAGGAATGGAAGAGGGTAGTGATCTTTTCGGGTTTCAGCATTCAATTTCCTATAGTCGATGCACACACGCCATTTGTTCTTCACTCGAGTTGTGACTACCTCTCCATGTTCATTTGTGACAACAGTTATCCCACCCTTCTTAGGTACAACTTGAATTGGACCAACCCATTCACTATCAGAAATTGGGTAGATAATACCAGCTTGAAGAATCTTGGTGATCTCTTCCCTAACTACCTCAAGAATGAGTGGATTGAGTCTTCTTTGTGGTTGTCTAATTGGTTTGGATGATTCCTCAAGATGGATGTGATGCATGAAAAGGGCAGGGTTGATTCCTGGTATGTCATCTAGGGTCCACCCTAAGGCCTTTTTGTATTCCTCTAACACTTGAACAAGTTTGGACTCCTCAGTTTCGGTAAGTGAAGAAGAGATAATGATAGGATAAGAGTGATCATGGAAAAGGAATGCATATTTCAGGTGTTCAGGAAGAGGTTTCAGATCAGTGTCATCTTTTATTTGTGGGTTAGACATCTCAGGAATGGATGAAGGGAGTTTAGTTGCTTCAGATTCATTCTCCTTAATACTGTCCATGGTGGAGCAGTAGATATCAGAGTTGATGTGGGATTCAAGAGAGTTTTCAAGTTCTTCTAGATTGATGGAGTCTATGAATGAGAGGTCCACATCAACTTCACCATTTATGACTTGGTTAATCATGGTGCAGATTTCACAAGATCCTTTGTCATTAGAACATGAAGAACATGGTGGATTGGGGTTCGATTGACTCTTAGAAGTGTCCTCAAAAGCATGGATTGAGAATGCAGAGTGATCCTCAGATGGGTATCGCATGGCTTGGAAAATGTTGAACTTGACCAGTTGGTCACCGAATTCCATGGATAAGATGCCTGAATGGACATCAATCTTGGTTCTCGCAGTCATGAGGAATGGTCTTCCTAGAATTATGGGAGATCGAGAAGAATTCGTCTCACCTTCCATGTCAAGAACATAGAAATCAGCAGGGAAGATAAGATCATTGACTCGGACAAGGACATCCTCAATTATTCCCTCAGGACTGGCTGTGCTTCGATTGGCTAACTGAATGACAACACGTGTTGGATGTAAGGGACCTAGACCAAGGTTGGAGAAGATGGATTTGGGCATGACATTAATTGAGGCTCCTAGGTCTATGAGTGCATCATCAAAGTTGGAACTTCCAATTTGGCATGGGACTGTAAAGGTCCCTGGATCTTTGCACTTTATGGGAATAGACTGCTGGGTGGAAACATTTTCAAAGGTCCTAAGTTGCCTCTTGTGGGTGCACAATTCCTTAAGAAACTTGGCATACTTAGGAATTTTTTTATGGCATCTAAGCGGGGAATGTTGACTTCAACACGTCTAAACATGTCGAGCATTTCAGGATCGCGTTCAAAGGACTTGGTTTAGAAACAGCTTGAGGAAATGGAATTGGGTTCCTAAGTGGAATTTAAGGAGGTGAGGGAATGGTTTCAGGTTCCTTTTCAAGTTTCTTTTTCTTTTCATTTTCTAGGTCAACATTCAAAGAAGGGCTAGAGGACTTATCTTGAGGCATAGCAATGTGCTTTCCCGATCTAAGTGCAATTGCACTTACATTACACTTGGGGTTGGGTAATGGTTGAGCTGGGAGCTGGGAAGAATTTGATTGTTGTTGCTGGCTCAGGTGGGATGCAAGTTGACCTATTTGAGTTTCAATGTTTTTAAGGCTAGAACGGGTGAAGGAGGCAAGATCTTCCACTGCACTTTCCCATGGTTGCTTGGAAGAAGAGGCTTGTCCCTGGTTGGGATTGCCTTGATTTTGGTTCTTGGGAAATCGATTGTATTGGTTTTTGGAATTGGGAAGGCTCGCTAGGATAATGGAATCCAGGAGGAGGATTGTTCCTTTGAGGTTGGGGAACAAAAGGATAAGGTTGATGGAAGTTACCACCACCTTGACCATATTGGAATTGGTTTGGGTTTTGAGAAGGGAATTTAGGGGGATGAGATATGGGATTACCATACCTAAGGCCATGGTTATAGGAAGAAGAGAAGGCCTCAGAGTGAGGTTGGTTGAAGTTTCTAACAAACTGACCTGATAGTTGAGGGTTGGTGTTCCGCTGAGCATATGCTGCATTGAGCTCCATTGGTCCAGATGAATCGGATTGATCCTCTTGAAGTTGTGGACTTGTGTCAGTTGGATAAGATGGAGAGTTGCAGATTCCGCAGTTTTTGATAGGTCCAGGAAACATTGATTGTGGAGAAGAAGAGGTTGGGAATTTGGTGGCCACAGCTAGCTGTCGCACAAGACCTGTAAGTTCACTCATCCACTCGGTTATCTTGTTCGGCTCAATTGATTGATTATCTTGGGCTTGTTTAACTTGAGCATGTGATCGAGTATGTAATTGTTGTGTGTTTGCAGCCATGTTACTTATGAGATCTCTTGCTGCTGCAGGAGTTTTATCAACAAGAGCACCGCCACTTGCGGCATCTATGAGAGTTCTCTCCATAGCCAATAACCCCTCATAGAAGTATTGGATCAAGAGTTGGTCAGGGATTTGGTGATGTGGGCAGGTTGCCACAAGATTTTTGAACCTCTCCCAGTACTCATGGAGTGATTCACTTGGGAATTGACGGATACCACTTATTTCCTTTCGGATAGAAGCAGTACGAGAAGCAGGAAAAAATTTCTCTAAGAAGAGTCGCTTCATGTCATTCCATGTGGTTATGGAACCAGGAGGAAGGTAGTAGAGCCATGACTTAGCAGTGTCAGCTAGGGAGAAAGGGAAGACTCGGAGTTTGATTTGTTCTTCAGAAACCCCTTGAGGCTTCATGGTAGAGCACACTACTTGGAACTCTTTAAGGTGGAGATGTGGATCCTCACCGGCTAGCCCGTGAAAATGAGGGAGAAGATGAATCAAACCCGATTTGAGTTCGAAGTCAGCTTCTATGTTTGGATATTGAATACCAAGAGGTTGGTAATTCATATCAGGGGCAGCGAGTTCTTTAAGGGTTTGTTCCCTAGGATTGGTCATTTCAAATTCAACTGGTTGGATGAGGACTGGTTCTTGAATTATTTGAGTATCTCTGATGTTCCTCCTAAGTTGGCGAAGTGTTCGCTCAATTTCAGGGTCAAACAAATCCGACGGATTGTTTGGAAGACTACGGGGCATTCAGAGAGATTTTGGAAGAAATAGGAAGACGGGTTTTTCTTTGTATTTTTTTCAGTTTGTGATTTTTAAGAGGAAGACGGGTTTTTCTTTGTGTTTTTTTTCAATTTTTTTAATTTTTTTTTTGGATTTTTTTTACAATAACCAGAAACTAATTACTACATAAAGCACCATCCCCGGCAACGGCGCCATTTGAAACGCACGGCCGATTGTCGCCTATCGACCGGTCAAAGTTCTGGTGCTCTGCTAATGTGTATAGCAGCACTCGGGTCGAATCCTCAGCGATGATACTTTGTAATAGTCGTTTGTTTTTAGTTGATTGTATTTTGATTAGGGGGGTTTGTTTGCAGAGCTTAATTGAAATTATTGATTGACTATAACTGATTTAACAAATTGATAAATATTGGGGTCCTTGAGCTTTGCTTTATATTGCATTTAAATTAACACTCACCTCACAAGTTGACGTCGATTAGAATTCCTAAGTGTTAAAGCTTTAATCCAAGCCTTAACTTAACTAGGATTCTAATCTCAATCTTTACATGTTTATGGTAGTGTATTTGTGGTTCCAATAATCCATGGAAACCACATGCTAAACAAAATATGTCATTAATCCATGACATATTAAGTCCAACAAACACAATGTTAATTTAAAGAATATTCATCGAGCAAAATCTCTCAATCACTTAACATACCTAAATTATAACTCACCCCAATGAGATATTTACTCATCCATTTGAGTTTTTAATATTCTAGTTATAATTATTATGATTATAAATTAAGAATAGAAGAAAAAGAAAGGGATAAGAAATGAGTGGTACGTCGACACACACACACGAACAATGATGATAATTAAAAACAAACTTTTGATTGAATGAGGAAGCAAAAGAAGGGAAGGGGATACAACTGTATATGAACTATTTTAATAACATTAATATTAATCTACAGAAGGTGGATGAGAATAAGAGAAATTAAAGAAGAAACTTGCATTAAAACCGAATTACAAACAAAGAGACTTACAAGATTACAAAAATGAAGAACACGAAAGTAAGCGAAAACAAAGAGAGAAGGAAAGGTCTCTCAAGTGAAAACTTGAGTATGGCAGGTCCTCCTAAGCCTTTAGAAAATATTTGGTCGTGGCAATATAATCTCCTCCCTTCTGAAATGCCAACCCCTCTCAAGGAGAGAAGGGGAGAGTATTTATAGCCCAAGGAGTGGACTGTTTGCATTCCCAATATGTCTCTCCACTTGCATCGCCAATTTGGCTATTCAGACAGCTGAATCTCAAAATATCCCCTTCTTCAAAGTTGTAGATAATAAAGTTGGCCGACTACTGTCAAAATTTGGAGGCATTTGGACAAGTGGTGCCAAAGTTATGGCGGTTTTATTAAACAAAGGTAAACTGTCCATTTCTATCCATGCTTTTTCGATGGCCAAAATGTGAATGGATTTTGGAATAGGAAGATGCCTTCAAATCCGAATGACTTATTCAACAAAGTCGGCCGCCTATATCTCCTCTTTCACACTGAAAAATCTCAGCTCGATTTGATGCTTACATCATGAGATATGTCATGAATACTATACTGATTTTATTTCTTGACCATAATGGTGGGCTGGACTTCAAAGCTTCATTTGGGCCCCTTGTACTTGGATTTGGGCCTTGAAATTTTTATCCAAGATGACATGTAGTGTCCCCCGAATTATGGTGGAGAGTTAATGTTTTTGGACTTCTGGATTGAGCCCAGTAAATCAATCTTCAAGGCTGGTCCAGTTTGTTCACAGATTCTTTGGTCTTGTTTATGAGGACCATATCACCCTTCAAATGGCAGAATTGGCTCATGGTACCTTCTAATGAATTGTTGTATATTGAAAGTAGAATCCTACAAAACAAGAACCACACAATTTGGATCAGTATAGTGATAGTTATTATTAAAACATTAAACTTACTTAATTGGACTACTTCTAAAAATGCTCAAAAATTATACTTAATATTAAAACATTAATATTTCACACAAATTATGCACATTTCATATAAAATCAGTAAAGGGGGAATATAATAAGTCATGAAAATATTAATAACATCAACAGCCTAAAGCCACCGAGAAAACCAGTAAACTCATCATCTCCATCACCACTAAACCCCAACCTCCCAGCTTTCAATCAACAGCCAACCCCTAGTGGAACTGGAAATAGTAGTAGCCCGCTTGACACCAGAAGCACTCCCCACCAAGCAGCAACCTACTATAATCCAATAACACTATCCAATAGCACATGTACTAGAGAAAAACCCCAATAACAATCAGAGTTTTAGCAGTAACCCACTCAACAGTAATAGCACCAACACCTATAAGCAAACAGCAATGTCCAGCCACTAGGAATGTACTCAAATTTACATCCCAAGCCACCAGCACCAACCCATGCCACTCCTGCAACACACCCCATCAAAGATGCATCCTGCACCACACAAAAAAACCAACCAACAACCCATTTACCAACTCACAGTCAACAATAGCACCCAATCTCTGTTAACAAACCAGTCCACGGAAACATAACCTCCAGCACCTCTAAGCCAACACCAGCCATAACTTTAGCCTCTACACCCATCCATCACCAAACATCCATCTTGATGTTCCTATCTAGAAGCTCACAGAACTACTCAACAACATCTCCCAGTATCTGTAGCACCAAAAATAATCACCCAATATTTTGGAAATCTCCCAATAGCCACACCACCTCCTAAAAACCGCGACATCACCCAAAACCCACCTACACCAGCATCAGGACCCAAAATAGTAAAAAAAAATAGAATATGGACACTCTACACCAGCATCCACTGTTATAGAGTAATATATCATAAAAAACTAAAACTCCCACCAGGGGGGTCTGTCCAGGGGGTTCAGCAGGGGGGCTGCTGTCCGGGGGAGGCTTTTGTCCAGGGGGGTCCAGCAGGGGGTGCTGCTGTCCAGGGGGGTCCAGCAGTGGAGGGGGGGCTGTCCAGGGGGGTCCAGGGGCAGCTGTTCAGGAGGGTCCAGCAGTGGGGGGGGTCTGTCCAGGGAGGTCCAGCAAGGGGGGCTGTTGTACAAGGGGGTCCAGCAGGGGGGGCTGCTGTCCAGGGGGGTCCAGCAGTGGGGGGGTTGTCCAAGGGGCAGCTGTTCAGGGGGGTCCAGTGGGGGGGGTCTGTCCAGGGGGGTTCAGCAGGGGGGGCTGCTGTCTGGGGGGGCTTCTGTCCAGGGGGGTCCAGCAGTGGGGGGGGCTGCTGTCCAGGGGGGGCCAGCAGGGGGGGCTGCATTATTCTTGTTTATTGAGTTATATTCTTTGTGAATATTCTAAGATGTTTTGTTTTACCATAATTTTAGGGGATGAGCACTACTATGTTCTACCTTGTGTTATAGGTACTTTTGAGCTGGTTCCAGACTTCTTTGATAGCTTTTCTTATAGGGAGACTCATGTAAGTGCAGTTATGTGTTTTTTTTATATTTGGATTTGTTTAATTCTTATTATGTAAGTAGCTTTTGTGTATAATTTAATTTGGAGGGGACTGACAGGTGGGGTAGGGGGGAAACTGGCAGGGGGGAGGGGAAACGGGCAGGGGGGCAGGACTGGGGGTGTCCAGGTTCTGGGGGGGGGTTTCAGGGTCTGTTCAGGAGGTTGGGGGTGGCAGTCCAGGGGAGTGGAGGTCTGGGCTGTCCAGGGGGATCTTTCCTGGGTCTGGGGGGTGTCCAGGGTCTGGGGGGTATGGGGTGGTGTCCAGGTTCTGGGGGGTCCAGGGTTTGTCCAGGAGGGTGGGTGGTAGCTGTCCAGGGGAGTGGAGGTCTGGGCTGTCCAGGGGGATATGTCCAGGGTCTGGGGGGGTGTCCAGGGGCTATCTGGGGGGTGTCCAATGTCTGTTCGGGGGGTGTCCAGGGTCTGTCTGGGGGGTGTCCAGGGTCTGTTTGGGGGTGTCTAGGGTCTGACCGGGGGGTATGGGGTGGTGTCCAGGTTCTGGGGGGGGGGGTTCCAGGGTTTTTCCAAGAGGGTGAGGGTGGGGGTGGGGGTGGATGTCCAGTGGAGTGGAGGTCTAGGCTGTCCAGGGTTATATGTCCAGGGTCTGGGGGGTGTCTAGGGTCTGGGGGTGTCCAGGGGCTGTCCGGGGGGTGTCCAGGGTGTCCATGGGGATATGTCCAGGGTCTGGGGGGGTCCAGGGGCTGTCCGGGGGGTGTCCACGGTCTGTCCGGGGGGTGTCTGGGGTCTGTCTGGGGGGTGTCCAGGGTCTGTCCTGGGGGGTGTCCATGGTCTGTCTGGGGGGTGTCCAGGGTCTGTCCGGGGGGTGTCCAAGGACTGTCCTGGACACCCCCCCAAACAGACCTTGGACACCTCCTGGATTTTTTTATGGTTTTTCAGACCCTATAGCCACGGTTTCTAACTGTGGCAATAAATTTTGTCCCTCCTATAGTATAGCCACGGTTTTAAACCGTGGCTATAGAGATATTACCACGGTTAAAACCATGGTTGTATACCTATAGCCACGATTTGAACCGTGGCTCTAGACCTATAGCCACGGTTCCAAACCGTGGCTATAATTCTAGGCCTATAGCCACGCCAAACTTAGCCACGGTTCCTCAAACCGTGGCTATTACCTATAGCCACGGTTTAAAACCGTGGCTATAGCCTGAATTTCCAGTAGTGATTGATGATGAGTCTTACATTTTAACATTGATCAACAAAATGTAGCGTGGAGCAATTCTGAAACGCACATTTTATACATCAAAGTTATGATATAAGTAGTATCAATGTTACAACTTGCAGAAACTTCTATTATATTTCATGACATGCTTTGCGAATAATAGTATAAACCCATAACCCATATTCCAACTAAAATGACAAATGGATATCATACGAGTCGTAGTATGATGAAAATCCATTACGTCATAGATCATGTGTTAGGATGCAAAGAGTTTGTTAAGATATAAACAAACATGCATCAAACTAAACACATGGTGCATCTAAGTAAATATACTAGAAGTTTCTTAGGATATTACATAAATCCCTAAGATAGAAAAGATGTGGTCAAGTGATAGATTACATTTCTATATAAGGGTACACATCTCTATTAGAGATAGTGGGAGCAAGATTGACATGGGTTTAGTCAATACTTGAGATGCACAAATGGTTGGAATAGGAATAAGTTCCAAAAGTACATGTGGAATAGGCATGTTCCAGTGACACATACTGCGTAGGAAGGATGAAACCATGGTGATGGTTTTATATTCACCGCGGCCGGTGATAAATTAATCATTAAGAATAATAAATCCTACAAGTAAGCAGTATATGGCAATTAGTTAAGATTGAAAAGATCAATTAAAATTCAATAATGGATTCCATGTATCAAATTGCAAAGGGGCTTATAAATTGAATACTGCGGTGGGTATTCAAATGAGATGATACATGGATGGTACAATCCTAGTACCAATAAGCCTCGATTGGTTATACCAAGTCGGTATGCCTAAATCCATTAGAATTTTACTTGTCATAACTAACTTCTAAGATCACTAAATTGGTCATTGGATGTCAAGATCATCTTTCTTGGAAGGTGTCTGTACGATGCAACCAGAAAGGGATGACAACACCATCAAATGCCAATGTAGGTTGCAAGTTACTGAAATCCAGTTCAAGATTAAAGTAAGCAACAAGATCTTAGAGCATTCATTTCGAATTAATCTTTGCCTTGTGTCTACCAAAGGTTAGTGAGAGCGTTGATGTTTTCCAAGAGGAATATGTTCAGCAACATATGAAAAACATATATTGGTCTTAATGTTAGATAAGATCAGGATAAAAGTAATTCTCTAGTGATTGAATTAAATTAGCAACCGGTTTTATAGAGAACTGGATCTATCGAAGTAGATCTAACGGTTTCTTGGACCTAGTCAATCGTACATAAAGTGACATTGTATTGAAAAATACAATTTGGAACAATTCAAGTTCAGAATTTTTGTCAACGTCACGTGGTTTAATCTCTTCAGGTTGACATGTTCGGAACATGGAAGATATTAAAGATATGAATTGAGTTTCATATGCTTCAGCGATGGATCAATCACGTATACCATAATATGTAAAAGTATTGATACTGTCAGGATATAATTTATTGTAGGAAGATATCAATTATATCCAGGAGCACTGCAAGTGATGCAGTCGGAACTATCATCTTGTACTTCGATAAGTACAAACGAGATGTACCTGGTATATGGAGAAGAAGGTATACTAGTTTTTGTGGAGACACAAACTAGTAATCCTTAGATCAATTTGATCTAGTATCGCAGTTAGGCTAAGGCGATGAGTGAGTCAAACTCATAAAATCCAGTGATAGTCATACCTACAAATACTGAGTACGTTGTAGCTTCTAAGGCAGCTAAGAAGTAATTCAATCACAAAGATTTGTTCTAGTTCTTGGAATCGCATTTAGTGAGAAAAGTATGATCATAATGAAAAATTATGATGTTCTTACAAGCCAAGTTGTCAAGTTATGACAATGGAAAAAAGTGATATACTCGGGGATACCATCTTGTGATAAGTTTTACTCAAGGAGATGAGGTCGCATACAGCAAATATGCAATGTGGCGAAAACGTGGAAGACCCAGCAATTAAATCCATTACTCAACAGAAGCATGATTTTTATCATGTGAGTAGAAAACAAGTTTGGTTAGCAAGTTGGATCTAGTGTAACTCGGAGTGTTGAAATAGTGGGTTCCCTAAACCCAACTATGCAGTACTTTTGATTACCATATCATTTGTACAGTTAGTTATACATGATGTAATCTTACCATTATAATGTAGATTTTTCTATTTCCACTATTGAAATGGTAATTTCCAAAGATTAATTGTCGTGTCGAGAGGTTATAGAAGATCCCAGACTATAATGACAACCTCGAGATACTATGAAATTAATCTTAAATATATGTTCTATGGTCCAGATACATCTTACTAACTAGACACAGTAGATATTTGACTATAAGGTGTTGGGGGCTCATAAGCATTGAGACTTCTTCTCATGAAATTTGCACTTGGTGATCTCAAGTAGTTAGATCATGAGGACCCGCCAATAGGAACACCACATGTTTTGAGTGTCATTGGTCGTTCCTATCTACGGGTATGTGTATTGCTCTCCTGACTTGAGACCATTACCAATGTGTATCATTTGATTGTGTACTTTGATGCAAGGCAAAAACCATGGTATTGAAATCGTGGTGAGGTAGCTTGTGTTGGGTGCATCGTTGGTGGTATGGCATTGGTTGAATAGTCAAGAAATGATTTGTCACTTCCATGTTTAGGAATTTTTATATCTCAGGCCTACTTGATCAGGATGGTGCTACCTTTATAAGTCTTTGGACAAAGCAGTCAAAAGGCAAATCCATCCGGATAGATCAACAAATAATAAAGAAAAGAAAGGACGATGACACAAGTGTGTGTCCTGCTTTATGAGATATTTAATGACAAATAGATTATAGTACACAATTAGTGTTCGTAGGTTGGTTGTCGTTGCTATGACAATACTTATATCTTTAGGGGCCATGATGGGTTGCTAGACTCCGCTCTTGGTCTGTAGACTTCATTCACTTCCATCGAGATAAGGGACTAGAGGGTCACACACAATAGCGTATTCAGGAATCTGCCATATTCAGTTGAATAGGTATATGGGCATGGTGGGCCCCACCATGGGGTCTGAGTGTTGTCCAAGTTTTCGATCACCAAAAGAATTAAATAAATTCATTAATATTCAAGTTATGAATATTTGGGATTGAATTTATTTAATTTATTTACAAGTTAAGTAAATACGGGAAAATATTAATCGAACGAATATTATTTTAATATTCAAGGTTCATTTAATATTAAGCGAGACAGCCAGTCGAGTTAAATGGCTCAGTTTTTATCACGTAATATATTTTATATATATTATAGGTATGTGATAAAATAATAAATAATATTGATGCAGTTTATTTCGTCAAAATTATTTATTTAGTAGACGTTGAAATAAACAGGGGTCGGGGAACCTAACCGGGTATTTAGCAACACCACTATAAATAAAGGAGGCACTCTCTCTTGTGTGGTTATTCTTACTATTCATTCACTTTCATGGAATGAAAATTGAGTCTCTCTCTCCTCCCGCTTCCTAGAGAGAGAAGCAGTTGATCCAAGAGCATTGATCAAAAACTTCTTAAGCGTCGAAGGGATCTCGATGTGGTGATCGTCGGGACGTCAAAGACATCGTCGGATCACCGCGCTAGCACCCGAAATTTGATGATCGACGTTCCAACGTATTTTTGAAGTGCGTGTGGACGATCTAGAGGGATCCTGTTATGGATTCTTCAAGCAGTGATCGCCAGCGACGAGTTGCAGTTGAGCGCACCTTCGGATCTGGAACGGTAAGTTTTCAGTTTAATTTTGTGCTCTTTACAATTTACGCGAGATCCTCAGACCTTATCGGGGCTCGGATCGTCGATGTCGACAAGTTCCGTCAACCCGTCGATGACAAATTTTAAAATCCCCGGCACACCAGCTTCCGTTGCGGGCCTCGGAACCTTTCATGCACAAAAAAAATCATTTTCTATAGAATTAATGTATTATTTCGTATTTATGTTTAATTTATTTCTTTTTAGTATTACTCACATATTATTTTTTTCTTATACAGGTGGATTCTTTTGTTCAAGTTGGGGTGCTTTGTCCAACATTCATGCTTCTTCTCCCTCAAAACCTTTTCACCTCTATAGTGTTTCATTTATCACTTTCTTTCAAGTTCTCTCCACTGCCTTTATAGGAAGAGAAACGATGTTTTCTCTGCACAATTACAGAGGTAATCTTGATATTTTCACAGTAAAATCATTTTCCATAGAATTAATGTATTGTTTTATATTTATGTTTGATTTATTTCTTTTTAGTACTACTCATATAATAATTTTTCTTATACAGGTGGATTCTTTTGCTCGAGTTGGGGTGCTCTATCTAACTTTCATGATTCTTCTCTCTCAAAACCTTTTCACCCCTACAGTGGTGCATTTATCATTTTCTTTCAAGTTACCTCCACTGCCTTTGCATGAAGAGAAACGACACTACCTCTACTCAATTAGAGAGGTAATATTGATATTTGTACAGTAAAATCATTTTCCATAGAATTAATGTATTATTTCATATTTATGTTTAATTTATTTCTTTTTAGTATTAGTCATATAATAATTGTTTTCTTATACAGGTGGATTCTTTTGTTTGAGTTGGGGTGCTCTGTCCATCTTTCATCCATTTCTACACCAAAACATTTCACCACTGCAGTGTTGACATTTATCACTTTCCTTCAATTTCCCTCCACTGCTCAATCACATAGGTAATCTTGATATTTTCATAGTAAAATCATTGTCCATAGAATTAATGTATTATTTCATATTTATGTTTAATTTATTTCTTTTTAGTATTACACATAATAATTGTTTTCTTATACAGGTGGATTCTTTTTTTCAAGTTGATGTGGTTTTTTCGAAGATGTTCATGCAGTGTTGGTAGTTTGACAAAGAAAGTTAATGGAAATAGTGGTAACATTTACAATTAGGATTGCTTTTAGACTTTGGGATGTTGAAATAGTGGGTACCCTAGACCCAACAATGCAGTACTTTTGATTACCATATCACGTGTACAATTAGTTATACATGATGTTATCTTTCCCGTATAGTGTAGAATTTTCTGCGTCCACTATTATAATGGTAATTTCCAAAGATTAATTTTCATTTCGAGAGGTTATAGAAGATCTCAGGCTATAATGAGAACCTCAAAATGCAATGACATTAATCTTAAATATATGTTATATAGTCTGGATACACCTTACTGACCGGACATAGTAGATGTCTGACTATCAGGTGTTGGAGGCTCATAAGCATTGAGACTTCTTCTCATGAAGTTCGCACTTGGTGATCTCTAGTAGTGAGATCATGAGGACAGACCCGCTAATAGGAACACCACGTGTTTTGTGTGTCATTGGTTGTTCCTATCTACGGACATGTGTATTAGTCTCCTAACTTGAGATCATTACCAATGTGTACCATTTGATTACGTACTTTGATGCAAGGCGAAAACCATGGTATTGAAATCGTGGCGAGGTAGCTTTTGTTGGGTGTGTCGTTTGTGGTATGACATTGGCTGAATGGTCAAGGAAGGATTTTTCACTTCCAAGTTTATGAAGTTGTATCTCAGGCCTGGTTGATCAGGATGGTGTTGTCTTCATAAGTCTTTGGCCAAAGCAGTAGAAAGGAAAATCCATCCTGATAGATCAAAAAATAATAAAGCAAGAAAAGGACGATGACACAAGTGTGTGTCCTGATTTATGAGATATTTAATGAAAAAGAGATTATAGTACACATTCAGTGTTTGTAGGTTGGTTGTCATTGCTATGACAATCCTTATCTCTTTAGAGGCCAGGATGAGTTGTTAAACTCCACTCTTGGTCTGTGGATTTTATTCACTGCTATTGAGATAAGGGCCTAGAGGGTCACACACAATAGCGTATTTAAGAATCTTCCATATTCAGTTGAATAGGTACATGGACATGGTGGGCCCCGCCACGGGGTTTGAGTATTGTCCAAGTTGTCGATCACCAAAATAATTAAATAAATTCATTAATATTCAAGTAATGAATATTTGGGATTGAATTTATTTAATGAATTTACAAGTTTAGTAAATACGAGAAAATATTAATCGAACGAATATTATTTTAATATTCAAGGTTCGTTTAATATTAAGCGGGATAACGAGTCGAGTTAAATGGCTCGGATTTTATCACGTAATATATTTAATATATTACAAGTATGTGATAAAATAATAAATAACATTGACGCAGTTTAGTTCGTCAAAATTATTTATTTAGTGAACGTTGAAATAAACGGGGGTCGGGGAACCCTACTGAGTATTTATCAACGTCACTATAAATACAAGGGAGGGCTCTCTCTCTCATGGGTGGTCATTCCATTATTCATTCATTCATGGAATGAATATTGGGAGTCTCTCTCTCCTCCCGCTTCCTAGAGAAAGAATCTGTAGATCCAAGAGTTCGGATCAAGATCTTCCTCAATCATCGAATGCATCTCGATGCGATGATTGTCGGAATGTCGAAAGCATCGTCGGATTGTCTCGCTAGCACTCAGAGTTCGATGATCAACATTCCAACGGTTTTTGAAGCGTGTGTGGACGGTCTATAGGGATCCTGCTATGGATTCTTTAAGCAGTGATCGCCAGCAGTAAGTTGCAGTCGACCGCGGATTCGAATTTTAAACGGATACGTTTTCATTTTTATTTTGTGCTCCTTATAATTTACGTGAGATCCTTGGACCTCTCCGAGGCTCGGATCGTCAACGTCGACAAGTCCAGTCAATCCACCAATGATAATTTTAAAATCCCCGGACCACCAGCTTCCGTTGTGGGCCCTGGAACCTTTCATGGGATGTGTAGGAATCATCCGCACTTCAATCTGAACCACGATGTGACCAGTATGAATCCAAGTAATTCTTTCTATTTTAAATTGAAGTTAATTTTAGTAAAAAAGATAACTGATATACTCAAAGCCGAGATAACATATTCATATTGTTTTGATAGTTTAAAACAATGATCCATAAGTCATTTATGATGTGTAAGAATCAGTCGCACCTCAATCTGATACACGATGTGCCTGATATGACTCAATGTGTCTATTATTAGTTTAAAATCGACATTTGACTTTAAAAAGTGTCACTCACTAAAAACTGAGAAAATGTGCTCGGATTTTTTGATAATTTAGGACAATGATCCATAAATCATTTTTGATGTTTAGGAATCAATCTCACATCAAACGAATACACGATGTGATCTGTATGAGTCAAAGTGTGTGTTTTAAGTTAAAAATGATATTTTAGTAAAAAAAAGACAAGTGACATACTCAAAACAAATAAAAAACATTCAGATTGTTTTGATACTTTTGGAAAAAAGATCAATAAGTGATTTGAGATGTGCATGAATCAGCCGCACCTCAATCTGATGCATGGTGTGACCGGTATGACTCTAAGTGTGTGTTTTTATTTAAAATTGACATCAATTTTAGTAAAAAGGCCAACTGACATACTCAAAACTAGTAAAACGCATTCACATTGTTTAAATATTTTAGGACAATGATCCATAAGTCATTTTTGATGTGTAGGAATCAGCCTCACCTTAATCTGATACACAATTTGATCGATATGAGTCAAAGTACGTGTTTCAATTTTTAAATGACATTTTATTAAAAAAGACAAGTGACGTACTCAAAACCAATCAAACACATTCATATTGTTTTGAAACATTAGTACAAAGATCCATAAGTCATTTGGGACGTGTAGGAATCGTCACACCTCAATCTGACACACGTTGTGACCGGTATGACTCAAAGTGCGTCTTTTTATTTAAAATTGTCATTAATTTTAGTAAAAGGGCTAAAATTGTCATTTGTGGTGTGTAGGAATCAGCCAAACCTCAATCTGATACACAATGTGATCGGTATCAGTCAAAGTGCGTGTTTCAATTTTAAAATGATATTTTAGTAAAAAAGACAAGTGATGTATTCAAAACCAATCAAACACATTCATATTGTTTTGAAACTTTACAAAAATGATCCATAAGTCATTTGGGACATGTAGGAATCAGTCCCACCTCAATATGATGTACAGTGTGACCGGCATAACTCAAAATGCATCTTTTTATTTAAAATTGTCATCAATTATAGTAAAATGGATAACTTTCCTACTCAAAACCGAGAAAGCACGTTCGGATTGTTTTTATACTTTATGATAATTATCCATAAGTCATTTGTGACGTGTATGAATCATCTGCACCTCAATATGATACACAATGTGCCTGATATGACTCAAAGTATGTTATCAGTTTAAAATCAACATTTTAGTTCAAAAAGTGTCACTCACTAAAAACCAATCAAACGTGCTCGGATTTTCTTGATAATTTCAGACAATGATTCATAAGTCATTTGTGATTTGTATGAATCTGTTTCACATCAAACTGATACACGATGTGATTAGAATGATTCAAAAGTGCATGTTTCCAGTTTAAAATGACATTTTCGTAAAAAAGAAAACTGACATACCCAAAACTGAGCAAACACGTTCAAATTATTTTGATCCTTTAGGAAAATGATCCAAAAGTTATTTGAGACGTGCTGAAATCAGCCTCACCTCAATTTGATGCATAGTGTGACCAGTATGACTCCAAGTGCATCTTTTTATTTAAAATCAACATCAATTTTATTAAAAATAACACTTTTTGTTAATTTATTTCTTTATATTATTACCAACATAAGAATTTTTTTCTTATACAGCTGTTTGAAATGTCTCTAATATAGTCTTTTTCTTGTGTTTGTGTTGTAAATTTCATTTCATTTAAATCATGTATTGGTACTTATTTATGTTGATATATGGTGTGTTTTTTGTACTCCAATGTGTTGTTACACCACATTGCAGTGGTGCTACAGTGTGCTGTTACAGCACATTACAGTGGTGCTGCAATGTGCTGTCACAACACACTGCAGTATGGCCCTTTATCATTGTCTTTAAAAGAACTGATAAAGGACATCTTTATCAGCTCTTTGTTTAGTGCTGATAAAAGACCCCTTTATCAGAACTTTTCAGCACTGATTAAAGACCGGGGCTTTTAACCTCACTCATATAGCCAGTGCTTTTTTAGCGCTGATAAAGGCCATTTCTAGCGCTGTTAATGGCCAGTTTTATAGTAGTGTATCAAAGGGTCATATGATGATCCAAAAAATCCTTAAAAAAAATTCAGAGAAGTTTTGGATGGAAATTCTCTTGACATATTTCTATGTTACTAATAGATTTTTTCCATGTTCAGGAAAAGAAAAGACTCCATATGAGATGTGTTATGGGAATAATCTAACTATGAAATACTTTCATATATATGATCAGTAAGTGTTTTATTCTAAATAAGGAGAAACATGGGAGATTTATGTATCTTGAAGATGAAGGATTTTCCTTTTATGTTCATTTAAGAGAAAATCATACAAGTGTTTAAAAAAATTTCATAAAAATATTTTTGAAATCAAGGAAATAATTGTGATGGAAAATGGGTGAAAAAATAATAGAACAGTGATAAAATTCTGGAGGAAACTGATTATATGTTGAGTGGATCATGGGGAGAACAGGGGGATAATTTTGATTCCAAGGAAGAAACTAATGATGATTGTAATGAAGTTATCCCAAAAGTTTCACATAAGTCATGTAGATGGGTAGAGATTAATAAGATTAATATCATTGGTGATAGGAAATCACCAACACAAGAATGGGGAATGAAGTCTCAATAACAGATATAATGGGTTTTCTGTAACAAACTATATAAAGATGAAATGGTAATTCAGAAAAAGTAATGAATTGTGTGTCAAGGATACTACTAGATTTATGGCATCTATAACACCCCAAGAAGTTGGAATGTATTTTTCTTTAAATTAATACTATGTTAAATAGATTTCTCCATATGAAAAACTGAACTAAAATGAGCCGCAACATATTAGATGAATATTATTAAGAAAATTATATAAATAACAAAACATCTAATAAATAAAAATATATTACTCAACTTAAATTACTTCTATTTAAAGGATAAATAATTAATATGATTTTATATTAAAAATCATTTTTTCTTTCTCAAATAACAATTTTTTACGTGTTTTATATTTTATCCTAAAAAATTAAGTTGTAAAATTTTTAAATATTATTATATATGAACTAATATATTAACATTCCTTAATTTATAAATTGATTGGAGATAATATTAAGAACACTTAAAATCATTATTTTCCAATAAAAATAGTTTTCATTATTTTTTTATTTTGATATAATTTTTTTATAAATTTTAGAATTTTAATTTTATAAGATGTGATTCATTTTTGAATTGGTAATATCAAAATTATGTTAGGATTAATTTTTGAGATTTTTCTAAAAATGGTGAATATTAGGTGAATAATGAAAATACCAATTTTACAAATACTATCACTTTTATGACATTGTCATAATATAAGAATGATTTGAATGTTTTTTGAAACCTTTTTGATATAAAAATATATATTTATAAAATAAAATAAAATATTTATAAATACAATTTTGATTTTTGAAAACCCATTTTTACCATTCTTGGAAACATAAGAAATATTTTACTATAATAAAAAACTATCTATGATCTATTTATTTTCAGTATGTATCCACATGATGGAATTCATTTTTATATTATTTTAAAATCCACATAACTCTTGTGTTTTTAATAATAAACCAATTAATGTCATAAAAATCAACAACATTAATACTTTTATCTTAATAAAACTTTTTATGCATAAAAATACACTTTTACTAAAAACATTTTTTACACGTTATGTGTGCTAATTACAAAATTAATATTTATCACCATAATAAATTTTATTTTTAAAAATGGATTTAATATTTGGAATCATTAGTTCTGAATTATGTGATAATGTTCATTTTATTTTTTTTCATTAAAAGTAAATTACTGAGGTAAAAAATTATCACCATGGTGAAACCCAAAAATAGTAAAAGTGAAAAATATAAGTGTGAAATACTTAAAAACATGTTTAAAACATGTGTGCATGTAACACCTCTAGAAAATAGGGCTTAAAAGACTAAATGTTACTACTCATGTCAATAAGGTTCACCTTTCTTTTTGGGAGCCTGCTTGATTAAAACTCCATAGTTAAGTGTGTCTAGCCTAAAGTAGTGTTAGGATGGGTGACCTCCTAAGAAGTTTTTCAGGGTATGTGTGTGTATGAAATGGGACAAAGAACATTGAAAGAATATATGTTAGCATATGGGGATACCCATTTAAATAATAAGTGAAACTAGTGGATAATATATTGTGGCATGTTGGGAAGGAAACCAAGGTATTACAGGATACTCATGCATTCATATGAACTAGGTCATGGACATAGGAGGTTAGTATACGAAAAATGGCAACAGATTCAATACCAAGAAAAAAAGTGTATAGGAATGGCCTATGTTTAAAGTTTTTTTTCTATAAAGAGTGTGTTATAATTTAAATGGTTAAAGATTATAGTGATATTTAAAAGTCTAAATGATATTACCCATGTCAAAAAGGTGCACATTTCTTTTTGGGATCCAACTTGTTTGGAAATCCATAGCTAAGCATGTTTGGCCTAGAGTAGTGTCTTGATGGGTGACCGCCTGGGATATTTCATAGGGATTGTGTGAGTGAGGAAAATTCACACTAAAATAACACGTGTTGGACTATAAGGATAATCTTTAATATGATATGTGACCCTAGTGAGTAATAGTTTTGGTGTGTTATGAAGGTAACAAATGTATTACAGGTGACCCATGGGGTTAGATGACTTGGTTCATGGCTTAGTGAGGTCAGATCATGATAGTGAAAATGTATGGTTGAGGATTGATTGACCTTACCCCTTCCCCCAGTCCATTATGTCCCACTATTTGCTTCACTTTACCTTTGAATGGTGACTTTACCCTTTATATTATTACAAAAATGAAACTCATCTCCCTTATAAAAGGGTTCATCACCACCCCACTTCTATTCACACCCCAAGACTCTTGGATTTGACCAAAAAAAATCTAAAATAACTCCTAAACACAACTATCCAAGTCCTAAAGATTTCATTATTACCAAAATACCACCTCTCAAAACCTTAATCCAAATTTCAAAGGAGATCTACCAAGGAATAAGGTAAATTTCTCAATTACTCCTTTTCCATTTATTTTCCTTTATTTCATCTTATACCTCCTCCTAATATAATATACTTATATTAAAATAATTATATCATTATCATAATTATACTTAAATTATTTTATGTTTATGGGTTAACTATTTTCTACCCTCTTCTCAACCATTCGAAAAAAAAATGTCAATTGTGTTACGTGTGAACTACCACTTCCATAAGTTACACGATCCATTTTTTATTACTTCCTTACAAGTATGGTTCAAATGATTTATTTAATAAATAAATATTATACATAAAACATTATTAGTATTTTGAAAATAAAAAAAAATCATACCTTCTTTACATTCTATAGAAAATGAGAATAGTGCATGTGTGTGCGTGCGGACTACCACCTCCATAAAACAACATATTTCATTTTTTATAGACTTTTATTATTTATAAAAATAACATAGAATATAATTAACCAAATTATAAAAATCTAAATAATATCATTATACTTCTATAATAATTATATTATTCCAATGGAATCTCTTATTTCACCATACTCACTCATCAATTAAAGCATGTTCTTGTTTATGTCATTTTAACTACCTACATGAACAGTGATATAAATTTCTATCTTGGATTACTATAGAGACATAACTACTGGTGTAATTGGGGAAAAATGATAAAATAACTTTTGTTTAAAATTTCTAGAAATATTATATTAATATTTAAGGCATTATTAACATACCAGCTTTTGTTCATAAAAATTTACCAAGACAAACTCATCGTCAATTCCATCCACATAAATCACGAATAAAATTATCATGAAATGAATTTAGATCTTTATAAATCATTATAAATCATATATTCTGACACCTTATTAAATGTAGAAATTATTAAGTTGTTATCAATTAACTGGAATCAATGTTAACAATTTAAGTCATGCTTGAAGTAATCAAAATCGCTAACATCCGATGAAGAATATAAACTATATCTAACTAATAAATGTATCATAAAACATTATAAATTAAGATTTGAAATGGTAATATATATGAATAATTTTCTTAAATAGTTTATTAATATGGTTGTTTTTATGATGCGGGAGATTAAAATAATTCATGGAATCCATGAATTATGGTAAGGTTGTTTCATTTTAATTTCCTTTCTTTGAGACATGTTTTGTTTTATGCGCATAATTTCATTTAAGTGGGGAATATACAACCTATTGGATATATAATATCATGAATTATCTTTCATTCATGGTAATTAATTTTAAATTTCTTTCTCTCTCTTCCAAGGGGTTTCTATTAAAACATTTCAAAAGTCATATGTTATTCTCAACTAAATTTTTGTTCTTTAAGAATTATAGAATTTTTCCACTTATTTTATTTTGTGGTGAATGTAATACACATAAATTTATTTGTATAAAATTATTCATGAAATTAATGGTCTTTATAAATCTATCTTATGTTATTCCTTTCATGGGTTTTCGATTCAAAAGATAATGTAGTTGTAGTGTTTTTTTAACTGGTGCCTTGTTTCTTTGAGTTATAATGTTCCATCATTATCTTCTTACTTATATGCTTGGTTTCTTCCAAAATAAGATTTCATATTGGAATTTTTCTTTTCATATGGGTAAAATGTCTTTTTCAATTCAAATATTCCTCCTTGATGAATTTCTTCCCTGTAAAAGTATGATTCCAATGGCCCGAGGGCCCTAGATTTTTTTTATTATAAAAATAAAACCCCCTTTTAAGGGAAGAAGGGGGAACCCTAACATACTTCATGGACTTAAGAGATTACACGGCCCATAGGTCAAAGAGAATCAAAACCAGACTGACCACAAGGAGTCGCCCCTACCTAGCATAAAAATCTTGATGAAGCTCTCCACCAATGCATTATTGCTCGGCAAGCAGTGTCATGTGTCAAAGAACAGGCCCGATCCGATGGCTTATGTCATACCCACTCAAACATCCAAATCCAAAAAGCACTACATGGGTGAGTCACCTACTTTAAAACCTCCACTAGGGTCTAGTCCTTGTGATTGAATCTGGCTGCATCTGCAAATCAAGTGGTCCGAAGACCTAACCAGCAACAATCGAGACCATGTCTCAGAGATCATGGAGCACTCGAAACAACCATCACACGACCGCACGTCAGCAGAATCACCACAATCACACAATCAACAAAATAAACAAGTAAACCTGCAAGTAGACAGCAGGACCACTGGAAGCACGCACCAAAAAACCCTCCCCCCTCTGTGCCACGCCAGGGCCAGCGACAAGCCGCACCGGAGCAGAACCGATCCTTCACCCTCAGACGTCGAGCCAGGAAACAACGCAAGACTCCTCCGCACGTCAGATCCGCGGCGTTTTCCAGCCGAGGTCGCCCGCAGAGACGTGATGGGGAAGACGCCACGCCTGGGCTGATGAAGTCGGAAGCGACAACGGCATATCTGAGGCGTAACCTGGCCGAGGCCTTCAACCGTTGAGACGCGACGAAGAAGGCGCCTCTCCTAAGCCGACGAAGTCGAAGCGTCCACAACAAGCCACGCCGCGCCGAGATGGAGGATGCCAACGCCAATACGAAGGTGACGTCGAGATAGAGGAAGCCGTCGTCGATCCATCTGAGATGCCGAAGGAGGGAAGGAAGAGATTCTGAGGTCGAAACCCTAGCCTCGCGCGATAGAGAGAGTGTTGCCACTCAGAGGCATTATCCCCATAAAAGTATGATATTGCTAAGAATATTTATCATTCTTTATAACAATGATTTCTCTTCCTTGTCCATATTTTCTCTTCCCATAAATGGTTTTTTCTTGAAATATATTTTTGTGTTATCACATGTGGCCTTCATAATTCTCTTTCCTCTTTTCAAAAGAAGGTTTTATTACTCTTTTAATGATGTGGATTTTCAACAATGTTATTTCAAAATATTAAAATGGGTTTCCATACAGTAATAATAATATTTTTTATCATCCACACCACATTCAATTTAAAAAAACATTGTCTTTTCAAGGATCGATTATTGAAATTTTCTTTTAAAAGAATGTTTTTTTAAAAAAAATCACTTCGTATTTTTTAAAAATACTTTTGAAAGTGACTTGTAACTTCCACTTTTTATGTTAAGGTTAAAAAGTTTTCTTAAATCTATTTTTAACATTTTTTTCAGAGTGAACACATTGTTTTTCCATTATGGCCATTTTTCTCGATGAATCTTCCTTTAAATGTTATAAAATGGTTTTCAAAGTAAACTTTGTTCTCAATTATTTTAAAAATAAAATGATTATTTCCTCTTATTTTTCAATGTGATTGATATAATTATATTGAAAAGGAATTTCTTATCTATGTCAACATCCTTCATACTCCTTATATTACACTGGAGATATGTTCTTATACCACTATCCACCTTCTTCTGGATGGCTTATAAAATTTTATCTGGATGTTTTTATGAAAATATTCTCTTTTCTATGGGTTAATTAAGTGGTGTTTAAAATTTGAATGTTTTCATGTCCTATTGGAACATAATTGTATAAACAATTATTATTGATGGGTGGGTTCCTATATCTCCCTCTAATGTAATGGTTTGATTTTTATATATCATGAGCTAAAAAATTGTACATGGGTTGTAGC
This sequence comes from Viscum album, assembly GCA_963277665.1. Lineage (NCBI taxonomy): Eukaryota > Viridiplantae > Streptophyta > Magnoliopsida > Santalales > Viscaceae > Viscum > Viscum album. The sequence continues at coordinate 728,140,913 of OY728167.1, read as the reverse complement.
TCAAGAGTAAGAGGGCACATAGGTTGTTTTCCCAAGCCCAAGAAGGTACATGGGTTGTCACCCCAGCCCAAGAGGGTACACAGGTAGTATCCCAAGCCCAATATGGTACACGGGTTGTTTTCCTAAGCCCAAGAGGCAACATAGGTTGTAACCCAATCCTAAAAGTGTATACGGGTGGTAACCAAATACAAAGAGGGTACACAAGTGGTATCCAAAGCCTAAGTGGGCACACAAGCTGTAGTCCAAGCCTAAGAGGGTACACAAGTGGTAGCCTAAACTCAAGATGGTACGTAATTAGTAGCCTAATTCCAATAGGGTACATGAGTAGTATCCCATTACTAAGAGGTTACACAGTTAGTATCCCAATCCCAAGAGAGTACATGGCTAGTATCCCAATCCCAAGAGGATACATGGCCAGTAACCTAATTCTAAGGGGGACTATGTGTAGTATCCAAACCCTACGAGGGTACATGAGTTTTTATCCCAAACCCAAGTGGATAAATTGGTAGTAGCTCAAGCCTAAGAGGGTACATAGGTAGTAGCTCAAGACCAAGAGGGTGCATGGGTTGATAGCCCAAGCCGAAAAGGGTACACATGTAGTAGCCCAAGCCCAATTGGATACATGGGTAGTAGCCTTATCCCAAGAGAGTACACAGGTATTAGGACAATACCATGAGGGTACACCAGTAGTAAACCAAGCCCAAGAGGGTTCATGGATAGTATCCAAAGTCTAATAGGGTATATGGGTTGTTATCCGTAGCCCAAAATGGTACATGGGTTTTCATACCAAGCCGACTATGTTATGATAATTAGGTAGTGATGTCTACTCCACTGGGTCATTATTTCATATGATTTCTATTATGCCACATTTATATTTTATATTGTTATGTTATGATACCATGGATCTTGATTATTATCTCATGATTTTACACTCCTATGACATGGTATATGTTTTCTCATTTAATAATACAAGTCATTTTATTATATCTTGTGGAAAACTCTTATTATTCCATGTTTCTTTAATAAGATATTTCTATCATACTCATGATTTATCATACACATATGGTCTAACCCTTGATTAAATATTTTTTAGTATTTCTCTTGCTCAGCATTTGAGCTAACCCTTTTCTTATAATTCCATTCCAAAAATTATAAAGATAAGTATAACTTATAAAAAAATTGAGAAGGGTTACTAGTGTGATTTGATTATAGAGAAATGTTCACAAGTATAGTAAAATACATTTCTTATATAGCTGATCCAAAGTAAAATATGCTTCTTATATAGCTGATCCAAAAAGAAACTAGACCTTCTATTCTTGGGTTTGTTTGATTATTTGAGAGATGTAATGTTTGACATACGGAGATTATTTAAAATAAAATAGGTTCATCTCACTTTATATAAAATCAAGTGTTTAAAAAAATATTTTTTTATCACAAGATCAAGAAGTGGGGGTCTGGGGTGTCTCAGTAATGATGTAGATTAAATATTCTGTCATATTCCTAGGTTTGAAACAATTCGATCATTCCTGCACGTAGTTTTAAAAATAAGTGAAAGGGTTTATAAATGGATTTAAAATCAGTATTTCTAAATAAATTACATAAAGAAGAGGATTGCATCAAGCTGTTGGATTGTTTTATTGTGCATGAAGATGAGAATAATTTTTTTTGCTAAAGAAAGGACATTATGGGATGAAGAAAGCACTAAGAGATTCACATTACAAAATAGATTAGTAATTGAAGATGCTCAATTTTTAGTGTAGTAGAGCTAATCATAAATTCTATATCAGGAAAGAGAATGATCAAAGGATTATATATACTTCCATATATTGATGACATAATTTTTGGTGGCTCGAATGAAGAAAAATTTGAACAGTTTGTCGAATTCATGAGGTGTGATTCTAAAATGTAGATGACTGGTGAGTTTACATTTTCCATTGGTTTGTAGGTGGTATAAGGAAGACAAGGAACACTCATCTCACAATCCAAATATACCAAGGAGGTTCTAAATAGATTTGAATTAATGATTCCAAGACAATGACAACATTGGTTGTTATCTGGTTGAGATTTTCAAGGTATGAAAAATGAAAAAGTGTTTAACATCACAGAGAATAGGAAGATCATTAAGATCCTATTATACTTCAAAATGATAAGACAGTATATTTTTTCCACGTATCAAGCCACAGGACGGAAAACTAATCTAATAAAAATCAACTTTCAAGTGGTGAAGAGAATATTATAGTATATCAAAGTCACAATGGATTTCGTCTTTCTTTATAGTGAAACATCTCAATAGGAGTTATTAGGATATACTTATATAGATTATACCAGTTTAATAGACAATTCAAATTCAACATAAAATGGTTCATTGGATTAAAAAGAAAATAGATTGTGTTTCATTAATCATTGTATAAGATAAATATATCATGACCATATAAGGATTTCATGCAGTAGTTATCAATAATGAAAAAAACTTTAGGATATGGGAGTTTAATTAAAGTCTCCTATCAATATTAAATATGAAAATTCAATTTTTATCAACCGTATAAAAATATCTCATACATTACTCAAGGAAAATGCATATTGAAATCAAGTATCACTTTAATGAGAAAAATGTTGAGCAAGGATTCATGGAATTGTAGTATATGGAGATACAACCTCCAGTCGTAGATATCATGACAACGACCTTTCTCAATGAGACATTTGAAAAGCATAAGTTCATTCTCAAATTCCATTCAACTCCTCCAAATTAGATAAGAGAGGATTTGGGACCCTCGCTCCCCATGGCATGTCACAGGTTCCCATATGATTAATTTTCCTTCCTCTTATAGCCTAGAAATGACGGGTCTTTGGGTTTGTTGACAGGGGGTTGGTCAATAATGAGGGATGGATTACATAAACCTTTCAATTGGTCAAGTATATTTAGAAATATAATACAGGGGGGGTTTCTCAATTTTCATTAAAGGGGAGAAAAGATACAGGTGTCATTATAAATCACCAAGTGGTGATCGAGCTGAATGAAGTGATTGATCGATTAACTTTTCATGTTACTCTTGTTTATCACATCAAGCATGACACATGTGGTCTTAGAGTACATTATAAGGTAAACCTTGGTTGATACCATAAATTTTAGATAGTATGGTATTTTAAATAGGAAGTTGAAAAGGTTTATCAATAATATGGTTGCAAATTTTAAAGTATTTTCAACAAACGAAAAAGGGGATATTATTAGTGAAAATATCTCAAGTTGAATTATTGGGAATTTTGGGTTGTGTTTATTGGTGAAGAGAGTTGAAAAATTTACAGTGTGGGGAAGGCCATAAGGTATCCTTGATGGAAAGGCTTTAGAAGAGCTTAAATACTATCCATGAATATTGCATAGAAATTTGGAGAAAATGAAGTATTCCCATGAAAATTAGGTGGATTGTCATGGAACCAAAGTTATCAAAACTTGGTGATATTCATGAACTCGAGGTGATTCATTTTTCAGAATCATAATGTGTTGTGTGAAATGTGTTTTTTAGACTGGGTTTTCCTATAAATAGTGTATTCATATTTTCATTAAATAATAAGAAGACATCTGGGAAGACTTGGTGATCTAAGTTCTATTTTTTCACACACAACTTATTCAAACATATTTCTTGCATTAAGGAGTTGATGTGACCAAAAAATCCATATGGATAGGAAATTACATGAATACGTGTTTTTTAAATTGTCTTTTATGTGAACATCTGTTGTTCGCAAAATCGGGTTACATGAACTATAAAGTAATCTACTGTGATTTTATAGTAATGTGTAATTAATCAAATTTATAGAGAGATTTATATAACACTAATTTTTGTGTAAACAAAGTTGATTGAGTTTATCTGAGGAATATCTAGAAAGAATAGTGAGTACACATCAGTTGATAGAGGAGTGAGTTCCCAAATCGTGATTGGTTGCAAACCAGTGGACCAATGAGTTTTCTCCCAACATTGTAAACAAAATTTTACTGTAGTGGATTTAGTACATCAGTACATCATCATTGTATGCTCTTTCAGCAGATCACAATGGTGATGGACCAAGTAAAAAAAAATTCATCTTGCATGATTTCAATTTCTTCGTACATTATTTTGAGATAAATAGAGAAAAGTGTTTTGTGGAATGATTAAAAAAGATTAGAAGTGGGATTATTTTAATCTATCATTCCTTAAGTCACCCCTCCCCTTCTCAAGATATTCAATGTAGAGTGGGGGTAAAATTATATAATTCATAAAGCATCAAAATAAAAGGCTCAAAAAATGATTGAACACCCCATGAAATTTATTCATTTTAATAAATGTTTATTAAATAAATTTGTTTTCTAATTAAAACAAACTAAAGTATAAGTTAACATAAACATAATTGTTTTCATTAATAAAATTTGGTATTTTTTTATTACCTTTATTATTTTAAGGAATATTTAAGTATATTAATATATTTATATTCTTTAAATAAATGTATTTTCATCAAACAAGCTTAAATATAAGATTCTTTACTTAAAATTACTTTTTCAAGAAAAAGTATTTTTATATGAATCATATGTAAATAAATTTATTAGTGTTTATAAAATCCCTTTTTGAGTATTACTAAGTTGTTGATATAATAAATAATTAGCATTTAAATATAAGACCTTATGTTAACAATATATAATTTGTGATTTAAGATAGAATGAAATAATTAATTATATAGATAATACACAAAGTAGTATCATTATAATATTTTCAAAAATGGTTATTAAATATAAGTAAATTTGAGGATCTTAAAGAATAATGATAATATTTGGATAATAAACTTATTTAACAAAATAAAATGTTAAATGAATTGACAAGTGAGAAATTTATTTTTGAGGTTATAAAAGAAATAACATAAGAGTTATAAAAGTTTTCAAAAAAATTAGAGGAAGAAGATAAATTATACAACAGATAATTTTTACTTAATAAGATATATTTTATTTGTTATGTAACAAAAAATATGTCATCCAAGAAAGTATTTTTGCCAGATCAACCATACAATGGGAGCACGCAAAGCATGCTCAACCACCGGTGGGAACTGGATTTTGTTAGAGAGCTTGGAGGTGGGGAACTCAGTCACCTCGTGTGAGGCATAGCCTAGGAAGAAGCTCGAGGGTCCTGATATCATGCATTGTTTTGGTGGGATGCAGCCTGAAGGTGTGTGTTGGTGTCTAGGTGTGCACCTCGGTTATGGGTTTTGGCCAACATAACTCACTGTTTAGCTTATATGGTAGTGTAGAACCACATTTTCTTTCGATTTAGTATTTCATAACATGATTACTTTTCACCATTTAAAAACATCACTTATATCATGACTATTGGATTAAAGCATTTCAACTGTACGATCTTCCTCTACATAGTCTTCTTCCTCGAGACCTCCCCCTCCATAACTGTTCATCGATTCTTCTCCCACACACCAGTCCAGTGTCACCATCGACCATCCAAAATCGAGTTGTATTCTTCTACACCATCCAGTACAAGAAAACAACAGTTCAATTGACCTACAAATAGTGTGCTAATAACGATTATTTTATTTGATGAAAAAGCACACCTTGAACTTTTTTCTTAGGTCCTAAACCCATATAAACCCCGATTCACCAGTAATGATCATTTCTTCTCAAAGAATTATTGAAAATAGTATGCATAAATTCATATGCATGCATGTGTTTATCAAAAAAAATGACACTCTTTTCTCTATTTCAAATTTTTCTTTTGAAATTGAAACATATCAAGTATATTTTCTTATATTCTTAGATATCAAAATAATTCCTCAAATTTAGGAAAAAGATCTTGACATAAAATGTTACCCTATTACCATAATTTTTGATGATATCAATGACCTTTTTACACCTATTAAATTTAATGTTTTGTGCCTCTAAACATTCCATTGATCATTCAATTACTTTTGATCAATGGCCTCAATCACTCTCTATAATTATTTATGTTTTCCACCATGTGCATAACTTCACTTTCCACTAATGTTCCCCTATGTAGAAACCTAGTTATGTGTTATCTCATATGACAGTTGTAATCTCCTTCCTCTCTTATTAAGAGGACATTTAATTAACTCTTTTATGATGTGGGTTTTTCAACAAATTAATTTTAAAATATTGATCCATTAATTACCGATATCAATTTTAAATTACAAGGATGCAATTCATTTAATGTGGGGGTAATGTAACACCCCTAAATTATAAAATAAGGACATTGTATTTAATAGCATGTAAGACATGCAACAACAAGTGCAGAAAGAAATATCACATCCCAATACTTTACGATATATTTACTATTTTATATAAATTCAATCTAGTATATAGCTTTCAGTTCATGTGCCACTGAGTTAGCTTGTTTTACACACGACTTTCTTCGAAAGCTTGCATTACACGCAAGACCAAGTTTTACCGAATACTGTTAATATTATTATTTAAAATGGAAATTATCTTGTATCCATAAAATTGGTAGTTATGAGTATTATTAAATAACTTATGAAAATATATGGTTACATTAACAGGTTACCACTTAATTAGAAATGAAAATAAAAACCAATTGAATATAAAGGAAATGTTTTCATAAGGAAATATTTTTATACGCCCAATTTCTATTTACCAAAGGGGTTTTATCATAATTAATTAAATTAATTAATATTGGTGAGTGATATTAATGAAATTTATATATTATATATTCAATAAAATTTTTTTACATTCATCAAATATATTTGATAAGAATAATATGAGAACAAATCCAATTTTATGCATAAAAGCTGTATTTTTTTAAATATAAGTTATACCGCCTTTTAATGGAGAACTTTTAAAATTTTCAAAATACCATTTTATGTACATATTTAAACCTTATATTATCCCGCATTCTAATATATTTCCATTTGGAAGAATATTTCTTAGAAATGACTATTATTTTGGATTCTTTATGAAATTTTCAAGTGGGTTCCCTCCCCCACTTATAAAAGAACATCTTCTCTCCTATTCTCTCCACACTTCAAGAGTGTTTTGTTTCATCCAAGACTCAACCTAATACATTCCTTAAATCCATACCCATTAACTATAGTCACTTTGTTTATCATAAAATCATTCTATCAAGGATTTAGGCATAAACCTAAAGAGTTTCTCTGAAGAAGAGGTATAGTTCTTAACCATGCGTTTTTGTTTTATTTCTTCCTCTACCTCCATCAAATATTCTCCAAATATAATGAAATAATAACAACGGTATCTTAAATATAATAATAATTTTTTATGTTAATATAATAAACTATATTCATCTCCTCACATATCAAATGGGAAATGAAATTGTTGATCGTATGTACGGCAGACTACCACCTCGCGAACCGATATAATTTTTTTTCATCGTCGCCTCTCACAGATGAATATAATGATGGATTTAAAGTATATATATATTATTGTGAAATTGATCAAACGCCGATTGAAACCGCGAAGCATTTCGAAACCAGAAATGTAAGATCGATCGTAGGCGAAGCGCATCGTTGAGAAAGCGAGTATCGAATTTGCGTATCACGATTATAATGACAATTGGAAATACAAATACAAAATAAATACAAGAAGTAGAGAACATAATGTAGAGCCAAAAGTCCATCTCATTTCATTAACATATCACCATATTTATAGAGTACATGAGATTTGATCCAACGGTGAGAATATGAAAGGTTGGCCATTAAGAGGAGAATTAATTAGGAATTGAGGAGTCATCATTATTGTCATAATTATGACATCCATTAATAACGTTTCATAACACTCCCCCTTGGATGTCATAATTTCATGGAACCTTATTTAATCTTCACTTAAAAAAACTCTGTGGGAAAAATAAGTGAAGCCAAAATAAATGAATTCCATATCATGCTACCTCATTAAAAATCTTATCAGGAAAACCCAGTGGAAGAAACATGATGAAGGGAAAAAAGTGCAGTGTTCCCAACTCCCCCTAATTATATCATTTAGTTGTTTCTTCAAGACATCAATTAATATTATTATTTAATTGTGTCTTCGAGACATGGGAGGAAGACCAAAGGTAATAATGAATGGTCTCATTGAAAATTATGACTCATGGGGAAGGGCAACAATTGCCATTAATTATAGATATTCATAATAATTTATAACATTCCATTGGATATCTATTATGATGTATTATTGCCTCATTAAAAACCTCATCAAGGAAAAACCCTTCAAGGGAAAAATCTTGATTAGGGAAAAAGAGTACAATAACATCAAGTCCATGGAGTGTTGACTCGTTAAAAACCTTATCAAGAAAACCCAATGGGAAAAACTTGACTAAAGGAAAAAGAGTACAACAGTTACATCTCTCATTCATAATAATCATCACTTAACTCATATAATGTCCATGATCAATTCGTAACCAAGACATTCAGTTTTGAATTTTGGAATAATAAAAATTCATACCCTTTAGATTTCAATGAATAGGGAAGAACATCAACTTGCATCATAATATGATTTATTGTTATTTGCAAGGTACATATGCACATGTACAAGTATATCCTTCAGAGATAAATAAAATGTGCATTTATATTTAATCATTCTGGGATAAGTATGTTCTTCACCAACCCCTTATGTATGAAATCTATCACTCTTGGAAGCAAGATATTTAATTATTCGTTAAGGTTAAAACCATTCCAAAATTTAATATTTCATCTTCGGGATGATTAATTCAAAATAAAAGGACATTCCTGTAAGTCATTGATTTCAGAAAACTCTTCAAGAGTTTAGATGTTTTTCAAAACACCTTAATAATATGATGAATACAATGGTTCATACAAACATGGGATGATAAATTCAACTTATATTCTTCCTTAACTTAATATAGATACATGAAATACAACTTATTCAATTCACCCCATAATTTATCAGATTGGGTGAAATTTTCATAATTTTGAATATGCTTCAAGCATTTCGAACCCTTCTGGGATTCATATAAATATCCAAATATACAAGGAAGAATATTTCTTATAAAAAGATCATCGATATGCAATAGTCTTGTTAGTTTGGATAATCAATCTAGAACTTTATATGTTGAACATTTCATAAGTTCCTTTAATAATTTTGGTCAATTATTATGATGCCGACATCTATAAAAATCTATAGTCATCAATGAGTTTTAAAAGCATTCAAAGAAAATATATCATCAACAACATTTGATTGAGATCTCATAATTTTTTCTGGTACCAATGTCACTTCAGGGACAATATCTAAAAAGATATAATGTTGTCGATATATTCATTTTCCTCTTCAAGGGAAAATATATTTATTGCTTTCTACTCATGATAAACAATGATTTTATATAATCAGTTCAACTACACTTCAAGTGTGTATAATCAGACTATTGATTTCCAACACTTTACATTCATGTAAGTGTTGTGATCATCTTATCAATGGTTCTGCAGGACCATATAATATATGATACTCAGTATTTCTTTTAATCAACATGCATAGCATGCAATGTATACTCACCAGCAGCAAACAACACACGTGGTCGTTTAGTGGATGCATCTTTCATATAGATGGATCACATGGTAGGTGGGCGCGCCCATATATACTTTCATAAGTATATGGGAAATTTATTTTCATAATAGCTGCTAATGATATAAATAATTTACCTCAAAAATGGATACCTCAGGGTAAATTATCATACAAGGGGAATTCATAATGACTTAATGATAATAAATTCATTGATAATTTTGTGGACATGCATCCATTAAATAAATTCACCATTCTCCCCCTAATGGATGTCTACTATGTTATCAATAAATCGATGCTCGTGCATACTTGAATCAATATCTTTCATTATAATTGATCACAGATGGCCTAAATCATCATGTCATATATTTGAAGTTCCAAGATAAGTAAACTTTTGGTTTACCATTATTGATTCGATTGTACAAAACAAATTCTTTATAATCACTTTTATGAATGCTTGTTACATATCGAGGTACCTCTTTTGTCTCCATATGATATTCATTTTCAAGAATACCATTCATATATCTCATTGAGACTTTAGATATAACAAAGCATTAAGAACTTGTACTACCAGATAGGAATATATTCGCTCTTCTAGAGTCGTTTATTAATTTTCACTACCGGTAAATGTACTTATATGAGCATATACTAACGCATATATGAGTTCTTTTGAAGTATTTAATCAAAATAATATTTGTAAATATTTTGCTTCAAGATCGACGCATATAAGATCTCCAGGATCTTTCATTGTACAAACTCATATTTGTCGTTATAATTTCCACTTATGGTAGTTGATGAATTCATAATATAATCATAACGAGTTAGGCCCATCACCAAGTGGATTATTGCATAATTTAGAACTTCAGGCCAAAATATTTTGGAACTTCAGGCCCAAATATTATTTTACAATACATCTACCTAGGATAGGAGCCCCCACGTCTTTTGAAGCTGGTGAATGTGGTAGTGAGAACCAATGTGAAAGAATCTTATGGATTCATAACACACTTTATCATTATCCAAAATTATAATTCATAAACAAAATTCACTTTATCAAATGAAAGATAAATATCATTTGATCAAACTTCATCAAATCTCAAATATTCATGATATCATAAATCATATCAAAAAAAGTCATGAATAATTTCATTTGCTTCAATGAATGAGATATAGTAATTAATACTACATTCACATCACGGAATTCATTCATTCATCAGATTTCATGATCCATGAATGATAATTTATTATTTATCAATAATGATCATCCTGTATAAAATATAAATTTTATTGATTATGATGATCGTTGCTTTAACCACTTCAGGTTGTAAAATCATTTTCATAATATATATCGGATTATCAAAACTATGTAATTCAATCATTTCATTTATGAATTATATGAACAACAACATCCACTTCAGGGGATAGATGAATTACAAGAGATGATATTGATAATCCATAAGAATATGATAAATAATAATGTTTCTCTTGATATTGTTGCTGCAGAAACAATAAATGATAAATGAAGATATTCTTCAATATAATGTCAAAGGACGTTATTTTCATATCATCCCTCAGGGATGTATTATTTTATAAATATTCATAAAATTTATTATGCTCTGCAAATATTTATTGTCATCAAACCACTTATGGTGGTTATATTTTTATTATCTGTTATAAACAAATACAACACAATGATCATTCGCAAAATATCATATTCACCTCAAACTTGATTTATAATAAAATCAGGTATATTTACATTCACTTCGGGGAATGAAATAAATCATTTTCAATAAATATTTTCATTCACTCCAGGGAATAGAATAAAATTATTTGTTCGAGTTTTATAGTGTCTTCAAGACAATTGTATGAATATTCAATTCAGAAATTTCATCAATTTCATCAATTTCATCCACTTCAGGTGATTAATATATATAAAATATATTTACGCTTGTTCATCAAGAATATTTAATTTCTCTAAAACATTTTATAAGAAATAAAAGAAAGAGAAAAGAAATAAAACAAATATTTACAAATATTTAAAGTAAACATCTCCATCATGAACTTTTATATAGCATAATCAAACTTGACACTTCCAGGGTGAACAAGAAATAAGAGATATGAAATTTCATGGTTCATGGAATGATTAGCGAACTTCGGATAGACGTACGACAGATACGCGATGATCATCAAACTTCGACTCGACGTACGACGGGTACGCGATGTTCATCATTCAATGGCTCGACGTACGACGGGTACGCGATGTTCATCATTCAACAGCTCGACGTACGACGGGTACGCGATGTTCATCATTCAACCACTTCTGGTGGTGTAGTTTTTTTATTCATTTGATGAATGATGTTTGTCTCGGCATCGACCACATCGGTTATTAATCAAACACATTCTCTCCAGGGAATAAAGTGAAATTTCTCAACCGTGAGTCATTACAGCTCTTCAGGAGCTTATTATTTTTCCCGCAGCAAAAGATTAAGAAAATCATATATTATTTTTAGATTTATCAAGAGGGGAAAATAAATGTAACAGTATCTTAAATATAAAATAAGGCTCACCTTTTGACGTAGCTCTTCGAAAAAGTGGAGTCGATGCACATACGAAAGAGTATGTCAAAATAAGAATGTTTATAAAAACATATGACATACCTTTTTCCTGTGAGATTTTTCTTATGCCGATGATGGGGATGAAGACAGCGACGTCGCGATGTGCAATGCGGAGAAGACGGTCGTGCTGATAACGTGTTGTGAAATTGATCGAACGCCGATTGAAACCGCGAAGCATTTCAAAACCGGAAATGTAAGATCGATCGTAGGCGAAGCGCATCGTTGAGAAAGCGAGTATCGAATTTGCGTATGACGATTATAATGACAATTGGAAATACAAATACAAAAGAAATACAAGAAGTAGAGAACACAATGTAGAGCCAAAAGTTCATCTCATTTCATTAACATATCACCATATTTATAGAGTACATGAGATCTGATCCAACAGTGAGAATGTGAAAGGTTGACCATTAAGAGGGGAATTAATTGGGAATTGAGGAGTCATCGTTATTGTCATAATTATGACATCCATTAATAACGTTTCATAACATATATATATATGTGTGTGATATTTATGACATAATTATACTTTTTTATCATAATATCGCATCTAAATTCTTACCTTCTAATCCATTGGAAAACGATAACATCGCTTGTGTGTAGTGGGGACTACCACATCCACAAAATGATGTGATTCATTTTCCATTCCTGTTTTAAAAGGATGGAAATAAGGATAAATTTAATAAATATATATGATATATATTATATAATAATTATTCTATAAAGGTGAATTAAAATTTACTTTTCTTTTGTTCCATCCATCAGAAAATGAAAATGGTGTTCATGTGTATGTATAGCCTACCGTCTCTATGAACGGTATAATTATATTTTTTATCCCTAACTTTTATGGATGACTCTAAATACGTATATGAAGAATATACGCGATATTTATATCATGATTAAAAATTTGGAGATTATGGAACCATGATCAAAGTATAAGGACCAAAAACTACAGAAATAAAATATACATGAAAAACAAAGCAGTTATCACCCAAAATAGTATTTTTAATAAATAATTGTTAATAAAATGGTTATAAGTAATAATATATGGAATGAAATATATTATTATGGTTCTATAATAGATTTATAATAAATCTATATTTATTATATTATAGGTTCAAACATGTACGAAGGAATTTTATACTTGAGGTAAGGTATTTTCATCTCAATTTTATTTTTGTGAGATACATGTCATATTCACCACCTGTTTCTTTTATGTGGTATATATAATGCTGAAGAATTTATTTTATAATGATTCATATGAAAATTATGGTGATTTAAATATCCATATAAGGTTCTTTATTTCATGGTTCTTATGATTCAAAAGTTACCAAAGTGGAAATGGTTTTATGTTACAATCTCATTGTTTATCAGGATTTTTTATGATTATGTTCCTAATGATGAAATATTATAATATATCTCTCAAGAAACTCATGAATTTTCTTATCCTATGGTTATTTTTTATAATAAATATTTTCTTCTCATTTTCCTCTTTTCAAGGACTAAATAGACCAAAATAATTTTGTTAAGGAAATCTACTTTATTTCTCTCTTCAGTCGAAAATCTTTTTTCTCCCTTATTCGTATTTTTTAAAAATGTTTTAAATAATGATTCTAATATTCTCCTATGACTATTTAATGATATTTTTACTCATGTTTTACTTTTAAAAAATGGTTTAAAAGGAATCTTCTTGTCATTTTATGAGCGGGGTACTTTTGACATTTTACCAAAAATGTGAGGAATCTTTGTTTTAACGCACACGACATGAATGAAATTTTCTGTTGTCAGGACCAATCAATTATTATAAGATTACATTATAATTTTTCAATGTTATCTTTAAAGAAAATATTTTCCTTTAATATTTGGGAAATTTTGAGATTAAAAAAATTCAAAGTGGAAAGGTTATTTTCCTCAAGAATGTTTTTAATGATATTTTAATGGCATTTCTATTCGTCGATGACAACAACCCTTGATTCTACTTATTCATTGATGGAGATATGATCCAATGATATCATACTTATTATTTCTATGGATGGTTTATGATTAAAATGAAAATATTTTTATGAAACTCATTTCTTTTCCATGATTTATACTATGAAAAAATGATGAAATGTTTATGAAACCTATTTATTTTCCACGGGTTATGCTATTATTAAATATTTATGTAACCTATTTCTTTTTCTAGGGTAATGATGTGAGGAATTTTTTATGATCTTATGACGCACACACACATATATATATATGTGATTTTCATTATGTTATGGGTGGGTCTGGAATTATATATCCATCCAATGCATTGGGTAATGATGGATATCTCATGAGATAAATAGGACTGAAATGAGGAGTGAACCTAGTCCAGTAAGGAACTCTTTCCACTTATAATCTTGGAAGTGAACCTTAACTACTACGATGGTTTGAGTAGTGATCTCATTCCACTGATTTTTTTTGTAAATGAGTCTTGACTACTAAGTAAATAATTTTTCATTCTTATGTTTATACCACAAACCTATGTATTATGTAAATGTTATGCTCTCTTGGATCCTATTATTTGATTCTTTTATGATTCGTGTCTTATAAACTGATAAGCTTTATGCCATGTCCCAAGATTATGAACAATGATATATAGGGTATGGTTTTCAAAAGTTATTCTGATGTTCTCATACCATTATGCTAATGTTATGTTGAAGTGATCATTGATATCTCTCTTTTTTAACCTTACTAGGAATATGAGATCACTCTTTCTTATGTTTTCTTCCCTCAAGTTATGAGGAGAGGAATTAATTATAATATATTTAAGAAGGGTTATTGTTATAAAGAACTTAGTGGGAGATGATGTTGTTCGCTTATGAACCAATTGTTTATGCATCCAGATTTCCAAAGATGCTAGACCTATACGATTCTAGCATTGGTCGTTATGTTATGCAATGAATATTCATCAAATAAGATGTAACATCTATATATGAAATGAATGGTTCTCTATAGTTGGTATCATATAAAGGTTTAGTTAACCTTTGGAAACTTGGATGAAAAAAATTTAGTGGGAACCCAATGGATAATTCAAATTATAAGAAAATGCCTTGAAATTTTGGTGAAGGATATAGTGAGTGGTTTCCAAGAAATTGCATCCCTCTCTTGATACGAAAAGTGGATATGGCTCTAGAATAGTTGTACCTTAGGGTAATAATTTCAAAAAGGGTTCATTGGGATTTGACTCAATTATCACATGGTGCAAGAAAACGGGTCTTGCTACATACCTAGTTTGACACTCCTAGGGGATATGGTTTGAAAATTTACAAACACTTTACGAACCATCATAAAGGATTTGACTAGATAATGATCATGAATAGCCTAGGAAAAATCAAGTGTTTCATAGATTGAAAAGAAGGTATCAGGATTTATATATCCTATAAATGATTTTTTATGATTATGTGGTTCCCCGCTATGATTAATGTTACTCACACTATACTTTTTGGTTTTAGTTAATGATTAGAACCCAAATAAACCGTGTTAATGATGAATGAAATGGACAATGAAATTATTATCCTCCTAGTAAAACAAATGATATGTGACTCATTTTTATTCTTAATAAGTTTCTCCAGCTATGAATCATTCTTAACTTCCAAATGAGAAAAGGAGGGAAAAACATTCTATTAAGTCCTTTATAAGGCAGCATTCATCTTCTTTTAGTGGTTTTGTTGATCCACTAGTTTTTGAGTAGTGTATTAGTACCATTGAAAAGATATTTTTCATCCTCTATTGTTTGGAGCATGAAAAAATCATTTTGGATGTTTATCATTTTGAAGGATAAGAGGATCAATGGTCAGCTCTTATCAAGAATATGAGGCAACAGGAAGAAATTTACTTCACAGAGTGGGATGATTTTGAGATATTATTTTTCAATTAGTACTTTCCTCGTATTCTTCATATAAAAATAGAGTAGTAATTCCATGAGATAAATCATAAGTATGATAAATCTGTTGGTAACTATGAGTTAAATTTTACAAAACTTGCAAGGTATGCTTATAGAATTATCATCCAACCTAAAAGTAAGGTTAATCGATTATTTAGTGGTATAAAACTCATTCTTTGAAGTTCGTTAGCCATAGGGGACTTCAATAGCTATGAAAAAATCATTCGATGTGTTGTCAAGGTGGAAATGTAGATTGTAGTTACCCATCAATCTCACGGTTTTGATAATAAAAGAAAGACGGAATTAAAATGAAACTCTAAAAAACATAGAGAGAAGAATATGAGCTTTCCTTTATGCTTGAAGTGTGGAAGGAAACATGATGGAAATTTCTTTAAGGGGACTAGTCAATGTTTTAAGTGTGGAAAGTAAGGTCATGGAGTGGCATGGCAGAATGCATAAGTCATGGGAAGAAGATAGCTAATGATTTGAATAGAGTGAAATCTCCAAATAATACACCACTCACACTCCAATGTTTCAAATCCAAGGAGTAAGGGTATTATGCTAACTAGTGCTCAAATAAAAAGGTTAATGATGATGATTAACATCAACAACCTCTTAATCTGAGAGACAATGGGAAATCTCATGCAATCACTATTTTTGATGAGGGGTATGATAACGACGTGGTGAAATGTAAACTTACCATCCACTCGAGAATTGAAAGTGTATAATTTGAATCTATATTTACACAATCTTTTATATCTAATGAATTGTCTGTGTATATCAAAATACAACATCAATGATTAGATGTTGAAATAGTATTGAAAACCCTATTCCCATGATGATTGTATCTCAAGTATATAATTCATCTATGGTTGAAGTTTACGGGAATTTGCTTCCTTAAAATCTTGTTACCCACCCTATGGTTGAATTTGATGTTATCTTAGGCATGGATAAGATTTCTCTATGTAAATCCCTCGACAATTTATGAGGAAAGGAAGTGACATTTGATATTCATAACCAACCTATGAACATCAATCACTGTGATGATAAATATGAACTTATAATGGAGATTGCATCGATTATATGGGTCTTGATTCCTATTCAAAAGGGGTGTTTATCTCATATAGTTGGGGGAAAACTCAACATCAAAGATATGCATATTATTCGGGATTTTGTTGATGTTTTTCTAAAATAGTTTCCTAGTTTTCCAATAAATCATGGATTGAATTTCTCAATAGAACTCATACCTAGTGTTATACCTATTTCATAAACACCCCATAGAATAGACCTAATTGAGTTACAGGAATTGAAGAAGAAACTCTAAGAGCATCTTGATAAGGGATTTATTCAGCCAATTTTTTCACTTTTGGGTGCACATATTCTTCTTGTTAAAAAGAAAAATGTATCGATGTGACTCTGCATTGATTATCATGAATTGGATAATATCACAATCAAAAAAGTATCCTTTACCTATATTGATTAATTGTTTGATCAACTGTGTAGATCTCAATACTTTTCTAAGATTAACCTTTATTCTAGATATCATTAATTAAGGGTCAAGAAGAAGGATATACCCAAGACAACATTCCATACAAAGTATGAACACTATGATTATATATTAATTCCATTTGGTCTTACTAATTCCCCTATTATCTTCATGGATTTAATGAAATAGTTTATATATTACCATGGTCGGTTTTTAGTAGTCTTTATAGATGATATTCATATATAATCAATGATAAAGTAAGATCATGAAGATCACTTCATAATTATGTTGAAGACCCTAAGGAATGAGAAGTTGTGTGAAAAATTTACAAGTGTGAATTTTGGATTAAAAAATCTTTCATTTTTAGGTCACATAATCTCAAGATAGGGTATATTTATAGATCCATCAAAGACCAAAGTTATTAAACATTGGCCAAGACCAACCACAATGAATGAGATCCATAGTTTGCTTGGTTTAGCTAGATATTTTCAAAGATTTGTGGAAAATTTCTCATGGTTGTACAATCCACTCAACAAGTTAACTCAGAAGGGAACCAAGTTCCTTTGAACATATGAATGTGAAGAAAATTTCAATGAACTAAAGTGAAGGTTAATGAGCACACATGTTTTTACATTACCCTGTAGTGGGGAAGGGTTTTTAATCTATAGTGATGCATTTAAGAAGGGATTGGGATGTGTTGTCATGAAAAATGACATGGTTATAGCTTATGCATCGTGAAAATTGATGATTCGTGAGAAAAATTACCCAACTTGTGGTTTGGAGTTAGTTGTGGTAATTTTTTCATTAAATATATGCAAGCGTTATATTTACAGATAAAGGTGTAATATCTATACTGATCATAAAATTTTAAAGTATATATTCACATAAAAAGAGTTCAATATGCACCAGAGAAGATGGTTGGAACTAATTAAATATTGTGACTACTCAATATATTACCACCCTAGGAAATCAAACAAGATAGAGACACAAAAAGAAGATTTAGAGCTAACTTTTACTCCTAACTGTGCGCTAACCATACGACACCCACTATTTTTCAAAAATTCCAAAATTTCAAAGGAAAAAACGCCTGAACTAAATAGAGTAATAAAACAAAATAATATCGTGGGTGCGAAAAAATTTCTTTCCTTTTCCCTTATTTTCTTGATTTTCTCTTTGCGCCTTAATCATTTTTGAAATCATTCATTGTTAAGGCTTCCACATTTGTAACAGGGAATTGGGATTGAGTTGATGTCTATTTTGAGATGTACATATGGTCTCGTGAAGTGTGTATATTTTGTTTATTGTTTATTTTATACATTATTTCTTTATATGATGTTTATTGTTATTTATCATTTATTATGTGGTAAGTCAATTGTACATGGTGTGGTTTCTAGTGTAAATTTCTAGACCTTGCGTATTGTTTACAGGTTTAGGTTATGACACCTATGCATCTATTGTAGTGAGTGGTGCTAGGATGATCGATGATCAACATGAGATTGTATCGAGTTGGGCATGTGGCCATGTTTAATTTGTATTTTATTATTGTTAAACCCTGTTTTTTAATTATTTTGGGTATTTCTGAGTCCCACATCGGAATACTCCATTTTGAATTCCTTTAAAAGAAGGCATCTACCTCACCTTGAGGTAGGGAGAATTCCTCCTCTACATGGTATCAGAGGGAAGCTAATATTGTTTCCTCCTCTATGACCCGTTCAGAAAAGTTTTTTTTCCCGTCTCCCTGCGGTTTCCCAGTTTTCTGCCCGGACCCCGTCTCCATTGGCCATCTCCAGGCGTCGCGCCCCCTGTTGTTCCTCTCCCTGCGGCATCCCATCTACGCCCAACCCCGCCTCCCTGCGGCTTCTCAGCGACATTCCGGCCCCGCCTCTTTCGGCGACTCCCGGCTCCCGCCCTTCCCGACGCGATCAGCCCCGCCCTTTCCTGTGGCGCCCTACCCTCTCCTACAGCGCCCCTACACGACGGCTCCCTTCCCTTCAACGTCGCCTCCCTCCGGCGGGCATCCCTCGCGCCGATCGGTCCTGATGCGACCCACTCCTCCCGTCGAACCTCCGCTCTAGGCGACCTCCCACTCCATCTGTCGTCGCCCGACGCATCTCCAGACGGACCTCCGCTCCAGGCACCCTCCTGACGCACCTCTCCAGTGTCTCGCCCGGCTCTCTCTAGTGGATCTCCCACTTAAGTCGCCGGCACCCTGCTCGTCCTGGCGCACTCCTCGTCCATGCGTGATCGACCCCACCCTACGCGGATTCCCGGTCCCCGCCTGCTCGCTCTCCAGGCACCCTCCAGACGCACATCCTGACGCGTTGCCCGACTCTCTCCGATGGACCTCCCACTCCAGTCGTCGGCGCCCTGATCGTCCCAGCGCCCTCCGCGTCCGCGCGTGATCGGCCTGTTGCCCGCCTCCTCACGTTGCTCCCTGTGAGCGCCTCCTGCAGTTGCGCACCCGCCCTCCAGCGGCTTCTCACCAGCACTCCTGCGAACCTCCACTCCAGGAGCCCGCCTAGCGACCCAGACACGGCGCCCTCCAGCTACCGATCAACCGCCTCTCCCGGTGTCTCCTGGTTCCTACACCAGATCCCGACGCCACCCATCCTCCTTGCGACCTCCCAGCTTCAACCAGCCCCGCCTCCCTACGGCCTCTCGCCGCGATCTCCAGGCCCCCGTAGGTTCTCTCGCTCGACGAACGACCTATCTCTCCCGACGCTTCCCATTCACTGCGACTTCCCGCAATCTGATCGGCTTCCCAGAAGATTCTTCGGCCACTGCCTCTGATGCGGTCTCTCGGCCTGCCTCTCACGGTTTCCCTGCCTAGGCAACTGTCCTCTTCTTCGGCTACCATTGTTCAGATTGACGGCTCTAAAGCATGTCTATCTCATCGACCGTCAGCCTGGCTACTCAACTTCAGTGCGTCCGAACATCTCACAGGGGATTCTGGTATGTTCACCACCTACCATCCGTCTACTAATGCTTCTACAATCACTGTTGTCAATGGATCATCAATCCCCATTGCGAGGTTTGGCACATGTCTTTTGACCTCGTCTATTGGTCTGCCTTCAGTCGCTCACGTTCCTCACAGTCCATTTAATCTTCTCTCCATCAGCAAACTCACCAAAGACTTAAATTGTGCTGCTATTTTTATGTCATCTGGTGTTGTTTTTCAAGAGCGGTCGACGAATCAGGAACTTGGTCGAGGTCATCTTAGGGTCGGGGTGTACATACTCGATATCCCACCACCAATTGTGAACCCTGCAAGTTTGCAAAACATCATCCGGTTACATGTGTTCCTCGATTGGACATGCATACAGCAAATCCTTTCGACCTTGTTCATTCCGATATATGGGGTCCTTGCAGGGTTCCTAGCCAGACCGGGTATAATTATTATATATCCTTTATCGATGACTACTCCCGCTTGACCTGGCTCTACCTTCTTCATGATCGGTCTGAAGTGTTTTCTATCTTTCAAACCTTTTATAATGAGATTCATATTCAATTCTCAACCTCCCAGAAATGTCTCTGCTCCGACAATGGACGGGAATATGTATCCACCTCCTTTCTGCAGTTTCTCAAGGATAAAGGTATTATTCACCACACATACTGCCCTAATACACCTCAGCAGAATGGAGTGGTCGAGCGGAAACATCGCCATATTCTGGAGACTTTTCGTGCCCTCCTATTAAAAATTTGGGTACAACCGCGAAAGCGGCACACAACACAAAGAAGAAAATTACAATAAATCGCAACCTCGGGGACTTTACCCCGCGACCTGCCCCTCCTATTCCACATGAAGGTTCCTCTCAATTTTTGGAGCAATGTCATCCTGACTACTACCTACCTCAAATGTCTCCCTTCTTCTATCCTTCAGGGAGAGACTCCTTTTCGGACTCTGTTCTCCTCTCTCCATCGCCACTCACTTCCACTACGTGTGTTTGGATGTCTCTGTTATGTCTGTGACACTCGTCTCGGTCTCTCCAATCTCTCTCCTAAATCCCTCCGCTGCATATTCCTCGACTATTCCCGCACTCAGCACGGATATCGATGTTTCTCTCCGAACCTACAACGGTATATCATCTTTGTTAACGTCTCGTTTGTTGAGAGCTCTCTGTTTTCACTTCTCTCTCCTCATCCAGACACTAACATTGATGATTGTCTTCCTCTCATCATCCACCCTCCATTGGTGTCTTCCCCTACTTATCACCGTTTTGGTACGGTCTACTCTCTTCACCCATCGACTGTACCCCCCGTCCAGGCCGAGGACACCATCGTCCCGGCTTCGTCTGATGCTCTTATCTCGCCACAAGACGAATTACCCATTGCACTTCGAAAATGTACACGTTCTTGTCGGACTACTCCTCTATTTACATCTTCATACAGAGGTTTGTCAGCTCTGGAGACGATATCCATTCCCCACACAGTTGGTGAGGCCAAATCTCACCCAAGGTGACTACAAGCGATGCGGGATGAATTACAGGCTCTGGAAGACAGTCATACTTGGGATCTGATCCCCCTTCCGGCAGGCAAACAGGCGGTTGGCAGCAAATTGATTTTTACAGTCCGGCTTGATGTCGATAGCACTCTCCATCATCTTAAAGCCCGCCTTGTGGCAAAGGGCTTTGCTCAGACATATGGTATTGGCTATTTTGATACCTTCTCTCCAGTTACCAAGATGGTCTCCGTTCGATTATCCATCTCTCTGGTCGTTCATCATCATTGGCCCCTTTATCAACTTGATGTCAAGACTGTCTTCCTCCGTGAATTTCTTGAGGAAAAGGTTTATCTGCAGCAGCCCCCCGGATTTTGTGCCTCTGCAACCGACTCCCAAATCTGTCGACTTCGTTGCTCTCTATATGGTATCAAGTAGTCTCCTCGTGCTTGGTTTGGCCAATTCAGCACCGTCGTCACCGACTTTGGGCTCTCTCACAGTATGAAGGACCATGTCATGTTCTACAGGACAACGTCTACCGATTGCATCCTTTTGGTAGTGTATGTGGATGATATCATCATCACCAGGAGCGACTCCACTAGAATCGTCCACCTCAAAGAGCATCTTCATCGTCACTTCCACACCAAAGATCTCGACTCTCTCACATACTTCCTTGGCATCGAGGTCTCACGTACTTCGGACACCATCTTTCTCTGTCAACGGAAATATGCATTGGATATTCTGCAAGATGTTGGGCTGACACAAGTCACCGCAGTTAACACTCCTCTTAGGTCTAGGGAACGGTCTCTTTATGACTCCTCGGAACCGTATTCACACCCAGAGCGGTACCGTCGACTGGTGGGAAAACTCAAGTATCTCACCATGACTCGGCCAGACATTGTCTGCGTTGTTGGCAAACTGAGCCAATTCATGGAGCATATGACCACCTCTCAATTGGATGTTGTCCTCTACATCACCAAATACATCAAGAGAGAGACTGTTTGTGGTCTTCGCTACTCTCATCACGCTCATCTGAATATTGAGGACTTTTGTGATGTTGACTATGCTGGTTGCATTGCTACCCAAAAATCTACTTCTGGGTTTGTCGTGTTCCTGGCAGGCAACCTCATCTCTTGGCGCAGCAAGAAACAGACTGTCGTCTCCCGATCCAGTGCGGAATCTGAGTACCGTGTCATGGTCACTGTCACTACGGAGATCCTTTGGCTTCAACATCTCCTCCAAGAGTTTGGATTTCCTCCGCAGACATCTGCTCATGTCTGGTGTGACAATCAGGCAACCACCAAGATTGCTTCAGATCCCATATTTCATGAACGCTCTAAGCATATCAAGGTGGATTGTCACTTTCTTCGTCACCACCTGGATCGCAATCATGTCAGCTTTAGCCACATCCCGACGGCGGATCAGCATGTCGACATCTTCACCAAAGGCCTCTCAGGGACTCGCCAAGCCTCGCTCAGTTCCAAGCTGGGCATCCAGAGCATCTGCGACCCAGCTTGAGTGGGAGTGTGTTTGATCTTGTCTGATGTCATCTTTCTTTTGTGGGACTCATGATCCAAGTTGGGCATGTCCAGCTTGAAGGGGAGTGTTAAACCCTGTTTTTTAATTATTCTGGGTATTTCCGAGTCCCACATCGGAATACTCCATTGTGTATTCCTTTTTCTCAATCTATAAAAGAAGGTCTCTACCTCACCTTGAGGTAAGGAGAATTCCTCTAGAATTATCAATGTGACATTTATCATGTATTTGTAATTTTTGTTCGATGGATGTTGGTACCTTGCATGTATACATTCATTTCGACATTTTATTTGCTTTGGGAATTAAATTAGGCATTGAGGATAGTCTCCCCAAATGCATGATTTAGCCCTTGCCGCAAGCCCGTGACTTCTTACGTGTGAAGAGACGCTCTTAAGATCTTGTGACGCTTCAACTTAGGTGTCGAATCTGGTAATCGGGGTGGGGCATTACAAGGGCAGTGTCTTCAATCCATACTCATCCCAAATTTTGAAATTTATAAATCTTTTTTATCATTGACTTATAAAAGTGTAAATGATGTTGGAAGAAAAATGAATCTCAGAGTACTAGCTTAACCATAATAGTTAAGATGGTCATATTGTTGTGGATAATTTTGATGAACTAAAGTTATCTAATTAAAACAATGATTCTTCAAAAGATGAATGTAATATCCAAAATCATGATTGTGTAGATAAATTAATGAATGAATATTGATTATAATAAGAGATAAGTTTATATAAGCTCTAGGTCCAATACTTGCTCTCCAAAATCAATTCAATAATCGAGTGACACAAATCAATTTAAGCATAGTTAATTCAATCTATTTGACGATCATGAATTAAGTGATATCACTTCGATTGTATGCTGAATTGCAATTATCATCTCAATTCACAGTGGTCATAGAAATCAAAAAATAAGAATTTTGAAATAAGGAATGAACATCAAAACACAAATCAAATAATCACTAAATAAATTAGAACCTGCATCAATCACTCACTCTTCCTATTATATACCCAACAGAAGGAAAACAGTAACTTGGTGACTACACGAAAGGAAATGAAAAATCTCACCAAAGAACGGGAAGAGACAACCCCTTTGCGGTTCACAATCCTCTATACAAAGGGGTTGTCTGTTCCTGTTCAAAAAAAAATTATCTTGTACCAAACATAGTCTTACTTAGACCCATTTCCTCATTTCCAAAAAACAATAGATATACAAGAAACTCATGGAAAGAGCCCAAGAGCAAGCTCCCCATTTAGAGCACTAACGTTAAGAATGTCGACTACAAGGAATGACAAAGCAGCTTGCATTGATAAAAGTCCAAAAGCAGCAAAATATTGCCGCGCATACAAGAAGCATGTGGACACTTCACCATCCCAAACAATTTTATGTAAAATGTCACTTGTGTGCATTATTACATGATATGCGGTAGTAACACATATATAGCCATATGTTGGTTTGCAGTTTCCTTCTAACAAACCATGGCTATGTAATCAAGAAGATGCACGAGACAAAGAATGGGATATGGACTGACAGCATGATATATTCATAGCCATTTATCCATTCCACATATTTCCATGGCCAATAATAAAACCCAGATCCGTCTATTGAGGGCCAAGTCCTCGAACAGCATAAAATCATGGGTTCCTGAGGAATTCTAAATGGGTAACACAGCTTGCCACAGAACAGTAAATTTGAAGGCTCCGAAGCAGGCTTCTGATTTTATATTGCATAGATTTAGTAAGAACTAAATAAGCATTGTCCCTACACATGAAAATGAATTTGTAAAAGGGAAGAGAGGAATTCATGGGTACCTGGAATTGAAAAAGGCTCAATGAATGATTGGGAGATGCTCAAGGGGTGGTGGAGCTTTTAAAGTGCAAAGACCCAATGCCTACACCCATTTAAAAATATCATCAGTGGTGACAACAAAGTAGAATTCACTACAGAAAGCATAATAAAATTATGAAATCAATACTGGGAAGGGGAAAAAACTTACAATTTCATTTCCCCAAGTCTACATATATAACTTCGATATTCTTCAGCAGTTTCGACTTCAATAGCCATAAAATTCACATCACTTTTTCCTTCGACAAGAGGTTAGGCCGGGACAGAGCTCGGATTTCCGGTGTAGAACTAGGAAACATTACATTCAGGCAATGCATCAGAATGTCAGTCCTTGATGAAATCTCATTAAAAATGAACTGCAGAATAAGGGGCTTCTTGACCACTCCTTGACAGATTCCCCCAGAGCCTTCAAAACGACCTTGCCCGTCTCAAATGGCGATTCTATAGGGCAAAGCATCTGTGCAACCACAAATTTCAAATTGATTCCTGTCACCAGTTTTATTCTCCTTGGAGCGACACCATAGCACAACATGCGCTTCCTGAACCTGTGGAGGGAATGGACAACTGCAATTAAAGCAGCACCCACAGACAAGTTTCTAACATCAAAAGACCAACAAACATCCTGATCAAAGTCTATAGCCTTTGGGATATTATTCTCATACGCAACCTTCCACGCACAATGAGCACGATTTATCTGCCCCATGAGAACAAGGTAGTTAAGGAGAACATTGGCAAAGAACCTGGCAGCACCCAGTTCCAATCTGTAGTTAATACACTGAAAGAATTCCCTCGCGAAAGGCAAAATTGGCTGTTGCCTTTGCTCTGGGATTGTGACGAGTCCACACAAGAAAGAAAGTGCCTTATGTTTTGTAGCACTAAGAATAGGCATCAGAAGCTTCTCATTCTGCCTGTTGACACATCTTACGAGTTGGGATAAAGTTAATGTGCATAGTACGAGATGATAGGAATTGACCAGTCTCCTCAGTATTATATTTAGTGAAACGGTTTCAGAACTACACTGGAATCTGGAAAAGTACAGAGAAAGGAGAAAACAGACCCTCGGGGGCCCCACTGTGGTCCCCCGCCCAAGACTCCCTGTAAACTATTCTCCAACAGAAAAGATACCCCGGCCCCACAACCCACTTGCCCCTATTTAACAACCTGGTCCCCTGCTGAGCGCCTAACCACCTCCCCCTGGCTGGACCGTTTTACCCCTTCTGGAATGTACTTTCCAGCTGCCTGTGGGGTCCCAATTCCTATTACTAGCCGCCTCTTGAAGAGCAGTCTTGTCCTCAAGGCTGCATGAAGGGAATTGATTCTGGATGACGAACTGATCCTCCCAAGTGGCATCTTCAACTGGTTGATTGTGCCACAGAATTAAGACTTGGGGCTGTAGAATTCCATCGCGAAGCTGAGGGCGGCGGGATAATATTGCCACGGGTTCAGGATGAGGGGTCGTGTCACCTTGCAAATCGGGTGGCAGAGAGTGGGAGACAGGATGCTCCCCAACGGCTCGTTTAAGCTGGGAAATATGAAAAACTGGGTGGATTTGGGCAGTGGGAGGAAGTTCCAGCTGATAAGCAATTGGGCCAACCTGTTTGAGGACTTTAAAAGGGCCAAAAAAACCGAGGAGATAGTTTTGGATGTATCCGCCGAGCCAAAGAATGTTGTCTGTATGGGCGGAGCTTCACATAAACTTGGTCGCCAGCTGCAAAAGTGTCAAAACGACGATGTTTATTATGTCCTAGGACCATTGGAGGTGATAGCAGAGCTGCTGTAGGGCCTACTTGCGGTCTGAAACAACCTGAACAACTGCGGCCACTTAAGGTCAGATGGCAAAAAATTGATAATAGGAGGCTTATGGCCACAGACAATCACGAACGGGGCAGTGTTTGTAGAAACATGTCAAGATGTATTGTAAGTGTTAAACCCTCTTTTTATTATTATGGGTATTTCCGAGTCCCACATCGGAATACTTCTTTGTATCTTTCGCCGTATCATTCTATAAAAGTAGGCCCCCACCTTACCTTGAGAGCAAGGGGGTTTCCTCATTCTACATGGTATCAGAGGGAAATTAGTCCCAACCCTCCCTCCCTGCGGATTCCCGGTTCTGTCCGGCCCCGCCTCTCCCCTCCTCCCCGGCTAGGGTTCCACCCGGCAGCCCTCCTTCCTGCGCGTCGCCCTCCCGCGGCTCCCGGCTCCCGGCTCCCCGGCGGCCCTCCTTCCCGGCGCGGCTCCCGGCTCCCCGGCGTCCCTCGCCCGGCGCCTCCCGATGCTCCCGCGCCTCCGGCGCCTCCCGGCCACCCTCGCCCGGCACCTCCCGCTGCTCCCATGCCTCTCACGCGCTCCCGCTGCTCTCACCCCGCGGCTCCCCTTCCGCCGTCTTCACCCCAGCAGGCGCCCTCACCCCTCGACGGTCGCGCCTCGGGTCGCGCCTCCAGTCGCCCCCGTCGCCCTCACCAAGCGCGCCTCCTTCCCCGGCGGCCCTCTCTCCAGGTGCGGCTCCCCTCACCCAGAGGCGTCCTCATCCCGCGGCGCCCTCGTCCAAGTGCCCTCGGACTCGTCCCGGCAGACCCTCCCGGCAGCGCGCCCTCGTCCCGGCAGCAAGCCCTCGTTCCGGTGGCCCTTCCTGCACGCGCACGTCCTGCGCACGATTATCCCGCCGGCCCACTGCATCAGCTACCCGACGCTTCCATGTCAGACTCCTCGGGACGTGGTCATGCTTCCAGTCGTCCACGTCCCTTCTGTCAACATTGTGGCAAGTTTGGCCACCTGATCGCCCGATGTTTGGTCCTGCATGGACGACCCTCTCAGCACCCGCAGCAGGGACAGCCCGCGGTCCAGGACGCGTCCTCGACTGTCGCCTCTCTTTTCCCGTCTCTGGCCCTCTCTATGGCCGACCTCAGGCGGCCTCACGATCCTCCGGCCTCTGTCCGACCCGGTCCCTCCTCGGCTTCTATGGCCCGTACTGTTCGCCCCACTGCCTTTGTCAGCCATTGCTCCCCTGCATGGTTGCTGGACTCAGGTGCCTCCGACCACCTCACCGGTGATGCTGGTATGCTGACGTCTTACTGCACTTATGCCGGTTCTTCAGCCATCACCGTCGCTGATGGCTCCACTATCCCCATAGTCAGCTTCGGCGCATGCTCCCTGTCTCCATCGATACACCTACCCTCTGTGGCACATGTGCCCCGCAGTCCCTTTAATTTGTTTTCCATCAGTAAACTGACTAAGGATTATAACTGTGCGGCCATATTTACCTCTTCTGGTGTTGTGTTTCAGGAGCAGACTACGAACCGGGAACTTGGTCGAGGCCGGCTTCGAGACGGGGTCTACATGTTCGAGGGACCAACACCCATTACTTGCACGTCTACCTCTTCTCGGGCACTAGATCTTCATTCCCGATTAGAACACCCGCCTGCATCCACCATTCATCAGATGTTTCCAGACTTCAGTCGGACTCCTACTTTTCATTGTGAGTCATGTTCTTTTGCGAAATATCATCGCTCTTCCTACATTTCTCGCACGGATACACGGGCCTCCCACCCCTTTGATCTGGTTCATTCAGATGTTTGGGGCCCGTGTACCATTCCGAGTCACTTGGGATATAAATACTATATATCTTTCATTGATGACTATTCGCGAATGACGTGGCTTTACCTTCTTCGAGAACGCTCCGAAGTGTTTTCCACCTTCCAAACCTTTTTCAATGAAATTAAGAACTGTTTTTCTATCTCTGTCAAATGTCTCCGCTCGGATAATGGGCGCGAGTATCTCTCCACTTCCTTTCGGCAGTTTCTCCAGCTGAATGGCATCCTTCATCAGACCTCATGTCCTGATACACCCCAGTAGAACGGCGTGGCCGAGCGAAAACACAGACATATTCTGGAGACTGCTTGTGCCTTCATCTTCCACCGACAGGTGCCTCTGCTCTTTTGGGGAGATGTCATTCTCACTGCTACATACCTCATCAATCGTCTTCCTTCTTCTATCCTTAAGGGGGAGACTCCCTTTCGGGCTCTCTTCCCCACTCTCCATCTTCATTCCTTCCCTCTTCGAGTGTTTGGCTGCTTGTGTTATGTTCGTGACACTCGCCCTGGCCGCACCAAACTCTCTCCCAAATCCCTCCGCTGCATATTCCTTGGTTATTCCCACACTCAGCGCGGATACCGCTGCTTCTCCCCGGACCTTCGCCGGTATGTCATCTCAGCGGATGTCTCCTTTGTTGAGAGTTCTCCATTCTCCTTTCCCTCTCCTCCTCCTGACTCTGCTATTGATGATTGTCTTCCCCTCATCATTCATCCTCTTCCAGAGTTACCTCATCCTGCCTCTCCTCATCCTGACCCTGTCATCGATGATTGTCCTCCTCTCATCATCCATCCTCCACCGGCGTCAACCCCTGTTGACACCCATTTTGGTCAGGTCTACTCCCGCCGTCCTTCGACTGTATCCCCCGTTCCGGCCAGTGACACTGATCCTCCCGCTTCGTCCGCTGCTCCTGCTCCGCCACCCGAGGACTTGCCCATTGCCCTACGGAAAGGTACTCGCTCCTGCCAGAGTACTCTTTTTGTATCTTCATACAGGGGTCTGTCCGCTCTGGAGACAGTTTCTATACCTCGCACGGTTGGTGAAGCCAAATCTCACCTCGGGTGGCTAGCAGCAATGCCGGATGAATTGCAGGCTCTGGAGGAAAACCATATTTGGGATCTTGTCCCCCTTCCAGCAAGCAAACAGGCAGTGGACAGCAAATGGATTTACACCGTCAGGCTGAATCCCGATGGCACTCTCCATCGCCTCAAAGCCCGCCTTGTGGCCAAAGGCTTTGCACAGACATACGGTGTTGACTACTTTGATACCTTCTCACCGGTTGTCAAGATGGTCTATGTCCGGTCATTCATCTCTCTCGCCGCCCATCATCAGTGGTCTCTTCATCAATTGGATGTCAAGAATGTCTTCCTCCATGGCTTCCTTGAGGAAGAAATCTATCTACAGCAGCCCCCCGGATTTTGTGCCTTCGGCGCTGAATCTCGAGTGTGCCGTCTACGCCGCTCTCTTTACGGCCTCAAGCAGTCTCCCCGTGTTTGGTTCGGCCGCTTTAGCACGGTCGTCAGCGACTTTGGACTTTCTCGCAGTATGAAGGACCACACTGTCTTCTACAGGACGACCCCACATGGTTGCATCTTATTGGTCGTCTATGTGGATGATATTGTCATCACCGGCAGCGACTCTGTGGGTATCACTCATCTCAAGGCCCATCTTCACCAGCACTTCCACACTAAGGATCTTAGTCCTCTCACATACTTCCTCGGCATCGAGGTTTCCTACTCCTCGGACACCGTCTCCCTCTGCCAATGGAAGTATGCATTGGATATATTGCAGGATGCTGGGCTGACTCAGGCCACTGCGGTCGATACTCCTCTCGAGCCTGGAGAACGGTCTCTTTATGCCTCCTCGGCACTATACCCACATCCCGAGCGGTACCGTCGATTGGTGGGCAAACTCAATTATCTCACCATGACTCGACCCGACATTTCCTGTGCGGTAGCCAAAGTGAGTCAATTTATGGAGCATCCGACCACATCTCAGTGGGATGCTGTCATCCGCATCGCCAAGTACATCAAGCGCGATTCTGCCCGTGGTCTTCACTACTCCCAGCATCCTCATCAGCATATTGAGGCCTTTTGCGATGTTGATTACGTTGGCTGCCTTGCCACTCGGAAATCTACCTCTGGGTTTACCATATTCTTGGCAGGCAACCTCATTTCTTGGCGCAGCAAGAAACAGACGGTTGTCTCTCGCTCCAGTGTCGAGTCTGAGTACCGTGTCATGGCCACCGTCACTACCGAGATCCTTTGGCTTCGGCAACTCCTCCAGGAGCTTGGCTTTCCTCAGCAGACTTCTGCTCACATATGGTGTGACAATCAGGCAGCCACTAAAATTGCTTCGAACCCCGTCTTCCATGAACGCACGAATCATATTGAGGTGGACTGTCACTTTCTTCGCCACCACCTGGAGCACAAACATGTCAGCTTTAGCCACATTCCGACGGCAGACCAGCTTGCTGACATCTTCACCAAAGGCCTCCCCGGTGCTCGCCTTGCCTCGCTCAGTTCCAAGCTGGGGATCCACCACATCTGACGCCCAGCTTGAGGGGGGGTATGTCTTGGTCTTGTGTGGTGTCATCTTTTTCTTTATTTTTTGTGGGACTCGTTGTCCAAGCTGGGCATGTCCAGCTTGAGGGGGAGTGTTAAACCCTCTTTTTATTATTATGGGTATTTCCGAGTCCCACATCGGAATACTTCTTTGTATCTTTCGCCGTATCATTCTATAAAAGTAGGTCCCCACCTTACCTTGAGAGCAAGGGGGTTTCCTCATTCTACAGTAAGAATACTCAGCCCAAGCTAACCAAAAGGACCAATTTTTTGGCTGATCTCCCGAAAAACAGTGGAGATAAGTTTCGAGACAACGATTGACCACCTCCGTTTGGTCGTCTGTTTGCGGGCGATAAGCGGAGCTAAAACGTAATGAAGTCCCATGTAATTTGAAGAGGGTTGTCCAAAAATGGCTGAGAAAGAGCGGGTCGCGGTCACTGACAATGGATTGTGGAATGCCATGAAGTCGCACCACTTCGCGGAAGAAAAGGTCAGCAACCTTTACAGCAGTGTAGGGGTGTTTTAACAGCAAAAAATGTGCATATTTAGAGAGGCGATCGACCACAACCAAGATGGTATCATAGCCGCGGGACTTGGGCAGTCCAGTGATGAAGTCCGTAGATAAATTTGTCCATACTGCAAGAGGAATGTCCAGGGGTTGGAATAAGTCAGTCGGAGCAAGAGTGGAGTACTTGTTTTGTTGACAAATGGCACATTGTCGGACAAAGGTTTGGACCTGCTTCTTCATACCTGGCCAATAGAGAGTGGCAGCCAATCTGCGGTAAGTTCTGTAGAAACAAGAATGGCCCCCTTGGGGGGTTGTATGATTTTCTGCTATAAGCTGAGGGTCCCACGGTGAAGTGGTAGGTAATATCAGTCGTCCCTTACATAACAAGGTCCCTTGATGCAAAGAAAAATGTGGGGAAGTCGGTTGACCATCCTTGAGGGCCTAGAGGATGTGCTGAAGTTGAGGGTCAGACGAAATATTTTACAGCAAAGTGTGACCATCCTCCCATAGTGAGGTGGACCGAAGAAGGTGGATGGAAGGCTGCTAAGGGCGGCGAGACAATGCATCAGCAGCGGAGTTGTCACGGCCCGGTTTATATTTGATTTCAAAATGATAACCCAACAATTTGGCAATCCAGTTTTGTTGATCTTGTGTAGCAATTCGCTGATGTAGCAAAAATTTAAGGTTACGCTGGTCAGAATAGACAATAAAGGGACGACCCAACAAATAAGGGCGCCAATGTTGAAGGGCCAAGACTAAAGCCATAATTTCCTTCTCATGTGTAGATTTGGCCAGATTGGTATGGGATAATGCCTTGCTGAAAAATGCGATTGGCCGGCAATTTTGCATGAGAACTACTCCAATTCCCAAGCCTCAGGCATCACATTCCAATTCAAAGGGTTGGGAAAAATCTGGTAAAGAACCGGAGCCTTTGTGATGAGTTCCTTGAGGCGATCAAAGGCTTCTGTAGCAGCAGGTGTCCAAGAGAAATTATTGAGCTTTGTAAGAGTCGTGAGGGGTTGAGCAATGGCGCCATAAACTTGGATAAATCTGCAATAATACCCAATGAGACCCAGAAAACCTCGAACTCCTTTTAACTGTTTGAGGAAGGGGCCAATCCAAAACTGCTTGTATTTTGGTGGGATCCATAGAGGTGCTCGTCGAAGAGATGACATGGCCCAAATATTCCACCAGTTGTTGAAAAAAACGGCACTTGGATTGGTTGGAAAATAGATGGTTGTCTAGGAGCACTTGTAAAGCAGCAGTGAGATGGGAAATATGTTGTTCCCAACTAGAGCTGTAAACAAGAATATCATCAAAAAAAATCAGAATAAATTTGCGAAGCAAAGGACGAAACAAATTATTCATGGTGGCCTGAAATGTAGAGGGAGCGTTAGTTAAGTCAAAAGGCATAACCAAATACTCATAGTGACCATTGTGGGTCCGGAAGGCTGTTTTCTCCACATCCTCATCACGCATCCGAATTTGATGATAACCCGACTTGAGATCGAGTTTCGAGAAAAAAATTGCATCATGCAGTTCATCGAGCAACTCTTCGACCACCGGAATGGGAAACTTGTCAAGAATAGTTTCCTTGTTGAGAGAACGATAGTCATCACAAAGGTGCCAAGTGTTGTCCTTTTTAACTAATAGGATAGGACTGAAATAAGCACTGCAACTTGTTCGAATGATACCGGTGCGCAACATGTCTTGTACCTGAGCTTCAATTTTAGTTTTCTGGTAGTGGGGATACTGATAAGGCCGAACCATAATCGGCTTATGGTTGGGCACAAGGCGAATAGCATGATCCCGTGGCCGATGAGGAGGAAGAATCATAAGGACCTGAAAAACTGGAGCAAACTGAGTGAGAAGCTGGACTAACTCCTGATGTTGGCGGGCTGTCAAGGCTGGAGCAGATGGTTGGGATTTACTGCCCAACAATAAGCGATGATAACCGGTTGAGAGTGGGCAAAGGAGTCGATGTTTCAAGAAATATGTCAGTTGAAATGGAAGATCTGCCCCCTGAATACAATAAGAACGGTTACCAGTGGAAAACTTCATAACCATAGAGTGCCGGTTGGTGTGGACGTCCCCCAAAGTGCGCAGCCAGGCCCCACCTAAAATTAAATCCAGATGACCAATATCCAAAACATGAACATCTACTGAACTTGTATAGTCACCAATTGAGAGGGGCAACTGAGAATAAAGCTCTTGAGACCAAATAGTGTGCCCATCGCCCAGTTGAATACGCAGTCGGTGAGGGTTGTGTGTCGAAAAAACCCAGGAAACGAACCAACTGTGGGGAGATAAAATTATGTGTAGCTCCACTATCAACAAGGATGAGGATTGGAATTCCAGTAAGAGAGCAATTTTCATGGAAGGGGGTCCAATGGCAAGGTGTTGCTGGACAGAGAGGCCAACATCAAATAATTTGCAAGTTATGATGTTGCAAGAGACCTCGAGTGAAGTATCAAATTGAGGGGAGTCTGGCTGTAAAGAAGTTTGGTCAGGAGGCTCAAAATCATCTTCACCAAGAATAAGGATCCGCGGCTTGGGATCAGCGCATTTATGAGTTGGTGTATAAGGCAAAGCACAACGAAAACATAGTCCCTTGCGGCGACGCTCCTCCCATTTCTGTGTAGAAAGTTGCCTCACACCCCGTGCTGGAAGAGGGGGGGTTGTTTATAGAAGTGTGAGGTGGAGCTGGTGGTCCGTGGGGGTCGCAAGGGCGGGGACGAAAAGTAGAACCACCCGGTGGAATTGATGAAAACCGAGGAGGAACTGAAGGGGGCTCATGAGGACGGCTAGATCCAGCAGACAGCGAAGAATTGCCACGAAAGGAAGATCTAGTACCGCGATGGAGAGCCAATTCAACGTGGCGAGCCAACCTCATAGCCTGGAACCGAGTTTCTGGATTAAGTATTCAAACCCAGGAGCGGATTTCATCACGTAGTCCATGCAAAAAGTAGCCGACATATTGTTGTTCAGGCTGTCGAGGGATAAAGGATGCCAAATACTCATATTGTTCTATATATTCTTGGACAAAATTCAATTGTTGAAGAGCAGCAAGTTCCTCTTAAGGATTTTGTATTTCGAGGCCACTAAAACACTCCAATAATTCAGTACAAAATAACGGCTAAACCAGCTCAGGATAAACCTCCTGTAAGATTATAAACCAGTGAATGGCCAGACCTTCCATGCTGACTTGAGCAAGTGGAATCTTCATATCCTCAGGCGTCTGGTTAATAAGGAAATACAATTCTGCTTGGGTGAGCCAACCGCAAGGGTCCGTGCCATCAATGACAGGCAGCTTCATGCAGCGGCCCACAGAATTCTGATCACAGGAATGGTTGACATCGCCCGCAGCAGAGTGAGGAGCAGAGGAGGGAAGAGGGATGCGATTATCAGTAGACGTACCAGAATCAACCGACAGCAAAGGTTGTTTCTCACGTTGGCGAAGCATGAGTTGGCGGAACTCCATCTAAGCAGCCATCTCCTGATCCCAGCGATGCTGACCTTGGCGGAGGTCATGAACTCCCTGATGGAGATCAGCGACTGGTGTAGACAACTGAGAGAGAGTTGTCTCCACAGTGCTCAGTCGAGCTTCAACAGCCTCTACCTGAGAATGAGTGCGTGTCTCCATCGAAAAAGAAAAGCGGATGGCAGGCCGGCAGGCTGGACCAAAATGATAGGAATTGACCAGTCTCCTTAGTATTATATTCAGTGAAACAATTTCAGAACTACACTGGAATCTGGAAAAGTACAGAGAAAGGAGAAAACAGACCCTCGGGAGCCCCACTGTGGTCCCCCGCCCAAGACTCCCTGTAAACTATTCTCCAACAGAAAAGATACCCCGGCCCCACTACCCACCTTGCCCCTATTTACCAACCTGGTCCCCCTGCTGGGGTGCCTAACCACCTCCCCCTGGCTGGACCGTTTTGCCCCTTCTGGAATATACTTTCCAGCTGCCTGTGGGGTCCCAATTCCTATTACAAGATCAACTTTGGAAGAGCCCACGTACAGTTCAAGAAGAGGTTTTGCTGATTCATATAACCCATTCCTCATACATGACTCAAAAAGCTGCCTGATTATAACATTATTTTCCCTAATCCCGGAGGAGCTTAAAAAATTCAACCATCTCAAAGCAACATCAACTGGACCATCATTTATATAAACCATAAGAATGTCGGTGGCAATCGCATCCATGGAAAACCCACAAGATTTCATTTCAGTAAAAACTTTCATGGCCTCGCCAACTTTTTTCTTTTTTGCTGGAAGTGTCAGCAAAGAAGTAGATATACTTGGACCTGGCCGTAGATATACTTGGACCTGGCCTCAGACCTGCATTACTCATTGAATTATATAGTTTCACAGCAGAATCCACTTGTTCAGATGCAGAAAGCCTTTCAAGAAGTCAAGAACAGTGTCACGACCCGTCCTCCGGGGCCCGTGTCGTAACTACCTCAAGCCCGTCTTCCATAGACCAGGGGCTGGCGACTAGCACCGGAAAGGCGTATCCCTATAACGGGAAGGAATTGTCTTTAAACTTGTCAGCATAAGACTTATGTCTGCTCTGTGCAGTCTTCATCTACTCCCGGATGATCTGTACCTTCTCAGTGGTAGCTCGTACCAACTCTGGACCCATAAGTGCTGACTCCCCTGGATCTGTCCAGCATAAAGGTGACCTGCATGGTCAACCATAAAAGGCCTCAAATGGTGTCATACCGATGGTGGAGTGATAGATGTTGTATTCAAACTCCACCAAGGGAAAGTGATCCTCCCAACTGCGGCCAAAATCTAGGACGCAAGCACGAAGCATGTCCTCTAGTGTCTGAATGGTCCGCTCCGTCTGACCATTCATCTGTGGATGAAAGGTGGTGCTCAAACGAAGCTGAGTCTCGAACGCCTCATGTAATCCCTTCTACAACCGGGATGTAAAACATGTGTTACGGTCAGAGACGATCGTCGATGGCACCCCATGAACTCGTACAATCTCTTGTAAGTAGAGGCGTCTCAAGCCCTCTAATGATCCCTACTCTCGAATGGATAGGAAGTGGGCCGACTTGGTGAGTCGGTCAATAATCACCCAGATAGAATCATGTCCTCTAGACGTACGTGGAAGCCCTGTTACAAAGTACATGGAGATACCATCCCACTTCCACTCTGGTATCTCTAGTGGTTGCGCTAAGCCTGCTGGAACCTGATACTCGACCTTCACTTGCTGACAAGTGAGGCATCGCGAAACAAACTCTGCTACTGCCTTCTTCATCCCTGGCCACCAGTGTTGACGTCGGAGATCCTGGTACATCTTCGCCACACCAGGATGTACCGCCAGAGGGGACATATAGAACTCCCTCAATACCTCCTCCCGTAGTGCCACTGGTACCATTCTGAAGAGGATGATGTGCTCTCCACTTTCAGAAAATCCATCAGGTGTCTGTCCTGAGGATATCTGAGCACGTCGAGCCTCGCAGTCAATGTCCTCAAGTTGTGCCTCTTGAACTCGCTGAAGAAGTAGGGGAGTGACTGTCATAAACTAGAGGTAAGTTGTTTCATCTCTATCCACAAAGGATATCTGCAACGCGGCTAGCTGTTTTGTCGCCTCACTCAGCAACTGTAGACCAGACCTCCTGCTGAGTGCGTCTGCTACTACGTTCCCCTTCCCATAAGTGTAGACTATCTCAAAGTCATAGTCCTGGAGGAACTCTAGCCAACGCCGTTGTTTCGGGTTCAGGTCCTGTGAGAAGATATACCTGAGACTCTTGTGATCAGAGTAAACAGTAAACCGTTCACCCATCAAGTAGTAACGCCACATCTTCAGTGCAAAGACCACTGCTGCTAACTCCAGGTCATGGGTAGCGTAGTTTTGCTCATGCTTTCTCAGCTGTCGAGAACCATACTTGATCACTTTTCGCTCCTGCATCAGGACACATCCAAGTCCGGTCTCTGATTCGTCGCAGTAAACTACATACTCAACGCCCTCTTTCGGTAGCCTCAAGATGGGGGGCACTTGTCAGTCTCTGTCTCAGCTCCTGAAAACTATGCTGACATCTCTTCGTCCATACGAAGGGTTGTCCCTTCTTTGTCAACGCTGACAAGGGTGTCGCAACTCTGGAAAAATCGGGTACGAATCTCCGGTAGTACCCAGCCAACCCTAGGAAACTCCGCACCTCGATCACACTCCTGGGTGGCTCCCAAGCTAGCACAGCCTCTATCTTCACCGGATCCACTGCAACACCAGCCTTCGAGATAACGTGTCCTAGAAAATGGACCTCTCGTATCCAGAACTGGCACTTTGAGAGCTTACCATAAAGCTGGTTCTCTCAGAGTGTATCCAGAACTATCTGCAGATGATAGGCATGCTCCTCCTCCGTCGCTGAGTACACTAAGATTGAAGGTTTCGGGCGCAGCGGAAGCGTGGTTGGGACGGGACTCAACTTTGATTTTTACCATCAATTTAATTAATTTCATAAAGAAAAATAATACTTGTATCTTTGGTATTTTTCTTCCTTGATGATGTTGATCGTCCGGAATGACCCTTCCGGATTATCTCGTTGCGCTTGTAAGGATCCAAACTAGAATCCCTCTAGCGGTGATCCACACGTGCTCCGATGGCCTCCGATCGACACCGCTCATTCTCCGGGTGCTAGCGCGGCGAAACGAATGTCTTGTGTCGGTCGTTCTTGATCGCTTGTTCTTCGGCCTTGAAGAACGTCTCTCATTCTTGAGAGAGGAGAGAAGAGGATTCGAGAGAGAAATTGTTTGGCTCAACAATTCTCAATTCACCAGGCATGTGGTGTGGTTTTTGGCACAATAGGCGTACTTGCCTATTTATATACATGGAATTTCAGTTACAATATTTAATTGCATAACAGCAATTAAATACATTCATGAACTTAGAGAAAACTCATACATTTAATAATAATACCGCGTCATTATTTATGGTGCACCAACTTGCGCAAAACAGAATTATAAATAAAATTCTGCATCATAAAATAATAGTAGCGTTATTTTAATTTGTGTCAACTAGTTAAATAATTATTTACCGTCTTGCAAATAATTATTTTACTACCGGACCGACCTTGTTCCGCTCGAACTCCACTTCCATTTATTGAACACCCGAATAAATAAATAAATAATTTATTCTCTTAAATAAATATTTTATTTACAAACTAGTAAATAAATATTTATTAAATGTTCAATAAAATAAATAAATATATTTAATTTAATTTATGCGATCATTGTAACTTGAATAAAATCATTCCACGGTCTTGAAAATAATATTTATTTCATTAATTAAATTCAAATAGAATTTAACCAAGACCACCAAAAACACTTAGTGTGTGACCCTCTAGGATTCTTTCTCGTTAGCATTAGACGGGCTTGCCTAAAGTCCAAGAGTACTGTCTGGCAACGGGTCAAGGCACCCAAGAGAAAGAACGTAAAGTTGCAACAACGACATCCACATTCGAACGCTCACTGTGTAATATAATCTTTTTGTCTCAATATCTCATCAAGTGGGTTTCATGATTGTGTCATCAACTTTTATGTTTGATACGTCGTTCTCTGACTACCTGAAATAAATTCGTCCTTACACCATGGCCATGGAATTTCGCGGGACGGTTCTATTTCAATCAAAGGGTCGAGATATCAACTTTCATAAATGGAAGGGACAAATCCTTCCTCAACTTATCCATTAATAACATGTCACTCGTGACGCACCCAACATACCCTACTTCCCGCCAACTGTCTGCGTGACGGTTTTCGTCAGTAAATCAAAGTGCGTAAATCGTGACACGTATTAATGATAATCTTAAAGTCTAAGGATCATTACACACGCTCGCAAATAGAAATATCCGATGACACCAAAACATGCAGAATTCCTACTAGCGGGTATGTTCTCATAATCTCCTATCTTGGAGATTACCAAGTGCGAACTTCATGAGAGGAAGTCTCATCTGCTTACGAGTACTCGCACCTGACGGTCTGCATGCTATGTGTCCCATCATAGCATGTCATCCAACCACAGAACTATATTTAAGAATATTGTTATAGCATTTCAAGGTTCTCATCATAGCGGGGAACTGCCATGACCTTATCAATGCAACAAATACTCTAAGACATTATTACATCATAGTCATGCAGAACAATGAACAATATGTAATAATACATTAAATATTCATGTAATCAAAGTAAAACCAATTGGTTCTCTTGGAGTGTATCCAGAACTATCTGCAGATGATAGGCATGCTCCTCCTCCGTCGCTGAGTACACTAAGATGTCGTCAATGAAGACCACCACAAAGCGATCGAGGTATGGCTGGAAGATCCTGTTCATAAGTCCCATGAACACTGCTGGAGCGTTGGTCACGCCGAATGGCATAACCAATAACTCATAGTGGTCATACCGACATTTGAAGGTCATCTTCTGCACATCCTCATCTTGTCCGTTGGAGGAAAAGAAATGTGAGAAATAAAATAACAAAGTTATTTTATTATTCTTTTAAAAGTCCCAAAAATTAACTTTTCACCCGACCTACTGCAGTCGAAGTGAAACCTCCCTTAAGCGAATCTTGGCACTGCGGATTCAATGGTGCCCTCAGATTTTTAATCCGAGCACCGGTTCAAAAGATAGAAAACGTCGCCCGCGCGTTTACTGAACGTACCTAAAAAAAAGTTCAAAAATTTATTCCGGACACACCGGGTCTCGGAATCACGCGCCGTCAATTTTCGCAGACTCGTAATAATTCCATATAATTAAAAAAAACATGAAAAATTCGGGTCTTTACAAATAGGTTGACGGAGTACGCAGAAACCCAGCCTTCTCCATATCCATAATGTAAAATCAGAAATCCCCCTCACATTTCAAGGTGAGGAGAGGGCCCTCATTTATAGAAAGAAAGGGAAGTTACAAAGAGAAGTTACAAAAGAAGTGGGGCGGGAAGTTACAAAGGAAGTGGGGCAAGAAGTTACACATACTCCAACACTCCCTCTCAAGCTAGGTGTACCTAGCTTGGACACATAATGAAAAACAGACAAATCAATAAAAAGACCGCAACACTCCCCCTCAAGCTGGGCATGCCCAGCTTGATGACAAATACAAGACAAAAATAGACGAAACGGAAATAATAAAATCGTTGTTGATGCTACTCCCCCTGAAGATGGTAATGTGATGCCGCTGAAAAATAAAGGATGGGTCATCGCCGGAAAAGTGCGGGGCCGGACAACAGAGCGCCGGGAAATCCACACTGGCGGGTCGGTCATCAGAGCGTCGGGAAAATCCGCACTACTGGCCGGTCGTCAGAGCGCCGAAAAATCCGTAATGTCGGGCCGATCGTCAAAGCGCTGAGAAATCCGCTCGGGAGGGCCGGTCGTCAAAGTGCCGAGGAAGCCGCAATGGCGGTGCCGGTCGTCGAAGCGCCGGGAAATCCGCAATGGCGGTGCCGGTCGTCGAAGCGCCGGGAAATCCTCAATGGCGGTGCCGGTCGTCGAAGCGCCGAGAAATCCGCAGGAGGCCGGCGAAGGGATGGGGTGATTCCGCAGGAGATGTTGGGCAGAGAGGCGGGGATTCCGCAGGAGGCACCGGGTAGAGAGGCGGGGATTCCGCAGGAAGCAGGAGGAGGTCGGCATGGAGGGAGCAGTTGAGCAGAGGCGGCACGGGAGGCCGACAGGGCTGTTGGCCGGCTGCTGGAGGAGCCGGCAGGAGTGGAGGCCGGCAAGGGTGGAGGCCGGCTGCAACAGAGCCGGCGGGAGACTCGCACAGGAGGCGGGCTGCTGGAAAGAGCCGCAAGCCGGGAAAGGGAGGCTGCCGACGCTGGGATTCGTCCGGCAGGGAGAGCGCCTGGTCGAGGCGCTGGTGAGGGCACCGCAGAGCGAGGGGAGCCACGCCGGGAGAGAGGGTCGTCGGGAAAGGAGTCGCGCCGGTAGGGAGAGCCGCCGGGAGAGAGGGCCGTCGGGAGAGAGGGCGGGAGAGGAGGGCCGCCAGGAGGAGGGAGCTGCGACGGGAGCGCGCTGGGGTGGAACCCGAGGGCGAGCAGGA
This sequence comes from Viscum album, assembly GCA_963277665.1. NCBI lineage: Eukaryota > Viridiplantae > Streptophyta > Magnoliopsida > Santalales > Viscaceae > Viscum > Viscum album. The sequence continues at coordinate 728,098,862 of OY728167.1, read as the reverse complement.
CGTCGGGGAGTCGGAAGCCGGGAGCCACGCCAGGAAGGAGGCGCCGGGACGATCTGGACGAAGCAGCCGGGACGGATCTGGACGGAGCCGCCGATAGGGAGTGCGCGGCGGGGAGGGACGTTGTCGGGAGCCGGGAGGGCCGCGGAGAAGGGGGCCGCGTGCCATTGTCGGGGTGGAGCAAAGCCGACAGGAAGAGGAGCCGCGTCGGGAGGAAGGCCGACGGGAGGAGCCGCGGCAGGGCGTCGGGAGTGTCGCGCTCGGGAGGGAGGGCCGCCGCGATTGAGGATCCGCGCTGGATCTGGACGTCGTCGGGAAGAGTCGCGGAGGGCTGACGACGGGAAGGCGGGAGAACCGCCGGGCAAGGAAGCCCGTCGCCGGGAGGAGTCGCGCGCAGGAGGAGCGGGCGCCGGGATGAGCGCGCAGCGGGACCGCGAGGGGCGACGAGAGGCGTCGCGGGCAGCAGCGGGAGGCGCGGGAGCCGTGGTTGCCGGGACCGACGGGGAGGCGTCGCGGGAGCAGCGGCGCTGGGAGTCCGCAGGGGAGGGAAACCTGCTGCTGGGGAAATCCGCCGGGAGGGATCACCGGCAGGGCTGGCGCACTGGATCTGGACGGGAGGCGCGTCGCGACGGGATGTTGTCGCGTCGGTAGGGAGAGTTGCCGGGAGAGAGGGCCGGCGGTTGGGAGGGCCGCTGGGAGGCGCTGCTTCCGTCGGGGCAGTGCGCAGCGGGGAGGAAGCCCGCAGAAAGCAGGTGCGGGCGGGAAGGTCGCCGACGGACGTCACGCAGAAGCAGATGCGCGGACGATGGGGAGCCGGGACGCCGGGGAGCCGGGAGCCGCGGGAGGGCGTCGCTCCAGGAAGGAGGGCGATCCGCGCAGGAGGTGCGCGCCAGGAAGGAGGGCGATCTGAGGGCGAGGCGTCGCTGGGCGAAGGCCGGTAGGGAGAGCCGCCGGAGGGAGAGCCGCCTGGAGCCGCGCAGGGCAGAGGTGGAGGGGCGGCGGCGGTAACCCTATGGGGCTTTGAGGCCGCCGCCCCCCGGACGGGAAAAAAAAAAACCTAAAGGCTGATGGGAGAAAAAATAATAAGAATGAGGGAGGGAGGGTCGGGGGTAAATCCCTCTGATACCATGTAAAATCAGAAATCCCCCTCACATTTCAAGGTGAGGAGAGGGCCCTCATTTATAGAAAGAAAGGGAAGTTACAAAGAGAAGTTACAAAAGAAGTGGGGCAGGAAGTTACAAAGGAAGTGGGGCAGGAAGTTACACATACTCCAACACTCCCTCTCAAGCTAGGTGTACCTAGCTTGGACACATAATGAAAAACAGACAAATCAATAAAAAGACCGCAACACATAAAGACTGAAGTTGCAAAATCAAGCTTCCCCGATCTTGCATGGGACTCAATGATCGTAGTATAGAGCCCAAAGTTGGGCCTAAGGCCTGCTTTTTTCATCTCATCCCAAATTTTAAACGAAGCAACCAACTTTCCATCTTTTATGAAAGACTCGATCATTGAAACATACATAGTAGTTGATGCCCTCAACCCAAAACCAAGCATTTCGATGTACACTTCCATTGACTTGTCCAACCTCCCACCTTTTCCCATTGAGTCAACTAGTAATGCAAAAATTGTTTATCATGGCTTGAAATTCTTTGCTTTCATTTCTTGGGAAAGCTTGAAGGCCAAGGCGACCTGACTTTGTCAAACTTGGTATCATCAACTCGTATGTTGCCTTATTCGGCAAACAAACAGACTCTTCTAAGCTATCAAATATTTCAAATGCTTTCGAAGGAAAACCCTTGTCTAGGAACAATGTAATAAGCAGGTTGAACGTCTGTGTATCGAGCTTGCAACCATACTCACACATCTTCCTAAAACAATTAATGGAAGCCTCTAGTTTATCAGCTCTTGCCGGATATTGAAGGGCTCTACCATAAACATCGGGTGAAGGAAGCACCTTCTCACTTAAACTAGGATCATCTCATCGAACAGTGTCTGAATTCCATTGTAGTCCCGGATCCGATTTAACCTCTGTAACAAGAGGACATAACACTCATCCTCCCGGGAGTACCAAGGCTTCCTTTTAGCCCATTGAAACAAAGTCAAAGACCATCACGTTCACAAACAACCTTTAATGCCTGGATTGTATGACTCACGCATGGTACAAAACCCAAGTTATCCAACTGGGCCAGGCCCCCGTTTCCACCTCTTCACAGCCTCACCCATCTTAGCAGCAGCAGAATCATTCGAAATTGGATTCTCGAGCTCAAAAGTCAAACCATGATCACCAACCCTATGCTTCATTGATCGTATATCCTCAGCAACAAAGATAGAACACCCTGATTCATCTAACTTCCCTCTGCCCTCAGTCCACCCAGAACAAAAATTCCTGGAATCGAACTTTCCGTTAGGATTGGGGCTTGTTCGATTGGATAGAATCCATTTAATCACATTTGAAGAGCCCGAAGGTCTTACGTTCACCCAATAATCATTATCAACACATTCTTGGATATCCCCAGAACTGATAAACGGAAAAGCAGATTTTTTTTTAAGAAAACAAGGCTTTCTGAAACTGAACAGTCTGCGAAATATCATTTAAATTCTGCACTTCTGTGCTAAAGGAGTTGTGTTAGGATAATTAAGGCTAAATTCCTTACCAGATGGCCACTGTGGCATTTCCCGTGTTCGGACAACGCCAAAACCCTAAATCGTCGTTCCAGTATCTTCAGAACTCAGTTTGCCAGGGATCGATTTGAAGGAACCACGAAAACATTGATTTTTTTTATACAGAAATGTTTTTGATATGTTTTGTGCCTTCAAACTGATACGCTCCACAGATAAGAGACAATTCTAGAAACCAACATGAATGGTATCTTCTGCTCCAGAAAGTACCCGACCAAAATATTACTCCATCTGGAAGCCCCTTTCTGAAGAATCGAAGAAGGAAGATAGACTCTTGGAATTTCCCCCAGCAATCAGAGGATGGAAACCCAGATCCATGGAAGAAAATGAGGAGTCTGAAGAATCCAAAAGCCCCTCTGCCACAGCAGCGCCTGAAGAAGTAATCGTGGTATTCCCAGAACCTCCCAACAATGGCCATGCCCGAACTCAGAAAACCAGGAGCCTCCACCACAGCATCGACATTCGCAGCGACGATATCAGCAATTGCAGTGACGCCATTTTGAACCACAGAAATCTTAGAAAAATCCACCGAGTGAGATTTAGTGGATGTGGAACCAAACGAAGCCTTCACATCCTTCACAGAACCCCCAACCACCACCGAATTAGGGTTCGAGCAAGCCCCAACCGCCGAAGGAAAAACCACAGAGACCCCATCCTAGATTGCGACAACCTTCTCACTCACCGAACCTCCCAAGATTCCAGCACCAGCCCCAGCCTCGGCCCTGATCAAACAAGTCGCATTCGATGAAGAAAAATTCACCATAACACCAACCGATGAAACCATGGTCTTCACACCATCCGGACCTTCGGTAACTCCAACACCAGCCACAGCTGCAGAAGACGCCTCATTCACAGCGGCGACTTCCTCCGCCCAAGAATGCCTACGCCTACGACTCACCTCCGCATCTGATGAAGGAATGAGAGATCCAAACTGAACCGCATTATAAGGGAACCGCTCCATCGAAATCAAAGAAAGAAGGAACCAGGCCCGAGCGCTCACCACCCCCAGAATTGTACGCCGGATCCTGGAGACGGAAAAGTACTCGATTCGGGAGTGCACCATATTTTCTAACATTTTTTTACAATTTTAGAGCTCTTAATATTTTTTTTTTTATGAAACGTTATTATTGGACGTCATAATTATGATAATAATGATGATTCTTCAATTCCCAATTAATTCTAATCTTAATGTCCAACCTTTCATATTCTCACCGTTGGGTCAGATCTCAGGTACTCTATAAATATGGCGATATGTTAATGAAATAATATGGACTTTTGACTCTACATTGTGTTCTTTACTTCTTGTATTCTTTTGTGTTCGTATTTCCATTTGTTATTATCATCGTCATACGCAAATACGACATCCATTTTCTCAACGATGCGATTCGCCTACGATTGATCTTACATTTCCGGTTTCGAAATGCTTCACGGTTTCAATCGGCATTCGATCAATTTCACAACACGTTATCAGCACGACCGTCCTCTCCGCATTGCGCATCATGACGAAGCTGTCTTCATCCCCATCATCGGCATAAGGAATTTTTGTGGGAAAAAGGTATGTCACATGTTTTTATAAACATTATTCTCTTGACATACTCTTTCACATGCGCATCGATTCCACTCATTTGAAGTGTTGCATCTAAAAGGTGTGTCTTATTTTACATGTAAGATATTGTTACATTTATTTTTTCCCTCTTGATAAATCTGAAAATAATATATGATTTTCTTAATCTTTTGTTGCGGGAAAAATAATGAGCTCCTGAAGAGCTGTAATGACTCACGATTGACAAATTTTACTTCATTTCCTGGAGAGAATGTGTTTGATTAATAACTGATGTGGTCGATGCCGAGACAAACATCATTCATCAAATGAATAAAAAACTACACTACCAGAAGTGATTGAATGATGAACATCGCGTACCCGTCGTACGTCGAGCCGTTGAATGATGAACATCGCGTACCCGTCGTACGTCGAGCCGTTGAATGATGAACATCCTGTACTCGTCGTACGTCGAGCCGTTGAATGATGGACATCGCGTACCCATTGTACGTTGAGAGAAAGTTCGATGAACATCGCGTACCCGTAGTACGTCGAGACGAAGTTCGATGAACATCGCGTACTCGTTGTACGTCGATCCGAAGTTCGCTAATCATTTCATGAACCATGAAATTTCATATCTCTTATTTCTTGTTCACCCTGAAGGTGTCAAGTTTGATTAAGCTATATAAAGGTTCATGATGGAGATGATATTTACTTTGAATATTTGTAAATATTTGTTTTATTTCTTCTCTTTCTTTTATTTCTTATAAAATGTTTTAAAGAAATTAAATATTTTTGATGAACAGTCGTAAATATATTTTATATATATTAATCCCCCGAAGTGGATGAAATTGATGAAATTGTTAAATTGAATATTCATGCAATTGTCTTGAAGACACTACAAAACTCGAACAAATAATTTTATTATATTCCCTGGAGTGAATGAGAATATTTATTGAAAATGATTTATTTCATTCCTTGAAGTGAATGCAAATATACCTGATTTTATTATAAATCAAGTTCGAGATGAATATGGTGTTTTGTGAATGATCATTGTCACGACCCGTCATCGGGGCTCGTGTCGTGACTACCCCAAGCCCGCCTTCCATAGGCCAGGGGCTGGCGACTAGCACCAAAGGCGTAAATCCCGATAACTGGGTAGACATTGCCTTTATAAAACATAAACACGTCCAACCAGAGTACAAGCAGAAGTAATACACTAAGTACAAAAGAAAGTGTTGAAAGGTAAATGAGCCAGAATACAAACCCAACTGTAAAGTACAGCTACAACTGAACGAAAGTACAACAGAAAAGACAAATAACTGGAATACAGAAGCAGCTCCTGGGTCGTCCACTTCGGATCCTACCTGAAGGGTGGGTACAGATAGCCTCCTCAACACTCTCGCCCGCCAACCTCCTCCGAGTACCGTCTCGTCGTGAAGTCCACCTCCGGGTACTGACTCGTCGTGAGGCCCATCTTTGGGTACCGTCCAGTCCTCGTACACTCGGTATCTGTCAGCGTTGTCCGTCATCTACATCCAACACAACAAGGCGCGAGCATAGCCCATGCAGGGGTGAGTATAACATTACTCAGTAGGGACCCCGAGACCCTCAAGGTCTCACTAAATCCAACAAGGACAACCACAAAGAAAAAAATACAAACACGAAGTATCAACCAACTCTACTTAGGTATATGCCCATATATATACCTAAGTCATCAATTCCAGTTTGGCTCCAACTCATGAGCCCAAGTACAACCCAGTCCACACATGAAAGTACAACCCGGTCCACACAGGAAATCAAAACTAGTCCACACATGAAATCACAACCCAGTCCACAAAGGAAATCACAACCCTGTCCACACAGGAAATCACAACCCAGTCCTCACAAGAAATCACAACTAGTCCACACAAGAAATCACAACTAGTCCTCACAGGAAATCACAACTCAGTCCACATAGGAAATCACAACCCAGTCCACATAGGAAATCACAACAAGTCCACACAAGAAATCACAACCCAGTCCACATAGGAAATCACAACAAGTCCACACAGGAAATCACAACCCAGTCCACATAGGAAATCACAATAAGTCCACACAGGAAATCACAACCCAGTCCACATAGGAAATCACAACCCAATCCACACAGGAAATCACAACTAGTCCACACAGGAAATCACAAGTCAATCACATCAATGATAATGATTGAAAGTCAAGACTTAGCTCAAACAGGTATACTACTCATGAAGAGGGGTGAATGTGATTATATGTAGCCTCTAAATCATCTCCTATGTCGAACCCACGTAAGATCCTAGTACAGAAGTCGTCGCTGCCGAACCCGCGTAGGATCCAAGTACAGTAACCATCACTGCTGAACCCACGTAGGATCCAAGAACAGTCGTCCTCGCTGTCGAACCCACGGAGGATCCAAGTACAGTCGTCCTCGCTGCCGAACCCACGGAGGATCCAAGTACAGTCGTCCTCGCTGTCAAACCCACGTAGGATCCAAGTACAGTCGACATCATCGTCGCAGTCGCAGCCAGCTCTAGGGTTCCCGCACACAGCACGCTCGATTCCGGGAGGGTCCGCTCCACAAGCCAAGGGGTCGATACATCAATTGTCACAAAGTCCAGAGTTGATGTATCCCAAAGTTCTGTTACGTCAATAGGAACTCAACGCGATAGACGACGCGTCAATCGGACACCTGGTCTAAGAGATAAAGGCTTTTCCGTTCCAGGGGCCCGGTTAGAAATATGATCATTTCTAACCCGGCTGATATCCATAGTCATCCAAAACTCACTTATAGTATCGCAAAAGAACTGTCTCGTCGAAGGGGTCTCAACACAACAGACGACGCGTCAATCGGATCTCTGGTCTGTGAGTTATTAGCCTTTTAGTCATAGGGGCCTGGTTGGTTTCGTGTACGAACCAACTCGTCCGTATCTCAACTGTACCCCGAACTCTCACAAGGTATACTCAAAGGGACCGTTACTCAACGAGATTACCAACGCCGCCAACGGTTGGACAAACAGACGTCTGGTCTGAGAGTTATTAGTTTTTCCATTCTAGGGGTCCGGTTGGATTTCAGGTACAATCCAACCCGGCCATACTCCAACTGTGTCTAAATCTCAGGTGAAGTATAACAAAAGAACCTTCTCACCAATAGGAATCCAACAAAGTCAACGACTCTTCAATCAGACGTCTGAAGCTCAAGTTATAAGCGTTTCCGCTCCATGGGCCCGGTTGGTTTCGGGTTTGAACCAACCTGGCCATACCCAAACTTCACCAAATCCTAGAGTGTAATATACCGAAATGACCGCCTCATTCCAAGGATTCCTACGCAACTGACGGTGCGTCGATTGAAGGTCCATAGCTCACGTTATGAGCAAAAGATAGAAAACGGTCCGAAGTGGGGGGTCTGGGCCCGGCCCGGCTGGGCGCGGTCGGCCCGACCCACATGGCCTGCGGCTGGCCCGGCCCGCGTGGCCTGCGGTTGGCCCGGCCCGCGTGGCCTGCGGCCCGGCTCAGAAGCCGGCCGCGGCTCGGCCACTGGCCGAGCGGGACGCCAAGGGGGCGCGACCCCCTGTTTCCGGAAACTGCGGACCCGGTGGGGTCCGCCCTAGCAATAGGTTGGGGGGTTACACCCCCCCAGTTTTCCGGGTAACGGTCGACCTTTATGGCCAGCCGGTTTTGATCCGCCGCAGGACCCAGATGGGGTCCTGCCTTCTGGAGACGCCGGCGGCCGGCTCAGCTGGCCGCCCCTGCTGGTCCGTCGCGGCTCATCTCACCGGTGCGGCGCGACGGCTCCGCACCCCTCCCCCATGGACCACTCCTGGATGCGACCTTCTTCGGCCTCACCGGTGTGGCGCGACAACGCCGCACACCACCGCCGCGGCCCGCTCCGGCCGCGGTCCTCTTCGCCCCCGCGCGGTGCAACGGTACCGTGCCGCCTTCGCCTGAAACATCAACGATGATCAACAAGGAAAAGGGGAGGAGAATCGGTCGTGTTTGTGCGGTCCGATCTCCTCCCATTATGACAATATCAAGCGGCCAATACTTAAGCAAAGAAGAACGATGATTAAAACTTGATCAATAATAACCCCTACCTCGTGACGTGATCTGCGGAGAGGTGGCGTTGTTCGTTGTCATTGGAAGGTGACGTCGAAGTGTGCCCGAGGAGGAAGCGGTGTCTCCTCTTTTTGTCACGGAGAGAAGAAGAGGATTTCACGTCATTGATCTTCTTGGATTCGGTGCTCTACGTCCAAGAGGTGTCGTTCTTCGTGGAGAGGATGACGTTCTTCAATGATGGAGGAGCTTCCTTCTTCCTTTACACAAGGCTCTCTTCCCAAATTCCCACACAACAAGCCAACAAAATTAAAATAAGGTCACCCCTTATTTTAATTGTGTATGCCAGGCATTTCAAAATTTAATAATTCAAAACACTCATTAACTAATTGAAGTGGTTCAATTAATTGTTTAATGTGTGTTGGCAAGAGTTAAGAGGGAGAGAGAGAGAAGGTGGAAGGGTTACACATTTAATTCCAAGGGGGTTAAGGGGTTGTGGAAAGTGAAAAGGTTGGGGCTCGTGTGGGCCCCACCTCACATTTATCCTCACATGGGTAGTTAGGATGATAGTGGGTCCCACCCTAACTCCCCCATGTAGGATAAACCACCTTAGAAAAATAAATAAAATTTGTACCACAAATTTATTCACTTTTCATTTAATCCAAGTTTTTTAACATCTCCTCCCGAGCAAACGCATCTTCGGTAAAGGTCCCCTTAAGCAATTACCGGCGCTGCGGTTTCATCGGTGCCCTCAGATTTCAATTTCGAGCACCGGTTCAAAAGATAGAAAAACCCGCTCATTCGTTCACTGAACGTACCCGAGCTAAACTTCGGAAATTGATTCTGGGCACACAGGGTCTCGGAATCAAGTGTCGTTAGAAGGCACAGACTCATAAATTTCAAGGTATTTAAGAAAAAAAAATTCCTTGAAATTTTCTGGTCTTTACATTACTCCCACCTCAGATCTTTACGTCCTCATAAAGCTATAACACAAACTAGGGAAACTAAAGGAGGTACCGAGCACGCATCTGAGCCTCCCGCTCCATGTGCTCTCTTGGAGGTTCCTGTGCTGCCAACAAAAGCGCACAAGAGGAATCGATCATCCTCGTAGGACCCGCTTCTGTCGATCCTCAACCTCAACTGGAACCTCCGTGAAAGTCACCCCGTCATCGATGTCCATCTCCCTGTGGTCGATGATGTGTGAAGGGTCGTGCACATATATCCTCAGCTGAGATACGTGGATGACATCGTGCACCCGGTGCAACTGAGGTGGAAAGGTCAAGCGGTAAACCACCTCGCCTACCCTATTGAGGACCTAGAAAGGTTCATTGAACCTCGGAGATAACTTATCACCTCGGCCACATCTCCGTAGACCTCGTCGAGGTGAGACCCATAGGAAAACGTGGTCGCCATCCTTAAACTCCAGTGGTCTTTGTATCCTATCAACATAGGATTTCTGCCTGCTCTGTGCAGTCTTCATCCGCTCCTGGATGATTTGCACCTTCTCCGGTAGCCTCATAATGAGCACACTGGTCAAACTCTACCTCATCTCCTGAAAAGATCTGTTGGCATATCCCTGACCACACGAAGGGTTTTCTCATTCTTCGCCAATGCTAAAAGCGGTGCAACAACTCTGGAGAAGTCTGGCTCAAATATAAGTCTGGCCGAATCATGAGTGATCGACTGCACCCACTTATGCATGATTCCATCATGTGCTGCCTGGGGTTTCTTTTTCACCGACCAAGGAAAAACCCATCCCAATGTTGTAGGTAAACCACAACCTTTTTTCCTAATACAGTCAATCTGTGTATGAACTGTGGTTTCCCAGTCCATACCCAAACTAACGTCATAAGGCCTCGACGCTGCCACCAAGAGGTTCCAACCGAAACTCTTGCCTCAAGGGTCAGATCACACCATCAGCGTAAGTGTGATTATCAAGCCTCCTCCCAAAGGTATCTCCAGACGTGAGGGTCAAGTCAACATCTTAACCAAAAACTCTAGGTCTGGGACAAGATTTGTGGAATGAATGAATGATTCGTATCAATGTCTGTTGTTTTGGAAGCTAGTAGTAGACACAGAACGTACCTCGAATCATTCCCAGAGCCCTTGGGTCACACTTCTTGACCGCATGCAGCTACTCTCTTCCCCTGCCCTCCTGCTCCCTGAGCCTGGCGGGGACTACAAAGGCGGGTGGTTGTAACATGTTGAAATGTACACCGCCTCATGCTGCGCTTCTAACTCTGCTTCCACGTCTGCTACTTTGCAGATTCATCTGTCCTTAACAATTTCTCTTCTTGAAACATTTTACATGCCCAAGTCTCTGAGACTGGCGCCAGTTCCATGCTCTTCCACTGCTAACATTCTCTAGTTGTAACTGATCAGCCAAAGAACATTCAACCACAAAGGTTCTTTCTAGCATCCTAACATAGGTAGGAATGCATAGAGGATAAGGTGATGGCTTGGATATCCTTAAACACACCACGCTCAGAGGTACGAGTTCTATAGCACTGATCGAATCGTATTCATCGAGTACCCAGAATGATCGGTACGCCTCGATGAATACTCAGCTACCGACACGTCATTCTGCCGTAGTTGTACAAGTTCTAGAAAACTCCCGACCATCTCCTCAAGCTAGTCCTCAGCCGCCTGTGTGTTGGGATCGCCTTATAACTTGAGGGTATCTAATGCTGAAACACGTGTAAGGCAGTAAGCCTACATGTGTCACCTACCGGTACCACCAGTTGTAACTGCTGACCAACAGGTAGTGATGTATAGCTGACACACTACCCGAAGGTACTTTCTCAGGCATCGGTTCACGTACCGAAGCCTCATCACTATGCGGACCAACCTCATGGTCATTCATTGGGAAAACACCGATAGCCAAGATCACCATCTTCTCTCCTAGTGTCTAAACTAGGTGTAGATATCTAGCAATCACCTCCATCCAGTCCACTACTGCCTGGGAATATGCCTCGCCTCGTAACATCGGAGGCCTCTGCTATAATGGGGCCCTCCACCGAGGCCTCGTCGCTTGATGGGCTGCCATCTTGCATGTAACTCGGAACCCTAGCTGGCTGCCTATGTGGGGCCATCCTGAGAAGAAACAGGTGCGCCACGGTTAGTACAATATACCTGGTGAGCTGACACAAAGAGACCACAAAGGGAACTCTTGAAACACACACGCAATCAGTGTTTTTGTGCACTGAGTCGGAATTTAGAGGTCAAGGTCCTAGTGTATGGATACGTCGGCCACCGCACCAACACTGGACTCCTTGGACTGAAAACCACACTCAATACTCTTAACATTATTACTTCACAGAATGATCAGAGTCCTGAGTTATACGGTAGAATCGACTCCTCTGATACCAATTTGTCACGACCCGTCCTCGAGGCCCGTGCCGTGACAACCCCAATCCCACCTTCCATAGGCCAGGGGCTGGCAACTAGCACCAAAGGCGTAAATCCCGATAACTGGGAAAACATTGCCTTTATAAAACATAAACACGTCCAACCAGAGTACAAGCAGAAGTAATACACTAAGTACAAAAGAAAGTGTTGAAAGGTAAATGAGATAGAATACAAACCCAACTGTAAAGTACAGCTACAACTGAACGAAAGTACAAAAGAAAAGACAAATAGCTGGAATACAGAAGTAGCTCCTGGGTCTTCCACTTTGGATCCTACCTGAAGGGTAGGTACATATAGCCTCCTCAATGATCTCTCCCGCCAACCTCCTTCGAGTACCGTCTCGTCGTAAAGTCCACCTCCGGGTACTGACTCGTCGTGAGGCCCACCTCCGGGTACCGTTCAGTCCTCGTACACTCGGTCTCTGTCAGCGTTGTCCGTCGTCTCCATCGAACACAATGAGGTGCGGGCATAGCCCGTGCAGGGGTGAATATAACATTACTCAGTAGGGACCCCGAGACCCTCAAGGTCTCACTAAATCCAACAAGGATAACCACAAAGAAAAGATACAAACATGAAGTATCAATCAACTATACTTAGGTATATGCCTATACATATACCTAAGTCATCAATTCTAGTTCGGCTCCAACTCACGAGCCCAAGTACAACCCAGTCCACACAGGAAAGCACAACCCATTCTACACAGTAAATCACAACTAGTCCACACAGGAAATCCCAACTAGTCCATACAGGAAATCATAACCCAGTCCACAAAGGAAATCACAACCCTATCCACACAGGAAATCACAACCCAGTCCTCATAGGAAATCACAACTAGTCCACACAGGAAATCACAACCCAGTCCACAGAGGAAATCACAACCCAGTCCACATAGGAAATCACAACAAGTCCACACAGGAAATCACAACCCATTCCACATAGGAAATCACAACAAGTCCACACAGGAAATCACAACCCAGTCCACATAGGAAATCATAACCCAGTCCACATAGGAAATCACAACTAGTCCACACGGGAAATCACAAGTCAATCACATCGATGATAATAATTGAAAGTCAAGAATTAGCTTACACAGGTATACTACTCACGAAGAGGGGTGGAGATGATTAGATGTAGCCTCTAAATCATCTCCTCTGTCGAACCCACGTAGGATCCTAGTACAGAAGTCATCGCTGCCAAACCCACGTAGGATACAAGTACAATAACCATCACTGCCGAACCCACGTAGGATCCAGGTATAGTCGTTATCGCTGCCAAACCCACAGAGGATCCAAGTACAATCTTCCTCGCTGCCGAACCCACAGAGGATCCAAGTACAGTCGTCCTCGCTGTCGAACCCACGTAGGATCCAAGTACAGTCGTCATCGTCGTCGCAGTCGCAGCCGGATCTAGGGTTCCCGCACACAGCACGCTCGATTTCGGGAGGGTCTGCTCTATGTGCCAAGGGGTCGATACATCAACTGTCACAAAGTCCAAAGTTGATGTGTCCCAAAGTTCTGTTACGTCAATAGGAACTCAACACGACAGACGGCGCGTCAATCAGACGCCCGGTCTGAGAGATAAAGGTTTTTCCGTTCCAGGGTCCCGGTTAGAAATACGCTCATTTCTAACCAAGCCGATATCCATCATCGTCCAAAACTCACTTAGAGTATCTCAAAAGAACCGTCTCATCGAAGGGGTCTCAACGCAACAGACGACGCGTCAATCGGACGCCGGGTCTGTGAGTTATTAGCCTTTTAGTCCCAGGGGCCCGGTTGGTTTCATGTACAAACCAACCCGACCGTATCTCAACTGTACCCCGAACTCTCATGAGGTATACTCAAAGGGACCGTTACTCAACGAGATTACCAATGCCGCCAACGGTTCGTCAAACGGACGTCCGGTCTGAGAGTTATTAGTTTTTCCGTTCTAGGGGCCCGGTTGGATTTCAGGTACAATCCAACCCGGCCATACTCCAACTGTGTCCAAATATCAGGTGAAGTATACCAAAAGAACCGTCTCACCAAGAGGAATCCAACAAAGTCGACGGCTCGTCAATCAGATGTCCAGAGCTCAAGTTATAAGCGTTTCTGCTCCAAGGGCCCGGTTGGTTTCGGGTTCGAACCAACCCAGCCGTACCCAAACTTCGCCGAAACCTCGAGTGTAATATACCAAAACGACCATCTTGTTCCAAGGATTACTACGCAACTAACAGTGTGTCGACCATAGGTCAGTATCTCATGTTATGAGCAAAAGACCGAAAACGGTCCGAAGTTGGGGGTCTGGGCCCGACCCAACCCGACCGAACCCCCCTGGGTCGGCCCGAACTGGGTCTGGGTCGACCCGACCCGGGTCCGGGTCCGGACTGGTAGGGCGCAACCCGGCCCGACCTGGCTGGACGCGACCCGGCCCGGCCCGCGTGGCCTGCGGCTGGCCCGACCCGCGTGGCCTGCGGCTGGCCCGACCCGCGTGGCCTGCGGCTGGCCCGACCCGCGTGGCCTGCGGCCCGGCTCGACCGCTGCCCGAGCGGGACGCCAAGGGGGCGCGACCCCCTGTTTCTGGAAACGGAGGACCCAGTGGGGTCTGCCCTAGCAACAGGTCCAGGGGGTTACACCCCCCCGGTTTTTCGGGTAACGGCCGACCGGTTGTGAGCCGCCGTGGGACCTAGATGGGGTCATGCCTCTTGGAGACGCCGGCGGCCGGCTCATCCGGCCGCCCCTGCTGGTCCATCACGGCTCATCTCACTGGTGCAGCGCGACGACACCACGCCCCTTCGCCGCGGCCCACTCCTGGCCGCGACCTTCTTCGGCCTCACCGGCGCGGCGCGACGGCGCCGCACACCACCACCACGGCCCGCTCCAGCCGCGGTCCTCTTCGTCCCCGCGCGGTGCAACGACACCGTGCCTCCTTCACCTCAAACATCAACGATGATCAGCAAGGAAAAGGGGAGGATAATCGGTCGTGTTTTTGCGGTCCGATCTCCTCCCGTTATGACGATATCAAACTGCCAATACTTAAGCAACGAAGAACGATGATTAAAACTTGATCAATAATAACCCCTACCTCGTGACGTGATCTACGGAGAGGTGGCATTGTTCGTTGTCGTTGGAAGGTGATGTCGAAGTGCGCCCGAGGAGGAAGCGACGTCTCCTCTTTTTGTCACGGAGAGAAAAAGAGGATTGCACGTCGTTGATCTTCGTGGATTCGGTGCTCTACGTTGAAGAGGTGTCATTCTTCGCGGAGAGGATGACGTTATTCAACGATGGAGGAGCTTCCTTCTTCCTTCACACAAGGCTCTCTTCCCAAATTCCCACAAAACAAGCCAAAAAAATTAAAATAAGGTCACCCCTTATTTTAATTGTTTATGCCATGCATTTCAAAATTTAAGAATTCAAAACACTCATTAACTAATTGAAGTGGTTCAATTAATTGTTTAATGTGTGTTGGCAAGAGTTAAGAGGGAGAGAGAGAGAAGGTGGAAGGGTTACACATTTACTTCCAAGGGGGTTAAGGGGTTATGGATAGTGAAAAGGTTGGGACTCATGTGGGCCCCACCTCACATTTATCCTCACATGGGTAGTTAGGATGCTAGTGGGTCCCACCCTAACTCCCCCATGTAGGATAAAACCACCTTAGAAAAAGAAATAAAATTTTTACCACAAATTTATTCACTTTTCATTTAATCCACATTTTTTAACATCTCCTCCCAAGTAAACGCATCTTCGGTAAAGGTCCCCTTAAGCAATTACCGGCGATGCGGTTTCATCGGTACCCTCAGATTTCAATTCCGAGCACCAGTTCAAAAGATAGAAAAACTCGCTTGTTCGTTCACTGAACGTACCCGAGCTAAACTTCGGAAATTGATTCCGGGTACACCGGATCTCGGAATCAAGTGCCGTCAGAAGCCACAAACTCGTAAAATTCCAAGGTATCACTAATATAAAAAAGGCTATATCCACGGTTTATAACCGTGGATATAGACCACAAAACCGTGGCTATAAGTAATAGCCATGGTTTCACCAATCGTGGCTCCTATTGGCGTGGCTATAGGGAAAACCTATAGCCACGGTTCAGGCCATGGCAATAGACCTATAGCTACAGTTCAGACCATGGATATAGGTCTATAGACACAGCTTTAAACCGTGGCCATAAACTCTTCCACATGGATTTATTTCCACAGTTTATAACCGTGGCTACATAATGGAGTCTCCAAAAAAAATCAGATATAATGCAATGGTATCCTTGATTTCGTAGTAAAAAAATCAGGTCTGAAATCCATTTCTAGAAAAAAAACAGCTCTATGCACCTCTGTACAACCGCCACTACTCCTTACTCCCTGCCCGCTACTCCCTGCTCCCTACCTCCTCCCTAACTCCCTACCTCCCTACCTCTTCCCTGCCTTCTCCCTCCTCCCTGCTTCCTGCCTCTTGCGCCCTACCTCCCTTCTCAAACCCTGCTCCCTGCTCCCTACCTCTGCCGCTGCCCTGCTCCCTTCCAGCCTCCGCCCTGCTCCCTGTTCCCTTCCAGCCTCCGCCCTGCTCCCTGCCTCCCTGCCTCTGTCGCTGCCCTGCTCCCTTCCAGCCTCCGCCCTGCTCCATGCCTCCCTACCTCTACCACTGCCCTGCTCCCTTCCAGCCTTCGCCCTACTCCCTACCTCCCTTCCCTTCCAGCATCATCATTTGATCTTCCACCTTGGTCTTAAAGCTTTCATAACCATCAATGAATCTACTCATACCAATACTCTTGTTGTACTGCTACCCTGAATTACAACAGATACAGACAACAAAAACATCCATTTGAAGATTACTAAGAAAGACTCATGCACAACCACACCAAGGCATGATTGTAGTTAACAGATACAGTGATATTTATAGCTCTGGACACTATATCAAAAGATGCAATACATCACCAGTTTCAGAAACCAAAACCAAGCCAGCAAAATAAAATAGAGTAAAACAAACACACTTAATTAGAATCTCATAGCACAACGATCCAAATGACCCCCATCAAAAACACTATCCCACGTATCCCAATGGACATAGCAGTGCCAAGCAATTTTATTACTGAAGGCTTCTATGAATTATGGACTGTTGTAGTGTGATGAATTCAGGTCACTACAATTCATAATTGAATCATGATGCTAGAAAATTTATTGGAATGTCATCTCTTGAACAAATCCTATTTTTTAATAAGTCAATAATGATTCAGAGTTGTGATGAATATATAATTCATGCATGTAACATACCTAACAAAATATGAAGAACATGGCTGACATGTTAAAAATAAATTACTCTGATGGGTAACTTGTACTGAATCTTCATCGAAGTCTAGAAACAAATCTATCTGCAAGAAAAAATAATATAATTAATAGATAAAACATGATTCAATTGTAGAAATTATCCATATATGAATATCATGGCAATTTTTTCATACACAACTATCTATAATTTTCATGTTAAGAATGTTATTATAATGCAACACATAGGCATAGTGTTAAAAAAAAAATATTATAGTATATGATAATGTGTATGTATTTTAGTATTTCAAGAAGCATAAGAATAAGCTATGTAAAACTTGAAATTCTTGAAGCATCCCTTCCTAAATTCACCATGTGATCTCTATAATCTTTCACTGGATTCCCTTTCTTCCCAAAATGCCAACATAAAAGTACAAGACCAACAAATTTACCTTGAATCCCCTCCATTGATTTAACTTTTCTCTCTCTGAATTTTCCATTGAATAAAATATCATCTTTCTTTTGCATTCAGCATGGTTCTAGAAAATTCTTGGACTTCCCTATACCTAATCTCTTAATTTGGGATAAGATCAAAAACATATTCAAACACATAGTCAGAATTTCTATAATAATTTCTTATGGAATTCAACATCATATCCCATTATTACATAAGTAATGAAAGCAGTAAAAATTACTAAAAAACATACGAAAATTTAACTTTAATAGATTTGAGATGACTCTAAATCATTTTGAATTCATTGACATGATTAGACACTACTCTTACTTATGATATATCATACCAAATAACCTTTGTATCATGCATTGTTTTTCATTGTTGTTGGAATCTCAAACATATCCATTATAGCCTTCATTAACTCTACTATGGTTTTCACCTCCCATATGTTATTGGAAACATTTTTCTCTAAAGATATATGTATCACTACAAGTTCCATCCTATCAAGACATTCCCATTCCACTTTATCAATTTCTTATGGTTTTAATCCTTTCAATGGAAACTCAAAGTCCTTTAAAATAGATAATCCTCCATCTTCATCCTTCAAAAATCAAAGTTCATCCTGTCAATCTTGTCTATCGGGACATTTCCTTCTTATAATTCCATTCCATCAGAAGAAGTTAACTCAAACTAAGATTAAAAATCATAGAGGCAAGAAAATTACCATAATAATATATTGAGTACTGATCCTTTATGAAGAACAAGATATGATACCACTTGTTGGGATCTATGAAACCACAAATTTGGAAGAAAACCATCAGAACTTCAACACATGGAAAAAATTATAAAACTACCATAATCATATGATCTTATAAAATGATGTTCTATAAATAATACACCCTAACCACTACACCAAATCATTCACTATCAAATGCTCAAAACTCCCAAAATAATTGCACAAACAGAATCAAAATCAAATGAATAAAAACAAGATATTTACATGATTCATAATTTTAGCCTTATATCCATGAGAGAACAATATTTCTTTCTTTTACTCATGGAAGAATAGGAAAATTGCAATAAAAAATTGGATAATTCAATTGATATTAGATAAATAATAGTTACAAGTACAAATTCATAAGTGTTACCACCCTAACTATTTATAGTGGGTCTAGTTGTCCAATTGATTCCGCTGACTTTTAAAATTTATGGAGAGCCCATTGTTAAAATATGTTGAAGGCCACCAAAGTGACTTGTGTTTTCTTATATATCATTATTCATGGGGAGCTAGCTGAATCTATAATTTATAGAGGAAGGAATGGCTGGTTGCAAAGTTTTAATTAACAAGTCGGTGGCTTCATATAACTTGGTTGATTCTAGGATAACTGGTTGAAGGAGTCGCATGGGGTAAGAAGAGGTGGGGGGTCTCATGATGGTTTTACATGGTCTAGCCTACAAGGATTTTTTATGAGTGGCCCATGGACCCAAAGATATTTTTTAAGAGGTTTCCCACTCTCTTTAGACTTAAATTAAAGTCTACATGAGGGATGTAATCTCCAAAGAAATTCTCACTAAGTAGATGCTCATAAATACTGTCATTTCTCAAACTTCACGCCTCATGAAATTAATTCTCAAAAAGTGTGTTGGGGGTGTAATTATAAGAAATGTTAGTATCTATTTATTCTGGGACTTATGAAACTACTACTGTAAAAAATTGATGTGCAGCAGCGTGGATCACTACATCAACGCCACAAAACAAAGGCCATAAAGCAAACTGGTAATAGCCTGAGGGTGTTACCTTTCTCCCTTAAATGACACCTGAGCTACCTGAATCCTTTCAACCAAAAAGAAGGGGTCCAAACTGACTAGAAAGAACACACACATCAAGAAATTTCTTCATAGTTTCGTTGATTGTTTTACATAGTGAATGATCCTTTTGATGAAAAAGTAAAAAATTTGGAATTATTATATACAGATCTTCATCTCAAAGTGTTTCCAAATTTTTCAGGAACCAAATAATTACCCAATAATAATTCAATCTGATTAGAATAAAGAGGATTGAAAATTGAGGTAAATAGGTACTTCTACATAATGCTTTCATGGAACTCATAAAGTGGAAGATGAATAGTTATTTTCCCCCTATATATAGTGTGGAGGGACCCCTTCTTCTCTAATTTTTGAATAGAATAAGGTTCTCGAATTCTCTCTATTTATTCATAAATTTTTTTCTAGTGTCACTGTATATTATTTTTCTGTGAAGTAATTCCAAAATCCACTTGGTAACTACATAAAAACTTACACAAAACCATTGCTTATGCGAATGATTTACATGAGTCCACATAAAACTTATGGGACACGTCCTCTACAAAAGTTTTATGCGGAATTCATTCATTGGAAAAAAATTGTGATTTTCTTCTTTTCAACTCCTTTTTTTAAACTGACATGGCCTATAAAATCTTTTAATTATTCTTTTATTAACATAGATATGAAACTAGATGCTTAATCTTCGACTTTGTGATGAACTGATATGGACAACAACATTGAGTATAACCAGTGCCAATATGTTTTTCCAAGGAAGTTTCTGCTTTCAGAGTTGATTGGATCAACAGAAAGAAATTACTTGGAATCATAGAGGCTTCATCATTATGTATTCGGGTTTCTAGTTGATGCACCAATCCTTGAACCTTATCCAGAAGGGAAGCAGCTAGTGCACTGGATCAATTAACATCAGAGCGTTTTATTAAAGAGTCTAAACAGAGAGATGTGTATGTCTTTGGATATTCCTCACTAAATCAGGAAGTGGGTCCTCAAATCTAGGAAACATATATTCCTAATTAATCAACTATTATGTTAAGGGACTTTGAAGACCACAAGCAGGGGAAAACATGGAATAATAGGTGTGTGGTCATAGATCATTTTTCTAGTAATGATCCCACTTTATACAGAACATGAAAAAAACCAAACATGAAGGGTGAAAGCATTAAAATTTCAAACATAAGGAGAATTTAAAAAAAATAACATGAAAATTAATGCATGCTTATACTTAGAACAAACCTTTCCCATGCAGCACTTGAACTGGAAACTCTCATAGCTAGTTGAGGGTGCACAACTTTGCCAACTTCAATATCCTTAATATGAAACAAAAAACAATGTTGAAGTGACTTGGTAGGACCTTCATGCATGTGGTAATTTATCAGACTGTTACTAATCATAACGTGTTAAATAAAATATGTACATGAATCAATGGATAAGACTGGAAATGGCCACACAAATTTTATGATAGGTATGTAGAAAATGAAAATGAAATTCAAATAAATAACAAAAATATTTATAAAAAAAACACCAAAAGTCATCCCCCTCCATGAAGACCTTACTCATAGGAAGCAATGGCTAGGACTGGAAATCGCCACACGTTCTTGTGTTTGCATCCTCATTTTTTCATTATTTCTCTAAAATGACTATTTTTAAATTGGAAACCATTATCATTGATTATTATTGTAGGAACTGCATATCTATAAAAGATTTATTTTCTAAAACAATCACTATATATGAACCCATACTATCTAGTAATGCAATAAATACATTCCAAATTGACATAGTCTATTGAAAAAATTATGCACACATTCCCATGAGATTTAGTAAATGGACCAATGAAATCCAAGACCCAT
The DNA here is from genome assembly GCA_963277665.1 of Viscum album. Classification (NCBI taxonomy): domain Eukaryota; kingdom Viridiplantae; phylum Streptophyta; class Magnoliopsida; order Santalales; family Viscaceae; genus Viscum; species Viscum album. The sequence goes on along the minus strand of OY728167.1, from coordinate 728,077,815 downwards.
ACATCAAAGATATCGACGTCTAGTATCCTTGACTATGGCATATCCTATCTACTCCCTATATTTCTTATTCTCAATTAATTGTAACAATTCTTAACCAAGTCCCTTTAATCTTTGAATACAGTAGGATATCATAAACTACATTGAATGACCTTTGTCACTACTAGAAAAACACACCATACCCATGGAACCAATAATGGAATCCAAATAGTTTATACTTAGAGTATCAAGACTAAGATATTATGCTACATAGTCTATAAAAGAACCCAAAAATAATTCTAAGGAGAACATTTTAAAGTATCTTCTCCCAATACAGTGAATGCATTTTAATGTTTCCCTATATTGCAATGTGATATAGTAAACATGTCGAAACACAACTTTGAAATATTTTTATAAAAAAAATAGATAAGGAATGTTTCATGCATCAAATTTATGGAATAATATCTAATGGAAATGGTATATGACACCAATATTTATAATAGTAAAGCATTCCCACACTGAATGCATTCAAATTCATGGGAACCAAAATAGTATTTTTTATACGCAATGTTAGGAGAATTTTTTCTTAAGACAACTTAAAAAAATCAATTACAATTGCATGGAAAGTTGAGCCAATGATACTTTCAGTTTTTATTAGATGTTTCCATTCTCTGTTTTCATAGGATTTTAAAATTCAGGTGATCCAACTGGTGATATCAACCAAATTCCAAGGATACACAATTTAAGGGATGGAAAACATCAAGTAAATATATATCAACATCCTTGAATAGTGAATGAATTACAATGTATCAGTGTATTCCATGAAGGCTATGAACACTAACCGGTGGTGTATTTATGAAAATTCTTAATACCACACCACATTTTTTGAACTGCCTATGGACTTAACATAGACAATATTGAAACTCAATGGAGGTTTAGGTCTACAATTAAAGAAATACTTTATTTTTGTCATTCCAAGGTAAGAAATGGCTTCATATAGATTGTGAGTAATAAAAAAACAAGTTTGAGTGATATTTTATTCATATTGAAGAGGGAATATTTAAAAGGTAACAAAATATATTGTTGAGATTTCAAGACACATGGAGTACATGGCCAGCTTGTGTGGATGAAGCAAATCCTTGTACATTCCAAAAAAAATAAATTAGGTAATATATTAAAGAGTTTTATAGATGGAAAAAAATCCTGATTTGAGAAATTATAGTCATCTGAGCAAGGTTAGTGGAGTTTAAGGGGGTGATTTGGTGTTGTTTTACAAGTGTAATAATTCTAACCTCTCTTGAATATGTGGAGTGATCTCCAACTTTGATGAGAACCATGCTGAGGTAAAAAATAGGAGAAAAAAACATAGAGAGGGAGTTTTATAATGGAGAGGAGACCAACCATTTGAAACCCATCAAGCATTATAAATTCACCAAATGAGAGGAACTATGTGTTAAAATACCATCATTTATAGTAATTTCCTACCATTAAAGGGATTCCATTAAGGGTTTCCTCATTCATCATAGATTTCACAACAACTTTCTTGTATCTCCAACTCAATGGAGTGTCAATTGATTTATATATATTAAGGTTTATTCCATACTAAATGAACTAATAAGAAAGAAATGCATTGCTTCCAAAGGAATATAACTCTTTCAAAACATTAGAAGTCATATACATTGCATTTAACGTGAGATTTTACCCTATATAACTAACCATTGACTTGTGAACTAAAATATCAGTTTTTGTACAAAAACAACAAGAAAATTTCAATAGCATTGGGAATGATTCCATGAAAATTACTAAAAATTCCCTCTTTAGTTTTCTCACTCACTGTTAATGAAATTCATTAATGAAATATTTAATGTAATAGGTTAGAGCCTTATTGATTCAATTATAGGAGGCTATTATAGTGATAAAATAGTAAAGGAACTCAATACATTTGCAATATAATCTACATGAACTTGCATTAAAATAGAATCATAGGTATAGTGATATTTCTAATAAAGTTTCAGTGATAGTTTATTTGAGCCCCCAAATTATAGAATTGAATGAAAATAATTTCAAATTCTCATATCAAATTCATAAGGAAACAATGTGGAATTCATCAACTATGGAATGTATAGTCACAGTTCCATTAATTTCACGAATATTAGCATTCTAGCAACAACTTCACCACTAGACCAAATTGAGGAAGTATATTACAAGGGTAACTATATGACACATTAAGTGAGATATGCCATTTTGAAATATTTATAACCCCTGAGGGTATAAATATCTAAATATTTTTTTGGGAGTAAGGTGATCTTAAACAATTTGGTCCTTCTATAGTCAATGGCAAATAATAAATCCAATAAAGGATTCAATATAAAATATAAGGGAATCAATCTTGAAATTCATCCCAAGAGGATCTAGGGACTTAGAATACATTAAAAAAGATATACGAGATAAAAAATAATCAAATCAATAATGATTTTATGAAATGCACAAAACCAAATCTTCTCAAGTCCTGATTAGTTAATTCAGGGTAGTCATTCAAGCATCCATAATCTAAAAATGAAAGTGGGGTGGATTTCATGAAAAAACACAATGATATATATGGTGGAGATTCCTGATACAATTGGGGAAAATTCAATATATGGATTCATGTAAATTACCAGAAGAGGAGGATAAATAGTCAAGGGAAAGGATGAAAAGATACTAAAAAAATAAATTAGATGCTAAATAGTAGGAAGAAAACTGTCAAAAAAATGAGATGAAAGCAATGAAAAATTAAAGCAACAAAATAATGAAGATGTTGATAAATAAGAATTTGGAATGAATGAATCTATAGGAGATTTATGTTCAAGATAGATAACAGAGATGCCAATTATTATAATCCACTTACACAATTTTCAAAAAGAGGCAGAGAACTTGATATTAATAAAGATAAATACTACTTATGTTTTATTGAAATGATTTAAAATGTTAAATTTGTTATGCCATTTTAAGAAACACATTCCAATATTCCCACAAATACTAAGTTCAATAAGAACATTATCACAAATAGGAGTCCTGAATAATTTTATATTCTTCCATTTATAGAAAAATAAAGTGTTTTAATTCAACGGAAGATCCCATTAAAGCCTAAGTATCCTCATAGTTTCAGAATTCCCTATGAGTTTGAAAGGAAAATAACATTTACTTATCAAGTAGATTTGGTATCCAACATTATTTTAATCCATTTTGTAGTTAATAAGAAATTGGATATGGGAGATATTGATCCCATAATAGTGGATTTACAATTAGTAAATATATCCATCACTTACCTGATAGGAGTAATTGAATACTTACAAGAGATATTTTAAAAAATTATACTACTAGGTGATTTTCTATTCCTAGACATGAAAATTGATAGGGAAGTACCCATCATCCTTGGAAGACCCTTCCTAGATACTAGAGGTTTCTTGATAGATGTTCCACAAGGAATGCTAACTTCTCAAGATGGAGAAGATAAATAGATACAAAATGTATTGCGGGTTGTGAAACATCCACATAAATTGGTTGATTATTTAACAGTTGATGTGATTGATAAGGAAGTTTAAAATGATCTATGAAATTAGTTAAACATTGAAGGAGCTAGAATATATGAACTCATTAATGGTATAAAATACCCACCTGAGAAAATTGAAGAGTGTGATGATCAATATGATGATTGCTATCACAAACATACATTTGGGTATTTAAGGGATGAGTTGCATGAAGAGAAATTGGTTAGGAAACTATCAGACTATAATCCATCAATATTTTATTTGAATAAATTTTCACTAAAATTGAATTATGAATATATGGGAGATAATGAGACACAACCTATGATTGGGTTAACTAAATTAGAGATGAAATAAGAAAATAGACAGTTTAGGATGCACACTAAATAATCACAATACATCCACTGGATATACTATATTAGAAAAAAGAATGAATAATTCCTTCCATTTTAATACATAATATACTAATAGAAGATAATGTGAAGCCAACTATTGAACCAGTAATGGAATCCAAATAATTAGGGTTAAAGATTCAAATGAATTTCATATGATGTGTGATAGAAGAGAACCATAATACCTGTAGATTACCATGCTGAGAAGGTTCACATTTCCGAATGGTCGCAGTGAGGGTGAAATCTGGAGTGACGCGATGCAGGAACCGCATGGTAGAAGTCAGGATCACTGGTGGAGGTAGACGCAGTAAGGGAATGGAGAGTAGTGAGGAGACCAGGGTAGAACGATATTGCTTGAACCCTAGGGTATAAGGTTAGGATCCAGAGAATAAGTAGGTGCGAGCGGGATAATGAGTATGGAGGAGACCAAGGCGGAGCGGCTGGAGGTGGAGCGGCCGGAGGAGGAGCTGCTGGAGGTAGAGCGGCCCGAGGCGGAGCGGCTGGAGGCAGAGACGGAGGAGGGACCGATCAGCCATGGGAGAAAGTTTTGAGCGAAGGGATTGTGGGTAGGAGAGTAAATCCCTGAGGGAGGGTAAAAGAATTGAGGATCTATTGCCGCAGGTTTCTTTGTTCCATGGCTATATTCAATCTAATGCCACGATTTTAAAATAATTGTGGCTATATCTCACTCTATAGCCATGGCCCAATTAAACCGTAGTTATAGCCCCGTGGCTATAAGTCATTTTTCTAGTAGTGTATGTAAGAAAAAAAAATTCCTTGAAATTTTTGGGTCTTTACATTACTCCCACCTCAGAGCTTTACGTCCCCATAAAGCTATAACACAAACTAGGGAAACTAAAGGAGGTACTGAGCACGCATCTGAGCCTCCCACTCCATGTGCTCTCCTGGAGGTTCTCGTGTTGCCAACGAAAGCGCACAAGAGGAATCAACCGTCCTTGTAGGACCCGATTCAGTCGATCTTCAACCTCAACTGGAACCTTCGTGAAAGTCACCCCGTCATCGATGTCCAGCTCCCTGTGGTCGATGATGTGTGAAGGGTCGTGCACGTATCTCCTCAGCTGAGATATGTGGATGAAATTGTGCACCCGGTGCAACTGAGGTGGAAAGGTCAAGCGGTAAACCACCTCGCCTACCCTGCTGAGGACCTAGAAAGGTACGTTGAACCTTAGAGATAACTTGCCGCCTCGGCCACATCTCCATAGACCTCGTCGAGGTGAGACCCGTAGGAAAATGTGGTCGCCATCCTCAAACTCCAGTGGTCTCCGTATCCTATCAACATAAGATTTCTTCCTACTCTGTGCAGTCTTCATCTGCTCCTGGATGATTTGCACCTTCTCCGGTAGCCTCAAAATGAGCTCATTGGTCAACCTCTACCTCAGCTCCTGAAAAGCTCTGTTGGCATATCCCTGACCACACGAAGGGGTTTCCCCTTCTTCATCAATGCTAAAAGCAGTGCAACAACTCTGGAGAAGTCTGGCTCAAATCTAAGTCTGGCCCGACTCATGAGTGATTGACTGCACCCACTTATGCATGATTCCATCCTGTGCTGCCTGGGGTTTCCTTTTTGTCGACCAAGGAAAAACCCATCCCAACGTTGTAGGTAAACCACAACCTTTTTGCCTAATACAGTCAATCTGTGTATGAACTGTGGTTGCCCAGTCCATACCCGAACTAACGTCGTAAGGCCTTGACGCTGCCACCAAGAGGTTCCAACCGAAACTCTTGCCTCAAGGGTCAGATCACACTGTCGGTGTAAGAGTGATTATTGAGTCTCCTCCCAAAGGTATCTCCAGACGTGAGGGTCAAGTCAAAGGCTTAACCAGAAACTCTAGGTCTGGGACAAGATTCGTGGAAGGAATGAATGATTCGTATCAATGTCTGTTGTTTTGGAAGCTAGTAGTAGACACAGAACGTACCTCGAATCATTCCCAGAGCCCTTGGGTCACACTCCTTGACCACATGCAACTACTCTCTTCCCCTTCCCTCCTGATCCCTGAGCCTGGCGGGGACTACAAAGGTGGATGGTTGTAACATGTTAAAATGTACACCGCCTCATGCTACGCTCCTAGCTCTGCTTCCACGTCTACTGCTCTACAGATTCATCCGTCCATAACACTTTCTCTTCTTGAAACATTTTACATTCCCAAGTCTCTGAGACTGGCACCAGTTCTATGCTCTTACACTACTAACATTCTCTAGCTGTAACCGATCATCCAAAGAACATTCAACCACAAAGGTTCTTTCTAGCATCCTAACGTAGGTAGGAATGCATAGAGGATAAGGTGCTGGCTCAGATATCCTTAAACACACCATGCTCAGAGGTCCGAGCTCTATAGCACCGATCGAATAGTATTCATCGAGTACCCGGAATGATCGATACGCCTCGATGAATACTCAGATACTGACACGTCATTCTGCCGTAGCTGTACAAGATCTAGAAAACTCCCAGCCATCTCCTCAAGCTAGTCCTCAGCCGCCTATGTGTCGGGCTCGCCTCAGAACTTGAGGGTATCTGATGCTGAAACACGTGTAAGGAAGTAAGCCTACATGTGTCACCTACCGGTACCGCTGGTTGTAACTGCTGACCAACAGGTAGTGATGTATAGCTGACACACTACCCGAAGGTACTATCTCAGGCATCGGTTGACGTACCGAAGCCTCATCACTATGCAGACCAACCTCATGGTCATTCACTGGGAAAACACCCATATCCAAGATCACCATTTGCTCTACTAGTGTCTAAACTAGGTGTAGATCTCTAGCAATCGCCTCCATCCAGTCCACTACTGCCTAGGAATCTGCCCCACCTCGTAACATCAGAGGCCTATGCTGTAATGGGGCCCTGCACCAAGGCCTCGTCGCTCGGTGGGCTGGTATCTCGCACGTAACTGGGAACCCTAGATGGCTGCCTACGTGGGGCCATCCTAAGAAGAAATAGGTGCACCACGATTAGTACAGTATACCTGGTGAGCTGACACAAAGAGACCACAAAGGGAACTCTTGAAACACACACGCAATCAGTATTTTCGTGCACTGAGTCAGAATTCAGAGGTCAAGGTCCTGGTGTATGGATACGTCGGACATTGCACCAACACTGGACTCCTTGGACTGAAAACCACACTCAATACTCTTAACACTATTGCTTCACAGAAAAGAATGATCAGAGTCCTGAGTTCTACGGTAGAACCGACTCCTCTGATACCAATTTGTCACGACCCATCCTCGGGGCCCATGCCGTGACTACCCCAAGCCCGCCTTCCATAGGCCAGGGGCTGGCGACTAGCACCAAAGGAGTAAATCCCGATAACTGGGAAGACATTTCCTTTATAAAACATAAACACATCCAAACAGAGTACAAGCGGAAGTAATACACTAAGTACAAACGAAAGTGCTGAAAGGTAAATGGTCCAGAATACAAACCCAACTGTAAAGTATAGCTATAACTGAAAGAAAGTACAACAGAAAAGACAAACAGTTGGAATACAGAAGCAACTCCTGGGTCGTCCACTTCGGATCCTACCTGAAGGGTAGGTACAAATAGCCTCCTCAATGCTCTCTCCCGCCAACCTCCTCTTAGTACCGTCTCATCGTGAAGCCCACCTCTGGGTACTGACTCATCGTGAGGCCCACCTCCGGGTACCGTACAGTCCTCGTACACTCGGTCTCTGTCAGCACTATCCGTCATCTGCATTGAACACAACGAGGTGCTGACATAGCCCGTGCAGGGGTGAGTATAACATTACTCAGTAGGGACCCCGAGACCCACAAGGTCTCACTAAATCAACAAGGATAACCACAAAGAAAAGATACAAACACGAAGTATCAACCAACTCTACTTAGGTATATGACCATACATATACCTCAGTCATCAATTCCAGTTCGGCTCCAACTCACGAGCCCAAGTACAACCCAGTCCACACAGGAAAGCACAAGCTGGTCCACACAGGAAATCACAACTAGTCCACACAGGAAATCATAACTCGTCCACACAGGAAATCACAACCCAGTCCACAAAGGAAATCACAACCCTGTCCACACAGGAAATCACAACCCAATCCTCACAGGAAATCACAACTAGTCCACACAGGAAATCACAACCCAGTCCACATAGGAAATCAAAACCCAGTCCACATAGGAAATCACAACCCAATCCACAGAGGAAATCATAACTAGTCCACACAGGAAATCACAATCCAATCACATCAATGATAATGATTGAAAGTCAAGAATTAGCTCACACAGGTATACTACTCATGAAGAGGGGTGGAGATGATTAGATGTAGCCTCTAAATCATCTCCTCTGTCGAACCCACGTAGGATCCTTGTATAGAAGTCGTCGCTTCCGAACCCACGTAGGATCCAAGTATAGTAACCATCACTGCCGAACCCACATAGGATCCAAGTACAGTCGTCATCGCTGCCGAACCCACGGAGGATCCAAGTACAGTCGTCCTCGCTGCCGAACCCATTGAGGATCCAAGTACAGTCATCCTTGCTGCCGAACCCACGTAGGATCCAAGTACAACTATCATCGTAGTCGCAGTCGCAGTCAGCTCTAGGGTTCCCGCACACAGCACGCTCGATTCCGGGAGGGTCCACTCCACGAGCCAAGTGGTCGATACATCAACTGTCACAAAGTCCAGAGTTGATGTATCCCAAAGTTCTGTTACGTCAATAGGAACTCAACGCGATAGACAACACGTCAATCAGACACCCGGTCTAAGAGATAAAGGCTTTTCCGGCCGTTACCCAGAAAATCGGGGGGGGGGGGTGTAACCCCCCCAACCTGTTGCTAGGGAGGACCCCACCGAGTCTTCTGTTTCTAGAAACAGGGGGCCACGCCCCCTTGGCATCCCGTGCGGCCAACGGCTGAATTGCGGCCGACTTCCAAGTCGGGCCGCAGGCCACGCAGGCCGGGCCAGCCGCAGGCCACGCGGGCCGGGCCGGCCGCGCCCAGCCGGGGCGGGCCATACCCTACCGGGCCGGGCCACGACCTCCCGGGCCTGACCCGGACCCGGGTTGGGTCGCCCGGTTCGGGCCGACCCAGGGGGGTTGGGCCGGGTCGGGCCGGGCCCAGACCCCCCCACTTCGGACCGTTTTCGGTCTTTTGCTCATAACTTGAGCTATGGACCTCCAATTGACATACCATCAGTTTCATAGGAATCCTTGGAATGAGACGGTCGTTTCGATATATTAAACTTGAGATTTTGGCGAAGTTTGGGTACAGCCGGGTTGGTTCGAACCTGAAACCAACCGGACCCTTAGACCGGAAACACTTATAACTTGAGCTTCAGACGTCAGATTGACGAGCCGTCAACTTTTTTGGATTCCTATTGTTGAGACGGTTCTTTTTGTATACTTCACCTAAGATTTGGACGCAGTTGGAGTCTAGACGGGTTGGATTGTACCTGAAATCCAACCGGGCCCCTCGAACGGAAAAACTAATAACTCTCAGACCGAACGTCCGTTTGACGAACCGTTGGTGGAGTTGGTAATATCATTGAGTAATGGTCCCTTTGAGTATACCTAATGAGATTTAGGGGTAAAGTTGAGATACGGTCGGGTTGGTTCCTACATGAAACCAACCGGGCCCCTGGGACTAAAAGGCTAATGACTCACAGACCGGGCGTCCGATTGACGCGCCGTCTGTTGCGTTGAGACCCCTTCGACGAGACGATTCTTTTGAGATAATATAAGTGTGTTTTTTATGAATATGGATATCGTCCAGGTTAGAAACGAGTGTATTTCTAACTGGGCCCCTAGAACGGAAAACCCTTTATCTCTCAGACCGGGCGTCTGATTGACGCGCTGTCTGTCGCGTTGTGTTACTATTGACGTAACAGAACTTTGGGATACATCAACTCTGGACTTTGTTACAGTTGATGTATCTAATCCTTGTATCGTGGAGCGGACCCTCCTGGAATCGAGTGTGCTGTGTGCGGGAACCCTAGAGCTGGCTGTGACTGCGACAACGATGACGACTGTACTTGGATCCTACATGGGTTCAGCAGCGAGAACGACTGTACTTGGATCCTCTGTGGGTTCGGCAGCGAGGATGACTGTACTTGGATCCTCTGTGGGTTCGGCAACGATGATGACTGTACTTGGATCCTACGTGGGTTCAACAGTGATGGTTACTGTACTTGGATCCTACGTGGGTTCGGCAGCGACAACTTCTGTACTAGGATCCTATGTGGGTTTGACAGAGGATATGATTTAGAGGCTACATATAATCATCTCCAGCCCTCTTCTTGAGTAGTATACATGTGTGAGCTAAGTATTGAATTTCAATCATTATCATCGATGTGATTGACTTGTGATTTCCTGTGTGGAATAGTTGTGATTTCCTGTGTGGACTGGGTTGTGATTTCCTATGTGGAATGGGTTGTGATTTTTTGTGTGGACATGTTGTGATTTCCTATGTGGACTGGGTTGTGATTTCCTGTGTGTACTTGTTGTCATTTCCTATGTGGAATGGGTTTTGATTTCCTTTTTGGACTGGGTTGTGATTTCCTGTGTGGACTAGTTGTGATTTCCTGTGTGGACCGGGTTGTGATTTCCTATGTGGACTGGGTTGTACTTGGGCTCGTGAGTTAGAGACGAACTGGAATTGATGACTTAGGTATATGTATGGGCATATACCTAAGTAGAGTTGGTTGATACTTCGTGTTTGTATCTTTTCTTTGTGGTTATCCTTGTTGATTTAGTGAGACCTTGTGGGTCTCGGGGTCCCTACTGAGTAATGTTATACTCACCCCTGCACGGGCTATGCCAGTACCTCGTTGTGTTCAATGCAGACGACGGATAGTGCTGACAGAGACCGAGTGTACGAGGACTGTACGGTACCCGGAGGTGGGCCTCACGATGAGTCAGTACCCAGAGGTGGACTTCACGATGAGACGGTACTAAGAGGAGGTTGGCGGGAGAGAGCATTGAGGAGGCTATCTATACCTACCCTTTAGGTAGGATCCGAAGTGGAAGACCCAAGAGCTGCTTCTGTATTCCAGTTGTTTGTCTTTTCTATTGTACTTTCGTTCAGTTGTAGCTGTACTTTACAGTCGGGTTTGTATTCTGGCCCATTTACCTTTCAACACTTTCTTTTGTACTTAGTGTATTACTTCCGCTTGTACTATGGTTGGACGTGTTTATGTTTTATAAAGGCAATGCCTTCCCAATTATCGGGATTTACGCCTTTGGTGTTAGTCGCCAGCCCCTAGCCTATGGAAGGCAGGCTTGGGGTAGTCACGGCACGGGCCCCGAGGACGGGTCGTGACAATCACTACCACATTCACTAGCTTCAAAATATGTGGGGGATCCTATCCTAGGTAGATGTATTGTAAAATAATATTTGGGCCCGAAGTTCCAAAATATTTTGGCCAGAAGTTATAAATAATGCAATAATCCGCTTGGTGATGAGCATAACCCGTTATGATTATATTATGAATTTATCAACCACTATGAGTGGAAATTATAAAGACAAATATGAGTTTGCATAATGAAAGATCATAGAGATCTTATATGCATTGATATTGAAGCAAAATATTTATAAATATTATTTTGATTAAATGCTTCAAAAGAACTCATATATTTGTCAGTATATGCTCATATAACTACATTTACCTATAGAGAAAATTAATTAAAGACTCCAGAAGAGCGAATATATTCCTACATGGTAGTACAAATTCTTAATGATTTTTTATATCTAAAGTATCAATGAGATATATGAATGGTATTCTTGAAGGCCTTTGGGCCATTCAGGAAAAATATCATATGGAGACAAAAGAGGTACCTAGATATGTAACAAGCATTCATAAAAGTGATTATAAAGAATTTTTTGTGTACAATCGAATCAATAATGGTAAACCAGAAGTTTATTAATCCTGGATCTTCAAATATATGACATAATGATTTAGGCCATCTGGGATCAATTGTAATGAAAGATATTGATTCAAGTATACATGAGCATCGATTTATTGATAACATAGTAGACATCCACCAGGGGGAGAATGATGAATTTATTTAATGGATGCATGTTTACAAAATTATCAATGAATTTATTATCATTAAGTAATTATGAATTCCCCCTGTATAATAATTTACCCTGAGGTACTCATTTTCGAGGTAAATTATTTATATCATTTGCAGTTTTTATGGAAATAAATTTCCCATATACTTATGAAGAATTATATATGGGGCACGCCCACCATGTGATCCATCTATATGAAAGATGCATCCACTAAATGATCACATGTGTTATTTGCTGCCGTGAGTATACATTGCATGCTATGTATGTTGATTAAATGAAATACTGAGTATCATATATTATATGGTCTTGCAAAACCATTGACAAGATGCTCACAACACTCACATGAATGTAAAGTGTTAGAAACTAATAGTCTGATTATACACACCCGAAGTGTGGTTGAATTGATTATATAAAATCATTGTTCATCATGAGTAGAAAGAAATAAATATATTTTCCCTTGAAGAGGAAAATGAATATATCGACAACATTATATCTTTTTAGATATTTTCCCTGAAGTGACACTGGTACCAAAAAAATTATGATATCTCAATCAAATGTTGTTGATGATATATTTTCTATGAATGATTTTAAAGCTCATTGATGGTAATGGATTTTGACAGATGTTGACATCATAATAATTGGCCAAAATTATTAAAGTAACTTATGAAATGTTCAACATATAATGTTCTGGATTGATTATCCAAACTATAAAGACTATTGAATATCAATGATCTTATATTCTTCCTTATTTGGATATTTATATGAATCCCATAAGGGTTTGAAATGCCTAAAGCATATTCAAAATTATGGAAGTTTCACCCAATCTGATAAATTATGCGGCTGAATAAGATTTATCCATATTAAGTTAAGGAAGAATGTAAATTGAATTTATCATCCCATGATTTGTATGAATCATTATATTCATCATATTATTAAGGTGTTTTAAAAAACATCTAAACTCTCAAAGGGTTTTATGAAATCAGTGACTTATAGTAAATGTCCTTGTATTTTGAATTAATCATCCTGAAGATGAAATATTAAATTTTTGAATGGTTTTACCCTTAATGAATAAATAAATCTCTTTCTTCCAAGAGTGATAGATTTCATACATAAGAGGTTGATGAAGAACATACTTATCCCAGAAGGATTAAATATAAATGCACATTTTATTAATCCCCGAAGGATATAAATGTACATGTGCATATGTACCTTGAAAATGACAATGAATCAAATTATGATGCAAGGTAATGTTCTTCCCTATTCATTGAAATCTAAAGGGTATAAGTTATTATTATTCCAAAATTCAAAACTGAATGTTTTGGTTATGGATTGATCATGGGAATTCTATGAGATAAATGATGATCATTATGAATGGGAGATGTAACTGTTGTACTCTTTTTCCCTTAGTCAAGTTTTTCCCACTGGGTTTTCTTGATAAGGTTTTTAATGAGGCAACACTCTGGGGACTTGATGTTACTGTGCTCTTTTTTCCTAATCAAGTGTTTTCCCCTAAAGGGTTTTTCCTTGATGAGGTTTTTAATGAGGCAATCATATATCATAACAGATATCCAAGGAATTTTATAAATTATTATGGATATCTATAATTAATGGAAATTTTTGGTCTTCCTCATGAGTTGTAATTTTTAATGATACCATTCATTATTACATATGGTCTTCCTCCCATGTCCTGAAGACATAATTAAATAATAATATTAATTGATGTCCTGAAGACATAACTAAATGATATAATTAGGGGGAGTTGGGAACACTGCACTCTTTTTCCCTTTATCAGGGTTTTCCCACTGGGTTTTCCTGATAAGGTTTTTAATGAGGCAACATGACATGGAATTATTTTATTTTGGCTTCACTTATTTTTCCCACAGGGTTTTTTTAGTGAAGATTAAATAAGGTTCCATGAAATTATGACATCCAAGGGGGAGTGTTATGAAACATTATTAATGGATGTCATAATTATGATAATAATGATGACTCCTCAACTCCCAATTAATTCCCCTCTTAATGGACAACCTTTCATATTCTCACTGTTGGATCGGATCTCATGTACTCTATAAATATGAAGATATGTTAATGAAATAATATGAACTTTTGTCTCTACATTATGTTCTATACTTCTTGTATTCTTTTGTATTCATATTTCCATTTGTTATTATCATCGTCATATGGAAATATGACATTCGATTTCTCAACGATGCGCTTCGCCTACGATTGATCTTACATTTCCGGTTTCGAAATGCTTCACGGTTTCAATTAGAGTTTGATCAATTTCACAACATTTTTTTTAGTTTTTATTGGTTTTTATTTGTTTTTAGAGGTTTTTTTCAAGTAAAATAGACAGTTTATATTAATGAAAGACGAATTACAATCAATCACCCAAAAGGAGAACCAAAGGTGACCCAAACCACACGAGGATCAATCCCTGGGCAAGAAAAAGCCAAAGAAAACCCATCGAATACCCATGGAGCACCCGACAACCAAGAAAGCTGAAGGGACATAGAAAAAATGACTAAATTGTACGAAAACTAGCAGCCAATATGGAAGATGGCACCACCAACTAGCAAGATAGTGCAACAAACACCCATCAAGGCAACAACAGTTTGGACCCAACAAGCAACCAAACCAAGTGAATCTAACATCAATGAAAACAATGACCAGTGCCACCAGATGCCAACTAAGAGAACCCAAGTCAGCAGGAATGATTCCCCACGACAACAGCACATAGCCTAGTAGATGATCCCCCACCAAACAGGAGCCAGGCCCTGAACTAGAAAACACCAAAAGCAGATGCTCCCACAGAAAGAAACCAAACACAGGCACCTACGCACGCACACCCACCCACCCCACACACACTAATGCACACATGAATGCACCAGCCACACCCACCCATACCCACAGAAGTAAAGACAAACAACGAATCCCCATTCTATGCCACCGACTGTTGCGGAAATAATGCAGTTGCAGAGATAAACACAATGTAAACACAGTCGAGAATAAAACGTATTATCAACAAAGTCAGAAAATAGAAAACGAAACTTGAAGGAAAGTAAAAGGAACAATAAGATTTATGTGGTTCAGACCTTATGGTCCTACTCCACAGTAAGAACACCACCACCGATTCTTTATTATTATGCAAATGAAAAAAACAGAGCAAATACAAAACAGAGAAGCAACAAAATACAGACCACACACACGGACCACAGAAGCTATCCGAGAACGAAGATCTCTCTGCCCTAAGAGCCAGTGATGAACCCTGGCTCAGAGATAGCAGAGTATTCTTCTGAACTGGACGGACTCACGCATGCGAAACCCCGACTATAAGAAGACCAGAAAAGGAAACCAAGAACATACAATGCAAAGAAAAAATGGGCTCACAAACAAAAGCACTGAGAAGAACGGATCCTTTCCATGGTTGCCTCCCTGGTTTCCAAAGAGGTCTCCACCAGAAATGCATCAGAACAGTCGTCGAGGTGACGACGTACAAGCGGCGGGTCACCGAAGCATTGAAGGCTCTGCTTCTCTCAGAGCTCTCGGGAGCGGAAAACTGAAGACGACGACGAACCGCTCGAAACCAAAAAACCCAGCGCCCTAATAATGGTGGCGAAAAAGAACGAAGCGACGCCACTGACAGGCGCAACAGACAAGAGCCACGCGGCGGGCAACGGACGAGCGGAAGGATCTCGAAGTAGGCAACGACTCAACGAATCCCGAACAAGCAACACACGTGGATGGCTACCATCGAAAGGGCGGCACAGATAAGGTCACTGAAGAAACACAAATGGCAGAACCAGAGCCGTTGGATCGGCAAGAATCGATGGTCAGAAAAAGAGGCAAATAATCAGGATCTCCACGGTGGAAGGAAGGCCGGACATCAAGTGGGCCACGCACATGATCATCCCAGCGAACAGGCCCAACAAACAAGAAAAGGCCACGGAACAGAAACCCAACAAGCATAATAATAAAAAAAGAAAAGTAAAAACAATTTTTCATGGAAAAACCGAAAACAACATTTTTAATATTTGAAAACCCATTTTCACAAATCTCCACCTTTTCAAATTTAAAAAACAAAAAAACAGATGGTGTTCTTGCAAACCATCTAACCACCGATACAGTCTATCACTAGTGTGGGTAGACTTTCTATAATCAGAAAAACCTAAGTCTACAAATGTTCTCCCAGTAGAACATTACCTAGCATGTGCCGATAGTGACACATGTTCTACCCACACTACTTTTCTACTATTAAACAGATTAAACATGATCAGAATTTTAAAATAAGAAACCAAAAATTCATCAAGCTTACCCAACATTTACCATTGGTTCAACCCGGAATAGTTGGTCTGATATGCACCAATAACCTGAAATTCAAACAACCTTTCCCGGGGGTAAAATTCAATGGAAAAACAAAAACATGAAAGCTTAAAAAAACAATGAATCATTAATCAAAACAGTAGAAAACTAAACACAGTAATCACAGAATAGAAAACTGACAGGAGAACATCCTCTCCACCTAAGCCCGAACAGCCTAGACCAGACCACACCGACCTTTTTTCTTAACCACGATTCCTCTACAAAAACAAGTGAAGCCAGTCCTAGGAACGCAAGAAAAAAACTACAAAGAACCTATGTCTAGTTCTAATGAAGGGGCTGCCAAAAGGACTAAAGGACTTATGCAGACTCATAATTGGGACATACCACATTTGTCTGGGGCATACTATCTTTTCCTTTCAGATTAGGACAGTAACGTTTAATGTGTCCGATATTACCACACTCAAAACACCGAAATCCTTTAAACCGGTTCTTTCCATTCCTACCCTTATTTTTCACAGGAGACTTGGTATAAAACATATGAGGTTCACTCTTAATAGAACTCAACTCTTCCTTCAAACTATGCATTTCAATATCCCGAGATAGGACAACAGACTTAACCTCTTATAACGTAATAGAATCGCGACTATACATCATGGAATCCCTTAACAAGTTAAAAGAATCATCAAGAGAGGTTAATAGAATTAAAGCTTGGTCCTCATCCTTAACTTCAATGTCTATGTTTAATAAATCTAATAGAATTTTATTAAACTCGTCTATATGAACATGAACAGAAGAACTAGGCGACATTTTAAAATTGTATAAACACATTTTTTTATACAGACGCCCAAGTAAAGAATTAGTCATATACAAATGCTCGAGTTTAGCCCAAATCAATTTAGCAGTAGTTTCATGTGCTACTTCACGCAGCACCTTATCACCCAAAGTTAATAGTAGAGTGCAGTGAGCCTTCTCTAATATACCAGGATCAACATCAACAAAAGTAGTGGTGGACTGACCATCGACAGTGATAGTCACAACAGGTTTCTTACTACCGTGCAAAGCATCAGCAAGACCATTATAAAAAATTAAAGCACACATTTTAACTCTCCACAAATTAAAATCATTTTCTCTGTCAAATTTATAAATTTAAAACTTGACAGACATTGTAAATAAAACGAGTAATCAGGATCTGATACCACTTGTTGCGGAAATAATGCAGTTGCAGAGATAAACACAACATAAACACAGCCGAGAATAAAACGTATTATCAAAAAAGTTGGAAAACAGAAAACAAAACTTGCAAGAAAGTAAAAGGAACAACAAGATTTACGTGGTTCAGACCTTATATTCATACTCCACAGCAAGAAAACCGCCACCGATTATTTATTATTATGCAAACGAAAAAAACAGAGAAAATACAAAACAAAGAAGCAACAAAATACAGACTACGCATGCAGACCACAGAATCTATCCGAGAACGAAGATCTCTCCGCCCCAAGAGCCAGTGATGAACCCTGGCTCGGAGTTAGCGGAGTATTCTTCTGAATTGGACAGACTCACACACACGAAACCCTGACTATAAGCAGGCCATAAAAGGAAACCAAGAACATACAACACAAAGAAAAAACGAGCTCACAAACAAAATCACTGAGAAGAATGGATCCCTACCATGGTTGAATCCCTGGTTTCCATAGAGGTTTCCACCGAAAATGCACCAGAATAGTCATCGAGGTGACGGCGTACAAGCGGCAGGTCACCGAACCATTGAAGGCTCTGCTACTCTCGGAGCTCTCGGGAGCGGAAAACTGAAGACGACGACGAACCGCCCAAAACCAAAAAACCCAGCACCCTAATAATGGTGGCGAAAAAGAACGAAGCGACGCCACTAACAGGTGCAACAGACGAGAGCCACGCGGCGGGCAATGGACGAGTGGAAGGATCTCGAAGTAGGCAGTGGCTCAACGAATCCCGAACAAACAACACACATGGACGACTACCATCGAAAGGGCGGCACAGATAAGGTCACCGAAGAAACACAAACGGCAGAACCAGAGCCGTTGGATCAGCAAGCATCGACGGTCAGAAAAAGAGGCGAATAATCAGGATCGCCATGGTGGAAGGAAGGCCGAACATCAAGCGGGCCACGCACAGGATCAACCTAGCGAATAGGCCCAACAAACAAGAAAAGGCCACAAAACAGAATCCCAACAAACATAATAATAAAAAAAGAAAACTAAAACCAATTTTGCATGGCAAAACCGAAAACCACATTTTTAATATTTGAAAACCCATTTTCACACCGACCTGTAGAAAAAATGAAGTAGAAACAAGCCCCCAATCCAACCCGACTCCACTGCTATCAGGGAGTCTGCAGAGCAACCAAAACCCATCTACCAATAACCATCACATCAAACCTGGCTACTGCAGCACCTCCACCGACCCCGCCCCTGCAAAATCTGCAAATCCAACCGAGAAACCCATCCAACAGCACCCCAGACCCACCCTTCCACCACCCTGAAACATCATTGAAACACCCCAACAGACTAGCCAGTAACATCCTCCAACCTTTAGCCAAGCCTTAAAAAGACCCAACACCAGCACCCACATCACTAGAAAGAGAACACCCTACACACAAAATAAAACCAAGCAAACTGCACACCTGCACCCAACTTAAAGCCACCCCATCAAACATATTAATCTCCCCCTGTACCAGCCAAGACAAAAACCAGCACCTCAGTAGCCAATCAAGGCCACCTGCATAGACAAACTCGGCCAACAACACACCACCACGCCACCAAGCACACCCCCGCACAAACCGCAGACCCTGAAAAGGAAACCACTAGCCAACAACATCAGAAACTAGGACTGACAGCCCCTGTACCCACCAAAACATGAGCACACTTACACCTGCAACACTTGCAACATTCGGCAACCCAACCAGCAGAGAACCAAGCCACAAACAAGCATCCACCAAATGAGACCTCCATCCCACCGTCAAAGCACAAGAAACCCAAGGCAGCAAAAGACATCCAATAACAAGCCCAAACACCTATAAAGAAAAAGAGGAGGCACACACATCCCACCCTGCCCGCAACCACAATACCAATGACAATGCCACTAAGCCAACCCAAACACATCCTTAGAGGCTTTTCAGGGGCTTTACGGTTCTTTACGTTTTCAAATATTTTCAGGATTTTTAGGATTTTTATGGTTTTTTGGGTTTTTAGGGTTTTTAGGTATTTTAATTGTAACACCTCAAGATTTCATAGTACGTTATTTCTTCAAAGTAATTCAATAACTTGCACTACACACAACACCAAGTTCAAATGCACTACGACTTACCAAACTAGCCGTTCAAAAGCGGTTATGAATAGTATTAACTAAATTTTAAACTTTATATAATTCTTATAATTTTAGAATATATATTATGAGTTTCTTAGACATAATGTAAGAACAAATTTTTTTTTTCAGATAAAAGAAGTATTTTTCAAAAAAATGCAATTTTACCACCTTTTAATGGCAGACCCTTTTTAAATCCAATATTTGAAACTTTTATATAATCAATTTGACAAAATAAACTTTTTATATAGAATCGGGACATAAAAATTTAGTTTCAATAAATTTTTGGTATTTTTCTGAAAACATTCAGTTTTTGATGAATAGTGAAAAATCCTAAATTTTAATTAAAAACAACTTTTTTAATCAAAATAATTTATAGTTATAAATTATACTATTGAGTGGTTTTAAAGCATAATTATATTATATTTTTACCAGTTAATCCAATATTAGTCATTGGATGTAATTTCACATTTAAACTGGACATAAACAAGTTTCAATCTTTTGATAGTTATTATTTCTTAAAAACACGCTTTTTTGTTTTGACAACGGGAATTAATTTTAAATTAATTTCTGCCACTTCCGTATTTTGAATTTAGAAAAATGGATTCCATATTTTGTATTAGGAGGTCCAAATTGTGTAAATAGATAACTTTTATTTTTAGATATTTTGAATAATTAGTTCGGTAAATATTTTATTTACCATGGTTAAAGGGTAAATCCGGTAAATAAGGGTAAAAAATAATATTATAATAATATTAAATTACCCTAACACGTGTCCTAAACCTATTGGATGACACATGTCCGACCATGGTCATCATTGGGTCGATTTTGGGACCCCATGGAGCCACTTGTAAGTGATTTTTACACTTTATATTAATTAAGTTAAAGTAAATACAAAAATGACATAGGCACATATCTTTTAGTAAAACAATTTTTACATAGGGTTATATATGTTATCTATTCAAATATAAATATTAATTATAAGGATAAAAATATTTCCTATATAATTATATTTTATTTATAATTTTTAGACATTTAATAATTTAATTTATTTATGACACAATGATGATGCAATATTTTCCTTATTAATGAAAGAATCAAATAAATGGTATTATAAATGTAAAAATAAATATAATTTGAATGTTTTTATGCCATTAACTAATTTTATAGGTTAATATGACATGTTAGGATTGATTAAATTAATTTATCTAGAATTAATAAAGTTTTTAGGACTTTAAAAAAATCAATTATTAAATAGTGTCAAAATTGACATAAAAGAGTTTTTAAAACAAATATTATATTATTAATTGATATAATATTCCTAAAAATATAAGGTTTAGAAAAAAGACTTATATAATTATAGTTATATCATTAATGAAACAATTGTGGTTCTATTGGAAGTTTATAGTAAGTTTATTAACCATATAATATAAAAATACAAAGAGACATGGTAAATGTCAAACTAATTAACTAAGAGTTAAATCTAAAAGATAAGGTTAATATAGTGACCCAAATCTGTCTAAAACCTATTGGTTGAGAGGATTTAGACCCATCACCACCTTATACTCAAAATAAATCACTTTTGAGTCATTAGAAACCGAAAATAATTTTATTATAAAATAATATTTTAATTTTTTCCTAAGGTTCCCCTCACCCCTCTTATAAAAGGGCACTCCCCCTTCTCTCAATTTCACACCTTCAAAGCCATTTGGATCGGCCAAACCCTGCCCAAATATCCTAAAAACTGTCCTCAATTTATCCTAGAGGCCTTCCTTTAGTCAGAAATCTGACCTAAGGAGCCCTTCTGATCAAATCAAAAGGAAGAACCCAAAGAAGAGGTAAATATTTCACCACCTCTTTCAAATTCTTTTCTTCTTCCACTTCCTCTTTCTTTGTTGTTTCCATACCAAAATAATAACTCCATTATCTTTTAAATACTATGATGTAATTATAAATATGGTACAACTATATTAGTTATTCTATCCATCCTATAAATGACAAAGTCACTATACGTGTGTACGTACGACTTACCGTCTCCACGTCGTGGTGTAGTTTGTTATTCAAACACTTAATTATTTGAATGTGTATAATAATGTGTATAAATGATGTAAATAATAAATATAACATGTTAATAATTATGTATATATGATATATCATCCAATTTCATACGATCTCATCATCAATATAATGATATTTTCGCTCGTGCGTACGTACGGATTACTGCCTCCACGACGCAATGAGATTCATTTCCACGTTCACCATTCAACGATGATTATAAAAATATATATTATTAATAAGTATTTAATATATGACATAATAATGCTAATGGAAATATATATATATATATGTGTGTGTGTGTGTGTGTATGTATTTACATTCATCTCATTCACTTACTTCCATTCAATACGATATGAAAACAGAAACAACGTTTATGCGTACGTACGACCTACCGTCTCCATAAATAGTGTTTTCCATTTCATATATCTATCTATTATACATATTTATATTCTAAATATATATGATATATAAATCATTTTTATATTTTGTAAGTATTTAAATCATGATCTAAATGATACGATCAAGAATAACAAGTTAAAACATGTGCAATAAAGATAGAGATTATTACCCGAAATGTTAATTTAACATGGAAATAATTATTAAATGGGTATTATAAAGTCATAAATGAATCATGTATGATATAATAAATATGAATATGGTTCTGGTATAATTTAATAACATACTATGGTCATTATACCGGAGGTTAAACGTACCCTCGACCAAAAGAAAGTGCAAGGTAAGAGTTAATTTCACAATCTCTTTATTATCCGAGGTTGTTTTTACGTAAGTATCTACTGGGAAATATTTATTATCTATGTCCATGTTTCATAAAAGGGTTTTTAAAGGGATTATTTTTAAGGGACTTTTTACTAAAACATCATTTTAAATGTTTTAAAGATTTATCTTTATAAACCCTTTTAATTAATGTATATGATTTCAAAATGATTTTAAGGATTTATTTATATGGACATGAATGTTTTGAAATGATAATTATTTTCAAAAGTTTCAAAGTGGTATGGGACACTTTGATTCAAAAATATCTTTTAAATTAATTCCTTTATAAATTGTGATACTTTTAAATGATTTCATGAAAAAGGGGTATTTCTCTCAAATCATTTTACTGATCATTTTCATCTATGTCAACATCCTTTGATGGATTTTAAACTTGCTTGAAGTTGATTTATTATGATACAAATATTCTATATTTTATTTAAGTTTTTGTGATATATTTTAATGTGGATGTGTTATTTTTATACCATTCATGGTTTATGGTTAAAGTATTAAAATTTTGTATTCTAGTTTTAATAAGAATGTTTATTTTATATTTCAACCCTTTCATATGAGTCGTATTGGACTTAGTAAGTGACGGGTGGAGCCCGATATAGCTCCTCGGTGCATCTTTAGGTCTCATGAGACAATTAGACGTGGAATTGGTTGAGGCCTTTCCCAATCTGATATATGGTTTTGGCCGAGGCCTTAATCATTTTTAGACGTCTTGGCCGAGTCCTTGAAAAAATGTTTCAGAATGTCCAACATTATGCATTCCCTTATTATGAAATTAGTTATGTGATTATTCGGCTAGTAGAATATCCATGTGCATGTTTATATGGTAATGTTTGATTTATTTTTGCCATATTATGGTCAAGTTTATGTTTAAAAGGCTGTTGTTTTTATTACATATATTGCCTTAAAAGTTTATAGCTTCCTCTAAATTATTTACCCTTACTGAGCATCTGAGCTCACCCCTTTCTTATGTTTTATTTTCATAGGATTTCCAAGAAGTTTATTATGATTGTTATGTAGGTTTAAGCTAAAGGGAACAATGGCGTTCTCAAAGGATTATTTATACCGTGTTGTATGTTAGAAAGTGTAATGTAACATTCATGTATGTAATCTAATTTCCAAGACTGCTAAACTAATCGGTCCTTCGGGACTTGATTCCTTATAATCATACCAATGTTATGTAATAATGCACCGACTTTGGGTAATTGAGGTCAGGGCGTTTCAGTTGGTACCAGAGGAAGTTTAGCAACAAACCTTGGAAACTAGATTTAGATAAACTCTGATTAGATCACATCAACCTAATATATACTTGGGGATTATTATAGAAGAACTTCCTAGAATTTTGGTAGTGTAGAGATTTTGTGTATTTTCCAAGAAATACATCCCTGTCTGGATACGAGTAGGTAGAGGCAGCCCTGGAACAAATGTAACTAGGGGTAAAACCCAAAAACACCATTTTGAGCTAGACTCGAATGGGAACTGGTGCACGACAACGGGCCTTGCTGCACTCTTGGTTACGACACTCCCAGGGTATATGCTTAGGATAATTATAATTTTCTTTAAAAACCATTATGATGGGTTTATGAGTATATAATTCCTCAAAGAAAACATTTTTTATGATTATGGATTATATCCATAAACTGTTTAATTTACATTAGGTATTTTAAAAGTTTGGAATTATGAATTGTGATTCATAAAACTAACCTAGTGTGTGCCATTGTTTAGAAATGGCGCCCAGTTGAAAGAATGATAACTCCAGAAATACGCATAATCCAAAGAGTAAGAAGGATCGTATATTTCATAGTATTAAGCCAACATTTAAAAGGTAAATATCCTCCCATGTATTCTCATCATATGAAGAAATAATATCATGTGTCAATAAGATAAGTAAATAATTCTCCGAGTCCTATAGATTTGAAGGGAAGCAAGAGAAGAAAAGGATGGAAAAGAGAAAGATGGATAAAGGGAAGAGGAGAAAGAAGGATTTTCCCATATGTGATAACTGTGGAAAGAATAACCTTGGTAAATTATTTAAGGTAATGGGATTTTGTTATAAGTGTGGAGAAAAAGGACACCAAGTACGTGATTGAAAGGGTAAGAAAAATGTTTCAAATGTACAATGCTTCATCTGCAAGGAGTTGGGATACTACGCAAATCAATGTCTCAGTCATCAGAGTATGCCGCAAATGATGCTATTGGATAATAATCAAGTTTTGATACTACTATATATGAAAAGGAATGACTAATGTTATTATGTTGTTATTAATGAATTATGTCATTTTAGTGTTGTATATGATGCACCAGTTATATGAATTATGGAAATGAATAAGGATTGTACTGCAATAGTATTTCATTGAGGATTTGAGATTATATGGTACTATGAAGAGTGACTCAACAACAAGTTAAACTTTTTTTTTTGAAAATACATTGTTGAAGGAAAATTAATCCTTAATATGGTGATGATACTGAGGTAGTAATTTTGGAATAAGAGATAGTTTATTTGGATAAATTATATTGGATATTCTTGACTACCTTGGCACTGATTAATGGTTTTTTTATTTCATCATTGTTGGAGTATTCAAAATTTTTTGGATATAAGGAATATATATAGTATTCTATAAGGAATAAGGGAGCATGAATGTAATCAATACGGTTTTATGGTAATTCAGGGTGTTATCGTGTTTTAAAATAATACATGATGAAGGTATTCACATGTTATTACGTGGCAAAAAAGATCTTCATTATGTTTACCTTTCATATAAATTTTGAACTGAGAGTTTGGACATAAGTATTTTGGATAAGTCTAAAGATTGGAATGGATTATATTTGACATTGGATACTATTGTTAAGGTTAATTAATTTCTTAAGATTATTATTTTTTGGATTGTTATAAAAAGGAAATCCCGAAGGTCAGGCGACAACCTGTCGCGTCCGGCAAGGCCACGAGACTTGAACCCGCAACCGAAGGGCGACAAGGGTGCATCACCTACCACTGGCCTATGTGATATCCTAGATTGTATAATGTAGTTTCTTTTTAAAAGGTATGATAGGTGAATTATAAATTCATTATTTTTGGAACCCTATACGATTAGGATAAATAGATTTTTTTGAAATCTTTTGGAGTGAAAGATGAGTTTGTGGTAGGAATTAGTTGAAGGATGAAACTCTACTTGTCAAGTATATATTTTCCCCATCTTATTCTATGGATAAATTAATTATTAAACTTTAGGGAAGGTATCTTAAAACCAAAAATGTGTTATCGTAATACCTTATGTTTTATTGAACTGATGATATTTTAAATCATCGTAGATTGATGGGTTTGAGGCCCTCAATTTTACACTTGTTTTTGATTGATGACCTTAATCACTCCCTATAAATATTTAAATTTTTCCTCCAATTATGTGTCTCTAATTTCCACCAATGTTCTTCTAATCGAAATCACAATTTGGTGGTGACCCTTTCATTTCCCCTTCCCTCTTATTAAGACTAAATTTTATTAATCCAATTACCGATGTGGGTTTTCCACAAAGGTATTTTTCTATTTTTAACCTTTTATTTTTTAAGAACAATTTCAAAGTTCTAGGAAGAAATTTATTTAATGGGTGTAGAGTGTAACACCCCAAGATTTCATAGTACGTTATTTCTTCAAAGTAATTCAATAACTTGCACTACACACAACACCGAGTTCAAATGCACCACGACTTACCAAACTAGCTGTTAAAAAGTGGTTATGAATAATATTAACTAAATTTTGAACTTTATACAATCCTTATAATTTTAGAATCCATATTATGAGTTTCTTAGACATAATGTAAGAACAAATTCATTTTTTTTCAGATAAAAAAGTATTTTTCAAAAAATGCAATTTTACCACCTTTTAATGGAGAACTATTTTTAAATACAATATTTGAAACTTTTATATAATAAATTTGACAAAATAAACTTCTTCTATAGAATCGGGACATAAAAATTTAGTTTCAATAATTTTTTGGTATTTTTCTGAAAACATTCAGTTTTTGATGAATCGTGAAAAATACTAAATTTTAATTAAAAACAACTTTTTTAATAAAATTAATTTATAGTGCTAAATTATACTATTGAGTGGTCTTAAAGTATAATTAGATTATATTTTTACCATTTAATCCAATGTTGGTCATTGTATGTAATTTCACATTTAAACTGGACATAAACAAGTGTCAATCTTTTGATTGTTATTATTTCTTAAAAACACGCTTTTTATTTTGACAATGGGAATTAATTTTAAATAAATTTCTGTCACTTATTTATTTTGAATTTAGAAAAATGGATTATATATTTATAATCATTAGGTCCAAATTATGTAAATATGTAAATTTTATTTTTAGACATTTTGAATAATTACTTCGGTAAATATTTTATTTACCATGGTTAAAGGGTAAATCCGGTAAATAAGGGTAACAAAATAATATTATAATAATATTAAATTACCCTAAAACGTGTCCTAAACCTATTGTACGATACATTTCCGACCATGGGCATCCTTGGGTCTATTTTGGGACCCCATGGAGCCACTTGTAAGTGATAATGACACTTTATATTAATTAAGTTAAAGTAAATACAAAAATGAAATAAACATATATCTTTTAGTAAAACAATTTTTACGTAGGGTTATATATGTTATATATTAAAATATAAATATTCATTAGAAATAAAAAAAATATTTACTAAATAATGGTATTTTATTTATAATTTTTAGACATTTAATAATTAAATTTATTTATGACACAATGATGATGCAGTATTTTCCTTATTAATGAAAGAATCAAATAAATGGTATTATAAATGTTAAAATAAATATAATTTGAAAGTTTTGATGCCATTCACTAATTTTATAGGTTAATATTCCATGTTATTATTTATTAAATTAATTTATTTCGAATTAATAAAGTTTTTAGGACTTAAAAAAAATCAATTATTAAATAGTGTCAAAATTGACATAAAAGAGTTTTTAAAACAAATATTATATAATTAACTGATATAATATTAATAAAAATATAAGGTTCAGAAAAAAGACTTATATAATGATAGGTATATCATTAATGAACCACTTGGTGTTCTCTTGGAATTTTATAGTAAGTTTATTAACCATATAATATAAAAATACAAAGAGACTTGGTAAATGTCAAACTAATTAACTAAGAGTTAAATCTAAAAGATAAGGTTAATATAGTGACCCAAACCTATATAAAACCTATTGGTTGAGAGTATTTAGACCTATAACCACCTTATACTAGAAATAAATCACTTTTGAGTCATTAGAAACTGAAAATTATTTTATTATAAAATAATATTTTAAGTTTTTCCTAAGGTGCCCCTCACCCCTCTTATAAAAGGGAACTCCCCCTTCTCTCAATTTCACACCTTCAAAGCCATTTGGATCGGCCAAACCCTACCCAAATATCCTCCCAACTATCCTACCTTCATCCTATAGGCCTTAATTTAGTTATAAAGCTAACCTAAGAAGCCCTTTTGATCAAATCAAAAGGAAGAACTCGAAGAAGAGGTAAATATTTCATCACCTCTTTAAAGTTCATTTCTTCTTCCACTTCCTCTTTCTTTGTTGTTTCCATACCAACATAATAACTCCAGTACCTTATACGTACTGTGATTTAATTATAAATATAGTAAAACTATATTAGTTATTCTATCCATCCTATAAATGACAAAGTCACCATACGTGCATACGTACGGCTTACCGTCTCCACGTCGTGGTGCAGTTTGTTATTCAAACACTTAATTATTTTGATGGGTATAATAATGAGTATAACTGATGTAAATAATAAATATAACATGTTAATGATTCTATATATATATATATGATATACCGTCAAATTTCATACGATTTCATCATCAATATAATAATATTTTCACTCGTGCGTACGTACGGATTGCCGCCTCCACGACACGATGAGATTCATTTCCACGTTCACCATTCAACGATGATTATAAAAATATATATTATTAATAAGTATGTAATATATGACATAATAATGATATTTCAAATATATATATATATATATATATATCTGTGTGTGTGTGTGTGTGTATGTATTTACATTAATCTCATTCACTTACTTCCATTCAATACGATATGAAAATAGAAACAACGTTTATGCGTACGTACGACCTACTGTCTCCATAAACGGTGTTTTCCATTTCATATATCTATCTATTATACATATTTATATTCTAAATATAAATGATATATAAATCATTTTTATATGTTGGAAGTATTTAAATCATGATCTAAATGATACGATCAAGAATAACAAGTTAAAACATGTGCGATAAAGAAAGCGATTATTCCCCGAAATGTTAATTTAACATGGAAATCATTATTAAATGAGTAGTATAAAGTCATAAATGAATCATGTATGATATAATAAATATGAATATGGTTCTTATATAATTTAATAACATACTATGATCATTATACATGAGGCTAAACGTACCCTCGACCAAAAGAAAGTGCAAGGTAAGAGTTAATTTCACAATCTCTTTATTATCCGAGGTTGTTTTTACATTAGTATATACTGAGAAATATTTATTATCCATGTCCATATTTCATAAAAGGGGTTTCAAAGGGATTATTTTTAAGGTAATTTTTACTAAAACATCATTTTAAATGTTTTAAAGATTTATCTTTATAAACCCTTTTAATTAATGTCCATGATTTCAAAACGATTTTAAGGATTTATTTATATGGACATGAATGTTTTGAAATTATAATTCTTTTCAAAAGTTTCAAAGTGTTATGAGACAATTTGATTCAAAAATATCTTTTAAATGAATTTCTTTATAAATTGTGAGACTTTTAAATGATTTCATGAAAAGGGGTATTTCTCTCAAATCATTTTACTGATCATTTTCATCTATGTCAACATCCTTTTATGGATTTTAAACTTGTTTGAAGTTGATTTATTATAATATAAATCTTCCATATTGTATTTAAGTTTTTGTGATATGTTTGACTGTGGATGTGTTATTTTTATACCATTCATGGTTTATGGTTAAAGTATTAACATTTCCTATGCTAGTTTTAATACGAATGTTTATTTTATATTTCAACCCTTTCATATGAGTCCTATTGGACTTAGTAAGTGATGGGTGGAGCCCGCTATATCTCATCGGTGCATCGGTAGGTCTCATGAGACAATTAGACGTGGAATTGGCCGAGGCCTTTCCCAATTTGATATATGGTTTTGGCCACGGCCTTAATCATTTTTAGACGTCTTGGCCAAGGCCTTGAAAAAATGTTTCAGAATGTCCGGCATTATGCATTCCCTTATTATAAAATTAGTTATTACAAGTGATTATTCAGCTAGTAGAATATCCATGTGAATGTTTATATGGTAATGTTTGATTTATTTTTTCCATATTATGGTCAAGTTTATTTTTAAAAGGATGTTATTTTTATTACATATCTCGCCTTAAAAGTTTATAGCTTCCGCTAAATTATTTACCTTTACTGAGCATCTGATCTCACCCCTTTCTTATGTTTTATTTTCCCAGGATTTCAAAGAAGTGTATTATGATTGTTATGCAGGGTTAAGCTAAAGGGAAAATTGGCATTATCAAAGGATTATTTATGTTGTGTTGTATGTTAGAAAGTGCAATGTAACGTTCATGTATGTAATCTATTTTCCAAGACTGATAAACTAATCGGTATTTCAGGACTTGATTCCTTGTAATCATACTAATGTTAGGTAATAATACACCGACTCTGGGTAACTGAGGTCGGGGTATTACATTAATGGTTTTAGGGGTTTTTTAGGAATTGTAGGATTTTTATTATTTTTCAGGGTTTTTAGGGTCTTTTTTAATTTTTAGGGGGGGGGGTTGAGTTTTTAGGATTTTAAAGGTTTTTTAGAGATTTTCAACATATTTGGGATTTTAAGGGTTTTTAGAGTTTTTAGTGGGTTTTACGGTTTTATGGGGATTTAGGATTTTTGAAGGTTTTAGGGGTTTTTGTGGTTTTTAGGTGTTATTCAGGGTTTTTAGGATTTTTTATGTCTTCATGGATTTTTAGGACTTTCTTAGTATACTTATGGATTTTAGGGAATTTTTATGGTTTTTAGGGATTTTGAGGGGTTTTAGGGGTTTTCAGAGAGTTTTAGGGTTTTTAGGGCTTTCAGGGTTTTTTTGGGTCTTTTGGGTTTTTAGGGGTTTTTTGTGTTTTTAAGGTTTTTAAGGTTTTTAGAGTTTTTTTTGTGTTTTTAGGGGTTTTAAGGGTTTTAGAGTTTTTAGGGGGTTTTTATGTATTTATAGGGTTTTTAAGGTTTTTATGGGTTTTATGGTTTTCAGGGGGTTTTTTAGGGTTATTAGTGTTTTTTACACTTTCAGGGATTTTTAGGGATTTTTTAGGATTTTTATGGTTTGTAGGGTTTTTAGTGGTTTTAGGGATTTTGAGGGTTTTTAGGTTTTTTTCGGGGTTTTAAAGATTTTTAGAGTTTTTCTAGATTTTTAGGGTCTTTTGGGTTTTTAGGTTTTTTTTAATTTTTTAGGGGTTTTTAGTTTTTTTCGAGTATTTTAACATTTTTTAATGTTTTTAGGGGTTTAAAGGGTTTGTAGAGTTTTTAGTGGATTTTAGGTTTTTTATGGGTTTTAAGAAGTTTTTATGATTTTTAGGTGTTTTATGGTTTTCAGGGATTTTACATGATTTTTAGGGTTTTTTGCATTTTCAAGGATTTTTAGGGCTTTTAGTATTTTTATAGTTTTTAGGGTTATTTAGGGTTTTTTTGGATTTTGAGGGTTTTAGGGTCTTTGAGTGTTTTTTTTGGGATTTTTAGGGGTTTTCAAGGTTTTTAGGGTTTTTAGGGGTTTTCAGGGTTTTTAAGGTCTTTTTTGGTTTTAGAGAGTTTTGTTTGAGTTTTTTAGGGTTTTATGGGTTTTTAGAATATTTTTGTAGTTTTTAGGGTTTTTATGGGGTTTTAGGGGTTTTAAGGTTTTTAGGGGTTTCTATGGTTTTCAAGGTTTTTTCACGGTTTTTATGGTCTTTTAAGTTTTCATCAATTTTTTGGGATTTTATTAGGTTTTTATGGTTTTTAGGGTTTTTTGGGATTTTGAGGGATTTTAGGGGTTTTCAAGTTTTTGGGATGTTTTCAAGGTCTTTACCGTCTTTTGGGGATTTTAGTTATTTTTTGAGTTTTTAGGGTTTTAAGGTTTTTTAGTGTTTTTTAACATTTTTTAAATTTTTTAGGGGTTTAAATGGTTCTTAAAGTTTTATATGGTTTTTAGGGTTTTTATGGTTTTTATGGTATTTTAATATTTTTAGCGGTTTTTATGGTTTTCAAGGGGTTTTTAGGTTTTTTAGTGTTTTTTACGTTTTTAGGGATTTTTTTTGGATTTTGAGGGATTTTGAGGGATTTTGAGGGTTCATAGTGTTTTTCAGGGTTTTTTAGGTTTTTAGGGTTTTTAGGGGTTTTGGGGTTTTTCAAGTTTTTTGAGTTTTTCAGGGTTTTTAAGGTTTTAGAGTTTTTAATGTTTCTTAACGTTTTTGAGGGTTTTAAGGGTTTTTAGTGGTTTTTAGGGTTTTTATGGGGTTTTTCAGGTTTTTAGGGGTTTTGATGGTTTTCAGGGTTTTTAGGGTTTTTTATGTTTTTAGAGATTTTTAGGGCTTTTAAAGAATTTTATGGTTTTTATGTTTTTAAGGGGTTTTAAGGATTTTGAGGCTTTTGGGTTTTTTTGGGTTTCTTAGGGTTTTAAGTGGTTTTCTGGGTTTTTAGGGTCTTTTTGGGGTTTTTAGGGTTTTTGTTGAGTTTTTAGGGGTTTTAAGGTGTTTCTGAATTTTTGATCATTTTTAGGTGTTTTAAGGGTTTTTAGAGTTTTTAGTGGGTTATTAAGGTTTTTCTGGGTTTTTAGAGGGTTTTATGGTTTTAAGGGGGTTTTCAGGGTTTTTTAGCTTTTTAAGGATTTTTTGGGATTTTTTAGGATTTTTATGGTATTTAGGGTTTTTAGAGTTTTTAGGGATTTTGGGGGTTTTCAGGGGTTTTAGGGTATTTCAAGGGTTTTAGGGTCTTTTCGGTTTTTAGCAGTTTTTTTAGTTTTTTAGGGTTTTTAGGGTTTTTGATAGTTTTTAAAGTTTTTTAACATTTTTAGGGTTTATAAGGGTTTTCAGATATTTTAGTGGGTTTTTAGGGTTCTTATAGGTTTTGAGAGTTTTGTATGTTTTTTGGGTTTTTTTAGTGTTTTTAGGGATTTGGAGGGGTTTTAGGGGTTTTCTGATTTTTAGGATTTTTAGGGTTTTCCAGGGTTTTTAGGGTCTTTTGGGTATTTAGGGTTTTTTAGTTTTTTAGAGTTTTTAAGGTTTTTTATAGTTGTTTAACGTTTTTTAACGTTTTTAGGTGTTTCAGGTTTTTTAGAGTTTTTATTAGTTTTAGGGGTTTTATGGGGTTTTGGGGTTTTTTAAAGTTTTTAGGGGGTTTTATGGTGTTTGGGAGTTTTTTAGGATTTTTTTATGTTTTTAGGGATTTTTGGGTTTTTTAGTATTTTTATGGTTTTTAGAGTTATTTATGGTTTTTAGGGATATTGAGGGAATTTTTGGGTTCTTAGGGTTCTTAGGATTATTTAGGGGTTTTAGGATCCTTTTTGGGTTTCAGAGTAATTTTTTGAGTTTTTTAGGGTTTTTAAGGTTTTTAGAGTTTTTAACCTTTTTAATGCTTTTAGAGGTTTTATGGGTTTTTAAATTTTTTAGGGATTTTTAGGGTTTTTATGGGGTTTTAGGGTTTTTAAGGGTTTTAGTGGTTTTACGGATTTCAAGGGGTTTTTAGGGATTTTATGGTTTTTAGGGATTTTTTAGGATTTTTATGGTTTTTAGTGTTTTAAGGTTTTTAGGAATTTTGAGGGTTTTTAGGAGTTTTTTGAGGTTTTTACAGTTTTTTGGGGATTTCAGGATTTTTATGGGTTTTTTAGGGTTTTGGGCTTTTATTTGAGTTTTTAATTTTTTTATATTTTATAATTTATTTTAATTTTTTTGGCGTTTTAAGGGTTTTTAGAGTTTTTAGTGGGTTTTAGGGGGTTTTATGGTTTTTAAGGGGTTTTTAGGGGATTTAGGGTTTTTATATTTTCATGGATTGTTATGGGGTTTTTAGGATTTTTATGATTTCTAGGGTTTTTTAGGGCTTTTAGGGATTTTGAGGGGTTTAGGGTTTTTTAGATTTTTTAGGGTTTTAGGGGTTTTTAGGTTTTTTGGGATGTTTTGGACTTTTGGCTTTTTTTTTAATTTTTTAGGCCTTTTTAGATTTTTTAGAGTATTTTAATGTTTTCAATGTTTTTAGGGGTTTTAAGGTTTTTCAGATATTTTAGTGGGGTTCTAGGGTTTTTATGTATTTTTAGGGGTTTTTAAAGGTTTTTAGAGGTTTTTATGATTTTTAGGGGTCTTTCAGGGTTTATAGTGTTTTTTATGTTTTCAGAGATTTTTATGGATTTTTTAGGATTTTTATGGTTTTTAGGGTTTTAGGGTTTTTAGGGTTTTTAAGGGTTTTTAGGTTCTTTTGGGTTTTTTGGATTTTTTTTTATTTTTTTACGGTTGTTAAGGTTTTTTAGAGTTTTTAATGTTTTTAGGGGTTTTAAGGGGTTTTAGGGTGTTTAAGGGGTTTTGGGTTTTTAATGTTTTAGGGGTTTTGTGGTTTAAATGGGTTTTTCAGGGTTTTTAGGTTTTTTTACATTTTCAAGAATTCTTATGGTTTTTAGGATTTCTATGGTTTTTGGGGTTTTTTGGGGTTTTTAGGGATTTTGACGGTTTTTATGGTTTTTTAGGGTTTTATAGAGTTTTTAGGTTTTTCAGGTTTTTTCAGGTTTTTTAGGGTTTTTTGGGTTTTTAGGATCCTCTTGGGTTTTTATGGTTTTATTGAGTGTTTTAGGGCTTTAAATTTTTTTAGAGTTTTTTAACAATTTTTAATGTTTTTAGGGATTTTAAGGGTTTTTAGATTTTTAGTGGGTTTTTAGGGTTTTTATGGGTTTTTAGGGTTTTTAAGGGTTTTGGGGATATTATGATCTATAGGGGTTTTTCACGGTTTTTAATGTTTTTTACGTTTTCATGGATTTTTATGTCTTTTTTAATATTTTCACGGTTTTTATGGTTTTTTAGGGTTTTGGGGGATTTTGAGGGTTTTTTGGGTTTTCAGGGTATTTTTGGGTTTTTAAGGGGGTTTTTGAGTTTTTTTTTGAATTTTTAGGGGTTTTAAGGGTTTTTAGAGTTTTTTAACATTTTTTGGGGTTTTAAGGATTTTTAGAGTTTTTTGTGGGTTTTTATGGTTTTTTAGGGTTTTTATGGTTTTTAGGGGGTTTTATGGTTTTAGGGTTTTTTCAGGGTTTTTAGGGTTCTTTAAGTTTTTAGGTATTTTTAGGGATTTCTTTGAATTTTTAGTATTTTTATGGGTTTTTAGAGTTTTTAGGTGTTTTGAGTGTTTTTATGGGTTTTCAAGGTTTTTAGGGGTTTTCATAGTTTTTATGGTCTTTCTGGGTTTCTAGGGTTTTTTTGAATTCTTTAGGCTTTTAAAGGTTTTTAGAGTTTTTGAATGTTTTTAATGTTTTTTTGGATTTTAAAGGGTTTTTAGAATTTTTAGTGAGTTTTTAGGGGTTTTATGGGTTTTTAAATATTTTTAGGGTTTTTTATGATTTTAGGTGTTTTTCAGGGTTTTTAGGGTTTTTTACATTTTAAGGGATCTTTAGGGGTTTTATAATTTTTATGGTTTTTAGGGTTTTAGGGATTTTTAGGGGTTTTAGGGTTTTTTAGGGTTTTTAGTGTTTTTAGGGTTTTTAGGGGTTTTAGGGTCTTTTTGGGTTTGTAGGGTTTTTTTAGTATCAGGGTTTTAAAGGTTTTTTAGAGTTTTTTTTTACATTTTTAACATTTTTATGTGTTTTAATGGTTTTTAGTGTTTTTAGTGGGTTTTATGATTTTTATGGGTTTTAGGGTTTTTTATGGTTTTCAGGTATTTTTTAGGGTTTTTTATGTTTTTAGTGATTTTTAGAGCTTTTTAAGATTTTTATGATTTTTTTGGGTTTTTAGGGATTTTGATGGTTTTAGGGGTTTTTAGGGTTTTTTAGGGGTTTAGGGTCTTTTTGGGTTTTTGGGTTTATTTAGTTTTTTAGGGTTTTTAATTTTTTTAGAGTTTTTTAACGTATTTAAACGTTTTAGGAGTTCTTAGGGTTTTTAAAGTTTTTAGTGGTTTTGAGTTTTTATGGGTTTTGGGGTTTTTATGGTTTCTAGGGGTTTTATGGTTTTCGGGGGGGGGGGGGGTTATGGTTTTTAAGGTTTTTAAATTTTCATGGTTTTTTAGAGTTTTTTAGGATTTTTATAGTTTGTATGGTTTTTAAGGTTTTTAGGGTTTTTAGGGATTTTGAGGGGTTTTAGGGGTTTTCAGTGCTTTTGGGTTTTAGGGTTTTTCATTGTTTTTACTATCATTTTTTGTTTTTAGGGTTTTTTGAGTTTTTAGGGGTTTATGGTTTTTTAGAGTATTTAGTGTGGTTTTAGGGTTTTTATGGGTTTTTAGGGGTTTTTAATGTTTTAGGGGTTTTTTATGGTTTTTGGGGGTTTTTATGGGTTTTTAGGGTTTTTTATGTTTTTAGGTATTTTTAGGACTTTTTTAATATTTTTATTGTTTTTAGGGTTTTTAGTGTTTTTAGGGATTTTGAGGGTTTTTAGGGGTTTTGATACGTGATCCTAGACCCACTAGGAATTGTCCTACGAACCTTGTTTAATGTTCTTGTGTTGAGCACTCGTATCCCTGCACGAAAGCAAGTGAAATGTGGTGTGGGTAGTGAAAATGAGAAGGATGGGGGGAAATGGTCAAGGTAGAACAAAAATAGAACATGTCTTTAAGAACTCTAGCAACAATACACCAAAAAGGATGACCAATCCTTTGATAAGTCAAGACTTAATAAAGAACTCAAAGATTTCAAGAAAAACTCACCATAATAACATTACATTCATTCATGGTCTGTAAAGAGTACAAAGGGTGACTATTTATAGCCAAAGATTGATAAAAAGTATAAAAACTACTTTCTTCAAGTCAAAAAGCCTAAATGAAACTTTTTACATTTTTTTAACAAGCCCATAACTTTAGGATACAAGTAGCACACCCTTTTGGAAAAGTAAAGATAAGTAGCCCACCACATCTTGACTTTGTAGATTCCATGGGAGATGGGCTTGAAATTCATAGCACCACTTGGGTTAGACTTTTAAAAGCATGTTTAGGCATTAATTAAAATAATTATAGGCCTTGATGCTTCCCCAAAGAAAGGGTGTTGGGCCTCCTCTTGGAATTCCATAATTAACCCATTTAAGGCCTCTTTCATTCTCTTGGTCCGCTCCCTTGTCATTGGGCCTCCAATTCCCTGTAATGGGTCCTTTCCACTTGCGTGCGTTCCTCCCTCCTCGTCAAGTCCACCTCCAACCCTTTGATTACCATGCGTGCCATGATCCTCATCGTCTCTTCTCTCCTTAAAAGGATTCATCCTAAAATCTAAAAATTGAAAGGGAGAAAGATCAACAATATTAATGGTGGCACTACTATTTCCATACCTTTCGGGTAACTCAATCTTGTAGGAATTATCATTGATCTTCTCTAAGACTTGGAATGGACCATCTCCTCATTGATGAAGTTTTTATTTTTATTGATTAGGAAACCTCTCCTTCCTCAAGTGTACCCACACCCATTCTCCATATGGAAACACTATTTTCCACTGACCTTTATTGACATGTTTTTTCACTTGTTCATTATTCCACTCAATGTTGGCCATTACCTTTGCATGAAAATCTTACACAAAATTTTCATTTTTTTCACCTTCAATA
Source organism: Viscum album (assembly GCA_963277665.1). Classification (NCBI taxonomy): domain Eukaryota; kingdom Viridiplantae; phylum Streptophyta; class Magnoliopsida; order Santalales; family Viscaceae; genus Viscum; species Viscum album. The sequence continues at coordinate 728,040,537 of OY728167.1, read as the reverse complement.
TTTGAAAATTGATTAGTTGGTAAAGAAAAAATATCAAGAGGATTCAATGGGTTAAAACCATATACAAATTCAAATGGTGAAGAGTTGGTAGTGGAGTGGACCACTTGATTATAAGAAAATCCAATGTGTGGAAAGCATCTTTCCCAATGTTTCATATTTTTTCTAAGAATGGAACATAGCAATGTGGAAATTTTTTTATTGACCACCTAAGTCTGACCATCATGTTTGTAAAAATAAAATTTCCCATGTTTTTCACACAACTTCTAAATTTCAAAAAAACCAGCATCATTCTCATACATTCTTTGCAACATTTCACAACCAAGTATTTTAGCATGCAGAGAAGTGATAAGAGATTATCTCCTATAAAAATCATTGGTGAAAAAATATTCTTTTCCTTATTTATGATTAATGACATGAGTAAATGTTTCAATAAATTCATGCTATATTGCATGCTGGCTATTCAACTTTCCTTATGACTTTAGAAATTTAAGGCTTTCATGATCTAAATGAATCACAAATTCCCTTATCCACAAGTAATGTTTCCAATTTTATAAAATTATTTTGAGGGCGTATAATTTATTATCATAGGTAGAGTAGTTCAATGCATCCCCATTAAGATTCTCATTAAATTAAGAAATAGGCTTAGAGTCTAGCATCAAAACAACCTGAATTCCTATTCCAGAGGCATCAAATTCAACCTCAAATACCTTATAAAAGTTAGGTATAATTAAGAGATGGGAATTGGTCAACTTACCTTTGACTATAGGGAAATAATCTTCTTGATATTTTCCAAAATTGAAGCACACTCCTTTCTTGACCAACTCATTCAATTGTGAAACAATGGTTGAAAAGTCCCCATGAACCTCTAGTAAAACTCATAAGTCCATATAAGCTCCTCACCTCATTGAAATTATTTGGTGTTGTTCAGTCTTGAATCACCTTCACTTTCTCTACATCGACACTCATTCCATCATCTCCTACCACAACTTCAATGAAAACAGCTGAATTTAAACAAAATGTACATTTTTCTAAGTTTGTAAACAACCTATTTTTCCTAAGGCTCTTAGAATAAACTAGGATGTCATCAAAAATAAATAACCACAAATTTCCCAATGAATGGAAGGAAAATGTGATTTGTTAAGTTCATGAATCTACCCGGTACATCATTTAGTCCAAAAGGCATAACTAACCATTCATACAATCCAAACTTAGTTTTAAATGCAATTTCACATTCATATCCCTCTTTCATTCTAATTTGATGACATCCAACCCTTATGTCATTTATAGTAAACAAGAATGAACCATGAAGTTCATCATTCATATCATCCACTTATCATATTTTTTGGGGACAATAATTACCGGTACCACATAAATACTCAAGATCTATTGAAAAAATCCCTTAACAATTCTTCCACCTGTCATTGGATTTCTTGAGTCTCCTCTGGATTAGCCCAATAATCCAATAGATTAGGAAGTGTTGATCCTGGGGTGAAGTCGATGTGGTTCTCGATACCATACAAGGGAGGTAATCCATCAAGAATTTCCTATGGAAATACGTCAACAAATTCCTACAAAAGAGACAACAGTAGAAGACATTGATGGGTTAATAAAGTTAGTGGTAAAACATTCTCTCTTTCATAGAAGCATGAGAGTTTCCTCCCCCTATATTTCTCTCTCTATATCTCCTTTTCTTGTAAATAAACTCACTTTTTCCTCAACACTCTTGTTTTCACTCTTATCTTCAACTCTTTTCTTTCCCTCATTTTTTTGATGCAACCCATCACTCTTTTTTCACTCTTAATTTTCCCATTATTTTCATTTTATCTATTTTTTCTCTATTTTATTTTTCTATCTTTTCAAAATCTCTCCCAGTCATCACTTTGTATTCATAAGCTTTCAAATGCCTCGAGGGTGTAAGTATAATCGTCCTCTCTTTGTACTAAAAAATGAATAGCGGTTGGTGTATCCCTCATGTGTGACCCTCCTATTAAAATTTTCAAGGTCTGTCCAATATGATATGACTATCATTCATGGGAACAACATCAAACATCACCTTGTCTTCATGCTTCCTAATAGAAAATGGAACTTGTGCTTGCTCAATAACTTTGACATCCCCACTACTATTTAACCATTACAATCTATAAGGCCTAGGATGTTTGGTAATAGCTAATCCCATATTATCAACCATAAAATCACTTGCTACATTTTTAAAACTACCCCCATAAATGATCATACTACATACCTTATATTTGATGAGGCATCTAGTATGAAAAATGGGCTCCCTTTTCTCTTGATCATGTTCTCCTTTAGGCTAAGCACTCAAAGCATACCTTGACACAAGAATTTTACCATGTACGAGGATCTTTATTTCTACATCTGAACACTCCTCAAGTGGTGAAATTTCATCTTTTCATGAGATAGCACTAAGAAAATCTCCATCATAAAAAATAATCATGGTCATATTTTTTGGGAATTGTGATAAAAAATGTACAAATCATTGACATTTAAAACATTTGATATCACGTGATTTGGAAACAACCTTACCCTCTGTTTTAACTTTGGATTCTGTAAAGAATGGTTTTGGTTTAGTCACCTCGTTTGAATATATTTTGGGTTCCCTTATATGCTCTTGTGGTTTGGAATCATTGAACTTGAAAGAATATTTAGAATACTTACCATAATATGTAGGGAACATCCTTATTGAATTTACTTGCCTCTCCACTTTAATAGCTATGTGAAGTAGATCCTCCATGTCCATGTAGTGGTTCATGTCCACTACGTCTCGAATATCATAGTTTAGGTCGTTCACAAACCTCTCTATGGTGGCCTCTCACTACTCATTAATATGAGCCCAAATCATGAATATATCCATCTCTTTTTGATACTCCTCAACACTGATGGCTCCTTATTTCAAACCCTGCAACTTGAGGAACAAATCACAATAATAGTGGATATAAATGAACCTCTTATGCATTACCACTTTAATCTCCTCCCAAGTGAAGATGGGACTTTTTCAACTTTGTCGTCAACTCACTTGCAGTCGGTCCCACAAAATACTAGCATAGTCAGTGAATTCCATGGCCACCAACTTTACCTTGTTTTCCTTAGAATAATTGCGACAACCAAAAACATGTTCAGCCTTTCATTCCTATTACAAGTAAGTTTCGGGATCATTGTTACCTTGGAATGAAGGGGTCCTCAACTTTACTCTCCCAAGATCACTGGATTTCCTCCATAGTGGTTGATTTCTTAGAATTGGTGATTCATTAAAAATGGAAAACTCTTATTATTTAAAGACCCAACCCATGGTGTGATCTATAATTTGAAGGGGATTGCAATTCATCCATCCTTACATTAAAACTTTGGAATTATTCTAGTACATACCTCATGAACAACTTAATGTCCATTTAATTAGTCTTACCCACCTCCTCCATTTATGAATCCTGTAAGAAAGTTTTAAGAGAAAGGAATATGGACCTCAGACACTCCCTCGTATGTTTACACTCACAAATATCATGTTGACACGTGTTTCACTCAATTTTTTATTTTTTTAACAAAATGCAACACTCTTGCCTCTTACCACTCAACTTGCTTCCTATGGCATTCTTATCCAGTTTCAAAAAATATAGAGGATTGTTGAAATGTGGAAATTTTGAACTAGAATTCAAAGATAAAATTCAAAAAGGATTCAAGATAAAAAATGCAGGGAGGGGAAGAAAAATGATAATGGGACATAGGATTCAAAATGTTGCAATTTTTTAGCCTTTATTTTTTTTGATTTTTTATCTATTTTTTTAAAATAAATGTGGCAGCAACAAGATGAATTTTCAATATGTAAATGTAATAGAAGAAATAATTTATAACATAAAATGTAATCAAAGTGAGAGTTGCGTGTTTTTAAAATTGCATATTTTTTTTGCAAAATTTGAACTCGCTGTATCTCACAATTTATAGAATTGATTTCAATGATTCTAAATGGAGAAGAAAGATGAGATTCTGAAATCCATGAATGATATACTATATGTCCAAAATTAAAAAGATATGATGTTCGTAGGTGGAGAAGAAAATGGATCAGAATTGATTTCGACCCAGTTCAAAGAGAAACGAAGATGGAAGAATAGATATGAAATAAAGAACCCGATTTCTTGCAAGTGGGATCTAATACTAAATGATACACGATTCAAGACCCGTTAGGAATTTTCCTAGGAACCTTATTCAATGTTTGCATGTTGAGAACCCAAATCTTTGCATGAAAACAAGTTAAATGTGGTATGGATAGTGAAAATGAGAAGGATGGGGGAAAATGGTCAAGGTAGATGGTCTCTCCCAAATTTACCCAAGTTTTTAGGGTTAATTGGTCGCTTGTAGTTTATCTTGGGTTGTTGAATCCTCAGATACCTAAGAAGTAACCTACAAACACGTACATTCTATGGATTTTTTTTGCTATAAAGTGGCAAAATTGGGTTGATTTTAGATGGTTTTAAGTGAAATCTAAGAGACTTAAGTGAATTCAATTTAAAATAATGATTTGATCCTAGGTTATCACTTGGGGTGGATTGGATGCATTCCCTTTTCAACTATTTCAATTTCTTATATTTGAGATGAGTTCATTTAAGAAGATCAAACAACATCACAACTTACTATTTTAATACCTACACACCTTAATAATAATCACCTATACACTTGAAGGATCAATGTTTTGACCACTACAAGGTAAAGGTTCGTATTAACACTTGAAGTGTGTGGCCTTAAATTCAACAAGGACGAAGGAGTTTAAAGATCATCAAAAAAATTCTCAATTAAAAGAAGTGATTATACATTAATGGAGTGAGAAATAACATCCAATATATCCCCTTTATACTCACTTGGATCAACCCATAAGTTGGTTATCCCTCTATTGATTCTATGGTTCCAATGGAAGCGGTAAGTAGACTCATGAGGGAGGAATTGAAGAAGTCAAAAAAAACAATGAAATAACGATCACTCCACCGTTGTGTGAATAATTTCACAACGTTTGGTGTGAATAAATTCACACCAAGTGGAAAAGATATCAACATGATATAAATAAGAATAGAATAAGATGATAATAATAAATTTTATGAATAAACTAAGTTTAATTGAACAACTTACATGAGGAAGAAATGCAATTACAAACACAAAGAGACAGCATAACAATACAATTAAAACAAGCACCAAAGATGATCAAATCCTTCACCACCACTGCCTTAAATAAGAATTTCAAGATGTATGGGTCTATATAAAAATAGTACAAATCATACCACTTGAGTATTGTAGGCCTAGGGTGGTTGAAATTAAGGGAGAGTGGACTTCTTTATCCTTGACCCGAAGTGGCATCTAGCTTGCATGCACTGAAAATAGGTGCCTAAATGACCTTCTAGATGGCCGAATTAGAGTATTACATATAAAAAGAAAATGGATACCAGTATGTCTTATAACCTTCTGTAAAATTTCATCCAAAATACAATTATTTTTTGTGAGATATGATCCAAATGGTGGGATATTTTTCTAGGCCGCAAAATCTGGCCCAAAATTTTATCTCCAACTTGGGATGCCTGGAACTCCATTAAAACATCTGAATTATCTCTTGTCACTATTGGATGAAATATTACCCATGATTTCATATATCTTAAGTTATATTTTGAGAATAATTGTGCTTGGATCTTGGCTGATATAGTCTCTTTATTGGGATGTTTTCCAGTTTACTTTCCCCAGAATGCGTTGTCATGAAAACCCATTTTTGTGGTCTTCCAATATAAATATTCAAGTACTAAAAAATCATTAATTGTTCCTTATATAATGGGAGACCTGAAAATAAAATATAAAAATAAAATAAAGACCATTTTTTATTTTAGTATGTGTTCAAATATGTACCAATTAATAGTTCACTTTAACAAAGAATTACAATCATAATGTGAAATAAAGTTCAAATTGTAAAATGCACAAAAAAAGGTGTTTATGAATAATTAAGCTCATGAATATTATAAATATTAACAATGAATATTTTCCTATTTCAATGGCTAATCACACCCCCCAAATTGAGTTTTTCTAGTCCTGAGCAAAATATATCTCAAAAATATGAAATTCAAATTCCCTTTTCCAAAAACATTTTAATACAAAATAATCACCAAAAACCCTTATACTAAAAAATTATGAAACCCATCAAAATATTTTAATAAAAGATATTTTCATAAGAATATCCCAACCTCAAGCCCATTCCTTTGTTTAAATTCATCACCATATTTCATCCAATATCAATTAAGCATGATGATGTGTTGTGCATCACAATAGACATGGAGGTTCATCTTTATTCAAAGGGGAAATGATGGAAGCGCTAGGAGGAATCACATTTCAATATTAAGATGAGTATTCTTTTTTTTTCATTTTATATTTGTTTTTTTGTTTTGTTTTTGTTTTGTTTTTTTGTTTTTGTTTTTGTTTTTACAATTTTTCCATGGTAATTGAAATTGCACTCAATAGAGTCAACCCATGTAGCGAGACTTTGCCGATGACTCTCAGGCTCAAAGACCTTAGGGTACCAAGTGAATCCCACATACTCAGGCATCATCTCGAGTTAACTCAGTCAAAAGCAAAGTCAAATTACCACAAATAGAGATAAAATTACTAACTTTGGGTCATCCAACTATGGAGTCATGATCCCCAAGTACTGAAAGTCACACATTAGGTCATTTCATTGCTTTATGCGCAAATTTATTGCTTTTTTTTATTGATTACTCATATTAAAACTAAAATGATCACCAAACCTATGCTATTTATTTGGGGGGCCCATGAACTCAAACTAATACCCCACTATCCAAAGGACATGCGTTGTGATTTTTTTTGATGAAAATATAAACGATGAAATATCACATTATACAACCACACTTTCCAAAATCTATGCTCATGAAATTATACATGGATTAAAATAAGAATCAGTGCATGCTAAATTATTTGATATTAAATTTCAAAGTTTGCAATGTGTATTATCATGTTCAAGGTTAAAGAAAATTTTCCTTCCACGAATTTTTTTTATCCACACAAAATTATTATTATTTTCATTCTTTTCACCCCTCCCCAACTTAGAATAACATTGTCCCCAATGTTTAAAGAAAAGAAAAATTAGAAGGGGGTATATGAGAGGAGTTCAGAGATGATATTGAAAATGAGAATCATGGAATGAAGTCACCTGGTGGTTGAATTTGACATTCATGCTGCTCTAATTTAGTCCTTTGATATCTATGTCACTCGCAGAGTTCCATAGTAGAACAATGAAAAACAAACAAACAAACAAACAAAACAAAACTATATATATATATAAAGTAAAATATAAGTATATATACAAAAACTATAAAAGAAGTAATCACTATAAGCCGTAGTTCAGTGGAAATCACGTTCTCTTGTCACCCTTCGGTCCCGGGTTCGAGTCCCCGCAGCTTCACCGGTTGTGACGGGGTTTTCCCCATGACCTACGATGTGTCCTTTTATTTTTATTATATATATTTTTTTATTTTTATTTTAACCTACAAACATATAAAAATAAAATAAACTTATGATACATTGTCTTCTTTTTAAATTTCTATGTAAGATATTACTCAAGGATCACACCACGTGACATGGATGAATATGGCGCTCCCATTCCATACCCATCCATACTCATAATATAAGAACAGGTCAATAGTCTAAGGTACTATCATATTTAGAGTTGATAGATTGAGTATTTTTTTTAAATATCAAATTGATTTATTAATCCCATTTGAAAAATAAATATGATTCACAATGACTTGAAACATGAAAACCATGGTTTGCATCTCGTGCAGCGCTTTTATTTAACGTCACTAGCTCGACTTGAACCCCCAACTTACCCAATACCAACTTTTAAAATTTTAAGGACCACATGTTTCACAACTTCTACTAGGTTGAGATTGATTCTATGTTTATGATTTTTTTCATGCACAAACCTATGTTCTAAAATGAGTGGGTAAATTCAAGTAATATTAGAAATTGTGGATTCAATTTATTTTGTAGTATTGCTGAAGAAATTAAGAATCATCCCCTCTTTATTGGTTTCAAGATAATAAATGGTGAAAACTTGAATTTTTTTGCTATCACCAATGAATAGAAACTTGAGGTTGGATGGAAATTCCTTTTGTTCAAGTTAAGGTAGGTTAACACTTTTAGATATAGGTTGAGACTTTAAATCAAACTTAGTTTCATTTTCAAAATTTATCAATAGAATTGGTTCCTTTTGAACAAAATATTCAACCACCAAATTAGATAGTTCAGTTTCAGGAATGGATATGGACTCAAATTTTTTTATTTCTCTCAATGGTTTGATGATTTTTGGTTCTGAAAAATCATTAATAGAGCAATATTCAAGATACTCAATCCACGATGTCAAATTTTCCTCTCGTGAATAAAAAAAATCAGTTTCCTATTTATTTAAACACCCATCAACAATTCCTTCATGTTCTTCTGGTATCCTATATTAAAAGGAAATTTCTTTAGAATTTTCATGAGAGTTTTGTGTGTAAGAATATTCTTTTATCAATGTTAAGGAAGGGAAAACCTGAGTGGGAATGGGTTCCATAACTGTTTCAATGGTTTGCAGTTCTACTCTCAAGGATGAAACCTTAGAAGTCATTATATTAATTTTCTGAAACAATTTCTCAAGTAATGGTTGTGAGTTAGGATGGAAAAGGGGTTGATTCAAATGGTATATTCTAATAGGATAATTAATTTGTTGTAATTTCATAGGAGGATGTTCAGATTGGCTTTGTGGGGATTGAAACTCATTATATGTTGGAATGTTTGGTTGAGAATAAGAGTTAAAACATTGAGGCTCAATCATTTTTTGATTATCCCACAAGTAGAAACTAGGATGGTCATTGTACAACCCACTTGGTGTGGGGTATTCAAAGTACGAAGAGGTTCCCCATGTTTGGATTTTTTTAAAATGGATTTCCATAGGAGTGAAATCATGGATAAGAAAAGAAATGTGGGGTGATAATAGGATGGTAGTGTCTAAGAAAACTTACTTAGGTCCCCAGAAATGGTTCCAAAATTTGGTCTCACCCAAATTTACCCAAGTTTATAGGGTTAAGCAGTCGGTTGTAGTTTAGCTTGGGTTGTTGAATCCTCAGAGACCTAAGAAGTAACCTACAAACACACACATTCGATAGATTTTTTTTGCTATAAAGTAGATAACTTGGGTTGATTTTATATGGGTTTAAGTGAGAACTAAGAGACTTAAGTGAATTCAATTTAAAATAATGAGTTGACCCTAGGTTATCAATTGGGGTGGATTGGATGCATTCCCTTTTCAACTATTTCAATTTCTTATATTTGATATGGGTTCATTTAAGAAGATCAAAAAACATCACCACTTACTATTTTAATACCTACACACATTAATACTAATCATCTATAGACTTGGAGGATCAATGTTTTGATCACTCCAAGGTAAAGGTTCGTATTAACACTTGAAGTGTGTGACCTTAAATTCAACAAGGAAAAATGAGTTTAAATATTGTCAAACAAAATTTTCAATTAAAAGAAGTGATTAGACATCAATGGAGTGAGAAATAACATCCAATCCAGACCCTTTCTACTACCTTGGATCAAACCATAAGTGTGTTAGCTCTCCATTGATGTTATGGTTCCAATGGAAGCAGGAAGTAGACTCATGAGTGAGGAATTGAAGAAGTAAAAAAAACAATGAAATAACGATCACTCCACCGTTGTGTGAATAGTTTCACGAGGTTTGGTGTGAATAAATTCACACCATGAAGCAACGATACCAATGTGATATGAAGAAGAATATAATAATATGATAATAATAAATTTTATGAATAAAATAAGGTGAATTGAACAACTGACATGAGGAAGAAATTAAATTACAAACACAAAGCGACAACATAACAATACAATTAAAACAAGAACCAAAGATGATCAACTTCTTCACAACCACTACATTAAATATGAATTTAAAGAGTAATGGGTTAATCTACCATTAGTATAAATCATCCCACTTGAGTATGGTAGGCTTGGGGTGGTGGAAAGTAAGGGAGAGCAAACTTATTTATCCTTGACCCAAAGTGGAAGCCAGCTTGCATCCATCGAAAATAGGCACCGAAATGACCTTCTAGATAGATTAATTAGAGTGGTACATAGAAAAAAATGGATCTCCAGATGTCTACTAAACTACTGTAAAATTTCATCCCAAATATAATTATGGTTTACGAGATATGATCAAAATAGTGTGAAGTTTTTCTGGGCTTTAGAATCTGGCCTAGAATTTTATCTCCAACTTGGGATGCCTGGAACACCATTAAAAAATATGAATTATCTCTTTCCACTGTTGGATTAAATGTTCCTCATGATGTCCTATATCTTAAGTTAAATTTTGAGAATCATTGGGATTGGATATTGTCTGATACAGTCTCTTTATTGGGATGTTGTCCAGTTTACTTTCCCCAAAATGTCTTGTCATGAAAGCCCATTTTGGTGGTCTTCCAATGCGAATATTTAAGTACTGAAAAATCATGAATTGTTCCTTGTATAATGGGAGACCTGAAAATAAAATATAAAAAATAAAAAAAGACAATTTTTTATTTTAGGATGTGTTTAAATATGTACCAAGTAATAGTTCACTTTAACAAAGAATTAAAATCATAATGTGAAATAATGTTCAAATTCTAAAATGCACTAAAAATGGTGTTTATGAATAATTAAGATCATGAATATTATAAATATTAACAATTAATATTTTCCTATTTTAGTTTTTAATCAGTAGAACCCAAAGAGAACTTGTCTCTAAGAACTCTAGCCATAATATTCCACAAAGTATGATCAATCCTTTGATAAGTCAAGAATTAATCGAGAACTCAAAGGTTACAAGAAAAACTCACCATAATAAGTTTACCTTCATTCATGGTCTATAAAGAGTACAAGGGGGTGGCTATTTATAGCCAACGATTTATAAAAAATCTAACACCTAGTTTTCTCAAGTAAAAAAGACTAAATATCACTTTTGACAATTTTTGACACATTCCCATGACTTTAAGAGACAAGTAGCACACTCTTTTGGAAAAGTAAAGACAAGTAGTCCACCACCTTTTGACTCTAAATATTCCATGGGAGATGGGATTAAAATTCATAGCACCACTTGGGTTTGAATTTTAAAATTATGTTTGGGCCTTAGTTAATGTAATTATAGCCCTGGATTCTTCCCCCAAGCAAGAATGTTGGACCTTCTCTTGGAATTCCATGATTAACCCATTTAAGACCTCCTCCATTCTCTGGGTCCACTCCCATGTCATTAGGTCTCCAATTCCTTACAATTGACCTTTTCCACTTGTGTGTGTTTCTACCTTCTCATCAAGTCCACCTCCAACCCATAAATTCTCATGCATTCCATGATCCTCATCAGTTTTCAAGGTTTTTAGGCATTTTAAGGGTTTTTAGAGTATTTTGGGATTTCAATTTTTTTTTGAGTTTTTTAGGGTTTTTAAGGTTATATAGATTTTTTTTATGTTTTTAGGGGTTTTAAGGGTCTTTAGACTTTTTAGTGGTTTGGGTTTTTAATCTTTTTAGGGGTTTTATGATTTTCAGGAGGGTTTTAGGGTTTTTTATGATTTCTTGGTTTTTTATTTATTTTTTAGGATTTTATGGTTTTTTTGGGTTTTTTAGGGTTTTAATGGATTATGAGGGGTTTTAGGGTTTTTTCATGGTTTTTAGGGTTTTTAGGGGTTTTAAGGTCTTTTTGAGTTTTTAGGGTTTTTTTTTGAGTTTTTAGGGTTTTGGGGTTTTTTTGAGTTTTTTTAACATTTTTAGGTCTTTTATGGTTTTTAGAGTGAGTTTTTAGGGTTTTTAGGTTTTTATGGGTTTTAGGGGTTTTATAGTTTTTAGTGGTTTTTCGGGGTTTTTAGGGTTTTTACATTTTAAGTACTTTTAGGGACTTTTTAGGATTTTTATGGTTTTAGTGGTTTTTAGTATTTTCAGGGATTTTAATGGTTTTTCGGGGGTTTTAGGGGTTTTTAGGTTTTTAGGGTTTTATTTTTATTTTTTAGGGGTTTTAAGATTTTTTAGAGTTTTTTAACCTTTTTTAAGGTTTTAGGTGTTTTAATGGTTTTTAGAGTTTTTAGTGGGTTTTAGGGTTTTTATGAGTTTTTTAGATTTGTAAAGTTTTTATGGGTTTTAATGGGTTTTAAGGGTTTTTTAGAGTTTTTATAGGTTTTTAGATTTTCAAGTATTTTAGGACTTTTTTAGGTTTTTTATGATTTTTAGGGTTTTTTAGGGTTTTAAGGGATTTTGAGGTTTATTAGCATTTTCAGGGTTTATTAGGATTTTCAGGTTTTTTAGGGTTTTCAGGTTTTTTCAAGGTTTTAGGGTCTTTTTTGGGGTTTTGGTGTTTTTTTTAGTTTTTAGTTTTTAATGGTTTTTTATAGTTTTTTAATGTTTTTAACATGTTTAGGGGTTTTAGGGTTTTTAGGGATTTTTTTGGGTTATTATGGGGTTTTAAAGGTTTTGGGGGTTTTATTATTTTAATGGGGTTTTTAGGGGTTTTTATGTTTTCAGAGATTTTTATGTTATTTTTAGGATTTTTATGATTTTTATGGGTTTTAGGTTCTTTAGGAATTTTGAGGGTTTTTAGGGGGTTTTAGGGTTTTTAGACACTTTTCAAAGTTTTTAGGGTCTTTTGGGTTTTTTAGGGTATTTTTGCTTTTAGGGGTTTTAAGTTTTTTTAGAGTTTTTTAACATTTTTAATGTTTTTAGGGGTTTAAAGGTATTTTAGAGTATTTTGTGGTTTTTTAGGGTTTTATGGGTTTTTAGGGTTTTTTATGTTTTATGTATTTTTAGTGATTTTTTAGGATTTTTATGGTTTTTAGGGTTTTAGGGACTTTGAGGGATTTTAAGGGTTTTCAGGGTTTTTAAGGGTTTTAGGGGTTTTCAGGGTTTTTTGAGTCCTTTTGGGTTTTAACAGTTTTTTTAGTTTTTTATAGTTTTTAAGGTTTTTTATATTTTTTAATGTTTTTAGGGTTTTAAATGGTTTTCATAGTTTTTACTTGGTTTTATGGGATTTTAGGGTTTTTAAAGGTTTTTAGGGGTTTTATGGTTTTCAGGGGGGTTTTAGGGTTTTTTGGGTTTTTTACGTTTTCAGGGATTTTTAGGTTTTTTTGAGTTTTAAAGGTTTTATAGAGTTTTTAAACATTTTTTAATGTTTTTAGAGATTTTTATGGATTTTTTAGGATTTTTTGGGGTTTTAGGGATTTTATGGGATTTTAGGTGGTTTAAAGGTTTTCATGCGTGTTTATGGTTTTCAGGAATTTTTCAATATTTTTAGGGTTTTTTACATTTACATGGTTTTTTAGGATTTTTATGGTTATTAGGGTTTTTTAACATTTATATTGTTTTTAGGGGTTTTAATTTTTTTTAGAGTTTTTGGTGGTTTTTTACGTTTTTTATGGGGTTTTAGGGTTTTTATGGTTTTTAGGGTTTTTTATGTTTTTCAGGGGTTTTTTACGGTTTTTTACATTTTCAGAGATTTTGAGGGATTTTTAGGATTTTTATGGGTTTTATAGTTTTTAGGGTTGTTAGGGATTTTGAGGGGTTTTAGGGGATTTTAGGGATTTTATTGTTTTAGGGGGTTTTAGGGGTTTTAGGGTGTTTTAGGTGGTTTTAGGGGTTGTTTTTAGTTTTTTGGGTATTTAATCTTTTTTAGAGTTTTTAACATTTTTAGCGGTTTTAAGGGGTTTTAGAGTTTTTAGTGGGGTTTTAGAGTTTTTATGTGTTTTGATAGTTTTGATGGTTTCTATGGTTTTTAGGGGTTTTTTATGGTTTTTATGGGTTTTTAGGGTTTTTAGTTTTTTATGTTTTAAGGGATTTTTAGGAGATTTTTAGGATTTTTATGGTTTTTATGGTTTTTAGGGGTTTTTAGGGATTTGGAGGGGTTTTAGGTTTTTTTAGGGGTTTTCAGGGTTTTTATAATCTTTTAGAGTTATTGGGTTTTTTTTGTTTTTTTAGGGTTTCTAAGGTTCTTAGAGTTTTTTAATATTTTTAAGGTTTTTAGGGGTTTTATAAGTTTTTAGAGTTTTTAGTAGGATTTTATTGTTTTTATGGGGTTTTAGGGTTTTAGTGGTTTTTAGGGGGTTTTATGGTTTTCTAGGGGTTTTCAGGGTCTTTAGGGTTATTTACATTTTTAGAGATTTTGAGGGTTTTTTAAGGATTTTTATGGGGTTTTTTGGGTTTTTACGGATTTTTGTGGTTTTTGGGATCTTTTAGGGGTTTTTAGGGATATTAGGGTTTTTCATAGTTTTTTGAGTGTTCTATGATTTTTAGGGTTTTTTTGAGTTTTTTAGGGTTTTAAGGATTTTTAGAGTTTTAAATGTTTTTAACGTTTTTAGAGATTTTATGGGTTTTTAGAGTTTTTAGTGGTTTTTAGGGTTTTATGAGTTTTTCGGGGTTTTTATGGTCTTCAGGGGGTTTTAAGGGTTTTTTACATTTTTAGGGATTTTTAGGATTTTTTAGATTTTTTAGTTTTTTAGGGTTTTTATGGATTTTGTGGGGTTTTAGGGTTTTTAGGGGTTTTAGGGGTTTTCATGGTTTTTAAGGTCTTTTTGGGATTTTGGGTTTTTTTGAGTTTTTTTATAGCTTTTAGAATTTTTTTAATGTTTTAAACGTTTTTAGGGGTTTTTACGGATTTTAGAGTTTATTTTGATTTTTTATGGTTTTTATTGGTTGTTAAGGTTTTTTGGGGTTTTATGGTTTTCAGGGGGTTTTTAGGGTTTTTTACGTTTTTAGGGATTTTTAGGGGGTTTAGGGGTTTTAGGATATTTTAGGGTTTTTTATATTTTTATCAGTTTTTTGGGTTTTTAGGGTCTTTTTGTGTTGTTAGGGTTTTTTTTAGTTTTTTAGGGTTTTTATGGTCTTTTACAGTTTTTTTATATTTTTTAATGTTTTTTGGGGTTTTAAGGGTTTTTAGTGTTTCTAGTGGTTTTAGGGTTTTATGGGGTTTTAGGGTTTTTTAAGGTTTTAGAGGGTTTTATGGTTTTCAGGTGTTTTTCTGTATTTTTAGGGTTTTTTACATTTTCTAGGATTTTTAGGGTTTTTTAAAGATTTTAAAGGTTTTTAGAGTTTTAGGTATTTTTAGGATTTTTAGGGGTTTTCAGGGATTTTTAGGGTTTTTAGCATTTTTCGGGGTTTTTATGGTCTTTTGGGGTTTTAGGGTTTTTTTTGAGTTTTTAGGGGTTTAAAGGTTTTTAGAGTTTTTTAATGTTTTTATTATTTTTATGGGTTTTAAGAGTTTTAGAGGATTTTTTTGGTTTTTATGGGTTTTTAATGTTTTTACGGTTTTTAGTGGTTTTATGGTTTTCATGGGTTTTTCATGGTTTTTAGTATTTTTTACATTTTTAAGGATTTTTAGGGCTTTTTTAGGATTTTTATGATTTTTAGGGTTTTTAGGGATTTTGAGGGTTTTTAGGGTTTTTTAGTGTTTTTAGGGTTTTCTAGGTTTTTAGGGTCTTCTAGGTTTTTAGGGGTTTTTTGAGTTTTTTAGGGTGTTTAAGGTTTTTTATACTTTCTTAACTTTTTTAACAGTTTTAGGGTTTTTAAGGATTTGTAGAGTTTTTAGTGGGTTTTTAGGGTTTTATGTGTTTTTAGAGTTTTTTTAAGGTTTTTAGGGGTTTTTATGGTTTTCAAGGGGTTTTCAGTGTTTTTTTGTGCTTTTTGCGTTTTCAGGGATTTTTAGGATTTTTATGGTTGTTAGGGTTTTAGTGTTTTTAGGGATTTCGAGGGGTTTTGGGGGTTTTAGGGTCTTTTGGGGGTTTTGTTGAGTTTTTTATGGGTTTTAAGGTTTTTAGAGTTTTTTAATGTTTTTAAAATTTTTACAGGTTTAAAGGGTGTTTAGAGTTTTTAATGGGGTTTTAGGGTTTTGATGGGGTTTTAGGGTTTTTACGTTTTTTGGAATTTTTAGGGATTTTTTAAAGATTTTTATGGTTTTTAAGGATTTTAGGGATTTAAATGATTTTGTGAGGTTTCAGGGTTTTTTAGGGTTTTCAAGGTTTTAAGGTTCTTCAGGGTTTTAGTTTCTTTTAAGAGTTTTAGGGTTTTTTAGGGTTTTAAGGTCTTTTAGAGTTTTTAACATTTTTTAATGTTTTTAGGGGTTTTTAGGGGTTTAGGGTCTTTAATGGGTTTTAGGGTTTTTATGGATTTTAGCGTTTTTTAATTTTTTTAGAGGCTTTATGGTTTTCAGAGGTCTTTCAATGTTAATAGGGTTTTTTAATTTTTGAGGGATTTTTAGGGATTTTTAGGTTTTTAATAGCTTTTAGGTTTTTTATGGTTTTTAGGATTCTAAGGGTTTTTATGCTTTTTCAGGTTTTCTTAGGGTTTTTATGGGTTTTTAGGGTTTTTAGCGTCTTTTAGGGTTTTTAGGGTTTAAAGGTTTTCTATAGTTTTTTAAAGATTTTAACATTTTTAGGAGTTTTAATGGTTTTTAGAGTTTTTAGTGGTTTTAGGGTTTTTATGGGTTTTGAGGGTTTTTTTAGGTTTTTTGGGGTTTTTTGGGGTTTTCAAGGTTTTTTACGATTTCATGGATTTTTAGTGTTTTTATGGATTTTGAGGGTTTTCAGGGTTTTCAGGGGTTTTTAGGGTTTTTAAGTTTTTTCAAGGATTTTAGGGTCTTTTGGGTTATTTTTTATTTTTAGGGGTTTGAAATTTTTTTATAGTTTTTAGAATTTTTAATGATTTTCTGGTTTTTAAGAGTTTTTACAGTTTTCAGTGGTTTTTAGGGTTTTAATGTGTTTTTAGGATTTTTTTAAAGATTTTAGGTACTTTTATAGTTTTTAGTGGTATTTAGGGGATTTTAGGGTTTTTTACGTTTTAAGGGATTTTTAGAGATTTTTTAAAATTTTTATGGGTTTTAGGGTTTTCAGGGATTTTGAGGGTTTTTAGGGGATTTTAATTTTTTTAGGGTTTTAGGGATTTTAAGGGTTTGTGGGGTTTTTGTGTTTTTTCAGAGTTTAGGGTTTTTAAGTCTTTTTATATTTTTTAACATTTTAAACATTTTTTTTGGGTTGTAAGGATTTTTAGAGTTTTTAGTCGGTTTTTAGGGTTTTATGGGTTTTAGGGTATTTTTGGTTTTTAGGGGTTTTTAAGGTTTTTAGAAGTTTTTCAGTTTTTTCATGGTTTTTTACGTTTTAAGGGATTTTTACGGGTTTTTAGGATATTTATGATTTTTTAGAGTTTTTAGGGATTTGAGGGTTTTAAGGATTTTTTTCAGGGTTTTTAGGGTATTTATAGGTTTTTAGGATTTTTTTGGGTTTCTAGGTTTTTTAGCTTTTAGGGTTTTAATTTTTTTTAATGTTTTTAGGGTTTTAAGGGGTTTTAGAGTTTTTAGTGGGTTTTTAGGGGTTTTATGGCTATTTTTGGTTTTTAAGATTTTATGGGTTTTTATGGTTTTCACAGATCTTTAAGGGTTTTTAGGGTTTTTAATGTTTTCACATATTTTGAGGACATTTTTGGAAAATTTATGGGTTTTAGGTTTTTTAGGGATTTTGAGGGGTTTTAGAGCTTTTCAGGGTTTTCAAGGTTTTTAGGGTTTTTAGGGTC
Organism: Viscum album; assembly: GCA_963277665.1. Taxonomy (NCBI): domain Eukaryota; kingdom Viridiplantae; phylum Streptophyta; class Magnoliopsida; order Santalales; family Viscaceae; genus Viscum; species Viscum album. The sequence goes on along the minus strand of OY728167.1, from coordinate 728,022,915 downwards.
TTTTGGGTTTTTAGGATTTTTTTTTTGAGTTTTGAGGTTTTTTAAGGGTTTTTAGGTTTTTAGGGGTTTTATGGTTTTTTGAGGTTTTTATAGTTTTTACGTTTTTATGGATTTTTAGGTCCTTATATTTTTATGGTTTTAGTGTTTTTAGGGTGATTAGGGATTTTAAGGGGTTTTAGGGGTTTTCAGAGTTTTTAGGGTTTTTCAGTGTTTTTAGGGTCTTTTGGGTTTTTAGGGTTTTTAGGGTTTTTTAGATATTTTAGTGGGGTTTTAGGGTTTTGATGGGTTTTTGGGGTTTTTATGGTTTTCAGGAGGTTTTCAGGTTTTTCAGGGTTTTTTTTGTTTATAGGGATTTTTACGGATTTTTAAGGATTTTTATAGTTTTTAGAGTTTTTAGTGTTTTTATCGATTGTGAGGTTTTTTAGGGGTTTTAGGAGTTTTTCTGGTTTTTAGGGGTTTTCAGGGGTTTTAGCATCTTTTTGGTTTTTTAGTGATTTTTTGAGTTTTTAGAGTGTTTGAGGTTGTTATATTTTTTTAATGTTTTTAGGGGTTTAAAGGGTTTTTAGAGTTTTTAGAGTTTTTTAATGTTTTTTGGGGTTTTATGGTTTTCAAGGATTTTTCAAAGTTTTTAGGGTGTTTTTACATTTTTATGGATTTTTAGAGATTTTTTAGGATTTTTATGGGTTTTATTGTTTTGAGGGTTTCTATGGATTTTGAATATTTTTAGGGTTTTTAAGGATTTTTAGGGTTTTTATGGTCTTTTTGGGTTTTTAGGGTTTTTTTGAGTTTTTAGGGTTTTTAATCCTTTTAGATTTTTTAAATATTTTTAATGTTTTGAGGGATTTAAAGGGTTTTTATAGTTTTTCGTGGTTTTTAGGGGTTTTAGGGATTTTGAGGGTTTTTATGATTTTTCAGGGTTTTTAGGGTCTTTTGGGGTTTTAAGGTTTTTTAGAGTTTTTTTAACATTTTTAGCGGTTTAAAGGGCTTTTAGAGTTTTTAGTTGTTTTTTAGGATTTTATGGGTTTTTAAGGTTTTAAAGTTTTTTTGGGGGTTTTAGGGGTTTTCAATCTTTTTAGGGGGTTTTACATTTTCAGGGCTTTTTAGGGCTTTTTAGGATTTTTATGTTTTTAGGGTTTTTAGTATTTTTAGGGTTTTTGAGGGTTTTCAGGGTTTTTCGAGGGTTTTTATGGATTTTATGGGTTTTCAAGATTTTTAGGGTCTTTTAGGGTTTTTAGGGTTTTTTTGAATTTTTATGGTTTTTAAGGAGTTTTAGAGTGTTTTACATTTTTTATCATTTTTAGGGGTTTTAAGAGATTTTAGGGATTTTTAGGGATTTTTTAGGATTTTTATGTTTTTAGAGTTTTTAGGGTTTTTAGGGATTTTGAGGGTGATTAGGGTTTTTAGGGTTTCTAGGATTTTTAGGGATTTTCAATATTTTTAGTGTCTTTTGGGTTTTTAGGGTTTATTTGAGTTTTTAGGGGTTTAAAGGGTTTTTAGAGGTTTTAGTGGGTTTTTAGGGTTTTTATTGGCATTTAGAGTTTTTAATGGTTTTTAGGGGTTTTTATGATTTTAGAGGTTTTTCAAGATTTTTAGGGGTTTTCACATTTTCTGGGATTTTATAGCATTTTTAGCATTTTTATGTGTTTAGGGTTTTTAGGGGTTTTAGGGATTTTCAAGGTTTTTAGGGTCTTTTTTTGAGCTTTTTTAAGGTTTTTAAGATTTTTAGAGTTCTTTAACATTATTTAGGGGTTTTAAGGGTTATTTGAGTTTTTAGTGTTTTTGGGATTTTTATGGTTTTTTAGGGTTTTTAAGGTTTTATTGTTTTCATGGGGTTTTAGGGTTTTTTGGGTTTTTTAGGTTTTAAGGGATTTTTGGGGCTTTTTTAGGATTTTTATGTTTTTTCAGGTTTTTAGGGATTTTGAGGATTTTTACTGTTTTCATGGTTTTTTGGGATTTTACGGTCTCTTTGGGTTCTTAGGGTTTTTTTGAGTTTTTAGGGGTTTTAAGGTTTTTTTGAGTTTTTTAATGTTTATAGGGAAAGGAAGATGCAGAGGTCAGGCTATTCTCGACCCCCCCCCCCCAATTTATTAGAAAAAAAGATGCAGCATAATAGACACAACAGACAAAGGAGGGGCGGGGTCAAACAACCCACACCCAAAAACCCTGGACAACCCCACAAAACCCAAGAGTCCCCAAAAAAACACAAAAGACACACAAAACAAAATCAGAAAAGACAGAAATGAACGATCATCTCCAACATCATCTCTCAGCCAAACAGTAACCAACATCACTCAGCGCCAATTTCGCCAACCACCACCTCCTTGCCAAGCATATCAACCGCCATCATTACAGAACCACCAGCATCAAAGTCATAGGTCTCACCTTCTCAACCTCACTGCGAAGCAGCAACTTCTAGTTAGCTTTCAGAAATTCACACTTAGTAGCACATCCCAGAACACATTCGCAACACCCAAAGGCAAGACATAATCCAACACCACTCAACAGTAACAAAGTCCAACATTCGCACTGATTCGCAATAAAACCCGCAACACTACAGAGGACCACAGTCCAATATAACATCCATAGCACATCACAACTTAACCAGCACTTCAGCAACAACATGGGGGGCAGCCAGCACCCATGCCCAGAACCCAACCGCAGCACCCAAAGTAGCATCCAACGCCACTCAACAGAACCAAAAACTAGCATCCACAACAAATCTCGACCAAAACTGCCACCACACAGAAAAACACCACCCAACAAAGTGAAAAAAATGCAACAAAACTTAACGTGCCCTTCAGACTTAGCATGAGACAGATCCGAAAATGAGAGACCAGAAAAACAAACCTGCAATTTCTGCACAAAACGGTGCGAATCCAATCTCGCCTCCTGAGAAGATCCGAAAGCCCACATCACAGCAAGGAACAACATTGCCCCAAAACCATCACAAAGCTGGGGAAACCACCAAGAATCCATCCCCAGTTCGCAACTGCAAGACTTCACCTCACCTTGACATCTCCTAAGCCAACTGAAGCCGAGCAGCACAAGAAGTTGCAACGCCGCCCACCAGATCATCGCGCCGCACTACCTACAGAAAACACAGGTTTGTGGGTTTCATTGGTTTTTCTAGGTTTTTAGGATTTTTACGTTTTCAGGGATTTTAGGGCTTTTTTAGGATTTTTATGGGTTTTAGGTTTTTTTAGGTTTTTTAGGGATTTTGAGGGGTTTTAGGGGTTTTTAGGGGTTTTTTTAGGGTTTTTAGTATTTTTCAGGGTTTTTAGGGTCCTTTTGGGTTTTTAGTGTTTTTGTGAGTTTTTTGGGTTTTTAAGGGTTTTAGAATTTTTAACGTTTTTAGGGGGTTTGAGGGTTCTTAGAGTTCTTGGTGGATTTTTAGTGTTTTTGTGGGGTCTTAGGAGTTTTTAAGGTTTTTAGGGGTTTTATTGTTTTTAGGGGTTTTTTGAGGGTTTTATGGTTTTTTTCATTTTCAGGGATTTTAGGGATTTTTATAATTTTGAGTGGTTTTCATGGTTTTTATGGTTTTCCAGAGTTTTTAGGGTCTTTTTAGGGATTTTAGGGTTTTTTTAGTTTTTTATGATTTTTTATAGTTTTTTGGATTTTTTTAATGTTTTTAGGGGTTTCATAGAGTTTTTAGTGGTTTTTATGGATTTTTAAAGGTTTTTAGGTGTTTTTAAGGTTTTTAAGGGTGTTTTAGGATTTTTAGTTTTTTTACGTTTTCTGGGATTTTTAGGGCTTTTATAGGGGTTTTCAGAGTTTTTATGGTCTTTTTGGGTTTTAGGGTTTTTTTAGTTTTTTCTAGTTTTTTAACGTTTTTAGGGGTTTAAAGGGTTTTTAGAGTTTTTATTGGGGTTTTAGGGCTTTTATGGGTTTGTGGGGTTTTTAAGGTTTTTGGGGGTTTTATGGTTTTCAGTGGTTTTTCTGGGTTTTTAAGGTTTTTTACATTTTCAGGGATTTTTAAGACCTTTTAAGATTTTTATAGTTTTTAGGGTTTTTAGGGATTTTAGTGATTTTGAGAGTTTTTAGGGGTTTTAGGGTTTCTATGGTTTTTTTTGGGTTTTTAGGGTTTTTTTTGTTTTTAGGGTTTTAAGGTCATTAGAGTTTTTTTAACGTTTTTAAGGGTTTTTAGTGGTTTTTAGGGTTTTAGGGTTTTTAAAGGTTTTTAGGGGTTTTCATGCTTTTATGGGGTGTTTCAGGGTTTTTAGCATTTTTTATGTTTTCTGGGATTTTTAGGGCTTTTCTAGGTTTTTTAGGGTTTTTAGGGATTTTTAGGGTTTTTAGGTTCTTTTTGGGTTTTTAGGGTTTTTTTTGAGTTTTTTAAAAGGTTTTATGGTTTTTTAGAGTTTTTAATATTTTTAGGGGTTTGAAGAGTTTTTAGTTAGAGTTTTGGGGTATTTATGGGTTTTTAGGGTTATTTAAGGTTTTAGGGGTTTTATGGTTTTTAGTGGGTTTTCAAGGTTTTTTGAGTTTTTTACGCTTTCACAATTTTTTAAAGATTTTTAGGATTTTGATAGTGTTTAGGATTTTTTAAGGTTTTTTTGCAAGGAAAATAGAGTATGATATATAAAGGGGAAAGGAATTGAAAGTACAAACGATCACCCAAGGGTGAATCAACTGGCCCAAAGGTTGAAAATGAAAAAAACAAGGAAGTGAAACACAATTCGAAGACCAGAATTCTGCACCCCAATGTTCTTATCCACAAGTAAGCATTTGCACACATCCACGACCAGAAGCAGTCCCTACCAAGCACGAAACAACCTACACCAACCTGCAAGTCCAACACTACTAGTTGAATGACAACCAAAACTAGAATAAAAAAAAGTATCCTCCCCAACATGAGTAGCCAGAAGCCACCAAATCAAAAAGGCTTCAGTGAAACCCCAACACACATTAAATCCAAGAACAACACCCTGTCAGCATGAAACCAACCAGCCAAGAGCATTCAGTACATCTTTGAGAGACCAAACAAGATCAAATCATAACAATTATCTAAAAACCACAAGCCCCACCACCAAAATGAAAGAAGCCCTGCAATTCAAAACCAAAAACTTCTTCCCACAGTAAGAGCTAGCACCAAAGTCATCCCAACAGCAACCCCACTCCACAAACAAGACAAATGGGAACCCTACCAATAACAGATCCAAAAACAATCAAAACAACAATCACCAAATGCCAACCATTGAATGAAACCCATCCGCCAATGGAACCATCCCCAAGAGACAACACCACAACATCCAACGACGCCAACCTACACCAGACGATGAAAATCCAATAGCAATCAATCCCAACCAAAGCTAATATGGATGCCTCTCCACTCTAGCCGCCATCCAGTGAGGGGTTTTATGATTTTTCTGGGTGTTTTATATACTGTAGGTTTTTTTTTGGTTTTTTTGGGTCTTTAGGGGGGGTTGGGTTTTAAGGTCATTTACATTTTTTTGATGTTTTTAGGGATTTTAAGGTTTTTTAGAGTTTTTTGTGATTTTTATGGGTTTTATGGGTTTTTAGGATTTTTTAATGTTTTTATGATTTTCAGGAGATTTTTAGGGTTTCTTATGTTTTCAGGGATTTTTAGGGATTTTTTAGGATTGTTTTGGTTTTTAGGGTTTTTAGGGGTTTTAATGGTTTTAGAGTTTTTAGTGGGTTTTTAAAGTTTTATGGATTTTTATGATTTTTTAATGTTTTCTGAGGTTTTTATGGTTTTCAAGGGTTTTCTAGGGTTTTTAGGGAATTGTACATTTTTAGGGATGTTGGATTTGTTTTATGATTTTTCTGGGTGTTTTATATACTGTAGGTTTTTTTTTGGTTTTTTTGGGTCTTTAGGGGGGGTTGGGTTTTAAGGTCATTTACATTTTTTTGATGTTTTTAGGGATTTTAAGGTTTTTTAGAGTTTTTTGTGATTTTTATGGGTTTTATGGGTTTTTAGGATTTTTTAATGTTTTTATGATTTTCAGGAGATTTTTAGGGTTTCTTATGTTTTCAGGGATTTTTTCGGGATTTTTTAGGATTGTTTTGGTTTTTAGGGGTTTTAAGTGTTTTCAGGGTTTTTTAGGGTTTTTAGGGGTTTTAATGGTTTTAGAGTTTTTAGTGGGTTTTTAAGGTTTTATGGATTTTTATGATTTTTTAATGTTTTCTGAGGTTTTTATGGTTTTCAGGGGTTTTCTAGGGTTTTTAGGGAATTGTACATTTTTAGGGATGTTAAGGATTTTTTTGGGTCTTAGTTTTTTTTTAGGGTTTTAGGGGATTTTGAGGGGTTTTTTGGGTTTTTAGGGGTTTTAGGGGTTTTTAGGGGTTTTTAGGGTCTTTTGAGAATTTAGGTTTTTTTTTGAGTTCTCAGAGTTTTTTCTGATTTTTTGGAGTTTTTAACATTTTTAGGGGTTGTAGGGTTTTTAGAGTTTTTAGTTGTTTTTAGGGGTTTTATGGTTTTATGGTTTTTAAGGGTTTTTATTGTTTTTAGGGGTTTTATTTTTCAGGTATTTTTAGGGCTTTTTTAGGTTTTTTTATGGTTTTTATGGTTTTTAGGGGTTTTAGAGATTTTTAGGGTTTTTATGGTTTTTATAGGTTTTCAAGGTATTTAGGGTATTGGGTTTTTAGGGGTTTTTAAGTTTTTTAGGGTTTAATGGTTTTTTAGAGTTTTTAACATTTTTAGGGGTTTTAGATTTTTAGTGGGTTTTTAGGTTTTTATGAGTTTCTATGTTTTTTAGGGGGGTTTCAAGGTTTTTTTACATTTTCAGGGATTTTTAGCTCATTTTTAGGATTTTTTAGTTTTTAGGGTTTTATAGGGTTATAGGGATTTTTAGGATTTTTAAGGTTTTTAGAGTTTTTAATGTTTTCAGGGGTTTTAAGGGTTTTTATAATTTTAGTGATTTTTTATGATTTTTACGGGGTTTAAGAGGTTTTTATGGTTTTTAGGGGGTTTTCAAGGTTTTTAAGGTTTTTTACGTTTGCATGGATTTTTAGGGATTGTTAGGATTTTTATAGATTTTGAGAGTATTTTTTTGGGTTTTCCAGGGTTTTTAAGGTTTTTAGAGTTTTTTAGGGTTTTTAGGGTCTTTTATGTTTTTAGGGTTTTTTTTGAGTTTTTTAGGATTTTTATTGTTTTTTAGAATTTTTTTATGTTTTTAGGGGTTTTAAGGGGTTTTAGAGTTTTTCATGTGTTTTAAGGTTTCTATGGGTTTTTTGAAGGTTTTTAAGGGGGTTTATGGTTTTCAAGGGGTTTTTAGGGTTTTATGGTTTTTTTACGTTTCAGGGATTTTTAGGTTTTTTTAGGATTTTTATGGTTTTATGATTTTTTAGTGTTTTTAGGTGTTTTAGGGACTTTTAGGGGTTTTAGGGTTTTTAGTGTCTTTTTAGGGTATATAGGGGTTTTCATAGTTTTTAGGGTCTTCTTGGGTTTTTAGGGTTTTTAAAGTTTTTTAATGCTTTGGGGGTTTTAAGGGTTTTTAGAGTTTTTAGGTTTTTATTGGTTTTAGGGGTTTTAAAGGTTTTTTTGGGTTTTTATGGGTTTCAATAGTTTTTTAGGGTTTTTAGATTTTTTTTACGTTTTCATGGAATTTTAGGACTTTCTAGGATTTTTATGATTTCTATGATTTTTTAGGTTTTATGGACTTTTAGGGGTTTTCATTGTTTATAGGGTTTTATGGTTTTTATAGGTTTTTTGGGTTTTTCGGTTTTTTTAGTTTTTTAGGGTTTTAAGGGTTTTTAGGGTTTTTTAATGTTTTAGGTGTTTTAAGGGTTTTTAGAGTTTTTAGTGGTTTATAAGGTTTTTATGGGTTTTTAGGGTTTTTATGGGTTTTTAGGGTTTTTATGGTTTTCAGGGTTCTTAAGGGTTTTTACATTTTCAGGAATTTTTAGGGATTTTGAGATTTTTAAGGGTTTTAGGGATTTTTAGGGTTTTTAGAGATTTTTAGAAGTTTTCAGGGGTTTTAAGGGGTTTTTAGTATTTTTAGGATTTTTAGGGTTTTTAGAGTTTTTTAACATTCTAAAGGGTTTTATGAGTTTTTAGAGTTTTTAGTGGTTTTATTGTTTTTAAGGATTTTTTATGTTTTTAAGGGTTTTATGGTTTTCTAAGAATTTACTAGGTTTTTAGGGTTTGTTGCATTTTCAAGGATATTTAGGGATTTCTTAGGATTTTAATGGTTTTAGGGTTTTTTAGGGTTTTTAGAGATTTTGAGGGTTTTTAGGGCTATTAGGATTTTCACGATTTTCAGGTTTTTTGGGGGATTTTAGGATTTTTGGGGGGATTTTAGGATTTTTTGGAGTTTTTTTGTATGGCTTTTAATATTTTTTAGAGTTTTTAACTATTTTTGGGTTTTAAGAGTTTTTAGAGTTTTTAGTTGTTTTATGGTTTTTATAGGTTTTTAGGGTTTTAGAAGTTTTTATGGGGTTTTAGGGTTTTTAGGGTTTTTAGGATTTTTTATGTTTTCATGGATTTTTAGAGATTTTTTAGAATTTTATATTTTTACGGTTTTTATTGTAGGATTGAAATAACGATGTAGATGCTCAATATATAAGAGGGGGGGTGAATTGCACACTTTAAAAATTTCCTTAAACAAGGAAAGATCTAAGTTTAACAAAGTTAAACTAAGAAAATTCAGAACACTCTAACACAAATTGGAGAATTGGAACAAGGTATGAAGTTATAAACTTCTTGTTCTACACACTTGCTTAAATCTGGAAAGTGATTCCGAAAAATCGGTTCCGGAAATATGGATCCGGAAAGATGGATCCGGAAAACTGAAACTTAACCAAAGTTTACAATATGTGATTCTACCTTAAAGCGTATATAATCTAAATAAATAAGAGTACAAGTTTAAGGAAATATAAGAAGATTATACTTTCCCTACAATACACAATACATCGGAAAAACTTGTAACAAAAACAAGTAACAAGATATAAATCTTTTAACCCAAAGATAAGGGTATCAAACAACCTTGGATAAAGGTCCCTTGATTTATACTTTCAAGAAAGTCTGTCTTACCCACACCCGAGTAAGCCCTCGATACGAAGATCGGAGTCTCTATCTTGCTATCCCCATAAGCCCTCAACTTCAAGGTAGTTGGAACCTCTGTCTTCCTCAGCAAGGAAGCCCTCAACTTCAAGGTGTTGGAACCTCTGTCTTCCTATCCTCGGAATCCCTCGAATGTAATCACCAACATACGGAGTCGCACTAAGAAATCTGAACGAGTAGTTCAGTACGCACTAGGCATGAAAATATTTTCTCTCTAGAAATCACCTTAACAGCGTGTGGTCTCTAGATTGATCAACTTCAGTTTTTTGAGCTCTTTCAAATGAGCTCCTATTTATAGGCATATTTCCAACGGTTGGCTCCCTCCTCCAATGGTCATATTTTCCTTAAATTTCGGAGGGACCTGTACACGTTTCATTAAACCAATGGTTAGTTAGAAACAGAATGGATAACATTGTTTTATAACAAAACATGTGTAACTGAAAGCACGACATCGTTTTATAATGAAATAAGTAAAACTAAAGTTCTGAGTTTAGGCAAATAAAAGTTCGGAATGTAAGCAAAATGGAATTCGGAGTCTATAATACAAAGATATTCGGATTCTGTTTTGTAGGAATTCGAAACCTAAATTCTGTAGAAATCTGGAGTCTAAATTTCTAAGGAAATTTGGAGTCTGGTTTCACCAGAGTTTAGAATCTAAACTTACATAGTTCGGAGTCGAGCTTGTAGAAGTTCGGAGTCGAACTAGTAAAAGTTCGGAGTCGAACTCATAAAAGTTCAGAGTCCAGAATTTAGAGTTGAACTTTGTTAGAGTTCGTATCCAGAATTCAAAGTAGAACTTTATTAAAGTTCGTATCCAGAATTCGGAGTGGAACTTTATTAGAGTTCGTATCCAGAATTCGGAGTGGAACTTTATTACAGTTCATATCCAGAATTCGGAGTGGGACTTCATTACAGTTCATATCCAGAATTCAGATCCTAAAACAGAATGCTTTATATCTAAGCATTATATGATTCCGAGGTTTTGGGTATGAATCCAATTTTTATGCTTAAGAAAAATATTGATATGTATAAGGAAATCTAGGTTAGGGTAAATTTCATTAAGGAAGGAAATTTTCCTTTTAGAAGTAAAATATAGATTTACTTAAATATAAGGTGTTTGTGATTTTCAAAACAAGAAGGAATGTAAAAGTCATATGGAAAACCTTATTGACTCAAAAATCTCTCCCTTCTTGAAAAGTACAAACATCCTTACAAAAAAGAGTATAAGGACGTTGAAAATTTTCATTAGACTTTGAAATTAAAACTTATCTCCCTTTGTTCATGGATGATAGTGAATACAACTAACTCCCCCTTAGGCATTGAAACTCTAAGGATTGTATTCTGAATTTCCAGAGTGGAGTTTTCATTATCATGGGAATGAAAAACTTAGTAATGAGAAACTCCCCCTTACTCTAAGGATATCTTCACTTAGAAAAATTTCCTTCTTCATTATAAATTTTTCCTTCTCCTCTTTTGGGTAATTCTTTTTCCTTCTCCCCCTTTGTGATTTTAAAAAAGAATTTAAGGGAATGGAAAAGAAATATGGTACCTGAAACATTAGTATATAACAACACAAGATACAACCAACCAAAAATTTCATTAGAGTTGAGAAAAATTTTACAAGGAAAGACAAATGTAAAAAAATATCGGAGTGAGTTTATTTGTCTTCCTTTTCCTTCAGAATTAGCTTCTTCAACAGGGTTTTTAGTTTCTTCAAATCTCTTTGATCCTCCTCAACTTACCTCTCCAAAGCTTTTATTATTTCATATTGAGCTTTCAAAGCTTCTTCCTGAGCCTTCATGGCCTCCTCCTTCATTTTCAGTAACTCATCTTGCTTTTCCAGCTTCTCTTTAAACTCAATCTGGAAATCTCTTTCCCTTTTTCCAGTTCTGAGAAACCGAGTTAAGCTTCCCATTCAGATATCTGACCTATTGATTCCGAGAACTTTTCTCAATGATCAACTCATCCTGAAGATTCTTAATCTTGTTATCCTCAGTGTCAAAGGAATCTTTTACCTCATTCTGAAAACGATCAAAGCCAGCGATGTCTTCTTCAACTTTCTTAGACCACAAAGTGATTTTGCTGCATGATTTCTTGTGCACATCATAATTGATAAGGAAATTTTTATGGTCGGCTTCAATCTTCACACACTTATCCATCACCAAGGATAAGGATTTCGATTTCTGATTCATACTATGTTGCAGCATCTGGCATCTGGAGTCTATAGTGGGAAATATCGGAATGGTGTCTACCAAATTTTTCAAAGATTCAACAACAAAATCATGACTGTGTGATGATGACTCCAAATTAGAGACCTTTCTTGGAGATTTATCTTCCTCATCCTGCACTAGCTTTCTTCTAGAAGAACCACCAACGTCTTTATTTCTGATGATATCTTTTGTTGGTGTATCCATGAGCACTTACTTACCTTTATCTTTTTTCAGAATGGGTTGATCATCTAGGGACTCTTCCTCACTTTCTGATAGTTGAACAATCTGGTCTTCATCTATTTTCTCCTTTTCTGCTCCTTCCTCAAGAAAATTCTTCTCATATGATTCTTCTTCAGTTAAAACATTTTCCTTCTCTTGTTCTTCCTTATCATCATCCTTCCTACCTTCTTTCTCAACCCCCTTTCCTGGAGTGACAAGTTTTGCGGATTCAGCCTTTTCTTGATAATCTTCTACTTGTTTGATCAAGTCATCCAGAACATCACTTCCTTCTTCTTCTTATTCTTCTTCAACAACCTCTTCTTCTATTTTTTCACTAGCTTCTTTTTCTACTTATTCAACTTTCTCTTTACCATTAGACTTTTCCGGAGTGATATAGTTCTTTCCTGGAGTTTCTGGTAAAGATGGTTGGACATCAAAGGTTTCCAGAATGAGAATTTGCTCAGAAGCCATCTCTGTTGCTTTCACAAGATATTGAACAATATCTTCATCTAACATCTTCTTCTTCATCTTTTTCTCTTTTTCTTGTTTTTCTAACTCATCCACGACTCTTTCTCTTAAGGCCTTGGCCTCAGCAGGGTCCAATCTGAATTGTGGATCCCCTTCTTTCCTCTTCTCTTTGTCTTCTCTCCACTTAGCAGCCACCTTATCTGGATATGCTTTCTGTTTTTTTGGCTTTGGAGGTGCGGATTGGGTTTACTTAGATTTGGGAGTTTTGTCTTCAGCAACCACTTCCTTAAGATTCCTCTTCTTAGTATCTTTCTTCACTGGTTCATCCTTCTCCATATTTTCCGGAATGGTCTCAGCCTCTGGAAAATTATAAAACTCTCCTATTTCTTTTGAAAAATACATATTCATTCTCTTCAGCGTGTCATCACTGACAAGCATAAGCTTGCAATTCCGAACTTTGGACTTACATGCAATCTCGAAAGTATCTAAACACCGAACTATCATCTTTGATAGTAAGGCAGGGTACATGATGATTTGAGCTCTTAAGGTTCCTTCCTTGATGCTCTTGATCATCATAAGGACATGCTTCATCAGATTTATTTTTCTTAGATTCACCAAGAAGTCTAAGAAATATATGTCACTTTTCTTCAGGGTATCTTTATCACCCTTTCTCAGAACCAAGAAACCTTGTACCCAAAGCTGAAGAATACGATTATTCAGAGATAGGTGAGTTATCTTTGCTGTCTTGAAATCAGTAAGTCCAAGACATTGTAAGGCCTTAACCTTAACAAAACTACCTTGAGCATCTAGGAGTTTGTGTGAACAGAATTCAGATTCTCCTTCGTATGTTATCCCTACCAAGCTTTCCGCCTTGGTATAAGTAAGTTGGTAAGTCTTGCCATAAGACTTGAAGGAAAAATTTTATCTTCCATCTTCCTCATAAAAACTTGCTGATTCATAGAATTCGACAAGTAACTCTGGATAAATAGGATCTTGATCACTTGTCTTGGATATACATGCATCTTCCCAACCATTCAGCTTGACATTATTGGAGATGATGGAATCGTACATGTAAAAATTCAGATGGACCAGTCTTTCTCTGTACACTTTCCATTTTGAAATTAGATTCCTGGTAGACATATCTTGGTAAGTAGATTCAACAGACATTCGGAATGGAGAGTTCTGAAGGATTCGGAATGGCTTCACAAAGATCAGAACGACCTTAAGAAGAGAGTCCGGGCTTCGCGATGCAAGATCTTGAAAAACCGATGTGGGACAACCCTCAAGGTCCCCTTTATATAGGCGTTGGGGTTGACCTTTGAACTTCCAAAAAACCATCTAACGGTTGAAAAACCCTTTGGTCTGATCAGACGGTTGAAAACATACCCGCAAGGAAAACTTGAATCCGATCTTTTAAGGTTTTAGGAAAAACATTCGGATTTAAGAAAACTAGAATCCGATTTTTTTTAAAACACATAAGAAAATACCAGCAAGTAGAATATGATTACACAGACTTAAGTAAGAAAATCATACCTTTAGGATTGGATAGAAAGATTGTTCATAATTGGTAATGTTCTTCTTGAGGAAAATTTGACTAAGAAAAACTTACTACGAAAAACCTCCTTACGAAAAAAGTCAGTAGGAAAATTTCATTACAAAAATTCTAAGTACAAAAATTTCATTACGAAAGTTCCAGTATGAAAAATTTTCATTACGAAAATTTCAAATCCGAAAATTTTCATTCCGAAAATTTCAGTTCTGAAAATTTCCATTATGAAAGTTTTAGTTCTGAAAATTTTTATTACGAAAATTCCAGTTCCGGAAATTTTCATTACGAAAATTTCAGTTCCGGAAATTTTCATTATGAAAATTTTAGTTCTGGAAATTTTCATTACGAAAATTTTAGTTACTAAAGTTTGAAAAAAAACTGACTACAAAAATTTTGATTTCAAAAGCTTGAGAGAAAAAAATTACTAGGAAAATTTTGATTATGCTAACATGCAAATGTACTCCCCCTATGAAAAGGAGTTTATTACTGTTAGGATAATTGTTCAACAAGAAGTTAATGAAGAAGGATTACCTCACGGTTATCATTCCTAACTTCTGTTTAATGTATTCAAATCTATCGGAAGGTAAAGATTTTGTGAAAATATCAGCAAGCTGATCTTGCGTTCTGATAAACTGAAAAATAATATCTCCTTTAAGTGCGTGATCCCTAAGAAAGTGATGCCTAATATCTATGTGTTTTACACGAGAGTGATGTGCATAGTTTTTAATAAGGGAAATGGCACTTGTGTTATCACACAAAATTTGGGTCTTAGTAAAACTCAAGCCATAATTTGTGAGTGTGTGTTGCATCCACAACACTTGAGCACAACAACTTCCAGCTGCTACATATTCAGCTTCAGCAGTGGAGAGTGCTACAGAGTGTTTCTTCTTGCATGACCAAGAAACCAATGAATCTCCTAAGAAATGACAAGTTCCGGATGTACTTTTTCTATCCATTCTACATCCACCAAAGTCAGCATATGAGAATCTTTTTAAAACAAAATCATTCCCAGAAGTATAAAAGAGTCCTAAATCCATGGTTACTTTTAAGTAGCGAAAAATTCTTTTCACTGCCTTTAAGTGAGATTCCTTAGGATTGGATTGATATCTTGCACATAAGAATACTAAAAACATTAAGTCTGGACGACTAGCTGTCAAGTATAGTTGGCTTCCTATCATACCTCTAAAAGATGTTTGATCTACTGGTTTCCCTACATCATCAAGATCTTGTGTGTTTGAGGTACCAATGAGAGTAATAATACTTTTAGTATTGTAAAATTCATACTTTTTAAGAAGATATTTAATATACTTATGTTGAGATATATAGGTTCCTTCTGGTTTTTGAGAAATTTGAAAACCAAGTAAAAATGTTAACTCACCAATCATACTCATTTCAAATGCAGATTTCATTATACTTGTAAAGGAATCAGTTAAAGATTGCTGAGTTGAGCCAAATATGATGTCATCAGCATAAATTTGTACAATCAAAACATTTTTCTTATCTTTATTTATAAAAAGGGTTGGATATGAATTTCCATTAACATAGTTATTTTGAAGAAAAGATCCTGTAAGTCTATCATACCAGGCTCATGGGGCTTGTTTAAGTCCATACAATGCTTTAGTAAGTCTAAAAACATGATCAGGATGTTTTGTATCTTCAAATCCAGGAGGTTATTCAACAAAAACTTCCTCTTGAACATAACCGTTAAGAAAAGCACATTTCACATCCATTTGAAAAAGTTTAAAATTAAATAATGCTGCAAAGGCAAGTAAGATACGAATAGATTCAAGTCTAGCTACTGGAGCATAAGTTTCTTCATAGTATATTCCCTCTTGCTGATTATAGCATTTAGCAACTAGTCTAGCTTTATTTCTAACAATGGATCCATTTTCATCACACTTATTTCTGAAGACACATTTTACTCTAATAACAGAAGTTTCCTTAGGTATTTCAACCAAGGTCCAAACTTTATTCATTTCAAATTCATTTAGTCCATCTTACATGGCTTTTATCCAATCATCATCACCTAAAGCTTCAACAGTGCTTTTTGGTTCTAATTGGGAAAGTAATACTAGATGTTCTACTTCATTCTTCAAGGAACTTCTAGTCCTTACAGCTTGATTGACATCACCAATGATACCATCACTAGGATGATTCTTTAGAAACACCTGACTTGGGTTTTGTAAAACCTGTTCATCAACATATAGTAGAAAGTCTTCTGGGGTAAATGTTTCAGATGTATCTTCTTGAACATTTTCCTTATCAGAAGGATATTCTAATAAAGGTTGATAATCAGTTTTTGAAAACACATCCGAAGATGTAGGTTGGGATGGTTTAAAAACAAAAGGATCAGATTCATCAAATTTTACATGCACTGTTTCTTCAACAGTACAAGTGTTTTTGTTGAAGACTCTATAAGCATTAGAAGTTGTGGAGTAGCCTAAGAAAATTCCTTCATCAGATTTTGGTGCAAATTTGTGTAGATTATATTTAGTATTCAGGATGAATACCTTTCAACCAAAACCTTGAAGTAAGAAAGTCTAGGTTTTCTTACATTCCATAACTCATAAGGAGTTTTATTAAGAAAATGCCTAATCAAAACTCGATTTATAGTATAACAAGCAGTACTTACAGCTTCAACCCAGAAATGTATAGCTATAGAATATTCACTCAACATGGTTCTAGTTATCTCTTGAAGAATTCTATTTCTTCTTTCAACTACACCATTTTGTGGAGGAGTTCTAGGTTCTGAAAAGTTGTGAGTAATACCTTTTCTACTACAAAAGGTTTCAAAATCAGAATTTTGAAACTCTCCTCCATGATCACTATGAATAGTTTTCAGCGGAAGGTTTTTCTCATTTTTAACTTGGGCTCTAAAAATTTTGAAGTAAGAAAAAGCTTCAGACTTCTTTGCTAGAAAATAGACTCATGTAAATCTAGTGTAATCATCAACTAGAACAAACACATAGTATTTTCCTCCAATGCTTCCAGTTTGCATTGGACCAAAAAGATCCATGTGCACCAACTGTAATGCATCAGTTGTTGAGACTTCATCAAGATACATCGTGATAGATCCAAGAGAATGCTGGTCTTGAGTCAAAGTACATACATTGACAAGATACTGAAGAGATTCAGTATGGAACAGTCCAAGAGGGGATTGTTGCCAGTGTCACATGACATTCATCTTTCCAAGAAAATGTGTCCTCAGACACATGAGGAAAGAAAGAGAATGGCAAGGATCCCTTATGCATCCGAGATTGGGTCAGTCATATATGTTATGCTATGTACGAGGCTAGATGTTGCTTACGCATTAAGTGCGATAGGCAGATATCAAGCTGATCCAGGAGACCGCCATTGGATGAAAGTCAAGACTATCCTTAAGTATCTGAGGCGTACTAAGGATATGTTCCTGGTTTATGAAGGAGATGAGGAACTAGTCATTAGAGGACATGTAGATGTTAGTTTCCAGACTGATCAAGATGACATGAAGTCGCAGACTGGATACATCTTCAGTTTGAATGGAGGTGCAGTGAGCTGGAAGAGCTCAAAACAAAGTGTGGAGGCAGATTCTACAGCGGAGTCCGAGTATATCGCATCTTCTGAGGCAGCTAAAGAAGCAGTATGGATGCGAAGCTTCATCCAAGAGCTGGATGTTGTACCGAGCAGTAAAGATCATATCACACTCTATTGTGATAATACTGCAGCGGTGACACTTGCAAAAGAGCCAAGGTCACATCAGCGGTCAAAGCACATACTTCGGAAGTATCATCTCTTGAGGGATTTTTCTCAGAGAGGTGAAGTTGCAGTGAGCAGTATTTCCACGGAAGACAACGTGGAGGACCCATTGACTAAAGCCTTGACTTAGCAGAAACATGATAATCATGTGAGGTCTAGCGGACTAAAAGTCATAGGCAGTTGACTCTAGTCCAAGTGGGAGTTTGTAAGGGTTGGTGTCCTCAGAACCAACTGTTTTGTACTTTGATTACATGAATGTTCACTTATTATATATTGTTCATTGTTCTGCATGACTATAATATAATAATGTCCTGGAATATTTGTTGCATTAATAAGGTCATAGCAGATCCCCGCTATGATGAGAACCTTGAAATGCTATAACAATATTCTTAAATAAAGTTTTGCGGTTGGATGACATACAATGATATGACACATAGTATACAGACCGTCATGTGCGAGTACTCGTAAGAAGACGAGACTCTCTCTCATGGAGTTCGCACTTGGTAATCTCCAAGATGGGAGATTATGAAAACAGACCCACCGGTAGTAATTCCGCATGTCTTGGTGTCATCGGATATTGCTATCTACGAGCGTGTGTAATGGTCCTTAGACTGGAAGATTATCAACTCGCGCACTTAGATTTACTGACGAAAACCGTCACGCAGACAGTTGGCGGGAAGTAGGGTATGTTGGGTGCGTCACGAGTGACATTTTGTTAATGGATAAGTCGAGGAGGGATTTGTCCCTTCCATTTATGGAAGTTGATATCTCGGCCCTTTGATTGAAATAGAACTGTCGCATTAAATTCCATGGCCATGGTGTGAACGACGAGTTTATTTCAGGTAGTCAAAGAACGACGGATCAAGCATATAGGTTTATGACACTGCCATGAAACCTGCTTGATGAGATATTGAGACAAAAAGATTAAATTACACAGTAAGCGTTCGTATGAGGTGATACGTCAATGCGGCGTCAACTTCTTTCTCTTGGGTGCCTTGACCCGTTGCTAGACAGTAATCTTGGACTTTAGGCAAGCCCGCCTAATGCCAACGAGAAAAAGGCCTAGAGGATCACACACTAAGTGTATCCAAGTATCTCAAGTTGAATAAAGATTATTCCCATACGTGGTTTAATAATTATTCAAGGAAGACTAAGTTGTTTTAAATGATCGAGGAAAAATAAAATAAAAAAAGTACACGTCGTGTATTATTAAATGTATACGCCGTGTAGTTTTATTTTGGAAAGGAAATGAATAAATGAAAACAAGATATACACGCCGTGTACATTTAATGTACACGCCGTGTAGTTTTCAATGAAAAACAAGTACACGCCGTGTATTTATTATTACACGCTGTGTAGTTTTTCCAGTCGGGATTTTGAGGATATAATACCGTTTTATTAAATGATATTTATTATAATCAGCGTGAGCGCATGTCAAGGAATTAATTATTCGACATGGAGGTTTTCAATAAGAGTTAATGAAATAAATGAAACGCATAACGCGTTTATTTATTGTCATAACTCTACAACCTCAAACTCGATTATAAATATCCTCACAACCCAAACTCTTTTCCTACACAAGAGAATCGTTGTGCACAACATCTCTGGAGAATTCTTTCAAGGCCGAAAGAACCTCTTCCTCCAAGAACGCTCTCAAGACCGAGAGAGATCCTCTTCCATCGGATCAAGACAATCTAAGGCGGACAACGCAAGCAAAGGCTTCTCCACTCTAGCACCCAGAGAATCCTTTGGCGACGTCCAGAGATACGAGGTACACGTGTGGATCACCGCTAGAGGGAGTCTACACTTGGCTTCTACGACGCAACGACGGATCACATCGACAACGTGATCAAGAACATCAACGAAGAAAGAACACCCAAAAGGTATTTCTTTATAATTAATTAAATTAATTATAATCAACCTGTAACGATCCTTGTTTATTGTTCCGGGACAAACCATCTTCTTTGTCTTTTTCTGTGATTCGATCCGTGGAGACTGGTGTTTATCGTCGTATTGATCCCGGATTGATCATTGCTAATGACAAAAAACCAAGTGGGCACATCCACCCACGCGCTTCCGCTGCGCCCGGAACCTTCACCTCAAAACTCCAAACTCCAAACAGCAGCATCCCCGGAAGAAACATCTACAGAGGCCACAAGCAACCAGTAACCCCACCCGGAGCAGCACTGTTATCCTCCATAGCAACATCCCAGTGTCACCCAGCCATAAGAAAATCCCAATCAGCCAGCACTCGTCCAAGAACCGAGCCCCCAAGACCCCTCTTCCAGTATGATCCAAAGTGCTATCCACCAAAAACACACCTGGAAACAACACAGCACAGACCCACCATCCAAACCACCCAAGCCTGCATCCAGCACCACCAAAGCACCCTGCATTGCCACCCAGCCGCAAGCACATCAGCCAGCTTGCACCTGCACCATGCCTCATACCAAACTCCTCCACCAGCAACATAAACAGCCATTGGAACAACCCTCCCTCCAGAAGAAGATCCAAGCCCCCTAACCCTCTTCCCAGCCTCCAGCACCTGCACATCCATCAACAAAATCTTAATCCAGAGCCGCTCCCAACCTCCCAACCGCAGCACCAACCTGCACAGACAAGCCCACGCAGTTGTGCACAGACCATACTCAACCTCCCTGTCGCTGCACCTAAGGCCAGAATAACCAATCCCTCCCAGCACCACCACAACCAGCTAACAACCTACATAACAGAAGCACGCACGGAAGACCAACCACCAACCAACCCCTGGCAGCCCTTGAACAGCACACCGAGCCTGCCCCTGCATCCAGTAACTAGCAACAAAGATCCCTGGCCAGTAGCAGCAACCCACCCACCAACAGCCAAACCACCGGCAAACAGAAACCATAAAAGGCCAACAATGCAGCAAAACCACCACCAAAACACATTCCTCCAACTAGAAGGATACCCGACCTGAAGCGCAGAAACCCAAAACAGAATCCACATTGAACAAAAAAACCCAGGACAACAAGCACCACCCAGCCAACCATCTTTAGAAAGAATCCAAGAAGTGAAATTCCAAGGAAGCTAGAATACCCACCAAGAAAACAGCAGTAGCACAACAGACAACCCAACAACAGACATCAACCAACCTGCTTGGAAGGTTCCATCTTCTGATAAGGATCTGATTAGCCTTAGTATTGGGGAAATGCCTGCAGCAGGAGAGTCTCATCCTGAAGGTAAGTTCAACCCTAGACCAAACAGAGCTTCCACAGTGCGGGGGAGAACCATGCGGTCGAGAAGGAATCGTGCAACCAACATTCAGGAGGCACAAAGAGGAAGACCCGATTCTATGGGAGAAAACACACTGAATAAATAAATGATCAAGATCTTTAGAAGAAGCCTCAAAAAGAAAACAGTGATTGGGAAAGAGCAACCCCCTATGCTACATATGATCCTGAGTAGGCAGGAGATTCAAAACAATAAGCCACAGAACAAAGGCATACCTAGTAGGAGAAAACTGATTCCAGACCAACAAGCTCTAAGAAACAGCATCAAATTTTGGTATGAGATCTTCCCAAACCTTGAGAATAAAGAATTCAGGCTTCCTATTCCAAAGAATTCCATCACATCCACCCCTCAGCTGGGAAAGAAAAAGAATCTCTTGCCTAACATCCCACAACTCCGCCGAAATAGCAGGTGGAGGATTCCAATTCCCTTCCAAAATAATGTCAGCAACTGAGGCCAATTTGGAAAGCCCCAAGTCATAAATAATACGGTCCTCAAAGGAAGAATAGATAGGACCTAAGGGAAGCCAAGAATCAAACCAAATATAGATTTCCAAACCATTCCCAACATAGAAGGAAATATGGTCCCTAGGAAAGCCCTGAATACCCGATAATTTCCTCCCTGTCCACAAGTAATTCCATGGAATTTTGGCCACCCATAATTATGAATGTCCAAGAAAAAAAATGTGATCCCAGTCCACCCAAATTGAATAGAAAGAGGGAGTACATAAATTTCAAGCATGTTGAGACATTGCAGCTTTTTTCCAATCAACAGTCTGTTTAATTCCCAAGCCTCCCTCCTCCTTGGGCCTGGCTACCAAATCCCAAGAAACTTTAGCTACAGACACCGCAAGAGAATAACCCTTCCAAAGGAAGCACTTAAGATTACCATCAATCGACCTTACCACTTTCTTGGGAAAAATAAAATGAGAGCACTAATAGGCCTGCATACTAAACAAAATATACTGCACAAGCTGCAACCTACCCGCAAAGGAGAGAAAGTTGTTTGTCCAGATCTTAATTCTACTAACAATCATCTCCTCCAAAATGGAACAATCCACTGCTCTTAATTTAGTGGTGATGAGAGGCACCCCAATATAACAGAGCGGAAGCGAGACCCCACCATGACCCATAACAACTCCAATAGATTCCTTCACCTCATTAGTCAAGCCAGCCGAGAAAATCATGGATTTTGAGAGGTTGACAGAAAACCCATACAAATATCTAGTACCTGCTTCAAAACTAACACTGAATCCATATTTACAAAGGAAAACAACGAAAAGCCATCTGCAAAGCATAAATGATAAATGGAGTTCTTTCCGCATCTCCAATGAAATTTGAAAGAACCATAACTCAAAATGAGAGACTCCAAGATCCGTGAAAAGACTTCCATACAAATCACAAACAAAAAAGGAGAAAGGGGATCACCCTGCCTCAGCCCTCTCTTCCGAAGAAAATAACCATGCAAGCATCTATTGATATTAATAGAGTATATAGGGGAAGAAACACACCTTTTAGTCCCGGAGGAAAACTTCACTAGAAAACCAAGCAAGTCCAAGGCATCCCAAAGAAAGTCCCAACGAACAGAATTGAAGGCTTTAAATAAATCAATTTTAAAAACACATCAGGGAACACTAGAATCCCGATGATTTTTGCACATCAAATCTTGGGTAATCAGAATATTTTCATAGATTCTCCAGCCAAGAATGAAGGTTGATTGAGCCTTATTAACACAACTAGGAAGGATCTTCCATAATCTGTCTGTAAGAATCTTAGAGATACATTTGTAAATGGTATTACAACATGAAGGGCCAAACCCCAGTCCATGGCTCAAATTCAGTGGGTAATCATAGAATCTTATTGAAGGATATTTCTTCTCAGGCCTTGGATAGCTATGACATGCCTTGTATCTTTTTAGGGGACATTAATGCGATGCAATTTTCCAAAGACAAGTCTGGTGGTTGTCTTGATTGGCCTTCTTCCATGGAGGAATGCAACACTGGTATTGTTGAGGCTAACTTGGAGGATTTTCGTTGATCTGGGCTGAGGTTCTCTTGGAGGAAGGGGGATTCTTGAGTTTTGAGGAAGTTGGACAGGGCCCTGGTCAACTCTACTTTTCTTAACAGATTTCCTCTTGCAGTGGTTGAGTTTCTTCCTTTCGGGTTTTCTGATCATACCCCTATTATTATCAGATCAGGAGAGGGTCTTTTTTCTGGGAAGTTGACTTTTAAGTTCTTCAATCACCAGGATGCTTATGATGGTTTTTTTCTTCAGTTTCTTCAGCCTGGAATGTCTGTGTTGTCGACTGCAAAATGTTTTAGGTTTACCAGAAGCTTAAATTGGTTAAGAAGGCCCTTCATGACTTGCATACTCAGTTTTCTGCTTAGCACAGTGTCGAGATTTCCTAGATCAAGTCTAAATTGTCAAGGTTCCAATCTGCTTTGGTTCTTAATGGTCCTTCTGATGATGGTTTTCAGACTGAGCTTAGGTACAAGGAGAGGATCAAAACTTTATCAAAGGATACTTGTTCGGCTAGGCAGAAGAGTAGGGTGTGATGGCTTAATGAGGAGGACTCTAACTGAACCTTCTTTTTTAATTAGGTCAAGGCTAGATTTAACTCTTCTAAGTTGATCCTCCTCAGTGAGGATGGATCTACTATCATTGACCCAGAATCCATTATTATTGAAGCCGTTGAGTTTTTTAAACTCCTGGTTGGAACCACGCATGATTCGGTCTATGCTGGGAGAGCCGGTTTGGCCTCTTTTTTATCCTTCTCCATGGTTAGGACAACCTGTGACTTGTTGGATAAACCTGTGGAGTCATAGGAAATTATTTTGCCTCTTTTTTATCCTTCTCCATGTATGTTTTTGGTTCACCTTGAAGGGCCAAACCCCAGTCCATGCCGAAAACACCTCCAGGGCGTAGATTCCAACTCGAAGCCCAACCCAAGCATTGGTCAACAATGTAATTTTTAGTATAGAGTCATAACTATGGGCACCAATCTTTGGAATAAGTCTTCCTTCTTCTAGGTTTATAAGGTCATAACTGAGGATATGACAATCTATATGGTCCACCTCCCTAATGAAGCATCCTATAACCAAGATCTTTGCTTAGGCTAGTTTGTGGTGATGATTAATCTAGCTCACCAACTGATTCCCTAGTTATGGTGTTGCTATCAACGCATCACCCAAAAACCCAAATCCATATATAGGAAGCCTCTATGATACAAGGTAGTATTGAAGACCCACCCTAATTAGATTTTAGAGTAGTAAATGACTCATTCAGACACTGTGGAATTGGTTGGGAACTTCCAGTTATTACCAGAGGGTCAACCGGGATTCTTCCTAATTGGAAGCTCTAAGAAGGCCTTAACCAAGAATGTGGTATGGTTCCTTTGCTTATAGATGTCATTAGAGATCCTTCTAAGATCTCAATGGGATATTGATGAAAACACCAATCTTAACCAATAATGAGCTGGGTAATGAGTATGACTTATATTGTAATGTATCAGGAGTCAGGATTTGAACAGTTCCATTCCATGATGGTCATGTGGTTGCTTATGGGTCCAGACAGTTAAGGAGACATAAGAGAAACTTCTCAAATCCTTTCCTAGATTTGTAAATAGTGGTGCTTTCCATGAGGTGTTATTGGTATTATCTTTAGGGTGAGATGTTTTTGGAATACACTAAAAAGTGTTTGAAATATATTTAATCACAAAGTGAAATGAACCATTTATAGTAGAGAAGGCTTGAGTACCTATAGTCCTTTAACTTTTACCTAATGTATATCCTCAAGAAGGGGAACATTTTTTCTAATGTACTGTATTGGAAGGATCAAGCTTAGGTAGTACATGATTCAAGCATCAAGTGGAAGATGGTTGCCCACTTTGAAGAGATGTGACTTTATGTTCAAAAGTATCATGGTCAAGTGACACTTATGTCTTTATCTATCACATATTCACTCCTCAGTAGTGTTATGGGAGTAAACTATAGGATTCATACTATTTATTCATGAGAGACATGATAAACCTTTTATAGATTTATATTTTATAAAATGTTGGTTATTTTTTATTCACGCATCCTTTATAAAGTGCCTCTCTTGGGATTTATGTCTTTTTGAATATGCCTAAGTGGCTCTTTTAAAATGATTCAAGTGTTTTGAAATGTTTCTTAAAAAATTATATGTGTTCAACATACACTTTTTTGGTTTTAAATAGCTTTAAAATGATTTAAACACTTGGCATGGACTTAGGTTGCTTGACAAGTGTTTGCCAACACACCCGATTGACTTTCATAAAGGGATGCGAATGTTTTGAAAGCATATTTAATGTTGATTTCATTTTAAAAAGGGTGTGTTATCTTAAAGAGGAATTTTTGTAAATGGTTGGTTTTTAATGAGATTTCAAGTGTGATTTTATAAATAGTTTTCAAAGGAATTTTGTGTTAGCTTTTAAGGGTATGAGTCCTAGGCAACGAAATGCAACAATAAGTATCATTCAAATATTGAGTTCCCCTTATTTGAAAGGCCCCTTTTGTGTATTTATTTTGTTAAATATTAATATCACTGAATCAAATACGATAGATATGAATAAAGAATGGATGGATGCCAATCGTTTGACAAAAGAGTATGAAGATGGAGTGAAAGAGTTCATCAAGTTTGAAAAAGATTATGCATACAACCCTTCTCAAATCCTTTTTCCGTGTTTATGCTATTATTATTCAAGAAAAGTTAGTCCGTAGGAGTTGGAAGAACAATTGATCTGTCACAGAATAGATCGAAGTTATAAATGTTGGAAGAAACATGGGGAAAAAGAGAATGTAGCTAGTGGCTGGGATAACACTGCATTTTATGGATCATTTGATATGATTACAAGTGTGGACAATGAAGAAGACTGTATCGATGATGTGATTATAGATGTGAATGATGATGAATATTTTATTGAGGAAATGATAAAGATAGTTGAAGATGAACTTTTTGATTGCCCAAAATTGTTGGAGCAGTTAAAGAGTTGTGCAAAGACGTCATTGTATAGTGGTTGCACTAAATATATAGCATTTTCAGTCGTACCAAAGCTGTATAATTTGAAATTAAGAAATGGATGGAGTGATTCCAGTTTTATGGAATTACTTGCTCTCTTGAATGACATGCTCCCAGAAGATAATGAGCTCCCAAGTCGATCATACGATTCCAAATGAATACTACGCTCGATGGGTATGATCTTTGAAAGAATACACGCTTACCTGAATGACTATATACTACTTCACAAAGACCACAAATCACTTAGAGAATGCCCAGAGTGCGGTGCTTCTTGATACAAGAAAGATGAATCTGGTCATATGAAAGTTGTATAGTAATTTCCAATCATTCTAAGGTTTAGGCGCTTATATGGAAGTGAGGAGACTAGAGGGCAATTGATGTGGCACACAAACATAAGAAATAAAGACGAGGAACTACATCACCTGACAAACTCTCCTCAGTGGAAGAGAATTGATCATGAGTATCCTGAATTTGGAAACGAGCCGAGAAACCTTCATCTTGCATTATCTATAGATGGAGTGAATCCTTTTGGTTTTCAAAGCATCACTCACAGTACATGACCGATTATGTTGGTACATTATAACTTACCACCCGGTTATGCATGAAATGAAAATACATCATGTTATATATGCTTCTATCAGGACCAAAAAAATCAGGTAAGGATATTGATGTTTATTTGGATCCATTGATCGAGGATTTTAAATTATTGTTGGATTCAGGTGTTACGTTGTATGATTCTTACAGAAATGAAGATTTAATGTTGATATCCACGTTTTATGGGACAATAAATGACTTTACTACTTATGGAAATTTGTTAGGATATAACATTAAAGGAACTCAAGGGTTTCTTGTCTACGAACAAGGTACACATTCAATTAGGTTGAAACATTTATCAAAAACCGGGTTTCTAGGACATCGCATACATCTACCCCGATGACATAAGTACCGATCTTGGATGACATCATTCAATAGAAGTTCAGAAGAACATACAACAATGTCTCCACTAATAGGTGATCAACTGTTTGAGAAAGTGAAATATGTGGGCATTTCTTTTGGTAAACCATTTTAAAAAAAACCTTAAAAAAACTAGTTGGAAAAAAGATCAGTTTTTTTGAATTACCATACTGGAATTGTTTATATATTAGACATTTTCTTGATGTTATGCATGTTGAAAAAAATGTATGTGATAATGTTATCAACACATTTCTAAATAAACCCAGTAAAACAAAGGATGAAATTAAGGCTAGGTTGGACATGGTTGACATGGGAATACGAGAAGAGTTAGCACCAGTGAAGGGTAAAAAATGAACTTTTCTTCCTCCAGCTGCTTACACTCTTTCTAGGAAGGAGAGATATCGGTTTTTCAACTTCTTAAATGATGTAAAGGTTCTATAGGGGTATTCATCAAATATCAAGAATATCATGTTAATAACCGATTTAATATTAAAGGGTCTAAAATTACACAAATTTCATGTTTTGATGCAAGATATAATGCTTATAGATTTACATTGCATTTTTCCCAAGAATGTCCATTATACATTATCCAAAATCCGTTTCTTCTTCAAAGCTATATGCAAAAAAGTTATAGACCTAGAGAAATTACCAACTATGGAAAGAGAAATTACCATCATAAACATTATTTGATATGATGGATCATTTTATGGTTCACTTGGTGAGAGAGATTCGACTATGTGGTCCTGTACACTATAGATGGATGTACCTCATTGAACGATATATAAATATTTTGAAAGGGTATGTAAAAAATCGAAGTCGTCCAGTGTGTTGTATTGCAGAGTGATATATTGTTGAGGAAGCTGTTGAATTCTGTACTGAATATATATTCTGTGTGGAAAGCATTGGTCTACTAAAATCTCATCACACTAGGAGGTTTGCGGGTGAAAGAATTTATGGAAACGATATTATCACAATCAATATTACGGATCTGAAGCAGGCCCACATTTACATTTTTTATAATAGTTTGGAGGTTTCCCCATATGTTTAAACCCACAAAGAAATTATTAGGCATTTGAATCCATCAAGGTATGAAAGATGGATATCAAATACACATAATCAACAGTTTATAAGATGGTTTTGGGACAATATTTTTAAGGAGTCAGATAAAAATCTGAATTCAATTTCAGAATGACCTTGATGGCTAGCTGGATTACCAATTGTGTATGTATTATCTTACAATTATTATGTAATTAATGGTTATAAGTTCTATACAAATGATCATAATGAAGATAATACCATGAAAAATAGTGGAGTTACACTCGTGGCTGAAGGGATTCATGTTTCTGGTACTAAGGACAAAAATCCAATGTACGTGAATATGTTATACTTTGGCATCATCAAACTAATATGGGAGTTGTATTATACAACATTCCAAGTGCCAACTTTTCAATGAAAGTGGGTTGATAATAGGAGTGTTGTTAAAATAGATGAATTGAGATTCGTGAAAGTTGATTTCAGTAAGAAAGGGTACAAAGATGAACCGTTTATAATGACATCATAGGCAGTACAAGTATTTTATGTTGCAGATATTGCAAACCGAATGTGGTAAATTGTTCTATTATCGACCAAAACCACTAAAGAGTCAGCTGAAAATTCAACCGAGGATGAACCTTTCATTATGAAGTCGCAATCATTTCACAGCGGTCCAAATGTAGACGACGTTTTGTATGATAGAGGAGACCACAATGAAAGGATTTGGATCATCGATAGAGGGTTCAAATCCCTTCATACTTTAAAAAATAAAAAGAGAGTTCAATAATCAGGTTACATTTTTTTTGTAATATACATCATGTTACCTCATGTTATTATCCATTTGTTGCCACATTTATATACTCTAAATTAAATGTTAAACCACTTCTGTAGATAATAACTTCTGAATGTGATGGTGCTCCCAATACCAAGGAGCAATGAGTCTATCAACCTGCTGCTACTCACAGTGCAGAGGAATGACCTTTTTCACATGCTGGTGCTCCCATTCCTGAGGAACAACAGGTTTCTCAACCTATTTCTACTCCCATTATAGAGGTACAATGACCATATGCACATGAAGATGCTACCACTCTAGAGGAACATATCAAAGATGTTGATTCCGAGGAAATGGTAGGTGATGAAGGACTGGCGTCGCAGAAAAAATAGGAGCACCATAGTTTGATGGTGTTAGCAAAAAACATTAAGGTGAAAGTCAAAAGCATCAAATTCTAGGTGGGATGGAATGCGTGGGGTCAACATGCTAACCCCAATAAGGCCATGTTCAACTAGTTATATTAGAATCGTCAATCAGTAAGGTGTGCCAATTGCTGTAGATTCATGGCACCATGTTGTGCTCGGGCTGAAGACACTAATGTAAGAAGAGATTATGGTAGCATTATGATATCATTCCTTTATTTTACTAAAAAATAAAATAATGAAACACTGACTTAATCTTCACCATCCATTGCATAGTGCATTTATAGTAGATGACTTCCATAAGAAGTATGTATTAATGATTTCTGGAAGGATTCATAGAGTATTTCACACAATTCTAACAAGACATCATCTTAAAGATGCTGAACAGAAAATAAAACTACACCCATTGATTATCTATGCACACCTGATAACCCAAGAAGTGTGGGATGCATTTACTAGATGTCGCGTGGATGTGTCTTTTCAGGTACATTGTAGATAATAATACATTGTTTGATGATACGTGTATTCATCACTTTTATTGACAAATTTTTATCTATAAAACAACAATTGAGTGATGGAAATAAGGAACGAGTAGAAAAACCAACGTACCCCTACTGTAAAGTAGGTATGAGGTATGCTTCACTTGAAAAAAAATGGTGCGTATTTTAAATGGACCGTAATAATTTTATGTGACATGAAATAACACCATAATTATGTTCCTCTATTTATATGCAGATTTATGACTCGAAATCCAAAAAAACTTTCATCCCATGCCATGTACTATGGAAGGAGGCACGTGTAAATAAAGAGAGGATACTAGTAGATGAAAACACACAAAAAGTGTGGGAAACATGTGCAAGTATTACATAATAATAATTTGTTTTGCTTTAAATCGCTATTACATAACAATGATCACTTATTTTCCTATATTTTCTATCTGAAATAGTCAGAGGAATCAACAACACCTATTTTGGATGAGCACAAACTATCGGTGGACTTGAAGTGGCCATAATAGTATGGCCGTGTCAAAGGTACAGGTTTTGGGGTGACACCCTAAACATATTTTGAGAAAAAATAGGATGATCAAAGTGAATTAATAAAATAGATGAGAGAAATAATATCTACCCTTAAAGGAAAATTCCAATTGTAGAGAGAGATGATGGAAACTTGGGGGAGAGGAAAAGAGAAGAAGAAACTCAAGAATAACCACTGTGTGGAGATCCCGCCCCACCCCCACCAACTATGAGGCTAGCCATTCCACTCAAAGAAATGCCATAGTAGAGGTAATCAATGTTCTAATAAATTTTTATGTGAAATGTGAATCAGATAGAAACTGA
This sequence comes from Viscum album, assembly GCA_963277665.1. NCBI lineage: Eukaryota > Viridiplantae > Streptophyta > Magnoliopsida > Santalales > Viscaceae > Viscum > Viscum album. The sequence goes on along the minus strand of OY728167.1, from coordinate 727,992,892 downwards.
TACCTTTCCTGTACTGATATTCTACAGGGTGATAATGACTATGATTTATATCTAGCAACACCCACCCATTGCCTTGTGGTTAGGGCTACGGTGTTCAATATTCAAAATGAAATGCTACACAATAGACCACTTCAAATAGGTCATGTGTGAGTGTCAATCAACGTAGCCCATGAGTTGAGTGCAGAGCTACCTGTTCTAATTCATGAGGATGATATTAATGCGACCGAAAAATATATTGGAACATTCATCGCATGACTGTCACATCTTGTAAAAAATCATGTCGATAAGGAGGTATTCATTTATAATTTAATTTTCATGATAATCCTTTAACAATTAATGAAAAAAGGTCTGGACCAATGAATGTTATTACAGACAGACAAAGAGAAGGGGATGAAACAAATGACCCTCTCAAAACCATCTAAAGGATCGACCAACTGATCAAAAATATCTACCAAAAGCACCATTACCCCACCCATTCTATATCCACATTCACTATCATTAAAGGTTCATGTGGATACAAAGTTAGAATATGGTCTCAATCACATAGTTGATTTTTAAGAACATATATACAGAGAGAAAGATCAAGACTTCATTAGTGTTGAGAGTGCAACTGAAATCCTCAAATATGAATGGACAGGCAACTCAGTTGTAAATATATACATGAGGTATGTTTTCATGATTTGATTTTCCAAAAGTTGATATACTATGTTAATTATGACTAAATACATTTCATATTTTTGGCAGGCATATATATGAAAAAACATTGAATGGATTTTCTCATGAAAAAAATTCAAACTCGTTAGTCCTCACATCACCTCTACAACACAAAAAGAAATAGATAACAAAAAAAGGGTGAAATAGTGGTAGGTCTGATCAAATAATTTCAAAGAAAAATTTTGGATGACAGAATATATTTAATACCAATGACGCAGGGGTAATAATATACAATTTAATTGTATCAAATATATTTTCAATTCTTTCATTACTTATTCCTTTTTGTATTTTTAGGCAGTATTGGATGCCCATTGTGGTAAATTTTGATACTACAAAGATTTATTTCATGGATTCAATGCATGGATATCCAAAAAATCATCCACACATAATGACATTTGTAAAATTTTGATACAATACATCTAACATTTTAGAACTAAACATCAAGTTATATAATTTATATTATCTTTTAATTAGGATTCTGTTATGATAGGGCAGTGCATCACTATCATGAAAAATAAGGAATGAGGCCAGGGGCTAAGCACAAGGATGAAAACAAGTTCTATGACTAGATAAGTATCAGGGTATATATAATAATATTTCACTATCCAAACACATATAAAAAAATTACTTATTCTACTCAATGTTTCTACAGTGTCTGAAACAAACCAATGGAAAAGATTACGATTATTATGTTTGTAAATTTATGAGAGAGATCATATTCCATGAACAAACTAGCATCCCTAAAGGGGAATTTTCGAAGATAATTATTATTTCATTTAAAATATTTATTAATACTTTGTGTATTTATATTTTTCCAGTATTACTATGACTAGCGAAAAGACTCATATTCACAAGACGATATAGATGTGCTCAGAAACAAATGGGCAACATACTTGATGGAAGAATGTACACAAATAACATGAATACATGACTTCTATATAATTAGTGGATTATTTCATATTTATTTTTAATTTACTTATTTTTAATATTACTCACTTGAGAATTATTTTCTTATACAGGTGGATTCCTTTGTTCGAGTTGGGGAGGTTTGTTCAAAGATGCTCATGCTCGTGAAAGATTGGACTTTGAGGCTGCAACTGAGATAATAAAAACAAGGAATTGAGTCAAGAATATATAAAGGTGAATTCTTACTAAATATTTAATTAATTGATTTTTTCATCATTTTATTTACAATTTATAAGTTAATTTACTTATCATTTTTATCTAATACTTATTTATTTTTTTATAGATCTTTTGGGAAGTGATATTTACCTTGAAACTATTTCCAGCAAGCCAAAAAAGAGAGAAAATATTGAATGTAAAGTATTAATTCTCAGTATTTTAATGAAATGTATAACTTCCCAAAAGATCTGTCATGAATATTTTCCTGAACAATGTACTAATTAGCCACATCTCAATCAGCCACACATCAATCTGATACACAATGTGCTTGGTATGACTCGAAGTGTATGTTTTTAGTTTATAATATTCTTTGATACTTTATGATTAATGTCTTATTAAATACCATGCTTTGATCCATGACTCATGATTATGATCTATGATATGCATGGTATGAATTTATAATGTTAATACCACCTTATAACATATTTATGCTCATGTTATCCTTATATGATCATTGATATCTCCCTTTTTATGCTTATTGAGCATCTATGATCACCCTTTATTATGTTTCATATCCTTAGGTTATTAATAATGTTTTTAGAAATGATATGTCTAAGAAGGTTTCTAGTAAAGAACAACTTAATGAGATACTCTTATGAACTAGTTCTTTATGTTTTCATGTTTCCAAAAGCACTAGACCTAAACTATTCTGGCATGAATCATTATGTTATGTAAGGAATATTAATCTACTAATATGTAATATCTATGTATGAAATGTCTGGGTCAATATAGTTGGTATCAGAGCAACTGACCAACTCAAAATTGAGAAAAAATAACAAGTGATTGGTATCACTTGAAGTGTGTTTTTTAATTTAAAATTGACATTACTTTTAGTAAAAAGAACAAATGACATACTAAAAACTGAGAAAATGCATTCATATTGTTTTTATATTTTATTAAAATGATCCATGATTCATTTGTGACATGTAACAATTAACCTCACCTCAATCCGATGCACAGTGTGACCAGTATGACTTTAAGTGTGTATTTTTATATTAAATTGAGCAAAAAGAAAAAGTGACATACTAAAAACTGAGAAAAAAATATTTGGATTATTTTAATACTTTAGAAAAATTATCTATGAGTCATTTGTGATGTGTAAGAATCAACCACGCCTCAATCTGATGCACGATGTGACTGGTATGACTAAAACTATCCGTTATCAGTTTAAAATTGACATTTTAGTTCAAAATGTGTTACTCACTAAAAAACAAGAAAAAATACTATAATTGTCTTGATAATTTAGGATGATTCATAAGTCATTTTTTATGTGTATGAATTAGTCTCACATTAAACTGACGCATGATGAGACCGGTATGACTCATAATGTGTTTTTTTAGTTTGAAATGACATTTTAGTAAAAAAACACAACTGACATACTGAAAACCAAGAAAACATATTCAGATTGTTTTTATATTCTAGTAAAATTATCTATAAGTCATTTTTGATGTTTAGGAATCATATGCACCTCAATATGACTCATGGTGTATCCAGTATAACTCAAAGTGTCTCTTTTTATTTAAAATTGATATCAATTTAAGTAAAAACAACAAGTGACATACTGAGAACCGATAAAACACATTTGGATTATTTTTATATTTTAAGAAAATAATCCATGAGTCCTTTGTGTTGTGTATGAGTCAACCACACATCAGTACGACACACGATGTGATTGGTATGACTCCAAGTGTGTCTTTTTATTTAAAATTGATATTAATTTATGTAAAAAGAAAAAGTGACATACTAAAAACTAAGAAAATTCATTCGGATTGTTTTGATACTTTAGAAAAAATTATCTATGAGTCATTTTTTAGGTATAGGACTTAGTCTCACCTCAATACAACGCACGGTGTGGCCGGTATAACTCAAAGTGTCTCTTTTTATTTAAAATTGACATGAATTTAAGTAAAAACAACAAGTGGCATACTGAAAACCAAGAAAACACATTCAGTTTGTTTTGATATTTTAATAAAATGATATATTAGTTATTTGTGACATGTATGGATCATCCACACCTCAATACGAAGCACGGTGTAGTTGGTATCACTCAAAATGTCTATTTTTATTTAAAATTGATATTAATTTAAGTAAAAACAACAAGTGACATACTTAAAACTAAGAAAACACATTAATATTGTTTTTATATTTTAGGAAAATGATATATTAGTCATTTGTGACATTTAGGAATCATTTTCACCTCAATACGACACACAATGTGGCCGATATAACTCAACATGTCTCTTTTTATTTAAAATTGACATTAATTTAAGTAAAAACAACAAGTGACATAATGAAAACTGAGCAAAAACATTCACATTATTTTGATACTTTAGGAAAATGATCTATTAATCATTTGTGACATGTATGAATTAGCTTCACCTTAATACGATGCCTGGTGTGGCTAGTATCACTCAAAGTTTATTTTTTTTATATATTTAAAATTGATATTAATTTAAGTAAAAACAACAAGTGACATTGAAAATCAAGAAAATGAATTCAAATTATTTTGATATTTTAGGAAAATGATCTATTAGTCATTTGTGACGTGTAGGAATTATCCGCACCTCAAACCGATGCACGATGCGACTTGTATGACTCAAAATGTGTGTTTCCAGTTTGAAATGATATTTTAATAAAAAACAAAACTGAGATGTTGAAAACTAAGAAAACACATTCAAATTGTTTTAGAAATTTAGGAAAATGATCCATAAGTAATTTTTGTTAGGTAGGAATTAGTCTCACCTCAATACGACACACGGTGTGACCGGTATAACTCCAAATGTGTCATTATTTAAAATTGATATTAATTTTAGTAAAAGAACAAGTGACATACTAAAAACCAAGAAAAAACATTTGGAATGTTTTGATATTTTAGGACAACGATCCATAACTCATTTGTAATATGTAGGAATTAACCCCACCTCAATAGCACACACAATGTGACCGGTATAACTCCAAATGTGTCATTTTTATTAAATATTGACATTTTATTAATGTGTTCTTTCATATTAATGTTTAATTTATTTCTTTATAGTATTACAACATAATATTTGTTTTCTTATATAGGTGGGACCTTTTGGTCGGGTTGAGATGATTTGTTCGACAACTGATACCATGAGAGAACATTTTTGAGAGGGGATCATAGGCGTCAAAAGATGAAATATCAATGTTTTTAGATAATTGTAAATATAATTATATAAAACATTTTGTTTGAAATATAAATATTAGTGTTTTTTATATACCATGGGTGGACATTTTTGTATTCATGATGTCAATTAAATATATATATCATTGTTTGAAATTATAGGGAAATTGCAGGTTTTTGAAGGTTTTTGCTTCTAGTTGTGCTGATGCAGGCAGCTAGGCCTTTATCAATTCATTTCTAGCGCTGATAAATTCTCCCCCTTATCATCAATTCGGTTAACAAATCTTTTTTAGCACTGTTAAAAGCCATTTTGCGCGCTGTGAAAATCCATATGTGTAGTAGTGAATTTTGTTTGATTTTTCAATTTAACATAGATCTAACTTGTGTTATAATGATTTCACATATATTTAATTAATTCAATTTTATATACAACACACACAAAAATATTTTTTTGGGAATTTAATCAATTTCTATTATTTATTTTATATGTATTTATTTACTACGTTTTAATATTTTCAATATGTATTCATCTTTATTTCAATATATAGCCATTTATTTTAATAATTTATATTTAATTAATTAAACTTATCCATTTTTTCAATATTGTTAGTGTACTCATTTTTACTTATTCAATTTCACACATTTTTAACATGCATGCAGTTAAGATTGAATATTCATTAATAATGTTAAAAATATATGTGAAAAAATATTTATAAATAAATATATTTCTAAATGTATATTTAATATTTTATACATTTATATATTTATAATTATAAATAAGTAAATATTATTTTTTAAAATTATTTATATAATTATAAATAAATAATTATATATATTTAAATAATGAATATATTTATTATATTTATATTTATATATATTTATTAAATAAACATAAATATATATAATTATATAAATGTATATAATGATATAAATATTATTTTTTTAAAAGTATTTATATAATTATAAATAAATAATTTATATATTTAAATAATTATAAAATTATAATAAATATATTTATATAAAAATATATTTAATATATTTATATTTATATATATTTATTAAATATATATATAATTATATAAATATATTTACAAAAAAAATTATTTATAATTATAATTATAAATCCTTTATTAGCACCTAATTAATTAGCGATGACAAAATGCATATTTATCAACACTTTTTAGCACTTATAAAGATCTATCTTTATCAGTGTTCTTTTAGAAACATTGATAAAAGTGTCTTGATCTATTTAAATAACTCTAACCAGTCACAAACTCATTGTGATATCTGAAGCTTTCCATAGAAGCCTCCCCATGTCGGCACTCCTCCTCGGTGACACTACTGAAAAAATACCCTATACCAACGGTTTGGAACCGTTGGTATAGGACCTCAAACCGTTGGTATAGGCTATACCAACGGTTTGGAGGACCGTTGGCAAGTAAGCCGTGACAATAGGTCTATACCAACGGTTTTGGGAAAACCGTTGGTATAAGTAATATGAAAACCTATACCAACGGTTCTCAAAACCGTTGGTATATGTATTTCAAAAAAAACATTTGGTGGGATTTGATCCCAGGACCTCTAGTTTATAATTGAATGACTTAACCACTAACCTAAAATGACTTTTGTGAACATAATTTCATAAATATATATATGTATTGTTATAATAATTTTAAATTTTGATTTATATAATGTTCTCGGTAAGAAGATTCGATTAAAAATTGAAGGACCTATACCAACGGTTTTGAGAACCGTTGGTATAGGTCCTTTGATTTTAGTACCTATACCAATGGTTTTTGACAAACCGTTGGTATAGGGTCTCTATAATGGACCTATACCAACGGTTTGGCCAAAACTGTTGGTATAGGTCCTATAGGTCCCCCCCTATACCAACGGTTTGTCCAAAACCGTTGGTATAGGTCCATATAAGTGACCTATACCAACGGTTTTGGCCAAACCGTTGGTATAGGTCCAAATTAATGAACTATACCAACGGTTTGGCCAAAACCGTTGGTAAAAGTCATATTTCCAGTAGTGTGAATCAAAGCTCGAATCAAGGCTTGAATTAAGACTCGAACAATTTCAAGGCTCAAATCCAAGGCTCGAATGATTCAAGGGTCTAAAGAATCCAAGGTTCGAACGTTTTCTAGGTTTTCAATATCCCTACTTTCTCTTAGATGATTCAAAGATTCAATATGAGGTATCTTATTTTCTCTTCATCCTACTCACTCATTAACTACTTGTTTGGCGAGATCTATTTGAGTTTTTTTATCATCATTATTTCTTTACCGTAGGAATATCCCTCTTTCCAACAATGTTTAATGGGGATGTTTTGTTTAAAGGAGATAGATTTATCGTTCCTTTCACTCGCCACCCTCACCGCTTGCCGATTTTGTGCAACCCACCCACACCAATGCCACTGATTCCTGCTTCATGAGATCACCGACCCCTTCATAATTTTAAAATAGAATAAATCTCATTTGCATCGTTCCCTCCTTCTGCACATGACCACCTCCCCCCTCAAGTGCTCACTCCTGCCATCATAGGCAACCATCGCCGCCCTTCTACACACAAACATCACCAAAAAAGAAATTCTCTTCCTGCTAAACTTGACCATAGGTTCAATAAAATGAAATCCAGGTGCATGCCCACCTCACACGTCACATATCAATATAATGATATATATATATTGGTGAATTTATAATATAATTATATTTACACACACACAGACCCACACACATGTTTATAAATACATTTATATTTATATATGTCAATATATATATATATATGTGTGTGTGTGTATAATATATATATATTTATAATTTTGTGTTAAATGGATTTAACACATTACATATATAAATATGTTAAATATTTATATATTTTTATCTATAAATTTGAAAAAGTAAAAATATGTAAAAAATAAAAATATATATTAATATTATATATTTATATATTATACATATATATATTTAGACAAACACATGTATATTTTAAAAATACAAATATATATATATATATATATAATATAGATATATATTATACAAATACATTATGAAAATATATATATTATACAAATAAAAATATATATTATACTATATAAATATATATTATACAAATATATTATACAAATATACTATATAAATATATTATACAGTTATATTATAAAAATATATATTATACAAATATATTATACAAATTTATTACACAAATTTATATGTATACAATTAAAAAATAAAAATTTGTTATGGAGAGTCGTCTCACTTCAAAACTATTTTTGTAAGAGTGGACCATCTCCCATTTAACTTAAAACATATATATCTTCCATAATTACAATTATTTATTTAATTATGAATAAAATTTTATACTATGTGCCCAAAATCACCAAAGAACCCATAATGACCATGAAAATGAAATTTTATTATAAAGCCCACTCTTCTTCTGCTTGAAAATAATTCCTATTTTCAACCTATCTAGACATAATTCTTGAATCAATTTATCTACTTAGAATTGTGATATGTTTAAAACCTTCATCGTTATTAAGTATATTTTTTTCCTAAAATTATTTTTTCCATTCCTTATCGATTTTTAATTGAAATTATAATTTTGAGATGTTTTAAAATATTTGATAAATCATTAATATTAAATGTAATAATTCCTTAGGTTGTTACATCACTTGTTCCAAAACAAGAATGGAGGTTATCAATTTCTATATATGTTGGAATAATAATTATAAATTATTTTTAGGTATTCATAATTTTAGGTCTACATGTACTGTTTCCACCCCTAGGAATATCTGATTACCATCCATGTATATGAAATAACTCTTTATTTATTAAAATGTTTTATCAATACATTTTTATATATTCTAGTTGATCAAATGATAATTTATTATTCTTGTTTATCATATTTAGGTTTCTTATTACTCCTTAATTGCCTATATTATATTTTCATTTGTTTAGGGGATTTAAGAAAGACTTGATGGATCATTTTAACAGAGGTAGGACTAGTCTTAGTTAGAGGATTGAAAGCATTAAAAGTGATATTTCTTCTTTAAATATAGAATTCATAGAGGCCCCAATGATTGATATATCATAACATGTCCCCACCGAGACCCCTCGAATCACATACAAGAATGTTTATGCCCCCCAAATATCACTTTCAATAGGCCACGAGTTAATAACTAGTTCCAATGGTGTAATTATCACAAATGGGAGGCACTGACCCTTTTAGAGAACACAATGTTGTATAATTGTCATCCTCAACAACTTCATCTCTTGAATAGTTATCATTGAATTTTATTTCCTTGATACCCGTTCCCCATCTCTTTTATGTTGATTTTACTACTCTGAGCATTATTCATTCCATGGATGAATAATTCTTAGAGTATTTCAAGCAACATAGGTGCATGTACACAAGAGATGGAGTATGTGTGTCAAATAAAAAAATGCAATGATAAATGTTTGGGAGATGAGCTGATGAGGATGACAGTTGTATATAACTTTCACATTTAAATTAATTCAGAGGATAACACCTACCATAATGGAGTAATTATTTTCTCAAATTTAATTACATATTTTCTTCAAAGCATACTGAAATTATTTGAAACAATCAAAAGTTGGGTTTCCCTTATTAGAATTATCTATAACTTTCACTTTTGATAATAAATATTTTATGTGTATTTATTTATTTATTGTACAAAATTAATATTTTATAAACTAAATAGGATGGATATGAATTAAAAATGGATGCATGATAATCGTTTGACAAGAGTATGAATATGGAGTTAAAGAGTTTATCAAGTTTTTAATAGAGCATGCATACGAACCTTCTCAAATCCTTTGTCCATATTTACGTTGTTGTTATTCAAGAAAAATTAGACTGAAAGAGTTGGAAGAATATTTGATTTGTCATAGAATAGATCAGAGCTATAAATTTTGGACTAAACAAGGGAAAAAACTGAACATGCACACCAATTGGGATGATACTATGGTTTATGGATCATTTGATATGAATACGAGTGTAAATGATGTTGAAGATCACATGGAAGAAATGACAATGGAAATTGAAGATGAACTTCATGATTTTACAAAGTTTTTGAGAAGTTAAATAGTTATTCTAAGATACCATTGTATACTAGTTGTACTAAATACACAACATTGTCAGCTATATTGAAGTTATACAATTGAAAATGGCAACGGATGGAGTGACACCAGATTTACAGAACTACTTAGTCTCCTGAATGATATGATTCTAGAAGAAAATTAACTACTATGTATAACATATGATGAAAAATTAATGCAATGTTCAATGTGAATTATCTCTATAAAAATACATGTTTGTACAAATGATTTCATATTATTTCTCATGGACCATGAATCACTCATAAAATTCCCTAAGTGTGGCATATATCGATACAAGAAAAATGAATCAAGTCCTTTGAAATATGTATGGTAATTTACTATAATTCCATGGTTTATAAGACTATATGGATTTCAGGAAACCATGAGACAATTTACATGGAATGCAGATATAAGAATTAAATATGGGAACCTATATCATCCAGAAGATTCTCCTTAGTGGAAGAAAATTGATTACAAGTATCCTGAATTTGAAAATGAGCCAAGAAACTTTCATCTTGGGTTATCTATAAATGGAATAAATCCTTTTGGTGTACATAGTAGTACTCACAGTTCATGGTCCATCATATTGGTAAATTATAAATTTCTACCATGGTTATGAATGAATCAAAAATACATTATTTTTTCTCTGCTTATATCTGGACCAAAGAAACCCAATAATGATATTAATGTCTATTTGGATCCATTGATCGAAGATCTAAAATTTATGTGGGATACAAGTGTTAGAATGTATGATGCTCATAGAATTGAAGAATAAACATTGAGGTCCATGTTGTATGGGATGATAAATTAATTCCTCACTTATGGAAATTTATTAGACTATAGAATTAAAGGAATTTTGGGTTGTACCATTTGTGAAAAAAGAACACACTCAGTTCAGTTGAAGTATTCCTCAATGATTGTGTTTTTAGGACATCAAATTTTTTTACCTCGATGATATAAATATCGATCCTAGACGATATTATTCGATAAGAATATCGAACAAGGTACAACACCCTCTCCAATAATGGGTGATCAACTGTTCGATAAAGTAAAAGATATTGACACTGTTTTTTATAAACCATTTTAAAAAAACCTTGAGAAATCAAGTTGGAAGAAGAGATCGATTTTCTTTGGATTATCATATTGGAATTGTTTGTATGTCATAAATTTTCTTGATGTCATGCATATAGAAAAAATGTATTTAATAGTGTTCTTGGAATGATGCAAAATGTTTTTGGAAAAACAAAAGATAACATTAAGGCTAGGTTGGACATGATTGACATGGGGACAAAGGAAGAGTTGGCACCGGTAAGGGGTAAAGGGCTGACTTTTCTTTCTCCACTAGCTTACACTATTTCTAGACAGGAAAAATTGCAATTTTTTCTTTTCCTTAATAGTGTAAAAGTTCCATAGGGGTATTCATCAAATATCAAGAATTTCATGTTAATGAATAATTTGAATTTACAAGGACTAAAATCACACGAATATCATGTTTTAATGCAAGATTTGATGCTTGTTTTTTTCCATTGCATTCTTCCTCAAAATTTATGACATACATTAACCATACTCCTATTCTTTTTCAAATCCATATGCAGTAAATTTATAGACCCGATGAAGTTTCCAATCATGAATAAAGTGGTTGTAGTCATATTATGTGAATTATAGATATTCTTACCACCATCATTTTTTGATATAATGGTCCAAATGATGGTTCAATTGGTTAAAGAGGTTCAATTATGTGTTCCTTCCCATTACAAATGGATGTAACCCGTTGAATAGTATATGAAGATTTTGCAAGGGTATGTTAAGAATCAAAGTCATCTAGAAGGTTGTATTATAGAACGATATATTGTTGAAGAAGCTATTGAATTCTGTATCGATTACCTATCATATTTTGACAACATTGGTCTCCCAAAGTCTTGTCATAACGAACACCTTATGGGCGAAGGGATTTTCGAAAGATATGTTGTTACAATTACCTTAACAGAGTGGGAGAAATCATACCTTTACATTTTACATAATAGTGAAGATGTTGATCCATACATTGAATCCCACAAAGAAATTATTAGAGATTTTAATCCATCAAGGGATGAAGGATGGATATCAAATATACATAATTAATAGTTTATAAGATGGTTCCAAGATCAAATTTATAAGGAGTTATCTAAAAACCCAAATTTAATTGCCGAATGACTTCAATGTCTAGAAAAGGGACTGAATGAAAATGTAATATCTTATACTAGTTTTGTAATCAATGGTTATACATTCTATAAAAAATAACACTATGACTACAGTATGATGAAAAACAGTGGTTTTATGCTTGTGGAAGAAGTGATGCACATATCTGGTTCCAAGGATAGAAATCCAATTTATGAAAATATGTCATATTTTGGCATCATCTAACATATATATGAGTTTGATTATACAAAATTTCATGTTCTGATTTTCCGTTTCTAATGGGTTGACAATATGAGTGCAGTGAAAGTTGATGAAATGAGATTCATGAAGGTGAATTTCAGTGTGGAAGGGAGAAAATATGAGTCATTCATAAAGAAATTATAAGCAGTGCAAGTATTTTATGTCTCAGATCCAACAAAAAAGAATTAGTTGATTGTCTTACTGGCGACTAAAACAAATGTCGGGTCAGATAAAAATTCAATCGATGATGACCCTTTCATTGGGAGATCACAATCAGTTCATGTTGGTCTCAATGTAGAAAATGTCATTTACATTAGAGGGGACCATAAAGAGTGGATTTGGATTCTCAATAGAGGAACAAAATCCCTAAAACCTTTAAAATAAGAAATAGATTTCAATGATAAGGTAAAAGTGTTTTTTAATATACTATGTTTTTCCTCATAATATTATATGTTCTCTACTACATTAACATAATCTAAATTAACCGTTTGACTACTCATACAGATAATGTCTTATGCACATGATGTTGTTACCAATCCCTCAGAAGAATAAACTATAATGAAAGAAACCCTTTTGGAAGATGTAAAGGTAATGTTATGATATAATTTCTCTATTTTTCTGAAAATTTATTTAATGAAATGTTGATTTGATTTTGATTATTCCTTGTAAAGTTATTTTATTTTTGAATATTTTTGTCCATATTTCATGAATTTCTATACCAAAACTTCCACATAATTCTTCTACCTCAAAACCTTTTCACCCATGCAGTGTTGCATTTATCACTTTTCTTCAAGTTCCCTCTACGACCTTTGTAGGAAGAGCAATGATTCTGTCTCTATTCAATCATAGAGGTAATCTTGATGTTTTCATAGTAAATTCATTGTACATATAATTGATTTATTATTTTATATTTATGTTTAATTTATTTCTTTTTAGTATTAATCACATAGGAATTTTTTTCTTATACAAGTGGATTCTTTTGTTTGAGTTGGGGTGGTTTTTCCATCTTCCATGCCTTTCTACACCAAAACTTACGTAGAATTATTCTCCCTTAAAACCTTTTCACCCCTGTAGTGTTAGAATTTATCACTTTCCTTCAAGTTACCTCCACTGCCTTTGAAGTAAGAGTAACGATACTACCTTTTCTCAATCACAAAGGTAATCTTGATGTTTTCACAATAAAATAATTTCCATAGAATTAGTGTATTATTTCATATTTATTTTTAATTTATTTATTTTTATTATTACTCACATAATAATTTTTTTCTTATACAGGTGGATTCTTTTGTCTGTATTGGGATGGTCTATCCATCTTTGACGCCTTTCTGCACCAAAACTCCCACAAAAATCTTCTCCATCAAAACCTTTCACCCTTATAGTGTTTAAGTTTATCAATTTCCTTATATTCCCTCCAATACTCAATCACAGAGGTAATATTGATGTTTTCACAATAAAATCCCTATCCATATAATTAATGTATTATTTTATATTTATGTTTAATTTATTTATTTTTAGTATTACTCATATAAAAATTGTTTCCTTATACAGGTGGATTATTTTGTTCAAGTTGGGGTGGTTTGTTCGAATCTGCTCATGCTTGTGATAGATTGGACTTCGAGCCTACAACTAAGATAATGAAAATAAAGAAATGCGTCAAGAACTCATATAACCATTATGAAAATGTGAATTACTACTACTTATTTAATTAATTTTTTCATCATTTTATCTAATATTTTTTATTTAATTTCCATATCATTTTTATCTAATACTTATTTATTTTTTTCACAGATCTTTTTAAAAGTCATATTTTGCTTTCAACTATATGAAACAAGCCACAAAAGAGATAAAATGTTCCTTTATTTCAATGTTACCATGATTTCCATTGTCTTTATTTGTCGAACAACCAAAATTTCATATTGAATCGATGTTATTATCCAAAAAACCTTTCTCATTGGAATTAATAAGAGTATAGGAATATCATGTAACCATTTTGGAGAATTATCAATATATAATGACCACATGATCTTCCTTTAATCTTCTAGATTTCAATAATTAGAATGGTTTTTCAGCTAATAACATCAAGTAAATATGAAGTGTTGGTATTTATACAAAGAAAGACAATGGAAATCATGGTAACATTGGTAGTTAGGATTTTTTTGAGACTTTTGGGATTTTTAGGAATCAACCGCACCTCAATCCGACACATGGTGTGACCGGTATGACTCAAAGTACTTATTTCTATTTAAAATTGACATTAATTTTAGTAAAAAAGAAAAATGACATACTCAAAACCATGAAAACATATTCATATTGTTTTGATACTTCAAGACAATGATCTATAAGTCATTTGTGACCTCTAAGATTTAGCCTCACCTCAATCTGATACATGATGTACTTGGTGTGACTCAAAGTGTCCATTATTAATTTAAAATCTACATTTTAGTTCATAAAGTGTCACTCATTGAAAACTGATAAAATATACTCGAGTTTTCTTGATAATTTATAACATCGATTCATAAATTATTTTTTATGTATAGGAATCAGTCATATATCAAACTGATACACGATGTGATCAGTATGAGTCAAAGTGTGTGTTTCCATTTTAAGATGACATTTTACTAAAAAAGACAAGTGACATACTCAAAAATAATAAAACACATTAATAATATTTTTATAATTCAATAAAATGATCCATAATTAATTTGGTACTTGTAGGAATCATCCAAACCTCATTTTGATCACAGTGTGACCGGTATGACTCCAAGTGCATCTTTTTATTTAAGATTGACATCATTTTTAGTAAAAAGGAAAAATGACCAACTAAAAATTGAGAAAACACATTTATATTTTTTTATACTTTAGTAAAATTATCCATAAGTCATTTTTGATGTGTAGGAATCAACTGCACCTCAATCTGATACATGATGTGGCCAGTATGACTCAAAGTGTCTGTTATCAGTTTAAAATCAACATTTTAGTGAAAAAAGTATCACTCAATAAAAAATTAGAAAAAAAATTCAGATTTTCTTAATATTTTAGGAATTTTATTCATAAATCATTTTTGATGTGCAGGAATTGGTCTCACATCAAACTGATACATGATGTGATCGGTATGAGTCAAAGTGGGTGTTTCTAATTTAAAATGACATTTTAGTAAAAAAGAAAATTCAAATATTCAAAACTAAGAAAACAAATTTATGGTTTTTTTATAATTTATTAAAATTATTCATAATTAATTTGTGACCTTTAGGAATCAGACACACCTCAATCCGATGCACAACATGACCGGTATGACTCAAAGTGCGTCTTTTTATTTAAAATTGACATCAATTTTAGTAAAAACAAAAACTGAACTACTAAAAACTGAAAAAACACATTTTAATTGTTTTTATACTTTAGTAAAATGATCTATAATTCATTTGTGATGTGTAGGAATTAGTTGAATCTCAGTTTGATACACAATGTGCCCGGTCTGACTCAAAGTGTCCGTTATCAGTTTAAAATCGATATTTTAGTTCAAAAAATGTCACTCACTAAAAACCAAGAAAATGAACTTATATTTTATTGATAAATTAGGAAACCAATTTATAAGTCATTTATGACATATTGGAATCAGTCTCACATAAAACTAATACACGATGTGATCGGTATGAGTCAAAGTGTGTGCTTCCAGTATAAAATGACATTTTAGTAAAAAAGACAAGTGATGTACTCAAAACCAATAAAACACATTAATATTGTTTTTATACTTAATTAAAATCATCTTTATGTCATTTGGGACATGTATGAATCAACCAAACCTTAATCCGACACACGGTGTGACCAGTATGACTTCAAGTGTGTATTTTTAATTAAAATTGACATTAATTTTAGTAAAAAAAGACAACTAACCTACTCACAACTGAGTAAAAACATACTTATTATTTTTATACATTAGTGAAATGATCCATAAGTCATTTTTTTGGTAAGAATAAGTTTCACCTCAATTCGATACACGATGTGACCATTATGACTCAAAGTATCCATTATCAGTTTAAATTCCACATTTTAGTTCAAAAAGTGTCACTCACTAAAAACCAAGAAAAATCATTCATATTTTCTTGATAATTTATGAAATAAATTAATATATCATTTTTGAATTTTAGAAATTTGTCTCACATCAAACTGATACATGATGTGATTAGTATTAGTCAAAGTGCGTGTTTCCAGTTTAAAATGACATTTTAGTAAAAAAGACAAGTGACGTACTAAAAACCAATCAAACACATTTTGGATTATTTTGATACTTTAGGAAAATGATTCATAAGTCACTTTAGATGTGTAGAAATCAGAAAAATCTCAATCCTACACACAATGTGACTGATATGAATCCAAGTGTGTCTTTTTATTTAAAATTGACATCAATTTTAGTAAAAAGGACAAATGACCAACTCAAAACTAAGAAAATGCATTCATATTGTTTTGATACTTTATTAAAAATATCTATAAGTAATTTGTGACATGTTAGAATTATCTGTACATTGATATGATACATTATGTGCCTGGTATGACTCAAAGTGTCTGTTATCAGTTTAAAATAGACATTTTAGTTCAAAAAATATCACCCACTAAAAACTGAGAAAATGTGCTCAGATTTTCTTGATACTTTAGGAAAATGATTCATAAGTTATTTGTGATGTGTAAGAATTGGTATCACATAAAAATGATACATTATGTGATTATTATGAGTCAAAGTGCGTGTTTCCATTTTAAAATGACATTTTAGTAAAAAAGATAAGTGACGTACTCAAAACTGAGAAAACACATTCATATTGTTTTTATAATTTATAAAAATAATCCATAGGTCATTTGAAATGTGTAGGAATCTTCTAAAACTAAATCCGACACACGGTGTGACTGGTATGACACCTAGTGCATCTTTTTATTTAAAATTGACATCAATTTTAGTAAAAAGGACAATCTAATATGAATAAAAAATGGGAATTTATCTTATAGTTATTTAATTAATTTTCATAGAGATAATAAGTGGTATGACGTGTAAGAATCAACCACAACTCAATTTGATACACAATGTTCCTGGTATGACTCAATATTTAGTTTAAAATTAACACTTTATTTTAATTTATTTCTTTATATTATTACTAACATAATAATTGTTTTCTTATATAGGTGTGTTATTTTTCTCAAGAAGGGGTGGTTTGTTTGGAAATATCACGATTCAGGGCTATTATCAAAAGATAAAGGAACATTGATGTTTTTGATTACAGGTAATAATTTATACTTATGTAATTGTAAAAACCAATGTTTGAAATGTCTATAATATAGTGTTTTTTTCTTGTATATGTGTTGTAAATATCATTTCATTTAAATTATGTATTGATATTTTATTTTTTTGATATCTAGTGGTGTTTATGGTGATGTAGTGTATTGTTATTGCACATTTCAATGGGGATGTAGTGTATTGTTACAACATACTACAGTATGCCCCTTTATCAGTGCTTTTAAAAGCACCGATAAATGGGTCCTTTATTAGAGTTTTTTACAAAACCTGATAAGGTAACCTTTATCAGCACTCCTATAAGTACTGATAAAGGTCCCCTTTATTGGTGCTAAATAAATGCACTGATAAATGTTGTCCTTTATCAACGCTTTTTTAGTGATGATAAAAGACTAGAGAATTAATCTCACTCATGTAGTTAGTGCTTCTCTAGCACTAATAAAGGCCATTTTTAGTATTGTTAAACACCTATTTTGTAGTAGTGTAGCCATAGAAGAACCTGAACCATTTTCAGAGCCTAAAACCAAAGAGGGACTAGTGAAACCCCCCTACAGCCCCCGAATCATTTGAAATCGTAGAACTTCTACAGGAACCATAACTGACCCTACTAAAGAAAAAATCACTGACCACCCAAAAACATATCCCTTCACCAGAACCCCAATCAAGGCAATTCCAAATCTAGAACATTTGACACCACCAGAGGTGAAGTGATAAACCCCAAAAATCCCTCTGAAGTAGGATCAAACACTGAATCCCCTTTTTAATCCACCTAGCTTGAGAAACCCTAATCCACTAGAGGAACCCTCGATGCAGCCCTGGAAAAGCTATTCACCCAATTTAGATCCTCAAAAAACTCATTACCAGCATCTAGAAAGGTAGGAAGCTTGCACGCGACTTCATAATCCTCCGCCCAGGAAAGTTTATGTGACACCTTCCACTCCATAGAAGAATTGAAGGATCCAAAAAGCAAATAATTATAAGAAGACCATTCCATTGTAATAATGGAAGAGAAAGAGCAGGCCTGAAGGCTTCTCACCACCTCCACCTATGAGTGAAGCCATAAACAGATCGAGGAAAGGAAAGCACAACTAGAGAAAAATACATTTTATTTTTTAATATTTTTATGGTTTTTAGGGTTTTTATGGTTTTTAAGGGGTTTTAGTGTTTTTAGGGGTTTTCTAGGGGTTTCAGTGTTTTTAGGGTCTTTTTGGAATTTTTTGAGTTTTTTATGGGTTTTAAGGTTTTTTAGAGTTTTTTAACATCATAGGGGTTTTAAAGGTTTTTAGAGTTTTTAGAGGTCTTTTAGGGTTTTAATGGTTTTTTAGAGTTTTTTAAAAAAAATTAGGGGTATTTATGGTTTTTAGGGGTTTTTGGGATTTTTAGGGGGTTTTACAGTTTTAGTAATTTTTTGGGTTTTTTAGGATTTTTATGGTTTTTAGTGTTCTTTAGGGTTTTTATGAATTTTTGAAGGTTTTTAGGGGTTTTCTGGGGTTTTAGGGTTTTTTAAGGTTTTAGGGGTTTTTTGGTTTTTTAGGGTTTTTTTTGAGTTTTTTAGGATTTTTATGTTTTTAGTGTTTTTTAATGTTTTTAGGGGTTGAAAGGGTTTTACGGGTTTTTAGTGGTTTTTAGGGTTTTTATGGGGTTTTATGGTTTTTATGGTTTTTAGGGTTTTTTTTGGTTTCCAAGGGTTTTTCAGGGTCTTTAGGGGTTTTTCTATTTTCAGGGATTTTGAGAGAATTTTTTGGGATTTTTATGTTTTTAGAGTTTTAAGGATTTTGAGGGGTTTTAGGGGTTTTCAAGGTTTTCAGGGTCTTTTTGAGTTTTTAGGTTTTTTTGAGTTTTATGGGTTTTAAGTTTTTTTAGAGTATTTTAACATTTTTAGGGGTTTAAAGAATTTTTATAGTTTTATTGGTTTTATGGTTTTTATGGGTTTTTAGGTTCTTTTAAGGTTTTTATAGGTTTTATGGTTTTCAGGGGGTATTCAGTGTTTTTAGGTTTTGTTACGTTTTCAAGGGTTTTTATGGATTTTTTAGGATTTTTATGGTTTTAGGATTTTTAGGGAATTTGAGGTTTTTTAGGTTTTTAAGGGTTTTTTTTGAGTTTTTAGGGGTTTTCATGGTTTTTAGCATCTTTTTGGGTTTTTAGGATTTTTATAGAGTTTTTAGGGGTTTTAAGTTTTTTAGAGTTTTTTAACAATTTTAGGGGATTTGAGGGGTTTTAGAGTTTGTAGTTGTTTTTTAGAAATTTTTATGGATTTTTATGGGGGTTTATGGGTTTTAAATGTTTTTATGGTTTTTAGGTGTTTTAGGTTTTTTTACATTCTCTGATATTTTTTAGGGTTTTTAGGGACTTTGATGGTTTTTAGGGATTTCAAGGTTTTTATGGTTTTAGGGGTTTTTTGGGGTTTTAGGGAATTTTTAGGGTTTTAGTGGTTTTTTAGTTTTTAAGGTTTTTTAAGAGTTTTTTAACATTTTAGGGGTTTAAGTGTTTTTAGAGTTTTTAGTGGGTTTTAGGGTTTTTAATGTTTTTAGGGGTTTTTATGGTTTTTAGGTATTTTTCATGGTTTTTACTGTTTTTTACATTTTCTAATATTTTTAGGGATTTTTAGGATTTTTATGGTCTTCAGGGTTTTTAGGGATTTTGATGGTTTTTAGGGTTTTTCAGGATTTTTAGGGTTTTGGGGGGTTTATGGTTTTTTCTGTGTTTTTGGGGTTTTTTGAGTTTCTTAGGGTTTTAAAGGTTTTTTAGAGTTTTTAGAGATTTTTAGGGTTTTATGGGGTTTTAAGGTTTATTAAGGTTTTTAGGTGTTTTTATGGTTTTGATGGGTTTTTCCAGGATTTTAGGGTTTTTTATGTTTTCAGAGATTTTTATGGTTTTTTGGGTTTTTAGGGTTGTTAGGGATTTTGAGCGGTTTTCGAAGTTTTCAGGGTTTCTTAGGGATTTAAGGGTTTTTAGTGGTTTTAGGGTCTTTTTGAGTTTTAAAAGTTTTTTTAGGGTTTTAAGGGTTTTTATAGTTTTTTTTAACATTTTTAGGGGTTTAAAGGGTTTTTAGAGTTTGTAGTGTATTTTTAGGGATTTTATGGGGTTTTAGTGTTTTTAAGGTTTTTAGGGGGTTTTATAGTTTTTATGGGTTTTTGAGGGTTTTTAGGGTTTTTTACGTTGTCAGGTATTTTTAGGGATTTTTTAGGATTATTATGGTTTTTAGGAGGTTTTAGGGTTTTTAGGGATTTTGAGGCTTTTAGGGGTTTTCAAGGGTTTTTATGGGTTTTAGGGGTTTTGAGGGTTTTTAGTGTCATTTTGGGCTTTGAGAGTTTTTTTGATGTTTTTTAGGGTTTTTAGGTTTTTTAGAGTTTTTTAACATTTTTAGTGTTTTAAGGGTTTTAAAAGTTTATATTGGTTTTTAGGGGTTTTTAAGGTTTTTAAGGTTTTTATGGTTTTTAGGGGTTTTTAGGGTTTTTAGGGTTTTTTACATTTTCTCCAATCTTTAAGTTTTTAGGTTTTTTATGGTTTTTAGGTTTTTTAGGGTTTTTAGGGATTTTGAGGGTTTTTAGGGGCTTTGAGGGGGTTTTTAGGGATTTTAGTGTTTTTTTTTGGGTTTTCGGGTCTTTTTGGATTTTCAGTTTTTTTTGAGTTTTTTGGGTTTTTAAAGGGGTTTTAGTGTTTTTAACGTTTTTAGGGGTTTTAAGGGGTTTTGATTTTTTAGGTTTTTTATAGGTTTTCAGGGTATTTAAATGTTTTTAGGGGTTTTTATGGTTTTATGGGTTTTTCCACGTTTTTGGGATTTTTTACGTCTTTAATCATTTTAGGGCCTTTTTAGGATTTTTTTGGTTTTAGGGGTTTTTTAGAGTTTTTAGGGATTTTGAGGGTTTTTAGGTTTCTTAGGGTTTTTAGGGTTTTCGGGTTTTTTTGAGTTTTTTTAGGATTTTTAATGTTTTTTTAGAGTTTTTTAATGTTTTATGGGTTTCAACGGGTTTTAGAGTTTTTAGTGGTTTTTAGGGTTTTTAAGGGTCTTTAGGGTTTTTAAAGATTTTTAAGGGTTTTTATGGTTTTCATGGGTTTTATGGTTTCTTACATTTTCAAGGAATTTTAGGGTTTTTTATGATTTTTATGGTTTTTAAGGTTTTTAGGGTTTCTAGGGATTTTGAGGGGTTTTAGTGTTTTCCGGGTTATTTTGGGGTTTTAGGATTTTTTCAATATTTTTATGGTATTTTGGGTATTTATGGTTTTTTTGAGTTTTTTGGGGTTTTCAGAGTTTTTTAGAGTTTTTTTAACGGTTTATGGGGTTTGAGGGTTTTTTGAGTTTTTAGTTGTTTTTTAGGGTTTTTTTGGTTTTTTGGTTTTTAAGGTTTTTAGGGGTGTTTATGGTTTTCAAGGGTTTTCAGGGATTTTCAAGAGTTTTTTAGGGATTTTAGGGTATTTTACGTTTTCAGGGATTTTTATGGCCTTTTTTATGATTTTTATGGTTTTTTGGGTTTTTTTATGGTTTTAAGGATTTTGAGGGGTTTTAGGGTTTTTAAGATTTTTAGGGGTTTTTTGGGTTTGTAGGGTTTTTTTTGGTTTTAGGGTTTTTTTTGAGTTTTTAGGGGTTTTAATGTTTTTTAGATTTTTTTAACGTTTTTAGGGGTTTAAAGGGTTTTTAGAATTTTTAGTGTTTTTTAGGATTTTATGGGTTTTTTTATGGTTTTTAGGGGTTTATGTTTTTTTTTCAAGGAAAATAAAATGTAGTATATATCTAAAGAAGAAGGAATTGATGTACAACACAATCACCCAAGGATGAACCAGTGGCCCGAAGCCCAATAGTAATAGAAACGTGAAAACGGAACCAAAGCCAAGAAACTTCAGGCGAACAAACATCACACGGACTGAGAAACCTTGTGAGGCTCATCCAATCCTTACATGAAAAAAGGACCTAAGAACCCACATAGAGCCCCTCAAAACCATGGCCTGGAAAAAGACCCAAGAAACCTCATAAATCCCATCCAAACCATTTCCTAGAAAGCGTCCCAAAATCATCATGAAGCCCAAATGAAACAATGCCTAGAAAACAGTCCTAAACACCACAACCTGAGAAGTGGCCCGAGAACCTTGGAAAGCCCAACCAAACCAAATCCTAAAAAAGAGCCCAAGAATCCTCAAAAATCCCAACTCCCAACAACCGCATCACCAACACCAAGAAGCAAAAGAACCCCAACACCATCTCTTAGTGCACAGCTCCCAATTCCTAGCACCCAGCGACCAACTCCCATCATCAGCTCCAACAAAAAAAGTAGTGCGACCCAAAACCACCTAGTCTCAGCCTCAACCAAACACTAAACCTGTCAGAAGACTAGAATCTCCCAACACCTAGCACCCAGACAGATCCAACAACAAACATCCCCCATCTCTAGCTCCCAAAACTAGCTCCAAACAGTCCACATCAACATGACCCATCATCTTCCAACACCTCGCATCAACCCCAGCAACCAGCACTAGTAGCACCCCGCTCCATTCTGGCAGCACTCCCTACCAAGCAGCAACCCACTCCATACCAACAACACCTACACCAGTGAACATCCCCTATAGAAACCAGCGCTCTAGCAGTAACCCGCTCATAATAGATTCAACACCTCCAAGACAAACAACTCCACCACTAACCTACTCCACTTCTTCAACACTACCCTCCAAAGTAGATTCCCATACATAGTTGACCAACCAAAGCCACAACACCAGCTCCCCACTCCAAATCTCAAGTACCCAACACCATACCAAGGCCCACAACACCATCACTCACTATCCAACTCCCACCAACCGACACCCTCTCCCCGCATCATCAACACCCAGCATCCAAAGCACGAATTCCCACAACAAACAGACCAGCACCGACCATAATCTCCCTAGAAGCAAACCTATACACTAGCCTTTAGTTCCCAATAGAACAAACCACTTAGGAAACAACAAGCCAACCCTACTCCAACAAATAACTTGAAATAGCCCACTTTACTCCAGTAACACTCTCACCAAGAGTTAGACCACAACACTTCAACAAAACCAGCCAACAAAACTCCAACCACCAGCATCAGACCTAACCAGCACTTTCCACCAACCCCAGAGTGCCAACCACAAATAGCACCATGAAATGTTGAGATTTATTGATTTAAAATTTAAAGAGAAAATTATTAATGGAGGTATTTTCTCAACAATAATGGAGGATTTTCTCCCAACATTAATGAAGAGTTATTCTTAATATTAAATGATGAAATAATGAATGTTGACCACATTAATTGGATATATGGACTGAGTGTCTATATAAGATTATGCGGTATCATGTTTTGGAATGTGGGCTGACAAATATGTAGCCGCCAAGAGAGAAACAAGGAAGGGGTTTCCGCGTTTGTGGTAACCGGTGCGAAACGAAGATGATGAAGAGGAATGAAGCAGAGGCGATGATGATGGCGATGATAGCATGTCAACGATGGCGAATGGAAGCATGTGCGTGAAGAGGATGGCGTACAACGATGGATAGAGAATTGTTGACGACGGCGTGTCGGCGACAACGATGATTGAAGATGACGATGATGACAGTGCCATGTATCGAAAGTCCTCTTGGTTGCGGAGATCAAGAGGCGTGTCCCAGTTGTGATGATCAGAGGTACAAACAAAAATGGTATGTTCATGGTGTCAGTGTTTCATTGTAAAAATCCTTCGGGTGTGATGTTAAAAATCCTTCGAGTGATGTGATAAAATTCCTTCGGGTGATAAAAGGCCTTCGGGTGAATTCTTCTCTTCTCTTGTGTGTTTTCTGCAACGACTATTTCCGCTGCAGCACCGGGATCTGCGCCCCAATAGTGATATCAGAGGTATTGGTTAAAGTGCTTGGTTGCAGAACACGGTGGCAAGCATCTGGTGGAGAAGCTTATCAAGGACTCAGATGTCATCAGAAAATGACGGCGGTATCAATGGTGTTGCTGGAATATCGAAAGTATTCTTGGCCGCAGGTGTCATGCGGCGTGTTCTGTTCATTGGTTGACATTCAGAGCTTGGTGGAGTTGGCGATCAAATTGACCCAGATGGTGGAGATGAATTTGTAGTATTTGAATTTTAAATCAAGGTGGAGATTTTTGGGGTTTATTGATTTAAAAATTAAAGAGAAAATTATTAATGGAGGGATTTTCTCAACATTAATGGAGTATTTTATCCCAACATTAATGAAGAGTTACTCCCAATATTAATTGATGGAATAATGAATGTTGACCACATTAATTGGAGATATGGAATGATTATATATATAAGAGGATGCAGTAGCATGTTTTGGAATGTGGGATGGAAAAGATGTAGCCGCCAAGAGAGAAACGAGGAAGGGATTTCCGCGTTTGTAGTAATCGGTGCAAAGTGAAGATGATGAAGACGAATGAAGCAGAGGCGATGACGATGGAAACGATGGTGTGTCAACGACGGTGAATGGAAGCGTGTGCGTGAAGAGTATGGTGTGTGATGATGGAGAGAGAATTGTTGACGATGGCGTGTCGGCGTCAACGATGATCGAAGACGACGATGATGACAGTGCCATGTATCGAAAGTCCTCTTGGTTGTGGAGATCAAGCGGCATGTCCCGGTTGTGATGATCGGCGGTACAAACAAAAATGGTATTTTTATGGTGTCGGTGTTGTGTTGTAAAAATACTTTGGGTGTGATGTTAAAAATCCTTCGGGATATGTGATAAAATGCCTTCAGGTGATAAAAGGACTTCGGTTGAATTCTGCTCTTCTCTTGTGTGTTTTTTGCAATGACTATTTCCGCTGTGGCGCCAGCCTCTGCACCTCAATATGAAACACCTCCAAAACTCCCAAAAGTTGAAAAATATCCAGGAGCTGATGAACTAGGAGTGTCGGCAACTGACAAACCAACTGTTAGAAAACCAACCAGAAGTAGCGCCAGTTGATGAGCCATCAACCAACCAAACCGATTAAGTTCAAAGCAAAGAAACACCCCCAGTCTCCATCCATTCCATAACCTAACATAAGCAGCAGGAATGCAAGACCAGCCTATGCTAGCAAGAGACACCAATGACGCCGACTAAGAACTAGGATCACCAAGGAAGAAATAGAAATACATCGACAACTAAGACACACTGAGAAGGAATTGTTAAAGATACCATCAGAAAAGAAGCTGATGGGAAACCATAATCCCACCACTAGACAAAAGCCCCCAGACCAGTAACCCGCAGACATGGTTTTTGGAAGACAAGGTCAAAACTAAGACCATAAACCGACAAAGAAGGTCGAAAAACACACAGTGAACCAATGAACATCCCACCAACCCTCAATCCAATTACAAAACAGATCCATCATCCAAAAAACCATAGAAAATACTAAGAGAAGCTAAATGATGATTCTACAGGAACTTTGAAAGCCAACAACCTCATAACCCACAACTGAAGAACCACGAGTGCCAGAGAAAATAGATCCAACCTCTTTCCCCTTAGTCAGAAAATGATTACACATCAGGAGGCATTGAGCCAATCACAACAAAATCAAAGGAACCATGTGCATATGTCCCTGACACGAAATACGACGCCCCACATGCACTAGAAATCCTTGAAAACTGAGACGATCAAACCATGTAAAATGACAGAAAACCAGCAGTGAACCATGTGAGGACCAGAAACCACCTTCCGCCACAAACAACCCGGAACTAGACTGAAGAACCTGATGTAGACTACTGATGAACACCAACCATTAATCCAACAAAACAAGGGGAACTGATGAAGCCTCCAACGACAACATAGGTGAACTGAGAATGAACCTGTTGTGGTGGCTGGACAGTAACATTACAATTCTAGAACAACCACAAATAGAACCAGATCACTGGAGTTGTGTGCAAATGATCAAACAAGCTAGAAGTAATAAAGCAGTGCAAAAAAGAATAAAATAACACAAGGATTTATGTGCTTCGTACCCCTTTGGGACCTACTGCACGACAAGAACACCAACCTACGCACACTTTATTATTAATTCTCAAAAGAAAATGAACCAGATTAAAAGAATCAACAAACACCACTTCACAGGAAGAAGGCAATACAAATGGGTCTAAGAAACAGAAGCATAACTGTTCAAGACTGAGAGCTAGGGTAAGGAAGGAACTCACAACACCGAACAAAGGTCTGGCCATCCTGATCACTTGAAACCCCTATGGATTCTAACTTCAGTGCTTTCTGTATGGAATCGTGGAAGGAGGATCTCTCCAGATCCGTAGTTGTGGTATTTAGGTTCGAAGGAGCAGCCACACGTATTTGACGTAGAAGGATGCTGAGGAACTCCATGAGGAACCGTGCACCAGCGGTGTGCAGGGAGATCAGTAGGCCACCAAACCTATCCTCCGCTGAGGATGAAACCACCAGAATACAAGAGCAACGATCAAGAACTAGAGGGACTGAAAAAACTAGCGAATCCACATTGAAGACATACCGAAGCAGGGGTAATGAAACCCCCTACAAACAGAGTGCTGCATAAAAACTTTCCCAACCCTGGGCTGCCACGATAAGAACTGGTGAAACCGAAAGCTGAACAAACCCGAACAACAAGGCGACAGATGGATGGTCCAAGATTTTCAGTCGGTGCAAAAGATCGACGACCACAACTTAGCCTAGAAAAAACACGGTGATTTACAGCATGTAAAAATGAGAAAAATAATTAAATGATACAACGTGAATAGAAAGAAGAAAAAACGGGATAAAAAATATGAAATTTTAATATGAAAATAAATAAAATTTTCAATACCAAATTTCACAAATCTCCACCATTTTCAATTAAAATTGGTGATGTTCTTGCACCTAAGGTTATGGAAAAGGAACAAAGTTCCTTCTATCTAAACAAAACTTGAACTTAGATAAATCCACAACTTTAGTCAAACTATCAGCTGGGTTTTTATCAGTGTGTATCTTATTGACACACACGGTCCCTTGTTCTATAAAATCTTTAATGAAATGTAATATAATATCTATGTGATTTGATTTTCCATGGAAAAATAAATTCTTAGATAAATGGAGTGCAGATTGACTATTAGAAAAAACATTAATGACTGAATTATAAAGTTTGAGTTTAGAAGACAAGACTTTAAGCCATTAGGCTTCCTTTACCGCCTTAGTAAGTGCAATGCACTCGAAATCTGTAGTCGAAAGGGAAACTACGGACTGCATGTTTCACTTCCAAGAGATGGGGCCACTGCAGGCAGTGAACACGTATCCAGTCAATGATTTTCTGGTATCAATGTTACCTACATAATCAGCATCTACAAAGCCTACCAAAATATCAGAAGCATCAATATTTTTACCATATCACAAAGATAAATTAGATGTACAAGAGAGATATCTAAGAAGCCACTTAAGGGCATGCCAATGAGGCTTCCCAGGTGTGACCATAAATCTACTCAAGGTGCAGATTGCAAAGGCAATGTCTGACCTGATGCAAATCATAGAGTATATTATACTACCAACAATGTTAGCATATGGAATTTTGGACATAAATTGCACGTCATCATCAGCACTGGGTGCTTGTGTTAAAGACAACTTAAAGTTTTGAGAAAAAGGTACATTGATAGGTTTGAGAGATTCAAACATGCATCTCTTTAAGATCTTTAAAATGTAAGCGTGCTGAGATAAGTATAGCATTTTTTTTGGCCTATCTCTAATGATTTCAACACCTAAAATCTGCTTAGCTGCTCCTAAGTCTTTCATCTCAAAATTTCCTTTTAATTGGTATTTAATAGAAGTGATAAAACTCATGTTCTTACATATGATAAGCATGTCATCTACATAGAGCAAAAGGTAAATCATACAACCTTGGATTGATTTGAAATAAACACATGTATCATATTGGCTCTGGGTAAATTGATTATTTATCATAAAGGAATAAATTTTTTTATACCATTTCCTAGACGCTTGCTTTAAACCATACAAGGACTTATTTAGAAGGCAAACTTGGTTTAGTTTGAATTCCTTTGAATAACCATTAGGAGGCTTGATATAGAGTTTTTCATTCAGATCCCCATGCAAGAAGGTAGTTTAAACATCTAGCTATTTGATGTGCAGATCGAGATAGGCAGCAAAAGCTAGCAGGAGCCTAATGGAAGAGTGTTTGACAACAAGAGAAAATATTTCAGCATAGTCGATTCCCTCTCTTTGAAGGAATCCTTTAGCGACTAGTCTTTCCTTAAACTTAACTTTATTTCCATCAGTGTTGTCTTCCTTCCTCTTATAAATTCACTTGGACCCAATAACCTTAGAATTTGGTGGCTTGGGAACAATGATCCATGTGTGATTTTTATTTAGAGATTGCATCTCTTCACTAATGGAAATGATCCAATGATTTGAATCTTTATCCTTTAAAGCTTGCCTATGCGATTGAGGATCATCATAGATGAGATCACGGGCCACATGAAAGGCATATAAAGCCATATCATACTGGCTAAACTGAGCAGGAGGTCTTGAGACTCTCCTTTGTCTATCTCAGGTTAATTGATAATCCGGATGAATAGTGGAAGGTCCAGAATCAGAGTCTGAACCAGAACTCGTCTCAGAATCAGCCGCCTCAGTGGGACAAGGAGGAGGTGGAATAGACTGAACATCAGTCTCAATATGAGCTAGTGGCTCATGTTCATCAGACTTATGAAGGTCTGGTTCACTACTGCTAGGTGTGGCAATCCTGGTCTTAGGGAAATATGATTCATGAAAGACCACATCTCTACTTGTGATGCACCTTTGGTATCCCGGATTATCTACCTAGAGTTTATATCCCTTAACTCCCTCAGGATAACCAACAAAGATGCACTTGAGGGCTCTAGGTTCAAGCTTATCAGTTTTGATATGAGCATAGGCTATAGACCCGAAAACCCTTAAGTAGGGATACGAAGGAGGCTTGCCAGTCCAGAGTTCTTCTGGAGTTTTGAATTGATTTCCAGAGGAGGGACACCTGTTAATTAGGTACACGACAGTGATGGTGGCCTCAACCCAAAAATATTTGGGGAGGCCTGAGTATGCAAGCATACTAAGAACTCTTTTAAGGATAGTCCGATTTATCCTCTCTCCAAGGCCATTCTATTAGGGATTTTCCCTAACAATTCTATTCCTTTTAATTCCTTTAGACTCACAATATTGAATGAACTCAGTGGACAGGTATTCAAGCCCATTTTCCATCCTCATCTTCTTAACTTTCTTTCCAGTTTTATTCTCAACTAAAGCTTTCCAGGTTTTGAATGTTTATAAAACATCGGATTTATTCTTAAGGATATACACCTAAACCTTCCTGAAGTAATCGTCAATAAAGGTGGCGAAATAGAAACCTCCACCATGAGAGGCAGTCCTGGATGGCCCCCACAAATCCTAATGGATATATTCAAGTGGGGTGGTAACCTTGAAGGAGGATATGTTAAAGGTCACCTTTTTAGCCTTACTCATCACATAATCTTCACAAAATGGAAGATTCTAAGGTGTGATATCACTCAACAGCCCCTAATTGTTGAGTTATTCCAGCCCTTTGGAGCTAACATGCCCCAACCATCTATGCCAGAGCATAATGTTTTCAGTGTTTGTATTATAAACACCGCCCAAATTTCTCGAATGGGTCTTGCTATTTAGGACATACAACCCATTCACAAGATACCCTCTTAAGATGGTTCTTGATCCCTTAGAGACTTTGACAGAACCTAATTCTAATCTAAAGGTGTATCCTTTTTGATCCAAGACTCCTAAGGATATCAAGTTTCATTGAAGGTTGGGGACCCACCTTAAATCAAGTAGGGTGATGATTGAACGGTCAACCAATTCTATCAGGATAGATCATCTGCCCTCAACCTTTCATTTCTTATTATTTCCTAACAAGACACCCCCCTAAACTTTCTCAACCAGATCTTTGAAAGAATCTCTATGCAGACACATGTGGAAGGAATAACCTGAGTAAAGTACCCACTCATGATCGAGTGTATGGATAGAAACATTTAATACTTCGGCAGTTCCATAGCCATAGTCAACTAAGAGAGACTGGTCAGTGGGTTGCGTGCATTATTGCTCATGATTAAGCTTTCTACATTTAGGCTTAATGTGCCTAGGCTTACCACAATGGAAGAAAGTAACTTTTCTATCTTTATTATCATTACTCTTTGATTTTATCTCTTCCCTAGGTTCTTTGATGCTACCACTTTTATCTCTATTAGATTGTTTCTTCTTACTTTTACCTTGAGGTGTTCCCCTTGTGAACAAACTCTCAGCCTCGCCTTTAACTTTAGGCTTCTAATGAAGTTCTATGGATAGCAGGGCAGACTTGACTTCTTCTAAAGTCAAGGAGTCTCAACCATACATCATGGTCTCGACCAATTTACTAAAACTATGGTCAAGGGAAATCAGGAGAATAATCGCTTGATCCTCATTGTCTACAGAAACATCAATGTTGGCCAAGTCCAACATGACTTTATTAAATTCATCTAGATGAGATTTTATAGAATTACCGGGTTTCATCCTAAAGGTAAACATACGATGATTCTTATAAAGTCTACCTACTAGGGAGGTAGTCATGTATAAATTTTCAAGTTTTATCCAAATTCCTGCAACGGTAGACTCAAAAGACACTTCCCTAAGAACCTTATCTCCTAAGGACAGTAAGACCGAACTATGGGTTTTAACTAGAGTGTCATGGGGGATAGGTTGGTCTTTGGTTATTGCTTGACAATCTTCATTAACAGTTTTAATGGGTTTAGTAGGCCCAGACATGGCATCAATAAGACCTTATTGTACTAACAATTCCCTCGTTTTTATTCACCATAAATTGAAGTCATTGTCTCCATCGAAATTTTTGATTTCATATCGCATTGTAGACATGTTTATCCAAATGAGTATATGTCGAATGATTGGGGACAATGATAAGTGTACGCCCCCAAAAATTGTCCTATATCACTAGGTAAACATGTACCGTGAGATATGAATTTGAAATAATTTGATGAATACAATGATTTCACCCGAAAAGAAAGGAAAAAAAATAACTGCAATGTACAAGAAGAATTTAAACAGGTATTAATTGCGGAAAAATAGAAACCTCAAATTAATAAACTGGGTAAAAACAAAATACAATAACCAGATTAAAAAAAGGATATACACAGTGAAAAAGGGCTGCCAATAAAATATTGGCAGTGCAACTATAAAGTGGTATAAAAAGACTGTATATAAAGAAGTATATTAAGCCAAATCTGGTGGAAGCAAGAAACAAATTAACAAAATGATAAAACGGATAGAAAAAAACAATTTACACAATATTATTTAATCTGTAAACAAGGACAAGAAGACAGGATGTGTAAATTTGAAGAACCTAAAAGAAAATAACACTCAAATCTAAAACAGAAGGCACAACAGCCAGATATGGCTCTGATACCACATGTTGTGGTGGTTGGACAGTAATACTAAAATTCCAGAACAACCAAAAATAGAACTGGATCACTGGAGTTGTGCGCAAATGATCAAACAAGCTATAAGTAATAAAGAAGTTCAGAAAAAATAAAATAACACAAGGATTTATGTGCTTCGAACCCCTTTGGGACCTACTGCATGACAAGAACACCACCCTACGCATGCTTTATTATTAATGCTCAAAAGAAAATGAACCAGATTATAAGACTCAACAAAAACCACTTCACAAGAAGCAGACAATACAAATGGGTCTAAGAAATAGAAGCATAACTGTTCAAGACCGAGAGCTAGGGTAAGGAAGTAAATCACAACGCCAGACAAAGGTTCGACCATCCTGATCACTTGAAACCCCTGTGGATGCTAACGTCAGTGCTTTCTATATGGACTCGCAGAAGGAGGATCTCTCCAGATCCATAGTTATGGTCTTCAGGTTTGAAGGAGCAGCCACATGTCTTCGGTGTAGAAGGATGCTGAGGAACTCCACCAGGAACAGCGCACTAGCGGTGTGCAAGGAGATCAGTAGTCCACCGAACTTATCCTCCGTTGAGGATAAAACCACCAGAATCTGAGAGCAATGAGAATGAACTGGAGGGACTGAAAAAACTGGAGAATCCAAATTCTAGATAGCCTAAATAAGGAGTGATGAAACCCCCTGTGAACGTAGTGCTACGTAACAACTTTCCCAATCTTGGGCTACCATGACAAGAACCGGTGAAACCGAAATCCGAACAAACCTGAACAGTAAGGAAACCGATGGACAGTCCAGGATTTTCAGTCAGTGAAAATGATCGATGGCCACAACTTAGCCTTAGCAAAACATGGGGATTTCCATCATGTACAAATGAGAAAAATAATTAAATGATATAGTGTGAATATAAAGAAAAAAAAATGGCATAAAAAATATGAAATTTTAATATGAAAATAAATGAAATTTTTAATACCAAATTTCACAGAACCAACCATCACCAAATAAGGAGAATCCATGAGCACCTCGGACCATACTGTATAAGAACCTAAAAATTAGCAGAACCATCAATAAAAATCAAGACAATCGAGAGAAACAATCACCAACATGAAACCGACAAAATCTTGAAAGCTGCATCTCTCCCACTTGTTATCATCTCTAGTTCCCATTTTCATTGGATGCTCTGGTAATGTGCCAAGATGATGATGTGTGTTCATTTTTCCATGTGGAAAGATCCTATTGTTTTGATTTTCTGGAGGGAATTTTCGTCTAATGGAAAATGAGGTGCACACGAAATGAAGCATTGTGCGGGGACCGAAATTTTCACGCAACCATGCTCTGAAGGATTGCAGGCAAGGTGCATTGATATTTTCATGGTAGTCATGCTTTGAAAGATTTTAGGAAAGTATTTTTTGACGATTTAGAATTTTCAGTGGGTTTCATCGTAGTGGGTATCGTTGCATCATAGTTTGGAATTTTCACGAGGTTGGGTTTCACCGATCAAGGTTTGCATGACTGCGTGCAGTTTAAGGGATTGAGGTTTTTTCAGTGGGTTTGTAATTGGGTTTTAGAGCATCTTGTGTGATTCTTCAGAGTTGCGGTAGGGTTTGCAGTGTCAGATTTTGGTTCTTTTTATAATGGATATTGAAGGTATTGCAGATTATATTTAAATTTTGTTTACTATTAGTTTTGTGGAAATTCTGTCCAAGATCATTTTATAAAGTTTGCAGTGGTTGTTTAGTTTCGCTACATTACGGAAGTTCCACTAGTTTTTTGCAGTGGAACTTCCAACCCTGGAAGTAAGTTTCACTTCAACTGCTCGAGATTCCATTAGAATTTCCACTAGAAGTCCCACTGGAACTCCCACTGGAACTCCCACTGGAAGTCCCAATGGAACTACCACTATAAGTCCCATTGGCACTCCCATTGGAGCTCCCAGTGGAAGTCCCACTGGAAGTCCCACTAGAACTCCCACTGGAACTCCCACTGGAACTCCCACTAGGTAGTGGAAAATTAATACAATATAAAATTGTTTATATAATTTCAAATTATAAATTAAATCATTTTTATAATAATAATGTGAAAAAATTGAAATTCATATGTTTTTTAAATTATATTTAACAATAATATTCGTTTTATAAATATTCTTTTTTTAAGTGTAGAACTTCCACTGGAACATCCACTAGGACTTCCACCGGGACTTCCATCGGGACTTCCACTGGAACTTCCACTAGAACTTCCATTGGATCTATAGTTTTATTATATATATGTATATATGTAATTTTTTTTGTAATTATATATTATTTAGTTAAATTTATATTCATATAGTTTATACATTTTTAAATGGATTAAATACTATTATAAAATTAAAGTACTTTGCTTAAACTTAAGTTTTTTTGTTGTAGGTTGTTGCAATGGTGTTGATGTTAATGTTGATATTGTAGAAGCTTCTATTAAACCAATTGTAGGGATGATATTCAAGTCACTTGATGAAGCGTAATCTTTTTTATGTCATGTTTGGGGGAGTAAATGAGTTTAGTGTATGCTGAAAATACTCTAATAAAAGGATAAAAGATAAATCTATTGTCACATCGATCCTTTTTTCATATAGAAAATAATGTCATAGGAAGGTTGAAAAATGTGATAGCATGGTGAAATTTCATTAGACTGAGACACGTACAAGTTTCATGGCTAGAATGGGGGTTATTTTATTTTCTTATAGTAAATATCCACCTACTATCCTTGTTGAAGAGCATAATCATCCCTTGAACATCCCTGAATCAATTCATATGATGAGGTCCCAAATAAAAATAACAGAAGCACATGCAGTTGAGTTAGATGTGAGTGATTCAGTAGGTATTAAACCAAATGATTCCTTCTCCTTGGAGACAACTATTTTAGGGGGTCGAGAAGTTATTGGGTACACACATGTTGATCAATTGAACCCCACAAAGACACCTAACGTCTGGAACTCTTTATTAGTGCTAAAAGTGGTGTAAAAAAACAACATTTATAGGTTGCAATATTTCATAGTCCTCTATCAGTTGTAATAATGAAAAGATAGGTGAAGGTATAGGTGAATGCTCTAATCAGAAAAATACATCATTTATGCTAGAAATCATGGAGTTTAGAAAGCTACTTGCATCCTTTCCCAATAATAATCTCAGATCTCTCAAAATATAAAAAAATAATATGTTTCAGCCATAAATCCAAAAGAAAATTAAAAATCTGAACATATCTGGACAAAGAAAATTTTGGAGAAAATATCCATGATAATATTTGATATAGAAAGAAGGATCACACAAAAATATTTTCTAAAAAAATTTCATAAACACAATCCTATACAACTATAAAAATTCTACCAAGGAAAAAGTTTTTAGTGTAAATAACAGTGTAGTGGTGTTGTTTGTGAAAAAGTATACAATTTCTAGTATAGTATGTCTCTTCTTGGTCTAAGGAGAGAGTATACATCAAGGGTAAGAAAACAAAATCAAGTTAAGAATAGTTTTTGGCCTCAAAATCCTGAAAATAACTTTGAGATGAATTTTTTTGAATGTATGCAAGAAGATTTTGGGAGATATGGTGAATATCAACATATTTCAGATAACTCTATTTTATTTATACCAAAAAAATTTAATCATCATTTTAAAAATATAAAAATTAATAATCAAGATTAGTAGGATAAAATTATAGAAGTTTATTTCAAAGGATTCAAAACTGAGCATTCAATATGAAAATAGCTTATGGAATAAAATATTTTTCCATCACAAATAAAGGAAAATGAGGAATTTGATCAAGGAAGAGGATATGAGAAACATTTCCATCATGAAATAGGACACTGATATAGTTTTAATAACTTGAAAAAAGGAAAAATTGTGGAAAAAAATCACAAAGGAGTTGATATAGAAATAAAGAAACAATTAGAGTTGTTACACACTGATTTCTATTTAAAATGGAAAATAAGTCACCAAATGTAAACCATTGAAATTACCAACACCAAATATAAGCCATTGAAATTACCAAAACCAAATATAAACCATTTCAATTACCAACAAAAATTATAAACTATTTCAATTACCAATTCAAATTATAAAACATTACAATTACCAACACCAATTATTAAAACAAAACCAAATAATGAAATATTGATTCCAATAAAAAAACCAACACTAAAGTGGCTTGTATAACTATTTAAAATCCTAAAAAAAATCAAATGTAGCTTACAGTAACATACATTAAATTGAGCTATATAAATGTTTAAAAACCTCTAAACCATTTCAATTTCAATTTGATGTCATATCCATTTAACCCGGCTGTTTAACTTATTATGTTGATTCTGAAGGCATTGTTTCTAGAAGGAAACTTCTGCTTCTATATGATGTTTCAATCCAGCTGTATGCAGGGTTTATAAGGAAATAATGTTCCATATATAGATGCAGGTCATCAATTTCATCTTGTGATAGCTTCTTGTTATACCCTGGATCCGTTGTTAACTTATCTATGAGATAGAAAACAATTATCCCACAGTCCAATGTTACATCCCCCTATTGAGGAGTGTCTTACACTATGAACGGAATCATGGGAGTAGTCTTCTCTAAGTATTCGGGGCACCATTGTTTGATTATTTCTTCAATAAATGTTTTTTGAAAGTTGTAGAAATTGTATTCTGTCAGTTGGTTTATATAAAAATGCATTTGATGTTGAAGAGGATATCATTTACCATTTGTAAAGCATCCGCCTGATAAAATTCAGTTATAGAAGCACCCTTTCGAGGCTGTATGGAGTTATAATGGCTGAAATATATTTTTTTCAATATCAAATACAACAATGTCCAATGCAGATTTATTGTGTTGATGGGGATGAACACTTTTCCATTCAACTGCATTGCTTCCTTTATTGGTTTCTCTAAAAAACACTATATCAAAATTTTGTTTTTCTTAGATATTATACCCTGTAAAAATGAATAAAGTTAGAAAAAATCTTAATTAATATATTTAAAACTTCAAGAACATAGATAATATTACACTCACCATAACAACACTTGTAATCATAGTTGATTTATCTAGGAAAATTCCAGTCATTTTCCCTATTTCACACTTATTTTTTATAATCAAAACATAAACATATATAACCTAATATCAATAAAAAAATAATGGAGGATGTTTGACTAATTGAATATTAGTTTATAGTAAGATTGGTTAAGTTAAATACTCACCCATGCTACTTGTCATGCCTTTGTTGAAAAGTGAGAAAATTTCATCTAATGCAACTGAATACAAGCTATTCTTAGATTTCTCAACATATTCACTATATTATAATAATGGTAAATTATAAGAAAAAAATATAAATTTCAGGGTAATTTAATATAAGTCCTTTAAATTAAGGGTGGACGTACCAAGATGGTTCCATCTATAGAATATTCTCCAGCTGCTCGTAGTTTTTTTGCAGACGTTTACCTTTACTGAACCATTTAGGTATAATTAG
This sequence comes from Viscum album, assembly GCA_963277665.1. Taxonomy (NCBI): domain Eukaryota; kingdom Viridiplantae; phylum Streptophyta; class Magnoliopsida; order Santalales; family Viscaceae; genus Viscum; species Viscum album. Next base: position 727,955,158 of record OY728167.1, on the reverse strand, counting down.
AATCCATTTAACAAATTTTTTTTTTATGTTTTATGTGAAACACTACCTACATAAATGGTTTTTTCTAGCTGATTTGGTTCTAACTGAGTTGGTTCTTCTACTATTTTTGTTTGACATGAAACTGTTCTTCTTCTTGTATTTCTAGTTTCATACTAATATGATGAATCTAGTTTCTTCTATTTTCTAGTTATTGACTTTACATTTCTAATAATTGATCTGGTTCAGTGACTTTCAGTTTTTGTTTGTTCTATTTGGCTACTTTGAGGTAGAGATGTGTTTTTTTCAGCACCTTATTGCACTTGATCTACAGCCTACTGAATCCCAGTTTCCTTGGTTTCTTGTTTCTAGTTTTCCTGTGTTAGGGAATGAGTTATTTCCATCTGTTCTACTTTGGGGAGAGATATGGTTTTTTCAGCAGGATCATCCTGCATCCCAGCTTCATTTGTACCTGCTGTTCAAGCTTCCTCATTTATAGAAGGACTCATTTCATCGCAAGAAATGATACCTTCTCTTATGCTTCCCTATTTTTTGGCATTCTCACTTACCAACAACTTTAGTCTTTTAATTTTTTCTGCCTGTTTTATAACCATTGCTTTCATTTTATGTAGTTTTTTTCAAGGCTGAATTTTCTTTTTCAAGAACTGCTATTTTTTCATTCTCTGGTTCCACCTTTTTCTGCTGGCCAACAACAACTTACTTAATCATTATTGTCTCCTCCTCAATTTCTTCTTCTTTTTATATCTGTAATATTTTTGTTTTTGACATACTAATGGTTTATAAAACCATTAAATTTATAATCTAATTGGTACAATTACCTCACTAGCTACAACTTTATGAATCTTTATTTTTTTTACAGTAGCATCAAAATTCGACAGGCTTCACTTTATAAATGGTGGATTGGACCCTTGTTTATTTCCTTTAACTATTCCACTTTTCTCAGAGTACCAATACTGCAATAAAAACAAGCCTATAAAGAGTACATTATACATTGAAGTGAAAATAAATATTAATCGTTACCAATAATGCAATAATCACTCCCATAATCTTTGCATGGTGGTTGTAAAATTCTTTAATTGATCTCATCAACTATTGGTGGATTGTACGAGACCGCCTTAGTGTTCTCATGTCTCTCTCAGTATCCACATAATTGATAAAATCCAAACTCAATTAAGAACCTATAGTAGGGAAATAAATAGCCGCACATGTGTATAAACATAATAGTGTTGCTGTGTTATGATGATCGTCTTCTTCATCTCCCTTTACTATTTCCAAAAGAGATGATTTTATTTCCTTTTGTGTAAAAAAATTCACACTTTTTTGAAATCTCCTTACATACAATGATGCCTTGGTTGGTTTGAATGAGTACGATTCCTCTATTTATGTTCAAACTTCTGTTATTACAAAGATCCTTTATACATCAGCTTCAGAGAAATGTCTTTACACTCCACCAAATTGGAAATCACTTGTTTATGGAACATAGTTATCCAATACATACAAAATAGAACTATTAGATTTTTTACAATCCGATGCTGATATAGTGTTGGATATGAACTCTTGAAACAAATTAAAAAAAGGAGTATTGCACAAAGAGTTTGTATGTCCTTCTTTTAGTTACTATTTAATTTCTTGTAAAACTCTATGTAAAGAGGTCAAATTGGACCTAAAATGCACACCTGAAAATTAAAAGTAAGACCTTTCCTTGGAATAAAAAAAATTACAATAGAAATAATATAATAATTCCGCACTGAATCCTGTAAAAATTTCACTACAATTTGGGGTCATCCACAAAATTACATTATAGAAGGTAGATAAGTCTAACTTCCAGGGGAGTGCTAGTGGAAGTTACAGTGTAAGTTCCATTGGGAGTTCCAGTGGAAGTTACAGTGACAGTTCTAGTGTGAGTGCCACTGGAAGTTTCAGTGGGAGTGCCACTAGAACTTCTAGTGGGATTGTGATTGGAAGTTCTAGTGGGAGTACCACTGGAAGTTCCACTGGAAGTGCCACTGGAACTCCCACTGGGAAATAGCTAGTGGAAGTTATAGTGGAACCTACAGTGGGATAAAATGGCATAAAATTCACTTATGAATCATGTAATATTTCACTAAAAATATTTTTTTTGTGGATTAAACAAATTACAATATAGGTTTGGAAGGTTGAATATGAGTGGAAGTTCCCTTGTAACTTCTAATGGAACTTCCAGTGGAAGTTTTATTGGAACTGTCAGTGGAAGTTCCATTGGAAGTTCAGTGGAAGTTCCGCTGGAAGTTCAGTGGAAGTTCCACTATAAGTTCAATGGAAGTTACACTGGAAGTTACACTTGAAGTTCCACTAGAAGTTACACTATAAGTTCCATTAGAAGTTCCACTGGAATTTCCATTGGGATGACACTAAATTTTTTACTTAAGGTAGCTTTACACTACAAATTGGTAGAATATATTCAAGTGGAACTTCTAGTGGAACCTTCAGTGGAAGTTCTAGTGGTATAAAATGACACAAAATCCACTTATGAATCATGTAATATTTTACTAAAAATATTTTTTTGGGGATTCCACAAATTAAAATATAGGTTTGTAAGGTTGAATATGAGTGGAAGTTTAACTGAAACTGTCAGTTGAAGTTCCACTAGAAGTTCAGTGGAAGTTCCACTAGAGGTTCCAATGGAAGTTCTAGTGGAACCTCTAGTGGAACCTAACCTACATTGGAAAGTGGAGGTTTTAATGGAGGTTCTAGAGGAACATCCAGTGGAACCTGTAGTGGAATTTATAGTGGAACCTATAGTGTAACCTCATAGGACCTTCTAGTGAAACCTTCAGTGAAAGTTTGTGTAGAACCTATAGTGGGGAACAATAGAACAATCATATCAAACCTACAAACATTAAAAAATGGGGAAATTATAGTGGAAGCTTCAATAGAACTCCCAATGGTACTATAATGATTACAGTTGAAAAATACTATCTTTTTCCTAATTTCACACCATTTGCAGTGACTTCAAAATGGTGAAATTAGAGTTTCTTGAATTTGAAAATGATATACATACAAAATTTACATAAAACTACTCATAAGACAAAAGTTTGAAATAAGGAATCATAACATCAAAAATGGAATACAAATTTTTGCGTACATATTTCAGAAAATATAACTAAGATAAACCACATTCGTCAGCCATTGCTGCCTATTTTGTACAAAAAAGACTATTGAAGACTGAGAAGAAACACCACCAGAGTCAGGTAGTTATTGGAGAAGAAAAATTGTGTCTTTTTGTTGGACGAGACTTTGGGACAACACGATACTGCCTTCGGTGGAGTTTTCACCTCCACCATAGTCGTTGGATTCCCTGAAGTTGTTTTTGGAGTAGCTAACTTCGTTATTGTAACTGTAGTGCCAAATTTGAGGGTTTCACCACAATCACCACAATCGAAGGGAGAAGAAGTTGATCCATCTCACAAAACGTGAGGGAAAAATCGTCTGATAATTCAAATGGAAGGAATTCTATGAAGAAACGATCAGATGGATGGAAATAGAATAGAACACATGTTATCATCCCAAGATTGTACTAGATATTCTAGTTAAAGGGTTAACCGGAGATGATGCCAGTCCTATATCCCCATGCTCCCCAATCACATGAAATTATGACCAATCTTTCCACCATCAACAATAATGAGAATAGACATCACATCGGTTCAATATTTGATAAAAAGATGAGGTTGTCGATGACCCATACGAGCAATCCCTTATCCAGCTAGCGATGGCGACCATGAAAACCTAGAGCAATGCCAACTGACCAACCTTTTTCCAATAATAAGCACGGGTGCTAGTGTAATATCTGACATCGATAGAGGAAAACTAAGCACACCCATCACAAAAAAAAAAGTCACGGATCAACCACCCCATTGACCAGAAACCCAAGACCAACAATATTTTTCCTTGAAGATGCATCATTTGAAATAAGGTAGAAATGATCCAAGAACGATAATACTTCAGAACCTTATGCTCTACAAACTATCCATGAGCCCCCAAGGACAAAACCACACTGAAAAGAAAATGATGAAGAGCTCCACCAATCAAGAAATTCCCAAAAAAGGAAACCAACTAAATCACCAAGAAATCATGGTTCCAAATCATAGTAGCGAACCACCATGAGCATGGGCTCATGAGAGCTTCGAGAGCTCAATTAGAAGCTAGGGGTTTACGGTTTTTAGGGTTTTTTTAGGATTTTTAGGGTTTTTTCACATATTTAGGGATTTTTAGGAGTTTTTTAGGATTTTTATGATTTTTAGGGTTTTTAATGTTTTTATAGTTTTTAGTTGTTTTGAGGGGTTTTATGAGTTTTTTTGGTTTTAAGGATTTTTTGTGTTTTTTTGGTTTTCAAGGGTTTTTCAATGTTTCTAGTGTTTTTTATGTTTTCTGGGATTTTTAGGTCTTTTTTAGGATTTTTATGTTTTTTAAGGTTTTTATATATTTTGTGGTATTTTAGGGTTTTTAGGGGTCTTTAGGGTTTTTTGGGGTTTTCATGGTATTTTTTGGTTTTTAGGGTTTGTTTGAGTTTTTTAGGGTTTTTAAGGTTTTTTAGAGTTTTTTAACATTTTGAGGGGTTTGAAGGGGTTTCAGAGTTTTAGTAGGTTGTTAGGGTTTTTACCGGTCTTTAAAATTTTTAGGGGGTTTGTGGTTTTTGAGAGGTTTTTCATGGTTTTTAGGTTTTTTTACATTTTCATGTATTTTTAGGGATATTTTAATATTTTTTTTAGGTTTTAGGGTTTTTTGGGTTTTTGATGGTTTTAGGGGTTTTGAGGGTTTTTTGGTGTTTTTATGGTTTTAGGGGTTTTGAGGGTTTTGAGGGTTTTTAGAGTTTTTAGGGTTTTTAGGGACTTTTTAGGTTTTTTGAGTTTTTTGTAGTTTTTAGGGGTTTTAAGGTGTTTTAGAGTTTTTAGTATTTTTATGGGTTTTAAGGGGTTTTAGAGTTTTTAGTGGGTTTAGGGTTTTTTGGGTTTTTAGGGAAACATCAAAAAAATCCATGGGGAAGTAGGAAGAGCCCCAACCAACCAAATAGTAACAGGAGGGAGAGAACCACCGCCTGGATAGCATAACACCACTCCCGCGAAGGCAATAACAGAGCCAAAAAAAAACCAACACCAAGTCCATGCTTCAAGCTAGGAATCCATCATCACTACTAGTAAGAGACATACCCACACATACTAATAAGAAGCGGAGTGAATCTCCCTTGACCAAAAACAACCAAAAACACCACCACCAAACCATGAAAACACCCAAGAACCAGCATGAAAGACCTCCAAAAAGAAAGAACCTGCATCAAAACAACCCACACACTCACACACACATTCACACACTCTCCACCACCCACTACCTCCCAAGAACACACACACACATGCACTCACACACCCAACCGAAAACAAAATCCCCAAGTAACAACCCACATTAGGACTGAAGATAATAGAAGCACCACTCGAATACATTGCACCCAACGATTGATTACAGTGGGTTAAGTTTTTGTGCAATCGATCCACGCCTGGTACAATATCCTTGAATGGTCTCCAACAGGTTTATTTTCAAAGCCATAAACACCCAACGACCCTCTTATCCATGATTCACAAAACTGCTTTCCAAAGGCATGATTTCATTGGATTATTTGTCCAACGATACTTAAGAACTCACATTGGGAAAGAGGATGGGAACTCGGGCTCATAACACCCTTTTGGGAGGAACTATTTCCTATTATGGAACTCTCTTATAGATTTAATCCATGTTCATATGTTTTGGAATCCTTGATTAATTCCTAATCATGTTTCTGTAGACTATCACTAGGTCGTAAGATCGATCATAAATATACATGGATTCAGAATCATCTATATGTATCTGAGGTTCTCCATCAATGAAGGTGTCTATATGTATTTTAGGTTCTTCATAAATGTTACCATTTTGTGGATAGATCATGAATTCCTTAGTTATTTATTGATAAAAAGATGGTTTAATCCATATGATTAGGTGATCTGGATTTTATCATCATCTAGGGGGGATGGGAGTTATTTCGATGTTGGGATCGAACCCATAATATTGGTTTATTACATATCCTTGTGAAAGGAATCAGAACCCACATAGTTCGGTGCCACTTAAATGGACAAATCACCTTTTAAGGTTGTGTGATGAGGACCAAACCTTGCAGTTTAACATCTTGTGGAAAAGACGTCTAGGCAGAAGGTGCCTAGTCAAGATTTGATGTGGGACTTACACCAAAGTGGCCCAAAGGAACCAAAAGAGATGTGGCCTTCTGGGTGGACATGACCCTATCAAGAATGTTCCCAGAGAACATTAGGGTGAATTTGAGAGCTGGTGTATGGACATCTAGTAGGATTCCTGTGTATCCCGGTTAGTTGGGAATCAATGCCCATGTGGTTCAGTAGCCTATGAAGTTTAACATCATGTGGTGATGATGAGAGTGAAATGAAGTGAGAATGATGGAATGAATGAGTAGGTGAAGTATCAGTATTGAATCTCAAGGATATTTCCTATGTATCCCAGTTAGTTAGAAATCAAAGTCCACATAGATCTGGAAGAGTTGGGACTTACACTTCAGAGGAGGCCCATTCAAGCTGCTGGTTAGTACTTATGCATGGGAACTACCCATTGAGGGGGAATTATTGGGTCTTACACCATAAAGGATGCCCTGGTGAATTGGGGGTTATGATTGGGGATAACTTTTGAGGAGGGTTCCCCTTAAGCTTGGGCCTTAGGTAGGCATCCTATGTATCCTGGTTAGAACATGAATCTGAGTTCTCATAGTTCAATGGGTTGGGTGAATTATACGAATTCCATGACCATAATTAACCTCTAAGACCATGTGAGTCATGATCAGTGTGATAAATAAAAGTATGTGAATAATTCAGAAAATCACACACTTTTCCTTCTTTGATGGTGGAAGAGGTCAGGATATTGAACTTCCCTCTCTTCACTTTACATTGGACATGGGTATAAGGTGAGGAAGGGATGAAGGTGAAGTACACTGATGTATAAAGGAGAAAGAGCACAACGTCCCATGAGATAAGGGGCTTACATCAAGAGGGATGCCATGAAATTGGTTATAGGAAAGGGGAGGAGCATCATTATTCATCAAAGGGAAAAGAAAGTGTGATCTCATCTGTTTATCGCTGACCCTTATCAAAGAAAAATGCTAGTGATTCCCTTTAATCCCTGGAATGGGGATACTTAGGTGAGTACCCCAAGGTTGAAACCTGGGTTACCATGGGAATGTAAATTTAGGGACATTTCGGCAGACTGCCTTATTGTGGGGATTTCCCACATGACTCCACTTACCATGGGTATGTAAACTCAAAAGGGAACGCTGATGCGCCCAATGGTCTCATTATATCGGCCTGGTAGATTTGGGAGAGGCTTTGTCCTAATTCTATTGGAATATCTCATGAAGGGACTATTTATTATGTGATGGAAGCGAAAGTAAATGATTGGATACAGAGGTTGTAACACCCAGTGATACCCCATTCTGAAAAGAATTTCCGTATGTGGGATGGGGTTTCATCTACATATCATGTTTCTATGCGGGTGAGGGATCTGTCTGCATACCATGGTGGTATGTAGACCAGGGTTCGATTTGTATAGCACTTTTCTATATGGGTCTAGGTTTTATTTGCGTAGCAATTTTCTATGGGATGTTGAGTTCTACCCACATAATGATTCGCTACGCGGTGCAGGGTTCCACCCGCATATCCTTTTTCTATACGGGATGTCTGACTACAAAAGGGTCATTGATTATGAGATTTTTGGGAAATATATATACAATGGATGTTGGGTTTTTGGTTTACTAATTAGTTTAGTTTTTCCTCCATAATTTTATGCGATGGGTTTTACCTACAGGGAATTATTGAAAGAGTCCGTCTTTTGCAGTGCTCTCTTCTTCTGTTCCTTCGTCTATCGATCAATAAATCAAAAATCTTAAAATTTTCTCATATCCTTTGGAATATATTTATGGAGAAGTGGGTAATTGGATACTGGCATAGCTAGTCATCTGTAATGAGGTTTTGATCCCTCTTTTGCAGAATTCCATGGAAGAAACCCAGCCTGCAGATGACTTGATCAGTAGGGTAATGGGGTCATCGTCTGTGAAGGTGAGAATCACCACCTTGGTCCCATGAATGACTATGTTTTGTTCACATGGATTCAATGGCCTTTCCTTACCTGCAAACCATTTTAGTTTGTGGGGAACATTTTCTATGGGAAAAATATCTATTCCTCTCTCCAGTAGTCGATTTGATGTTGTTTTTAGGAGCTAACACTTCCATCGTCTTCCAACGATATTCTTAGTATATGGAAACCTTAAGAAGCGGGCTTCCATGTGGAGCAGCGGTCCGCAAAGTGATTTGTTCTTCATGGTTTCATTTCCTACGAATATTTTCCTTCAATTTATCCTTTTTATTTTTTCCATTACTCTTCCTAATTTATAGAATCATATTCTTCTTTTGTGTGGAAATTTCAGGACCCAAAAAATGCCCCACAACAGAATGGGTTCCGATCGTAATGAAGAGGAGTCTATTTCAATGGAGAAGTGGTCCTGATTTGAATGAAATACCATATAATTCTCTAATATTTACCTAATCCAAGGGAATCAGTGAGAATATTTTTGAGTATTTCTAGATCTATATGAAATAACCTACAAAATTTACGTTTTTTTGTTATAACCCTAATTTTTTCCTAATTCCATAGTAATGCGTGCTTAGTGGGAATAACATGTCTTTTTCTTAGGATTCCCTTTGTGAATTTTCAACCTAACATGATTCTATGTATCTTTTGATTTTTGATTGCTCAATATTTTTCCTAAACTGAAAAAATCATAGGTATAGCGATATGGTAGTTGATTTTTGTCTAGGGTGCCCTTTATGGGTTTTTATCATGGATATTTTTACGTATCTCTTTTCATGGGAAGTTTAAAGTATTACAAACCAGACTATCATTACTGATGTTTTAGGTTGAATAGATTTGACCATGAATTTTGGGGTGAGGGTCCTAATTAAGACTCATGGACCTATGATGTACCAATATTTTTCAGACATGGATGAGGGATTTTTCTTGACCCCAAATTTGTGGTTTCTAGATATAGGGTATGATATGGGGCATGGAATCCATGGGGCATACTGAGGTAGGAAAATACTATCTTGAGGATGAATCATCCTTTGGTTGAAGGTCCTTTTTTTGTGGGCAACTTATGCAGAGACACCAAGGCATATTGTGTATGGTCAAACAAAGGTGTCCTCAGGACACTGACCTTCCATTTCTGATGACCAGATAATTTTACAGAAATTTGGATTCATTTTATTTTTATAAGAACATAGTGGGTGGAATGTGGAGGGAACGGTTTCTGAAAGTAATAGGGGAATCTTGTATCAGATTTGGATGAGAAACCACTCCCACATGAATTTGAATTGTATAAAGGAGGGATGAATCATAGTGTAGTTTAACCTCATACCACCACTACATTTGAGACTTATGATTTAAAGTTGTTTTACTCTGACCGTGGGGGGAAATTATTCCCACATTTTACAAAAGTATGACCTGAAATGTTCTATCATCTTCAGGCATGAATGGAGAGAAAATATGTAAATTTTAATCTGGGGGTTTCTGAAACTAGCGAGTGAGGTGGGATGTAAACGTCATAGGGGTAGGAAAATCCTCTCTTGAGGATGATTTTTTTAACATTCCTTTTTCTGTGAAACTTATGTAGAGACACTAGAGAATATTGTGCATATTCAAAAAAAGGTGTCATCAGGACACTGACCTTCTATTTTTGATGGCCATGGATGATTATAGGGATTCAGAAGGGGGTGCCTGAAAATGAAATGGGCATTACAAGAGAAAATTTCCTGGGAATAAGTAGAGAAGTTCTCCTCATATAGGTGTGAGGAGGTTCCCTATGGAGGTCTAACCCATGCGCAGAAAAGGAGGGGAATTTTTTATTTTTCATGGATGGACATGAGATATGATACTCGGGTGTCAATTCATGTCCTATGATAATAGGAATCAAGCAGGGTGCAATTATTTTAAGGTTTCTCCATATGTGGATATGGTTCACACATAGGAATGGGGAATTTTGTCTTGTATATGAGATCACCAATGAGGCGGGACTCATAATGGACTTTCTTGTGTGGATTTATTTCATGTATAGGAACATGGGGGAAATATTCTTTTCTCTGTTTTGAAATTTCCCGCGTAGGTCTGACCCGTACATCAAAAATGATATTCACAATCTTTATTATGACTAGTCCCAATGATGAATGTTGGATACCAATCATCACGTAGTTTTAACATCATACGATTAGGATGTTGATATAAAGTCCCTGATTACACTAGTGGAAATGAAGTTTTTCCCAACACTTTTTTGCCAACAGTTTGAAATAACTGTTGGTATACTTATTTTACAACAACCTTTCCCAATAGTTTGTTGAAACCGTTGGTATACTATTTTTATAATGAAGCTTTCCCAACTGTTTACTCAAACCGTTGGGAAATATTTAATTTTTCTAATGTATACCAATAGTTTTTTAAAACCATTGGTAAAGATTATATTTCCCAATGGTTTTTTAAAATCATTGGGAAAATTTTCCCCCAAATACACAGCAGATTCAATTCCCTCGTCCACATGATTCTAGCCCTAAACTGAAGCTCTTCTGAATCTCTCTCTTTACCTTAGGCTGAAAAACTCCTTCCACCCGATAGATCCATCTTCAATCAAGCAATTTTTTTGTCCTATAATTCAAATCTGTAAGTTCTACCTTATTTTTAATGTTTTACATCTATTTTTTTGTTTTGTGTTTTGATTTGGCCTAAACTAGAGGTTTGTGCGGTCTGTTGCATGGTATACCGAACACTTTGATTTGTTTTCTATTTTTGTTCTACACTTCAAGTGTCAGGATTCTGTGAATCACCTTTATTTGAAGTCTTCATAGCCACTCCTTTTGTGTAGAGTTCGTGAACCATATGAACTAATGGAGGTGTTGGTGAGATGTATCCCCACTCAGATATGGTAAAGGGTTTGTTTAGTCATATGGTATCAAGGTGGGTAATGGATATAAGGATGGTCCATGTGAAGGAATTGGGGATGATTGGGGTAGTGGTGTAGATGGTTTTATATTTTTTTAGTGGGGTGATATAGTAATTTCTATGGACTTTAGTTTAGCTGAAAATTGGATTTGGATTTTGTATTTATAGTTTTTGTTCAAGGAATAATGGGAAGGGTAGTGATATTGAGGATGAATTGGCTGTTGGTTGAATTGGGTATAGGTAATTTTCAAGGTATTATATGGGTATTGCCTCCCCTAAACAACCCCCACCCCCACCCTCCAGGACACCCCCACCCCCTGCACACCCCCACCCCTGGAAACCCCACCCCATTGGAAAGCCCCCCATCCCCTTGGACACCGCTCACCCCTGGAAACCCCACCCCACCCCCATGGACACCCCTCACCCCCATGGACAACCCCCACCCCCTGGACACCCCAACCCCCTGGACACCCCCACCCCCTTGGACAACCCCCCACCCCCACCCCCTAGAAACCCCCACCCCCTGGACACCCCCACCCCCTGGACCCCCACCCCCTGGACACCCCCACCCCCCCAGACACCCCCTACCCCCATGGACAGCCCCCACCCTTGTACATCCCCCACCCCCTGGACACCCCACCCCTTGGAAAACCCCCCTAGACATCACCCCACCCCTAGACACCCCTACCCCCTGGACAACCCCCACCCCCTGGACACCACCCCACCCCCTGGACACCCCCACCCCCTAGACACCCCCACCCCTTGGACAACCCCCACCCCTGGACTACCCCCCTAGACACCACCCCACCCCCTGGACACCCACACCCCCAGGACACCCCCAACCCCTTGGACAACCCCACCCCCTGGACAACCCCCACCCCTTGGACATCCCCACCCCCTTGGACAACCCCCCCAGACACCACCCTACCCGCTGGACACCCCCACCCCCTGGACACCCCCACCCCCATGGACAACCCCCCACACCCTGGACAACCCTCCTGGACACCACCCCAGCCCCTGGACACCCCCACCCCCCTGGACACCCCCACCCCCTTGGACAGCCCCCACCCCCTAGACAACCCCCACCCCATGGACACCCCCACCCCCTGGACACCCCCATCCCCCTGGTTAGCCCACCCCCACCCCCTTGGACCCACCCCACCCCCTTGGACACCCCCACCCCCTAGACACCCCACCCCCTTAGACAACCTCCACCCCCTGGACAACCCCCCCCCCCACCCCCCCACCCCTTGGACACCCCACCCCCTTATACAACCCCCACCCCCTAGACACCACCCCACCCACTGGACACCCCAGCCCCTGGACACCCCCACCCCCCTGGACAGCCCCCACCCTTGGATATCTCCCCACCCCCTGGACACCCCCAACCCCTAGACACCCCCACACAATAAATAATTCAACTTTGGGTATTGGGTTTTATGAAATCTCCTAACTTTTCAAAATATTTCCATTTTTAGCATCAATAAATTATTTAAAAAACTCTCTTCACACATTCTGCATCTTTGATGAAAATAATTCACTTTGTAATATATTGATGTTCTATCAGGTCCATGGTGTCTTCTTGTATGTGATAAATGAAAAAAATTAAAAAAAACATTTCACCTCAAATTTAGGCACACATAAATGAATTAGTATATCTTCACATTATTTTAATAATAAGGTATCAACCTAGGAATAGTTTACTAAATCAACTAGAAAAACCTTCCTTTATGGATATCTAAAATGGGGATAGATTATCCCATTTGGAAAATAAATTTCAATATCATCATTCTAAATCTCCATGTAAATGGAATCATGCTTCTTTTCCCCATCGAACCTTCATCTTATGAAATCAGACTCCTCTTAGTTCAATTTAATCTTTCTTGGATCATGATCCACATGTATGACCATGATGTTTCAATCCCTGAGGAAATTTTTACCATCATTTTCAGATTATATTTCCCATTTATTCAGAATAGATATTATGAATATCACTCAAATAATCTACTAATATATAAATTTTCTTCGATCTAAAATTTACTCAAATCCTGAATAATTCTCCTCCACAAGTGTACATGATCTTGTACACTCATGTATAGTTCTTCAAAGATATTCAAAACCTACCTTGAACATTTTTTTGGTCTCAAAACACTCTCCAGATCTCATGTGATCAAGTTATTACTTAGTTCATTGAATACTTGAGAATAATGGGATTCTTCTCCTTCAAAGGCTCATGGATTTGAAATCATTCCATCTCTTTGAAACAAGATGTATAGGACTCCCAAAATTCTCCCATAGATTATATATGTTCTCTCAATATGCACAAATATCATGGTATTATATTTATAATTGAAGTCAATATCATGGATTTATATTAATTTATAGTATTTTTTACCCCCTTGGACAGCCCCCAACCCCCTAGACAACCCCCAACCCCTGGAAACCCCCACCCCCTTGGAAACCCCCAACTCCCTAGACAGCCCCCCATGGACACCCCACCCCCTTGCACACCCACCTGGACACCACCCCACCCCCTGGACATCCCCCCACCCCCTGGACAACCCCCACGCCCTAGAAAACCCCCCATGGACATCCCCCACCCCCTGGACACCCCCACCCCCTTGGACAGCCCCCACCCCCTGGACACCCCCACCCCCTGGACACCCCACCCCTGGACACCCCCACCCCCTTGGACAACCCCCACACCCCTTGGACACCCCCAAACACCTCCACCCCCTTGGACAACCCCCACCCCTAGACAACCCCCCCCCCCCCCCCATGGACAGCCCCCACCCCTGGACACCCCCACCCCCTTGGACACCCCCACCCCCCTGAACAGCCCCCACCCCCTGGACACCCCCACCCCCTTAGACAACCCCCACCCCCTTGGACACCCCCACCACCATGGACAACCACCCCCCTAGACACCCCTTGGACACCCCCACCCCTTGGATAACCCCCACCACCCTGGACACCCCCACACCCTAGACACCCCCACCCCCTTGGATAGCCCCCCCACCCCTGGACACCCCCACCCCACCCCCTTGGACAGTCCCCACCCCACCCCCCAGACACCCCCACCCCCCTTGTACAGCCCCCACCCCCTAGACAGTCCCCACCCCCTGGACACCCCCACCCCCTTGGACATCCCCACCCCTGGACATCCCCACCCCTTTGGACACCCCCAACCCCTAGACACCCCCACCCCCATGGACAACCAACACCCCCCCCCCCATGAACACCCCTTGTACACCCCCAACCCTTGGAAAACCCCCACCCCCTTGACACCCCTCCCCCTTGGATAGCCCCCCCACCCCCTAGACACCCCCACCCCCTGGACACCCCCACCCTCTGGACACCCCCACCCCCACCCTCCTGTAGAATCGAAATAAGAATGTAGATGCTCAAAATACAAGAGGGGTTGAATTGTATACTTTAAAAAAATTCCTTTGGAACCTTTAAAGTTAAGATTAACAAGGTTAAACAAACAATCACAAGACCTCTTACAGAAAACTTTTCTATTTCCTTAAAAGAAAGATTCTACCTTAAAGCGTATAGAATTTGTAATATAATCAGAGTAACAGAATTACAAAGTATAAGAAATATATACTTTCTAATTTTAACAAAGTTACAAATACAGCGGAATTAAAACAACTTGAAATAGTAAACAAGTAACAATATGATTCTTTTAACCCAAAGAGAAGGATATCCAACAACCTTGGATAAAGGTCTCTTGATTTATACTTTCAAGAGAGTCTGTCTTACCCAAACCCAGGTAATCCCTCAATCCAAAGATCGATATCTGTCTTGCTATCCCCTCAAGCCCTCGATTTAGAAGGAAATCAGAACCTCTATCTTCCAAACCCGGAAGCCCACAATCAACATGATCAGAGTCTTCACAAAGAAAGTCTGAACAAGTTGTTCACGCCTGAACAAGTTGTTCATGACATCCACACGAAGCACTGAGAGTTGTAAGAGCATCTATCACTCTAGAAATCACTTCATAGCTTTTTTAGTGTCAAGTTGTATTTGAAGTACTTTGCTCGTTCAAATGGACTTGTATTTATAGGAAAAAATTCCCAACAGTAAACTCCTCTCCAATGGTCATATTTTCCTTAAATTTCAGTGGGACCTGGACACGTGGCAAACATACAATAGTTGTAATAGATTGTACAACATCGTTTCAAGTAATAGAAATGATGTTAAGTTAAAGATAAATGTTAAGTATAATAAGTCTTAGAATCTAATAATATTGGAATGATACATTGGGAAACTCTAACATTATCAATAAAACGGATTTATAAGGAAAAGTAAACCAGATTGAGAAAATGGTATCACATTTGTTCCGGAATTGGAATCATAAAAAATAGGTATCACATATACACCAGAATTGGAATCATAAAGACGACATCATATATACACCAGAATCGGTATCATAAAGACAACATCATATATACACCGAAATCGGTATCATAAATACAACATCATATATACACCAGAATCGGTATCATAAAGTCAACATCATATATACACGAGAATTGGTATCATAAAGGCAAAATGAAAAATCATAATGAAATATCTATAAGTATAATAGTATGGAAAATCGTAATGACGGATCTGTAAGTATAATAGAATGGAAAATCATAATGAAAGATCTGTAAGTATAACAGAATGGAAAATCATAATGACAGATCTGTAAATATAACAGAATGGAAAATCGTAATGACAGATCTGTAAGTATAACATAATGGAAAATTGTAAGGACATATATTTAAGTATAAAAGAATGGAAAATCGTAATGATATATCTGTAAGTATAAAATAATAGAAAATCGTAATGACAGATCTCATAATTACAATCTCGTAACTTAAGAAAAAAACATAACTTAAGAAAAAATTTAGAACTTAAGAAAAAGTGTTTGTGATTTTAAAAACATAAAACCATAAGGAATAGAGAAGTCACAGGATAACCTTATTGACTCAACAATCTCCCCCTTTTTGGAAAGCACAAATAAATTTACTAAGGAAGAATATATTGACTTAGATAAACAAGTATATAAAAAAACTTATCTCCCCCTTTGAAATAAAAATAGAATGAATATGACTAACTCCCCCTTAGGTTATGTTTCCCAAGGATCGTATTCTAGGTCTTTGAAGTTTGGTTTTCTTAAGGGAATATCTCCTCCTTAGATAAACATCTCTTTAAAAGAAAACTCCCCCTTACTTGTACATTATCCTTTCTTACCATACTTCCCCTTAATAGATTCTCCTTATTAGAGATCTTCATTAAATTCTTCCTTTAAATAAATTCCCCCCCTTTGTGATTTTCAAAAAGAGGGAACGGAATGGAGAAGTATAAGATGTACCTGTAGGGTTAATCAAGCATACATTTGAAAACAAAAGAAATAAATGCAAGAAACATCTTAAGAAATTTTTATAAATAAGGTTTATATTCTAGCAAAACATTAGAATGTAAGGAAAAATCATCTATCCTTCTTCTTATTAGACAACATCTTCTTTATCAAGGCTTTAATATTCTTTAATTCTTTATGATCTTCTTGAAACTTCTTTAACAGGATTTCCTGATCCTGATTCTTCTTTTCTAAGGACAAGATCCTTTCTTCTTGAGCAGCAACCTTTTTCTCTAATTCATCTCTGACTTCCTTCTCACTGCTAACAGATCGAGAAACGAAATTGAGTTGACTAGCCTTCTCAGAAATTGATTCCTTGACCTTGTTGAACTCTGATTCACAAGTATTAAAAGATCCGTTTGTTGAATCCATGAAGTCACTAAAATTTATAATCTCTTCATTGATGGTTTTGTTGTGGTTAAAAACTTTATTACAAGTTTCCTTCTGATATTTGTAATAAATCAAGAGATTACTGAAGTCTGCTTCTTTCTTGACCACCATATCCATAAGCATATTGGTTGATTCCGTCTTTTGATTAAGGGTTTCTTTCATCATTTGACTCTGGGCATCTATATTTGCAAGAACCGGAATAGTGATGACCAACTTTCTTAAAGATAGCTTGAAAAAATCATGTTCAACAGATGAAGTGGATTCAGATCCTGAAACATCCTTTCCTTTCTCGAATCCTCTGGGAGTTAAAGAAGTTGGTTTCTCTAATCTCTTGGAAGAATTTTGAGGTGTTTACTTATCAGGTGAGGAAACCAAAAAACTTTTTCCTTTGTCAGAATTCCAAAATGGTGTTTGTTCATCTGAAACTTGGATAACATTTAGATCTCCCTATTCATCTTCTTTCTGTGGAAAGTCTTCTTCTTCACCACCTTGATGATCAACCTCTTCTTTCTCTTCTTATTCTTCTTCAGTTTCTAATTGTTCTTCTTCTTCAACTTCAATTTCTTCCTCAACTTCAATTTCTTCCTCAACTTCTTCTTCAATTTTTTCTTAGATTTTTTCTTCTATTTGTTCTTATGAAATAGATTTAGAGACTAAAATCGAAGAATTTCCAACGTATTCTTCCACTTCTCTTAAAACATCATCATCATCTTCTTGAACAATATGATCTTCCACTTCTTGAATAGTTTCTGATAAAGATAGAACTTTATTAGATTTCTGGATTTCTGGAGTGGCAACTGGCTTCTTATGAATAACTTGAGGTTCAGATACTTCTTGAGATTTCTTCTCTACATATTTTAGTAGGGACTAACACACTTGAGCTTCTACAGATTTCTTCTTCAGGATATTCTCTTTCTTTTCTTTCTCAAGATTTTCAGCTTTCTTTATTTTCAGATACTTGGCCTCTACAGGGTTTAAGCCAAAGGAAAGATCTCTTTCCTTTCTAGTGGCTTCCATTTCTCTCCACTTTTCTACAATTGCATCAGAATGGGCTTTTGGTTTCTTTGCAGGAGGAGGTGCTAACACCAGGACATCAGAAACTGGTACTGGCACGCTTGGTTCTTCATGCTTCCTTTTCTTGGGTACCGACTTTGAAGATTCTGTAACATCACCCTTGTTCTAAACAACCATTTCTTCAAAGATTTTGGATTACTTTAAGAATTCTACCTTCATCATTCTTAGGGTGTCATCACTGAGCAACAAAATAATGAAATGCTTCAAGACTGATCAGCATGGGACACTGAGTTCTTGAAGACACATAACAATTATCCTGGAGATGGTTTCTAGATACATAAGGATCTAAGATCTGATAGTTCGGCCTTTTATTTCCTGAATAGTGAGAAAGATGTACTTCACCAAGTTGATCTTACTTAAGTTGAAAAGAAAATCTAAAAGAAAGAAATCACATATCTTTATAGAGTCATTATCTCCCTTTCTTGGAATAATAAATCCTTGTATCCAGAGAGAAAACATCTTGTGGTTCTTTGAGAGATTTGTAATCTTTGGATTCTTAACAAATTTAAGACCAAGAAAATCCAGAGCCTTAGCTTTTTCAAATGAACCTTCCTTCTCGGGAAGTTTTTGAGAGCATAGAAGAGCTTCCCCTTCATATGGAATGTTAATAACATTTGATGCCTTCTTATAGGGGAATATATATGTCTTATCATAACATTTTAACTTAAACAGATCCTTGCCATCTTTTTGGAAGAAAGTAACAAATTCATAGAATTGAATAAGTAGGCCAGGGAAAACTAGATCCTGACTTTTCTTCTTATCCACACAGACACTTTCCCATCCATCAGATCTTATCACCTTAGAAATAAGGGAGTCATATTTTTCAAATAACTTAGGGCAAACCAACCTTTCCCTAAAGATTGACCAGTCCTTTATTGCCTTGTTAACCGGCATCTGATCTGCTGAGGATTCAGGAGTCATTCGCAGTAAGAGAAGAAAAGGAATCAGAATGAGAACTTTGATGGCAACAGAGCTTCGACACTAGGATTAGTAAAGATGGTGCAATGATTGTAAATGAGGCACCCCTTATATAGACAAGGTTATGACCTTTAAACTTCCATAAGATAATCGAATGACTAAAAACAAGATGATCTGATCTGACAGTTGAGGATGGATGTTGAAAATATGAATTCTGATCTTTTATAGTAAGGTAAAACAAGATTTTAAAATATTGAAATACCAACAAACAAAACTTAAGATAATAAAATAAAGAGTAATAAAGTGTACCTTTTGGAATACTATAGGATATTTATCGGTATTATAAGGATTTTCTTGGAAGTTTTAGATTTTAAAATCTTCAATTCCGGTTTTCAAATCTGAAATTTTTAAATCCAAAATTTTTAAAACTGGAAAAAAATCTTACAGAAGGATAAAAAAATTTAAAGAAAGGAAAAAAATCTTAAAGGGAAAATAAGAATGAAAAAAACAAGCATATGTACTCCCCCTAAAATGAGGAGTAGTTTAATGTTAGGAGATGATTTTAACAAGAAGTAGATACGAATGACAACCTTACAGAAATCATTCCTAGCTTCTGTTTAATGTATTCAAATCTATTGGAAGGTAATGGTTTTGTAAATATATCAGCAAGTTGTTTTTGCGTTCCGATGAATTGAAGAATAATATATCCTTTTAGTATGTGATCCCTAAGAAAGTGATGTCTAATATCTATGTGCTTTGCACGAGAGTGATGTGCAGGGTTTTTACTTAGGGAAATAGAACTTGTGTTATCACACATAATTTGAGTTTTAGAAAAACTCATACCATAATCTGTGAGTGTGTGTTGCATCCATAACACTTGATCACAACAACTTCCAGCTGCTACATATTCAGCTTCAACAGTGGATAGTGCTACAGAATGTTGTTTCTTGCATGACCAAGAAACTAAGGAATATATTAAGAAATGAAAAGTTCCATATGTACTTTTTCTATCCATTTTACAACCACCAAAGTCAGCATCCGAAAAACTTTTAAGTTCAAAAGAATTTCCATAAGAATAAAATAGTCCCAAATCTAAAGTTCCTTTTAAATAATGAAGAATTATTTTTACAGCCTTTAAATGGGATTCTTTAGGATTTTCTTGAAATCTTGCACATAAGCATACCGAGAACATTAATTCAGGTCGACTAACTGTTAAGTAAAGTAAGCTTCCTATCATCCTTGTATAAGATGTTTAATGTACAGGTTTCCCTACTTCATCAATATCAAGAGTATTATAGGTTTCAATAGGAGTACTTAAACTCTTAGTGTTGTCATACCCGAACTTCTTTAGAAGATATTTGATATACTTATGTTGAGATATGTAAGTTCCCTCTGGTTTTTGAAAAATTTGAAAACCAATAAAAAATGTTAACTCACCCATCATACTCATATCAAACTCATATTTCATAAGTTTTGCAAAGGAATCAGTTAAGGATTGATGAGTTGATCCGAAGATGATGTCATCAACATAAATTTAAAAAATAAAAACATATTTAATATTTTTCTTAATAAAAAGGGTTGGATCAGAAGTTCCCTTAACATAGTTATTTTGAAGCAAAAAACCTGAAAGTATATCATACTAAGCTCTAGGGGATTGTTTAAGTCCATATAAAGCTTTGGTAAATTTATAAACATGATTAGGATATTTTGTATCTTCAAAGCCAGAGGGTTGATCTACATAGACTTCCTCCTGTACATAACCATTAAGAAAAGAACACTTTACATTCATTTGATAAAGTTTAAATTTAAAGAACGCTGCAAAGGATAGAAGAATACAAATAGATTCAAGTCTTGATACAGGAGCATAAGTTTCTTCATAGTCTATGCCTTCTTGTTGATTATAGTCTTTGGAAACTAGTGTTTCTTTATTTCTTACAATAATTCCATTTTCATCACATTTTTTTCTAAAAACCCATTTCACTCCAATAACAGAAGTTTCCTTAGGTTTTTCAACCAAGGCTCAAACTTGATTCCTTACGAATTCATTGAGTTCATATTGCATAGCCTTAATCCAATATTCATCACCCAAGTCTTCTTTAGGAGTCTTTGGTTCGAATTGGGAAAGAAATGAAACATGTTCAACTTCATTCATTAAAGAACTTCTGGTTCTTACTGGTTGATTAACATTTACAATGATATTGTCACTTGGATGATTCCTAAGTAACAACTGACATGAATTTTGAAAAACCTGTTCATCACCATAGGGTATAAAATCTTCATGAGTAAATGTTTCAGAAATATTTCTTTGAACATTATCCTTGTCTGAAAGATCTTCTATAAAAGGTTGGTGATCAATTTTAGGAAATATATCAGAAAAAGATTCAGGATGTTTGAAAACAAAAAGATCATTTTCATCAAAATTAACATGATCTGTTTCTTTCACAGTGCAAGTGTTTTTATTAAAAACTCTATAAGCCTTAGAGTTAGTAGAGTAACCTAAGAAAATTCCTTCATCGGATTTGGGTGAAAATTTATGTAAGTTATCATTGGTATTCAAGATAAATACTTTTCAACCAAAAACTTTGAAGTAAGAAACTTTTTGTTTTCGTCCAGTCCACAACTCATAAGGTGTTTTATTAAGAAAAGGTCTTATTAAAACTTGATTTATAGTATATAAAGCAGTACATACAGCTTCAGACCAAAAATGTTTATCTATAGAATATTCACTCAACATTTTTCTAGTCATCTCTTGAAGAATACGATTTCTTCTTTCGACAACACCATTTTGTTGAGGAGTTCTTAGAGCTGAAAAGTTGTGAGTAATACCCTTTTTACTACAAAAAGTTTCAAAATCAGAATTTTCAAATTCTCCACCATGATCACTAAGAATAGTTATCAATGGTAGGTTTTTCTCATTTTTAACTTTATCTCTAAAGATTTTGAAATAAGAAAAAGATTCATATTTCTTTGCGAGAAAATAGACCCAAGTAAATCTAGTGTAGTCATCAACTAGGAGAAACACATAGTATTTTCCTCCAATACTTCCAGTTTGTGTTGGACTGAATAAATCCATGTGCACTAACTGTAAGGAATTAGAAGTTGTAACTTCACTTATATATTTAAAGCTAGATTTATGTTGCTTTCCATATTGACAAGGATCATAGACTTTTGAATAATCAAACTTAAGTTCCGGTGAATCCTGAACAAGTTCTTTCTTAGAAAGTTTACTAAGACTTGTTAAGTTATAATTTCATAGTCTTATATGCCAAAGCCATTTTTGATCTTAAAATTCACTAAGGCAAGGTAGATCTTGACTTATAAGGTCTTCTAGGTTTAAGGTGTACACATTCTCATGATGAAGAGCAGAGAGAATAAACTCATCCTTGGAATTGTGAACTAAACATTTATCATTTCTAAAATTCACAAGCTAACCTTCATCACATAATTGTCTTATGCTAATGAGGTTGTGCCTAAGGCCTTTTACAAAAAGAACATTTGAAATAATATCTTTACCAAGAAGAATAATGTTACCTATACTGAAAATTTCTCCTTGAGAGTTATCACCAAAAGTTACCTTTCCACCTTTTGTTTTTAAAATCTTTTTGAAATAGTATTTATTACCAGTCATGTGCCAGGAACATCCACTATTCATGTACCATAGGTTTTTGGTACTCCCTTCATTATCCTAAAAAAATAAAGAGTTAGTTTTTCAAAATACAAAATTTCTTGGATCCGGAATTGTTAGATAATAAAAGCTTGGGTAACCATATTTGTTTGGAAAAATAAGCTTTATGAAACCAAAGGGATTGAACATTATTTAAAGAAAAAAATTTCTTCCAATTACCACCACTTTGACATTTAGTACAAAAAGGAGATTTTGAAGGAACAAAATAATTGTTTCTGAAAATAGGTTTTTCATGAGAATAACCTAAACCCTGATTATTTCCATGAGGTTGAATATGAGAATACATCTTGTCAAAAAATTTCTTACCAGAAGTAAAAATTGAAAGAAGTTTCTTTAAGGAAAATATTTCATATTTTAGTCTCAGGACTAAATTCTTATCCTCAAGAATAATAGATTTAGAGTTAATTTTATCCTCTAAAACATCTTTTTCTAAAAACAGATTTTTAAGATCCTCAGAAAGTTTATTCTTCATAGAATTAACTTCCTCAAGTTTCTTAGAAAGATTTTATAAAACATCATTTTTCTTATCAAGATCTTTGGTAAGATCCAAAATTTCTTTTGTTAAATAGATTCTCTAGAGTTTTTTTTAAGTTTCTTAGAAACTTTGCAGTTTCTCTTTTCTAGAAACTTAGCAAATATAGAAACTTCCTCATAGGAAGGAAAATCATTATCATTATCTGATGAAGAAGGTTCTTCATTTGAAGTAAAACCTCTATCTGGAAAATTTTCACTTAAAGACATATTGGTTAAGGATTCAGATGTTTGTACCTTATCCATAAGACAATGATTTTTAAATGGAGCTCTGGATATTAGACCAATATTCTTCTGTCCAGAAGATTCATATTCTAAAGAATCATCAGAAGAATATCCACCACTGGCACTCAAAGTGTCATTGGATTTCAAGACTTTATTATGCTTTTATCTGTAGAAATTCTTCTTATTTCTTTCAGAATTCCTTTCTTTATTGTATCTTTTCTTGAGTAAAGGACAATCAGGTCTAATATGACAAGTTCTTATACATTCATAACATGTAACTTATCCATCTTTCTTATCTTTTCCATCTTTCTTCTTGTATATATATTGAAAGTTCTTCTGTCCAACAATCTTGTTCATCCTCTGAGAAATATTTTCTAACTCATTTTCTGAAGCTTCACTTTCACTAGATTCATATTGAATGCTGAACTTCTTAGATTTAGATCTTGTAATTCTCTCAGGAGTCTTGGATTTCATCTGATTTGAAGTAGTTGTAAAACCAACACCTCCAATTAAATTATTCTTCTTAATATTATCATTATCTCTCTTCATTCTGGTTTCATGTTGAAGAAGAGTTCCAAACAGTTCATCAAGAGAAATTTTAGTGACTTTCATATTCTCATCTATAACAGTCCTCTTGGATTATCATTAGTTAGGAATGATGTCAATAATTTTGTCTACAAGAGATTCATCATCTAAACCTTTCTCACCCATGGATTGTAAACTATTGACACTAGTCATGAATCTTTGTTGTAACTTACATATGGGTTCTCCATAAGGAAAGAAGAAACCATGATACTCATCTCTGAGCATAGCTCTTCTAGTTTCAATGACTTTTGAAGTTTCAAAGTGATTTACTTCAAGATTCTTCCAAATACTATTTGCAACTTCACAAGATGAAATTTGGATGTATATATTTCTAGTTATGGAACAAAGAAAAGTATTTCATACCTTAAAGTTTAGCTGGTATTCCACCTTTTCTGGATTAGTAAAGGTTCTAAGTTCCTTATCAAGAATCTTATAATCTCCAATTAACATAATGTAGTTATCAACACCTGTGTTTATCAAAAAATTCTTCATTATGTCTCTCCAGTACTCATAGTCATTTTTATCAAAGATTGTTGGTCTAGTAGGATTGAGATAATCTAAATATCCAACATGAATTCCTGCCATGCTAAAAAAATTTCTTTCTAAAAAACTTGTTAGAAGTAAAAATTTATAAACAAGGATTAAGAAAAGTGAAGAAGTTAAGAAAAAGGAAAACTAGAGCATGAAAACTTATATGTGGATATAAGTATTTCATAATCTTCCTCTGATACTAATTGTAGGATCGAAATAAGAATGTAGATGCTCAAAATACAAGAGGGGGGGGGGTGAATTGTATACTTTAAAAAAATTCCTTTGGAACCTTTAAAGTTAATATTAACAAGGTTAAACAAAAAATCACAATACCTCTTAAAGAAACCTTTTCTATTTCCTTAAAAGAAAGATTCTACCTTAAAGAATATAGAATATATAATATAATCAGAGTAACGGAATTACAAAGTATAAGAAATCTATACTTTCTAACTTTAACAAAGTTACAAATACAACAGAATTAAAACAACTTGAAATAGTAAAAAAGTAACAATAGGATTATTTTAACCCAAAGAGAAGGGTATCTAACAACCTTGGATAAAGGTCTCTTGATTTATACTTTCAAGAAAGTATTTCTTACCCAAACCCAGGTAAGCCCTCAATACAAAGATCAGTATCTGTCTTTCTATTCCCACAAGCCCTCGATTTAGAAGGAAATCAGAACATCTATCTTCAAAACCCGGAATCCCATGATCAGGACGATCAAAGTCTACAAAAATCAAGTCTGAACAAGTTGTTCACGCCTGAACAAGTTCTTCACGACATTTTCATGAAGCACTGGAAGTTTTAAGATCATATCTCTCTCTAGAAATCACTTCACAGCTTTTTCAGTGTCAAGTTGCATTCAAAGTACTTTGCTCGTTCAAATGGACTTGTATTTATAGGCAAAACTTCCCAACGTAAAACTCCTCTCCAACGATCATATTTTCCTTAAATTTCGGAGGGACCTGGACATGTGGAAAACATACAATAGTTAGTTTGTAACAGATTTTAGGACATCATTTCAAGTAATAGAAATGATGTTAAGTTAAATATAAATTTTAAGTATAAGAAGTCTTAGAATTTGATAATATTGGAATGATACATTGGGAAACTCTAACATTATCAAGAAAACAGATTCATAAGGAAAAGTAAATCGGATTGAGAAAACGGTATCACATTTGTTCTGGAATTGGAATCATAAAAAATTGGTATCACATATACACCAGAATCGAAATCATATAGATGGAATCATATATACACCGGAATCGGTATCATAAAGACAACATCATATATACACCAGAATCAGTATCATAAATACAACATCATATATACACCGAAATCGGTATCATAAAGACAACATCATATATACATCGGAATCAGTATCATAAAGACCGAATGACAGATCGTAATGACATATCTATAAGTATTATAGTATGGAAAATCGTAATGAAAGATTTGTAAGTATAACAGAATGGAAAATCGTAGTGACATATCTGTAAGTATAACAAAATTGAAAATCGTAAAGAAAGATCTGTAAGTATAATAGAATGGAAAATAGTAATGACAGATCTGTAAGTATAACAGAATAGAAAATCATAATGACAGATCTGTAAGTATAACAGAATAGAAAATCATAATGATAGATCTCGGAATTACAATCTCGGAACTTAAGAAAAAAAATAGAACTTAAGAAAAAATTTAGAACTTAAGAAAAAGTGTTTGTGATTTTCAAAAAATAAAACCACAAGGAATAGATAAGTCATAGGATAACCTTATTGACTCAACACCCCTTGGATATCCCCCACCCCCTAGACATCCCCCACCCCCTGGACACCCCCCGGAACCCCCCACCCCCTTGGACATCCCCACCCCCCTGGACAACCTCTCCACCCCCTAGACACCCCACCCCACCCCACCCCTTTGGACAGCCCCCCACCCCTGGATATCCCCCACCCCCTTGAACACCCCCTCCCCCTTGGATAGCCCCCCTGGACACCACCCTGCCCCCTGGACACCCCACCCCCTGAACAACCCCCACCCTTTGACACCCCCACTGCCCTAGATGGTCCCCCACCCCATAGACATCCCCCACCCCTTAGAAATCCCCACCCCACCCCCTTAGATAGCCCCCACCCCCCGGACACCCCCACCCCCTAGACAACACCCCATCCCCTGGACACCCCCTCCCCCACCCCCTTAGACACCCCACCCCCTAGACATCCCCCACCCCCTAGACAGCCCCCACCCTGGACCCCCCACCCCCCCCCCCACCCCCGAACACCCCCACCCCCTTGGACAACCCCCACCCCCTAGACACCCCCCTGGACACCCTCGCCCCCTTGAACAACCCCCCTGGACACCACCCTACCCCCTGGACACCCCACCCCCTAGACAACCCCCACCCCCCTAGACACCCCCACCCCCACCCCTTGGACAACCCCACACCCCAGACACCCCCTCCCCCTTGGAAATCCCCCACCCCCTAGACCACCCCCACCCCCTGGACACCCCCACCCTACCCCCTTGGACAGCCCCCACCCCCTTGGATCAAATTTTCAAGTGTTGTATTTATGGAGATGTTTGTTTTCATGGGGTTCTGGTTTCCAGTGGTGTATTTTGTTGGGTGTATTAGTGTTATTCTGAATTCTGTATATGTTACTGCAATTGCATTGGTGTTATTATGATGGAATACTATTTGGATCATATTTGTCTTCATTGGTGTTATTTTGAATTATGTATAGAGTATTGCAATTTCAGGTAATTTCACAAGTAATTGGAGGTAATTAATTCTGAATTCTATATATGTTTGTTATTATTGTAGGTAATTGTATAAGGGGAGGCTGGTACTACCTACTACTGGAGTTACATAAACTCTATACCAACGGTTTGAAAACCATTGGTATAGATGTGAAAATAAAATCTATACCAACAGTTTCATCAAAAAATTGGTAAAATTCTATACCAACAGTTTACAAATCGTTGGTATAGACCTCTTAACTAAATTGTTATGAACAGTTTCTATAAACCATTGGTAAAATTATTTACCAACGGTTTAGAAAAATGTTGGTATATATATAAAGTGAGTTACATTGAAATGATGTAAAACCATTGGTAAAAATTTATACCAATGGTTATATAAAACTATTGGTATAGTGTGCTGTAAGATGACATACCCCAATGGTTTATGAATAACCATTGGGATATGTCTATCCCCATGGCTTAGTAGCCAACAGTTTGGCTAGCCGTTGGTATATATTATACAAACAGTTGTCTAGCCTATACCAATGCTTTAAAACCGTTGTTATATCATATATTTCCAGCAGTGTTAACTGGATTATAACTGGGCCTAGATGTCCTGACATGTCTAAGACGTGAGTGTGAAGGAAAGTGTAAACCATGGTTCTCAGGGCTCTTAGATCAAGAGAAATGATACGGGTCTTGAAATCCACTAAGTATACAAAAGTAGGAAAGGCCTCTCCTAAGGATGAATTTTCCTTTGGTCAATAGACCTTTTTTGTGGGAAACTTATGCAGAGCCATCGGGGCATATTGTGCATAGTCAACCAAAGGTTTCCTCAAGACACTGGCTGTCCATTTCCAATGTCCGGGGAGGTTTTTGAAGATCTTAAATCACTCAAAGCATGGATTTTTATGGATGGAAAGGATGTGTATGGACATATTATAAGTATTCAGGCCTCGATTACCCAAAGAGTTGGGAATTTCCCTACATAGATATGAATCATACGTAGGGAGAGGCATTTTGATTTCTTCATTGGAGCTAGACCAGGGTTTGAAGATCTGGGTGTCACTGCATATCCTATGATAATAAGGATCAAGTCATATGTAGTTTCTGAAATTAGACTCCCTGTATAGGTTTGGTCTGTATGTAGGGAGAGGGGAATTTTAGTTGTATTTGTTTCCTTTGGGGGTGGTTAGGCCTAAGATATATCATCCAAGAATCACTACGTTTCCTACATATAAAAGAATCAATACAAACATAGTTCTTGGGGTACCTTGTAGTTTGATGTCGTGCGGTTAGGACTTTGGGTTCCCCAATGTGGAGGGGAGAACCCTAACATGCATTTTAAGGTTGTGCCACCTGGACCAACTATTGTGGATTTATTTTCCATGGATTTGTGGGGAATCCCCTACCTAGGTCCCTAATCCCATGTGAGATATGATAGTTGTGAGAAAAAAGGGGTGGAAAGGGTTTAATATACCACCTAGGGATGGCATAATCAAGGAAATGGTCATTTTATATTTAGGGTGATTGGACCAAGATGAAAATTCATACGTCTCTACGTATCCTTTATAGACAAGAATCAATCCATAAGTAGTTTCATAACATGGCATGGTGGGTGAATGGTGTCGAGGGAAATGTACTCTTGGGTGATAACACTGTGATGTTGTGTAGTTTAATGTCATACAACAAGGAAATTTTGGCCATGAATTTTAATGTCATAGGATTAAGACAATTTCCATACAGTTTAGAATCATGTGGAAAGGATGTAGATTCCATGTAGTTTATCATGGTGTGGTGAGTACATAGATGAACCGATGTTAAAGAGGGGGAAATGTGGTTATTATTGAAATTTTCCTACAAATAGGGCCTTTTGGGAGTCCCCTACTTTGACTTAGTTTGCATGCAGAGGAGGAGACATTTTTATGTGTTTTGTAGCTGGGTTAGGGTCATAGGATTTGGGAATCACTATGTATCCCATGGGATGAGAATCAAGCCACATGTAGTTCTATAAATAAATGACCCTGCGTAGTTCTAGACCATATTCAGGGGGGGTCATATTACACTTTTAGGTTGGCTGGACCAGGATGAAAATCCATGCGTCACTATGTATCCTATGTAGACAGGAATCAAGCTAGATGTAGTTCTAAGACACAGCATGGCAGGTGACCAATACTGGAGGCAATGTCCTCTCAAGTGAGATCACTATTATGCTATATATTTTAACATCATACAATAAGGACATTTTGGCCGTACAGTTTAACATATTGTGGTAAGGATATTGGTAGTGCAGTTTAACATCATGTTATAGGAAAAAATTGTCATATAAACCATGAGTAAGTATGGGATAATCGGATCGGGATGTTCTACCATGCCACAAACATCAGGGGGAATAAATTGTAAATCATTATTTTAGGGCCCCCCTAGATTAGGGATAATGATGTGGGGCATGGAATCCATTGAGCATAAGAAAGTAGGAAAATCATCTCCTAAGGATGAATTTCCCTTCAATCGATAGGACATTTTTTGTGGGAAACTTATGCAGAGCCACCGGGGCATATTTTTCATAGTCAAATAAAGGTGTACTCAGGACACTAACCTTCCATTTCCACTGGCTGATGAGGTTTATGGGTATCCAAAATTTCTCAAGGCATGGAGTTTAATGGATGTAAAGGGTGTATCCGGCCATGTAAGAAATATCTAGACCATAATTAGTAATGAATAATGGACTTCCCCACATATATCTGACTCGTATACAAGGGGTGAATTGTTCTTTGAAAAATCCTTATTGTAAGAACTAGGGTTTTGAATCTTCTATATAGATTTTCATTTATGTGAAGGATATGGGGGAGTTTGTATTTACATGGATGGACTCAGGAACAAGGTTTGGGCGCCACTACATATCTCATTATACTGAGAATCAAACCACATGTAGTTATTAACATACCATATAGTTTAGAATCATATGGTAAGGACTTTGTCCATGTAGTGGATTGATACGCCTATGGGGAATCCCCTTCCGAAACTCGTAATCCCACATGAGTTGTGATCAGTGTGGGAAACAAGGGACAACACAAGATTACTTCATCACACAGTGGTAACATAAAGAAGGATAGGGGAATTTTACCTTCGATCCTTTACCACAGCTAGGCCCAGGTTTGGATATCCTAGTGTCACTGTGTACCCTATGTTGACAGGAATTAATCTAGACACACTTCTATGAATTTCCCTATGTAAGTATGACCCATACATAGGGAATGGGCATTTCATTATTTTTGGGTAGTGTATGGGCCCAAGGATGTATAATCCTAGCATCACTATGTATCCTGTGAAGGTAGGAATCAAACCACACATAGTTCTGGAGGAAATTACCTGCATATGTTTGGTCGGTATGCAGGGAAAGGGGTGTTTTTTTGGTGATGGCAGGGCCCAAGGATATAGAATCTGGGCATCACTACATATCCTGTGAGGGAAGGAATCAAGACACATGTATTTGTAAGATTGTTCTTTATAACATTCTAACAAGTGAACATGGTGAGGGAATTTTTAACCATTCTCTTAAGGTGATGTACTTTTCATGTAGATTTACTCTCTTTCCATGCGGGGGAATCCATTACTACCATTCCTAAGCTCACGTGAGCTATGATTGGTGTGAGAAAAAAAGGAATGATAAGGATTTATCTCACAATTCATAGGAAATTGAGGGAATAATAGAGGAATTGTGTATAATGTTGTGTCTAGACCAAGATATTGGATCGAGGAGTCCCTACGTATCTCATTGTTAAATGAGAATCAAGACATATGTAGTTCTGTAGAGAAACATCTCTATATTGGTTTGGACCATGCATAAGGAGGGGGAATATTTTTTTTGGATGGAAACTAGGCCCAAGAAATAAGGTCTATGAGTTACTATGTATCTCTCCAAAACGAGAATCAATCCATATATAATTTTGGATAAAGAGAGTTCCCATGTGGATCTGACTCTCACATAAGAACATAGACATTTTATCTTTATCCCACACAGATCTGAATCATGTGTGATGAATAATTTATTGGAACACAATGACACCTATATAGTTTAACATCATGTGGTTAGGATGACAGATGACATGTAGTTTAATGTCGTGTGGTTAGGATGATTTGGCCATGTAGTTTAACATCATGCAGTTAGGATGATTCCTGCTATGTAGTTTCACATCATACAATGAAGACATTTTATCCTGCAATTTAACGTCATGCGATCAGGATTTTCTTTTGGATACATTAAATATTTCTTCAAGAACCCCAAATTGGTAGGAGTTTTAATCACCTATCTATCCATTAAAATTAATAAATACGCTCCATTGAAGTAGACCTTGTGTATGACATATGGTCCCTCCCATTTTGGATCCAATTTTTGAGGTTTCTTTCTGAGTATCATCAAAGTTCTGAGGAACAACACCAATTCTCCTTCGAGGAAGGACCAAAGGTGAACCTTTTTGTTAAAGTCTCATGCAATCCAATTTTGGTAAACTTCCAAATGGTGAAAGGTATACAATATTTTCTCACCCATTTTCTCCAACTCATCGAGCCATTTTTGAGATTGATCATATGAGGATAGTTGATCACATATGGAAATTCAGGGTGAGGGTAATTGAAATTCTATGAGTAGAACCGCCTCCATCCCATATACTAATGAGTATGGGGTTGCTTGAGTGGTGGTGTGGGCCATGGTCTGGTAATCCCACAGATCATGGAGGAGCTTGTCCAGCCATGATTGTTTTCCCTTGTCTACCATATTTTGGAGTATATTGGATAGGGTCTTGTTGAAGGCCTCTCTCTATCCATTGGAAATGACATGGTAGTGGGATGAATGTTTAGTCTTACTACCATTCTCCTGATATAGCTTCTCCAATTCATAAGAATAGAAATTGGTGCTATTTTACATCAATACTGTATGAGGGACACCAAATCTAGTGATGATGTTGGATTTTACAAAGCTGAAAATGCTTCTTTCCCTAACCTCTTTGAGGGGTATAACTTCTTACCATTTGGAAAAGAAGCTGGTTTCTATGAGAATATACTTAAATTTTTTGGCTGTAGTAGTAGGATATGGTCCCATGACGTCCATTACCCATATGGAAAATGGCTATGAGTACTTGGCCATGTGAAGTAACTCCGAGTTTTGGTGGATGAAATTGGCATGAACCTAACAGGAATAAAACTTTTTGGTGAATTTATCACAATCCTAAATTATAGTGGGCCAATAGTATCAAATCCTTCAAATTTTATGATAGATCTTGGATACTGATTGATGTTCCCCACAAGCTCTGACATGCACTTCTTTCATGAAGGCAACATTCTCTTCTCTATCAATGCACCTGAGAAGGACCCCATTGAGGCCCTTCTTATAGAGTACCTTTTTTGGTTTGTGCTATCATACATAATAAATTTTATTGATCATATCTGGATCTACTCCCTTCCATCCTGATATGGTGGGATTTCTCCCTTTTGAAGGAAACCCATAATGGGAGTCATCCATCTGGTGGTAGGACCATACGATTCAGGGATGGGACTAATCTCATTTATTTCTTCTATGTTGTTCAGAACGAATGGTGAGACCATCTGATAGTGGGAAATGCTGATGACCATTTCATCTCAGTCTTGATTATCCAAAGCTCTGGCTACATTTACTAATACATCAACTTGTGCATTTTGCGACTGGGGTACATGATCTAATGTTGAATCTAAAGGTAATTCCACCATTAACCCTCAGATGTGGTCTAACAAAGGGATTATCTCTTTCTTCTTGATAGCATAATCACCATTGACTTGCATGATGACCAGTTCTGAGTCACCTTTTATCTTCAAGTGTTCTACTTGTATTTTAAGTGCCAACTCCATGCCTGTAATGAGAGCCTAATATTCTAATTCATTGTTTGTTCACCCCTCTGACAGTAGGAAGGAATAATCCATGACTGCCTTTTTCAGAGATATGAGTACGAATCCCAACCCCACTTTGTTGAGCTTGGGGTCTTCAATCATTTTTTCTATTAGACTTATGGATGCACCGTCAAAGAGGATTTCTGATGTCTAAGGGTACTCTTGAATAGAGAAACCTCTTCATCAGGTAGTTCAACATCCAATGAATTCATTTCTTCCAAGGTATGTTCTTCTATAAAATCTACTAATTCCTAGAATTTGACGGATTTCTAAGGTATGAACCATATATCGAACTACTGCAGGATGACCTCCCACCATGACAGATGTACAGTCAACATTAGACGGCTGAGAATATACTTGATTGGGTTTCTACATGAGATGAAATGGACCTCATGGTGCTGCAGATAGTGCCTTAACTTCTGGATTGAAAATATTATGTCCAAGTAGCTCTTTTTGGTATTTGAATAATGAGTCTCACCATCAACCATGGTTTGGATGAAATAATAGAGGCTATTTTCACTGCTTATGTTATTATTCTATGTGGGGAAGGTGCCTAGTGATCACTCCAAGGCAGTCACATACAGAATGAGTGGTCTTCCTTCAACATGCGACATTATCACCGGAAGTATTAAGAGATATTTCTTGAGATTTTCAAACACTTCCTGAAAATCATCAGTACATTGATATGAAACCCCTTTTTTCATCAACCTGGTGAAGGGAAAACATTTTCCTGCAAGGTTTTATATGAAGTTATAAATGTAGGCCAAATTTACTTGAAGTCCTCTCAACTCAGTGAGGTTGCGAGGAGGTGAAATTCCAAGGATATCATTTGTATTCTTTGGGTCAACTTTGATACCATGATGGAATATGACGAAGCTGAATAATTTCCCTGAGGTAACACTAAAATCACATTTCAAGGGGTTTATTTTTAGACAGTGACGTTGTAGTTTGTTGAAGATGATTTCAGGATCTACCAAGTGGTCTGATCATTTTTGAGACTTAACTACCAGACCATCAACATAACATTCAATGAAATTTCCTAGGAAGGGTTTGAATATGCAATGCATGGAACATTGATATGTGGCGCCGACATTCTTCAGACCAAATGGAATTTCCTTATAGAAAAATAATCCCTATGGAGCCTTGAATGAAATGGTTTATTCATCTTATCAAGCCATTAAAATTTGGTTATATCCTAAATATCCATCCATGAAAGAGTGATTTTGATATCCGACAGTTTCATTGATCATTAGTTCTGTAATTAAGACTGGGAAATCATCTTTCAGGAAGTGGAGGTTAAGATCCTTGAAATCAATGCAGACTCTGATATGTCCATTATTATTTTTGATAGGGACTATATTAGCCAACCAGATGGGATATTAGACTTCTAAAATGATGTTTTCTCTGATAATTTTGTCAACTTCAGCCTCTATTTTGGCAGCATGTGTCAGGTGCGTCATCTTGGCATCTTGCTTATATCCATGGTGGTCTTCTGGCAGACCCATGTGGTGAGTGGTCACCTCAGAATCAAGGCTAGCCATTTATGTATAGTTCCATGTGAATAAATCTCTATTTTTCCCTAGGAAGGAGTTGTATACCACTTTCTCTTCAGAAGACATTGCCTTACTAATCATAGTGGGTTGCAGGTCTTCTTTGGTACCCAGGTTTATTTCCCTGAGTTCATCAATGGTCTTAGAGACACCCTCCTCAAATACTAGAGGGTAATCCCTAAGGTCTTATTCCTCTTCCTCTTCCACATCCTACTCCTCATCATATTCTTCTGATAGGGAAACAATTCTTGAGATTATCTCTTCATAGTTGAGAGAAGAGTCACAATTTTGGTATTTGGAGGTTGAGGTGAATTTTTATGACCCAACTTACAATAGGGATTTCTCTAGAGAGGATGGAGTGAGGGATATAGGAGTTTCCTTGCCTTATTTGGGTGACAAGGCATCCATTTCTACCATAGTGGGGGAGGTAGGGGTTATCTGGAGCTTTGGTAATGGATTTATGTCATTTCCATCTAACCACTCACCACCGTCTTGGGGGTCAGTGGAATTTTCAACACTGTTAGGATTGGTGAACATGACCAAAATCATGAGGATTTCTGAATACATGTACAAATTTGGACTCATTCATGCAACCTGGTTGACGGGAAATACATACTCTTCATCGAGTTGCTTGAAGGGGTCACCTGGGACCATTTTCAAACCGTTTGGGGCGGTGACCCAATCAACACCATCGAATGAAGCTTGATTTCATTTTTTGTCATAGAACCATGCATCAATATAATGTGACTCACATGATTCAAATGGGGCCTTATCAGCATAAAATGTCCCGTTTTTTCATTAATGAAATACTTGATGCACTGATGGTATGATGAGGGAATATATGTGTGATGATGTAGCCATGGCCTTATTAAAAGAACATTGAAGGCCGTGTTTTTCCATACCACTAGAAATTATTAGTCGGCTGCAAAGTTTCCAAACTGAGTTTTGAGATTGATCTAGATTAATGGATTCTTCTCACTCTTTTCATATCCCAACAGGGTTTTGGTGCAAGATGTTAGGTTATACTCATTAAAACCCAGTCAAAGAAGTGTCCTCAGTGGGATGTGATTGACTCCAGAACCATTGTTATTGAATACTTTTCAGATATCAACACCATTTATCCTACCAGAAACATATAAGGGTTTGATGTTCCTTTCTATGATGGTGTCTTCCTCTTGATCCATGAAGGATATAACTGTGTGGAATTTTATAGGATCAGTTTCATTTCGATAGATTTTAGTGACATCCACTTTGGCTTCAAACTTATAGGGTCTTAGAAAATCTTTGATAAGTGATTCCCTAAGATATGTTGACAGATTTAGTGCATATAGGATTAATAGATTTACTGGTACTGAGGATAACTATTTTAGAATCTCATATTTCTTATCTAAAGTACAATACTTCCCAACTTGGGGACACTCTTTCATAGGTTCTTTAGGGGCTTGACCATTGTATGTAGACAGATTGACCCCTAGGATAGGATCTAGCGATGCTTCTGTTCTTTGTGGGTTTGGTTGGGTAATTATTCTTACATGCCATGGGTGATTAGACATTTGTTCCTATTCTCATGGATATTTCAGGATGATTGAGTCATAATGTCTTCTGGTAGGGGCATGGGAATTTTCCTATTCTTGTCGGGTCTACTAAAGGGCTCTTCCATGAGTTTCTGTAGAATTGATGGTTTGAGAGGGGGTGTGGCCAGAAATTTGGCTATTTCCAAGGCTGCATCTTCCCAGGTATCATCAGCTCCTGCGAACTCTTCCTCTCACTCCCCGATTGGGTGTGGAGAATTAATTTTTGTAAACATACTCTTCATCGGAGAAGGGATGCATTAAATTAATGTCATTAATGGATCCAAAGACCGATTCTTCATTTGATGATGATTATGCCTGATTAACTTCTTTATGTGGTGTCGTTTGGAGGGGTGGTGCCCATTTCTTCATATTTGATGGCATAACATCTGAGAGTGTCAAGTAAAACTTTGGAATTAATAATATTTCATCTTCTTTCACTTACTCACTTCCTTTCTGGATGAAATTCTTTTTAGATGGTTGACCCTTGGAAGATTTTGGGGTTGAGGATTTTGGCTGCGTTTCATCAAGAACAGTTGGGGGCACAATCGGTTTCTTTAGTTGCACTTGGAGTATTCCATAAGATTGGTTGACTATTTTCTGAGTCATCAAACTATCAAAATTCATCTCCCTTTTTATTAAAACCTTTTTCCATTCCCCTCCTTCATTAGGTCAGTGGTGGAAACATATTCCACTTGTGGAGGTGGTGACCCTAGTTTGACTTGTCCAACATCTATCATTATTTGCAGTAGGTCCTTGAAGAAAACACACTTCTGAATAGTGTGTACTAGCATTTTATGTAAGGGAAAATAATCTATCCATTCATAAAGGTCTAATTCATCAAACATATTTGGATCTAGTATATGGAGTAAGTTTCAATTCATGGAAGCTATAAAGTATCCAAAAACTTGATCATTTAGGAAAAAGTAAAATTTATTCCTCTGTTCCTCAAATTTATTTCTCTTGGGTCCCCTTCACTTGTCTTGCTGAGGTGGGGATGACTGTTGATGTCCAGGGGGTCCTGCATGGTTCGGTATAGGCCTTGGAGCTGGAGCTGGTGCAAGGGGTGGCTTAAGCGTAAAAAAAGCTGCTTCAGCTCTTCCCACTCCTTTTCCGGGATCCAATGGGGCTTCTCAGGACTTGAGATTAGTCCATTTTAAGGAGTCTTCTATTATTTGGGCAATGATATAGAAATCTTGAAACCCACTTGTATATTTCATAAGGATAAGTGGTCTTCGTAGATTTCACGGAGGTTATCAATGCACATAGTAAACATCTCATGAAGGAGTAATTCAGACCTTTCCATCTAGAAATGAAGTCTAAAAATATCTCATTATACCAATTTTTACAGTTCATGAGGTCATTGACTATTTTATTTTGAAATGTTGAGCTGAACTGGAAAAGGAACTGTCACTGGAGGTCCTCCCATCCTATTATCGAATGTGCTAGAAAACTAGTGTACCATACAAAGGCTAAACCTTACAGAGTTTTCATGAATCATATGAGCTTTACTACTTATTGTTTTTTTGGGGTTCTCATCATGGTATCACTGTAAGATGAATAGTTCATCATATGTTGTTATGGGTCACCTGATCCATTGAATATTGGGAATATGGGGTTCCCTTAATTTGAAAGTGGTGGAATGTTGCTCACTCAATCGGGGTAAGATTTTCATTCTTGTTGTATCAGAGCACTCTATACTTCCATGGTTTCCAATAAAGATTCCAAGGACTCGATGGTATTAATGAGACCTTGATGCATGTCTAGTTAAACCGGAGCATGGGT
The DNA here is from genome assembly GCA_963277665.1 of Viscum album. Classification (NCBI taxonomy): domain Eukaryota; kingdom Viridiplantae; phylum Streptophyta; class Magnoliopsida; order Santalales; family Viscaceae; genus Viscum; species Viscum album. Next base: position 727,917,181 of record OY728167.1, on the reverse strand, counting down.
GGGAATAGTTAGGGGAACAATTTAACTTTCCAGATCTACCGGTATTTGAGGCAGATACCTGGCTGGGGGAATCCTTTGTGGATTCACATGATTCTGTTCTGGTTGTTTCTGAATTGGAGGAAAACTTGATATCCTTCTAGGATTGTACTTAGGTAGACTGATGGTCCCAACGCTGTTTTGGATGATCATCTTTACCTTGATTAATTTTCTGGGATAAACCCTTGTGGCTAAGGTACACCTTCTAGAAGTGTATATTCGATAGGACAACTTCCTCAGAGTAGCTCAACATTGATTCTCCTTAACTCTTTAATTTCTTCCTCCTACCCATCGAATATCTCCTTGAGCATGAGGGGATCATTTTAATGGGGAGCATGATGTGGTCCACGTATGACCTTGTTTTTATTCTTCTTCTTGTTAGTGATTTGAAAATGAGTTAATGATGGATTGGCTAAGATAGTGCCCAAATTTAGGGTGTCTCTTTAGTTCCAAGTACGCACACCTTCAGGCTCGATGTAGACCACATCTAGGAGGGAACCATCTTCTCTTGCATCCTCAATATTTAGATTATTGTTAGTTATGTCCATGGGATTGATGTTTATGAAATTTACCAATTCATAATTCATTGTGGATGACATGCTAGCTACCGAATGATAGGATAGATTATTGAGTCCTTTGTTTGATCTTATCCTTCCATTATGGGGTCCTCTTTAGGTTTCTTGGTGAAGGGAAACTCGAAGGGAACCTTTATATGACCTTTTCATATGCCTTTGTTCTAGGGGAAATGATTCACTAGACAGGATGGAACAGGTGACCTCTCTACTCATCACCCTCCCCAGGTGGGAAAATACGGATGTCCACTAGGTGGGTGGTTGAGGTAAAAATGAACCTAGCCCTATGGGATAGGGGTTTTCCCATTCCTTTGTTACTACACCATATCCTGGATTTTTTGGACTTATGGGGGAATTTTGTGTTAAAAATTCCCCTATCCCTGTGGGTTGGGGATGATCTCGTACTGCACTAGTTTATAGTGCTATTTCTACTTTCTTAATCTCACGCATTCACTGTTAGAAATTCAGGCTATAGCCACAAGCCTATATCCACGATTTTATAGGTCCGTGGATATAGCCTGTTTATAGCCACAGTTTAATTAAAAAACCATGGCTAAAATTTTCCCTCATTTTTTTTCCAAAACACATCAGGATCTTCCTCCATTCTCCCCTGATCTATGACCCTCTGTTCCCTCCTCCTCCATCCCCCCCCCCCGATCCGCGACCCTCCGCCCTTGACCTCTCTCTCATAGTGGCACCCTTCTTCTCCATCCTCTCCTAATCTGCGACCCTCCACCCTCGACCTATCTCACGGAGGAACCCTCCTACTTCATCCTCCCCTGATCCTCAATCCTCCACCCTCGACCTATGTCACGGAAGCACCCTCTTCCCTGATACCCTCTGTGCGCGACCCTCCAACCCCGACTGTTCCCATCGTGACCTCTCTCACAATTTCTTGCCATTTCATTCTAAATCTATAACATGGGGGATTTTATCTATTTTGAGGAATCATGTTGATTTAGATCGGTCCATCCCTCAAATATTTGATGGAGAGGCTCATATAACTATGTGGTAGGTTGTCCCTAAGTTTCTTCTTCAATTTATATGATTTTTATGTGATTTATGATGTGCGAGTCTTGACATGCATGTGAAAATGTCTTGATATGAAACCAGATTGTATTTATTCATGTTTAAAGAGTGAAATAATAATTTTAGGGTTGTGAGAGGTCCTTTGAGTGATTTATTTTACTTCATGGCCATATATAACCATGTACATAATGTAAAACATTATGTAATTATGGATTGATAACTTAAGAGGTGTTTCCTTTGATATGTTTGACTTAGTAGACCTTGTTAGGTTCCCTTGAGTTCCCCTTGATGAGGGGGAACTCTTATATGTGATAGGTTAACATGGGGCTTACCTCATGGTAGGATTTTTTATGATTGATCAATTTATCAATCTATTGTTTGTATGTTGTGCCACATTATGGTTTACCTTATTTTTGGTGCTTCAATGTTTTTGTACAAAAGTACATTTATTGAAATTTTTTGATTCTTAAATCGGTTTTGGGGGCTTATTTGTAAATTATTTTGAATATCATGTATAATTTTTTTCAAAATTAGTAATGTTTAAAAAGAAATTGGGAAATTATTTAAAATGAAAATACATTTAATGAAGTGTTTTAATTTAAAACCTTTTCAGTGATAAATTTAAAAATGGGACTCGTGGATGTTTTGGATTAAAAAAACAGGTTTTATGATTTGTTTTGACTTTCACATGATGTTTTTAAAGTGTTTGATTACATTATATAATTTGGGAAATGATTTAAAATGAAATGGGATTTCAGGAAATTTTTTGGTCTTATGATGAAATTAATGAGGTGTTTTGAAAATAGAGGATAAATTTATGAAGTTGGAGTGATATTTTATTTTAAAAAAGTCAATGATTATCAAATATGGTATTAATATTTTTTTAGAATTCTATACTTGGGGAAGTTTTAATTTTACCCTATGAAATGGATTTTTTATTTTTTTAAGGAAGTGAGATTCTTTTCAATGTTCTTTTCTTTTTGAAATGAGTTTTCATACTTCTTTGTAAAATGTGGATATTTTTAAGAAAGATATTTTTACAGTTTGATCTTATTTAAGTGATTTTAGTTAATCCCATAGTTCTAAACGAGATTGTTGTTTTTGGAAGTATAAATCATATATGGTTTGGAACCATGCATTGCGATATTTAAATTAATACTCCCATAAAGGTATTAGTAGAAAGTATAGAGTGTGTCTCTTTGGATGACTGTGGGGATGATTCTTCTCATCATCAGGTGTAGCTATTCGAGTTCTAAACTATGCCCAGACATTGAATGGAGTGGTAAAGTTGAACCATTCCCTATTTTTGGGTTTCTTGAATCACTGTCCTCTATTTCACTGTGATTGAGGTTTACTGTAGGTGAAAGATTAGTTTGAATATGACTGGACATATTAGAAAGTGATTGTCTATCACTTTTCTTTTTTATGGTTATCAAGATTCGAGTGATCAACTATGTTAGGTCCTATTATGGTATTAACATTAGATATAACCTGAAGGGGGGGGGATCAGGGTATTCCAGTCAAAACCAATTTAAACACTTTATCGTAAATATCTCACCGGATTATTTGGATCTTGACCTATTAAACTTAAGGGTCACTCTTTTTTATCTTTTGATTAAATTTATCCAATTACCAATTCAATTGACCCCTTATTACTATATATTCATTAAGTTTTCTTAACTCAATTTTGGTGTTCATGAAGTGGCCCATGTTGTTCGAGGATGCCTAAGAGGATACTTCTCAAAGACAATATGTCAAAAGATGTGGGGGGGGGGGGGGTTGACACATAATTGATATGTTATGAATCTTTATATATTTTAACATAGCTTTGGACCATGTTTAAGAAATAATATTGGTGCATTATAGGTTCTTGAGTAGCCAGAAATGGACGGTGGGAAAGGATAGGGGGGAGGGGTGCAAGGGGGTGTAGGGGAGGGGGGCTGGGGGTGTGCAGGGGGGCAGGGCAGGGGTGTGTGTAGGGGGAAGGGGGGTGCAAGGGGGGGTGCGGGGGGGGGGGGGGGGGGCTGGTGCTAGGGAACGGTGTATGGTGAGGGGGTGTGCAAGGGGAGGGGGTGTGCAGTGGGGAGGGGGAAGTGTGGGGGTTCTAGGGGAAGGGGGTTCAAGGTGGGGAGGGGTGTGTGTTAGGGGCAGGTGGGGGGGGGGTGGCAGGGGGTGCTGGTGCAGGGGCATGGGGGTGAAAGGTGGGGATGGGGGTGTGTTAGGGTCAGGTCGGGGTGAAAGGGGGGATGGGGGTGTGTTAGGGGTGTAGGGGGTGTTGGTGCAGGGGGTAGGGGGTGCAAGGGGCGGGGGTGGGGGGGTTCTGGGGGGCTGGTGTTGGGGAAGGGTGTAGGGTGAGGGGGTGGGTGTGCAGGGGGAGGGGGTGTGTAGTGGGGAGGGGGGCAGTGGGGGTGCAAGGGGCATGGGGATGGGTGCAAGGTGGGGGGGTTTGTGCTAGGGGAATGTGGGGGTGAAAGGGGGTGGGGTTGGGGCAGGGGGGGTGCAGGGGCAGGGGAGGGGGGTGAAAGAGCTTCTTGATAAAAAATTAAAAAAACATCATGAGTTTTTAAGAATAATATAAATGATGTTTATTTGAGGCTTGGGTTATTCATCATAGCTTAAATAATTGTGATTTCAGCTGAATGAGCGATGTTTGAAAAATAAAGAGCTTTATTAATGATCATGTTATTTGGTATTGGGATGTACATATAAATATGAATATTATTTTTTCATTGTTGGTTATGGATTCATGTATCATTTATCATGTATAGTTGACACACTGATCACATATATACAAGAATTTGTTATATCTCATTTCTTTTCCCATTATTTTCTTATAGGTGGATTCTTATGGTGAGGTCGGTTCTATCCACCACCATTGAAGATAGTGAGTTCAACATCAGATTTGAGTAAGGTTTATTCCATTTTTATTCTTTGGACCAATTTTAATTAGGGATTTTTTGATTTTTGGGTTCCTTATATTTTTGTAGTGCGTTTTGGATTTTGTTAAGGTGGATTCGAGTCACCGTTGATTAAGGCTTACATGTGTATTCATAGGTAGGCATATACATATATAAGTTCCCCCTTTATATATATTCACTCATGGTAGTATGAATATATATATTGGGGCTAGGTGTTCTTATATATAGATATGAAAAATGCATACATGTGTAAGTGTAAAGGGGTATATGCAAGTATAAATACATATATAAGGACCCCCTTGTGCATATTTGGCCATAAAAACATGTACATATGGGCTAGGTTCCCTTATATATATGTGAAGTTTCATATGCGTGCAATTGGAACAAAAGGAAGATTCGAGTTGTCATCGTCAAAAGAAAACGCGCCTTGAAGTTGAGGTAGGTTCCCACCGTCTAAACCTTTAATTTGAATTCAAAAATTTCCTGATTGTTTTAAAAGCTTGTTTCCATAATTGATTTACTATTTTAGAAAATGGTTTTCTAATAACCACTAGCTTTTTCAAGGAAGAATATGAATATATCCCTTGAACTTATTTATAGACCTTGCTCAAAGAGGTTAACAAATTCTAATAGTTTCTAGATACTAGAAAAAGTGTTCTAAAAACAAAACATTGATCATCCTTAGAGAAATTCATGATCTCATTCAACTTGCCATTAAATTCATCATAAAAGACCACTACTTAATTTAAGGATCTACTAGTTCCAATACCAAGCTTCCTGGAATCTTCTTCGGTATCATGGAACTCACCCATAATATTCCTCTTGAAATCTTGCATAAGGAATGGTGTGAACATATCACACTGGGGGCTAGTATAGGTGGGGGAGGGGGGCTGGGGTGTAGGGGGGCTGAGGGCTGGTGCAAGTGGGGGGAGGGTGGCTGGGGGGGACTAATTCGGGGGGCTGGTGCAACTCATCTCGACCAGATTTTCCATGCATGTAACCAACTCATATCTATTTTCCTCAAAAGTTTAAAATTATTTTGATTTATGAACCTTCTCATTAGAATAATCCTTTATAATCTTCACTTTATAATAAATTACTTCGAATTTATCAACTTGGCTACCCCACCTCCTGGGGATCATCCGACTTCGATGGTTCTATTATTTTCCATTCTTCTTTTCACACGCTATAGATAATTTTTATCATCAGTTTTATTACAGTTTATTTTGATAAATGATAGATGGATATTGTTTGGTTAGTGTTTTTAGGGATCATTAGTTCCCTACAAAAGATTTAATCAAGGTTTGGTGCTTGGTGTTTTATTTTTTAATTGGAGAATATTGTGGTTCTCAAGTTGTGGTAGGAGACCTGTTACCTTTCTCCAGGTTTAAAGTGAAAGTGTGAAATCATCATGATTTAATCCTTTGGGTAATAGTGTAATTAAACTAATTAAGATAATAACATGTGAATCTAAAGGAATAATGAAGTTGTTGTTTGGGCCTATAACTACTTTTGGTTTTATACCTATTAATGCCTTATGTTTTTCTATGAAAGCGTGTTATCTTTTTGTTATAGCAGTTGTTGTTCTTAGCCTGCTTGTTTTTATATAAATTTGATAAAAAATGTATGGAAATGTTAATGAATTTATTAAATAAAGAGCCATGTAATATGATATCTTCTCTTCCTTATTTCTCATATAATATGAAATTCATGAAAATAAAATTATGTCACATTTAAAAATACCTAGATTTTATACTAAATGGATTCAATCCAGAAAAGATATAGAATTTTTAATGGGAGTAACTCAATTTTAAGTCACATTGATTGGTGAGGATTTCATTGGAATGTAATGTTTCATTCAATATTAGTGAGAAGAAATGAAAAACAAAACTATTGGTTTCCCTGAAAAACATGTATGGAAAACTAAAATCATTAAACAACGTGTTTATGATATATAAGTTGTTCGATTAGAGACTAATTGAAGTAAGTACAACATTAGTACATGTTAAAAACAATAATATGATTAGGAGTAGGCTAAAGTCAATCAAAGTAACTTTCATGAATGATGTTTGGAAATTAACTTTTTTATTTCATTAACATCACATATATATAAGATGTCGTTATATCTCATTTCTTTTCCCACTATTTTCTTATCAGTGGTTTCATATGATGAGGCTAGTTCTATCCACCACCATCAAAGACAGTGAGTTCAACATTATATTTGGGTAAGTTTTATTCCATTTTTATTCTTTGAACCAATTTTAATTAGGGATTTTTTGATTTTTGGGTTCCTTATATTTTTGTAGTGCGTTTTGGATTTCGTTGAGGTGGATTCAAGTCGTCATTGATGAAGGCTTACATGTGTATGCATAGGTAGGCATATACATATATAAGTTCCCCTTTATATATATTCACTCATGGAAGTATAAATATATATATTGGGGATAGGTGTTCTTATATATAGATATGAAAAATGCATACATGTGTAAGTATAAACGGGTATATGCAAGTATAAACTTATATCTAATGACCCCCTTGTGCATATTTGGCCATGAAAATATGTACATAGGGGCTAGGTGTCCTTATATATATTTGTGAAGTTGCATATGCGTGCAAGTGGAAAAAATGAATATTAGATTTTTCATCTTCAAAAGCAATGCGCCTTAGGGTTGAGGTAGGTTCCCTCTGCCTAAACCTTTAATTTGAATTCTATATTTGTCTGATTTTTTTAAAAACTTGTTTCCATAATTGCTTTATTGTTTTAAAAAATTGTTTTCTAATAACCACTAGCTTTGTCAAGGAATAATATGAATATAGCCCTTGAACTTATTTATAGACCTTGTTCAAAGATGTTAATAAATTCTAGTAGTTTTTATATACTAGAACAAGAGATCTAAAAACCATACATTGATCATCCTTAGAGACATTCATGATCTCATTCAACTTCCCATCAAATTTATCATAAAAGACCACTACTTAATTTTACAGATCTATTAGTTCCAATACCAAGCTTCCTAAAAACTTCTCTTGTATCATAGAAATCACCCATAATATTCCTCTTGAAATCTTGAATAAGGAATGTTGTGAACATATCACACTATAGGGACTGAATCTGTAAGGATACATAATTTAATTTTGAGAGAAATTGATCAACTCCACTCTAGAAAACTGGAACAACTGAAGGTTTTGAGGTGGAAGTTATATAGGTTTGAAACCTTTTGATGAACTCAAACTAGCTTAATACAACACTTTATAAAGTGTGTAGTATTCCCTTCATTTCGGTCCTGAAAGAATTAACCTCATAAAGAAAATCTTGAGACATGTCTAATTGCACCATTGAAAGATTTTAGAACATGTTCCTTTGAGATACAACCATAAAAACAAGATCATTGAACTTAGACTTGGTAGTATAAACATCCTTCAAATATCTAACTAGATAATTCACATCCTTAAGCTCTTTCAAACTTACTTCAGAAACAACTTTTTGAATAGGAGAGAATGATTGGAGATTCCTAATCAACTTTTTTTGGGTAGTCATTAACCCAACCAACTTTTCAAAATCAACCTTGGGAATATAGGACTTCTTAAGTTCTCTAATCTTATCATTAGTATATTTTAACTCCTGTTTCAACTCATTATAATCTCCTAAAATATTATCAAACTCATTTAGAATATGATAGGAAAAATATTACATTTTATAACTTTATGAGATCTTACTAATAGAGGGTGATTCCTCATGCACAATAGGAGGTGGTGATGGTATAGGTGGTGTATGAGAATATTCAACAGTTTTCATAACCACATAATCAGTTCAATCTTCATCAGAAAGTGATCCAAGGATAATTGGATCCATTGACTGATGCTCCACCTCCGGTTTAGCTCTTCCTTCTATAGTTTAAACACTAGGCATAGTCACAATTGGACTTTCTTTATGAATAAGAACAGTAGTCTCAATAATTTTTTCTTCATGCTAAAATCATTCAGGGGGTGTGTGGGGTGGGCGAGGGGGGGGGGGGGATTCTGGGGTCAGGGGGAGGGGTGTGTGTAAGTGGGGGGAAGTGGGTGTGCTGGGGGCAGGGGGAGGGGGTGTGCAGGTGGGGGGAAGGGGGAAGGGGGTGTGCTGGGGGAAGGGGGAGGGGGTTTTCAGGTGGGGGGGGGGCTGGGGGAAGAGGGCAGGGGGTGTGAATGGATACATTGTCTATCAAACCATTATTGGGTCCTCTGGGCTGATAAACCAACAATTAAACCCTTAACACCATTTACTTCAGTTTCCCAAACCAATCCTAATATAAACATAAACTCTAAACTACATACCTAGGACTCAGACTACATTGATACCATTATAACATGACCTAAACCACTAGCACCCAACTTGGGAAGGTGATGAGTTGGGTGTTCCACCCTGAGACTTCCTCTCATTTTTTTAGGAACTTTGTTTTTTTTGTTAGAGAGGATTTGAATATAGAGGTGACCTGTTTTTTTTTTGAATGAATAGGCTATTTCAGGGGGGTTTCTAGGAGGGAGGGGGGAGGGTGAGGGGGGAGGGAAGGGGGTGTGCATAGGGGAGGGGTGGGAGGGTGCAGGTGGGGAGTGGGGTGTTCAGGAGGGAGGGCGGGGGGTGTCCAGTATCCAGGGGGAGTGGTGTCTAGGAGGGGGGGGGGGGTTATGTAGGGTGGGGGTGTCTAGTGTCCAGGAGGGAGGGGGTGTCCAGGAGGGAGGGGTATACAAGGGGGGATGGGGGGGGGTCCAGGAGGGAGGGGTCTGCAGGAGGGGGGGGGGGGGTCCAGGAGGGAGGGGAAGGGGGAGGGGGAGGTAAGGGGTGTTTAGGGGGGAGGGGGGAGGGGTGGGAGGGTGAAGGTGGGGAGGGGGTGTCCAGGAGGAAGGGTGGGGTGTCCAGGAGGGAAGGTGGGGGTGTCTAATTTCTAGGGGGAGGGGTGTCTAGGAGGGAGGGGGAGGGGTTTCCAGGAGGGGGGGTGTCTAGGAGGGGAGATTTATAGGGGGAAGGGGGATGCAGGGGGGGCTGTCCAGGGGGATTTGCAGGGGGAAGGGGGTTGTCTGGGGGAAGCTTTATAGGGGGAGGGGCTTCAGGGAGGAGGGGGGTGTAGGGGGGGTGGGATACTAAAGGGGGGATATGCAGGGGAGAGGGGGGGGATATTTTTTTGGGGGGGGAGGGGGATGTCTAGGAAGGGGGGGTGTCCAGGGGAGAGGATAGGGGGTGTCCAAGGGGTGATTTGTAGGATGGGGGAGGAGGGAAGTCCAGGGGGAAGGGGGGCTGCGGGGGGGGGGGGTGTCCAAGGGGTTTTTCAGGGAGAGGGGGGTTGTCCAGGGGAGGCTTTGTAGGGGAATAGGCTGCAAGGGGGCTACTGTGGGGGGTGTAGGGGAGAGGGTGGGGGATACATTTTTAATGGAGGGGGGGGGGGTGTCCGGGGGGTGTCCAGGGGAGAGGGTGGGGGCTGTCTAGAGAGTATTTGCAGGGGGAGGGGGGATTTGCAGGGGGAGGGGGGATGTAGGGGGGTGGATACTGCAAGAGGAGTGTGTGGGGCTTTGTATGGGGGTGGGGTACTACAAGGGGGGGTGCAGGGTGGGGGGTATTTTTTTTTTACGGATTTTCAGACCTTATATCCATGGTTCCTAACTATGGATATAGTTTTCTTACCATGGTTTTTAACCATGGCTATAGGTCTAATGCCACTATTAGAAACCATGGAAATAAAGTGCATCCATCCTCTGGTATAACCACTGTTCTAAACCGTGGCTATAGTGATATTACCATGGTTTGAACCGTGGTTGTATAACTATATCCATGATTCGAATTGTGGTTATAGGTCTAGGCCTATAGTCACGCCAAACTTAGCCACAATTCCTCAAACCATGGATATTACTTATATCCACAGTTTTAGGACCTACAACCATGATTTTAAACCATGACTATAGCCCGAATTTCCAGTAGTGATTCTCATTTGGGTGTGAGCTGAATATGGTTCTAGGTATGCATGTAAATTATTTGTTTTTAGGACATGATAAATTCTTGATGATTGGATTCCCTTAGGTGAGAAGCCTGTAGAATGTTCTTAGTGTCCTAGTTTAGGAGTTTTTCAATGGCTCACTCTCGTCAGGCCTGACGCTTTTGAGAGATACTCAAGGATGTTTCTTGTCACACGTTCCACCTTTCCTGAATAGGGATTTCATTTGATCACCATCTTGGGATAATGAAATTATAGTATTTCACTTCCAATGGGTTTGGTTGGACAGGATGTGGGGTAGGGGTGTAATTTCGGCCCGGCCCGGACAGGGTCGGGTCGGGCCGGGCCTGCCATGCAAAGAGTCGGGCCACTGACCACTATTCGGGACGGGTCGGGCCGGCCCGAACAACCCCATGAGGCGGCCCGAGCCCGGCCCCGGGCTGGCCCAAACCATCGGGTTGGGCTGGGCTTTTTCGGGCCGGGTCGGGATTTTTCGAGTCGGGCCATGGTGGGATTTTAATATTTTCAAAATAATTGTCTCTTTTAAATTTTTTTTATTTAAACATTTTTTTAACATTTATTTAAAATGTTTCTTTACATTTATTTTTAAATGCATCTTTTTTGTAAAAATGTTTATTTTATTTTTTATTAACATTTTACAGTGGGTGGATGTGTTTTTTTGTCTAAATAGATTTATATATTGTGAATATATATATATATATATATATATATATTATTTGCAAATTGAAAAAAAATAATGAGGGGTGCGCAGCTGGCATGGGTGAGTTTAAAGACTTATTATTTAAAAGTTTTTCTAACATTTATTTAAAACATTTTTACATTTATTTTTTTTAACTTATTTATAATTTTTTAAGCGTTTGTTAATATTTTTTTATTTAAAAATTTTTATTTAAACCATTTTTTTACATTTATTTTTAAATTATTAATTTAAAACATTTTTGAATTTTTTTAAATTCATGCTTTTTACAAGTATTTATTTAAAACATTTAACTTTTTTTTCATATTTTAATGTAAAAGGTATTTTTTAACTGTTTGTTTTAAAAAAATTAATTTAAATTTTTGTTTTAAAAACTTTTTTAAACATTTTTATTTAAACATTTATTTAAACCATTTTTAAGACTTGTTTAAAACATTTTTTTTACATTTATTTTTAGATGTTTATTTTAAAACGTTTTTTTGAATGCATATTTTTTACATGTATTTTTTTTAAACATTTAACACGTTTTATGTAAAAATATTTTTCAGTGGGTGGATATGTTATTTTTTTCTAAATAGATTTATACATGTCTGTGAATTTATATATATTATGTACAAATTAAAAAAAATTAATGAGTTATTGGGGGGTGCGCAGCAGCGAGTGATGGGTTTAAAGTGTTATTATTTGAACATTTTTTTATCATTTATTTAAAACATTTTTTTACATTTATTTTTTTAACTTATTTATGAAAAGTATTTTTAAGCATTTGTTTAATTTAAAACAATTTTTAAACGTTTTTTAATTTTTTTGTAGGGAGACCCAACCCGGCCCTGTCTGAACTAAAATTACACCCCTAGCGGGTGCGCAACAATGGGTGAGTTAATTTTTTTTAAATAGATTTATATATGTATATATAGTATATATAATATATACAAGTTTTATTATATTTTAAAAAAATTAATGAGGTTGGGGGTGTGCGAATATCATTTGGTGAGTAGTTATTTTTTTGTTAATATATAATAAGTTATTATATATATATATATATATGAGAAAATTGTAAAAAAAATTAGGGGGTGGGGGTGCGCTGTAGTGAGCGGGTTAATTTTTTTTCTAAATAAATTTATATATAATATATGCAAGTTGCAACATATTTAAAAAAAACTAATGAGGTTGGGGGACGTGCACGAACATCATTAGGTGAGTGTGTTATTTTTTTGTTAATATAAAATAAGTTATTATATAATATTAAATCATTGACACACACACACACACATATTATTAATGAATTTTTAAAAGCCACACTTAATTGATATATATTATTAATAACTTTATATATAATATTAATGAATTTATATATATATATATTATCATATCATTAATATATATATATATATATATTAGCAGATTTGTTCTTATATATACACATATATAATATGCAAATTTCATCATATTTAAAAAAATTAGTGAGGTTGAGGGTGTGTGCGAATATCATTGGGTGAGTGTGTTATTTTTTTTTATTAATATATAATAAGTTATTATATATATATAATGCTACATGATTGATATATATATATATAATGAGAAAATTATAAAAATAATAACCAGGGGTTGGGGGGTGTGTCGCAGTGGGTGAATTAATTTTTTTTCTAAATAGATTTATATATGTATAGTATATATAATATATGCGTGTTGCAACATACTTAAAAAAATTAATGAAGTTGAAGGACTTGCACGAACATCATTAGGTGAGTGTGTTATTTTTTTTATTAATATACAACAAGTTATTATATATATAATATTAAATCATTGATATATATATATATATTAATAGCTTTGTTTATATATATATTATATTAAATCATATACATACAAATATATATATATATATATATATATTATTAATGGATTTTTAAAAGCCACACTTAATTGATATATATTATTAATGGTTTTGTTTATATATATACACTATTATATATATAATTATATATCATTGTATATATATATATTTATACACACATTATAATTATATATAATAATAATTATATGTATATATATAATATTATTTTTTTGTTAATATATAATGATATATGCACATATATATAGAAACACACACACACACACACACATATAGAGATACATATATAGAAAAAGATGCATGTATATAGATACATGTATATATATATACATATATATATATATACACAGAAATATATAGATATATACAGATATATATATATACAGATATATATATACATAGATATATATATATATATATATATATATATATATATATATATATAGGGTGGTGATTATCTTACAAGCGCAGCACCTGGACCAGGTCCAGGCACTGTCTTGGGAGCTCGTGGTAGGGGGATCGAATCCCCCTACCCGCAGATTCCGCGTTATATTTTTTACAGCGCAGCGGGCTTCGCACGGGCTGGGCTTCGCGCGGGCTGGGCTTCACCCGGGCTGGGCTTCGCACGGGCCAATAGGTCGGGCTTTTTCGGGTCGGCCCGGCCTGGCCAGCGGAACCTACAGCCCGGCCTGGCCCGATGCGGGCTTTGCCGGGCCGGGCCGCTCGGGCTTTCAGGCCGGGCATGTCGGGCTTTCGGACCGCCGGGCCAAAATTACACCCTTAACGTGGGGTGAATTAAAAATCTCCATTCTCTCCCCATCTCTGGATATGAATGCCAGATGGGGCATCACCGATAAGGCAACACAACTTGTGTAGTGCGTGGAGGTAGGTCAGTTTGAGATCATTCTTTCGCCTCTCTGATTGTGTCTATCATGCAGATGGAAGATATTCTAGGTCAATTTTATGGTGAATCACTCCCAATATTCTGACATGGTCTGCATACCCATCATAGGGGAAAAAATCTTTCAACTGTGGGAGAGCTGTCTAGATATTGATGAATGTTACGCATGTATTCTTCTGAAAAATATCTTGGAATGTTGTTTCATCCCGATTCGTGTCATACCGCATATTGATAGGGTGATATGGTCCCACTGGGATTGGCCAGTGTATCCTTTTTATGTTATTAAGGAGGTTCCACATTTTCATGATCCTGATAGGCAATTACAAAGGGGGTTATGTGCTTGTGAAATCAGCCTATGTCAGTTACAATGTCCTCGGATAGTCTCCAATGAGTTTATTCGTGGATCCAGAAACACCCAAATACCCTAGTATCCATGATTCATGGACATGATTTCCAAATCCAGGCACTCGTTGTATGATTATTTGGCCAACAACACTTTAGGAATCCATTGGTCAAGAGGATTGGAGGTCGGGCTCATCACACCCTTTTGGGGGGAATTATTTTCTTCTCCGGGAATCTCTTATAGATTTAAGCAATGTTCATATGTTCGTGAATCCTTGGTTCTTTCCCAAAGAGTGTGTCCAAATATTACCCTTGGGTTGCAAGATCAATCATGGATATGTATGGATTAGGAATTACTGAGACAATACTAGTTTAATCCCTATGATGAGGTGATTTTGATTTTATCGTCATCGAGGGGGGACTAAAGTTGCTTCGATATCAGGATCGAACCCATGAGATGGGTCTCCCATGTATCCTCTTGAGAGGAATCAGAAACCACATAGTTCAATGTCACTTAACTAGACACATCACCTTTTAAGGTTGTGTTATGGGGACCCATCCATGCAGTTTAATGTCGTGCGATAAGGAAATCTAGGAGAAAGGTTCCTAGTCAAGATCCAGTGCGGGGATTATACCAAAGCGGCCTAGGATGCCCAGGAAATATATGGTCTCCTAGATGAATATTCCCCCACCAAGAATATAGCCTGAAGAATTCTAGGGTGATTTGGGTATTGGGTTTGGACCTCAAGGAGGCTTCCTACATATCCTAGTTGATTAGGAATCAAATACCTCATAGTTTGGTTTGAGTTGTGACTTGATTGGGGCTTACACGTAGAAGCTTCCCACTTGAAGGGGATATGATCTTTCATTTCATGGATGATATGATATGGATCTTGGGCCTATATAAAGGCCTCCTACGTATCTCGGTTGTGTTGGGAATCGGATTTATTGTATTTCATTGTGGGTGGGGCTTACACGTAGAAGCTTCCCACTTGAAGGGGACATGGTCTCTCATTTCATGGATGAGAAGATATGAAGCTCTGGCCTAGATGAAGGCTTCCTACATATCCCAATTATGGTGGGAATCAGAGTTCTTATATTTCATGGTGGTTTTTTCCAATGTCATATTATTATAGACCTCTAAGCCCATATGAGTCATGATCGGTGTGAGAAACAAGAGGATGTGAAAGTTTAAACAATGGAATACTTTCTCTTCTCTACTGAGGGAAAAGGAGGAGCCCATGGTGGAAGATGTCGGGATGACGGTGGACTAGAGTGCAGAGCAATGAACCCTTCAATGTGAAATGAAAGTGAAGGTCATTAGGTCCATCCCAAAAGGCTAGGGTCTTACTCTAGGAGGGATTCCCTAGAATGGATTTTGGGAAAGGGGAGGAATTTTTCTTATCGTCAAAAGGAAAAGAGAGCATAATTCCTTTGACTTATCACTGCCCCTCATTGAATGGAAAATCAAGTGATTACCATTTATCCCTAGAACAGGGAGGTCCACATTAGTATCCCAAGGTTTAAATCTGGGTTACCATGGGAATATAGACTTAAGAACATTCCTGGGTTTTATACCGATGTGGGGATTACCTTTGTGACTCCACTTACCATGGGTATGTAGACTCAGAAGGGCACACTGATGCGTCTGATGGTCCGTTCATATGGGTTTGGTGTATTTGGAAGAGGCTTTTTCCTGATGTCGATGGATTGGATCATAGAGTGGATTTAGAGGATGGTATGGAAATGGAAGGTCATGATTGATATCGGAAGGTGGAAATCTTGGAGGTACCGTACTCCGTGTACCATTTGTTCATGCGGGGTGGGGTACCTTCTGTATAGCGTTTTTTCTATGTGGTTGGAAGGGCCATCCATGTACTAGGGTGGTATGTGGATCCATATGTTTCTTGTGTTCAATGTTGGTATGTGGATTTGGGTGTGGTCCGCGTACCGTGGTGCTACACAGATTTGGGTTTGGTCCGCGTACCATGGTGGTATGCGGATCTGGGTGTGGTTTGCATAACGTGGTGGTATGTAGATCTGGGTGTGGTCCACGTACCATGGTGGTATGTGACCTTGATCTTTGTTCTCAAATCATGGTGGTATGCAGTGCTGGAGTCCCTCCATGTGGTGTAATGCTACGTCGGGCATGGTTTTGTCTGCATAGAGATGTTCTATGTAGTACGCCAGATTGAATAAGGGTCATTAGTCTCACAGTTCATGGGAAGTTCATCTACGAAGGGAGTATGGTTCATGGTTTTCCTTTTAGGTTCAGGGTTTTCCCATATTATTATGATTTCTTATTTTTATTGTTCACGGTGTGTTTATACTTTCTGTAAACCTTTCATGTTTCTGTACTTTACCGACTTTTTTACTTTGAATTCTTCCATCCACAGACTCCCATGTTTCAAGGAGGCCGTATCTACGGGCACGCAACACCTTTTGTGGAATCCCATGGATTAATCATCCAACCCACGGATGACTCGATCAACCGAGGCTCACGGTGTTGCTGTTCGCGATGGCGGAAATCACCGCCTCAATTCCGTGAATGATGTGGTTCATGGGGCACTTTCGGCCTTACCTCATATATGAACTACTCAGTCCATGAGGATGGTATGTGGGGGTGTACATCTCCATCATGTTTTCTCCAATGATGTGGTTCGTGGGTGGAATTTATACGTCTCTATTCCACCAATGATGTGGTTCGTAGTTGACCAACGCCTTTCCTCATTCATTCCACAAACTACTTGGTTCACTGGACAACGCTTCACGGTCCAATGTTTCACAGGCCACCCACGTACCGCTTGGTTCACAGTCTGTTCCTTCCATGGACCTTTCCTGGTAACCAATACGTGGACTAGTTTGGGTCCTTTTACAAATTGTATTCCTTTAATCTTTTCATCCAATTTTCATCACCACATGCATCCCTTTCCTTTATCAATTTTATGGGAGTATTTTCTTTCCCTTTGCGAATTTTTTGGGACCCTACAAAGGCACCCAATCGGAATGAAGAGGAGGCTATTCCAATGTAGAAGCAATCTCGATTTGAATGGTCAAATAATGCTCTATTTTTTGCCTAAACCAAGGGACTCAGTGATCATAGTTTGACTATTGCTAGTTCTATATGAAAAACCCTACAAACTTTTGTGCCTTTTCTCATTATCACCCAAAATTTTTCCTAAGCCTGCGGTGTGGACTTAGCGGGCATAACTCGACTTTTTCTTAGTACACCCTTTGTGGGTTTTCTACCAAAAAATATTTGTGTATCTTGATTTTTGGTTGCTCAACATTTTTTGACTAAACCTTATGTAGCATAGGTTTAGCAAGCTGGCACTCTACTTTTATCCAAGGTGCCCTTTTTGGGTTTTCACCTTAGCGAGTTTAGTGCCTCTTTTGTGTGGGTAGTTTAAAGTCTTGAGAAACAAACTATTATTATAGATGTTTTAGGTCAAACATCTTTGACCACAATTGCACTGATGTTTTAGGTCAAACAGCTTAGACCATAATTGCACTGATGGTTTAGGTTGAAAAACTTGGACCATAACTGTACTGATGTTTTAGGTCAAACAACTTGGACCATTACTACACTGATGTTTTAGGTTGAACATCTTGGACCATGACTTGTGGGTAAAGGACCCTGATTCAGGATTCATTAACCGAGAATGTCTCGAAAACTTTTAGACATGGATGAGGAGTTTTTATTAACCTTGACTTGTGATTTATGGATATGGGATATGACATGGGGTGTGGATTCCATGGGGCGTATGGAGATAGGAAAAGCCTCTCATGAGGATGAATTTTCCTTTGGTTGACATTCCATTTTTGTGGGCAACATATACAGAGCCGCGGTGGCATAATGTGCATGGTCAAATAAAAGTGTTCGTAGGACAATGGCCTTCTATTTTCGATGGCCAAGAAGTATTTATAGAACTTTGGATTTATTTTTCTATTGAGGACCATAGTGGATGGACTGTGAAGGGAACAATGTCTGAAAGTGATAAGTGAATTTATATCTTCTTTGGATGAAAAACCCCACTCCCACTCGAATTTGGATTGTGTAAAGGAGGGTCGAGGCATAATGTAGTTTAACATCGTACAACCAGGACATTTGGAACCTATTTTGTGAAATCATCCTACTCTAGCTAAATGAGGGTAAATGACTCACCTCCTCCACAATAGTTTTTCCATGAACGTCCTTCACCTTTAGGCATTAAAAGGGGGAAATAAATTAACCGTAATCCGAGGGGTTTTCAAATTCAAGGGATGAGGTGGGAAATAAATTTCATAAGGGCGTACGGAGGTAGGAATATCTTCTCCTGAGGATTAATTTTCCTCTAATTGATAAGACGTTTTTTAGGAAACATATGCAGAGCCTCCGAGGCATAATTTTCATAGTCAAACAAAGGTGTCCACGAGACACTAGCCTTCCATTTCCGGTGGCCATGGAGGATTATGGAGATTCAAACCTTTCTAGACACAGAGTATGTCTTGTGAAAAGGGGTATGCCTAAAAGGGGTCATTTTAGGTTGAAATTTATTGGGAATGCCAGGAATTGGTTAAGCAATTTCTATCCCATCCATGAGAGTTGTTTCCTTACATAGGTCTGACCCTTGAGAGGGTAGGTATGAGATATTTTTGTTTCACAACTAGATCAGATTATGATATTTGGATATCACTATGTGTCATGTGATGACAAGAATCAAGATGTACATAGTTTTTGTAAGGATCATTCCTATGCGAATATGATTCACGCATACGGATGGGGCATTTTTATTTTGGATACAGATTCACCAATTAGGCAGGGGAGTATGTCAAACCTTCCTATGTAGATTGATTTCTTACGTAGGTTCATGAGGGGAAATATCCTTGTACGTGACCTAGACTAAGGGTGAATACCGGGTATCAAATATCATGCGGTTTAAATGTCATTCGATCAGGATGTCTATGTATAAGCCCTGAGTAACTGGAGGGTAGTCGAGCCGGGGTGTTCTAACATGTCTAGGACGTGAGTAGGAAAGAAAGTGTAAACCATGGTTTCGAGGGTTCTTAGATGAGGAGAAATGAAACGGGGCTTAGAAGCCATTAGGAATATGAAAATAGGAAAATACTCTCCTAGGGATGAATTTTCCTTTGGTTGACTGGCCATTTTTTGTGGGAAACATATGCATAGATGTCAGGGAATAATGTGAATAGTCAAACAAAGGTGTTCACATAACACCGACCTTCCATTATCGATGGCCATGAAGGGTTATGATAATCCAAGATCACTCAAAACACAAAGTCTGATGAAGGGAGAGGGTTAGTCTAGACTCGTTAGAAACACCTAGACTATGATTATTCATGGAATTAAATGATTATTCATAGAATTGGGAGTCTCTCTATAAAGATTTAACCTATATGTGAGGTGGTATGTTTTTGATCCCCTATCAGGTTGTGGCCCAGTTTTGAAGATCCATGCATCTCGAGACTAGGTTCCCTGCACAAATTTGGGTTTGTGTATAAGGAGTGGGGGAATTTTAGCTATACTTTGGGTGACATATATTTTTCTTAATGTCATGTTTTTAAGACTTTGGTCCATGCAGTTTAATTTCATGCGGTGAGGACATTTTCCATACAGTTTAACATCATATGGAAAGGACATATTTCATACAGTTTAATGTCATGTGGAAAGGATGTAGACAACACAGTTTAATCATCACGTTTTAGTGATGAAACATCAAAGGTATCATACATAAATATGAGATAATCATGTCGAGATATTCCTAGTACTCCCCAGACATGAGTGGGGGAATAATGTGTAAACCATGATTCCAAGAGCCCTCGAGTTAGGAGAGATGATGCGAGGATTAGAAGCCAATGAGTGTACGGAAGTAGGAACAACCTCTATTGAGGACAAATTTTCCTTTGGCTGATAGACCATTTTTGTGGGCAACATATGTAGAGACACTGAGGAATAATGTGCATAGTCAAACAAAGGTGTCCACAAGACACTATCCTTCCATTTTCGATAGCCGTGGGTGATTATGGTGATCTGATATTTCCTAGGGCATGTAGTTTGACGGATGAAAAGGGGATGTCTGGGTATGTAAAAAGAAATATCTAGACCATGATTAGTTTTGAGGTAAGATATACTTTACATATATCTGATTCATATGTAAGGGGAATCATGGTCTCTTGATACTTTCTGGATGTAATATTTTAGATCCGAAATCCCCTGTATCTATTTGCATTTCACATGTGGGGGGTTGGGGTATTTTCCCCTTTATTTTATTCTGTGTGGATAGAATTAGGATTTCCAACTCGAGTGTCACTATGTATCTCATTATACTGAGAAACAGGCCATACACAGTTCTTGAGACACCTTACAGTTTAATTTTCTATGGTTAGGACTTCTTTGGCCATGAAATTTAACATCACGTGGTAATGAATCATGAATTTCCCTATGCAAGTATAGATTATATGCAGAGGGGGGAATTTGTTTCATGACAGATAGACTCGAGAAGGCCCAGGTGTCACTACGTGTCCCGTTGGTGGGTGGGAATCAACCCACACATAGTTCTGGAATCCTATGTAGTTTAACGTCATACAACAAGGATAGAAGTGAACCAACATGAAAAGGATGAGGTGAGTGAAGTGTCGATCTTGAACCTTGTGGAGGTTTCCTACATATCTCAGTTATTTTGTAATCAAATTCCATATAGTTCTTGAAGAAAATTCCCTTTATATGTCTGATTTATACGTAGGAAGGATGGAATTTTTTTAAGTGGCAGCTGTACCAAGATGAAGAATCCGGGCATCACTACATATCCTACAAGGGCAAGAATCAATCCACATGTAGTTCTGAAGTTCCGTATGCCGGTCAGACCCAGGCATAAAGAGGGGGGATTTTACATTTTTCTTTGTTTGTTGGTGGCTATACCGGGATGGAATATCCAGGCGTCACTACATATCCCTCAGGTCAGGAATCAAGCCATAAATAGTTCTAGATATTCCTGGTAGGTGACCGATGTAGGCGGCAATGTATCCTCTGGTGAAAACATTGTTGGGGCCATTTGGTTTAACGTAGTGTGTTAAAGATAAAAATTATCCCCACGTATGTCTGTCCTATACACAGGGATAGAGGCATTATTGATTTTGACTCATGGATAGACTAGGATATATAATCTAGGTGTCACTACATATCTCGCGAGGGTGGGAATCAAGCCATACGTAGTTCTAAGGACCCCCTCGTGCCAGTCTGACCTATGCATGAAGAGGGGGGGGGGAATTTATACCATGATTTCAATATAATGGGATTATTATACTCCTCTATGATTTTTATATGCGGGGAAAATCCTAAATACCATTCCTAATCTCATGAGAGTTATAATCAGTGTGAGAAACAAGGAACGAGGAGGAGTTACCTTGTAGTATAGGGGCGACATAGGATACAACAGAGGCATTCCATGTCATGTGGTGGTTGGACCAATACATAGGGTCAAGGTGCCTCTAAGTATCCCATTTATGAATAGAAACCAATCCATACGTAGTTCTATAGTGAGGAATGGTAGGTGAACGATGCTGGAGACAATGTTCCCTCAAGTGAGAACATTGTTGGGGCCATGCAATTTAATATCATGTGGTATGGATGAATATGTTGCTATGTAGTTTAACGTCATGAAACATGGAAGAATTCATTGTGAAACTTATTTTCATGAAATCAGAACATCTTTTGTACATTTTAACATTGTGTGGAGAGGATGCAGGATGCACTATTCATTTTAACGTCATGCAACTAAGATGATTTTGATCGCGATTACACAAAGTACTTCTTCAGGAACCTCCCATTGGTGGGGGGTGTGGTGTGCTATCCATCCATTGAAATTAGGGAATATGCTCCATTAGGGTAAGATTTGTGTACAAAATATGGTCCTTCTCATTTTGCCTCCAACTTTGGAGGTTTCTTCCTGAGTATCATCAGGGTTCTAAGGACCAACACCATTTCTCATTTGAGGAAATATCGGAGGTGAAAATTCTTATTGAAGGCTCATGAAATTCGATTTTGTTAGACTTAAATATGGTGCACAATGTGAAATATTTTCTCATCCAATTTCTCTAGATCATGAAACCATTTTTGGGATTTCTCATCTACAGATAGTTGATCACATACAGTGATGCAGAGAGATGGAAGTTGAATTTCAATGGGCAGAACCACCTCCATCCCATATATTAACGAGTACAGGATTTCTTGAGTTGTAGTATGGGTTGTGTTATGGTAATCCCAAAGAACATGGAGGATATTTTCCATCCATTATTTCTTATCCCTGTCCACCATATTTTGGAGTATGTTGGATAGGTTTTTAATAAAATCCATTGGTTGTTGAATGGTAGTGGGATGAATGGTTGGATTTGATACCATACTCCTGGTAGAGTTTGTCTAATTCAACAGAGCAGAAATTGGTGTTATTGTCCATCAGTATTGTGTGAAGGACACCAAACCTGGTGATAATATTAGATTTCACAAACCTGAAAATGATTTTCCCCGACCTCTTTGAGAGGTTCATCTTCTTACCATTTGGAAAAGAAGTCAGTTGTTGTGAGAATAAACTTGAATTGTTTGGCTATGGTGGGAGGATATGGTTCTATAACATCCATTCCCCATATGGAAAATGGCCAAGAGCACTTAGCTGTGTGAAGAAAATCCAGGGGTTGATGGATGAAATTGGCATGGACTTGGCTGGAATGACACTTTTTGGTGAAATCTGCACAATCCTGCATCATGGTGGGACAATAGTATCCAAGCCTCCAAATTTGGTGAGAGAGTTTGGATTTTGACTGGTGTTCCCCACAAGTTCTGGCATGAACTTATTTTATGATGGTGGTGGTCTCTCCTCCATCAACACACCTGAAAAGGATTCCATCAAGGCCTCACTTATAAACAATCTTTTGTCAGTTTATGCCATTGTAAATCATGAAATTGACTACTCTTCTTCGGATCTATTCCCTTCCATCCCTATATGGTGGGAGTTCTCCCTTTTAAAGATATTCCATAATGGGATTTATCCAGCTAGTGGTAGGACCATATGGATCATATATGGGATTGATATCATTAATTTCTTCCATGTAGACCTGAATGTATGGTAAAACCATCCAGCGGTGGGTAATACTGATGACTGTCTCATTCTGATCCGGGTTGTCTAGAGCTATGGCTGCATTTTCCAATGCATTAGCTTGTGCATTTTGTGACTGGGGAACATAATTCAATGTTTAATCTGATGTGAATTCTACTATCAATTTTGGAACATGGTTCATCAAAGGGATTAGCTCCTTTTTTTGATAGCACATTCACCATTAACTTTATTGATGGCCAGTTCTGAATCGCCTTTTATCTTCAAGTGTTCAACTTTCACTTGGAGTGCTAGTTCCATCCCTGTAGTGAGGGCCTGATACTCTGCTTAATTTTTCATGCATCCTTCTAAAAGTAGGAAGGAATAGGGTAGAACTGATTTTTCTGGGGATACGAGTATGACTCACAGACCTACTTTGTTGAATTTGGGGTCTTCCATTCTTCTTCCTGTCGGACTTCTAGAGGCACCGTCAAAGTTAATTTCCCACATCTGGAAGTTCTATTTAATGGATAAAACTTTATCATCAGGTAGATTAGAATATGATGGGGCCACTCCTATTGAGCGGTGATTGGACATGAAATCTACTAATGTATGGCCTTTGACATATTTCTATGGTATGAACCGTATATTGAACTGGTGTAGGATGACCGCCCACTATGACAGACATCCATTTAACATGGATGATCGAGAATGTACTTGATCAGGTTGCTACATTAGACCAAATGTACTTCGTGGTGCTACAAGTAATGTCTCAATTTCCAGAATGAAAAAATTGATGCAAGCCTGCTCTTCTCGATATTTGAATAATGAGTCTCAGCGTCAATCATGGTTCAGCTGAGAAAATAAAGACTATTCTTGCTTCCAGAATCATTATTTTGTGCGAGGAAGGTTCCTAGGGATCATTCCAAGGTTTTTATGTATATAATGAGTGGTATTCCTTCAACATGAGGCATTAGAACTAGTGGACTCAGGAGATATTTCTTTATATTGTCGAATGCTTCCTAAAAATCATAAGTCCATTGATATTATACCCCTTTTTTCATCAACCTACTGGATGGAAAACATTTTCCTGCAAGGTTGGTTGTGAATCACCAAATGTAAGACATGTGTCCTTGGAGTCCTCTCAACTTAGTGAGGTTACAAGGTAGTGATGTGCCAAGGATTGCCTTTTTCTTCTCATGGTTGACTTTGATGCCTCGGAGGTGCATGATAAAGTTGAGGAATTTCCCTAAGGTGATGTCGAAAGAAAATTTTAGGGGGTCCATTTTCAGATTATGTTGTCATATTTTGTTGAATATGGTTTCAAGATCCACCATATGGTCTGAGTTTTTTCATGATTTAACCCCTAGATAATCGATATAGAATTCGACAAACTTTCCCAGGAAGGGTTTTAAAATGCGGTGCATGGCGTGCTGATATGTGGCATGATCATTTCTCAAACCAAAAGGCGTCACCTTGTAGAAAACACCCCCTGGGGACCTGAATAAGGTATATTATTCATCTTCTTGGGCCATTCAGATCTGGTTATAACCTGAATAACTATCCATTAATGAGAGAGCCTCATATCCATCAGGTGTGTCGATCAACAATTATATGATCGGGACTGGGAAATCATCTTTTGGGAAGTGCTAGTTGAGGTCCATGAAATCAATACAGACCCTGATCTTCCCGTTTTTCTTCTTGATGGGGACAAATTTTTCTATCTAGATGGGGTATGGGACCTCTCGAATGAAGTTAGATTTGATGAGATTTTCGACTTCAACCTCTATTTTTGCAGCATGTGTCGGGTGAGTCCTTCTGGAAGCTTTCTTGTAACCATAGTGATATTTTGGCAGGCCCAGGTGGTGAGTGGCCACATTTGGATTGAGACCTGACATTTCCTTATAATTCTAGGCGAAAACATCTCAATTCTGTTATAGGAAAGAGGTGTATATCTCTTGATCTTTGGTAGGCATGGCCGCATAACTAGAGTGGGTCATGGGTCTTCTTCTGAACCCAAGTTGATTTACTTGAGTTCATCAGCAGTGGTGGAAATGCCTTCCTCAAATGATGGAGGGTAATCCCTTAGGTCATCTTCTTCTCCCTCCCCTTCATCCTCATAATTTTCCTCTTCGTCTTCTGACTGGGAAACAATCCTTGAAACTATTGCATCATAGTTGAGGGAGGATTTTCAATTTTAGTGTCCAGGAAGTTAAGTAGTCATCATTGGAAGGGGATTCTCTAGAGTAGATATCATAAGGGGTAAAAGAGTTTCCTCACATTCCTTAAATGAAGAGACACTTCCTCCCACCTTAGTGAGTGAGGCAGGAAGTTCCTGGGGTTTTGATGATAGTTCAGGGCTATTTTCATCCGAACCATCCCCATTATCTCAAGAGTCAATGAGACTTTCGACATTATCAAGTTCGACAATCATAACTTAAATCATGAGGAATGATGAATACATGTATGAATTTGGATTTTCTATTTCAATTTGATTGATGGGTAGTACATATTATTCCCCAAGCTTCTTGAGGGGATTGGTAGGAAACATTTCCAAACCATTTGGGGCGGCGACCCAATCAATTACATCAGCTGTGGGTTGTTTTCCCTTTGAATCATAGAACCCTACATCAATATAGTGTGACTTGTATGACTCAAATGGGGCCTTATTAGCATGAATTGTTCCACTCTATCCATTAATGCTATATTTCAGGCACTGATGGTACGAGGAGGGGATCGATGCGTGTTTATGCAGCCAGGTCCTCCCTAGAAGAGTGTTGAAGGCCGTAATATTTCGGACCACCAGAAATCATGGGTGAGCTACTAGGTCACCGAACCAGGTTTAGATCTTGATTTGGCCCAACAAATTCTGATCACTTTTGTCGTATCCTAATAGAGTTGTGGTGTAGGGTGTCATATTATCCTCATTGCAGCCCAGCTGACGGTGTGTTTTCAGTGGGAGGAGATTAACCCTAGATCCATTTTTGATGAATAATTTTTGGATATGGATTCAATTTATCATTCCAGACACGTATAAGGGTTTGATGTATCCTAGAATGATGGAGTCTTCATCTTGATCTGTGAAGGAGATAACTGCATGAAATTATTTAGGATTGATCTCTGTCCGGTAGACTTCAGTGGGTCTAGTTCAGCTTCAAACTCCTGGGGACTCAACAAAGACTCTATGAGATCTCCCCTAAGATCTGCTGATAGATTCAGTGCATCCATGATTCAGAGCTTAGCTGGCACTGAATCTAACTACTTCATAATGTCATATTTCTTAGCTAAAGGATGGAACTTCCCAGCTTGGGAATTCTCTTTCACAGGAGCTTTAGGGGATTGAGCATTTGATGAAGATGGGTCGGCCCTTGGTACCAGATCTAGAGGAGTTTCTATAATTTATGGATCAGGCTAGGTATATCTTATCGCATGACAAGGGTAATTGGTCATTCGTTCTTCCTATGATGGATATTTTAGAAGAATTTGACTGGGGTGGTTTCCTGTAGTGGTAGGAGAATTTTTTGGCCCTTGTTGGATCTACTGGAAGGTCCTTCCGTGGGTTTCTACGACACTGATGGTTTGAGTGGGGGTGTGGTCATATGATTGATTTCTACCATGGTTGTGTCTCCCTTGGTATCCCTAGCTTCTATGGCTTCTTCCTCTGGCTTCGTGGTTGGGTGTATAGAATTATGGTTGATAACCATACTCATCATCAGAGAAAGGATCCATCAAATGGATGACATTGAAGGTGCCAAAAATAATCTCCTCTTATAATGACAACTTTGCCTCATCATCTACCTCCGGTTGTACAGTTTTGTGGGGTGGTTCTCGTTGTGTAATTTTATGGGGCGGTGCCTATTCTTTCAGATTTTTTGGCATGAAATCTGAGAGTGTCAAAGCCAACCTTTTCTTTGGTTCAAGTTTATCTTCATGCACTTGCTTTTCACCCTTCTGATTGGACTGCTTTTTGGGCGGATGTCCTCTAGAGGATTGTGAAGCCGAGGATGATAGCTATGTTTCATTATGAGCCATTGGAGGCATGGTTGGTTTATTCAAATATGCCTAGATTATTCCATGATCTCAGTTGACTATCTTCCAAGTCATCTAAATATCAAAAAAATTATCCTTTTTGTAAACAACTTTTTTCCATTCCCCTTTTTTCATCCGGATCAGTGGTGGAAACGTAGGCCACTTGCACCAACTATTGTCCCATATTGACTTGTACGAGATCTATCATCTTTTTCAGGAGGTATTTAAAGAAAAAAACTCCTAGATATTGTGTCCCAATATCCTATGGAAGGTACAGTAATCTGGATGGTCATCAAGACCTAATTCATCAGCCTACTTTGGCACCAGAAGACAAAGAAAGTTTCAATTCATGGATTCTATGAAGTAACTATGGAATTGGTCATCTAATAATGAGTAGAATTTATTTCAGTGTTCCTAGAATTGATTTATTTTGGCCACCCTTATCTTGTCATGATGAGGCGGGGGAAACTGCTAACGTCTAGAAGGCCCTACAAGGTTTGGTGGGGGCCTTGAAGCTGGAGCTGGCGTAGGAGGTGGCTTAAGAATGAAAGAATATGATTCATCTCTCCCTACTCTTTTTACTGTGGCTGATGGGTCTGCTCGGGACTTGAGATTAGTCTGTTGTAAGGAATCCTCTATCCTTTGAGCGATGATAGAGAAGTTCTTAAACCCACTTGTGTACTTCACAGGAATGACTGGTGTTCGTAGCTCATCTTGAAGATTATCGATGCACATGGAAAGCACCTCATCTTGGGTGAGTGACCGGTTCAAGGAGTAAGTTAGAACTTTCCATCTGGCGACGAAGTCTGAGACTCTCTCATTATATCACTATTTGTAGTTCATGAGATTACTGACTATTGTTTTGGGCAATGTCAAGCTGAACTTGAACAGGAATTGGTGCCAGAGATCCTCCCATCCTATTATTGAGTTATCTCACAAATTGGTGTACCACAGGAAGGATGAACCTTGTAGAGTTCACACAAAGATTATGATCTTTACAGACTCTTGTTTCTCCGGAGTTCCCATCATTAGATCCCATTAAGAAGAGTAGTGCATTAGATGCTACTCCAAGTACCTTGATCTATTGAACAATGGAAATATGGGATTCATTAAATTTTGTGGAGGTGGTACATTGCTCACCCAATTGAGGTAAGGCCTTAGTTCTAGTTGTACCAGAGCACGTCGTCCTTCCATTTCTTCCATTTGAGTAGTTAATAACTCAATGGTATTCAGGATCCCTTGATGCATGTTTTGTTGGACCTGAACAAGAGTGGGTATAGTAGGGGGAAATATTGGATGTGCCGGAATTGCTGGAACTTGAGGCAGATACCCATCCAAGGGCATCCATTGCTGATTATCCTAAATCTGTTCTAGTTTATTCCCTAATGGATGGAAATCTTGACATCCTATTGGGATTGAGTTCAGGTAGACTGATGGTCCCGACACCACCCTGAATGAGCCTTCCAGCCTTACTTCATTCGTTGATATGAGCTCATGAGGTAGAGGGGAATTTAATGGAAGTGTGTGTTGACGCTCCAACTAAAGAACATACCCAGTAGGGTGGATTTCTCTTAACAACTCATCATTGAGTCTCCTCATCTCTTTCATTTCTTTATCTTGTCGAGCAAATCTCTCCTCAAAAACAGGGGAATCATCTTCACAGGGAGAAGGATGTGGGTCATATACCTTGCTCTTATTATTCTCCTTGTTGATGATTCACGTGGGAGGTAATGGTGGATTGAATAAGGGGGTACCCAAGTTTAATACAACTCTTTGTTTTATAGTGTGCACACCTTTAGTCTTAGTGTGAACCATCTTTGGGAGGGAACCCTCTTATCCAGTTTCATCATTATTAGTATTATTTTTAGTGAGATCTATGGGGATGATATCCATGACGTTCACTGATTCATACCACATATGGGGTGGTGTAATAGGTGTTGAATGGTAGGAGATCTTCTTACATCCTTTGTTGGATCTTCTCCGACCTTTCTATGATACTCTTCAGGTTTCTTGGAGAAGAGTGACTTGAAGGGAGCCCTGATATGACCTTGTAGTACACCTCTATTCTGGGGGATGCGAGTCATGGGATGGGATGGAATGGGTGGCCCCACTATCCACTGTTCCCCCCAAATGGGAGAAGATAAAAATCTGTTGGGTGGTAATTTTAGGTAAAAATTCCCCCAACCCTGTGGGCTGGGGTTGCTCCCGTTCTTCCATTGATAGTCCTCAGCCTGTATTTTCTAGTCTTACGGAGGTTTTTTGAGTTAAAAATTCCCCTAGACCTATGGGCTGGGGTTGATTCCATGTTTCGACGAATGCTGCTGCTATTGTTTCCTTCTTGATCTAATGCATTCCCATGTACATGTGAGCTAGATATGGTGCTGGGTCTTCATATGAATTGTTTACTTTTGAGGACATGATCATTTCTTGTTAAATGGTATCCCTTAAACTGGAATCCTACTGGATGTTCTCGGTTTCCTAGTTTATGATATTTTCAATGGCTTTCTCTCATCGGGCATGATGCTTCTGATACTTACTCAAGGCCGGCTCTTGTTGAGTGTTCCACCTTTCCTGAGCAGGGACTTCATTTGACTGCCTTCTTTGGGTAATGACATTACATGATTTCATTTCTAGTGAGTTCTTATATATGAGAAGGGGGGGTGATGTGTAGAGCTCTATGTTCTCCCCATACTCAAATATAAACACCATACGGGGCATCACTGATAAGAAAACACAACTTGTGCAGCGCATGGAGGCAAGCCAACCCAAATTATTTCTTTCACTTTTCTGATTGTAGACACCATGCAGATGGAAGAGCTTCTAATTTGATCTTATGGAAAATATATCCCAAGACATTAACATGGTTTGCGTACCCATCATAGGGAAAAAACTTTTCTTTTAACTGGTGTAGAGTTGTCCAGATATTGAGGTGAATGTTATGCATACATTCTTCTAACAACTCTTTTGGTATGTTGAATTGAGAAGTGGTCGTGGGACAATACATCATTGGTATTTCATCCCTAGCTAGTTGTCTTCTCACAAGAAACACATCTTGTTTTTGTTCCTCTAGGGACTCTTATGCTTGATCCAGCTGGTTTGACTGCTCCTTAATGATTTCATTCCAAGCAGTAGGGATGGTGGGAGTCTTATTGACATTTGAATGGTATGGGGGTGGCTCAGAAGACGATCGTGGCCCTAGGCCATCCTCTGGGTGAGAAAGGATATCTCTTGTCATGGAGAGAGTATCCCAAACATCATACTCCATTTTTCCAAGTGCCTCGTCATATGAGGGTTTTCTCATATTTAACCTGATGAGGGGAGGACCTTTCTCACAAGTGTGAATTTGAATTGTGGGGAGGACCTTTGCAGTCGGTGTCGTGATAGTGAGGACTACCATCACAGCTTAGTGTCTAGTCGTAGAGAGGACTTTTGTGGAGTATACCCTAGGCAGGACCTTCAGGTAGGACCATAGCAAGGGGAGGACCTTCTTGCTGCTTAGCATCATTGAGGGGAGGAACTTCATAATGAGTTCTATTATGGCGAGGATTACCATCATAGATCTAGATTCAGGGAGAGTATCTATAGTGTACACTTTGGGGAGGGCCTTCAGGATGTATTGTAATGAAGGGAGGGCCTTCTTGTTTCTTAATGTCACCATGGGGAGAGCCTTCGTAGCAATTTCCATCATGGAAAGGACTACCATCATGTCTTGACGCCCGACTATAGGGAGAATCATATCTACAACATATACCCTAGGGAGGACCATCAGGTCAGACTATATTAAGGGGAGGTCCTTCTTACTATACGATCTTCTGGTAAAGGGGAGGGATACCCTAACACGCATTAAGAGATAGGCTCTCATGATCGATCATTTTTGGCCCGCGAAGTAATCCCATGTGGGTGATTTTGGGAGGGTCTTCATAGATACTGTTAGTGACATTTCGGGGAGGACCTTCACAACTTCTACTGTCACTTCCATAATTTGGTAATGGAATGACATGATCTTGAGCCTCTATTGATAAATATTTTATGGTTCCAAGAAATCCAGCTTCCAGCAGAGCAGAATCATGAATGTTCTCTTCATTTTTCGGTTTCCTTTTGTGCCTTTCATTTTTGTGCTCTCTCTTGTGGGAAACTGGGGCCACATTCTATTGGTAATGACCTTAATGTATGGGTCTCAGTATAATTGGTTCATGTGATGTCTTTGGGATATGCCAATGAGAATCTTGAGTTCTAGTAGGGATATATGCCTACCCTGGAGTGGCCACCATGTTGGACCGGTGTCCCCCAGTTGGAATGAGTATTTGTTCCTGATCCAGTTGTCCTTATATCATGGAATATTGTCATCAACCCACCTAGAATGAATCACAAAAGCTGGTCTGCTCTGAAGTGATTATCTGATTTGGTGGATAGAACACCTCGTTCGAGGAGATCGGGTCATGGGCCCAACTCCTCACTTTTTCCACCAATGCAATGACATCTTCATATGTCTGGAGGATATGGTCTAGGATCAATGTATGATCCTAAATCATTTCCAAGATAAGATGAGATATATCTTTGGATGGAACGGGTATGAATTCTCATTCCTATGTTGGAGCAGGAGTTTGTGACTGCTTTGGTCCTCCATGAGTTTCCAGTGGGTACCGATGGTTCTTCTATGTTGGGGTAGAGGAATGAGTCTTCTGCCAGCTATTTTCTCCAATTTCCATCATATTTGGATGGTGGTATTTGTATTTATGAGCATGAATTTACATCTACTCATTTTCTGTTGTATTTGTCTCACGGGCTTGATTTGAATCCACAGGGATTTAACTCTACTCGTATTTAATTGCCATCATATTTAGCTGGTGGGATTCATATGCACTGTAATTTTTGTATGAATGCCCATAATTTTCCACCCTATTTAGATATAAATATTTCTTTTCATTAGCATGGATTTTCTCCTGATTATAGCTGGGTTCCATCTTATTTGGATGATGGGATTATTGCGCATTGGTAGAGATTTGAATCTGCATGTAATTTGCTGCTCTGTCTGCATGGTGGGACTGGCGAGCACTGGAAGGAATGTTCATTTTCTTTTATTGTTCCACCCTATTTCCATGGTGATCTTCATAGGAGAAAGTGGGGATATGCATCCTCTTGTAGATTGTTGCCATATTTTCGTGGCAGGATTCAGTAGGAGGGGAAGGATTGTATGCCTGCCCATTACATGCCACCATTTTTTGTGTGGAGAACCTCCTCCTTAGGAACCAGGGTGATAACCTATTCCTGATTATGCATTTTACTCCCTCGGAGGTAGCCTGAGGGGCCCATGTCCATTGGACTTCAGTAGGTTCCCTCAGCATGGGATCCTCTTTAGAGTGAGGATATTGGGTTGTACACCACTGATGGAAATGTCCTATGGTAGGATCCCTTGAGAGGGGTTCCACTACATCTGGGATTAAGTCATTAGCATCAACTTCATATGCCTCCCTAGGATAAGGGAGGTACTTGTTATCACGCACCAGGGAGAGACTCCCGAAGTGGTTGGAGACGGCCAATAGGGCCATCCTGTGCTAGAACATTGGGCATGGATGAATGGGTGGCTGGTAAGATTTATCCAATTGGAGGACCTGCCTTGAGGCCTCTACTATAGGGAGATTACTATTTTTATGGTATTATTTGATCAGTGTGTTTGAAACCCAGCATTGAAGATGCTGGGTAGGCGAGGGGGTCTTGTTCTTTATTGGGGATCTAACCGCCCATGTGGTCGCTGACATGCATGTCTGAGAAATTTTTTGAGATGCCATTTGGACCGAAGAGAGCTATTCTAAATGATTATTATATATATATGACATATAAAGACAAAAAACCTTTTAAAAGTAGCATATGACGATCACATGTGAAATTGATGATCTTGCTTGGACCTCTTCCTTTTGAATGTGAAAGGGTCTTGAGATGGGGTAATCTTACACCTTAGTAAAGGATTCACATCAGGTTAACCATTTTTGTTTCATCCTGATTTTCATCACATTGCATATTGATAAGGTGAGATGGTACCACCAAGATTGGGTAGTGTATCCATTTTATGTTATTAAAGAGGCACCACATTCTCATGATTTTGGAGGGAGATTGAAAAGGGGGTTATGTGCCTGTGAAATCAGCCTATGTCGGTTACAATGTCCTCAGATGGTCTCCAAAGAGTTTATTCATGGATCCAAAAACACCCAACGGCCCTGGTATCCATGATTCATGGACCTGCTTTCCAAAGGTAGGCATTCGTTAGATGGTGATTTGGCCAACGACACTTCATGACTCCATTTTTCAAGAGGATGGGATATCAGGATCATCACACCCTTTTGGGGGGAATTATTGCCTAATCTAGGTCTCTCCTATAGATTTAAGAAATATTAATATGTTCATTAATACTTGGTTCTTTCCCGAAGAGTGTGTCCACAAATTACCCCTAGGTTTCAAGATCAATCATGGATACACATGGATTAGGAATTACTGAGACAACGCCAGTTTAAGCCCTATAATTAGGTGTTTTGGAGTTTATCGTCATCTAGGGTGGATGGAAGTTTCTTCGATATCTAGATCAAACCCATGAGATGGGTCTCCTACGTATCCTCTTGAGAGGAATCAGAACCCACGTAGTTTAGTTTCACTTAACTGGACACATCACCTTTTAAGGTCATGTGATGGGGACCCATCCGCGCAGTTTAATCTCACGAAGCAAGGACATATAGGTGAAAGGTTCCTAGTCAAGATCCAATGTGGGGATTATGTCGAGGTGGCCCGGGATACCCAGGAAAGATATGGTCTCCTAGATGAATATGAACCCATCAGGAATATGGCCCGAAGAATACTAGGGTGCTTTGTGTATTAGGTTTGGACCTCAGGGAGGATTCCTACATATCCCATTTGATTAGGAATCAAATCCCTCATAGTTTAGTTCAAGTTTTTACTTTATTGGGGATTATGTATAGAAGCTAACCACTTGAAGGGGACATGATCTCTCATTTCATGGATAAGATGATATGGATCTTGGGCTGAGATAAAGGCTTCCTACGTATCCCGATTGTGTTGGGAATCAGATTTCTCATAGTTCATTGTGGGTGGGGCTTATGCATAGAAGCTTCCCTCTTGAAGGATACATGATCTCTCATTTCATGGTTGAGAAGATATGGATATCAGGCCTAGATGAAGGATTCCTACGTATCCCAATTATGGTGGGAATAATAGTTCTCATAGTTCATGATGGGTTGTGACAATGTTGTATTATTACAAACCTATAAACCCATGTGAGTCATTCTCAGGGTGAGAAACTAGAAGATGTTAAAGATTCAACAAAGGCAAAATTTCTCTTCTCTGTTGAGGGAAAATGAGGAGCCCACAATGGAAGATGTCGGGATGATGATGGATGAGGGTGTGGATCAATGATACATTCAATGTGAAATGAAATTGAATGTCATTAGGTCTGTCCCAAAAGGATAGGGGATTAATCTATTAGGGATTCCCTAGAATGGGTTCCGGGAAAGGGGAGGAATGTTTCTTCTCATCAAAAGGAAAAGTGAGCGTAATTCCTTTGACTTATCACTGCCTCTCATTGAATGGAAAATTAAGTGATTACCCTTGATCCCTAGAATGGGGAGGTCCACATTAGTATCCCAAGGTTGGACTCCAGGTTACCATGGGAATGTAGACTTAAGAACATTCCTGGGGTTTACACTGATGTGGGGATTACCTTCATGACTCTACTTACCATGGGTATGTAGACTTAGAAGGGTGTTCTAATGTGCCCAATGGTCTGTTCATATGTGTCCGGTGGATTTGGACATGGCTCTACCCTGATTTTGATGGACTGGTTTGTGGAGGGGATTCAGAGGATGGGATGGAAATGGAAGGGCATGATCAGTACCGAAAGGTGGAAATACCAGAGGTTCCCTACTCTGCATACCATTTTTTCATGTGGGGTTGGGTACCTTCTGCATAGCATTTTTCTATGTGGGTGGAAGGGTCATCCGCATACTGGGGTGGTACACAGATCTGGATGTGGTCCACATTCCATGGTGGTATGAAGGTCTGGGTGTGGTCCACGTACCATGGTGGTATGCAGATTTGGGTGTGGTCCACGTACCGTGGTGGTATACAGATATGGGTGTGGTTCGTGTAACGTGGTGGTATGTGGCCTCTAGCTCTATTCACATACCATGGTGGTATGCAGTGTTGGAGTCCCTTCGTGCGGCAGAATGCTACATCAGGTAGGGTTTCATCTATAAAGAGATGTGCTACGCGGTATGTCGGATTGAAGAAGGGGATTTAGTCTCGCAGTTCGTGGGAAGTTCATCTGTGAAGGGAGTATGGTCCATAGTTCACCTTTTAGGTTCGATATTTTCCTATATTATTATGATTTATTCTTTTTATGGTTCACAGTGTGTTTATACCTGCTGGAAACTGTTCATAGTTTTGTACTTCTTTGACTTTTTTCCTTTTAAGTCTTCCATCCGTAGACTCCCAACTCTCCCAAAATCCAATCTTTTTCTCAGATCCTCTTGGGGTTCTTTTATAGAGTGTTGAGGAGGCCATATCTATGGGAACAAAACACCTTTTGTGGAATCCCATGGAGGAATCATCTGACCCGTGGACGACTCGGTCAACCGAGGATCGTGGTGTTGTAGTTCGTGGCGACATAAATCACCGCCTCAATTATACGAACGATGTAGTTCACGGGGCGCTGTCAGCCTTTCCTCATCTACGAACTGCTCAGTCTGTGGGTATGGTATGTGGGGGTGTAACTCTCCATCATGTTTTCTCCAAAGGTGTGGTTCACAGGTGTAATTTCTCCGCATCTATTCCGCCAACGACATGGTTTGCGGTTGACCTACATCTTTCCTCATTCATTTTTCAAACTGCCTGGTTCAATGGAAAATGCTTCATGGGCCAGTGTTTCATAGACCGCCCGCGTACTGCTCGGTTCTTGGTCTGTACCTTCCGTAGACCTTTCCCGGTAACTAGTACATGGACTAGTTTGGGTCCTTTTCCAAATTGGATTCCTTCATTCTTTTCATCCAATTTTCATCCCCACATACATCCCTTTCATTTATCAATTTTATGGGAATATTTGCTTTCCCTTTGCAGATTTTTCGGGACCCTACATATGTCAAAATGAGAAGTGGCTATGGGCCATAACATAACTGGTATGTCATCCCTAGACAATTGTATTATCACGAGAAATATATCCTCTTATTATTTTGCCAGAGACTCCTCTACTTGGTCTGCCTAATTTGAATGCTTCTTGATGATTTTTTCCAAGTAGCAGGGCTAGTAGGAGTCTCATTGATATATTAATGGTATAGGGGTGGCTAATAAGATGATCAAGGTCGCAGGCCATGTTATGGATAAGAAATGATGTCTTTCATCATTGATATAATATCTAACATGTCTGGATCCATCTTTCCAAGCACCTGAGAATATGAGGACTTTCTCATATTTGACTCAGTGAGGGGAGGACCTTATTGCCAGTGTGAATTTTGACTATGGGGAGGACCTTCGTAGCTAATACCATTATGGAGAGGGCTACCATCACAACTTAATTTCTAACTCCAGGGAGAATTTCTATGGTATATAACCTAGGGAGGGCCTTCAGGGCAGACCAAAGCAAGAGGAGGACCTTCTTTCTAATTTATGTCACTATGGGGAGGACCTTCACAACGACTGGAATCATGGAGAGGACTACCATCATAGCTGGATGTCCAACTGAAGGGAGAATTTCTGTAGCATATACATTGGGGAGAACTATTAGGGAATATGAAAATAAGGGGAGGAACTTCTTAATATTTGATATTCTGGTCATGAGGAGGGATACCATGACACTCATCAGGAGATAGGCTCTGATGATATATTGTTTCTTTCCCATGAAGTAAGCCTCCACGGGTGCTCTGAGGAGGACCTTTAGAGCTTTTGGTAAAAACATTTAGAGGAGGAACATCACAACTACTACTGCCACTCTCATAATTTTATAATGGATTGACAGGATCCTAAGCCTCTATTGATAGGTGTTTTATGGAATCAAGAACTCCATATTCTATCAGATCAGGATCATGAATGTGATCTTCATTTTCTAGTTGCCTTTGGTGTGTTTCATTTTTGGGCACTCTCTTATTGGAAACGAGGGACACCTGCTATTGGTAACAACCTTCATATATGAGTTCCTATTTCAGCGGTTTATGTGACACTGTTGAGATATGCTGACGGACATCTTGAGTTCTGGAAGGGATATATTCCTGCCCTAGAGTATCCATCATGTTGGACCAGTTTCCCCCACTTGGAATGGGTATTTGTTCCCAATATGGTTTTCTATTTATCACAGAATATGGCTGACGACCCTATGGGACTGGAGTAGGGATACATGTCTTCTCCAAAGTGACCATCTTATTTTGTGGATGATTCACCCCACTTGGGGTGATAGGGTTGTGGACCCGACTCCTCGCTATTTTTGCGGACGTTATTACGTCTTGACAGGTCTGGAGTATACGATTAGGAATTGATGTATGATCCTCTATCATTTCTAGGATGTGTTGAGAGAAATATTTGGATAGAACATGGATATATTCCCATTCTGATGTTAGAGAAAGAATATGTGCATACTCTGAAATTCCATGTGATGTCAGTGGATATTGGAAGTTCTCCTATGTTGGGGTAGAGTAATGAGTATACTCGCAATTTATAGCTGGGATAAACTGGTTATTTTCTCTAGTTTTTATCATATTTGACTGATGTGCTTCATATTTGTGAGAAGGAATTTTCATCTGATCATTTTTTGATATATTTTTCTGATAGAATTGATATGAATCTGTAATAATTTTCATCTGTTTATATTTAATTTCCATCATATTTTACTAATGGGATTAATATGAGGGAGCATGAATTTGACGTTTCCCATATTTGATTTCCACCGTATTTGATTGGTGGACCTTGTATCCATTGGTAGGGATATGCACCTGCCTATGATTTTTCATCCTATTTGGATGAAATAATTCATGTTCATCGGTAAATATTTTAATCTACTTATAATTTTCCACCATGTTTACACAACGGGGCTGGAGAGAACTAGTTGTAATTTGTGCCTGCTCATAACATGCCATCGTATTTCCATGGTGGGCTTCATAAGAGTGAGTGGGGATATAAGTATGCTCATAGGTTTTCATCGTATTTACATGGTGGGATTCTTCAGAAGGTTCCAAGGTAATGACATGCTCCTAGTGGTTTGATAGTCTCCCTCATTGGGCTGCTCGGGGGACCCAGGTCTGTTGGACTTTAGTAGGAGCCCTTGGCGTGATATCCTCTTCATATTGAGGATACTGGGCCATATGGTGTTGGAGGAGATAAATTCCAGTAGGGGCCCTTGAGTGATACCCCTGTGCAGTAGGGACGAAGTCATTGGTGATGACTTCATCTACCTCCCCAAGATAAGGGAGGTACTCATTGTCACGTTCCAAGGACAAGCTCATGAAACAATTAGAGATGGCTAGTGGAGCTGCCCGATTCTGGATCACTGTCTGCTGCTGAGTGAGAAGCTGGAAAGATTTCATCAACTAGAGAGCCTATCTAGATGCTTCCAGTGTTAGAAGAGTATTGTTCTGATGGTACTCTCAAATCAGTGCATTTGAGACCCAACATTGGATATGTTGGGTGGGCGACAAAGTCCTCTAATTCATAGAGGACTCGACCGATTGTGTGGTGTTTAACATGCATGTATATGAGAACTTATGGGATTACATTGGATTTATGGAAGCTCTAGATAATTCCTGTATTATATGTGATAAGTACAGACAACAAAACCCCTTAAAAGTAGAATCTATTAACCACATGTATAATTGATGATCTCACTTGGCCCTCTCCCATTTAGATGAGAAAGGGACCTGATGTGGGATAACTCCACCACCTTAGTTAAGTATTCATGTCAGGTTTACCATTTTTATTTCACAGACGGGAAAAAAATGGATTGATAGATAATAACCAATCATCTATTATTATAGATATTTTCACCTCAAGGTGACACCACCACCTTGGTTAAGGATTCACATTGGGTTCACAATTTTTGTTTCGACCCGAAGACACTGCGACCAATGATTGATTGTAGGGGGTTAAGTTTTTGTGCAATCTATCCAAATCGGGTAAAATAACCTTGTATAGTCTCAGATGGGTTTATTCACAGAGCCAGAAACACCCAACGACCCTCTTATCCATGATTCATGGACCTGATTTCCAAAGACATTCGTTCATTGGATGATTTGGCCAATGACACTTAAGAACTCACATTGACTAAGAGGATGAGAAATCAGGATCATCACACCCTTTGGGGGGGACTATTGCCTATTCCAGGAGTCTCTTATATATTTAAGCCAAGTTAATATGGTTTTGAATCCTTGGTTTATTCCCAAAAATGTGTGCATGGACTATCCCTAGGTCACAAGATTGATCATAAATATACATGGATTCAGAATCATCTGTATGTATCCAAGGTTCTCCATAAATAAAGATATCAGTGTGTATTTGAGGTTCTTCATCAATTATTACCCTTTTGTGGATAAATCATGAATTTATCAGTTATTTATTGATACAATGCTGGTTTAATCCATATGATGAGGTGCTCTAGAGTTTATCACCATCCAGGGGATGCAAATTATTTCAATGTTGGGATCGAACCCATAAGATGGGTTTCCTATATATCCTCATGTGAGGAATAAAAATCCATGTATTTTGGTGACAATTAACTAGACACATCACCTTTTAAGGTCATGTAATGAGGACCCAACCATGTAGTTTAACATCACACGACAAGGGTGTCTAGGCGGAAGGTGTCTAGTCAAGATTTGATGTGGGACTTAAACCAAAGTGGCCCAAAGGACCCAGAATAGATTTTTTCTTCTGGGTGGAAATGACCATACTGGGAATGTTCTTGGAGAACATTAGGGTGAATTCGAGAGCTAGGGTTTATACCTCTAGTAGGCTTCCTATGTATCTCGGTTAGTTAGGAATCAATTCCCACATGGTTCGTTGGCCTATGCAGTTTAACATCATGCGGTGAGGACGAAAGTGAACCAATGTGAGAATGATGGAATGGATGTGATAGGTGAAGTATAGAGCTTGAACCTTAGGAAGATTTCTTATGTATCCTAGTTGGTAGGGAATCAAAGTCCATGTAGTTTTGGAAGAGTTGGGAATTACACTTCAGAGGAAGCCCATTTGAGCCATTAGTTAGGACTTATGCATGGGAGATTCCCATTGAGGGGGCATGATTGGGGCTTACACCATAAAGAAGGACCTAGTTAATTGGGGGTTATGATTGGGGAAAACTTTTTAGGATGGTTCCCCTTGATCTTAGGCCTTAGATAGGAATCCTATATATCCTGGTTAGAGAAGGAATCAGAGTTCTCATAGTTGAACGGGTTGGGTGAATCATGTGAATTCCATGACCATCATTAACCTATAATCCCACGTGAGTCATGATCGGAGTGAGAAACAATAGGAAGTGAAAGATCCATCAAATCACACACTTTTCCTTCTCCTATGTTGGAAGAGGCTGAGGATACAACACTTCCCCATCTTCAATTTACATTGGACATGGGTCCAAGGTGAGTAAGGGATGAAGGTGAAGATTCATAGGTAGCGAGAAGCAATAATGAAACCTCATATTAGCTAAGGGAATTACTCTAAGAGGTATGCCTTGAAATTGGTTCTGGGAAAGGGGAGGAGTGTCGTTCCTCATCAAAGGAAAAATAAAATGTGATCTCATATGTTTATTGTTGACCCTTATTGAAGGGAAATGACAGTGATTCCCCTCAATCCCCAGAATGAGGAGGCTCATGTGAGTACCCCAAGGTTGAAACCTATTTTACCATGGTAATGTAAGCATAGGTAAATTCTGGTATTTCTCCTTATTGCGGGTATTTCCCACGTTACTCCGCTTACCATCGGTATGTAAACTCAAAAGGGAACGCTGATGAGCCCGATGCTCTCATCATACAAGTCTGATGGCTTTGGGAGATACTTTATCCTAATTCCATTGGACTGGATCATAGAGGGACTATCAATGTTGTGGAAAAAGTGTAAGGATATGATTGGATCTGGAGGATGGAAGAACCAAATATACCCCATTTCGAGAAGCATTTCCTTATGTGGGATGGGGCTTCCTCCACATCGTATGTTGCTATGTGGATGAGGGAGTCGTCCTCATAGCATAGTGGTATATAGACTGGGGTTTGATCCATGTATAAATTTGCTAAGCGGGTCTAGGTTTCGTTTGTGTAGTGATTTTCTACACAATTTTGAGTTTCATCTGCATAGTAATTCGCTACGCGGTGCAGGGTTCCGCCCGCATAGTTTTTTTCTATGCAGGACGCCTAATTGAAAAAGGGGCATTGATTCTGCACCTTGATAAAAATATATCCACAAAGGACATTGGGTTTTTGGTTTACCAATTAGTTTAGTTTTTCCTCCTTAATTTTATGCGGTGGGTTTTACCTATAGGGAATCATTGAAGGAGTCCATCTTTTGCAGTGCTCTCTTCTTCCATGCCTTCTTCTATCTATTGATCTCTCAAAATTCATCATCTTTTTCCCTATGCTTTAGATTCTATTTATAGAGAAGTGGGGAATTTTATACCAGCATAGTCAGTCATCTATAATGAGTTTGTGATCCCTCTTTTACTGAATCCCACAGAAGAAACCCTACCTACAAATGACTTTGTCAGCAGGGGCACGGGTTAAACATCTGCGGAGGTGAGAATCACTGCCTCGACCTCACGAACGACTTTTTTTCATTTATGGGGAGCCAACAAAATCGCCTTTCCTTCAAACCATTTTAGTTTTTAGGGAATGTCATTTGTGGGAAAAATATATCTGCCTCTCTCCCGTAGTCGATTTGATATCGTTTGCAGGAGATGACATTGTTTTCGTCTTCCCATGATCTGCTTAGTTTGAAGATGCATTGCGAAGTAGGCCTCCATGTAGAGTGATGGTTTGTGAAGTGAGTTTTGATTCATGGTTTTGTTTCCTTTGAATATTTTCATTTAATTTATCCTTTGGATTTGTTTCATTAATTTTTCAAATCGATGGAATCATCATCTTCTTCTGTGAGGAATTTTCAGGACCCAATAAACATCCAACCATATCCCGAACCAACACCATGCCAAAATCAAGAAACTAGAACCCACATCATGCAGCAACCCAAAACCCCAGCATGCCCACAATACCACCCCACCAAACAAAAACCTCTACCAGTAACATGAAACAACCACATGTGCACCAATAGAAAACCTAAAAAGCATCCCCTACACAATAGCCAACTTGTAGCAACCAAGGAGAAACCCCCGACCACACTTGTTCAAAGAAATAACCTACACATGCATTCAAAAATATCATGTAGAGGAAGCTAGACACACCTTTAGGAGACTAAAGATCCCATACCTAAAACCTTCCATACCATCACCAAACCACAACCAACCTGCAAGCACCCTCTTCCTCGCTCCATGCACTACAACAACCTACCACCTGCAACCCCTAAAAATCCAAACCAAGTGCCCAAATCCTATCCACATCTCCTCCAGACCAGAAACCCACAACTCTCTAAGTGAAAACCAAAAATACACATGCCCACATTACCAAAAAAATAATACCTTCTGACCCACGACATCCAACAAACCACCACCCTACACCTACCAGCACTAGTAACTAGCCTCAACAATCCCAAAGTAGTAGCCATAGAATCTGGCACTGCAAACACGACAAGATATCCAATCCTCCACCAAAATTAGAAAACTACCACCTGATCCATACCAAAACACGGTACCTCCAACACCACAAGAGCACCCTAAAAGACCATAGTACCAGTGCCTATCAAAACATGAAAATGGCCACAAATGCACAATATAGCCCACTTCAGCTCCCAACACACCAATGGGTAGGACAGAACTGCATTCAGCCACCCAACCAAAGCACCTGAAACTTAAAAACTCAAGAGCTCCTAGATGGGCCCCCAGATGCAACACAGCCTTAACTCCTACCCGCACACACCTTCACCAACAAGGCCATTACTCAGGCCACCCAACCTGCAAATTGAATAAACCAACCAACCAAGGACAACCCCCAACATAGCCCAAATAAATCATCTATAACCAAATGAATGGAAAACCAACAACAACCACTAGTAAGAACCAACCATCTAGAAAACAACCCCTCTCGAGAAGGCCAAGTGACGCACTCAAAATGTGTTCGTTAATTCCTCCTGGTGTGAGTCAAATTAGAAATTTATAATGTCCCAAACCATACTATCTATAAAGGTGTAGTATAAAAAAAGTTTAGGGTCATACCCACAGAGAGTGGGGAACACAAAAATGACAACTCTTAACTAAAGGTTGGGTCGGTCAAATTTTAGTTTGATTTTATTAAACTAGTTGTGAAATTAAGATAAATGAATTTCAAAATAGAAACAGAAGAGAGGAGAATCAGTTTCTAAAGGTGGTTTTTCTAAATAAATTAATTCCACTTTACTCGAAAAATAATTATATTAAATAGATGCACAACCAAATGGTTTTTATTGATAGAATAAATGTTCATTCCCTATCAAACTACCCTATAATCCCAATTCATCGTGGTCAGATGAATCAAAATAACTAAAGTGAATTTAGTTAAGATTTCTATATACAGAAGAGTAATTCAAGTTAATATTCATGAATAAATTATCTCAATAATTTTGGGGTTAGTTCATTATTGAAATCATTTGGTCAATTAATCAATGATGAATAAAATAGGCATGTAGGCACAACATGATACTATCGCATAATCTTATAATTATGAGTAAAGATAAATCAAACTATGATGGTAAACACCCCTTTGACTGATTCCTCTCTCCCCTATGGCTTTAGCCAACCATCCTCGGGTGATCGCCAATGAAGATTAAACCCAAATCCATAGAAGATAGATTGAGAATGAAAGAAAGATACAAGAATAAAGAAAAACACAACGATTATAATTAAAATATAAATAATTCATGATTACATCAAAGAAATGAAATAAAAACATAAACAAAACCTATATAAGGTGGAATCCTATAGAAGATCCTAGTGGTCGTGCTTGCTCCCTCAGGTCCAGAGTGTTCCGAAATGCCTTGGAAGGGCAGCTGAGGGTGCCTTTTATAGGATTTTCTGCCAAAACCTGCGGCCCCCTTTTCATTTAATTTTTAGCATATCGCCTTCATCATTACATGTACTCAAGCTACACATTGTGTACTTTAGATCCAAGTTTCTCTCAGCCGTGTTGAATCTGCGTAATATTCGTATGCTAGTTTGACTTTGGCCACATCGTATACTGGAGTTACATGGCATGTAATTATAGTTCACAACATATTACATCATCACGACATG
This sequence comes from Viscum album, assembly GCA_963277665.1. NCBI lineage: Eukaryota > Viridiplantae > Streptophyta > Magnoliopsida > Santalales > Viscaceae > Viscum > Viscum album. The sequence continues at coordinate 727,872,325 of OY728167.1, read as the reverse complement.
TCCAGCGTAGATATATTTCACATTATATAGTCACAACATGTACTCTCAGTACACTACGTGTAGTCATTTTTCTTCAGTTTCTAGCTCTACTTCTCTCTCAAACATTCAGTGTCACACCGCTTCACCAATTTCCATGTTTTCCTTAATATTTCTCCAAATTAAAATCCTATATAAGAATTTTCAAAACATTAATATCAGGAAAAAATATTATATTAAATAAATTAATACGCAATGAATTCATATGTAAAAACACATCAAAATATGTATACAAAATAGAGATGTCAAATACCCCCACACTCAAATCTTTTCTCATCCTCGAGCAAAATCTCAACATCAAATCACCAAGGATCCACACATCAATAAGGGAATTTTCAAATTATGATTCTCATAAAAAAATTTATAACTGGAGATTTTTGAAGCACAAAGCCTACCCAATAAAGAATCCCCAAAATCATGCTTCATTTATAAATTTTAATTCACGACATTTTTCCCTTTTCACACACTATTTTCAACTTTTCATCAACATTCATTCTATTTATGATTTACCTCACCATTAATTTTTCCACTCATCACTCAAGGTAAAAATTTAATGGAGTTATGCTCATACCTCAAGTACATGATCCTAACCATAGTCTTGAATTGAATCTAATTTCACCACCCCATAAAGAAAAATATCACATTTAATCATGAGGGATTTGAAATAAGGATCAAATGACTCCGTGGCTGAGGGTAAGTAGGTAAAATGTTAAAAATCAAGTAAGGATCAAGGAGGAGGCTAAAATCTAACATAAAATTCATGATATTAAAAATACAAGCTCAATGAAATTCTCCTCACAAAAATGTAACTCCATCTCCCCCCCCCCCCAAATCATACAATAAAGGCTAACAGACAATGTAATTATAATTAAAGATATCCTCTCTTATTGCTATCTTTTTTTTCTCCTTTTATATTTTGTTTTTGTTTTCGAAAGCCATTATTGGAATAAACCTCACATCCACCATCTAACCACATATGATAAATATCATCGGTTTGGAAAATGGTGATTTTTTATTCTCCCAATTCACAACCCATTTTTTCATCATTATTTTATTTATTTTTTTAACAACAAGAGGGATATGAAATGGAATATAATGAATGTAAATATGAACCTTCCCCAAAATCCCATGATAACACCATATAGTCTCCCCTCAAGATATCACATCCCAAATCCACAATAAACAACCCCTCCCCCACACTCATTCAATTGAATATCATGGAAAATACAAAGAGTTGGGTAGGAAAGGAAATAATGGTTTGTAACATAGCTTAATCCTAACAAGTTCATCCATGGATTCTACAGGTTAAAGGAAGATCAATGTGTAGGTGAGTCTCATGATCAAAGGGATCATTAATAAAATGACTCAATCATTTCAAAAGTGAATTTGTTCAGTCAGAGCTTTAACAAGATAATAATGCAAGTTCTAGTCAGTTTACATTACCCAAGTTTCACTCAAGAAATATGCTCAGAAAAATATGAAATATTTGGTCTAGAATCCTTTCGAGAATGGGAATAGAATATGATTCAATTAGGTCATGTCATGAAAATCAATAATTAGTTTACTTAATACATGTTTCTAGGAATCAACATCATGAAAGGAAACTATATAAGCAATCATTTTCAAGAAATTCCAAATTAAAGTAAGCAATTGGGTTACAAAATTTCCATTTATACCTTTTCATTTATGGTCATCATATTTCAAATTTTCCAACATGTTAAAATATTTCTCCTCGGTGATGATTTCTCTTAGATCAGTGAGTACAACAAAAATAAGTATAGAATTTTTGTGGGAGAATATAATTCAATTCAGTTCATGCAAAAATTCAATTCATTTTTCTAATATTTGTTCTAGAAAAAACTATGGGTGAAATGATATTAATAAGTAGAAATAGTACTCCCCTTTCATTGATGTTTTCAAATGATTCTGTCAGGTTCTGTCTGGCCAGATTCATGATGTGTATTGTGATTACACGACGTGTAATGTTCCATTTTCAATCTATTTAGTTTCTTCATTCTTCTTCCTTCTATGGAATTGAAATATAAAAGTAAACAGTGAAAGTACAAGCCATTGAGAATTCAAAATATTTCTATCAAATAGGAAAAGAGGACAACCACAGAGAGATTTATTTAAACTAATAAAATAAATCTATATCTTAGAAAGTAATTTTTAACATCCGAGTTGATTCTCAATGTCTGATTTTTTATGGTTGTTCAGCTCGACCTTTTACCTTTGTTAGATGATTGGAACGTGGTACAAAGATAACCATATTAGATTTAACCACTTCTAGATTTGTTGTGCATCTGGGGTTTTCTGTCACTTCCTCCTCTATTAGTTCATCATGGCTAGTGGTGGGCTGCAATTTGAGGAAAAATGTAATGAAAATAATAGGAAATTGAAATATGACCAGATTTTGTAGTTCACCTGCACCACCACCACTTCATCCCTTTCTTCCTCTATTTCACATTTTAGATTGGATTTTTTAGTCAGAGCCTTTGGTTTCTCTTCTTCATCTCGAATGTGCATGAGGGAGTCCCATTCTTCTTCAGTCTCGAGAATTCCAGTGAGGTCAGCACATGTTTTTTCATTATACTCTTCCTTGAATTTTTCTTCTTACTTCATAAATTCAATAACTTGTACCTCTTTGACCTCCTAATCATCCTTCCTTACCACTTATTCTTCCTCTGATTCTATAGATTGTATTACATTGACCTCCTCCTCTTCCTCTTCAACCATACAATCACAAATTTCCATCATTTTCCTTTCCTCTTCATCACATAGTTGCAAGAGAAAATTTATTTATTCTTCTTAGTACTTTTGTATGTATATAAGGGATTAATATGGTTCTGATACTTCTTCTAAATCTAGAGGGTCATATTTTTCAATGTTTCCAACATTCTCCAGTTAATGTTCTTTGTTCTCTACCTCTAATTTTTCATCCATTTTTATTTTGCAGTATTGAATTCCCCCACCTTTTTATCTTCTTCGTCTTCAAACCAACCAATCCATATATTAAATTTTAATGGTAAGTATCCTATTAGGGAATTTAAATTTAAAATAACATGAGAAAGGTAAGTAATAAATTCTCCCAATTTAGTGAGTTGGGATTCATGATCATCCATTTACTTATCCAACACTGGAATGAACTTGGTGAGCAATGTAGCTAGTCTACCATCATAATCTTGCTCCTAAGGTTGAGGAAAGGAATGATCTTCATGAAATTACTACTCTTGAGTTTATTTTATTTCAACTTCTTGGAATTACTCTGCTTCTTGATGTTCATCATCTTTAAACACACCTGTATCTGCATTAGAAACTATTGTTAGGCAATTAACAAGAGAATTAAAATTTGAAAGGATTTGAGCAAGGTGAGTAGTCAATTCTCCCTATTTGTTGATTTCAACCTCTTTATAGTCCATCATTTTTTCTATTAATTAAATTCATTGGGTGAGAAATCCAGATAGTCTTTCATCATGATGTAACTTTTGAGTTTGTTGAAAGTATTAATTGTAATTAGTGTTTTTCTCAGCCCAACAATTTACTCTGTAGCTTTGATAGTTGAGAGTTCCTCCATCGGGCTGAAAATAGGTTTCATTCCACTACATGGGTTTAGGTTCATCATACTCATGATAACATGAGTCATTCCGACCGTTGTCCTGTTGTGTCCACCCTTTTGAATTCAATGCTTCCCAAGTGGTCGGATACTCCAGATATTCTAATGGGGGTGCAACATAATATTGGGTCATTTGAAAACTCATCCTACACACCATGAAACACTACCAAAAGTGTAATATATAATAAAAAAATTGGCTAAAAAATTAATTAACTAAACTAAAATCAATAAACCGAAATGGGATAAGAATATTTTTTGACCTAATCAATCAGTCTCAAGTCATCTGCAACGCTCCGCTGCTCCTCAGCAACGATGCCAAAATTTGACACACCCAAAAGGCATCAATAATTCCTCCGGGTGTGATTCAAATTATAAATTTATAATTTCTCGAACCATACTATCTAAAAAGGTATAGTATAACAGAAGTGCAGGTTCTTACCCATAGAGAGCGGGGAATATAGCAATGAAAACTCTTAACTAAAGGTTGGGTCAGTCCAATTTCAGTTTGATTTTATTAAAATAATTGTGAAATTAAGATAAATGAATTTCAAAAGAGAAATAGAAGAGAGGAGAATCAGTTTCCAGGGGTGGTTTTTTCTAAATAAATTAATTCACTTTACTCAAAAAATAATTATATTAAATAGTTGTGTAACCAAATAGTTTTTATTGATAGAAGAAATGTCCATTCCCTATCAAACTACCCTAGAATCCCAATTCATCATGGTCAAATTAATCAAAATAACTAAAGTTCATTTAGTTTAGATTTCTATATACAGAAGAGTAATTCAATTCAATCTTCATGAATAAATTAACTCAATCATGTTGGGGTTCGTTAATTATTGAAATCATTTGGTCAATGAATCAATGACGAATAAAATAGGCATGTAGGCACAACATGATACTATCTTATAATCTTATCATTATGAGCAAATATAAATTTAACTATGATGGTATTCACCCCTTTGACCAATTCCTCTCTCCCCTATGGGCTTAGCCAACCATCCTCGGGTGATCTCCAATGACGATTAAACCCAAATCCACAGGAGATAGATTGAGAATGAAATAAAGATACAAGAATAAAGAAAACACAAAGATTGGAATTAAAATATAAATAATTCAATGATTAAATCAAAGAAAAGAAAGAAAAATACAAAAAAAACTATCTAAGGTGGAATCCTACGAAATCTCCCAATGTTCACGCTTGCTCCCTCAGGTCCATAGTGTTCTAGAATTCCTTGGAAGGGCGGTTGAGGGTTCATTTTATAGGATTTTCTACCAAAATCTACAGCCCACGTCGCATTTAATTTTCAGCATATCATTTTCGTCACGATGTGTACTAGAGGTACACACCATGTACTTCAGGTCCAAGTTTTTCTATGCTGCATTAAATCCATGTAATATTCGTATGCTGGTTTGACTCTAGTCATGTCGTGTACTGGAGTTACACGATGTGTACTTGTAGTTCACAGCGTGTTCCGTCATCACGACTTGTCCACTACAGATCTATTTCACATGATATGGTCACAACGTGTACTCTCAGTACACGATGTGTAGTCATTTTTCTTCAGTTTAAAAGCTCTGCTTCTATCTCAAACATTCGGTGTCATACCGCTTCTCCAATTTCCATGTTTTCCTTTATATTTCTCCAAATGACAATCCTATATAAGAATTTTCAAAACATTAATATCAGGAAGAGATGTTATATTAAATCAATTAATATGCGATGAATTCGTATGTAAAAAAATCAAAATATGTATAGAGAATAGAGATATCACCAAGAGAGAACCAATCTGAACCAGCATCAATCCCAAAAGACCACCAAAACCTACAGTGCACCAAACAACACCCCAGCAACCACGGAACCAGCACCAACCTAAAACGAGCAACAATAAGCCCCCAAGGTAAAACATGGAAAGGGAGACAACATCCAATGAAAAAAGACAAGCATGATGCACCCCCAACCTAGGAACAACCTTTAATAAACGTGACCATAAAAATCTAACTTCGAACCAATCCCTAATTTTCATTGGTGTTCGGAAAAGGTTTGTGAGAAAGGAGTAGAGATCTAATAATCAACTTAAACTTGACCTAAAGAAAACATTCACTATGAGATGAATATTATTTTAATATTTTAGTGGTTTAAATACTTTTAAAGTTTTTCGTGGATTTTTAGGGGTTTTAAGGGTTTTAGGGGTTTTTATAGTTTTCAAGGGTTTTTAGGGGTTTTTTTACGTTTTAGAGGTTTTTAGGTTTTTTATGGTTTTTTGGGTTTTTATATATTTTGAGGGATTTTATGGATTTTCACTATTTTTAGGGTTTTTAGGGGTTTTCAGATTTTATAGGGTCTTTTGGGGTTTCTAGGGTTTTTTTGAGTTTTTTGGGTTTTTTAGATTTTTTAGGGTTTTATGGGTTTTTATGGTTTTCAGGTTTTTTCAAGATTTTTAAGGTTTATTATGTTTCTAGGGATTTTTAGGGCTCTTTAGTATTTTTAGGGTTTTTAGGGGTTTTATGGATTTTGGGGGGTTTTACAGGTTTTTAGGGATTTTAGGGGTTTTAGGATTTTTTAGGGTTATTAGGGTCTTTGAGATTTTTATGTTTTTTTGAATTTTTATCATTTTTTAAGGGTTTTTATAAATTTTTTTACATTTTTGGACTTTTTATGTGTATTTATGGTAGTTTACAGTTTTTAGGATTTTTATGGGTTTTTAGGGTTTTTTATGTTTTCATGGATTTTTAAGTCTTTTATGGTTTTTATGGTTTTTAGGGTGTTTTGTGATTTTTAGGGTTTTTGGGTCTTTCAGGGTTTAGAGTCTTTTTGGGTTTTTTTGGGTTTTTAGGGTCTTTTGGGTTTTTAGGATTTTTCTTTAGTTTTTAGGGTTTTAAGGTTTTTAAATGTTTTTAGCATATTTAGGGGTTTTAAGGGTTTTTTATAGTTTTTAGTGGTTTTTAGGGATTTTCTATGTTTTTAGGGTTTTTAGGGGTTATCTAGGGTTTTTTGTGTTTTTTATATTTTTAGGAATTTGAAGGGATTTTTTAGGGTTTTAGGGTTTTTTTCATGGATTTTAGTGACTTTTTTTAGGTTTTTATTCCTTTTTTTGTGTTTTTTATGGTTTTACGGTTTTTAGATATTTTTAAGGTTTTCGGGGTCTTATAGGTATTTAGAGTTTTTAGTGGGTTTTTAGTATTTTTAGGTTTTTATGGGTTTTTAATGTTTTTAGGGGTTTTTATGGTTTTTATGGGGTTTTAAATTTTCATGGATTTTTATGGTTTTCTTAGGATTTTATATTTTTTAGGGGTTTTGTGGATTTTGAGGGTTTTTAGAGTTTTTTTAGTTTTGAATTTTTTTAGGGTTTTTAGGGTCTTTTGGGTTTTAGGTTTTTATTATTATTAGGGGTTTTAAGTTTTTTTAGAGTTTTTTAATGTTTTATAGGTTATAAGGGTTTTTAGAGAATATAATGGGTTTTACGGGTTTTATGGGGTTTTAGAGTTATTAAGGTTTTTAGGGGGTTTTATGGTTTTCAAAGGTATTTCATTGTTTTTTGGGGGTTTTAAGTTTTTAGGGATTTTTAGGTATTTTTTTATAATTTTTATGGTTTTTTGGTTTTTTTGGGTTTTTAGGTGTTTTGACGGTTTTTTAGTTTTGAGGTCTTTTAGGGGTTTTCTTTTAGGGTTTTTAGGGTTTTTTAGTTTTTTAGTGTTTTTAGGTTTTTACAGGTTTTTAGAGTTTTTAAACATTTTAGGGGTTTAAAAGGTTTTTAGAGTTTTTAGTGGGTTTTATGGTTTTTTAGGTGTTTAGTGTTTTTAGGGATTTTGAGGGGTTTTGTGGGTTTTTAGGGTTTTTGAGGGTTTTTAGGTTTTTGTAGGGTTTTAGTGTCTTTTTGTGTTTTTAGGGTTTTTTTTGAGTTTCTATAGTTTTTAGAGTCTATTAACGTTTTTAAGGGTCTTAATGGTTTTTAGACTTTTTAGTGGTATTTTAGGGTTTTTATTGGTTTTTAGCGTTTTTAAGTTTTTAGGTGTTTTATGGATTTCAGGGGTTTTAGGGTTTATAGAGTTTTTACATCTTTAGGTATTTTTAGGGAATTTTTAGGTTTTTTCTGGTTTTTATGGTTTTTAGGGTATTTAGGGATTTTGAGGGGTTTTGGGGGGTTTTGGGGTTTTTATGGTCTTTTCAGTATTTAGGATTTTTTGAGTTTTTTAGGTTTTTATAGTTTTTTAACATTTTGATGGGGTTTATGGGTTTTTATAGTTTTTAGTAGTTTTTAGTGTTTTTAGGTTTTTTAGGGATTTTGAGGAGTTTTAGGGTTTTTTTGGATTTTCAGGGGTTTTATGGTTTTTTGGGTTTTATGAGTTTGTTAGGGTTTTTAAGGTTCCTTAGAGATTTTTAACATTTTAAGGGGTTTTAAGGGTTCTTAGAGTTTTAGTGGTTTTTAGGGTTTTATGGGTTTCTGTGTTTGTAAAGGTTTTTAGGGATTTTTATCGGTTTTAGTGGGTTTTTCAGAGTTTTTATGGTTTTTTACGTTTTCAGGGATTTTTATAGTTTTTTTAGGATTTTTATGGTTTTTGGATTTTTATGGTTTTAGGGTTATTTAGGGTTTTTAGTGATTTTGAGGCTTTTTAGGGGTTTTCGTGGTTTTTAGGTTTTTTAGGTTTTTTCATGGTTTTGGGGTATTTTTTCGATTTTAGGGTATTTTTTGAGTTTTTAACATTTTTTGAGTTTTAAGGGTTTTTATAGTTTTTAGCGTTTGTATGGTTTTATGGGTTTTTAGGATTTTTAGGGTATTTAGGGTTTTTATCATTTTTATGGATTTTAAGGCTTTTACAGGGTTTTAGGGTTTTTTAGGTTTTGAGGGTTCTTCAGGGGTTTTAGGGTCTTTTGGGTTTTTAGGGAATTTTTGAGTTTTTAGGGTTGTTAAGGTTTTTTAGAGTTTTTTAACATTTTTTGGGGTTTTAAGGGTTTTTAGAGTTTTTAGTGGTTTTTATTGTTTATGGGGTTGTAGGGTTTTATAATATTTTTAGGGATTTTATGGTTTTTAGGGGTTTTTGAGATTTTTTTTGGTTTTTTTACGTTTTTAGGGATTTTTAGGGATTTTAGTGTTTTTTAGGGTTTTTAGGGATTTTGAGGGTTTTTTGGGTTTTTAGGGTTTTTAGGGTTTTTAGGGGTTTTAAGGTCTTTTTGGGTTTTATGTTTTTTTGGTTTTTAGGGGTTTTAAGGTATTTTAGAGTTTTTTATTATTTTTATTGGTTTTAAGAGTTGTTGAGTTTTTAGTGATTTTTTGGGTGTTTAGGGTATTTTAAGGTTTTTAGGGGTTTTATGTTTTTCAGTGGTTTTTCAGGGTTTTTAGCATTTTTATGTTTTAAGAGATTTGTAGGGATTTTTTAGGATTTTTATGGTTTTTTGGGTTTTTGGGTATTTTGAGGGGTTTTAGGGGTTTTTCAAGGTTTTTTTAGGGTTTTTAGAGTCTTTTGGGATTTTTAGGATTTTTTTGAGTTTTTTAGGGTTGTTAAGGTATTTAGGGTTTTTTAACATTTTTAGGGGTTTTTAGAGTTTTTAGAGTTTTTAGCGGGTTTTAGGGTTTTTATGGGTTTTAGGCATTTTAATGTATTTGGGGGTATTATCTTTTTAGGGGTTTTTCAAGATTTTTAGGGATTTTGACAATTTCTAGATATTTTTAGGGGTTTTGGGTTTTTAGAGTTTTTCATGGTTTTTAGTGTCTTTTGTGTTTTAGAGTTTTTTTTTGAGTTTTAGGGGTTTTAAGATTTTTTACAGTTTTTAACATTTTTAGGATTTTTAAGGGGTTTTTAGAAATTTTAGTGGGTTTTTATGGTTTTTAAGGTTTTTATGGTTTTCAAGGGGTTTTCAAGTTTTTTAGGGTTTTTTATGTTTTTAGGGATTTTTAGGGATTTTTTATGATTTTTATGGGTTTTAAGGGTTTTTAGGGTTTTTAGGGATTTTGTGGGTAATAGGGTTTTTCTGGATTTTTAGGGGTCTTAGGATTTTTCAGGGTTTTTAGGGTATTTTTGGGTTTTAGTGTTTTTTTTATGTTTTTAGGATTTTTAAAGTTTTTTTAACATTTTAGGGGTTTTGAGGGTTTTTGGATTTTTTAGTGATATTTAGGGTTTTTATGGATTTTTAGGATTTTTAAGTTTTTTTGGGGGTTTTTATTGTCTTCATGGATTTTTTAGGATTTTTTGGGTTTTTTACATTTTCAGGGATTTTTAGGGATTTTTAGGATTTTTATGATTTTTAGGGGTTTTTATATATTTTGAGGGTTTTGTATGATTTTAGGGATTTTAGGATTTTTTCAAGGCTTTAGGGTCTTTTGGGTTTTAGAGTTTTTTGATTTTTTATGGATTTTAAGGTTATTAGTATTTTTCAATGTTTTTAAGGTTTAAGGGTTTTTAGTGTTTTTAGTGGGGTTTTTAGGCATTTATGGATTTTTATGGGTTTTTATGGTTTTCATGAGGTTTTTAGGGTTTTTTGCATTTTCATGGATTTTTAGGGCTTTTTTAGAATTTTAATGGGTGTTTGGGTTTTTAGGGTTTTATGGATTTTTGAGGGGTTTGGGGTTTTTTAGGGGTTTTAAGGTCTTTTGTTTTTTATGGTTTTTATGGGTTTTTTGAGTTTTTAGGCTTTTAAAGGTTTTTTAGAGTTTTCAATGTTTTTATGGTTTTAAAGTGTTTTTAGAGTTTCTAGTGGGTTTTTAGGGTTTTATGGATTTTTAGGATTTTAATTATTTTTATGGGTTTTTAGGGTTTTAAAGGGGTTTTTTAGGGTTTTAGGGTTTTTACGTTTTTAGAGGGGGGTTTTAGTGTTTTAGGGTTTTTATGTTTTTAGAGTTTTTTAGGATTTTTACGGGTTTAAGTGTTTTTAGGGATTTTATGGATTTTGAGGGGTTTTAGGGTTCATCATGGTTTTAAATATTTTTTGGGGTTTTCAAGGGTTTTAGATCCATTTTGTGTTTTTAGGGTTTTTTTGAGTTTTTTAGGGTTTTTAAGGTTTTTAGAGTTTTTTTAACATTTTTAGGGATTTTAAGGGATTTTAGAATTTTTAGTGGATTTTTAGGGCTTTTAAGGATTTTAGGGGTTTTTATGGTTTTCAGGGGTTTTTCAGGGTTTTTAGGGTTTTTATTTTTTAGTGATTATTAGGGCTTTTAGGATTTTTATGGTTTTTAGGGCATTTTAGGGTTTTAGGGATTTTGAGGGTTTTTACGGTTTTTCATCGTTTTTAGGGTTTTTATGGTTTTTCAGGGTTCTAGGACTTTTTTAGGGTTTTTAATATTTTTAGAGTTTTTAATGTTTTTAGGGGTTTTAAGTATTTTCCAAGTTTTTAGTGGTTTTAGGGTTTTTAGGGGTTTTCAGGGTTTTTTTATTTTTTAAGTGATTTTTTGGGATTTTTAGGATTTTTATGGTTTTTCGGGTTTCTAGGTTTTTGAGGGATTTTGAGGGTTTTTTTGTTTTTCATGGTTTTTAGGGTTTTTTTGGTTTTTCATGGTTTTTAGAGACTTTTTGGGTATTTAGGGTTTTTTTTGAGTTTTTAAGGGTTTAAGTTTTTTAGAGTTGTTTTTTACATTTTAGGGATTTAAAGGGTTTTTAGATTTTTTAGTGTCTTTTAGGGTTTTATGGTTTTAAGGTTTTTAGGCGTTTTTTGTTTTAAGGGGGGGTTTTAGGGTTTTTATATTTTTGGGATTTTTTGGGCTTTTTTTGGATTTTATTGTTTCTGGGGTTTTTAGTATTTTTATGATTTTGAGGGGTTTTAGGGTTTTCCATGATTTTTAGGGTTTTTAGAGATTTTCAGGGTTTTTGGGTCTTTTTTAGTTTTTAGGGGTTTTAAGGTTTTTTAGATTTTTTAAACATTTTTAGGGCTTTTAAGAGTTTTTATAATTTTTAGCAACTTTTAGTGTTTTTATGTATTTTTAATGATTTTATGTGCTTTTATGGTTTTCATGGGGTTTTTTAGGGTTTTTTAAGTTTTCAAGGATTTTTAGGGCTTTTCTATGATTTTTTTTGGGTTTTAGGGTTTTTAGGGATTTTAGTGATTCTAAGGGGTTTTAATGATTTTTAGGGCTTTTTAAGGTTTTTAGGGTTTTTATGGGTTTTTAAGGTCTTAGGGTTCTTTTTGAGTTTTTAGGGTATTTAATGTTTATAGAGTTTTTTAACATTTTTAGGGCTTTTAAGGTTTTTTAGATTTTTTAGAGTTTATGGGTTTTTAGTGTTTTTTAAGTTTTTAGGGGTTTTTATGGATTTCTGGGGATTTTCATGTTTTTTAGGGTTTTTTTATTTTTTTTTTGGGATTTTTGGGGATTTTTTAGGATTTTATGGTTTTAGGGTTTTTAGGGTTTTTAGTGGGTTTTCAAGGTATTTTGGGTCTTTTTGGGGTTTTAGGGTTCTTTTTTGAGTTTTTATGGGTTTAAAGGTTTTTTAGATTTTTTCAACTCTTATTGTAGTTTTAAGGGTTTTAGAGTTTTTAGTGGGTTTTTTGGGTTTTTATTGGTTTTTAGTGTTTTTTTAAATGAAAATAGAACATAATATATAAAAAGGAATTGAATTGAAGAACAATTCAATAACATAAAGGGTGAACCATCAGGCCCAAAGGCCCACACCAATAGAAAAAAGTAAAACAGACACGAGAACATCACGAAGCCCAAACAACCAAACCCTGGAAAACGGGCCCGAGAAACCTCCCTAAGCCTATCCAAACATTGCCTCGAAAGAGGACTTGGGAAAACTCATGAATTCTAGAGAAAAAAGATTGGAAATGGGGCCCAAGAACCCTTGTGAATCCCAACCAAACTAGTTCCTAGAAAGCAGGCCCGAGAAAACCTCACGAAGCCCAACCAAACCATTGCATGGAAAAACAGCCCGAGAAACCTCTAAAAGCCTAGAGAACCCAAAAACCAACACCCAACAACTAGAATCCAGTGATCATCTCTATCACCAACTCAAACAGAAAACACAAATGCAACCTGAAATCCTCACCACACAACTCCCAGCACCAGCACCCAACATCCATCACCAACACCCAAATCCCTGCTCTGATCACCAGCACCCAGTGGCCCAGCTCCCATAACCAGCTTCAAACATCATCTCCCATTAGCTTTAGCAACACAAAACCCAACATCATCTCCCAACAGAACATAGAACCCTGCATCACCTCCTAGTAGATCAAGAATCACACATAACCCACCAACATCTCCCAGCAACTCCAACGACACACAACACCAAGCACAACACCCATCAGCTCCCAATAGCACATAGAACCCAAAAAAATCTCCCAAAAGCTATAAAAGCACACAAAAACACCATCTTCCTCTAATAACAGTCACACCAGCAGCCTCTACCAACATCTCCCAGCATCACACAACACTTAGAATCATCTCCCAGCAGCTCCTAGTGGCACACATCACCTAGAACAACACCCAAAAGCTCCCACTAGCACATAGTACCCAACATCACCTCTCAGTAGCTGCAACAGTACAAAACACCAGCATCCTCTCCCAACAACTCCCAGAATCACACAACACAACACATCATCTCCCAACATCTCCCAACATCACACATCACTTATCACAATACCCAAAAACTTCCAATAGCACAAACCACCCAAAATCACCGTCTAGAATCTCCACCAGTACACAACATCATTATCCTCTCCCAGTAGTCATACCCCGCAAGCCATCCAACCATTCCAATAGAACCTCCAAGAACCACCTTCCAACATCAACTTGGTAGCCCCTAATCCACCAAGAAAAATCTACCCATAAATAACTCCTCCCACCCCCAAATATCCACCATTAGAAGAAGTAAGAAAATATCCATAAAAGAGAAGACACTATCAATAGATCGAGCCTAACAATGGAACCCACTGATCTCGTGCAGCATCCACACAAAACCAGAAGCACCCAGAACCAGAAACAGTTTAATACCATAGAAGCTACCAATATAAAAACCCTCATGACGACCACCAGCTAGCAAAGACAATGACCAATGAGCCATCCACCTGCAGAACGGTGATCCAAGAATGCCGAAAACCACCCGATGTGGAAAAAACCACCCATTTCCAAAAAAAAATCCTACAAACACCATCATATCACAACCATAAAACAAAATTGAGCAAACCACCAACCTCCGAACAAGAAAAATTACCACACAATTAGTCATGGTGTCAGCCAACCATCGATGATGGTGAGAAACCATGGCATTGACTGATGAACCCACAACCAACATATCTAATAATGAACCCACCATCCAGGGCTCCAAAGAACCAGGAGTGTTAGTGAAAAATGAAAATAGTATTTGAAGCATCGTCGATAGAAACCTAGGAGCGTTGATGAAACCAGATCACTGAGAAATCTAGGATCCCATTGAAACCCTACAATGTCACGACAAACCAAGAGAAACTGAAACTCCCAATGCTGAATGGAGATGACAAGCGCCACATAAAGCCTCTGATCAATAACCTGGAACCACCCCCAAGTAGAGAAGCACCAACTGTTGTGGTTCTCTAACCACTAATAGATAAAAATATAGGGAGAAACCAGCCTTTATTTCATCAAGAACAAAGAATTTACAAAAAAAATCCCTCACTACACCTCTCCTCTCACTCATGGAACTCTCCCGACTCTCTTGAAAGGAAGAATACACAAGCTCTCATGGATCTCTAATATGATGGAAGGAAGCACCCCAAGGACTCCTTATATAGTCATGGTGGGAGGTGTCAAGTTTGACACAACTCCCACCAATACTCCACCTACCGTGGACTTATCCTATGGATTCCAATAAAACAGGGATTGCATGTGCAACAACCAAGTTTGAATTCCTTGGTGGGTGAGGTAGGTGCACCAACCACCTACCATGCAGCTGTAAATTTCTCCATCAATTATCCCCCTCCAGTTTCAATCCACTGGAGTGTCTGAAAAGGTTTAGATTCTCCCGAGAAACCACCTTTTTCAACATATCTGCTGGGTTCTCCTTCGTTTGGATCTTCACAAGTTGCATCAGCTATTGATCTATCACTTCATGTATCCAATTATAGAAAATGTCTATGTGCTTCGTCCAGGAATGGTACCTGGAGTTCTTGCTCAATTCCAAATCACTTTGACTATCGCAATGAACCATATACTCCTTCTGGATGAATCCGAGATCATGTAGAAAATTATTTAGCCCCAACATCTCCTTGCCATCTTTTGAAGCATCAATGTACTCTGCTTCCATTGTGGATAAATCGACGCACTTCTGCAACCTTGACTACTATGATACATCTCCTCCTGCAAAAGTATAGATGTATCATGATATAGACTTCCTGATATCAGGATCTCCGGCCATATCTGCATCTTTATAGACCTCCAAGATAGGTTTAGCTCCCCTATAGAACAAATATAACTTTGAAGTATCTTTAAGATACCTCAGAATCCACTTGACTGCATCCCAGTGCTACTTCTCGGGATTAGAGAGAAACTGAATCACGATTTCCACTACATGGTCAATGTCAGGTCTCGTACTCACCATAGCGTACATCAATATTCCAACTACTAAGGAGTATGGTATCATATCCATCGCCTCAATTTATTCCTTGGATGATGGGCATGCACTCTTACTCAACTTCAAATGGTCGGGATGAGGAATGCTCATAGGTTTGGCTTTGTCTATGTTGAAATGTTTTAGAACACGTTCAACATAATTCCCCTGAGATAGCCATAACAAATTCCTCTTTCTATCACGAATGATATGAATCCCAAAATTTTGTTGATCTGCTCCCAAGTCCTTTATATCAAAAGACTTGGATAACTCCTTCTTCAATTGGATAATCTTCATTGAATTATTCCCAATGATCAACATGTCATCAACATAAAGTAGAAGGGAAAAAACCTAAAATACTTCAGGCTGATTCATATAGATCTCCTTAGAGAGTTCGTCATGAAGAAAATTTGTCTTCACGTCCATTTGTTCAAGCTCCAAGTCCAAGATAGACACTAATCCAAAAATGACTTGTATTGAAGGCATCTTCACCACAGGTGAAAAAATATTGTCAAAGTTAACTCCTTTCTTCTGAAGGAATCCCTTGACAACTAATCGAGCTTCGTGATTGAACTCCCTTTTGTTTCCATCCTTCTTTAGCCTGAACACCCATTTGTTTGTTAGTTCCTTCTTACCTTTGGGTAATTACACCAAATCATATGTTTTTTTCTTCATCAAAGACTCCATATCATCCTCCATATCTTGTAGCCACTTGAGTTTTTCAGGATGATACAATACTTCCTGATATCCTTCCGACCCCCCTCATCAATCAGCAATAGGTAATCTAACTCCAAATATTTTGTTGATGGAATCCTTCCTTGTGAAGATCTTCGAACCTGTGAAATGTTAGGTTCAGGATTCACAACATCACCTATCTCTTGTGATGGTTCTCCAACTTCTTGTGGAGAGGATTGAGTCTCACGCTACTCAATATCCTCCTCCACTACCTCCTGGTCTGCTGTCGATGAGTCTTCTTGCACCTCATCCTATTCAATGATAGGTGGTGCAGGTATAGGTGTTGGATCATGAATTGTGTCTTCAACACTTTACCTTCAAGAAATTCTAGGATTTTGAATGTCCTCAATCATCTGGTTCTCATAGAACACAACATCTCTACTTCTGATCACCTTCTTCTCCTTCGGGTCCCAAAGCTTGTATCCGAACTCCTCATCTCCATAGCCGATGAAGATGCATGGAGTAGATCTCCCATATAGATTCTGCCTGAGTTCCTTGGATACATGTGCAAATTACAAACATCCAAATACTCGTAAATGAGAGTAAGAGGGATGTTTACAATACCATATTTTTTGTGGAATCTCAAAATTCACTAGGACTGAAGGAATCAGTTGATGAGGTAGCATGCAACGTGAACAGATTCTCCCCATAATGGCTTAGTGAGATTAGCCAAAATCATCATGCTTCTGACCTTCTCCATGATGGTTTTGTTCATCCTTTCTGCAACTCTGTTTTTTTGTGGGGTGTGAGGTACCATCCTCTCATGTCAGATGCCCTAACTCCTGCAATAGACATCAAATTATCTAGATGTGTACTCTCCTCCATTGTCTGAATGAAGACACTTCATCTTCCTTACAGTTTCACACTCCACCATGGTTTGGAACATCTTAAAGTAGTCTAGTACTTGGTCCTTCATCTGCAAGAAGAACATCCACACCCTTCGAGATGCATCATCAACAAGGGATAGAAAATATTTTTTACCTCTAAGTGAATCCACCGTCATGGGTCTGCATACATCAGAGTGCACCAGATCCAGTAACTCTGATTTCTGTGATGAAGCAGTATTGAATGAGACTCTATGCTGCTTCCCATACAAGTAGAATTTACAGGGATCAAGTGATGCATCATTGTCAGTACTGATGTACTTCTTCTTCGCCAGGGTAGATAACCCTTTTTCACTCATGAGGTCGAGTCTCCTATGCCATGTATTGGATGACATCTCTCTTTCCACCATGATGAGGTTGTTTTCACATATCTTCACATGAGTTTTGTACAATGTACCACATATGTGTCCTCAAGCGATGATGATTTATAATTTTTTCATCTTCCATGATCCATTGCTAAAGATGTTGTCATAGCCTTCTCGATCAAAGGCTATACCTGATAACAGGTTGAGTCGAAGACTTGGAACATGAAGAACATCCTTCAGGGTGATTGTGTATCCAACATTCATCTTGACATGGATAGAACCCATGCCAAAAATCTCTTCCGAATTGTTATTCCCCATCTTGACTACACCAAAGTCATCGGTTTGATAAGTCAAGAAATACTCACGATGCGACATGATGTGGTATGATGCTTTAGTATCAACAACCCATTCTGTGTCTTGTCCTGATGTATGAAAGCATGTATCTTCTTCATCTTTGGAGCAAAGAATAACTTCTATGGTGATGCTCACATGCGTGTCTTCATTTCTTATTTACTGGTTGCTACTTTGACCCTTTTATTATAAAAACTTCCAGTAGTTCTTATTCATGTGTCCCTCCATGCCACAATGGTAGAATTTGTATGTTAGTCTCCTTCCATCTGTGGACCTTCCTCTGTTCTTACGTCAACCTCTAGTTCCTTCCCCACAACCTCCTCCTTGTTTTCTCCCTCACTTCTCCATAACGAGATCTTGTGTCTGGTTGTAACTCGCATCCTTCCTTTGGGCCTCCTCTTTGAACAGTGCATCCTTTACCATCACCATGGTAAGTTTTCCTCCAGGCACTGAGTTGCTGAGTGAGATGAAAAGAATATCCCAGCTATTAAGAAGTGTGCAGAGTAAGTGGTTCCCCTGATCTTCATCATTTAGTTTCTTACCAGCAGCCACCAACTGGTTCACCGAGCTTTGGAACTCGTTGGTGTGTTCGGTTATAGAGCTTTCACTCTGCAGTCAAAGATTCATCAACCACTTCAACAAGAGGATCTTGTTTCGAGTGGTCTTTGACTGGTACGTATTTTCCAACTTTTCCAAAGTTCGTACGCACTAGTCTCTTGAGAAACATGGTGGTAAACGCTGTGATCGATCCGTTGGTGAATTTGGTTGACCATCTTCTTGTTCAGATTATTTCACTCTGATTTTTTGGTGGCATCGGGGTTGACTCCCTCATTCTCAATGGGGTCAAAAAGATCCTTATCATTTAGGAGATCTTCCATTCGAGACTTCAAAATGGAGTATTTTGAAGAAGTCAACATGATCATCCCTCCCATGGATTATCCCTACATTGGATTTAAATTCAGTTAAAATGGATCTCACCGTTGTGTCTGGAACAGTCAAAAATGGTGGATTAGACTCCTGGATCGTCAAAATCGGATACCGATTGATCAAGTTATGATCCAAACAGTATCAACAGTAGAGATCATCCAATGAAGTGGCGATGACGTGTCGATGATGTGGCAGATGGAGCTGCTGCCAGAAACTCGCCGGAAAAGTCATCGACACTAGAACAATACCTTCTTCTCCAACAAGGGGGTACTGTAGCACCCAAAGTTTGACCAAACTTTAACTAGGCCTAGCAATCTCGTTTTAGCTTCTTTTTTATTCCGTTTTCACCATTGGAATCGCCTCAACACAAGCTTTCAGAATATGCCTTCAAAACTCGATTTTGGGCAACTTGAATTTTCTGGTCACTGGAAAATTTCTATTGCCCATCGTCATTTCACCAGAACCTCCTCTGATACCACTTGTTGTGGTTAGCTGTCCACTAAGAGAGAGAAATAGAGGGAGAAACCAGCCTTTATTTCATCAAGAACAAAACATTTACAAAAACTCCCTCACTACACCTCTCCTATCACACATGGATCTCTCCCACCTCTCTTGAAAGGAAGAATACACAATCTCTCTTGGCTCTCTAATCTGCTAGAAGGAAGCACCCCAAGGCCTCCTTATATAGCCATGGTGGGAGGAGTCAAGTTTGACATAACTCCCACCAATCCACCACCTACCATGGACTTCTCCCATGGATGACAATAAAATAGGGACTACATGTGCAACATCCATGTTTGAAGTCCTTGGTTGATGAGGTAGGTGCACCAGCCACCTACCATGCAGCTAGAAATTTCTCCATCACCAACCAGACCGTGAAGATAAAAACATCAGAGGAGCCCGGTGGTGAACCACATGAGAATCAACAACGCCAAACTAGTGATGATGGTGACCACATAACAAGAAGTGATACCAACTGATGACAAAACCACAACTTCCACACACTTGCAACTATAATAATAGATTTTACATCCGAGCAACGGAAAGGTGTTGTAGTAGCACATCGGACCAAATTCCAGCATCGAACCCCAAACCCTACCAACAAAATCATGATAATAAACGATGCACGACCATCTCCCTTGTCAATGAAAAAACCTGAATCCATTAATTTTCCTACCATGGGGACCTATGCCAATACCAGCCACATGTGCCAGTGAAACCCAAAACTCCGACAAATTCCGAAGACGATGAAATAAAACAACCTATCACCACTGAAAAGTGTGCAACCTCAAAATAGGAACATCGATGAAAAAACACCTAAAAAGGAACCTAGAACAACAACCCACTTCCAAAAAGGCGACAACCACAAAGCAAAAACCGGCTGCTGACAACACCCATGTGAAAACCGACGACAATGGTCGACAAACCCTATGCAGAGAACCAGCCCTCCGAACCACAAAGAACCAATGGGAAGGAGAGACCATTCCTAGAGCCACAAACCACATCCTCCAAACATAGAAAAAAAATTCATAAACCACCCCAGGAAAGGCTATCCTCCATGAATAATGAAAGCATAACCCAAAAATATTAAACCGTACCTCCTCGAACTGAAAGGCAATGATGTCGAAAGCAGCAATAGAAAGCCACAATCATGTCTTCACTGACTGAAGACCATCCACAGAACTTCCAATATTAAATGAAGGAATATTAGTGGAACAACCAGGAAACTGGTACCAAAACGTGGTTGTAGATCCACCGTGAACATGGGGCTCCCAAGAGCTTCAAGAGATCAACCGGGAACCCCTCCTTGAGTGTTTTTATTGGGTTTTTAAGGTTTTGATGGGTTTTATGGTCTTCAGGTGGTTTTTAGGGGCTTTTAATTTTTTTGGAATTTTTAAGGCTTTTTAGGTGTTTTAGGCTTTTTAGGGTGTTTTTTGGGTTTTTAGAGTTGTTTTTTGAGTTTTTAGGGTTTTTAAGGGTTATTAAAGTTTGTTAACATTATTATGCAAGGATTTTCAGGGATTTTAGTGTTTTTTACATTTTTATGGATTTTATGTATTTTTTAGTATTTTTATGATTTTTATGTTTTTTTAGCGTTTTTAGTGATTTTGAGGGTTTTAGGGTTTTTATGGTTTTTTGGGTTTTTAGGATTTTTTTTTGAGTTTTTAGGGTTTTTAAGGGTTTTTGTATATTTTTAATGTTTTTAGGGGTATAAAGGGTTTTTAGAGTTTTTTGGTGGGTTTTTAGGGTTTTTAAGGTTTTTAGGGGGTTTAAATGGGTTTTAGGGGGTTTTAGGGTATTTAGGGTTTTTTACATTTTAAGAGATTTTAGTTCCTTTTAATATTTTTATGGGTTTAAGGGTTTTTAGGGTTTTTGAATGTTTTTAGGGTTTTTAGGGTTTTTAGGGTTGTTGGGGTCTTTTTGTGCTTTTAGGATTTTTTTGAGTTTTTTAGGGTTTTTAATGTTTTTTGGGGGTTTAAGGGTTTTTAGAGTTTTTAGTGGTTTTTTAGTTTTTTTATGTTTATTTTCAAAAAAAATATGTTTTTAGGGTTTTTTTGGATTTTTATGGGTTTTAGGGGCCTTTTGTTTTTTTTGGGATTTTGAGGGGTTTTAGGGGGTTTTGGGTTTTTTAGGGTTTTTAGGGGGTTTTTGGTTTTTTTGGGTGTTTAGGGGTTTTTTGAGTTTTTAGGGGTTTTATGAGTTTTTATAGTTTTTAAATTTTTTAGGAGTTTTAAGTAATTTTAAAGTTTTTAGTGTGTTTTTGGGGTTTTTATGGGGTTTTAGGGGGTTTTATGGGTTTTAGGAGTTTTATGGTTTTTAGGGGTTTTTTAGGTTTTTTAGGGTTTTTTACATTTTCAGGTATTTTTATAGATTTTTAGGATTTTTATTGGTTTTAGGGTTTTTAGGGGTTTGAGGGATTTTAAGGTGTTTTAGGGGTTTTTATGGGTTGTTTCGGTTTTTTAAAAAATTTAGGGGTTTTAAGGTTTTTAGAGTTTTTTTAATGTTTTTAGGAGTTTTAAGGGTTTTTAGAGTTTTTAGTGGTTTTTAGGGTTTTGATGGATTTTTTAAGGTTTTTAGGGGATTTTCAAGTTTTTTTATGTTTTCATAGATTTTAGGGGGTTTTAAGTATTTTTATGGTTTTTATGGTTTTTTATGGTTTTTATGGATTTTGGGGGTTGATATGATACCATATGGGTGTGTGGTATTCGTTGGAGAAATTGAGGAAACAAAAGTGATGGAAGTGGGAGAAATTAAAATTTTAAATAATCACAAATAAAATTAAAGGGGAAGGGGGATGATCAATTAGGACCCCAATGAGAATTTAACCTTAAAAGCATAATTATAAAGTGTCACAAAAGTTGATCACTCCATTTATAATCCTTAATTGTATTCACATAAGAAGATAAGAAACCCAAACATAATAATTCTAGAAACTCTCAAATTAGTAATTCACCTTAAAGAGGTACAAGGAGGTGGCTGTTTATATTCAAATGGGAAAGATACATGTCAAACACCAAGCCCACAAAATTATAAATCCTAAAAAATGATTTCTGACTATTTTTTACACATTTACATGTCTTTAAGGGATAATATATCCACCAAGAAGACTTTTTGGAACCACCCCAAAGACTTTGAATATTCCCACCATGACTTTAGAGATAAGGGGTCCACCACTTTTGACTTTGGAGATTTCCTTCATGTAAGTGGATATAAATTTGTGGTATCATTTGGGTGGGTCATTTAGGTTTACTTTTGGGCTTTAATAAGTGTGATTAAATTCCCATTTGATCCTCCCATTGATTCATGTTGGGCCCCTCCTGAAATTTCTAAATTATTCCATGTAAATCCTCTTTCATCCTCCTCATTCTTTCCCTTGTCATTAGGCCACCAATCACATGCAATGGGTCTTGTGCATTTATTCTCCCTCCACCATCCATGCTATGATTTCTATCAACCACTTGATGTATATGTGAGCCTTGATTCTCATAATCTCTTCCATCTTCAAAAGTATTTTTCCTCAAATATTCATATTTAAAGGGAGAGAGGTCAGTAACATTAAAGGTAGCACTCACATTTCCATACATTCTCGATAAGTCAATATTATAGGTGTTATCATTGATTCTTTTTAAAAATTGGAAAATTCCATCTCCCCGTGGTTGAAGTTTTTATTTTATTTTCATCGAGAACCTTTCCTTCCTCAAATTTACCCACACCCAATCTCTAGGCTCAAGTACAACCTTGTGTCAACCCGTGTTTGTGTGCTTCACATATTGTTCATTTTTCTTTCAATATTGGATTTCAATTTGGCATGTAAATCCCAAACAAATTTTACCTTTTCATCACTTGGAAGATAAAAAACCTCATTAGTAGGCAATGAAATAATATCTAACAGATTCATTAAATTAAATCCATATACAATCTCAGAAGGTGAGAAGTTAGTAGTTGAATGAACAACCCGATTATATTAAAACTCTATGTGTGGAATTTTTTTTACTAATTATTTATATTTTTTGAATTATTGAAAAAAAGAGGGTAGAAATATTTCTATTCACCAATTCATTTTTCCCATCTGTTTAAGGATGTGAAATAGTTGAGAACAATAATTTAGTTCCCAATTTATTCCACAAGGTCCTCCAAAAGTGGATATGGAATTTCACATCCCTATAACTTACTATGGTTTTGGGAAATCCATGTAATCTCAAAATTTCCTTAAAAATAAATCTTCTATATGAATAACATCATTGGGTTTTTATCATGCAATGAAATGATCTATTTTTCTAAATCGATCCACAACAACAAAAATTCTATCATTTCCCTATTGGGATCGAGGAAACCCCAACACAAAATCAATAGAAATGTCTATCCAAGGATGGGTTGGAATATGAAAGGGGGGATACAATCCATTATGTTGAACCTTGGACTTTTCATGCTTAAAAGTGACACATTTATGACAAAATTAAATAATATATTTTCTCATTCTTAGGCAATAAAAATGTTCACGTCAAGTAGCTAGTGTTTTGTCAACACCAAAATTCCCCATCAAACCACCCCCATGAGTTTCTTTTATAAGTAATTATTGAGTTGAAAAATTTTCAATGAACAATTTACCCCTTTTTAAAATAAAACCATAATTTTTTAAACAGTCTTTAAATCCATGTTTTTCATAGGATGTCCAAATTCTTGAAAAATTTCCATCAGTTTCATACATTCCCTTTAATAGCTCAAGTCAAAATAATTGATAATGAAGAGAAGTAAGAAGTGCATACCTTCATGAAAGAGCATCGGTAACCACATTTTCATTACCTTTTTATTATTTATAACATAGGGGAAAGTCTCAATGAATTATAGCCAAAATTTATGCCTTCTATTCAACTTACCTTGGGACGTCAAATACTTAAGGATTTCATAGTCATAATAAGTAATGAAATCAATATGCCATAAGTAATGTCTCCATGTTTCCAAGGTTCATTTCAAATCATAAAGTTATTTATTATAAGTTGAATAATTTAATTCTTTACAATTAAATTTCTCACTAATTTAAGCAATTGGATGTGACTCTTGAGTTAAAATAGCACCAATACTGACTATCGATGCATCACATTCAATTTCAAAAACTTTTGTGAAATCTGGTAGCCTAAAAAGGGGAGCATTGACCAATTTTTCTTAGAGCATATTAAATATTTTTTTTTCACCCCATTAAAAAACCACGTGTTTCATGAAAAGTTAATTGAGAGTTTGAGTGATGGATTAAAAATCCTTAACAAACCTCATGTAGAAGCTTTCCAATCCATGAAAACTCTTAACCATGGTTTCACTCTTCATTGTTGCCCACTCCTGAATTACTTTGACTACTTGTTCATCTACATGGATATCTTCTTCTCCTACAAAAAAATAGAAGAAACACAATAGAATCCATGAAAAAGTGACATTTTTAAAAGATTGGAATGAAGTTTGTTTTCATTAAGAGTCTCACACACCAAACAAAAGTGGTAAAAATGGTTTTCTAGAGACTTTCTATACAAAAATATATCATCAAAATAAACAACCATGGATTTTCCATTGAATGAATGAAGGAAATGGTTCATTAAGATCATGAATGTACTTGGTGCATTAGTTAAACCAAATGGCATAAATAACCACCCATACAAACCAAAATTAGTTTTAAAAGCAGTTTTCCATTAACCCCCTTCTTTCATTCGAATTTGATGGTATCCACTTTTAAGATCAATTTTTAAAAATAAAGAATCACCATGTAATTAATCAATCATGTCATCAAGTTGAGGTATGGGATAACAACACTCAACACTCTTGTTTTCAACTCTTTGATTTCCCTCATTTATTTTTATGTTACTTATATCTCCTTTTTCACTATTAATTTTTCCACTATTTTCATTTTCTCTATTATTTTCTCTATTTTATTTTTTTCTCAACTCATCACACTATTTTTTATCACTTTTCCCCAAATTTTTTTCACTCATTTATTTTTTATCTTTATATTCATTCTCTATCCTCGCATGATCTTCATAATCTTGTATGGGACTTAGTGGAGTCAAAAAAACTTTCTACCGATTAAATGAAAAGAGAAGTGGTTAGCATAACCATAATACATCACCCTCCTATAAAATTTACATGGTTTCCCTAGTAGAAAATATATGTCCTGCATTGGTGAAACATCAAAAAGTGCCTCATCGTGATATTTTACAATGGAAAAATAAACTATGGCCTACTTTGTGACTCTCACTTCTCCACTACCATTCAAAAACTATGACCTATATGGTCTAGGATTCTTTAGAGTGGTCAAATTCAATTTCTCCACCAACAAGGTACTAAAAACATCAGTACAACTTCCACTATCAATGATCATACTATATACCTTCTCATTGATATGGAATCTTGTATGAAAAATATGCTCACACTTATCCTCATTGCGATCATCTTTCAATTGAATGTTTAAATCTCTTCTTGTAACTAATGAACCTCTATGTATGGTTTCTTCAACTTCTACATATGAACTGATGCATCACCGGAAGCTCAAAATGAGTAAGTAAAGATGAGAATAAAAATGTAGCAGAACAACTGGGTCTTAAAGGAAACACCACCCACCAATGTTTCTACAAGTTTAAAGAAAAATTCACTAGAAAAGGAGTTTCACCACCAATTATAGGAAAGGGATTAGGCTAAATCAAGAAGGATGAATAACAAGCATAAAAATTCGTCACATTCAAGTACATCTATTACAAAGGGGTGAAAATACATCATAAATAGACAATAAAGAGATGAAAATTCCCCAAAAATATTTATAAGGAATGGGGAACTAAAAAGGAACATAAAAATCATAAAAAAACACTTTACCATGCTATTTAATTACCCCACTAAGTATAGTAGTGAATTTCCTTCTTAATGATTCTTTTCTCCACATTATATCTCCTCTTTAATGTGCTACTAAAAATTTACTTCATTTTCCATGTGGATAATTCATCTTTGTCCCCAAATAAGTGTGTTGTGGCCCACAATGGTGTTAGATGTCAAAAATTGTGGGATGGTCCAATTCAAATAACAATTGGGTTTGAAATTTTTGTCAAGCCAAAAATTATTCTCCTTGGTTTGGATCTGATATATATAATTCTCCTTAGTTATAGAGGATTTTTCCTCAAATATATGGAATTCTCTTCTTAAATTTATGGAGACAAGTCCATAATTTTGAAAATTTTATAAACGATTCCAAAATCATTAGGTAAATCAATTTTGTACGCAGTTTTTCCCACTCAATCAAGAACTTTGAATGGACCTTCAGCTCGTGGAACTAGCATGATCTTACTTTTGGATGGAAATATCTCCTTGTGAAGGTGAATCCAAACTTTTTCTCCAAGTTATAAAATGGTCTACTTTATATTCTTACCAGCTCACCTCTTGCATGCTTCATTAGACTTCTATATTTGAGAAAGAATAGATTCATGAAGATTCTTCATCTACTTTTTCTTGTGCTCTACATCAATATTCACCTGAAAATAAATAGTAAAAGATGGAAATTCTATAGGTGTGATTGGATTGATTCCATAAACCACTTCGAATGGAGAATGATGAGTGGTAGCACTGGGAGATCTAGTATATTCAAATTCATCTTGTGAAAGAAGTAAATCCCAATATCTCATACTCTTGTTCACCAATGTTCTCATAATAGCGCCCAATGTATGATTGGTAACTTCTATTTTCCCATCAGTTTGAGGTTGATGGGATGCACTAAGAAGAATTTTCATACTTAATTTCCTCCACAATATCATACAAAAATGGATGATAAATTTAGTGTCTCTATCTAAAACAATGATGTGAGGAATGCAATGAAGGTGAAAAATCTCCTTGAAAAACAAATTTTCCACTTTCACCATATCTTTAGTCTTACAGAAAGGTTTGAAATGAGCCATATTACAAAATGGATAAAAAAACCATTATTTAATCTTTAACTCGTTGATTATTTGGTAAATCCATAATGAAATCCATGCTTAGATCTTCCCATAGATACTCTAGAATAGGTAATAGAGTGTATAAACCAGTATTGAAATGAATATTTTCTCATTGACATGTTCTACATCTTGAAAGAATTTATTAGAAATATGATTGCATCTTTGGCTGGTAGAAATGATCATTTAATATCTCCATGGTTTTATGGATTCCAAAATGACCATCAATCCCCCCTTCACGTGCCCCCAAATGAGCAAGTCCCTTTAATTACCCTTTGGAACACACATGTAGTTTATTTTAAATATAAACCCATCATGTACAAAATAATCCTCCACAAATCCATTTTGAAATTGGATTAAAATAGAATTTAACTTCATATCATGCTGATAATATTCGTTCATAAGTTGAAATCCAAGAATTTGAGCATCCAGAATGGAAGTAATGCATACCTTCGAGATAAATCATCCACCACCAAGTTTTATTGCCCCTTATTTTATATTGACACAAATGAGAATGATTGTAATAATTCCACCCACTTTTAATTCCTCAAACTCAGTTATGTTGAACATTGATAAACCTCAATGCTTGATGGTCATAATGAAGAACAAACAGTTTTGGTCTCAAATAATGAGACCAATGATCTAGGACTCTCACAATATCATAAAATTACTTGATTAGCCACTAAATGAGGCTAATATTCATTGTTAATATACCTAATTTTCATGTTCTTTGTTATTCATAAATACCATTTTAGTGCATTTTACACTTTGAACATCATTTCACATTATGATTGTAATACCTTCTTAAAATGCACTATTATGTGGTACATTTTTGAACATCATTTAAAGTACCCAATGATTCATCTGATTTTAAGGAATTGAATTATACATATTTTAATTTGATATTTTTGTAAATTGATCTACACTTAAATATGAACATGTTTGATTCAGGGATCAATGGAGAATTCATGGAGGATGATGGAGATATTTGGCAATGAAAGGAAGCAATTCTGGAGAAGGCAGATTGGACACCAGCCCAATGATGAGACTGTGGGGCCCAACATACAGGCCCAATTAATCCCAAATTTCGTGGGATGCTAGAAGACATGTACAGTAACAAATCACTCTTCAGGAGTTAATGCTAATTCGTCCTCCATGATGGTCATTTAGGCGGCCCAAGTTAGAGATACAATTCTGGGACAGATTCTACGGCCCAGAAAAACAGTCCACCAATTTGATCATATCTCGGAATACACAACTCCCAATGGGCCCAAATTTTACAGGCGGTTAGCAGACATCCGGATCTCCATTTTCTTCTTCTATGGCCCACCCTGATTCGGCCATCTAGAAGGTCATCCAAACGCGTCTGTTCGGTGGATGAAAACTGGCTGCCACCTCGGGTCAAACGTGGAAAAGTCCAAATTCCACAAGCTTTCCACCACCTATAGCCTACCAAAATTAATTAAGATGCTTTGTACTGTTGGTGGCTCGACCCAAGGCTCCCAAAATTCCTATTTAAGGCAGTTGTGGTGAAGGAGTTTAGGATCTTGGATGCTTTGTTTACTTGTAATGTTATGCTGCATTTTTGTTGCCTCAATTTTGTCTTTCACATGTAAGTTGTTCAATTCACTTTAGTTTCTTAATAAAAGTTCTTCTTCTACTCTTATTCTGTTGTTCTTAATATCACTTTGATACCGTTGGATTAAGGTGTGAATTTATTCACACCAACCCTTGTGAAATTATTCACACAACGGTGGAGTGATCATTTTATTTTTGTTGTTTTCTTTACTTCTCCATTCCTCCCTTATGAGTCTACTTTCCGCTTCCATTGAAACCATGGGATCAATGGAGGGCTAACCCGCTTATGGGTTGATCCAAGGGAGTAGCAAGGGGCTGGATTGGATGTTATTT
Organism: Viscum album; assembly: GCA_963277665.1. Classification (NCBI taxonomy): domain Eukaryota; kingdom Viridiplantae; phylum Streptophyta; class Magnoliopsida; order Santalales; family Viscaceae; genus Viscum; species Viscum album. The sequence continues at coordinate 727,843,590 of OY728167.1, read as the reverse complement.
ATCACCTAATTAATGTATAATCACTTCTTTAATTGGGATTTTTATTTGATGATTTTTAAACTCCATCGTCCTTGTTGAATTTAAGGTCACACACCTCAAGTACTAATACGATCCTTTACCTTGAAGTGCTCAAAACTTTTATCCTTCAAGTGTATAGGTGATTAGTATTAGAGGGTGTAGGCATTAAACCAGTAAGTGATGATGTTGTTTTATCTCCTTAAATGAATCCATCTCAAATTTAAGAAATTGAAATCATTAAAAAGAAAATACATCCAATCCACCCTGAGTGATAACCTAGGATCAACTCATTCTTTTAAATTGAATCCACTTAAATCTTTTAGATATCTTTAAAACCCATCCAAAATCAATCCAAGTTGGCCACTTCATAGCCAAAAATCCATCCCTTAGGTTGTGTATCTTAGGTATCTTCTTTGGTCTCTGTGGAATCGACAACCCAAGCTACACTACAAGGACCGTTCTACCCTTCTTCTCTTGGGTAAATTTGGGCGTGAACCAAATTTTGGCGCCGTTGTCGGGGACCAAGTAAGTACCTTAGATCCAAAAAAAAAAATTCCTTCCTCACCTCCATTCTTCTACTCTCACCCAAGATCTCTTATCTTGTCTCTTTCTCGCTTTTTTTTTTTGGCGCATGTCCGCCTACACCCGCGATTTCTCAAACAGACTAGTTAGGGTGGAAAGTCCTAGGATAGGGGAGTCAAGTGCACCTAAGGGATTGTTTAAATCAGATTCAAATATTCTTGAAACCCCAAAGTCAGAACTTGAAACAAGTCCAATGGAGGGTCATTCACAAAATCAAATTGTAAACCCTGGGGGGGATCAAATGGGAAACCAAAACCAAGAAGCTCCAAACTTAGGGAATGTAGTTGATCAAACCATGAACGACTACCTCACTCCAGCTTGGACCAATGCCCCCTCATGCATTAGACACAATTCCATAGGAGACACCAACTACATATTCAAACCCCATGTCCTAAACCACCTTCCAACCTTTCATGGGATGGAGTCAGAAATGCCATACCTTCATGTCAAAGAGTTCAACGACATTGTTGAAACCATGTGTCCCCCACACCAACTAGAATATGCTAAGATGAGGCTATTTCCTTTTTCATTAAAGGATCGAGCTAAAAATTGGCTAAACAACTTGAGACCTGCATCAATCCACTCTTGGGACCAACTGCAAAGAGAATTCTACAAAAAATACTTCCCTCATCACAAAACAATTGCACTTAAAAAGAGCATCCAAAACTTTTTTGAAAAAGAGGGAGAGTCATTCTATGAAACATGGGAGAGGTTCAAAGACACCCTAAACATGGTTCCACACCATGGGTTTTCCATACCTGAACAAGTGAGAATTTTCTATGAAGGGTTGGGTCCGGGTAATAAACAATTCATTGACATGATGTGTAATGGAACTTTTAAAAACAAAGCCCCAAATGATGCTTACGAGTATCTGGAAAGTCTGGCTGAACAAAACCAAACTTGGGGAACTTCACCTTATTCTGAAAAGCCACAAAGAACCACTGGAATTCATACACTTAGAGAAGAGGAAAGCCTTAGGGCTAAACTCGCAGCACTCTCTAGGAAGGTTGAAGAGATAGACCTTAGTAAAGTCCATGAAATCCAAAATGTAGACCTTGTTTGCACAATTTGTGACAAACATGACCATAAAACAGACAACTGCCCAACCATTCCATCCATCAAGGATGTTCTTCTAGGAGGACCCCCAGCGGAAGTCAATGCCCTAAACTTTCAAAAGCCCCAATACCAAAACACCTTCAATCCAAGGTACAATGACCACCCAGGCTTCCGCTGGAAAGATAACCAACAACCTAGCCAACCACAGGGACAAAATCCTTACCCCCATCAGAACTACCAAAACCATAACCAGTTCCAAACCCAACCTATCCAATACCAACAACCACCGGTCCATTTTCAACAAACCATCCCACCTCCAAAATATCCCCCTGGGATAAACCAACCTACTCAAGCACCAACCCAAACTGTTCCACAAAGCCTACTAGAACAACTGTGCAAACAAATGGAGAGGATGAACTCGGAGGTATCTTCCCTAAAACAAGAACTTCAAACCATCAAAACAGGAAAGGCACCCATGCCTACTCAGGCGGTGCCATCCTCAACTTCAAGGGGAGAGTCAAGTTGTGCTCAAACAACTCATGAACAACTAAAGGCTGTGATTGTTTTAAGACGTGGGAAATCAATTGAGAAACCTGAACAACTAATTCAGAACCCACCTGAAGATTCAAACTTGGATGAGAATTCAAGTGAACCACAAGATCAAACTGAGGAAACTGATAACAATGTGAAAGAAACAACTCTTCAACAAACAACCCCACAACCTGCACCATTTCCCCAACGCATGAGGGGGAAATCCAAGCCTGAACTGAGTGAAACATTGAGGGAAATCTTCTCACAAGTCAAGTTGAACATTCCTCTTCTCGATGCAATCCAAACCATACCTTCCTACTCAAAGTACCTTAAGGACTTGTGCACTTTTAAAAGAAAATTTTCACATAAAAACCAAGTCCTTTTGGCTGCTAATGTGAGTACCACCATTCAAGGGACCATTCCTCCTAAGTTGAAAGACCCAGGTTGCCCTTACATCAATGTTGAACTAGGAGAAAGCAAAGTTGTCAAGGCCTTGTGTGACCTAGGTGCTAGTGTCAATCTCATCCCATATGCTGTGTACTGCCAGTTAGGCCTAGAAGAGCTCCAACCCACATCTGTCACACTTCAGCTTGCTGATCGTAGCATTAGGGTTCCCAAGGGGATTTTAAAGGACGTTCTGGTAAAGGTTGAAAACTTCATCTACCCTGCTGATTTCATTGTACTTGACAACCATCCAAATTTAGGAAATAAGGAACAAACCCCAATCATCCTTGGTCGTCCTTTCCTTGCAACAATCAACTCTGTTATCCGAGTCCGAAATGGGAACATGACCATCACCTTTGGGAACATGAGTCTAGACTTGAACATCTACAATGCCAGCTCACAAATAGGGGATGACGAGGATATTCATGAAGTAAACATGATAGGAAGCATTGATAATGAATCCATGGAACATCAAGGAATATTTGATGAATGTTTAAGTCAGAATGAGATTGATTTCCTTTGTTCACATGAAGGAAGTTTATCTCCTTGGCTCAAATCATTTTCAAATTGCTCCTATAATGATGTCTTAGGACCAACAATCAGTGAAACCTTTCAGGAAAACACATTCATGGAGACAACTCAAACTCCCTTCCCTAACCCAGGTCAATACAATCTTGTGGCTGAAACTTCTACACATGGGGAATCAATTCAATCTGAAAATCTAGGAAACAAATTTGATCTTGATCCAATGCCCCAATATTCTGCTGAAATTCTGAACCAACCAGATCTTGAATTGAAGGAAATTCCTACCTCCCTCAAGTATGCCTTCCTAGGGGAAAATCAAACACATCCTATAGTCATATCTTCTTCTCTTGAAGCCAATCGGGAGGGGATGCTTCTAGATGTCCTTAGGAAACACAAGAAAGCCATTGGTTGGACCCTGTCTGATATTCCTGGGATTAGACCACTTATTGGAACTCATAGGATTACTCTTGAATCTGAATCCAAACCATGTCGTCAACCTCAGAGGAGACTCAATCCAAATCTTATGGATGTGGTAAGGAAAGAACTTCTTAAGTTGTTGAAAGCTGGTATCATCTACCCCATAGCTGAGAGTGAGTGGGTAAGCCCAATTCAAGTTGTCCCAAAGAAAGCTGGAATCACTGTGATCACTAATAAGGATGGGGAAATTCTTCCAACTAGGGTGAGTAGTGGCTGGAGAGTCTGTATTGACTATAGGAAGCTCAACTCTTGTACCAAGAAGGACCATTTTCCCTTGCCCTTTATTGATCAAGTCCTCGAGCGAGTGGCGGGTCATCAATTTTATTGCTTCCTAGATGGGTACTCAGGTTACAATCAAATTGAGGTCTCCCTAGAGGATCAAGGGAAGACTACATTCACATGTCCTTTCGGTACCTTTGCCTTTAAACGCATGTCGTTCGGGTTATGCAATGCCCCTGGAACCTTCCAGCGGTGCATGATGGGAATCTTCTCAGACATGGTAGGGGATTTTCTTGAGGTCTTCATGGATGACTTCTCTGTGTTTGGGGATACCTTTGAGGGATGTCTGCAGAATGTGGATAGAGTCTTGTCAAGATGTGAAGAAAAAAATCTGGTCCTAAACTGGGAAAAATGCCATTTCATGGTTAAAGAGGGACTTGTTCTAGGCCATCTGGTCTCGAGTAGGGGGATTGAAGTTGATAAAGCAAAGGTTGACATCATTCGTCACCTTCCATCACCCAGAACTGTTAAGGAAGTGAGGTCCTTCTTAGGACATGCTGGTTTCTGTAGAAGATTCATTAAGGACTTTAGTTCAATCTCTCGCCCTCTTTGTGCTCTCCTAGTAAAGGATGCTCCATTTGTTTGGACAGAAAGCTGTGAGGGTTCATTTTCAACCCTTAAATCCGTTCTCACCTCTCCTCCCATTATGAAATCTCCAAAATGGGACCTTCCTTTCGAACTCATGTGTGATGCCAGTGACTTTGCTGTAGGAGCTGTGTTAGGACAACGGTGTGATAAAACTCCATATGTCATTTCTTATGCAAGCAAATCCTTAAATGATGCCCAAATCAATTACACCACCACTGAAAAGGAGTTACTTGCTGTTGTGTTTTCCTTAGAGAAATTCAGGTCCTACCTCTTAGGATCACCCATCATTGTATTCACCGACCATTCAGCTCTAAAATATCTCTTCCAAAAACAAGATGCAAAGGCTAGATTGATTAGGTGGGTCCTTCTTCTTCAAGAGTTCGATTTAACCATTAAGGATAAAAAAGGTGTCGAGAATGTTGTAGTTGATCACCTCTCTAGGTTGGAATTCAAGGACAAATCACATCACCTTTCTGTGTCTGATTCATTTCCCGATGAGAACCTCTATTCTGTGAGTGACTGCCCTTGGTATGCTGACATAGCCAACTTCTTAGTTTCAGGGGTCATTCCAAAATTCTTAGGGACCCAAGCTAGAAGAAAATTTCTTTCTGATGTCAAGCATTATGTGTTTGATGATCCATACCTATATAAGTTCTGTCCTGACCTAGTCATTAGGAGGTGTGTGCCAGAATCCGAACAAGAGTCCATCCTTAAATTCTGTCACAGTGAGGCATGTGGAGGTCACTTTTCCTCTAAGAAAACATCTGCTAAGATTCTTCAATGTGGTCTTTTCTGGCCCACCCTTTCAAGGGACTCCTACACATATTGTCAAAGCTGTCCTAGGTGTCAACAAGTAGGGTCCATCACAAAAAGGAATCAAATGCCACTCACTCCTATCTTAGTGGTTGAAATCTTTGACTGTTGGGGAATTGATTTCATGGGTCCCTTCCCAAACTCTCGGGGATACCTCTACATACTCTTGGCTGTCGATTATGTCTCAAAATGGGTTGAGGCCATTCCTACAAAATCCAATGACCATCAAACTGTGATTAGATTCCTTAAAGAAAACATCTTCTCTAGATTTGGGATTCCTAGGACTATCATTAGTGATAGTGGAACTCATTTCTGCAATCGCCCATTCTCATCGCTCATGGGGAAGTATGGAATTTCTCACAAAGTGTCCACTGCTTACCACCCACAAACCAATGGTCAAGCTGAGTTAGCCAATCGAGAAATCAAACAAATTCTTGAGAAAACTGTTAATCCATCTAGGAAAGATTGGTCGAGCAAACTCTTAGATGCTCTTTGGGCATATCGAACAGCATTTAAAACTATCCTAGGAATGTCCCCATATAGGTTGGTTTATGGTAAAGCATGCCATTTGCCAGTGGAGATTGAGCATAAGGCCTTTTGGGCAATCAAAAAAATGAACTTTGACATTTCTTTGGCCGGAATAAAGAGGAAATTGGATCTAAACGAGCTTGAGGAACTTAGGATGGAGGCTTATGAAAATTCAAGGATCAATAAAGCTAGAGTTCAAGCCTACCAGTCTAGGAATCTTAAAACTAAACACATTGAACCAGGGAAACCTGTGCTTTTGTATAGTTCTAAACTTCATTTGCACCCGGGAAAGTTGAGGTCTAGATGGTCCGGTCCATACATAGTGCATAAGGTGTACCCCCATGGGGCTGTTGAAATTCAAGATCCCACCAATGGTCAAATATTTAAAGTTAATGGTCATAGAGTCAAACCATTCATAGAACCATTCCAAAAACATGAAGTTGATGAAGACCTGAGTGAACCTACCTTTGATGAAAAAAAAACCAACAATTAATCAATAAGGGGTTTAAGTCGAGCTAACGACGTTAAACAAAGCGCTGCACGGAAGGCAACCCGTGGTTTTTATGTTTCTAATATTTCTGAATCATCTTTATTTTTCAAATAAGATTACTTAATCATTTTTATATTTAAAAATAAAAAAAATAGACTTTTGACCTGTTCTTCTATTATGAGTATGGATGGGTACGAAAGAGGAGCACCATATTCATCCGTGTCACGTGGTGTGATCCTTGAGTAATACCTTACCCAGAAATTTAAAAAGAAGACAATGTATCATCAGTTTATTTTGTTTTTATTATTCAATGGGTTAAAAAATATATATAATAATACAAAAAAAAAAAGTCCACGCCATAGGTCGTGGGGAAAACCCCGTCACAACCGGCGAAGCCGCGGGGACTCGAACCCGGGACCGAAGGGAGACAGGGGCGCGCGCTTACCACTGACCTGCGGCTTCTTGTGCTACCTTATTCTATTATTTTTATATATATTCTTATATTTTACTTCCTTTATTATATAAATATATATATATATATTGTTTGTTTTGTTTGTTTTGTTTTGTTTTTTTTTTCCTTTTTCCACTAGGGAACTTTGCAAGCGACATGGATATCAAAGGAACAAATTCAAGCTGCAAGAACTTCCAACTTCAACCACCAAGTGACTTCATTCCATAACCCTCATTTTCAATTTCATTTTTGAACTTTAATTCTCTACCTCTACCCCCTTCTAAATTTTCTTTTCTTTAAACACTGGGGACAGTGTTGTTTTAAGTTGGGGGGGAGATAAAATAAAAAAAAATGCTTTTGTGTCAAAAACAAAAATTGAATGATTTGAAAAAAAAAAGTAAATGGAAGGAAAAATTCCTTTAACTTCGAACATGGTAATACACATTGTACACTTTGAAACTGAATATCAAATAATTTAGCATGCCCTGATTCTGATTTTAATCCTTGTATAATTTCATGAGCATAGATTTTGGAAAGTGTGGCTGTCCAATGTGATATGTCATCATTTATATTTTCATCCAAATAAAAAAATGCCACAATGCACGTCCTCTAGACTGTGGGGTACTAATTTGAATTTTCGGGGTCCCATAATAAACAGCATAGGATGGTTTTATTTTTATGAATAATATGAGTATTCAAAAAAAAATTAAAAAAAAATTATTATTAAAAAAATAAAAAATAAAAAAATAAAATAAAAATTTGCGTGTAGAGCAATGGATTGATAAAATGCGAGGCTTTCGGCACTTGGGGATCGTGACTCCAGAGTTGTCTAGCCCTGAGTTTTTCAATCTATCTCTATTTATGGTAATATGAATTTGTTTTTGATTAAGTTAACTCGAGACGATGCCCGAGTATGTGGGCTTCACTTGGTGCCCTAAGGCCTTTGAGTCTGGGAGTCATCGGCAAAGTCTTGCTACATGGGTTAATTTGATTAATTGCAATCTCAATTACTATAGCAATATTGCAAAAAACAAATCAAAAAAAAGAGGGATGAAGAATACTCATATTAGGATTAAATGTGATTCCACCTAGCGCTTCCATGATTTCCCCCTTGAATGAAAATGAACCCCCATATCTATTGTGATTCACAACACATCATTACACCTAATTGAGTTGGATGAAGTATGATGATGGATTTGATCAAAGGAATGGGCTTGGGATTGGGATCTGCTTATGAAAATATCTCGTATTAAAATATTTTGATGGGTTTCATGATTGTTTGGTATAAGGTTTTTTGGTGATCATTGTGTATTAAAATGTTTTTAGAAAAGGGAATTTGAATTTCATTTTTTTGATGAGATATATTTTGCTCGGGACTAGCAAAACTCAAGTTGGGGGGTGTGATTAGCCACTAAATGAGGCTAATATTCATTGTTAATATACCTAATTTTCATGTTCTTTGTTATTCATAAATACCATTTTAGTGCATTTTACACTTTGAACATCATTTCACATTATGATTGTAATACCTTCTTAAAATGCACTATTATGTGGTACATTTTTGAACATCATTTAAAGTACCCAATGATTCATCTGATTTTAAGGAATTGAATTATACATATTTTAATTTGATATTTTTTTAAATTGATCTACACTTAAATATGAACATGTTTGATTCAGGGATCAATGGAGAATTCATGGAGGATGATGGAGATATTTGGCAATGAAAGGAAGCAATTCTGGAGAAGGCAGATTGGACACCAGCCCAATGATGAGACTGTGGGGCCCAACATACAGGCCCAATTAATCCCAAATTTCGTGGGATGCTAGAAGACATGTACAGGAACAAATCACTCTTCAGGAGTTAATGCTAATTCGGCCTCCATGGTGGTCATTTAGGCGGCCCAAGTTAGAGATACAATTCTGGGCCAGATTCTGCGGCCCAGAAAAACAGTCCACCAATTTGATCATATCTCGGAATACACAACTCCAAATGGGCCCAAATTTTACAGGCGGTTAGCAGACATCCGGATCTCCATTTTCTTCTTCTATGGCCCACCCTGATTCGGCCATCTAGAAGGTCATCCAAACGCGTCTGTTCGGTGGATGAAAACTGGCTGCCACCTCGGGTCAAACGTGGAAAAGTCCAAATTCCACAAGCTTTCCACCACCTATAGCCTACCAAAATTAATTAAGATGCTTTGTACTGTTGGTGGCTCGACCCAAGGCTCCCAAAATGCCTATTTAAGGCAGTTGTGGTGAAGGAGTTTAGGATCTTGGATGTTTTGTTTACTTGTAATGTTATGCTGCATTTTTGTTGCCTCAATTTTGTCTTTCACATGTAAGTTGTTCAATTCACTTTAGTTTCTTAATAAAAGTTCTTCTTCTACTCTTATTCTGTTGTTCTTAATATCACTTTGATACCGTTGGATTAAGGTGTGAATTTATTCACACCAACCCTTGTGAAATTATTCACACAACGGTGGAGTGATCATTTTATTTTTGTTATTTTCTTTACTTCTCCATTCCTCCCTTATGAGTCTACTTTCCGCTTCCATTGAAACCATGGGATCAATGGAGGGCTAACCCACTTATGGGTTGATCCAAGGGAGTAGCAAGGGGCTGGATTGGATGTTATTTATCACCTAATTAATGTATAATCACTTCTTTAATTGGGATTTTTATTTGATGATTTTTAAACTCCATCGTCCTTGTTGAATTTAAGGTCACACACCTCAAGTACTAATACGATCCTTTACCTTGAAGTGCTCAAAACTTTGATCCTTCAAGTGTATAGGTGATTAGTATTAGAGGGTGTAGGCATTAAACCAGTAAGTGATGATGTTGTTTTATCTCCTTAAATGAATCCATCTCAAATTTAAGAAATTGAAATCATTAAAAAGAAAATACATCCAATCCACCCCGAGTGATAACCTAGGATCAACTCATTCTTTTAAATTGAATCCACTTAAATCTTTTAGATATCTTTAAAACCCATCCAAAATCAATCCAAGTTGGCCACTTCATAGCCAAAAATCCATCCCTTAGGTTGTGTATCTTAGGTATCTTCTTTGGTCTCTGTGGAATCGACAACCCAAGCTACACTACAAGGACCGTTCTATCCTTCTTCTCTTGGGTAAATTTGGGCGTGAACCATTACTTATTATAGGTGTTTTAATTCTTCCTTATATCATTAAATTTCTCACTGAAATAGGTAGTAGGAAGATTTATTTGGATGATAATAGCACCTATCCCAACTCCAATTTCATCACATTCAACTTCAAAGACTTGATCAAAATTAGGTAATTCCAAAACCGGTGTTTCACACAAATTTTTCTTAATGATTTAAAATGCTTCATTTTCTTCCTCTGAGAACTCAAATTTTCCATTTTTCAAGAATTCAGTGATGGGTTCCATGATAGTGTTGCAATTGGAAACAAAGTGACAATAAAAAGATTCCAAACCATGGAAAATCCTTATTTCTGTAATGGATTCTAGTCGTGTCTAGGACTTGATTGCTTCCACTTTTGACTGATCCACCATGATTCCTTGTTTGGTTACCATATATCCCAAAAACACAACTTGTAATAAAAAGAACTCACATTTTTCAGTTTTCCATATATATTTTGTTTCTGAAGAATGTTAAATACCCACTGAAGATGATCCACATGGATCTCCACATCCTTTCTATAAATCAAAATATCATTCAAATAAAAAAAATTATGAATAAATGGTTTCATAACATAATTAATGAGTCTCATGAATGCTCTAGGAGAATTTGACAGGAAAAATTGCATGATTATCCGCTCAATCAATCCAACATGGATTTTGAAAGTTTTTTTCCACTCATCCCCTTCCTTCATTTGAATCTGGTGGTATCCACTATGAAGATCAACCTTCGAAAAGATTGATGACCCGTGTAATTCATCAAACATATCACTGAGTTTTGGAATGGAATAACTATATTTTATGGTAATATTATTGATATATCTACTATAAATTCACATGAAATACATACCATCTTAATTCAGCACCAATAATTATGGAACAGAACACGGGCTCATGCTTGGAATTCTAAAGCCTAGATCCATCAACACATCCAATTACTTCTCAAATTCCATTGATTCCCTAGGATTACACTGATATTCTGGTTTATTTGGAAATTTTACACTAGGTAAAAGATAAATATGGGGCTCAATGCCTCTTAAGGGTGGTAATACTGCTAGAAGTTCATTAGGAAAAGCATTATGATAATCTCCAATCAAGTGATGAGAAAATATATGGTGATGACTCTTCTCCTCATGGATTGACTTTTCCATCATCAAAAATGAAAAAATGGACATTTATTATTTATTTATTTATCCACTTGAGATTTATTGATAAAGAGGCTATCTTTGGGGACTTCTGGAACATGTTTTTTTAAGGGTTTGGGACTTCTTCAAAGGAGAAAGTGTGATATTTTTTCCCTAGATTGTAAAGAATATGTGTTCTTCCTCTATTCTTAATTAACTTAAACACCAAATTATCAAGGCCTTACCAATAACAATTAGAAATAATCCATAGGAATAATATCACACAATACTTCATCAACATAGTTCTTACCATGGAAAATTATATCATAACCTTTTTTTGACTTGGAGTGTGCTCTCTTTGTTCAACCATTTTAATTTGTTTGACCGGGGATGATTCTGAGTTGGAACATTCAATTTATCCACTAGTGTTATTGAAGTAACATTTTTACAACACCGACTATCAATAATCACCATGCATACCTAATGATTATTGGTGCAATGAGTTTGGAACAAGTTTTCTATTTGATCTTCGTTCGAGCATATTTGATCTTGTAAAACTCTTCGTAGCACAAGAATGTTACCCGCATCAACTTCTTACACAACATGATACTCATTTTCATATTCTTTACCGTCATGTTCATCCTCTTTGATTTCCTTTTCAATATATTCTATCTCCTTTATATTAATAATTTGATTGTTAGGGAAATTTTCCTGAAAATTTCCATACCCGTGACATTTGAAACACTTTCAAATCCCATGTTCAAAAGAGTTGGATTTCCCTTTTTTTGTTCTGTATCCTTCTCTTTCCCTTTATCTAGTATATTTTTCCTTCCAAATTCCTTCTCACCAACACTAGATTTATTAGAAGAAATACCTTTATAAAAATTTGTACCTCTATTTTAGTTCTTGAGTGTCGGTGCCTTTGAGTTCTGCTTTTGCTTTTCCACCTTGATAACTAGCTTATAAACATCATCAAGTGAGTAGAATGGTTATAACTCCACCGAATGTGAAATTTCTTCATTTAATCCACCCAAAAACCTGTAAATAATTTTCTCTTTTTTACTTTGGAACATCACTTCACATCAATAAATGATCAAACTCCTAAATGTACTCTTCAACAAATTTATCTCCTTATCACAAGCTATGCATTTAGAAATAAATAACTTTTTTATAAATCTTAGACATAAATAATCTCTCAAAATATTTTTCATCTTCACCCATGAGCATATTTTGTCTTTCCCATCAAGTTCCCACTATTTCTTTAGATTTTCCCACCAAATAGATTCATAATATTTATATTTCAGAATGGATACCTTGAACTTCTTCTCATCAGAACAATTCTTAAATTTGAATAATAGTTCGATTTATTTCAACCAATCTAAAAAATAATCTAGATTCATACTCCCATCAAAATATATAATGTCAATATTCAAACCTATTTCAATATCTTCATCATCTCTTCTTCTTTTCATATCCACCTCCGAATCGCTAGAATCAACACCATTTGTACGATATTTATAAAATGGTTCCAGAGTGTGCCTTTTATGTGGAGATGGATGGCGAAGACATCACTGCGTTGGAGGGGAATCAAATCATCGTGAACTCAATAGTTGAGAAAGTTTATCACTAATTTGAGTAATTTGTGATTATAGATGTGCGTTGGAAAATTTCCATGGAGTAGGGGGGTAGAAGATTGTCTCTTTCAAGGCATGGTAGAGAGTAATAAGAAAAATGCAATAGAACTTACTCATTGGAACATTCTTCTATGATACCAAATTGATGCATCGCCAGAAGAACAAAACAAGTAAGTGAAGAAGGGCACTAAAATGTATCCAAACGATCAGGGATTATAAGCAACACCACCCGCTAAGGTTTCTCTATGTTTAAAGACAATGCCACCATCAATGGAGTAGCACCACCAATTCCGAGAAAAGGGAAGAGGCTAAAGCAAGAAGGATGCACAAAAATCTTCAAAAATTCATCATATTCAAGTCCAACCATTAAAAATGGGTGAAAATACATTATAAAGACCCAATAAATAGAGGAAAATGACCCAAAACTAGTTACATGGCATGGGGAACTCAAAAGGTGCATAAAAACCATAAAAAACAGTTTCATATGCTATTTAATGACCCCACCAACTAAAGTAGTGAATTTCCTTCTTAATGATGATTTTCTCTACCTTATCTCTCTTATTTAATGTGATGCTACAAATTTAATTCCATCTACATATGGATAATTCATTTTTGGTGCCAAATAAGTGTTTTGTAGCCCACCATGGTGTTGGATGTCAAAAAGTGTGGGTTGGTCCAATTCGAATAACAATTGGGCTTAATATTTTTTCAAGCCCAAAATTATTCTACTTGGGTTTGATATAATATATATCCTGAAAAATCTACTTAATTTGGCTTTTCATCATCAATAGAGATCTCACTAAGGATTTCTCTATTATCCAAAATAATCATGGTCATTTTTTTGGGCATTGTGATGCAATGTGACCATGTCCTTAACACTTAAAACACTTAATATCATGAGATTTAAAAGGGAAATTTGAATCAATTTTACATTTTAAATCAGTAGGGAAGAACTTGTTTTTGGCCTCTTTTCTTTGTTTTCTAACAAATTTTTCATCCCTTGGTTTTTTTTTTCGTTCCACCTAGAGGTTGATTTAAGCTCTTTCTGCTTATCCTTACAAAAATTGTGGGAACTTACTTAAATCATTTGAGAATGTAATTTATTTTCAACCCTCACCATATTATGTAGAAACTCCTCTATGTCAATGTAAGTTTGAAGTTCCACCACATCTCTAATTGCTGGATTCAATCCATTAATGAACCTTGTCATGGTAGCTTCACAATTCTTCTAGAAATTGGCTCAAATAATTGATATCTCCATTTCCTTGTAGTATTCCTCCACACACATGGAACCTTGCACAAGTTTTTGTAAGATAAAATGAAAATATCAATAGTAATGAAAATAAGTGTAACTTTTTCACATTACTATTTTCATTTCATCACAATTTTTAATTGGCCTTTCTCCATTCCATTGTCGACTTTATTGTAATTGGTCTGACCAAATACTTTCATTGTCATTGAACTCAAGCGTCACCAACTTTACTTTCTTATCCTCTAAGTATTTTTAAATCCCAAACACATGTTCAAACTTATTCTCCCACTATAAATAATTTTTTAGGTCACTATTCCCTTTAAATGATGGAAGTTTCATTTTGATGCTTCCCAAGTCACTTTCTCTTCTGGAACCATTGTTTCCCTTTCCTAGGAAATGAATATTCAAAATAAAAGTACTCATCATCACCTTCATAAAATTATTACCTTCATGGAGCCTTTGAAGTTGAGGAACTATGAAAATCATACAACCTAGCATTCAATCTTGTAGATTGGTTAGCAATAACTTTCATGAATAATTTGATGTCAATATCAATTATTTCTCCCTCACTTGCCATTTTTTAACTCCTCTCACACTCTTTCTCTCATTTTCTTAATCTCTCAAAAGTATCCTTACACTTTCTAGCACAATAACTTCGTTCGTACAATTGTTCCTAAATAGAATCATGAAGATAACTAGTAAGAAGCAATCAATTCAAGGAAAACATTAAAAATTAGAAATTTTAAATGGGTTTGAATCAATGGAGTCCATGAAAAATGGGAGGTAAAGAGAAATGAGAGAAATGGTTGTTGTTGAAGGTTGTATATAGATGAAGGAAAGAATATGGAATATAAATATTGGTGTAGAAATCCACAAAATTTATGCTAAATATCCATCATAATGTGCAATAAAATTTCATTATCTTTTTCTTGTCTATTTTTTTTATTTTTTTGCTACTATTTTTTTCAAAAAATCCAACCAAGAGAGAGTGCACAAAGATTAGATGATAGTGTATGGATTACAAAAATATGAACTTATCAAAATGCATAAATCTGATCACAAAAATTCCAAAAATAACGTGGAAAAGAATTTTTTAAATTTATATATGAATGTATCCTTAAAATGACATATTCAAAATCGATTGGAATTCCGTCTTGGAGATTTTTAGATTTCAAAAAAGTGAATATGTAGCATGAATTGATTCAGATATATCTCTAAATACACATGCCTAATTTTATTGTTTCCCAATCAAGAAGAAATATGAGGTTCTGAACTATAAAAATGACATATTATACATCCATAAAATCATAGAAAAAGTATTCAAAATTGAAGCAAAAATTTGTGGCCAAAATTGGTGATGGATGGAAATGGAAGAAGGAGATGAAAAATATGGGTGAAATAGAAAAAAAGTAAGAACCCGATTTTAGTTTCTGATCTTTGATATCAAATGATATGATACAGTTTAGGTGTGCGATATTCATTGGTGAAAATGTGGAAACACAAGTGATGAAATTGGGAGAAATGAAAAATTAAAATAAATAGAAATGAAATAAAAGGGAAAGAGGGGATGATAAATTAGGACCCTAAGGAGACTTGCCCCTTAATATCTTACTTATAAAGTGCCACAAAGTCTGATCACTCTTTTGATAATACTTACTTTCATTCACCTAAGAACATAATAAACACAATCATAACAATTCTAAAAACCCTCAAATTCAAAATTAACATTCAATGGGTACAAGGAGGTGACCATCTATAGCCAAATGGTGAGAGATACATGTCAAACATCAAGCCCAAAAACATCTAAAACCTAAAAAATGATTTTTGACTTTTTTTTACACAATTCCATGGCTTTAGGGGACAATCTATCTAATAATAAAAATTTCTAGAACCACCCCAAAGACTTTGAAGATTCCTACCATGACTTTAGAGACAAGCCCACCCCCCCCCCCCCCCACTTTTGATTTTGGAGATTTCCTTAATGAAAGATGATATAAATTAGTGGGAGAATTTGGGTGGGCCAGTTAGTTTCACTTTTGGGAAATAAGTGTGATTAAAGGTATATTTGATCCTCCCATGAATTCATGTTGGTAATCTTCTTGAAATTTCAAAATGAGACCATGTGAAGCCTCTTTATCCTCCTCATTCTTCCACTTATCATTGGACCACCAATCCTATGCAATGGGTCTTGTGAATTTATCCTCCCTCCACCATCCATGACATTATTTCTCTTGATTACTCGATTCATATGTGCACCTTGATTGTCATCAAGTATTTTTAGGTGTTTTCAGGGTTTTCTAGGGATTCTATGGGTTTTTAGGGTGTTTAGAGTCTTTTGGGGTTGTAGTTTTTTTGAGTTTTTAGGGGTTTAAAGGTTTTTAAGAGTTTTTAAACATTTTTATGGGGTTTAAGGGTTTCTATAGTTTTTATTGGGTTTTGGGTTTTTTATTGCTTTTAAGTTTTTTAGGGGTTTTTATGTTTTTAAGGGTTTTTTCGAGTTTTTAGGGATTTTTACATTTTCAGGGATTTTTTAGTATTTTTTAATATTTTTAGGGGTTTTATAAGTTCTTAGGGGTTTTAGGGATTTTGAGGGTTTTAGAGGTTTTCTAGGTTTTTAGGGTTTTTAGGATTTTTCAGGGTTTATAGGGTATTTTTGGGTTTTTATGGTTTTTCTTTAGAAGGAAAATAGAACATAATATAAAAAAGAAGGAATTGAAGAATAATGAAATAAACCAAAGGGAGAAACCAAATGGCCTGAGGGCCCCCACAACTGAAAAATAAGCAATGGGACCAAGAACCCTCATGAATCCCAAACAACCAAACACTAGGAAACGGGACCGAGAAACCTCGTGAAGCCCATACAAACCATTTTCTAGAAAATGGGCCCGAGAAACCTCACGAATCCCAAACAAAACATTTCTTGGAAAAGGGTTTGAGAAACCTATTGAAGCCCAACTGAACCATAACCTGGAAAATTGTACTCGAGAACATCATGAAGCCCCATGAACTCGAAAACCATCATCCAACACCCATATCCCATCACTAGATCAAGCAGTAAACATCAAAGAAACCTGAATCTACAACACCCAGCTCCTAACACCAGCACCCAACACCAAGAATCCATATCTAGCATCAAACTTTGAGATCCTGTCACCAGCACCTAGTAGCCCAGGTCCCATCACTAGCAAAAACAACAGCATAATCAACACTCATATCTAGCAGCAAATAGCTCCAACTCCCTACTCCTAAACCAGCTCCAACAACCTCAAGCATGAGATTCCATAAATATAGCACAAGATCCCATCTCCTAGACCCTGGGTCCTAGCTCTCAACATCTAAATAACTAGCCCATTTATCCTCAAAAGATAAAAAATACCAGCAACCAAAACTCCAGTAGAAACTCGCTCCATAGAACACAACACCCCACAAAAACACTCAGCAACTCCAAGAACCCCAAATCATCATCTCTGAGCATCCAACATGATCTCCTGGAACCAACATCTCCCAAAACCAGTACCCATTAGCCAACTTACATCCCCCAAAACACTATCCTCTGTGACAGCACCAACACCTCCAAGACAACAACGTCGCAACCAGCCCTCCAAGAAACACTTCACACCAGGACCACAATCAACTCCTTAGAAGAACCTCCAAACATCCCTTCAGTATAAACCCAACCATAAAAAAACAACCGCTCAACCATCAACTTAGCACCAAGAAACATCACCCTATAGCCCTGCCAAATGCGACATCACCCAGAAAAAACATCCAGGCATCTCCAGCCAAACACCTAAGCCAACAACCAGCACCTTTGAGCTCCTCACCAATCCAGCTTCAAACTAGAATCCCCTAAACCATCTTATATACCCAAAACATGAAATCCAATAGAAACCACTGTAATAAACGAGCAACAACCCGCTCCACTTCACATACCCAAAGGAGAACCACCAGACGAGCCAACACCTAATCATCACAAGCAACGAAAAAACCTCACAGAAGCATCCATCGCCCCTTCATTTGAACCTCGAAACAAGGCTGAAAGGAATACCTTAAATATAGAAAACAAATTCTCTAGAAGAAACCAAACCTCTAAGAAATAAGCAACATGGAATCCCCTCGTAGAAGCCACACAAACTAGGAACACCTGAAAGAAAATAGAATCCATGACATCCTCAAAATGGAATCAGCCCCAGCAAGACTAGAAGAACAAAGACAAGCCGCATGAGGAAGATGCCTCCATACCTGACCAAAACCTTCATCCATCAACCTTCAATGAACTATAAGAACCAATGAAGCATCTGATGATTATGAATTTTTGTGGTGGTTGGATAGCAAGAACACACTTCCAAAGCAACCACAAATACAAGCCGGATCACTGGAGTTGTGCGCAGATGATCGAATAAGCAAGACACAATAAAACAGTGCAGAAAAATAAGGGAACACAAGTATTTATGTTCTTCATCCCCATTGGGACCTACTGCACGGCAAGAACACCACACCCACGCATGCGTTTTATTGCTTCTAAAATAAATAAATCCAGTACAAAAACCGGACCAGTAAGAAGAAAAGGAAAAACAAGCAGCAAACGATTTACAGATTTCAAACTGAAAAGGAAACTATAAAACGTTAATTACAATGCTAGACCAAAATCGGTCCGGTGGTCCTAATCACTTCAAGCAGTGCCTCGTCGTGGATGTTGGTCCTCGTCTCATAACCACACCTCGTCGTACAACAAGTCGTCGGCAAGAAAATCGAACCCCTTCGGAACAGAAACTCTTAGACGTGAAGCAGGACCTTCACAAGAGTCTCCCGGATCTGTAATCCCGCGGTCGGAGACTGCGAATCTAGTGCTTCCGTGATGAGATAAGGGAAGCGTCTTCCCCAGCGGCGCAAGGGGATTTCTCCAGCGGAAATTTTCAGATCTCTCTCACTCTAATCTTAGAATTATCCGCTGCTAGGGTTTCACCCTTGAAGAATCGAAACCAAACTTCCGAAAGGATCCAAGAACCCGATGAATTAGTAATGCCTCGGGAAGCACCAAAGCAGGAGTGATGAAACCCCCTGCGCGCGCCTGCTCACCAAAAACGAATGTCCTATCAGCATGTGCCACAAAAACAAGGCTGAATGGCCTACTCAACAGAACCCGAACAGAACACACAACAGCAAAAACAGATGGATGGTCATGATCAATAGGGTAGCCAACTCAATCGATGGTCAGGAGTGAAAGAAATAAGACACCAGGATTTCCACAATGGACAACGTATCAACAAAAAAAAATAGGCCCGATAAAAAAAACATGGTAAAAATAATAATGGCAGGAAAACATATTAAAACAAATTTAATATGAAAAACCAATTAAGAAAAAACCTTAATTCACAAATCTACGCCTTTTCAATTAAATTTGTGATGTTCTTGCACCTAACCTATGAATTTAATTGGGAAATCAAGCTAGACAAACTAAGAAAAACATAGAATACTGTAACCAGTTCTAGTCAAACTACTCACTACTTAGGTCCAACATGTGTATCAATGTGATACACATTATCCCTCATCAATTCAATCTAAGATACTACTTAAACATGCTTAGAAATAATCCCTATAAACATAAAAAAAATGCATACCTGTACTTACCTGAGCCGACTTCTGAAACGATGTCATCAAGAAGGTCTCACACTGCTAACAAGAACTTACACATAAGCAGCATACAGAGCAGTACCAATCCTAAAAGCATAACAACAATACAATCTATGAACATAAACTCAACAGTTTATATGAAATAAGTAGCAGTAAAGAAAACAACTCATGTAAAAGAAAGAAAATAAGCAAACAAAGCACAAGACTCAGAGTAAGGAAAACACTCACTCCACTTATATCTACATCAAACCCAGAAGACTCTCCACCTAAGGAGAAGACACTGCCTAGAACCGTGCAACAGGGGAAGACACCTCCTAACCTCAACCACTGTAAAACCCATACATCCCCAATCCTAGATCCAACTCGTAACCACGAGGAAACACACTCAGTGAACAAGGGAATCCCTCTACCGATCTAGGAAAAAACAATCCTAGTCTCACCCACCCGCGACATCAAGTACCTTATTCCCAGGCACCCATCCAATGCCGACAAAGAGATACCAGTAGCACCCCCGTCATGAAGTCTGGTGACCAGTCAGACACCTCCCATGATCTGCTTCTCTTAACCACTTCCCAATGCTTCACTGTCCTCACACCAGGTTACCTCTCGAGAGGCCTAACACACCTAGGACACAAATAAATAAACAAACCCAGAGTTGGACCCACAACTCTTCCCCCCTGCAACACACTAGACACACTACAGAACGACGACATCGTCGAAACCAGACTCAACTACATTAGATTGAGCCCCATCACCCCTCGAACCATTCCTTTCAGGACAATACCTTTTAAAGTGTCCTGGTTTCCCACACTGATAGCACTTCAGTGTCCTAAACTAACTTGCACCTTTCTTTTTACCCTTATCATTGATTTTCCCTTGTCCCCTATCACTTGTTCTACACATAGTGTTAATCCCCTCTCCCACTGATCCTAACCCATTCTTTGACTGAAATTCTTTTGAAAGAATAGCGAACTTAACCTCTTCCAGGGTCAGAGAGTCCCTACCATACATCATAGTCTCTACCAAAGAAGTATAATTGTTTTCAAGATAAATTAAGAGAATCATTTCATGATCCTTGTCATCGACTGCTACATTTATATTGGAAAGATCTAGCATGATTTTATTAAACTCATCAAGATGTGATTTGATAGAACTACCATATTTCATATTAAAATTAAACATGCAATTTTTTTTATACAATCTATTAACTAATGAAGTAGTCATATACAAATTCTCTAATTTCAACCAAATGTCAGCAACAGTGGACATGAAAGAAACTTCTCTAAGGACCTTATCTCCTAGAGAAAGTAAAAGGGAGATATGGGCTTTAACAAGCACATCAAGGGGTACATCTTGGTATTCTATAACAATCTGGCCAGCTTGATTAACAGTCGTAATGGGTTTATTGGGCCCATATAAGGCATCAATTAATCCTTGTTGAAAGAGAAAGGCTCTCATTTTAATTCTCCATAAATTGAAATCATTGTCTCCGTCGAATTTCTCAATTTCGTATCGCATTGTAGTCATGTTTATATAGTGAGTAGATCATGAGTAATTGGGGACAACGAAAGTGTATGCCCCCAAAAGACTGACTAATCTCACTAGGGATAAAAATGTACAATGGGATGAAGAATGTAGAAATATTCAATGAATAAAATGATTTCTATTAACAAATAGAAATCAATTTATACAAGCATAATTAAACAGACAGATGCAGATGCAAATAAAATACAAGAAAACCCAAAATTAATAAACTGTAGTCAAAACACAGCAATCTAACTTAACAGGGCTGTAAGCAGAATACAACAAGGCAGGGTAAACAGAACGTAGCAATGCAAATTGAAATTTAATGAACAACAGGAACAGGGAAAACATTATCAAATTAAAAAAAAATCAGAAAGACAGGACGTGTGAATTCCAATAACCTAGAGGCTAATAACACTTAAAGCTAAATCACAAGGCACAACCGCCAGATTGGCTCTGATACCACATGTTGTGGTGATTGGATAGCAAGAACACACTTCCAAATCAACCAAAAATATAAGCCAGATAACTGGAGTTGTGCGCAGATGATCGAATAAGCAAGACATAATAAAATAGTGGAGAAAAATAAGGGAACACAAGTATTTACGTGCTTTGGCCCCTTTGAGACGTACTTCATGAAAAGAACACCACACCCACGCATGAGTTTTATTTCCTTTAAAAGAAATGAAACCAGTACAAAAACTGGACCAGCAAGAAGAAAAGGAAAAACAAGCAGCAAATGATTTACAGATTTCAAACCGAAAAGGAAACTGTAAAACATTACTTACAATGCCGAACCAAAATCGGTCCGGCAGTCCTGATCACTTCAAGAAGATCCTCGTCGTGGATGCTGGTCCTCATCTCATAACCACACCTCATCATACAACAAGTCGTAGAAAATAAAATCGAACCCCTTCAGCGCGGAAACTCTTAGACGCGAAGCAGGACCTTCGCAAGAGTCACCCGGATCTGTAATCCAGCGGTCGGAGACTGCGAATCTGGTGCTGCCATGACGAGAGAAGGGAAGCGTCTTCCCCAACGGTGCAAGGGGATTTCTCCACCGGAAATCTTTAGATCTCTCTCACTCTAATCTCAAAATTATTCGCTACTAGGGTTTCACCCTTGAAGAATAGAAACCACACTTCCGAAAGGATCCAAGAACCCAGGGAATTGGTAATGCCTCATGAATCACCGAAGAAGGGGTGATGAAACCCCTTGAGTGCACCTCTTCCCCCAAACCGAATGCCCTATCCGCAGGTTCCATGAAAACAAGATTGAATGGTCTTCCCAACAGAACCCAAACAGAACACCTAGCAGCACAAACATATGGATGGACATGATTAATAGGTCCGCAAAATCAATCGATGGCCAGGAGTGAAAGCAATAAGACACCGGGATCGCCACAATGGATAACGACTCAACAAAAAACAGTCCCAATAAAAAAAACATGGTAAAAAAAATAAAGGCAGGAAAACATATTAAAACAAATTTAATATGAAAAACCAATTCAGAAAAAACCTTAATTCACAAATCTCTACCTTTTCAATTAAATTTGTGATGTTCTTGAACCTAACCTATGAATTGAATTGGGAAATCAAGCTAGACAAACTAAGAAAAACATAGAAGACCGTAACCAGTGCTAGTCAAACTACTCACTACTTATGTACAACATGTGTATCAATGTGATACACATTTTCCCTCATCAATTCAATCTAAGCTACTACTTAAACATGCTTAGAAATAAACCCTCTAAACATAAACAAAATGCATACCTACACTTACCTGGGCCGACTTCTGAAATGATGTCATCGAGAAGGTCTCACACAGCTAACAAGTACCTGCACATAAGAAGCACCCATAGTAGTACCAATCCTAAAAGCATAACGACAATACAAGATATGAACATAAACTCAGCAGTTTATATGAAAGAATTAGCAGCAAAGATAACAGCTCATGAAAAAGAAAGAAAATAAGCAAACAAAGCACAAGACTCAGAGTAAGGAAAACACTCACTCCACCTAGATCTACGTGAGACCTAGAAGACTCTCCACCTAAGGAGAAGACACTGCCTAGAATCGTGCAATAGGGGAAGACACCTCCTAACCTCAACTGCTGTAAAACCCATACAACCCTAATCCTAGAGCCAACTCATAACCACGAGGAAACACACCCAACAAGCAAGGGAAGCCCGCTACCGACCTAGGGAAAAACCATCCTAGTATAGCCCACCCGTGACATCAAGTACCTTATTCCTAGGCACCCATCCAATGTTGAAAAAGTGATACCAGCAGCACCCCCATCATGAAGTCTAGTGATCATCCAGACATCTCCCATGATCTGCTTCTCTTAACCACTACCCAACGCTTCACTGTCCTCACACCAGGTAAACTCCCGAGAGGCCTAACACACCTAGGACACAAAGAAAGAAACAAACCTAGAGTTTGAACCACAACTCTGCTCCCCTAAAGCACACTAGACGCACTATAGAACAACGACATCGTCGAAACCAGGCTCAACTACATTAGATTGAGCCCCATCACCCCTCGAACCATTCCTTTTAGGACAATCCCTTTTAAAGTGTCCTGCTTTCCCACACTGATAGCACTTCAGTGTCCTAAACTGACCTGCACAATTCTTTTTACCCTTATCATTGATTTTCCCTTGTCCCCTATCACTTGTTCAACCCATAGGGTTAAGCCCCTCTCCCATTGATCCTAACCCATTATTTGACTGCAATTCTTTTGAAAGAAGAGCGGACTTAACCTCTTCCAGGGTCAGCGAGTCCCTACCATACATCATAGTCTCTACCAAAGAACTATAACTGTTGTTAAGAGAAATTAAGAGAATCATTGCTTGATCCTTGTCATCAACTACTACATTTATATTGGAAAGATCTAGCATAATTTTATTAAAATCATCAAGATGAGATTTGATAGAACTACCAGATTTCATTTTAAAAGAAAACATGGGATTTTTTTTATACAATCTATCAACTAATAAAGAAGTCATATAAAACTTATCTAATTTCAACCAAATACCGGCAATAGTGGACTCGAAGGAAACTTATCTAAGGACCTTATATCCTAGAGAAAGTAAAAGGGAGCTATGGGATTTAACAAGCACATCAAGGGGTACATCTTGGTATTCTAAAACAGTCTAGATAGCTTCATTAACAGTCTTAATGGGTTTCTTGGGCCCACATAAGGCATCAATAAAGCCTTGTTGAACGATCAAGGCACTCATTTTAATTCTACACAAATTGAAATTGTTGTCTCCATCGAATTTCTCATTTTCATATCACATTGTAGTCATGTTTATATAGTGAATAGATCATGAGTAATTGGGGACAACGAAAGCGTACACCCCCAAAAGACTGACCAATCTCACTAGGGATAAACATGTACAATGGGATTCGGAATGTAGAAATATTCAATGAATACAATGATTTCTATTAAAAAATAGAAATCAATTTATACAAGCAAAATTAAACAGATAGATGCAGATGAAAATAAAATACAGGAAAACCCAAAATTAATAAACTGTAGTCAAAACACAGTAATGCAACTTAACGGGGCTGTAAGAAGAATACAACAAGGAAGGGTAAACAGAACGTAGTAATGAAAATTGCAATTTAACGAACAACAGGAACAAGGAAAACAGTAGAAAATTAAAAAAATATCAGTAAGACAGGATGTGTGAATTCCAAGAACCTAGAGGCACATAACGCTTAAAGCTAAATCAAAAGGTACAACAGCCATATTGGCTCTGATACCACATATTTTGGTGTCTGGACAACAATAAAACACTTCCAAAGCAACCACAAATACAAGACAGATCACTGGAGTTGTGCACAGATGATCAAATAAGAAAGACACAATAAAACAGTGCAGAAAATAAGGGAACACAAGTATTTATGTGCTTCCGCCCCTTTGGGACCTGCTGCATGGTAAGAACACCACACCCACTCACGCATTTTATTTCCTTTAAAAGAAATGAATCCGGTACAAAAATCGGACCAGCAAGAAGAAAAGGAAAAACAAGCAGCAAACGATTTATAGATTTCAAACCGAAAAGGAAATTGTAAAACGTTACTTACAATGTAGGACCAAAATCGGTCCGGCGGTCCTCATCACTTCAAGAAGCGCCTCGTCGTGAATGCTGGTCCTCGTCTCATAACCACACCTCTTCGTATAAAAAGTTGACAAGAAAATCGAACCCCTTGGATGCGGCAACTATTAAACGCGAAGCAGGACCTTCGCAAGAGTCTCCTAGATCTGTAATCCCGCGGTCAAAGACTACGAATCTGGTGCCGCTGCGACGAGAGAAGGGAAGCGTCTTCCCCAATGGTGCAAGAGGATTTCTCCAGCGGCAATATTCAGATCTCTCTCACTCTAATCTCAGAATTATCCAATGTTAGGGTTTTACCCTTGAAGAATCGGAACCATACTGCCGAAAGGATCTAAGAACCTGGGGAATTGGTAATGCCTCAGGAAGCACCGAAGTAGGGGTGATGAAACCTCCTACGCGTGCCTGCTCCCCAAAACTGAATGCCATATCCGCAGGTGCCACAAAAACAAAGCTAAATGGCCTGCCCAACAGAACCCGAACAGAACACCCAACATCACAAACAGATGGATATCCATGATCAATAGTGAGGTAAACTCAATTGATGGCCAGGATTGAAATAAATAAGACACCAGGATCACCACAATGGACAACAGCTCAACAAAAAAAAAACAGGCCCAATAGAAAAAACACTGTAAAAAAAATAAAGGCAGGAAAACATATTAAAACAAATTTAATATTAAAAACCAATTAAGAAAAAACCTTAATTCACAAATCTCCTCCTTTTCAATTAAATTTGTGATGTTCTTGCACCTAACCTATGAATTGAATTGGGAAATCAAGCTAGGAAAACTAAGCAAAACATAGAAGACCGTAACCAGTGCTAGTCAAACTACTCACTGCTTATGTCCAACATGTGTATCAATGTGATACACATTTTCCCTCATCAATTCAATCTAAGCTACTACTTAAACATGCTTAGAAATAAACCCTATAATCATAAACAAAATTCAAAACTGCACTTACCTGATCCGACTTCTGAAACAATGTCATCGAGAAGGTCTCACACTGCTAACAAGCACCTGCACATAAGCATCACACACAATAGTACCAATCCTCAAAGCATAACAACAATACAAGATATGAACATAAACTCATCAGTTTATATGAAAGAAGGAACATCAAAGAAAATAGATCATGCAAAAGAAATCAAATAAGCAAACAAATCACAAGCCTCAGAGTAAGGAAAACACTCACTCCACCTAGATCTACGTCAGACCCAGAAGAATCTCCACCTAAGGAGAAGACACTGCCTAGAACTGTGAAACAGGGGAAGACACCTCCTAACCTCAACCACTGTCAAACCCATACAACCACAATCCTAGTGCCAACTCGTAACCACGTGGAAACACACCCAACAAGCAAGGGAATCCCGCTACCGACCTAGGGAAAAACCATCCTTGTCTAGCCCACCCGCGACATCAATCACATTATTCCCAGGCACCCATCCAATGTTGACAGAGAGATACCAACATCACCGCCATCATGAAGTCTGGTGATCATCCAGACACCTCCCATGATCTGCTTCTCTTAACCACTGCCCAACACTTCACTGTCCTCACACCAGGTTACCTCCCAAGAGGCCTAACACACCTAGGACACAAAGAAAGAAAGAAACCCAGAGTTGGACCCACAACTCTGCCCCCTGCAGCACACTAGACACACTATAGAACGAATACATCCTCGAAACCAGGCTCACCTACATTAGATTGAGTCTTATCACCCCTCGAACCATTCCATTAAAGACAATCCCTTTTAAAGTGTCCTGGTTTTCCACACTGATAGAACTTCAGTGTCCTAAACTGACTTGCACCTTTCTTTTTACCCTTATCATTGCTTTTCCCTTGTCCCCTATCACTTGTTCTACCCATAGAGTTAAACCCCTCTCCCACTGATCCTAACCCATTCTTTGACTGCAATTATTTTGAAAGAAGAGCGAAATTAACCACTTCCAGGGTCATCAAGTCCATACCATACATTTTAGTCTCTACCAAAGAACCATAACTGTTGTCAAGAGAAATTAAGAGAATCATTTCCTGATCCTTTTCATCAACTGCTACATTTATATTGGCAAGATCTAGCATGATTTTATTAAACTCATCAAGATGTGATTTTATAGAACTACCATATTTCATTTTAAAAGTAAACATGCGATGTTTTTTATACAATCTATCAACTAATGAAGCAGTCATATACAACTTCTCTAATTTCAACCAAATGCCAGCAGTAGTGGACTCGAAGGAAACTTCACTAAGGACCTTATCTCCTAGAGAAAGTAAGAGGGATCTATGGGCTTTAACAAGCACCTCAAGGGGTACATCTTGGTAGTCTACAACAGTCTGGACAGCTTGATTAATAGTCGTAATGGGTTTATTGGTCCCACTTAAGGCATCAATTAAGCCTTGCTGAACGAGGAAGGCTCTCATTTTAATTATCCACAAATTGAAATCATTATCTCCATCGAATTTCCCAATTTTGTCTCATATTGTAGTCATGTTTATATAGTGAGTAGATCTCGAGTAATTGGGGACAACGAAAGCGTACGCCCCCAAAAGACCGACCAATCTCACTAGGGATAAACACGTACAATGGGATGCGGAATGTAGAAATATTCAATGAATACAATGATTTATATTAACAAATAGAAATCAATTTATACAAGAAGAATTAAACAGACATATGCATATTCAAATAAAATACAAGAAAACCCAAAATTAATAAATTGTATTCAAAACACAGCAATGCAACTTAACAGGGTTGTAAGCAGAATACAACAAGGCAGGGTAAATAGAATGTAGCAATGAAAATTTCAATTTAACGAACAAAAGGAACAAGAAAAACAGTAGAAGATTAAAAAAAATCAGCAAGATAGGACGTGTGAATTCCAAGAACCTAGAGGCAGATAACGCTTAAAGCTAAATCACAAGGCACATCAGCCAGATTGACTATGATACCACATGTTGTGGCGGCTGGACAACAAGAACACACTTCCAAAGCAACCAAAAATACAAGCCAGATCACTAGAGTTGTGCGCAGATGATCAAATAAGCAAGACACAATAAAATAGTGTAGAAAAATAAGGGAACACAAGTATTTATGTGCTTCGGCCCCTCTGGGACCTACTGCATGGCAAGAACACTACACCCATGCATGCGTTTTATTGCATTCAAAATAAATGAAACCAGTACAAAAACTGTACCAGCAAGAAGAAAAGGAAAAACAAGCAACAAACGATTTACAGATTTCAAACCGAAAAGGAAATTGTAAAACGTTACTTATAATGCCAGAACAAAATCGGTTCAGCGGTCCTGATCACTTCAAGAAGTGCCTCATCAAGAGATGGTCCTCATCTCATAACCACACCTCATCATACAGAAAGTCGTCGACGAGAAAATCGAACCCCTTCGACGCGGAAACTCTTAGATGCGAAGCAGGACCTTCGCAAGAGTCTCCCATGTCTATAATCCAGCGGTCGAAGACTACGAATCTGGTGCCGCCACAACGAGAGAAGGGAAGTGTCTTCCCCAGCGGTGCAAGGGGATTTCTCCAACGACAATCTTCCGATCTCTCTCACTCTAATCTCATAATTATCCACTGCTAGGGTTTCACCCTTGAATAATCGAAACCACACTGCCGAAAGGATCCAAGAACCCGGGGAATTGGTAATGCCTCGAGAAGCACCGAAGCAGGGGTGATGAAACCCCCTGTGTGTGACTGCTCCCCAAAACTGACTTCCCTATCCGCAGGTGCCATGAAAAAAAGGATGAACGACCTGCCCAACAGAACCCGAACAAAACACCCAGCAGCACAAACTGATGGATGGACATGATCAATAGGGCGGCCAACTCAATCGACGATCAGGAGTGAAAGAAATAAGACACCAGGATTGCCACAATGGACAATGACTCAACAAAAAAAATAGGCCCAATAAAGAAAACACGGTAAAAAAAATAAATCCAGGAAAACATATTAAAACAAATTTAATATGAAAAACCAACTAATAAAAAACCTTAATTCACATGAAGTATAAGGAAAACCACAACTCTATCACTGAGAAGATATCGATAACCCTGAAACTAGTAGCAAAATCCAGCCAAAGATCCCTTAGAACGAACCTCTATACACTGAGCAGTGGTCTCGATGAGGCATTGACCATAAAAAATAAGCATCAAGCCCTGTGCAAGATGCTCCTACCATGGAATGAAACCTGTGATGCCCCACACACAACTGTCACACTGGAAAGAGACCAGGACCAACCAAAAATCCTCGAAACTAGTGTCGTCAACGTCGATGGCTAGAAAACCAATGATGTTGAAACAACCATCCGACCCCAAATCCGGTGATGAAAACAGCAACAGCCAATGAACACTACTGATCCAGAAGCATCAGTCAGTGAACCAAAAAATCAATGAAACCCATGACTCCCCACAAAAATAAAAATTTGGAAACCCATGTACAAATCGGAGAACCAGTAGGCGATGATGACCACATAACAGATCTAAAGAACAAAGATGAAGAATAACAAAAAAGAAGCATTGCTGGAAAGTGAAAACAACTACAAGAAACCGAAAACTAGGAGCGATGTTAGCCACCAGACCAAAAGCCAATTGTAAACCATGGGCAGTGATGAACATATTACATCAACGAAGGTAAGCTAAACATTCCATCATAAAAAAAATGTCATCGAGAAACCACACCACTAACCAAGAGACCCAGGACCAACAACCATGTGCACCAAAAACTATCTACGAGCACTCTAAGATGAACATGTTGGAATTGCAAACAAAAACCACGGGTCAAAGCTACCTACGTTTTTTTTCTCCCTCCAAAGTCATTTATTCCATGAACATTTTTTTCTATCACGACCCGTCCTCGGGGCCCGTGCCGTGACTACCCCAAGCCCTCCTTCCATAGGCCAAGGGCTGGCGACTTTCACCAAGGCGTGAATCCCGGTAAAAAGGGAAGGCATTGCCTTTGTAAAGTAAACCACAAACACCACAGAGCAAGCAGGCAGAAGTAAACACTAAGTAAAAACCGGTACAACAGTAAGTGAGGAAAGTAAGTGGGCCATAATACAAACCCAAACTGAAAGTAAAGTACAACTCGAAAGGGAAAACAACAACTGAAAGGTAAAGCCGCAACGTCGAGCCGTCCACTGGAAATCCCACCTGAAGGGTGGGTACAGATAGCCTCCACAGCTCCTCGGGTCCAGTCGTCCGCTCCGAGTATGTCTCACCCAGTGGTCCACCTCCAGGTACCGTTCTGCTCCGCAAGCCTCAACCACGATCAGCGCTGTCCGTCGTCTGCAACCAACAGAACATAGTGAGGGCATAGCCTGTGCAGGGGTGAGTATAAGCTACTCAGTAGGGACACCGAGACCCCCGAAGGTCTCCCAGAACCCACAAAGGATAATCCACAAAGGAAAGAAACAATCACGAAGTAACATCCGACACTACTTAGGTATATGCCCATACATATACCTAAGTCATCAATTCTCGTTCGGCTCCAACACCTGAGCCCAAGTACAACCCAGTCCACACAAGAAAGAAAAACATAAATCCACATAGGATAATACAACACAATCCACAAAGGAAAGCAAAACAGGATTCATCTCACACAGGTATACTTCTTCATATGACGATAAAGATGACCAGATATTACCACAGATTCATCTAAGCCGTCGGACCCACAAAGGATCGATAGGTACTAACCCCTGCAATGACCCACAAAGGATCTAATCCGCAAAGGATAGTTAAGTAAATAACCCCCGCAATGACCCACAAAGGATCTGACCCACAAAGGATCGATAGGTAACTAACCCCCGCAAAGACCCACACAGGATCAGACCCACACAGGATCTGTAGGCGCTGGCCCACACAGGACCGCTGAGCGCTGACCCACACAGGATCAGACCCACACAGGATCGGTAGCACAAACCCACAAAGGATCGTTGAGTGCTGTAGTCATCGCCGTCGAATCCACTGAGGATCTTTGTACTGTCGTCGTCGTCGTCATAGTAGCAATCGCAACCAGCTCTAGGGTTCCCGCACACAGCAAGCTCATTCGGGAGGGTCCGCTCCACGAGCCGAGAGGCTGATACATCAAATGACACATAGTCCAGAGTTGATGTATCCAAAAGTTCTGTATCGTCAACAGGAACTCAACGTCGCAGACGGCGCGTCAATCGGACGCCCGGTCTGAGAGTTATTGGCTTTTTCGTCCCAGGGGCCCGATTGGTTTTTAAGGCAAAACCAACCCGAACGTACTCACCTACGTCCAAACCTTGGGCGGAGTAAGCCAAAAGATCCGTCTCACTTAGAGGAATCCATCAAAGCCGACGGCACGTCAATCAGACGTCCGGAGCTCAAGATATGAGCGTTTCTGCTCTGAGGGCCCGGTTGGTTTCGTGTACGAACCAACCCGGCCGAACTCAAAGTATTCCGAAACCTTGAGTGTGATATACCAAAATGACCGTCTCAATCCAAGGATCACATCGCCACTGACGGCACATCGTTCGGAGGCTCTTAGCTCAAGATACGGGCAAAAGACCATAAAGGTCCGAAAACGGGGGGTCTGGGCCCAGACCGACCCGACCCAACCCCCCCTGGGTCAGCCCGAACCGGGTCGGACCCGACCGGCGCGGCCCGGCCTGGTCGCGACCCGGCCCGGCCGGCGCGGGGTGAGCTCCCCCCCCCCCCCGCGTGAAGGCGTGCCGCGGCCCCGCGTGGGGCCGCTCGGTGTCACCAGACGCGGCCTGCGCCGCTTCCCTTCCTCCGCGGTCCCGCGCGGCTTCAGCCGCGGCGGGTCTTCCCGGCGGCACGCCAGGTGCCGCTGTGGCCGGCCCCCGCCTCCGGCCTGCGGCGCCACCGTGCCGGCATGGCGTGCTGGCGTGGCGTGCCGGCGGAGACTTCCGCGGACCACCAGACGCGCTCCGGTGGTCCGTTTTGCACGCAGTCTTCTCCAGTGTTCGTCCCGGGATCCGAGCTCTGCTGCGAAGCCTTCAAAATTAACTTGCGGCCCCGTTTTTCGTTGCCCACCAATCCTCACATCAATGAAAAACTGCGGAGGTTGTCGGGCCGTGTTTGATTGGCCCTCACCCTCCGCGTTAGGTGATAACAATCGGGAATAAAATATTCAACACATGAAAAATGAACAAGGCACAATTTTAATAAAATTAAAATTGAACTTTGATCCGGTCTCTTTGTTTTAGAAGAAACAACCACGAGAATAAAATATCGTTCTCAAATAAAACCCCTAGCTCATCGTAGCTGTCGAACGAGAGTTCTTCTCGGAATTGACCGTCGCGGAAGAAGAGGATCGTCGCGTCACGGAAGGGTGTCGTGTCGTCGCGGAAGGGCGTCGCGTCGACGATCTCCGAGGTTTAAAGAAAACACACAGATTTAATTTTCACGAATTAAATCCATGTTAAGGATAAAATCCACAAAGGAAATAAAATATTTTAAATCTCCTACCTCAAGCAGTTGATAGAAGATTTGTCGCGGGGAAATAACGTCGCGGAAGAAGAATCGTCGGCATTTTTCGTCGCCTTTCGTCGAAGGTCGGCGTTCTTCGCGTTCTTCACGTTCTTCGCGTTCTTCGCGTTCTTCGCGTTCTTCGCAAAGAAAGTTGAAGATCTTCTAGCTTTAGAGATTTCTCCAAATCCTCTCAACACACCGCACCAAGAAGAAAGTGTGTTGGTCTTATTTTATTAACATGCCAACAAATTGAAAACGTGTTAAGAAACGAACAAATTAATTCATAGAATTAATTTCAACGAATAAACCGCCCAATTAATAGGGGTGTTAAGAGTTTTAGAAAACACCCCAGTTGACTTTCATTAATGAGGATTTTTCGCGAGTGCGTTACTTAGAGGAAAAGAAACGGTGGGGTTCGTGCGGGCCCCACATCACAAATATCCTACCAAGAGGGTAGGATATTTGAATTGCTCCCTATCCACTTCAACTCAGATTAAGTAGCTTAAAGTGGCTTTAAGTGGCTTTAAGTGAAATAAAATAAAGTTGTCGCACCACTTTATTTTATTTTCTTCACTTAACTCCCAAAATTTAAAAACCACACCCGAGAAAACGCAACTCCAGAAGAGGCGTTTCTAAGAAAATATCGGCGCTGCGATTCCATCGGTGCCCTCAGAATT
Source organism: Viscum album (assembly GCA_963277665.1). Lineage (NCBI taxonomy): Eukaryota > Viridiplantae > Streptophyta > Magnoliopsida > Santalales > Viscaceae > Viscum > Viscum album. The sequence goes on along the minus strand of OY728167.1, from coordinate 727,810,195 downwards.
TGGTTCCGAGCACCAGTTCAAAAGTTAGAAAAACTCGCTTGTTCGTTCACTGAATGTACCCGAGCCAAACTTCGGAAAATGATTCCGGGCACACCGGGCCTCGGAATCAGGTGCCGTCAGAAACTGCGTTCTTGTAAAATTCCAAGGAAAATTAAGAAAAAAAATTTCCTTGAAATTTACAGGTCTTTACATAACTCCCACCTCAGGGCTTTACGTCCCTGTAAAGATACATCATAAACTAGGGAAACAAATGTGGGTACTGAGCACGCATCTGAGCCTCCCGCTCCCAAGTGCTCTCCTGGAGGTTCCCGTGCTGCCATCTGATGTGCACTAGAGGAATCGACCATCCACGTAGGACCCGCTCCTGTCGATCCTCGATCTCCACCGGGACCTCCGCAAAAGTCGCCCCATCATCAACGTATAGCTCCCCATGGTCAATGATGTGCGTCGGGTCGTGCACATATCTCCTCAGCTGGGATACGTGGAAGAGGCCATGCACCCGGTGCAACTGAGGTGGTAGAGCCAGGCGATAAGCCACCTCGCCAATCCTGCTGAGGACCTAGAATGGCCCGATGAAGTGTGGAGAAAACTTGCTGCCTCAGCCAAATCTCCGTAATCCACGTCGAGGTGAGACACGCAAGAAGACGTGGTCGCCATCCTCGAACTCTAGTGGCCTCCACCTCCTATCAGCATAAGACTTCTGCCGGCTCTGAGCTGTCCTCATCCGCTCCTGGATGACCCGGACCTTCTCTGTCGTGGCCCAGACCATCTCTGGTCCCACAATTGCTGACTCCCCAGGGTCTGTCCAGCACAAATGAGATCTGCAAGGTCTATCGTACAACGCCTCATACGGTGCCATACCGATGGTGGAGTGGTAGCTGTTGTTGTACGCAAACTCCACCAAGGGTAGGTGGTCCTCCCAGCTGTGACCAAAGTCGAGGACACATGCGCGGAGCATGTCCTCGAGAGTCTGAATGGTCCTCTCCGTCTGACCATCCATCTGAGGGTGAAAGGCGGTGCTCAGACGTAGCTGCGTCCCGAACGCCTCCTGCAACCCCTTCCAAAGCCGGGAAGTAAAGCGAGCATCTCGATCGGAGACGATAGATGATGGCACACTGTGAAGCCGTAAAATCTCCTGAACGTAGAGACGTCCCAAGTTTTCCACTGAGCCCTGCTCTCTGATGGGTAAGAAGTGAGCCGACTTGGTGAGTTGGTCGACAATCACCCAGATGGAGTCGAGACCTCAGGAAGTGCATGGAAGTCCAGTCACGAAGTCCATAGATATCCCGTCCCACTTCCACTCCGGGACCTCCAAGAGTTTTACCAAGCCTGCTGGTACCTGATGCTCTGCCTTCACCTACTGGCAGGTGAGGCATCATGAAACGAACTCTGCCACAGCCTTCTTCATGCCCGGCCACCAGTGCTGTCGTCTGAGGTCCTGGTACATCTTCGCCACTCCAGGATGTACCGCCGAAGGAGAAGTGTGAAACTCTCTCAGCACCTCCTCTCGTAAAGCAAATGGTACCAAGGTACGTCCTCTGAAAAGGATTTCATGCTCTGCTCCAAAGGAGAACCCATCAGGTGCCTGTCCTGAGGATATCTGTGCACGCCGTGTCTCACAGTCAGCGTCCCCACGTTGTGCCTCTCTGAACCACTGTAGTAGTGGAGGGGTGACTGTGAGAGACTAAAGTAAGGTTGCTCTATCCCTATCCACAAAGGATATCCGAAAAGCGGCTAGCTGCTCTGACGCCTCCTCGAGTAGCTGAATGCCCGTCCTCCTGCTGAGGGCATCGGCTACTACATTCCCCTTCCCAGGAGTATAGACTATCTCAAAGTCATAGTCCTGGAGGAACTCAATCCATCGCCGCTATCTCAGGTTCAGGTCCTTCTGAGAGATGATGTACCTGAGACTCTGATGGTCAGAAAAGACTGTAAAGCGCTCGCCCATCAGATAGTGTCGCCATGTCTTTAGAGCGAAGACCACTGCTGCTAACTCCAGGTCATGGGTAGAATAGTTCTACTCATGCGGCCTCAACTAACATGATCCATAGGCGATCACTTACTGCTCCTGCATCAGGACACATCTGAGTCCGGTCCCTGATGCATCGCAGTAGACTACGTACCCTACTCCCTCCTCAGGCAACCTCAAGATAGGTGCGCTGGTCAATCTCTGTCTCAGCTCCTGGAAGTTCTGCTAACATATGTCTGACCACACAAAGGGTTTCCCCTTCTTCGTCAAAGCTGAGAGTGGTGACGCAACTCTGGATAAGTCTAGCACCAATATCCGATAGTATCCAGCTAGTCCCAAGAAACTCCGCACCTCCGTCACGCTCTTGGGTGGCTCCCAAGCTAGCACTGCCTCGATCTTCGCAGAATCCACTGCAACTCCCGCCTCAAAGATGATGTGTCCCAAGAAGTGGACCTCACGCATCCAGAACTAACACTTCTAGAGCTTACCATAAATTTGGTGCTCTCGGAGTGTGTCTAGCACAACCCGCAAGTGGCATGCGTGCTCCTCCTCAGTCGTCGAGTAAATAAAAATGTCGTCGATGAAGACTACGACAAATCGATCGAGGTATGGCTGAAAGATCCTGTTCATGAGGCCCATGAACACTGCTGGAGCATTGGTTATGCCGAATGGCATAACCAAGAACTCATAGTGGCCATACCGACATCTGAAGGTCGTCTTCTGCACGTCCTCATCTCGAACTCTGAGCTGATGATAGCCTGACCTGAGGTCTATCTTCAAGAACCACCGTGCTCCCTTGAGCTGATCGAAGAGGTCATCAATCCTCGGTAGCAGATACTTGTTCCTCACCGTCACCTGGTTCAGGCGAAGATAGTCGACACAAAGTCGCAAGCTCCCGTCTGCCTTCTTGGCGAACAATATCGAGGAAGCCCAGGGTGAAACACTGGGTCAGATGAATCCCTTGCCCGGCAAGTCCTCCAACTGTAACTGTAGCTCTTGAAGCTCAAAGGGGGCCATCCGATATGCTGGAGTCGATATCGGGGTTGTCCCGGGGTACAGGTCAATATAAAAGTCTACCTCTCTGCGAGGAGGTATCCCTGGAACGTCGTCGGGAAAGACATCCACATACAGATCCACAACTGCAGGAAAACTAGGACTCCGCACGTCAACTGCTCCTAGGATGAGGCTAGCCAACTAATGAGTGATGGGCTGTCCTCTCCTCTACGGAAGTCCATCCTGTGCTGTGAAGGCTCCCTTCTCGCCGGTGAAGGTGAACCTGCTCCCATCATTGAGTACACATCGCACCTTGCGCCTAATACAGTCGATCTGAGCATGGACGGTAGATAACCAATCCATGACCAAGATGACGTCGTAAGGCCTCGACGCCGCTACAAGAAGATCCCAGTCGAAGATCTCGCCTCCTAGAGTAAGCTCACACTGCCGGCACCAGTGCGTAATCGTCGAGTCTACTCCCGTAGGAGTCTCTAGCTGTAAGGATCGAGCCAACGGCTCTGTCAGAATCTCCGAGCTCCGAACAAGCGCAGCGGCTATGAAAGAGTGACTCGATCCTGTGTCTATAAGAACTGCATCAAGGGTGGAATAGACACAGATCGTACCTCGAATCATCTCGGTCACGCCGTGGTCGTAGGCCTCCACTACCTGGAGTTGTGCCTGTCTCTGCCCGCCAGCTCCCTGTGGTCGGGTTGGACCTCCTGGTGGTGGTGGTGGTAGAGCCTCAAAGCGCCGCCCACCACCTGCTGCTCGACCATCTCCTCTGCCTCGTCCGGATCCTCCCTACGGACCACCACGGTCGACCCTCTACCTCTGCCTGGGTGGCCCCTCAACTATCTGCTGCTCCTCGGCACGGTGGGTCGGGCAGTCACGAGCCATGTGGCCCTGCCCGCCGCATGTGTAGCACTGCCTGCCTCTCGAAAGATTGGCTCAGCGCTGTGTTCCCCACACTGCTGAGCCAGTGTCCTACGGTTGTCTGCGTGAGGGTCTGGTATGCCTGGACCCCTGATTCATCCGTCGACTGCCTGCCGCAGAAGACTCTGCTACGTGCTGCCCCGCGGTAGGTCTCGCTGCTGATGAAGGCTCAGCAAGGAAGCTCTCGATCAAAAGGGATCGCTCCAGTACTCCTTCCTGAGTCAGAATGCTGAGGGAGATCAATGATGCCCTGATCTCATGCCTCAATCCCTGCTCAAAGGTCCGGGCCCGGAAGAATGGGTCTCGTACCATGTCTGTCGAGTAACGAGAGAGATCGGTAAATCTCGTCGAGTACTGGGCGACCGTCAAGCTGCCCTGCCGCAGCTGAAGAAGCTCATGGATGCGCACCGCACGGAGGGTGGCCGGGACGAACTCTAAGCGGAAGAGGCCCTCAAAGTCTGTCCAGAAAAGAGATGCCTCATCGTGCACCTGGAGCATCAAGCTCCACCATCGGCCCGCTGCTGCGTGCAGTAGGATCGCTGCGAGGATCACCATGAGGTCTGCTGGTGTCCTCACTAACCGGAAAACTCGCACCACTGCCTCCAGCCAGTCCTCGGCTGCCTGGGGGTCCGTCTCCCCATGGATCATGGGCGGTCGCTAGCGCTGGAACTCATGCAGTGCACTGAGGAGACGTGCATCGTCAGCGGCTGGTGCTGGAAGCATCGGTGGCTCGGCGGGTAAAGGTACCGCCGGTGCCTCCGTTGTCAAAGGGCCCTGTACCGAGGCCTCGTCGCTCGGCAGGCTGTCGTCATTCTCAAGTCTCGGAACCCTAGCTGGCTGCCGTCGTGGGTCCATCCTGAAAAGAAACAGGTGTGCCACGGTCATAACAGTATACCTGGTGAGATGACATATAGTAATCACAAAGAAAACTTGAAATACACATGCAATCGATGTTTTCGTGCATTAAGTCGGAAATCAGAAGTCAGGGTCCTGGTGTATGGATACGTCGGCCGCTGCACCAACACTGGACTCCCTGGACTGATAACCACACCGAATACGCTAAACACTATTGCTTCGCATAGAAAAAGATCAGAGTCTACGGTAGAACTGAACTCCTCTGATACCAATTTGTCACGACCCGTCCTCGGGGCCCGTGTCGTGACTACCCCAAGCCCGCCTTCCATAGGCCAAGGGCTGGAGACTAGCACCAAGGCGTGAATCCCGGTAAAAAGGGAAGGCATTGACTTTGTAAAGTAAACCAAAACACCACAGAGCAAGCAGACAGAAGTAAACACTAAATAAAAACTGGTACAACAGTAAGTGCGGAAAGTAAGTGGGCCAGAATACAAACCCAAACTGAAAGTAAAGTACAACTCGAAAGGGAAAACAACAACTGAAAGGTAAATCCGCAACGTCGAGCCGTCCATTGGAAATCCCACCTGAAGGGTGGGTACAGATAGCCTCCACAACTCCTCGGGTCCAGCCGTCCGCTCCGAGTACGTCTCGCCCAGTGGTCCACCTCCAGGTACCGTCCTACTCTGCAAGCCTCAACCACGATCAGTGTTGTCCGTCGTCTGCAACCAACACAACGTAGTGCGGGCATAGCCCGTGAAGGGGTGAGTATAAGCTACTCAGTAGGGACCCCGAGACCCCCAAAGGTCTCCCAGAACCCACAAAGGATAATCCACAAAGGAAAGAAACAATCATGAAGTAACATCCGACACTGCTTAGGTATATGCCCATACATATACCTAAGTCATCAATTCTCGTTCGCCTCCAACACCCGAGCCCAAGTACAACCCAGTCCACACAGGAAAGAAAAACGTAAATCCACACAGGATAATACAACACAATGCAAAAAGGAAAGCAAAACAGGATTCAGCTCACACAGATATACCTCTTCATATGACGATAAAGATGACCAGATATTACCACAGATTCATCTAAGCCGTCGGACCCACAAAGGATCGATAGGTACTAACCCCCACAATGACCCACAAAGGATCGTTAGGTAACTAACCCCCGCAATGACCCACAAAGGATCTGACCCACAAAGGATTGATAGGTAACTAACCCCCGCAAAGACCCACATAGGATCGGACCCACACAGGATCTGTAGGTGCTGGCCCACACAAGACCACTGAGCGCTGACCCACACAGGATCAGTAGCACTGACCCACAAAGGATCGCTGAGTGTTGTAGTCGTCGCCGTCGAATCCACTGAGGATCTCTGTACAGTCGTCGTCGTCACAGTAGCAATCGCAGCCAGCTCTAGGGTTCCCGCACACAGCAAACTCGTTCGGGAGGGTCCGCTCCACGAGCCGAGAGGCTGATAAATCAAATGACACATAGTCTAGAGTTGATGTATCCAAAAGTTCTGTATCATCAACAGGAACTCAACGTCGCAGACGGTGCGTCAATCAGACGCCCGATCTGAGAGTTATTGGCTTTTTCGTCCCAGGGGCCCGGTTGGTTTTTAAGGAAAAACCAATCTGACCGTACTCCACCTACATCCAAACCTCGGGCGGAGTAAGACAAAAGATCCGTCTCACTTAGAGGAATCCATCAAAGCCTATGTCACGTCAATCAGACGTCCGGAGCTCAAGATATGAGCGTTTCTCCTCCGAGGGCCCGGTTGGTTTCGTGTACGAACCAACCCAGCCGAACTCAAAGTATTCCGAAACCTTGAGTGTGATATACTGAAATGACTACCTCGATCCAAGGATCACATTTCCGCTGACGGAGCGTCGTTCGAAGGCTTGTAGCTCAAGATAAGGGCAAAAGACCGTAAAGGTCTGAAAACGGGGGGTCTGGGCCCGGACCGACCCGGCCCAACCCCCCCTGGGTTGACCCGACCCGGATCCGGGTCGGACCCGGCCGGCGCGGCCCGGCCCGGCCAGGGCAGCCCGGCCTGGCCTGGGCACGACCCAGCCCGGCCGGCACGGGCGCGGCCTGGCTGCCAGGGCCGACTCGGCCTGTTACGGCCGAGCGGCGCGGGGTGAGCTGCCCCCCCCCCCCCCGCGTGAAGGCGTGTCACGGCCCCGCGTGGTGCCGCTCGGTGTCACCGGACGTGGCCTGCGCCGCGTCCCTTCCTCTGCGGTCCCGCGCGGCCGCGGGACTGGCCAGCAGCGCCGCCGCGTCCTAGCGGCCGGCCGCCGTGCCGGCGTGGCGCGCTGGTGGAGACTTCCGTGGACCATCGGACGCGCTCCGGTGGTCCGTTTTGCGCGCGGTCTTCGCCAGTGTTCGTCCCGGGATCCGAGCTCTGCTGCGAAGCCTTCAAAATTAACTTGCGGCCCCATTTGTCATCGCCCTCCAATCCGCGCATCAACGAAAAACTGCGGAGGTTGTCGGGCCGCGTTTGTTTGGCCCGCACCCTCCGCGTTAGGTGATAACAATCGGGAATAAAATATTCAACACATGAAAAAAAACAAGGCACAATTTTAATAAAATTAAAATTGAACTTTGATCTGGTCTCTTTGTTTTAGAAGAAACAACCACGAGAATAAAATATCGTTCTCAAATAAAACCCCTACCTCGTCGTAGCTGTCGAACGAGAGTTCTTCGCGGAATTGACCGTCACGAAATAAGAGGATCGTCACGTCGCGGAAGGGCGTCGCGTCGTTGCGGAAGGGCGTCACGTCGACGATCTCCGAGGTTTAAAGAAAACACACGGATTTAATTTTCACGAATTAAATCCATGTTAAGGATAAAATCCACAAAGGAAATAAAAGATTTGAAATCTCCTACCTCAAGCAGTTGATAGAAGATTTGTCGCGGGGAAAGAACATCGCGGAAGAAGAATCTTTGGCGTTCTTCGTCCCCTTTCGTCGAAGGCCGGCGTTCTTCGCGTTCTTCGCGTTCTTCGCGAAGAAATTTGAAGATCTTCTAGCTTCAGAGATTTCTCCAAATCCTCTCAACACACCACCCCAAGAAGAAAGTGTGTTGGTCTTATTTTATTAACATGCCAACAAATTGAAAACGTGTTAAGAAACGAACAAATTAATTCATAGAATTAATTTCAATGAATAAACCGCCCAATTAATAGGGGCGTTAAGAGTTTTAGAAAACGCCCCAGTTGACTTTCATTAATGAGGAGTTTTCGCGGGTGCGTTACTTAGAGGAAAAGAAACGGTGGGGCTCGTGCGGGCCCCACCTCACAAATATCCTACCAAGAGGGTAGGATATTTGAATTGCACCCTATCCACTTCAACTCAGCTTAAGCAGCTTAAAGTGTCTTTAAGTGGATTTAAGTGAAATAAGATAAAGTTGTTGCACCACTTTATTTTATTTTCTTCACTTAACTCCCAAAATTTAAAAACCACACCCGAGCTAACGCAACTCCGGAAGAGGAGTTTCTAAGCAAATATCGGCGCTGCGATTCCATCGGTGCCCTCGGAATTTGGTTCCGAGCACCGGTTCAAAAGTTAGAAAAATCCACTCCTTCGTTCACTGAATGTACCCGATCCAAACTTCGGAAAATGATTCCGGGCACACCGGGCCTCAGAATCAGGTGTCGTCAGAAACTGCGTTCTTGTAAAATTCCAAAGAAAATTAAGAAAAAAAATTTCCTTGAAATTTATGGGTCTTTACATTTTCTTTCATGGGATAATCTCAATTTATTTTCTTTGAATAAATTTAATGTTCTGTATTTAATATTTTGGTATTTCTATCATCATAAATGCTCTGCATTTAATGTTTTGGTATTTCTTTGTACCATCATAAATGCTCAGTATTTAATGTTGTGGGTCTATAAATTTATGTAATTGTAGTCTGAAATTTTTTCTGGAAAATCAAAAGCTTGAAAGCTTTGTGTTGTGTGCCAATTCTCTTCCTCTTAAATTTTCTTCCTCTCATATTTCTCATCTTGTATAGCCAACAAACTGGTATCAGAGGCCGGTTATCAAGATCCTCCAATATTTTTTTTAAGATGGCCGCAATCTAGATGCAAGTTCTGAAGTTGTCCAAGGACAACTAAAAAAGGTGGTGCTTTCAAATGAAGGCGTTATTCGGGTCACAATAATTATGGGAGATCGTCACTGACGGGTATATTTCACCCTCTATGGAGGAAGAAGCCGTCTTCACGAATGAAGAAAATACGGGCCTCAAAAATCAAAGAAAGAAAGACAACAAGGTGTTGTTCCTCCTCTATCAAGGGTTGGATAAATCAACATTCGAAAATATTGCCAAAGAAACATCAAGCAAGAAAGCTTGGGATACCCTTGACACCATCTTCAAAGGTGTTGATCAAGTGAGGCAGGTACATCTTCAAACATTAAGAGCGGAGTTTGAAGCGGCGCACATGAAAGAAGGTGAGAGTATCTCCGATTATTTCTCAAGATTAATTGTTATTGTTAACAATTTGAAAAGGAATGGTGAAAAAGTGGAGGACATTCAAGTTATTGAAAAATCACTTCGATCTCTCACAACCAAGTTTGAGCGTGTGGTTGTGGAAATTGAAGAATCAAAATATTTGGAGAAACTTTCCATTGAAGAACTGATGGGGTCATTTCAAGTGCATGAGAAACGGATGAAAAAAATACTAGTTCAACAATAGAGCATGCCTTAGAGTCCAAGTTGACTCTACAAGAACAATAGAATGGCCACACGCAATGAGGCGGTCATCATGGAAGAGGAAGAGGGCGTGGATATTATCCAAGCCATCAACAAAAGCAAAAAAATCCTACCAGCTTTCATGGAAGAGGTAATAGTGGAGGACGATTCACACGTGGTCGTGGAAACGCAAAGAACATTAAATTCCACAACTGTATGAAGTTTGTCCATTTTTCCTCTGATTGTTGGAGCAAAGTGGATCATGATGAACGATCCAACTATGCTGAAGCATATCATCATGAAGAAGAAGGTATCACACTCCTCCTCACACAAGGAAAAACATGTAAATGCCCCAATGTGTGGTATCTCGACACGAGTTCAAGCAACCACATGAGTGGTAACAAAGAACTGTTTGAGGAACTCACAGAAGAAGTTCGTGGTGATGTGAGCTTTGGTGACTCATTAAAGGTACTCATGATTGGAAAAGGTAAAATCAAAATCTATCAAAAAATGGTGATCTGAATTACATCTCTAATGTGTATTATGTACCAAACATGAAAATCAATATCATTAGTATCAGCCAACTCTTTGAGAAGGGGTGTGTTATACACATGGAGAATTATTCTTTGTCTATAAGGGATGCTCACAGGAGACTTGTTGCTCACATCCAATTGGTGAAGAATCGCATGTTTCCGCTGCGTATCAACACAAAGGCTGAGGAGTGTCTCTTGGGATTCATGAATAATGACTCATGGAGATGGTATCTATGATTTGGACATCTGTATTTTAGCAGTCTTAAACTTCTATTCTCATCAAGCATGGTGTGTGGATTTCCAGAGATTAAAGTTCCAAATCATGAGTCTAAGGCATGTGCACTCGACAATAAACAAAGGAACTCCTTCCCAAGTGGAGCATCCATAAGGGAAAATGAACCACTTCAGTTGGTTCACACTGATATCTGCGGACCGCTTCAAACACCCTCACTTAGAGGTAATAGGTATTTTATTACCCTCATTGATGATTTTAGTAGGAAACTCTGGGTGTATTGCATCAAAGAAAAATCTTCTGAAGTTGCGATCTTTAAAATGTTCAAAGCTCGTGTTGAAGATGAAAGTGGTTATAAAATCAATGTTCTTAGATCTGACAGAGGTGGAGAATAAACTTCAAATGTATTTCAATATTTTTGCAGGGAACATGGCATCAAGCAACAATATACTGATTCCTACATGCCACAGCAGAATGGAATTACAGAAAGGAAGGACTGCACCATTCTAGACATGACGAGGACCATGATGAAGGAGAAAGGCCCGCCAAATAACTTCTGGGAAGAAGCACAGGCATGTACTGCCTATCTGCTCAATCGGTACCCAACCAAGAGAATCAGAAACTTGACACCACAAGAGGCATGGAGTGGCTAAAAACCAAGCGTAGCACATCTAAGAATCTTCGGGTGTGTTTCTTACGCTCAAGTTCCAGAAGAGAGAAGAAGGAATCTTGATGATCATGGTGAAAAGTGCATCGTCATAGGATACAGTGAAGAGTAAAAATCCTATAAGCTCTACAATACACTAACCAATAAATTAGTGGTGAGTAGAGATATGGTATTTAGTGAAGAAGAATCTTGGAAATGGAATGGTGAAGAACCAAAAAAAGTGATTCTAGTTGAAACAGAATATCCTGAAGAAGGCATGATCATCAGGAGCAAACTCCAGCAACACCTTCCCTGGGAACATCGTTAGTGAACATGATTCTAGGAGGATATTCTATCACTCCTGAAAGGACTCCATCAAGTCAAAATTTGGCAAGATCATCCTTACCCATGGACCCCATAAAAATGAAAAGATTAAGCGACATTTATGAGCAAATCTAATAGGTAGATATTTTTTTCCTGTATGCAGATCATGAGCCTCTGAAATTTTAGGAATCCATGAGGGAAGAATGTTGGAGAATGGCTATGGATGAAGAAATTCGTGCCATAGAGAAAAATGATACATGGGAGCTGACCACACTTCCTAATAGCCATAAAACCATTGGTGTCAAAAGGGTGTACAAGATCAATCGAAATGCTGATGGTGAAATCAATCTCTACAAGGAAAGGCTCATAGAAAAGGGGTAAAAATAGAAGTACGGGGTGGACTATGAAGAAGTCTATGCTCTTGTTGCTTGCCTTGAAATTGTGAGGATGATTATCTCCCTTGTTGTTCATCACAGTTGGATGATCTACCAACTAGATGTTAAGTTTGCATTCCTGAATGGAATTATAGAGGAAGTGGTCTATGTTGACCAGCCTGAAGGCTTTTTTATGAAAGGGGAGTAAGATAAAGTGTATCAAATAAAGAAATCTCTTTATGGGTTGAAGTAGGCTCCCCATGCTTTGAATGCATGCATTGATAGCTATCTTCAAGAGAACAACTTTTCCCAATGTCCATATGAGCATGCATTTTACATCAATAAGAATGATTGTGGCGATATACTTATTACATGCTTGTATGTTGATGATTTTTTGTTTATAGGGAATAGTCGACATATGTTCGATGATTTCAAGGAGGCCATGTTCACGAAGTTCAAGATGACCGACGGAGGTCTCATGTCCTTCTTTCTGGACATAAAATTAAAGCAACAACATGGAGGCATCTATATTTCTCAGAAGAGGTATGCTAAGGAGTTGCTTGAAAAATTCAAGATGGGAAATTGCAATGCTGTAAACACACCTGTGGAAACGAGCTTAAAACTGACAAAATATGAAGAAGGAAGAAGTGTTGACTCGACTCTGTTCAAGAGTATAATTGGAAGCCTAAGTTATCTCATAATCACAAGGCCTAATATTGTCTATAGTGTTGGGATTCTAAGAAGGTATATGGAAGCTCCGAAAGAGTCACACTGGCTAGCGGCAAAACGTATACTTAGGTACGTTAAAGGAACGATGGATTTTAGTCTTTTTTATCCATATAATAAAGAAGAAAATCTGAATGGATACTCAGACAGGGACTGGGGAGGAGATCGAGATGAAAGAAAAAGCACCATTGGGTATGTATTTTTTCTTGGATTGACTGATTTCACATGGAATTCAAGGAAGCAAAGCGTGGTCACTTTGTAAACATGTGAAGAAGAGTACATGGCAGCATCATCTACTATTTGTGAAGGAATATGGTTGAGAAATCTGCTGAAGGAGATGAAGCATCTGCGGGATGGATCTATAGTGATATATGTGGATAACAAGTCGCCAATTGAACTTGCCAAAAAATCCGGTACAACATGGAAGAAGCAAACATATTGATACTCGATTCCATTTTCTGAGAGATGATGTTAAGCATAAAATGATAAAATTGGAATATTTTCATACTACGGAACAGGTGGCTGATATTTTCACAAATTAATTACCAACAGATGCATTCAAAAAGCTCAGAATGATGCTCGGGATGATTCCAGTTTTGGTTTGAAGGGGAGTGTTGGAATTGCAAACAAAAACCACGCGTCAAAGCTGCCTGTGTTTTTTCCCTATGGCGTCATTTATTCCATGGACATTTTTTTCTTCCACGGGTCCACCTCCATTTATTTTCTTTAAATGAATTTAATGTTTCATATTTAATATTTTGGTATTTCTACCGTCATAAATGCTCTGCATTTAATGTTTTGGTCTTTCTTTGTATCGTCATAAATTCTGTGCATTTAATGTTTTTGTCTCTCTTTGTACCATCATAAATGCTCTGCATTTAATGTTGTGTGTCTATAAATTGATGTAATTTTAGTCTGAAATATTGTGTGGAAAATCAAAAGATTGAAAGCTTTGTGTTGTGTTCCTATTTTATTCCTCTTAAATTTTCTTCATCTCATATTTCTCAACTTTTATAGCCAATATAACCCACACCAAGAAGAAGAAACCCATCGACCAAAACCTTCCAATGAGGTAAGCCATTCGAAGCACCAGGAGATCTTGGTTCCAAATAAAAGCAATGAAACCACCATGGTAATGGGGATCCCGAGAGCTTCAAGATCTCAATCGAGAACCCCATAGCTCCTATTTCGGTTTTATGGTTTTTTGAGTTTTTTTAGGGGTTTTAAGGTTTTGAGAGTATTTTAACATTTTTAGTGGTTTTAAAGGTTTTTAGAGTTTTTAGTGGTTTTTTAGGGTTTTTAATATTTTTAGGGATTTTTATGGTTTTTATGGTTTTATGGGTCTTTACGTTTTAATTTATTTTTAAGGATTTTGTAGGATTTTTATGGTTTTTATGGTTTTTAGGGGTTTTGGGGATTTCTGAGGGTTTTAGGGTTTTCATGGTTTTTAAAAGTTTTTAGGGGTTTTCAAGGTTTTTAGGGTCTATTGAGTTTTTATGAGTTTTTATGGTTTTAAAGTATTTTATAGTTTTTTAACATTTTTATAGGTTTTAAGGGGGTTTAGAGTTTTTTATGGTGTTTGGTTTCTTATGGGTTTTGAGGATTTTTTAAGGTTTTCATGTTTTTTATGGTTTTTAGGGGCTTTACAGTGTTTTTAGGGGTTTTTTTTATGTTTTTCAGGATATTTAGGGCCTTTTTGGATTTTTATGGTTTTTAGGGTTTTTAAGGATTTTTAGGGTTTTGAGGGGTTTTCATGGGGTTTTAGGGTTTTAATGGGTTTTTTAGAATTTTTGGGTTTTTAGGGTTTTTTTGAGTTTTTAAGGGTTTTATGGTTTTTAGTATTTTTTAACAATTTTAGGGGTTTAAAAGGTTTTCAGAGTTTTTAGAGATTTTTTATGGTTTTTATTGGTCTTTAGAGTTTTCAATGTTTTTATGGTTTTTAGGGGTTTTTTAGGATTTTTACATTCTCAGGTATTTTTATGGATTTTTTAAGGATTTTTATGGTTTTTAGTATTTTTAGTGTTTTTAGGGATTTTGAGGATTTTTAGGGGGTTTCAAGGTGTTTAGGGTTTCTAGGGATTTTGTAGTTTTTTCTGGTTTTTAGGGTTCTTTTAGTTTTTAGGGTTTTTAAATGTTTTTTAACATTTTTAGGAATTTTAAGAGTTTTTAGTGGTTTTAGGGGTTTTATGGGTTTTTAGGGGTTTTATGTTTTTTGGGGGTTTTAAGGTTTTCATGGGTTTTTTAGGGATTTTACGGTTTTGATGCTTTTAGGGATTTTTATGGAATTTTCAGATTTTTATGGGTTTTAGGGTTTTTAGGGTTTTTAGGGATTTTAGGGGTTTTAGGGCATTTTAGGGCACTTATATTTTTAGGGGTTTTCAATATTTTTAGCATGTTTTTGGGTTTTTAGGGGTTTTTTGGAGTTTTTTAGGGCTTCAAGGTTTTTTGCAAATTTTCTTGAAATTTTTAGGGGTTTTAGAGTTTTTAGTGGGTTCTTAGTTTTTTTATGTGTTTTTAGGGGTTTTTAAGTTTGTTAGGGGTTTTTGTGGTTTTCAGGGCGGTTTCAGGGTTTTTAGTGTCTTTTTATGTTTTTAGGGATTTTTAAGGATTTTTTAGGATTTTTATGGTTCTTAGGGTTTTTATGGTTTTCAAGGATTTTGAGGGTTTTAAGGGTTTTTAATGTTTTTAGGGTTTTTTTGAGTTTTAGGGTGTTTTGGGTTTTTAGGGTTTTTATGGGTTTTAAGTTTTTTAGTGTTTTTTAACGTTTTTAGGGTTTTTAAATGTTTTTAGTGGTTTTTAGGTGTTTTATGTGTTTTATGTATTTTTTAATGTTTTAGGGGTTTTATGGTTTATAGGGGTTGTTTAGGGTTTTTAGGGTTTTTTACATTTTTAGGTATTTTGGGGTTTTTTTAGGATTTTTTATGGTTTGTATGGTTTTTAGGGTTTTTGGGATTTTTAGGTATTTTAGGGTATTTTAGGGTTTTTAGGGTTTTTAGTGTTTTTATGTTTTTTTGGGTTTTTAGATGGTTTTGGGTCTCTTAAGGTTTTTAAGGTTTTTATGGTTTTTTAACATTTTAAGGGTTTTAAGGGTTGTTATAGTTTTTAGTGGTTTTTTAGATTTTTATGGGCTTTTAGGGGTTTTAATATTTTTAGGGGGTTTTCAAGGTTTTTAGGGTTTTTTATATTTTCAGTGATTTTTAGGAATTTTATGGTTTTTAGGGACTTTAGGGACTTTTTTAGGTTTTTAGGGGTTTTTTATGTTTTTTTAGTGGTTTTAAGGTTTTTTAGATTTTTAGCGGTTTTTGATGGTTTTTATGGATTTTATGGTTTTTAGGGGGTTTTATGGTTTTTAGGATTTTTCATGGTTTTTAGGGTTTTTTATGTTTTCAGTGATTTTTAGGGATTTTTAGGATTTTAATGGGTTTTAGGGTTTTTTTAAATATTTTGATGGTTTTTAGGGTCTCTTTAGAGTTTTAGGGGTTTTTTGAGGTTTTTAGGGTTTTTAATGTTTTTAGGGTTTTTTAGAGTTTTTAACATTTTTAGGGGTTTAAAGGGTTTATATAGTTTTTAGTGGATTTTTAGGGTTTTAATGGGTTTTTAAGGTTTTTATGGATTTTTATGGTTTTTAGGTGTTTTTATGTTTTTAAGGATTTTTATAGATTTTTTAGGATTTTTATGGGTTTTATTGTTTTTATTTTTTTAGGGATTTTTAGGATTTTTAGGGGTTTTCCAGTTTTTTGTGGGTTTTAGGGGATTTTAGGGTCTTTAGGGTCTTTTTGGGTTTTTAGGTGTTTTTTGAGTTTTTAGGGTTTAATGATTTTTAGAGTTTTTTAAACCTTTTTAGAGGTTTTAAGGGTCTTTAGAGTTTTTAGAGGTTTTTAGGGAAAGGAAAGCTCAGGGCCAGGATATCCCCCCCCCAAATTTAATGGGTTTCATGATTTTTATGGTTTTCATGGGGTTTTCAGTGTTTTAGGGTTTTATATGTAATCATGGATTTTTAGGGCTTTTTTAAGGATTTTTATCGTTTTTAGGGTTTTTAGGATTTTTATGGACTTTGAGGGGTTTTATATATTTTTATAGTTTTTTAGGGTTTTAGATTCTTTTTGGGTTTTTAGGGATTTTTTTGTATTTTTTTAGGGTTGTTAAGTTTTTTTAGTGTTTTTTCATATTTTTTGGTGTTTAAAGGGTTTTAGGGTTTTTAGGGTTTTTAGGGTTTTTATGTTTTTTAGGGGTATTTGTGGTTTTGGGGTTTTTAGGGTTTTTTTTCAAAGATTTTTTAGGCTTTTAAGTATTTTTTATGGGTTTTAGGGATTTTAGGGTTTTTAAGGATTTTGTGGGTTTTTATGGGTTTTCAGGGTTTTAGGGTTTTTAGGATCTTTTGGGTTTTTAGGGGTTTTTTGAGTTTTTAAGGGTTTTTTAAAAAATTTATCAATTTCAATTGTTTTAATGGTTTTTAATGTTTTTATTAATTTGATGGTTTTTATGGGTTTTTAGGGTTTTAATGAGTTTTAGGGGTTTTTCTTGGTTTTTAGGGGTTTTAACTTTTTTGGGGATTCTTAGGGTTTTTTTGGTTTTTTTTTGAATTTTTAGGTGTTTTTATAGGTTTTAGGGATTTTGAGTTTTTAGGGGTTTTCAGGGTTTTTAGGGGGTTTTAGGGCTTTGAGAGTCTTTTTTGGGGATTTTTTGTGTTTTTTGAGTCATTTAGTGTTCTGAGTCTTTTTTGGTTTTTTTAATGTTTTTATGGATTTTAATGTTTTTTAAAGTTTTTAGTGGTTTTAGGGTTTTATGGGGTTTGTGGTTTTTTAAGGTTTTTGGGGGGGTTTTATGGTTTTTAGGGGTTTTAGCGTTTTTATGTTTTTTGGTTTTTTAGGGATCTTTTACAATTTTTATGAAATTTTGGGGGTTTTAGGTATTTTGAGGGGTTTTAGGGGTTTTAGGGATTTTCATGGGTTTTTAGGGTTTTATGGGGTTTGTGGTTTTTTAAGGTTTTTGGGGGTTTTATGGTTTTTAGGGGTTTTATCATTTTTATGTTTTTTGGTTTTTTAGGGATCTTTTACGATTTTTATGATTTTTTGGGGTTTTTAGGGATTTTGAGGGGTTTTAAGGTTTTTTAGAGTTTTTAATGTTTTGGGGATTTTAAGGGTTTTTAGAGTTTTTAGTAGTTTTAGGTATTTTATGGGGTTTAAAGGTTTTTATGGTTTTAGGGGATTTTAAGTATTTATATGGTTCTGTGGATTTTTTTGTGTTTTTTTGGGGGTTTTGGGTTTTTAGTGATTTTTAGGATTTTTAGGGATTTTGAGGGGTTTTATTGTTTTTATGGGTCTTTTATGGTTTTTATGGGCTTTCGATGTTTTTATGTTTTTTTGGGTTTTAGGGTTTTTTTTAGTTTTTTAGGTTTTATAATGTTTTTAGAGTTCTTAATGTTATTTGGAGTTTTAAGGGTTTTCAGTGTTTTTAGTGGTTTTTAGAAGTTCTGTCGGTTCTTATGGTTTTTAAGAGTTTTTGTAAATTTTAGGGGTTTTTAGTGTTTTTTAAGTTTTTAAATATTTTTAGGGCCTTTTTAATATTTTTTATGTTTTTAGGGTTTTTCTGGATTTTAGGGGATTTTAGGGAATTTGAGGGTTTTTAGGGGTTTTCAAGTTTTTTTAGGGTTTTAGGATCTTTAGGGTCTTTTGGTTTTTTAGTTTTTTTTATATTTTTAGGGTTTTAAAGATTTTTTAGAGTTTTTATAACATTTTTAAGGGTTTAAAGGTTTTTTAGAGTTTTTAGTGGTTTTTAGGGGTTTTATAGGGTTTATTGGTTTTTATGGTTTTTAGGTGGTTTTCAGGTTTTTTAGAGTTTTTACGTTTTCATGGATTTTTATGGCCTTTATAGTATTTTTATGGATTTTAGTGTTTTTTGGATTTTTATGGATTTTGAGGGGTTTTTGGGGTTTTTTGGTGTTTTAGTGTTTTTTGGGGGTTTCATGGTTTTTAATGTATTTTTGGGTTTTAGGGTTTTTTTTTGAGTTTTTATGGTTTTTATAGTATTTTAGAGTTTTTTAATGTTTTTAGGGGTTTTAATGGTTTTTATTGTTTTAATGGGTTTTAGGGTATTTACGGGGTATTAGGGTATTTTAAGGTTTTAGGGGTTTTTCATGGTTTTTAGGGGGTTTTATGTTTTTAGGTATTTTAAGGCTATTTTAAGGTTTTTATGGTTTTTAGAGGTTTTTTAGGTTTTTAAGGATTTTTGTGGGTTTTTAGGGTTTTTCAAGGTTTTTAGGGTTTTAGGGATTTTCATGATTTTTAGGGTCTTTTGGGGTTTCTGGTTTTTTTTAGTTTTTAGGGATTTTAAGATTTTAAGAGATTTTTAATGTTTTTAATGGTTTTAATGGCCTTTATAGTTTTTAGTGGGGTTTAAGGATTTTTATGGGTTTTAAGGTGTTTTATGGTTTTTAGGGGGTTTTTAGGGTTTTTAGAGTTTTTTACATTTTCATCGATTTTTAGGGTTTTTTAGGATTTTTATGGATTTTTGAGTTTTAGGGAATTTGAGGGCATTTTGGGGTTTTCATGGTTTTTAGAGTTTTTAGGTGTTTTAGGGTTTTTAGGGTCTTTTAGTGGTTTTTGGGTTTTTTTGAGTTTTTAAGATTTTTTAATAATTTTTAGAGTTTTTAACGTTTTTATGGGTTTTAAGGGTTTTTAGTGATTTTAGTGGGTTTTAGGGGTTTTATGGGTTTTTAGGGTTTTTAAGGGTTTTAGAGGTTTTTATGGTGTTTAGGTGTTTTTAGGGTTTTTAGAGTTTTTTATTCCTTCAGGTATTTTTAGGGATTTTTTAGAAATTTTATGGTTTTTAGGTTTTTAGGGATTTTGAGGGTTTTTAGGGTATTTTAGTGTTTTTAGGTTCTTTTTTGGTTTTTAAGGTTTTTTGAGTTTTTTTAACATTTTTAGGGGTTTTGAGGGTTTTTAGAGTTGTTAGTGGGTTTTTAGGTTATTTATGGGTTTTAAGGATTTTTATTGTGTTAAGGGGTTTTATGGTATTAAGGGGTTTTTCAGGGTTTTTAGGTTTTTAAAATTTTTAGGGATTTTTTGGGGTTTTTAGGTTTTTTTGGTTTTTAGGGGTTTTTATGGGTTTTAGGGATTTTTAGTGTTTTTATGGTTTGCCATGGTTTTTAGGGATTTTAGGGATTTTTAGGGTTCTTAGTGTCTTTTTAGGTTTTTAGGTTTTTTTAGATTTTTTTAAAGGTTTTAAGGTTTTATATATTTGTTTAATGTTTTTTGGGGTTTTAAAGGCTTTTATAGTTTTTAATTTTTTAGGGATTTTATGGGTTTTTAGGGTTTTTATGGTTTTTATGGTTTTTAGGGGATTTTCATGGTTTTATGGGTTTTTATTTTTTTAGGTATTTGCAATATTTTTTTAGGATTTTTATGGTTTTTGGGGATTTTCAGGGGTTTTAGGTATTTTGAGGGTTTTTTAGGGGTTTTCAGTGTTTTTTAGGCTTTTTGGATTTTAGGGTTTTTTATAATTTTAGGGTCTTTTGGGTTTTTTGGGGTTTTCTTTTAGATTTTTAGGGTTTTTAAGGGGTTTTAAAGTTTTTTAAATGTTTAGGGTTTTTAGAGTTTTAGTGGCTTTTAGGGTTTTTATGGGGGTTTAAGGCTATTAGGGGTTTATTTGGTTTTTAGGGCCAAGCTCGGTGTAGGGCCAGGCTATTCCTGGCCCCCCCCCGAAATTTATTAAGAAAAAAGGTAGCAAAGCAGACAGGGCGAGGTAGGGTCATTCGACCCATACCCAAAGACAAGCCCAAAGAAGAAGAAAAAGAGAAAAAGACACAAAAACAAAACACAACAGCAGCGTCCACACATCGTGTCTAGCCAACACCAACATCCAGCACCAATACCAAACATCACAACCACACAGCAGAAATAGCACGTCCAATCCAACCATCCCCAGCAACCAACAACACCAGATCTGACATCACAACCAATCACCACCAGCAGCATCAAACCACAGAAAGAGCACCACAAACAACAGCAGCCATCATCATCTTCCAGCAATCAGCGACCAGTAACCAGCAGTCATCAATTCCACTCCACCGCGATATTCCCCCGACATTGGACGCTACCACAAGCACCATCCCAAATCCTCCACAAACACCAGCATACCAAACCAAAATGGGGCATGGTACATTGGGAAGGGCGGCCAGAGCAGCGGTGGGTGTTCGAGTCAAGGAGACACCATCGGGGAGAGCAGCCTCATCATACAGCCAGCCCATCAGGCAGGACCAGCAGCGAATCATCCAGTCACCACATCCATAGCAAGCAACAATATAATCCATTAGCACCAAACAAAAATCATCACCTCCTATCCAAGCAGCATTCTAGCAGTCACCAACGCACAACATCCCCAGACAAACACCTTTCCTCAAATCCAAAAACCACAGCTCACCAAGGATCACACCTAGACTAGCCATCACCACAAACCAGCATATCAAACAAGACCAGGCATTCCAACCAAAACCAGCATTAGCAGCATGAAGCAAAGGCGGAGCCAGGGAGCCAGAATGAGACAGCATATGCACAATACATAGACAAATTCTCACCCAAGCGTAATACAAACATGTAACAGCATCAATCCACCACGATAGGGTAGATCTATTCTTGAAACTGTGACCTTCAACAAGATCTGGACAGATCTGGACCATCTCCTTCGAAGGTTCCACAAACCGTCGTGCCACAAATCGCCGAGCCACTAGCCGAAGATGCCACCACCCACCGAGGACGACTCCACGTCTCCTACACCGTACCGCCACCACAACTGCATCACAGAGCCAGAGCAACATGACGCCATGGAAAAACCTCCAGTGATCCAACTCCTGAAAGAGTCATCTTCCAGATCCAGAATCTTGAGATCTAGAGCAGCAAAACCCTGAACCACACACCATCAGAGCACCGCCGCGAAGAAGCCCGGAAGAGCGCCGCTAATTCTGCACCGCCACGCCCGAGGAAGAGCAGGACAACGACGCCATCAGGGGGAAAACTAGGAGGAAGCTTGGAATCTCCAGGGGAGAGACTCCATGAGAGAACAACACCATCTCTCTCTTTCTTTGGTTTTTAGGGTTTTTCATGATTTTTAGGAGTTTTTACATTTTCAGAGATTTTTAGGGATTTTTTAGGATTTTTATGATATTTAGGGGTTTTAGGGATTTTGCGGGGTTTTTTTGGGTTTTTAATTGTTTTTTTAGGATTTTTAGTGTTTTTATGTTTTTTTTGGTTTTAGGGGTTTTTTGAGTTTTTTAGGGTTTTTAAAGTTTTAAACATTTTTAGGGAAAAGGGGGTGCGGGGCTGGCATTGCCGATCCCCCCAAATTTATTAAGAAAAATAAAGTACAAGGCATTGTAGATGAGGTTTTCAAAATCAGGTATGGGAAACCCCATTCATATCTGAGTCCACTAAGGATGTACAAAAGTTGGGGGTAAAAAAGGACCACAACGAGATCCTCTCCTCAATTGACTTCTTGGAGAGGACGTCTTCCACCATATTGGCCTCTCTATATACATGTGTGACGTTGAGCGTAAGGGAACAGAAGGAGTCAAGGCATTCTATCCATTGAGGTAGAATCCTCCAAGGTACTTGTCTTGATTTTCTTTTGAAGGCCTCCATTACTAGAAGTGAGTCGGACTCAATCCAAATTTGATTCCATTGGAAGCGATTGGCATAGTTTACCACCTTTATAAGTGCCTAGAGTTCAGCTTCATAGGTAGTTCTATATTTGATAAAATGAAAAAATCATCCTTTAATGAATCCATGGTAGGTGCGGAAGACACCGCCATAACCCGAGGGTCCAGGTGTGCCCGAAGCCACATTGACCTTTACCCAAGCCGTTATCGGGGGATCCAACGGATGAATTTCAGTATCATTGGTTTTTTTCACCTACCAGGGATTCCAATTTTCCGAAGGATCGAAAGGTCATTAGTGTGATTGGACATCTCACCAGTTTGGATGCTAGCGATGGCAAGGATTGCTCTTTGAATGCACATTGCTCCCTCATAGAAAGAGCATGGATGATTTTTTTTGTGCAATAGCATTACGGTCAACCCAAACGTATGAGAGAAGTGCTGCAATTTCCACAAGAAAGATATTAAAGAGTTGTGGGCTCAGATCAATGTTTGTTTCTGCCTTCAGCAATCCAGACAGCCCCTGCTAATTGTTGATGTTGAGGTTAACCCCAAAGGTTCCTTGGACATGATTCCAAAGCTTCGTAGAAAAATTGCATTGAATAAAGAGGTATCTTTCATTTTCCTCTGCCCGTAGGCAAAGGCTACAAGCAGAGACAAGTTGCAGCCTGGTCTTTTTCAGCATCCCATGAAACAGAAGCCAGCCTTTCCATACTTTTTAGAGAAAAATCTTCTTGGAAGGTGGAATAAAAGGTTTTCTGAATTTGGACAGCAAAGCTGGCACCGCAAAATTCTGCTCACATTTATGCCGGTACAACTCCTTTGTGTTGAGTGAACCACCCCGGTTGGGATTCCAAACCAAGGTGTCAACATTAATGAACGTGCACCTATTTATTTCCTCCATAGTATAAGCTGGGATAATTTCACCCATGTCTTCAATTCCCTGCACAGGCTCAATAATAGACATATTTCTCATGATTTATGGGGTCTATACCATCCCATTAAGTGGGCTATCCAGCCACAACGTGGACCAGAAATTGAGACATGACCTCCTCAAGACAATCCATTTCACACTGGGGTTCATATCCCTGAAGGCTGACTTGATAGTAGGCCAGACCAAAGAAATACCCACGATGCGACATGGCGTGGTATGATGCTGTAGTATCAACCACCCATTCTGTGTCTTGGCCTGATGTATGAAAGAATGTCTCTTCTTCATCTTTGGAGAAAAGAATAACTTCTCTGGTGACGCTCACATGCGTGTCTTCGTTTCTTATTTACTGGTTGCTACTTTGAACCTTTTATTATAACAACTTTCAGTAGTTCTTATTCATGTTTCCCTCCATGCCACAATGGTAGAATTTGTATGTTAGCCTCCTTCCATCTGTGGACCTTCCTCTATTCTTGATTCAACCTCTGGTTCCTTCCCCACAACCTCCTCCTTGTTGTCTCCCTCGCTTTTCCATAACGAGGTCTTGCATCTGGTTGTAACTCGCATCCTTCCTTTGGGCCTCCTCGTTGAACAATGCATCCTTTACCATCACCATGGTAAGTTTTCCTCCAGGCACTGAGTAGCTGAGTGAGATGAAAATCATATCCCAGCTATCGAGAAGTGTGCAGAGTAAGTGGTTCCCTTGATCTTCATCATTTAGTTTCTTACCGGCATCCACCAACTGGTTCACCAGGCTTTGGAACTCATTGGTGTGTTCGGTTATAGAGCTTTCACTCTACAGCCAAAGATTCATCAACCACTTCAACAAGAGGATCTTGTTTCGAGCGGTCTTTGACCGGTACGTATTTTCCAAATTTTTCCAAAGTTCGTACGCACCAGTCTCTTGAGAAACATGGTGTTAAACGTTGTGATCGATCCGTTGGAGAATTTGTTTGACCATCTTCTTGTTTAGATTCTTCCACTTTGATTCCTTTGTGGCATCGGGGTTGACTCCCTCATTCTCAATGGGGTCAAAAAGATCCTTAGAATTTAGGAGATCTTCCATTCGATACTTCCAAATGGAGTATTTTGAAGAAGTCAACATGATCATCCCTCACGTGGATGATCCATACATTTTATTTAAATTCAGTTAAAATGGAGCTCACCATTGTGTCCAGAACAGTCAAAAATGGTGGATTCAACTCCTGGATCATCGTAATCGGATACCGATTGATCAAGTTATGATCAAAACAGTATCAACGGCAGAGATCGTCCGATGACGTGTCGATGACATGTCGATGACGTGGCAAATGAAGCAGCTACCAGAAACTCTCCGAAAAAGTCGTCGGCACTAGAACATTACCTTCTTCTCCAGCAAGGGGGTACTGTAGCACCCAAAGTTTGACCAAACCTTGAATGGGCCTAGGAATCTCATTTTAGCTTCGTTTTTTATGCCGTTTTCACCATTGGAATTGCCTCGACACAAGATTTCAGAATATGCCTTCAAAACTCAATTTTGGGCAACTTGAATTTCCTGGTCATTGGAAAATTTGCATTGACTATCGTCATTTCACCGGAACCTCCTCTGATACCACTTGTTGTGGTTAGTTGACCACAAAGAGAGAGAAATAGAGGGAGAAACCAGCCTTTATTTCATCAAGAACAAAACGTTTACAAAAACTCCCTCACTATACCTCTCCTCTCACACATGGAGCTCTCCCACCTCTCTTGAAAGGAAGAATACACAATCTCTCTTGGCTCTCTAATCTACTGGAAGGAAGCACCCCAAGGCCTCCTTATATAGCCATGGTGGGAGGTGTCAATTTTGACACAAATCCCACCAATCCTCCACCTACCATGGACTTATCCCATGGATGACAATAAAATAGGGACTACATGTGAAACAACCATGTTTAAATTCCTTGGTTGATGAGGTAGGTGCACCAACCACCTACCATGCAGCTAGAAATTTCTCCATCACCAACCATACCATGAAGATAAAAACATTGGAGGAGCCCGGTGGTGACCCACATGAGCAGCAATGATGCCAAACCAGTGATGATGGTGACCACATAACAAGATGTGATACCAACTGATGACAAAACCACAACTTCCACACACTTGCAACTATAAAAACAGATTTGACATCCGAGCAACAGAAAGGTGCTACAGTAGCACATCAGACCAAATGTCATCATCGAACCCCAAACCCTACCAAAGAAATCATGATAATCAATGATGCACGACCATCTCCCTTGTTAATGAAAAAACCTGAATCCATTAATTTTCCTGTCGTGGGGACCTATGCCAATACCAACCACATGCGCCGATGAAACCCAAAACTCCGACGAATTCCGAAGACGATGAAATAAAACAACCTATCACCACTGAAAAGTATGAAACCTCCAAACAAGAACATCGATGAAAAAACACCTACCAAGGAACCTAGAACAACAACCCACTTCCAAAAAGGTGACAAGCACAAATAAAAAACTGGCTGCTGACAACACCCACGTGAAAACCGACGACAATGGTCGACAAACCCTATACAGAGAACCAGCCCTCCGAACCACAAAGAACCAATGGGAAGGAGAGACCATTCCTAGATCCACAAACTACATCCTCCAAACATAGAAAAAAATTCATAGACCACCCCAAGAAAGGCTATCCTCCATGAATAATGAAAGCATAGCCCAAAAATATTAAACCGTACCTCCTCGAACTAAAAGGCAATGATGTCGAAAGCAGCAATAGAAAGCCAAAATCATGTCATCACTGACTGAAGACCATCCACAGAACTTACAATCTGAAATGAAGGAATATTAGTGGAACAACCAGGAAACTAGTACCAAAACGTGGTTGCAGATCCACCGTGAACATGGGGCTCCCAAGAGCTTCGAGAGATCAATCAGGAACCCCTCCTTGAGTGTTTTTATTGGGTTTTTAAGGTTTTTATGGGTTTTTATGGTCTTCAGGTGGTTTTTAGGGGTTTTAAATTTTTTTTTTGGAAATTTTAAGGCTTTTTAGGTGTTTTTAGGGTGTTTAGGGTGTTTTTGGGTTTTTAGAGTTTTTTTTTGAGTTTTTAGGGTTTTTAAGGGTTATTAAAGTTTTTTAATATTTTTTATGCAAGGGTTTTCAGGGATTTTAGTGTTTTTTACATTTTTATGGATTTTTATGGCCTTTTTAGTATTTTTATGATTTTTAGGTTTTTTTAGGGTTTTTAGTGATTTTGAGGGTTTTAAGGGTTTTTATGGTTTTTTGGGTTTTTAGGATTTTTTTTTGAGTTTTTTAGGGTTTTTAAGGGTTTTATATATTTTTAATGTTTTTAGGGGTATAAAGGGTTTTTAGAGTTTTTTGGTGGGTTTTTAGGGTTTAAAGGTTTTTAGGGGGTTTAAATGGGTGTTAGGGGGTTTTAGGGTATTTAGGGTTTTTTACATTTTAAGAGATTTTAGGTCCTTTTAATATTTTTATGGGTTTAAGGGTTTTTAGGGTTTTTGAATGTTTTTAGGGTTTTAGGGTTTTTAGGGATTTTTAGGGTTGTTGGGGTCTTTTGGTGTTTTTTGGATTTTTTTGAGTTTTTTAGGGTTTTTATGCTTTTTAGTGTTTTTAATGTTTTTTGGGGGTTTAAGGGTTTTTAGAGTTTTTAGTGATTTTTTAGGTTTTTTATGTGTTTTTCAGAATTTTTATGCTTTTAGGGTTTTTTTGGATTTTTATGGGTTTTAGGGTCTTTTTGGTTTTTTTTGGGGATTTTGAGGGGTTTTCGAGTTTTTTAGGGTTTTTTTTGGTTTTTTTGGTTTTTTTTGGGTTTTTAGGGGTTTTTTTTGAGTTTTTAGGGGTTTTATGAGTTTTTATAGTTTTTAAATTTTTTAGGATTTTTAAGTAATTTTAAAGTTTTTAGTGTGTTTTTAGGGTTTTTATGGGGTTTTAGGGGGTTTTATGGGCTTTAGGAGTTTTATGGTTTTTATGGGTTTTTTTCAGTTTTTTAGGGTTTTTTACATTTTCAGGTATTTTTAGGGATTTTTTAGGATTTTTATGGGTTTTAGGGTTTTTAGGGGTTTGAGGGATTTTGAGGGGTTTTAGGGGTTTTTACGGGTTGTTTCGGTTTTTTAAAATTTTTAGGGGTTTTAAGGTTTTTAGAGTTTTTTTAATATTTTTAGGAGTTTTATGGGTTTTTAGAGTTTTTAGTGGTTTTTAGGGTTTTGATGGATTTTTAAGGTTTTTTATGGTCTCTAGGGGGTTTTCAAGTTTTTTATGTTTTCATATATTTTAGGGGTTTTTAAGTATTTTTATGGTTTTTAGGGTTTTTTATGGTTTTTATGGATTTTGGGGGTTGATATGATACATATGGGTGTGTGGTATTCATTGGAAAAATTGAGGAAACAAAAGTGATGGAAGTGGGAGAAATGAAAAATTTAAATAATCACAAATAAAATTAAAGTGGAAGGGGGATGATCAATTAGGACCCCAATGAGAATTTCCCCTTAAAACCATAATTATAAAGTGTCACAAAGGTTGATCACTCCATTTATAATCCTTAATTGTATTCACATAAGAAGATAAGAAACCCAAGCATAATAATTCTAGAAACTCTCAAATTAGTAATTCACCTTCAAGAGGTACAAGGAGGTGGTTGTTTATATTCAAATGGGAAAGATACATGTCAAACACCAAGCCCACAAAATTATAAATCCTAAAAAATTATTTTTGACTTTTTTTACACATGTACATGTCTTTAAGGGATAATATATCCACCAAGAAGACTTTTTGGAACCACCCCAAAGACTTTGAAGATTCCCACCATGACTTTGGAGATAAGGGGTCCACCACTTTTGACTTTGGAGATTTTCTTCATGTAAGTGGATATAAATTCGTGGGATCATTTGGGTGGGTCATTTAAGTTAACTTTTGGGCTTTAATAAGTGTGATTAAATTCCCATTTGATCCTCCCATTGATGCAAGTTGGGCCCCTCTTGAAATTTCAAAATGATTCCATGTAAAGCCTCTTTCATCCTCCTCATTCTTTCTCTTGTCATTGGACCACCAATCACATGCAATGGGTCTTGTGCATTTATTCTCCCTCCACCATCCATTCCATGATTTATATCAACCACTTGATGTATATGTGAGCCTTTATTCTCATAACCCCTTCCCTCTTAAAAAATATTTTTCCTCGAATATTCATATTTAAAGGGAGAGAGTTCAGTAACATTAAAGGTAGCACTCACATTTTCATACATTCTCGATAAGTCAATATTACAGGTTTTATCATTGATTCTTTTTAAAAATTGGAAAATTCCATCTCCCCGTGGTTGAAGTTTTTATTTTATTTGCTTCGAGAACCTTTCCTTCCTCAAATTTACCCACACCAAATCTCTAGGCTCAAGTACAACCTTGTGTCGACCCTTGTTTGCATGCTTCACATATTGTTCATTTTTCTTTCAATATTGGATTTCAATTTGGCATGTAAATCCCAAACAAATTTTACCTTTTCATCACTTGGAAGATCAAAAACCTCATTAGTAGGCAATGAAATAATATCTAAGAGATTAATTAAATTAAATCCATATAAAATCTCAGAAGGTGAGAAGTTAGTAGTTGAATGAACAACCCGATTATATTAAAACTCTATGTGTGGAATTTTTTTTACTAATTCTTTATATTTTTGGAATTATTTCAAAAAAGAGGGTATAAAGATTTCTATTCACCAATTCATTTTTCCCATCTGTTTAAGGATGTGCAATAGTTGAGAACAATAATTTAGTTCCCAATTTATTCCCCAAGGTCCTCCAAAAGTGGATATGGAATTTCACATCCCTATAACTTAGTATGGTTTTGGGAAATCCATGTAATCTCAAAATTTCCTTAAAAATAAATCTTCTATATGAATAACATCATTGGGTTTTTAGCATGCAATGAAATGATCTATTTTTCTAAATCGATCCACAACAACAAAAATTCTATCATTTCCCTATTGGGATCGAGGAAACCCCAACACAAAATCAATAGAAATGTCTATCCAGGGATGGGTTGGAATAGGAAAGGGGGAATAAAATCCATTATATTGAACCTTGGACTTTTCATGCTTAAAAGTGACACATTTTTCACAAATTTCAATAATATATTTTCTCATTCTTAGGAAATAAAAATGTTCACGTCAAGTAGCTAGTGTTTCTTCAACACCAAAATTCCCCATCAAACCACCCCCATTAGTTTCTATTATAAGTAATTATTGAGTTGAACAATTTTCAATGGACAATTTACCTCTTTTTAAAATAAAACCATAATTTTTTAAATAGTCTTTAAAGCCATGTTTTTTATAGGATGTCCAAATTCTTGAAAATTTTCCATCAGTTTCATACATTCCCTTTAATAGCTCAAGTAAAAATAATTGATAATGAAGAGAAGTAAGAAGTGCATACCTTCATGAAAGAGAATCGGTAACCAAATTTTCATTACCTTTTTATTCTGTATAACATAGGGGAAAGTCTCAATGAATTATAGACAAAATTTATTTCTTCCATTCAACTTACCTTGGGATGTCAAATACTTAAGGATTTCATAGTCAGAATAAGTAATGAAATCTTTATGTCATAAGTAATGTCTCCATGTTTCCAAGGTTAATTTCAAATCATAAAGTTATTTATTATTAGTTGAATAATTTAATGCTTTCCAATTCAATTTCTCACTAATGTAAGCAATTGGATGTGACTCTTGAGTTAAAACAGCACGAATACTGACTATCGATTCATCACATTCAATTTCAAAAACTTTTGTGAAATCTGGTAGCCCAAAAAGGGGAGCATTGACCAATTTTTCTTAGAGAATATTAAATATATTTTTTGTTTTTCACCCCATTAAGAAACCAAGAGTTTCTTGAAAAGTTAATTTAGAGGTTAAGTGATGGATTAAAAATCCTTAACAAACCTCATGTAGAAGCTTTCCAATCCATGAAAACTCTTAACCATGGTTGCACTCTTCGTTGTTGTCCACTCCTAAATTACTTTGAATATTTGTTCATCTACATGGATATCTTCTTCTCCTACAAAAAATACAATAAACACAATAGAATCCATGAAAAAGTAACATTTTTAAAAGATTGGAATAAAGTTGGTTTTCTTTAAGAGTCTCACACACCAAACAAAAGTGTTAAAAATGGTTTTCTAGAGACTTTCTATACAAAAATATATCATCAAAATAAACAACCATGGATTTTACATTGAATGAATGAAGGAAATGGTTCATTAATCTCATTAATGTACTTGGTGCATTAGTTAAACCAAATGGCATAAATAACCACTCATACAAACCAAAATTAGTTTTAAAAGAAGTTTTCCATTAACCCCCTTCTTTTATTCGAATTTGACGGTATCCACTTTTAAGATCAATTTTTAAAAATAAAGAATCACCATGTAATTCATAAAGCATGTCATCAATTTGAGGTATGGGATAACAACACTCAACACTCTTGTTTTCAACTCTTTGATTTCCCTCATTTATTTTTATGTTACTCATATCTCCTTTTTCACTCTTAATTTTTCCACTATTTTTATTTTCTATATTATTTTATCTCTTTTATTTTTTTCTCAACTCATCACACTATTTTTTATCACTTTTTTCCCAAATTATTTTTCACTCATTTATTTTTTCTTTTTATATTCATTCTCGATCCTCGCATGATCTTCATAATCTTGTATGGGACTTAGTGGAGTCAAAAAAACTTTCTACCGATTAGATGAAAATAAAAGTGGTTAGCATAACCATAATACATCACCCTCCTATAAAATTTACATGGTTTACCAAGTATAAAATATATGGACCGCATTGATGAAACATAAAAAAGTGCCTCATCGTGATATTTTACAATGGAAAAATAAACTATGGCCTACTTTGTGACTCTCACTTCTCCACTACCATTCAAAAACTATGACCTATAAGGACTAGGATTCTTTAGAGTGGTCAAATTCAATTTATCCACCAACAAGGTACTAGAAACATCAGTACAACTTCCACTATCAATGATCATACTACATACCTTCTCATTGATATGGAATCTTGTATGAAAAATATTCTCACACTTCTCCTCATTGTGATCATCTTTCGATTGAATGTTTAAATCTCTTCTTATAACTAATGAACCTCTATGTATGGGTTCTTCAACTTCTACATATGAACTGATGCATCACCGGAAGCTCAAAACGAGTAAGTGAAGATGAGAATAAAAATGTAGCAGAACAACTAGGTCTTAAAGTAAACACCACCCACCAAGGTTTCTACAAGCTTAAAGAAAAATTCACTAGAAATGGAGTTTCACCACCAATTCTGGGAAAGGTATTAGGCTAAATCATGAAGGATGAATAACAAGCATAAAAAATTAGTCACATTCAAGTACAACCATTACAAAGGGGTGAAAATACATCATAAATAGACAATAAAGAGATGAAAATTCCCCAAAAATATTTATAAGAAATGGGGAACTCAAAAGGAACATAAAAATCATAAAAAAACACTTTACCATGCTATTTAATGACCCCACTAAGTATAGTAGTGAATTTCATTCTTAATGATTATTTTCTCCACATTATATCTCCTCTTTAATGTGCTACTAAAAATTTACTTCATTTTCCATGTGGATAATTCATTTTGGTCCCCAAATAAGTTTGTTGTGGCCCACAATGGTGTTAGATGTCAAAAAGTGTGGGATGGTCCAATTCAAATAACAATTGGGCTTGAAATTTTTGTCAAGCCAAAAATTATTCTCCTTGGTTTGGATATGATCTATATCATTCTCCCTAGTTATAGAGGATTTTTCCTAAAATATATGGCATTTTCTTCTTAAATTTATGGAGACAAGTCCCTAATTTTGAAAATTTTATAAACGCTTCCAAAATCATCAGGTAAATCAATTTTGTACGCATTTTTTCCCACTCAATCAAGAACTTTGAATGGACCTTCAGCTCGTGGCACTAGCATGATCTTACTTTTGGATGGAAATATCTCCTTGTGAAGGTGAATCCAAACTTTGTCTCCAAGTTAGAAAATGGTCTACTTTCGATGCTTACCAGCTCACCTCTTTCATGCTTCATTAGACTTCTATATTTGATAAAGAATAGATTCATTAAGCTTCTTCATCTACTTTTTCTTGTGCTCTGCATCAATATTCACCTGAAAATAAATAGTAAAAGATGGAAATTCTATAGGTGTGATTGGATTGATTCCATAAACCACTTTTAATGGAGAATGATGAGTGGTAGCACTGGGAGATCTAGTATATTCAAATTCATCTTGTGAAAGAAGTAAATCCCAATATCTCATACTCTAGTTCACCAATGTTCTCAGAATAGCACCCAATGTATGATTGGTAACTTCTATTTTCCCATCAGTTTGAGGTTGATGGGATGCACTAAGAAGAATTTTCATACTTAATTTCATCCAAAATATGATAGAAAAATGGATGATAAATTTAGTGTCTCTATCTAAAACAATGCTATGAGGAATTCAATGAAGGTGAAAAATATCCTTGAATTTTTTTTTCCACTTTCACCATATCTTTAGTCTCACCGAAAGGTTTGAAATGAGCCATATTACAAAATGGATCAAAAAAACCATTATTGAATCTTTAACTCATTGAGTATTTGGTAAATCCATAATGAAATACATGCTTAGATCTTCCCATGGATACTCTGGAATAGGTAACAGAGTGTATAAACCAGTATTGAAATGAATATTTTCTCGTTGACATGTTCCACATCTTGAATGAATTTCTTAGAAATATGATTGCATCTTTGGAAAGTAGAAATGATCATTTAATATCTCCATGGTTTTATGGATTCCAAAATGACCATCAAGCCCCCCTTCACGTGCCCCCAAATGAGCAAGTCCCTTTAATTACCCTTTGGAACACACAGATGGTTTATTTTAAAGATAAACCCATAATGTACAAAATAATCCTCCATAAATCCATTTTTAAATTGGATTAAAATAGAATTTAACTTCATATCATGCTGATAATATTGTTTCATAAGTTGAAATCCAAGAATTTGAGCATCTAGAATGGAAGTAATGCATACCTTCGAGATAAATCATCCACCACCAAATTGTATTTCCCCTTATTTTATATTGACACAAATGAGAATAATTGTAATAATTCCACCCAATTTTCATTCCTCAAACTCAGTTATGTTGAACATTGATAAACCTCAATTCTTGATGGTCATAATGAAGAACAAACTGTTTTGGCCTCAAATAATGAGACCAATGATCGAGGACTCTCAAAATCTCATAAAATTACTTATTATAGGTGCTGTAATTCTTCCTTATATCATTCAATTTCTCACTAAAATAGGTAGTAGGAATCTTTCTTTGGATGATAATAGCACCTATCCCAACTCCAATTTCATCACATTCAACTTCAAAGACTTGATCAAAATTAGGTAATGCCAAAACTGGCGTTTCACACAAATTTTTCTTAATGATTTCAAATGCTTCATTTTCTTCCTCTGAGAACTCAAATTTTCCATTTTTCAAGAATTAAGTGATGGGTTCCATGATAGTGTTGTAATTGGAAACAAACCGAAAATAAAAAGATGTCAAACCATGGAAACTCCTTATTTCTGTGATGGATTCTAGTCGTGGCTAGGACTTGATTGCTTCCACTTTTGACTGATCCACCATGATTCCTTGTTTGGTTACCATATATCCCAAAAACACAACTTGTACTGAAAATAACTCACATTTTTTAGTTTTCCATATATATTTTATTTCTGAAGAATGTTAAATACCCACTGAAGATTATCCACATGGATCTCCACATCCTTTCTATAAATCAAAATATCATTCAAATAAAAAAAATTACTAATAAATGGTTTCATAACTTAATTAATCAGTCTCATGAATGTTCTAGGATAATTTGAGAGGACAAATTGAATGACTATCCACTCAATCAATCCACATTTGGTTTTGAAAGTTGTTTTCCACTCATCCCCTTCCTTCATTCGAATCTGGTGGTATCCACTATGAAGATCAACCTTTGAAAAGATTGATGACCCGTGTAATTAATCAAACATATCACTGAGTTGTGGAATGGAATAACTATATTTGATGGTAATATTATTGATATATCTACTATAAATTCACATGAAATTCATACCATATTTATTCAGCACCAATAATTATGGAACAGAACACGGGCTCATGCTTTGACTTCTAAATCCTAGATCCATCAACACATCCAATTACTTCTTAAATTCCATTGATTCCCTGGGATTACACCGATATTATGGTTTATTAGGAAATTGTACACTGGGTACAAGATAAATACGGGGCTCAATGCCTCTTAAGGGTGGTAATACTACTAGAAGTTCATTAGGAAAAGAATCATGATAATCCCCAATCAAGTGATGAGAAAATATATGGTGATGATTCTTCTCCTCATGGATTGACTTTTACATCATCAATAATGAAAAAATGGAAATTTATTATTTATTTCTTTATCCACTTGATATTTATTGATAAAGAGGCTATCTTTGGGGACTTCTAGAACATGTTTTTTTAAGGGTTTGGGACTTCTTCAAAGGATAAAGTGTGATATTTTTTCCCCGTATTGTAAATAATATGCGTTCTTCCTCTATTCATAATTAACTTCCATATCAAACTATAAAGTCCTTACCAATAACAATTATAAATAATCCATAGGAATAACATCACACAATACCTCATCAACATAGTTCTTAACATGGAAAATGATATCATAACCTTTTTTTGACTTGGAGTGTGCTCTCTTTGTTCAACCATTTCAATTTGTTTGACCGAGGATGATTCTGAGTTGGAACATTCAATTTATCCACTAGTGTTATTGAAGTAACATTTTCACAACACCGACTATCAATAATCACCATGCATACCTAATTATTAATGGTGCAATGAGTTTGGAACAAGTTTTCTATTTGATCTTCGTCCGAGCATATTTGAGCTTGTAAAACTCTTCGTAGCACAAGAATGTTACCTGCATCAGCTTCTTACACAACATGATACTCATTTTCAGATTCTTCACCATCATGTTCATCCTATTTGATTTCCTTTTCAATATATTTGATCTTCTTTATATTAATAATTTGATTGTTAGGGAAATTTTCCTGAAAATTTCCATACCCTTGACATTTGAAACACTTTCAAATCCCATGTTCAAAAGAGTTGGATTTCCCTTTTTTTGTTCTGTAGCCTTCTCCTTCCCTTTATCTAGTATATTTTTCCTTACAAATTCCTTCTCACCAACACTAGATTTATTAGAAAAAATACCTTTATAAAAAGTTGTACCTTTATTTTAGTTCTTGAGCGTCAGTGCCTTTGAGTTCTGCTTTTGCTTTTCCACCTTGATAACTATCTTATAAACATCATCAAGTGAGTAGAATGGTTGTAACTCCACCAAATGTGAAATTTCTTCATTTAATCCACACAAAAACATGGAAATCGTTTTCTCTTTTTTACTTTGGAACATCACTTCACATCAATAAATGATCAAACTCCTATAAATGTACTCTTCAGAAAATTTATCTCCTTATCACAAGCTATGCATTCAGAAATAAATAACTTTCTTATAATTATTAGACATAAATAATCTCTCAAAATATTTTTCATCTTCAACCATGAGCGTATTTTGTCTTTCCCATCAAGTTCCTACTATTTCTTTATATTTTTCCACCAAATAGATTCATAATATTTATATTTCAGAATGGATACCTTGAACTTCTTCTCATCAGAACAATTCTTAAATTTGAATAATAGTTTGATTTATTTCAACCAATCTAGAAAATAATCTGGATTCATACTCCCATCAAAATCTAGAATGTCAATCTTCAACCCTATTTAAATATCTTCATCATCACTTCTTCATTGCATATTCACCTCTGAATCGCTAGAATCATCTCCATTTGTACGATATTTATAAAATGGTTCCAGAGTGTGCCTTTTATGTGGAGATGGATGGTGAAGACATCGCTACGTTGGAGACAGTTGAGAAAGTTTCTCACTAATTTGAGTAATTTGTGATTATAGATGTGCGTTGGAAAATTTCCATGGAGTAGGGGGATTAG
Source organism: Viscum album (assembly GCA_963277665.1). Taxonomy (NCBI): domain Eukaryota; kingdom Viridiplantae; phylum Streptophyta; class Magnoliopsida; order Santalales; family Viscaceae; genus Viscum; species Viscum album. Next base: position 727,774,247 of record OY728167.1, on the reverse strand, counting down.
AAGATCGTCTCTTGCAAGGCATGGTGGAGAGTAATAAGAAAAATGCAATAGAACTTACTCATTGGAACCTTCTTCTATGATACCAAATTGATGCATCTCTAGAAGCACAAAACAAGTAAGTGAAGAATAGCACTAAAATGTATCCAAAGAATGTAACGCCCCGACCCCAGTTACCGAGAGTCGGTGCATTATTGCGTAACATTGGCATGATCACAAAGATCAGGTCTCGAAAGACCAATTAGTTTAGTATCCTTGAAACACTAGATACATTCATAAGTTTTACATTACATCATAAAGTAATAAAAAACTACAGCAACATCTTTTCTTCATATCCCCTCATATTATCCCTTCAGGTCATTCATAAAATAATCCTTCACATCCTGGAAAAATTAAAACATTGAAAGGGGTGAGCTCAGATGCTCAGTGAGGATAACAATATAGCAGAAGCTTTCATAAATAAACATAAACATTTAAGGCAATGTATAACTAAACAAAAGCCTTTTAAACATGAACTTCAGCATAATATGGAAAAAGTAAAATGAAATAATGTCATTTACTTATTCACATGGTTATTCTACTGGTCGAATAATCACATGAAATATCAATAACCACTTTCATAATGATGGAATGCATAATGTCAGACTATCATAACCACGTATCCAAGGCCTCGTGCCAAGACTACAAATAAGATTTTGTCAAGGCCTCGTGTCAAGACACTATTTTGTCTCATGAGACCTACCGATGCATCAAGGAGCTATAGCGGGCTCCACCTGTCACTTATTAAGTCCAATGTATTCCTCATATGAATAGGTTTAAACATATCATAATCCATAACATAATCGTATCACATAAAACACGCATAAAGGAAACATAACATTTCCACATTTCAATCACAAGATATCAATACAACACATTGATATAAAAAACACTTTCAAAACCATTTTCAATACCAAAATAAAAGAAAATTAAAACTTTGTAATTATTTTTCATTTAAAAACAGTTATGGCTTGTAGAGGAATCCGAAACCCAAATAATGGTCACGGCGGCGGAGAAGTCGTTGTCGCCGCATACGTATGAAAAAAAACATTCCCTTTTGTTGTTTAGTAAAACACTTCATATAAAAAGATTCATTTTGAATAAACGTAAAAGTCAAAGGTGTTTATACACCATATAAAAGAAAGTTGTGTATAAAATAAAATATGCCTCAATGAAAGGAGATTGAGACGAAGTTCCTTACAAAGATTTTTTTTTAATAAAATAGATCTATTATGTGTATTCACTATAAGTACACATAAAGAAAGTACAAATAAAAGATAGGACATAATAATATCATGACATTATTTGAAATTAGGAGATTAACCCAAAGAATGGAAATTGGGTTAAGAAGTTCCCTTACAAAGAACATTTTTTTAATAAAATAGATATATTATGTGTATTCACTATAAGTACACATAAATAAATTACAAATACAAGATACGACATAATAATATCATGACAGAATTTGAAAGTAGGAGATTAACCCAAAGAATGGAAATTGGGTTAAGAAGTTCTCTTACCTCGTGTCCGACTTGACTCGATCGTTCTTTAAACTCCAGAATAATAAAATAGTGTTAATTTATACTTGATTAAGAACATTTTTCAAGTTCATTATTCCTTTTATATCACTTATTACCATGTTATGAACATGATGTATTTGTTTAAGTTAATAACGGTCGTTTTGTCGATCTTTGGTACTTAAGTTAAAAATAAACTTCTTATAATTACAAGTTGTTCATGTGGTAAAATATCCATTATATCCAGAATTATATTAATGATGTATATATCATATATATCATATATAGACATTATATACATTCATTTATAATATTACATAATATTTAGAGGTAAGAAATGAAATGCACCGTTCATGGAGACGGTAAGCCGTACGTACGCATGAACGCTACTTTCATTTATATTTCATATTTAATGGAATAAAATCATAATTATATAAAGGTATATTATAATTACAGTATAATATCATATATAATATCATTTACTCCATCATTTATACATCCCACATATGGCATTAACGATTCAAATCACTTTGAGGGGGTGGTAGTCCGCACTTCCTAAAATGAAATTATCGCGTTTACCCATAATGGAAATCATAAAGGTATGCCATAAATGAGAAATACAGAAACATAATGAAAACATAAACATAATATATATCATATATAAATATATTTACATCTTAATGGCCACCATTAGAGGTGTTAAAAGAAGATTGAACAATCATCGTTTCGTGAGACAGAAATTTGCCAACCACAGAAACAGTATGTTCTTTAACCATTAGACAAAGGTGTGTGTAAGTGTAAATCAAATAATTCTCATAAAAACATACTAGTATATTGAAGATGTTATTTTTGTTACAAAATAAAGGAATAAAAAGAGTTTAAGGGGTTGGAGAAGCAAAATAAAACAAAATAACATAAGAGAAGACATTACCTTAAAATCGGGTAACTCTTTTTGATTTGATCCAAAGGCTTCCTTGGGAAGAATTCTGCCCAAAGTGAGGCTTCTAGGAGTAAAATAGGGAATTTGAGAGAGTATTTGGGCAGATTTTAGCTGATCCAAATGTCTTGAAGGTGTGAATAAGGTGGTAGTGGTGGAGGCATTTTATAAGAGGAGAAGAGGGACACTCTTGGAAAGTAATGAAATGTTACATTATTATGAAGTACTTTTTGGATTTCAAAGGTCCCACAATTATATATTTCGAGGATAAGGTGATAAGGGATCGAAATGTACTCATCCGATAGGTTTTTGACAAGTGTAAGTCTTAGATTTTACATTATCCTTTCATTTTATTTAAAAAGTTCATTAATGAGGTAATCGATGCATCATCATGGTGTGATAAATAAATTTATTTATTTATTTCCAAAAAAATTATAAAAAAATTACCATGATGTAGGAAATATTTTTATCTTTCCAATGAATACTTATAGTCGAAAAGTTAACTTATATAACACCATGTAATAATTGTTTTAGTAAAACAACACATGTTTGTGTCGATTTTATTTTTACTTTAAATAAAAAGTTATTAATGTCATTTTCTTACCCAAGTGGCTCCATGGGGTCCCCAAGTTGAACCATGGATTTTTTTGGTTGGTCATGACTCACCCAGTAAGGGTAGGACAAGTGTAAAGGTAATTTCATATTATTATAACATTATATTTACCTTAAGTTACACTAATTACCTTTAATCGCGATTAATAGAACTTAAAAGTTACTATTCACCAAAAATTATTTTAATCCCATTGAACCAAATTTTACTTCCTAATGACAATTATGTATGTCGGATTTTGGAAATTCAAATCACAAATGTGGTAAAATTTCATTTAAACGAAAAATCAGTTTTTTAACTACCACTTAGTAGTTTCACTATTCATCAAAAATCGAAGTTTTTCAGAACAACACCAAAAATTAACCCTAAGATATATTTGATATTCCTAATTAAAAAATGATGTCTATTTTACAAAATTCAAAACATATAAGTTGAATTAATTAATTTAATAATTAATTCCCGCTGTCACAACAAATAGCGTGTTTTTAAGAAAGAATATCAATCAAAAGATTGACAATTGTTTATGTCCAATTTCAAAGTGAAATTAATTATAATGACCACCATTGGATAAAATGGTAAAAATATATTCTAATTACACTTTATAACCACTCAATTGTATAATTTATCACTATAAATTATTTTGATTAAAAAAAGTTGTTTTTAAGTATTTTTCACTATTCATCAAAAATTGGAAGTTCTCAGAAAAATACCAAAAATTCAACATAGGCTAATTTTGATATTCCAAATCCAAAAATGAAGTCCATTTTGAAATATAAAATTTATATAATTTCAAAAAGTGGGTATTACTATTCATAACTGCTACTTTTATTGGTCGCGGTGTGTTAGAACTCGAGATTGCGTACAACACACGCTGCTCTATTATTCAAAGAGGATCGTACCATGGAAGCTTGGGGTGTTACATTATCCTCTACTTCAATAAATTGCGTCCTCACAATTTAAAACTTTTCTTTGAAAATAAAAGGTTGAAAATAGAAAATACCTTTGTGGAAAACCCACATCAGAAATAGGGTTAATAAAAATATAACTTTAAAAGAAAGAAAGAGAAGTACAAAGGTCACCCGAGATAACCCATACTAGGATTATATGAAAATATGGATATAGAGGAAAAACAAACCATCAAGGTCTGATGGAGAGTTGTATAAAACATGATTAGGAGAAAGTTAACTACAAGAAAATCACAAACTTGTGATTGGTTAAACGGTCATTGATTCCCCAATTGGAAAAGTTAACCAACAACATTTTTTGTTTTAAGTTACCTTTCATAAATTTGAGGAATTTATTTAGGAGATTTACTAAGAACGTAAGGAAATATACTTACTTGTCATGTAGACTTTCATTCTTTAATAAATTTTTACCACAAACCCATCATTCACTCCAAAAGGTAATAGAACTCAAAATATTCTATTTATCATAATTGTATAAGGTTCCAAATATTAACACATACCATTTTAATTAGGAAAAATATTTTGTAATAACCAGGGACTTCCTGTAGGCTAGTGGTAGGTAATAAAGGTCTGTCACACTATGGTTGTGGGTTCGATTCCTGCAGCTTTGTCCGACACGACGGTTTATCCCCCGACCTGCAGGTTGTCCTTTTCCTAAAACTATAGTATTATAATATTCCAAAAATAATCTTTAGAAATGTTTTAACCTTAAACAATACTATCCAAAGTTAAACTTAATCCATTCCAACCTTTATAGTTATCCAAAATACCTCTGTCCAGACTTTCTCTAAAAGGTCTCTAAATTCCAAAATCAATTATAACCTCAGATTCCCCAAACAAAGTAAAGTTTCTCTTATTGTCACATACTAAAAATATGATTACCTTCATCATATTAAAACCTTAATGAGAACAACAAGTACTGCAGTACAATCCGTATATATATCACATTATTCTTATAACCATAATATAGTTCTTGAGTCCAAAAACACAAATACAATAATTATTCAACTTCATCTGTAGTAACAGCATAAGCTTGGCCTTGATCCCTTGGCCTTTTCTGAGGTAAGTTTCACTGACGCTTATGACATTCATTTGAATAATGCCCCATTTCCCCACAATTGTATCATTCAACATTGATAGCCTCTTTCTTTCCCTTGCAATCACGAGCCTGGTGACCTTTTTCTCCACATTTATAACAAACTCTCATTCCTTTTAGGAAAGTACCGGGGTGATTATTCCCACAATTATCGCATAATGGAAAATCCTTCATTCCCTTTTTCCTTTTATCTGTCTCTTGTTCCACCGTTCTCTTCTTCTCTTGCTTTACTTTGTTTTCATAAGACTTAGAGAATTCTTTTTCTGTCTTGATAGCACACAAGACTATATCTTCGTACGTTGAGAAAGATTGTGATGCTAAATCTCGACGGAGAAATGGTTTTAACCCATTAAAGAAACGACCAATCTTACTTCTTGGGTTACGTATATAATCTGCAGCATGCCTCGCTAACCTTGTAAAGTTAGCCTCGTACTTTGCGACATTCTCATCCTCCTTCTGCCTCAGACTCATAAATTGTCTTTCCATATCTGCTCGATGGTCATGTGGAAAGTATTTTTCTAAGAAAATTTCCTTAAACTCCCTCCATTACATACATGATACTTCTTTATCTTCCTTTGTGTTGTGAATCAGCGACCACCATTGATCGGCATCTCCAGTGAGGCGGTAAACTGCCATGACAACCTTCTCCCTTTCGCTACTCCCCAAGGTGTGGAATATTTTCTCTAAGGAGTTTATCCATTTCTCAGCTACTAATGGATTTTTACCCCCATTAAATGTTGGCGGTTGTTTCCTCATGAAGCGGTCTAACATTGATCCTCCACGTTGCGGATTAGGGTGCTCCATACGAGTAAGGTTATTATTCATAACCTGAGTGAGTTTCCCCAGTATGGTGATAAGATGATCAGCACCAGTTGTATCACCAACTCCATTATAATTATCTTGAGCAGGAGGGAAATCCCTACTGGAGTGCGTGTATTGATACGGTTTCCATTCCTCCCACTAGGCTCCATTTCTAAACAATGTCATAAACTAGTTTAGTTTATGAATCAAAATACATAATTCCATACTTGTAAAAAACTTAACATAAATTGAACTATAATCATAAAAATGTTTTCTTTGAGGAAGTATATACTCATAAACCCTTCATAATGGTTTGTAAAGAAAATGAGAATTATCCTAACCATATCCCCCAGGAGTGTCGTTACCAAGAGTGCAGCAATGCCCGTTGTCGTGCACCAGTTCCCGTTCGAGTCTAGCTCAAAGCGGTGTTTTCGGGTTTTACCCCTAGGTACATCTGTGCCAGAGCTGCCTCTACCTGCTCGTATCCAGACAGGGATGTATTTCTTGGAAAACTCACAAAATCACTATAATACCAAAATTCTAGGAAGTTCTTCTATATTAATCCTCAAAGTCTATCTTAGGGCTATGTGCTCTAATCAGAGTTTATCTAAATCTAGCTTCCAAGGTTAGTACTAAACTGCCTCTGATACCAACTGTAACGCCCCGACCCCAGTTACCTAGAGTCGGTCCATTATTGCGTAACATTGGCATGATCACAAAGATCAAGTATATAAAGACCGATTAGTTTAGTAGCCTTGAAACACTAGATACATTAATAAGTTTTACATTACATCATAAAGTAATACAAAACTACAACAACATATTTTCTTCATATCCCCTCATATTATCCCTTCAGGTCATTCATAAAATACTTCTTCACATCCTGGAAAAATTAAAACATTGAAAGGGGTGAGCTCATATGCTCAGTAAGGATAACAATATAGCGGAAGATTTCATAAATAAACACAAACATTTAAGGAAATGTATAACTAAACAAAAGCCTTTTAAACGTGAACTTCAGCATAATATAGAAAAAGTAAAATGAAATAATGTCATTTACTTATTCACATGGTTATTCTACTGGTCGAATAATCACATGCAATATCAATAACCACTTTCATAATGATGGAATGCATAATGTCAGACTATCATAACCACGTAGCCAAGGCCTCGTGCCAAGACTACAAATAAGATTTTGTCAAGGCCTTGTGCCAAGACACTAGTTTGTCTCATGAGACCTACCGATGCATCGAGGAGCTATAGCGGGCTCCACCCGTCACTTATTAAGTCCAATGCATTCCTCGTATGAACAGGTTTAAACATATCATAATCCATAACATAATAGTATCACATAAAAAATGCATAAAGGAGACATAACATTTCCACATTTCAATCACAAGATATCAATACAACACATTGATATAAAAAAACACTTTCAAAACCATTTTCAATACCAAAATAAAAGAAAATTAAAACTTTGTAATTATTTTTCATTTAAAAAAAGGTATGGCTTGTAGAGGAATCCTAAACCCAAATAATGGTCACGGTGGTAGAGAAGTCGTTGTCACCGTATACGTATGAAAAAAACATTCCCTTTTGTCGTTTAGTAAAATGCTTCCTATAAAAAGATTCCTTTTGAATAAACATAAAAGTCAAAGGTGTTTATACACCATATAAAAAAAAGTTGTGTATAAAATAAAATATGCCTCAATGAAAGGAGATTGAGATGAAGTTCCTCACAAAGAACATTTTTTAATAAAATATATCTATTATGTGTATTCACTATAATTACACATAAAGAAAGTACAAATACAAGATAGGACATAATAATATCATGACATAATTTGAAAGTAGAAGATTAACCCAAAGAATGGAAATTGGGTTAAGAAGTTCCCTTACAAAGAACATTTTTTTAATAAAATAGATCTATTATGTGTATTTACTATAAGTACACATAAATAAAGTACAAATACAAGATAGTACATAATAATATAATGACATAATTTGAAAGTAGGAGATTAACCCAAAGAATAGAAATTGGGTTAAGAAGTTCCCTTACCTCGTGTCCGACTTGACTCGATCGTTCTTTAAACTCCTGAATAATAAAATAGAGTTAATTTATACTTAATTAATAACCTTTTTCAAGTTCATTATTCCTTTTATATCAATTATTACCATGTTATGAACATTATGTATTTGTTTAAGTTAATAACGGTCGTTTTGTCGATCATTGGTACTTGAGTTAAAAATAAACTTCTTATAATTACAAGTTGTTCATGTGGTAAAATATCCATCATATACAGAATTATATTAATTATTTAGATATCATATATATCATATATAGCCATTATATACATGCATTTATAATATTACATAACATTTAGAGGTAAGAAATGAAATGCACTGTTCATGGATACGGTAAGTCGTACATACGCATGAACGCTACTTTCATTTCTATTTCGTATTTAATGGAATGAAATCATAATGATATAAAGGTATATTATAATTACAGTATAATATCATATATAATATCATTTACTCCATCCTTTATACATCCCACATATGGAATTAACGATTCAAATCACTTTGAGGGGGCGGTAGTCCGCACTTCCTAAAATGAAATTATTGCGTTTACCCATAATGGAAATCATAAAGGTATGCCATAAATGAGAAATACAGAATAATAAGGAAAAAATAAACATAATATATATCATATAAAAATATAGTGACATTTTAATGGCCACCATGAGAGGTGTTAAAAGAAGATTGAACAATCATCGTTTCGTGAGGCAGAAATTCGCCAACCACAGAAACAATATGTTCTTTAACCATTAGAAGAAGGTGTGTGTAAGTGTAAATCAAATCATTCTCATAACAACATCCGAGTATATTGAAGATACTGGTGTTTTTACAAAATAAAGGAATAAAAAGAGTTTAAGGGGTTGGAGAAGCAAAATAAAACAAAATAACATAAGAGAAGACATTACCTTAAAATCAGGTAACTATTTTTGATTTGAGCCAAAGGCTTACTTGGGAATAATTATTCCCAAAGTGATAATTCTAGGAGTAAGAGAGGGAAGTTGAGAGAGTATTTGGGCAGAGGTTGGCCAAGCCAAATGGCTTGAAGGTGTGAATAAGGTGGTAGTGGTGGGGGCCTTTTATAAGAGGAGAAGAGGGGCACTCTTGGAAAGTGATGAAATTTTACATTATTATGAAGTACTTTTCTAATTTAAAAGGTCCCAAAATTATATATTTCGAGAATAAGGTGATAAGGGATCTAAATATACTCATACAATAGGTTTTTGACAAGTTTAAGTCTTAGATTTTACATCATATTTTCATTTTATTTAAAAAGTTCATTAATGAGGTAATCGCTGCATCATCATGGTGTGATAAATAAATTTATTTATTTAATTCCGAAAAATTATAAAAAAATTACCATGATGTAGGAAATAGTTTTAGATTTCCAATGAATATTTATAGTCTAAAAGTTAACTTATATAACCCCATGTAATAATTGTTTTAGTAAAACAACACATGTTTGTGTCGATTTTATTTTTACTTTAAATAAAAAGTTATTAATGTCATTTTCTTACCCAAGTGGATCCATGGGGTCCCCAAGTTGACCCAAGTATTTTCTTGGTCGTTCATGAATCACCCAATAAGGGTAGGACAAGTGTAAAGGTAATTTCATATTATTATAACATTATATTTACCTTAAGTTACACTAATTACCTTTAATCGCGATTAATAGAACTTAAAAGTTACAATTCACCAAAAATTATTTTAATCCCATTGAACCAAATTTTACTTCCTAATTAAAATGATGTATGTCGGATTTTGGAAATTCAAATCACAGAGGTGGTAAAATTTCATTTAAATGAAAAATCAGTTTTTTAACTACCACTTAGTGGTTTCACTATTCATCAAAAATCGAAGTTTTTCAGAACAACAACAAAAATTAACCCTAAGATATATTTGATATTACTAATTTAAAAATGATGTCTATTTTAAAAAATTAAAAACATATAAGTTGAATTAATTAATTTAATAATTAATTCTCACTGACACAACAAATAGCGTGTTTTTAAGAAAGAATATCAATCAAAAGATTGATAATTGTTTATGTCCAATTTCAAAGTGAAATTAATTCTAATGACCACCATTGGATAAAATGGTAAAAATATATTCTAATTACACTTTATAACCACTCAATTGTATAATTTATCACTATAAATTATTTTTATTAAAAAAAGTTGTTTTTAAGTATTTTTCACTATTCATCAAAAATTGGAAGTTCTCAGAAAAATACCAAAAATTCAACATAGGATAATTTCGATATTCCGAATCCAAAAATGAAATCCATTTTGAAATATAAAATTTATATAATTTCAAAAAGTGGGTATTACTATTCATAACTGCTACTTTTATTGGTTGCGGTGTGTTAGAACTCGAGGTTGCGTACAACACACGCTGCTCTATTATTCAAAGAGGATCATACCATGGAAGCTTGGGGTGTTAAAAAGGATCAGGGATTATAGGCAACACCACCCGCTAAGGTTTCTCTATGTTTAAAGACAATGCCACCATAAATGGAGTAGCACCACCAATTCTGAGAAAAGGGAAGAGGCTAAAGCAAGAAGGATGCACAACAAGCTTCAAAAATTCATCACATTCAAGTCTAACCATTACAAAGGGGTGAAAATACATTATAAATACCCAATAAATAGAGGAAAATGACCCAAAACGAGTTACATGGCATGGGGAACTCAAAAGGTGCATAAAAACCATAAAAAACACTTTCCTATGCTATTTAATGACCCCACCAACTAAAGTAGTTAATTTCCTTCTTAATGATGATTTTCTCTACCTTATCTCTCTTCTTTAATGTGACTCTGCAAATTTAATTCCTTATCCATGTGGATAATTCATTTTGGGCGCCAAATAAGTGTTTTGTAGCCCACCATAGTGTTGGATGTCAAAAAGTGTGGGTTGGTCCAATTCAAATAACAATTGGGCTTAATTTTTTTGTCAAGCCCAAAATTATTCTCCTTGGGTTTGATCTAATATATATCCTGAAAAATCTACTTAATTTGGCTTTTCATCATCACTAGATATCTCACTAAGGATGTCTCTATTATCCAAAACAATCATGGTCATTTTTTTGGGCATTGTGATGCAATATGACCATGTCCTTGACACTTAAAACACTTAATATCATAAGATTTAAAAGGGAAATTTGCATCAATTTTACCTTTTTAATCAGTAGGGAAGAACTTGTTTTTGGCCTCTTTTCTTTGTTTTGTAACAAATTTTTCATCCCTTGGTTTTGTTTCGTTCCACCTAGAGGTTTATTTAAGCTCTTTCCGCTTATCCTTCCAAAAATTGTGGGATTTTACTTAAATCATTTGAGAATGTAATTTATTTTCAACCCTCACCATCTTATTTAGAAACTCTTCCATGTAAATGTAATTTTGAAGTTCCACCACATCTCTAATTATTGGATTCAATCCATTAATGAACCTTGTCATGGTAGCTTCACAATCCTTCTAGAAATTGGCTCGAATAATTGATATCTCCATTTCCTTGTAGTATTCCTCCACACACATGGAACCTTGCATAAGTTTTTGTAAGATCAAATGAAAATATCAATAGTAATAAAAATAAGTGTACCTTTTTCACATTACTATTTTCATTTCATCACAATTTTTAATTGGTCTTTCTCCATTCCATTGCCGACTTTATTGTAATTGGTCTGACCAAATACTTTCATTATCATTGAACTCAAGCGTCACTAACTTTACTTTCTTATCCTATAAGTATTTTTGAATCCCAAAAACATGTTCAAACTTCTTCTCCCACTATAAATAATGTTTCATGTCACTATTCCCTTGAAATGATGGAAGTTTCATTTTGATGCTTCCCAAGTCACTTTTTCTTCTAGCACCATTGTTTCTCTTTCCTAGGAAATGAATCTTCAAAATAAAAGTACTCATCATCACCTTCATAAAATTATTACCTTCATGGAGCCTTTGAAGTTGAGGAACTCTGAAAATCACACAGCCTAGCATTCAATCTTGTAGATTGGTTAGCGACAACTTTCATGAATAATTTGATGTCAATATCAATTATTTCTCCCTCACTCGCCATTTTTTAACTCCTCTCACACTCTTTATCTCATTTTATTAATCTCTCAAAAGTATCCTTACACTTTCTAGCACAATAACTTGGTTCATAAAAGTGTTCCTAAATAGAATCATGAAGATAACTAGTAAGAAGTAATCAATTCAAGGAAAACATTAAAAATTAGAAATTTTAAATGGGTTTGAATCAATGGAGTCCATGAAAAATGGGAGGTAAAGAGAAATGAGAGAAATGGTTGTGGTTGAAGGTTGTATATGGATGAAGGAAAGAATATGGAATATAAATATTGAAGTAGAAATCCACAAAATTTATGCTAAATATCCATCATAATGTTCAATAAAATTTCATTATCTTTTTCTTGTCTGTTTTTTTATTTTTTTGGTTGTATTTTTTTCAAAAAATACAACCAAGAGAGAGTGCACAAATATTAGATGATAGTGTATGGATTACAAAAATATGAACTTATCAAAATGCATAAATATGATCACAAAAATTCCAAAATAATGTGGAAAAGAATTTTTTAAATTTCTATATGAATGTATCCTTAAAATGACATATTCAAAATCGATTGGAATTCCGTCTTGGAGATTTTTAGATTTCAAAAAAGTGAATATGTAGCATGAATTGATTATATATATCTCTAAATATACATGCCTAATTTTAGTGTTTCCAAATCAGGAAGAAATATGAGGTTCTGAACTATAAAAATGACATATTATACATCCATAAAATCAAAGAAAAAGTATCCAAAATTGAAGCAAAAATTTGTGGCCAAAATTGGTAATAGATGGAAATGGAAGGAGATGAAAATATGGGTGGAATAGAAAAAATGTAAGAACCCGATTTTAGTTTATGATATTTGATATCAAATGATATGATACAATTTAGGTGTGTGATATTCATTGGTGAAAATGTGGAAACACAAGTAATGAAATTGGGAGAAATGAAAAATTAAAATAAACAGAAATAAAATAAAAGGGAAAGAGGGGATGATCAATTAGGACCCTAAGGAGACTTGCCCCTTAATATCTTACTTATAAAGTGCCACAAAGGCTGATCACTCCTTTGATAAGACTTACTTTCATTCACCTAAGAACATAATAAACACAATCATAAGAATTCTATAAACCCTCAAATTCATAATTAACATTCAATGGGTACAAGGAGGTGGTCATCTATAGCCAAATGGTGAGAGATACATGTCAAACATCTAGCCCAAAAAAGTCTAAAACAAAAATGATTTTTGACTTTTTTTTACACATTTACATGGCTTTAGGGGACAATCTATCCAATAATAAAAATTTCTAGAACCACCCCAAAGACTTTTAAGATTCCCACCCTGACTTTGGAGACAAGCTCACCCCCCACTTTTGATTTTGGAGATTTCCTTCATGAAAGCTTATATAAATTAGTGGGAGAATTTGGGTGGGCCATTTAGTTTCACTTTTGGGCTTTAATAAGTGTGATTAAAGGTATATTTGATCCTCCCATGAATTCATGTTGGTAATCTTCTTGAAATTTCAAAATGAGACCATGTGAAGCCTCTTTATCCTCTCCATTCTTCCACTTATCATTGGACCGCCAATCCTATGCAATGGGTCTTGTGGATTTATGCTCCCTCCACCATCCATGACATGATTTCTCTTGATTCCTCGATGCATATGTGCACCTTTATACTCATCAAGCATTTTTAGTAGTTTTCAGAGTTTTCTAGGGATTCTATGGGTTTTCAGAGTGTTTAGGGTCTTTCGGGGTTTTAGTTTTTTTTTTAGTTTTTAGAGGTTTTAAGATTTTTAAGAGTTTTTAAACATTTTTATGAGGTTTAAGGGTTTCTAGAATTTTTAGTGGGTTTTGGGGGTTTTATTGCTTTTAAGTTTTTTAGGGGTTTTTATGTTTTTCAAGGGTTTTTCAGGGTTTTTAGGGATTTTTACATTTTCAGAGATTTTTCAGGATTTTTCAGGATTTTTTAATATTTTTATGGGTTTTAAAAGTTTTTAGGGGTTTTAGGGATTTTGAGGGTTTTAGGGATTTTCTAGGTTTTTAGGGTTTTTAAGATTTTTCAGTGATTATAAGGTATTTTTGGGTTTTTACGGTTTTTCTTTAAAAGGAAAATATAACATAATATAAAAAAGAAGGAATTGAAGAACAATGCAATCACACAAAGGGAGAAACCAAATGGCCTGCGGGCCCCCGCAACTGAAAAATAGGCAATGGGACCAAGAACCCTCGTGAATCCCAAACAACCAAACACTAGGAAACGGGATCGAGAAACCTCGTGAAGCCCATACAAACCATTGTCTAGAAAATGGGCCCGAGAAACCTCGCGAATCCCAAACAAAACATTTCTTGGAAAAGGGTTTGAGAAACCTATTGAAGCCCAACTGAACCATCACCTGGAAAATTGTACTCAAGAACCTCATGAAGACCCATGAACTCGAAAACCATCATCCAACACCCGTCTCCCATCACTAGCTCAAGCAGAAAACATCAAAGCAACCTGAATCTACAGCACCCAACTCCTAACACCAGCACCCAACACCAAGCATCCATATCTAGCATCAAACTTTGAGATCCCTTCACCAGCACCCAGTAGCCCAGGTCCCATCACCAGCAAAAACAACAGCATAATCAACACTCATATCTAGCAGCAAATAGCTCCAACTCCCTACTCCTAAACCAGCTCCAACAACCTCAAGCACGAGATTCCATAACCATAGAACAAGATCCCATCTCCTAGCCCCTAGGTCCTAGCTCTCAACATCTAAAGAACTAGCGCATTTATCCTCAAAAGATCAAAAATACCAGCAACCAAAACTCCAGTAGAAACCCACTGCATAGAACACAACACCCCACAAAAACACTCAGAAACTCCCAAGAACCCCACATCATCATCTCTGAGCATCCAGCATGATCTCCTGGAATCGAAACCACACTGCCGAAAGGAGCCAAGAACCCGAGGAATTGGTAATGCCACGGGAAGCACCAAAGCAGGGGTGATGAAACCCCCTGCGCGCGCCTGCTCCCCAAAAATGAATGCCCTATCCGCAGGTGCCACGAAAACAAGGCTGAATGACCTACTAAACAGAACCCGAACAGAACACAAAAGCACAAAAAGATGGATGGCCATGATCAATAGGGCATCCAACTCAATCGATGGTTAGGAGTGAAAGAAATAAGACACCAGGATTTCCACAATGGACAACGAATCAACAAAAAAAAAACAGGCCCAATAAAAAATACACGGTAAAAAAAATAAAGGCAGGAAAACATATTAAAACAAATTTAATATGAAAAAACAATTAAGAAAAAACCTTAATTCACAAATATCCACCTTTTAAATTAAATTTGTGATGTTCTTGCACCTAACCTATGAATTGAATTGGGAAATCAAGCTAGACAAACTAAGAAAAACATATAAGACCGTAACCAGTGCTAGTCAAACTACTCACTACTTAGGTCCAACATGTGTATCAATGTGATACACATTTGCCCTCATCAATTCAATCTAAGCTATTACTTAAACATGCTTAGAAATAATCCCTATAAACATAAACAAAATGCATACCTTCACTCACCTGAGCCGACTTCTGAAACGATGTCATCGAGAAGGTCTCACACTGCTAACAAGAACCTTCACATAAGCAGCACACACAACAGTACCAATCTTTAAAGCATAACAACAATACAATATATGAACATAAACTCAACAGTTTATATGAAAGAAGTAGCAGCAAAGAAAACATCTCATGTAAAAGAAATCAAATAAGCAAACAAAGCACAAGACTTAGAGTAAGAAAAACACTCACTCCACCTATATCTACATCAGACCCAGAAGACTCTCCACCTAAGGAGAAGACACTGCCTAGAACCGTGCAACAGGGGAAGACACCTCCTAACCTCAACCGCTGTAAAACTCATACAACCCCAATCCTAGATCCAACTCGTAACCATGAGGAAACACACTCAGCAAGCAAGGGAATCCTGCTACCGATCTAGGGAAAAACAATCCTAGTCTAGCCCACCCGCGACATCAAGTATCTTATTCCCAGGCACCCATCCAATGCCGACAAAGAGATACCAGTAGCACCCCCATCATGATGTCTGGTGACCAGTCAGACACCTCCCATGATCTGCTTCTCTTAACCACTTCCCAACTCTTCACTGTCCTCACATCAGGTTATCTCTTGAGAGGCCTAACACACTTATGACACAAATAATGAAACAAACCCAGAGTTGGACCCACAACTCTGCCCCCTGCAGCACACTAGACGCACTATAGAACGACGACATCATCGAAACCAGGCTCAACTACATTAGATTGATCCCCATCACCCCTCGAACCATTCCTTTCAGGACAATCCCTTTTAAAGTGTCCTGGTTTCCCACACTGATAGCACTTCAGTGTCCTAAACTAACCTGCACCTTTCTTTTTACCCTTATCATTGATTTTCCCTTGTCCCCTATCACTTGTTCTACTCATAGCATTAAGCCCCTCTCCCACTGATCCTAACCCATTCTTTGACTGCAATTCTTTTGAAAGAAGAGCGGAACTAACCTCTTCCAGGGTCAGCGAGTCCCTACCATACATCATAGTCTCTAACAAAGAACTATAACTGTTGTCAAGATAAATTAAGAGAATCATTTCTTGATCCTTGTCATTGACTGCTACATTTATATTGACAAGATCTAGCATGATTTTATTAAACTCATCAAGATGCAATTTGATAGAACTACCAGATTTCATCTTAAAAGTAAACATGCAATGTTTTTAATACAATCTATCAACTAATGAAGCATTCATATACAACTTCTCTAATTTCAACCAAATTCCAGCAACAGTGGACTCGAAGGAAACTTCTCTAAGGACCTTATCTCCTAGGGAAAGTAAAAGGGAGATATGGGCTTTAACAAGCACATAAAGGGGTACATCTTGGTACTCTACAACAGTCTGGCCAGCTTGATTAACAGTCGTAATGGGTTTATTGGGCCCACATAAGGCATCAATTAAGCCTTGTTGAAAGAGAAAGGCTCTCATTTTAATTCTACATAAATTGAAATCGTTGTCTCCATCGAATTTCTCAATTTTGTATCACATTGTAGTCATGTTTATATAGTGAGTAGATCACGAGTAATTGGGGACAACGAAAGTGTACGCCCCCAAAAGACCAACTAATCTCACTAGGGATAAACATGTACAATGGGATGAAGAATGTAGAAATATTCAATGAATAAAATGATTTCTATTAACAAATAGAAATAAATTTATACAAGAAGAATTAAACAGACAGATGCAGATGCAAATAAAGTACAAGAAAACCCAAAATTAATAAACTGTAGTCAAAACACAGCAATGAAACTTAACGGGGCTCTAAGAGGAATACAACAAGGTAGGGTAAACAGAACGTGGCAATGCAAATTGAAATTTAACGAACAACAGGAACAGGGAAAACATTATCAAATTAAAAAAAAATCAGAAAGACAGGACATGTGAATTCCAAGAACATAGATGCTAATAACACTTAAAGCTAAATCACAAGGCACACCATCCAGATTGGCTCTGATACCACATGTTATGGTGGTTGGACATCAAGAACACACTTCCAAATAAACCAAAAATATAAGAAGGATCACTGGAGTTGTGCGCAAATGATCGAATAAGCAAGACACAATAAAACAGTGCAGAAAAATAAGGGAACACAAGTATTTATGTGCTTCAGCCCCTTTGAGACGCACTGCACGACAATAACACCACACCCACGCATGCGTTTTATTGCCTTTAAAAGAAATGAAACCAGTACAAAAACTATAACAGCAAGAAGAAAAGGAAAAACAAGCAGCAAATGATTTACATATTTCAAACCAAAAAGGAAACTGTAAAACATTACTTACAATGCCGAACCAAAATCGGTTTGGCGGTCCTGATCACTTCAAGCAGCGCCACTTTGTGGATGCTGGTCCTCATCTCATAACCACACCTCATCGTACAACAAGTCGTAGAGCATAAAATTGAACCCCTTCGGCGCAGAAACTCTTAGACGCGAAGCAGGAACTTCGCAAGAGTCACCCGGATCTGTAATCCTGCGGTCGGAGACTGCGAATCTGGTGCCGCCGTGACGAGAGAAGGGAAGCGTCTTCCCCAGCAGCGCAAGGGGATTTCTCTAGCGGAAATATTCAGATCTCTCTCACTCTAACCTCAAAATTATCTGCTGCTAGGGTTTCACCCTTGAAGAATCGAAACCACACTGCCGAAAGGATCCAAGAACCCAGGGAATTGGTAATGCCTCGGGAATCAACGAAGCAGGGGTGATGAAACCCCCTGGGTGCCCCTGTTCCCCAAAACCGAATGCCCTATCCGCAGGTTCCACGAAAACAAGATTGAATGGTCTTCCCAACAGAACCCAAATAGAACACCCAGCAGCACAAACAGATGGATGGCCATGATCAATAGGGCTTCCAACTCAATCGACGACCAGGTTACCTCCCGAGAGGCCTAACACACCTAGGACACAAATAAAGAAACAAACCCGAAGTTTGAACCACAAATCTTCTCCCCTACAACACACTAGACACACTACAGAATGACGACATCGTCGAAACCAGGCTCAACTACATTAGATTGAGCCCCATCACCCCTCGAGCCATTCCTTTTAGGACAATCCCTTTTAAAGTGTCCTGCTTTCCCACACTTATAGTACTTCAGTGTCCTAAAATGACCTACACATTTCCTTTTACACTTATCATTGATTTTCCCCTGTCCCCTATCACTTGTTCAACCCATAGGATTAAGCCCCTCTCCCATTGATCCTAACCCATTATTTGACTATAATTATTTTGAAAGAAGAGCGGACTTAACCTCTTCCAGGATCAGCGAGTCCCTACCATACATCATAGTCTCTACCAAAGAACTATAACTGTTGTCAAGATAAATTAAGAGAATCATTGCATGATCCTTGTCATTGACTGCTACATTTATATTGGAAAGATCTAGCATGATTTTATAAAACTCATCAAGATGAGATTTGATAGAACTACCAGATTTCATTTTAAAAGTAAACATGTGATGTTTTTTATACAATCTATCAACTAATAAAGAAGTCATATAAAACTTATCTAATTTCAAGCAAATGTCTGCAATAGTGGACTCGAAGGCAACTTCTCTAAGGACCTTATCTCCTAGAGAAAGTAAAAGGGATCTATGGGCTTTAACAAGCACATCAAGGGGTACATCTGGGTATTCCACAATAGTCTGGATAGCTTCATTAATAGTCGAAATGGGTTTCTTGGGCCCACATAAGGCATAAATTAATCTTTGTTGAATGATCAAGGCTCTCATTTTAATTCTCCACAAATTGAAATTGTTATCTCCATCGAATTTCTCATTTTCGTATCGTATTGTAGTCATGTTTATATAGTGAGTAGATCATGAGTAATTGGGGACAACGAAAGCGTACACCCCCAAAAGACCGACCAATCTCACTAGGGATAAACACGTACAATGGGATTCAGAATGTAGAAATATTCAATGAATACAATGATTTCTATTAATAAATAGAAATCGATTTATACAAGCAAAATTAAACAGAAAGATGTAGATGCAAATAAAATACAAGAAAACCCAAAATTAATAAACTGTAGTCAAAACACAACAATGCAACTTAACGGGGCTGTAAGCAGAATACAACAAGAAAGGGTAAACAGAACGTAGCAATGAAAATTGCAATTTTACGAATAGGAACAAGGAAAACAGTAGAAAATTAAAAAAAAATAAGCAAGACAGAATGTGTGAATTCCAAAAACCTAGAGGCAGATAATGCTTAAAGCTAAATCAAAAGTCACAACAGCCATATTGGATCTGATACCACATGTTTCGGTGGCTGGACAACAATAAAACACTTCCAAAGCAACCACAAATACAAGCCAGATCACTGGAGTTATGCACAGATGATCGAATAAGAAAGACACAATAAAACAATGCAGAAAATAAGGGAACACAAGTATTTACATGCTTCCACCCCTTTGGGACCTACTGCACGGCAAGAACACCATACCCAAGCACGCGTTTTATTTCCTTTAAAAGAAATGAAACCGGTACAAAAACCAAAACAGAAAGAAGAAAAGGAAAAACAAGCAGCAAACGATTTATAGATTTCAAACCGAAAAGGAAATTGTAAAACGTTACTTACAATGTTGGACCAAAATCGGTCCGACGGTCCTCATAACTTCAAGCAACACCTCGTCGTGGATGTGGGTCCTCGTATCATAACCACACCTCGTTGTATAAAAAGCCGCCGATAAGAAAATAAAACCCCTTTGATGCGGCAATTCTTAGATGTGAAGCAGGACCTTCACAAGAGTCTCCCGGATCTGTAATCCCGCGGTCAGAGACTGCGAATCTGGTGCCGCTGCGATGAGAGAAGGGAAGCGTCTTCCCCAATGGCGCAAGGGGGTTTCTCCAGCGGCAATCTTCTGGTCTCTCTCACTCTAATCTCAGAATTATTCAATTCTAGGGTTTCACCCTTGATGAATCGGAACCACACTACCGAAAGGATCCAAGAACTCGGGGAATTGGTAATGCCTCGGGAAGCACCGAAGTAGGGGTGATGAAACTTCCTACGCGTGCCTGCTTCCCAAAACTGAATTCCCTATACGCAGGTGCCATGAAAAGAAGGCTGAACGGCCTGCCCAACAGAACCCGAACAGAACACCCAGTAGCACAAACAGATGGATGTCCATGATCAATAGGGATGCCAACTCAATCGACGGCTAGGAGTGAAATTAATAAGACACCAGGATCGCCACAATGGACAACAACTCAACAAAAAAAACAATCCCAATAAAAAAAACACGATAAAAATAAAGGCAGAAAAACATATTAAAACAAATATAATATGAAAAAACAATTAAGAAAAAACCTTAATTCACAAATCTCCCCCTTTTAAATTAAATTTGTGATGTTCTTGCACCTAACCTATGAATTGAATTGGGCAATCGAGCTAGGCAAACTAAGCAAAACATAGAAGACCATAAACAGTGTTAGTCAAACTACTCACTGCTTATGTCCAACATGTGTATCAATGTGATACACATTTTCCCTCATCATTTCAATCTAAGATACTACTTAAACATGCTTAGAAATAAACCCTCTAATCATAAACAAAATGCGTACCTGCACTTACCTGAGCCAACTTTTGAAATGATGTCATCGAGAAGGTCTCACACTGCTAACAAGTACCTACACATAAGCATCACGCACACTAGTACCAATCCTCAAAGCATAAAGACAATACAAGATATGAACATAAACTCAGCAGTTTATATGAAAGAATTAACAACAAAGAAAATATCTCATGCAAAAGAAATCAAATAAGCAAAAAAATCACAAGACTCAGAGTAAGGAAAACACTCACTCCACCTAGATCTACGTCAGACCCAGAAGACTCTCCACCTAAGGAGAAGACACTTCCTAGAATGGTGAAACATGGGAAGACACCTCCTAACCTCAACCGCTATAAAACTCATACAACCCCAATCCTAGTGCCAACTCATAACCACGTGGAAACACACCCAGCAAGAAAGGGAATCCCACTACCGACCTAGGGAAAAACCATCCTAGTCTAGACCACCCGCGATATCAAGCACCTTATTCCCAGGAACTCATCCAATGTCGACAGAGAGATACCAGCATCACCCCCATCATGAAGTCTGGTGATCAGCCAGACACCTCCCATGATCTGCTTCTCTTAACCACTGCCTAATGCTTCAGTGTCCTCACACCAGGTTACCTCCTGAGAGGCCTAACACACCTAGGCCAAAAAGAAAGAAACAAACCCAAAGTTGGACCCACAACTCCACCCCCCCTATAGCACACTAGACACACTAAAGAACGACAACATTGTCAAAACCAGACTCAACTACATTAGATTGAGCCCCATAACCCCTCGAACCATTACTTTCAAGACAATCCCTTTTAAAGTGTCCTGGATTCCCACACTTATATCACTTCAGTGCCCTAAAATGACTTGCACCTTTCCTTTTACCCTTATCATTTCTTTTCCCTTGTCCCCCATCACTTGTTCTACCCATAGCGTTAAAACCCTCTCCCACTGATCCTAACCCATTCTTTGACTGCAATTCTTTTGAAAGAAGAGCGAAATTAACCTCTTCCAAGGTCAGCAAGTCCCTACCATACATTATATTCTCTACCAAAGAACTATAACTGTTGTCAAGAGAAATTAAGAGAATCATTTCCTGATCCTCGTCATCGACTGCTACATTTATATTGGCAAGATCTAGCATGATTTTATTATACTCATCAAGATGCAATTTGATAGAACTACCAGATTTCATTTTAAAAGTAAACATGCGATGTTTTTTATACAATCTATCAACTAATGAATCATTCATATAAAACTTCTCTAATTTCAACCAAATTCCACTAGTAGTGGACTCAAAGGAAACTTCTCTAAGGACCTTATCACCTAGATAAAGTAAGAGAGAGCTATGGGATTTAACAAGCACATCAAGGGGTACATCTTGGTATTCTACAACAGTCTGGTCGGCTTGATTAACAGTCGTAATGGGTTTATTGGTCCCACATAAGGAATCAATTAAGCCTTGATGAACGAGCAAGGCTCTCATTTTAATTATCCACAAATTGAAATCATTATCTCCATCGAATTTCTCAATTTCGTATCGCATTGTAGTCATGTTTATATAGCAAGTAGATCTCGAGTAATTCGGGACAACGAAAGCGTACACCCCCAAAAGACCGACCAATCTCACTAGGGATAAACACGTACAATGTGATGGGGAATGTAGAAATATTCAACGAATACAATGATTTCTATTAACAAATAGAAATCAATATATAAAAGAAGAATTAAACAGACAGATGCAGATGCAAATAAAATACAAGAAAACCCAAAATTAATAAACTGTAGTCAAAACACAACAATGCAACTTAACGGGGCTGTAAGAAGAATACAACAAGGTAGGGTAAACAGAACGTAGCAATGCAAATTGAAATTAAACGAATAACAGGAACAGGGAAAACATTATCAAATTAAAAAAAATCAGAAAGACAGGACATGTGAATTCCAAGAACCTAGATGCTAATAACACTTAAAGCTAAATCACAAGGCATAGTAGCCAGATTGGCTCTGATACCACATGTTGTGGTGGTTGGACAACAATAAAACATTTCCAAATAAACCAAAAATATAAGCCGGATCACTGGAGTTGTGTGCAAATGATCGAATAAGCAAGACACAATAAAACAGTGCAGAAAAATAAGGGAACACAAGTATTTATGTGATTCAACCCCTTTCAGTGTCCAAAACTGACCTGCACATTTCTTTTTACCCTTATCATTGATTTTCCCTTGTCCCCTATCACTTGTTCAACCCATAGGGTTAAGCCCCTCTCCCATTGATCCTAACCCATTCTTTGACTGTAATTCTTTTGAAAGAAGAGCGGACTTAACCTCTTCCAGGGTCAGCGAGTCCCTACCATACATCATAGTCTCTACCAAAGAACTATAACTGTTGTCAAGAGAAATTAAGAGAATCATTGCATGATCCTTGTCATCAACTGCTACATTTATATTGGAAATATCTAGCATGATTTTATTAAACTCATCAAGATGAGATTTGATAGAACTACCAGATTTCATTTTAAAAGTAAACATGTGATGTTTTTTATACAATATATCAACTAATAAAGAAGTCATATAAAACTTCTCTAATTTCAACCAAATGTCTGCAGTAGTGGACTCGAAGGCAACTTCTCTAAGGACCTTATCTCCTAGAGAAAGTAAAAGGGAGCTATGGGATTTAACAAGCACATCAAGGGGTACATCTGGGTATTCCACAACAGTCTAGATAGCTTCATTAATAGTAGTAATGGGTTTCTTGGGCCCACATAAGGCATCAATTAAGCCTTGTTGAACGAGCAAGGCTCTCATTTTAATTCTCCACAAATTGAAATTTTTATCTCCATTGAATTTCTCATTTTTGTATCGCATTGTAGTCATGTTTATATAGTGAGTAGATCATGAGTAATTGGGGACAACGAAAGCGTACGCCCCCAAAAGACCGACCAATATCACTAGGGATAAACACGTACAATGGGATTCAGAATGTAGAAATATTCAACGAATACAATGATTTCTATTAACAAATATAAATCAATTTATACAAGTAGAATTAAACAAACTGATGCAGATGAAAATAAAATACAAGAAAACCCAAAATTAATAAATTGTAGTCAAAACACAGCAATGCAACTTAACGGGGTTGTAAGAAGAATACAACAAGAAAGGGTAAAAAGAACGTAGCAATGAAAATTGAAATTTTAAGAACAGGAACAAGGAAAATAGTAGAAAATTAAAAAAAATCAGCAGGACAAGATGTGTGAATTCTAAGAACCTAGAGGCAGATAATGCTTAAAGCTAAATCAAAAGTCACAACATCCATATTGGATCTGATACCACATGTTTTGGTGGCTGGACAACAATAAAACACTTTCAAAGAAACCACAAATACAAGCCAGATCACTGGAGTTGTGCACAGATGATTGAATAAGAAAGACACAATAAAACAGTGCAAAAAATAAGGGAACACAATTATTTACGTGCTTCCACCCCTTTGGGACCTACTGCACGGCAAGAACACCACACCCACGCATGCGTTTTATTTCCTTTAAAAGAAATGAAACCAGTAAAAAAACCAGACCAGCAAGAAGAAAAGAAAAAACAAGCAGAAAATGATTTATAGATTTCAAACCAAAAAGGAAATTGTAAAACGTTACATACAATGTCGGACCAAAATCGGTCAGGCGGTCCTCATCACTTCAAGCAACGCCTCGTCGTGGATGCGGGTCCTCGTATCATAACCACACCTCGTTGTATAACAAGTCGTCGACAAGAAAATCGAACCCCTTTGATGCGACAACTCTTAGACGTGAAGCAGGACCTTCGCAAGAGTCTCCCGGATCTGTAATCTCGCGGTCAGAGACTGCGAATCTGGTGCCGCTGTGATGAGAGAAGGGAAGCGTCTTCCCCAATGGCGCAAGGGGATTTCTCCAGCGGCAATCTTCAGGTCTCTCTCACTCTAATCTCATAATTATTCAATTCTAGGGTTTCGCCCTTGATGAATCGGAACCACATTTCCGAAAGGATCCAAGAACTCGGGGAATTGGTAATGCCTCGGGAAGCACTGAAGTAGGGGTGATGAAACTCCCTACGCGTGCCTGCTTCCCAAAACTGAATTCCCTATCCGCAGGTGCCACGAAAGAAAGGCTAAACGGCCTTCCCAATAGAACTCGAACAGAACACCTAGGAGAACAAACAGATGGATGTCCATGATCAATAGGGAGGCCAACTCAATCGACGACTAGGAGTGAAAGCAATAAGACACCAGGATCGCCACAATGGACAACGACTCAACAAAAAAAACAGGTCCAATAAAAAAAACACGGTAAAAAAAGGCAAGAAAACATATTAAAACAAATATAATATGAAAAACCAATTAAGAAAAAACCTTAATTCACAAATCTCACCCTTTTAAATTAAATTTGTGATGTTCTTGCACCTAACCTATGAATTGAATTGGGCAATCAAGCTAGGAAAACTAAGAAAAACATAGAAGACCGTAAACAGTGCTAGTCAAACTACTCACTGCTTACGTCCAACATGTGTATCAATGTGATACACATTTTCCCTCATCATTTCAATCTAAGATACTACTTAAACATGCTTAGAAATAAACCCTCTAATCATAAACAAAATGCGTACCTGCACTTACCTGAGCCGACTTCTGAAATGATGTCATCGAGAAGGTCTCACACTGCTAACAAGTACCTGCACATAAGCATCACACACACTAGTACCAATCCTCAAAGCATAAAGACAATACAAGATATGAACATAAACTCAGCAGTTTATATGAAAGAATTAACAACAAAGAAAATATCTCATGCAAAAGAAATCAAATAAGCAAACAAAGCACAAGACTCGGAGTAAGGAAAACACTCACTCCACCTAGATCTACGTCAGACCCAGAAGACTCTCCACCTAAGGAGAAGACACTGCCTAGAATGGTGAAACAGGGGAAGACACCTCCTAACCTCAACTGCTGTAAAACCCATACATCCCCAATCCTAGTGCCAACTCGTAACCACGTGGAAACACACCCAGCAAGAAAGGGAATCCCGCTACCAACCTAGGGAAAAACCATCCTAGTCTAGCCCACACGCAACATCAAGCACCTTATTCCCAGGCACCCATCCAATGTCGACAGAGATATACCAGTATCACCCCCATCATGAAGTCTGGTGATCATCCAGACACCTCCCATGATCTGCTTCTCTTAACCACTGCCCAACGCTTCAGTGTCCTCACACCAGGTTACCTCCTGAGAGGCCTAACACACCTAGGGCACAAAGAAAGAAACACACCCAGAGTTGGACCCACAACTTTGCCCCCCTGTAGCACACTAGAAACACTATATAATGACGACATTGTCGAAACCAGGAACAAATACATTAGATTGAGCCCCATCACCCCTCAAACCATTCCTTTCAAGACAATCCCTTTTAAAGTGTCCTGGATTCCCACACTGATAGCACTTCAGTGCCCTAAACTGACTTGCACCTTTCTTTTTACCCTTATCATTTCTTTTCCCTTTTCCCCTATCACTTGTTCTACCCATAGTGTTAAACCCCTCTCCCACTGATCCTAACCCATTCTTTGACTGCAATTATTTTGAAAGAAGAGTGAAATTAACCTCTTCCAGGGTCAGCAAATCCCTACCATACATTATATTATCTACCAAAGAACTATAACTGTTGTCAAGAGAAATTAAGAGAATCATTTCATGATCCTCGTCATCGACTGCTACATTTATATTGGCAAGATCTATCATGATTTTATTAAACTCATCAAGATGCAATTTGATAGAACTACCAGATTTCATTTTAAAAGTAAACATGCGATGTTTTTTATACAATCTATCAACTAATGAAGCAGTCATATACAAATTCTCTAATTTCAACCAAATTCCACTAGTAGTGGACTCGAAGGAAACTTCTCTAAGGACCTTATCTCCTAGAGAAAGTAAGAGGGAGCTATGGGATTTAACAAGCACATCAAGGGGTACATCTTGGTATTCTACAACAGTCTGGCCGGCTTGATTAACAGTCATAATGGGCTTATTGGTCCCACATAAGGCATCAATTAAGCCTTGATGAACGAGTAAGGATCTCATTTTAATTATCCACAAATTGAAATCATTATCTCCATCGAATTTCTCAATTTCGTATCGCATTGTATTCATGTTTATATAGTGAGTAGATCTTGAGTAATTGGGGACAACGAAAGCGTACGCCCCCAAAAGACCGCCCAATCTCTCTAGGGATAAACACGTACAATGGGATGGGGAATGTAGAAATATTCAATGAATGAAATGATTTCTATTAACAAATAGAAATCAATTTATACAAGTATAATTAAACAGACAGTTGCAGATGCAAATAAAATACAAGAAAACCCAAAATTAATAAACTGTAGTAAAAAAACAGCAATGCAACTTAACGGGGCTATAAGCAGAATACAAAAAGGCAAGGTAAAGAGAACGTAGCAATGAAAATTTCAATTTAACGAACAAAAGGAACAATAAAAACAGTAGAAATTTAAAAAAAATCAGCAAGACAGGATGTGTGAATTCCAAGAACCTAGAGGTAGATAACTCTTAAAGCTAAATCACAAGGCACATCAGCCAGATTGCCTCTGATACCACATGTTGTGGTGGCTGGATAGCAAGAACACACTTCCAAAGCAACCAAAAATACAATCCGGATCACTAGAGTTGTGCGCATATGATTGAATAAGCAAGACACAATAAAACAATGAAGAAAAATAAGGGAACACAAGTCTTTATGAGCTTCGTCCCCTTTGGGACCTACTGCACAGAAAGAACACTGCACCCATGCATGCATTTTATTTCCTTTAAAAGAAATGAAACCAGTAAAAAAACCGGACCACCAAGAAGAAAAGGAAAAACAAGCAACAAACGATTTACAGATTTCAAACCGAAAAGGAAATTGTAAAACGTTACTTACAATGCCAGACCAAAATCAGTTCAGCGGTCCTGATCACTTCAAGAAGCGCCTCATCGTGGATGTTGTTCCTCATCTCATAACCACACCTCGTTGTACAGAAAGTTGTCGACAAGAAAATTAAACCCCTACGACGCGGCAACTATTAGATGTGAAGGAGGACCTTCGCAAGAGTCTCCCAGATCTGTAATCCCGCAGTCGGAGACTGCGAATCTGGTGCCGCCACAACGAGAGAAGGGAATTGTCTTCCCCAATAGCGCAAGGGGATTTATACAATGACAATCTTTAGATATCTCTCACTCAAATCTCATAATTATCCGCTTCTAGGGTTTCACCCTTGAAGAATCGAAACCACACTACCGAAAGGATCCAAGAACCCGGGGAATTGGTAATGCCTCGGGAAGCACCGAAGCAGGGGTGATGAAACCCCCTGCATGTGCTTGCTCCCCAAAACTGAATTCCCTATCCACAGGTGCCATGAAAACAAGGATGAACGACCTACCCAACAGAACCCGAACAAAACACCCAACAGCACAAACAGATGGATGGCCATGATCAATAGGGCGGCCAACTCAATAGATGGCTAGGAGTGAAAGAAATAAGACACCAGGATTGCCACAATGGACAATGGATCAACAAAAAAAAGTCCCAATAAAGAAACCACGGTAAAAAAAATAAAGGCAGGAAAACATATTAAAACAAATTAATATGAAAAACTAATTAATAAAAAACCTTAATTCACATGAAGTATAAGGAAAACCACAACTCTATCACTAAGAAGATATCAATAACCCTGAAACTAGTAGCGAAATCCAGCCAAAGATTCCTTAGAACGAACCTCCATACACTAAGAAGCGGTCCCGATGAGGCATTGACCACAAAAAATAAGCATCAAGCCCAGTGCAAGATTCTCCTACCATGGAATGAAACCTGTGATGCCCCACACACAACTGTCACATTGGAAAGAGACCAGGACCAACAAAAAATCCTCGAAACCAGTGTTTTCAACGTCGGTGGCTAGAAAACCAATAATGTTGAAACAACCATCCGACCCCAAATCCGATGATGAAAACAGCAGCGGCCAATGAACACCGCTGATCCAGAAGCGTCGGTCAGTGAACCAAAAAATCAATGAAACCCATGACTCCCTACAAAAATAAAAAGCTAGAAACCCATGTACAGATCGGAGAACCAGTAGGCGACGATGACCACATAACAGATATAAAGAACAAAGCTGAAGAATAGCAAAAAAGAAGTGTTTCTAGAAAGTGAAAACAACTATAAGAAACCGAAAACTAGGAGCGATGTCATCCACCAGACCAAAATCTAGTTGTAAACCATGGGCAGTGACGAACATATGACATCAACGAAGGTAAGTTAAACATTCCCATCACCAAAAAAATGTGATTTAGAAACCACACCACTAACCAAGAGACCCAGGACCAACAACCATGTGCACCAAAAACTATTTACGAGCACTCCATGATGAACCTTTTGGAATTGCAAACAAAAACCACGGGTCAAATATGCATACGTTTTTTCTCTCTCCCTCTGACGTCATTTATTCCATGAACATTTTTTTCTTCCATGGGATAACCTCCATTTATTTTCTTTGAATGAATTTAATGTTCTGTATTTAATATTTTGGTATTTCAATCATCATAAATGCTCTGAATTTAATGTTTTGGTCTTTCTTTGTACTGTCATAAATGATCTGTATTTAATGTTGTGGGTCTATAAATTGATGTAATTGTAGTCTGAAATATTGTGTGGAAAATGAAAATATTTAAAGCTTTGTGTTGTGTGCCAATTTTCTTCATCTTCAATTTTCTTCCTCTCAGATTTCCTGGCTTGTATAGCCAACAAATTGGTATCAGAGGCCGGTTATCAAGATCCTCCAATATTTTTTTTAAGATGGCTGTAATCTAGCTACAAGTTCCAAAGTTGTCTAAGGACAACTAAAAAAGGCGGTGCTTTTAAATGAAGGCGTTATTCGGGTCACAATAATTATGGGAGATCGTCACCGATGGGTATATTGTACCCTCTATGGAGGAAAAATCCAACTTCACGAATGAAGAAAAGACGGGCCTCAAAAATCAAAGAAAGAAAGAAAACAAGGTGTTGTTACTCCTCTATTAATGGTTGGATGAATCAATGTTCGAAAATATTTCCAAAGAAACATCAAGCAAGAAATCTTGGGATACCCTTGCCACCATCTTCAAAGGTGTTGATTGAGTGAAGCAGGTACATCTTCAAACATTAAGATCATTGTTTGAAGCGGCGCACATGAAATAAGGTGAGAGTATCTCCGATTAGTTCTCAATATTAATTGTTATTGTTAACAATTTGAAAAGGAATGGTGAAAAAGTGGAGGACATTAAAGTTATTGAAAAATCACTTCGATCTCTCACAACCAAGTTTGAGCATGTGGTTGTGGAAATCGAAGAATCAAAATATTTGGAGAAACTGTCCATTGAATAACTGATGGGGTCATTGCAAGTGCATGAGAAACGGATGAAAAAAATACTGGTTCAACAATAGAGCATGCCTTAGAGTCCAAGTTGACTCTATAAGAACAATAGAATGTACACACTCAATGAGGTGGTCATCGTGGAAGAGGAAGAGGGTGTGATATTATCCAAGCCATCAACAAAAGAAAAAAAATCCTACCAGCTTTCGTGGAAGAGGGAATGGTGGAGGACGATTCACGCGTGGTCGTGGAAAAGCAAAGAACATTCAATTCCACAACTGTATGAAGTTTGGCCATTATGTATCTGATTGTTGGAGCAACGTGGATCATGATGAACGATCCAACTATGCTGAAGCATCTTATAATGAAGAAGAAGGTATCACACTCCTCCTCACACAAGGAAAATCATGTAAATGCCCCAATGTGTGGTATCTCGACACGGGTGCAAGCAACCACATGAGTGGTAACAAATAACTGTTCGAGGAACTCACAAAAGAAGTTTGTGGTGACGTGAGCTTTGGAGACTCATCAAAGGTACTTGTGATTGGAAAAGTTAAAATCAAAATCTATCAAAAAATGGTGATCCAAATTATATCTCTAATGTGTATTATGTACCAAACATGAAAAACAATATCATTAGTCTCGGCCAAATCCTTGAGAAGGGGTGTGTTATACACATGGAGAATTATTATTTTTCTATAAGGGATTCTCACAGGAGACTTGTTTCTCAAGTAAAAATGGCAAAGAATCGCATGTTTCCGCTGCGTATCAACACAAAGGCGGAGGAGTGTCTCTTGGGACTCATGAATAATGACACATGGAGATGGAATCTATGATTTGGACATCTACATTTTAGCAGTCTTCAACTTCTATCCTCATCAAGCATGGTGTGTGGATTGCCGGCAATTGAAGTTCCAAATCATGAGTGTGAGGAATGTACACTCGACAAGAAACAAAGGAACTCCTTCCCAAGTGGAGCGTCCATAAGGGAAAATGAACCACTTCAGTTGGTTCACACTGATATCTGCAGACCACTTCAAACACCCTCACTTAGAGGTAATAGGTATTTTATTACCCTCATTGATGATTTTAGTAGGAAACTCTAGGTGTATTGCATCAAAGATAAATCTTTTGCATTTGCGATCTTTAAAATGTTCAAAGCTCATGTTGAAGATGAAAGTGGTTATAAAATCAATGTTCTTAGATCTGAAAGAGGTGGAGAATACACTTCAAATATATTTCAAGATTTTTGCAGGGAACATGGAATCAAGCAACAATATACTGCTTCCTAAATGCCACAACAGAATGGAATTGTAGAAAGGAAGAACCGCACCATTCTCGACATGACGAGGAGCATGCAGAAGGAGAAAGACCCGCCAAAGAACTTCTGGGCAGAAGCAGAGGCATGTACTACCTATATGCTCAATCGATGCCCAACCAAGAGCATCAGAAACTTGACACCACAAGAGGCATGGAGTGGCTACAAACCAAGCGTAGCGCACCTAAGAATCTTCAGGTGTATTGCTTACGCTCAAGTTCCAGAATCTATAAGAAGGAATCTTGATGATCGTGGTGAAAAGTGCATCTTCATCGGCTACAATGAAGAGTCAAAATCCTATAAGCTCTATAATCCACTAACCAATAAATTAGTGGTGAGTAGAGATATGTTATTTAGTGAAGAATAATCTTGGAAATGGAATGGTGAAGAACCAAAAAAAGAGATTCCAGTCGAAACAGAAGATCCTGAAGAAAGGCATGATCATCAGAAGAAAACTCCAGCAACACCTTCCCTGGGAACATCGTTAGTTCACATGAGTCTGGGAGGACATTCCATCACTCCTGAAAGGACTCCATCAAGTCAAAATTTAACGAGCTCATCCTTACACATGGATCCCATAAAAATGAAAAGCTTAAGCGACATTTATGAGCAAATCGAATAGGTAAATATTTTTTTCCTATATGCAGATCATGAGCCTATGACATTTTAGGAATCCATGAGGGAAGAATGTTGGAGAATGGATATGGAAGAATAAATTCGTTCCATAGAGAAAAATGATACATGGGAGCTAACCACACTTCTTAATAGCCATAAAACCATTGGTGTCAAAAGGGTGTACAATATCAAGTGGAATGCTGATGGTGAAATCAATCGCTACAAGGAAAGGCTCGTAGCAAAGGGGTACAAACAGAAGTACAGGGTGGACTATGAAGAAGTCTTCGCTCCTGTTTCTTGTCTTGAAACTGTGAGGATGATTATCTACCTTGTTGTTCATCACAGTTGGATGATCTACCAACTGGATGTTAAGTCTGCATTCCTGAATGGAATTATAGAGGAAGAGGTCTATGTTGACCAGACTGAAGGCTTTGTTATGCAAGGGGAGTAAGATAAAGTGTATCAACTGAAGAAATATCTTTATGGGTTGAAGCAGGCTCCCCATGCTTGGAATGCATGCATTGACACCTATATTTGAGAGAACGGCTTTGCCCAATGTCCATATGAGCATGCAGTTTACATCAATAAGAATGATCATGGTGATATACTTATTACATGCTTGTATGTTGATGATTTTCTATTTATAGGGAATAGTCGACATATGTTCGATGATTTCAAGGAGTCCATGTTCAAGGAGTTCAAGATGACCAATGGAGGTCTCATGTCCTTATTTTTGGTCATAGAAGTAAAGCAACAACATGGAGGCATATATATTTCTCAGAAGAGGTATACTAAGGACCTGCTTGAAAAATTCAAGATGGCCAATTGCAATGCTGTAAACACACCTGTGGAAAAGAGCTTAAAACTGACGAAATATGGAGAAGGAAGAAGTGTTGACTTGACTCTGTTCAAGAGTCTAATTGGAAGCCTAAGGTATCTCAAAATCACAATGCCTGATATTGTCTATAGTGTTGGGCTTCTAAGCAGGTATATGGAAGCTCTGAAAGAGTCACACTGGCTAGCGGCAAAACGTATCCTTAGGTACGTTAAAGGAACGATGGATTTTAGTCTTTTTTATCCATACAATAAAGAATAAAATATGAATGGATACTCAGACAGTGACTGGGGAGGAGACCGAGATGAAATAAAAAGCACCATTGGGTATGTATTTTTTCTTGGATTGACTGATTTCACATGGAATTCAAGGAAGCAAAGTGTGGTCGCTTTGTACACATGTGAATTAGAGTACGTGGCAACATCATCTACTATTTGTGAAGGAATATGGTTGAGAAATCTGTTGAAGGAGATGAAGTATCCGCGGGATGGATCTATAGTGATATATGTGGATAACAAGTTGGCAGTTGAACTTGCCAAAAATCCGGTGCAACATAGAAGAAGCAAACATATTGATACCCGATTCCATTTTTTGAGAGATCATGTTAAGCATAAAATGATAAAATTGGAATATTTTCATACTACGAAATAGGTGGCTGATATTTTCACAAAGTCATTACCAACAGATTCATTCAAAAAGCTCAGAATGATGCTCGGGATGAAGCCGGTTTTGGTTTTACGAGGAGTGTTGG
This sequence comes from Viscum album, assembly GCA_963277665.1. NCBI lineage: Eukaryota > Viridiplantae > Streptophyta > Magnoliopsida > Santalales > Viscaceae > Viscum > Viscum album. Next base: position 727,740,039 of record OY728167.1, on the reverse strand, counting down.
AATTGCAAACAAAAACCATGCGTCAAAGCTGCCTGTGTTTTTTCCCTCTAGCGTCATTTATTCCATGAACATTTTTTCTTCCATGGGTCCACCTCTATTTATTTTCTTTTAATGGATTTAATGTTTCGTATTTAATATTTTGGTATTTCTACCATCATAAATGCTCTGCATTTAATGTTTTGGTCTTTATTTGTACTGTCATAAATGCTCTGCATTTAATGTTTTGGTCTTTCTTTGTACCATAACAAATGTTCTTCATTTAATTTTGTGGGTGTATAAATTGATGTAATTGTAGTCTGAAATATTGTGTGGAAAATCAAAATCTTGAAAGCTTTGTGTTGTGTGCCAATTTTATTCCTCTTCAATTTTATTCCTATCATATTTCTCGACTTTTATAGCCAACAGAACCCACACCAAGAAGAAGAAACCCATTGACCAAAACCTTCCAATGAGGTAAGCCAGTCGAAGCACCATGAGATCTTGGTTCCAAATAAAAGAAATGAAACCACCATGGTAATGGGGATCCTAAGAGCTTCAAGATCTCAATCGATAACCCCATAGATCCTATTGGGGTTGTAGGGTTTTTTGAGTTTTTTTAGGGGTTTTAAGGTTTTTCGAGCATTTTAACATTTTTAGTGGTTTTAAAGGGTTTTAGAGTTTTTAGTGGTTTTTTAGGATTTTTAAGATTTTTAGGGATTTTTATGGTTTTTATGGTTTTATGGGTCTTTATCTTTTAATTTATTTTTAAGGATTTTTTAGTATTTTTATTGTTTTTAGGGTTTTTAGGGGTTTGGGGGATTTTTGAGGGTTTTAGGGTTTTTAGGGTTTTTAAAATTTTTTAGGGGTTTTTAAGGTTTTTAGGGTCTTTTGAGTTTTTGTGAGTTTTATGGTTTTAAATTTTTTATAGTTTTTTAACGTTTTTATAGGTTTTAAGGGGGTTTAGAGTTTTTTGTGGTTTTTTGGGTTTTTATGGGTTTTGAGGATTTTTTAAGGTTTTCATGTTTTTTTGGTTTTTAGGGGCTTTTCAGGGTTTTTAGGGTTTTTTTAATGTTTTTCAGGATATTTAGGGCCTTTTTGTATTTTTATGGTTTTTAGGGATTTTTAGGGTTTTGAGGGATTTTTATGGGGTTTTAGGGGTTTTAGGGGTTTTGTGGTATTTTTGGGTTTTTAGGGTTTTTTGAGTTTTTAAGGGTTTTATGGTTTTTAGTATTTTTTAACAATTTTAGGGGTTTAAAATGTTTTTAGAGTTTTTAGAGATTTTTTATGGTTTTTATTGGTCTTTAGAGTTTTTCAATGTTTTTATGGTTTTTAGGGGTTTTTCAGGGTTTTTATATTCTCAGGTATTTTTGAGGATTTTTTAAGGATTTTTATGGTTTTTTAGTATTTTTAGGGTTTTTAGGGATTTTGAGGATTTTGAGGGGTTTTCAAGGTGTTTAGGGTTTCTAGGGGTTTTTTGTTTTTTTTTTTCGGTTTTTAGGGTTCTTTTATTTTTTAGGGGTTTTAATTTTTTTTAACATTTTTAGGAGTTTTAAGAGTTTTTAGTGGTTTTATGGGTTTTTAGGGTTTTTATGTTTTTTGGGGGTTTTAAGGTTTTCATGGGTTTTTAGGGATTTTAGGGTTTTTATGATTTTAGGGATTTTATGGAATTTTCAGATTTTTACGGGTTTTAGGGTTTTTTAGGGTTTTGAGGGATTTTAGGGGTTTTTAGGGCATTTATATTTTTAGGGGTTTTCAATATTTTTAGCGTGTTTTTGGGTTTTTAGGGGTTTTTTGGAGTTTTTTAGGGCTTCAAGGTTTTTTACAATTTTTTTTGAAAATTTTTAGGGGTTTTAAGGGGTTTAAGATTTTTTAGTGGGTTCTTAGTTTTTTATGTGTTTTTAGGGGTTTTGTGGTTTTCAGGGCGGTTTCAGGGTTTTTAGTGTCTTTTTATGTTTTTAGGGATTTTTAAGGATTTTTTAGGATTTTTATGGTTCTTAGGATTTTTATGGTTTTCAAGGATTTTGAGGGTTTTAAGGCTTTTTAATGTTTTTAGGGGTTTTTAGAGTTTTAGGGTGTTTTGGGGTTTTAGGGTTTTTATGGGTTTTAAGTTTTTTAGTGTTTTTTAACGTTTTTAGGGTTTTTAAAAGTTTTTAATGGTTTTTAGGGGTTTTATGGGTTTTATGTATTGTTTAATATTTTAGGGGTTTTATGGTTTGTAGGGGTTGTTTAGGGTTTTTAGGGTTTTTTACAGTTTTAGGTATTTTGGGGGTTTTTTAGTATTTTTTATGGTTTGTATGGTTTTATAGATTTTTATGGATTTTTGGGTTTTTTAGCGTTTTTAGGGTTTTTAGTGTTTTTATGTTTTTTGGGTTTTTAGATGTTTTTTTGGGTCTTTTAAGTTTTTAAGGTTTTTAAGGTTTTTTAACATTTTAAGGGTTTTAAGGGTTGTTAGAGTTTTTAGTGGTTTTTTAGTTTTTTTATGGGCTCTTAGGGGTTTTAATATTTTTAGGGTGTTTTTCAAGGTTTTTAGGGTTTTTTACATTTTTGGTGATTTTTAGGTATTTTTAGGAATTTTATGGTTTTTAGGGCCTTTAGGGTATTTTTTAGGTTTTTAGGGGTTTTTTATGTTTTTTAGGGGTTTTAAGGTTTTTTAGTTTTTTAGCAGTTTTGAGGGTTTTTAGGGATTTTATGTTTTTTAGGGGGTTTTATGGTTTTTAGGATTTTTCATGGTTTTTAGGTTTTTTTTATGTTTTTAGTGATTTTTAGGGATTTTTAGGATTTTAATGGTTTTTATGAGTTTTTTAAATATTTTGAGGGTTTTTAGGGTCTCTTTAGAGTTTTAGGGATTTTTTTGAGGTTTTTAGGGTTTTTAATGTTTTTAGGGTTTTTTAGAGTTTTTAACATTTTTAGGGGTTTAAAGGGTTTATTGAGTTTTTGGTGGATTTTTAGGGTTTTAATGAGTTTTTAAGGTTTTTATTGATTTTTATGGTTTTTAGGTGTTTTTATGTTTTTAGGGATTTTTATAGATTTTTTAGGATTTTTATGGGTTTTAGGGTTTTTAGTTTTATAGGGATTTTGAGGGTTTTTAGGGGTTTTCAGTTTTTTTGTGGGTTTTAGGGGATTTCAGGGTCTTTAGGGTATTTTTGGGTTTTTAGGTTTTTTTTGAGTTTTTTAGGGTTTACTGATTTTTTGAGTTTTTAAACCTTTTTAGAGGTTTTAAGGGTCTTTAGAGTTTTTAGAGGTTTTTAGGGCAAGGAAAGCTCAGGGCCAGGCTATCCCCCCCCCCAAATTTAATGCGTTTCATGATTTTTATGGTTTTCATGGGGTTTTCAGTGTTTTTAGGGTTTTATATGTAATCATGGATTTTTAGGGATTTTTAAGGATTTTTATCGTTTTTAGGGTTTTTGGGGTTTTTTATGGACTTTGAGGGGTTTTAGATATTTTTATAGTTTTTTAGAGTTTTAGATTCTTTTTGGGGTTTTAGGGTTTTTTTTGTATTTTTTAGGGTTTTTAAGTTTTTTAGAGTTTTTTAATATTTTTTGGTGTTTAAAGGGTTTTAGGGTTTTATCTGTTTTTAGGGTTTTTTATGTTTTTTAGGGGTATTTATGGTATTTATGGTTTTTAGGTTTTTTTTTTGTTTTCAAATATTTTTTAGGATTTTAAGTATTTTTTATGGGTTTTAGGTCTTTTAGGGTTTTAAGGATTTTGTGGGTTTTTATGGGTTTTCAGGGTTTTTAGGATCTTTTGGGTTTTTAGGGGTTTTTTGAGTTTTTAAGGGTTTTTTAAAATTTTTATCAATTTCAGTGGTTTTAAGGGTTTTTAATGTTTTTAGTCATTTGATGGTTTTTACGGGTTTTTAGGGTTTTAATGAGTTTTAGGGGTTTTTCTTGGTTTTTAGGGGTTTTTACTTTTTTGGGGATTCTTAGGGTTTTTTTGGGTTTTTTTTTGAATTTTTAGGGGTTTTTATAGGTTTTAGGGATTTTGAGTTTTTAGGGGTTTTCAGGGTTTTTAGGGGTTTTTAGGGCTTTGAGGGTCTTTTGGGGGGTTTATTGTGTTTTTTGAGTCATTTAGTGTTCTAAGTTTTTTTTTGGTTTTTTTAATGTTTTTAGGGATTTTAATGTTTTTTACAGTTTTTAGTGGTTTTAGGGTGTTATGGGGTTTTTGGTTTTTTATGGGTTTTAGGGGTTTTATGGTTTTTAGGGGTTTTAGCGTTTTTATGTTTTTTGGTTTTTAGGGATCTTTTATGATTTTTATGGTTTTTTGGGGTTTTTAGGGATTTTGAGGGGTTTTAGGGGTTTTAGGGGTTTTCATGGGTTTTTAGGGTTTTTAGGTTTGTTCAGGGGTTTTAGGGTTTTTTTGGGGTTTTAGGGGTTTTTTGAGTCTTTTAGGGGTTTTAAGGTTTTTTAGAGTTTTTAATGTTTTGGGAATTTTAACAGTTTTTAGATTTTTTAGTGGTTTTAGGTATTTTATGGGTTTTTAAGGTTTTTATGGCTTTTAGGGGATTTTAAGTATTTTTATGGTTTTGTGGATTTTTTTGTGTTTTTTTGGGTTTTTTGGGTTTTTAGTGATTTTTAGGATTTTTTGGGATTTTGAGGGGTTTTATTGTTTTATGGGTCGTTTATAGTTTTTATGGGCTTTCGAGGTTTTTTTGGGTTTTTTGGGTTTTAGGGATTTTTTGAGTTTTTTAGGTTTTTTAATGTTTTAAGAGTTCTTAATGTTATTTGGAGTTTTAATGGTTTTCAGTGTTTTTAGTGGTTTTTAGAAGTTCTGTGGGTTCTTATGGTTTTTAAGAGTTTTTGTAAATTTCAGGGGTTTTTAGTGTTTTTTAAGTTTTCAAATAATTTTAGGGCCTTTTTAATATTTTTTATGTTTTTAGGGGTTTTCTGGATTTTAGGGAATTTGATGGTTTTTAGGGGTTTTCAAGTTTTTTTTAGGGTTTTAGGATCTTTAGGGTCTTTTGGTTTTTTAGTTTTTTTGATATTTTTAGGGTTTTGAAGATTTTTTAGAGTTTTTATAACATTTTTAAGGGTTTAAATGTTTTTTAGAGTTTTTAGTGGTTTTTAGGGTTTTTATGGGGTTTTATTGGTTTTTATGATTTTTAGGTTGTTTTCAGGTTTTTTAGAGTTTTTACGTTGTCATGGATTTTTATGGACTTTATAGTATTTTTATGGATTTTAGTGTTTTTTTGGATTTTTATGGATTTTGAGTGTTTTTAGGGGTTTTTGGGTGTTTTAGTGTTTTTTGGGGTTTTCATGGTTTTTAATTTATTTTTGGGTTTTAGGGTTTTTTTGAGTTTTTATGGTTTTTATAGTATTTTAGAGTTTTTTAATGCTTTTAGGGGTGTTAATGGTTTTTATTATTTTAATGGTTTTTAGGTTATTTACGGGGTATTAGGGTATTTTAAAGTTTTAGGGGTTTTCATGGTTCTTAGGGGTTTTTATGTTTTTAGGGATTTTTAAGGCTATTTTAAGGTTTTTATGGTTTTTAGAGGTTTTTTAGGTTTTTTAGGATTTTTGTGGGTTTTTAGGTTTTTTCAAGGTTTTTAGGCTTTTAGGGTTTTTCATGATTTTTAGGGTCTTTTGGGGTTTTGGTTTTTTTAGTTTTTAGGGATTTTAAGATTTTTAGAGATTTTTAATGTTTTTAATGGTTTTAATGGCCTTTATAGTTTTTAGTGGGGTATGAGGATTTTTATGGGTTTTTAGGTGTTTTATGATTTTTAGGGGGTTTTCAGGGTTTTTAGAGTTTTTTACGTTTTCATCGATTTTTAGGGTTTTTTAGGATTTTTATGGTTTTTGAGTTTTAGGGAATTTGAGGGTATTTTGGGGTTTTCATGATTTTTAGAGTTTTTAGGGTTTTTAGGATTTTTAGGGTCTTTTAGTGGGTTTTGGGTTTTTTTGAGTTTTTAAGGGTTTTTAATAATTTTTAGAGTTTTTCACATTTTTTTGGGTTTTACGGGTTTTTAGTGTTTTTAGTGGGTTTTAGGGGTTTTTAAGGGTTTTAAGGGTTTTAGATGTTTTTATGGTGTTTAGGTGTTTTTAGGGTTTTTATAGTTTTTTATGGCTTCAGGTATTTTTAGGGATTTTTTAGAAATTTTATGGTTTTTAGGTTTTTTAGGGATTTTGAGGGTTTTTAGGATATTTCAGTGTTTTTAGGGTCTTTTTTGGTTTTTAAGGTTTTTTGAGTTTTTTTAACATTTTTATGGGTTTTGAGGGTTTTTAGAGTTTTTAGTGGGTTTTTAGGTTATTTATGGGTTTTAAGGATTTTTATTGTTTTTAGGGGTTTTATGGTATTAAGGGGTTTTTCAGGGTTTTTAGGTTTTTAAAATTTTTAGGGATTTTTAGGGGTTTTTAGGGGTTTTTAGGATGTTTTGGTTTTTAGGGGTTTTTAGGGTTTTTAGGGATTTTTAGTGTTTTTAGGGTTTGTCATGGTTTTTAGGGATTTTAGGGCTTTTTAGGGTTCTTAGTGTCTTTTTAGGTTTTTAAGTTTTTTTAGATTTTTTTTAAAGGTTTTATGGTTTTATAGATTTGTTTAATGTTTTTTGGGGTTTTAAAGGCTTTTATAGTTTTTAATTTTTTAGGGATTTTATGGATTTTTAGGGGTTTTAAGGTTTTTATGGTTTTTAGGGGATTTTCATGGTTTTATGGGTTTTTATTTTTTTAGGTATTTGCAATATTTTTTAGGTTTTTTATGATTTTTGGGGATTTTCAGGGGTTTTAGGTATTTTGAGGGCTTTTAGGTGTTTTCAGTGTTTTTTAGGCGTTTTGGCTTTTTAGGGTTTTTTATAATTTTAGGGTCTTTTGGGGTTTTTGGGGTTTTCTTGAGATTTTTAGAGTTTTTAAGGGGTTTTATAGTTTTTTAAATGTTTAGGGTTTTTAGAGTTTTAGTGGATTTTAGGGTTTTTATGGGGGTTTAAGGCTATTAGGGGTTTATTTGGTTTTTAGGGCCAAGGTCGGTGTAGGGCCAGGCTATTCCCGGGCCACCCGAAATTTATTAAGAAAAAAGGTAGCAAAGCAGACAGGGCGGGGCAGGGTCAATCGACCCATACCCAAAGACAAGCCCAAAGAAGAAAACAAAAAAAGAGAAAAAGACACAAAAACAAAACACAACAGTAGCGTCCACACATCGTGTCCAGCCAACACCAACATCCAGCACCAATACCAAACATCACAGCCACTCAGCAGAAACAACACGTCCAATCCAACCAGCCCTAGCAACCAACAACACCAGATCTGACATCACAACCAATCACGACCAGCAGCATCAAACCACAGAAAGAACACCGAAAACAACAGCAGCCATCATCATCTTCCAGCAATCAACGACCAGAAACCAGCAGTCATCATTGCCACTCCACACCGATATTCCCCCGACACTAGACGCTACCACCAGCACCATCCCAAAGCCTCCACAAACACCAGCATACCAGACCAAAATGGGGTCCGGTACATTGGGAAGGGAGGCCAGAGCAGCGGTGGGTGTTCGAGTCAAGGAGACACCATCGGGGAGAGCAGGCTCATCATACAGCCAGCCCATCTGGCAGGACCAGTAGCGAATCATCCAATCACCACATCCAGAGCAAGCAACAACACAATCCATCAACACTAGACCAAAATCATCACCTCCCATCCAAGCAGCATTCCAGCAGCCACCAACGCACAACATCCCCACACAAACACCTTTCCTCAAATAAAAAAACCACATCTCACTAAGGATCACACCCAGACCAGCCATCACCACAAACCAGCATATCAAACAAGACCAGAAATTCCAACCAAAACTAGCATCAACAGCATGAAGCAAAGGTGGAGCCAGGGAGCCAGAATGAGATAGCAGATGCACAATACACAGACAAATTCGCACCCGATCGTAATATGGACCTGTAACAACATCAATCCACCACGATAGGGTAGATCTATTCTTGAAACCACGACCTTAAACCAGATCTGGACAGATCTGGACCATATCCTTCAAAGGTTCCACAAACTGCCATGCCACAAATCACCGAGCCACTAGCAGAAGATGCCACCACCCGCCGAGGACGACTCCATGTCTCCTGCACCGTACCGCCACCACAACCGCATCACAGAGCCAGAGCGACATGACGCCATGGAAAAACCACCAGTGAGCCAACTCCTGAAAGATCCTTCTTCGAGATCCAGAATCTTGAGATCTAGGGCAACGAAACCCTGAACCACACGCCAACAGAGCACCACCGCGAAGAAGCCTAGAAGAGCGCCGCTAATTCTACACCGGCACGCCCGAGGAAGAGCAGTACAACGACCCCATCAAGGGGAAAACCAGGAGGAAGATTGGAATCTTCGGGGGAGAGACTCCATGAGAGAACAACACCATATCTCTCTCTTTCTTTGGTTTTTAGGGGTTTTCATGATTTTTATGGGTTTTTACATTTTCAGAGATTTTTAGGGATTTTTAGGATTTTTATGGTTTTCAGGGGTTTTAGGGATTTTGCGGTTTTTTTTGGGTTTTTCATTGTTTTTTTAGTTTTTTTAGTGTTTTTATGATTTTTTTTGGTTTTAGGGGTTTTTTTAGTTTTTTAGGGTTTTTAGAGTTTTAAACATTTTTAGGGAAAAGGGGGTGCGGGGATGGCGTTGTTGATCCCCCCAAATTTATTAAGAAAAATAAAGTAAAAGGCATTATAGAGGAGGTTTTCAAAATCGGGTATGGGAAACCCCATTCATTTCTGAGTCCACTAAGGACATACAAAAGTTGGGGGTAACAAAGGACCAAAATGAGCTCCTCTCCTCAATTGAATTCTTGGAGAGGACGTCTGCCACCATATTGGCCTCTCTATATGAATGTGTGACATTGAGCGTAAGGGAATAGATGGAGTCAAGGCATTCTATCCATTGAGGTAGAATCCTCCAAGGTACTTGTCTTGATTTTCTTTTGAATGCCTCCACTGCTAGAAGTGAGTCAGACTCAATCCAAATGTGATTACATCAGAAGCGATTGGAATAGATTACCGCCTTTATAAATTCCCAGAGTTCCGCTTCATAGGCAGTTCTATATCCGATAAAATGAAAAAAGCATCCTTTAATGAATCTGTGGTAGGTGCGGAAGACACCGCCACAGCCCGAGGGTCCAGGTGTGCCCGAAGCCACATTGACCTTAACCTAAGCTGTGATCGGGGGATCCAACAGATGAATTTCAGTATCATTGGTTTCTTTCACCTACCAGGGACGCCAATTTTCTGAAGGATCGAAAGGTCATTAGTGTGATTGGCCATCTCACCAGTTTGGATGCTAGCGACGACAAGGATTTCTCTATGAATGGACATTGCTCCCTCATAGAAAGATCATGACTGATTTTTGTGCGCAACAACATTATGGGAAACCCAAACGTATGAGAGAAGTGCCTCAATTGCCACAAGAAAGAGATTAAAGAGTTGTGGGCTCAGATCAATGTATGTTGCTGCCTTCAGCAATCCAGAAAGCCCCTGCTTATTGTTGATGTCGAGGTTAACCCCAAAGGTGCCTTGGACATGATTCCAATGCTCTGTAGCAAACTTTCATTGAATAAAGAGGTGTCTTTCATTTTCCTCTACCCGTAGGCAAAGGCTACAAGCAGAGACAAGTTGCAGTCCGGTCTTTTTCAGCATCCCATGAAACGGAAGCCGACCTTTCCATACTTTCTAGAGAAAAATCTTCTTGGAAGGTGGAATAAATGGTTTTCTGAATTTGGACATCCAAGCTGGCATCACAAAATTCTGCTCACATTTATGCTGGTACAACTCCTTTGTGTCAAGTGAACCACCCCGGTTGGGCTTCCAAACCAAGGTGTCAACATTAATGAACGTGTACCTATTTATTTCTTCCATAGTAGAAGCTGGGATAATTTCACCCATGTCTTGAATTCCCTGCACAGGCCCAGTAATAGACATATTTCTCATGTTTGATGGCGTCTATACCATCCCATTAAGTGGGCTATACAGCCACGGCGTGGACCAATAATTGAGACACGACCTCCTTAAGACAATCCATTTCACACTGGGGTTCATATACCTGAAGGCTGACTTGATAGTAGGCCAGAATGAAGAATGAATGTAACCGGAGAAACCATTCAGCAATCTATGTGTGAAACGACCATTGAGAAAGTCAAGTCTGTCTTCCTATGAAGTAAGAATATTCCATGTGAAATAGCCCAAGAGCGACTCATTGAATTTCCTTAGATCTTTAATACCCAGTCCCCCATATCAACAGGTTTGGCACATGTTTTCCGAGCCACATTAACAAGATTCCTTTCATTGACACATCCAATCCAAATAAAGTTCCTGATTTTTTTCCTGCAGTCTATTAAGAAGACTGATTGTCCATATGTATATCGAGAATGCATGCACACACAGAGAAGTGATTACCCCATTAATTAAGAAAACTATTCCAGCCTGTGATAGGGATTTCTCTTTACAATTAGCAAGATGATTAATGATTCTGGAGGCAATGCTCTCAAGATGGGCACTCTTGGGGTTTTATGGTTTTTTTTGTTTTTAGGATTTTTATAGTTTCTTAGTTTTTTAAACATTTTTAGGGGTTTTAAGGGATTTTAGAGTTCTAAATGTTTTTTTATATTTTTATGTTTTTTTTAGGGGTTTTAAGATTTTTAGTTGTTTTTATGGTTTTTAGGGGTTTTCTGGGTTTTTATAGTTTTTTTACATTTTCAGGGATTTTCATATCTTTTTTAGGTTTTTTATTGTCTTTAGTGTTTTTTAGGGTTTTTGGAGATTTGGAGGGTTTTTAGGGTTTTTAGGGGTTTTTAGGTTTTTTTACGGTCTTTTGGGTCTTTTGGGTTTTTTTAGTTTTTAGGGGTTTTAAGGTGTTTTAGAGTTTTTTAAAAAATTTATGGGTTTTAATGGTTTTTAGAGTTTTTAATGGGTTTTAGGGTTTTTATGGGGTTTTGGGGGGGGGGGGGTTTTAGTTTCTCAGAAATCTTCAGGGTTTTTTTTTCTATTTTCAGGGATTTTTAGTGTTTTTTAGGTTTTTTATGTTTTTTAGGGTTTTTCGGGTTTTTAGGAAAAGCAGGTTCGGGGCCAGGCGTATCCCGACCCCACAAAATTTATTAACAAAAAAAGTAAGTACAAGGATATACAGGGAGGGTCTGCATAGCCGAGTGTGAAAATAACCCTTCATGTCTGAGTCCACAAGGGGAGTACAAAAATCTGGTGCAACAAATGACCACATGGAACATCCATCCTCAATTGTTTTCTTGGAGATCATGTCCGCCACCTTGTTCGCTTCCCTGTATGCATGTGTGACCATAATTTTCATCCCCTGAGAAATCCTCTGGCACTCAACCCATTGTGGGAGGAGCCTCCAGGGGATTGTCCTTGTTTTGCTTTTGAGGGCTTCCACCGCCAACATCGAGTCAGATTCAATCCATAGCTGCTTCTACCTAAAGTGAAATTCAAACTGGACAAACTTAATCATGGCCCAAATCTCCGCTTCATATGCACACCCATTCCCAATGAAGTGATAAAAGCATCCTTTAACAAAGCCTCTGTACATCTGGAAAAATACCACCACAACCGGAGAGACCAGGCGCACCCAGGGAAGCACCATCCACATTGACTTTTATCCATTCTAGGATTGGTGGAATCCACCGAATGAATTTAAAGTCCTTTGGTTTCCTGCATCTTCCAGAAACTCTGAGAGTTCTCAACACAATAAGATCATTAACACCATTAGCCATCATACCATATTGGATATGAGATGCCATGCAGACAGCTTTGTGGATCTCCACCACACCAGTGCGGAGGCTATAGAGACCCGAAGCTTGACATACATGAACATTACATTACTTTTGAGGAATACTTAATACATAACAAAAACAGACACACAAGGACCGTAATAGTTTAGTGTCTTTGGAAACTTGGAACGTAATCTTCTAATCGTGGTGAAAGATCTTCAACATCTCCCATAATGATCTTCCCCCTTTTTTTCTTACCTAAAACCTTTCTTTATATCCTGGGGAAAATAAAACATAAAAAGGGTGAGCTCAAATGATCAGTAAGGGTAAGCATGGATAAAATAAAACATACCATATGCATTTGAACTTAAAAACATGAACATAATGTTTAAACATCAAAAGCTTGAGCAATGACATAAAACATGGAAGTACGTATGACATAGATCATAAAGAAAAATTAAGAATGATAAAATAGAATGGGAATAAAACATGTAATTGTGGCAACCATTAAGCACATGATATAATTTCCATATTAGCCAAGGCATTGCTGCCAAGACCATCTTAGTGGACAAAGTCCCTTTCTGAATCGAGTTCACTCCTCGTTCCAGTCCTGTATTACTGAACCGGTTTAACTTGCTGTTCCAGCCATGTCTATCTCATGAGATATAAATCTTTACCCAATGTATTGGATGGAGATATAGGTCCCACCCATCTCATAATGAAATCATTCTTACTTCTGCCACAAAATAAACATACATCATTCATAATAACCCAATAAATAAAATGGGTTTCATAAACATCATCCTATCATGACATAATCCATATAAAAGAAATGGATATCATTTCATAATAAGAAAAGTGAAACCATGTAAATCATAGAGACATGATACTTGAAACATACACATGTGAAATAATGTCATCTTAAATGAAAATGGTTTTGATAAAACACTTGAAATGAATTCTTGAGGAAAATATCCTTTTTTCTTCAAAATAATTTTCTTTTCACAAAATGTCATGCAATTTTAGAAGAAAAGGTTTTTGTTGAAAATAGTCATGAAATATTTTTAAGGAAGCTTCATGAAAATAAGGCTTTATAAAACCATAAAAACCCGTTCACGCCGTATAAGTTAAAAATAACATTCTCCCCGTACTTTTGTCGGAAAAGTCAAAAAAGTACCTCGTAACGTAAACAAAAGAAAGATTCCTTCCATACCATGGGGTAAAAGTCAAAATGGGTAAAAAAGACTTTAAAAATACATGAATACACTTTTATAAAACATGGACATGGACGATAGCAATAACCCCCATTAAATACTTACGAATAAGAAATCTCAGATAAAAATGAGATTTGCAAAATTATCCCTTACCTTAGGTCCGATATGCTTCGTATGGTTCTAAACCTCCTGTATAATGATTTAAATAATGTCATTGACTTATTACAGAATCATATTCATTGTTATTATATCATATATGGTTCACTTATGACTTTATATTACCCGTTCTTTTGTAAATTCCATGTTAAAGAGTGTTTTGGGTAAAATCGTTTCATTTGTCGTCCGTGTTTTGACTTGTAATTATACATATGATTACTTATATCATGATTACTTAATTCCAGAATATAAAACATGATTTATATATAATATAAATTCATAATATACATATATATAATATATCGATAAATGGAAAGAAATACACCGTTCATGGAGACGGTAGGCCGTACGTACGCATGGACGCTGTTTTCGTTTCCTTATTGAATTGAATGGAATTAAGTAGATGACATAAATATATATATACATAAATCCATTAGCATTATTATTTCATATATTTTATGATTACTTATTATATATACTTTATAATCATTCTTGAATGGTTATCATGGAGAGTGAATCTCATCGCGTCGTGGAGACGGTATTCCGTACGTACGCACGAGCGATGATATCGTTCCCATGATCGTCGAATTGTATTAAAGTGTATGTATAATATTACAGAATCAATATCACTTTACATTAATCATATATATTCATTACTTTCACCATTATACCCATCCAAGTAAGGTGGTGGTGGAAAATAGATTACACCACGGCGTGGAGACGGTATTCCGTACGTACGCACGTGTGGGGATTTCGTTTTCCGTAGGATGGATAGATGGTGAAATAGGGTTGTTTCATAATTATAATAACATATCAGTATATGAGTGATACTTATGTTATTAATTCATAATGAAACAACTAAAGAAGAAGAATTGAAATAAAAAATAAAGATGAAAGAATCGATAACGGGCATTACCTCTTCTTTGAAGCGCCTCTTTGAGACCTCCTCTTAGGGCACTACAATTGGTCTTTGAAGAAGACCAGGACCTCTAGGATGTTTCTAGGGAAGTTGGAAAGTAAAATGGGCAGGGGTTTTCCTATCTTGAAGGCTCAAATTGGTGTGAGGAGGAGAGGGAGGAGGTGCCCTTTTATAAGGGAGGAGAGGGGCACCTTTGGAATAACTAAAAATATTATTTTATTATAAAGTCAAATTCGGTTTTTAATAGCTCCAAATTGATATATTTCGAATCTAAGGTGGGTATGGGTCTAAATATTCTCATCCAATAGAATTTAGACAAGTTTAGGTATCAATTTTAACCTTATAATTTAGATTTAACTTTAAGTTAGATAATTTAACTTTTACCGTGTCTTCTTGTTTTCTTACACTATAAGGTTAATAAACTTACTATATCAAGTCAAACGAACCCCAAGTTGTTTATTATTAATATATATAACCTTATATAATTTATTTGGCCGAAACTTATATTTTTAGGAATAAAATAACAATTAATAATATAATATTTTTTTTAAAAACAATTTTATGTCAATTTTGACACTATTTGGTAATTGATTTTTTTGAAAATCATAACAGAATGATTAGTTCGAAAAAATTTAATTAAATCAATAATAACATTTAATATTAACATATAAAATTATTTTAATTCATAAAAAGTCTCAAATTACATTTATTTGGGTATTTATAACATCAATTATGTCAATATTTCATTAATAAGATAATTACTACATTATTATGTCATAAATAAATTAAATTATTTAATGTCTAAAAATTATAAATAAAATACCATTATGTATGAAATCTTTTTATATTTCTAATTAATATTTATAGTTGAATTTATCTAATGTATAACCCTATATTAAAAATTCTTTAGTTATTAAACTTTGATTTTAACTATTTTAACCCTTCTTTAAATAAATTGATAATAAATGTCCTAATCTAATCCAATTGGGCATAAATGGTCATATTTTATTCCTAAGATTGTTTTTGGTCGAATTACACTTATCGAATAGAATTAGAAAATGTGTTAGGGTAATAATAATATCATTTTTACCCTTAACTACCCTATTTACTTTTAACCGTGGTAAAAAAAAGTAAAAAGTTACTATTCACCAAAAATTATTTTCATCTCATTGAACCAAATTTTAGTCATTGATATTAACCGTGTCTCTCGGATTTTCGAAATTCCACTCACAGAAGCGGTAAAATTAAGTTTTATGAAAAAATTCAGTTTTTTAACTACCACTTAGTGGTTTCACTATTCATTAAAAAAATGAAAGTTTCCAGAAAAATACCAAAAATTAGGCCTAAGCTATATTTGATATTATGAATTAAAAAATGATGTTTATTTTTCCAAATTCAAAACATATCAGTTACATTAACTAATTTAAAAATTAATTCTCATCGTCAAGACAAATAGCGTGTTTTTAAGAGATAATAACTATCAAAAGATTGACACTTGTTTATGTCTGGTTTAAATGTGAAATTATATCCAATGACCAAAATTGTATTAAATTGTAAAAATATATGCTAAATATACTTTAAAACCACTCAAATTAATAATTTATCACTATTAATTATTTCGATTTAAAAAGTTGTTTTTAATTAAAATTTATTAATTTTCACTATTCATTAGAATATGAAAGTTATCCGAAAAGTACCAAAATTTCACCCTAGGCTAATTTCGATATTCCAAATCCAAAAATGAAGTCCATTTTAAAAAATAAAATTTATAAAATTTTAAAAAGTGGGTATTACTATTCATAATGGTTAGTTTTACTAATATTTTAATAGCATATCGTTGTTTAGCGAAACTCGGTATTGCGTACAACACACACTATCGTGGAAGGTCGCGCTTGCGTGTAATGCAAGCCAATTCAGGGATGCGTGTTGTGAAAGATCCTTTTGGTGTAGCGTACAACACAAGACATTAATGAAATTAAAAAGAATATTTTTCGTAAAATCTTGGGGTGTTACATTCTACCCCCCTTAAAATGAATTTCGCCCTCGAAATTCGTCGGGGTTATAAATGGTTTACTAATCGAAAGTTTCTTTAATAGAAACCCACATCGTAAAAAGGAATACCAAAACTTGTCTTTAAAAACTAAAGTATGAAACGTAATGGTTACCCAAATTAACTAATCACTGGGTTTCCACACAGGAGAACATAGGTGAAAATATGGATATGGAAGAGAAATCTAACCGTCATGTTCTGATGGAGAGTGGTAGAGAACATGGCTATGAAAAATACAACAATCACAAAGCCATAAATTTGTGATGATCTAGGGTACCATCTGATTCATCGGATATAAGGGCACTAGGACAAAATTTTTTGGTTTTCAAGATCATTTCCCTAAAGTTGAAGAATTTGAATTAGAATAAATACTTACTTTATTTTGGTAAAATCTCACTGTTGTTTGTGCTTTGAAAAATTTCCACTTCATCTCTTAAAGAAATGAAGTTGAATTTGTTATTCATGAAGTGTTAATAGATCATGTGATAGAATGATGGGTCATTCCATCTGTTTCAAACAAAAGGTTAACAAAAGTTATCAAATATTCATAAGTCCATCTATGGTGAGGTTAATCGTATACGATTCCAAGAATGAACTTATACTTCATATATCATACCGCGTAATAAAATAAAACTAGTTTCTACTAACCAGGGACTTCCTGTAGGCCAGTGGTAGGCGATAAAGGCTAGTCGCACTTCGGTTGTGGGTTCGATTCCCATAGCCTTGTCCGACGCGATGGGCTGTCGCTCGTCCTGGAGGTTGTCCTTTTTTTAAAGCTATATTACTATAACATCCCATCAATAATATCGAAAAAAGTTCTATCCTTAAACAATACTAACTTATGTCCAACATAATCCATTCCAATCTTTAGGCTTATCTAAAATACTTCGATCCAAGCTCATAGTATAAAGAAAATGATTACTTGAAATGTCACATAACAATCACGTGAATGCCATACTTTATCCCCCATATATCATAAGATATATCTTGTTGGTCAAATTACAAACATGTGAATACCTTAATCATGTATTCTCTTGAAAAATGAATACCCATTTAACCTTAGTGAAAACATGAATGCTGTCAAAAGTTAACTCTTTCCACATACCAAAATCCCAAAATTTCTATATAATCAAACCATAATATCAATTAGTCCTTATATTAGTCATGAGCTCATGAATACAATCAAACATCTCATTATCTTCTTATCCCTTCATTATGCGCATATCATCTACTTTCCAAAAATATCTGAATAACCTTCCATGGTTACCGGTACCATTCAACATATACTTTCATATACTTTAGGAAAAACAATAGTGTAACAATCCTTAGATGATTCTTTATTCCATAGTACCATACATTATTCTTTATAAACATACAATCATTCCACTAACTTCTTAAACCACTAGCTGAGATTCATCATTTATTTCATCTCATATTTCATTTGTAGTCTCTTCATCATCATCCACATAAATACTACCCGTATGACCATGCTGATTCTCTTCATGAGATTTTCCCTTAGGGTATTGGTTTGCATAATGCCCATACATTCCACATTTAAAACATCTAATCATTGTTGATGTCATAGCAATACCATTATCCTTGTCCATGGTGTTAACTGAACCTTTTCCTTTGCACTTACTGGCTTTGTGTCCTTCTTTTCCACACCCAAAGCATCTTCTAGTTCCTTTGAAACAATCTCCCTGATGCCTCTTCCCACATGATTTACATGAGGGAAATTGAACTTTCTTTCCTCTATGATCATCATGAAACTCCATATTTCTCTTATTATATGAGTCGGGAAACTTACCAAAGTTGAGATTATTAATCATATTATGAGATTTCTGATTAGGCATAATAACGATGTTTGGACTTCCAGATCCCGTTTCATTTGGTTTCTCATGAAGAATATCATTCCATTGTCTATCATATCCTCCATTATCGTGAATCTTCCTATTTCCAGCCATTTTCTAAAACCCAAAAAGAATAGTGTGAGAGGAAAAAATCATGCTAGGGAAAACAACATAGTAAAGGGGGAGTTCCCTCAATATCTAACATCTTAAGTTAAATTCTAAGATCATTACCGTAGTTATAGGACTATATCCTATATGTATACTTATCCTTAGGGACATCCCTAGACATACCTTAGAAATATCTCTAGGGATCTCACTAACGTTTTCACATCCTAGTTTCCAAAGGTTGACTAAACCTTTCCTCTGATACCAAATGTAGAGACCCGAAGCTTGACATACATGAACATTACATTAATTTTGCGGAATACTTAATACATAACAAAAACAGACACATAAGGACCATAATAGTTTAGTGTCTTTGGAAACTTGGAATGTAATCTTCTAATCGTGGTGAAAGATCTTCAACATCTCCCATAAAGATCTTCCCCCTTTTTTTTCTTACCTAAAACCTTTCTTTATATCCTGGGGAAAATAAAAAATAAAAAGGGTGAGCTCAAATTCTCATTAAGGGTAAGCATGGATAAAATAAAACATACCATATACATTTTAACTTAAAAACATGAACATAATGTTTAAACATCAAAAGCTTGAGCAATGACATAAAACATGGAATTACGTATGACATAGATCATAAAGAAACATTAAGAATGATAAAATAGAATGGGAATAAAACATGTAATTGTGGCAACCATTAAGCACATGATATAATTTCCATATTAGCCAAGGCATTGCTGCCAAGACCATCTTAGTGGACAAAGTCCCTTTCTGAATCGAGTTCACTCCTCGTTCCAGTCCTGTATTACTGAACCGGTTTAACTTGCTATTCCAGCCATGTCTATCTCATGAGATATAAATCTTTACCCAATGCATTGGAGGGAGATATAGGTCCCACCCATCTCATAATGAAATCATTCTTACTTGTGCCACAAAATAAACATACATCATTCATAATAACCCAATAAATAAAATGGGTTTCATAAAAATCATCCTATAATCACATAATCCATATAAAAGAAATGGATATCATTTCATAATAAGAAAAGTGAAACCATGTAAATAATAGAGACATGATACTTGAAACATACACATGTGAAATAATTTCATCTTAAATGAAAATGGTTTTGATAAAACACTTGAAATGAATTCTTGAGGAAAATATCCTTTTTTCTTTAAAATAATTTTCTTTTCACAAAATGTCATGAAATTTTAGAAGAAAAGGTTTTTGTTGAAAATAGTCATGAAATATTTTGAAGTAAGCTTCATGAAAAGAAGGCTTTATAAAACCATAAAAATCCGTTCACGCCGTATAAGTTAAAAATAACATTCTCCCCGTACTTTTGTCGGAAAAGTCAAAAAAGTACCTCGTAACGTAAACAAAAGAAAGATTCCTTCCATACCATGGGGTAAAAGTCAAAATGGGTAAAAAGGAATTTAAAAATACATGAATACACTTTTATAAAACATGTACATGGATGATAGCAATAACCCCCAGTAAATACTTACGAATAAGAAATCTCGGATAAAAATGAGATTTGCAAAATTATCCCTTACCTTAGGTCCGATATGCTTCGTATGGTTCCGAACCTCCTGTATAATGATTTAAATAATGTCATTGACTTATTACAGAATCATATTCATTGTTATTATATCATATATGGTTCACTTATGACTTTATATTACCCGTTCTTTGGTAAATTCTATGTTAAAGAGTGTTTTGGGTAAAATCGTTTCATTTGTCGTCCGTGTT
The DNA here is from genome assembly GCA_963277665.1 of Viscum album. Lineage (NCBI taxonomy): Eukaryota > Viridiplantae > Streptophyta > Magnoliopsida > Santalales > Viscaceae > Viscum > Viscum album. The sequence continues at coordinate 727,720,304 of OY728167.1, read as the reverse complement.
TTGACTTGTAATTATACATATGATTACTTATATCATGATTACTTAATTCCAGAATATAAAACATTATTTATATATAATATATATTCATAATATAAATATATATAATATATCTATAAATGGAAAGAAATACACCGTTCATGGAGACGGTAGGCCGTACGTACGCATGAACGCTGTTTTCGTTTCCTTATTGAATTGAATGGAATTAAGTAGATGACATAAATATATATATACATAAATCCAATAAAATTATTATGTCATATATTTTATGATTAATTATTATATATACTTTATAATCATTCTTGAATGGTTATCATGGAGAGTGAATCTCATCGCGTCGTGGAGACGGTATTCCGTACGTACGCACGAGCGATGATATCGTTCTCATGATCATCGAATTGTATTAAAGTGTATGTATAATATTACAGAATCAATATCAATTTATAGTAATCATATATATTCATTACTTTCACCATTATAACCATCCAAGTAAGGTGGTGGTGGAAAATAGATTACACCACGGCGTGGAGACGGTATTCCGTACGTACGCACGCGTGGGGATTTCGTTTTCCGTAGGATGGATAGATGGTGAAATAGGGTTGTTTCATACTTATAATAACATATCAGTATATGAGTGATACTTATGTTATTAATTCATAATTAATCAACTAAAGAAGAAGAATTGAAAGAAGAAATAAAGATGAAAGAATCGGTAACAGGCATTACCTCTTCTTTGAAGCGCCTCTTTGAGACCTCCTCTTAGGGCACTACAATTGGTCTTTGAAGAAGACCAGGACCTCTAGGATGTTTCTAGAGAAGTGGGGAAGTAAAATGGGCAGGTTTTGGCCGAGATTGAAGGCTCAAATTGGTGTGAGGAGGAGAGGGAGGAGGTTCCCTTTTATAAGGGAGGAGAGGGGCACCTTTGGAATAACTAAAAATATTATTTTATTATAAAGTCAAATTCGGTTTTTAATAGCTCCAAATTGATATATTTATAAGCTAAGGTGTGGATGGGTCGAAATACTCTCATAAAATAGAATTTATACAGGTTTAGCTATCAATTTTAACCTTATCATTTAGATTTAACTTTAAGTTAGATAATTTAACTTTTACCGTGTCTTCTTGTTTTCTTACACTATAAGGTTAATAAACTTACTATATCAAGTCAAACGAACCCCAAGTTGTTTATTATTAATATATATAACCTTATCTAAGTCATTTTGCTGAACCATTATATTTTTAGGAATAAAATAACAATTAATAATATAATATTTATTTTAAAAACAATTTTATGTCAATTTTGACACTATTTGGGAATTGATTTTTTGTGAAAATCATAACAGAATGATTAGTTCAAAAAAATTTAATTAAATCAATACTAACATGTCATATTAACATATAGAATTATTTTAATTCATACAAAGTCTCAAATTACATTTATTTGGGTATTTATAACATCAATTATGTCAATATTTCATTAATAAGATAATTACTACATCATCATTGTGTCATAAATAAATTAAATTATTTAATTTCTAAAAATTATAAATAAAATACAATTATGTAGGAAATATTTTTATATTTATAATTAATATTTATAGTCGAATTTATCTAATGTATAACCCTATATTAAAAATGATTTAGTTATTAAACTTTGATTTTAACTATTTTAACCCTTCTTTAAATAAATTGATAATAAATGTCCTAATCTAATCCAAGTGGGCCTAAATGGTCATATTTTATTCCTAAGGTTTTTTTGGTCGAATTACACTTATCCAATAGAATTAGAAAATGTGTTAGGGTAATAATAATATCATTTTACCCTTAACTACCCTATTTACTTTTAACCGTGGTAAAAAAAAAGTAAAAAGTTACTATTCACCAAAAATTATTTTCATCTCATGGAAACACATTTTAGTCCTTGATATTAACTATGTCTCTCAGATTTTTGAAATTCCACTCACAGAAGTGGTAAAATTAAGTTTTATGAAAAAATTCAGTTTTTTAACTACAATTTAGTGGTTTCACTATTCATCAAAAAAATGAAAGTTTCCAGAAAAATACCAAAAATTAGGCCTAATATATATTTGATATTATGAATTCAAAAATGATGTTTATTTTATCAAATTCAAAACATATCAGTTACATTAACTAATTTAAAAATTAATTCCCGTCGTCAAGACAAATAACGTGTTTATAAGAGATAATAACTATCAAAAGATTGACACTTGTTTATGTCTGGTTTAAATGTGAAATTATATCCAATGACCAAAATTGTTTTAAATTGTAAAAATATATTCTAAATATACTTTAAAACCACTCAAATTAATAATTTATCACTATTAATTATTTCGATTTAAAAAGTTGTTTTTAATTAAAATTTAGTAATTTTCACTATTCATCAGAATATAAAAGTTATCCGAAAAGTACCAAAATTTCACCCTAGGCTAATTTCGATATTCCGAATCCAAAAATGAAGTCCATTTTCAAAAATAAAGTTTATAAAATTTTAAAAAGTGAGTATTACTATTCATAACGGCTAGTTTTACTAATATTTTAATAGCATATCATTGTTTAGCGAAACTCGGTATTACGTACAACACACACTATCGTGGAAGGTCGCGCTTGCGTGTAATGCAAGCCAAGTCAGGGATGCGTGTTGTGAAAGCTCCTTTTGGTGTAGCGTACAACACAAGACATTAATGAAATTAAAAAGAATATTTTTCGTAAAATCTTGGGGTGTTATAGAGGCAGCATGGAGAATTATCAAAAACCACTTTGTTCCGGGATGCCCACACGAAAGCAGGAAGGGCCGCAGCAGCAGCAAGAAGTAGGTTGGAAACCTGTTGACTACATTTCACACTGAAAACACTTCTGAAAAGAGCAGACAGCGTGCTGTTCGTGTAGAATTTCAGCTGGAAAGTGACCTACAAATACTCCCAAAGACCAGCATCCAGTCTACAATTAAGAAAAATGTGCTGCATATTTTCCTCATCCTGAAGATAGATCGGACAAGCAGAGGCCAAACACCACCCATCTCTTTTCAAATTCTCTTGAACTGACAATCTATTTCTCCAAATTTTCCACAGCAGAAGGTGGCTAGAAGGGGAAATGAAGGGCCTCCGAAATTTAGAAAGCCAAGCAGGGGGTTGAATTCCCTGCTCACATTTAGATATTTTTAGGGTTTTTATGGTTTTATTGTTCTTAGGGTTTTTAAGTTTTTTTAAGGTTTTTATGGTCTTTTGTATATTTAGGGATTTTTTTTGAGTTTTTAGGATTTTTAAGGTGTTTTAATGTTTTAATGCTTTTAGGGGTTTTGATGATTTTTAGAGTTTTTAATGGTTGTTATGGTTTTTATGGGGTTTTAATGTTTTTATAGTTTTTATGGTTTTTATAATTTCCAAGGGGTTTTCAGGGTTTTTAGGGGTTTTTTAAATCTTCAGGTATTTTTATTGATTTTTTAGGATTTTATGGTTTTTTAGGGTTTTTAGGGATTTTAAGGGGTTTTAGGGTTTTTTTTGGGTTTTTTGGGTTTTTCACTGTTATTAAAAACACTTTGGTATTTTAGGGGTTTTTTAGTCTTTAGGGTTTTTAAGGGGTTTTTAAAGTTTTTTGGGGTTTTAAGGGTTTTTATAGCTTTTATTGGTTTTTAGGGTTTTTGATGATTTTTAGGGGTTTTAATGATTTTTAAGGGTTTTAAGGGTTTTTAGGGGTTTATCAAGGTTTTTATGTTTTTTTCTAGATTTTCATGTATTTTTAGGGATTTTTAGGATTTTTATATTTTTTAGGATTTTTAGGGATTTTGAGGCTTTTAGGGGTTTTTAGGGATTTTATGGGTTTTAGGGGTTTTCAGGGTTTTGATGGTCTTTTTGGGGTTTTTAGTCTTTTTAAATTTGTTTAGGTTTTTAAGGTTTTTTTTTGAGTTTTTTAACATTTCTAGGGGCTTTAAGAGTTTTTAAACTTTTTAGTGGTTTTAGGGGTTTTATGGGGTTTTATGGTTTTTAGGTGTTTTTATGGTTTTCAGGGGTTTTTCATAGTTTTTATCCTTTTTTATGCTATCAAGGATTTTTAGTGTTTTTTCATGATTTTTATAGTTTTTAAGGTTTTTTTAGGTTTTTAGGGATTTTGAGGGCTTTTAGGAATTTTCATGGGTTTTTATAGTTTTAGGTTTTTTCAGAGTTTTTAGGGTCTCTTTGGGTATTTAGGGGTTTAACGTTTTTTAGAGTTTTTAAATTTTTTTAGGGGTTTTAAGGTTTTTTATGGTTTTTAGGGGGTTTTAGGTAGGTATTTTGAGGGTTTTATGATTTTTATGGGTTTTTAGGGGTTTTATGAGTTTTTATAGCTTTTATAGTTTTGGTGGGTTTTAGGGTTTTTTTAGTTTTTTAGGGTTTAAAATGTTTTTAGAGTTTTTAACGTTTTTTGGGGTTTAAAGGGTTTTTAGAGTTTTTAGTGGTTTTAGGGGTTTTGTGTGTTTTTAAGGTTTTTAATGGTTTCTATGGATTTAAAGGGTTTTTGGTGTTTTTTAAGTTTTTATGATTTTTAGGGATTTTTTAGTATTTTTATGGTTTTTAGGGGTTTTTAGGGTTTTTAAGGATTTTGATGGTTTTTAGGGTTTTATGGATTTTAGGGTTTTTATGTTTTTTGGGGGGGTTTAGGGTTTTTTGAGTTTTTTTTAGGGTTTTATGGTTTTTTATATTTTTTTAATGTTTTTAAGGGGTTTTATAGTTTTTAGTGGGTTTTTAGGATTTTTATGGGGTTTTAAGGTTTTTAGGGGTTTTTATGTTTTTAGGGATTTTTAGGGTATTTAGGGTTTTTCTCATTTGTAGGGATGTTTAGGTATTTTTTATGTTTTTATGGGGCTTTTAGGTTTTTTAGGCAATTTTAGGGGTTTAAGGTTTTTAAGGGGTTTTTAGGGGGGAAAATAAGATGCGAGGGTCGGGCTATTCCCAACCCCCCAAGTTTATTAGAAAGAAAAAAGAGACACAACAGACAAGGGAGGGGAGGGGTCAAACGACCCACACCCAAAAATCCCTTACAACCCACACCAAAAAAAGGAAAAAAAAAGTAAAACCACATAGAGAGTAGAATAAAGAGAGGTAGGAACATCAAGGCGGTGGCGTCTCGCCGTCGAGGTTCCGGGTTCGAGTCCTTGCAAAGGCAACGTGCACCATTTTCCAGCGATCCTCTCGTCCCCTCGACTCCACGGGAACTGGCCCAAGCCCAAGGGTTGGACACCTTGGTCCTAGCTAGGGAGATGTGGCACGCAGGTGGTGTAAGGACGCACCTATACACACGTTAACCGTTAAACACTTTTAGGAAACTCTACATGGCGCTGGCTTCGGCTGCTCTCCTCTCACGATAGAGCTCCTCGTCTTCCCTCAGGAGGCCGCCGGCGTAGCCGATGGCGCTGGCGTTACCGCCCCTCCCTGGGTCGCGGCCAGGGGGGCGGTGGATGGTGCTTCTTCGCGGCACTCTTTCTCTCCGTTTACTGACCCCACACTCCTTCCAGGCTTTCCATAGGTGGATTTTTTCCCTAAAGTTCCACGTTGAGTCAAGGGAGTGACGTCAGTTCCGATTTCGAATCGCGAGTTATTCCTGGCTTCTTCTCTCCTAGATTATACGCTGGTGGTTCGATTTGGGAAGTCTCGACCTTCAGTAGATGTCTTTGACAGGTTTGTTTCTTCTGCGTGGAAGCTCTGTGAAAAGGCATCCGTCTGTCTTCTTGATCCTCGACATTTTCAGATCCGTTTTACGAATGAGGAAGACTTGATCACGACTTGGGAGTTCTCTCCAAGGAAATTGGATGGGTTTCACTTTTCGTTGTTTCTTTGGTCCTTTTATTTCCATCTACAGCGTGATCCTTCAGTCACGGAAATTTGGGTCACCCTTCCTGGGCTGGACCTCCCTTTCCAGAATCCTTCTTTTCTTTGCATCATTGGAAATCTGATTGGTAGGTTCCTTTGCTCAGACTCCTGCACTCGTGCGGTTTGTCACCCCATCGCCCCAAGGATTTGTGTGGAGGTTGATATCTCCAAGTACCTGGTTGATTCGGTTTGCATCAAGGTTGAAGGGGAGATCCAGTGACATCAACAGGTTTGTTTTGAATCCTGGTTTATGTTCTGTTCGACCTGTCGGCAAATAGGTCACTCGACTGCTCAGTGTCTTGGTGGTGATGGCCCTGTTAGACCTGTCTTACAGCAACCATTTGCTCATGGCTTTGATCTTGGAGCTGTTAGAGGCGATGGTTCGGCTCATGCTACTCCTATTGTCCACTCCTTCGAGGAACCTTTGCTGGAGAAGGCCCCAGACAAGGATCCAAACCCTTCCACCAAGGCTGTTCTTGATAGGCTGAGGATGGATTTACTTGGTAAGGAAGCTGTTGGTGAGGAGGGGTTGGATGGCACCCTGGGTGGAAGCTGTAATAAGGAGGCACTAAAATCTTTTTTTAGGAGAGATAAGGAGGTGGTGGAGGTGGCGAGTTTGGATACTGATCTTGAAGCCGTTGGGCAGGGCGGTAGGATCTTAACGCCTGCTGCAGGGGTGTCCTTTGGGACCCTAGGTGAAAATGGGAACCTAAGAGAAAATGGGATCATTTCTGATTACTTCCACAAGTTTTATGGAAGAAAAATGAATGTCACCTGTGGGATATCCCTGAGAAACCGGTTTGAGGGCCTGGGGTATTTGGAAAGCCATGGAGATGATGCTTGCAATGATGGGAAACATGATACTCAGCATGGTGCTGCGCCTCTGGGTATTGGTGGCGACCCAGGCCTCTGTCTTGAGCAGCTGTAGGGCACACCGGAGGCCTTTGACAGTGTCGAGGTGGATGGCCATGTTGACTGCGGGAGGCAGAACGCTGGTGCTTCTGAAGGGGATCACGCCGCATGACCTGCTTTTGATGGAGCTGTTGTGACGTGCCCCCTCCTGCTTGAAACCATCTCCCCTGATGATAGGCAGCTGGTCTTGGCTGTGAGAGATGTTTCATATGTGTGTGTGCCCGAAGGGGTTCTCACGACTAAGACTGACGAGGCCAGTACAGGGGTTGATGATGCCATTGTACCTAGTGCCAGTGTTGCAGTAGATGAATCTGATGGGATTGATGGTGTGCATGATACTTGGCCTACTTGTGTTGAGGATCTGACATGTGTTGTTGTGGCGTGCTCTGACCTGCATGGAGAAAGTTATGCTAACAATGGGCATCTGGTCCCGGTCGCAGTGTATTTTTCAAATGCGCATGTGCCCAAAGGGATACTCAATGCCCAGATTGATGAGGATGGACAAACAGGAGCTGTTTTCCTGACCAAGATACTAAAGGACATGACCTTGGAGGTCTCCAATGTGATGCCAACATCAGTTCATAAATCCATCTTACAAAACGAAATGGATTTACATGGCACAAGGGCTTGGGGGGAGGGCTCTGATGATGAATCAAGAATGAACTTCAACATGGAACAGATAATGAAGGAGAAGGCTATTCTTGGGAATGAACTCCCTCTCGGGAAAGAGAATCTTACAGGTGGTTCATTTGGGGAGGGGGCTATTGAGGGGTCAATCACCACTGTTTTCTATATGAATAAAGAGGACACTATTATCCCCATTCAGGATTTAAGGGGTTTTTAGGGGTTTAGGGTCTTTTGGGTTTTTAGGATTTTTTTAGATTTTTATGGTTTTAATGGGTTTTCAGAGTTTTTTAACACTTTTATGGGTTTAAAGGGTTTTTAGTGGTTTTAGGGTTTTTATTGTTATTTAGGGGTGTTTATGGTTTTTATTGTTTTTTTGGGTTTTTATGGTTTTTATGGGTTTTTAGGGTTTTAAGGTGGTTTTCTGGTTTTTTTGGGTTTTTATGTTTTCATGGATTTTTAGAGATTTTTTGGATTTTAGGGTTTTTAGGGGTTTTAGGGGATTTCAGGGGTTTTCAGGTATTTTTATGTTTTTAGGGTTTTTTTTATGTTTTTTGGGTTTTTATAGTTTTTTAGAGTTTTTAATTTTTTTAGGGGTTAAAGAGTTTTTAGAGTTTTTAGTGGGTTTTCTTGATTTTTTGGGGTTTTAAGATTTTTAAGGTTTTGAGAGTTTTTTATTGTTTTTATGAGTTTTTTAAGGTTTTTTAAGGTTTTAGGGTTTTTAGGGTTTTTCATGGTTTTTATGGTGTCATTGGGTTCTTTTGGATTTTTTTGAGATTTTTAGGGTTTAAATATTTTTTAGAGTTTTTTAACATTTTTAGTAGTTTTAAGGGTTTTTAGAGTTTCTAGTGGTTGTTTGGTCTTAAAAATGTTGAAACGGGAAAGAAAATACTCCCATGAATTTGGAAAATGAAGGAAAATAGGTCGGATGGAGAATTGAAGAAGAATGTTAAAGAATCTGAATTTGGTAAAGGAAAAAAGGGCGCTGTGAAGCAAAGCTCCTTCACAAATCGCCGCTCCGCTTGGTGGTCCACGGCTTCGAAAGGCACCCACAAACTGAACGGTTCACGAGATGATGATGATGGTGCCAGTCCCCCACAAATGAACAAAGTATTATGTGGGTTGAATTCGAAGAAATCTGCCCCCACGTATGACATCCCCCATGAACTCAAAATGGTTCGCGGGTGAGGGGAAATCGATGGCCTCCTGTGAATGAACAAAGTCTTTTGAGGGAGCAAGGCGGTGATTTCCACTACTGCAGATGATGACCTCATTCCCTACTAACCGAGTTATTCATAGGTCAGGTTTCCTCCTTGGGATCTCCGCAAATGACGTCATGCGGCCCACCGATCCAGTTCCTCTACCCCACCATAAAAGGACCTCAAGGGGACTGAAGAAAGGATGGACTTGGGAGATGGATTTTTGGAGAGAGAGATCGAAGAATCATGGACCCCTTGGATGATTACTTGTAGGTATAACCCAATGCATAGCATTAATTAAGGACATATAATTTTATTTGGAAGATTGCGAACCCAACCCCCTTCACGGATGAAATTTCCGCAAGGCGCAGAACCAATTAACCTTCTTCAATCTAGAGCCCTGTGTAGAAAAACGCTACATGGGTGGAACCTTACACCACATAGCATCACTCTATATGAACATAAATCAGCGCCATGTAGCACAACGTTACATGGAAAAAACCTGGTGCCGCATAGAAAAACGCTACGCGGACCACATCCAGGTCCATGTACCATTGTGGTACGTGGATGGCCCCTTCATCCACAAAGAGACATGATATACGAGGGAGACCCCATTCCACATGAAGAAATGGTGTGTGGAATGGGGTACCTTTGGGCGTTCTACCCTTCAGCTTCAGTCATTTCCTTCCATTTCCATCACATCATCTGTATCCCCTCTATAAACCATTCCAACAGAATTAGGCCAAAGCCTCTTCCAAAGCCACTGGAATCATATGATAAAACCATCAGAAACATTAGTGTGCCCTTATGAGTTTATATACCCATGGTAAGTGGAGTCATGTAGGTAATCCCCACAATGGTGTGGACCCTTAGAATGTCCATAAGTTTACATTCCTATGAAAACTCAGGCTCCAAGCATGGGATACCGACATGAAACTCCCTATTCTAGGGATTAAGGGTAATAGATGACCTTTCCCTTTGATGAGGGCCAGTGATAAATAAGGTAAATAACACTTGCTTTTCCCTTTGATGAAGAGAAACACTCCTCCCCTTTCCCAGAACCAATTTTAGGGAATCCCTCTTGGAGTAAGTCACTTTGTTCATAGGAGGTTGTGATCTTGTCTCAGCTTCTTCCTTAATTTTCCTCCTCTTTTTCCACCAATGGATATTGGAAAGTTTTTGGTTTTCCGGATCTACCGCTTCCTCTTGTTTCTCACACCGAGCATGACTTTGAGTGGGATTAGAGGTTAGTGATGATCACAACATCCTCACAATCCACCAACCAGTTGAACTATGAGAAATATAATTCTTGGTCTAACTAGGATATGTAGGATGCCTATTTAAGGACCAAGCTCAAATGTTCCTTCCCTCCTGATGTAATACCCAAATCATTCCTCCTACATGGGAAAAACCTTTGCGTAAACCCCAACCAGCAGCTCAAATGGGCCTCCTCTGAAGTTTAAGTCCCAGTATATCTAGAACTAAATGGAATTTTATTCATAATTAACTGAGATATGAAGGAAACATTACTGAGGTTCAAGCCCTAAACTTCACATATCTCACTCATTACATCATTCTCACATCGGTTCACTTTCATCCCGACGACATGATGTTAAACTGCACGAATCACTGAACCATGTGGATTCTGATTCCAAACCAACTGAGATGTGTAGGAAGCCTCCTTGAGGTCCAAATACATCTCCCAAATTAAACATAATGTTCCTCAGGACATATTCATGGTAGGGTTGTGTTAACCTAGGAGACCATATCTCTTTTGGGCATCTCGAGCTGTCTCGGCGTAAGTACCGTACCGAATCTTGACTAGGCATCTTCTTCATAGACATCCTCACCACATTACGGTAAACTATATGGATGGGTCCTTGTCACACAACGTTAAAAGATGATGTGTCTAGTCAAGAGACACCAAACTATGTGGGTTTTGATTCCTCTCACGAGGATATGTAGGAAGCCCATCTTATGGGTTCAATCCCAATATCAAAACAATCTCCATCCACCCTGGATGATGATAAAATCCAGAGCATCTCACCACATGACTTAAATAATCATTGTATCGGTGAAAGATCAAGGAATTCATGATTTTTACAGAAAAGGGTAACATCAATGAATAATCTTAGATACAAAAAAAATATCTTCATTGATCAAGAACCTTGGACACATACAGAAGATTCTAGATCCTTGCATACTTATAATTGATCTTGCAACCCAGTAGTAATCCATGGACACATTCTTGGGAATGAACCAAGGATTCATGAACAAATGAACATAGCTTAAATCTATAAGTGAGTCTCAGAATAGGCAATAATTCCCCCTAAAAGGGTGTGATGAGTCCAACTTACCATCCTCTCTACCAATGTGATTCCTTAAGTGTCATTGGAAAAATCATCCAATGAGTGCTGTCCTTTGGAAAGCAGGTCCATGAATCATGGATAAAAGAGTCGTTGGGTGTTTTTGGCTCCACAAATAAACCCATTGGAGACCAACCAAGGACATCGTACCCAACATGGACCGATTTCATGAACACTTAACCCCTTAAAATCACTCGCTAATACCATCTCGTCCACCAAGGATACGACACAAATTGGGTCAAAACAAAAATGGTGAACCCACTGTGAATCATTAACCAAGGTGGTGATGTTACCCCACCTCAATCCCATTTCACATAAAAAAGGAAGAGGTCCAAGAAAAATCATTAATTATGCATGTGATCATGAGATGCTATTGTGAAAAGGTTTTGTTTCCAGTACTTGTTCAATATATTGTAGGTCTTTAGAGCAACCTTGAATCTAATGGAATCCTCAAAGTTCTCACATACACACATAACAATCAATTCACTGACTAAGTCTTCAATAATGAAGAGGACTCCATCACCCACCCAAAATATTCAATTCTGGGTTTCAAACACACTAATCCAGGAGTACCTCTAGAAGGGTACTCTCCCCATGGTGGAGGCTAAAAGACAGGCCCTCCAATTAGTAAAATATATCCAGCCACCTCTTCAGTTGTGGTCAGCATTCCAGAACTGGGTGGACCCACTAGCTGCATCCAATCGTTTTGGGAGCCTATCCTTAGAGCATGAAAATGAGTACCTCCTTTATCTTAGGGAGGAAGACAAAGTCATAACTGATGACTTTGTCTCTACTACATAGGATCCCCACTCAAGGTCACATGCCGAAGAACATCACTGGTGAAGCTGTACGACCCAATATCCTCATTATGAAGACGATATGACATTGAGGGCCCCTACTAAAGTACACCGGACACATTCCCCTCGAGATGCCCACTGATGGTGGTAGATATATAATAAAAATAAGGTCTTCACAATGTTTCTTTAATAGGATATTTTTCATGAAAATATGATGGCATGCTAGGGGTAGACATACAACTCTACCCCCTCTCATGAATACCGCCACAGAAATACAACAACAATCTATGAGTGGACACATATTCTTGCTCACTATTATGAAACCCACCCCAAAAATATGGTGGAACATTGCTAGAAAATGTATATTTATATAAATTCTCTCCAGACCTTCCACACAAGCAGAGTGAAAAAATATAGGAAGATTCAAATCCTTACCGATGCGCAAGAATCCAACCATCCAAATAGGGCGGCAAACTGTGGGAAATCATACAAAACTACCAATGCATATGGATCCCACTAGTAAAATATGGTGGTAATCAATTGGTAGATGCAAATTACTGCCTACCACAATGAAGCCCACCATTCAAATATGGTAGTGATCAAATATAAGAAGAGTCACATTCCTACGAATGCATATCAAGTCTGTGGGACAAATACAGTGGAAAATGAGAAATCTCAAATTCTTGATCACAAATATAAAGTACACCAGTCAAATACGGTAGAGACTAGAGAAAACAACTGGTGTATCTCAACTACAAGTCAGGGGAAGACTCGTTCCTCTGCCCCAACATGGAGGAGCGAAGTAGGTACAAACTGCTGCTCCAACATCGGGATGGGAATTTATTCCCATTATATCCAAAGAAGTATCTCAACACATCCTATAAATTATGGAGTATTAGACATCAATTATTGATCATATCCTTCAAAAATGTCAATAAATAACCGCGTCTATGGAAAAAGTAAGGAGTTGGGCCCATGACCCCATCTCCCCAATTGGGGTGATTTATCCATAAAATAATATGGTCACTACAGAGCATAATTTTATCCCTAATATAGTCCCGGAGGGTCGACGACCATATTATGTGATAAAAGGACAACCAAATCAAGAAAAAATACTAGTTCCAACTAGGGGACACCAGTCCAACATGGTGGCCGCTCTAGGGAAGACATATATCCCTTCTATAACTCAAGATGATCGTCGGTGTATCCCAACGACATCGCGGTAACCAACCAAATAGGGACCCGTATATTAAGGTAGTTACCAACATCAGGTGGTACCAGTTTCCTACAAGAGAGCACCCAAAAATGAAACGTGCCAAAGGAAACTGAAAAATGAAGAGAATATTCATGATTTAGCTCTACTAGAAGCTGGAGTTCTTAATACCATCAAGAATATATCAATAGAGGATCAATATATTTTTGATCTATTACCAAATTATGGAAGTAGTAGTAGTTGTTGTTAAGTTCCTCCACACAATGTTGTTTCCAGAAGCTCTAAAGGTCCTCCTTAGAGCACTGATAGGGGCTTAGTTCGTGGGAATGAAATGATTGATCAGAAGAGCCTATCTACTGATGAGTGTCCTAGTATCCCTCCTCTTGATCATAAGATCAAACAACAAGAAGGTACTCCCCTTGCTGTCATCCTCCCTGATGGTCCTCCCCAGGGTATATGCTATAGAAATTCTCCCTATAGTTGGATTTCAAGCTATGATGGTAGTCCTTTACATAATAGTAGTCACTGTGAAGGCCCTCCCCGTAGTGACATAAAGTAATGAGAAGGTCCTCCCCACATTATAGTTCATCCTGAAGGTCCTCCCTAGGATTCACACTATAGATATTCTCCCTAAATCCATATATCAAGATATGATGGTAGTCCTCTCCATGATGGAAGTCTCTACAAAGGCCCTCCCCACAATAACATCAAGCATCAAGAAGGCCCTCCTCCTACTACAGTCCACCCTAAAGTTCATCCCCAGGGTATACACCATAGAAATTATCCCCACGGTTGGACATTAAACTGTGATGGTAGTCCTCTCCATTGTAGCACCAACTGTGAAGGTCCTCCCCGTAGTCAAAATCCATACCAGTAAGAAGGTCCTCCTCTCATAGGGAAAATATGAGAAAGCCTTCATACATCGAGGCACTTTGAAATATGGATTTCGACATGTTAGACACTCTTTGAATGACAAAAAAAATCCTTTCTCATCTAGAATATAGTATGAGTCCATGCTCATCTTCCAATACACCCCCATACCGATCATATATCAATGAGGCTCCTACCTTCCCCAATGTTTGGAATAAAATCATTAAGAAAAATTCAAGTTGGGAAGACCTAGAAGAGAAGTATCTGGTGGAACAATAAAAAGATATGTTTCTCATTAAAGACACTTAGCTAGGGATGACATACTAGTTATGCTCTGGCCCACATCCACATATCACTTCAACATACCCAAGGAGTTGTCGGAATAATGCATGCATAAAATTCACATCAATATCTGGAAAACTCTCTGCTAGCTAAAAGAAAAGTTTCTTGCCTATGATGGGTTTGCAAACCATGTCAATTTATTGGGGGATCTTCACCATCTAATTGACCTAGAAGACCTTCCATCTACACAACAGCCACAATTAGAGAGGTGAAAGAAAGACCTCAAATTTTCCTACCTCTATGCACTACACAAGTTGCGTTGCCTCATTGGTAATGCCCCGTATGGTGTTCATAATTGGGTATGGGGAGAAAATTAAGCTCTAAAATTTACCCCACATCCCATTTATCATAACCCACTAGAAGTGAAATCCCGCAATGTCATCATCCCAAGACGCCAGTCAAATGAAGTCCTTGTTCAGGAAAGGTGGTACACTCAACAAGAACAGGCCATGAGTAAGTCTCAAAAGTGTCAGTTTTGATGAGATAAATCCATTGAAAAAATCCTGAACGAGGCCACCAAAAATATTCATTAGGATTCTCACCTAAAGGAAGCCAATCATCGAGAAATTCTCATATCCTCAGAAGAAAATAATGCATGTGCAGACCCAAAAGCATATCTGGATAACATCTGAATGGGAATGCACAAAATCAAGAAGGTGAAAATAGAATCATCAACCACCATAATATGAGATTATCCCCAGTCCGTAGGTCTAGGGAAATTTTTAACACAAAATTATCTTATAAGACCAGAAAATATGGGCTGAGGCACATAAAAAAAGGAATAGGAGCAACCCCATCACACAGGGCTGGGGGAATTTTTACCTCAACCACCCACCCAATGGATATTAGTATTTTTTATCTTTGGGAGGATGATAAGAAGATAGGTCACCCATTCTATCCCATCTCATGACTCATGTCCCCTAGGATGGATGTGTACTAAAAGGTCATATCAAGGCTCCCTTCGAGTTACTCTTCACCAAGAAACCTAAAGAGGACCACAAAATGGAAGGAGAAGATCCAAAAAAGGACTCAATAAGCTATACTAACATTCGACACCTGGTATTCCACCCACAATGTGATATGATTCGGTGAAAATTATGTAAATAACTCCCACGTACCTCACAAAAAATAATACAAATGATGAAGATGCAAGGGAAGATGGTTCCATCCCAAAGGCGGTCCACACCGGGCCTAAAGGTGTGCGTACCTAGAACCAAAGAACCACCCTAAATTTGGTCACTTGCTCATCCAATCCACCATTACCTACTTTGTGAGTTGCCCACAACCAAAAGAATAAGAACAAGGTCATACACAACCTCCTCCTCCCCATGAGAATAAGCCTTTGATGCTCGAGGATAGATTCGCTTGGTTGGAGAAAGAAATGAAGGGATAAGGCGAATCAATGTTGAGATGATCCAAGAAATCCATCCTATAGAATATGTCCCCCAGGAAGAACGTCAACATACACTTCTAATAGAGGTTCCTATTCCATGAGGGCTCATCCTGGTAAATGAATCCAGGATCGAATTCTCTTCCAGCATAGTTTCGAGACCATCAGTCTATTTGAATCTAGTCCTAGAAGGATATCAAGACTTCCCTCCATTGAGAAAATAGCTAGAAAAAATTTAGGTGAATCCATAGAGGATACCCCCGATTGGGTATCAGGATCATGTACCAGTAGGGATGGAACGTCCAATCATGTCACCTTCTATGCCTTCCCATTCTCAAGTTCAATATGACACACATCAAGGGATCATTAACACCATCGAGTCATTAACAGCTCGATTGGAAGACATGGAAGGACAATGCACTCCGATATAGCTGGAATGAAAACCCTACCCTGACTGGGTGAGTAATGTCCTGCCACCTCCAAATTTAAGAAACCCCATATTCCCAGTATTCAATGGCTCAGGGACTTGGAACAACATATGATTCACTAATCATCTTATTGTGATCCCATGATGGGAACCCCATAACAATAAGAAGCAGTGAAGATCAGATGCTTTGTGCGAACTCTACATGGTTCAGACTTCGTACGGTACACCAGTTTTCCAGCCCATTCGATAACAGGATGATAGGATCTCCAATGGAAGTTCCTTTTCCAGTTCAGCTCAACATTTCGAAAAATAACCATCAGTGATCTCATAAATGTCAAATAGTAGGATAATGATAGAGTTTTGGACTTCATTTCCAGATGGAAGGGTCTGACTTACTCCTTGAACTGACCAATCCCCAAGATGAGATGCTTTCTATGTGCATTGATAACCTCCATGATGACTATGCACACCACTCATTCCGGTGAAATATACGAGTGGGTTTCGGGAATTCTCTATCATTTCCCAAAGAATATAATATTCCTTACAACAGACTAATATAAAGCCCCAGGTAGCCCCATAATCCCCAATAAAAAGAGTGGGAAGAGATGAAGTAGCTTCCTTCATGCTTAAGCCACCCCCTACACTAGCTCCAGCTCCAAGGCCTACACCAAATCATATAGGGCCCTATGGACGTCAACAACTGCCCCCACCTTGGCAAGAATAGTGAAGGGGGGATAAGAGAATTCAATTTGTGGAATAGAGGAATAAAGTTTACTCATTAAGAGATGATCAAGTCCATTGATACTTTTTATCTACTATGAATTTCAACTTGCTCTGGCTACCAGATCCAAAGAGGGATGATGAAGTATGTCTCAACGGACAGCCAGATTGTTGTCCTTTCCACCGAATATTGGGACACACCATACAAGAGTGTTTCATCTTTAAGGACCTACTAAAAAGAATGATAGATTATGGGCATGTCAATATGGGACCACCACCATTATAGGTAGCGTATGTTTCCACCAATGACCCGGATGAATGAGGGGAGTGGAAAAAACTTGTTAATAAAAATGATCATAAGTTAAATAGTTGGATGTCTCAGAAGATAGTCAACCGATACCATGGAATAATCCAAGAGTATTTGAAGAAACTGATTGTAACCCTAACATCTACTGATGTAACACAACCGATTTCCTCTTCCCTACAATCCTCCTAGGGTCAAGAATCCAAATAGAAATCCAACAAGAAAGTCAGGGAGAAAGTGAAAGAATATGAGTTTTCGCCAAGGCCAAAGTTGTCTTTGACACTCTCAGATTTCATTTCATCGGATCTAAAAGTATGGACACCGCCCCACCAAATGGCACCACTGGAAGAAGTCAATCAGGAAGATTCATGATCAGATGAAGAATTTATTTTCAGCTCTATTAATGTCATCCACTTAATGGAACCCTTCTCTGATGAATAATATGATTATGAAATAGAGTTCCCCATACCCAATTGGGGAGCTAGAGGAAGAGGCCGCAGGAGATGAGGATTCCCAAGAAGATGCAGTCATGGAAGAAATTGTTGGTCATAGTAGAGTACTCAAGAGGGGTGTGAATTGAGTATCTATAAAAATTTCTATTAAATATTGGTACTTTGGAAATTCCCCCCAATTAAAAATATAAATCAAGTCAGTTTCTAATGAATCTATAAGAGTCCTGAATTTTCAATTAATTTATTAATATATTGATTAGTTCTCAGCTATACTAATATAAATATTAATATAACTTTTTAAAGTAACCTACTAGTTTAAAACTGTTATAAAAACTTTCTAAAATAACTATCAGAGTTTGACTTTATTTTAATGAAATTGGTTATAAAACATAGTAAAAGAATATAACAATAAGTACAGTGGAAATTAAAACAAGAGGTTCAGTATCAAGCCAAGACTTAGTCCTCTCTACTTGGTGATCACCTACCACCAAGCAGTTTAACTTAATAAAAAAGTTTTATCCACACCCTGGATCAGGGTTTACAACAACACACAAGGCTGTCCAGGTCACACTTGACCTCTACCACCACTATTCATGTGAAAAACAATAAGTAGGTCACACATGACCTCTTCCATAGTTCTACGTGGGATATAAAAGGATAAATAGAGTGTGATATTGAGGATATCAAGTATCCTCTAGTTATGAATATGATTCAGTATGTGTGTAGTAGATAGATACACACACTATTCAGAAATATAAATAAATTAACACAGCAGAGCTTAAAGATGAAGAGTTAGGTTTAGAAGGCTCTGTGTGTTATGAAGTGAAGCTCTAGACTTGTTTGATGTAGTGGAATTAAAATTCAAGTCCTCTTCTAGAAGTTGACTCCAAAATAGAGTGTCGTAGCCTCTGTGTTTTGGATTCCAGGAGTATGATATGTTTAGCTTCTTGTTTGAAAGCTATTCAGGTTAGCTCAACAGGTTTATCTTGTTTCCTTGATCTCCCCGTATGTTCTTCCTTTTTAGTTCTTGGGTTTTGAAAGTATTCCTGATATTTGCAGGAGTTCTTATCTTTTACGTGATTTCTTTTCTTATTTCAATTCTCTTCTCCCTTTGAATGATCCAGCTTGTTATTCTTTTATAATTTGAGGTCCAACAGACATAATGATCTCCCCACATGAATGTACCTCATACTGTCTCCTGAATATCCTGCAGACAACATTAAATAATTTCAAAATCATTAATTTATGTAAATATGGCCATTAGATATAAACTTGAATTAATAAAATAAAAACAATTTTTATAACTATTGATTAGTCATAAGTATCAGTGAGTCATTAGCATTGGTCTATCAGCATCAGTGAATCTCTGTATCGGTGAGTCCTCCCCATAAGTATTGGTGAATTTGAGCATTAGTGAGTCATTTGTACTATTGGTCTGTCCAGGAATCGGTGAGTCGTCATCGGTGACTCATTTTGAACTATCGATGTGTCGCCCATCGGTGAATAGTCCATCAGTAAGTTCTTTGAACTATCGGTGTGTCACCCATTGGGGAATTGTCCATTAGTAAGTTCTTTGAACTATCGGTGTGTTGCCCATAGATGACTTGTCCATCGGTAAGTCCTTTGAACTATCAGTGAAACACCCATCAGTGAGTCCCTTGAACTATCAGTGTGACCGATCATCGGTGACTTGTCCATTAGTGTGTCATTTGCTCTATCAGTGAGTCCTGCATCGATTTCTTCTTTGATCAGTGAGTCCTCATCGGTGAGTCATCCATTGGCGACTCCTTTGAACTAAAGGTGTCAGAGACTTTGAGAAACTTAAAAAGTGTCTGTCTTATACAGAATAGTACCAGATTAAGTGAAATTCATAATTACATGTAAACATACATTTGTAAATATATTGAAACATAAATATCCATAATTTATTGACTTATTTAAATTTATTTTACCATGTGACATAATTTATTCATTTATAAATATTCATTGAAATGATTATCATTACTCAAAACATAATATGTGAATTATCATGATTTGTAAATTGGAATGATTTGTGATTATTAAAACAACTATCTCACAAAGTGTTCAACAATATCCCCTTTTTGATAATCACAAATCATGGAATTAATGATGTTAATGAATAATAATGACCTGACTCAATATACCAAACAGTGAGTGTAAATTTTCAATATACTATAAGTTCTTTCCTTTTATGCTCCCCCTCATTAATTATATTAGAGCAGTCTTAGTGATTTATATTAGAGCTGGGATATATATATATATATTTTTTCTTTTGATTACATTTCATCTTTCAATGCTAAAGGTAACCCCCCCTAGGTTAAAATTTTATGTCATCCAGAGATTTCTCCCCCTTTTGGGATTAGAAAAAAGGTTAAAATAAGCATAAAGAAAAATAAAAAGAGCACAAACAAACTGGAAACATGGGGAAGTCAAAGGGATATTCATTAAGGTACAAATAGTAAAAACATCAAAATACACTCATAAAAAATAAAAGTAAAAATACCTATCAAATAATTATCCACAACTAAGGCTTGGGATTTTGAGGATCTTTCCCTTTGTCTGAAGGGTCAATAGTATGTTCAAGAGGTGGTGTTGTGGATGTAGGATGGGATGATGGAAGGGTTACACTAGGTAAGGAAAAGGATGTAGGAAAATTAGCTACAAGTCTTAGTATTCACTCTGACAGAACATGACTTTGAGGCTTCTCTTGGATCACTGGCCTGACCTAAGATAAATATTGAGACATTGTCATCTGTGCAGGGGTAGTGAACCACGTCCAATGGAAGCAGTTTTAAGGACCACTATAGCTTTAGCCTGCACATGCAGGCATGGATTCAAAAGCTTGATAAAATCATTTATGATTTCACCCCCATATTGCATAGACTTTTCAAAATCCTCCTTGTTTTCCATGAACTTTTTCAATGTGGTTGTAAAATCTTTCAACTGGCTCACTTGCCTCTTGAATGCCTTAGTCACTGGTGGTATCTTGAGGTTCTCATCCAAGTACTTAAATTTGTTATTCAAATAATTCTTGGTGTAGATTTTATAAAAATACTTGTCCACTTTTTCCCTGATCTCCTTTTGATAATAGGATGCCTCATTTTTACATTGTCTCACCATGTTATAAACAAGGTCACTATTCTGTTTCACTTTGGAATGAGACTCTTTATCATTTTTTATAGCCTTGAGCTCTTCTCTTATCACAGTAATAAGAGACTCCATATTAGTAGCAGGACTGATAACTCTCGAACTGGATGCACCAAAAATCATCTGTCCAAGATCCTCCTTCAACTTTTTCAAATCTTCACTTAATAAATGTGTAACAAGGTTCCTTAGAACCTCCATAACACCACCAAGTGTGGTTCTGAAATAATTGGATAAGGATGCCATTTCATGTCCCATTTTCTTCATTTCTTCTCCCAGTATTGAATTATTTCTCACAATGGTCTTGGTTGTAGTGATAAGGTTGGGTTGTATCTCCTGAATGACCATTCTTGCAATACTAGTAGCATATGCCTATGAAATACTCCCAAATGTAAAAGCTTCATTTCTGAATCCAATAGAGGATATCACATATTCAAATATATCAGCCTTTAATTTTTCAAGACCAGGCTTGGTGACATAGTCACTAGGAACTGAAGTTACAATAGTCTCATCATCATTAGGAAATACAGGTGAAGTAGGAGAAATCGGTTCCACATCATCTTGTGAAGTAGGAGGAGCTACCATCTCCTCATCTGAATCATAATCTAGCCCAAACAAGATATATACTTGATTTCTATTCCACTCACTAGAATAGGTCTAGTATCTAGGATCCATAGTATCAATTCTTAATCTTATTCCTTGAGGTTCCCCCTCAACTTGTGCTTCATCATCTTCTTCTTGAACTCCAACCAAAATAACATTCTGCGGGCACTGGTACTATTAGAACTTCAGCTTCTTCTTGAACTCCTTCCACTCCAGCCACTTAAGGCTCCTCCTCATTCTGAGTCACAAGTGAATTATAAGCTTCATCTTCTTACTCTTTTCATCCATCCATAATATCATTAAGATCCTGAATGATACCTTGAGCATCATCAGGATGGTCATTTTCATCCTCATTGCCAGAATCTCCATCATCATGTTCATCTTGATCAGCAGCATCCTATCCAACATGATCAACATCATTCATTCTACCAGCCCCATCATCATCTCTATGCACAGACTCACCACCAGAACTAACATATTCTTGACATGATTTCAGTGAGTCAATTACATGTTCACCATCATCATCCTCCTCCTCCTCCTCATCATGATCAGTCTTGCTTACACAACCTTCAACTCTAGAGACTTCAGTCGCTTCCTCATATTCGTCATCCAACAAAGGTTCATGAGAAGGTAATTATAAAGGTGCACTGGTAGGTCCATATTTCATGTCTCTAGGGTTTTCAGAAATATCCGGGTCACTCCTATCATATATAGGAGATCCATATTCTCTTGGAAGCTCAAGATCAGGTTGTTCTTTATATGAATACACAACCTGCTGACTAGGTTTAATACCTGTATCATCTTGATCCCTTGGTTTGATAGGATGATTAATAGGATTATAATACTCATAAATTTTCTCCTCACCTACTTCTCACATTCTCCTCCACGGGTTCCCAAATATCTTCATCCTTTTTCAAATGTATTTGTGTAGGAAAAAACCACAACATGTAGTGATCTCCTCGTCTCCATCCTCTATACATCCTAGCTTCTTCAACATTACAAAAATCACACTTGGGTAATATAAACATGTTTTCTTTTTATAGGTTTTGATCATCTCATAAATATGTAACATAAGGTACCTACATAGATTCAATTTTACTTCATTATTAAACAAATAAATCAGAAAAACATCCTGATATTTTAAGGCAGAAAAATCTCCCTTCCTTGGGCAGATTTGGTGTTGGATAAATTTGAAGAGCATTCTGGCCTCTCCATCTAACTATGAATCTATCAACCACCTTTACTCCTCATTTCCAACCAACTCTTCCAATTAATTTTCATAAGAAAAGAAATCTGAAGTTGGTGGAATGCTACCCTGGTAGTCAGATAAAATGCCCTCATGCGACATCTTTAAGCATTCGACCCATTCCTTTGAAGAGAATGAAATATCCTATCCCTTTAGAACAGGCTTCATCCGAGCCTCCTTAGCTCCTTCCAAAAATATTTCCAAGTTTAGGTAAAATTTGTGTACCGGCTTAAGATAGAACGATCTCTCATTTTCTGGAAACCAGATAATCCACCCTTGTGATTCCAAAAACTTCCAGCAAGAGAGACTTGATAAAAAACAACCATTCAGCAGACACTTCTTTTTTAGGAGTTACTATGCAGCTTCCCAACCTCAGATTCATAGAACATGCAGCACAACTTGATTCTTATTTCTAACACTTGGCCGATGATGATTCACTTGGTCCTTCCATCGTATGATTTTTCCTATTTATTCCGATGATTCGGGTTCAAAGAGGCAGTCAAAAGGTCGAAGGTAGAGTGGGTAGTGAAAGGTAGAAGGGTAGAAGTGGTTTTGATTAATTTAATTTTATCATTTAGGGATTTTACTTTGTAAAAAAATAAAATGGAATAACGGTAAAATAAAAAGGATGAAACTGTGTCTTTTTACTTAAAAGATACAAACAAATAGATTTACTAAAAAGTAAAAATTAGTATCGATTTTACACTAACAATATCTTTCTCACTCTAATGGTATTAGTCTCACCCTAACGGTATCGTATGATCGGTTTCACATGATCGGTTTCACATGATCGGTTCCAGCTGATCAGTTTCACCTGATTGGTTTCACTTGATCAGTTTCACCTGATCGGTGTCACAAGATTTTTTTTTTCTAAGGGGATAAAATTAGATTGTATTTATAGATTTATCATTCATAGTTCATGTCTAATGTAGCTCATTCTATCAAAGTTTAAGGGTTTGGTAAAAATGTCTGCTAGTTGGTGTTCAGTTCCAATAAACTCAAGAGTTATATCACCTTTTTGATAATGGTCTCTCAAAATGTGATGTCTTACATCAATATGTTTTGTTCTAGAATGAGAAATTGGATTTTTAGAAATGTTAATAGAACTTTTATTGTCACAATTTATGAGGATATGTATGAATTGAAATCCATATTCTAATAAAGAGTTTTTTATCCACAAAATTTGTGCATAGCAACTACAAGCAGCAATGTACTCTGCTTCAGTAGTTGATAATGCAAAAAAATTTGCTTTTTTACTACACCATGAAATTAGATGTTGGACTCACCTATTTTGATAATCCAAAATAATGTTTCTTTTATGTAAAACATCTTGTTTCTTTTATAGGATAATCATTTATATGAAAATCGTGTTTATATCAAAGTAATCACTCGGTATTTTTAATATCACTACTCTCTTATTTAAGCTCACAATGAAAAATTTCTCTTGATGCAAAGGTCACTGATGCAAAGGTCACCGATGCAAAGATCACCGATGCAAAGGTCACTGATACAAAGGTCATCGATGCAAAGGTCACCGATGCAAAGGTCACCGTTGTAAGGTCACTGATGCAATGCTACTATTTGGGAAGGTTATCGCTGAAGGTTGCCGATGGAAGGTTACTGATGGAAGGTTACCACTGAAGGTTACCTATGGAAGGTTACCGATGGAAGGTTACTGTTTAAGGTTACCGTTTAAGGTTACCGATGGAAGGTTACCGATGGAGAAAGTTACAGATGGAAGGTCACAGTTAAAGGTCGCCGATGTGCACCTACTGTTGAAGTCTTCCGTTGTGAAGGATACCATTACCAGTCTATCGATGCTTACCCTTCCATACTTTGTCAAATTCTTAAAATTATTCTAACTATCTTATTTGATAATGTAAATGATTCTGACATTAATTAATGCTAATTGTAGACATATCGAGAGACCATATATGGGGACAGTACCGAGTACGAGAAAAACCGCACGTGATCTACTCATTCCTATTGTCAGACCTCAAATATAAAAGAGAATACCGAGGAAGAAAATAAAGAGAGTGTGGCATACAAAGTGCATCTGTGCATATGAAGGAGTTTACTAGCTAGATCAAAGAAGAACCATCCAACAATTACATTGTGAACCCACAAGCATCATGAAGATCATTTTGGGAAAAACTCACCTCTGCCTACTGTGCTTCATCAACTCTCGATCAACACGAGAGGAAGAACGCTCAAAGATATAACCTGGAGTTGTGACACTCTGTTTTGGAGACAACTTCTAGAGAAAAAATCAAGAGAAAATTCTTCACTCCAAGGAGTCAAGAGCTAAACTGCAAACACATAGATATTTCTAAACTCAATCTTATAATCTTAGCTCTATTGTGTTCCTTAATTTTTACATTTATGAGAAGTGTGTCTGTCTGTCTATTTTACACACTATCTCATATGCTTGAACTGGAGGATACTGAATATCCTCACATAAAACTTCACTTACCTTTTTATTTCCCACGTATAACTGTGGAAGAGACCGTGTGTGGTCGGTATTGTTTTCTTTTCCCACGAAGAACTGTGGTAGAGTGTGTGGACCCTGGATAGTTTGTGAAAACTGTTGTAAAGCACGATACAGGATGTGTATCATGTTTATTGTTAATATAAACTTCTTTGTGGCAGGAGATCACCAAGTGGAGAGGATTAAGTCTCGGCTTGAGACTGAACCTCTTGTTTAACTTTACTATTCACTATATTGTGTTATAATCTATTTTATCTATTTTCCACTTCTAATAATTTCTAAAACATAAAACTGTTTTTCATTCACTTTGATAGATAGTTTTGGTTAGTGTGTGTATATGTTTAATTCAGTAAACTTGTTTCAAAAGTTGAAGAAGTGTTTTACACTAATTCAAATGAGGACTAATCACCCTTTAAGAAAACTATTGACCAACTAGTCATTTACATCTCTACTTCCTTAATTAACTGGGCCGTTTCAAAATTTGGGGGATCTTTATAAGAGAGTTTTTAACAGAAATTTTAAGTAGGAACTCAATTCACCCCCTCTTGAAATTCCACTCTGACCAACATTTGGTATCAGAGGATTTAAATTTTTGTTGTCACTCTCTGAAATATTGTGTAAGTTGTAAAATTATTTAACTGTGATTTTAGTTGTATCATAAAGATCTTAAAATTTCTATCAAATCCAAATTTTCAGTTATTTAAAATTCTAATTGACTATGGATAACATAGTTGAGGGTGCTGCTACTAACATGCCACCTTTCTTTAATGGTAATAACTATACTCAATGGAAATTAAAAATAAAAATGTATCTAGAGAGCATGGGACCTGAAACCTGGGACACAATTGAAGAACACAATGTATTGCCTGCTAATACTAGGGACACATGGTCTTAGTTGACTAAAGCTACATACAAAAATAATTGTAAAGAAATGAATGCATTGTACTATTCTCTAGGTGATAAATAATTCAATAGAATATCTGCCTGTAAAACTGCATATGAAATTTGGGATACTTTAGATATTTCTCATGAGGGAACAACCAATGTTAAAGAAATGAGATTAAATAACTATACTATTAAATATGATAATTTCAAAATGAAGATTGATGATCTTATATCTGAAATGTATCTCAAGTTCAATGAAATAGTAAATACCATGAGTCTGCTTGGAAAACTAGTGGACAACAAGGATCAGATTATGATATTGATTCGATGGCTACCTGACAGATGGAGAGGAACTTCTGTTTCTATTTGAGAATCTTGTGACATAGGCAAGCTACCAGTGAAGGAACTAATTGGAAATCTTATGATGTACGAAGAATAGTTTAAGGTAAATCAATAAGTAGATGAAGAACCGAGAAAGAAATCTGTAGCATTAAAGACTGCTACCTCCAGGAACAAAGACAAAGAAAAATTTCAAGCTCTTGTAGAAAATTCCACCAGTGAAGACTCATATTCTGACAGTGATGATGAGATGGCTCATCTTGCAAGGATATTCAAGAAGTTCTACTGAAAGAAAAATTTCTTTAGAAATTCAAACTATAAAGGAAGGTATGATAATAAAGGGCAGTGGAAAAAGTACAGAAAATGGAATGACAACACAAATGAGATAGCCTGATATGAGTGTAAACGAAAAGGCCATGTGAAGGCTGATTGCCCCAAGCTTAAATTTAAGAATAAATATTAAGACAAGGGCAAAGGATATAAAAATTCTATGAAAGATACTTGGAGTGCTTCAAAAGATATCTCAAGTGGATCTGACACTTCTGATGCTGACAAGAACAAACATGCAAACCCGTGCTTCATGACAGAAACATCTAAGGTAACACCCAATTACCCTATACCTAATGCTTATTATTCTGGGAATTAAAGTGAATCAAACAATGATGAAAATATTACTAAGTATGAACTATTTGAATACTGTGGAATTATTGAGGACAAATTTAATGAACTCAAGGAAAAATATAAACTATTAAAAATACAACATGCTTTAAATGCCAATTACAAGTCTGATTTGGATATTAAGAAAGAAAAATGTGCTCATCTATTAAAAGAAAATACTGAACTTAAATTATCAAATGAGAAATTAAAAAGGGATTTGGAAAAGTTTGTTGTAGGTAGAGATACCTTGAATTAGTTTCTAGGGAAACAAATTTCTACAAAGTATAAAATTGGTTCAGGATATCAACCAGGATAGAGAAGAATTATTAAAACTAATTTTTTTCCAAAATCTAGATAGTTCACTGCTATTTCAAGTTCTGGACCATCTTTTGAAAAACAATTCTCTAAAGGACCAAACAAAGTGTTCATGTCTCAACACCTGTCTGTTGATTATAGGAAACCTGTAAGACAATTATGGGTTCCCAAAGTTTTACTTGCTAAACTTTATGGAACTAAGAAAATCTGGGCACCAAAGTTACCCTACACTTAGTCTATTTTTCAGGAAAATTGTCTGAAGAGATCCTATAAAACTCTATAGTACTTGGATAGTGGATGTTCAAGACACATTACAGGAGAATATTCATGATTCAAGAGACTAATTAAAGATGATGGTGGACATGTCACATTCGGTGATAATTCCAAAGGGAAGATCATTAGCTTAGGACAAATTGGTAAACCTAATACTATATTAATTTCAAAATTACTTTTTTGTTGATGGGTTAAAATAAAATTTACTAAGTATCTCTCAATTGTGTGATGATAGATTCAATGTTAAATTTGAAAATGATTCCTGTAATGTTTTTAATTCTAAAAATGATTTAATATTTAATGCTCTTAGAAATGAAAACGTATATGATATTGATTTGAATTCTTTATCTAGACAAAATGTTTATTGTTTAAATGATTTTCATAAAGAATCCTGGTTATGGAACAGAATATTAGGACACTGCAATGTGCACTCACCTAGGAAACTGACTAGAAAAGGTTTAGTTAGAAGCATAACTAAATTGGAATTCCCTCTTAACAAAGTTTTAAATCCTTGTCAAAAGGGAAAACAACAAAAATTTTCTTTCAAACCAAAGAAATAAGTTTCTACTTCTCAACCACTTGAGTTGGTTCAAATGGATTTGTTTGGACCATCTAGAGTTTCAAGTTTAAATGGGAAGCACTATGTTTATGTTCTTGTAGATGATTTTTCTAGATATAATTGTGTATACTTTCTATCTCACAAAAGTGAAGCATGCTCTTACTTCATTAAACATTCCAAGTCTGTAGAAAATCTTAGTGGACTTAGAATTAAGACCTTGAGAAGTGATCATGGTCGTGAGTTTGAAAATCATGAATTTGAATCTTTTTACTCACAAAATGGCTATACTCACAATTTCTCTGCTCCTAGAACACCTCAACAAAATGGAGTTGTATAAATAATAAATAAGACACTTCAAGAGATTTTCTAGACCATTCTTAATGAGTATAATCTACCTATCTATTTTTGGGCTGAGGCTATTAATACAGCTTGCTACATTATCAATAGAGTCTTAATTAGACATGTTATTAAGAAGACCCCTTATGAGCTTTGGAATAATAGGAATCCTAAGGTTAATTACTTTATAGTTTTTGGTTGCAAAGTTTTTATCCTTAACACTAAGGACAATCTTGACAAGTTTGCTTCCAAAAGTGATAAAGGAATTTTCATAGGTTACTTAATCTCTAGTAAATCTTATAGAGTATTCAATAAGAGAACCAAATGTGTGGAAGAATAATTTCATGTCAAATTTGATGAGAATGATCCACATGAACCCAAAACCTCTATTGAACATATTGAAAAAGATATGTCAATTCTGGACCTTAATTATAAAGACAGTGAACCCTTAGTAAAAACAACCAGTTCTGGAAATTTTCCAGAATCTGTCCATGGTGAATCTGAACCTATAGATAATCATGAAGAGTCTATTTAAACTCTTTATAAGGTATTAGAACTCTCAAGAATCATACTTTAGATGATTTAGTAGGTGATCTAAACAGAGGAACACAAACTAGAGCTTCTCTGAGAAACCAGGTTGAACATCAAGCCTTTCTTTCACAGCTTGAACCTAAAAATATCAATGATGCAATCAATGATGAATTTTGGGTGATAGCTATGCTAGAAGAATTAAATCAGTTTGAAAGAAACAAAGATTGTGAATTAGTAGAAAGACCTAAAGATACTTTGATCATAGGCACTAAATGGGTGTTTAGAAATAAAGTTGATGAATCTAAAAATATAGTTAGAAACAAGGCTAGAATAGTTTCACAAGGATATAGTCAAGAGGAAGGAATAGACTATGAGGAAACCTTTGAACCTGTAGCTAGACTAGAAGCCATTATACTACTTACCTATATAGCTCATCTGAATTTCAAACTTTATCAAATGGATGTCAAAAGTGAATTTTTAAATGGGTACATAGTTGAGGATGTATTTGTTGAACAAACCCCCAGTTTTACAAATCCCCATTTTTCAAATCATGTATTTAAACTTTCTAAAGATTTATATGGTCTGAAAAAAGCTCCAAGAGCTTGGTAAGACAGACTTAGTTCTTTTCTTATTTCAAAAGGTTTTACTAAAGGAATAGTGGATCCTACACTTTTTATTAAAAGGATTTCCAAAGATGTTTTAATAGTACAGATTTATGTAGATGACATTATTTTTGGATCCTCTAAAAATTATTTATGTACTGATTTTTAAAAAATGATGCAAGATAAATTCAAAATGTGTTTAATGGTAGAAATTAAAATTTTCCTTGGTTTTCAATTTTTTTAAAATAAAAATGGTATTGTTTTTAAATTAGAGTAAATATACCAAGTATCTTTTAAAACATTTTCATTTGGACTTCAATAAAGGTAGTTATACACCTATGAGTACCGCTTATAAGTTGGATGCTGATGAAACTGGTAAACTGGTGGATCAAACCAATTACAAAGGTATGATTAGGATTCTGCTCTATATTACCACTAGAAGACCGGATATTATGTTTAGTGTATGAATGTGTTCTCGTTTTCAATCAAATACCAAAGAGTCTCATTTAACTTCTGTTAAAAGGATTTTTAAATATCTCAAGTATACTAAAAACTTAGGACTATTTTATCCAAGAGGACAATCATTTGATTTAATAAGTTATTCGGATGCTGATTTTACTAGTTAAAAGTTAGATAGAAAGAGAACCTCTGGAACATGTCACATTTTAGACAAGTCACTAGTATCATGGTGTAGTAAGAAATAGAATTCTGTTGCATTATCTACTGCCGAAGCTGAATATATAACTACTGGTAGTTGTTGTGCTCAAATTCTATGGATGAAACACACTTTAATAGACTATGGATATCAATTCAAACATGTCTCTATAAAGTGTGATAATACAAGTGCTATCAACATCTCTAAAAATCTAGTATCTCATGCTAGGACAAAGCACATTGATGTGAGACATCACTACTTGAGATATCATTATCAAAGAGGTGATATCACTCTTGAATTCATTGGTACTGAACACCAATTAGCTGATATATTCACAAATACTTTTAATTATGAGAGGTTAAATTACATCAAACATGAGTTAGGTGTGATAAACTGTTAATATTTAGAAACCTCACCGTTAAAAACCTCACCGTTAGAAACCTTTCCGTTAGATACCTCACCGTTAGAAACCTCACCGTTAGAAACCTCACCGTTAGAAACCTCACCGTTAGAAACCTCACCGTTAGAAACCTCACTGTAAGAAACCTCACTATTAGGGACCTCAGCGATATACCTCACCATTAGGTACCTCACCGATAGACCTCACCGTTAGGGACCTCACCGATAGACCATACTGTTAGGGACCTCATAGATAGACATCACCGTTGTTACCTTACCGATAGTTAAACTTTTATAGGACTTAGTGTTTTCTCTTCCAGAATCTGAAACATTTTCTGTATTACATATTTCTTTTATCGGATGTGTTTTTTGATCCCTAAATGATAAAAA
Source organism: Viscum album (assembly GCA_963277665.1). NCBI lineage: Eukaryota > Viridiplantae > Streptophyta > Magnoliopsida > Santalales > Viscaceae > Viscum > Viscum album. The sequence continues at coordinate 727,689,384 of OY728167.1, read as the reverse complement.
TAGAGTACAAACCACATTTCGATCCACCTCAAAATCTCTCTCGAATCTCTATCTCTCTCTCCCTAACCTCATAACTTAACCCTCTTCTCAAACCCTCGAATCGATCCAGATTGCATGGAAAGGGTAAAGAGACCATTAGTCAGTGATTAAGGGGATGCGCCAAATCCAAAGATACCTCGATCTGAGTCGAGTAATGGAATCCAGGCAGTGGAAAAGCCGACAAACCCTCATTTGTTGAAGAGGGAAATCATGTTTGAAAAAGATCTCAGTTCTGAATAGTTGCTAACAAGAAGATCTCTAGTACTGAAGGCACTTGAAGCTCAAGGCTGGGTTGAATGCTTTGAAAACAAAAATGGACCCTATTACCCGAAGTTAGTGAAGGAGTTTTATATGTTTTTGAAATTCGAACAGACTGAAGATGAGAATAGAATGTATTCAAGGGTGAATGGAATAAGTATGAGATTTTCTTCTATTGAATGGGATGAGTGTCTGAGAGTACCTCATGAAGGGATTTATGATTACTACTTAGGGGTGGTGCCTCCCACTACTGAGTTCTTTTGTTATGAAGAAGCCTTAGCTGAACTGACTGGGATTGAGATCCCTAGTAAAGCCATTGTTTCTAATATCGAAGGAGAAGACAAGCTACTGTTTATGTTTTTCTAGCATGTATTGAGTCCCAGGAGAGGTTACTTTTCTACTTTGAAATTTCAGGATGTATTTCTCTTGTATCTGTTGAATCATGGACAGAAGATTAATTTGTGTAGGATACTGATGATCCAATTAGAATATATGACAAAGCCCAGTTCCAAATCCAATGCCTTATTTAATGCTAGATTGTTATCCTTAATGTTGAAGGTGAAAGGATTTACTCGAGATAAGGAGGAAATAGTTGTAGTAAGGGACAATTTTTGAATTACAAAGGTAATTTGAAAGCTGATGAAGATAAATTGGAACCTTTGGAAAAGAATATGGGTGCATGATAAAGCTACGATTTATGAGGAATTCAATCCTATCACTCATCCTACTAGGCCTAAGGATAAGAGAGATCCTGGTCTAAAGCCTGGTGAAGTAGAGCCTGCATATTTAGATGAAGAAGGAGAAGCTGTTGTTGTACCAGAAAGAGAGTATTCTCCTATAGATGACAAGAGTGATCCTGATCTTCCCTCCAATCCTCGTTCCAACACTATATCCTTTGGTGAGCCTATCCCACCAAAGATATTTCCTAAAAGTGAGAAATTCCTAAGGGACAATGACGATGAAGAGACTAGTGAAAATGTCTTAAGAGACATTAGAGATACCTCATATGAGGATGAGGAAACTGAATCTAGTTATGATGATTTTGAGATTGTTGGTGATGTGAGTGAATAGGATCGTCTTAGTCTCAGTCCCTTGATAGGGAACACCGAAATGGTTGAAAATATAGAATAAGAAGTTACTGATTCAATCGAAGATGGATTTTTTTTAGAAGTTGTTGAAGATTTTGTGGAGGATGTGGTGGTGGACCCTTCTGTTGATTCAGTTTCTCAAGGAGGCATAACAGAGATGAATGTGGTTGATTAGGAGAATTCCCCCAGTGAGGGGGAGGAACCTATTGCCACAAGTTCAGTTGACGTAGCTCATAGAATATAATATTGGTCAGAAGACCCTGGTTTTGTAGTTTTGGGTTTAGATTATGGAGACATTGATGATGACTAGCCTATCAGAAGTCCTCTGATTCCTACTGTTTTAGAAAATACTATTGTGAAACCAGTGGTTATTTTTCCTCGGGACTATGTGAAGAAGGAAGATATGAAATTAATAAAATCAGACCTGAAAAGCCACTTTGATGAGATATTTATTTGGTTAGATAGGGATAGGACTCACAATCAATAAGCAGTAACATATACAATAGAAAGACTAGTTTCTACCTCTCACTCCATCCTGCTAGAGGAAGTAAAGGGCTGTAACAATCAGATCAGAACCTTGGAAGATTCTATGGAATCTATGAAATAGTCTATAGTCATATTAGACTCTTACATGGATTCAAGAGTTCAAGTGGACCAAGATCTTTGATATGTTAAAAGTGTGGTTCAGAAAATGGTCACTGTGTTTGAGGACTTTAAGAAGTATATGAATACACATGTGAGTGGCCAAGATGATGATTTGAAAAGGCTGATCAGGGGGATAACAAAGTCTTTTAAGGAGATAGTGTCTTTCACTATGGCACCTCTGTGTGCATCTGCTTCATCTTCAACTGCTCCTCCTATTGATCTAGAAGCCTTTAGGTCAGTTGTTAGAGAATAAGTTGAGAGGTTCTCTAGTACCAGTACCTAAGATCCTTAATCTATAAGTACACCATAAGTCCACCATAGAGCAAGTTGATTTCTACTACAAAAGGGTTTATAATAAGCATCATATGGATGGTCACTTCAAGTTGTTGTTGGAGAACTTGAGGATTCCACCTATCACTCAAGCCTTTAAGGATCATGTAAGTAGTCTTAGAGAATTGACTCCTGCCTTGGAGAAATTTATGAAGAATAAGGATGACTTTATCTCAGCTATGGAGAGAGGAGGAAGTATTATTATGGATTTCAGAAATATTCTTTTTCCCTTCCTCCATGTGGACTGCACTCCCATTATTGTTCCTCCAGCCTTTCCTTCTACCTCAACTACCACATGATCTTCCAGTGTTTCTCCTTTGATGACTCCTGCACAGGCCATCAAAAGATTGACCCTATGATTCGTTAGAGATATACTCACTACCGGTCTACTGATGCCTCTGTTGCAGCTCCTCCTACCTTGCTGACTGCCATCCCTCGGTCTATCCCTCCATCTTCAGAACCTACCCCCTCCACTTCCAAAGACAAATCTCCCGTGGAAATATCTAATTCTGATTGAATGTGGGATTTCTTAGTTGATAGGGATCTTTGTAAATTTTTTGTATATTGTAATATTTCTTCATTAATGGAAAATCCTCTTATGTTTCTTTTTGTCCTTCATTGTTTTTGTTAATCACAAAGGGGGAGAAACAAGTTAGGTTATAAGTTAAGAGAAGTTTTTAAGTTGAAAGTTTTTAAGTTGAAATTTAATATATATCCTTTATATATTTTTTCCATCATAAACTAGGTTAAAATGTTTTTTTACACACCTCTGAAGATATTCGCAAATGTGCTTAACCCTAATTCAGAAAATACTAACATAATTTGTGATTATTAAAAAGGGGGATATTGTTGGACTCACCTATTTTGATAATCCAAAATCATGTTTATTTTATGTAAAACATCTTCTTTCTCTTACAGTATAACCATTTATGTGAAAATCATGTTTATATCAAAGTAATCAATTTGTATTTTTAATCTCACTGCTCTCTTGTTTGAGCTCACAACACAAAATTTCTCTAGATGCAAAGGTCACCGATGAAAAGGTCACCGATGCAAAGGTCACCGATGAAAAGGTCACCGATGCAAAGGTCACCGATGAAAAGGTCACCGATGAAAAGGTCACAGATGCAAAGGTCACCATTGCAAGGTCACCGATGCAATGCTACTGTTTGGGAAGGTTACCGATGGAAGGTTACTGCTGAAGGTTACCGATGGAAGGTTACCGATGGAAGGTTACTGCTGTAGGTTACTGATGGAAGGTTACCGATGGAGAAAGTTACCGATGAAAGGTCACAGTTGAAGGTTTCCAATGTGCACCTACTGTTGAAGCCTACCATTGTGAAGGCTACCATTACCAATCTACTAATGCATACCCTTCCATACTTTGTAAAATTCTTAAAATTATTGTAACAGTCATATTTGATAATTTAAATGCTTCTGACATTAATTAATGCTGATTGTAGACATATCGAGAGACCATATCTAGGGACAGTATGATGTAAGAGAAATACCACACGTGATCTAGTCATTCCTATTGTCGGACCTCAAATATAAAAGTGAATATGGAGGAAGAAAAGAAAGAGAGTGTGGCATACAAAGTGCATATGTTCATATGAAGGAGTTTACTGGCTAGATCAAAGAAGAACCATCCATCACTTACACTGTGAACCCACAAGCATCACAGAGATCATTTTGGGACAAACTCACCTCTGCCTACTGTGCTTCATCAACTCTCGATCAACACAAGAGGAAGAACACTCAAAGATAGAACCTGGAGTTGTGACTCTCTGTTTTGGAGACAACTTCCAGAGAAAGACTCAAGAGAAAATTCTTCACTCCAAGGAGTCAAGAGTTGAACTGCGAACACATATATCTTTCTAAACTCAAGATTATAATCTTAGATCTATTGTGTTCCTTCATTTATACATTTCTAAGAAGTGTGTGTGTCTGTCTATTTTACACACTGTCTCCTGTGATTGAACTGTAGGATAATTAATATCCGCACATAAAACTTCACTTACCTTTTTGTTTCCCATGTATAACTATGAAAGATACCGTGTGTGGTCTGTATTGTTTTCTTTTCCCATGAAGAACTGTGGTAGAGGGTGCGAACCATGGATAGTTTGTGAAAACTGTTGTAAATACCGATACAGGCTGTGTATCAAGTTTATTATTAATAAAAACTGCTTGGTGGTAGGTGATCACCAAGTGGAGAGGATTAAGTCTCAGATTGAGAATGAACCTCTTGTTTAACTTTAATGTGCACTATATTGTGTTATACTCTATTTTGTCTATTTTCCGCTACTTATAATTGCTAAAAAATAATTTTTTTTTGCATTAACTTTGATAGTTAGTTTTGGTTAGTGTGTGTATATGTTTAATTCAGTAAAATTGTTTCAAAATTTGAAGAACTGTTTTACACTAATTCAACTGAGGACTAATCAACCTTCGAGAAACTTGTTGACCAACTAGACATTTACATCTCTACTGCCTTAATTAACTTAGCTGTTTCAAAACTTGGGGGATCTTTATAATAATTTTTTAACAAAAATTTTAAGTAGGAACTCAATTCACCCCCCCCCCCTATTGAGATTCCACTCCGACCAACATTAGAGACTTTCCCAAAAAAGTGACATGTTCCAGAGGTGCTCTTCCTATCTAATTTACACCCACCAAAGTCAGCATCAGAATAACTAACCATATCAAAAAAATGTTCTCTAGGGTAGAACAGTCCTAAATTAGTTGTAAATTTGAGGTATTTGAAAACTCTTGTAATAGAATTTAAATGCGAATCTTTTGGATTTTCTTGAAATCTTACACATATACACACACACACACACACTAAACATGATGTTTGTCCTACTAGCAGTTAATTATTGCAAACTCCCAATCATTACTCTGTAAGCAATTTTATCAATAGATTTTCCATTTTCATCAAGATCCAATTTACAAGTAGAACTCATAGGTGTTTCACTACTCTTAATTCCATCAAAGCCATATATTTTCAAAATATCTTTAGTATATTTACTTTGATTTAAAATAATACATTCTTTGTTTTGAAATATTTTAAATCCAAGAAAATATTTAATTTCACCCATCAAACTCATATCAAACTCACTTTGCATCATTTTTAAAAAATCATTGCATAAATAATTTTTAGAATATCCAAAAATAATATCATCTACATATATTTGAGCTATTAAAACATCTTTAGAAATTATTTTTATAAATAAATTAGGATCTGAAAATCCTTTTGTAAAAACTTTATAAATAATAAAGTTACTTAACCTATCATACCAAGATCTTGGATCTTATTTCAAACCATATAAGGATTTAGTTAATTTGATCACATGATTTTGAAAGTGTGGATTTTTAAAACCTGGGGGTTGTTCAGAAAAAACATCCTCAATTATATAAACATTTAAGAATGAACTTTTGAAATCCATTTGATAAAGTTTGAAATCCAAGTGTGACACATAGACAAGTAAGATTATAATGGATTAAATCCTAGATACTGGTGAAAAGGTCTCCTCATAATCAATTCCCTCGTCTTTATTAGAGCCCTGTACAAACAATCTAGCTTTGTTTATAATTATATTTCCATATTTATGTACTTTATTCCTAAACACCCATTTAGTTCCTATGGTCAATGTATCTTTCAGTCTATTGAAAGAGCACTTTCGTGGGCGCCCTCAAATGATTAATGTGATTTTGGGGTACTTAGGTGCAGCAGAGTGGCTGACCAAGGTCGTCTCTCAAAGGAGGAAGTGAATTTAACAACTTATTAAAGGTATTCTAAAAATAAAATAAAAGAGAATAAAATAAAAACACTACTTTAAAGGATTGGGTTTATTTTTATAGTTTATGAATCTAGAAGAAGTTTTCTGGAAGAATATTGTATATTTTTTTGTTTTTAGTTTTGAAATGAATTTCGATTAAAATGACACAACAAGAGGATGTTTTTTTAGAAATCTATTTTAAAAGGAATAATTGATCTAACTCTACCTATTAATTCAATTATTAATCATTATCATTTAAATAAATATACAATTAATTATGATCCCCTAATTTGTTATCCCTCTAACCCTACGAGAGTTGACTTAACCACAAAGATGAAATTACTTAAACCCTAGGCTAGCTTCGGAACACGCAATCGCAGCACCCTGCTTTGATTGTTGTTCTAAGGATAGCTTATGGTCAGTGGTTAATTAGAGCACATATCCATTCTGTAAATGAGGATGAATTGTGTTTAGGGATTATATTTTAACTCTACAAATTTACCCCGTGTGGTATTTTATTACCGATTAAGATTACGCTCTCACAATTTACACAAAATCCCGACCTCACGTGTTTTTGTGTTAATTGTTCAATTGATTTCTTAGTTTATTGTAATTTAAAAAAAAAATTCATGGATAATATTATGTTAATTACAGTATCTCATTGATTCAAAATAATTAAATGAAGAGGGTAGAAGATAAATCGATTACTAAAAGACTACTCTTCCATGGGTGGCGTAATCATCGTAGAAGCGTTTTGCATGTGCAAAGGTTTATAATGGGTATAACCCAATAACGCTTCTAATAAAGAATTCCAGACCAAAGAGGAAGATTAAGAGAAGAAGAAATTTAAACAAAAAATAATAAAAGAGAATAAATAAAATAAGAACAAATAAGTTTATTATACAAACAAAATCATTACAACATGAAGGAGAAGAAGAAGGCTTCGTCGAAGGGATCCTTGCTTCAAGAGCTACCCTTATTGAAATGGTTGGAGAATTGGAGTGGATCCACTTATCCTCTGCCCTAAACTTCCCAAATCACTTCCCAACCCCACCAAATATGAAAAACACCAATTTATATAGTGGTGGGGAGGCTAGGTTCAAAGTGGTTTCAAGTGTGAATGGGGAATCTCGGACAAATATTTTATGCCAACTTGAACCGCCCATTTGACCACCAAAACGCGTGAATTGTCCGGCCTTACAGAAGGATACAATTTTCGGATATGGGTCCTATATCTCCTATTCAAATTTGGGCTCAATCCAGGCCCAGATGAAGGAGTTATGGCCGAAATACAGAAGCTTCTCCATTCTGGCGAGTCCAGACCAACTTTGACTTCATGGCCCATTTTCAATAACCAAATGCACTTATTAACTCTAGTGTCATGAATAAAAGTTTTAGATAATTAAGTTAGAAACACTTTTAAAAAATTTCAAATTCAAATCATAAATATAAAAATATGTATCTTCGAAATACTACAGTGAACTATAAAGGGTAAAACTGGAATTTTGATCAAATATTCAAATGAATGATCTAATCCCAAATACTTTCTAATTAAACATATTTAACACAATGTGAGGAAATTATATCATTTATTATCAATAAAATATTCAATAGAATAGTGTTTTATTAACTCCCCCACACTTACCCTTTTGCACTCCTGGGAAAAACCTCATATCAAGTAAACATCAATATCAAATCAAAACCAATTTTAAAACACATATCCTTGAGATCAATCAATTTCACACCAAGAATAAAAAGATATAATGCCTCATAAAAAAAATTATTTCAAGTTCTCCATTTATATCATTCAATATATTTCCACTTCATTTATCCTCTCATGCACAAAACACTTACCTCGCTTGAATTTTCTCTCATCACTCAAATATCAATTTTTTTGCAATGTCTTTCTCATCCAAACTCATACAAGGGTCACTATCGGCTTGATAGATTCCTACATCGCCACCCGATGTGAGTCAAGGACATATGTTTATGATGAGGACTTTTCAGGGTTGTTTTGTGGATTTCGGTTGGTAGGATTTAGATGTGAAAAATTCTGAGGCTGAATGAGGAGGGCTTGACTCTTTTTGAAGCAAAATTGCATTAATCTAATTTTCACTTAAATATGGTCTTCTCCTCAATCCCCATAGTATAAATTCAGCTCCATCATCATGAAAAGTCATGAAAATTTTACACCATTCATCATTTCATCATCAAAAATTTAAATCTTCTTAAACATGATTTTCTTGAAAGCTCCAGATGGGCACAACTTTCCACCTCACTTAGAAGCTCCAGAAAAGGCACAACTTCACTTGTCATGAAAGCTCCAGAAAAGGAATAGCTTTCAATAAAATGACTTTCTTCAGCAGCAAACACATCTCTTAAGAATTTAATTTTCCACCCAAAGTATCAAAAAATGTGGTGGCACAACACAAGATAGATTCCCCCACACTTAAGCTCAACTAGATTATGCAATTTCACTTCAAGAGTTGGTTGGATAGGGAAAATTGGCTTGTAATGTGGATAACCTAACAGGATGTGCATGGATTATAAGGGCTAAAAGGATTAAATATTCAAGGTAGGCCATTATAAAAAAGGATTCTTTGAAATAGGGGCTTTAATACCAAACAAATGCCTCAATCATTTAAACATAAGTACCTCAAACCCTCAAGTTTTGACAGGAATAGATCAAATTCTGGTTAAATCAAGCATGGTTTGGTTCTCTCAAGAATTGAGGTGAATGTAAAGAATATGAAAATAATGGTTCAGAAGCCTCACAGGAAATTGATTTCAAATATAAAGACAGTGAGATGTGGCATGGAATTCAGAATTCAGTGTACTTTTCATGAAATTACTAAATATTTGAACTTGAAACAAAGTCATTTTCAGCATTCATTTAAGCTCAGTTTCATGGGATAAATTGTTTCACTCAAAAATTGTGATGAGAATCATTTTAGCTCAAAAATTTCAAAAACACAAAGAAAATTGAAAAAATAAACACACAAAATTTGAAAAAACACACAATTTTTTTATTTGTTTTTTTTAAACAGGAAAAAAAATTGAAATTACTAAACTAAAAGGTTCCCTACTCCCCCACACTTAAAATATTGCATTGTCATCAATGTGAACCCATGAGATGATATATGCACATGAAATGCAGATTTTTTAAATTGGACAAATAATATAAAAGTGAAAGGGTTAGGAACAGCCTGATGTGATCAAGTGATGATGGGGTCATGCAGTGTGATAAAATCAACTGCATCGGTAGGAAGTCCCTCGATGTATCTCTTCAAATGTTGCCCATTGACTTTAAAGCTCCTTCTAGTGTCCTCTTATGTGATCTCCACTACACCATAAGGAAAAACATTAGACACAATATAAGGACCTAACCATCTGGAACGCAACTTACCAGGAATCAGCTTGAGTCATGAACTATAGAGAAGGACTTTCTCTCCAACATGAAACTACCTTTGTTGGATCATTTTGTCATGAGATTCTTTTGATCTTTCCTTGTAGAGCCTTGAGTTCTCATATGATGACAGTCGAATCTCCTCAAGCTCTTGAATTTGCAAATTCCTTTGAATTCCAGCTTGGGCCAAATCCATGTTGCATTTCTTTATAGCCCAATATTCCCGATGCTCGACTTCCACTGGGAGATGACATGCTTTCCCAAAAAAAAATCCTAAATGGGGACATACCAATGGGTGTTTTGTATGCTGTCCTATAAGCCCACAATGCATCATCCAAGCGCTTGCTCCAATCCTTCCTATTTGGCTGCACGGTTTTCTCCAATATTTGTTTCAACTCACGATTTGAAACCTCAGCCTGGCCATTTGTTTGGGGGTGGTATGATGTTGATGTTTTTTGTGTCACCCCATACTTTCGAAGGAGGGAAGAAAAATTCCTATTGAAAAAGTGCGTCCCTTAGTCACTGATGATGGCCTTTGGTACTCCAAACCTGCAAAAAATCTGTGCTTTGACAAAGTCCACAACAACATGAGAATCATCAGTCCTAGTGGCCTTAGACTCCACCCATTTACTCACATAATAAACAGCAACCAAAATGTAAAAAAAATCCAAATGAACTAGGAAAAGGACCCATAAAATCAATGCCCCAAACATCAAAAATCTCATAGAATATTATGGGTTGTTGGGGCATCTCATGTCTCCTAGAAATATTCCCAGTGTGTTGGCAATGAGAGCATGACTTACAAAACACATGGGCATCATGGAACAAGCTAGGCCAATATAATACAGAGTCCAAAACCTTCTTAGCTTTACATTGGGGTCCAAAGTGTCCACCACAAGCAAGTTTATGACATAAATGCCAAACAGACTCAAACTCATGATCGGGAACACACCTCCTAATGACTTGGTCACTACACATGCGCCAGAGGTAAGGATCATCCCACACATAATACCTAGACTCACTTTTTAATTTTTGGACTTGATGATTCTTCAAATTTTCTGGGATTTCAGAGGAAACAATGTAATTAACTAAATTAGCATACCAAGGATGCGTACCTGAGATGGTATAGAGATGCTCATCGGGGAAAGTGTCCCTAAGTGGTACCTAGTCCAAGGTGTCATCCTCTAGTGTGTGAGTAAGCCTACTCATGTGGTATGCCACCAAATTCTCTGATCCCTTCTTGTCCTTTATCTCAATATCAAATTCCTGAAGAAGGAGCATCCAACGAATAAGTCATGGCTTTGCATCTGGCTTCTTTAGGAGGTACCTCAAAGCTGCATGGTCAGAAAAAACAACTACTTTAGAGCCCAATAAATATGAACGGAATTTATATAAAGCAAATATGACATCAAGAAACTCCTTTTCTGTGGTAGTGTAATTTGATTGGGCTGAATCCAATGTCCTCGATGCATAGGTGATCACATGTGAACGTCCCTCCACCCTCTGAGATAAGACAGCTCCAACCGTGAAGTTGGAGGCGTCACACATAAGATCAAAAGGAAGGTCCCACCACGGGGGCTGTATGATCGGTGGAGTGGTCAGACACTTCTTTAGCTCATAAAATGATACCCTGCATGAATCATAAAAATTGAAGTCAATATATTTTTGAAGCAATCGAGATAAGGGTAGAGCGATCTTACTAAAATCTCTGATGAAGCGTCGATAAAATCCAGCCTGTCCAAGGAATGATCGAACATCACGCACACATGTAGGATATGGGAGGGATGAAATAATTTCTACCTTAGATTTATCAACTTCAATGCCACGTTGTGAGACTATATGACCTAAGACAATTCCCTTTTCGACCATGAAATGACATTTTTCAAAATTTAAGACCAGATTCTTCTCAATACAACGATGAAACACATCACCCAAACTAGAGATACATTCATCAAATGAGGATCCATAAACTGTAAAATCATCCATAAATACCTCCATGCAGGTCTCAATGAAATCTGAGAAAATACTCACCATGCATCTCTGGAAGGTACCTGGGGCATTGCAAAGTCCAAATGGCATCCTTCTGTAAGCAAAGGTACCTAATGGGCAGGTGAATGTCGTCTTCTCCTGGTCCTCTGCTGCAATGGGAACCTGAAAATAGCCAGAGAAACCATCCAAGAAGCAATAATGCGTCCTACCTGCAAGTCTCTCAAGCATCTGGTCAATGAATGGAAGTGGGAAATGGTCCTTACGAGTGTATTGATTTAGTTTGCTATAATCAATACACACTTGCCAACTATTTTGAACTCTCACAGGAACTAACTCATCATTTTCATTTTTTAAAACAGTGAAACCAGTTTTCCTAGGCACAAAATGAATTGGACTTACCCACTGAGAATCTGAAATAGGATAGATTATACCTGCCTCAAGCAATTTTGCAACTTCTTTTTTAACAACCTCCAAAAGTGTTGGATTGAGTATCCTTTGTGGTTGCCTCACCGGTTTATCCCCATCCTCCAAGAGAATCCTATGCATTCAAATGGAGGGGCTAATACCTGATATGTCTGCCAATGTCCAACCAATTGCCCTAATGTTATCTCTCAATAGATTCAAAAGTTTTTCTTCATGTTCAAAAGAGAGATTGTTAGAAATGATAATAGGTAATCTATCACCACTCAGCAAGTATGCATATTTAAGATTTGGGGGCAAAGGCTTGAGTTACAATGTAGGAGGGTGATGTATGGATGGAGAAATTGATGCAATAGACATATCTTCACAATGAACATCAGTATCAGAATAAAAATCATCACAATCAGAGAATAAAGCACCAAATCCACCAACATACTCAATAGCCATGTCATAATCAGAGTTCACATGATCAAAATCAGAATATGATTCCATTTCAAAATCAAATCTTAGAGAGTCTTGTTCCTTAAAAAATGGTGTAGAAGTACTCTTAGACATCAAACTAGAACCAATACTCATAATCTCCCTAAGCATAGGACAATCCAATTCCATGGTGTTTTTGCTTGGTGGTTCAAAATGGGAGATAACAAAAGCAGAATGGTCCTCTGAGGGGTACTTCATGGAATCCATAACATTAAATATCACAACTTCATCTCCAAATTCCATGGAAAGTGTAACCTCATTGACATTTATGATAGTTTTTTCAGTTTTTAGGAAGGGCCTACCTAAGATAATGGGGGCATGAGAACTTACCTGATAATCCTCCATGTTAAGAACATAGAAATCTACTGGAAAGATCATGTCTCTTACCTGGACAAGTACATCCTCAAGAAATCCCACTGGATATGCCGTAGCTCTATTCGCCAACTGCACCACTACTCTTGTCGGCTTCAACTCACCAACCTGTAAAGAAGAGAATACAGAGTGAGGCATCACATTTATTGAAGCTCCTAAATCAAAAAGAGAATAAGAGAAGTGCAACTCCCCTATGGTACATGGGATGGTGAATGTCCCGGGATCCTTGCACTTTGTTGGCATTGCTAGAGTTGGTGTAATGAGTGCTGAGACATTCCTTCCAAGGTTGATCCTCTCATTTCCCTTGAGCCCTCTTCGATTGGTACAAAGTTATTTTAATAATTTTGCATACCTTGGAATTTTCTTAATGGATTAAAGTAGAGGAATGTTGATCTCCACATGCTTGAATGTGTCCAAAACCTCCTTTTGCATTGATTCTTCAGCCATATTCTTGGTTTTAACAACCCTTTTGGGAAAAGGAAGGGGTTTAGGAGGAAAATCATCAATCTTTTTCTTACCTTTATCTTTCTCCTTGGATTGCTCATCTATTGGTTTGGAATACAGCTGCTCTGGAGTTGAGGTGAATCCCGGTGGAATGGTAGGTACAGATGTATCGTTCATTTGCTTCCCACTTCTCAATGTGATGGCACTAACATTCCCCTTTGGATTTGGAGTGGGTTGGGAAGGTAGATTTCCAGAATTCTTACTCACAAGTTCATGGAGGGCGGTGGCAATCTGGATCATTTGAGTCTTCAACTCCCTCAACTCCGAACCTTGACTCTTCAGTTCATTCTATTGATTAAGAACAATTTGCTTCAAAAGATCATCAGTGTTAGAATCTACCTTAGGTGGGGGATTCCCTTGTTGCTGGCTTGTTGATGTTTGAGCTTCAAATCTCATTTGGGGTTGTTGGAAACCCTGCTGGTAAGGCAGAGGCTGCTGGAAGTTTTTTTTAAAAGGGGGCCTTTGTTGTTGTCCAGATCCATACCTCATTTCTGATTGATCCTTCCACCCTTGGTTGTATGTTGGAGAAAATGAATCAAACTTCTTTTGGGGATATGGTTGTTGCTGCTGCAGAAATGGTCTCCCAGGGAATACTGCTGCACAATCCTCTGTCTCTTGTAGTTGTGGGCAACAGTCAGTTGGATGGCTTATCTCAGTGCAAATACCACAAGGCCTTGAAGGAGGGGGTAGAGATGTATTTTGTGCCAAATCAATTTTCCTCACCATAGTGGTCAATTATTCCAACTTATTATCAATCAAATGACTTTCAAGAGAAGAAGGACTTACCTGATGTACTTCCATGACATGTGGTGTACCTCTATCACCAAATTGTTGGGAGTTTTGGGCCATCTTGTCGATCAATGCTCATGCAGCTACTGGTGTTTTGTCCACCAATGCTCCTCCAGCTGCAGCATCCAACATGCTTCTCTCCATAGGTGTGAGTCCTTCATAAAAGTACTGGATGAGTAATTGCTCACTGATTTGGTGATGTGGGAAGCTTGCACACAACTTCTTGAATCGCTCCCAGCACTCATACATTGACTCCCCTTGGGCTTGCTTGATCCTTGATATCTCCTTTCGAATGGATGTGGTCCTTGATGCTGGAAAAAATCTTTGAAAGAAAAGATGTTTCAAATCATTCCAACATGTTACATCTTCAGGTTTTAAATAATACATCCAATCTTTTGCAGCTCCATCAAGTGAGAATGGGAATGCTCTTAATTTAATTTGATCTTCAAAAACATTTCTTGGTTTCAAGGTTGAGAAAACCACATTAAATTCTTTCAAATGGTTATTGGGATCCTCACCAGAGAGGCCATGAAACTTTGGAAGTAAGTGAATTAATCCAGATTTCAGTTCAAAGTCCGATACGAGATTTGGGTATGCAATACAATTTGGTTGATAGTTAATATCAGGTGCAGCCAATTCTCGAATGGTTATATTTATCTCATTGTTATTATTTACATCCATTGGTTCTTCTTTTATGTCTGAATTTGAATAGATTCTAATTTCAATGTTTCCAGAAGAGAGGAATTCACCAACTGGTTGAATATTGAAACTTCACGTAGACTGAGAATGTCTGATTCGAGCCCTAAGGCTACGTTCAATCTCAGGGTCAAGATCTAAGAGGTCTTTGGGATTATTCCGTGTCATAAATCAATGAAATATGAAAAGAAGTAAAGTGGACCATAGTAAAATAAAAATTAGAAGTTTGAGTTGATGGTCCAAAAAGAAGTAGAAGAAAATAAAAGAAGAAGAAGAAAAATCAGATTGGGTAAAGAAGGAAGAAAGAAGAGAGGAAGAGAATAAAATGTAAAATAAAATAAATACCTCTAATTGGTTGAAATAATTACATTCCTCCCCGGAAACGATGCCAATTTGATAGGGCACTGTTGTGGGCACCCTTAAATGATTAATGTGATTTTGGGGTACTTAGGTGTAGCAGAGTGGCTGACCAAGGTCGTCTCTCAAAGGAGGAAGTGAATTTAACAACTTATTAAAGGTATTCTAAAAATAAAATAAAAGAGAATAAAATAAAAACACTACTTTAAAGGATTGAGGTTTTTTTATAGTTTATGAATCTAGAAGAAGTTTGCTGTAAGAAGACTGTATATTTTTTTGTTTTGAGTTTTGAAATGAATTTCGATTAAAATGACACAATAAGAGGATGTTTTTTTAGAAATCTATTTTAAAAGGCATAATCGATATAACTATACCTCTTCATTCACTTATTAATCATTTTAACTTAAATCAATAACCACTTAATTATGATCCCATAATTTTTTATCCCTCGAACCTTACGAGAGTTAACTTAACCAAAAAGATGAAATTACTTAAACCCTAGGCTAGCTTCGGAACACGCAATCGCAACACCCTGCTTTGATTGTTGTTCTAAGGATAGCTTATGATCAGTGGTTAATTAGAGCACATATCTATTCTGGAAATGAGGATGAATTGTGTTTAGATATTATATTTGAACTCTACAAATTTATCCCATGTGGTCTTGTATTACTGATTAAGATTACGCTCTCACAATTTACACAAAATCCCGACCTTGCGTGTTTTTGTGTTAATTGTTCAATTACTTGATTAGTTTCTTGTAATTTAAAAAAACAATTCATGGATAATACTATGTGAATTAAATTATCTCATTGATTCAAAATAATTAAATGAAGAGGGTAGAAGATAGATCGATTACTAAAAGACTACTCTTCCATGGGTGGCGTAATCATCGTAGAAGCGTTTTGCATGTGCAAAGGTTTATAATGGGTATAACCCAATAACGCTTCTACTAAAGAATTCCAGCCCAAAGAAAAATATTAATATAAGAAGAAATTTAAACAAAATAGAAGAAAAGAGAAGAAATAAAATAAGAACAAAGAAGTTTATTACACAAACAAAATCATTACAACATGAAGGAGAAGAAGAAGGCTTCGTCGAAGGGATCCTTTCTTCAAGAGCTACCCTTATTGGAATGGTTGGATAATTAGAGTGGATCCACTTCTCCTCTGCCCTAAACTTACCAAATCACGTCCCAACCCCACCAAATATGAAAAACACCAATTTATATAGTGTTGGGGAGGCTAGGTTCAAAGTGGTTTCAAGTGTGAATGGGGAATCTCGGACAAATATTTTATGCCAACTTTTACCGCCCATTTGACCACCAAAACGCGTGAATTGGATGGCCTTCCAGAAAGATCAAATGTTCGGATATGTGTACTCTATCTTCTATTCGAATTTGGGCTCAATCCAGGCCCAGATGAAGGAGTTATGGCCGATATACAGAAGCTTCTCCATTCTGGAGAGTCCAGACCAACTTTGACTTCATGACCCATTTTCAACAACCAAATGCACTATTTAGCTCTAGTGTTATGAATAAAAGTTGTAGATAATTAAGTTAGTAACACTTTTAAAAAATTTAAAATTCAAATCATAAATATAAAAATATTTATCTTCGAAATACTACAGTGAACTATAAAGGGTAAAACTGGAATTTTCATCAAATATTCAAATGAATGATCTAATACCAAATACTTTCTAATTAAACATATTTAACACAATGTGAGGAAATTATATCATTTATTATCAATAAAATATTCAATAAAATAGTGTTTTATCATCTATCAATAAACTTCCAGAATTTATTTATCTCAAACTGGTTAAGATCTTCTTGCATAGACATCACCCAAAATTCATCATTGATTTCATCATTGATATTTTTAGGTTCAAGTTATGACAAGAATGATTTATGTTCAACCTGATTTCTCAAAAATCTCTAGTTTGTGTTCCTATGTTTAAATCTCCAACTACATCATATAAGGGATGGTTTTTAAGGAATCTAGATGGTCTAGTAAAAGTAGGGCTAGTTATTTCAAGTTCACCACTTAGTTCTGGTTCATTTTGGCTATAATCTAGAGAATTTCTAAAACTTTAAGTTTTAACAGATTCCTTTATAGGATGTTTAGAGGGTTTATCATTAATTTTCATATTGGACATATCCTCTTCATGATTTTCTAGAGAGGTATTAGGTTCATGTGGATCTGATTCACCAAATTTTACACGTACAGATTCCTCCACACATTTGGTTATTTTATTAAAAACTCTATATGCTTTGCTTGATGTTGAATATCCAAGTAATAATCCTTCATCGCTTTACCTTGGGTTTCCTATTATTCCACAACTCATAATGGGTTTTCTTAAGGATAGGTCTGATTAAGACTCTATTTATTAAATAACAAGATGTATTACCAAATTTAGCCCAAAAATAAATAGGTAGGTCATATTCATTGAGCATAGTTTGGGAAATTTCCTATAGGGTTCTATTTCTTCTTTTTACTACACCATTCTGTTGAGGTGTCCTAGGGGTAGAGAAGTTATTCCTATAGCCATTTTTGTGAGAAAAAAATATTCAAAGTCTTGATTTTCAAACTCAAGACCATGGTCACTTCTTAAGGATTTAATTTTAAGTCTACAAAGATTTTTCTATAGTCCTAGCATACTTGGTAAAAAGAGAGTAAGCTTCACTTTTTTGAGCTAAGAAAAAGGTTCAATTATACCTAGAGAAGTCATCTACAAGAACATAAATATAGTTATTCCCATTGAGACATGAAACTCTAGATGGTCCAAACAATTCCATGTAAAACAACTAGAGAGGTTCAGAAGTTTTAACTTCTTTCTTTTGGTTTGAAAGATATTTTGTGCTACTTTCCCTTTTGAAAATGATTGCACACTCTATTGTCTGGAAACTCTAGTTTTGGAAGGTCCTTAACTAAACCTTTTCTTGTTAATTTCTTAAGGGAGTGTACATTAAAATGTTCTAGTCTTCTGTGCTAGAGCCAAGACTCTTTGTGAAATAGAAAACATCATTTGATGCTAGTGTGTCTAAAATTATAGTATATACATTATCATTTCTAAGAGTAGTAAATATTAAGTTATTTTTGGCATGAAAAACATGTCATGAATCATTTTTAAATTTGACATTAAATCCATCATCACAAAGTTGAGTTATGCTAATAAATTTATATTTTAGTCCATCAATATAAAGTACTTTGGAAATTGAAATAGAGTCAGGGTTACCAATTTGGACTAATCTGATGATTTTTCCTTTACCATTGTCACCAAATGGGACATGTCCTCCGTAAATATTGATGAGATTATTGAATATTGAGTAATCTAATGTCATGTGTCTTGAACATCCACTGTTCAAGTACCAAATATTTCTACAGGAACTCTTTAGGTAGTTGATGCACCCAATTTTTGTATACATTTCCATATATATAATTGAAGATAAAAACATTTTTTAAACAAATATCTGTTGTTTTATGAACATATTCTTTGATTTTGGTGATTCTGTTTACTTTCAAGAGCTTTCTGGCTAAATACACGAATCAAGGGATGCATGTGAAAATTTTGAAACTACATGGCGTGTACTTTTATACACGCCGTGTACATCCAGGCAGGGACACAGACCGAAAAAAGGAGTACACGCCCATGTCACCAGGCAGAAGATACACGCTGTGTGTGGCGGTGCTACACGGCGTGTACTACTTTCTAGAAGCAGTAGTTGCCAAAGAAAAGTCCACACGCCCATGTGGTCGTTGGTGAAGACATGACGTGTTTGAACTTTTACACGTCGTGTCTGCTATTCTAGAAGGGGCTGGCGGCCAAACTTATGACACTGCACACCATGTATGGCGGCACTACATGCCGTATACACCCAACCACCAGGCGACGTCATGTTCAAAAGTCAAAGACGGCGCATTAGGCCACCTACCCGTGGAGAAATTGGCGCCAAAACGCATTGACAAAAAGTACACGGCGTGTACTTTCTATACATGCCGTGTACTTTATTTTTCTATAAAAAGAAGCCTTGGCCTACAGATTTGGGAGTTCAGAACCATTGAGAGGAAAGAGAAACTCTGCTATCACCATTCCCGAAGCTACCAAGGTGCCGTCACTCCGCCATTCCACCTTCCGACACTCTACCTCAACGCCTACACGATGAATCTGTTAGGTATCACGTGTGTCGTTTCTCTCCCACTTTCTATGTGTAACTGAACCCCTCGTGTTGGGTCTGTGGATGATGAGATCATAATTTGTATGTTGTTTTATATAGTTGTGTTTGAATCATTTTAATTCATCTTACTCTTCTTAAACCACTGTCTAATATAACTGAGAATTCTTAGCCGGACCAAGGGAAGGATTATTGGCGATACAAAAGAAAAGTAACGGTGAAAACATCCATGACCATTGGAAGGTTTTCACCGATTCAAATAATGGAATGGACGTAATAAAGAATTAAGAACACTGACTACCAGACCAAGGAGTCATCTGCTCTAATTCCAAACAAGAGGAACCGGACCGAGGAAATCTTGTAACAAAAATGAAATCCAAAATTATTGAATTATTATGAACAACACAACCATTTAAACAATCTGCATAAGAACTCCTTATTCACCACAGCCCCGACACGTCTTTTCTTTCCATTTTAAAAACTCTTTAAATTTACCCATTTTTTTCTTTCAAACTGTATCTATTTCTTCAAAGTAAATCAATTTAGTTTCAATCAAAACCCAAAATCAACCCAATCGATTCTAAATTCTGCATACTTCACCTAATTAAGTATTAACTCAATTGAATTAACGCACTCCACGGTTCCCTGTGGATCGACCCCGAACTTATGCTATACTAAAATTCTAAGAACGGGTAATTAATTTGGGAGGAATATAACTTCAATCAATGACAAGCGAGACCAAATTTTGGCGCCGTTGCCGGGGAACCCGTTTGGTTTTAGTGCTAAGATTTAAATTGTGTTAATAATTGATTTAAGTGAAAATAAAAATAAAAATTATCAAAAATCTCTTTTCTAATCCCATTTCCAATTTTTTTTCCCTTTTACGCCTGGTTTTTGTTTTTGTGTTGTACAGAGCTTAAAGTGTATGTTTAGACATTTTACATGATCCAGAAGTGCCGAGTCTTCGTAATTAGTTCCGTTTGACCCAGAAATCGAACGGACCTTGCTTCATCGTCAGCGTACATGGACAGAAACTCACAACCATCAACCACAACCCATGGCGAACAAGGAAGAGGGAACACCAGCCGTAGATGCTGCGACTGAGCATCAGTACCAGGATCAGCAGCCTCCCGCTGCTGGTCTACCGGAGCAACCTCCTGGATCCTTCATGGAATTCCTCCCAAGGGATTACCAATGGCCGCCACAAAAACTCTTCCCACGGACATACTTTTCCCCTCAGGAGCAGTTTATGCAAGCTCCACCCCATCAACAACAACCTCCAAGATGTACCCTTATGGAGTACAGACTTCCATCGATTCACGGAGCTGGTACGGGCATCGTTCGTCCTCCGGTCCAGGCCCAACACTTCGAGATCAAGCCTGCTATCATGCAGCTGATCCAGAACACAGTCCAATTTGGAGGCCTGGCCAGTGAGGACCCGAACTCCCATCTATCCAACTTTATGGAGATCTGCGACACCTTTTGGTACCATGGCGTGTCCGAGGACACCATCCGTCTTCACCTATTCCCCTTTTCTCTACGGGATAAGGCAAAGGACTGGATCAAGGGGATGCCACAATGATCTATCCTCACCTGGGAGGAGCTAGCACAGGCATTCCTGTCCAAGTACTTCCCACCATCCAAGACGGTGACACTCCGGAATGAGATTCACAACTTCCAGCAGCACGACTCCGAGTCATTGTACGACTCCTGGGAACGCTTCACGGAGATGTTACGAAAATGTCCCCATCACGGACTCCCACTCTAGATGCAAGTTAAGACCTTCTATGGAGGACTTACCACGAATACCAAGTCCGTGGTGGATGCTGCTGCTGGTGGTACGATGATGTGGAAATCCCCCGAAGAACTATTCGAACTACTGGAAGACATGTCAGCCAATAGATTACAGTGGCACTTTGAGCGGGGGACTCAAAAGCGAGGTATGCACAACATTGACACTACCACTATGTTAGCTGCTTAGTTGGACACTGTGTCCAAGAAAATCGATGCATTGAACCTCAAAGGAGCATCTCAAGTTCATGCGGTGAACCATCCAACATGTGGCGACTGTGGTGATAACCACATCATGGGAGAATGCCCGGGTTCGTTTGGAGGCCCCTTGAAGAGTGAGGTGAGTTATGTTGCCCAAAATCAAGGGCCCAACTAGTACCAGCAGTACCAGAACCCGACATGGAGAGATCAACAGAACACTGGCTGGGGCCAACAACAGCAGAATCCTCCGCCCCAGCGACCGCCCAACTACAACCAGCCTCCATATCAGAACCAATACCAAAGACCAAAACAACCCCAGCAGGGTCCTTATCAGCAAAGGGTATCAAAACCCTCGTCCACATCAGCCACCTCCTCCACCGGCTCAACAACCACCTCAGCAGGAGAACACCTCAAGGTTAGAGGATATTATGAATAAATTCATATCTACTAATGAGACTCGTTTCCAGAATTAGGAATCTTAGATTCGAGGCTTGGAGAATCAGATTGGCCAGCTGGAAAATCAACTCTCAGGGAGGTAGCCCGGTACGCTACCGGGGAACACCGAGAAGAACCCAAGGGAGGAGGCCAATGCTATCATGCTTCGGAGTGGAAAAGAGCTCCACCAGAACCAATCATCATAGCAAGGTGCATCCACACCCACTGTTGATGAAAAAGGTACCAATACCTAGACCTCCTCATCCAAAAGCCCGCAGAAGGAGGCTTTACAAAATAAAGAAAAGGAAGTAATCCAACCATTCAAGCCTGCCTTACCTTTTCCGGAAAGATTGAAGCAGAGGAAGCTGGACCACCAGTTCAGCAAATTCATGGATGTTTTCAAGAAGCTACATATCAACATACCATTTGCGGAGGCCCTAACACAAATTCCAACATATGCCAAATTCATGAAGGAAATCCTCTCGAATAAGAGGAAGATGGAGGATTTGGGCGTTATTGCACTAACGAAGGAGTGCTCCGCGGTGGTTCAACATTCCATTCCTCCCAAACTCCAAGATCTAGGTAGTTTCACCATTACTTGTACTATTAGATCCTGTGAGTTTGGGAAGGTCCTCTGCGACTTAGGGGCTAGCATGAACCTCATGCCCCTTAGAGTTTTCAAAAAGCTGGGACTCCACGAGCTCAAGCCTACCCACGTAGCCCTTCAACTTGCTGATCAATCCATCAAGCACCCAAAGGTACTACTAGAGGACGTACTGGTCAAGGTGGGTAGGCTGATCCTTCCCACTGATTTCATCATCCTCGACATAGGGGATGACTAGGAAGCACCTCTTATACTTGGAATACCTTTCTTGGAAACTAGGAAGGTACTGATCGATGTGCACCAAGGGGAGCTTATTTTTCGGGTAGGTGATGAAAGAGTTTCCTATAACATCCTCAAATCTGTCAAACATGCTTCCTTGTCATATCATGAGGACTATTATGCAGTGTCCACCATGGTTAATAATTTTAGCGACAAAGGGGATGATCTGGTATGTTCTTTTATTTCGAATAATTTAACTGATCCAGATATTCTATTAGAAGAAGCGCCAAAATACTTGCAATTCATAGAAGGCCAGGGCGACCATTATTGGAAGCGTGTAGTTGTTCCTGATAGTTTGGAACGGGACAAGGTGTATCCACTTGTGCCTTCGATTTTAAAGGCGCCTGAACTCGAACTGAAGCCTCTTCCATATTCTCTCAAGTATGGGTATTTAGGACCTAATCAAACTTTTCCTGTTATACTTAATGAAGAACTATCACAGGAGTAGGAAGATGCACTTCTAAAGGTTCTCAAATAGTGGAAGCATGCTATTGGGTGGACAATCACTGATCTGAAGGGCATCATCCCTACCATTTTCACTCACAAGGTGCTACTTGAAGAGGGTGCCAATCAATCTTGGCAACCATAATGGTGCTTGAATCCTCCCATGAAGGAAGTTGTAAAGAAGGAGGTGATCAAATTATTAGATGCAGACATCATCTATCCCATCTCGGATAGTCCATGGGTGAGTCCTCTCCAAGTGGTACCCAAAAAGGGGGGTATCACTGTGATTTCAAATGCAAAGAACGAGCTCACCCCTAAACGCACTATCACGGGCTGGCGAGTCTGTGTGAATTACCAAAAGCTAAACGATGACACAAGAAAGGATCACTTCCCCTTTCTATTCATGGATCAAATTCTAGAGAAGCTAGTAGGGCACAACTTCTATTGCTTCCTCGATGGTTTTTCCAGTTACAACCAAATCTCCATTGCTCCAGAGGATCAGGAAAAGAGCACATTCACTTTCCCCTACGACACATTTGCTTATCGAAGGATGTCTTTTGGAATGTGTAATGCCCCTGCCACCTTCCATCACTGTATGCTGGCCATATTCCACGATATGGAGGAACGAATCCTTGAGGTATTCATGGATGATTTTTCCGTTTATGGAAAATCATTTACCATTTGTTTACGGCACATAGAACTAGTTTTAGAACGATGTGAGCACACTAACCTAGTCTTGAACTGGGAAAAGTGTCATTTCATGGTGCAAAGTGGCATAGTCCTTGGCCACATAATTTCAGCTAAGGGGATAGAGGTGGACTCAGCGATGATTGAAGTCATTTCACGACTACCAATACCGACTTCCGTCCGCGCCATCCGCAGCTTCCTGGGGCATGCAGGTTTTTACAGGCTGTTTGTCCGCGAATTCTACAAAATAGACCAACCCCTCACCAATCTTCTAACCAAGGATGCCATATTTGAGTTCGATGACCAATGTGTCAGATATTTTGAGCATCTAAATCAGCACCTTGTGGAAGCTCCAGTTATGATTTCTCCCAACTGGGAGGACCAATTTGAGGTGATGTGCGATGTGAGCGACTACGTAGTGGGAGCAGTCTTGGGCCAGCGAATTGACCGGATTTTCCAACCTATCTATTATGCCAACAGGATGCTCAACGAGGCACAGATTAACTACACCACCATAGAAAAGGAGATGCTCGTAGTAGTTTTTTCATTTAACAGGTTTTGTTCTTACTTAGTGTTGTCTAAAGTTATTGTTTATACTGACCATGCAACACTAAAGTACCTACTCAACAAGAAAGATGCGAAGCCCCGATTGATCCGTTGGGTACTCCTTCTACAAGAATTTGATCTTGAGATCCGAGATAAGAAAGGGAGTGAGAACTTCATTGCTGACCATCTCTCCTGCCTCGAGCTACCTCACTTGGAGAAGGAAGATGATCGGAAGATCAGGGAGGATTTTACTGATGAGAACCTCTTTTCGATCAGTGAAACACCTCGACCATGGTATGCTGATATCGCTAATTTTCTGGTTACATGTGTTGTTCACCCCGACCTCTCCTTCCAGCAAAGGAAAATATTTTTCTCTGATGTGAAAAGGTACTTCTGGGAGGATCCCCTTCTCTTCCGATCCTGTGCAGATGGGGTGATCCGCCGTTGCATCCTGAAGAATGAAGTTCATGGTGTCCTAGAGTTCTATCACGCCTCACCATTAGGAGGACATCATGGGCCAGACCGTACCATATCTAAGATCATGCAGTCTGGATTTTTCTGGCCCACCATGCATAGGGATGCCCGGGCCTTTGTTTCCTATTGCGATCGGTGCCAGAGGACAAGTATTGTGGGATGTAGAGCCGAGATTCCTCAGCACCCCATCCTGGAGGTCGAGATTTTCGACGTCTGGGGCATAGATTTCATGGGTCCTTTTCCCCCATCTTTTGGGAACACTTACATCCTGGTCTGCGTCGACTAAGTCTCCAAATGGGTGGAAGCTACTACTACAGCTCACGACACAGCCAAGGTAGTCATAAATTTCTTAAAGAAAAATATTTTTAGTAGGTTTGGAGTTCCACGAGTACTGATCAGCGATAGAGGAACCCACTTCGACAACACACTGATGAGAGGAATACTGTCGAAGTATGGAGTAAAGCATCAGATGGGGACACCATATCATCCCCAGTCCAGTGGACAGGTAGAGCTCTCCAATCGCGAGCTCAAGCAGATCCTGGAGAAAACAGTGAACACTTCACGGAAGGACTGGTCCAACAAGTTAGATGATGCCTTGTGGGCATATTGGACTGCTTTCAAAACACCACTGGAAATGTCCCCGTTCCACCTCGTCTATGGCAATCCCTTCCATTTTCCAGTAGAATTGGAACACAAAGCCTACTGGGCCATCAAAGCCCTAAATTTTGATCTACAGGCAGCTGACGAGAAACAGAAGTTCCAACTGTCAGAACTAGATGAGATCTGATTAGAGGCATACGAGAATGCCAAGTTGTATAAGGAGAATACAAGAGCCATTCACGACCGGATGATATCACAAAAATCTTTCCAACCCGGTGATCAGGTAATTCTCTTTAATTCTCATCTTCGCTTATTTCCAGGGAAGTTAAAGTCACGCTGGTCGGGACCATTCCACGTTATCTGCGTATTCCATCATGGAGTGGTAGAAATTTCTGGAGAAGATGGTCAACCATTCAAGGTAAACAGGTAGCGCTTGAAAGCTTACCATCCTACAGACAACATGGTGGGAACGTTGTCCACCATACACCTTAGGTAAGCAAGGTAAGTAGGTCGAGCCAAATGACCTAAAACAAAGGCGCTTCCTGGGAGGCAACCTAGAGGTTACACACCGTGTCCCACTTATATACACAACGTGTACTAATCCTTTTTAATTTATAAACTTAATAGTATAAATCTATAGAATAACAAATAAATAACCAGGGATGATTCCGGTGCCGATGGCAAAGTCACTGGAGTTTATTTGAGCCGTCCTCGGTTCGAATCCTCCTGACCTACCTTCGGCACAAGGTTCCTCCTTTTAATTACATGACGTGTGTGGTATTTTCAATCTATATATATATATATAAATGTGTTTAATAAAACCCATGGTGGGGATGGAACGGTTGGCTAGAATCGTAATTCGGTTTCAAAAGACCCAGGTTCGAATCCAGACAACCGTCCCATTTCTATCATTTGTTTTTTTAATAAAACCACATGATGTGTACTCCGATATACGCCGTGTGCGCCATGATTTTTAAAATATAAATTAAAAACGTTTTAAAAATAATAAATTACATGCGGGTGAAGTTGGCGGATTGGAAAAGTCTCAGCACCAGGTTCACAAGACCCGGTTTAGAATCGCGCTAATCTCCCCGCTTCACCCCCATCCTTTCCTAAATAAAAACCATACACCGTGATTTTCTTTCTTTCCGTGTGTATAGGCCATATAGAATAAATATATATATAAAATAAATATGAACAGCAGAACAACCTTTTCTCCAGTTGTTGAGGGCGTCCGTTTGGAACGGCCGATCGCCGGTTTGAATCCCGCCCCAAGCACCGGACCAAAGGTTGTACTACTCTTTTTCTCATTTTACAATACACGGTGTGTATTTCCCAATATACGTCGTGTATAGGTTTATGTATAATAGAATTTGTAGATATATCTATTTTTAATTATTAATATAATTATTATATATTTTACTATAATAATTATATTTATTTATATAATTAATTAAAAAAAATCGGGATACACAGTGTGTACCAAAAATACATGCCCTGTACCGCGGCTATATAAGCAGCGGGCTACCCGGATTGAGGCCGTGTCGCACGGCTGCCCCATTCTTCCCCTTCTTCCCGTTTCTTCTCCCGAACGCCATCCGAACCCCCTTTGCCAGATCCGTCGATTTGGGGCATTTCAAGTTCTGCTTCTTCTCACATTGTGATCCTCAGTCCAGGTACGCCGTTCTGCACCCTCTATTTTAAGTTTTTAGAATCATTTAGGGTGTTTATCGGATCAGCCAACCGTTCGGCTTATGCCTGTACACGGCCATGAAATGAAGAACACACGCCGTGTACATCTGTACACGGCCACACACAAAATATTTCGAAATTTGAGTAAACACGGTGTGTATGTTCGGTACGCACCGTGTTCTTGTTTATTTCCATCGTACCCAAATACTCCTTTGCACACGGCCTCACACACCTTTTTTTTCATACACTGCGTGTATGTTTGGTACACACCGTGTAGACCATTTCCCTTGGCCCCTTTGTGTGTGGTGCATAACACGACCTGTCACCCCATGTTCCAAAACACGGCGTGTATGTTTGGTACACGCCGTGTCCTTTGTATCTGTAGCCGGCCCGTGTATCATCCTCTACACGACCATGTTATTCATGTGCAGTACACGTCATGGACTGTACCTACACGTCATGTATTGTTTTTTTTGAACTGATAACAACATGGTCGTGTCATTTATA
Source organism: Viscum album (assembly GCA_963277665.1). Classification (NCBI taxonomy): domain Eukaryota; kingdom Viridiplantae; phylum Streptophyta; class Magnoliopsida; order Santalales; family Viscaceae; genus Viscum; species Viscum album. The sequence goes on along the minus strand of OY728167.1, from coordinate 727,661,801 downwards.
ATACACGACCACCTGCACTTTGAGTAAACACGGCGTGTATGTTCGGTACACGCCATGTCCTATTACATGGTCTATTTCCACCCTCGGCGTGTCTTTCCAGAGAACACGGGATACTCTATATTCTGACTACACGCCGTGTAATCTGGAGTACACGCCGTGTACTTTTATTTTCCAGTTTTCTCACATTTTCTTTGTTTTATTTTCTTCCTTTTTCTTCTTCTTTTGTTTTCTTTTCTTTTTCTTTCTATTTCAGGATATGGCAGATCGTGATCCTTCCCGCGGGAAGCGGCCAGCCTCCGCCATCGAGGGCGAGAGGCCCAGCTATCATCGGATCCAACTCCGACCACCTACGCAGCCGGACCCCGATGCTCTGGTCTTTGAGCTCCCTCCGTTGGCCATTCTGCCGCCACTCACTACCTCAGATGAGGCTGGGCCTACTTCTGCTGCGCCAGCTGCCACTTTCCCTGTACCCTCATCCTCAACAGCTGGTCCCTCTTCGAGCACACCTTCCACCGAGCCACCTTCTTCTTCGGCGGATCCACCTCCAGAGCTAGATGTTGCTGCTGCACCGGCACCTGGGCCGGGACCTGCAGGTGCTCCCTATCCCTACACGGTATTCCCAGTCACCGACCTCGCATACGACAGGATCCGATGCTTCTCTCGTCGGTCGATACCATTGAGCGGACGATACCTTGACAAAAGCATTCCGCAACGGCTTGGTATTTGGGAGGAGTTGGAGGTACTTCTCGGTCACACCGCACTCCTCGAGATTTTCCAGGTCATCACTCCTATGTTCCGTGATTTATTTTTTGGAGTTTGCGGCCTCCTTTGAGTTCAATGGATCGGAGTACCGAGAGACACCTGGCGATGCGGTGCTAGTAGTTCAATTCCGGTTAGGCGGCCGACATTTTTCTCTGACGATGACAGAGTTTGGCCGAGGGTACGGCTTCTACCCCCATCCTATCACACCACCCCCCGTTTCTGACTTGACCCGGCCCGAGCACTCTGACCTTATTTCCATGTGGCGGGAGATCACTGGGCCTGACTACCGGTACTCCCCCACTTCCCAGAAGAGCACTCTTATAGCCGACCATGTCCTTCGCTTCACCCACTGGTGCTTCAGCGCCATCCTTTTTCCCCGCCATGAGGATATGGGGGTCGTGACCGGCTGTGACATGGAGCTTCTTACCTATGTCATCTGGCACGCCTACCTGGACCTCCCCTGTCTTTCTGCCTCCTATTTCCACTCCATGTTTACCGGCCGTCAGGGAAACCTGAACGACGGGTTTTACACCACCTGTCTTGCCCACCACTTGGGGGTATTCGAGCCCTCATTACCTCATGACTGATAGGTTCACCCCAGCAGATGGAATTCCTCATTCTCATTCGCATGGGATTGGTCCAGAAGCAGGGGGGTGCCTACATCCTTGCTCAGGCTCGAGCCCCACCACCTGCTGACCCCCCTGCCTCAGCTGCTGACCCTGCCCCAGCTGCTGACCCTGCCCCAGCTGCTGACCCCGCTCCTCCTTCCCCACCTCTCCAGCTTCTCCACCTCACCCACCTCCTACTGACCCCACTTCTTCTAAACTTCCTTCTTCTGTCCCATCCCCCATCCCACCTACCCCCGCACCCTCGGTTGATCCGACCCTTTCCCTCCGCCTAGCCATGATGGAGCAGAAGTTAGCCCGTATCATCAGCCTCCAGGACACCATTGCATGCCATTTGATTCGTCTATACGGCCACCAGGACCGGATGGAGCATCTGTTGGTGCATATTTCTCAGCATATTGGTGTTCCACTGCCTCAGCCACCAGCCTCTGCCTCCGTTCCTGGCCCTTCTGCTACTGCACCACCGCCGTCTCCTACGCCGACCACAGATTCCGTTCTGATGACTACGGTGAGCTCTACTGCTACCACTTCTGCCGGGCCAGGGCCTACTGCTACGCTTCCGATCCCGAGTCTAGCACCTGCGGCTCCTACTTCTTCAACTACCCTTCCCGATGCCGAGTCAGAACCTCACCCTTCCATGCCTCCTACGCCATCTCTACTGGCAGATTCTGTACAGGATGATTCCTCCCCTGGGGGGGCCCCAGTGACATTTTTCTTTATCTTATATATCTCTTTTGTCATTTTCTGTGCTGTGATGTTATGCATGTTTGCAGTTTTCTTTTTTCTCAAAAGTCACAGGTACGGGCATGGAGCGCCTTGGGCATCAATTTTCACGAGGGGAGTATTTTTCCATTTTTATTTTCTTTCCTTTTGAATTTACTTATTCCACTACTTTCCCTCGTTTTGTCCCCCATATTTCCCCCTTTCCCACCCTTTACCTTCGTATTTCACTTGGTGGACCATGTGCCGTATTAAGTGTGGGGGAGCATCTATATCTTTCACCTTAGTCTTTTCCCTTAAACTACCCTAGGAGACATCATTATTAGACTCTATATTTGAAAATGTAAAGCAATTTTGGTTAATCAATCTTATAAATGCTAGAGTTATCAGTAGGAACTTTTGGAAAGGTTACATGCTTATTTTAGTTTTTAAGTATTTTAAAATTATTTCTGATATAGTTTCAATTGCAACCCTTCATCCTTGATTAAATTACATTAATTAGGCTAATCATTTATATGCATGTCATGACCTGATTGTCCCTTTATTATTTTTCCACTCCTGAGAGGTATTCTAAACCCTTTTTCGTATTTCTTTTCTAATACCCTCTTTCTTGAGAGATTCTTAGGATATGCATCACTACCAGAATTTGCAAGTTTTTCTTTTTGAAACATGAAGAAATTTTTGAATTACTTTAACATGATTGAGGCATTAGATTGTTTCAACCCCTTTATCTTGAGACCTACCCTACATTTAATATTTGTTAAGCCCATAGAAGCCATGAACAACCTTTTTAGGAAGCCAAATTACAAGCCTATTTCTCTTCCTACCCTATTTCTTTTTAAACTTTTCATGATTATTCATTTAATCTTTGAAGAGGGTGTTGGCAATACATGGCATATTTTTGTGTACATCCATGAAATAAAGTGTGGGGGAGTGCCTCTTGATTATTTGGGGCAGAATGGATTCCAAATATCTACTCATTGTATTCATAAGTGTTGCCCTTGTGTTTTGTTGTTTAAAAAAAACAACAAACAAACAATAATGGAACCTTATGATTATTTTCCCATGAACCCTACTTTACTAAGGAAGATGGTGATGATTACAAAAGCATTTGAATGAGCTTTTGAAGGATGTATTTTCAGTGAGATTTACTTTGAATATCATGCAATGTTGTTTAAAGGAATTAGCCATCCCCTTTCAAGCCTCAGAATTTATTTTCACATCTGAACCTACCAACCCTTAGCCACAGAAACATCTGAACCTTATTGATAAAGCCCTCATGATTTTTGTAATTCAATTTTTCTAAAGTAGAGAACAAGATATCTTGCAAACCTATGGATAGAGTGTATATACCTTGGATTGAGCATAACTTTGATTAAAAACATCTTGAGTGTGGAGTGTGATTTTAACTAGTAAGGTAAATCATCAAGTGGCATGCTTATTTTTGAAAGGTTGAAAAATGTGTTGAAAGAGGATGAGAGTAGTTAATTACATTATATATGAGGCATGATTTTAATATCTTATGAATTGAATTTGTTTGTGCCTTTTAGAATTTTTCCTCAATAAATTTATCAGTTATATGTTTGATTAATTAAATGCCTTCCTTTTAAAGTATAGGCTCTCTTAATTAGATGTTGAGATTTTGCTTGAGGGCAAGAAAAAGACTAAGTGTGGGAGAATTTGATGCACCCAATTTGTGTATACATTTATATATATATAATTGAAGATAAAAACATTTTTTCAACAAATATCTGTTGTTTTATGAACATATTCTTTGATTTTGGTGATTTTGTTTACTTTCAGGAGCTTTTTGGTTAAATACACGAATCAAGGGATGCATGTGAAAATTTTGAAACTACACGGCGTGTACTTTTATACATGTCGTGTACATCCAGGCAGGGACACGAACCGAAGAAGGGAGTACACGCCCATGTCACCAGGCATAAGATACACACTGTGTGTGGTGGCGCTACACACCGTGTACTACTTTCTAGAAGCGGTAGTTGCCGAAGAAAAGTCTACACGCCCATGTGGCTGTTGGTGAAGACACAGCGTGTTTGAACTTTTACATGCCGTATTTGCTATTCTAGAAGGGGTTGGCGGCCAAACTTATGACACTACACGCCGTGTATGGCAGCGCTACATGCCGTGTACACCCAACCACCAGGTGGCGCCATGTTCAAAAGTCAAAGACGGTGTGTTAGGCCACCTACCCATGGAGAAATTGGCACCAAAATGCGTTGACGAAAAGTACACGGCGTGTACTTTCTATACATGCCATGTACTTTATTTTTCTATAAAAAGAAGCCTTGGCCTACAAATTTGGGAGTTCAGAACCATTGAGAGGAAAGAGAAACTTTGATATCACCATTCCTGAAGCTACCAAGGTGCCGTCACTCCGCCATTCCACCTTCCGACACTCTACCTCAACGCCTACACGATGAATCTGTTAGGTATCATGTGTGTCGTTTCTCTCCCACTTTCTATGTGTAACTGAACCCCTCATGTTGGGGCTATTGATGATGGGATCATAATTTTTATGTTGTTTTATATAGTTGTGTTTGAATCGTTTTAATTCATCTTACGCTTCTTAAACCACTGTCTAATATAACTGAGAATTATTAGCCGTACCAAGGGAAGGATTCTCGGCGATACAAAAGAAAAGTAACGGTGAAAACATCCATAACCATTGGAAGGTTTTCACCAATTCAAATAATGGACTGGACGTAATAAATAATTAAGAACACTAACTACCGGACCAAGGATTCAGCTGCTCTAATTCCAAAAAAGAGGAACCGGACCAAGGAAATCTTGTAACAAAAATGAAATCCAGAATGATTTAATTATTATGAACAACACAACCATTTAAACAATCTGTATAAGAAATCCTTATTCACCACAATCCTGATGTGTCTTTTCTTTCCATTTTAAAAACTCTTTAAATTTACCCGTTGTTTTCTTTCAAACTATATCCATTTCTTCAAAGTAAATAAATTTAGTTTCAATCAAAACCCAAAATCAACCCAATAGATTCTAAATTCTACATACTTCACCTAATTAAGTATTAACTCAATTGAATTCACACATGCCATGGTTCCCTGTGGATCGACCCCGAACTTATGCTATACTAAAATTCTAAGAATGGGTAATTAATTTGGGACGCATATTACTTCAATCAACGACAAGAGAGACCAGTAGTTTACCTACAAAACAATTCATGCAAGAAATTTTTTTTGTACCCATATTTTTCTAGGTCTATAAACATTAGTAATAATGGCTTTAGGAACCCACAATTGTCTTATGGGTTTTCTATATGTATATTGTAAAGTATTTGAAAAATAAACTTTATTTCGTCCAGAAAAACTTGATGCAGTGAAGGAATTTTCAGAACTGGAACTTGTAGTAAAATATTGATTTTTGGATAGAGAAGAAGATTTTACAGATTTTGTTATAAAATGTTTTTTAGATAAAATTATTTGTTATGGATGATATCCTATTCCATTAGTATACCTAGAAGCTATCTATTTACCAAGTAACTGAGTAAGTGTGTTTTTCCATTGGTAAAATTTTCCAGATCCTTCTTTAATTGATCATTAAATAACTTTAGATCATTATTTTCCTTTAGCAGTTGTGAATTTGTCTCTTTCTCAATTTTAAGTTCAGATTTAATATTTGCAGAGAGTGCATGTTGTTTCTTTAATGATTTATACTTATCTTTTAGTTCATTACAAGTTTCTTCTAGAATATTAAAATACTCAAAAAGTTCATCATTTTTCATATTTTCAGATTCAGATTCATCTCTATAATAATATTCATTAGGTACATGAGAGTTTAAGAGTACCTCATAGGTATTTGTCATAAAGAACATGTTTTTCATATCTTCTTTCTCATTCTAAGAAGAAGCAGATTCACTGAAGCTATCCTCGGATGCACTCCAGATGGCCTTCATTTATTTCTTATATTTCCTATCTTTATACTAATACTTCTTTTTATACTTTAATTTAGTACAATTATCTTTGACATGCCCTTTAATTTTTCATTCATAGCAAACTATTTCTTCTAATTTTTCAGGATTCTTCCAATCCTTTTCCAATTGCATTTTCTATTATATTTTCCTTTATAGTTTGGTTTCTTGAATAACTTTTTCTTTCTTTAAAATTTTCTGAATCTCCTAGATAGATGGGCCATTTACTCATCACTGTCTAAAGATGATTATTCACTAATTGTACGCTCAACAACAGCTTGAAATTTCTCTTTGCCTTTTCTCTTGGAAGTGTTAGTCTTGAAAGATACAATTTTTTTCTTTGGATCTTCCTCCTCTTGATTAACCTTTAGTTCCTCTTCATAAATCATTAATTTTCTAATTATTTTCTTCACTGGAAGTTTATCAATGTCTCGTGATTCTCTTATAGATACCTATTTCCCTCTCCATATCTCTAGTAAGCATCGCAGAATCCTCACGATCTGCTCCTTTGTTATGACAACTCTTCCTAAAGAAATCACGATGTTCACAATTTCATTGAACCTGAGATACATATCAAAAATTGATTCTTCAAGATTCATTCTAAAATTTTCATATTTAATAGTATAAGTATTTAATCTCATCTCTTTCACATTAGTTGTTTCCTCATGGGAAATAGCTAAAGTGTCCCAAATCTCATGAGTAGTTTTACAGGAAGAAATGAGATTAAATTTTTCATCTCCCAGTGCACAATATAGAGCATTCATTGCTTTATAGTTATTGTTATAGGCAGCCTTGGTATCTTCATCCCAAGTGTTTCTAGTAGTCTCAGGGAGTACATATTTACTTTTAATAGCAGTCCAGATTTCAAATCCCATACTTTCTAAACGTATTTTCATTTTAATCTTCCATTGAGAATAACTTGTTCCATTGAAAAAAGGTGGTATATTTGTATTATCTCCTTCTAATATATTGTCCATAATATAAATTCTGAAAATATTTCAAAGAGATAAAAATTTTGTATTAACATAAATTTTAAGATCATTGAAATAATACTACAATCATAGTTGAGAAAGTTTTAAAAAATCTTTGAAAACTGAAAAATTATTGTCCCTTTGATACCAAATGTTGGTCAGAGTAGATTAATCAAGAGGGGGTGAATTGAGTATCTATAAAAGTTTATGTTAAATATTTTTACTTTGAAAATTCCCCCCAATTAAAAATATAAATCAAGTCAGTTTGTAGTGAATCTATAAGAGTCCTGAATATTCAATTAATTTCTCAAGAGATTGATTAGTTCTCAATTATACTAATATAAAGATTAATATAACTAGTGAAACTAACCTACTGGTTCAAAACTGGTATAAACACCTCATAAACTAACTATCAGATTTTTACTTTATTTGAATGAAGTTGGTTATAAAACATAGTAAAAGAATATAATAATAGGCACAATAGAAATTAAAACAATAGGTTCAGTCTCAAGCCGAGGCTTATTCCTCTCCACTTGGTGATCACCTTCCACCAAGTAGTTTAAATTAATAAAAAAGTTTTATCCACACACTGGATCGGGGTTCATAATATCACACAAGGTTTTCCAGGTCACAATTGACCTCTACCACAATTCTTCATGGGAAAAACAACAAACAGGTCACACACGACCTCTTTCATAGTTCTACGTGGGATATAAAATGATAAATAGAGTGTGAGATTGAGGATATCAATTATCCTCTAGTTATGCATAGGAGTCAGTATGTGTGTAGAAAATAGATACACACACTGCTCAGAAATATAAATAAACAAACACAATAGAGCTTAAAGATGAAGAGATAGGTTTATAAGGCTTTGTGTGTTATGCAGTGAAGCTCTGGACTCATTTGATGCAGTGGAATTAAAGTTCGAGTCCTCTTATAGAAGTTTACTCCAAAATAGAGTGTTGTAGCCTCTATGTTCTAGATTCTAGGAGTATGAGATGTTCATATTCTTGTTCGAAATATGTTCAGGTCAGTTTATCGGGTTTTTCTTGTTTCCTTGATCTCAATATATATTCTTCCTTTTGAGTTCTTGGGTTTTTAAAGCATGCTCGAGAGTTTTAGGAGTTCTTCTCTTTTACATGCTTTCTTTTCTTACTGCAATTATCTTCTCCCTTTGAATGGTCCAAATTTTTATTCTTTTATACTTTGAGTTCCAATAGAAATAATGATCTCCCCATGTGCATGTACCTCATACAGTCTCCTGAATATCCTACAGAAAACATTAAATAATTTTAGAAGAATTAATTTATGTAAATATGAACATCAGATATAAATTTGAATTAATAGTATAAAAATAGTTTTTATGACTATCAGTGAGTCATAAGTATCGGTGAGTCATTAGAATCGGTCTATCAGCATCAGTGACTCTCTGTATCGGTGAGTCCTTCCCATCGGTATCAGTGAATTTGAGCATCGGTGAGTCATTTGTACTATCGGTCTGTACGGGCATTGATGAGTCATCATCAGTGACTCATTTTGAACTACCAGTGTGTCATACATCAGTGAATCTTCCATCAGTAATTCTTTTAAACTATCGGTGTGTTTCCCATCAGTGACTCGTCTATCGGTAAGTCCTTTGAACTATTAGTGTGATACTCATTGGTGAGTCCCTTGAACTATCGGTGTGACTGATCATCAGTGACTTGTCCATCTCTGTGTCATTTTTTCTATCAGCGAGTACCGCATCTGTGTCTTCTTTGATTGGTGAGTCCTCATCGGTGATTCATCCATCAGTGACTCCTTTGAACTAACAGTTTCATAGACTTTGAGAAACTTACAAAGTGTCTGTCTTATACAGAATAGTACCAGATTAAGTGAAATTCATAATAACATGTAAATATAAATTTTTAAATATATTGAAACATAAATATCCATAATTTATTGAATAATTGAATTGTATTATACCATGTAACATAATTTATTCATTTATAAATATTCATTGACATGATTATTATTACTCAAAACATAATATGTGAATTATCATGATTTTTAAATTGGAATGATTTTTTATTATTAAAACAACTATCTCACAAAGGGTCCAATAGAAATCAAATTCCTCACCATGCCTGAGCTCAAACCATCAATGTTGTAGAAACTAGCGGTGGACCCATAGGAACACGAATATTTATCTTCCCCTACCGGAAGAAAATCTGGACCAATCATCCTAAAATATCTGTTAGAAGAGGAACATATGTCTAACCTTACGCAATGTGTTGGCAGGCCTATGTGACCAAATCCACAAATCACAGAAGCACCATCAGCTCTTGTCCCAGGGGATGGTCTGTCTACATCCAATGCTCAAGCCCCTAAAGTGACTGTGAAAGAGAATACCCAAGCTAGGAAGTTCCAACATTTATAACATAAATATTATATTCTGAAATAGTTTTACTCAGTACCATCAAAGCTATCGATCTTGGATGCATTGAATCTGTCAACAGATCTTTGAGAATCACTCATAGAAGCTTTACTAATCCCCTAGTATTTTGAAGCCGAGGTATCCACTACTGAATTCTATCAGATAGAAACAAATCTCATAGAATTCCACATGATAATCTACTTCATAGATCAAGATGAAGATGCCATCATTCAAGGGTACTTTAAACCTTATATGTGCCTGACAAGGTAAATGACATTAATATCATAAAATTATTCATTTAAAATGGATCCGGAGTTAATATAATCCCTATACGATCACTCCATAGGTTGGGATGCACTGAGGATAACTTGAAACCTTGCACCATAACCATGTTGGTCTATGATAATAGTGAGCAGAAGACACTAGGCCAAATCAAGATCAAAACTCAGTTTGGAGACCTCACAGTTGACTCAAAATTTATGGTGTTTCGGCAGAACACAACCTTCAATTTTTTTCTAGGAAGGCCCTGGCTGCATTAGCACGTGGCGATTCTTTTATAATACCATCAATGCATCAAATATTTCATTAATGGAAAGAATGTGACATTGAACACTGATAAGGCCCCATTCGAATCCTATGAGTAGAATTATATTGATGCAGGATTCTATGAGTAGGAAGGGAAGAAAACTTTGGTCGATGGGGTTGATTGGGTCACCGCACCAAAAGGTCTGGAAATACTCCTCGTCGACCCCTTCAAGCAGCTCGGTGAGGAATATATACTTCCCATCAATCAGGTCGAGTGTGTGATTCCAAATTCGGACATGAATTTAGCCACATTTATGATTTCATACATGGAAACCAAGCCTAATAATGTTGAAAAGTCCACGGATCCCCAATATGATGGTGAGCGCTCAGATAGAAATGACCTCAACCCATCACTAGAGCTCCAAATAATTCCTACCTCACTCACTGAGTCATAAGGAGATGTCTCATCACCTGAAGAAGACACATACACTCCTTCACCCCTCCCTCCATCCTCTCTAGAAGATCCCCCACCATCAACTGGGTCAGAAGAATTAGCCCCCAAATACCATAATTGTGACTCCTCTACCAAATCTGAAGAGCTCATCTCGAGAATTGTTTCCCCCACAGAAGGAGAAGATGATGATGGGGATTTAGAAGAGGAATATGAAGAAGACCTTAGGGATGATCCTCCAGCATTTGAGGAGGGTGTCTCTACCACCATTGACGAACTTGGGGAAATAATCCTGGGTACTGAAGAAGACCCATGGCCCACTCTGATTAGTGTGGCCATGTCTTCCAAAGATCATGAGGCATAAACCTACTTACTAAGGTAGAATCATGATGTTTTCTCTTGGAACTATACAGAAATTTAAAGTCTCGATCCCGAGTTGTCCACTAATCAAATGGTCTTTCTAGAAGACCATCGTGGATACAATAAATCCACCAAAAGGATACATCTGAAACATGCTTCCAAGATAGAGGCTGAAGTTGACAATATCATCATATCTAACTTCATTCAGGTGGTCCAATATCCCATCTGGATGGCCAACATTTTCCCCATCAAAAAGAATAATGGAAATATCAGAATTTTCATTGATTTTAGGGATCAAAATCTGTATTTCCCAAAATATGACTTCCCAGTCCCTATCACTAAATTGTTGATCAATGAAACTGCCAGATATGAGGCACTCTCTTTCATGGAAATCTATTCAGGTTATAATAAAAACTGAATGGACCAGGAGGATGAAGAATCCACTACCTTTAAGGCTCTCTAAGGAGTTTTTATGTAAGGTGATTCCCTTCAGTTTGAAAAATGCTAGTGCCACGTATTAACGTTCCATGCATCACATCTTCAAACTCTTCTTGGTAAAGTCCTTCGAATGATATGTTGATGACCTGGTGGTTAAATAAAAATAATGATCGGACCACCTAACAGATCTTGAAACCGTCTCCAATAAACTACGATAACACAGTATGAAAATGAACCCATTAAAATGTGCTTTTGGTGTTACCTTAGGGGAATTACTTAGCTTTTTCGTACTCCATTGTGGCATCGAAGTTAAACTCGAGAAGACAAAGGACATCCTTAGAATGTCACCTCCTCGAAACCTCACTAAGTTGAGAGGAATTCAAGGGAATATGACCAATATTTGATGCTTCATATCCAACCTTACAATAAAATGTTTACCCTTTACTAGGTTAATGAAAAAAGGGGTCGCATATTAATGGACAGATGACTGTTAGGAAGCATTCAACAATATCAAGAAATATATTTTAAGCCCTCTAGTGCTAATGCCACCTATCAAAGGATGACCAATCATTATGTATGTGACTACCTTGGAGTGATCACTAGGCGCCTTCCTTGCACATAAGAATGACGCTGATAGTGAAAATAGTCTCTATTATCTTATTCATACCATGATTGATACTGAGACTCATTATTCAAATATCGAGAAGAGATGTCTGGTCCTAATATTTGTGGTACAAAAACTAAGGAATTACCTGTAGCACCATGAGATCCATTTGGTCTCTCGTAGAAACCCACTCAAGTATATTATTAGACATATCCTGTTGACTAGGAACTTTTCATAATGGGCGGTCATCTTACAGTAGTTTTATATACAGTTTGTGCCTTAGAAAGCCATCAAAGGCCAGGAATTAGCAGATTTCCTGGAAGATCACCCCTTCGTAGGAATTAAATCAACGAAGGATGAACTACCCAATGAATAAGTTTTTTCTATTCAAGAGGTCTCCCAAACATGAGAGATGTATTTTTACGGTGCATCCAGAAGCCCAATAGAAAAAAAGGATGGAATACCCCAAGCTCAACAAAGTGAGGCTGGGATTCGTAATCATATCTCTAGAAAAGGAAGTCTTGACTTATTCCTTCCTACTATTATAAGTATGGATAAACAATGAAGTAGAGTATTAGGCTCTCATTACTGGTATGGAGTTGGCACTTTAAGTACAAGAAGAACACTTGAAGATAAAAGGTGACTTGGAACTGGTCATCAAGAAAGTCAATGGTGACTATGCTATCAAAAAAGAGGATCTAATCCCATTAATAGAACACATCAGATAATTGATGGTAGAATTCCCATTAGATCCTACCTTAAATCATGTACCTCTATCATAAAATGAACAATCCAATGCATTAGAAAATGTATCCATATCTCTGATTGATCTAGACTGGGTTGAAACAGTTATCAGCATTTCCCACTATTGGATGGTCCTACCATTCATCCAGATCAAGATAGAGGAAATTGGTGAGATTAGTACTATCCCTAAATTGTATGGTCATACCAACGAATAGATGAATCCCATTTAAAATTACCTCCAAAATGGAGAACTCCCACTAGATAGGGCTGGAAGGGAGAAAAACTAGAGATAGGAAATCAACTTTGTTTTGTACGATGGCACAAACCAACAAAAGGTTCTCTATAAGTGGGGACTTGATAGGGTCCTTCTCATGTTCATTGATGGGGAAGAGACCACTACCATCATGAAAGAAGTGCATGTTATAACTTATAGAGCACATCAGTTAGCATCCAAGAACTCTCATCAAATTTAGAGGCTTGGATACTATTGGTCCACTATGACATAGGATTGTGCTGAATTCACTAAGAAATTCCATTCTTGTCAAGTTCATGCTAATTTCATCCACCAACCCCCAGAGTTAATTCACACAACCAAGTAATCTAGGCCATTTTCCATATAGGTAATAGACTTCATGTGATCGTATCCTCTTGCTACGACCAAACAATTCAATATATTCTCACAGTAACTGACTTCTTTTCAAAATGGGTAGAAGTTATACCCCTTAAAGAGGTCAGGGAAAGAATAATTTTCATCCTTTTGAAATCCAATATCATCTCCAGATTATGTGTCCCTCATACAGCACTGACAGAAAATGGAACCAATTTCTACTTAGTTGAATTAGATAAGCTATATCAGGAGTATCGTATCAAATCCAACCATTCATCATGCTATCATGCAGTGACCAACAGATAGATAGAGGACTTCAATAAGACCCTATCCAACACACTTCAGAAGATGGTATACAAGGATAAGAAATCATGTCCAAACAAGATCCTCCACACTATATGGGATTACCGGATTATTAATTTCACCACCACTCAAACAACCCCATACTCATTAGTATACATGAAGAGGTGGTTCTACCCATGAAAGTTCAACTATTGTCTCTCTGTATTGCTGTTTGTGATCAGTTATCTATAGATGAGAAATCCAAAAAAATGGCTTGATGAGTTGGAGTGATTGGATGAGAAAATATTGCACACTCTACATCATTTATAAGTTCACCAAAACTGGATCTCACTAGATTTCAATAATTTTTTTTGCCTTCGGTATTTCCTTGAGGGACAATTGGTGTTGGTCCTAAGAACTCTGATGATACTTAGAAATAAGTCCCAAAAATTGGATCCAAAATGGGAAGGACCATATTCCATAAAAAAAAGGTTTACTCCAATGGAGAATATGCATTAATTTCAATGGATGGACATATCATCATAGCTCCCACCTATGCAAGGTTCTTACAAAAATACTTTTTGTAATCATACAATGTTCGTTTTAGCTACAAGACGTTAAAATTCATATCACCATATGAAACCATGTTGCACGATGTTAAACTGCTTAGAATCATCATCCTAATCACATGACATTAAAATATGCGGTGAATCATCCTGATCACATGATGAAAAACTGGATGATGAAACGTCTTGATGGAAAGACATTAAACTTCATGGATGAAATGTCCTTATTGAACGATGTTAAACTGCATTGGAAAAGAGTCCTCTCCACAAGACGTTAAACTACATGGTCAAATATTCCTAACCACAATATGTTAAACTGTACGAGGACCATTGTGTTTAAACCAATGATTCATCACACATGAGTTAGATTTGTGTTGGAGGAATACAAAATGAACCCATTTCCAAGTGAGAGTCATATCCGCATGGGAAATCCCTTTCCCCAGAACTACATGTGGCTTGATTCATGCCCTTACAGGATACATAGTGATGCTCAGATTCTCATCCTGGTCCAGTCACCATTAAAGAAATTCCACCTCATTTTTTATGGACCAAACCTATGTAGGTAGGTCCACAGAACTACACACATCTTTTTTCCAATATATCAATGGGATACGTAGAGATGCCTCGATCCTAGATCTTGGTCTAGCCCCCACATGATACAAAGTTCATATTTCATACCCTCAGAAACCCCTTCATTTTGAGAGAAGCCCTTGTTATTCCTTGTTTCTCACATAGATCATAGCTCACGTGAGCTTAGGAATGCTGGTAAAGAATTTCCCCGCATGAACAAAGAATAAAGGTACATGATAGGCCCATTACCTCAAAAGAGTGGTTAAAAGAAAAATACCCCCTCTCACTGCATATGGACCAGACCTATGTGGGGAGATTACTTTTAGAACTATGCATGGCTTGATTCCTACCCTCATAATATATTTAGTAATGCCTAGATTCTATATCCCGGTCCAACCGCCACCTAAAACAAAGGAATCAAAATGCCTCCTCCCTGTGCATAGGTCAGACCAGTACATGGAACATACTTTAAGAACTAAGTTTGGCTTGATTCCTATCATCATAGGATACATAGTGAAACCTATATTCTATATATCAATCTATCTTCCACCCAAAAAAAATCTTCTCTCCTATGTACAGATTAGACTTGCACAGGGAAATTCATAGAACCATGCCCAGGTTTGTTCCTGTCAACACAAGGTACGTGCTAATTCCTAGGTTACCAAACCTTAGCCTGGCTGCATAAAGGATCGAAGGTGAAATTCCCACATCTTTATTTATGTTACCAATGTGTGGTGGAGTAACCCTTTGATGTTCCATGTTTCTCACACTGAGCATAGCTCATGTGGGCTTTGGAACTTCGGTAGGGAATTCCCCGTGGGAAAATCAATCTACTGCAGGAAATGGTCCTTATCGCAAGATGCTAAATTGCGTGGCTAAAGTCCTTACTGTATGACCTTAAACTATAAGGTACCTTAAGAACTAAATGTGTCTTGATTCTCAATATAATGAGATACGTAGTGATGATCGGACCTCGTGCCTGAGTCCATCCATGAAAAACGAAAAAATTCCCCCAATATTTTGCACATAATATGCAAGCCTATGGAGGAGATTCCAAATCCTGATTCTTATAACAAGGAAGTTTCAATTGAACATTCCCCCTACATAAGAGTCAGATCTATATAGGTTATTCCATACTTCACAGATAATCATGGTCAAGATAGTTCTTATATACTCAGATATACCCTTTCCATCAATCAAAATCCATTCCCTAGGAAATCTTGGATCTCTATAAACCTCCAAGACCATCGAAAATGGAAGGTTTGTTTCCAGAAGAAACCTTTGTTTGACTACTCACACAATGCCCTAGAATCTCTGCATAAGTTTCCTATAAGAAAGACCTATCAACCGAAGGAAAATTCATCCTCAAGAGAGGCCTCTCCTACCTCCGTGCACCCATTGGCTCCCAAGACTCGCATCATCCCTCCTGATCTAAGGGCCCCTCAGGATCATGGTTTACAATTTATTCCCCCCACATACATTCGAGTCATACCAGAATATCCCGGCCTGATTAACCCATACATACTCATGATTTCACAAACAAATCATCCCCGCAACATGATGTTGAATTGTGCTGCTAACATCCTTACTGCATGACGTTAAATTGCATGGACAAAATGTACTCACCACATGAAATTAAAGTGAATGGCCAAAAAGTGTCCTTACTAGGGAGAGAATTTCCTTCGACATTGGTCACCTATCATGTCGTGTCCTAGAACTATGCATTGCTTGATTCTTGCCCTCGTAGGATATGTAGGGACGCTCTAACTTTCATCTTGTTTCAGCCACCCTAAAAAAGAAAAATTCTCCCCCTGTGTATGGGCTAGACCCATGAAGGGGGACTTCTATAGAGAATTAAATGAAGATTGATTCCCATACCATGGGATATGTGATGATGCATGAATCCTATGACCCAATACAAGCCGCGAAATGCATAAAAATGTCCCCTCCTTTACACATAGACTAAGTCAAAGTTGTGGACTCCCAAACATGTACTATTTACAGAACTGTATCAAGAAGAACCACATGTACTTCTTTCACATTGGTTCGTCCACGTCCTCACCGTACAATGATAAACTGCATGGCATCCATGTCCTCACAACACGACGTTAAACTGTACAGCAATTGTCCTAATCGTATAACATTAAAAAACACAATAAAATTTCATTTTCGTATGATGTTAAACTACACACCATCACCCCAGGTATAAAATTATCCCTTTACTTGATTACATCATCCCAAGGTGGTGGATTAAAACCCTCCCTACCCCTTTTTTCTCACACCGAGCATAGATCACAGGGGATTAGGAAGTTTGGTAGGGGATTTATTGGAGTTGGTTCCATAGAACCAAGTTATTTTTTATTTTATGATAACTTTTATTAATGGAATATTAATAAATTCCTTATCTCATTATGATTATTCTTCTCCATGACATTTTATGTGATAATTTCCTAAGAGTAGTTGTCGCACTAAAAGGTCATAGCGGATCCTTGCTATGATGAGAACCTGAAAGTTCTATGACACTATTCTTGAATATATATTCTATAGCTGGATAATATCATTTGAGGGAAACAAATGATACAAGCTATCAGGGGTTGAGAATCATAGGGATTTGAGGCACCTTCTCATGGTGTATGACCTTGGTAATGTCCAGGAGGATATTTTGAGAACGAGACCCGTTAGTAGGAAATACACATTTATAAGTGTCAATGGATGGTCCTATCTGCAGATGTGTGTATTATTCCTTCGACTTTAAGATTATTATTAATGAGTATTATGACCCATGAACTTAGATATATTGATGAAAACCATTTCAATATATATTTGCGGTGAGGTAGGATATGTTGGGTGCATCACAAGTAATACAACATTAATGAATAATGCAAGAAAGGATTTTTACCTTCTTTTATTTAATGTAAGATAATGTATTAGGAACTTTGATGGAAATAATATAGCCTAAATAAATCCATGAACATGGTGTTCTAAAGGAATTTTCAACTTTCATGAATTCAAATAAAGAGAAATTGATCACATGGGTTGATGGAACTAGCATGAAACTCAACTGATTAGAGATATTAAGACAAAGAGATTATATTACTTGATTGTTTGCCTCAGAATATGTGTTCTGGTTAGGAATAATTATTTACGAAAAGTTTCCAACAGATTTTTTTATGGATCCAGAAACACCCAATGGTTCTGTATCCAAAGGGACCTTCTTTCCAAAGGCAGGCGCTCATTAGGTTTTTTGACCTATGATACTTAAGAACTCGCATTGGGAGAGAGGATAGGAGGTCGGTCTCATCACACCCTTTTGGGTGAAATTATTTCCTACTCTGGGACTCTCTTATAGATTTAATATATGTTGAAGAATCCTTCATTAATTCCCAAGTATGATGTGAGTTATCCCAATATTAGCAATCATTTATTAGTATGTGTGGAATTTATAATCATCTGTATATATTTGAAGTTCTTTATTGATGGAGATATCTGTATGTATTTGAGGTTCTCCATCAATGGTGTATACTTATATACTACTTAGAGATTATTTGGTTGTTATTATGACGATGCTGGTTTCTAATCCACATAGTGGGGCACTCTGGAGTTTATGGTCACCCAGGTAGATGAGTGTCACTCTGGAATTTATCGTCATCTAGGGTGACAGAAGTTGATATGATTTTGAGACCAAACCCATAGATGGACTACCTACGTATCCTTGTGAAAGGAATAAAAACCCACATAGTTCAGTGCTACTTAATGGGAAACATAATACCTTTTGAGGTTTTGTGATAAGGAACCAACCGTATAGTTTAATGTCATGTGGCAAGGACATCTAAGCAGAAGATTCCTAGTCAAAGTGTGGTGTGGGACTTATGCCGAAACAACTG
The DNA here is from genome assembly GCA_963277665.1 of Viscum album. Classification (NCBI taxonomy): domain Eukaryota; kingdom Viridiplantae; phylum Streptophyta; class Magnoliopsida; order Santalales; family Viscaceae; genus Viscum; species Viscum album. Next base: position 727,643,311 of record OY728167.1, on the reverse strand, counting down.
AAGGAACTTGTAAGGGGTATGAATGCTCAAGTTTCATTAGACCCAGCTAGGGATATGGACCATAGAGAACAAGGTTGATTCGGGATGTTGGATTTGAACCTTACGGAGGCTTCCTATGTATCCCATTTGGATGGGAATCAAAGCCCACGTAGTTTGTTAAGTCTCACAGGGGAATATGGCCCTTTGAGAGGAATGGGTTGGGGATTTATCCTGAATAAGATTCCCTTGTAATAGGGTACATGAGATATATCTTAACTCATGGTGGTTTAAGGGAATTAATTTGAGGATTACTCCTAAGGAGGATACCCAGATTAAGGGGATTAGGATTAGGGATTAATCATAAGAAGTATGACTACATTAAGGGGGTATGATTTCTCATTTCATGGATGATATGTTATAGATCTCGGGCCTTTGGAGGGTTTCCTATGTATCCTACTTATGGTGGGAATCAGAGTTCTCATAGTTCATTACTTCAGGTCAATTGTGTGGATATTGTGATCATTACAAACCTATAATCCCACATGAGTCATGATTAGTGCGGGAAACAAGAGGATGTGAAAGATTAAACAAACCACACACTTTCCTTACTTCATTGGTGGAATATGTTGGAGCTATGGAGGAATAGTCTAGGGCTACGTTGGAAGAGACCGTGGCTACGGTGCTTACCTCTCTTAAATTTACATTGGACATGGGTCCAATGTAAGGAAGGATTAAAGGCAAAGGATGTGTGTAGGAGAAAGACTGCCACCTCCTATATGAAAGGATAGGAGCTTACATCAGGATGGTTGCACTTTTATTGTTCTTGAGAGAGGAGGGAGACTTTTCATTTATCAAAGGGAAAAGAAAGTGTGATCCTTATCCTCCCTACTAGAAACTGTAGGCTCCAATTCATAGAGATGAGAAGGGGAGGACAGAGTCCTATCCGTGGAATCCAAGACTGAGAACTCTTCAACACTATACCTAGGGTAAGGGTCCATGTGACCGTAGATATACAAATATATAGATTCCCCAAGGATCTTGACCCTTTGGTAGGACCAGTGTAGGAAACCTATGGCTGTAAAAATAAAAATTCAAATGGGAGACACACTAATGTGCCTTTCCCTAAGGTTTTGTAAATCAGGAGGTATTGGTGGAGGTTTCAACATGGTCCCTTTTAGGCAAAGGAGTTAGTGAATGAAAATCCCTATGATGAATGTATTTGAAGGAGGATTCATGAAAGTCTCACATAGTCTGAGAAGGTGAGGTGAATCAAGAATGGGTATGGAGGAGGGTGACACACAAGTGGGTGGTGCACAAGTAGGCTTGGTAGAATTGGTTTCAACTTAGGGGATGAACAACTTGGATGACTACACTTGGGCGAGACTTGGCTCAATCCTTCAAGGGTCATCATAGGTATTCCCAGAAGTGAGGCGTGTAACTTCCTGTTTGAGGAAGGGAGTCCACACAAGTGTTCTTAAACCAAAGAGGATGGGAAATTGAGTCACGCAAGTGTTATTTATTTTTAACATTTAATGTAATTAAGTCTCATTATACCCTTTTAATTCCCTCTCTTTAGGTGTTATGAATCTACCTTATAGGTTTTGGAGGACTTGAGAAAAGCACTAGGGAAATCAGAGAAGAAATCGAACTTAGAGGAAATTAATCCATACAAATGAAGACCCAAAGGGTCTATTTATAGGAAAATAGGTGACCCTAGGTGAAGTTTTTTTAGTCACACAAGTGGAAGTGGAGCACAAGGGATTGGTGCACAAGTTCTTGTGCACTGAATGTGATTTGGACTACCTTGGTCGAATCACTATTTGATCCTTTGAAAATATTAACACTCTCCATCTATCTTCTCCTCTTTTTTATAAGTAATTTAACTTTTTCACTTTTTTATCCATGTTATGAAACTGAGTTTCAAATAAATATCCCCCTCAGGATTGGGTCTGAATGAAAAATAGGGTCTAATGCTGAGGTATAAAGGGATGAAAAAGGAAGATGGGTCATGCAAGTTTCTGGGTGTTCGTGCAAGTGGGTGTCACATAGGTTCACTTACTAATCTATAAATACGGGCTTTATTTTAGTGGAAAACTCTCACAATTCTGAAATTTGAGTTCTCATCACTCAATTATTCCATGCAGATACTTTCTTTTCTGTTCACGCAGATTCTGTATGTATTGGAGTTGTGCACCGCAAGTTGAGAGACACACTTGTGCACCGTAGTTTCACTTGTGCACCTTAATTCCTTCATAAAATTTTCTTTATTTTTGATTTTTTTTCAAAATGAACCTACTATGAAATGAACTTGATATTTCTTTTTAGGTTTAGTGGATCCTAATAGGATCAAAACTACTGATGAACTAGATATAAAGTGAACTGATGGCATGATGAAGATCGCAGGGAATGATTACTATAACATATGTGACACCACTATTTTTGATCTGGAAGGTTATCTAAGGAAGTATCACTATGATTTTCCAAAGAGTAATTATTTTCCACTTTACAACTATGACCATATAGGGGAAGTTAATATACCGAATCCGAATAATTATCTCTCAGTCTCTTGGTTTCATGACCATAAGAACTTCTCATCTACCAACATTTCTAGTGTGGGCATGTATATTAACACTGGGATGGTAGCCATGGCCTATTTTATACATCACAACCCATGTTCTCTAGATCTAAAATCCCATACACATAAACTAAATCCACATTGTTATTCATCCATTTTTCTAGATTCACAAAAAGATCAATCAGAGGGATGGAATGAAAATTGGGACTTTCACCCAGGAGGGGGTTGTAAGCTTCAATGGATATGGGCATATTGGGTGTGCCAGACATGTGAATAGTTTAAAGATGTTTTGAAGCGTTCCAGAATTTATGAGGTTGTATGGGTTGGTAAGACATACATATATAGAAATGATGATTTTGTGCCAAAGCTATCGAGTCAATGGATTCCATAGATGAACTCTATCCATTTGACACATGGATAAGTAGACATAAGTTTTTGGGATGTTTATAAGATCTTCAAAGCTCCAATACTTGGAGATATGTATGATTAATTCATTCCTCCAAAGGTAACATGGAATGATACTAAAAGGAAACCATCCCTAGAACATGAGTTATTGAAGATAGATCATGGTATGAAGAAGTAAAATCCCCGAACAAAAGGGAATCATCATTTGAAGGCATGGATGAACAAATTCCTGATGGAGAAGAAGGAGAAAGGTACCACCTACAAGCATCCAACAAGCTATCCCAAGGCGGCAAAGAGAGGTGTGCTTGGATCCTTCTGGATAATACTAGAAAAAGTGGAGTTTGATAAGTGGGGATATGAATTTAACCCAAAATTTTTTTACAAGACACTTCTTATGGGATTTTTGGCTATGTGGCTCAGTGTCTATCTGATGCATGTCCAAGATTCCAAAGGTAGTGTAAGTCCTGGAACATTTTTTGTAGTGGCCAAGTTGATAGAGAGGAAGATGGTGGGGTTGGACACACCTATTCTGTAAAAAATCCTTATGATTTTTTTCATATCCATGGATGGAAGGCTCATTTCAGAATTTTAGGACCATTCTAGGTTTTATGGGGATGGATCATGACTCATTTCAGGACCTATAATGTGCAGAGTGGGATCCAGGTCCTCGGAAGTTCATTTTGACCATTTGTTTAAGCTTTATAGGGTATTTCACCCTTATCCTTAAAACCTCAGGATATTCAGACAAGGTTGAGTTTCTTCAAGTAATTTAACTTCTTTCCTTATGGGAATCTTCCTACAGGAAGATTTTTTGATGACAAGACGACTGGCAAAGAACTGAGTTTGTATATGCTAGCTTTCAGGGATGGTGTATTGGAAACTAGGATCGACGGTGAAATCATATGTGATTCCTATGCTCCTTATCAATTTTCATGACAATTTAAATTCCTGAAATATATCATTGTATCTCCTCCAATTCATGTTACACTAGAACAACATCTGATGGTGGCTCGATAATTATGGTTGTTGGCAGCCATAGAGAAGACAGGGGAAGTGTTTAATCTACCTATAACTAATGAAGAAATTATATTAACTACATGATATTATTAATCTTGGATTACATCATACATTAAAGGGGTTCTAAACAATGTTGTTCCTATGGTTGGAATAAAGAAGCGGAGTAGGAAAGAATATTCTCATTTGGAAGGTGTTTCCTCTCCTTTAGAGGATGAGTCATCAAAGTCAGATGGTGAGGATGACGAGGATCCTAGATCTCCAAAATAACTTCATACAATATTTAATCCACCTACCAAAATTAAGAGGGACACACCGTCATCACCAAATGAGGCTTCACCTAGGTGGTCTAGTTGCCATCTCCAAGAAGAGAATAAAGTTCCATTTTCTCATCCATTATCTGTGATAGAAGGAATTAGGAATCCCATCAGATCTAAGACTATTGGATCATATTCATAGCATGATATAATGTATTCAAACTACATACGACCAAAGGTAGCTCAAATATGGAAAAATTTGTCTTTTGATGCTGAAAATTTGTGGGAGATTCTATGTGAGAGGTTGCGTATTCCAGGGATAGGAGATCTTCAAGCCTCATTTGATATTTTCTTTGAGGATAATCCTACTGAAGTGGGAATTTATATCTGAGAATTGTAGATTCTCATCTATGCAACCAATGATTTAGTCCCTACCACAAAGTGTGTGAAGGACATGATAGAACATGGTGCCATTGAAGGGATCGACTATTCATCTTTTGAGGGGTTTAGGGAACATCTATTGAAATTCCATTTCCCAGTATAGCCCTAGTGGTACTATGATCGGGGCTACTGAATCACCCCCCAAATCAGGAGAATTATCTCCAAGACGATAGTCCATGGAGGATGAGATGGAAGTATGATTCTTGTCTCCAATACCTACTTTTGGAGATAATGATTCAAGTCCTCCTCTGAATAAGGAAAAAATAAAATATGTCAAAGAAGGAAAATTGTGGCTAAATTATTTATTAGCAGTGGTAAGTATTCCTGACATTGTTAATCCCGACTTCATTCAGGGAAAGTGTTTAAAATTCTTGGAATTGTAGGAACTTCTTCCATTTATTCTCTCAAGGAAGTTACAAATGATCCTCCAAGAACCGAGGATGGAACTTCCAACCAAGTGCGGGTCTCTACAAAAGAGAAGTCTCCCTCGAATGAAGAGGCTTCTAGGCTAGAGAAAACATCATCTGCCCTTGGAAATTTTCCCATCACTGCTTCCAAGAGAGAGGAGGCATCTGGTATGTCAGAAGTGATTCATGAAATGATATATATCAACAATTGACTTACATTTCTGTAATATTTTTGGTTCGTTGTATGCACCATAAAATCCTACAACGACTGATGATGACCCTGCGGATGTCACTGAGGTGGTTTTTCAGGGTCTAAAGTTGTCGGAGGAGGGTCATGAACCAACCTCTCCAAGTGTTTCCACAGGCGAGACTAACACCGGGCTTGGGATGTCAATATAATCCATGATAAATCTTAGCATGTATTTTGATGAAATACTAGAATATACTAATATTCCTACTACATTAGAAGAATTTGTGGCATTATATATAGAACTAAATGGACGTGAGTATTTATTTTCCATCTAATTAATCTTTTGATACCTAGTTTTCTAATCATAATTGGTTAGAATATGCAGATCCATCTACAAAAACTACTACAGTAATGGGGAATGAAGAGGGAATTGAAATCATTCTTGATCCCACTATTGAAGAGGATTCTTCTCAGGTGAACCTTGAAGCAGGAAGTTTTCCTAAAGTCTATCTAGTGGGTCCTAGGAAGACCAGGGATGTGCACCTCAATAAGAAATGTCAGCCCAAACTACTAAGGCTAAGAATGATGGGGAAGAATATTCTCAATCTTATGATCTGATGTTGGGTAAGGATCACCAAATATTGTGATTGTGCCCCATTATTTCCATTATTTTGAAGGTAATGATGATTTTAATTCATCATTTAGGATTATCATCTTCTATGGCTAGGTATGAGGGTGAAGCTTCCACATCATCTCAGCCAGCATTGGGAAGCAAGAAAACAACTATTAAGGAGGGAGTAAAATGGGGCACTTCTTTAAGTGCATTAATCACAGAGTACATCCCTCATTATGAAAGTGATTATAAATCAGACCCAGAGTTACAGGTAACTCTCCATATTTCACATCGCAAATCTTGGTGAGATATGTGTAATCTTATCTCTAAGACACCCCTTGAGGAATTTCCTTTGCAAGTCCCATGTCTTTCAGTGTTATTCAGCATGTTGGGATTCAGTAGTTTTGATTACTGTGTAATCCACACTATAGTGAAGAAGACCATTCATAGGTGAGAGAAAGAGAAAAAACTTTGGTAGGATCTAATAAAATCCAGACAATTTACTAACATTGGTGAATTTCGAGCAGCAATATCTCAAGATGAGGTTAGTCACAGCACAAAGTTGGAAACATTCAATCGACAGATCAAAGATAAGACTATTCAAGTGTCATGTCTTCAAAAAGAGTTGGATACTGTAACATGGGAACTTAAATAAATTCACTGATCATTAGGATAAGCCCAAAAATAAGGAAAAATTCCATTGTAGATATCAAGGAAGTGCTTAGTCATGCCGAGGAGACTGAGGCTGGTAGGGTGACTGAACTTCAATAGGCAGTTGAAAGGGATCAGGAGGCTATTCAACAAATGAAAATTTATGTCGAAAGACTCTTTTGACTTGTGGCAGAGAGACTCTAGTTTGTAGATGTTTCTTTGAGGGTTTTTGCTCATAAATGAAAAGAATTTTTTTTCTAATCATCTATGTATTCATCATTTATTTTTTTTATTATAATTATAACTATGAAACCAATTTTCATAAAATGACTTTTTCACATTAGATAATCATAACTACAATGATAGGGATGGGATGTGCTCTAATTTTTTTTACCCAAGCTAATGGGCCTAGTGAGTGTAGTTAAAATGTTACTAGGGTCATATGGACAACCCTAAAAACTTTTTGTCTTTTGTGTTATCACCCAATTTTTTCCTAAGAATAATATGGAGGGGACTTAGCGGGAGAGACTTGGATTTTTATTAGGCTTACCATTTTAGGTTTTCATCCAAACAAGTTTTTCCTTTTAAATTTTTATCACTTGATATTTCTTAAACCATACGGAGTGTTGGTCTAGCGAGATGATACTAAACTTTTTCCTAGATTTCCATTTGTGGGTTTTCAACCTGGTGAGTGTTATGTTTCTTTTTTTGGGAAGTTTAAATTCATGCATGTCATACTAATAAATATAATGTTTTAAGTTGAATATAATTGACCCTAATTTTTGAAATTAGAACCCAAACAAGGCTTGTATGGTTAGGAATGTCCCAATATTTCTTTTATATGATTCTAAGGGGAATCTTGATTTATGATTTTTATTCTCACCAAATCTAAAATTTAAAGTATAATAATAGAGGAGATATCTTCAAAGAATAAAGTTACCACTATTTGAAAAACCCATTATGGGGGTTGTATTATACAGGGCCAACTAGGGCATGTGCTGCATAGCCAAATAGTGGAATCCTTTAGTTGATAGGATCGTTATGTGAGCAACTGATGCAAGACCAAATGGGGACACATATTTCATAGTCAGTTAAGGATGTTTCTAGTATTTTTTGACATTTTATCACTGATAGATAAATGGGTTTTTGATTTGGATTTCTCAAGACCACAGTGGGTTGATTTTCCAAGGAAATATGTCTAAGAATTAAAGGGGTCATCTGTGATGACATAGGCCATGAATGAGAAATAAATTCTACATGAATTTGGTGTGTGAAGGAGGGTAAAATATGTGATAAATGGGCTTTATGATAGGGCCAAGATAAACTCCTCATCTGATGAAGATTCTTCCTGGGGGGTTGACTCTTGTTGTGATGTTTGGTGGGGCGGTGCTTGTGATTTTGAGACAATTGTCATGAAATCCACTAAGGTCAAGGAAAACTTTAGCCTTGAAATGAACTCATATTCTTATTTTTTTCTCTTTATTATTCTATCCATGTTATTTCTTTGAGTATTGGCCTTAAGAGGACTAGTATTTTAATGAAGTTGGATTCTCTATATCGGGAGAGGTAAGCGACATAGTTGGTTGTTTCAACTATGCTTGTAGAATGGAATGATTTCAGTTGATTGTTTTCATAACCATCCAATCATAAGATTTATAATAATTCTTACTTTTTGCTTCCTTCCAGTCACTTTCCTCCTCTGGTGAGTGTTATGATTGTTTTTGTGGGTAGTTTAAAGTCATGCATGTCAGACTAATAAAGCTAATGTTTTAGGTCAGATATATTTGACCATGAATTTTTAAATTAGAACCCAAACAAGGCTTTGATGGTTAGGAATGTCCCGATATTTCATTTAGATACTTCAAGGGGAATATTGATTCATGATTTTTATGTTCACCGAATATAAAATTTGAAGTATAATAATATAAAAGTTATCTTCCAAGAAATATGTTATCTCTATTTGAAAAACCTGTTATGGGGGCTATATTATACATGGCCAACTAGGGAATGTGCTGTATAGCCAAACAGTGGCATCCTTTGGCTGACAGAATCGTTATGTGAGCAACCGATGCAAGAAAAACTGGGGGAACATATTGCATATACAGGTAAAGGAGTTCCCAGGAATTTTGACATTTTATTACAGATAGAAAAAGAGGTTTATGATTTGAATGTATCAAGACCACAATGGGTAGATTTTCTAAGGAAAGATGTCTAAGAATAAAATGGGACATCTATGCCGACATATGCCATGAATGATCAATCACTTTTACATGAATTTTTTGTGTGAAATAGGCTATAGTTTGTCAAAAAGTGGATTTTTGATAGTATGTTGTACAGTTTAAAGTCATGTAATAAAGACATTAGGGGGTTTTTCAATTTAAATTCATGCAAGAAGGACAATATGTTATGCGTTTTCAAGTCATCCAGCAAGGATATTATGCTGTTCAGTTTCAAGTCATGTAATAAGGACATTATGCTATATAGTTTCATGTCATGCAACAAGGACATTATGTTGTGTAGTTTCAAGTCATGCAGAAATGAAATTATTTTGTGCAGTTTCAATTCATGCAGAAAAGACATTAAGGGGCTATAGTTTAAGGACTTTAGTTTTGACCAAAGTTTGGATGATTCTTCAATTATTGGTAATCTATTTTGAAATGTGTTACTATATTCCAGTATGGAAGGAGAAAGTTGTAAACTATGATTTTGGGATTTATGAATCTAAAGGGTGGTATGAGAAAAAAGGGCTTATGGTGTTAGAGGAGGTCTCTCCTGAGAACAAAGTTACCATTGATTGAAAAACCTATTATTGGGGTTGTTTTATAAAAGGAAAACTAGGGTAAGCACTTAATAGTCAATAATGACATCCTTAGACTGAAAGGACCATTATGTAGGCGACATTATGCAAGGCCAATTGGGGCATGTACTGTATAGTCAGGTAAAATAGATCTCAAAAATTCTGACATTCTATCATTAAAATACAATGAAATCTTATGGAGATTTGGATTTTCCTAAGAATATATTTTGGATTGTGGAGAAAGTACCTGGATATGGAAGGGTTATTTCAAGTTATAATTTCCAAATAATCAGGGAAATAGATTCTCTACGTAGGTTTTACCAAAGTGTAGGAAGTAAAATGCCTATAGTTTTAGGTCATACAACCAGGACTGTAATATTATGGAAACAATGGATAATGTGTGTTCAAATTACGCAAGTTGATTGTAATATGCTTTGAAAAAGTTAAAGGGGAATGTTTAAACCACGGTCTTGGAGAATTTGAGGTCGAGAGAAAGGATATGGGATAAATATGCAAAGGATGACTGCTTTAAATTGTGGGTTTCTTTATAACCACATCAAATCTTAGAGGGATAGAAGAGGATTTTCCCAAGGGAGAAGTTACCTCTAGTTGAAAAACCCATTATGGGGGATTTTTTATGCAAGAAAAACTGGGGGAACATACTACATAGTCAAATAGTGGAATCCTTAGGCTGACATGCCCGTTATAAGGGTGAATTATGCAAGTCCAACTGGGGGAACGTACTACATAGTCAGGTAAAGGATCTCTCAGTTATCAGACATTATACCAATAAAATCTAATGAGATATTATGAATATATGAAAGTATTCAAAATTATGAGTATGATATGTGAAAGGGGAAATTTCCAATGTACAAGGGAAGAATTTGGGCGGATATTGGCAATGATCATGGATTACTTTTCATAGATCTTGACTCATATGTAGAATGTGGAAATTTCTTGTTTCCTTGGTGGTCTCTCTAAGGAGAGGACCCAAAATAAAGGATCTTGCATAGATTTTTAATTGCATGCGGGAGTGGGTGAATTTTATTTTATCCCATGGCTGCGACTAGGATCTAAGTCCTAGTATTCACTACATATCTCAAGGGTATGAGAATAAATCCACACACAGTTCTCTGAGTACTATGTAGGTTAAAGTCGTGCAGAAAGGACATTATGTTGTGCAGTTTAAAGTCATGCAACAAGGAAATTAGGGGTTTTGATATGAAGAGAAATTGAATATTGCAGATGGACTAGGGCATAGATCCCAAGTGTCACTACGTATCTTGTCAGATAAATAATCAATCCACACATAGTTTTATCAGATACAAGTTCATGTGTAAGGCGGGAACTTGTATTGGATATCCTCATATAGATATGATTCCTACATAGGAGAATAGAATATTTTTTCATATCATGATATGGCTGGGACCGAGATTGAAAATTTGGACGTCACTACGTATCTCATATAAGTGAGAATCAAGCTACACATAGTTCTAAAATAGAGGTTCCCCACCTTTATTGAATTTATAAGTGGGTTATAATGGGGGTTTATTGAATACATTTTCATACATAAGATAAGAAATCATATTGAATTTCCTTATGTAGATCTGACACATATATGAGAGAAAGGAGACATTAATTATATAATGTTGTGGTTAGGCCCAAGATTGAAATTCTGGACATAACTACGTATCTCATAGGGATGATAATCAATCCACACTTGGTTCTTGAAGAAACCATGCATTTTATTGTCATGCAGTGAGGACATGAATGATTCTGATGTGAGAAGGAATATTGTGGTCAGAACAAGGGATAGTTGATCAGGGCATCACTAAGTATATTTCTAGGGAAATAATCAAGCCACACATAGTTCTTGATAAGGTTCCCTATATCGGTTTGATCTGTATATAGGGAGTGTGATATTTTTTTTAATTACAGATGGACTCGAGATAGGAGATCTAGGCATCACTATGTATCTCATAGGGGTGATAATCAAGACACACATAGTTCTTGAATAACCCATGCATTTTATTGTCATGTAGTGAGGACATGAAGGTGAGATTACATGAAGTTAACATGTACCACATGAAAATGATAATCAAACCATACGTAGCTCTTTGAGAAGATCTTGCAATTTATTATCATGTGAAGAGGACACTTGTTGTGCCTTTTAAGGTCTTAAATCCACGACCATTTCTAACCCTAATGAGAATTGAGAAACTTTTTTTTTGTAGAAAATTCCTTTAAAACATTCCTAAGACCATGTTAGTTGTGCTCAGTGTGAGAAATAAGGAGTGGTAAAAGTTCCTTCTAAAATACAAAGGTAACACAAATTAAATATAGGGGAATTATGATTATGTGGTGGCTAAACCAGGGTGTAATACCTAAGCTTCACTACGTATCTTGCTGGGTAAAAAATCAAGCCACATGTAGTTATGGATAAATATTCCCCATACCAATTGGTCATTGATGTAAGAAAAAAAGGATTTTTATAATTTCCATAATGATGGTTGGACTTATGGTATGAAGTCTAGGTATCATCATGTATCTCATTATAATGAGAATCAGGCCATAAGTCAGGAAAGAGTTCTCCTATGTAGATCTAATTCATTTATAAAGAAGTAAGGGGTTTTGTTTCCCAAAACCATGGTTGGACCCAAGATTGTAAATCTTGGTGTCACTACGTATCTCATATGTATGAGAATCAATCCACATGTAGTTCTTGAATTTCCATGCAGTTTTAACATCATGCGGTAAGGAAGAAGATGAACCGATATGAAAAGATGGAATTATTGTGGCTGAGCCATGGGAAAAAACCCTGGTGTCACTACGTATCTTACCGGGGTAAGAATCAATCCATACTTAGTTCTTAAATATGGTTCCCCACACTCATTGAATGTTAATGTGATAATTGGGGCTTTAATACTTTCCAAAATAATGGTTGGTCCCAAGATACAAGATGGTATGATAATCAATCCATATTTTCTGGAAGGGTTCCTAGTATAGAGTCGGTTCATATACAAGGAAAGGGGAAATTATTTCTTTTATGGTTGTAGTTGGGCCTGAGATAGGGATCTGGGTGTCACTGCATATCTCATTGGAATGAGAATCAAACCAAATATAGTTCTTAAAGAACCATGTAATTTAACATCATGCGGTATAGACAAAGGTCACTTGACGTGAAAGAAACATTATGGATGGACTAGGAGATAGGACCTAGGTGTCATTACATATCCTATAGAAGAAAGAATCAAGCCTCACATTGTTTTTTAAGATATATTCCTTATGTAGATCTAAATTATACACATAGGTAATGTATGACCATTTTTTTATCATGGATGGACCCAATATTGGAGATCTGGGCATCACTATGTATCTCATTGAATGAGAATCAATCCATACGTAGTTCTTGAAATTATTCCCTATGAAGGACTGATCCAAACACAGGGAGAAATGGGGATCAAGTGTCACTAAGGAATGGCACTACAATGGGTGATGCTTACACATAGAAATTTACCCTTTATTTTTAAGGGTCCACAAGGAATATCAACTCGTGGTATTTTTTGGGATTACTTAACATCAAAAAAGGGAGACGTTAACCATACAGTTTAATGTCATGTGGTGAGGAAAAAGGTGTATTAAAATCCTAGGTCATGTGACTAGGACTTCATGTCATTCAGTTTATCTTCATGTGACAAGGATTATGATGTTATGCAATTTATCATCATGCAACACAGACATATATGATACTATGCAGTTTAAAATCCTGCAACTAATATGATAGTGGTAACATAGTTTATCTTTATAAAACTAGGATGATATTTTTTTGATTACACAAAGTATTTATTTAGGAACCTTGTGTTGGTTGGAGTTTTAATGAGTTCTCCATCCATTTTTATTAAGGAATAAGCTCCATTAGAGTGGACCTTATGTATGGAGTAAGGTCCTTCCCACTTTGGATCAAGCTTCAAAGGCTTATTTCTTGGAATCATTGGATTCCTAAGGACCAAAACCAAATCTCCTTATAAGAATGAATAAAGGAAGACCTTATTGTTAAAGGCATGTTCTATTCTATTCTGATAGACTTCCAAGTGATGCAAGGTACTCAATATTTTTTCATCCAATCGCTCCAGCTCATCTACCCATTTCTAGGATTTCTAATCAATGGATAACTGATCATAGATGAAAACTCTAAGCGATGGAAACTAAATTTCAATAGGCATAACTAATTTTGTCTCGTATACCAATGAGTATGGGGTTGACCAGGTAGAAGTACGGGTAGTAGTCATGTAATCCCATAAGGCATGCAAGAGTTTATCAGGACACAATTTCTTATCTTTATCAACCATCTTTTGGAGTATGTTTAAAAAAGTCTTTTTGAAATCCTCTATCTATGCATTTTCCACTGCATGATAGTGGGATTAATGGTTATATTGGATATTTTATTCCTGATATAACTTCCCTACCTCAGTAGAACTGAAATTGGTTCTGTTGTCCATCAATATGGTATGAGGGACACCAAATCTAGTGATGATATTATCTTTGACAAATATAACAATGATTTTGGACCTGACTTCCTTGAGAGGTATTACCTCATCCTATTTGGAGAATAAATTGGTAGCAGTAAGGATGTACTTTAACTACTTAGCCATAACAGGAGGATAAGGTCCTACTACATCCATTCCTCATATAGAAAATGGCCAGGAGTATTTGAATGTATGTAAAAACTACAGGGGTTTACAGATGAAGTTAGCATGCACCTGTAAGGGATGAAACTTCTTAGTGAAATTTGTGAAATCATGCGTCATCAAAGGCCAGAAGTATCCAAGTTTACGTATTCGATCAGAAATCCTATACCCAGACTAGTGGGAACCACAGGCTCCTGTATGTACTTCTTTCATGACATTCGTGGTTTCTTACTCATCAATGCATTTGAGGAGAATTCCATCAAATCCTTTTCTATATAGGATCTTCTGGTGATTTGTTCCATCAGAAAGAGTGAAATTAACTGCTCATCATCAGATCTTATTTCTTCCAACTCTATTTGGTGGAATTACTCCATCTTGGATATATCCCATGATAGGTGTCATCCATCCCGTGGTATGACTAAATAGTTCAGGAATATGACTAATTTCATTGATTTCCTCTGTTATGATTTGAATAAAAGGTGAAACCACACGACTATGAGAAATTCTTATGATTTTTTCATCCCATTTTTGATCTTCCAGGGTTGTAGCAATATTTTTTAATGCGTCATCTTGGTCATTTTGTGACCACAAGATATAAGACAATGTTGGTTCTGAGTTAAATTCTTCCATTAACCCTAATACATAATTACATAGGGGAATTAGCTCTTCTTCTCTGATTGCGTAATACCCATTAATATATTTTATTACAACCTTTGAATCACCCTTAACTTCTAAGTGGTTCACTGGTACTTGGAGTGCCAATTCTAGGCTTGTAATGAGAGACTGATATTCTGCCTCATTGTAGGTACCACCTTATGATAATAAAAAGGAGTATGGAAACACTGCCTTTTTTAGGGATATAAGTACAATTCCTAACCCAAATTTATTAATCTTATTGTCTTCCATTCTATTTACCATTGTACTCTTGGAATCACCATAAAAATAAATTTCCCATATTCGAGGGTTGTCTGGAATATAGAAGATTTCTTCATCAGGCAGTTCAGTATTTAATGACGTTTCTTCCATAGATGGATGATCAGTGAGGAATTATTCCAAGGCTTGGTATTTCACTAGTTTATAAGGAAAAAAATATATATCAAACTACTGCAGGATAACTACCCATTATTCCAGGTTTCCTTTGAGTATAGGATGAATGAGGATAAATTTGAGTGGGTTATTGCGAGAGACCAAGTGGACCTCATGATGCTTAAAATATTGCCTTGGCTTATGAAATGAAAATATTAATTCCAGGTATATCTTCTCAATATCTTAATATCAATTCTCTACATATATCATGGTTAGAATGAGATAGTAAAGGATTTTTCATTCCTAACATCGTTCTTTTGCGCAAGGAAGGTACCCAGTGATCGCTTTAATGCTATCACATAAATAATGAGTGGATTTCCTTATACATGTGGCATCAATACTAGTGGGATCAAGTGGTATTTCTTGAGGGTATCAAATGCCTCTTGATAGTCATTGTTCCATTGATATGTGATCCCTTCTTCATCAATTTAGTGAAGGGAAAACACTTTACGGCCAGATTAGATATGAAGCACCGGATATAGGCCAAGTGTCCTTGAATTCCTCTAAATTATTTCAAGTTTCTAGGAGGTAAAATTACAAGGATAGATTTTTTATTCTCAGGATTGACTTCGATGCCACGATGGCATATAAGAAAACAGAGAAATTTTCCTGAGGTTACCCCAAAAGAACATTTCAAGGGGTTCATCTTTAGATTATGCTATCGAAGCTTGCTGAATATAGTCTCCAATTTAGTCAGGTGATCAAAACATTGTATTTATTTTACCACTAGATCAACAACATATCATTCAATAAATTTCCCCAAGAAGGATTTGAATATGTGATGCATTTCACATTGGTATGTCGCACTACCATTCTTCAAGCCAAAGGGAATTACCCGATAGTGAAATACACCTTGAGAGGATATGAACGCTATAAATTCTTCATCTTCTAGTTCCATATGGATTTTTTAAACCTAGAGTATCCATACATGAATAATAGATCTTGGTATCCAGCTGTTGTATAAATCAAGAGTTATGTGATCAGAACCGAGAATTCATCTCTGGGACAATTCCAGTTGAGATATCTGAAATCAATGAAAACTCTAATTTTTACCATTATTATTTTTCACCAAGATAATATTGCCTAACCATTTTTGATATTTAACCTCTTGGATGAATTTGGCTTTGATGAGATTTTCCACTTCATCCTTTATTTTGGAGGCGTGAGTTGGGTGTGTCCTCCTAGATGCTTGATTGTATCCCTGATGATCTTTTGTAAAACCAAAATTATGGGTGGAAACTCGAGGTCAAGGCCTAGAATCTCTATGTAATTACAAGAAAACACATCCCGATGCTACTTTAAGAAGGAGGTGTACTCCTCATGTTCTTTGGGAGTCAATGCCACACTAATTAGAGAGGGGAGTGGGTCTTCTTTTGTACCCATACTTATTTCTCTAAGTTTATCCAAGGTGGTGGAGACACCTTCCTCAAATTATGGATAGGCTTCCTTGGGATCTTCTTTTTATTCCTCTTCTTGATGCTCCACTATTTGTGTTTCTTCCTAGGGAGGAGTTGATAAATCAAGTTCCTTAGAGGGAAAAGGGGAGTCGCCGTTCGGACATCTGGAGGATGAGGAAATAATTTCAAGATCATTTGTTGGAATGAAGCCTTCTTAGAGTCCTAAAGGGGAATAAAGGGACTAAGAATGAGTCTCTTCGACTTCACCTATATTCATGATAGCTTCTTCCAATTTAGCTGATAGAACTGGGCTTTGTTGAAGATCGGGGGACTGTATGAAGAAATTTTCACTCAATATTTCATTATCACTCAGAAAGTCGATAACTTCTTGAGAGACATTGGAGACAACTATCGTGACTGAAATTATGGAATCCACTAAATGAAAATTTGAATTCTAGTCCACCCCTTCAATTTGATTAATAGGCAGCACATAATCTACACCGAGCTACTTTAAAGGGTTAGTTATGATCATCTCTAATCCATTCGAGGCATTGATTTGGGCAGTATCATTATCCATTGATTGCTTCCCATCATTGTGATAGAACCCTACATCATTGTATTGTGTTTCTCAAGATTTGAACAGAGATTTTTCACCATATAATGTCCCAATTTGACCATTGATATAATATTTGAGACATTGGTGGTATGATGAAGGAATGGATGCATGCTAATGTAGCCAAGGTATTCCTAGTAGAACATTGAATTATGTGTCCTTATGGACCACCATGAACCCTGATTCTGATACAAGATCTCCAAAATAAGTTCTGAGTGTGATCTCACCAAGAGGTTCTTACTCATTCTTATCATAACCCTGTAACATTGGAGTGGATTGAGACAAGTGAGATTCATTGAGACTCAGTTGATGAAGTTTATGAACTAATATGGGGTTGAATCTTGAGCCATTATCAATAAAGGATCATTAGATATCAATGTCATTTAGGCTTTCAGATATATTCAAGGGTCTAACATGTCCTTGTATGAAAACATCCTCATCTTGGTCTGTGAAAGATATGATTGCATGGAATTCTTCTAGTTCATTCTCTATATGGTAAACTTCCATAGTAAAAACCTCAACTTCAAAATCTTGAGGACTTGAAAATGCCTTGATGAGTTCTTATCATATATCCTTCGATAGGCTTAGGGCATCCAAGATTGATAACTTGGTTGGTACTTGGTCCAATTATTTCAAAACACCATACTTTTGATCCATAGGTCTATGTTTTCTAGCATGGAGATGCTCTTTTGCAGGTGCCTTGTAAGATGATGTTTCTGATGTGGATGGACCCCCTTTTAGGAAAGAATCTGGAATTACTTCTTCTCTTGGTGGATTAGGCTGGCTAGGTCTTCTCACTCGCCTAGGAGGTGGTGGCATAGACTCTAACCGGTCTTCCAAGGTGATCATGTTAGGGAAAACCCTATCATGTGTGGGATAATTCCCTTATTCCTTCTGATCTTACTAGAGGTCTCTCCCATGAGTTTCTAATGAATAAATAGTTCAAGTAGGGGTGTGGTTGGAGTAATGGGTTATAGCACAACCACGTCTTCCCCTGTATCCTCGACCCTAACGACCTCTTCCCCAAATTTCCCAATCAAGTGCGTGGAACTCAATTTCATAATCAGAATCATCATTAGAATAGGGAACTGTTAAGTGAATAACATTAATGGAGCCGAAGAACAACTCCTCATCTGATGAAGATTTTTCCTAGGGGATCGAATCTTGTTGTTCCATTTGGTGGGGTGGTGCTCGAGATTTTGAGACGGTTGGTATGAAATCTGCTAAGGTCAAGAAAAACTTTGTCCTTAACAGGAACTAATATTCTTCCATTTTCTCCTTATTCTTCTAGACATTCCATTTCTTTGAGGATTGGCCTTCAGAGGACTAGTATTTTAATGAATTTTGATTCACTATAGTGGGAGCAACATGAGATATAGTTGGTTGTTTCAACTATTTTCGTAGAATGGCGTGAGCCCAGTTAATTTTTTTTCCTGACCATCCAATCATATAATTTGTTATCATTCTTTCTTTTTTACTTCCTTCCACTCACCTTCCTCCTCTGGATTGGTAATAGTAACACATGATACCCGGGTTGGTGAATTTTTTCAGCTTCACTTGCCCAAATTCCACCATATTTTTTAGGAGGTCCTTAAAAACAAAAAAAATCCTCGATGGGATGCCCAAACATTTTATGGAAGGGGAAATAGTTTGGGAGATCTTCGTCACCTTATTTGATAGGCTTCTTGGGGTTAGGAAACTGAACTAAGTTTTTTTACAAAGCTGAAATGAAGTATCCTGGGACTTGGTAATTTTGAAAAGAATAGACCTGGTTTTTCAATTCCTCAAACTATTTCTGTATCTAATATCTTTTATAATCTTGATGAGTCGGTCATTACTGTTGATTCCTAGGAGGTGGGGGCCTACGGTATAATGTAGGCTTTGAGTTAGGAGTAGGTACAGGGTCCTGCTTAAGTGTAATTATAGAGGCCTCTGCCTTTCCTGTTCTACTTCCCTGAACTAATGAGATTATTCGGGACTTGGCTTGGGTCTTTGTGATGGATTTTTCCAACTTCTGAGCAATTGTGGCCAGATCCCAAAACCCTCTTGTGTATTTCATAGGGATAAAAAATGTTCACATATCATCACATAGAGTCGCTACAAAGATAGGAAACAGTTCTTCTTGAGGGAGTGGTAAGTTTAAGGAGTATGTTAATCCTTTACACCGAGTAATGAAATCTGAAACACTTTCATTTTCCCTTTGCTTTCAGTTTGTGAGATTGAAGAATATTGTATTTTCTAGCGTTGAGTTGAACTAGAAAAGAATATTTTTATGGAGATCTTACCATACAATTATTGATCGATACTGAAAAATCATTTACCATACTAAGGCCAGACCCTGCAATGATTGTACAAATCATCTAAGTTTCACTGCTTCCTGTTGCTCAGGGGTCCCCATAATGGGATCAAAGCGAGAGACGAAATGTGTCAAGTGATGCTCTAGATCTCCTGATCCATTGAAGATTGGAAATTTGGGATTCCCAAAGTTTGGTGGGGGGGGGATTTGGATCTACCCATTTGGGATAATCCTTATTTTTCAGTTGAACCGGGGCACATCGTCATTCCATAGATTCTAATTGAGTCATAAATGAAACAATGGTTCTCATCAGCATTCAAGGAATATATGGCTAAGTCTAGACATGAATAGGTGTGGTGATTGGAGCCTAAACTGGTGCGGTGTTTGGAGTCTGAACTGGTGTGGTGACTGGAAAGACCACTAGTGCAGGTGATGCTAGTACTTTCCTTCGATAACCCATTGAGACAGGACAGTAAGGATTCTCTTGAACCTTCCATGATTGTACTTGAAATAGAGGGAATTAATTATTCTCATAATTAGTTACAAAAAAACCTCTTTGTTGAGGTGATCCTACCGGAAGTGCAAGATGACGATATACTTGTGGAGAATATCTGGTAGGAATTCTTCATCAGAGTAACTCCACATTGAATCTTCTCAACTCCTCCATACGCTCCTCTTGTTGAGAAAATATTTCCTCAAGTGAAAGGGATTGGCCTTCTCCAGGTGGAAGGTGAGACATGGTATGAACTTTACCTTTTCCCTTATTAGGTGCCTTTCAAGGAAATAAATATGGATTATTTGAGGGAATACCTAAATTTTGGGTAAGCCTCTAATTTTGGGCACGCACACCTACTTCATTTTCTTCGGTGTGAACCATATTATGAACAAGAAACTCATCCTCTGATTCTCCTAATCTGGATTCCTTTTATGGAGGATCTTCAACGACTACATTGATGACATTCAATGACGCATAATGAATTACTTACATTCTTTCAGTATCTTTGTGAGATCACCTTATTCTAATCTCTCCATGAGACATTGTCCTCTTATTTTTTGTTTCCCTGGGAACTTTTTGGTGGAAATTAACCTGAAGGGAATCCTCGGATAATTCATTTGTGCGTTCATTTTTATGTATTTTTCCCTAATCGGGAGAAAACTAACTTCCGATGAGGAGGATATTGTGAATGTGAAAAAGCCTATAGCCCTACGGGATGGGGTTGTTCCAATTCTTCTTTATCAACCCTTGGGGATCTGTTTTTTGGATACGAGGGTTGGGTTAAAAAATCCCCAACCCTGCGGGCTGGGGTGGCTCCTGAACTTCTATGGCTAATATTAGTGTAGTCACTCTTCCGATTTTATGAATTCTGTTCTAAATGTTGGCTGGGTGCATAATCCGACACTCAATTAAGTCACCTACTTCAGAAGAATGTTGTGCTTTTTTAGACATTTTTTCAATATGACAGCTGACATCCTCTAAGAGGGAGGCCTGCTCGATGTTCTCATACACTTGATGCAAAATTATTTCAATAGCTTTCTCTCTTTGGACCTAAATTTGGTGGAATCTAGTAGAGGAATGTTATTGTTGAGAATCTCTTCGTTCATGAATAGAATTCGTTTTTTTAGTTGGACTAGGGAAATAACATTGCATGAAACCACTTTTGGAGGGATTTTATAGATTTGGAGTGTAGTGAAATGAAATTCTACATGGTCACCCTATCATCTGATATGAACACCATATGGGGTATCTGCGATCAATCATTGCAACCTCATTAATGCATTGAGGCATGCACGTTTAAGGGATCGCTGTTACTTCTCAGTCTTTAGATTTTGGGAAGTCAGGAGAGATGCCAAGTTAATTTGGAGCTACAACCCTTCTATTAACTTGACATGACCTGGTTATTCATCATAAGGTAATATATTTTCCTTTAGATAATGAAGAGTTTTCCACATGTTGAGATGTATTTCATACATACAATCTGTTACCAACATCTATGGAATGTTGTATCGAGGAGTAGAAAAAGGCTAAAACATGACTGGTATTTTATTTTCAGCCAATTGTTTTCTCATGTTCAATATATCCTCTTGGTATTTTTCTAGAGGATCCTCTACCTGATCAGAACAAAGTTGGAGTTTCTCTATCGTTTCATCAAAATCAACAAGATCAGTTGAGATTTACTCTATTTATTTAGAATATAAATGGCCCAAGGGTGGTTCGGAGAATGACCACCACCTCGAGCTGTCTTCTGGTTGAGAAAGAATTCACCCACTAGTGATAAGGCATTAGAAATGACTATCCTTGTATTTTCAATTGCCTCAAGATAAGATGGATTTCTCATCACTACATTGTCAGTTGGATAATTCTATTGACAATGAGAATCCCTACTATGGAGAGAACTTTCACAGTGAATTCCATCATGGGGAGGACCATCATGGTGGATTACATCAAGGGGTAGACCCTCTCTCTCCTTGGTCTTCTGGCCACGAGGAGGGTTTTTGTGTCTCTCATCAAGATATAGGATCTAGATATTGACCTAATTGTCATGAATCAAGCCTTCATGAGGAAGTTTACAACAAGGACCTTCAGAGTTATTACTACCGCTCCCATAATTTGGTAATGGGAGAGTAGGATCTTGAGATGCAATAGATAAATGTCTGAGGGATTTAAGAACTCCAGCATTAAGAGGAGCCATATCATAGATCGACTCTTGAATCTATAACTTTTCTTGGTGATACTTTTTCTTATACACCTTCAAACATGTAGTTGGGGCCACTTGTTGGGAGAAGTGGTTATCATGGGCAGGTGTATGTACCTTCCTTAGAGTGGACATCAGAATAAGTCGATTATTTATAGTTAGAGAGGGTGTATGTGCTCAATCCGGTTGTCCATATGATATGGGGGAGTGTTCTACATGACCCTTCTGAACTGGAGCGGAGGAATGTATCTGCTCTGGGGTGACAAGATGATGATCCACCTCAGGTATGAGGATATATTTATGTTTCCATCCCTCGAGTATTGTTTTTTTGTTGTGATGATATCATGGAAAGTATCTAGGATATGAGTAAGAATTTTCTTATGACTATTCACCATTTCTAAGACGTGCTTGGTGACTTCAGTAGTCAGAATGGGAATATACATCCATTTCATGTCTGGAGTAGGGGTATGTACCTAATCCTATCCTCCCTTTCCTGCCAGTGGATATTGATAGTACTCATGTGTTGGGGAAAATATTTGATTCTACCTTTTGTTTGTCATTGAGGTTTTCCAAACGACTTATTCAGGTGATGCCAAATGAAACTGTTGGAAGACTTGATGGGTGCAGGCAGGCGTATGTTCCTTCTTATGAGTTTCCACTGAAGTGGGTTGGTGTGATTCTTTGAATGCTACCAAGTCTTATGGAAGGCTTTATGATCATAAGAAATTGTATATTCCTTCTCACGGTACTCCAACAGATTTGAATGGCGGGATTGGTTGGGAACTGGTAGATGAGTCTATTGGATGGAAGAATGAAGGTGGATTGGTGTATGTGTCCACTCACTGTTTGACACTAAACTGGGTTGGTGGGATTATCTAAAGGGGGAAATGGTAGAAACCTACTCCCTGTTGGCCAGTCGTTGTCCTCGATGGTCCGTCTTGTATTCTCAGTTCTGGGGGACCTGGGATGGACAACTGAAGGTAACACCCTCATCATGTTGAGGGTTTACTATCGTGAGATGTTGGTGGTGGAGATTTTTTGGTAGGATCCCTTGGGAAGGACCCATGTGTCTTCGAGAAGAGTCTATAGGTGGCCTCTTGGTCGACATCCTTGGAATATGGGGGGGATTGGTGATTGTGTTTCAGGGATAAGCACCAGAAATGGTTAAATATGGTGGTGGGAACTATCTACTTTTTTACCATCGGTCATCACTGACTAGACTATCAGGGGTTATTCTTGATCTGGAGGTCCTTTAGGGGAACCTCCAAGGTCAAGATAGTGCCATGTTGAAGTTACTATCAAAACACCACTTTAGAGACCCAATGTTGAAGGTGATGATTCGGTGATGGCATCCTTCGTGCAGACAAGGATCTGGCCTGAGTAGCATCCAGGGCGTTCACAGGTGTAAACTTGAAGGAATCCATTAGGATTGAATGGGGTTATGAAAATGAGTTTCTATATATGTGATAGACATATTAACAAGAACCTTTTTAAGGAAAAATCATTTTGTATGAACATATGCATGCCCGATTGCCTTGTATGTCCATATTTTATCAACTGATAGGGGCCTAACATATGGGTAAAACTATCTTTTTAGTTAAGGATTCACTTTAGGTTCACCATTTTTTGTTTCCCTCAGAATGTGTGTTCTTGTTAGAAATCAATATTTTCAAATGGTTTCCAATGGATTTGTTTATGGAACCAGAAACACCCAATGGTTCTATATCAAAAGGGACCTTCTTTTTAAAGGTAGGAATTCGTTAGGTTTGTTGACCTACAATACTTAAGAACTCACATTGGTCAAGAGGATGGGAGTTCAGGATCATCACACCATTTTGGGGGGAATTATTGCCTACTCTGGGGCTATATTATAGATTTATGATATGTTCACGAATCCTTTATTAGTTCCCAAGTATTATGTGAGTTATCCTAGTATTAGCAATCAGTTATTAGCATGTGTGGAATTTAGAACCATTTTTATTTATTTGAGGTTCTTCATTGATGGATATATCTATATGTATTTTAGTTTCTCCATCAATGGTATCTACTCATATACTACTTATAGATTCTTTGGTCATTATTATGATGATGCTGGTTTCTAAGCCACATAGTGGGGAACTCTAGAGTTTATATCCAACCAGGTAGATGAATTTCACTCTGAAATTTATCTTCATCCAGGGAGATGTAAGTTATTATGATGTTGGGATCAAACCCATAGATGGGCTACGTATGTATCCTTGTGAAAGTAATCATAACCCACACAGTTTGATTCCACTTAATGGGACATGTCATACCTTTTAAGGTCATGTGATAATGACCCAACCGTACAGTTTAACTTCATGTGGTAAGGACATCTAGGCGGAAGGTTCCTATTCAAAGTTTGGTGTGGGATTTATGACAGAACAACCCAAGGAACATGGAAGGGGTATGAATGTACAATTTGAATTAGTCCCTCCCGGTGATATGGCCCAAAGAGAATAGGGTTTATTGGGGATGTTGTGTTTTAACCTCAGGGTGGATTCCTACATATCCCATTTGGATGGGAATCAAATCCCACATATTTTGGTAAGTCTCATATAAATATATAACCCTTTTAGAGGAATGGTTTGGAGCTTACTCCTCAAAAGTATTCCCTTGTAACAGGGTCCATGAGAGATATCTTAACTCAAGGAGGTTTACAGGATTTAATTTAGGGATTACTTCTAATAAGGATGCCCAGATTAAGAGAATTAGGATTAGGGATTATCCTGAGAAGGATTCCCAAATTAAGGGGGTATGATTTCTCATTTCATGGATGAGATGGTATAGAGATCATTCCATAGGAATGATTCCTACATATCCCATTTATGGTGGGAATCAGAGTTCTTGTAGTTCATTACTTCATATGGATTGTGTGGATGTTGTGATCATTACAAACCTCTAAACCCACATGCATCATTCTCAGTGTGAGAAACAAGAGGATGTGAAAGATTAAACAAACCACACACTTTCCTTCCTTCATTGGTGTAAGAGGATGGAGTTACGGTGGAAGAGACCGAGGCTATGGAAGAAGAGGTTGTGGATACGATTCTTCCAGCTCTTCAATTTATATTGGATATGGGTCCAATGTAAGGATGGATTGAAGGAGAAGGATGTAGAGAGGAGAAATACTACAAACTCCTAAATGAAAGGCTAAGATATTTCACTAGGATGGTTTCCCTTTGATTGGTCCTAGGAAAGGAGGGATAATTTTCCTTTATGAAAGGGAAAAGAAAGTATAATCCTTATCCGCCTTACCAGGAACCAGAGGCTTCAGGTCTTAGAGATGAGAAGGGGAGGAAAGATTCCTATCCCCAGAATCCAAGACTGGGAACTCTGAAACACTATCCCTAGGGTAAGGGTCCATGTGACCATAAATATACAAATCTATAGACGCCCCAAGGATCTTGACACTTTGGTAGGACCAGTGTAGGAAACCTCTGACCGTAGAAATAAAAATCCAAGTGGGATACATGTTGATGTGCCTTGACCTAAGGTTTTGTAAATAAGGAGGTATTTTTGGATGTTTCAACATGTTCCCTTTCAAGAAAATGAGCCAATGAAGGAAAATACCTACCATGAATGGATTTGAATGAGGCTTCATGAAAGGATCGTGTAGTTTGAGAAGGTGAGGTGAACCAAGAAGGAGCGCACAAGAGGGTGATGCGCAAGTGGATGACGCTCAAGTAGGCTTGGGAGAATTGGTTTCACCTTAGGTGATGAAAAACTTGTATGACTAGACTTGGGTGAGACTTGGCTCAAGCCTTCAAGGGTCTTTACAGGTATTCCCAGAAGTGAGGTGCATAACTTCTTGTTTGAGGAAGGGCGGTCACACAAGTGTTCTAAAATCAGGGAGGTTGGGAGATTGATTCACACAAGTGTTTTTTATTTTTATCACTGAATGGACTTAAGTCACATTATCCCATTTTAATTCCATCTATTTAGGTGTTATAGAACTACCTTGGAGGTTTTAGAGGACTTGTGTGAAGCACTAGGGTGATCAAAGAAGCAATCAACCTTGGGAAATTCATCTGTACAAATGAAGATCCCAAGATTATATTTATAGGAAAATAGGTGACCCTGGGTGAAGGTGGTTTGGTTACACAAGTGGAAGTGGCATAAAAGGGAGTGGTGCACAAGTGCTTTCATGCTGAAAGTGATTGAGGCTGCCTTGGGAGAACCAATCTTTGAGCCTTTTCAAATATTGGAACTCTTCATATATCTTATCCTCCTTTTTCTAATGAATTTCCCTTGGTCAATTTTTTATCCATGTGATTAAATGGAGTGTCAAAAATGGAAAGCATTCATATGAGGTGACATGTCATTGCGACATTAAATTCTTTCTCTATGGGTGCCTTGGCGTGTTTCTAGATGCAAATCTTAGACTTTAGGCTGCTCCACCAAATGCCACTGAGAAAGAGGCATAGGGGGTCACACACTAAGTGTATCCAGTATCTTAGTTAAATAATATATATTATTTATTATTTAGCAAGTTGAATAAATATTATTCCAAGTCATAGTTTAATAATTATTCATGTATTCTTGGTCACATTTATTCTGACACTAGTTATTCAAAATAAGATATTGTGGGTGGAATATTTAATAAATATTTATTTTATATTTAGTGAATATAATATTTATATATTTATTCGAAAATAATGTAGTGATATTTATTTAATAAATAAATATACATTATTCAAGGCCCAATAAATATTGTGGAGTATTGGAGGATCAAGTTTAAGGGTCCAGTGAGAAATAATAATATTGAATATTATTGGATTAAATAATATTTAATTATAATTTGAAAGTTAAGACTGTGTCAAGAAATAATAATAATAATACGATTATTATTTTACATGGGGTTTCACTAGAATGCTTTGGAATCGGTTCTCAAGGATATTGAAGGCAGACGATGCAAGCACAAGGATCTTCTGTGCTAGCACTCGGAGACTCCTTCGGTGACATCTGAAGATTCATGGAATACATGTGGATAACCACTAGATGAAATCTACCATTTATTTCTACATTGTAATGATGGTGCACTCCAAATCTTTGGTTGGATGAATCAATTAATAACGAATAACCTTGGAGGTAATTCTTATTTAATTAAATTAATTTTAAACAACATGTGTTGATATCCTCTATCTTGATTTCGAGTTTCTATCCCTTTCTTTTTATTTGATTAAAATCCATGGATCATGGCGTTCATGGTCACATAGATCTTATATTTATCATTGATAATGGAAAAAATCAACATTGGGTACTGACCCTCCCATGATTCTACTAGACTCGGAACCTAAAAGTGGTATGAGAGGGGGAATATAATTGTTTATAATTATTTAGTTTCTTTGGTGATTTACACAATCATAATTTAGTTTTTCAATTAAATTTTGATCGTTATTTTAATCTAAATCATGAAATATATTTCTTCCTCTATCGTTTCTTGCAGATCTGATATAAACAATTAATTTTATGATTAAAATAAAATCAAGGAACTCATCGAGAGGTTCCAAGGATCCTAGCCATACAACACCAGACTACACGCTATGTAATTGGCATTACACGTCATGTAGTCATGTTAAATGAATCAAGATTGATTCAGATATCAATTTGAGATTTTTTGTTAATGAGGGAATTAATACACCATTAATTCATTGCATGTTTACTAGGATTAACTAGTGCATGGTCAGCTGGACTACAGCTGTGTGGCCCATTGGACACGACGTGTAGTCTCTTCGGGTCAAGGTTGGTCCATGTATTCCATACATGGCCTACCCAACTAGTGACCATGTAATATGAGGGAAACATAACATGTGACCCATTTTAAATGCTGTGTACTCCAAGAAAACTAAATTATGACTCACATGGAGAGTCCACAGGCATGTACTTCAGATAGACGGCGAAGGGTGCACACACCGTGTAGATCAGATCTACATGCTGTGTACTTTTACCAGATTATGCATATTTAAAATTTATTTATTTTACAATGTAAACCTTGAGACATGTACTTGTGTGTGATCATAAATATAGGAAATTCCATGTGATATGTTTTAATATAAATAAATATTTAAATTTTTAATTAATATCTGCGTAATTTTCATATATGCATATCATGTATGAGTTGTATTACATGTTGTTACTCTAGGTCAATTTGAGCATAACACATGACCAAAAAATCATGTAATTCATGTAATAATCCATGAAGTACACATCATGAAAGTATGTTATAAGTCATTTATTCTATATGTCACAAGAGTAAATTATTATACGAGTATAATACATGTTGGGAAGAATCAGACAGTTATTCACCGTGTTGCCTCTGAGGTACATTTATGTACAAGGTTAATTTTAAATGAATTTATTTAATTTGTTTAAATTTATAATGGATGATAATCTCAAGGAAATTTAGATAAGGATTAAGATATAATGTTTGATTAATTAAATATAATAATTAATCAATTCAAACGTGATTTATCTTAAATAAGAACGATTAAGAATTAAATGATAGTTTTATTAAATGTGCAATTTGTTGCATGAATGTGGACAATAATGAGATAGACCAATCCTTTTGTATGTGATTGGTTTCATTTAATTTATTGTTAAATTAAATTGTTGGCATGTGTTCCCTCTCTCCTAGTTATTATGTATGGCCTTCATGCCCATGGTTTCTTTTATGTAAACCATTTTCCCCTCACCTACGCATGAGTAAAAGGAATATGTAATGAATGGAGCTCCCAAGATAGTGGAGGCAGTTCAAGTTAGGAGCTGATGAGAAACCAATCTAAGGAGATATAAAGGTGGATAGGTGGAAAGTTGTAAACACGAACCTTAGATTGGTTCAAGGTGTTTATCCCCTAGGTTAGTGGTTAGTTTATCAACCGCTAGATAAAATAACCATTAGAACAAGCTCATGATCATTCCCTTTATTTTTTTCCAGTTGCATGGTTTTTCATTATGGATGTTTTTTTATGATCACATAATTAATGAATTAACAAGCATGGAATATAGGACTAAAATAAACTGGCTTATACGTAACTATTATCTAAAGACATGTTTAATCACTTAAGTAATCCCAATTAATATTAAAAATCATGTGATAAAGATAATAATTGGAAATTTATGCATAAAGGATAAAATTCCTCAATAAAATATTAAGTCGGTATATCCTTCCATTACTTCGGTTATAATCAAACCATAGTTTAAAGTACTTGACCATCCAAGTTGGTATGCTTTCAATTATCGGGGAATTATACCATGAGTTTTGGGTTGACTTGACTTGGTTCACATCAAGGGATGACTTTCAAAGTAGGTTTTGGTGTAACTGAGAGGAAAAGGTTGAGGAAATCCAATTATAGGATTTCAAGATTGGGGATTCCACTCAACTAATCAAGGAACTATGAGTTAATGTAGTTGGAATTTGAAATGCCTACCTAAAACCTTTCAAGTTTCTTGACTAACCAAAGTTGGGGTAATGAGAAGGGAAATATGGATCATTGCTGATAGAATGTCTAAGAAATAGGATATTCTGAAGCCAATGGTGAGGGATATTGGGTTTCGATAAAATAGTGGGAGACTAATAAATATTTATTTATTTATTTTTCTAAATTTATTAGATAAATTACTAAATCTATGATCATATTATTTGTAGAAACGGAAATAAAAATGACATAAAACATATCGCTGTGATCCATACTCAATAAGTAAAACCTTCTCACCGGCATGAATTTTCATGAATGGCAGAGGCATTTACACGTCATCCTTTTCCATGAAAGAAAATTGTAAGTGCTGGAAGAACCTATTCTAGTTGTGGCTGGTAATGAGTTGAGTAATGAAGAGCTATCTATCTATGATAAACATTTGAATGATTCCATATATGTTCAGTGCTTCATTCTATCATCCATGTACAATGAGATCTTGAAGAAACATGAGGATATGGGTTCTTATAGCTTGATTTCTCACCTTTGGGATCTCTATCAAGATAAGGTGAGAAAATAGAGGTATGAGGTCTCCAATGCTTTGTTTACCACTAATCTTGGAGATTATGCACCAGGTGGGCCTCATGTAGTCAAGATTATTGGCTACATTGAACACCTGGACATCTTAGGGATTAAATTCCCAGATGAGTTGCATAGAGATCTTACTTTCATCACTGCCCAATACCTTCTCTAGTTTTATTGTGAATTATAATATGAGAAATAATGAGAATATTCTATCAGAACTTATGACCTTGATTCTCCAAGTGAATAAGGACATGGGGTGTGACAAACCCACAATCCTTATGGTGAATAAGAAAAGGAATAACAAGGAAAAGTGTCCCAAGACCTATAAAAAGTATAAATCTCCCAAGCACCATCCCTCAAAGAAGGGTATAATCCAAAGGTTGGGAAAGGAAAAGGGGAATTATGTTTTTATTATGGAAAGCTAGGCCACTGGAAGAGGAACTGCACACAAAAGTAAGGGGAAGTTAAAGGTTAGTTCGTTATCTAGTGAAATCTTTTCATTTCTACACATTGGGTATTAAATACAACTTTTGGTGCTCACATCTATATCCAAATGCAGGAACCAAGTAGATTTTAGAAAATTCCCAGAGGAGAGGTGGATCTATGAGCTGCCAATGGTGCAAGGTTGGCTTCTCTTTCCATCAGTGAATACCACCTTTCATTTCCAATAGGAATGATTTTGGTTTTATGTGATTGTTATTATGTACCTAGTTTTACCAAAAACATAATTTATGTATCAAGTTTAGATAAATATGGGTTTATTTTCAAGTTGGGAAATAAAAATTGTTTCTTTTTTAAGGACAACATATGTTATGGTATAGAACATTTAAATAACAGTATGCATGTTTTAAATTATGAAAACCAAGTGTTGGAAATTTATAATGAATCAAGTTCACATGACTCATATAACACTCAAATTTGGAATCACCATATTGATCATGTAAACGAGAATATTTTGACAAAGATCTGTTAGGATGGTTATTTAGACTCATCTAAGATAAAACCACTTGATAGATGTCATGTTTGTTTACAAGAAAAAATGAACAAATCTCTATTTGGTGGATAGGGTTAAAGAGCCATATAGATTCTAGGATTGGTACACACTGATGTGTGTGGACCATTTCTAGTAGAATCTAGAAGTGGATATTCTTACTGCATAACTTTTACTAATGATTTGATTAGATATGTCTATATCTAATTAACAAGGTATAAGTCTGAGTCATTTGAGAAATTCAAGTAATTCAAGAATGAAGTATAGAACCAACTTGGTAAAAAGATAAATAATATTTAATCGGATCAAGGTGGAGAATAACTTAACCAAGAGTTCATCACCTTTCTAAGGGAGTTTGAGATTCTATCTCAACTCACTACACCTTATACACCACAGTGGAATGGTGATAGTGAAAGAAGGAATTGTACCTTTTTGGACATGGTAAGGTTGATGATGAGTCATACATATCTTTCATTATCCTTTTGGGGATATGAATTACAAACTGCAGCATACACATTAAACTGAGTACCAACTAAAGCAGAAAATGGAATTCCCAGTGAGCTATACAGTGGAAAGAAACCCATTTTATTTCATACACATGTATGGGGTTGTGATTCATTTGTAAAGGCTTTCTCAGGCAACAAACTAGCACCCCAGTGCGTAAGGTGTATCTTTATAGGGTATTCCAAGGAAACCAAGGGATATTGCCTATAAAACCCCTAAAATAAGAAAGTGAATATCTCCAGAAAATATGTCTCTATTGATAGGGAGAACATCCTCAAAAAGTATAGTGGGAGAAAGATTGACTTTGATGAAGTTTATGCTTAAGATACACATGAGTTGGTATAGGAACATGTTCCACCGGTATCCATGGAATAAATAGTTCCTAAAACACAAGTACCATGTAGGAGTGTAATAGAGGTAAGGGGACCAGAGAGATATGGGTTTCTAGTCACCAAGGATAGTGAATCATTATTTTTGAACAATGATGAACCACTCTCATACAAGGAGGATGTATAGAGTTC
The DNA here is from genome assembly GCA_963277665.1 of Viscum album. Lineage (NCBI taxonomy): Eukaryota > Viridiplantae > Streptophyta > Magnoliopsida > Santalales > Viscaceae > Viscum > Viscum album. The sequence continues at coordinate 727,611,175 of OY728167.1, read as the reverse complement.
AGAAGCTATAAGATGGCTATAAGCTATGAATTCTGAGATGGATTACATGTATCATAACCATGTTTGGGTTCTGGTCGATGTGCCAGTTGATGTAAATCCAGTTGGGTGTAAATGGGTATTCAATATAAAACTGGACATGGAAGGTAAAGTAAGTACCTATAAAGTAAGGCAAGTGGATAAAGGTTTTAAACAACATTAGGGTATTGAATACGATGAAAATTTTTCTCTAGTTTCCATGTTTAAATCCATAAGAATCATATTTTTCATAGAATCTTACCATGACTATGAGATTTGGTAGATGGATGTCAAAACTATATTCCTTAACGGGAACCTTCAAGAAGATGTCTATATAACACAACCAGAAGGGTTTGTGACACCAGGTGATGCCAAAAGGTTTTTCAAGTTATAGAGATCCATTTATGGATTGAAGAAAGCATCTAGGTCATGGAATATTTGATTTGATGAAGCCATAAGAGAATTTGGTTTCATTAAGAATGAATGTGAGCCATGTATTTACAAATGGTTTAATGGTAATGTGGTCATTATCATAGTAGTGTATATTGATTACATATTATTTATTGGTAACGGCATACCAGACTTACAGTTAGTTAAGGACTGGTTGGACAAGTGCTTCTCCATAAAGGACTTTGGTGAAACAACCTACATTCTAGGGATCAAGATCATTCTTGATAGATCCAATAGGATACTTGGATGAAGTCAAAGTATATATATTTACCATATACTAAAGAGATTTAGTATTGAACAATCCAAGAGGGGATTAGTTCCAGTGTCACATGGTTTAAATATTTCTAAGAAAATGAGTCCCCAGTCATAATAGGTGAAAGGTAAAATGAGTAATATCCCATAAACTTTAGTTATAGGATCAATCATGTATGTCATGTTATGTACTAGACTTGATGTTGCCTATGAATTGAGAATGACATGAAGATATCAAGAAGATCAAAGAGAGAAACATTGGAATATTGTTAAGACTATCCTTAAGTATATGAGAAAAACTAAGGATATGTTTCTGGTGTATGGAGGAGATGAGGATATTATCATTAGAGGGTATGTTGATACTGGTTTTTAGATAGATCAGAATGATCTGAAGTCATAATAAGGATATGTTTTCTATCTCAACGGAGGAGCTGTGAGTTGGAAGAGTTCAAATTAGCCAGTTGTAGCTGATTCTATAGTGGAGTCTGAGTATATAGCGGATTATGATACAGCTAAGGAAATCATATGGATTCAAAACTTTTTCCAGGAGCTTGATGTGGTACCTAATAGTAAAGACACTATAACATTGTATTGTGATAATACTGCAGTGGTGGATCTTGAAAAATATCCAAGGTCACATCAACAGACAAACCACATACTCCTTAAGTATCACCTCTTGGGGGATTTTTATCAGAGGGGTGAATTTATAGTGAGAAGAGTACCCATTGAAGAGAACATGGTAGACCCCTTGACTAAATTACTATCTGAGTAGAAGCAAGAATATCATATGAGATCTAGCGGACTGAAATTTGTTAGCAGTTGGATACAGTGCAAGTGGGATTCTGTTGGAGTTTTTTCCCTAAAACCAACTTCTTTTTTACTTTATGATAACTTATATTCATGATTTTTAATATTAATAAATTCCTTATCACATCATTATTGTTCTTCTATGTGACATTTTATGTGATAATTTCCTAAGATTAGTTATTTCACTAAAAGGTCATAGCGGATCCCTACTATGATGAGAACTCAGAAGAGAAATGAAACTATCCTTGAATATATGTTTTATATCCACATAATGTAATTTGAGGGACACAAATGATACATGCTATTAGGGGTGGAGACTTATAGTAATTTGAGGCACCTTCTAATGGTGTACGCCCTTGGTAATGTCTAAGAGGATATTATGAGAACGAGACCTGCCAGTAGGAAATCCACATTTATAAGTGTCATTGGATGATCCAATATGTGGACATGTATTTTGGTCCTTATACTTTAAGATTATTATTAATGAGAATTATGACTCACTCACCAAGATTTATTGATGAAAACTGTGATGACATATGTTCGCAATGAGGTAGGATATGTTGGGTGTGTCATGAGTAATACTGCATTATTGAATAATGCGAGAAAGGATTTATACCTTCAGTTCTTTAACAAAAGTTTATGTCTTAGGACCTTTGATGGAAATGATATATCCTAAATAAATCCATGACCATGGTGTTCTATAGGAAAGTTCAATTTCTGAGAAGTTAAAGAAAGAGAAATCAAGCACATGGGTTAATGGAACTAGCATGAAACCCGCTTGATTAGAGATATCAAGACAAATATATTATATTACATGGTAAGCGTTCGTATGAGGTGATATGTCATTGCAACATTAAATTATTTCTCTATGGGTACCTTGGCGTGTTGTTAGATGCTAACCTTTGACTTAGGCTGGTCTGACTAATTCTAATGAGAAACATGCCTAGAGGGTCACACACTATGTTTATCTAGTATCTCGATTAAATAATATATATTATTTATTATTTAAGAAGTTGAATAAATATTATTCCCAGTTGTGGTTTAATAATTATTCATGTATGCCTGGTCATATTTATTCCAACACTAGTTATTCAAAAGAATATATTGTGGATGGAATATTTAATAAATATTTATTTTCTATTTAGTGAATATAATATTTATATATTTATTGGAGAATAATGCAGTGATATTTATTTAATAAATAAATAGGCTTTATTCAAGACCCAATAAATACTATAAAGGATTGGAGAACCGAGTTTAAGGGTCCTATGAGAAATAATAATATTTAATATTATTTGATTAGATAAAATTTAATTATAATTCTCAAGTTATGAGTGTGTCAAGAAATATGATGATTACTATTATTATTATTTGACATGGGGTTTCACTTGGATTAATAAAATAAATAAGGGCACTTGTGAAATTATGTTATTTTAACCCTAGTGATATAAATACCCAATTATGTTTATTTTCTCATAGTCCTAGCCAAGACAAAGTGGTTGTGCACAATGGATTGGAGAAAAACCTATCAATCCTAGAGAGTTATTTGTTCTCTAATAATTATCTCAAGAACAAGAGTGATTCTCCTCCACCGGATCAAGAAGAACACTTTGGAAGCAGTTATCAAGGCGATCAATGGAGGACGTCGCAAGCGCAAGGATATTATATTCTAGCACCCAAAGACTCCTTCGACGGTGTCTAGAGATTCTTGTAACATGTGTAGATCACTGTTAGAGGAAATATACCCTTGATTTCTACAATACAATGATGGTGCATTGCATATGTGTGGTCGGACACACCAAAAAAGAAAGAATAACCTTGGAGGTAATTCTTATTTAATTAAATTAATTATAAACAACATGTGTTTATATCCTATCTATTGGTTTTGGGTTTCTATCCCTTTCTTGTTATTTGATTCAATTCTATGGATCATAATGTTCATCGCTGCATAGATCTCATACTGATCATTGATAATGGAAAAAAGAAAAGTTGTACGCCAAACCTCCCATGATTCCACTACACCTGGAACCTACAGGATTTCACATAGATCCATGGAAAATAAATCCGCAGTAGTTGTTCCTAGCAGCATGACCTTAAAAGACACATTATGGTTCTTTTACCCCACAATGGGGATCCCAAAGTCCTAACCATATGACATTAAACTGCAAGGTACCCCAAATATAGCTAAAATGCCCCTTCCCCTGTGTATGGATCAGAACTATGTAGGGAGTCTCATTTCAAGACACCCAGATCTTTAAACCCAAGTCCATCTCCAATAAAAGAATAAAAATTCACCACCCCACATATGAGTCAGATCTATGTAGGGAAGTCCCCAATTATGTGGTTAATCACAACCTGAACATTTCTAACATGTCTAGACATGTTCATTCCATCCATCAAACTTTGTGCTTCAAGTAATCTAAGATCCCCACAAACCTCCATGGCCATCAAAAATGAAAGGTCAATGTCCTGAGGACACCTTTGTTTGACTAAAAACACAATGCCCTGACGGCTCTGCATAAGTTTCCCACAAAAAAGACTATCAACCAAAGGAAAATTCTTCCTCAAGAGAGGATTTTCCTACCTCTATATGACCAATTTATTTTGATTCCCACATCATTTATCGTGATCTAAGAGCTCTCGTAACCATGGATTACACTTTCCTTCCTTCCCACATCTTGGACATGTTGGAACATCTTAACCAAGTTATCCTCTAGTTAATCAAGGCTTCTATATTAATGTCTTAATCGTGTGACATTAAAACTACATGATTCTTGACAATCAATGTTCATTATTGAGCCCTGACATGCCAAATAATGCCTTCCCCCCATGTTCATGTGCATGAAATAAATCCATACAGGAAAGTCCAGTATGAGTCCCACCTCATTGGTGACCCCATGTACAAAACAAAAAGGTCCCACTCCTATGAGTGAGCTAGATCCACATATAGATGAACCTTGAAATAACTATTTCCAGCTTCATTAATATCATCATAAAATAATAGTGACACCTGAATTCCATATATCGGGTCTATCTAGGAAACGAAATTGTCCCATCCTTCCCTACACAAGGGTCATACCTGCGTAAGGACCTCCCCCCCCCCCCGCCCACACCTGTATAGGGAGAATTCCATTACCTACTCCTGATAAATTATGACTTAAAATTCCCTCTTTCAAGTTTAGGAACCCTCCTTTTCACAAACCATACTCTATGTATGGAAATATTTGAATCCCCATAATCATCCATGTCCATCGAAAATGGATGGTCAGTGTCCTATGGACACCTTTTCTTGACTATGAACACAATACCCCAGCATATTTGCATAATTTTCAGAAAAAAAAATAAATGTTAACCAAAGGAACATTCATCCTCATTATAGGATTTTCCTACATCCGTACGCCCCTATGACATTCACGTACCACCTCACTCTCTGGTTTCTAAAACTCCCCAGATTACAACTTACATATTTTCTCCTATTTCATGCTTGAAGATGATAGAACATTTCTGGTCAGACTACCGTGAAAAGGTTGAATCATTTAATCCCTATGTTTGAGGTAAAGTGACTTTAAATCATATGTCTCAAATGTACTGATTGTATAACCTTAAACTGTACCATGCTCTATCCCTCCTTTACACAATAAAAATTTATGTGGGAGCGATTTCTCACCCAAAGACGATATAGATGCCCCTATCACTTCCAGACATCATTCCCCCAACGGGTCACCTACTGTGGTCATAAAAAACAACAAAAATTCAAATTTCTATAAAAATTTTGGCCATTGGAAATGGAAGGTCAGTTTCCTAAGGACACCATTGTTTGACTATGTGCACAATGCCCTGGCGGATTTTCATAATTTTCCCACAAAATAGGTCTATAAACCAAATAAAAATTTGTACTAATGAGTGGATTTTCTTACTTATATGCACCTCATGGATTCCATTCCCCATATCATGTCTTATATCCAGAAACTAAAAAATCATGGTCAAGAAAAATCCATTATCCATGTTTGAAAAATATTAGGAAAACTTCGGTCAATGAATCCTAAATTTGGGACCTCACCCCACAAGTCATGGTCAAAGATGTTTGACTCAAAACATCAGTAATGATAGCTTGGTTTTCAAGACTTTAAACTTCCCATGAAAACAGATAAAACTCACCAGGATGAAAACCCACAAAGGGTATCCTAGAAAAAATTCGATTACCAGTTCGCTAAACCCAAATTTTGTGTAGTTAGGAAAAATATCAAGAAATAAAAAATAGAGAGGCATAAATCTTGTTAGGTTGAAAACCCACAAAGGGTGGACTAAGAAAAATTCAAGTTATACCTTTTAAGCATGTACCAAATTAGGTTTAGGAAAAAATTAGGGTAATAATGGAAAAGGCACAAAGTTTGTAGTGTTTTTTCAGATAACCCTAGAAACAACCAAACTAAGCTTACTGAGTCCCTTAGATCAGGAAAAAATTAGAGCATTATCTGATCTTCCATTCAATCCAAGATCTCTTCTACATTGTAATAACATTCTCTTCATTCTAATCAGAGCCCATTAAAATTGGGGGAATTTGTTGGGTTCTGAAAATGTTTCAAAGGGAAAGAAAATACTCCCATGAATTTGGAAAAGGAAGAAAAATAATCTAGATAGATAATTAAAGAATAATGTTAAATAATCCAAATTTGGAAAAGGAAAAAATGGCGCCGTGAAGCAGAGATCCTTCTTGGACAACTACTCCGCTTGGTGGTCCATGACTTCACAAGGCACCCATGAACCAAATGGTTCATGGGATGATGATTATGGCGTCAGTCCCCTGAAAAAAAAACAAAGTCATTTGTAGGATGAAGGTGGAGAAATATGCCCCCACATACGACGTCCCCCACGAACTTAAAATAGTTCGTGGGTGAGGTACATCCAATGGCCTCCCGCAAATAAATGAAGTTATTCGCAAGAGCGAGGAAGTGATTTCTACTACCGTATATGAAAACCTCGTGCCCCACTGACCAAGTCGTATGTAGGCTAGGTTTCCTCATTAGGTTCCATACAAAATATGTCATGCAGCCCACTGATCCAATTCTCTACCCCTCTTTAAAAGGAATTTGAGGGTACTGAATAGAGGATGAACTTTGGAGATGGATTTTTGGAAAGAGAGATCGAAAAAGCACGAACCCCTTGTATGATTCCCTATAGGTATAACCCACCGCATAGTAATGAAGAAGGAAATATAATATTAATTGGAATAACAACAACCCAACCCCTTTCCCAAAAGGTGCAGAACCAATGCCCTTCTTCATTCTGGAACCCCACGTAGAAAAACGCTACATGGGAGGAACCCTGCATCGCGTAACATCATGCTATGCATATGGAAATCATCACTGCATATCAAAATGCTACTTAAACCAAATTCGGGTCCACATACCATTGTGGTACACGTATGTCCCCTTATCCCACATAGAGACATGCTATGAAAGTGAGACCCTATTCTGTTTGAAGAAATGGTATGTGGAATGGGGTACCTTTGGTTGTTCCACCCTCCAAATTTAGTCATTTCTATCACATAATCTGTAGCCCCTCTGCAAACCATTACAATGACACTAGTCCAAATCCACCGAACCCATATGATAAAACCATCGGGTGAATTATATTTCCCTTATAAGTTTACATACCCTTGGTAAATGGATCCATGTAGGTAATCCCCACAACGGTGAAGACCCCAGTAATGTACCTATGTTTACATTCCCATGGAAACCCGGGGTCCAACCTTGGGATACTAACATGAACCACCCCTTTATAGGGATTAAGGGTAATTTCTGGCCTTTAACTTTGATTAGGGATAGTGATAAATAAGGTAAATCACACATTCTTTTCCCTTTGATGAGGAGCGATGCTCCTCCACTTTCTTAGAACAAATTTTAGGGAATCCCTCCTAGAGTAAGTCCCTTTGTTCATAGGAGGTTGCACTCTTGTACCAACCTCTTCCACCATCATCCTCCTCCTTTTCTACCAGCGAAGAATGGAAAGTGTGTAGTTTTATAGATCTACCTATTCCTCTTGTTTCTCACACTAAGCATGACTCACGTGGGCTTAAAGGCTAGTGATGATCACAACATCCGCACAATCCACCAACTAGTTGAACTATGAGAGATTCCTACTCTAACTAGGATATGTAGGACTCATGTTTAAGGCCCGAGCTCAAATTGGGAATTCCCTCTAGATGTAAGCCCGAAATAATGCCTCCTACTTGGGAAACACCTATGCGTAAGCCCCAACCAGTAGATCAAATAGACCTCCTCTAACGTTTAAGTCCCAGTATATCAAGAACTATGTGGACTTTGATTCCTAATTAACTGGGATATGTATGAAACCTCCCTGAGGTTCAATCCTGACACTTCACATATCTCACCCATTTCATCATTCTCACATTGGTTCACTTTTGTCCTAACGACATGACGTTAAACTGAACGAATCACTAAACCACATGGACTTTGATTCCCGAACAACTGAGATGCGTAGGAAGCCTCCTTGAGGTCCAAATCTATCTCCCAAATGAACCCTAATGTTCCCCATTCCATATTCCCGGTAGGGTTGTGTTCACCTAGGAGACCATATCTCTTCTGGTCATCTTGGGCCGTCTTAGCATAAGTCCCACAACAAATCTTTACTAGGAAACTTTCACCTAGATGTCCTCACCGCATGATGCTAAAGTACATGGATGAGTCCTTGTCACACAACCTTAAAAGGTGACATGTCCAGTAAAGTAGCACTGAAATACATGGGTTCTAATTTCTCTCATAAAGATATGTAGGAATCCCATATTATGGGTTTGATCCTGATATCAAAACAATCTATGTACCCCTGGATGATGATAAACTCAAGAGTGCCTTACCACATGTCTTAAACCATTGTTATCTTAGTGAAAGACCAAGGATTTTATGATTTTTTCACAAAAGGGTAACATCAATGAAGAATCTTAGATACATACAGATATCTTCATTGATAAATAACCTCAGACACATGCAAGAGATTTCGAACCCATGCATACCTATGATTGATCTTGTAACCCAGGAGTAATCTATAGACACATTATTGGGAATTAACTAAGGATTCACAAATATATGAACATATCTTAAGTCTATAAGAGAGTCTCAGAATAGGTAATAATTCCATCCGAAAGGGTGCGATGAGCCCTAATTCCCATCATATCAACTAATGTGAGTCCTTAAGTGTCGTTTTCCAAATCATCCAACGAGCGCCTGCCTTTGCAAAGTAGGTCTATGAATCACGGATTAAAGGGCAATTGGATCTTTCTAAAACTATGAATATACCCATTAGAGACCATTTGAGGACATCGTATCTAACATGGTCCGATTGTACGAACACTTAACCCCCTGCAATCACCTGTTGGGAACATCTATTCCACCAAGGGTACGACATGAATCAGGTTGAAATAGTGGTTTTAGGGGTTTTATAGGTTTTTAGGGTTTTAAGGGGTTTTTATGGTTTTTAGGAGTTTTTAGGTTTTTTTACATTTTCAAGGATTTTAGGGATTTTTAGTATTTTTATGGTGTTTAGGGTTTTTAGGGATTTTGAGGGGGTTTAGGGTTTTCAGGGTTTTTTATAGTTTTATGGTTTTTTAGGATATTTAGGGTCTTTTAGTGTCTTTTTAGTTTTTAATGATTTTTAAGATTTTTTAGAGTTTTTAAACATTTTTAGGGGTTTTATGGGTTTTTATAATTTTTAGTGGGTTTTTAGGGTTTTTATTTGTTTTGGGTTTTTAAGGGTTTTAGTGGGTTTTATGGTTTTCAGGGATTTTTCTGAGATTTTTGGATTTTTTACATCTTTAGGGATTTTTAAGGTTTTTTAATATTTTATGGTTTTTTGGGGTTTTAGGGTATTTAAGGATTCTGAGGGGTTTTATGGTTTTTCATTGGTTTTTAGGGTCTTTAGGGTTTTTAGGGTTTAGGAAATTTGGGGGCTTTTAGGGTATTTTTAGTTTTTTAGGGTTTTATGATTTTTAGAGTTTCTTTAATGTTTTTAGGGGTTTTAAGGGTTTTTATAGTTTTTAGTAGGTTTATAGGTTTTTATGGGTTTTTTTAGGGTTTTTAAGGTTTTTAGGGGTTTTTATGGCTTTTGGGGTTTTTTAGGATTTTCAAGGTTTTTTAGGATTTTTGAGGGATTTTAAGGGATTTCAAGATTTTAGCATCTTTTTGGGGATTTGGGGTTTTTTAAGTTTTTAGGTGTTTTAAGGACTTTTAGGTTTTTATTGGGTTTTTATGTTTTTTATAGGTTTTAAGGGGTTTTTATGGTTTTTATATGTTTTTATGGTTTTTAGTATATTTTTAGGGTTTTTATATTTTTCAAGAATTTTTATGGATTTTTTTTGGAATTTTATATTTTTGGGGAGATTTTAGGGGTTGGGTTTTAGGGGTTTTTAGGTTTTTCTAGGGTTTTTAGGGTTTTCCAAAATTTTAGTGTCTTTTTTTCCTTTTGGGGGATTTTTTTGAGTTTCTTAGGGTTTTTATGGTTTTCTAGAGTATATTTAACTTTTTAGGGGCTTTATGTGTTTTTATATTTTTTATTGGTTTTTAGATTTTTATGGGTTTTTAGGGATTTTTAAAGTTATTAGGGGTTTTTTTAGTTTTTGGTGGTTTTTTAAAGTTTTTAGGGTTTTTTACATTTTGTGAGATTTTTAGGGTCTTTATAGGATTTTTATGGTTTTTATGATATTTAGGGATTTTGTGGGTTTTTGAGGGTTTTCATGGTCTTTTAGAGTTTTTAGAGTTTTAGGGTTTTAGGGTTTTTTAGGGTTTTATTGATTTTTTACGGGTTTTAAGTTTTTTTATAGTTTTTTAACGTTTTTAGGGGTTTAAGGGTTTTTAGAGTTTTTAGTTGTTTTAGGGGTTTTAGGGTTTTTAAGGTTTTTATGGGTCTTTATGGTTTTGAGGAGATTTTTATGGTATTTTGGGTTTTTACGATTTTAGGGATTTTTTAGGTGTTTTATGATTTTGATGGTTTCTAGGGTTTTTTGGGATTTTGAGGGGTTTTAGGGTTTTGAGGATTGTTAAGGGTTTTTAGGCAGTTTCATTGTTTTTATGGTATTTTAGGTTTTTAGAGTTTTTTGATTTTTTAGGGCTTGTAAGGTTTTTTAGAGTTTTTAATGTTTTTGGGGTTTTAAAGATTTTTAGAGTTTATAATGGATTTTAGGGGTTTTATGGGCTTTATAAGGTTTTTAAGGGTTTCATGGTTTCTAGGTTTTTATATGGTTTTTAGGGTTTTTTTATGTTTTTAGAGATTTTTAGGGATTTTCAGGATTTTCGGGTTTTCAAAGTTATATAGGGTTTTTAGTGATTTTTAGGGGGTTTAGTGTTTTTACTGCTTTTTTAGGGTTTTTATGGTTATTAGGGTTTTATGGTTTTTTGAGTTTTTAAGTATTTTTATTGGTTTGTAGTGTTTTTTAATATTTTTAGGAGTTTAAGGGGTTTTAGATATTTTATTTGGGTTTTATGGTTATTTTGGTTTTTAGGGTTTTTTAATGTTTTTAGGGGTTTTTATGGTTTTCAGAGGTTTTGAAGGGTTTTTAGGGTTTTTTCCGTTTCCAGGGATTTTTAGGGATTATTTATGATTTTTATGGTTTTTAGTGTTTTTATAGATTTTGAGGTTTTTAGGGTTTTTAGGGTTTCTTAGGGGTTTTAGGGTCTTTTAGGGGTTTTAGGGGTTTTTTTTGGGGATTTTAGGTTTTTTTGAGTTTTTAAAGGTTTTTAAGGTGTTTTGGAGTTATTTAACGTTTTTAAGGTTTTATAGTTTTTAATGTTTTTAGGGTTTTTAGGGTTTTTAATATTTTTAGTGGTTTTATAGTTTCCAGAGGTTTTTCAGGGTTTTTAGGGGTTTTTACGTCTACAAGATTTTTTAGGGTTTTTTATAATTTTTATGGTTTTTAGGGGTTTTTAGGGTTATTAGGGATTTTGAGGGTTTTCCAGGTTTTTTACGGTTTTAAGGGGTTTTCAAGGTTTTAAGGGTCGTTTGGGGTTTTGGGGTTTTTTAGAATTCTTTTTAGGGTTTTGAAGGTGTTTTAGAGTTCTTTAATGTTTTTAGGGGTTTAAAGGGTTTTTAGAGTTTTTAATGGTTTTTATGGTTTTTATGAGTATTTAGGGTTTTATCCTCTTTAGGGGATTTTATTGTTTCTAGAGGTTTTTCAGCGTTTTTATGGGTTTTTTATAATTTCCAAGTGTTTTTAGGGTTTTTAGGGGTCTTACGTTTTTAGAGAATTTTAGGGAATTTTAGGTTTTTTATGGTTTTTAGGATTTTTAGGTTTTTTAAGGATTTTGATGGGGTTTAGGATTTTTTAGGTTTTTTTGGGTTTTTTGGTTTTTTCAGAGTTAGTAGGGTCTTTTGGGTTTTTAGGGGTTTTTTTTGAGTTTTTACGGTTTTTAATGTTTTTATAGTTTTTAATGTTTTTAGGGGTTTAAGGGTCATTAGAGTATTTAGTTGTTTTTAGGGTTTTATGTATTTTTTTTTGTTTTTAAAAAAATTTGGATTTTTTTATAGTTTTTAGGTGTTTTCAGGGTTTTTAAGGTTTTTTACCTTTTCATGGATTCTTAGGGTTTTTTTAGATTTTTATGGGTTTTAGGTTTTTTAAGGTTTTTATGGAATTTGAGGGGTTTTAGTGGTTTTCATGGTTTTTAGGGGGTTTTAAGGTTTTAGGTTCTTTTGGGGTTTTTAGGGTTTCTTTGAGTTATTTAGGGTTTTTGTGATTTTTTAGATTTTTTAACATTTTTAGGGGGTTTTATGGTTTTTATTGTTTTTAGTGGTTTTTAATTTTTTATGGGTTTTTATGTTTTTTATGTTTTATGGGTTTTTAAGGTTTTTAGGGGTATTTTAGGGTTTTTACATTTTTAGGGATTTTTAACGCTTTTCAGGATTTTTATAGTTTTTAGGGTTTTTTAGGGTTTTTAGGATTTTTGAGGCTTTTTAGGGTTTTCAGGGTTTTAGTGTTTTTTTTGTGTTTTAGCGTTTTTTGGGGTTTTTAGCATTTTTTTAGATGTTTAGGGTTTTAAGGGTTTTTATATTTTATTAACATTTTTAGGGGTTTAAAGGGTTCTTAGTGTTTTTAGTGGTTTTAGGGTTATTATGTTATTTTTTCAGCTTTTGAATATTTTTAGGGGTTTTTCAGGGTTGTTAGTGTTTTTTACATTTTAATGGATTTTTAGGGATTATTCATATTTTTATGGTTTTTAAGTTATTTATGGATTTTCAGGGTTTTTAGGGTCTTTATGTGTTTTTTGGGTTTTTATAAATTTTTAGGGTGTCTAAGGTTTTTTAGAGTTTTTAAACATTTTTAAGGGTTTCAATGGATTTTAGTCTTTTTAGTGGGTTTTTAGGGTTTTTATGAGTTTTTAGGGTTTTTAGGGATTTTTATGGGTTTCATAGGGTTTTTAGGGATTTTTGGGGTTTTAAAATTTTTAGGGATTTTTTGGGTTTTAAAATTTTTAGAGATTTTTAGGGATCTTTTATGATTTTTATTGTTTTAGGGTTTTTGGTGTTTTTAGGGATTTTTCAGATTTTTAGGGGTTTTTAGGTGGTTTTAAAGGTTTTAGAGTTTTTCATGGTTTTAAGTGCTTTTTAGTTTTTTAGGGTTTTTCTTAAGTTTTTAGGGGTTTTAAGGTTTTTTAGAGTCTTTAACGTTTTTAGGTATTTTAGAGTTTTTAGTGATTTTTAGGTTTTTATGGGTTATTTAGTTTTTTAGGGATTTGAGGGGTTTTAGGGGTTTTCAGGGTTTTTTGGTTTTTTCAGGGTTTTAGGCTCATTTTGAGTACTTTGGGTTTTTTGACTTTTTATGGTTTTTATGGTTTTTAGCGGTTTTTGATGTTTTAGGGGTTTTAATGGTTTTTAGAGTTTTTAGTGGTTTTAGGGTTTTTATGGGGTTTGAGGGGTTTTAAGGTTTTTTGGGGGGTTTATGGATTTCAAGGGGGTTTTCAAGGGTTTTTTGGATTTTTTATATTTTAAGGTTTTTAGGGATTTTTTATGATTTTTATGGTTTTTATGGTTTTTTAGGGTTTTTAGAGATATTTAGGGGTTTATGGTTTTTCAGGGTTTTTTGGGCCTTTAGGGGTTTCAGGTTTTTTAGGGTCTTATAGTGTTTTTTGGGTTTTTTTTGAGTTTTTAGTGTTTTAAGGGGTTTTAGAGTATTTTTTAACATTTTTGGGGGTTTAAAGGTATTTTAGAGTTATTATAATTTTTAAGGGTTTTTAGGGTTTTTAATGTTTTATAGGTTTTATGGTTTTCTGGAGGTTTTTTGGGTTTTTTGGGTTTTTTATATTTTCAGGGATTTTTAGGGTTTTTTTAGGATTTTTATGGTTTTTAGGGTCTTTTGTGCTTTTTGCGATTTGGAGGTTTTTTGGGGGGGTTTAAGGGTTTTTAGTATTATTAGGTTTTTTCATTGTTTTTAGGGTGCTTTTGGTTTTTTAGGTATTTTTATTCTTTTAGGGGTTTTAAGGTATTTTAGATTTTTAAACATTTTTAGGGGTTTTAAGGGTATTTAGTGTCTTCAGTGTTTTTAGGATTTTTAGAGTTTTTAAGGTTTTTCGGGGTTTTCATGGTTTTTATGGCCTTTAGGGTTTGTTTATGTTTTCATGTATTTTTAAGGATTTTTTATGATTTTTATGGGTTTTAGGTGTTTTTATGGTTTTTAAGGATTTTTAGGGTTTTGGGGGGTTTTATGGTTTTTTAAGGTTTTCAAGGTTTTTAGGGTCTTTCTAGGGTTTTGTGTTTTATTTTTTTAGTGTTTTAAATGTTTTTAAACACTTTTAGGGGGTTTTAGGGTTTTTGGTGTTTTTTAACGTCTTAAAGGTTTTTGGGGTTTTTAAGGTTTTTATGGGTTTTATGGTTGTCAAGGGTTTTTCAGGATTTTTAGTATTTTTAAGTTTTTAGGAATTTTTAGAGATTTTTTAGGATTTTTATGGTTTTTATGGTTTTTAGGGTTTTTAGGGATTTTGAGGGTTTTAAAGAGTTTTTAGAGTTTTTAGGGTTTTTTTGGTTTTTAGGGTTTTTATGATTTTTTGGGGGTTTTATGGATTGTGTGAGTTCTTTTTGTGTTTTTAAGGTTTTCTTAAAGTATTATAAATTTTTTGTGGTTTTAAGGGTTTTGAGAGTTTTTAGGGGGTTTTATATTTTTTTAAGGTTTTTATGTTTTTATGGTTTACAGGGGTTTTTAGGATTTTTTGGGATTCTTACATTTTCAGGGATTTTTAGGGATTTCTTAGGATTTTTATGGATTTTTAGGGTTTTGGGGGATTTTGAGGGTTTTTTGGGATTTTATGGGTTTTTAGAGTTTTTAGGGTTTTCAGGGTTTTTGGGACTTTTGGGTTTTTTTTGAGTTTTTTTAAGGTTTTATGATTTTTGTAGTTTTTAATGTTTTAGGGATATTAAGTGTTTTTAGAGTTTTCAGTTGTTTCTTGAATTTTTTTGGGTTTTTAAGGGTTTTAGGGGTTTTATGGTTTTCATGGGTTTTTCATGGATTTTAGGGGTTTTTATGTTTTCTGAGATTTTTAGGTCTTTTTAGGATTTTTATGGGTCTTGGGGTTATTTAGGGGTCTTATGGATTTTGAGGGTTTTGGGGGTTTTCATGGGTTTTTAGAGTTTTTATGGGTTTTTAGGGGTTTTATGGATTTTGTGGGTTTTGGGCGGCTTTTTTTTTTGAGTTTTTAGGGGTTTTAGAGTTTTTAGTGGGTTTTCATGGACTTTCAGATATTTTTAGGGGTTTTATGGGTTTTTATAGATTTTGAGAGTTTTTATAGATTTTCATGGTTTTTTAGGGTTTTTATAGTTTTTCATGGTTGTTGGGTTTTTTTGTTTTTAGGGTTTTTTTTGAGTTTTTCATTGGTTTTAAGGTTTTTAGTGTTTTTAACATTTTTAGGGGTTTTAAAGGAATTTACAGTTTTTAGTTGTTTTATGGTTTTTATGGGTTTTTTGGGTTTTTGGGTTTTTGGGGGGTTTTATATTTTTTAGGGGTTTTTCAAGGTTTTTATGGTTTTTTAAGTTTTCTAAGATTTTTAGGGAATTTTTAGGTTTTTTAGGGATTTTAGGTTTTTTAGGTATTTTTAGTTTTTTGGAAATATTGAGGGTTTTTAGGGGTTTTCATGGTTTTTTGGGGTTTTCAGGGTTTTTAGGGCATTTTTTTGGTATTTTTTGATTTTTTTGATTTATTTATGGGTTTTATGGTTTTGAGAGTTTTTTTAATATTTTTAGGTGTTTTAAAGGTTTTTAGTGTTTTTAGTGGTTTATAGGGTTTTTATGGATTTCTATGGTTTTTAAGGGTTTTATGGTGTTCATGGGTTATTTAGGGTTTTAGGGTTTTTTACGGTTTTATGGATTTTTTAGGGAATTTTTATGGTTTTTATAGTTTTTATTCTTTTTGGGGGTTTTAATGTTTTTTAGAGTTGTTTTAACATTTTTGGGGTTTAAATGGGTTTTATAGTTTTTAGTATTTTTAAGGTTACTTATGGGTTTTATGGTTTTTAAGGTTTTAGGGGTATTTATGGTTTTTAGGGTTTTTAGGGTTTTTTTTGGAAAAAATTTAGGATTTAGGTTTTTTTATGGTTTTTAGGATCTTTTTAGGTGTTTTCATTGTTTTAGGTTCTTTTTGGGTTTTTAATTTTTTTTTGAGTTTTTTATGTTTTTATGGGTTTTTAGAGTTTTTTAATGTTTTTAGGGGTTTTAATGGTTTTTAGATTTTTAGTGTTTTTTAGGGTTTTTATGGGGTTTGGGGGTTTTCAAGGTTTTTAGGGTTTTTAGGGTTTTTAGGGTTTTTTATGTTTGCAGGGATGTTTAGGGATTTTTTAGGATTTTATTGGTATTAAGCTGTTTTTAGGGTTTTTAGGGATTTTTAGGGTTTTGGGGGGTTTTCATTTTTTTTAGGATTTTAGGGGCTTACAAAGATTTTAGGTTCTTTTGGGGGTTTTTTGTATTTTTTAGGGTTTTAAGGTTACTAGAGTTTTATAATGTTTTTAGAGGTTTTTAAAGTTTTTAGTGGTTTTAGTTTTTTATGGGTTTATAGGGTTTTTAAGGTTTTTAGGGGTTTTCAGGTTTTTTATGTTTTCAGGGTTTTTAGAGATTTTTTTTGGATTTTTATGTTGTTTATGTTTTTTAGGGATTTTGAGGGTTTTTTGGGTTTTTTGGGGTTTTTAGGGTTTTTAGGTTTTTTAGAGTTTTCTAACATTTTGGGGGAAATAAGGTTCGGGACCAAGCATGCTCGGTCCCCCAAAATTCATTAACAAAAATTAAATGTAGAGTGTTATAAGGAAGGTTTACAAATATGGTTGTGTAGTTCACCCTTCATATTCAAATCCATGAAGGATGCACAAAATTGTGGTTTGAAAACAGACCACATTGAGATCCTTTCCATAATTTCCTTTTTGGAGAGTGCATATGTTACCATGTTCTCCTCCCTATAGGCGTGTGTGATATTGAGAGTGAGATCCTGGGAGACAATGAGAGTGAGATCCTAGGAGACATTGAGACATTCAATCCATTGCAGGAGAATTCTCCAAGGTACTCTTCTAGATTTGTTTTTTAAGGCCTCCACTTTAATGGTTTTTTGGGTTTTAAGGGTTTTAAGGGGTTTTAGAGTTTTTAGTGGTTTTTAGGGGTTTTATGGGTTTTAGAGTTTTTAAAGGGTTTTAGGGGTTTTTAGGGGATTTTATATTTTTAGGGATTTTTAGAGTATTTAAATATATTTACGGTTTTATGTTTTTTTATATTTTTCAGGGTTTTTGAGGGTTTTTGGTTTTTTTCTGGTGTTTTTAGGGACTTTTTGGGTTTTGGGCATGTTTTTTTTGAGTTTTTTGGGTTTTATGGTTTTTAGAGTTTTTTAAAGTTTTAGGGAAAAGAAGGATTGAGACCAAGCATGCTTGGTCCCCCAAATTTTATTAAAAAAAGGAAAGGACGTTACAAGGAGGGTTTACAAAAACAAGTGTGCAAATCACCCTTCATATCAGACTCCACAGGTGATGATAAAAAAGGCGGAGCAGTAAAAGACCATGTCGAGCACCTTTACACTATTTCCTGCTTGGATAAGGCATCAGATACCAAGTTCACCTTTCGATAAGCATTCTTGACATTGAGAGTAAGATCCTGGAAAAGGTTTAGACATTCAATACATTGAAGGAGAATCCTCCAAGGAACCCTCGTAGACTTATTCTTAAGAACTTCCACCGCAAGCATCGAATCAGATTCAATCCAGTATAGCCTCAGCCTAAATTGGACCGCAAATCTGGCCGCATTCATTATTTCCCAAATTCCAGCTTCATAAGCACATCCATCTACAATAGAGGTATAGAAGTAAACATTCACAAAACCTCTATGTGTGCAGAAAACCCCGCCACACCCCGATTGACCCGGTGCTCCCGAAGACGCATCATCCACGTTGACTTTAATACAAGAGGGAATCGAGGTAATCCATTGGATAAACTTGAGAACATGTAGTTTTTTGACCAACCAGGAACTCCAAGAATCTGAAAAATAATGAGATCATTCAAATCATTAGCCATCGAACCTGTTTGAATTCGATGCGTTGCATGTATTACATTATGAATCATCACAACATCACTATGAAATGAGAGACGCGCCTTGTTGAAAGTGACCAAATTTCGGGCAACCCAAATGTATGACAACATAACAGCAATAGTAGTGACCAGAAGGTAATGAACTGACTCACTAAATTTCCATTCAACTGGAGAGCTCAACATCTCAAAAAATGGCCTGCTCGCACAAAGAGGAAACCCGAACAGTTGTTGTAAGTACTCCAAAAGCGCAACAACAAACCTTCACTGAAAAAAAAAGTATGTTGTATGATTTCTTCAGCCTAAAGGCATAGGAAGCAGGCCAAATCCAGGCTGTGTCCATCCTTCATCAACTGATCATGAATCGACAACAAGTTCTTCCGGGTTTTTTTAGGGGTTTCAGGGGTTTTTATGGATTTTAGGGTCTTTTAGGGTTTTTATGGTTTTGAGGGGTTTAGGGTTTTTTTTTTGACTTTTTTAGGTTTTTTAATGGTTTTCAGATTTTTTTTAACATTTTTGGGGTTTTAGGGATTTTTAGGGGTTTTTACAATTTTTATAGTTTTTTGGGGTTTTTAGTGTTTCTAGGGATTGTGAGGGGTTTTATGGTTTTTTAGGGTTTTTAGAGTTTTTCAATGTTTTAGGTGCATTTTGGGTTTTTAGAGTTTTTAACATTTTTATGGGTTTTAAGGTATTTTAGAGATTTCAGTGTTTTCTAGGGGTTTTATGGGTTTTAAGGGTATTTAGGGTTTTAGGCGATTTTTAGGTTTTTTACAGTTTTTTATGTTTTCTGGAATTTTCTGGGATTTTTATGGTTTTTATGGTTTTTATGAGTTTTAGGGTTTTTAGATATTTTGAGGGATTTTTAGGGATTTTTGTTTTTTTGGGTTTTAGGGACTTTTTTGGTATTTTGGGTATTTTGAGTTTTTTTGTGGGTTTTTAGGTTTTTAGATTTTTTTAACATTTTTAGGGGTTTTAAGGGTTTTTAGATTTTTTAGTTGTTTTAGGGTTTTTATGGATTTCTAGGTTTTTTAGGAATTTTATGGATTTTAGGGTTTTTATGGGTTTTTATGTTTTCAAGAATTTTCAGGGAATTTTTATGGTTTTTATGATTTTTTATGGTTTTTAGGGATTTTTAGGGGGTTTATGGTTTTCAAGATATTTATGTTCTTTAGGGGTTTTAAGGCCTTTTAGGATCTTTTATTTTTTTTGGTTTTTTTAGTCTTTTAGGGATTTAAAGGTTATTTAGAGTTTTTTTAACATTCTTAGGTTTTTAAAGGGGTTTTAGGGTTTTTAGTATTTTTAATGTTTTTATGGGTTTTAGGTTTTTTAAGGTTTTTAGGGGTTTTATGGTTTTAAAGGGGTTTTCAGGGCTTTTGGGGTTTTTACGTTTTCATTCATTTTTAGAGATTTTTTTCAGATTTTTATGAATTTTAGGGTATTTTAGGATTTTGAGGGATGTTGAGGGGTTTTAGGGATTTTAAATATTTTTTAGGGTTTTTAGGTTTCTTCATTGATTTTATGATCTTTTGGGTTTTAGGTTTATTTTTAGTTTTTTTACACTTTTATGTTTTTTTTAGTTTTTAAACATTTTTTATAGTTTTAAGGGTTTTTATAGTTTTTAGTGTATTTAGGGTTTTAATGGGTTTTAGGGGTTTTTGTGGTTTTTAGGGGTTTTATGGATTTCAGGGGGGTTTTATGGTTTTTTACATTTTCCTGGATTTTAAGGATTTTTATGGTTTTTAGGTGTTTTTAAGGATTTTTAGCGATTTTTAGGGTTTTTAGAATTTTTTAGGATTTTTCAAGGGTTTTAGGGTTTTTAGGGGTTTTCAGGGTTTTTAAGGTCTTTTTAGGTTTTTTTGGGGTTTTTTTTAGGGTTTTTATGGTTTTGAGAGTTTTTTAAGGTTTTTAGGAGTTTTATGGTTTTCAACAGTTTTTCTGGGTTTTTAGGGTTTTTTACGTTTTCAGGATTTTTTAGGGTTTTTTAAGATTTTTTTGGTCTTTAGGGTTTTAGGGTTTTTTAGGATTTAATAGGTTTTTTAGGGGGTTTTAGGGATTTTTGGGATTTTAGGTTTTATAGATTTTTAAATATTTGTTTGTCTTTTTAGGTTTTTTTTGAGTTTTTTTAGTGTTTTTAGAGTTTTCTAACGTTTTTTTGGGTTTTAAGGGTTTTTATAGTTTTTTGTGATTTTTAGGGGTTTTATGGGTTTTAATGTCTTTTAAGGTTTTAGGGTTTTTTATGATTTTCATGGGTTTTTCAAGGTTTTTAGGGTTTTTTTACATTTGGAGATATTCTAGGGGTTTCTTAGGAATTTTATGGGTTTTAGGGTTTTTATGGCCTTTTTGGGTTTTTTTTTGGGTTTTTTGAGTTTTTTAGGGTTTTTATGGTTTTTAGAGTTTTTTAACTTTTTAGGTATTTTAGAGTTCTTATTGTATTTTTAGGTTTTTTATGGGTTTTATATTTTTTTTATGGTTTTTAGGGGTTTTTTATCGTTTTCAGGGGTTTTTTAGGGCTTTTTGGGTTTTTTACATTTTCAAGGATTTTCAAGGATTTTTAGGGTTTTTATTGTTTTAAGGATTTTTATGATTTTTAGGGATTTTTTGGGGTTTTCGGAGTTTTTTCTAGTGTATTGAGGGTTTTGGGGTTTTTTTTGAGTTTTTAGGATTTTTAAGATGTTTAAAGTTTTTTTATCATTTTTAGGGGTTGTAATGGTTTTTAGAGTTTTTATTGGTTTTTAAGGTTTTTATGGGTTTTTAGGGTATTTAATGTGTTTATGGTTTTTATGGGTTTTTAGGTTTTTTTATGTTTTTAGATATTTCTAAGGCTCTTTAGGATTTTTAGGGTTTTTTGGGATTTTAAAGGTTTTTAGGGTTTTTTTGGGTTTTTAAGGTTTTTAGGTTTTTAAAGGTTTTTTGGGTCTTTGGGGGGTTTTAGTTTCTTTTTGAGTTTTTAGTGGTTTTAAGGCTTCTAGAGTTTTTTAATGTTTTTTGAGGGTTTAAGGATTTTTAGAGTATTTAGTGGTTTTTTGGGTTTTTATAGGTTTTTGGGTTTTAAAAGGTTTTTAGGGGTCTTTATGGTTTTCAGGGTTGTTTCAGGGTTTTAGGGTTTTTACATTTTCATAGATCTTTATGGATTTTTGAGGATTTTTAGGGTTTTTAAGGTTTTTAGGGATTTTCAGGGTTTTTAGGGATTTAAGTGTTTTTATGTTTTTTACGGTTTTTCATGGTTTTTAGGGATTTTTTGGGTTTTTAGGGGATTTTTTTGAGTTTTTAGGGGGGTTTCAAGTTTTTACAGTTTTTTAACGTTTTAGTGGTTTAAAGGTTTTTTCATGTTTTTAGTGGTTTTGTGGGTTTTATGGGTTTTTAGTCTTTTTAAGGTTATTTTGGGTTATTTGGTTTTCAGGGGATTTTAAGGGTTTTTAGGGTTTTTTACATTTTGAGAGATTTTTAGGGATTTTTTATAATTTTTATGGTTTTAAGGGTTTTTTTGGGATTTTGCTGGTTTTTTGGGTTTTTCATGGTTTTTAGGGTTTTTAAGGTTCTTAGGGTTTTAGGGTTTTTAGGGTTTTTTAGTTTTTTATGGTTTTTAAGTTGTTTAAGATTTTTTTAATTTTTTTAGTGGTTTTAAGGGTTTTTAGAGTTTTTAGTGGTTTTCAGGGGTTTTATGGGTTTTTAGGGTTTTTAAGGTTTTTGTGGGTTTTTATAGTTTTCAAGATATTTTCAAGGTTTTTAGGGATTTTTATTTTCAAGGATTTGCATTTTGAGGAATTTTATAGTTTTTAGGGGGTTTTAAGGTTTTTAGTGATTTTTATGGTTTTTAGGGGTTTTGGGGTTTTTAGTGTTTTTTGGGTTTTTTAAGGGTTTAATGTTTTTTTTGGGTTTTAAGGTTTTTTTGAGTTTTTTGGAGTTTTTAAGGGATTCTAGAGTTTTTATCATTTTTAGGGGTTTTCAGTTTTTAGATTTTTTAGCGTTTTTATGGGTTTTATGGGTTTTTAAATTTTTTTAAGGGTTTTTATTGGTTTTAGGTGTTTTCAGGGTTTTTACTTTTTTCAGGGATTTTAGTGCTTTTGCAGGATTTTTATGGTTTTTAGGGGTTTTTTTAAGGTTTTTAGTGATTTTGATGGTTTTAAGGTTTTTTATGGTTTTTATAGTTATTAGGGTTTTTAGTATTCTTTTGGGGGTTTTAAGGTTTTTTGTGTTTTTAGGGTTTTAATTTTTTAGTGTTTTTTAACATTTTTAGGTGTTTTAATGGTTTTAGATTTTTTAGTTGTTTTAGGGTTTTATGTGTTTTTAGGGTTTTTAAGGTTTTAAGGGTTTTTATGGTTTTCCGGGGTTTTTCAGGGTTATATGGATTTTTTATGTTTTCGGGGATTTTTGGGGAGTTTTTAGGATTTTAATGGTTTTTAAGGTTTTTAGGGGTTTTGGGGATTTTGATGGTTTTTAGGGGTTTTAGGGTTTTTTTTTGAAATTTTTAGGGGTTTTAAGGTGTTTTAGAGCATTTTATCATTTTTATGGGTATTAATGGTTTTTAGAGTTTTTAATGGTCTTTATGATTTTTATGGGTTTTTACGGTTTTTAATGGTTTTTAGGGGTTTTTATATTTCCATGTTTTTCATGGTTTTTAGGAGTTTGTTATGTTTTCAAGGATTTTAGGGTGTTTCAAGGATTTTTATGGTTTTTAAGGTTTTTAGGGTTTTTTCGGGATTTTAGGTTCTTTTTGGGTTTTTAGGTGTTTTTTGAGTTTCAGGGTTCTTAAGGTATTTTAGAGTTTTTAAACATTTTTAGGGGCTTTAATGATTTTTAGAGTTTTTAATGTTTTTAGGGTTTTTATGGGGTTTTAGGGTTTTTATGTTTTTGAGGGGGGTTTTATAGTTTCCAAGGAGTTTTCATTATTTTAAGTGTTTTTATAGTTTCTAGGGGTTTTCAGGGTTTTTAGGGGTTTTTACGTTTTCAGTGATTTTTTGGGTTTTTTTAGGACTTTTATGGTTTGGGGGGGTGTTTAGGGTGTTTTGGGATTTTGAGGGTTTTTAGGGTTTTTCTGGGTTTTATAAGGTTTTTTTGGGTCTTTTAGGGTTAGTAGGATCTTTTGGGTTTTTATGTTTGCTTCTTCAGTTTTTAGGGTTTTTAAGATTTTTTAGAGTTTTTTAATGTTTTTAGGGGTTTAAGGGTTTTTATATTTTTTAGTTTTTTAGGTTTTTTAGGATTTTTTAATATTTTTAGGGGTTTTCTGGTTTTTATGGTTTTTTGGTTTTTTACGTTTTTAGGGATTTTTTTTGCAAGGATTACATTTTCAGGTATTTTAGGGATTTTTTAAGATTTTGATGGTTTTTAGCATTTTTAGGGAATTTGAGTATTTTTAGGGGTTTTTAGGGCCTTTTGGGGTTTTAGGGTTTTTTTTGAATTATTTAGGGTTCTTAATGTTTTTATAGTTTTTTATGTTTTTAGGGACTTTAAGGGTTTTTAGAGTTTTTAGTGATTTTTAGGGTTTTTTATTGTTTTTAGGGGTTTTTATGGGTTTTATGGTTTTCAAGGGGTTTTCAGGGTTTTTAGGGTTTTTTATTTTTTAAAGGATTTTTAGGGTTTTTTAGGTTTTTTATAGTTTTTAGGGGGTTTGGGTTTTTTAGGTATTTTGAGGTTTTTTTTCGGGGCGGGGGGGGTAGGTTTTTTAGGGTCTTTTAATGCGTTTTGGGTTTTTTGAGTTTTTTTTTTGCAAAGAAAATAAAAATTATATATAAATGAGAATGATGAATTACAAACAAATAACCCATGTGGTGAAACCAAGATGACCCAAAACACAAAGATCAAGGCCAGGCAAGCAACCATAGAAAATGAAAACAAAAAAATCCCAAGGAATACCCCTGGGGAACCATGAAAATAAGAAAGCCAAACAAATGGAAAACACAAGCCCAAAGGCCGAACGAAGCCGGTAACTCAGAGACGGGAATCTGTCACCACCAAGAACACATGAGAAACCAAGAATCATGAACCCATAATGCAGCACATAAGCCATGCTTGTGGGAGGTCAGTACCACCTTAACAAGAGCCCAGCAAGCGGCCAGACTGTAACGAATCAATGTTTTATCAATGAAATTCCCTTTCTTATAATCATTTATTATAGTATAATCACATAATATTACTTATATAACATAATAAAAACCTTATAAATGAAGAATTAGTTAAATAAAAGTTATCTCTATAAGTTAAGGAACACATACCGATGAAATAGTAACCTGACCTTTAGAATAGTAATGTGACCCTTATGAATAGTAAACTGACCAATGTAATAGTAACCCCACTAATAAAAGTATAAATAAAATTTATCTATCTGATATGTGACACTATGATATAATTATATCATAGTATAAGTAAATAATTTTTTTATAAATTATTAATAAAGTGTTGGTTTTTTTTAAGTCTTGTATATTTAATTACAATTTTGAGATTAATTTAATAAATTAAAATAAAATTTATTTTTATAAAATTAATTCATAAATTATTATTTTGTTTTCTTATGACCATAAGATAATTTTATGAGACCTTAATTAATTTTTCAAACTGTTAGAAAAGCATTTTTAATTTTAAAATTTATATTGTTCAAGTAAATTATGGTTTTAATTAAAAATTAAATTTCACATATTTATAAAATTATTTTTGAAAAATGGAGTTCATTTTTGGATTCTACACATTGAAAAATGTTTAAGGTGAATTTTTTCAATTTTTTTAAAATACTTGTATTTTTTGTGAATAGTAAAATACAATAATTTACGATAATTGCTAAATAAATGAATACCACCCCTCTTTAACTCTTCTCTTCACTCCTCTAAAACCTTGTGCCTAGTCAAAATTATGCTCAAATGTCTCCCTAAGTCCCTCTCCCACATCTATAATCCCTTGGTCTCTTTAAAAGACCAAATCCTCTCCCCTAAAGAGGCTCTCAAGGAAGATATATTCAAGAGGTAAATTTCTCTTTTCATTTCTTTTTATTTTCTTTCAAGTTCCTTTATTTCTTTTTTATTTCCTCACCTAATTTCATCCAAATGTTATGATATCTCAAGTAACTTACATGTACTTTAATTTTTTTATAATAATGTAACAATTCATCATCATCTCTCTTTTCCCCTCCTTTTATGCTAGAAATGAAAACATCATCTGAGATGTGTTAATTTATCACATTCAAGGACGATGGGTTTTCAATTTCTATTACCATCTTCAATTCTGGTCATGAAACCATTTTGATGGTTGAACCAAACTATAATATATGTAATATGTATTATGTAAGGTTCTGGAATCTTTTTGAAAACATGATATCAATTTATAAAGAAAAATGAGCCCGTTGTGATAAAAAAAACCACCAATTAACCAAAACGGTTATCATTAAACTTTTATATAATGATTTATATTCACTCTAAATAATCAAATGAATTTTATAACCGTGTAATATTTTGGATTTTCACTAATAAAATACAACTTATATTCTGTACAACCATTCTCATCTTACATGTTTATCCTTATATATATATATATAAGTAAACCAATCATGAAAACCAAGGAAACAAACGCTCCCAAACAATGAAATTGAACATATTAACCCATAAAAAAAGTCCATTAATGAAGTTAATAAGGTTATAATAAATAAATTTCATGAATATAGGTTCTATACATATTAATTAATGAATTCAATTTGGTTATCCAAGGCATTAAGATCAAGTGAAGGACACCATCGGACTTAAAATAAAGGATTCTACCCGAACCTTCATTATTCCTTCGGGTTGTTCTATCTTTCTTTTTATCAAAATGAAGTTATCTGTTATTTTTATGTAAATATTATAAATTCTATGTACATGATCCAAACTCATGTATCAAGTTCCATTCATCATTAATTTTCATGGATATACATGTTTTTAAGTGGTTCTCTCCTCGATACTTCTCGAAAAACAAACTCATTTTAAGGGAACTTCCCAAACTCTTTCCCAATTTCAAGTGCACTATATCATCTATTTCAAGACACCATTGTTTTTATAAAATCAGTATTTTTATTATGAAAACATTCTTGGTTCACTTCTAATTTTATATAAAATATTATTCTCTGATCTATTTTAAATGCTCTTTAGTATTTTCCTTAAAACTGCACTAAAATGTTTTAATGCTAAAGTTTCTTAAATACTCTCCTTACATGTTGACACTTCTGTTTGAAATCACTTACCATGATATATAACTATTTTCCCTTATGAATCTCCATTTATGTTTTAATTCCTTTCCTTCATAGACACTTGTATGATATGCTCATTTATTACACTTTATGACATGATAATGATACCTATTTCTTTCCATGGGTACCCTTATGTTTATGTATGATTGATTATGTATGATTCTTTATGTGTCAAGCATAATCATGAACATGTTAAGATGAGTTCACCCAGATAGTGCTCTAATGCATTGGGTAAAGTTGAGTGTCATGAGACGTTATGTGCAAAGGTCTTGGCAGTTAGCCTTGACTCGTACTACCATGTGAAATGGTCTTGGTGGTTAACCTTGACTTGTACTCCTCTTTGTGCAAAGAGCCTTAAATCATGCTAAATTCATGTTTTATTTTATTGCCACATTATTTTTACTACATGTATATATGATCACATGTTTATATGTTATGATTTCATATATTCCATGACTTTTTATATCATTATGTCATGTCTTCTAACCCATGTGTTAAAACATTATTATTATGCTTATTCCCTTATTGGGTTTTTAGTTCATCCCTTTTTTCATGTTATCCCCAAGTTTTCTTATAAAGATGTATGAGAATAATGGAAGTTAGGAGCTCTTTATGAATATTAAATAAATAAATGTTTTATTTAGTCCCATGTTTTCAGTTTTATGTACCTAGTCTTCCAAGACACTGAACTTTACAATCCTTTGTTGGTAATATGATGTTTTTTTAATGCCTAAAATCCTATAATGATATGTGTAAAAGGATTGGGTCACTATACAGACCAAGATAATCCAATAGCAATAAATACCCACAAAAACAACACATGATCCTGAGGAGCCTGGAAGGAATGAACACCGCAACAAGCGTCAACAACCATCCACCGACAACATATCAACCAGCCACCTGCAGCACGGACGCCCAAAACAAAGCCTCAGCAATCCGTCAGAAGGATCCAGAGAACCACCAATCACCAAGTTAGTGAGTAATCTAAGATACAACACAACAAGGGAAGGCCCAAGCGAGGAAATCACCCAAGGATAATCAACTCATGCAATAAGAAACACCTGCACACATGCACGCACACACGTATCCACCACCCATGCACACACACATGCACATGTGCACCACCACCCACCTACCACACACACACAACCCAAACACATAAACACACCCAAACACACCCCACCAAAGTGAAAAGCACCAAGAAAAGGCACAGTTACAAATGAACCTGGAAACCATCATCAATCCAACAACCAAGCCAACAAAACCACAAGCATCCCTCAACCCTCCAGCCAAGAAACCACACCAAATGAAAACAAGTACAACACCGCAGCACCCAAAAACCATAGAACCACCCAAGCCCCATGCACAACCTATAAACCTAGACATCCAAGCCTTCCCCTTGTCACACCACTGCCAATAACTTCCTAGAAAACTGAAACCTGCAACCAGTAGTAGCTAGCATCACCTGAAAAGGCCCTAGACAAACCCCCATCTAGTAGCGACCACACCACCCCCTATCCTCTAACCCATCATCCCCGCCTTCGCAAAATCCAACCAACAGGCTCCCATCGAACCTAAAAAAACACCAAACAGGGCCTCCAACACCATCCACATAAAAGTGAGAAAATATCTAGAACCAACCTTGCCCTAGATCCACCCCATCAATGCCCCACAACCAACACCCAACCATCCTGCCTCCCTCCAGTAGAAAAACTTGAAAATCCACCATCACCTGCTGCAAAACAATCTGAAGGACCTCCTCAACACAATGAAGGCCACACCAGCCCCAATCCTCGAGTAACACATGGTAGAACGTCATCCATGATACCCTAAAAACCAGTCCCAACCAACAACATCCCAACAGTCAGCTCCAGCCTCAAACCAGCCAGCTCCTCAAAACCGGAAAAACCCCTGAACACCTCTAGAAGAGCATCCCACCCCAAACCCAAGCACTGAAATCAACCAATAGGCAGCCACTTCAGCCACTGAAACAGAAAACCAGGAACCACCAAGCTAGAAGCCACCCCCTACAGTAACAAGACGACAGCATGAACACAACCCAAGGGATACCAGACATGGCAGTTTCTTCTCCTTCAGATTCAATGATTAAGGAAGGTGGTTTTGGAATTATTGCAAAATCTTCTTTTAAATTAGATGCTTTGTTGCAAGATAAAATTTCTTCAGTTAGAACCATGTATTTGATGTTCCACCCCCAGTAGATGGTTGGAAATTTCCAAGAGTCTGCATACCATATTCTTTTCTTCATAAGGGAGCTTCTACATGGGACAACACCCTTGTTGGGTATTTCCTGGAGTAGAAGTTACCTTTAAATTTAGTGTCCAGAATAACTTCTGAATTGTGGGGGGAGAACCTAATTGAGACTCTATGCAACAATGAAGGGTTCTACTTCTTCAGGTTCATTTCTTCTTGCAATATTGTTGAAATTATTTCATGAAGGACTTGGTTTTTTTCATGCAGGTTAATGATACTCATATATTAGTATCTGGGCATATCCCTTGATAAATAATCCTTCTCTATTTTTCAGATTTGGGTTAATTTTCCAAATGTCCCTCTCAAATCCTGGACTACCGAAGGATTGAGTTACATTTCCAGTGCTATAGGAAAACCTCCTTTTACTGATAAAGTCACAGTCAACATCAACATAATCAATTTTGTGTGCATTTTTTATGAAATTTTGGTTGGGTAGGAGTTTTCGGGGAATATTCTTGTGGACCTGGGATCTAGTTCCTCCACGTCCATTAGAGTTGAGTATAGCTGGGTCCCAAAAACTTGTGGTTTTTGTAAAATCTTCAGCCATAATTATAATCAATGAAAGAAGGAGCCTAAGGATGATTCTCAATCAGGATGGATCAAAGTTACTCCTAAGAAGCGTGTCTATAGATGGAAGAAATGACTTCATGTCCCTGCTTCTGAGCAAGAGGATGTGTCGTGTCAAATTATTGTGAAGAAGGTGTAGGATCCCGAAGGTGCTTCCTCTTCGGGTAATTATGAGAGTGTTTCTATCAAGGATGGGGCTTCTTATGCTATGGGTATCTCTTCATCAAATATTATTCCATTCAGATCTGAGAAGGAACCTATTGTGACTACTCACAATTCCTTTAGCTACTTATCAGTTGTTCAGTCCCGCATTGATGTTTATGGTTCCACTCCTACTGATCCTTGTTC
Source organism: Viscum album (assembly GCA_963277665.1). Lineage (NCBI taxonomy): Eukaryota > Viridiplantae > Streptophyta > Magnoliopsida > Santalales > Viscaceae > Viscum > Viscum album. Next base: position 727,581,712 of record OY728167.1, on the reverse strand, counting down.
GTCTATTTTGTCAGGTTATAATGTGGGGAAGGGTCTCATTTCTGTAACTGCCAATTCCCCTTTCCCTTCAGGATCCAATGAGGAGGGACACTTCCCCTTTTTCTCCAGATCTCCTGGCCAACCTAGTTTGTCTTTGGCAATTCCTGGGACCTATGAGAGGAAGGGGTGACTGCACTTGGATTAGTGCCAATTAGCTCTTCTATTATTGGTCTTGTTGCAGCTGCTAATGGGTAAGAGGGTTTCACCTCTAGAGAGGCTGCTAGCTTAGTTTTACTGCTCACCCCGAGTGTTAAAGAGGTTATATCTTATTCCCTTAGCCTAGGATCTCCTTGCTAGGTTAGTCCATCATCCTATGTGTTAAGTGATAACCCTATTAGGAATAAACTTCTAAAGGTTGATAAATGTGATTTGAAGAGGGCTCCGGGTAAAACTAGACCCAAGATGGTCGGGTTAGTTTCTCAATCAGTTTTCAATGATTTATTTTGTTGTTTGGAACATTAGGGGCCTTAATACCCTAGAGAAGAAGAGATGAGGTTTGGGGTTTTTTTTATCCAATAAGTTTGTTGGCTATACAAGCCAGGAAAAAGAGTGAAAGAAATGGCACACAATAACACAAAGGATTTTTCAATCTTGAATTGCACACTTTTTCGGACAACAATTGCCAAAAATTTATAGGCATTTACAAAAGAATGCAACAAACAAATTAAATGGACACATTAATGAAATAAAATAGCAACATTAAATGGACAGGCGGGGAGAAAAAAAATGTGGAAAAAAACTGTGTGTAGTTAATACACGTTGCATGGAAAAAAGACGCGGAGAAAATAAACACGGGATACTTGTTGCGTGGGTTTTTGTTTGCATTTAAAACACTCCCTTTCAAATAGTGCTACAAATAGGGATTTTAATAGAACTAAAACTGCCTTTAACAGCGCTAAAAAAGCGTTGTTAATCACGATGAAGATAAAGCCCCCCCCCCCCTTTATCAACTCTCAAAATAGAGCTCATAAAGGACTATCTTTATTAGTGCTTTTTTAGCGCTAATAAATTTCCCCTTTATCAGCGCTAAAAATAGCATTGATAAATACCACCTTTATCAGCGCTATTTTGAGCGTTGATATATTAGACATTTATCAACGCTTAATTAGTGCTGATAAAGGCCAAATTGCCTGTGCAAACCCAGCACCTACACAACACCTGGACACCTAAGACAACACCTGCACACATAGCACAAACAACACCTACACACAAAGCACAGAAGAAAAAAAATGCTATATAAATTTACTTGAAATCATGAATACAAAACAACACACTACCATATACATTTCAAACAATGTTTAATTTGGTTACAATTATAATTATCCAACAAACAGTTAAAAACATTAATGTTTCATTCTTTTTGCATCCATGATCCGCTCTAAATTTTTTTTGTCCATGGTATTAGTTGCCGAACAAAGCATTCGAACTCAGGAAAAATATTTCACCTATATAATAAAACAAATATTATGTTAGTAATACAATAATGAAATAAATTAAACATTAATATGAAATAATACTTTAATAAAATGTCAATTGTTACCTGTTACAACCTTTACATGTCCATATTTCCTTGGATTGAATTAATATTTTAAAAGAGGCTCAACATGATTCATTAACTTATAAATATTGTTTTGTTAATATTACATGGATGAGAAAATAAGAGGAATAAATGTCAACATCAATATGGAAGAGCCTCTAAGAGTGTACTCTCCCATGCCAGGTCAAAGGGAATGAATGCTAGCGCGTCCGCATCAGACATTGGTTCCAACCATGCTTGGACCCTGACCACTTATGCCTCTCTAAGAACCCCATAAAATATCTAAGGTCTCGTTGAAGGTATGGAAGGAATGTATTTCTCAGTTTTAGAGAGGGGTTGATGAGAACCTACACAATTAGATAGGCCATGATCACACTGGTTCACTTTTCTCTTGATCTCCTAGTTCTTTAGTGTGATTAGCCAAACCCCCCTCCCTCCCCTCCCCGAGACAGCCCCTCTGGACAGCCCGCTCCCTACCCCTGGACATCCCCCCCTCCCACCCCTCCACCTACAGGCCCCTCCCTCCTCCTGGACAACCCCCTCCCCACCCCTGGATGCCCCCCTCCCACCACTCCACCCGCATCCCCCTCCCTCCTCCTGGACACCCCCCCTCCCTCCCCTTGAAACCCCCTCCCTTTCCCTGGAAAACCCCCTTCCCACCTCCTGGATAGCCCCCCTCCCCTCCTGAACATCCCCTCCTTCCTGGAAAACCCCCTCCCTCCCCTCCCCATGAAAGCCCCCCTAGACAACCCCCTCTCTACCCCTGGACAGCCTCCCCTCCCACCACTCCACTTGCAGTCCCCTCCCTCCTCCTGGACAACCCCCCTCCCCTTGCAGCCCCCTCCTTACCCCTGGACACCCCCCCCCACCTCGCCACTCCACCTGCATCCCCCTCCCACCTCCTGGACATCCCCCCTCCTCTCCTGGATAGCCCCCCTCCCCTCCTGGACACCCCCTCCATCCTAGACAACCCCCTCCCTCCCCTCCCTGAGACACCCCCCTAGATAGCCCCCTCTCTACCCCTGGAGAGCCCCCCTCCCACCACTTCACCTTCAGCCCCCCTCCCCCCTCCTAGACAACCCCCTCCCCTTAAAACCCCCTCCCTACCCATGGACAACCCCCTCCCACCACTCCACCTGCAGCACCCCTCCCTCCTCCTGGACAACCCCATCCCTCCCCTTTCAGCCCCCTCCCTTTCCTTGGACAACCCCCTTCCCACCTCATGGACAACCCCCTCTTCTCCTGGATAGCCCCCCTCCCCTCCTGTACACCCCCTCCTTCCTTGAAAACCCCCCTCCCTCCCCTCCCCAAGATATCCCCCCTAGACAGCCCCCTCTCTACCCCTGGACAGCCCCCCTCCCACCACTCCACCTGAAGCCCCCTCCCTCCTCCTGGACAACCCCCTCCCTTCCCTTGCATCCCCCCTCCCTTTCCCTGGACAACCCCCTTCCCACTCCCTAGACAGCCCCTCCCCTTATGGACAGCCCCTCCCCTCCTGGACACCCCCTCCACTCCTGGACACCCCCTCCCTCCCCTCCCCAAGACAGCCCCCCTGGACTGAACAAAAACATATTGTTCTGCAAATCTATAGTGAACTTGAACCAGCAAAAACCAAATGATATTTTTGGAAAATGAAAGAAAATAAACTAAAAATCTATCAATGACAATAGTAACAATAATAATAATAGATTTTAGTGGGTATGACCAAATGAACATATTGTCATAAAAAACTTTTCTGTTACAAAAAGAGGAAGAAACCCTTGAAATTTTCAGAATTAAGCTATTGTATCCAAAATGGAAGCTCTCACATTGCACCAGAAATGGTGGGATCAAGAACAGCGAAGGTGGGAACATGAGTTGACAAAGAAAGATGAATACTGAAAACACACCACTAACATGTTGCGCAGCATGGATAAAGTGCCACAACAAGAGGGGGAGCGACTTACTTTGGCGATGAGAATGACTGAGATGCAGGAAAAGGAAGATGATTAGTTGATGCGGCTGATTATGAATCAATGCTGTTTAATCTAGTGGGACTGTCTGACGTTCTTGTTCGGAGGCAAAAACCCCATTGATGGAACCACACCATCACTCTTGATATAGTGAACTACAACAACTTCTTATTTTAAGAACCTGGGTGAAACATTTGGAAAAAACCTAGCATAGAATGGATGGCTTCTATAGCCTACATTTGATTTAATTTCAGTCTTATCTTTTGGGCTTTTAGTCATGTCTTTGATGGACTAAATGAAGATATTAAAGTCTATTTAAAGGCAACATGGAGATCTTTTTAAAGGCTCAAAATAGTCTTTTATCATGTTTTCTGATCTACCTCGATGCTCCAGCTAACATCAATGCCCCCCCTCCCTACCCATGGACAACACCCCCCCCCCCTCCCACCACTCCACGTGAAGCCCCCTCCCTCCTCCTATACAACCCCCCTCCCCTTGTTGCACCCTCCCTTTCCCTGGACATCCCCCTTCCCACCTGCTGGACAACCCCCTCCCCTCCTGGACAGCCCCCCTCCCCTCTTGGACACCCCCTTCACTCCTGGACACCCCTCCTTCCTGGAAAACCCCCTCCCTCCCCTCCCCGAGATAGCCCCCTCTGGACAGCCCCTCCCTACCCATGGAAATCCCCCCCACCACTCCACCTGCAGCCCCCTCCCTCCTCCTAGACAACCCCCTCCCTCCCCTTACAGCCCCCTCCCTTTCCCTGGACAACCCCCTTCCCACCCCTAGACAACCCCCTCCCCTCCTGGACACCCCCTCCACTCCTGGACACCCCCACCCACCCTCCCAACTGGACACCCCCTCCCTCTTGAACACCCCCTCCCTCCTAGTTCTTTAGTGTATACCCATTAATAACCTTCTTTATCCAGCTATATTTTCATATCTATTTGATAATGGAATAAATATTATTCATACACCATCATTCACTAATATGAATTATAAAATCATATATATTTTGAAGAGATACAGTTCAACAAATAAAGGAAAAACACCAAACAAAAAATATATTGGAGGAATATGAACGAAATTTCACATAACATTATCAAAAATATAATTTAAAAATACATAAAACAGAAACATAGAGATGCTATGACATAACCGATGGATGCCAATCCTATAGAAAGTGGGATAAGGGATATATATATATATATATATAAGTAGCAGGGATACATCTTCTGGAATTCAGTTTCTGGTAAAAAACATCTCATTCTGTAGATTTCATCCACATGCTAGGATTGAGGGTCAAAATTGATTTAGTTGAGTGTCCTCACAACTCTTCTAGATCATAAATTATTCCTTCCATTAAACTCATATATCATCAGTAATTTTTCTAACAGATGTACTCTACTACAACATTGGTGTAGAGGAAAAGTGTGTTTCTTAGAAATCTAATGTGAGAATGGTAAATGGTGAAAATTTTGGGTCTTTATGACATTAAATAATATATATTGGGCCTCAAATTGAACTGGAATATAATTCTTGGGCCTTTATAAGGGCTTGGAATTGGTTTGGTTGGTTGGAACTTTTGATGCCTCACTACGGACCCACTTCAGGCTACTCTAGAAGTGATCTACCCATTGTATATTATCAGTATTGAATTGAATTGAATGGATCTCTGTCTAGACACCCCCTCCATCCCCTCCTGGACACCCCACTCATGGACACCCCCTGGACAACCCCTCCCTTTTGGACACCCCCCACTCCTGGACACCCCCTGGACAGCCCCCCTCCCTCCTGGACACCCCCCACCCACCCTCACACCTGGACACCCCCTCCCTCCTGGACACACCCCCTCCTAGACACCCCCCCACTCCTGGAAACCCCCTACCTCCCCTCCCTCTTGGACACCCCCACCCATATATAAGGGAAACTAATTAGAAAATTGAAAATCCAAGATATTGGTTCCCATCAAGCTTTTAAGATGCTCTTGAGTGGACTGAATGACTATACATTGGTTGACTTCCACACCATCGACCATTGTAGTCCAATGAGTTATGCTTTACTAGAAAGACAAATCATTTCTAAAACCATTCTTCATAACCTAAGGATATAAAACATAATAAAGGTTGATCATATATGCTCAATAAGTTTAAATAAAGGATATATCAATGATCATATATGGATAACATAAGTAGTAGGAATTCACCTTCATCATATTTGTGTACAATCTTCCATCAGGTATATTACCCATTCGTTTCTAAACACATCTATATCATCTTGTGAATATGAGTTTTTTGCGACAGTCATGGTAGTACAGAAAAAATATAAATACACAAAGGATTAATAAATATTTTAAATGAACTCATAATTATATTCAAAAATACCTCATCAAGGATGCTAGTTTGTTGATGAAATACGATCTCTTTCATAAATTTACAAACATAATAACCACAATACTTTACATTTGTTTGTTTTGGACACTACAGAAACATCGAGAAAAATAAGTAATTTGTTTTGATATGTGTTTGGATAGTGCAATTTTATTATATATACCAAGATAATTTTCCAGTTGTAGATCTTGTAGGCGTTCTTATCCTTAGGCCCTGGATTCATTCCATGAAGTAGACAATATTGATGCACCGACCTATCATAACAGAATCCTCATTAAAAGATAATATAAATTATATAACTCGATGCTTGGTTTTAAAATGTTGGATCTAGTGTATTAAAAATTAACAAATGCCATCATGCGTGGTCAGTTTGTTGCATATCCATGCATTGAATCCAGAAAATAAATCTTTGGAGTATCCAAATTGACTGCAATCAGCATCCAATGCTGCCTAAAAACACAAAAAGTAATAAGTAAAGAAAGAAATGAAAATATAGTTGATATGATTACATTGTAGAGTTTTACCCCTGTATTGTTGGTATTAAAAAGAGTCTGTCATCTGTAATTTTTTTTTCAAACAATTTGAGCAGGGATGGAATTATTTCAGCCTCTTTATCAGAATCTATTTCCTATTTTGAAGAGGTGATGTGAGGACTAACGAGTCCAAATTTCTGTTCATGGGGAAATCCATTCAATTTTTTTTCATATATACACCTGTGAAAAATATGAAATTTATTTAGTCATAATTATTAGAGTATATCAGGTTTTATAAAATCAAATCATGAAAAAATACCTCATGTATACATTTACAACTGAGGTTCCTAACCATTCATACTTGAGGATTTAATTTACATTTTCAGCACTAATGAAATCCGATTCTTCCTCTCTGTACATATTTTTTTCAAAATAAACTGTGTGAGCATTTCTATCTATCAAATTTGTATCCACATGAGGCTGAAATGATATTAAATGTGGATATATAATGGGCGGGGTGTTGGTGCTCTCAATAGACTATTTCAATCAGTTGGTTGATCCTTGTGATATTTTTGAGATGATATTTCATTTCACCCCCTTCTCTTTGTCATTCTGTAATAACATTCATTGGTTCAGACCTTTTTTCATTAAATGTTAAAGTTCCATCTTGAAAAATAAATTGGAAATGGATACCTCCTTGTCAACATGTTTTTTTACAATAATTTCCGACCATGCGATGAATGTTCCAATAGCTTGTTCAGCCGTATGAATGTCATCATTGTCATTTAGAACAGGTAGCTCGGAACTCATCTCATTAGCTATGTTAATTGATACTCTGAAATGATCTGTTCGAAGTTGTCTGTTGTGTAGCATGTTGTTTTGTATATTGAACACTGTATCCCTCGCTACAAGGCGATAGGTGGGAGTTGATAGATATAAATCACTGTCAATTTCACCCTGTATAATATTAGTACAGGAATGGTATCAGTGTTTATGTGATTCACATTTCACATAAACAATTATTAAAACATTGATTACCTCAGCTAAGTCAGGGTTTTTAGGGGAATGACTCGCCTCAAAGATGGTGGGGGGTGGGGCGGGATCATCACGCATGGGTTGTTGTTGAGTTGTTTCTTCTCTTTGCCTCTCCCCCATCAAACTTGCTATCATCTCTCTCTGGTATTGTAATTCTTCTTAAAAATAGATAATTTTTCTTGTATCTTTTCCATTTTTACATTTTGATCCTCCGCTTGTTTTTCTTTTTGAAAATATGTTCGGGGTGTCACCCCAAAACCTGCACCTCTAAAGCAGCCATACTGTTCTGGATGCTTCAAGGCCGCTGAAAGTATGTCTACATCTGGTGCGGGTGTTGTTGATTCCTGTGACTTTGTTAGATAGAAAATATAGGAAAATAAGTAGTCATTGTTATGTAATAGAGATTTAAAGAAAATAAAATTTATATTATGTCATACTTACACATGTTTCCCACACTTTTTGTGTATTTTCATCTATCAGTATCCCCTCTTTATTTACATGAGCCTCCTTCCGTAGCACATGGCGTGGGATGGATATGGATTTCGATTTCGATTAATCAATCTGCATTTAAATAGAGAAACATGGTTATGGTGTTGTTTTATGTCACATAAAAGTAGTATGGTATATTTAAAAGACGTACCAATTTTTTCTCAAGTGAAGCGTACCCCGTCCTTGCTTGACGGTAACGGTATGCTGGTTTTTCTGCGCATTGTTTATTTTCAGCACTCAGTTGCTGTTTCATAAATAAAAAACTGTCAATAAAAGTGATGAATAAAAGCAATGTCAAACAATGTATTACCCCACACAATGTACCTAAAAAGTCTGCTCCCCATGACGGTTTCTAAACTCATCCCACAATCCTTGGGATATCAAGTGTGCATAAAGATGAGGTGGGTGTGGCTTGATTTTCCCTTCAGCATCTTTAAGATGAAATTTCATTAAAATTGTGTGGAAGCCTCTATGAATCCTCCATACAACTCTTAATACATATTCCTTGTGTGAGGCATCTACTATAAATGCACTCTGCAATAGATTATGAAGAGTAAGTCAATATTTTAGTATTTTATTTTATTTTAATAAATTAAAAAAATGATATCATAATGTTACCGTAATCTCTTCCCATATTAATGTCTTAAGCCCAGTGAAAATATGGTTCCACGACTGTAAATCAATCAGCACATGTTTTTGAGTGACGATTCCAATATAGCTACTAAATATGGCTTTGTTGGGGTTAACATGTTGGCCTCTCTTATTCCATCCCACCAAATTTTTGATGCCTTTTTCTTTTACCTTAAGGATTTTGGCTAACACTGTCAAACTACGACGATCTTGTTTTTTTTTGAACTTTCAGGGTTTCATTTCCTACCATTTACTCATAAGTATCATAATTATGTTCCTCTATAGTGCTAGCATCAGAACTGGGACCAGCAGCAATAGGTTGGGAAACATGTTGTACCTCAGTACTGGGACCAACAACAACAGGTTGAGAAACCTATTGTTGCTCTGCACTGGGACCACCAGTAGTTGGTTGAGAGACCTTTTGTGCATCAGGATTGGGCGCATCAGTAGATGAAAAAGTAATTATCTATAGAAGTGGTTTAACATTTAATTTAGATTATATAAAAGCAGTAGGGAAAAAATATTAACATAACAGAACACAATGTATATTACAATAAACAAATAACCTGATTATTTTACTCTCTTTTTTTAAAGGGTAAAGAGATTTGACCCCTCTATTGACTATGTAAATCCCTTCATTGTGGTATCATCTGACATACAAAACACCATCTACATTGGGACCACTGTGAAATGATTGTGAAGTCCCTATAAAAGGGCCATCCTCCATTTAACTTTCATCTGACCCTTCAGTTGTTTTGGTCGATAACAGAACAATTGGCCAATTTCGGTTTGCAGGGTCTGGAACATAAAATACTTGTACTTCCCATGATGCCATTATAAATGTTTCTTTTTTCTCCCCTTCCTTATTAAAATCAACTTTCACGAATCCTAATTCATCTATTTTAATAGCACTCCTATTATCAACCCACTTGCATTGAAAAATTGGCACTTTGAATTTCATATAATCCAACTCCCATATTTGTTTGATGATGCCAAAGTATAGAATATTCACATAAATTGGATTTATGTCCTTAGCACCGGAAACATGCATCGCTTCATCCACAAGTGTAACCCCACTATTCTACATGGTACTGTCTTCGTCATGTTCATTAGTATAGAATGTATAACCATTAACTACATAAGCATTGTAAGATAATGCATACACACTTGCTCCTCCGGCTATCCATCAAAGTCGTTTTGAAATTGACTCCGTATTTTCATCTAACTTCTTAAAAATATGGTCCCAAAACCATCCTATAAACTGTCGATTATGTGTATCTAATATCCATTTTTCATCCCTAGAAGGATTCAAATGCCTAAGAATTTCTTTGGGGGTTTGAACATATGGGCCAACGTCGAAACTATTATGAAAAACATAAAGGCGAGCCTGCTCCTAATCTGTAATATTAATTGCGACAACCTATCTTCCAGAAATTCCTTCACCCTCAAGCCGCCCAGTGTGAAGATATTTTGGCAGGCCAACGTTTTCCACACCAGATAGGTATTTCCTAAAGAATTCAATGACTTCCTCAACAATATATTGCTCTGCAATACAACCCTCTGGCCGACTTCGATTTTTTATATACCCTTTCAAAATCTTCATATACCGTTCAATGGGGTACATCCATATATAATGTACAGGACCACATAGTCGAATCTATCTCACCAAATGAACCATCATATCGAAAAATGTCAGCGGGAATAATATTTCCAATTCACATAATATGATGGCAATTTCTCTTTACATGGTTGACAATTTCACCGGGTCTATAACTTTGTTGCATATAGCTTTGAAGAAGAAACAGAGATTCGTTAATGTATGGCAGACATTCTTGGAAAAAATGTAATGTAAAGCTATAGTAATTAGATCTTTCATCAAAACATGGTGGTCATGTGATTTCAGACCCTTTAATTTTAAATCTCTCATTAACATGATGTTCTTGATATTTGATGAATACCCCTCTGGAACCTTTACGTCATTCAAGAAGTTTCAAAACTAATATCTCTCTTGCCTGGAAAGAGTGTAAGCACCAGGAGGAATAAATGTTCGTTTTTCACCTTTCACTGGTGCCAACTCTTCTCGTATTCTCATCTCAACCATGTCCAATCTAGCCTTAATTCCATACTTTGTTTTACCGAATGTATTTAGTAACATGTCGATGACACTATCACATACATTTTTTTCAATATGCATAACATCAAGAATGTAACACCCCATGGTTTTGAAAATAAATATAGAATTCAATTTTATAATCTATCCATTAAACACAACTTTTCCTCTTCTATGTTTTGAATTTCAAAAAAATGGTCATCTAGAGTTGTGTTCAGTAAGTCATTTAGAGTCTGATAGAACAAACTTGATTTTTGGTGAATAGTAACATACCCTTATGAATAGTAATATGAATAGTAATATGACCCTTATTAATAGTAAATATTATTATTATTTTATTTTCTTAAGGTAATATGATAATGGGATCTTAATTAATTTTTCAATGTCACATAAAACTAATTGCACTTCAGGATTGTTATTTTTCAAATTAACTATGACCTTATTTAAAAATTAAATTAATAATATTTAGAGAATTATTTTTGAAAAATGGAGTTCAATTTTGAATTCTACATGTCGAAAAATGGTAGGGGTGAATTTTTGGGATTTTTCTGAAATTCTTGAATTTTTGATGAATAGTAAAATACTGTAAAATACCGTATATTCAATTTATCAGTTAAATACACTATTTATGAAAGCATAAGTGATGTAAGGCCACTTTATTAGAACTCACATGATATTATTACTATTAGGGGTCACATGAAACAACATTATTGGTTGTCTTGAGGGAAATAATAAAATAATGAATTAAATATTCAAAATTAACCCCTCTCCTCCACTATAAACCCCCCCACCACTCCCTCTTCTCTTCACTACTCTAAGCCTTGAATCTCCTCAACATTCTGCCCAAATACCCTTCCCTAGTCTCTTACCCACGTCCTAGAGCTGCTGGTCTCACCAAAAGACCAAAACCAAATCCCTTAAGAAGGATCTCAAGGAGAAGAGATCAAGAGGTAAACAACCTTTTTTATTTTCTTTCTTTTCTTTCATTTTATGTTATTCTCTTCCATTACCTTTGGCTTGTGTTGGGATATTTCATTAAATATTCCCTATTAATGTCCATATTATTTATTAATTATGAGATATTCCATTCCTCTCATCAAAATATTTTTTATGAAATTTTAAGAGACGCCGTTAGGCTGCCGAATTTTCGTGAGAAATTTATCAAGTTTTCTTTCATTTTAAGATTCCCTTATTTTATTCTTATTTAATCACCTCCTCTGTCCAAATGATGTTGATAAATCCAGTATCATATATATACTATAATTATATCATGTTAATGGAAGAACCATCATAAATATTCTTACTCCCTCCCTTTTATTTTTATAAACGAAATCAACGTCCATGAGGTTCCAATTTATAGCCTTTGTGGATGATGAAGTTTCGTTCTTCAATTTATTCTTCATTACTGGTCATGAAACCATATATATGGTTTATCCAGAATATAATATATGTATTATAACCCAATTAATATTCAGGAATGAGAATATGTACATATAATTATGTTATATGACAAAACTAGTTCATAATAATCCAAATACCGCCAAATAATCGAAGTGGTTGTCATCTAATGATTCAACCTCATTCCATGTAACCAAATGATAGAAATGGAAATTAAAAATTCTGTATGTTCATAAATAATATTTAATTTCAATTCAGGAGATTTACATCCAATCCACTTCATTACTTAAAAGCAAGTGAACCATAAAGGAAACAGACACCCCAGAACGACGAAATTCAATACAATAACTTGTCAATAAAGACATAAATGAACTAACTAGAATTATGGTAAACTAAATAAATGTCTAATAGGTTATTAAATAAGTTATTAAAAAGTATAATTTCATATTCCCAGAGCTTAAGTACAAGAGTGGAACACGTTTGGATTTAAGGTAAGGGGTTTCTCATCTCACTTTCATTTCTGTGAGATTTCCATTGTTCTCTAATTATTTCTTGTACGTGGTATATATGTACTGCCATTTGATATATAATTACATGATTATATTTATAATAATGGTATTAAATGATTCATTTTATGTTTATTAAGTTCTGGTCATATGATTCGATCGTTTACATTGTGGTAAGGGTTTCTTCATCTCACTTCCATTTTTTGTGAGATATTCCGTAATCACTACTATTACATTGTATGGTGTATGTTTACTGCCCATTATTTTCTCATATAATGAATATATTTATTTTCATGATAATAAATTTATCATTTTATGATCATTAATTTTGGGGAATACGATTCAATTGATTACAAAGTTGTAAGGGTTTTCCACCCGAACTTTCATTTTCATTCGGGATACTTTCATTGTCTAAATACCTCAATGAAATTCTTATGTATTTTTATTTACTCATAATATATTATATTTGAGTATCATATATATGTATAAAATCCATAAACCTTCTTTATTTTATGGATAGTTACACGTTTTCAAAGGAACTATCAAATTGTTTCCAAAATACAAGCCCGATTCAAGGGAAGTTCTCAAATTCTTATCTATTTTCAAGGGCACTATATAATATGTTTTTGGAAACCATTATATTTATAAAATCACTCATTTGATTATGAAAATACCATCTTACTTAACTTCTGGTTTTATAAAATGATTTTCCAAAAGAACTCTTCTTTTCAAAATAAAAGTGTATTTAACTCAAGAATTGCTTAATGATTTTGTAAGAGTGTTTTCATCTAATTCAAAAATCTTGTTGATTCAATGGTATTATTGAGTTTAATAATTTATGAAGTCATCTAACATATTTTATTTAATGGTTTATGACTATATTTATTGTGGACAATCTATCCTAAAACCATTCACCGTATTTCTTGGAATGGTTAGAGTTTTATGTTTAATGATTAGGGAAAGTTAGTTACATTTCATATGATAGTTTCAATATGAATGTATATATTGTTTATGTTGATCCCTGCTCATATGAGGAATTAATTGGACTTATTATGTGATGGGTGGGGCCTACTATATCCCCTCGATGTATCGATAGGTCTCATGAGACAACTAGAAGCGGAATTGGCCGAGGCCTTTCCCAACTATGAGTTATGGATTTTGGCTGAGGCCTTAATCATTAGAAATCTTGGCCGAGGCCTTGAAATAGTCTGGAATATGCACTTTCCTCATTATGAAGATAGTAATTTAATGTTCATGTGGATATTCGACTAGTATAATTCCCATGATTATGTTTTATTATGTAATTATTTACTCAGCTCATTTTCATGCCATAATGTGTTCAAGTTTATTATTAAAGGCATGTGTTTTCAATATTTCACCATGTCTAATGTTTATATTATCTTCCACTGTATTTATTACTCTTAATGATCATTTGAGCTCACCCCTTTCTTATATTTCATTTTCTCAGGACATGAAGAAGTAATTTATGAGTGACCTGCAAGCATAACCTAGGAGTTATGGATGTCGTCTAAAGAGTTTCTATGTCGTTTTTATTTTCAAGTTGTAATATTAAACTTATGTATGTATCTTGTTTCCAATAATACTAAAATGCTCAGTCCTTAGGGATTCGTATTCCTTGTTTATATGCCAATGTAATAAAATAAGGCACCGGATCTGGGCAACTGGGGTTGGGTCCTTACAAAGAAAATGTATGACATACAGACAATTCTAGTATGGTAATTCAAAAAAAACTGATCCCTTTTTTCAACTGGTTTTCGTAAGGTTTTTCGAAAACGGTTTACCAAAAGCAGTTTCCACATCTTTTACTTTCTCAAAAAATTTATCACCTGTTAGTGGAGACGGTGATGTACGTTATTCTGAACTTCCATCGAATGATGTCGTCCAAGATCAGTACTTATGCCTTCGGGGTAGAAATTTGTGATGTCCTAGAAACACGGTTTTCGATGAATGTTTCAACCTAATTGACTATGTACCTTGTTCACAAACATGACACCCTTGAGTTCCTTTAATTCTATATCCTGAAAAATTTCCATAAGAATGAAATTCATTTATTATCCCGTACAACATGGCTTTCAAAGTGAAATCTTCATTTTTATAAGTATCATACAACGTAACACCTGAATCCCACAATATTTTCAAATCCTAGATCAATGAAGACAAATAAAAATCAATATCATTACCTGGTTGTTTTGGTCCAGTTATAAGCATAGATAACATGATGTATTTTCATTTCATGCATAATCACGGTGGTAAGTTATAATTTACCGACATAACTGGCCATGTACTGTGACTGCTGCTTTGAAAACCAAAAGGATTCACCCCATCTATAGATAACACCAGACGAAGTTTTCTCATATATTTTCCAAATTCAGGATACTCATGATCAATTCTATTCCACTGAGGAGAGTCTGTTGGGTGACATAGTTTTCCATCTTTAATTCTTGTATCTGCATACCATTTCAATTGTCCTGCAGTATCCTCACTTCCATATAGGTGCCTAAACCTTATAATGATTGGAAAGTACCATAAAACTTTCGTAGGACTAGAATCATCTTTCTTTTATCGAGAAGAAACACACTTTGGGAATTCTTTAAGTTATTTGTGGTCCTTGCGAAACAATATACAGTCATTCGGGAAGGCGTGTATTCTTTCAGAGATCATACTCATCGATTGTAGCATTCGTTCGGCATCGTATGTTCGGCTTGGGAGCTCATTATCTTCTGGAAGCATGTCATTCAGGAGAGCAAGTAGTTCTGTAAAACTGGAGTCACTCCACTCGTTGCCTACTTTCAAATTATACAGCTTTAGTACGGATGAAAATGCTGTATATTTAGTGCAACCAGCATACAATGACATTTTTGCAAAACTCTTTAACTTCTCAAACAATTTTGGGAAATCATGAAGTCCATCTTCAAATGTCCTTGTCATTTCCTCAATACAGTATCCATCATCATTCACATCTATAATCACATACTCCATATGATTGTTTTCATTGTTCACGCTTGTAATCATATCAGATGATCCATAAAACACCGTGTTATCCGAGCCACTACCTACATTCTTTTTTTCCCCGTGTTTATTCCATCATGTATAACTTCGATCTATTCCGTGACAGATTAGGTGTTCTTCCAACTCCTATGGACTAATTTTTCTTGAATAAAAACAGTGTAAACACAGACAAAGGATTTGAGAAGGGTCACACGCATGATCTTCTGCAAAATTAATAAACTCTTTCACGCTATCTTCATACTCTTTTGTCAACCAATTGGCATTCATCCATTCTTTATTCATATTCATCACCTTTATGGGTTCGATCTCAAACTTTCCTAATATTATGTTTTAATTAATCAAGTAGAATTGTTTGGGTTTTATAAAAATAAAATGCTACAAAGATAGACCAATGGAAGGGGAATAACAAAATCAAATTCTACAAAATATATCAGGGGTTTTGAATGCTCCTTGACTATGGGTGCCTATCAAACACAGGATTGAAACTGAGCATCCTAGAACCCCCCATTAAAGCAAACCACTTCAAAATAAAACCTACAATCATCTCGATGATCACAAACATTTTTCAATTCAATGGACTTCAACATAAATATCCAAACAAGATTATTTGACTAGGGTGTCCTTAAAGTGTCTCATAGAGTCCTCTAGTGAAGTGGTTTTCTAGGATTCAGTGGAATTGCACTAGTAACAAAGTGGTGGTGTCATTGAAATGGGTAAAGTTTGGATTGATATTCAATGGTGGAAGAACTAAAACATGGAAAACAAATGTCATATCAATCATTCCAACAACCGCAACACCATACAAACACACAATCGTGTTCACAATCGCAACACCCTACAAACCAAACAATCACAATTTCATATTTTACAAAGCATCCCTTATTCAATTTTGTTTTTTAATTCAGGGGTTGTCACAGAAGTTTTATCATCCTGGGGAATTCATTCATAAGCCAAGTATACATAAATTACTAATTTTTATATTCAAATGTTCAATAGGAACCAACCAACATGCAATTCATTTAGTGCGCAGACAAGGACCACCAACGGCCACGATTTTCAGCAGGGCATTTAGCCCGTACATTTCATATTATAACCATCAATATCAAACAATAATAACATACAAACAAGAGTAAACCAATGAGTAATTGGAGAAAACTCACCGCGAAGGTGTCGTTCAACGCACATCAGAGGTACGTTCGCGACAGAGGAGAGGCATGCAACAGAGGAGATTTCCAACTGAAAAGAAAACATAAAATGAGAACTCATATGTTATACCTATCCAAAATAGGTCCAATGAGATTTAGGAAAAGGAAATGTCTATTTAAAAATCATTGAAACCTATATATGATGATCCATGAAACCCATCCATTCAAGGGCACAAATTTTTCACTAAACACATCATCAAGTTCATGGTGATACCCACCGCGATCTTGATCCAAAGTGCTCCCCACCATCGTAAATGCCTATTGTAACACATCATCAAGTAGTCCAACAACCCACTTGGTGTGGTTTACAACTAACCAAACCAAAACACATATGGAAAAAACCTCCAAAATCTAGTACTAGTTGTCATATTTTATTCCAAAGAGAATCAAACAAGTCTCTACTGCTTATGAACAAGGTCCTAACACTCTGAATTTCCCTCAAAAAGTCCTAGTCATACCTCAAAATAAACTTGTCATACCTAATATGAAGTAACCATTTCCCTCTGTTGTCTACAACATCTAATCTCAGAAAAAACACTACCACTACATTTTTACACATGATTCAATCCTTGAATCATGTGAAGAAATAGGTCCACCCCCTAAATAATGAGATGAATGGGTTTCACCTCTAAAATCACATAATGAATCATGATTTACCTCATGAATCACCTTTGGATCACATCAAGATTGTCTTGATAATTCTGTAAACATATAAAATTTATCTAGTACATCATTTAAAATCTAAACATGGTATTTATGTGGGACCTGATAAATCAGATTCACCAACTTAACGACATACAAATTCCATATCAACCATCCAATAACCAGTCCCATTATACTGAAGACCCTTGTAACATGAGGGTCATACCTCCATAGTGAATGATCCATATATTATCATAGATATTTAATATATGTGATCGTATTTATCATACCTAATCTCTAACATGAAATATCAAGTGCCACATATTTCCCGATCACTGAAATATTATACCCATCACCCATTGAAATTCCTCTGAAATTAAATTCGCACCCTCAAAAACCATTGGTTCACTCCCCACTACATTTTTACCTTATACCACTTATCGAGAACCAACTCAACATGTTCTATCACCAAATGTGTGTTTCTTCTCCTGATCCACGATCATTTATCCAAAAAAACACCTGTTTGGGATTAACTCTCGGATCAAACTTGACACTATATTTGATCCATTTGTGACGTATCCTCCACCATATAGATTGAAATTTTCTATTTCATCCAAGATCCCAAGAAATTGAGTCTAAAATAATTTCTCCAACTCCATTGGTCCTCAGATCACACTTTACATCTCACCAACTTAAAATTTAAAAGGGTACCATGCATAACCAGCATGTACCATTCTCACTGCATCCAATATAATGGGTGTACAATATTGTACCACCTGATCAAATTACATGACTCATGATCCCACAAGTTGAACACCATTTTGTTATACTAAAATACCATCTCCATCAGATACTCTAATTAATATGATCTATAAACTTACCGATGTACACCCCATGCAACTGCATGATCCAGTCTCCAGAACAATGATCAACAACCCTCATTATTGAAATAATGCATGTCTAGACAGGTGTAAATCTCTGTGATACCCTAAATTATCACCCGACTTGGACTAACTTGAGTCCTATCTCATCTATATTAGGCTCACATGACTAAAACCATGACCATGCTCCATGGTATGTCAATCATAAAAAAAAGAACCTCTATGCTAATTTCCAACAAGATTATCATTCTTAAAATTTGCATGAAAACTACACTAATGCCTTTCAACCGGTATCCTCTCAAAATCACAAGTTTCCATCCATAATCTAATATCAACTCCACTAATAAACACATCAAAAAAAACACAGGTCTAGGAATCACACTAATCTTACCCTCGAAACAAACCTTGATACCAAAAACATCGACACTCAAGGCACCCTTCTCAAAAATATTCCAAGGAATCTCAATACCTATACAATCTCAAGTCAAGGAAATTACCCACACCTTCCACATTCCCAATGTCTAATCCATCACCAAGGAATATATCTCATACTTGGTATGACACCACTTATTCTAATATCAACTCAAAGCACATACCTTTTCTTCATGTTTCTAGAGAATTCACAAGCCTAGGATAACCCCTAACATATTTTACCTTCATAAAACTCATTTAATCTCATCCATAATACCTGAAACACTAACAACCTGATCCATATATCAAATTAATCAGCTCTTCTTATAAACCATTAAGGGTTACCAAGTAGGAGGGATCTCAGCGGAGGCAGCGATGGTGGAGGAATCCGCGGAGGAAGCAGTCGCGGAGGAGGCAGCCGCGGAGGAGGCAGCGGCGGCGGAGGCAGTGGCGCCGGAGGCTGTGGTAGCAGAGGCAGCAACAACAGAGGAGGATGAAGGTTGTGGCGGAGGAGGAAAGACCAGTGGAAAAGGAGGAGGAGGAGGAGAGGTCACGGTAGAAAATGGGTCAGGTTCAGCTTTTGCAAAATCTTGAACGCATGCGAAAGAGGAAGGGCCTATTAGGGTTCTTAAATAAAAACCGCTAGAACCTTTATCAGCACTTTTTTAGTGCTAATAAAGAGATACCTTTATCAGTGCAAAAAAATCAATGATAAAAGTCCCATTTATCAGTGCTATAATTATAGCACTGATAAATAGCTATTGTGTCATTGCTTTTTTAGCACTGATAAAGGTCTCTATTTATCAGCACTAAAAAAGCGCTGATAAAAAATCTATTTATCAGTGCCATAATTATAGCACTGATAAATAATTATTTTGTAAAATTATAATTTTAATAATTTATTTAGATTCTTATATATTTATTTAAAATGACATATAAGATAAATATATATTTATTTATTAATAATTTTAACAATAAAGAGTATATATTTATAAATATTGGTATATAATTGTTAATGTATACTAAAAACATTATTTTTTATTATAAATATTATAATTTTATATAAATTAAGAATAAAAACGTTTATTAGTGCTAATAATAGTGCTTATAAAGCCTACCTTTATCAGCACTATTAGCTAGCGCTGATAAACGCACACCCCTTTATCAGCACTTTCTGTTTAGCACTGATAAAGGGCAGAACTTCCCTTGCCCTGTTTTGTGGTAGTGAAACCAAAACAGGCTTCATCCCAAGCATCATTTTGAGTTTTTTGAATGTATCTATTGGTAATACCTTTGTAAAAATATCATCAAATTTTTCCTTAGTATGAAAATATTCTAACTCTATCATTTTATACTTCACATGATCTCTCAGAAAATGGAATTGGGTATCAATATGTTTGTTTCTTCCATGATGCACGGGATTTTTGGATAGTTCGATTGCTGAATTATTACTCACATATATCACTGTGGATCCATCCTGCGGATGGTTCATCTCCTTCAACAGATTTCTCAACCATATTCTTTCACAAATAGTAAATTATGTCGCCACATACTCTACTTCAAATGTATATAAGGTGACTACACTCTACTTCCTTGAATTCAACATGAAAGCAGTCAATCCAAGAAAAAATAAATACCCAGTGGTGCTTTTTCTTTCATCTTGGTCACCTCCCCAATCACTGTCTGAGTAACCATATAGATTTTCCTCTACATTGTATGAATAAAACAGACCAAAATCCACCATTCCTTTGATGTACCTGAGGATTCATTTTTCTATTATTCAGTGTGACTCTTTCGGTGCTTCCATGAACCTTCTTAGAATCCCAACACTGTAGAAAATATCCATCCTTGTGATTGTGAGATACCTCAGGCTTCCAATCAGACTCTTGAACAAAGTCAAGTTAAGGCTTCTTCCTTCTCCATCTTTTGTCTATTTTAAGCCCGTTTCTACAAGAGTTTTTACAGTGTTGCGGTTGTCCATCTTGAACTTTTCAAGAAACTCCATGGCATACCTCTTAGGAGATATATAGATAACTCCATGTTGTTTCTTTACTTCTATGCATAGAAAAAAGGACATGAGACCTTTTTTGGTCATCTCAAACTCCTTAAACATGGCTCCCTTGAATTCATCGAACATCGGTTGATTGTTTCCTATAAATAGAAAATCATAAACATACAAGCATGCAATAAGTATATCGTCATGATAATTCTTCTTGATTTAAACTACATGCTCATATGGACATTGGGAAAATCCATTCTCTCGAAGATAGTTGTTGATACGTTCATTCCAAGCATGTGGAGCTTGCTTCAACCCAAAGATAGATTTTATCAGGCAATACACCTTGTCTTATTGCATTTTCATAACAATTCCTTCAAACTGGTTAACATAGACCTCTTCCTCTAGAATTCCATTTAGGAGTGTAGACTTCAACAAGGGAGATAATCATCCTCATAGTGTCAAGGCGATCAAAAGAAGAAAATAATTCTTCGTAGTCCACCCCATACTTTTGTTTTACCCCTTTTCTACGAGCCTTGCCTTGTATCGATCGATCTCACCATCAAAATTTTGCTTGATCTTGTACACCCATTTGATGTTGATTATCTTATGACTTTTAGGAAGTGTAGTCTGCTCCCATGTCTCACTTTTCTCTATGGAATGAATTTCTTCTTCCATAGCAATTCTCCAACATTCATATCCTACAGCTTCCTAAAACGTCAGAGGATCATGATTTGCATACAGGAAAAAAATATTTACCTCTTTGGTTTTCTCATATATTTCACTTTAGATTTTAATTTTTATGTGCTCCATGGTTGAGGATGAGCTCACCAAATTTTAACTTGATGGATTCCTCTCAGCAGTGATGGAATGTCCTCCTAGACTCATGTGTACTAACGATGCACCCGGGGAAGGTGTTGCGGGATTTTTCTCCTAATGATCATGTCTTTCCTCTAGATCTTCCATTTCAACTAGAATATCTTTGTTTGATTCTTTATCATTCCATTTCCAAGATTCTTCTTCACTAAAGACCACATATCTACTCACCACTAATTTCTTAGTTAGTTGATTGTAGGGCTTATAGGCTTTATACTCATCACTTTAGCCGATGAAGATTCACTTTTCACCACAACCATCAAGATTACTTCTTCTTGACTCTAGAACTTGAGAATAAGAAACACACTTGAAGATTATTAGGTATGCTATGCTTGGTTTGTAGAAACTCTATGCCTCTTGTGGTTTCAAGCCTCTATCGCTCTTGGTTGGACACCAATTGAGCAGGTAGGAAATACATACCACTACTTCTGCCTAGAATCTCTTTGAAAGGCCTTTCTCCTTTAGCATGGTCCTTGTTATGTCAAGGATAATGAAATTCTTCCTTTATACAATGCCATTCTGTTGTGGCATGTAGGCTGTAGTGTATTTCCACTTAATGCCATGTTCCCTGCAAAAATATTGAAATGCATTTGAAGTGTATTCTCCACCTCTGTTAGATCTGAGAAATTTCATTCTATAACCACTTTCATCTTCAAAATGATCATTGAACATTTTAAAGATCACAAATGTAGAAGATTTTTCTTTGATGCAATACACCCAAAGTTTCCAGCTAAAATCATCAATGAGGGTAATAAAATACCTATTACCTCCAAGTGAGGGTGTTTCAAGTGTTCTGCAAATATTAGTGTGAACCAACTAAAGTGGTTCATTTTATCTTCTAGATAATCTACTAAGTAATGACTTCCTTTGTTTCTTGCTGAGTGTACACGCCTCACACACATGATTTGGAACTTCAATCGCCAGCAAGCCATGCACCATGCTTGATGAGGATAGAAGTTTAAGGCAACTAAAATGAAGATACCCAAAGCGCATATGCCATCTACATGAGTCATTATTCATGAATCCCAAGAGACACTCCTCAGCTTTCGTGTTGATATGTAGTAGAAACATGTGATTCTTATTCATTTGGACTTGAGAAACAAGTCTCTTGTGAGAATCCCATGTAGACAAGGAATAATTTTCCAAATGTATGACATACCCCTTCTCAAGGAGTTGTCCGAGACTAAGGATATTATTTTTCATGATTGGTACGAAATAAACATTAGAAATGTAGTTCAAATCACCAGTCTTCAGATAGATTTTGATTTTACCTTTTTCCAATCATGAGTACCTTTGATTAGTTTCCAAAGATCACATCACCACGAACTTATTCTGTGAGTTTCTCAAATAATTCTTTATTACCACTCATTTGGTTTCTTGCACCCATGTCGAGATACCACACATCGGGCCATTCACATGCCTTTTCTTATGTGAGGAGGAGTGTGGTACCTTCTTCTTCACAATGACATCATTCAACATAGTTGGATAGTTTATCATAATCCATTTTTCTCCAACAATCCGAAGCATACTACTATAAATTTAGGCTATATCCAAGTTCAAAACCGTGGCTATAAGCCCAAAAACCATGGCTATAGGTTATAGCCATGGTTTAATGAACCATGGATGGTATTGGCGTGGCTATAGGGAAACAACTATAGCCACAGTTTCAAACCATGGCTAAAGCTTTATATCCACGGTTTGAAACTATGGATATAAAGTTATAGCCAGGGTTTGAACCATGGCTATATCCCTTCTAATTTCATAAAAAAAACACCCCCCAGACAACCCCCCCTCACTGGACAGACCCCCTACCCCTCCCCCTACAGACCCCATTACACCCCCTAGACAGTCTCCATCCCTCATGGGACCCCCCTTGAACATCCCCCCCCCCTTCTAAACACCCCTATCGATAGCCCCCTCCCTCCTGGATAGCACCCCTATATATCCCCCCCTCTTGGAAACCCCCTGGAAAGCCCCCCTCCCTCCTGGACAACACCCCTGGACAACCCCCCCGAAACACCCCCCTCCTGGATAGCCCCCCTCCCCCTAAAGATCACAATGCACCCCTCCCTACTGGACACCCCTGGATAGCCCCCCTCCCCCTCCATACCCCCTTGACCCTCCCCCCCCCCCCCAGACATCACCCCCCTCTCCTGGAAACCCCCTAGACAACCCACTCCCTCCCGAACACCCCCTGGACAGCCCCCCTCCCTTCTACACAGCCCCTCCCCCTACAGACCCCCTTGTACCCCCTAGACAACCCCCTCCCCCTATAGACCCCCCCTGTACAGGACCCCCCTCCTGGGCACCCCCTGGATAACCCCCCTCCCTCCTGAACAACCCCCCTAGACGGCCCCCCTCCCACCTACAGACCCCCCCTTGCACCCCCCTGGACAACCCCCATCTCTATTGGACACCCCCTGGACAGCACCCCCTCCCTCCTAGACACCCCGCTTGGAAAACCCCCTCCCTCCTGGACAACCCCTCCCACTAGATAGTACCCCCCCCCCCTCCTGGATATCCCCCCTCCCACTGGACAGTACCCCCCTCCTGGACAGCCCCCCTTCTTGACAGCACCCCTCCCCCCAGAAGACCCCCCTACACCCCCCTTGGACAACCCCCATCCCTCCTAGACACCCCCTAGATAACCCCCACTTCTGGAAACCCCCTGGAATTCTCCCTACCTCCTATAAAACACCCCCCTCATGGACAGCCCCCCTCCCCCCACTGAAGACCCCCAGGGATAGCACCCCCCCTCCTGGACACCCCCCTTCTAGACAGCCCCCTGGATAGCACCCCCCTGGACAGCCCCCACTTCTGGACACCCCCCTTTGGACATACTCCCCTGTAGACCCCCTTGCACCGACCGTGGATACCCCCTAAATAGTCCCCTTCCTCCTGGACACCCCCTCCTAGACAACACCCCCTCCTGGATATCCACCCTCCCCCCTGCAGACCACGATAGACACCCCCTCCTGGACAGCCCACCTCCTAGACATCCCCCTCTCCCTGGACAGCCCCCCTCCTAGACATCCCCCTCCCCCTAGAAATCACCCCCTCCTAGACAAACCCCCTCCTGGACAACCCCCTCCCCCTTACAAATCCCCCTTGCACCCCCTGGACAACCCCCTCCCTCCTGGACACCCTCCGGACAGCCCCCTCCCTCCTGGACACCCCCTTCTAAACAGCCCCCCCTACTGGATAGCCCCTCCCCCCTGGACACCCCCCCTCTTAGACACCCCCTCCTCTACAGACCCCCTTGCACCCCCTGTATAGCCCCCATCCCTCTTGGACACCCCCCTGGACAGCCCCCTCCCTCCTGGACACCCCCTAGACAACACCCTCCTGCAGACCCCCATGGACAACACCCACCCTCATGAACAACCCCCCTATTGGACCACCCCCCTCCCCCGGCAGACCCCCCCCCCTTTCACCCCCATGTATATCCCCTCCCTCCTAGACACCCCCTCCTAGACAGCACCCCCCTTCTAGACAACCCCCTCCCCCCTAGACAACACCCCCCTGGATAGCCCCCCTTCCCCCAGCAGACCCCCTTGCACCTCCTGGACAACACCCCCCCCCCCCCTCAACACTCAGCATGTTTTACCATAAGCAATAATATTTTCAATAACCATCATAAACATATTCAGTTCAATAACATCATCATGAAAATTATTCAACAGTTTAATCACAAACACTCAACAAGTATAACATCCTAAAATCAAGAATTTCAAAAGAGTTCCAATAAGTGGAAGCATGAGTGAATTTTTCTAAACAAGTAAAATCCAAATTAAGTTCTCCCCTGTAATGATATGATGCAGTTTTCTTCTTTTTAATGATCCAAACATCCTCTTATATTTTTCACTCAACTTGGATATTCTCATTGAATTACCTAAAAAGAAACAAAATCAACATCAGATTCCCATAACTCTATTCCTCATTAGATAAAATTAAATAATCATAAATGACATTGTAAATTACTAAGTTTCAAAGGACATATTCAAGAAGATCCCCCTCCGCACCCCTCCCTAGACAGACCCCCCTTCACACACCCCCAGACAGACCCCACCCCCCTTGAAAGACCCCCCTCCCTAACAGACCCCTACCCCTCCCCCCTGGATAGTCCCCCATCCCTCCTGGACACCCACTGGAAAACCCCCACCCGCTGGACAGTCCCCCCCTCCTGGACACCCCCCTCCTTCCTGGACAGCCCCCATCCCTCCTGGACACCCCCTGGATAGCCCCCATCCCCTTGGACACCCCCATCCCCCTGGACAGTCCCCCCTCCTAGACACCCCCTCCCTTCCTGGATAGACCCCATTGCACCCCTCCCCTCCTTCCTAGACAGACCCCCATCCTACCCCTTCCATTTCTAAACTAATCTATTCCCACTTTTAAATTCAAGGATTTTTGACATATTACTAAGACTTGCTTCATTATAGAAACTTCTTGAAGAGAGGGGCCTGAGTATACTGGGTATGTTTGTCCTGTCATAAATTTTAGTTGGATATATAGTTTTTTTGGATCTATGAGCCAACATGGTGATCAAAATTTCACATCTACAATAATCAGGACATCATTCCAGAGTTGCTGAGAAATTAGACACCAGGGACCAACAAATTTCTCCTACATCATTGGGAGGTCATTAATGGTATATGGGACCTCTACCACTTCATGATAATCTATATCTAAAGAGATATGTATGATAAGATCCAACTGGATAAGGAAGTTTGTGATGATAAGGAGGATATTCCAATGATCACATGGGTGTCGCAACGCTTTTCCTAGGGGAGAGTGACAAAAAAATATGGATGATGGACATCCATTGCATGCAATGTTTTGGGTATTTTTAGAATGAATCAATGGACATACATACAGGGAAGTCGTGTCATTATCCAAAGGATATTTAACAAGGCAAGGAGAACTCATTTTATAAAATACTAGAGGAGAATTGATGGTAGTTGTGGGGATAAAACATGAAGCTCAAGAATGTATACCTTAACTAAAACCATACCCTTAATGAAGATGAGATGCTAAATCAACCTATTAGGGATGATCCAATGAACATATACAACTATCATTCCTCATTCAGGATCAAGAGAATGAACAAGTTGTGATGCAATGTGATAGGATATCAAAGATACAATATAGGTGGATGGGTGTTTTTTGTTCACGGGTTTCATAGTTCATTGGATAAGTAGGATAGGATCGATTCTTTAGCAGATCGGGTTGCCAAAATCTATCCAACAATGATGACTTGGGTGAAGGAGACCATATATATGAGTTTTTTTATCTAGATTCATGGAAGAATCAATAGCAGTGGCTGTGCGGGTGATACGTATGAATATTTTAGTAGTTTATTGAAAATTCTAATATACATGACATGTACTACAGATAATAAAATCAATATGGCCCCCTAGTTATGGAAGAAAGATTTATGAAAATATTTAATAACGCATGTTGTGTAACCCTATTAATGATGTGTTAATCAGATCTAGAGACATAGAATATACCCATACGATGCACTTGTATAGGAATAGAGAGGTATACATGCATGTCCTGGAACACTGGCACAGACACGATCAGTGTACCCAAAAAAACAAGGTACATGGGAAAAAACATAGTATATAGTCATGAGACAACATACATGAGAAGGGGTTGGATTACATAGGTAGAACATGGGTATCCAAGGGAGGTTGTCTACACCCTATGCATGTCATGTACATTCCTCAAGAACTTCCACTATGAGTATTGCCCACTTTGGAAATGGATTTGTGCTAGAAACTAGCCCATCCTGAGTGGTTATCCTCATAGTACATAATGGTGGACCACATTTTGGATTTATATATATGAAATGATGTGTTACAAGTGTGAATCATCCTTTAGTGGCCCTTATTGACCATCATAGAGATGATAGGTTTCGTACTACCTTCTTACACCAGGGAATGGGTCCGTCGCACTGTTTTTATAGGATTATTTGGTACTCTACCATAAAATTGTAGGGTAAATATCCTATATATATGGATTTTTAATCCACTATAATTGAGCTCTGGTTTGGATTGGGTCCTCTATGAGAGTTTGTGCTCCCTTAGCTGTGGATCACAATATTTAGGAGCAGACACCACCACTATTTAAATTCCATACCTATTATAATAGACTCATTTCCCTCTCATCCTTGGTTATTATATAGAATATAGAACATACCCCTTTTCATCTCAAAAGTACTACTGACGTCACACTCTTAATATCATCAATTCGGTACTACTTCTATAGTGGTTACAACCTAAAGGTATATTCCCAAAACAAGCTCATCCACCTATTAATGTTAGTGATCCCATCAATAAACCAACCCTTCATCCCACCCTTAGGATAATTACTAACCTATTCCCACCGTGACACTAAAGGATTTCCCTCACTAGTCATTCCCTAACATTCATTTTATCTTTCTCAATTGAGAGATCATCTTTCAAGAATCTCATTATTTCAAGATGATATTATTTATTCTAGAAATAGATTCAATTTCATGAAATTAGAGGATATACGGTGAGGAAACGCCATAGTTCATTCTATTTATCACTCAATTATAAACCCTTTGAACCCTATTAATCAATCAATTGAACATTGAACCTTCAACCGAGTGGGAAAATCAAGTAGAATCGATGAAGGTTCTTCAATTAGTTCAAATAAAATTAATTACTTAGGTACTAAGTGGTGAATTATTCCTGGTAAGGTAGTCGATTTTATCTAGTTCAATTTCATAGTGATTTTAATAAAGAAAGTGTCAAGTTTTCAAGTATGTTTATTTGTGTTTGATGAAAATTAAACAAATATTTTCTTTAAGTTTTAGTTTTTTATGAGAATACTCAGTTTATGTTTTCTCAAAATGAGGATATTTTCATCTCTAAAGTGAAGGAAATTTCATATTGAGTTGGCTGAAATTTTCTACTGAACACATGAAGGGATATTAATGTTAATCCCTAATAATTAAAACAAGTTTTTAAAACAATTGATCAATTATAGAATTTTAATTGAAGGTTTAGGCATAGGGAACCTACCTCCAGCTCAAGGCGCACTGCTTTTGACGATGACAACACGAATCTTCCTTTTTTTCTACTTGCATGAATATGCACCTTCACATATATATAAGGACACTTATCCCCTATTTACATATTTTCATGGCCAAATATGCACATGGGGATCCTTAGATATATGTTTATACTTGCATATACCCCTTTTCACTTACACATGTATGCATTTTTCATATCTATATATAAGCACACCCAACCCCAATATATATATATTCATACGTCCATGATTGAATATATATAAAGGGGAAACTTATATATGTATATGCCTACCTATGCATGCACATGTAAATCACCTTCACCAACTGATTCTCGAATCCACCTCAATGAGATAAAAAATGTACTACAAAAATATAAGGAACCCAAAAATCGCAAAATCCCTAATTGAAATTGGGCCAAAGAATAAAAATAGAAGAAACCTTACCTGAATCCGATGTCAAAATCACTGCCTTCGATGGTGGTGGATAGAATTGAACTCATCATAAGAAACCACCTATAAGTAAATAATGGGAAAATAAGTGAGACGTAACAACTTCTTATATATATATGATCAGTGTATCGACTGTACATGACTCCATAACCAACAATGAACAAAGAATATTCACATTAATATGTACATCCCAACACTGAATAACATGATCCTTAATAAAGGATTTTTTTTCAAATCAAATCCAATGTCATTCAATACATGCACCACAGAGTGCTGTCATGAATCATAAGATAACATATCATGCAGTTTTAATTCATGCAATAGGGATATAAAACATCCAATTTAACATCTTACATCAATGAAATTAAACATGAAATTTACATTTTACACAATTATAATATAAACATATGTAATACATGTACATCACATTATGGTTTCTAAAATTGTAAAGAAACATTAAGACAAACATAACATAGTTTATAAAACATCATTCTTTTCTAGATACATTATAGATAGGTGAAACCACTTATATGTTATGTGGGATGAGCATTTTATTTGTTTTCTAATACCTATCAAAACAAGTCTATAACTATTTCATGGGTAGTAACTAGGTCGTATTAATAAAATTCTAGGTAATAGGAAATATTTTTCATAGAAAATGCATATATAGTTTTTCACAAACCAGCCTTAAGTCACATGTAATGTTAAATAAGTCTTCGGCATCAGGGTGAAATTAAAGGAAGATGATTTTTTCACCAATTCCCAACTTCAAATCTAGAAGGTGAGGTGCAATAATAAAAAAATTTATTAAGGTCATCTGGTCAACAAATAATACATGGACCATAGACTAGAATTATTATAAGAAAATAGGAAAAGATGATGAAGAGGAAGCTATCATCTAAGGATACATGTGCCTTTGTTTCTCATGAAATTAAAGAGGTACATTCAATGAAATAATGTCAAGAAATATATATAAGCATAAACTACCACTGTGAGTTTTTGTAGATAGCACACCTCCGTTGGAGGGGTTTTATTACAAAACCATGACTTGTTTATCAAACAAAACAATTATATTAACACTTATTCAAGAATTTAAATTTAATATAAACAAGAAAAATTAATAAGGATACTAAATGAAATTTAAAACATTCTTGAATTAAAGAGGTTGGGAGAGGGACCCTACCTCAAAGGATCCAATCCACACTTTGTGCTTGACACTTTCATCAGCGACAACTCTAAGTTGCTCCATCCATCCCCCGGACATATGCACCTTTGCATATACATAAGGATTCCCTAACCCCTATGTACGTGTCCTCATGGTCTTGAACATGCACAAGAGGATCCTTATATATATTCTCACATGAATAATCCCATTATCACCCACACACATATGCATTTTCTATATATATACATAAGCACGCCTAGCCCCTTATATGTAATCATCCATCCATGGATGGACATGCACACAACGAGAGAACTTATTATATATATTCTTACCTATGAATACGTGGTGAGTCACCTTCGAAAAGAAGATCGAATCCACCTCAACGAGATCCAAAACACACTACAAAATATAGGAAACCCAAAATTCACAAAATCCCTATTTAAAATTAGGCCAAAGAATAAAAAAAAGAAACCTTACCTGAATCTGATGTCGAACTAACTGCCTTTGATGAAGGTGGATAAAACTAGACTCGTCATAAGAAAACACCTGTAAGGAAATAATGGGAAAATAATTGAGATATAAAGACTTCTTAAATATATGTGATTGGTGTGTCAACTGTACATGATAAATGATACATAACTCCAATACCAACATGATCAAAAGGATAATATTAATGATTACACAAACATAATATAATCCAAATAATCAAGATAATTAGTAATATAAAGGATGCCTACCTCAAATAATAATCCATAAATCGATCTCAATCTTGTACCAACCAACAATGATTCTTTTATCCCCTATATAATCCATGAATACATATGAATCAAACAACAAAAAAATTTAAAATTAGAACTATAGTCAGTATAATTGATGCTAAACTCACTGGGTAATATAATGCACTCAGGCAACAAGCCAAGTGTGGGGTCCACTCTGGACACCCACCCGGACCTAAGAAACACAAAAAATAAAATTTATCAACCCAAAAAAACTTAAAATTTCATCAAACTTTGTGAAAAACATAAATGAATCCCCTGAGTAGTACACCTAAACTCAAATGACAAGTAATAATGAGATTTCAAGATTCTTAAGTCTCCTCTATATGCCACACATGAAATACCCATCATATAGAAGTGATCCCACCATGGGTTTAAACAACAATACAACCACTATTTTAATTAAACTCGTGGCTATAAACTAAGCTATACCCACATACCTATCTTTGGTTTGGTTCGTTTTAGTGGTATAGGGAGACATTAGTTGTCTTTATTTGATTAAGGTAGTGAGTTTTCTTTAATCATGGAAATGATACCTATGGGATCATGGGTGATTAGGTATTTTTTAGTATACACCTGACGAATCATCAAAAATGTTGGAAGTATGTCTTTTAGTTTGAAGGTTGGAAAATGGAAATAATATAAGACTCACCCCATATAACGACCCATACTTTACATACATTGTTATTACTTCATAATTGAAGCACACTTATTACAACATATAACAAAACCAGGAAAGGACCGTATAGGTATAGAGTCTTTAGAAATTGGGAAACATAAACAACTGGTTCATAAAGCATCTACTTTGCCTCCCATTTATTTCATCATATCTAGAGTCCCTTTTGGAATATCCTACTTAATAACATTATTCCTAACCTGGGGAAAGAAAACATGCAAAAGGGTGAGCTCAAATGCTCAGTAAGGGTAAACAAAAGAAATATCAATCACATCATATACATAAGAACATAACTTTTAGAAATCTTAACCTGAAAAAGAGATCATAATTTCATAACATGGGATAAATCATAGTAGTGAAATGTAATCCCAATAATCATAACTTAAAACATGAAACTTTGTGGCATACACACATAATCATAGAGAATCATTTCTTAGTAGTCAAGACTCATTGCCAAGACTATCTTAGTGGACAAAGTCCATTTCTGAACCGAGTTCATTCCTCATTTCAGTCCTGTTTCACTGAACCAGTTTAACCTGCCGTTCCAGCCATGTCTATCTCATGAGATATAAAATCTTTACCCAATGCATTGGAGGGAGATATAGGTCCCACCCATCTCATAATGAAACCATTCTTATGTGTTCCACAAAATCATAAATCATACATCATTGCATAACCCATGTAATAAAAAATGGGATTCTTAAACAACATGACATCATAAAACAATTCATATAAGATAAAGGAATTCATAAAAATAATTCCATCACAACATAATCAAATCAATGTAATAATAGGGGTAGAAACATAACCCTATATTATCTTAGGTGGAAAATAATTTTGATAAAACACTTGAACTCCATTCTTGAGGAAAATATCCTTTCTACTTCAAAAACATTTTCCTTTCTTAACATGTCTTACAATTTTAAACTAAAATAAGTTGATTAAAAATAAACTTGAAAACTTGTAAAGGAAGCTTCTTGAAAATAATGTTTTAAAAATCCATTCATGCCGTATAAGTTAAAAAAAACATTATTCTTGTACTTTTGTTGGAAAAGTCAAAAAGTACCTCGTACGAAAAATGACAAAAGATTCCTTTCATATCTTTTACTAAAAACTCACCAAAGGGTAAAATTGGATTTAAACAATTGTAGGTGGATGAAACAATATTTCATATTGAGGAAACATGGATGTGGATGATAAAATACACCCTAGTAAATACCAACGTATAAACAATCTCAGATAAAATGAGATTGTGATATTTCCCCTTACCTTAGGTTCGATTTGCTTCGTAAGTGTCCAAAACTCCTGTATAATGATTTAAATAATGTTATTGACTTATTCTAGAATCATACTTATTTTTATGATATCATATATGGTCATATTCTTATCTTCTTATTAGTAATATTTCATTACTACTTGTTATTCGGGTGTTTATTACTTTTTGTTCTTATGCATGTTTTGTCGAATAAATTCTTATTTTTCTTTTTAGGTTATAGATACCTCATTTCCAGAATGGTATTAGTGTAATATATATCATATTAATTCATTCAATTCATTTATATAATCATTATGAAATGAATATCATGTAGAACGAGTCGCATCACATCGTGGAGATAGTATTCCGTACGTACGCACGAGCGATAATATCATTCCCATGATTGTGGAATTGTATTGGAGTGTATGTATACTATTTAAAAATCAATATCACTTTACAATAATCATATATAGTCATTATTTACACCATTATAACCATCCAAGTAAGGTGGTGGTGGAAAATAGATTACACCACGGCGTGGAGACGGTATTCCGTACGTACGCACGCGCGGTGATTTCGTTTTACGTAGGATGGATAGATGGTGAAATAGGGTTGTTTCATACTTATAATAACATATCATTATATGAGTGATACTGATGTTATTAATTCATAATGAAACAACTTAAAGAAGAAGAAGTGGAAGAAGAAATAAAGTTGAAAGAATCGGTAACGGACATTACCTCTTCTTTGAAGCGCCTCTTTGAGACCTCCTCTTAGGGAACTAAAATTGGTCTTTGAAGAAGACCAGGACCTATAGGATGTTTCTAGGGAAGTGGAGAAGATAATTTGGTAGGGTTTGGCCGAGCTTGAAGGCTCAAAGTGGTGTGAGGAAAAGAGGGAGGATGTGCCCTTTTATAAGGGAGGAGAGGGGCACCTTTGGAATAACTAAAAATATTATTTTATTATAAAGTAAAATTCGGTTTTTAATAGCTCAAAATTGATATATTTCGAAGCTAAGGTGGGTATGGGTCTAAATCCTCTCATAAAATAGAATTTAGACAAGTTTAGGTCATTATATTAACCTTATCTTTTAGTTTTAACTCTTAGTTAATTAGATTGACATTTACCATGTCACTTTGTATTTTTATATTATATAGTTAATAAACTTACCATATACATCCAAGAGACCCCCAAGTGGTCCATTAATGATACACCTATCATGATATAAGTATCTTGGCCGAACCTTAGATTTTTAGGAATATAATAACAATTAATAATATAATATTTGTTTTAAAAACTATTTTATGTCAATTTTGACACTATTTGGTAATTGATTTTTATGAAAATCATAACATAATTATTAGTTAGAAAAAAATTAATTAAATCCATACTAACATGTCATATTAACATAGAAAATTATTGTAATTCATAAAAAGTCTCAAATTACATTTATTTGGGTATTTATAACATCAATTATGTCAATATTTCATTAATAAGATAATTACTATATCATCATTGTATCATAAATAAATTAAATTATTTTAAGTCTAAAAATTAAAAATAAAATACCATTATGTTGGAAATCTTTTTAGCTTTCTAATGAATATTTATAGTTGAATTTATCTTATGTATAACCCTATATTAAAAATGATTTAGTTATTAAACTTTGATTTTAACTATTTTAACCCTTCTTTAAATAAATTGATAATAAATGTCCTAATCTAATCCAAGTGGGCCTAAATGGTCATATTTTATTCCTAAGGTTGTTTTTGGAGAATTACACTTATCCAATATAATTAGGACATGTGTTAGGGTAATAATAATAACACTTTTATTCTTAATTACCCTATTTACTTTTAACCGTGGTAAAAAAAAGTAAAAAGTTACTATTCACCAAAAATTATTTTCATCTCATTGAACCAAATTTTAGTCCTTGATATTAATCGTGTCTCTCGGATTTTATAAATTCCACTCACAGAAGCGGTAAAATTATGTTTTATGAAAAATTCAGTTTTTTAACTATCACTTAGTGGTTTCACTATTCATCAAAAAATGAAAGTTTCCAGAAAAATACCAAAAATTAGGCCTAAGCTATATTTGATATTATGAATTCAAAAATGTTGTTTATTTTATCAAATTCAAAACATATCAGTTACATTAACTAATTTAAAAATTAATTCCCGTCGTCAAAACAAATAGCGTGTTTTTAAGAGACAATAACTATCAAAAGATTGACACTTGTTTATGTCTGGTTTAAATGTGAAATTACATCCAATAAACAACATTGTATTAAATTATAAAAATATATTATAAATATACTTTAAAACCACTCAAATTAATAATTTATCACTATTAATTATTTCAATTAAAAAAGTTTTTTTTAATTAAAATTTAGTAATATTCACTATTCATCAAAATATGAAAGTTATCTGAAAAGT
Organism: Viscum album; assembly: GCA_963277665.1. NCBI lineage: Eukaryota > Viridiplantae > Streptophyta > Magnoliopsida > Santalales > Viscaceae > Viscum > Viscum album. Next base: position 727,546,287 of record OY728167.1, on the reverse strand, counting down.
ACCAAAATTTCACCCTAAGATAATTTCGATATTTCGAATCCAAAAATGAAGTCCATTTTGAAAAATAAAATTTACAAAATTTCAAAAAGTGGCTATTACTATTCATAACTGCTAGTTTTAATAATATTTTAATAGCATATCGTTGTTTAGTGAAACTCAGTATTGCGTACGACACAAGCTATCGAGGAAGGTCGTGGTTGCGTGTAAAGAAATTCAAGCTAGTGTTGTGTGTAGTGAAAGATTCCTTTGATGATTTATATAACATAAAAAAACAAAATATTTCTCATAAAAGTCTCGGGTGTTACACCCCACCCCAACCTGCAACCCCACTGCCCCTACACCCCCCACCTGCACCCCCCACCTGCAACCCCACTACCCACTACACCCCCCACCTGCACCCCTCCACCTACACCCCCACTCCTCCCACCTACACCCCACTCCCCACTCCCCCCCACCTGCACCCCCACTGCCCACTACACCCCCCCCCCCCCCCACCTGCACCCCCTACCCTGCCCCTATCACACCCCATGCACCTAGAACACACCCCCCCTACCCCCAACACACCCCATGCCCCTGCCCCTCCCTTGCACACCCCCTGTACCCTCCCCCTGCCCCTTGGGAAAAGGAATTCTTGTTATATTTTGACGAATATGTTGGCATTCCTTGTCATGTTTTATTGGATGGGAATTTATTTGAAAGTAAGTATGGGTGTTTTTATGAGTTTGATCAATGAAATATTCAAATTGATGATCACTTTAATAAGGAATTGAAAAATTATTTAGAATTAGATTTATTTGAAATTTTAGATCACTACAAGCTTTCCAAAGACATGTAAATAAAGTTCAAAGAATTGTATGGTCAAAAATCTATCTTGAAGAAGGGAAGATTATTTGTTTATAATGATGATAATTAAATTAATGAGGAATTTAATTTGTCTAAAAATCAAATGAAAAAGATCAAGAAGAGGGACACCAAGAAATTGGATACTCCTATCTAGTTAAAAAAATGATTCATTGTGCATATTTGTTTCTAACCATATATAATATTCTTCATGAAAAACTAAAAATAAAGATTATATATCACTTCAACATGTTAAATATGAAGCAACCACATCATGTGGTAAATCTAGAAATTGTTGGTACAACCCACAAGAGAAAATTAAAGTCTTGGAAAATGAATTGAAAGTTTTGAAAGATAAAGAATAAATGAATTGTGATCTCCTGGAAGAATTTAGTTAAACCATCTAAAATATGGGAAAGAAAATGTAGGTAAAATTGATATTATTGAGTCACTTGTTCAATAAGTAAAGCATGTGAATGAGGAGAAAACATGAGATATCCATGATCGTCTCTAAGGAATGGTATGAAGAACAAATTAAGATAACATAAAGTGAAAGGAATTCTCAAATTCAGAATTTAGAAGGACAACTAGACGAGGAGATATGGATTAAGAATCTAGAGGATGATCTTCATATCATAATAAGGATGCCAAAAATTGAAGAAACTCATTTGAAAACTATAACTAGTATTATAAAGAACAATAATAGGGTTTCTATAAAAATGAAACATATATCTAGTATAACTCATGTACGAGGAACTCAAAAAAATATGGTGATGAAGTGGTAACACTATATGAGTGTGTATAAGGAAGCTAGAGAGTTCAACAGTAAGGAAACGTCTACTACAACCAGAGGACAATATCCTATCGATCATTGATCAACATAAGTTATTTTGTAAAGCAATATCCATTATCAATGTCTAGATATACCATGTCAATAATGTGCATCAGGTATTTCATGTACCTCCTTATCTGTAACACATGGAAGAGATCATTAACATGGTCTAAATTTTGTGGAAATTTCACGTGGATAGAATACTCACATTCCCCCCATAGGATCCTGAATGTACTGATGACCATTAGGGATAGCTTTCTACCCCATTCAAGCATACATAATACTCATCATGGGGAGAAATTCAAGAAAAAATGGTCCCCATGGTCAAACTCCAAAGGTAGGATATTCCAATATATGTGAGATATCTATCTCCTCTTTGATGTCCCCATATCCTCAACATTCACTTGTTCTTTCATTTCCATACCTTTCACAGTCTTCATTCCATTAAGTGATGTCTCACCAATCAAAGTCCAAAAAAATTTTACATGATGGGTCTCTCATATATATATATATATATTCTAAAGGTTCCATACTGATTTTAGAATGATGGATTTTATTATAATAAAACATTACCAATGGAAATTGACCCCCAAATCCATCCAAATTCATAAACAAAGGATATAAACATATCCTATAATACCAATATAGTGCACACACTCTAATAATATATTTGGGGTTTAATTTCTGTTCTCGTCATCGAATGGGTCCCAAAATCATCCCGCAAGACTCTCAAAAAATGTGATAGTAATTGAGAATTATAGTAATAGATAGTCATCGAGGGTACCACTTGAAGTATAACGATAACCCCTATATAAAACTACCCAAATATATCAACTAAAAATTTCTACCCAATTTAATGAATGTATGATGAATTTTTAAGTTGGTCAGCAATAACTAATATAGCATCACAACCTATCAATATCTATGGATTCCGCATCACAATATCAAGAGATATTTAATCCCACTGTCACTCTATGATCTCAAGAGGCTATATCAATCCTCCTGACACATGAGGATCAACATTAACTTGATAACATTCGATACAACAATATATAAACTTGATGACAACCCACTTTATGGAATCCCCCCTAAACATGTTTAGATATTACATTCCCCTGATAGAAACCTCACAGACCCAAAACATTAACATTGAGATAGTACCATAAACTAGTTCTCATGTATGATATAAAGGAACATCCTCAAATAAATCTTACTAGTGAAAATAGGAGAGGTCGACAATCTAAAATCAAAGAAACCCTACGGTAGAAATTGGATGGAGGTGGGGTGGCCACGTCGGAGGATAAGGATCTCTTGGAGGTGGGGTGGACACTTAGGAGGAGGATTGCGGAAGGTGGTGTAGCCGCGTCAAAGCAGCGTTGAGCGGCGACGAGCCATGACAGAGTAGGAGGGTAGCGGTGAGGTACGGGGTCGTCGGAGCTATGTAGTCAGGGAGATAGGGAGCCCGTTTAGGTGGGGAGGTGGCCTGGGTGCACCAGAGCCGTTTCAGCAAGGATGTGGGGAGGCCGCGTCGGATGAGGGGAGGAGATGGAGGAGGGATCGCAGGGAAGGAAGAAATGAGAGATGCGAGGCATCGCGGAGGAGGGAGGGGGATGGGGTGGAGTATGCCCAAGGGGTGGGGGGTATAGCCATGAACCTTCTTAGGGTCATGGATTTATATTAGATATAGCCACGATTTTTATAAACCATGGCTATAAATCCATGGCTATAGCCCAGATTTCCAATAGTGGCATAACGGCAGAATTTTTTGCAATTGTGGCATTGGACGTTCTTTATGTTTCCACGACCACATGTGTATCAGCCTCCACTATTTCCTCTTACATGGAAGTTGGTAAAATTTTGTTTCTATTGTTGATATCTTAGACAATATCCATTCCCTATGCCTCTTGCACAATGACTACCTCGTTGTGGTTGGATATTCTTTTGTTCTTGTAGAGTCAACTTGGACTCCAAGACATGATCCAGTGTTGAACCCGCATTCTTTTTCATTCATTCCTCATGCACTTGCAAAGATTCCATCAGTTCTTCAATGAAAATTTTCTCCAAATATTTTGATTCTTCGATTTCCAAAACCACATGCTCAAACTTGGTTGTGAGATATCGAAATGATTTTTCAATAACTCGAATTTCCTTCACTTTTTCACCATTCCTTTTCAAATTGTTAATAATAACAATCAAGCGTGAGAAGTACTCAGATATAATTTCACCTTCTTTCATTTGTGTCACTTAGAACTCTTCTCCTAATGTTTGAATATGTACCTGCTTCACTCGATCAACACCTTTGAAGATGGTGGAAAGGGTATCCCAAGATTGCTTTCTTGAAGTTTCTTCGACAATCTTTTCGAACGTTGATTCATCCAACACTTAATAGAGGAGGAACAATGCCTTTTTGTCTTTCTTCCTTTGATTTTTGAGACCCATCTTTTCTCCATTCATGAAAGCGGCTTCTTCCTCTGTAGTGGGTACTTCATACTCGTCGGTGAAGATCTCCCATAATTCTTGAAACCCAAATAACGCCTTCATTTGGATGCACCAACTTTTGTATTTGTCCTTAGACAGCTTCATAACTTGCGGATGGATTGCATACATCTTCAAAAAATTGAAGGATCTTGGTAACTAGGCCTCTGATACAAATTTTTTTGGCTATACAAGTCAGGAAAAAGAGAGAGGAAGAAACGTCACACAATAACACAAAGGATTTTTCAAGCTTGTATTGCACACTTCTTCGGACTACAGTTTCCAATAATTTATAGGCATTTACAAAGGAATTAAACAACCAAATTAAATGGACACATTAATGAAATAAAACATCCATATTAAATAGACATGTGGGGAGAAAAAAACACAGGGGAAAACCGCATGTAGTTAATACACACTGTATGAAAAAAAGGCGCGGGGAAAATAAAAGCGGGTTGCTCGACACGTGGGTTTTTTTTGCATTTCAAAAAAATTTGGCTTACTGGGGATTGTGGAAAAAAATTATAAAAGTGTTAAAATTGTCGTTGTTGTGAGGAATATTTTCCGAGGATGGTGATGGTCATCTAATGTTTCTATTTCTCTTACTGTACCTATTCTCGTGCTTTAGAATCCTTAATTGTTGGTTTTTGAGTCTCATTTTTAATCCTCTCAAATTATTTAATGTTGGGTTAAGGCTATTAAGGTGGATATTTCCTATATGATCTCTTTTTTTATTGTTCTAACTCTATTGCGGACCATAGGATGCTTTGGGATGATTGAGATAAATGGTCTTTATTGAATTGTGCTACTCCTTGCATTCTTCTGGGTGATTTCAATGCAGTTATATTTCTGGAAGATAGATCAACTAGATGTTTGGATTGGAAAATGGCAATGGATGAATGTAATGTCAGTATACTAGATTCTAATTTGGAGGATTTACGCTATTTTAGGTTCAGGTTCACCTCGAAGAAGGGTAGTATAGGTTTTTTGCGTAATTTGGATAGATCTTTGGTTAATTACTCTTGGTTAACCAAGTTTCTATATTTTTTTTCTGATTTTATTCCCTTTGGGTTGTCAGACCATACTCATAGTAATCAGATTGGGAGATGGCCTTCTTTCAGGGAAGACTCTATTCAAATTTTTTTAACTATTTGGATGATTATCAATGCTTTCTTTCTTCAGTGTATTATGCTTGGAACATGGAGATATTAGGATGTAAAATGTTCCATGTTTTCTAAAAGCTTAAGTGGTTCAAATTGGCTCTCTGTGATCTTCATTCCTAGGTTTCTAGCTATCATAATTTAGAGAAAAATTTGATTAGATCAGAACTATCTGAATGTAAAACCTCTTTTGTATTTAATGGACTATGGAATCTCTTTGCCTTATTGAATCCATATACAAGGAGAGACTTAAAGGCTTGACTCTCAAGGATTCCATCTCATCCAAGCATAAGATTAGGATTCAATGGCATAAAGAGAGTGACTTTGACTCTTATTTCTTCTTCAATTTGATGAAAGCTAGATTTAATGATTCAAAACATGTCCTTCTTCAAAAGGTTGATGGTTTGGTTACCATAGATCCCAATGTTATTATTCGATATAAGGTTGATTTCTTTCAATCTCTATTTGAATCACAGTATGCTTTCCATTATCCTGGGATAGATAGGATGGATCCCTTTCTTAATCCATCTATTGACTAGAGCTCTTGTGAGATCTTGGATAAGGCTATTGATCCCAAATAGGTCCATTAGGATTTTCTCTCCATTCATCCTAAAAATTCTCCAGGGACATATGGTTTCAATGGTTTTTTCTTTTTTAAAGTTTGGTCGGTGGTTGACCCTGATATTACGGTAGAAGTTCTTTATTTTTTAAGGACCGGTAAACTGCTGCGATAATCCAATGGGGAAATTATATCCTTGATTCCCAAGGTTCATAATGTGTGTGATCTTTTGGATTTTAGGCCAATTTATTTCTATAACACAATTTATAAGTGCATTTCTATGATTTTTGCATCCAAGATGAGATTTATTCTTCCTAGGTGTGTTAACAAGGCCTAGTCTGCTTTTATTCAAGGGAAGAAGATCTCTGATAACATTATGATTTCTCAGGAGTTAATTTGAGGGTATCACCTGGATTATGGAGTCCCATGTTGTTCTTTTAAAATTTATTTTTTAAGGTATTTGATTTGGTGAGATGGGATTTTCTTCGGGACTCTTTGGACCTCATTAGATTTCCGCATAGATTCCCTACCTGGATCAAAAGGTGTGTTTCCTCTGAAATGTTTTCTATCAGTATTAATGGTTTTTTGAAAGGTTAATTTTTTGGGAAGAAGGGGTTGAAGCAAGGAGATCCTCTTTCTACTTTCCTATTTGTGATTTGTATGGTGGTTTTATCTCTCATCCTAGATTCATTCATCTCGACTTTGAGTTCCTTTAAATTCCATTGGATATGTGGTAAGACTTCCATTTAATATATTTATTTTATAGACGACCTTTTATTATTTTCCTATGGGAACTTAGAATTTGTTATGGTTTTGAAACAAGCCTGAGATCTTTTCTCATCCTTGTCCGGGATGGATTTTAATCTTTCTAAATATATGATGTTCTCTGCAGGAATTTATAATGAGGTTCGTGATAGTATTGGGGAAGCTTTGGGTATTAGGGGTTTCTCCTTACCTCTTTTATATCTTGGGGTGCCTCTCATTGCTATCGGGTTAAGAGCTATGGATTGTGCTATTTTGGAGGAAAATATTGTCATAAGAATCTATGTGTGGACAAATAACTTCCTTTCCTTTGTTGTGTGCTTGAAACTGGTCCAATCTATTTTATTTAGCATTCAAGATTATTGGTTCTATAATTTTATCTTGCCCAAGAATTTTTTGGAGTATATTGAAGGTAATATTTGGTGTTTTCTTTGGAAGGGCCCCTCTGGTGAATTAGGGGGATAAGGTGACTTGGGATTTAGTGTCCAGACCTAAGGAGGAGGTAGGTTTATGTATCAAATGTGTTGGTGATTGGAATAAAGCTACCATGGTAAGACATGTCTAGAATCTTTTTGAACCTTCCATTTCTTCTTTAAGAGTGGGCTGGGAACATGTTTTCCTTCTTGGTTACTCTCAGTTCTAGGTTGATAAGGTTCCTTAAAAATGAACCTGGACTAGGAGGAAATTATTGCGGCTTTGTTATTTCCTCAGGGACTACCTATCCTTTTTGGTTGGGAATGGTTCTTACATTTATTTATGGTTTGATCCTTGACTTCCTAGGGGTTCTATCTATTCCTCTATTGATAATCGAAATTATTTATGATTTGGACTTGGCCAAGTTTGATTTAATTTGTTGATATTATCTCCAATGGTGCTTTGGATCCTACACTTGTTGTTTAGACTGATATCTAGGACATTAGACAGTAGATTCTTACTTCACATGTGCCTGGAGGTGATATAGATAGGATTATTTGGAATGGATAGGTGGGTTTCTCCCTTTGCAGGGTTTGAGAGGATCTTAGGGAGACATTTTCCAATGTCTCTAGGTGATCCTTGGTTTGGAACCTCTTTTCCCTGAAAAGGTATTAATTCATTCTTTGTCATGGAATTCTGAACCATATGCCTACTCAATATAGGCTACAGAGAAGGATTTTGGATTTTCATAAAAGATGTTTTCTCTGTGATATGGACTATGAAGATTTAGATCACTTATTATTCAACTGTGAGAGGTCTAGGAAGTTTTTTTCTTCCTTTTTAATCCTTGTTAACGTTTATTAATCTTCTTCTCTTTTTTCTAACATTGTTTTTTGGTGATCTGGTTTGTTTTAGATGACTTCTTAAGGAGTGTTTTGGGAAATCTTGGGCTGGACACTTTGGTCTATTTTATTTGGAAGGAGAGTAATTCTTGGCTGCATGGTTCTCCCTCTCACAGTGGCAGTTTTATTTAGTTAAAATCTAAGTTGTCTATTCATTTTAGGTTTTATTTTTGTAGGAATTTTCCTAATACAATTTTTAATTAGGATCTCGTTCATTAGTAGAACCTCCCAAGTTACCTTTTTAAGGGTGGAAGTTGATTCCTATGTTGGTAGGGAATGACTGGATTCTGTTGCTTGGTTCATATCTAGTTGTTTCTTAGTGACGCAGAATCACTTGGGATGGTGATTGGTGAGGCTTTTGGATGTTTGGGCTGTTGGTGATGGCCATGAAGTTGTTTTCTATTGGGGTTCACGGCTGGTGAGATCATGGTGTGTTGAGATACTGTGGATAGCGTTCTAGGTTTGGTGTGAAGAGGCCTTGGATATGTGTGTGTGCTTGTGGTGCTTATATAGGATGATGGATGGCCTCTTTGGCACTCTTCTGTTTTCTGGGTGCGGTTCAGGATGCTGGAATCTTGTATGGGGATCTTTTGTGTTAGATTGGGCTAATTATGATCGTGGTTTTCATGTGGTGTGGTCGGATGTTGTGTAGGGATGTTGTGCATGAGCCTTGGTGGTGATGGGATTTGGTGGTTGGTCTTCTTTTGGTTGCAGTTTCTAGCTTAAGGTGGCTTGGGGATTCTTTAGCAGGGTGCTGGAGTGTTTTTGTGTGGATTCCTATTTTTTGGTGCGATAGTTGTGAATAAGGTCTTGTTTGATTACTATTTCAAGGTGCTTGCAGGTGTAAGGGATGAGAGGTGCTTGGGATAGGTAAATTGGTTGGTTTTTCCTGGGTTTTGACTGTTGGGTGATGGACTTCAGGTTGGGTGGTGGCTCTGTGTTGGTTGGGCTATGCATGTGCATGCAGCTAGGAGTAGTGTGTTACTGTGGGAGCTTTGGATTGGATTTTACTTCTTGTTGGTTTGTGCTGGTGTGTTTGGGATTTTTACAGTAGGTGTTTGTTTCTATTAGTGGCATGATGCAGTAATAAAGGTGTAGATTGATGTTCCTTGGGTTGGTTGGTGGGTTTTGTTCGTGCAATGTGTTGCGGGGAGAACCCATGCATGAGAGGTAGTACCCACGAAATAGCCTGAATCTATTGGGTGTTTTGATTCGTTAAAATCCGAAATGCGAAAATGATGTTTATTAAAAGTTTATAACATGAAAACTGATAAATAAATAATGCTCAACTTGAAATTACAATACATCAAATGAACATATTCAAATGAATTCAACAGTAGTGAACAAAACAATGATAGGCAGTGGAATTTAAAACAGCATTCAAACATTGCAGTTAGACTTACAAGGCAACAACAACAATGGAAAACCGATCTAAAACAAGGCTCAAAACAGCTTCTATTAAACCATTTAAATTCAAGATATCCTTGAAAAAATACCAGAAGCAATGAATGTTCAGCATTATGGGTCGAATAAAATGCGAAATTGAAAGCAGTAAAAGACACAAGTATTTAATGTGCTTCAGACCTCTTTTGGTCCTATGTGCACGGAAAGAACACCACCCGACTCATGTGTTTTATTATGATCAAAATAAAACAATTACAATAGACAATCTAGACAAAAGAAAATCAACAACAGGACCACATGACCTCTTTGAAGATAAATTACAAAGTAGGAAAGGTAAGAATACTTAAAAATCCGGACAGATTACCACTGCCTGGTGGTCCTCGGTGCGCTGGTTCTAAAACTCGAACACGCACACGATTTGCTCTGGAAATATCAGTATGCATAGCCTGGTCAGTGCTGAAATCTCATCCAGGATTTGTCCACACACTTTTCTACCACTAGATTCCTCTGGATGTTGAAGCGCACTGGACCTAGAACACCGGGGAGGGTGCTAGATTTGAAAAAACTCCACAGATTGGGTCACGAACGACCTGCTGGATGATGAGATTGAGATGCACATCATTGACTTCAGGCTGCCCAAGGCCATCCCGGACGCCAACACTGGAGTACCACTGAAGCTCAAGATCACCAAAAAGGAAAACCACTGAGGTGGGACTAGTGAAATGTATTTGCAACGCCATGAATTCTGGTGACCCCACTAGTGCCATAAACCCTACCCTCCTTAGAGATGGTGCTGAGGATTAGATTCCCCTCGTCCATAAGATCTCCCAAGATTGGTGCTCGAAGAGCGCTGCTGCCACGATGTCAACAGTAGTGCAAGAATCCCCCAACCAAGGTGAATCTGGACTGGTTCTCCACCGTATCTTGTAAGAGCACACAATAAAACTAAACTATTTAATCCGGATCTGGAAAACTCACACCAGAAAAAAAAACACAGCCTCTGATTGCAATTGAAATCCTAATGGGAGACAGAAAGCCGGGCAACATTCGCTCGGATGGAGGTCTCCTTCGGGGATATTTGGATAGGGTTTCTCTATCACGAACGAGATGGAGAGGGAAGTGGAGAGAGGTGTTCTCCTTGTCGCAATGATGATCTGCAAAGAATAAAAGCACCTGTAAAGGCGTAACAGATGGAGGTAGCATAACATAACGCAAAGGGGAATCGACCACGTGGATTGTGGAAAACAGAAAACCAACGAAAATATAACACATGAAAAAAATGAAAAATTTTATATGGAAATGTTTTTTTAACAAATCTCCACCATTTTCATATAAAATTGGGGATGTTCTTGCACCTAATACCACAAACCTGGGCATCACATCCTAAATAGGAAAACGCTATAGGGAACGACACAAACTTTCTCCCAACCTATATCACAAGGATACATGGTTCCCAAATTGAATGATATCTAAACAACTACTAAACATGATCAAAATAAATGGCTCTAAACATAAACAGATCACATATCTACACTTACCTGAGTCGCACTCTGAGATGATGCCAACGAGGAAGACGGGACCAACAAATCACATGCCAACAGGTCCCTGAATCAGCTCACCTGTGCCTGCAGAACACAAATAAATAGAGCAGTATACATCCTCACATGAAACATGGAAAAACAAAACATCTCTGAATTTCACAAATAATGCAACTAGAAAATAAAACAGGTCATAGAAAACAAGCAGAAAAAGACACAAAGCTCAAAGCAAGAAAATTGCTCACTCAACCTGAATCTAAGACACACTCATAAAACTCTCCACCTGAAGAGAAGAAACTACCTAGAACCAATTCAACAGGAGAGGTTACTCAACAACAGGGAACCACTAAAAATCCCATGCAGTCCCAAGAGTCCCATGGGAAAACTCTAGACCCATGAGAACACCGACGATCCAAGGGAAGCATGATAATGACCAAGAAAACCCATCTCAGTCTAGCTTTCTAATGATATCAAGGAATCACCTAATATCCCTAAAGAGATCCTGAAAGAACTTCCATGAATTCCGATCGTCACTGAACCAACAACATCTCTCTTCATACCTAGCCACCAATACTGACAATGTAGATCATGATACATCTTGGTGACACTAGGATGAACTGCCCAAACTGAGGAATGAAAGTTTCGCATCAGCTCCTCGCGTATGTCTGTCGGCACCCATACACGCCCCTGGAATCGCAGGATCTCATCCTCACCTATGGTCTATCCAGGAATAGGGTCCTCTTCTGACATGCTTTCCCGTAGTACTAGGACTTCTAAATCTGATAGATACCTCATTCGCACTCGATCAAGAAGAGTGTAGGTAACTACTACAGAAGATAGAAATGTCTGCCCATGTCTGTCATGCACCTCCAAATGCATCTCGGAGAACAGAGACATAAGCTGCCACTCACTGTTGGCCTCCTGAACTACCTGTATCTGAGTCCTCCTTCTCAGTGCATCATCCACTGCATTGCCTTTCCCCAGTGTATAGGCAAGCTCAAAGTCAAAGTACTGAAGATACTCAACCCACCTTCGCTGTCTCAAATTCAGATCATGCTGAGTGAAGATGTACTTGAGACTCTTGTGGTCGGTGAAACCACAAAATTATCTCCTAGAATATAATGTCTCCAACAGCATAAAGCATGAACAACTTCCAACTCAATATCGTGCGTCGGGCAATTCATCTCATGTGGCCTAAACTGCCGAGACCCGTACGCAACGACTCCTTCTCCATGCATAAGCACTGCTCCTAACTCAATAACTAATGCATCACAGTAAACAGTATATCTCTTTCCCAAATCTGGAAATACTAGTATCAGTGCTAAATTCAACCTCCCTTTCAGCTCCTAAAAGGCCGACTCACAAGAATTTGACCACAAAAACTTTGCACTCTTCTTAGTCAGACCTGTTAGTGGTGCTGCTAAGGGTGAAAAGTCCTGTATGAAACGTATGTAGTATCCATCCAGCCCTAGAAAACTCCCCACCTCAAAGACGTTATTTGGATGCTCCCAGGAAACTACTACTCTCAGTTTCTCTGGGTCTACTGATACTCCTGTCTCTGAGATAACATGACCCAGTAAGTGAATCCAATCCATCCAAAAGTGGAATTTTGGGAGCTTAGCATATAAATGATGCTCTCTCAGTGTACTAAGAACGATCTCAAGATGTGTGGCATGGTCGTGTTGAGTGTGAAAGTACACCAAGATATCATCCATGAAGACTACCATGGAATAATCCAAGTATGGATGGAACACTTGGTTCATCAGTTCCATGAAAACTACATGTGTGTTCATGAGAGTGAACGACATAACTACGTACTTGTATAGACCATACCTGCTCTGGAAGCCTATGAGAGGTATATCAGATGGTCTAACACGCAAATGATGGTAAAAAAACCTCAAGTCAATCTTTGAGAACCCCCATACTCCTCGAAGCTGATCAAAGAGATCATCAATGATCGGCAAGGGAAATTGGTTCTTGGCCGTCAACTGGTTCAACTTCCAATAATCCACACAAAGTCTGAGGGTACTAATGTGGAAGCATTTTTACACTCTTTGCCACATCATTTTTGTATTTTCTATTGACTTTTTTATATTAAAATGTTGTTTTTTAGTCAATAATTTATAATTGTTGTGTTTTTGTACTTTGCGGTGTAAAATAATCAATTTTTGTTTAAAACATGTGTTTTAATGTGCTTTAGTGTCATTTAAAATAATTCTAAAATTAACTTAGTCTTGCCAATTAGACTTTTATTTATTTATTCTTTTATTTTTATAATTTTTCATTCTAGTTAGTTTATTAATTCATTTATTAAATTAATTAATGCCTTAATCTTTAAATTGTAAATAAATAACTCCTTTTGTTTTTAGTCTTTTAATAATTTAATTAGTTTTAACAATTTAATTTTATTCGTTTAATATTTTTATTCTTTAATTTAATTAGTTCTTTAATTAATTGGTTAATTAATTTAAGCAAGTAATTGTAAATATTTTAATTTGTTCTTTAATTATGTATGTTTATAAATTTTAACCCAAATTAATTCATTTGTTTAAATAAAGTTTCATTAATTTTATTATTTTATTTTTGTTTTTAGTTTTTAATTCCGTTCTATTTAATTTAATTTATTAGTATATTTATTTATTTATTTTTTAGTTTTATTAAATTATTTTATTAATCTAATTTTCTTTGTTTTGGTTGTTCGCAGGTGTTGCGGTCGCATGGTTCCGTCCTTATCGGTGACTTCCTCACCGGTAGCGGTGACATACCTCACCGATACACCTCCACTTTATTTCCTCACCGATACAATATTCCATTTTTTTTCTCACCGATACATCTCTCCCTCATCCTCACCAATGCAAAAAAGCTCACCGATGCAGTTATCCTCACCGATACACATTTTCTCACCGATACCTCGCTGCTTTTCCTCACCGATAGTCCCTTTACCACCTCACTGTTACTGCTCCCCCTGTCATCCTCACTGTTATACTGCCAAAATCCCTCACCAATACGTCTCCCTCTCCAATCCCTCACTGATACACCCCTGCCTCAATCCTCACCTGATACTCACTGCTATATTTTCATTAATCCCTCACCGATACATCTCCCCCACTCAATCCTCACCGATACTCATTTCTTCCACCATCCTCCCACCGCACCTTCACGCAGCAAACTAGCAACACAACACCCGCACAATACCTCACACAACATCAACTTTCTTCCCACCACATCAACACCTTAGCACAACAAGAACACCAACCAGAAGCACACAAAATAACAGCAGTAGCAAACCGAAGCAACAGATTCAGAGCATAATTGTAAAATTCAAAATATCCCCTTCAACTTAGATCTGAGACGCAGGCCATTCGAAGCACGACCAGACCAGAAATCAATATAAAAAAACCCTTCGAACCAGAAATTTGAACACATTAATTTCAGATTCAATCAAACCATTTCCCATTGAAATAGTTGTGCATCATAAGCTTGTCGGATTACCACTGCTGTGTGCCGTTGCGAATAGCCGCTCCTTCTCCTTGGACCAGATGAGCCGCGCTGCGTCAACACTCAAGCCACGTCTTCCCCTTCACTCCACCGTGACCTGTTCTTCTCTCCAACACCCCCTCTCTTCCACACCGCTGCCCATCCCCCTTCCACACTCCTTCATGCGCGCCACCCCACTGTTCGTCGCGGCGCCCCTTGCGCCTCTTCTCAGCAGAACCGCCACCTCGCGTCGGCCTCCCCTCTTATTTGCACCAAAACCGCACCCCCAAAGCCCGCATCCCCATCTCTCGCGCCCTTCTGCTGCGCCGCCAATCGAAGTCACCGGCATCACCTCCTCCGTGCGCCGAAGCCGCCGCCCGAAACCCTCCCCTGCCCTAACCACCTTCTCCCCTTTGTGCCGCGAAGAACCCCCCCCCCTTTTTTGTGTTTTACTTTTTTTTAGTTAGTTTTTATTTTATTTTATTATAACATATAATATATATATATTATATAGTATATATATCATATACCATAAAATAATAATAATAGGTCTATTGTTAAAAGTATAAAAACTTATATATATATATATATATAGTATTAAATATAGTATTAATATTTCATAATAATATATGTTATCATAATAATAATTATTATTATATTTACATGTTTTAGTATTAATATTAAGTATTATATATATATATTAATAAGTATGTTTATCTAAGTAGTGATATAATATATGATATTTAATAGTTTCATTTTATTTTTTCTATTTTGACTCACTTGCGTTTCTTCGTGCAAGGGGAGCTATTAATTGAAGCAGTGATAAAAGAAATTGTTCGTGGGAGAGGCACGAAAGATATTTGAGTTCGTTGCAAGGGATGGTTTGCACTCATAGGGAATTCACTCGGGAGCTGGTGACAAGAATGCTAAAAGCACGCCACGTGGATTTACTGCTCGTCAGTTTGCATCTGTTTTTAGTTGAGTTTTTCAGAATAAAAGAGGACGTGCAACTCCTCTCACGTGGGGAGGCGAAAGTGAAGGGGGCCGGAGGCCAGGAGCAGATTACCCGAGGGAGGCGAAAGCGAAGGGGGTTGGAGTCGAGGAGCAGAGTACCCGGGGGAGGGCACCATTCCATAGTAGGAGGAGGAGACTCCACCCGATTCACACCATCCATTCCATACCACTTCTCACGGACGGGGATCGTCTTCGACCTGAAGACGGGTTCCCTCTCCTCCATTTCATTCATCCTCCTGCTGCTCTATTTTTAGTGTTATATGTTGAGTCTGTAAATACACTCGTAGTGTTGCATGTTTAGTTAATTGAATTGTGATGTTAGTTATGTTTAATTGTTTGTGTCGTTTCTTTTTTCTCGTCTTGCGTTGTGATCTCGAATCTCTAGAAATGGAGATCTAACTTGCGGGGCTAGATCCAGTTTATGAAACCCAACACGATCTGGAGATCCGCACATTAATGCGGTCACATTTCTTTTTATTCACCTTGGTCAATCGCGACTGCGAGTTAGATTGAGCGAGAGTGAGATCTTGCACAGGGCGATTGACTACTTTCTTGATTAATTTATTCTCCCCTCCCTGTCTTGATTTTTTCGAACTGAGAATCAAGGTTGGTTGTGTGATGTGACGATCTTAGTGGAATCATTCTGGATTGTGAGAAATCCTTTCCAGAATGACTTTGCTGAGTGAATTGCCTTGCAGTTCGAAGGAACACTTGAGTATTGAAGAAATATGATGCTTGAGTGTTTAATTTCTAGGCGAGACTGGTGTGTGATTGGAGACATCGATCATTCACTGTGCGAATTTGAGAATTGTTCATGTTGATCTAGGAAGGTGAGTAGGGGGTGGATTAACCTAAGTCCGGCCTTGTTCTCACTAACTTTTGTCTTCTGTGTTTTGGTGTCCTTTTCTTTGTTCTGTGTATTTTTCTGTCTTGTGTTGTGTTTGTCTATTGTTTTTTCTTGTTCCATATAGAGTTGTCACGTGTCTAGGTTTTTTTTGCACTTTTCCATCAGTATCTTTCTCCACTGTTCTCTTCAGCACTGATCAGAGTTTTCTTAGGGTTAGTGTTCTATTGTTTTAAGAATATTTAAAAAAACACAAAAAGATTTTCAGAATGACCACTTAGGCTCTCGACACTGCTTACTTGAGAGTGACCCCAAGGTTATCCACTGTGCTATATCTTGGGTCTTTATAAATGTAGTCTTGACCGTCCTCGCGACAAGGACGCTCGTCAAATTTTGGCATCATTTTCGGGGAAGCAACGAGGGTCTCAGTGGTTTTTCCAATTGTTTTTATTTCATTTTAAAACAAAAAAATATAAGAAAAAAAAACATAAAAAAAAAGAAAAAAAAAAGAAACACACACACACAGTGATGAACTCTAACGAATCTGATATAGTGTCACTGTTTGACCTGGTTCAAGATCTTGAGGTGGCTGTTTCTAAGTTTCAAAGTTGGATACATGAAATACAACATCAAGACCTTACTGATGAGGAGACAACTTCTTCTCATGAGATCATGCAATTGATGCAACTAGCCATGGATAAGGTCAAAGGCTACCACGAAGACAGTGCAGTACCACCACCTCCCATTGAAGCCCAACATTCTGTAAAACAGTTGAGAAGGAAAGAGAAGAGAAACAGAAGAAAGAAAAAGTCCGAGTTTCCTAACTTTGATTTGGATTTTCTCCTGGAGTCAAAACTGGAAATTCCAGAACCAATTTCCGAGGATGTTTTCAAGGGCTGGAAGGAGATGGAACTTGCAAGGACTCATGATGTTGGGCATTTCTTTGATGATCATTCTTTCCCTGATTTCCATTCTAATGATTTTGCTTGCAATAATTGTTTTAATGATTTCTCAATGTTGCAACAGGTAGAACCAGCACATGACATCATGTCACTCTCCTTAGAAGATTTAGCAAGTGAGGTGGTGTGTTTTGAAGAGAGGTTGGAGGAGGTTGATTACCTCGCTATTGCCCCAAACCCTCTCACAGGATCACTATTCCATCATGAGGAGGAACAAGCAGCACTGATAAAGGGAGTTGACAATTTTATGGAAGAAGATGTATTTTTGTTCAACCTGGATTACATCGAAGCTGATTTTAATTGTGTTTCTCCCTATGCAGGTATTGAAGATGCATCTCATTTTTGTGATCTCCTGGAGAGTGAGGAAGATGTGGTTGATTTTACTGAAGAGTTTATGGAACTTCCAATTATGGATGACACTTCCAGTTTGGGAGTTATTTTTGAAGATGAATTTTTGGAGTTTTGCACTGAAATAAAAGTGGATGAGGACATATTAATTGCTTTCCAAGAAGAAATGTTTTATTGGAATGAACCAGAATACAAGTCACATCCAAGTTTTCCAACACTCCAAATTATGCACACTCAACCTCAAGAATAAGTAGAGGGGCAGTACCCCTACCTTTTGTGTTCCACTCCAGTATTCAACATGAGGCACTTCACTACCCAGGAGGGGAATTGGGTTGAAGCAGCACAAGGGGTACTCCAAAGATGGCAAGTGACTGAAGTTGGAAGGAATCACACCAGGTGGTTGTTGAGAAAGAAGCTTAATCCCCCATCCGACTGGGGTTGATCCGAGGACTGTCCAGCTGTGGACAGTCAAACTACAGCACCCCCTGGGGGGGTTATCCCATGATTATACCTTTTCATTTCCTGCTTTAGTTTCTTTTTGCATGTAGTTTTAATTTGAGTGTTGTTTTTGTAGGACAATAAACAGGCAGTAGATTCCACGTGGCTATCATTCAAGTCCCAGAGGAAGAGTACACTGAAGATCATGCATAACACTCCCTAACTCATACTCTGCGGTTGCTTTTTATTTGAGCTTTAAATCTTGAACACTAATGTTAAATTGTTTCATCATGTAGGTGACAAACTAGAGCAGCCAGAGTTCATGCACATGGAAATCAAAGGGAGACAATTGTAAATTTGAGAAGCTGCACATTCAGGGGAGTATTGTTTTACGCTGCAATGTTTTACTCTTCACATTTTTATTGCATGTTGTTGTGAATTAAGTGTGGGGGTATCTCCACTGATTTTTGAAACTATTGGACTGTGTTTTATGCTGGGGTGTTAGCTTGCTAATATCTACTTAGTTGAAAATTTATTTTGAGCTGATTTGCTGCAACATGCTTGCACCCACTATTTTTATTTTCATTATGTTTCTTCTTCACATCTTTGTTACTCATGCTACTATTTGAAGTAAATTGTTAAATTTTTTTGTCTGCTCACAAAAATTCAAAGCATGTACATTTTAGGAATAGAAATACACTTGGTTGCAGGTGATGATTGGTGGGGTCGGGTTCTTCTGTTTTTGTTTATTTGGGTTTTTATTTTCTTTTACTTTTTGTGTGACAAAGAAAACTTTTAAACTTCATTGATATCCCTCCATATCCTTTTTCAACTGAACTGTCTATCTGTTTTGAACATAAACTGTCTCCCACCTTGAGATTCAACATTGGGGACAATTTTGGGTTTTAAGCGTGGGGGAGAGGAGTCATTCTAGTGTCATGTTGAATCCCCCCTTCTTAAACCTGAGTTTGTGTTTGTTAAAAAAAATGGTCAATTTTTTTCAAAAAAATGGTTCAAAATTCCTTCAAAAATTTTCAAATTTCTTTCATCACATGATGGTCATTGGAGGTTCACTGGTACTTCATTTATGTTCTTGTTTAGTGGATAACTGTTTTCTGGATGTTGAGAGTGACACTTAGTCATAAACCGTTAAGCATGAGTGATTGTTGAGTGCAATTGTTCATTGTGTCTATGGATCTGTCTGTTTAGGAACTGAGGATGAGACTGTGATAGGATAGGTTTTGTGGGATGATGATCATGACTTGGAGTAACTTGAAGTTCTCACTGGAACCTAGGGAACTCACATTTTTATAATATAATATTCAATCACTTTAGGAAGTCAACTTGATTGATTATTAATTAAGTCATTTGTAACTGGAGTAAAATGGGAAAATGGGATCCCACAGTGAGTATCTGAGACAAGGTGCACAGGGTGCGTTTCTGTGAATAAATAAAGCCAATTTCAATCTTAATAAGTGTTATGCACAGTGCTCTGCACATAGAATATGGTTGGGAAAAATATTTAAATAAAGTTCCCTTGTCGAAAATGAACTCATTAATGTGAGGGGAATTTTGAACCCAGATGAAGAAGGGAGCAATTGACTCGGTTAATTTTCATTTGAGCTAAATCAATAAAGTGATCAATTTAATGGACTTTAATTTCTGGAACCCGGAAGAAGGTGAGAATGGAAGGTGAACTTGGTTAAGTTTTGAATTCCACTTCATCTACCCTGTTAACACTCCTTGAATTTGAATTTGAATTGGAAGGTGAAGTAGAACAGTTAATGAATACACATAGGAGGCATGACATACTTGACAGTGTATGAGTTTGTGAAGCTCTTGACATCCAGTGGGCTTTTGAAGCTAGACAGGACAACATTTTTGAATACCCTTGAAAAACCTGACTCATTGTTTGGTTTTGCTCCTCTGGATAGTAAAGTTTAATCATGCACCTTTTAAGCTGAAAGTCACTAAACTTATTTCTGTTTTAAGGTCAAAGACATGAATTTGTTTGAGGACAAACAAAACTTTAAGTGTGTGGGAGTTTGATGTGGCAGCATTTTTACACTCTTTGCCACATAGTTTTTGTATTTTATATTGACTTTTTTATATTAAAATGTTTTTTTAGTCAATAATTGATAATTGTTGTGTTTTTGTACTTTTCAGTGTAAAATAATCAATTTTAGTTTAAAACATGTGTTTTAATGTGCTTTAGTGTCATTTTAAATAATTCTAAAATTAACTTAGTCTTGCCAATTAGACTTTTATTTATTTATTCTTTTATTTTTATAATTTTTCATTTTATTTAGTTTATTAATTCATTTATTAAATTAATTAATGCCTTAATCTTTAAATTGTAAATAAATAACTCTTTTGTTTTTAGTCTTTTAATAATTTAATTAGTTTTAACAATTTAATTTTATTCGTTTAATATTTTTATTCTTTAATTTAATTAGTTCTTTACTTAATTGGTTAATTAATTTAAGCAAGTAATTGTAAATATTTTAATTTGTTCTTTAATTATGTATGTTTATAAATTTTAACCCAAATTAATTCATTTGTTTAAATAAATTTTCATTAATTTTATTATTTTACTTTGTGTTTTTAGTTTTTAATTCCATTCTATTTAATTTAATTTATTAGTATATTTATATATTTATTTTTTAGTTTTATTAAATTATTTTATTAATCTAATTTTCTTTGTTTTGGTTGTTCGCAAGTGTTGCGGTCGCATGGTTCCATCCTTATCGGTGACTTCCTCACCGGTAGCGGTGACATACCTCACCGATCCACCTCCACATTATTTCCTCACCGATACAATATTCCATTTTTTTCTCACCGATACATCTCTCCCTCATCCTCACCGATGCACAAAACCTCACCGATGTAGTTATCCTCACCGATACACATTTTCTCACCGATACCTTGCTACTTTTCCTCACCGATAGTCCCTTTACCACCTCACCATTACTGCTCCCCCTCTCATCCTCACCGTTATATTGCCATAATCCCTCAACGATACGTCTCCCTCTCCAATCCCTCACCGATACACCCCTGCCTCAATCCTCACCCGATGCTCACTGCTATATTTCCATTAATCCCTCACCGATACATCTACCCCACTCAATCCTCACCGATACTCATTTCTTCCACCATCCTCCCACCGCACCTTCACGCAGCAAACCAGCAACACAACACCCACACAATACCTCACACAATAGAAACTTTATTACCACCGCATCAACACCTTAGCTCAACAAGAACACCAACCAGAAGTGCACAAACTAACAGCAGTAGCAAACCGGAGCAACAGATTCACAGCATAATTGGAAAATTCAAAATATCCCCTCCAACTTAGATCTGAGATGCAGGCCATTCGAAGTACGACCAAACCAGAAATCAACATTAAAAAAACCCTTCAAACCAGCAATTTGAACACATTAATTCCAGATTCAATCAAACCATTTCCCACTGAAATATTTGTGCATCATAAGCTTGTCGGATTACCACCGCTGTGCGCCGCCGCGAATAGCCGCTCCTTCTCCCTGGACCAGATGAGTCGCGCTGCATCAACCCTCAAGTCACGTCTTCCCCTTCACTCCGTCATGCCCTATTCTTCTCTCCACTGCCCCCTCTCTTCCACACTGCTGCCCATTCCCCTGCCACACTCCTTCATGCGCGCCACCCCGCTACTCACCGCGGCGCCCCTTGCACCTCTGCTCAGCAGAACCGCCACCTCACGTCGTCCTCCCCTCTCATTTGCGCCAAAACCTCACCCCAAATCCCACATCCCCATCTCCCGCGCCCTGCTGTTGTGCCGCCAATTGAAGTCGCCGGCATCGCCTCCTCCGTGCGCCGAAGCCGTCGCCCGAAACCCTCCCCTGCCCTAACCCCCTTCTCCCCTTTGCGCCGCAAAGAACCCCCCCTTTTTGTGTTTTACTTTTTTTAGTTAGTTTTTATTTTATTTTATTATAACATATAATATTTATATTATATATTATATATATCATATACCATATAATAATAATAATAGGTCTATTGTTAAAAGTATAAAAACTTATATATATATATATAGTATTAATATTTCATAATAATATATGTTACCATAATAATAATTATTATTATATTTACCTGTTTTAGTATTAATATTAAGTATTATATATATATATATTAATAATTATTTTTATCTAAGTAGTGATATAATATATGATATTTAATAGTTTCATTTTATTTTTTCTATTTTGAATCACGTGTGTTTCTTCGTGCAGGGGGAGCTATTAATTTAAGCGGTGATAAAAGAAATTGTTCATGGGAGAGGTGCAAAATATTTTCGAGTTCGTTGCAAGGGATGGTTTTCACTCATAGGGAATTCACTTGGGAGCTGGTGACAATCATACTGAAAGCGTGCCACGTGGATTTACTGCTCGTCAGTTTCCATCTGTTTTTAGTTGAGTTTTTCAGAATAAAAGAGGACGTGCAACTCCTCTCATGTGGGGAGGAGAAAGAGAAGGGGGCCGGAGGCCAGAAGCAGAGTACCCGGGGGAGGCGAAAGTGAAGGGGGTCGGATTCCAGGAGCAGAGTACCGGGGGAGGTCACCATTCCACAACAGGAGGAGGAGACTCCGCCCGATTCACACCATCCATTCCATACCACTTCTCACGGACGGGGATCGTCTTCGACCTGAAGACAGGTTCCCGCTCCTCCATTTCATTCATCCTCCCGCTGCTCTGTTTTTAGTGTTATTTGTTGAGTCTGTAAATACACTCGTAGTGTTGCATGTTTAGTTAATTGAATTGTGATGTTAGTTATGTTTAATTGTTTGTGTCATTTCTTCTTTCTCGTCTTGTGTTGTGATCTCGAATCTCCAGAAATAGAGATCTAACTTGCGGGGCTAGATCCAGTTTATGAAACCCAACACGATCTGGAGATCCGCACATTAATGCGATCACGTTTCTTTTTATTCGCCTTGGTCGATCGCGAATGCGAGTTAGATTGAGTGAGAGTGAGATCTTGCACAGGGCGATCAACTACTTTCTTGCTTAATTTCTTCTCCCCTTACTGTCTTGATTTTTTCGAACTGAGAATCAAGGTTGGTTGTGTGATGTGACGATCTTAGTGGAATCATTCTTGATTGTGAGAAATCCTTTCCATAATGAATTTTCTGAGTGAATTGCCTTGCAGTTCGGAAGAACACTTGAGTATTGGAGAAATTTGATGCTTGAGTGTTTAATTTCTAGGCAAGACTGGTGTGTGATCGGAGACATCGATCATGCACTGTTCGAATTTGAGAATTGTTCATGTTGATCTAGGAAGGCGAGTAGGGGGTGGATTAACCTGGGTCCGACCTTGTTCTCACTAACTTTTGTCTTCTGTGTTTCAGTTTCCTTTTCTTTGTTCTGTGTATTTTTCTATCTTGTGTTGTGTCTGTCTGCTGTTTTTTCTTGTTCCATGTAGAGTTGTCTCGTGTCTAGTTTTTTTTTCACTTTTCCATCATTATCTCTCTCCATTGTGCTCTTCAGCACTGATCAAAGATTTCTTAGGGTTAATGTTCTATTGTTTTAAAAATATTTAAAAAAACACAAAAAGATTTTCGGAATGACCACTTAGGCTCTCGACACTGCTTCCTTGAGAGCGACCCCGAGGTTATCCACTGTTCTATATCTTGGGTCTTTATAAATGTAAGCTTGACCGTCCTCGCGACAAGGACGCTCGTTAGATACCGTCTGCCTTATTTGCAAATAGGACAGGTGAACCCCAAGGTGAAATACTAGGTCAGATGAAACCCTTTGCCTGCAACTCCTCCAACTGCTTCTCGAGCTCCTGTAACTCTGGTATAGCCATCCTATAAGGAGGAATGGACACCAGTGCCTCTCCTGGAACAAGATAAATAGAAAATACTACCTCATGCTCTGGAGGCAAACCTGAAAAGTCCTCTGGAAAGACATCCCTAAAACGATCCACCACTGGAGGAAATTCCATCTATGAAGTCCCCTGGTCATCCAGATATAGACTATCAATCTGGGTCGTAACTCCCCCTAACCCATGATGCTCGGGTCCTGCTCTGCTCGCTTGGACATCCCATTTTCCCTTATGTAGAAACGATTCGCCCTATGGTGATGTGAAACTCACCCTACAATGATAACAATCGACAACAGCCTAGAAAGGAACTAACCAGTCCATTATGAGAATGAAATCATAACCTGTCATCTCTATGACATAAAGGTCCCATAATAAGTGACACCCACCAACCTATAGAGGGTACTCCTTACACTAACGTACACTATCCTTTCTAGTCCCCAACGGAGGTTCTAGCATCAAGATATCAGCAGAAGAAAAGATACAAAGCCTAATCCTCTCCACAATAGAAACAAATATAAAGCTATGGGAAGCCCCTGTATCGAAAAGAGTAGAAGCTAAAACTATGGAAACAAAGATCATACCTCGAACTGTAGAGGTTCCGGGACCCTTCTCCTGCTGGGTCTTCTCCACTGCAAAAGTATAGCCTACACCGCGACCCTGTGACCCTGTCTGACCACTTTGAGCTGATCCACCCTATTGTCGCTGAAAGACTGGTGACTGAATAACACGGTCGTGACCTTCACCTCGGCCTGAACAGCCATAAGAACTCCAGTTCCCTGACTGAGGAGTAACTGGTGGTGCTGCTCCTGAACGCAGAGTCATAGAAGAACCTCTGTCACCAGCTGCTGGTGAGAAGATCTGATAGAAACGCTGAAGATGCCTCATCTTGCCGCAAGATCGGCACTCCACTGGGTCTCTCGGGCAATGTGGCCTTGTATTCCCGCTCTTCCCGCACTAGTAGCACACTACATGTATACCAGAAGATGCATCCCGCCTACTGTGATCTCCTCATGAAGACTCCCTATGGCACTTCCTGCTATCGGTCGGAGAAGCACTAACCCTGGATGCTGAACCGCCCTGGACCACAGCTTCAAAATATCTCAGATTGCGCTCCGTGATCAGCTCCTGGTTGAATATAGAAGATATCGAAGTCAACTTGAAGATGTTAACCTAGTATTGGACATCCTTATTGAGACCATCCTCAAACTTCCATTCCAGGAACAACTCATCTCCCCTTAGAAGTGGTGTAAATCACTACAGCTCGGTGAAGCGAGAAGAATACTTCAGAACAGAAAGAGTACCCTGCTCCAAACTCATGAACTCTTGGGCTTGATCGGCCCTCAAGGTCTCCAGATAGAAGTAATCGTAGAAGGTGTGATAGAACTCATCCCAAGACATATTCTGTTGGTGTCCCTCCAGTGAGATCACATCCGACCACCTCTTGGCGGAGTATTGAAGAATGTAGGTAGCGAGCTTGACCCTCATCTCTGGAGGCATCTCTAGATTCTCGAAGATCATCAACGTGGCTTCTAGACATGACTCTATAGCTTGGGGTCCTCCATCCCCTGAGAAAGTGGGAGGATGCTACTGCTGAAAGTGTCATGACCCGACCCTACCCGGGCTCGAGCTGCAACTACCCCAAGCCCGCCTCCATAGGCCAGGGGCTGGCGACCAGTGCCGAAGGCACAACAACTCGAGGAGGCATTTTCCTAAGTACCTATACACACACATGCAACCCACTCAATGTAGAAGTGCAGAGTAAAAAAGAAAAGTAAAGTACCAACTACTATAGATAAACCACAAAGTGCATCGACCAATAAACAGTACAAAGTAAAAGCTGAAAAGAATGAAGGCAAAACACACGCCCAACCAGAAAAGTGCCACAACCTAGAAATAGGTAAACAAAATCAAACACCTAGGAGAGTCCCACACCTAGAACATGACTACGACCACCGCACGTGGTCCAAGCTTCCGAACTCCTAAGCTCCGCTGAAGTCACGACCAACCTGTCCATTGTCTACAAGGGCACACCAAGTGCGGGCAAAGCCCAAGCAGGAGTGAGTATTAAAATACTCATTAGGATTCCCCAAAGGCTCGAGGGAGAAAAAAAGGAGGTATTGAAGAGTTGAGCAGTAGATCGAATAGGTAAAAGTAAAGGAGTACAACAAATAGTGCAGTAAAGAGTACAACTCAACCCAACAAGAGGAAGGAAGTAGACTCGACCAAACACAAGGAACTAGAAGTGGTGAGAAGATGAAATTCTGGTCGAGTCTTCGCTAAATATAGCAGGAGAGTATACTCGTCCAATCACGAGAAGCTAGACATGGAAATCACGTGGAATACCCCGCGTGTCTTCGCCTCTCCGGGAAGAAGAGTAGCCAAAACCCAAGGAGTGGGTATTGGAACAAGGTATATACATATATATATGCTCTGTAAAGAAGCCCAAACAAGATCATAAGGGGATCTCCATCCCGTAGCTCATCCCAAGAAAGTGAGAATCCAAAAATCCCAAAAGTAAACACCATCGATGCCCAGCATCCCGCAAGTCTTCCCCAAACTGCAAATCAAAGGGCTCAAATCACCACACCTTGACACTATCCACTTTGGGTGGCACTAACTCGCCCGCATGGTTTTAGGTCGTGTCTCAAGGATGTGTATTGATGGGGAAAGTGCCCCTCGTACTCGAGAGTTTTGGGGGAATGCCAAACCACACCTCGTCACTGCCCCACAGTCGAGAGGTCTGCTCAAAGTCGACAGGCGACCCCCTGCCTAGCCCCGCTGGAGGGTAATCCCTGGAAGTTGACGGGTTCCCACTAGAGGGAGACCCAGTAAGAGTCGACGGGTGCCACACTGCACAGTCCCGTAAAAGGGTAATCCACTGGAGGGAGACCCGGCTAAAGTCATCGACGAGTCCCAATGCCCAGTCCCGTAAAGGGTACTCCACTGGAGGGAGGCTCAGAACTGTCATCGGGGACCACTTCCCAGCCTAGCTGGAGGTAAACCCGACATCGGGGACCACTTCCCAGCCCATATGGAGGTAAACCCAGCATCGGGGACCACTTCCCATCCCCGCTGGAGGTAAACCCAGAACCGCTCTGGCCATCCCTACTGGATGGTACTGCTCGGTGAACACCGCTGTACTGGCCATCCGTGCTGGATGGTAACCCACTGGCCATCCCTGCTGGATGGTACCGCTCTGGCCATCCCTACTGGATGGTACAACTGGTCACCTCTACTGGATGGTACCTCACTGGCCATCCCTACTGGATGGTACCTCACTAGACAGACCTGCTGGAAACAACCTCCTAGGTAGAGGATCAGTGCCCGCGTAATGTGTTGGTCACACAGAATCCACAAGAACTCTACCAGGGAACACGAAGCAACTCTGCCAGCCAAACCATCGAGAACAGAACCAGGGAAAAACCACTCAACCCTGCTGGTTGAAACCATCATGAACAGGACCAGGAGGGGAACTCACTCAACCTTGCTGGTCAAACAAACGAGAACATCACCAGGGGAAACTTAACCCTACTGGTCAAACAAACACAGAACCAGGGGGAAACTCAACCCTGTTGGTCAAATGAACATAGAACCAGGGGGAAACTCAACCCTGCTGGTTAAACGAAAGAGAACCAGAGGGAAACTCAACCCTGCTTGTCAAACGAACACAGAACCAGGGGGAAACTCAACCATGCTGGTCAAACGAACTAGAACCAGGGGGAAACTCAACCCTTATGGTCAAACGAATGAGAACAGAGGGACCCTCTACGTCGCGAGAGGTCAAGGGTACGCAAAGCAGAACACGGCACGCACATGGGGCCCACACGACATGTGGCCCCAAGTCAACTCCAACCAAACGCACAAACTTTCTCAGGTACAAACATCCACATGTACCTCCCAGTGTTCTCGCATACTCCCAAAGTATGCCACGTCTCCAACCCAAAGGCTAACATGCACACGGCCCCCAATGTCAACGTGAAGGGCGTAAAAGTAACAACTCTAACTTGCCACCTCAATGGCCCAGGCACGACCAACTACATCTCTTTAAGCATTACTTCACTCACACGGGAGTGCACGTGATCACACGCCAAGGGTTCTCTGCAAACACCGTAGGAAGAACCTCCACCGGTACACCTTTCAGGCTTCTA
Source organism: Viscum album (assembly GCA_963277665.1). Taxonomy (NCBI): domain Eukaryota; kingdom Viridiplantae; phylum Streptophyta; class Magnoliopsida; order Santalales; family Viscaceae; genus Viscum; species Viscum album. Next base: position 727,518,314 of record OY728167.1, on the reverse strand, counting down.
CATTTAAATGAGATCTATAAAGAGACTCCGCACATCCAAACGGATCGCACTGTTGTAATCCTCACGAAAAAACATGCTATATAGACTAATTACTCGCCTCAAATGGATATCTGATGGAAAAGTCGCCAACACCGCTTTACTCCCAAACGACGTCCCGTGATCCTGAGCCTCGGCCCTGAAAACAGTCGGACGCATCGCACCATTGCGATTCCTTCAGGAAAACACGTCAAAAGGACTGCTCACTTGACTGCAACGGATATCCGGAGAAAAAGATGCATTTCACCGTACCACACACGAGCGGTTCTATGTGGGACCCACACCCCAGTCCCGAAGCACAACGAACGGATCACACCGTTGTGATCCTCTCGAAAAAGTACACAAGTTTTACTATTCACATGTCCAAAACAGACACCCGGTGATAAAGCTGGAAATCACTACCAACTCCCAAAACGGACCTCGTGGGGCCCGCACCACCATGCGGAATAAAAGTGGGCGGATTGCGCCATTTCAATGCCCTCGAAAAAACACCCAAAAACAACTACTCGCACGCCCCGAACAGACGTCCGATGAAAAAGTTACAAAAAGTTGTGTGCAGCTCGAAAGACGGCCCATGGGGCCCACGTCTCAACTCCGATTTCAACACCCGAAACCACACCGGAAATCTCTGCCTCAACTCCATGGTCGCAATGCCACTGACAACTCTGAACTCGGACATCGGATGCGTCTGCGCCGCTCAAAACAAGAACCCTCGGAAAAACGTCAAACTACTTAAAGGCGTGTCGCGCCTCCGAGGCCCCTCGTTTTGGGAATTAAAAATTCATGAGACCATCTCAAAATGTTCGTCTTGACGCCAGGAAGGCACTGCCGTAGACTGCCCATAAAACGTAACTCGTAATGAAAATTACAGGCGTCCGAAGTTGAGGGGACGAATCCCCTTGGGCTGGACCGACCTGGGCCAGCCGGTCCGCCCGTTTTGGGCCGGCCCGCGGTCCACCCACAGACCGGCCACAAGGCCGGTCGTCCTTGCTGCGTGAAGACCCGCTGAGGGCGGGTCTTTGTTCCCCGCGGGGTCGCGCGCTGCGACCTCGATTTACCCGCGTCAACCGGTCGGCACAGCCGGCCGGTCCTCCTGCTCCGCGCCCCCAGCTCGCCGCGGCCGCACCGCCTCAGCCATTCCTCAACACCCGCAGCCGCTCCGCCTCAGCCAATCGCCTACTGAGCTCGCCCGCAGCGCTGCACCGCCGCTGTCGTTCGCTCGCCGGAGAACCCAAACGACCTCCAAAACCCGCAATCTTCGGCGGACGTTTTCGATCACCTCGCAACTCGGATTTTCAATCCAAAAAGTGCGGTGGAAAGATCAGAAGATAATCTACGAAACTATGGAATTTTATCAAAGATCAAATAGAAATTCAATGAAAATAATCGAGCTCAAAGTAGATGCGGGAAATTAAAAAAGAAACACGCAATCCTACCTTGTTGGGCGTTACCCGGAGCTTCGCCGTCGATCCACACCCCGCCGTTGCCGCTTCCACTTTGATTGGGAGGGAGGAGGAAGAGGAGGAGGATGATAAGAGGTTAGGGTGAGGGGGGGGGGGGGGGGGTTCCCCAGGGGGAGGAATGAGGATGGGGGAGAGGGAGAGGATTTTAAGTAATTAAACTCCTTAATTAAAAAAAACTCGACCCCTGAAAACACCCACGTCCAAAACCCCCGACGCGGTTAAAGTTAGGATGCGCCTGGGGTAAACACCACCTACCGAGCACAACAGAGGTCTTAGAATTTTGATCTGAGGCCCCGTTCAAAAGTTATAAAACTGAATGCCCGAGGCCTCCAAATTACGAAAACGCCCCCGGGGCCATTTTCCATAAAAGGCCCGTGCCCGCCAAACTTACACTCCTCCTAGGGTAAAATGCACGCTCTGAACTCAACGATTCCCTTGGTTTTCCAATATGAGCCACCGTTTAAGAGATACTTGAGTTTACCCATTAAACGAATAAATTAATTATTTTAATTATCTGTTTAACATTCCGTTAACGGGCGAGGGGTCCCAAAGTCCCGCGCCGACATGTTTTATGTCGTTCCTAGGGTAAAAAACCCATTTTGGACCCATCCGTACTCTCAGATTTAGGATCGAAAACACCTTTTAGGAGTTATCCCATTTATTTGGTGTTCCCAGTGTGAACACGCTGAAAATATAATTCAGGCCGCACTGGGGCTCGGAATAGCATGCCGTCTAAAGGCGCTGATCTATAATAACATCAAGAATATTAAAAAGTCTTTTATATCCAAAAACCGGGTTCTTACATCATTCCCTTCTTCAAGATTTTCGTCCCCGAAAATCAAAACCAGTGAACAACTCGGGGTACTAAGCCCACACCTGGCTCTCCCATACCTAGAAGAACTCTTGCATAGTCCCACATCACCGCACATAGACCAAAGGATTTGATCTATTCACACGAGGTCTGTCCTTGCTGATGACGTGCATAGGAGCATGCACACTTCTTCTCGGGTGAGTTGCGTGGGAGATGCTATGCACCCAAACCAGCCTTTGGGGTTAGGGCAAGGATGTAAGGAACCTCTCCATCCATTTGCATGGTCTCAAATGGCCTGAAGGCTCTCGGGGGTAGATCACCTCCCTGACCGAACCCTTACGTCACACGCTGCGACTGGAATCACCGTTTGGACCTGGGACAAAGCCCGATGATTCCCTCCTTCAGAATATCAATAGGGTGAAACACCCAAGGATATATGGTCACGTAAGATTTCATAGTTGATGTCCCACGACCCAGACTCTCTTACACGCTCAGAGAGCGAAGGATTCAACACCATCGACTAGAGAAAAAGGTCCCAAGCCTTTTATCTTACCAACACAAGGTTACACCGATGCCCTGCGCCACTCTGGTAACAACTCAAACAAGGAGCAGGGAGAAAATCGTTTCACACACAGAGCCTAACAATTCTACTGGAAAAAGTAGAAGAGATGTAGAGCGTACCTCTTATCACCTCATGCTCTACAGGATCGTAGAAATCCAAAGCTCGTGGCTGTCCATGGTCCCAACTGTCATCTCCCGGAGCCTGACATGGACCGCCTAGTGGTGATGGGAAGACCTCGTAAATTCATCCCCCACTACCAGATCCTCCCGCTCCTATGCTAGAACCACCTCTTTGGGAGCTACTCCGATCATGACGCTGCATCTACCGCGGTGGTGCACTTGCTGCCTGCCCGATATTCTCAGCACGCCTGATCGGGCAGTCCCATGCCAAGTGACCCCGACCGTCGCAAGCATAACGCCGACTCTCTCCAGGCTGCACTGGTGCCCTCCGGTGCCACTGTGGTGTACGACCACGCCCCTGAGTCCGGTTGTCAGAAAACTACCTGCGTCGAGGTTCTACTTGTCAATGCCCGCTAGCTGCGGCAGACGTCTCGGCTCCATCGTGCCTACTGCCACCACCTACTGTAGAATGTTACAGGAAGATTTCTGTCACCAGCGCCTAATCTAGCACCCCATCGTAAGTGGGAATGCCCAAGGGTACTATGATAGCACGAATATCTCGGCAGATACCCTTCTCAAACTCCTGTTCTCAGAAGTTTCCATCATGGACCAAGTCAAGGTAAAAGCGTGCACGGTCTGTGAAACTAGCCACGTACTCGGCCACCGTCATCCCTCCATGCTGAAACTACAGGAGCTCTTGAATCCAAATGGAGCATAAGCAGGAGGGGAAAAACTCCTCACGAAACAACAACTGAAAGTCGCCCCATGAAAGCGATGAATCATCAAGAAACTGAGTCACCAGACTCCCCCAACACCAAGATGCTCCACGGAAAAGGTTGGAGGCCAAAGCCACCATAAGATCTGCCAGCGTCTGCACAAGCCTGAAGAGGCGAACCCCTGTCTCTAGCCAAACTTCGGCTACCTGAGGGTCTGGCACACCACTGAACCTCAACGGTCTCTGTCGCTGGAACTCACGGTGTGCGCTCAACTTGCGCTCAAGCCCCATCTGCTCTGCTGAAGCTGTCTGCTGCTCACCAGCATGATGGGTCCTAGACTGAGGCCTTGTAGCTCACAAGGTCGTCGTCATGCACCAAAGCTGGTATCCTGGCTAGCTGTCTTTGCGGAAACATCCTGAATATTATCAAGGAGTGTCGCGGTCAGATGAGAATATATGTATATAACAGTCACAAAAATGGGGAGCTGACTCAAGAAGGACAGTCAAAAAATCAATCATATGTGATGCACAAACCAATTTTCCCTACAATAAGTGTCTCAGCATGACGAGTCAACAAGTGTGTTATCAGGTTCATGGTGAATGGATACGTCGGCCGATGCACCATCACTGGACTACCTGGCCTGAGATCCTCTCTCGAGACACGTCAACACTGTTTCCCTAAATCCCAACCAATTCCTTTTTTTAGGGATGTCCGAACAACGTCCCAAGGAACGAACCACCTCTGATACCACTTTGTAATGACCCGACCCTACCCGGGCTTGAGCCGCAACTACCCCAAGCCCGCCTCCATAGGCCAAGGGCTGGCGACCAGCCCCGAAGGCACAACAACTCGGGGAGGCCTTTGCCTTAGTACCTGTACACACACATGTATCCCACACAATGCAGAAGTTCAGAGTAAAAAAGAAAAGTAAATTACCAACTGCTATAGATAAACCACAAAGTGCATCGACCTCTAAATAGTACAAAGTAAAAGTTGAAATGAAAGAGGAAAAAACACACGCCCAACCAGAAAAGTGCCACAACCCGGCAACAGGTAAACAAAAGAAAACACCTGGGGGAGTCCCACACCTGGAACCCGACTACGACCACCACACATGTTCCAAGCTCCCGAACTCCTAAGATCTGCTGAAGTCATGACCAACCTGTCCATCGTCTACAAGGGCACACCAAGTGCGGGGAAAGCCCAAGTAGGGGTGAGTATAAAAATACTCAGTAGGATGCCCCGAAGGATTGAGGGAGCAACAAAGGAGGTACTGAAGAGGTGAGCAGTAGATCAAATAGGGAAAAGTAAAGGAGTACAACAGAGAGTGAAGTAAAGAGTAAAACTCAACCCAACAAGAGGAAGAAAGTAGACTCATCCAAAAACAAGGATCTAGAAGCGGTGAGAAGATGAAATTCTCGTCGAGTCTTCGCTACCTATAGCAGTAGAGTAGACTCATCCAACCACGAGAAGCTAGACACGAAAATCACGTGGCATACCCCGCGCGTCCTCGCCTCTCCTGGAAAGAGAGTAGCCAAAACCCAAGGAGTGGTACTGGAACAAGGTATATACATATATATATGCTCTTTCAAGAAGCCCGAACAAGATCTTAATGGGATCTCTATCCCATAGCTCAGCCCAAGAAAGTGAGTAGCTAACAGTCCCAGAAGTAAACACCATCGATGACCAGCATCCCGCACGTCTGACCCAAACTGCAAGTCAAGGGGCTCAAATCACCACACCTTGACACTATCCGCTTTGGGCAGCACTGACTCGCCTGCACGGTTTTAGGTCACGTCTCAAGGATGTGTCTCGGTGGGGAAAGCGCCCCTCGTACTTGAGAGTTCTGGGGGAACGTCAAACCACACCTCGTCATTTCCCCGTAGTCATGAGGTCTCCTCAAAGTCGACAGGAAACCCCTTGCCCAGCCCCGCTGGAGGGTAATCCCAGGAAGTCGACAGGTTCCCACTGGAGGGAGACCCGGCAAGAGTCGACGAGTGCCACACTGCCCAGTCCCGTAAAAGGGTAATCCACTAGAGGGAGACCCAGTTAAAGTCGTCAACGAGTCCCAATGCCCAGTCCCATAAAGGGTACTCCACTGGAGGGAGGCTCAGAACCGTCATTGAGGACCACTTCCCAGCCCAGGTAGAGGTAAACCTGGCATCGGGGACCACTTCCCAGCCTCGCTGGATGTAAACCCGGAACCGCTCTGGCCATCCCTGCTAGATGGTACTACTCTGTGAACACCGCTGTACTGGCCATCCCTGCTGGATGGTAACCCACTGGCCATCCTTACTGGATGGTACCGCTCTGGCCATCCCAGTTGGATGGTAAAACTAGCCACCCCTGCTGGATGGTACCTCACTGGCCATCTCTGCTGGATGGTACCTCACTGGCCAGCCCTGCTGGAAACAACTTCCTGGGTAGAGGATCGGTGCCCACATAATGTGTTGGTCACATAGAATCCACAAGAACTCTACTAGGGAACATGAAGCAACTATGCCGGCCAAACCATCGAGAACAGAACTAGGGAAAAACCACTCAACCCTGCTGGTCGAAACCATCATGAATAGGACCAGGATGGGAACTCACTCAACCCTGTTGGTCAAACAAACAAGAACAGCACCTGGGGAAACTCAACCTTGCTGGTTAAATGAACACAGAACCAGGGGTAACTCAACCCTGCTGGTCAAACGAACATATAACTAGGGAGAAACTCAACCCTTCTGGTCAAACGAATGAGAACCAGGGGGAAACTCAACCCTATTGGTCAAAAGAACACAGAAACAGGGGAAACTCAACCCTGCTGGTCAAACGAATGAGAACCAGAGGGAAACTCAACCCTGATGGTCAAACGAACGAGAATAGAGGGACCCTCTACGTCGCGAGAGGTCAAGGGTACGCAAATCAGAACACAACACGCACATGGGGCCCACACGACGTGTGGCCCCAAGTCAACTCCAAACAAGCGCACAAATGTTATCAGGTACAAACATCCACATGTATGTCCCAGCGTTCTCGCATACTCCCAGAGTATGCCACATCTCCAGCCCAAAGGCTAACGTGCACATGGCCCCCAACGTTAACACGAAGGGCGTAAACGTAACAACTCCAACTTGCTACCTCAACGGCCCAGGCACGACCAACTACATCTCTTCAAGAATTACTTCACTCACATGGGAGTTCACGCGATCACATGCCAAAGGTTCTCTGCAAACACCGCAGGAAGAACCTCCATCGGTACACCTTTCAAGCTTCCACATTTAAATAGGGTCTCGAAAGAGATTCCGCACATCCAAACGGATCGCACCATTGTAATCCTCTTAAAAAAACTAGTGATATAGACTACTTACTCACCTCAAATGGATATCCGACGGAAAATTCGCCAACACCGCTTTACGCCCGAACGACGTCCCGTGATCCCGAGCCTCGGCCCCAAAAACAGTCAAGCGCAATGCACCATTGCGATCCCCTTGGGAAAACATGTCAAAAGGACTGCTCACTTGAGTGTAACGAATATCCGGAGAAAAAGATGCATTTCACCATACCACACACGAGCGGTTCTACGTGGGACCCACACCTTGGTCCTGAAGCACAACGAACGGATCACACCATTGCGATCCTCTAAAAAAAAGTACACAAGTTTGACTATTCATTTGTCCAAAACGGACACCCGGTGATAAAGCTGGAAATCACCACCAACTCCCAAAACAGCCCTCCTGGGGCCCGCACCACCGTGCGAAATAAAAGCAGACGGATTGCGCCATTGCAATGCCCTCGAAAAAACACCCAAAAATGATTGCTCGCATGCCCCGAATGGACGTCCGATGAAAAAGTTACAAAAAGCTGTGTGAAGCTCGAAAGACGGCCCGTGGGGCCAACGTCTCAAATCCGTTTTCAATGCTCAAAACCACACTGGTAATCTCTGCCTCAACGCCGGGGTCGCAACTCCACTGACAGCGCTCAATTCGGACATCGGATGCATCCGCGCCGCTCGAAACACGAACCCCCAAAAAAACGTCAAACTACTTAAAGGTGTGTCGCGCCTCTGAGGCCCCTCGTTTCGGGAATTGAAATTTCCCAAGACCATCTAAAAATTCTCGTCTTGACACCAGGAAGGCACTTCCGCAGACAGCACGTAAAACAGACACCCGTAATAAAAATTACGGTCATTCGAAGTCGAGGGGACGAATCCCCTTGGGCTGGACCGGCCGGTCCGCCCGTTCTGGGCCGGCCCGCACCGGTCGGCCCAGCTGGCAGTGCCGGCCCGCGGCTCCGCCGCGCGGGCCGACTGTGGACCCACATCCCACCTGCAGACTGGCCACAAGTCCGGTCTTCCTTGCCGCGTGAAGACCCGCCGAGGGCGGATCTTTGTTCCCCGCAGGGTCGCGCGCCGCGACCCTGATCTACCCGTGCCAACCGGCTGGCACAGCCGGCCGGTCCTCCTGCTCCGCGCCCCTAGCTTTCCGCGGTTGCACCGCCTCAGCCAGCCTCTAAAACCCACAGCCGCTCCGCCTCAGCCAGCCGCCGACCGAGCTCGCCCGCAGCGCCGCGCCGCCGCCTGAAAGACCCATGCCGCCGCCGTCCGCTCGCCGGAGAACCCAAACGACCTCCAAAACCCGCAATCTTCGGCGGACGTTTGCGATCACCTCGCAACTCGGATTTTCAATCCGAAAAGTGCGGTGGAAAGCTCAGAAGATAATCTACACAAGTATGGGATTTTCTCAAAGATAAAACAGAAATTCAACACAAATAATTGAGCTCAAAGTAGGTGCAGGAAATTAAAAACGAAACGCGCAATCCTACCTTGTTGGGCGTTGCCCGGAGCTTCGCCGTCGATCCGCACCCCGCCATTGCCTCTTACACCTTGATTGGGAGGGAGGAGGAGGAGGATGAGGATGAGAGGAGGTTAGGGTGAGGGGGGGGGGGGGGGGGGGTTCACCAGGGGGAGGAATGAGGATGGGGGAGAGGGAGAGGAGTTTAAGTAATTAAACTCCTTAATTAAAAAAAACTCGACCCCTGAAAACACCCACATCCAAAACCCCCGACACGGTTAAAGTTAGGTCGCACCTAGGGTAAACACCACCTACCGATCACAACATAGGTCTTAGAATTTTTATCCGAGGCCCCATTCAAAAGTTATAAAACTGAACTCCCAAGGTCGCCAAATTACGAAAATGCCCCCGGGGCCATTTTCCACAAAAGGCCCGCACCCGCGAAACATACAACCCTCCTAGGGTAAAAGGCACACTCCGAACTCAATGGTGACCTCATTTTTCCAATCCGTGCTACCATTTAAGAGATACTTTAGTTTACCCATTAAACGAATAAATTAATTATTTTAATTATTCGTTTAACCTTCCGTTAACGGGCGAGGGGTCCCAACGTCCCGCGCTGACATTTTTTATGTCATTCCTAGGGTAAACACCCCATTTCAGACCCATACGTACTCTCAAATTTAGGATCCAAAACACCGTTTAAGAGTTATCCCATTTATTTGGCATTCCAAGTGTGAACGCACTGAAAATTTAATTCCGGCCACACCGGGGCTCGGAATCGCACGAGGTCTGAAGGAGCTTCTCTAGAATAACATCAAGAATATTCCAAAGTCTTTTATAGCCAAAAAAAGTTCTTAAAAAAAGACCTGCATCAATTTTTTCCCTCGACGGGGTAGGAGGTGGTGCTCCTTGAAAGGTCTGCATCATCCTCAGAAACCCCTCCTTGAACTATGCATCGACACCTGTGTCAAGTATAACTGCTGGTGCCAAGATTGGAAAAACTGGAGGATCTGCTGACAGTCCATGTTAAGCCATATCTGGTGTCTTCTCACCGCCCTTTAACTGGCGTACAACCAGAGGAAGTCTCGGTGGCATGACTCTGTAAGGTCAAGCGCACACCATAGATCAAGATTAACAGGGACTGAAAACTGAAATTATAAGAATGGAGCAGGAGAAGGAAAACATTTAAGTTTTCCAAAACATAGATACAAGGTGTGTATAAATACCTACACGGCGTGTTCCCTTTAAGCCTTCACATGGGCGTGTACTTCTGCCAAATATGGTCATGTAACACCCCAAACACACAGCGTGTTATCCTAACACACGGCGTGCACTTGAATCCTTTTCCCTTGCCTGAGTCCCCTTACACGGCTGAGCCACATGGTTCTCCTAGAAGAAGAATACATGACGTGTTCGTTCCAGACACGAATTGTACTAGACGAGCTTCTCCGAACTGTGTTGTTAGTGATACAACTGGATACACGGCTCAGACTACACGACGTGTTCCATCTAGACACGACATGTACTAGGAATATTTTTGTCGACTCGTGTTGTTCGCTACACATCTGGATACACGGGTTACACTACACGACATGTTCCAGACGGACACGGCGTGTAGTAGGAAAGAATCAACCAACCCGTGTTGTTAGTGACATGTCCAGTTACACGGTTCTATAACACAGCATGTACATCCAGTACACGGTGTGTCCTACCAAAGATTCCCAAACCATGTGTCCCTGACCACACATTTTGAGACACTGTTAGAAATTACACAGCATGTACATTCAGTACACGGCGTGTGCTTATGAAAAACAGTTTCTTCCCAAATAGAAGAACACATGGCGTGTATTTAACATTACACGTCGTGTATTCTGGGTTTTTCCATACAGTAAGCCTCAAAAACTACTCCGGAACCCAGAAAAACACTAAAACCTACATTTGAGGTGCCAAATTCCGATCCGTGAGGGCCCATACTCCCCGCGAATCAAATGTTTTCATCTTATACATGTCACAACCAAGGAAAAAAAATTAATGATCCACCAAATTCCAATTCATGAGGGCCCATAACACCTCAAGAACCAAAGTTTGGCGTCCATTCAAACAAAACCTTACCCAAAGCAATACCCTATCAAACAGTAGGTATTCCATCAAAGCATATATCACAACAACATGCATATCTAGCATAACATCTATCACAACAACATTAAATCTCTAATGCACCCTAAATGGCATGGAAAGAATGCATGAAATTTGATTTCTAGCAAGTTCCTATATGATGCATGAGATGGAATACCCTCATCTCATCAGGTTGAAATAGAAACAGAACCTCAATATCATTAACAATAACAACACGAAACATGTGAGTCACCCAATGGTGAAAATCAAATCAACTGTAAAATTGAAAAACCGAAAAAATTTCAATAACAAGGTAAATTGGATTTTCCCTGTACACGGGTTAGCTACTCCTGGGAACAGCTTATTACCAAGCACCTATTCCTTCCTATCCCTGGATATAGGCTCCAAATAGTAAGTCAAGAAGAAAAGAACCCCCCTGATACCACTTTGTAACATACCGGTTTCGAAAGCCACCTAGAGGTGCCCCGTACCCGGTTGGTCACATGGTCACAAGCGCATTTCCCCAAATGCCAAAGGCTGCCGACTAGCAGCGAGGGCCTTGGGTGTGATAGTGGGGAAACTATTACCTCATTGGTAGAGTACATAGTAGAAGTAAAACAGATATAAAATATTGGAATCAGTAATATCACATAGCAAGCAGGTAACCCTCTGGGAAGTACTCAGAGCCTAACCCCTCTGGTTCAACCAAAACAAGACAAACATGCAGCTAAACACAACGGCAACCCCCCTGGGAAGTACACACAGCCTATCCCCTCTGGTTCAGTTATAAGGATATAACAAAGACTCTCTGAGGAAGCACTCTCAGTCAATTCCCCTTATAGTAAAAAGTGATAAAGACTCTCTGAGGAAGCTCACACGGTCAATTCTTCTTATAGTCAAAAGTGATTTAAAGACTCTCTGAGGAAGCTCACATGGTCAATTCCCCTTAGAGTCTACAACACCAGGTTCTCAAGGTCTTGTGTATGTCAAACGAGCATAGCAATGCAATTCGGCCAAATTAAACCTCAAGAAATACTTGGATAATAGTCTACAGCATATCAACATGTCAGAATAAACAATCACACTCCATCCTACAATACTAGGCATGGAAACAGGAAAAGCAACCTAACAGGATAAGAAGACCAAATGACCAAAAACAGAACATGCATGGTCAAACACTTCCAAATCATAGCAAGTTACCCTGTTCACATTAAATTTACCTCTACTCAAGAATACAAGCATAGCAGGAAAACAAAAAGGGGTAAACGATAAACACGCAATACCCCGTTCAAGGTTATTGGGAAAATTTGCACATATAACTCAAAGACATTCAACGAAAAGGCACAAACCACCTACCTCGGCATTATAGGATCTTTATACTCTGAATTTGGCCCTTGGATCGACCTAGAACGCGGTAGATCTACAAAAAAGTCTAAAACATTAAACCCATGATATATCACGAGAGAGAAGAAATCAAGGGATGGTGTTCTAGGAGAATAGAGAAATCACCGATGTGATTCCAACACAACTGACAATGTTCGATTTGGAGGACGAATGCTTGCTCAGGGGTTCGTCAAAGATATTAGGTCGTACAATGCTCCTGGACGAGACAGACGAAGAAGGGGGTGTTTCTGTCGATTAGACGCGACCCCGGTGCATTTAATGAAAAAAAGAAAGTACACAACGTGTACTTTTGAAGTACACAACGTGTACTTTTGAAGTACACAACGTGTACTTTCCCTTACCAAGCCCTGCTTTAGGTAGCCTCCAGGTCACCATACACGACCATGTGCCAGGCCGCTACACGACCAACACACGGCTACCCGCGGTAACTGAGTACACATTGTGTACTCATAAAGTACACGGCGTGTACTTAGGAAATTTCCAGAAACTCCTCATTTTCCTCAAAAACCCCAGAAAAATAAAATCATACCTGAAAATAAGATCTGGGTTCTTACAATGATGTGTTGGAGAATTTATTTAATTAAATTTGTTGGAAAAGAATTTAATTAAATGATGTGTTAAATGTGGAGTTGGGGTTTTATCTAATTAAATTCAAGGTTAAGATGAATTTAATTATTTGATGAAAAATGGGGGTTTTATTTAATTAAATTGTGTTGAGAGAATTTAATTAAATAATTATTTGTTTGAGAATTTATTTAATTAAATTGGTTGGATAATAATTTAATTAAATGATGTGTTAGATGTTGAGTTGGGGTTTTATCTAATTAAAATCAAGGTTAAGATGAATTTAATTATTTGATGAAAAATGAGGGTTTTATTTAATTAAATTGTGTGAGAGAATTTAATTAAATAATGATGAGTTAGAGAATTTATTTAATTAAATTCATTTGAAAGGAATTTAATTAAATGAGGGGTAAATTAGGTGTAAATGGGGAGTTTGGGATTTATCAAAGAATCATTTTAATTAAATAATAATAATAATAATATGAGTGTTATTATTATTATTATTATATTACTTATTAAAATTATTAGAAGGTAAATAAATAGGGAGAGGCGCACAGACTGGGTGAGGCGCAACCCCCCCCTGACTCTCCCATGGGTGGTGCACCACCCATCCTCACTGGCTCCCTCCCCGCGCACCAGATCGTGGTGGTCTCTTCACAGAAGTTGTCTGTCTTGGAAAGGTGAGTCCTTCTCCATGCATTTCGTTGTTCGCATGCCTGTTTTGACTCCTCGTCGCCTGCAACGCACTCATGGTTCAACACTCATGGGTGGCGCACCACCCCTCCTCTCAGCTCCTCTTCGCGTGGCTATCTCCTTTCGGTTCCTTCACAAAAGTTGTTTGTCTTGTAAATGTGAGTCCTTCTTCATGAGTTTCATTGTCCGCATTGATTGTTTCGGCTCTCCGTCACCCAATCTCCATTAGGATGAAACCCTATATTCGGTTTTAATTTGGTTGCTTCTTTTCTTCTGGTTCTAGGTAGTGCAAAAGATGTTTTGGGACCCATTGGTCCATATTCTAATGACCGCCACTGATGGAGAAGCGGTTCAGCTCGATTCGGTTCACCACCATCATTATAGGTAAGGCTATATACCCAATAATTGGTTTCTCACCCCTTGAATTAGATGCTTGTGGTTTTTTAGTGTTGCGGTTAATGTTTTGGGTGTGTGTTGGTCCTCACTGCACTAATTATGGGTGTCACTTCACGGTTGTTAGGTGCGACGATAAATTATGAGTGTGCGTGCACTTTTGTTAAGGTACGTGTACGCGAGTGGGTCGTGGTTTGAGTTAGGAAGCTTTGGTTTGGACAAATTTTTCAAGGTAGGGTTATCAACTTTTCCTAACTAATAAAATATTGTTTTTTTGATTTGCTGCTTTTGATAAAGTTGACCGCAATGTTTGAATAAACTGTTTATTGGTGGGATGAGATATTTAATTGTGAATTAATTATATTCTTTGAGGTTGAGATTGAGATAATTAGTCAGTGGATTAATTATGAGATATTAAATTGGTTAAGATGATATAATTAATTATGAATTAATTATGTGTTTTGAGATAATAATTATCAGAGGATTAATTATGAGATATTAAATTGGTTAAGATGAGATAATTAATTATGAATTAATTATGTGTTTTGAGATAATTATTATTGGGGGATGAATTATGAGATATTAAATTGTTTAAGTTGAGATAATTAATTATGAATTAATTATGTGCATTGAGATGATAATTAATTGAAAGATTAATTATGAGATATTAAATTGTTTAAAATGAGATAATTAATTATGAATTAATTATGTGCTTTGAGATAATAATTATGAGATATTAAATTGGTTAAGATGAGATAATTAATAATAAGTTAATTATGTGATTTGGGATAATAATTACGAGGGGATTAATTATGAGATATTTAATCGGTTAAGTTGAGATAATTAGTTATGAATTAATTATGTGTTATGAGATTGTAATATAAAAAATTATTCAGGGGATTAATTATGAGATTTTGATTTAGGGTTAAGATGAGATAATTAATTTGTTAATTAATTACGTGTTATAGAGGTGGTTTCCTGGAGATAATTAATTTATGAATTAATTACGTGGTATTGACATAGTTGTCTGGTGACTAGTTAATTTTTGAATTAAGTAAAGTAATTGTTGTAATAAGTTAATTGTTGAGTTAACTAAATGACTTATTGCGATTAACTAATGGTTGAATTAGTAATGAGATTGATGATGGTGATTAATTGATGAATTATTTATATTATGAAGCGGTGAATGGTAACATGGACATTCATGGGTGTGTGAGTATGGAATGGTAACATGAACATTAATGGTTGCGTATGGAATGGTAACCTGAAGATTCATGGGTGCGTGGGTATGGAATGGTAACATAGATATTCATGGGTGCGTGAGTATAGAATGGTAACATGGACATTCGTAGGAGCGTGAGCATAGAATGATAACTTGGACATTCAAGTGTGTGTGAGTTATGGAATGATAAAGTCATTCAAATGAGTCAAATATAATAATGGTAACGTGCTCATTTCTTTTGTGTGTTTAAACAAAGAATATTAAATAATGTGATAAACAGTTCATTATACATTATTTATATATATATATTGATTCTTGTGCAGGCTCTTATTCCGTCTACGGGCCGAAGCAGGTATCACCGTCAGGTGTCCCTTTAGAACCTGGACGGGTTGTTGGTTATTTATTCAGTTATGTTATTGCCTTGTTATATCAGCACATTGTTTTGTTATATTACATTGTCTAGATTGAGCTAGAGAATCGGTGGTCCTGGCCTACTGAGATGTATATCTCACACCCTACTCGGACCGCCATTGCACTGGGGTACCCGAGTAGACTTTCTTGTTTGCAGGATTGTGGACCTTTGCTTGTGACAGTTACTTGTACTTGGGAGTTAGGAGCAAAGGACCGAGCGGGAGCTCAGAATGCTCGTGGAGATCACCCTTAGGGCTTTGAGACTTTTCTTTATTCTTGTATTGGAATGTAAAGAATGATGTTTTGTTTACTACTTTCAGATATGTACCAACATGACATGCATACATTGTATAAACTGGCATTGACCATTTTCATTATTCAGTTGATTATTGTTTTATACCAGCTTCCATTGTTGTCTGAGTTTATTATCTATTTCTATTGTGCACTCTAAATATGAGGGTACAGTCTCCCCACTGACTATCCATAGACCATCGCTGCTAGTCGACAACCTCTTGTGTACGGGGAAACGTGCTTGAGGTCATGTGGAAACCGGTTCGGTTACCGGTTCGAGGGTAAGCTGGGTCAGGATGTTATATTAGGGTTTTTTCAGGGTTTTGGTGGTCTTTTTGGTTTGTTTTGATTTGTTTAGGGTTTTAAGGTTTTTTTCGAGTACTTTTAACGTTTTTAGGCAGTTTAAGGGTTTTTAGAGTTTTTAGTGGTTTTTAGGGTTTTCATAGGGATTTTTAAAGTTTTAGGGGTTTTTATAGTTTTTATGGATTTTTCAGGGTTTTTAGGATTTTTTACTGTTTCAGGGATTTTTACTACCTTTTAAGGATTGTTGTAGTTTTTAGAGTTTTTAGGGATTTTGAGGGTTTTTATGGTTTTCCATGATTTTAAGGGGTTTTAGGTGTTTTCAGGGTTTTGATGGTTTTGTGTGTTTATAGGGGTTTTTAGATTTTTTTAGGGTTTTTAATGTTTTTACAATTTTTTGACATTTTTGGGGTTTTAAGGGTTATTAGAGTTTTTAGGGGTTTTGGGGTTTTTAAAGGTTTTTAGGGGTTTTATGGATTTCAGGTTTTTTAGTGTTTTTTAAATTTTTAGAGATTTTAAGGGATTTTTTAGTATTTCTATGGTTTTTAGGGTTTTTAGGGATTTTAGGGCTTTTAGGGATTTTGATGGGTTTTAGGGGTTTTTAGGGTTTTTATGGATTTTTTTGGGTTTTAGGGGTTTTTTTTGAGTTTTTAGGTTTTTAAGGATTTAGTGTTTTTTAAAGTGTTTATGGGTTTTAATGTTTTTTAGAGTTTTTAGTGTGGGTTTTATGTTTTTTATCGGTTTTTAGGGGTTTTAAGGTTTTTAGGGTTTTTAGGGTTTTTATGGTTTTCATGTGTTTTTCAGGGTTTTTATGTTTTTCGGATTTTAAGGATTTTTTAGGATTTTTATTGATTTTTGGGTTTTCTAGGGTTTTTAGGGATTTTTAGAGTTTTTAGGATTTTTCAAGGCTTTTTAGGCTTTTTAGGGTCTTTGTGGGTTTTTTGTGATTTTTAGGGTTTTAAGGGTTTTTAGATTTTTTTAACACTTTTAGGGGTTTTAGAGTTTTTAGGGGGTTTTAGAGTTTTTATGTGTTTTTAGGTTTTTTATGGTTTTTAGGGGCTTTTATGGTTTATAGGTGGTTTTCAGGTGGTTTTCAGGTTTTTTAGGTTTTTTACATTTTCAGAGAATTTAAGGGATTTTAAGGGATTTTTAGGATTTTTATGGATTTTAGGGTTTTTAGGGTTCTTAGGGATTTTGAGGGGTTTGGGGGTTTTTAGGTTTTTAGGGTTTTCTGGGTTTTTATGGTCTTTTTTGGGTTTTTATGGGTTTCTTGATTTTTTAGGATTTTTATGGTTCTTAGAATTTTTACATGTTTTAAGGGTTTATAGAGTTTTTAGTTGTTTTAGGGTTTTATGGGTTTTAGGGGTTTTAAAGGTTTTTAGGGGTTTAAATGGTTTTAGGGGTTTTTCAGGGTTTTTATTTTTTTAGAGATTTTTAGAGTTTTTTAGTATTTTTATGGTTTTTAGGGTTTTTAGAGATTTTGAGCGGTTTTATGGTTTTTCGTGGTTTTTAGAGTCCTTTTGTGTTTTCTGGGATTTTTTAAAGTTTTTTAACGTTTTTAGTTGTTTTAAGGGTTTTAGAGTTTTTAGTGTTTTTATGGTTTTATGTGTTTTAGGGTTTTTAGGTCTTTTTAAGATTTTCAGTTGTTTTTTGGGATTTTTAGGTTTTTTTACGCTTTCATGTATTTTTATGGATTTTTAGGATTTTTATGGTTTTTAAGGTTTTTAGGGATTTTGAGGGTTTTTAGGGGTTTTCAGGGTTTTTTTGGGGGGTTTTGGGTTTTTTGAGTTTTTTGAGTTTTTTAGGGTTTTAGGGTCTTTTAGTGTTTTTTGAGATTTTTTGAGTGTTTTTGGGTTTTTATGATTTTTTTTTGAGTTTTTTAACATTTTTATAGGTTTTAAGGGTTTTTAGAGTTTTAATGTGTTTTTAGGGATTTAGGGTTTTTAAGGTTTTTAGGGGTTTTTATGGTTTTCAGGGGTTTTTCAAGGTTTTTTGGGTTTTTACGTATTTAGGGATTTTTAGGCCATTTTTAGGATTTTTATGGTTTTATGGTTTTTAGGGGTTCTAGGGATTTTGACATTTTTTAGGGTTTTCATGGGCTTTTATGGTTTTTCAGATTTTTAGGTTTTTTAAGCTTTTAAGGTTTTTAGAGTTTTATGAACGTTTTTAGGGGTTTTAAGGGCGTTTAGAGTTTTTTGTGGGTTTTTAGATTTTTATGAGTTTTTAAGGATTTTTTAGGTTTTTATTTGTGAACCAATAGGCCAAAAGGTGACATCATGTCAACCTGAAAATGAAACCAAAGCCAAGAAACCACTGGCGCAAATTAGAAGAAGACTCGAGAAACCTCGCGAAGCCCCTTAAATCATTTCATGAAAAAGGATCCATGAACCCGCATGAGGCGCATCGAAACCATTCGAGAAACCTCGGGAAGCCATCCAAACCACTGCCAGGAAAGCGGTCCCCAAATCCCCACAAAGTACAAAAGAAACAAAGTCCGGAAAACAGTCAACCACCCCCACAAAGACCACCCAAACCATGGCCTCAAAAGCGGCCCGATAACCTCCCGATGCCCAACCAAACCAAAGCCTGGAAAAATGACCAAGAAACCTCGTGAATCCCAAATCCTAGCAGTGAAAACCAACACCATGTAGCAAATGAATCCCAACATCATCTCCCAACACCCAACTCCCAACTCTCTGCACCCATCACCCAACACCCATCACCCATCACCCATCACCCATCACCCATCACCCAACTCCCAACTCTCTGCACCCATCACCCATCACCCAACACCCATCACCCATCACCCATCACCCATCGACAAGTACCCATCTCTCATCAGCACCTCCAGCAGAAAAGAAGCACAACCTCCAACTCCAAAAACCAGCTCCCAGTAATACGCATCAACATCTCCCAGTATCTACCAGCACCTCGCATCAACTCTAGCAACCAGCATCGTCAGCAACCCGCTCCACTCCAGCCACACTCCCCACCAAGCAGCGGCCTGCTCCAAACCCACAACACCAGCCAACAACACCTGCACCAGTGAACATCACTCATAGTAATCAGTACTCCAACAATAACCCACACAACATAAAAAGCTCCAGCACCTCCTAGCCAAGAATTTCTAGCACCAACCCGCTCCCCTTGTGCAGCACTCCCTACTAAAGCAGCAGCCCGCACTCCAATAGCCACCCAACAAAGCCACAA
This sequence comes from Viscum album, assembly GCA_963277665.1. NCBI lineage: Eukaryota > Viridiplantae > Streptophyta > Magnoliopsida > Santalales > Viscaceae > Viscum > Viscum album. Next base: position 727,499,226 of record OY728167.1, on the reverse strand, counting down.
CAACAGCTCCCCAAAAAAACCCAACCAAACCATCACCTCGAAGACGGTCCATCCCATCTCCTATAACAAGATTCCAGCATCCAGAATCTCAGATTCTAGAGCCCCTCTTCTATTTCCAGCACAACATCCAGCAGCCGCAGTAATCCCAAGACCCTGCAACATCTCTCAGTAGTCTCTGACACGGCTTCAGCATCAAGTTATGCAATAAACAGAATCCAAAACCACAACACAAGCACCCATTCCCCCCAGATCCCATCTCCCAGCTCCCAGCATCTAAAGCACCATTCCCAGCACCAGAAAAAGCTTTCAAACACCATCAATCAAAACTCCAGCCGCATCCAACACCACAGAAAGCAACAACCCACAATATCTCCCTAGCAGCTCCAAGCACCCCGCAACATCATCTCGGAGCACCCCAGCACCCCGTATCATCATCTCCCAGAATCTCCATCTTCTAAAATAATCATCTAGCTTATAGCCCCCAAAACACTAGCAGAAATCCATCCCTTCACTAGCACCTCCCAACAGAACCGGAGCATCCCGCACCCTTCAAGCTCCTCGCCAAACTAGCCTGCCTTCGGTACATAGGTAGCAGCAAACCATCCCTTCACCAGTAACGAACCACTCCCATAGAAAATAACCGAGCCTCAACTGAAATACCTAGAGTATCAGAACACAATCCTTCCCCCCCAAGGACAAGACAGCAAAAAAGTTCTGTGACGGCCCACACGAGCAACACCATCGTCAAGCCAACGACGGTCGACCGACGAAGAACGCGAAGGGAAAACACGCCCTGAGGCCAAAGCCAGCACCACACCCCACGCCCAAAGAAGCTGAAAAGAAAAACCAGCAATCCGATGATGCATCCAATCCAGAAGTAGCGACGTCGTCCGATGAAACAATCGGATAAGGCAACTAAGATGACGACCACATAAGCAATTCCATCAGAAGGAGCGTCGTCGTCCGATGATGCAGGTTAATTTTTTTAAAAAAAATGTGTTTGAAATGGGGCATCTCGGTTGCCTCCTTTTGGTTAAGCCCAAAATATTTCTAACATAATTTATCTCTTATTTATGACTTTGATAGCTTATAAAATATTAAGTAGAAGACGAATATAAATAAAAATTAATATATGGATTAAACATATAAAAATTATTAGAAAATAAAAAATAATTTTTAAAAAATGTTGATGAAAAATAATTTATAAACTTTTTAATCCACCAACTTGAAACTTAAAAATATTTCAAGTACATGACTTTGATATCCAATAAAATATAAACTATAAGACTAATATAAATGAAAATTTAAACATTGATTAAGCATATAAAAAGTGGTCGAAAATAAAAATAATTTTTTAAAAAATGTTGATGAAAAATAATTTATAAGCTTTCTAATCCACCAACTTGAAACCTAAAAATGTTTCAGGTACGTGACTTTGCTAACTTATTAAATATAAACTATAAGACCAATATAAATGAAAATTTAAAAATTAATTAAACATAAAAGAAGTAGTTGAAAATAAAAATAATTTCTTAAAAAATATCAGTGAAAAATAATTTATAAGCTTTCTAATCCACCTACATGAAACTTAAAAATATTTCAAGTACGTGATTTTGGTAGCCTATAAAATATAAACTATAAAACCAATATAAATAAAAATTTAAACATTGATTAAAAATTTAATAATTATTCAAAAATAAAAAAAATATTAAAAAATATTGATGAAAAATAATTTTTAAGTTTTCCAATCCACCTACTTGAAACATAAAAATGTTTCAAGTACATGAATTTTCTGGCCTATAAAATATAAACTATAAGACCAATATACATAAAAATTTAAACATTAATTAAACATATAATAAACAGTTTAAAATAAAAATAATTTCTTAAAAAAATTTGGTGAAAAATAATTTATAATCTTTCTAATGCACCTACTTGAAACTTAAAAATGTTTCAAGTACATGACTTTGCTAGCCTATAAAATATAAACTATAAGGCTAATATAAATGAAAATTTAAACATTGATTAAACATATAAGTAGTGTAAAATAAAAATAATTTCTTAAAAAATATTGGTGAAAAATAATTTATAAGCTTTCTAATCCATCTACTTGAAACTTAAAAAATGTTTTAAGTATGTGATTTTGCTAACCTATAAAATATAAACTATAAGACCAATATAAATAAAAATCTAAAAATTGTTTAAAAATATAATAAGTAGTTGAAGTTTTAATTTTTATATATATAGGTCTCATAGTTTATATTTTATAAGCTTTCAAAGTCAAGTAGGTGGCTTTAGATCCTCCTCGACATTCCTACTTTTCGCTCTCATTTCTGAGTAACTTTTCTTACATTCCTTTCATTTTCATTTATTTATTTTATTTATGAAACTCTTTATTTTCATCAAATTTTTAAATATTTAAGCTATATTTTAAATTTTATTTACATTGTTTTTATAGTTTATACTTTATAAGCTTCTATAGTTATCTACTTAAAATTTAATAATTATTCCTTTTTTTCAAGTAGTCGACTTTGAATGCTGCCAAATATAAACTGTGCCTAAAATATTAATGAAAACAGAAACACTGGATAAACATATAAGAAGGGATGATAGTAATAATAGTATCTTCATTTCAATAGAAACAAAACATATAAATGAACATGTATAATAAATTTCTATGTCTATAGAGAGGAGATTCCATCCAACATTGTGGTCTGTGAATAGGACGTCCGCGTCGAGTTCGTTGTGGAGTCTAATGACCTGGAAAAGGCTGATCCTCGGGCACTGGAACGTCGACTGTCGCATCCTCCACCTGTGTGTCAATGGGAGGAGCTGTCAACTTCATCTCTATCTACCCTCCTGATCCTTCTCCCACTAAGATGGTAGAAGGACCTGCCATCATCGCAGTGGGGAACCAAGTCTGTGATGGAGCTATACCCCAAAGCTACGTTGGATCTGGACTCCAAGGCTGTGATGAATCTAAACCCCAAGGCTGTGATAGATCTGGACCCCAAGGCTGTGATGGATCTGGACCCCAAGATGTAGAGAACTGCAGATATCCTATCAAGAAAGATGGATCCCATGCCACCTGAGGCACATCCTGAATCAGTTGAGGCTGGACTACTAAAGGGTCGGCCTCTGCCTTTGGAATAGGTGAGGCCTCACATACAACATGTTGTTGTCTACGTCGCTGTCGCCGTGGCTCCTCAGAACAAACAACTGCTACAGGATGTTCCTCTGGGGCAGGAACCTCCTCTCTTCGGGATGGATGCTCAAATATGCTCTCGGAAAGTACACGATTAGATGACATCAGCTCCAGCGCTTCAGCATGGACGAATGCCTGGCTAAATACCCCCTCATCCTCTTCATCGCTCATGCGAACAAGATGCTCTGAGTGACTTCCATGTAAAGAGATTCAAAATGAATTAGAAAATAGTTCAATAAACAAACTAATGGAAATTTATTGACTTACAATCTTATGAATCTCTCTATCGTGTCGTGTAAGATACAATATAGACTTCAATCTATACCATAACTCATACTCAACATGCTCTGAAAGAAATAATCAATTCATAGGTACACCCTGGATATGAAACTCTCCACATGTACACCAGTAGTCGAGAAAGTGGGCATGTACTTGGTACTAGTCATGATTATGACTCCATGTCAGCTTCACCTCATGAAGTTGCTCTGTCTGTCATGGCAGCAATGGAATTGACTGATGTCATGACCCGCCCTCAGGGCCCGTGCCGTGACTACCCCAAGCCCACCTTCCATAGGCCAGGGGCTGGCGACTAGCACCAAGGCGTAAATCCCGGTAAAAAAGGGAAGATATTGCCTTTGTAAAGTAAACAAGCACCACAGAGTAAGCAAGCGAAAAAGTAAATGGGTCAGTATACAAACCCAAACTGAAAGTAAAGTACAACTCGAAAGGGAAAACAACAACTGTAAAGTAAAAGCCGCTACACCGAGCTGTCCACTGAAAATCCCACCTGAAGGGTGGGTACAGATAGCTCCACTGCTCCTCGGGTCCCGCCGTCCGCTCCGAGCACGTCCCGCCCAGTGATCCACCTCCAGGTATCGTCCTGCTCTGCAAGCCTCAACCACGATCAACGCTGTCCGTCGTCTGCAACCAACACAACGTAGTGCGGGCATAGCCCATGCAGGGGTGAGTATAAGCTACTCAGTAGGGACCCCGAGACCCCCGAAGGTCTCCCAAAATCCACAAAGGATAAACCACAAAGGAAAGATACAAACACGAAGTAACAACCGACACTGCTTAGGTATATGCCCATACATATACCTAAGTCATCAATTCCAATACGCTCCAACCTCCGAGCCCAAGTACAACTCAGTCCACACAGGAAAGTATACGTATTCCACACAGGAAAACAAAACGTAATCCACACAGGATAGTACAACACAATCCACACAGGAAAGCAAACAGGATTCAGCTCACACAGGTATACTTCTTCGAAAGATGATAGAGATGATCACTGATCCATCTAAGTCGTCGGACCCACAAAGGATCGATAGGTACTAACCCCCGCAAAGACCCACACAGGATCAGACCCACACAGGATCTGTAGGGGCTGGTTCACACAGGACCGCTGAGCGCTGACCCACACAGGATCGGACCCACACAGGATCGGTAGCACTGATCCACACAGGATCGCTGAGTGTTGTAGTTGTCATCGTCGAATCCACTAAGGATCTCTGCACAGTCGTCATCGCAGTCACAGTAACAGTCGCAGCCAGCTCTAGGGTTCCCGCACACAGCAAGCTCGTTCGGGGGGGTCCGCTCCACGAGCCGAGAGGCTGATACATCAACTGTCACAAAGTCCAGAGTTGATGTATCCAAAAGTTTCGTATCGTCAACAGGAACTCAACGCAACAGACGGCGCGTCGATCGGACGCCCGATCTGAGAGTTATTGGCTTTTTCGTCCTAGGGGCCCAGTTGGTTTTTAAGGCAAAACCAACCAGACTGTACTCCACCTGCGTCCAAATCTCGGGCGGAGTATGCCAAAAGATCCTTCTCACTAAGAGGAACACAACAAAGCTGACGGCACGTCAATCGGACGTCCGTAGCTCAAGATATGAGCGTTTCCGCTCCGAGGGCCCGGTTGGTTTCGTGTACGAACCAAACTGGCCGAAATCAAAGTATTCCGAAACCTTGAGTGCAATATATCGAAACGACCGTCTCGATCCAAGGATCGCATCGCCGCTGACGGCGCGTCGTTTGGAGGTCCGTAGCCCGAGTTATGGGCATTTGAATCCAAAACCGTTCGGTAAGAGGGGTTTCGGGCCCGGGCCGACCCGGCCCGAGACCCCCCGGTTGGCCCGAACCGGGTCGACCCGCCCCGGATAGGGTCGGCCCGGCCCGGCGCGGCGCGGCGCGACCCTGCCCGGCAGACCGGCCAGGCGCCGGTCCGGCTCAGCGCAGCGCGCTGGGCGCGCTGCCAGCTCGGCTTCGGCCGAGCTGATTGAAGAATACGGGGGGCGCCTGCCCCCCTTTGTAACCGCGGCCACCCCTCATAATGGGGGGCCCTTCATTTGGCCGGGGGAATTTAATTCCACCGGGTTTCTCCACTCCGGCCGGCCCGACCTGGCCGGCCGGCTCCCTCTCAACGGGATCGGCGGTGACCGGTCCCCTTTCCGGCTCCGACACCGGTGGCCCGGCTGGCCGCCGGTCACCAAGCTCCGCCGCGGCCCGGAACCGGCCGCGGCCCTTGTCGTCTGGCGCGGTGCGACGACACCACGCCCCCTCCGCCGCGGCCCCGCTCCGGCCGCGGCTCCTTCGATTTCCTTCGACGTGGCGCGACGGCGTCGCGTTCTTGAAATTCATTCCACGGCACAGCGCGACGGCGCTGCGCAATACTTTCCGTATGATTTCCGCGTGGTGCGACGGCACCACGCCTTCCCGTTCCATCCACAAGGAAACAAACATGAACATAGGAGGGGGTTAAGCCGTGTTTGTGCGGTCCGTCCCCCTCTCGTTAAACAATAACATTTATTCGTTTATCCTCGAAGTGCGACATTCTAGAATCAAGAATGGAAATAATTAAATAAAATAACAACAATCCCCTACCTCAGCTTCAAGAACGGTGTTCGTCAACGACCCGCGGAAGACGAGCGTCGCGGAGGTCGGGCGTCGCTGGAGAAACTTCGTAAGCTGACGGAGAAGGCCCGAGGAGGAAGCGGTGTCTCCTTTCGTTGAAACGGGAAGAAGATCGAAAGAAGCGACGTCGTCGATCTTCGGAAACACACCGGCTGCGAAGAAGGGAAGAGACGACACGTCTTTCTCTTCTTATGGTGACGACGTTCTTCGTCAGAGCCTAAGTGTTCTTCGTGTTCTTCGTCGTGGTTGAAGAAGAAGGAAGCTTCCCCAAATCCTCTCAAGGTGACAAGAGAAAACTAACCAAAATAAAATAAGCCTAAGGCTTATTTTATTTACACAACTAAACCACTTTGAATTTCGAAAGTTTGAAATTCAATAACTCATCTCAATTAATACTCAAGTTGTCAAAATTAAATTGAGTGGAGTTATTGGGAGTTTAAAGGGGAGTTGAGGAGTTAGGGTTCGTGTGGGCCCCACTACACTTAATCCTCTCAAGGGAGGTTAAGTGGATGTGGGTCCCACCTCTAACTCCCTTTGGGAGGATATAACCAACATGGTTTAAAAAAAATTGTGTTTCCACAATTTAGTTAACTTCATTTAAATTCCCCCCAAACTAACTCTCAACCCGCATAAAATGCAACCTCGGAAAAGGTCTCCTTAAGCGAATATTGGCACTGCGAGTTCATTGGTGTCCTCAGATTTCAATTCCGAGCACCGGTTCAAAAGTTAGAAATTCCCGCTCGTTCGTTCACTGAACGTACCCGACCCAAACTTCGGAAATTGATTCTGGCAGTCCGGGCCTCGGAATCAGGTGCCGTCAAAAACCGCGCTCTTGTAAAATTCCAAAGAAAATTAAGAAAAAATTTCCCTTGAATTTTACGGGTCTTTACATTGCTCCCACCTCAGGGATTTACGTCCCCGTAAAGATACATCAAAACTAGGGAAACAAATGAGGGTACTGAGCACGCATCTGAGCCTCCCGCTCCCAAGTGCTCTCCTGGAGGTTCCCGTGCTGCCACCTGATGTGCACTAGAGGAATCGACCGTCCACGTAGGACCCGCTCCTGTCGATCCTCAATATCCACCGGGATCTCCGTAAAAGTTTCCCCATCATCAACATCAAGCTCCCCATGGTCAATGATGTGCGTCGGGTCGTGCACGTATCTCCTCAGCTGAGACACGTGGAAGACGTCGTGCACCCGGTGCAACTAAGGTGGTAGAGCCAGGAGATAAGCCACCTCACCAATCTTGCTGAGGACCTGGAAGGGTCTGATGAAGCGCGGAGATAACTTTCCGCCTCGGCCAAATCTCCGTATACCACGTCGAGGTGAGGCCCGCAAGAAGACGTGGTCGCCATCCTCGAACTCTAGTGGCCTCTGCCTCCTGTCAGCGTATGACTTCTTCCGGCTCTGAGCTGTCCTCATCCGCTCCTGGATGACCTGGACCTTCTCTGTTGTGGCCTGGACCATCTCTGGTCTCACAAGTGCTGACTCCACAGGGTCTGTCCAGCACAAAGGAGATCTACAAGGTCGGCCGTACAACGCCTCGTACGGTGCCATCCAGATGGTGGAGTGGTAGCTGTTGTTGTATGCAAACTCCACCAAGGGTAGGTGGTCCTCCCAGCTATGACCAAAGTCGATGACACATGCGCGGAGCATGTCCTCGAGAGTCTGAAAGGTCCTCTCTGTCTGACCATCTGTCTGAGGGTGAAAGGCTGTGCTCAGACGTAGCTGCGTCCCGAACGCCTCCTGCAATCCCTTCCAAAGCCGGGAAGTAAAGCGAGCATCTCGATCGGAGATGATAGATGATGGCACACCGTGAAGTCGCACAATCTCCTGAACGTAGAGACGTCCCAAGCTCTCCACTGAGCCCTGCTCTCTGATGGGTAAGAAGTGAGCCGACTTGGTGAGTCGGTCAACAATCACCCAGATGGAGTCGTGACCTCTGGAAGTGCGTGGAAGTCCAGTAACGAAGTCCATAGATATCCCGTCCCATTTCCACTCCGGGACTTCCAAGGGCTGTACCAAGCCTGCTGGTACCTGATGCTCTGCCTTCACCTACTGGCAGGTGAGGGATCGAGAAATGAACTCTGCCACAACCTTCTTCATGCCCGGCCACCAGTGCTATCGTCTGAGATCCTGGTACATCTTCACCACTCCAGGATGTACCGCCAAAGGAGAAGTGTGAAACTCTCTCAGCACCTCCTCTTGCAAAGCAACTGGTACCATGGTACGTCCTCTAAAAAGGATTTCGTGCTCTGCTCCAAAGGAGAAACCATCAGGTGCCTGTCCTGAGGATATCTGTGCACGCCGCGTCTCACAGTCAGCGTCCTCACGCTGTGCCTCTCTGACCCACTGCAGTAGTAAAGGGGTGACTGTGAGAGAATGAAGGAAGGTTGCTCCATCTCTATCCACGAAGGATATCTGCAAAGCAGCCAGCTGCTCTGTCGCCTCCTCAAGTAGCTGGATGCCCGTCCTCCTGCTGAGGGCATCGACTACCACGTTCCCCTTTCCAGGAGTATAGACTATCTCAAAGTCATAGTCCTGGAGGAACTCGAGCCATCGTCGCTATCTCAGGTTCAGGTCCTTCTGCGAGAAGATATACCTGAGACTCTGATGATCAGAAAAGACTGTAAAGCGCTCGCCCATCAGGTAGTGTCGCCATGTCTTCAGAGCGAAGACCACTGCTGCTAACTCCAGGTCATGGGTAGCGTAGTTCTGCTCATGCGGCCTCAACTGACGTGATCCATAGGCGATCACTGCTCGCTCCTGCATCAGGACACAACCAAGTCCGGTCCCTGATGCATCGCAGTAGACTACGTACCCTACTCCCTCCTCAGGCAACCTCAAGATAGGTGGGCTGGTCAATCTCTGTCTCAGCTCCTGGAAGTTCTACTGACATCCGTCTGACCACACGAAGGGTTTCCCCTTCTTCATCAAAGCTGATAGTGGTGCCGCAACTCTAGAGAAGTCTGGCACGAATCTACGATAGTATCCAGCTAGTCCCAAGAAACTCCGCACCTCCGTCACGCTCCTGGGTGGCTCCCAAGCTAACACTGCCTCGATCTTCACAGGATCCACTGCAACTCCTGCCTCAGAGATGATGTGTCCCAAGAAGTGGACCTCACGTATCCATAACTGACACTTTGAGAGCTTACCATAAAGCTGGTGCTCTCGGAGTGTGTCTAGTACAACCCGCAGGTGGTAGGCGTGCTCCTCCTCAGTCGTCGAGTAAATCAAAATGTCGTCGATGAAGACCACGAAAAATCGATCGAGGTATGGCTGAAAGATCCTGTTCATGAGGGCCATGAACACTGCTGGAGCATTGGTTATGCCGAAGGGAATAACCAAGAACACATAGTGGCCATACCGACATCTGAAGGCCGTCTTCTGCACGTCCTCATCTCTAACTCTGAGCTGATGATAGCCTGACCTGAGGTCTATCTTCGAGAACCACCGTGCTCCCTTGAGCTGATCAAAGAGGTCATCAATCCTCGGTAGCGGATACTTGTTCCTCACTGTCACCTGGTTCAGGCGACGATAGTCAACACAAAGTCGTAAACTCCCATCCGCCTTCTTGGCGAACAATATCGGGGAAGCCCAGGGTGAAACACTGGGTCGGATGAACCCCTTGCCCTGCAAGTCCTCCAACTGTACCCATAGCTCTCGAAGCTCAGCGGGGGCCATCCGATACGCTGGAGTCGATATAAGAGTTGTCCCAGGGTACAGGTCAATATAAAAGTCTACCTCTCTGCGAGGAGGTAGCCCTGGAACGTCGTCGGGGAAAATGTCCGCAAACTGATCCACCACTGCAGGAAAACCAGGACTCCGCACGTCAACTGCTCCTAGGATGAGGCTAGCCAACTGATGAGTGATGGGCTATCCTCTCCTCCGCGGAAGTCCATCCTGTGCTGCAAAGGCTCCCTTCTCGCCGGTGAAGGTGAACCTGCTCCCGTCGGTGCATACACATCGCACCTTGCACCTAAAACAGTCAATCTGTGCATGGACCATATATAACAAATCCATGCCCAAGATGACGTCGTAAGGCCTCGACGCTGCTACAATAAGATCCCAGCCGAAGCTCTCGCCTCCTAGAGTAAGCTCACACTGCCGGCGCCAGTGCGTAATCGTCGAGTCTACTCCCGTAGGAGTCTCTAGCCGTAAGGATCGAGCCAATGGCTCTGTCGGAATCTTCGAGCTCCGAACAAGGGCAGCGGCTATGAAAGAGTGACTCGCTCCTGTGTCTATAAGTACTGCAGAAAGGGTGTAATAGACACAGATAGTACCTCGAATCATCTTTGGCGTGCCGTGGTCGTAGGCCTCTGCTGCATGGAGTTGTGCCTGTCTCTTCCCGCCAGCTCCCTGTGGTCGAGGTGGACCTCCTGGTGGTGGTGGTGGCAGAGCCTCAAAGCGTCGCCCACCACCTACTGCTCGGCCAGCTCCTCTGCCTCGTCCGCCTCCTCCCTACGGACCACCACGGTCGACCCTATGCCTCTGCCTCAGTGGTCCCTCAACCGTATGCTGGTCCTCGGCACGGTGGGTCGGGCAATCACGAGCCATGTGGCCCTGCCCGCCGCACGAGTAGCACTGTCTGCCTCTCGAAAGACTGGCTCCACACTGTGTGTCCCGCACTGCTGAGCCAGTGTCCTGAGGTCGTCTGCCTGAAGGTCTGGTCTGCCTGGACCCCTGAGTCATCCGTTGACTGCCAGCTGCAGAAGACTCTGCCACGTGCCGCCCTGCGGTGGGTCGCGGCGCTGGTGTAGACTCAGCAAGAAAGCTCTCGATCAAAAGGGCCTGCTCCAGTACTCCTATCTGAGTCGGAATACTGAGGGAGATCATCGATGCCCTGATCTCGTGTCTCAAACCCTGCTCAAAGGTCCGGGCCCGGAAGAATGGGTCCCGTACCATGTCGGTTGAGTAGCGCGAGAGATCAGTAAATCTCGCCGAGTACTGAGCGACCGTCATGCTGCCCTGCCGCAGCTTAAGAAGCTCCTAAATGCGCACCGCACGGTGGGTGGCTGGGACGAACTCCGAGCGGAAGAGGATCTCAAAGTCCGTCCAAAGTATAGATGCCTCATCGTGCACCTGGAGCATCAAGCTCCACCATCGTCCTGCTGCTGTGTGCAGTAGGGTCGCCGCGAGGATCACCATGAGGTCTGATGGTGTCCTCACTAGCCTAAAAACTCGTATGACTGCCTCCAGCCAGTCCTCGGCTGCCTGGGGGTCCGTCTCCCCACGAAACATGGGCGGTCGCTGGTGCTGAAACTCATGCAGTGCGCTGAGGCGATGTGCATCTTCAGCGGCTGGTGCTGGAAGTATCGGTGGCTCTACGGGTAGTGCTACCGCCAGTGCCATTGCTGACAAAGGGCCCTGCACCGAGGCCTCGTCGCTCGGTGTGCTGTCGTCACGCTCGACTCTCGGAACCCTAGCTAGCTACCATTGTGGGGCCATCCTGAAAAGGAAATAGGTGCGCCACGGTCAGAACAGTATACCTGGTGAGCTGATACAAATTATCACAAAGAAAACTTGAAACACACACGCAATCAATGTTTTCGTGCATTAAGTCGGAAATCAGAAGTCAGGGTCCTGGTGTATGGATACGTCGGCCGCCGCACCAACACTGGACTCCCTGGACTGATAACCTCACTCAATACGCTAAACACTATTGCTTCACATAGAAAAGATCAGAGTTCGCGGTAGAACTGAACTCCTCTGATACCAATTTGTCACGACCCGCCCTCGGGGCCCGTGCCGTGACTACCCCAAGCCCGCCTTCCATAGGCCAGGGGCTGGAGACTAGCACCAAGGCGTAAATCCCGGTAAAAAGGGAAGGCATTGCCTTTGTAAAGTAAACAAGCACCACAGAGTAAGAAAGCGGAAAAGTAAATGGGTCAGTATACAAACCCAAACTGAAAGTAAAGTACAACTCGAAAGGGAAAACAACAACTGTAAAGTAAAAGCCGCTACACCGAGCTGTCCACTGGAAATCCCACCTGAAGGGTGGGTACAGATAGCTCCACTGCTCCTCGGGTCCCGCCGTCCGCTCCGAGCACGTCCCGCCCAGTGGTCCACCTCCAGGTACCGTCCTACTCTACAAGCCTCAACCACGATCAACGTTGTCCATCGTCTGCAACCAACACAACGTAGTGCGGGCATAGCCCGTGCAGGGGTGAGTATAAGCTACTCAGTAGGGACCCCGAGACCCCCGAAGGTCTCCCAAAATCCACAAAGGATAAACCACAAAGGAAAGATACAAACACGAAGTAACAACCGACACTGCTTAGGTATATGCCCATACATATACCTAAGTCATCAATTCCAATACGCTCTAACCTCCGAGCCCAAATACAACTCAGTCCACACAGGAAAGTATACGTATTCCACACAGAAAAGCAAAACGTAATCCACACAGGATAGTACAACACAATCCACACATGAAAGCAAACAGGATTCAACTCACACATGTATACTTCTTCAAAAGACGATAGAGATGATTAGTGATCCATCTAAGTCGTCAAACCCACAAAGGATCGATAGGTACTAACCCCCGCAAAGACCCACATAGGATCGGACCCACACAGGATCTGTAGGCGCTGGTTCACACAGGACCGCTGAGCGCTGACCCACACAGGATCGGTAGAACCGATCCACACAGGATCGCTGAGTGCTGTAGTTGTCATCGTCGAATCCACTAAGGATCTCTGCACAGTCGTCATCGCAGTCACAGTAGCAGTCACAGCCAGCTCTAGGGTTCCCGCACACAGCAAGCTCGTTCGGGGGGGGGGGGGGGGGGGTCTGCTCCACGAGCCGAGAGGCTGATACATCAACTATCACAAAGTCCAGAGTTGATGTATCCAAAAGTTTCGTATCGTCAACAGGAACTCAACGCAACAGACGGCGCGTCGATCGGACGCCCGGTCTGAGAGTTATTGGCCTTTTCGTCCCAGGGGCCCAGTTGGTTTTTAAGGAAAAACCAACCCGACCATACTCCACCTGCGTCCAAACCTCGGGCGGAGTATGCCAAAAGATCTGTCTCACTAAGAGGAACTCAACAAAGCTGACGGCACGTCAATCGGACGTCCGTAGCTCAAGATATGAGCGTTTCCGCTCCGAGGGCCCGGTTGGTTTCGTGTACGAACCAACCTGGCCGAACTCAAAGTATTCCAAAACCTTGAGTGCAATATACCGAAACGACCGTCTCGATCCAAGGATCGCATCGCCGCTGACGGCGCGTCGTTTGGAGGTCCGTAGCCTGAGTTATGGGCATTTGAATCCAAACCGTTCGGTAACGGGGGTTTCGGGCCCGGGCCGACCCGGCCCGAGACCCCCCAGTTGGCCCGAACCGGGTCGACCCGCCCCGGACATGGTCGGCCCAGCCCGGCGCGGCACGGCCCGGCCCGGCCCGGCAGACCGGCCAGGCGCCGGTCCGGCTCAGCGCAGCGCGCTGGGCGCGCTGCCAGCTCGGCTTCGGCCGAGCTGATTGAAGAAAATGGGGGGCGCCTGCCCCCCTTTGTAACTGCGACCCCCCCTCATAATGGGGGGCCCTTCATTTGGTCGGGGGAATTTAATTCCCCCGGGTTTCTCCACTCCGGCCGGCCCGACCTGGCCGGCCGGCTCCCTCTCAACGGGACCGGCGGTGACCGGTCCCCTTTCCGGCTCCGACACCGGCGGCCCGGTTGGCCTCCTGTCACCAAGCTCCGCCGCGGCCCGACGGCACCGCGCCCCCTCCGCCGCGGCCCCGCTCCGGTCGCGGCGCCTTCGATTTCCTTAGACGCGGCGCGACGGCGTTGCGTTCTTGAAATTCATTCCACGGTGCGGCGCGACAGCGCCGCGCAATACTTGCCGTATGATTTCCACGTGGTGCGACGACACCACACCATCCCGTTCCATCCGCAAGGAAACAAACATGAACATAGGAGGGGGTTAAGCCGTGTTTGTGCGGTCCGACCCCCTCTCGTTAAATAATAACATTTATTCGTTTATCCTCGAAGTTCGACATTCTAGAATCAAGAATGGAAATAATTAAATAAAATAACAACAATCCCCTACCTCGGCTTCAAGAACGGTGTTCGTCAACGACCCGCGGAAGACGAGCGTCGCGGAGGTCGGGCGTCGCTGGAGAAACTTCGTAAGCTGACGGAGAAAGCCCGAGGAGGAAGCGGCGTCTCCTTTCGTTGACACGGGAAGAAGATCGAAAGAAGCGGCGTCGTCGATCTTCGGAAACACACCGGCAGCGAAGAAGGGAAGAGACGACACGTCTTTCTCTTCTTATGGTGACGACGTTCTTCGTCGGAGCCTAAGTGTTCTTCGTGTTCTTCGTCGTGGTTGAAGAAGAAGGAAGCTTCCCCAAATCCTCTCAAGGTGACAAGAGAAAACTAACCAAAATAAAATAAGCCTAAGGCTTATTCTATTTACACAACTAAACCAATTTGAATTTCGAAAGTTTGAAATTCAATAACTCATCTCAATTAAAACTCAAGTTGTCAAAATTAAATTGAGTGGAGTTATTGGGAGTTTAAAGGGGAGTTGAGGAGTTAGGGTTCGTGTGGGCCCCACCACACTTAATCCTCTCAAGGGAGGTTAAGTGGATGTGGGTCCCACCTCTAACTCCCTTTGGGAGGATATAACTAACATGGTTTAAAAAAAATCGTGTTTCCACAATTTAGTTAACTTCATTTAAATTCCCCCAAAACTAACTCTCAAGCCGCATAAAACGCAACCTCTGAAAAGGTCTCCTTAAGCGAATATCGGCGCTGCGAGTTCATTGGTGTCCTCAGATTTCAATTCCGAGCACCGGTTCAAAAGTTAGAAATTCCCGCTTGTTCGTTCACTGAACGTACCCGAGCCAAACTTCGGAAATTGATTCCGGCACTCTGGGCCTCGGAATCAGGTGCCGTCAGAAACCGCGCTCTTGTAAAATTCCAAAGAAAATTAAGAAAAAATTTCCCTTGAATTTTACGGGTCTTTACAACTGAGCATAGTAAAACTGGTGCATGAATCTTCCAGTCTACTTCCACTCAATAATATGTAAGTGAATGAGGGCCACTACAGCCATAACATCCGCAAACCCAACTGTGCAGTATGGTGGCAACTGGTCCATAATGGAATCTATGAAATCTGAAATTACATGTGACCTTTTTCAAAAAATCTCCTTACTAAAAACCAAAATTGATTCTATTATTAATTTTTTTTTGACAGTGATAGATTTTATATACATACCTGGCCAGGTAATAGACGGTCCAACTGGAGTCGATATATGCCCAAATGGTGTCTCAAAACCGCATGGAAATTGTGTCTCTGACACTACCTGTAAAATACAACATCGATAATGAAAAATAATGAGAAATTAAATTCAATAACTCCTAGTAGAATCACAAAGCAATAGAAATAAGTGATCATACTAGCATCCACGTGAAACGTCATGCGGCACCTCTATCTCGATCGGTGGACCAACAAGCTCAGTGAAGAATGCGGGGATGCGCTCCCATGCCCACATCTGAAGAAGGATGATGCATCCCCTGAGACCTATGTGATCCATGTGGGATAGCCTGCATAATCATTTGTACATGTATACCGAGCAAGATGATCCCCAGTTATATGTCCCAGCCCGATCAAAGTCCTCTATTAGGGGTAGATACATCATGTTC
The DNA here is from genome assembly GCA_963277665.1 of Viscum album. Lineage (NCBI taxonomy): Eukaryota > Viridiplantae > Streptophyta > Magnoliopsida > Santalales > Viscaceae > Viscum > Viscum album. The sequence goes on along the minus strand of OY728167.1, from coordinate 727,483,462 downwards.
ACGTGCATCCCCGAGTGATCAGTATACATGGTCTCTCCAATGATCTGTAATATATATTCACAGGCATAATGCATGATAGTCTACTTGCACTACAAGAAAACCTCCGTTTAGCGGCGGTTTTTTCGTGGTGGGTTTTAAAACCGCCGCAAAACGCGTTTCGGGCCGCTATTTCGCGGCGGTTTTAAAAACCGCCATGAAAAAACCGCCGCTAAACGGCAAAATTTATTTATTTATTTATTTATTTTTATTTATTTTTTTCGAGGATTAGCGGCGGTTTTTTAAAAAACCGCCGCGAAATAGCGGCGGTTTCGGTAAAACCTCCGCGAAATGAAATGAAAAAATAAAAAAACACGAGAAACCCTGAAATCACTAAAACGACCATAACTTTTGATCTGGGCGTCTGTTGAAGCGCCACGACCAGTCAAATCAAAGCTCATGAAGAGATATAGAGGCACATATAATCAAAACCGTGAGAAGGTCTAAGGTGCAGAAGATATTAGAGTTATAAGAAAGTTGAAAAAAGTTCTCCAACTTCAAACGACCATAACTTTCGCTCCGGGTGTTCGTTTGGGCTCTACCACATATCAAATCAAAGCCAGCGAAGAGAGCTACGCACTAAATTGACACAAGTAAGCTTCTGTTGTGTTTTTCGACCCCAAAACCCCTCAGAAGGCCTCCAAAACCCTGTTTCCGTCACCGGTGTCCCGTCAAACTTGTCTTCAAACGGACCTAACTTTCGATCCATGTCTTAGTTCGGCCACCTCCACCTGCCAGATCATAGCTCGTTCCATGAGCTTCAGTTTGACCGGTCGCGGCGCCCATATGCACTCCTAGATCATATGTTATGGTCTTTTTAGTGGGTATCGGGTTTGTTATGTTTTTCAATGCCTCGTTTCTAGCACCCGTTCCCTGTCAGCTTTTTTTAAATGGTTGTAACTTCCGATCCACCTGTCCATTCGGATTCTTTCACCTTTCAGGTCGAAGATCGTTTCAGGATCTTTGATTTGACAGGTCGCGGATCTAAAACGGACTCTCGGATCATAAGTTATCTCCGTTAATGTGAGTCCAATGTTTTTGTCTCTTTATGACCGTTTTGACGGGTTTTAACGGTTGCTCCATTTATTACTGTTTATTTGGGTTTCCATGACTTGTTATCTTTATCAATGGTTTTTTGTGGGTTATTATGATGATTATGTTGAATTATTAAGGAGTTTTCCAGAGTTGTCACGAGTTTTCATGCGTTCTCATTCTTTATAATGCCTCATTCTTCATATGCTTTTTCATCATTTTTCATGCGTTTTCATGATTTTTAATCCCTTATCACGTCTTTTCATACTTTTTCATGTGTTTCCTTTATTATTTATTATTTATTATTTATAATATACTTTAATTTATTTATTATCTATTATTTGTAACTGGTTATTTATTATTTATTATTTATTATTTATTATTTATTATTTATATTTATTAATTATTTATGTTTATTTATTATTTATTATTTATATTTATTTATTAGTTATTATATATTAGTTATTATATATTATATATTATTTATTATTTATTATTTATATTTATTTATTATTTATATATATTTATTATTTATATTTATTTATGATTTATTATTTATTATTTATATTTATTTATTATTTATTATTTATATTTATTTATTATTTATTATTTATTATTTATTATTTATATTTATTTATATTTATTATTTATTATTTATTATTTATAATTATTTATTAGTTATTATTTATTAGTTATTATTTATTATTTATTATTTATATTTATTTATTATTTAAATTTATTATTTATATTTATTTATTATTTATTATTTATATTTATTTATTATTTATTATTTATTATTTATTATTTATTTTATTTATTATTTATTATTTATATTTATTTATTATTTATTATTTATATTTATTTATTATTTATTATTTATATTTATTTATTATTTATTATTTATTATTTATTATTTATTATTTATTATTTATTTTTTATATTTATTTATTATTTATATCTATTATTTATTATTTATTATTTATTATTTATTATTTATATCTACTATGTATCTATTATTTATTATTTATTATTTATTATTTATTATTTATTATTTATTATTTATTATTTATTATTTATTATTTATTATTTGTTATTTGTTATTTATTATATATTATTTATCTTTATTTATTATTTATTATTTATTATTTATTATTTATTATTTATTATTTATTATTTATATTTATTTATTATTTATATTTATTTATTATTTATTATTTATATTTATTTATTATTTATTATTTATATTTATTTATTATTTATTATTTTTATTTATTTATTATTTATTATTTTTATTTATTTATTATTTATTATTTATTATTTATTATTTATTATTTATTATTTATATTTATTTATTATTTATTATTTATTATTTATATTTATTATTTATTTATTATTTATATTTATTTATTATTTATTATTTATATTTATTTTTTATTTTTTATTTATATTTATTTATTATTTATTATTTATTATTTATTATTTATTATTTATATTTATTTATTTAAAATTTATTTTTTATTTTTTATTTTTTATTTTTTATTATTTAATATTTATTATTCATTATTGATTATTGATTATTGATTATTGATTATTGATTATTTATTATTGATTATTGATTATTGATTATTTATTATTTATTATTTATATCTATTATTTATTATTTATTATTTATTATTTATATCTATTATGTATTTATTATTTATTATTTATTATTTATTATTTATTATTTATTATTTATTATTTATTATTTATTATTTATTTTTATTAATTATTTATGTTTATTTATTATTTATTATTTATTATTTATTATTGATTATTGATTATTGATTATTGATTATTTATCTTTATTTATTATTTATTATTTATTATTTATTATTTATTATTTATTATTTATTATTTATTATTTATATTTATTTATTATTTATATTTATTTATTATTTATATTTATTTATTATTTATATTTATATTTATTTATTATTTGTATTTATATTTATTTATTATTTATTATTTATTATTTATTATTTATTATTTATTATTTATTATTTATTATTTATTATTTATTATCTATTATTTATTATTTATTATTTATTATTTATTATTTATTATTTATTATTTATTATTTATTATTTATTTATATTTAATTATTATTTGTTATTTATATCTATTTATTATTTATTATTTATTATTTATTATTTATTATTTATTATTCCTTATTTATTATTTATTATTTATTATTATCGAGTTTATATCTATTATTTATGTATTATTTGTTTTTTCAATTAATATATATAAGTATATTAAATTCTGTTTATTAACCACATGGCGAGTTTGCTGGAGTGGTAAAGTCTTTGGAAAATATGCAAGAGGTTAGGGGTTCAAATCTCACCAAACGCAGAATTTCTTTATATTGCATGGGCATGCATGTGCATGGGCATGTGCAGAGGTATTCTCTACCTACCCACCTGTGTCGGTTTCGGGTACAGGTACCCTTTGGTTGAAGGTCGTTCGAGCTTTTCCTGGGAGTATGGCATGGGTTACTGCAGCGCCGTCGCGCCTGGTACTCGAACATTGGCTCGAGGTATTTTCTCTACCCCTTCATTTGCCTGAAAAAGCAGGGTCACCATGCGTCCTTGAACTGATAACCTCTTTATATTGCATGGGCATGCATGTGCATGGGCATGTGCATGTGCATGTGCATGGACATGGGCATGTGCATGTGCATGTGCATAAATATATAAAATTAAAAAAAATTAAAAAAATAAAATAAAATATAACAAAAATAAAAAAACCGCCGCTAAAAACCCGCCGCAGAAACGTTCTGCGATGGTTTTGAAAACCGCCGCGAATAGTTTCCCGACGCACGATTTAGCGGCGGTTTTTCAAAACCGCCGCCAATCGATTTAGCAGCGGTTTAAACCGCCGCGAAACGGAAAAAAAACCATTGCTAAATGCCTTTTTTGCCGTAGTGTTGTCAGCATCATTGGGTAAATGTGGAATATGCACCTCCAACTAAGGTATAGATATCAACACTCCATCAGTATCCCTACAGTCAGACAAAATGTCGATGCCTAACGATTGTTGAGCAAGGTCGGGCCAAGATGCACAAGTGGTCCCAATAACAACTCTCCCATGGATAAGAATTCCAAGAAGCACTTCCACATCCTGGAGGGTGATGGTCATATCTCCCTCAAGCAGGTGGAATGTGAGTGTCTCTGGTCTCTACCACTCCACGAGGTAAAAAAGCAGGTGATGGTCGAAAAATGTAAAATCTGATACGACAATTCCATAGAAGCTAGCACAATGCAAGTATAGTCTAATGGCATGTGGGGGATCCCTGTGATGAAAATGGTGTGCTCGACGCACCCTGATCGATCGATCCTCACTACCCTCTATCACGACCTAGGAAATATGGGTAGCTTGCTGAGTGAGTATTATGATATCATCCATCTTCATATAAACAAATGAAATGAGTCGTAAGTGTAAAATGTAAATATAACGTTATGGTCAGCAGAATGTTATGACTTGTAGAATGCAAGATATTCCATGTTTATTCACATTGTTTTATGAAGTTATTTTTACCAAAAGAAAAGGTCATGTATTCATGGTTTTCAAAGAATATTACTAACATTTTGTTAAGATATGATTTTACCTAGAAAAGGGGTTTTTGTAAGATATGGTTTTATATATTTATATACATAAACAATCTGTCTTTGTTATGTTTATGTTTATTATAAAATGGTGTGATTTGTAATTTATGTATGACTGCTCGTATGATGGTATGTTTCATGATTATTTTGTAACATGTAAAGGTCATTCTGTAACACTAACTGAACTTCAAGAAATAATTTCTGGGAAATGAACAATGACACAAGAGGAATGGTGACAACGAAGAGGGTGATGACGTAAACTCATTCCATCACCGCCATTATTGTCACTATTCCTCTTGCATCATAGTTCATTTCCCACAAATTCTTTCTTGAAGTTTAGTTAGTGTTAGAAAATCAGTTGTACTAACCACTATTGTTGGTTATATACTATAACAAGCTATTTTATCCGTTTGTATAACTGTCACGACCCACCTTCACCAAGACGAGGGAAGGGACAGAAAATTGCCAGACCCTTCCTTCTTCAAGTTGAAGGAGAGATAATGACCCCCAAGACCCACCTTCAATAGGCCCCGGAGTGGCGACTAGCACCAAGGGTATAGAATCACATGTAATATGGAAGGCATTACCCCTTTTTATTTAGTAGGATCGGGAGATAAGATAGTAAATCCCAACAACACCAAACTGGAAAATAAAAGTAAAGCCAAAACAATCCACTCCCATATGCATGTTCTAAAATAAAGTGCTACAAGGTACAAGAAAAACTCCAAAGGGAAGTACCAAAGAAAAGAAAAAAAACAGCAACAGAAACTTTCCCAAAGTCCGACCTAGTAGGGTCTGGCACAGTCCTTGTAGTCCTCATAGAAACCTGAAAGTAGTTTTATATACGTAGGGTGAGTTTACAGGTATACTCGGCAGGGAAAAACCAAAAACTCTTGTGCACAAGTGGGGAGGTATTCTAATGCCCTGTGAGAGAAGGAGATAACCAAAGCACCTAACAAGGAAACTATACACCCAAACCTCACACCAAGTCACACTACCCAAATAACCCAAGTCAAGTAAAGTAATAGTAATAACACATCAATGTTTAGGTACCCCACACCACTTTCCCACTGGTTATTGCAGACATCCTACGCGTCAGACATCCCCTGCCCTTATCACCACAGTCTCACTGCCACCACAACAACAACAACAACCTTTTGGGCCACCATAACAATAGCTACGCCTGCAAACACCTGGTCCACCACAACCACTTGTAACCATGCCCGAAGACACCTGGGCCTCATCTTAAAGACACTTGGAAAATCAACCTACCTGCACACACCTGGGTTGACCACCACAACGTACCCTACCCGAAGAATCTTGGGATATAATGGACCTCAGGCCGTCACAGCCTGCCTGAAGAGTCTTGGGAAACTTGGTAAAGGGAGTAGAAAATGAGCTAATAACCATCCACTCATAAGAGTTTTGGGAAAACTGTTGTACCTCTCGTTCCCCTCGTTGTTTGATTTTCATGATCACAATCACCTTATTATTTGTCTAATATTGGTATCAGAGGGAATTTTTGAGTAATACCTTAAAAGGTTTCAAATTCAAAGATCCATTGTGATGGCATCCACCTCTTTCGCCCCCGAGGGCTACTCATTGGGTCGGGCTCCATTTTTTGATGGGACCGACTATAATTATTGGAAAACCCGCATGACCACTTTTTTAAGAAGCATAGGTTATCCGATTTACAAAATTGTCATGCAAGGTTATTCTTTGTCTTCCCCCGACGAATCCAAATGGACCCCCGCCGATATAAAGAATTTTGAGCTTGATGGCAAAGCCATGAACGCTCTCCATTGCGGCCTAGACCGAAATGAATTCAATCGAGTGTCTACTTGCACCTCCTCACATGAAATTTGGAAACTTTTAGAAGTAACTCATGAGGGCACTAACAAAGTCAAAGACACTAGATTGGATATGTATAGGCAAGATTTTGAGTCATTTTCAATGCATCCAAATGAGTCTATTTCCGATATGTTTACTCGCTTTACTGACGTGTGCAATGGAAGGAAATCTCTTGGTGATGATGTTTCAGCCGAGACGATGGTCAAGAAGATCTTATGGGTCCTTCCGAGCTCATGGGCACCAAAGGTGACGACGATCCAAGAAGCTAAGGACGTCAAAAATATGCCGGTAGAGGAGCTCATCGGATCTCTCATGACCTACGAGATCACCATGAGGAGGCAAGCACAAAAGGAGGGCACCCCTATCAAAACTCCAAAGAACATCGCCCTCAAGGTACAAAAGGAAGAAAGCTCCTCCTCATCATCCTCTTCATCTTCTTCATCTTCAAGCGGCGACTCGGAAATGGAGAATCTCGCCCGCCAGATGCACAAGTTTATGAAGAAGCACAAGAAGAAGAAATCCTGCAAGCATCGAAAGCAAGAACCCACCGCAAGATCCGAGCCCAAGGTAAAATGCTACGGGTGCGGCGAAAAGGGCCATTACAAGCCCGATTGCCCACTCAACAAGAAACGGGCTAAGGAAAAAGGAAAGAAAAAGGTCCTCAAGGCGACATGGAGTGACACCTCCTCATTATCCTCCTCCTCCTCCTCCTCGAGCGACCAAGGTACAAAATGCCTAATGGCATTTCATGAGGTAACTTCTTCCGACTCCTCTTCCTCTTGTTCTTCAAATTCCAATTTTTTAAATCATCTATCTTATGAAGAACTCTCACACGCTAGAGACCAACTAGAAAAAGGTTTTCATGCTTTATCGTCAAAATTTGTTGCTTTAAAAAGGTCTTTCAAAAAACTCTCCTCCGAAAAAGAACAACTTCTCAAAGAGAAGGAGGAGATGTCCCTCAAAATCCAAAATTTCCCAAATGTTGATTCCATGGAATCAACCATCAAAGACCTAAGGGGGACCCTAGCTAAGTTCACCCAAGGGGAACAAAATTTGAACAATCTCCTAGGTTCCCAACGAATTTCTAAGACCACTCAAGGACTTGGCTATACCAACCAAGCCTCCTCCTCCCATGCACCCACTGTTTTTGTAAGGGGGAGCTCTAGTTTTAAATTTTGCAACTATTGTAAAAAACCCGGGCACCTTATTTATGAATGTAATTGAAAAAACGCCCGGTATGGTAGGCCCAAATCGATTTTTTATTCGGATGAATTCTATAGGAGAAGACCCGCTACAAGGCAAGTGTGGATTGAAAAATCCCTCTTAGCGAGTCTCTCCGGGCCTAAAATTGTCTCTTTTCAAAATCCCTCTCCCCGGTGACTTTTTGTTTTTATTTAGGGGGAGTTAGGTTTGTTTAAGCTTTTTGTTTCAATTCAAACTTTCAATTTCAAATTAAGCCCTTTTGATCTCAATTTCAAAATTTTCGATTCCAACTTTCAATTTCAACACTTGGTATCAAAATTTTCATTTCAAAATATTCAATTTTTCATTCAAAACTTTCAGTTCAAACTTTGTTTCAAAACTCTCAATTTCAAAAATTTCATTTGGTTTCAAATTTCAAAATTTCAATTGGTTTTTGATTCAAAACTTTCAATTCAAACTGTTATTCAAATTTTTCAATTCAATTTTCAAAAATTCCAATTGATCTTGATTTTCAATTTTCCCTCAATCAAGTTTTATGCCCCGTGCTATTTTGATAATCACAAAGGGGGAGAAATTTCTTGATTGATTGGGGGAGAATCCTTTTCATCATGCTTAGCATTTCCTTTCAATTTCAGTATTTTACATTAATTTTTTTGGTGATTGTGATCATCAAAATAGGGGGAGATTGTTGTACCTCTCGAACCCCTCAAGGTTTTATTTTCATGATCACAATCATCCTCATATTTATCTAATCCTCTTTCAAGTGTTTTTGGTTTATAGGAATCATCTCAGGTGGCCAAGGAGTTGGTCCAGGAAAGCAAGAAGGCACAAATGGACTGATTTTCAGTCCACCGGCCAACCGGTGGCTTCACCACCGGCCAACCGATGGAGCCTGGACAGAAGGCATCCTTCTGTCCAGACCACCGGCCAACCGGTGGCACACCAGCGGCCAACCGGTGGCACCCAGTAGAACAGTGGGAGCTACTGTCTCCACACCGGCCAACCGGTGGCCTCAGCACCGGCTAGCCGGTGGAGGCTGAGCCCGAATCCTATGCCTTTTTGCACACACCGGCCAGCCGGTGGGACTGTACCGGCCAGCCAGTGGAGCCAGTCAAACTAGCCGTTGCAGTTTGACCAGGCTGGCCCACTTGGCTCCCAACGGCTCTTTTAGCCTCTCCAACGGCTCCGAAGCCTCCCCAAGGGTTCCATGCCTATAAATAAAGGCCAAGGAAGCCCCGGACACCTACCGGAACCATACGGAAGCCCACGGACACCTTGTTGATCATTTGGCGTACCTCCGGCGCATTCCTCCAAGGGAACCCCAATAGCTCCAACTCAATTCCACATCCAAGGAGCTCCATCATAGAAGCTTGGGAGTGCACGTCTTCAACTTCAATCATCCTCCGGCGCCCAAAGCTTCTCCAATTACGGGTTTTATCGTATTTATCTTTTTGAGCTTAAAATTGGGTTTGTGCCTACAAACCCCAAACTTTTCTCATCCCCTCTTTCTTTTGGGTTTCACATCACCACTAAGGTGTGAAGAGGTTTCTTCAAGCCTTTCCTTTTAAAAGGCTTGTGACATAGGTGAGCTATTCTTCACCTGTAAGAAGGATAGTGGGTTCTTGCTAAACCATTAAAAGAAAGTGGGTTCTTGCTAAACCATTTCAAAATCAAGCTGTAATAGGTCCTAGTGCTACCTCAAAGCCTAGTGGGTTTCTTGCTAAAACCATTGAAAAGCAAGCGGTAGAATCTCTCAACGGTTGAGTTGGGAGTGGAGACGTAGGCCGGGTTTTGGCCGAACTCCGTTATCAATTTCTTGTGTCTTGCCTCTTTACTTTCCGCTGCACTTTCAACTTTGATTTTAATTTGTTTATCTTTTCGGGAATGAGTTGTGGCTTGGTTGTGGCTGTTGTGCTTTTTATGAATGAATAGTAAGGAGGGTGTTTGGGTATGAGCTGAATTTGGAACCTCTAGGTTGGGATGAGTGCTTGTTTACCAATAAGTATAATTTAGTTCTTATGTTTCTTATTCGCACCCCACCCAAGTTGAGCACTTCATGTCGAACACCCCCATTTCATGGGGGAGGGTGGTTTTCCCAAAACTCTTATGAGTGGATGGTTATTAGCTAGTGGGTTTCTTGCTAAAACCATTGAAAATCAAGCGGTAGAATCTCTCAACGGTTGAGTTGGGAGCGGAGACGTAGGCCGGGTTTTGGCCGAACTCCGTTATCAATTTCTTGTGTCTTGCCTCTTTACTTTCCGCTGCACTTTCAACTTTGATTTTAATTTGTTTATCTTTTTTTTAAAAGGCAATTCACCCCCCTCTTGCCATCCTTCCCATCTTTTCTCTGCCCAACAATTGGTATCAGAGGGAGGTTGACTGGTCAAAGCCAACGGCTAGTTTGACTGGGCTACCGGCTGGCCGGTACAGCTCCACCGGCTGGCCGGTGCCTTGGAAGTTTGAGAGTGCTTCTGCCCAGGAGCCACCGGCTGGCCGGTGGTGAGGCCACCGGTTGGCCGGTGGCAAGACAGTAGCAAACACTGTTCGACTGGATGCCACCGGCTGGCCGGTGGTCAAGCCACCGGCTGACCGGTGGAGCCTGGCAGTGGGCAATGCCTCTGCCAGGTCCACTGGCTGGCCGGTGCTATCACACCGGTTGGCCGGTGGACTGAATTTCAGTCCACTTGATGTCCATTCTTGGGCCAACTTCTTGGCAACCTTGTGCCTATCATTCAAAAACACTTTAAACAATATTAGACAAATAATAAGGTGATTGTGATCATGAAAATCAAACAACGAGGGGAACGAGAGGTACAACAATCTCCCCCTATTTTGATGATCACAATCACCAAAACAATCAAAGTAAAATACTGAAATTAAAGGCATGCTTTAAATGATGAAAAGGATTCTCCCCCAATCAATCAAGAAATTTCTCCCCCTTTGTGATTATCAAAATAGCTTGGGGCATAAAACTTGATTGAGGGAAAAGAGATTTGAAAAACAAGTTGAGATTTGAAAATCAATTGAAATTTTGGAAATTGAAAGATTGAAAAACAATAAAAACCGTATTTGAGGAAGTCTTGGGCGCCTTTGATTGATTGGAGATGTTGAAGGCCGCTTCCAAGAAGATCTTATGGGTCCTTCCGAGCTCATGGGCACCAAAGGTGACGTCGATCCAAGAAGCTAAGGACGTCAAAAATATGCCGGTAGAGGAGCTCATCGGATCTCTCATGACCTACGAGATCACCATGAGGAGGCAAGCACAAAAGGAGCAGAGACGTAGGCCGGTAGAGGAGCTCATCGGATCTCTCATGACCTACGAGATCACCGTTGAGAGATTCTACCGCTTGCTTTTCAATGGTTTTAGCTAATAACCATCCACTCATAAGAGTTTTGGGAAAACCACCCTCCCCCATGAAATGGGGGTGTTCGACATGAAGTGCTCAACTTGGGTGGGGTGCGAATAAGAAACATAAGAACTAAATTATACTTATTGGTAAACAAGCACTCATCCCAACCTAGAGGTTCCAAATTCAGCTCATACCCAAACACCCTCCTTACTATTCATTCATAAAAAGCACAACAGCCACAACCAAGCCACAACTCATTCCCGAAAAGCAATTCCCTAATGAACTCATTCTTGTTATCATATTCAAGTGATTCCATTTAAATAATTCTTCACTAATGGGAAACTAACAGACATAGTGTAATTGCCTGGACAATGAATCATTAAGGAGTTTTCCAAAAACTTGGTCCCATCAAACGGTTCCACCAAAATGGTGGTCCCAGTCACGACGACACCGTAATGGTGGCACCGGTCACGATTGCACAATGAAATGGTGGCACCACTTACGGTGTTACAGCAAATCGGTGGCACCATAATGGTGGCACCGTAATAGTCACACCATCACAGTCGCACACCGAAACAGTGGTACTGCTTATGGTGGCACTGCGACCATGGCATCGTGACTGTGGCACCACTTACAGTGTCTCACCAAATGGTGTCCCACCCTTTTTTTTATTTTTCCATTTCTTCTCCCACGATGTATCTTTTGATGTAAAAGTGTTTTAATACCCTTTTCAAAGCCATTAAAATCCCATAAATGATATCTAAAATCCCCTAAGAGTCAAGCGACCCTTCACTTACCAAAATGTGTGTCTTTTTACTCAGTGTCACGCCCTTTTCCTATAATTTCTAGTTCCGCACCTATGACACATTCTCCCATGTTTAAATGAAACATTTAACTCATAGTCGTTATGACCACCTATCCAATGAGAATTATTAAATAACAATTACTTCCATCATGTGTAACCGTCCAACCGCGTGGTGAAACCACGATCCACCTTTAAATCCGTTAAAAATTTCATATCTCGTAACTCCAGGATCTCACCTTTTTATCGCACGGTAACTCTTACTTCTTATGGGCTGGTCTCTTTACTTTCCTTGGTGAGTTTGGAGTCCCCCTTCCCGAGGCTAGTGGTACGCCTGTGCTGGAGCCTTTCCTGCACGCTCTTGGAGTCCTCAGAGTTCCTCCCCTTCAAGTCATGCATCCCCAGTTCTTAGCGTGTGGAGAAAAACTTCGATCGTTGGTCATCCAGGTAGGGTTTTTCCATCGTCTCTCTTTACTGTGTATCATTCAGGGTGGGTATGATAATGTTCCTATGGGGATGGATGAAACAAAATCTTAACAAAGATAATAAATGGTTTTTAAAGAATGAATGGATGTGTTTGATGATGTTGTTGTACTCTTTTACATTTACTTATATGTTGTGAATTGTATGGGCTTATGTCCACTGAAAATCGTGGCCATTGGTGGTCCTTTCTTGCTCACTAATTAACCTCTGTTTTCTGGATAATTCTGTGATTGAATGGTTGTAACATGGAAACTGGTTAATCATGTAAAATCATTTGATTAAATGGATTCCCAATGAATGATAATCCTTGTGTGATCACCCCGGTTAACCAAACAAAAAGAAGGAACTTAATGAATGGTTTGTTTGAATATGAAAACTCCCTTACTCTATTCTAGTGATGTGTATGGTTGTTCTGCTTGATGCTTGTGGGGTGATGTGGATGGGGATGGGATCCCCTACTGTGCAGTTATCGGGTTGTGGATCTGAGGCCGTGTGGGGCCATATGTTGGGGCTTGGTTTGGTTCCAGTACTTAGAGGGATCTCACAGATCCCTTTTTTTATTGTGACTTTACAGGAGAACTGGGTGTGAATGCTTAAATTGCTGCTTGGATATTTTTCCTTCCTTGCCTTGTGGCTAAGCCTGTTAGTTTCCTAGTAGTGAATAATTATTTAAATGGAATCACTTGAATATAATAACAAGAATGGTTTCATTGGGGAATTGCTTTCTAGGAATGAGTTGTGGCTTGGTTGTGGCTGTTGTTCTTTTTATGAATGAATAGTAATGAGGGTGTTTGTGTATGGGCTGACTTTGGAACCCCTAGGTTGGGATGAGTGTATTTTTACCTATATGTATAATTTAGTTCTTATGTTTCTTATTCTCTCCCCACCCAAGTTGATCACTTCATGCCGAACACCCCCATTTCACAGGGGAGGGTGTTTTTACCAACACTCTTATGAGTGGCTGGTTATTAGCTCCTTTTTTGCTCCCTTTCCTAAGTATCCCAAGACTCTTCGGGAAGGCTGTGACGTCCTAAGGTCCATTTTAGCCCAATATTCTTCGGGTAGGGTACGTTTTGGTGGTTGTCCTAGGTGTGTGTGGGTAGGTTTCTTTCCCAAATATCTTCGGGATGAGGCTGAGGTGTCTTCAAGTGTGGAAGTAGTTGTTCATGCCCAGCTGTCTGTGGGCATGGCGGTAGTTGTTCTAGCCCAGGTGTCTGCGGGCGTGGTTACGTGTGGTTGTGGTGGCCCAGGTGTTTGTGGGCATAGCTATGGTTATGGTGGCCCAAAATATTTTTGCTGTTTGGGTGGCAGTGAGACTGCGGTGAGAATGGAGGGGGAGGTCTGACGTGTAGGATGTCTGCAATAACCAGTGGGAAAGTGCTATGGGGTACACAAAGATCGATGTGTTATTACTATTACTTTACTTTACTTGCATTATTTGGGGAGTGTGCCTTGGTGTGAGGTTTGGGTGGATAGTTTCCTTGCTAGGTGCTTTGGTTATCTTCTTCTCTCATGGGGAATTTGAATTCCTCCCCACTTGTGCACGAGAGTTTTTGGTTTTTCCCTACTGAGTATACCTGTATACTCACTCTAAGTATATAAAACTGCTTTCAGGTTTCCAAGAGGACTACGAGGACCATGACAGACCCTATTAGGTCAGACTTTGGGACAGTTGTTGTTGCTGTTTTTTTCTTTTCTTTGGTACTTCCCTTTGAAGTTTTTCTTGTACCTTGTAGCACTTTATTTTGGAACATACATATGGGAATGAATTTTTTTGGATTTAATTTTATTTTCCAGTTTGGTGTTGTTGGGATTTACTATCTTATCTCCCTATATTACTAAATAAAAAGGGGTAATGCCTTCCATATTACATGTGATTCTATACCCTTGGTGCTAGTCTCCACTCCTAGGCCTTTTGAAGGTGAGTATCAGGGGTCATTATCTCCCCTTCAAATTGAATAAGGAAGGGTCTAGAAATTTTTTGTCCCTTCCCTCATTTTGGTGAAGGAGGGTTGTGACAGAATGGTATCAGAGGTAGGTTGAGAGATAGGATGGAGTCCGGGGTTAGGTACAATGAGGATTTCATGGGATGGTAGGGAAATAGTGTTAGTAAATATTGTCACATGGAATAGGCCAGGGAAGACCGTCTAGGACATGGGATTTTAGGGCCCCCCGTGATCCGATGCAAGGACTCTGGACCTACCAAACGACTAAGTGAGGCTATACTGATTGCGGGGTAGAGACCCTAGGAAAGGTACATGCATCATGATGACTTGTGTTCTGTTATGTCTTGAGTATTTTGGGGGATTTAAAATAATAAAAATTCTAAGAAAAATTTAAAAGCAATCATCTACACTACTCGGGCTTAGGAATTCCTTGTTTACCTTACAGCTATGGCACCCGGACGGAGACCATGGGTAGTGCGGATGATCGAGGTCCAGGAGGCTATTTTGGATGATCAGTGGAGGTATAAACGAGAGGAGGAGGATGACCAGTGGCAGAGGATGCTTCTTTCCTCTCAGCAGCAGACCCTCGGGAAGTACGATGGCAGCATCTTAAACATGGAGACAGAGAGCTGGCTCGAGAAGCTGGAAATAGATTTCAGCTTGATCGAGGCTTCGACGGAGTACTAGGTTCTTCTAGATATAATCCAAATATAGGGATCAATGCTTCAATGTTGGACGCTTTATCTTGGGGAGAAGAGAGAGGCTGAGGTTTTGTGGACTGACTTCAAGAGGGAGTTCTAGGCGGAATTCCTCTCTTCAAAGATAAAGGATGGGAAGAGGTAGGAGCTACTCTCCCTTCAGCAGGGGAGTATTCTAGTGAGGTAATTGGGGATCAAGTTCAAGGATCTCCTTTTATTTTCTTTGGACCTCCTTCTGGATGAGGAGTCTCGGGCGAGACCTTTAGAGGAGGCACTCCAACCTTCTCTTCAATATGCTGTTACTCCCTTCACTATACCGACATACTTGGAGGTACATAAGAAGTTAGAAGTGGTGGAGAGGATGAACATGCTAGGAGGTTTGCTGTGAGAGGGGATCCAATTGGGATCGTCAAAGGGGAAGGTCGTCAGCAGCAGGCCTCTAGCATCAGGGCCTTCCAGGTTTCGGCTAGTGGGTAGACATCCCTAACAGTTCTAGTTTCAATCTCCTAGACCTTGCCCCTTCCTTGCGGGCCTAGGTATGAGATGATTCATCTATGGTAGTTGTGGTCTCCTTTGTAATAAGTTCCCAGATCGAGTGTAGTACAGTGGGGGTGGGAAGGTTCAACACCCACCTCAACAGCAGCAGTTTTCGGCCATGCCTTTTTAGTAGTAGCAGTAAGGACAACGAGCTCTTGCTACTATAAGAGAAAATGTTGCATGAGGAGGCCGGCCTCCGGGTGCTCCGCAGGGACCTCGACCAGGTCATGGTCGGGCAGGCGGTTGACAGCTGAGGGGTAGAGGATCTGGGCGTGTACAGTTACACACCACAGAGGCTGCAGTTCTAGCTGGGTCGGAAGTCGTTCGAGGTACGATCAACTTGTTTAGTACTCTTGCCTGTGCCTTGTTTGATTCAAGAGCTTCACACTCTTTTTTGTACCCAGTCTAGCCCATACTTTGGGTCTAGATGTAGAGATACTTCCCATAACCCGAGTTTTGAGTATGCCAGTTAGAGGTCAGACCAGCTTGTCTCGTGTTTTCGAGGATATAGAATGATGTTGGGACCACATAAGTCCAGTGGGGACCTTCTTTTGCTGCATATTCAGCTGTAAAATGTCATTCTAGGAATAGAATGGATGTTCTATGTGTTGTCTATTATCGAATGCTTCTGAAGAAGGGTCGTGTTTCCAGATATGAGCAGAAAATGTGCGACTTTTTTCGGTGAGCTGGGTTTCTAGGAAGGTAGCCGACAAGTGGATCCCCTTCTTTCCTTGTTAGCTGAGATGTCCATGGAGTCATCAAATATAGAGACAGTGGAATTCTTGGGGATCATCAGTGAATTCATGGACGTCTTCCCTAAAGAGGTGATGACTCTACTCCCTCGACGTGATGTTGAGTTCGGGATAGACTTGCAACCCGGTGCCCATCTGATTTCAATGGCTTCCTATCGGATGGCGCCTTCTGAGTTGTGGGAGTTACATATTCATATTGAAGAAATGATGAAGAAGGTTTTTGTCTGACCAAGTGCGTCACCATGGGGTGCTTCGGTCTTGTTCACAAAGAAGGCATACGGTGGTCTTAGGCTGTGTATAGACTACCAAAGGCTGAACCAGGTAACGGTCAAGAACTGTTACCCCCACCCAAGGATCGACGACCTCTTTGATCAGTTGAAGGGGGCATCATGGTTCTACAAGATCGACCTGTGGTCAGAATATCACTATTTGATGTTGAAGGAGAGTGACATCTCGAAGACCGCCTTTGGGTGCAGATATGGGAACTTGGAGTTTGTGGTCATGCCTTTCAGCATTAGGAACGAACCATCTGTGTTCATGGGGCTCAGGAACTTCATCTTCTAGGAATATCTGGATCGGTTCATAGTAGTTTTTATTGATGACATCCTAATCTACTCACGATCAGAGGAGGATCACATCGAGCATATGAGAACGGTTTTAGGGGTCCTATGACAGCACCATCTCTACGAAAAGTTGTCCAAGTTCAAGTTCTAGACACGGGAGGTGAACTTTCTTAGACACGTGGTGTGCAAGAAGAGAATAACAGTTGATCTGTCAAAGTTTGAAGCGGTTTTTCTTGGAAAGAACCAAAGAATGTGATGGAGGTTCGTAGTTTCTTGGGTCTAGCAGGTTACTACCGGAGATTCATGCCCAATTTCTCCTGAGTTGCAGCACCTTTGGTAGCCTTGACCAAGAAAGACCGGGCTTTTATATGGAGTGATTAGTTCCAAGAATCCTTTAGTTATCTAAAGGGGAAGCTGGTTAGTGCCTCAATACCAAGGTTTCCAAGGGAAGGTGTGATGTTTGAAGTGTTCTGTGACGCATCAGGCCAAGGCTTAGGGTGTGTGCTGATGCAACAGTAGGGGATAATCTCTTATGGGTCTAGGAAGTTATGTTCCCATGAGCATAACTATTCCACCCATGATCTGGATCTTGAAGTGGTCGTGTTTTCAATAAAGTTGTGGTGGAATTACCTTGTTGGGGAACACTTCATGGTCTTCATAGATCACAAAAGATTGAGGTATATATTCTCCCAATGGGACCTGAACTTGCAGTAGCAGAGGTGGATGGAGTTTCTTCAGGACTACAACTTCAAAATTTCCTACACCTAAGGAAAGGGGAACGTGGTGGCTGATGCCTTGAGCAGGAAGTTGCAGAAGGCTGTGGTTCGAGAAATGGAAGATGCTTGGAAGGAGATGGAGGAGTTTGCTGCCCTACACCTAGATGCAAGGGTAGAGGATGGCAGAGGTTGTCTGTTCTAGATGACAGTGCAGTCCTCTCTGTTGTATCAGGTGGAGGAGTCTCAGTGGGGGGACTTAGAGGCTGTGGTGATGCGTGACCGTGTTAGCCAGGGTAATGCTCCAGAAGGATGGTCGGAAGATGGCCAAAATCAGATGTTGTTTCATGGAAAGTTATTTTTACTGGTGGAAATGTGCCAAGGAGTTCTTGATGAGTTCCACAACTCACCCCTGGTGGTGCACCCAGGAGTTTCCAAGATGTACCGGGGCTTGAGGGGTCAGTTTTGGGGGCTCGGGGTGAAGTGTCCAGTGGCATGGTTTGTGGCAAGGTGCCTGGTGTTTCTGCAAGTAAGGTTGAACACCGCGTCCCAAGAGGTTTGTTTCAACCCTTAGATGTCCCCGAGTGGAAGTGGGATTACATCTTGATGGATTTATTCACATGACTACCCAGGGTTCAAGGTGGTTGCGATGCTATCTGGGTAGTGGTATACCGGCTAACGAAATCAGCTCACTTCTTGGCAATCAAGGAGTGGAGTGTGGTGGATGCCTTAGTACAGAAGTACATGTACAAGGTGGTGCGGTTGAATGGAGTTACAAGGTTCATAGTCTCAGATAAGGATACCCAGTTTACCTCGCGGGTCTGGAGAGGACTGCAACATGCTTTTGGCACCCAACTATGACTCAACACTGCTTTCCACCCCCAGAAAGATGAGAAAACAGAGCGCACCATCCAGATATTGGAGGATATGATGCAGGAATGTGTTTTATATTTTGGGGGATTGTGGGTATGAAACTTTACTATGGTATAGTTTTCCTACAACAATAGTTATCACTCTACCATTTTCATGGATCCATTCAAATATTTCTATGGGAGGTCATGTCGTTCACTCATGTGCTAGGCAGAGTTTGGGGAAGCAGGTGTTCTTTCCCCGGATGTAGTGAAGAGCATGACGGAGAAGGTTCAGCTTATACAAGATAGGATGAAGGCGGCTTAGGACCGGTAGAAGTTGTTTTCCGATCATAGGAGGAGACCCTTGGATTTTGAGGTTTCAGACCACGTGTTCTTGAAGGTATCCCCTTGGTGTGGGAAATAGAGGTTTGGAAGGGGAAGTAAGATTTTTCCTAGGTTCATTGGACCCTTCGAGTTGTTGCGGTGGGTTGGAAAAGTAGCTTATCAGCTGGTGCTACCACCACCGCTACTGAGGGTGCACGACGTCTTCCACATGTCTCAGCTCCGTAGGTATCTACACAATGATTCACACGTCCTTGACTAGGGGAAGCTGGATATTGATGACAATGCGATGTTTGTAGAGCGACCAGTGAGGGTCGAGGATCGTGAGGAGAATGTGCTTTGTGGATGAACCATTCCCTTGGTTTGTGTGTTATGGAGGCATGGTGACCTCGAGGAGAGTACCTAGGAACAAGAGGCAAAAATGTGTGCCCAGTACCCAGAGCTGTTTTGAGTTTTGTTCTTTTTTTTTACTTGTTTGTGATGTAGTGGCTAACCTTTTTAACTATGAAACGTGTTTTTTTCCTTTTTCCCTGAATGTGTGTGAAGAGTATTGACTCTAGAAAGGGGAGGACCTGATCCCTAATCAAGATGCATTAAAGTGGATGTGGTTAAACCCGTTTGGGTGAGTCAGTGCCACCCGAAAGGGATATTATCTTGACATGGAGGAAGGGAATCCCTAATCCATATGACTGGACAATATGACCTTTACATGTTTTTGTGGTTACTTGAGGGAGAGGTGTTCCTAGATGTCGAGGAGGTTTACTCCTAAGAGGTATCTTTTGAGGTGGTTGTTCGGACCCCTCTCTTTTCTTCGAGTCTATTTTTGATTATCAAGGGAGAGAATAGTTTGAGAGGTATCTGATGTAATGTTCTGGAAAATGAATCATTAAGGAGTTTTCCAAAAACTCAGTTCCATCAAATGGTTCCACCGAAATAGTGGCACCGGTCACAGCAACACCGGTCACAGTCGCACACCGAAATGGTGGCACCGTGACTGTGGCACCGTAACGGTCACACTGTCACAATTGCATATCAAAACGGTGGCACCGTAAATGTGGTACCATGACCGTGGCACCTCTTACGGTGTCTCACCAAACGATGTCCCACCCTTTGTTTCTTTTTCTAGTTCTGCTCCCGTAACGTATCTTTTGACTTAAAAGTGTTTGAATACCCTTTTCAAATCCATTAAAATCCCATAAATGATATATAAAATCCCCTAAGAGCAGAGATATCATTGAATTACAAATTTTTTTTACTTTTTCCTTGGTGTCACACCCTTTTCCCATACTTTCTAGTTTCGCCCCTATTACGCATTCTCCCCTATTTAAAGTAAACCTTTTAACTCACATATATTATGACCACCTCTCTGATGATAATTATTAAATAACAATTAAGTCCATTGTTTGTAACCGTCTATCCATGTGGTGAAACCAAGATCCGCCTTTAAAGATGTTTAAAATTTCATATCCTGTAACTCCAGGATCTTAACTTTTTATCACATGGGAATTATTCCTTATTATGGGTTGGTTTCTTTCCTTTACTTCGTGAATTTAGAGTCCCCCTTACCAAGGTTAGTGGTATGCCTATGCTGGATCCTTTCCTTCTCACTCTTGGAGTCCTCTAAGTTCCCCCCCTATAAGTTTCACATCCCCAGTTCTTGGTGCGTGGATAAAAACTTTGATCGTTGATCATCCAAGTAGGGTTTTTCCTTATTCTCACTTTATTGTGTATCATGCAGAGTGGGTATGATAATGTTCCTATGAGGATGGTTGAAACCAAATCTTAACAAAGATAATAAATGGTTTTTAAAGAATTAAGGGGTGTGTTTTATGATGTTGTTGTACTCTTTTACCTTTTCTTATATGTTGTGAATTGTATGGGATTATGTCAACTGAAAATTGTGGTTGTTGGTGGTCCTTTCTTGTGCACTAATGAACCTCTATTTTCTGGATAATTCTATGATTGAATGGCTGTAACATGGAAACTGGTTAATCATGTAAACGCAGTTGATTAAATGGATGCCCAATGAATGAGAATCCATGTGTGATCACCCTGGTTAACCAAACATAAATAAGGAACTTAATGAATGGTGTATTTGAATCTAAAAAATCTCTTGCTATGTTCTGGTGATGTGTATGGTTGTTCTACTTGATGCTTGTGGGTGAAGTGGATGGGGATGGGATCCCCTGTTATGCAGTTGTTGGGTTGTGGATCTGAGGCCATGTGGGTCGTATGTTGGGGCTTGTTTTGGTTCTAGTACTTAGAGGGATCTCATGGATCCCTTTTTCTGTTGTGACTTTATAAGAGAACCATGTGTGAATGATTAAATTGTTTATTGGTTGTTTTTCCTTCCTTGGCTTGTGGTTATTCTTGTTAAGTTCTTGGTATTGAAGAATTATTTAAATGAAATCAATTGAATATGATAACAAGAATGGGTTCATTGGGGAATTTCTTTCTAAGAATGAGTTTTGGCTTGGTTGTGGTTGTTGTGATTTTTATGAATGAATAGTAATAAGGGTGTTTTTGTATGGGATGACTTTGGAACCCCTAGTTTGGGATTAGTTATTGTTTACCTATATGTATATTTTAGTTCTTATGTTTTTTATTCGCACCCCACCCAAGTTGAGAACTTCATGCTGAACACCCCCATTTCATGGGGGAGGGTGTTTTCCCAACACTCTTGTGAGTGGCATGTTATTAACTCCTTTTCTACTCCCTTTCCTGAGTATCCAAAGACTCTTCAGGCAGGATGTGATGTCCTGAGGTCTATTATAGCCCAAGATTCTTCGAGTAGGGTATGTTGTGGTGGTTGGCCCAGGTGTGTGTGGGTAGGTTTCTTTCCCAAGTGTCTTTGAGATGAGGCCTAGGTGTCTTAGGATGTGGCATTAGTTGTTCGGGCCCGGGTGTCTGCAGGCGTGGCGGTAGTTGTTCTGGACCAGGTTTCTGCGGGCGTGGTTATGTGTGGTTGTGGTGGCCCAGGTGTTTGTGGGCGTAGCTGTGGTTATGGTGGCCCAAAAGGTTGTTGTTGTTGGGGAAACAGTGAGACTGCAATGAGAATGGCGGGGGAGGTCTGACGCGTATGATGTTTGCAATAACCAGTGGGAAAGTGGTGCGGGGTACCAAAACATCGATGTGTTTTTACTATTACTTTAATTGACTTGCGTTATTTGGGGAATGTGCCTTAGTGTGAGGTTTGGGTGGATAGTTTCCTTGCTAGGTGCTTTGGTTATCTTCTTCTCTCACGGGGCATTAGAATGCCTCCCCACTTGTGCATGAGAGTTTTTTTGTCTTTCACCACTAAGTATACCTGTATAATCACCCTACATATATAAATCTGCTTTCAGGTTCCTAGGATGACTATGAGGACCGTGCCGGACCCTACTAGGTCAGAATTTGGGATAATTGTTGTTGCTGTTTTTTTCTTTTCTTTGGTACTTTACATTGGAGTTTTTCTTATACCTTATAACACTTTATTTTGGAACAAGAATATGGGAATGGATTGTTTTGGCTTTACTTTTATTTTCCAATTTGGTGTTGTTTGGATTTACTATCTTATCTCCTGATCCTACTAAATAAAAAGGGGGTAATTCCTTTCATATTATGTGTGATTATATACCCTTGGTGCTAGTCTCCACTCCGAGGCCTATTGAAGGTGGGTCTCAGGGGTCATTATCTGTCCTTCAGCTTGAAGAAGGAAGGTTCTAGAAATTTTCTATCCCTTACCTCATCTTGATGATGGCTGGTCGTGACACATATCCACAATCCAAGGAAGGAAAAATAGCCAAGCAGTAATTTAAGCATTCACACCCGGTTCTCTTGTAATGTCACAACATCAAAAGGGATCCGTGAGATCCCTTGAAGTACTCGAACTAAACCAAGAGCCAACATATGACCCCACATAGCCTCAGATCCACAACCTGACAATTGCACAACAGATGATACCATCCCCATCCACGTCACCCCACAAGCATCTACCAGAACAACCATACACATCACTAGAATAGAGAAAGGGAGTTTTCAGATTCAAACACACCATTCATTAAGTTCCTTCTTTACGTTTGGTTAATCGGGTGATCACAAAAGGATTATCATTCATTGGGAATCCATTTAATCAAATGAGTTTACATGATTAACCAGTTTCCATGTTACATCCATTCAAGCACATAATTATCCATAAAACATAGGTTGATTAGTGCGTAAGAAAGGACCACCAACAACCACGATTTTTAGTGGACATAATCCCATACAATTAACAACATATAGGAAAAGTTAAAAGAGTACAGAAGCATCATCAAACACACCCATTCATTATTTAAATACCATTTATTATCTTTGTTATGATTTGGTTTCATCCATCCCTATAGAAACATTATTATACCCACCCCGCATGATACACAATAAAGAGAGACAAAGGAAAAACCCTACCTGGATGATCAATGATCGAAGTTTTTCACCACCTTCCAAGAACTAGGGATGCACTACTTGAAGGGGACAAACTCCAAGGACTCCAAGAGCGAGCAGGAAAGGCTCCAGCACAAGCGTACCACTTGCCTTGGGAAGGGGGGCTCCAAATGTCACGACCCGCCCTCGGGGCCCGTGCCGTGACTACCCCAAGCCCGCCTTCCATAGGCCAGGGGTTGGAGACTAGCACCAAGGCGTAAATCCCGGTAAAAAGGGAAGGCATTGCCTTTGTAAAGTAAACAAGCACCACAGAGTAAGCAAGCGGAAAAGTAAACACTAAGTAAGAACAGAGTACAACTGAAAGTGCGGAAAAGTAAATGGGCCAGTATACAAACCCAAACTGAAAGTAAAGTACAACTCGAAAGGGAAAACAACAACTGTAAAGTAAAAGCCGCTACACCGAGCTGTCCACTGGAAATCCCACCTGAAGGGTGGGTACAGATAGCTCCACTACTCCTCGGGTCCCGCCGTCCACTCCGAGGACGTCCCGCCCAGTGGTCCACCTCCAGGTACTGTCCTGCTCTGCAAGCCTCAACCACGATCAACGTTGTCCATCGTCTGCAACCAACACAACGTAGTGAGGGCATAGCCCATGCAGGGGTGAGTATAAGCTACTCAGTAGGGACCCCGAGACCCCCGAAGGTCTCCCAAAATCCACAAAGGATAAACCACAAAGGATAGATACAAACACGAAGTAACAACCGATACTGCTTAAGTATATGCCCATACATATACCTAAGTCGTCAATTCCAATACGCTCCAACCTCCAAGCCCAAGTACAACTCAGTCCACACAGGAAAGTATACGTATTCCACACAGGAAAGCAATCGAAATCCACACAGGATAGCACAACACAATCCACACAGGAAGGCAACAGGATTCAGCTCACACAGGTATACTTCTTCGGTAGACTATAGAGATGATCACTGATCCATCTAAGTCGTCGGACCCACAAAGGATCGATAGGTACTAACCCCCACAAAGACCCACACAGGATCGGACCCACACAGGATCTGTAGGCGCTGGTTCACACAGGACGGCTGAGCGCTGACCCACACAGGATCAGACCCACACAGGATCGGTAGCACTGATCCACACAGGATCGCTGATTTCTGTAGTCGTCATCGTCGAATCCACTGAGGATCTCTGCACTATCGTCGTCGTAGTCACAGTAGCAGTCGCAGCCAGCTCTAGGGTTCCCGCACACAGCAAGCTCGTTCAGGAGGGTCCGCTCCACGAGCTGAGAAGATGATACATCAACTGTCACAAAGTCCAGAGTTGATGTATCCAAAAGTTCCGTATTGTCAACAGGAACTCAACGCAACAGACGGCACGTCGATCGGACGCCCGGTCTGAGAGTTATTGGCTTTTTCGTCCCAGGGGCCCGGTTGGTTTTTAAGGCAAAACCAACCTGACCGTACTCCACCTACGTCCAAACCTCGGGCGGAGTATGCCAAAAGATCTGTCTCACTAAGAGGTACTCAACAAAGCTGACGGCACGTCAATCGGACGTCCGTAACTCAATATATGAGTGTTTCCGCTCCGAAGGCCCGGTTGGTTTCGTGTACGAACCAACCCGGCCAAACTCAAAGTATTCCGAAACCTTTAGTGCGATATACCTAAACGACCGTCTCGATCCAAGGATCTCATCGCCGCTGACGGCGCGTTGTTTGGAGGTCTGTAGCCCGAGTTATGGGCATTTTAACCTAAACGGTTCGGTATCGGGGGTTTCGGGCCCGGGCCGACCCGACCCGAGACCCCCCGGTTGGCCCGAACCGGGTCGACCCGCCCCGGACAGGGTCGGCCCGGCCCGGCGCGGCCCGGCCTGGCGGACCGGCCAGGCGCCGGTCCGGCTCAAGGCAGCGCGTTGGGCGCGCTGCCATCTCGGCCTTCGGCCGAGCAGATTGGGAAACGGGGGGCGCCTGCCCCCCTTTGTGAAACCGCGGCCCCCCCTCATAATGGGGGGCCGTTTCGGCTGGCCGGGGGAATTAAATTCCCCCGTATTTCTTCATTCCGTCCGGCCCGACTTGGCCGGCCGGCTCCCTCTCAACGGGACCGGCAAGGCCGGTCCCCTTCCAGCTTCCGACACCGGCGGCCCGGCTAGCCGCCGGTCACCAAGCTCCACCGCGGCCCGGAACTGGCCGCGACCCTTTTCGTCCGGCGCGGTGCGACGGCACCACAGCCCTCCGCCGCGGCCCCGTTCCGGCCGCGGAGCCTTCGACTTCCCTCGACGCGACGCGACGGCGTCGCGTCCTTGAAATTTCTTTCCACGGCGCGGCGCGACGACGCCGCGCATATCTTCCGCAATATACCGCGTGGTGCGACGGCACCACATTTTCTCGTATCAACCTCAAGAAACCATCACGAAAAAAGGAGGAGGGTCGGCCGTGTTTGTGCGGTCCGACCCCCCTCGCGTTATTTGATAACAAAAAGGGTTTTAATCCACGATCATCACCAAGTTGGTATTCACGAACAATTAAATAAATAAAACCCCTACTTGATAAAAGATGTTGCACGTCGGGCGTCGCGGAAACGGCGTCGTTCCGTCAACGTTGGTGGAAGAAGCGCTCGGTGAAGTCGAGTCGAGTCAAGTCGACACTCTCAGAAAACTTTGTGGGCGGCGGTGCTTCCCTTCCTTGCTCCGGTTGAAGGAGGTAGAACGTGTTTCTTCACGTTCTTCGGAGATGTGGAACGTTCTTCTTCGAGAGGTTGAAGGTCTTCCAAAAGTTCTTCTCCTCTCCTTAGTTATCCCCACAAAGTTTATGCCAACCCAATGAGAAGAACAGAATATCTCATTTTAATGTTGGAAAAATGATTTCAAAAGAAATCAAACACTCAAAACAATTAATTAAGTTGGTTTAATTAATTAAATGCAAAGTGTTGGCAAGAATTTAAAAAGATTGAAATTCAATTAAACCACACTTTTCTCACGTCGTTAATTAAACAAGTTGTCAACATTAAAGTGGGAGTTGTGGGGGGTTTAGAGGATATGAAGGGGTGTGGTTCGTGTGGGCCCCACCACCATCATAACCTCCCAAAGGAGGTTGGGTGGTTACCCAACTTCCATTAAGAACTAAACACTTAGAGTAAAAATAATAAAAATTGTAGATTAAATATAAATAAACTTCCACAATTTTTATCATCAACTCTCGTGAAAACGCAACACCGGAACATGTGTTCCTAAGCGATTACCGGCGCTGTGGTTCCATCGGTGCCCTCAGAATTCGATTCCGGGCAACGGTTCAAAAGTTAGAAATTCCCGCTCGTTCGTTCACTAAACGTACCCGAGCCAAACTTCGGAAATTAATTCCGGGCACACCGGGCCTCGGAATCAGGTGGCGTCAGAAACCGAGCTCTTGTAAAATTCCAAAGAAAATTAAGAAAAACTTTCCCTTGAATTTTACGGGTCTTTACATTACTCCCACCTCAGGGCTTTACGTTCCCGTAAAGATACATCAAAACTAGGGAAACAAATGAGGGTACTGAGCACGCATCTGAGCCTCCCTCTCCCAAGTGCTCTCCTGGAGATTCCCGTGCTGCCATCTGATGCGCACTAGAGGAATCGACCGTCCACGCAGGACCCGCTCTTGTCGATCCTCGATCTCCACCGGGACCTCCGTAAAAGTCGCCCCATCATCAACGTCAAGCTCCCCATGGTCAATGATGTGCGTCGGGTCGTGCACGTATCTCCTCAGCTGAGACATGTGGAAGAGGTTGTGCACCCGGTGCAACTGAGGTGGTAGAGCCAGGCGATAAGCCACCTCGCCAATCCTGCTGAGGACCTGGAAGGGTCCGATGAAGCGCGGAGATAACTTGCCACCTCGGCCAAATCTCCGTATACCACGTCGAGGTGAGACCCGCAAGAAGACGTGGTCGTCATCCTCGAACTCTAGTGGCCTCCGCCTCCTGTCAGCGTATGACTTCTGCCGGCTCAGAGCTGTCCTCATCCGCTCCTGGATGACTTGGACCTTCTCTGTCGTGGCCTGGACCATCTCCGGTCCCACAAGTGCTGAATCCCCAAGGTCTGTCCAGCACAAAGGAGATCTACAAGGTCGGCCTGTAAAGACTCGTAAATTTCAAGGAAATTTTTTTCTTAATTTTCTTTGGAATTTTACAAGAGCGCAGTTTCTCACGGCACCTGATTCTGAGGACCGGTGTGCCCGGAATCAATTTCCGAAGTTTGGCTCGGGTACGTTCAGTGAACGAACGAGCCGGTTTTTCTAACTTTTGAACTGGTGCCCAGAATCGAATTCCGAGGGCACCGATGAACTCGCAGCGCCGATATTCCCTTAAGGAGACCTTTTCCGAGGTTGCGTTTTATGCGGGATGAAAGTTAGTTTTGGGGAAAATTTGAAGAAGTTAAATAAATTGTGAACACAAATTATTTTATTTAAAACCATGTTGGTTATGTCCTCCCAAAGGGAGTTAGGGGTGGGACCCACATCCACTTAACCTCCCTTGAGAGGATTAAGTGTGGTGGGGTCCACACGAACCCTAACTCTTCAACTCCCCTTTAAACTCCCAATAACTCCTCCTCTATTTAATTTTGACAACTTGTGTTATTAATTAAGTTGAGTGACTTAATTTCAAACTTTCGAAATTCAAAGTGGTTTAGTTGTGTAAATAAAATAAGCCTTAGACTTATTTTATTTTGGTTAGTTTTCTTTTTCCACCTTGAGAGGATTGGGATGCTTTCTTCTTCTTCTTCAACCATGACGAAGAACGCGAAGAACACTTAGGCTCCGACGAAGAACGCTGTCACCATAAGAAGAGAAAGACGTGCCGTCTCTTCTCTTCTTCGCAGCTGGCGTGTTTCCAAAGATCGACGATGCCGCTTCTTTCGATCTTCTTCCCATGTAAACGAAAGGAGACGCCGCTTCCTCCTCGGGCTTTCTCCGTCAGCTTACGAAGCTTCTCCACCGACGTTACCTCTTCGGACGCACCTCGACGTCAACGGAATTGTTGTTCGATTTCCGCGACGCCCGACCTTTGCGATGCTTGTCTTCCGCGGGTCGTTGACGAACATCATTCCTGAACTAAGGTAGGGGTTTTATTTTAAATTATTTCCGTTCTTGATTCTGGCATGTCGAATTTTGTGGTTTTCGACTAATTGATATCGACTAATGCGAGGGGGCCGGTCCGCACAAACACGGCCGAACCCCTCCTTATTTCATAAATTTTTTCTTTGTGGTTGGTACGAGGGAGCATGGTGCCGTCGCACCACGCGATTTCCTGGGGAACATATGTGCGGCGCCGTCGCGCCGCGTCGTGGAAAGGAATTCAAGGACGCGACGCCGTCGCGCCGCGTCGAAGGAAACCGAGGACGCCGCGACCGGAATGAGGCCGCGGTGGAGGGGCGCGGTGCCGTTGCACCGCGCCGGATGACAAAGGCCACTGCCGGTTCCGGGCGGCGGCGGAACAAGATGACCGGCGGCCAGCCGGGCTGCCGGTGTCGGAAGCCGGAAGGGGACCGGCCTTTGCCGGTCTCGTTGAGAAGGAACCGGCCGGCCAGGTCGGGCCGGCCGGAAAAAGGGGAAATCCAGGGGAATTAAATTCCCCCGGCCAGCTTAAAAACAGCCCCCCATAATGAGGGGGGTCCGCGGCTTCATAAGGGGGGGCAGGCGCCCCCCGTTTTTCCAACAGCTCGGCCGAAGGCCGAGCTGGCAGCGCGCCCAGCACGCTGCGTCCAGCCGGACCGGCTCCCGGCCGGTCCGCCAGGCCGGACTGGGCTGCGCCCAGCCGGGCCGGGCCGTGCCAGGCCACGCCGACCCTGTCTGGGGCGGGTCGACACAGATCGGGCCAACCGGGGGGTCTCGGGCCGGGTCGGCCCAGGCCCGAAACCCCCGTTACCGAACGGTTTGGATTCAAATGCCCATAACTCGGGCTATGGACCTCCAAATGACGCGCCATCAGCGGCGATACGATCCTTGGATCGAGACGGTCGTTTCGGTATATCGCACTCAAGGTTTCGGAATACTTTGAGTTCGGCCGGGTTGGTTCGTACACGAAACCAACCGGGCCCTCGGAGCGGAAACACTCATATCTTGAGCTACGGACGTCCGATTGATGTGCCGTCAGCTTTGTTGAGTTCCTCTTAGTGAGACAGATCTTTTGGCATACTCCGCCCGAGGTTTGGACGCAGGTGGAGTACGGTCGGGTTGGTTTTGCCTTAAAAACCAACCGGACCCCTAGAACGAAAAAGCCAATAACTCTCAGACCGGGCGTCCGATTGACGCGTCGTCTGTTGCGTTGAGTTCCTGTTGACGATACGGAACTTTTGGATACATCAACTCTAGACTTTGTGACAGTTGATGTATCATCTTCTCGGCTCG
Organism: Viscum album; assembly: GCA_963277665.1. Lineage (NCBI taxonomy): Eukaryota > Viridiplantae > Streptophyta > Magnoliopsida > Santalales > Viscaceae > Viscum > Viscum album. The sequence continues at coordinate 727,453,863 of OY728167.1, read as the reverse complement.
TGGAGCGGACCCTCCTGAACGAGCTTGCTGTGTGCGGGAACCCTAGAGCTGGCTGCGACTGCTACTGTGACTGCGACGACGACTGTGCAGAGATCCTCAGTGGATTCGACGATGACGACTACAACACTCAGCGATCATGTATGGATCAGTGCTACCGATCCTGTGTGGGTACGATCCTGTGTGGGTCAGTGCTCAGCGGTTCTGTGTGAGCCAGCGCCTACAGGTCCTGTGTGGGCCCGATCCTGTGTGGGTCTTTGCAGGGGTTAGTACCTATCGATCCTTTGTGGGTACGACGACTTAGATGGATCAGTGATCATATTTATCGTCATCTGAAGAAGTATACCTGTGTGAGCTGAATCTTCTGTGTTACTCTCCTGTGTGGATTTACTGTTTACTCTCCTTTGTGGATTGTGTTGAGCTATCCTGTGTGGATTTACTGTTTACTCTCCTTTGTGGATTGTGTTGAGCTATCCTCTGTGGATTACTGTTTACTCTCCTTTGTCGATTGTGTTGTGCTATCCTGTGTGGGTATACGTTTTTGCTTTCCTGTGTGGACTGGGTTGTGCTTGGGCTCGGACGTTGGAGCCGAACGGGAATTGATGACTTAGGTATATGTATGGGCATATACCTAAGCAGTGTCGGTTGTTACTTCGTGATTGTATCTTTCCTTTTTAGATTATCCTTTGTGGATTTCGGGAGACCTTCGGGGGTCTCGGGGTCCCTACTGTGTAGCTTATACTCACCCCTGCACGGGTTATGCCCGCACTTCGTGGTGTTGGTTGCAGACGACAGACAGCGCTGATCGTGGTGGAGGCTTGCGGAGCAGGACGGTACCTGGAGGTGGACCACTGGGCGGGACGTTACTCGGAGCGGTCAGGTGGACCCGAGGAGCAGTGGAGGCTATCTATACCCACCCTTCAGGTGGGACTTCCAGAGGACGGCTCGACGCTACGGATTTTCTTTACAGTTGCTGTTTTTCCCTTTCAGTTGTACTTTACAGTTGGGCTTGTATTTCCGGCCCCTTTTACTTTCAGCACAGCTTGTTACAGTTTTTACTTAGTGTTTACTCTTCTGCTTTCTTACTCTATGATGCTTGTTTACTTTTCAAAGGAAATGCCTTCCCTTTTTGTTGGGATTTACGCCTTGGTGCTTGTCGCCAGCCCCTGGCCTATGGAAGGCGGGCTTGGGGTAGTCACGGCACGGGCCCCGAGGACGGTTCATGACAAATTGGTATCAGAGGCAGTCGGTTCTACCGCAGACTCTGATCTTTATTCTATGTGAAGCAATAGTGTTTAGCGTATTGGGTGTGGTTATCAGTCCAGGTAGTCCAGTGTTGGTGCGGCAGCCAACGTATCCGTACACCAGGACCCTGACTTCTGATTTCCGAATTAATGCACGAAAACATTGATTGCATGTGTGTTTCAAGTTTTCTTTATGATTACTTGTGTCAGCTCACCAGGTATACTGTTTTGACCGTGGAGCACTTGTTTACTTTTCAGGATGGCCCCACGACGGAAGCCAGCTAGGGTTCCGAGAGTAGAGCGTGACGACAGCCCGCCGAGCGACGAGGCCTCGGTACAGGGCCCGTTGACAGCAGAGGCACCGACGGTACCTTTACCCACCGAGCCCCCGATGCTTCCAGCGCCGACCGCAGACGATGCACGTCGCCTCGGAGCTCTGCACGAGTTCCAGCGCCAGCGACCACCCAGGTTTCGTGGGGAGACGAACCTCCAGGCAGCCGAGGACTGGCTGGAGGCGGTCATTCGAGTTTTCAGGCTAGTGAGGACACCAGTAGACCTCATGGTGATCCTCGCGGCGAGCCTACTGCACGAAGCAGCAAGACGATGGTGGAGCTTGATGCTCCAGGTACACGATGAGGCCTCCCTCATCTGGACGGACTTTGAGAGCCTCTTCCACTCATAGTTTGTCCCGGCCACCCTCCGTGCGGTGCGCATCCAGGAGTTTCTTCAGCTGCGGCAGGGCAGCTTGATGGTCGCCCAGTACGCGGCGAGGTTCACCGACCTTTCTCGCTACTCGACAGACATGGTACAGGACCCCTTCTTCCGGTCCTGAACCTTTGAGCAGGGTTTGAGACATGAGATCAGGGCATCGCTGATCTCCCTCAGCATCCCGGCCCAGACAGGGGTGCTAGAGCGAGCCCTTCTGATCGAGAGCTTTCTGGATGAGTCCACAGCAAGACCTACCGCAGGGCGGCGGGTAATAGAGTCTTCGGCAGCTGGTAGCCGACGGATGAATCAGGGTTCCAGGCAGACCAGACCTTCCGGCAGACAACCTCGGGACACTGGCTCAGCAGTGCGAGACACACAGCGTGGAGCCAGTCTTCCGAGAGGCAGGCATTGCTACGCGTGCGGCAGGCAGGGCCACATGGCTCGTGACTGCCCGACCCGCCGTACCGAGGAGCAGCAGACGGTGGAGGGGCCACCCAGGTAGAGGCAGAGGGTCGACCATGGCGGTCCGCAGGGAGGAGGAGGACGAGGGAGAGGAGCTGGCCGAGCAGCATGTGGTGGGCGACGCTTTGAGGCTCTGCCACGACCACCACCAGGAGGCCCGCCCCGACCACCGGGAGCTGGCGGTAAAAGAAAGGCACAACTCCAGGCAGTGGAGGCCTATGAACACGGCGCGCCAGAGATGATTTGAGGTACGATCTGTGTCTATTCCACCCTTTCTGCAGTTCTTATAGATACAGGAGCGAGTCACTCTTTCATAGCCGCTGCCCTTGTTCGGAGCTCGGAGATTCCGACAGAGCCGTTGGCTCGATCCTTACGGCTAGAGACTCCTACGGGAGCAGACTCGACGATTACGCACTGGTGCCGGTAGCGTGAGCTTACTCTAGGAGGCGATAGCTTCAGCTAGGATCTTCTTGTAGCAGCGTCGAGGCCTTACGACGTCATCTTGGGCATGGATTGGTTATCTACGGTCCATGCACAGATTGACTGTTTTAGGCGCAAGGTGCGATGTGTACGCACCGACGGGAGCAGGTTCACCTTCACCGGAAAGAAGGGAGCTTTTGCAACACAGGATGGACTTCTGCGGAGGAGAGGACAGCCCATCACTCATCAGTTGGCTAGCCTCATCCTAGGAGAAGTTGACGTGCGGAGTCCTGGTTTTCCTGCAGTGGTGGATCAGTTTGCGGACGTTTTTCCCGATGACGTTCCAGGGCTACCTCCTCATAGAGAGGTAGACTTTTATATTGACTTGTACCCCAGGACAACCCCGATATCGACTCCAGCATATCGGATGGCCCCCGCCAAGCTTTGAGAGCTACGGGTATAGTTGGAGGACTTATAGGGCAAGGGGTTCATCCGACCCAGTGTTTCACCCTGGGCTTCCCCGATTTTATTCGCCAAGAAGGAGGACGGGAGCTTGCGACTTTGTGTCGAATATCGTCGCCTGAACTAGGTGATAGTGAGGAACAAGTATCCGCTACCGAGGATTGATGACCTCTTTGATCAGCTCAAGGGAGCACGGTGGTTCTCGAAGATAGACCTCAGGTCAGGCTATCATCAGCTCAGAGTTCGAGACGATGATGTGCAGAAGACGACCTTCAGATGTCGGTATGGCCACTATGAGTTCTTGGTTATGCCTTTCGGTGTAACCAATGCTCCAGCAGTGTTCATGGCCCTCATGAACATGATCTTTCATCCATACCTCGATCGATTTGTCGTGGTCTTCATCGATGACATTTTGATCTACTCGACGACTGAGGAGGAGCACGCCTACCACTTATGGGTTGTACTAGACACACTCCGAGAGCACCAGCTTTATGGTAAGCTCTCGAAGTGCCAGTTCTGGATACGTGAGGTCCACTTCTTGGGACACGTCATCTCTGAGGCGGGAGTTGCAGTGGATCCTGCGAAGATCGAGGCAGTGTTAGCTTGGGAGACACCCAGGAGCGTGACGGAGGTGCGGAGTTTCTTGGGTCTAGATGGATACTATCGGAGATTCATTCCAGACTTCTCTAGAGTTGCAGCACCACTCTCAGCTTTGAAGAAGAAGGGGAAACCCTTCGTGTGGTCAGACAGATGTCAGTAGAGCTTCCAGGAGCTGAGACAGAGGTTGACCAGCGCACCTATCTTGAGGTTGCCTGAGGAGGGAGTTGGATACGTAGTCTACTGCGATGCATCAGGGACCAGACTTGGGTGTGTCCTGATGTAGGAGCGGGCCATGATTGCCTATGGATCACGTCAGTTGAGGCCGCATGAGCAGAACTACGCTACCCATGACCTGGAGTTAGAAGCAGTGGTCTTCGCTCTGAAGACATGGCGACACTATCTGATGGGCGAGCGCTTTACAGTCTTTTCTGACCACCAGAGTCTCAGGTACATCTTCTCTCAGAAGGACCTGAACCTGAGACAGCGGCGATGGCTCGAGTTCCTCCAGGACTATGACTTTGAGATATTCTATACTCCTGGGAAGGGAAACGTGGTAGCCGATGCCCTCAGCAGGAGGATGGGCATCCAACTACTTGAGGAGGCGACAGAGCAGCTAGCCGCTTTGCAGATATCCTTCGTGGATAGAGACGGAGCAGCCTTCCTTCAGTCTCTCACAGTCTCTCCTTCACTTCTACAGCGGGTCAGAGAGGCACAGCGTGGGGACGCTGACTGTGAGACACGGCATGCACATATATCCTCGGGACAGGCACCTGATGGTTTCTCCCTTGGAGCAGGGCACGAAATCCTTTTCAGAGGACGTACCTTGGTACCAGTCGCTTTACGAGAGGAGGTGCTGAGAGAGTTTCACACTTCTCCTTTGGCGGTACATCCTGGAGTGGCGAAGATGTACCAGGATCTCAGACGATAGCACTGGTGGCCGGGCATGAAGAAGGTTGTGGTAGAGTTCGTATCACGGTGCCTCACCTGCCAGCAGGTGAAGGTAGAGCATCAGGTACCATTAGGCTTGGTACAACCCTTGGAGTTCCTAGAGTGGAAGTGGGATGAGATATCTATGGACTTCGTGACTGGACTTACACGCACTTCCAGAGGTCACGAATCCATTTGGGTGATTGTTGACCGACTCACCAAGTCGGCACACTTCTTACCCATCCGAGAGCAGGGCTCAGTGGAGAGCTTGGGGCGTCTCTACGTTCAGGAGATTGTACGGCTTCATGGTGTGCCATCGACTATCGTCTCCGATCGGGACGCTCGCTTTACTTCCCGGCTTTGGAAGGGGTTGCAGGAGGCGTTCGGGACGCGGCTACGTCTTATCACCGCCTTTCACCCTCAGACGGATGGTCAGACAGAGAGGACCATTCAGACTCTCGAGGACATGCTCCACGCATGTGTCCTCGACTTTGGTCGTAGCTGGGAGGACCACCTACCCTTGGTGGAGTTTGCGTACAACAACAGCTACCACTCCACCATCGGGATGGCACCGTACGAGGTGTTGTACGACCGACCTTGTAGATCTTTTTTGTGATGGACAGACCCTGGGGAGTCAGCACTTGTGGGGCCGGAGATGGTCCAGGCCATGACAGAGAAGGTCCAGGTCATCCAGGAGAGGATGAGGATAGCTCAGATCCGGCAGAAGTCATACGCTAACAGGAGGCGGAGGCCACTAGAGTTCGAGGATGGCGACCACGTCTTCTTGCAGGTCTCACCTCGACGTGGTATACGGAGATTTGGCCGAGGCAGCAAGTTATCTCCGCGATTCATCAGACCCTTCCAGGTCCTCAGCAGGATTGGCAAGGTGGCTTATCGCCTGGCTCTACCACCTCAGTTGCACCGGGTGCACGACGTCTTCCACGTATCACAGTTGAGGAGATACGTGCACGACCCGATGCACATCATTGACCATGGGGAGTTTGACGTTGACGATGGGGAGACTTTTACGGAGGTCCCGGTGGAGATCGAGGATCGACAGGAGTGGGTCCTACGTGGATGGTCGATTCCTCTAGTGCGCATCAGATGGCAGCACGGGAACCTCCAGGAGAGCACTTGGGAGCGGGAGGCTCAGATGCGTGCTCAGTACCCACATTTGTTTCCCTAGTTTATGATGTATCTTTACGGGGATGTAAAGCCCTGAGGTGGGAGTAATGTAAAGACCCGTAAATTTCAAGGAAATTTTTTTCTTAATTTTATTTGGAATTTTACAAGAGCGCAGTTTCTGACGTCACCTGATTCCGAGGCCCGGTGTGCCCGGAATCAATTTCCGAAGTTTGGCTTGGGTACGTTCAGTGAACGAACGAGCTGGTTTTTCTAACTTTTGAACTGGTGCCCGGAATCGAATTCCGAGGGCATCGATGAACTCGCAGTGCCGATATTCCCTTAAGGAGACCTTTTCTGAGGTTGCGTTTTATGCGGGTTGAAAGTTAGTTTTGGGGAAAATTTGAAGAAGTTAAATAAATTGTGAACACAATTTATTTTATTTAAAACCATGTTGGTTATGTCCTCCCAAAGGGAGTTAGGGGTGGGACCCACATCCACTTAACCTCCCTTGAGAGGATTAAGTGTGGTGGGGCCCACATGAACCCTAACTCTTCAACTCCCCTTTAAACTCCCAATAACTCATCTTCTATTTAATTTTGACAACTTGTGTTATTAATTAAGTTGAGTGAATTAATTTCAAACTTTCGAAATTCAAAGTGGTTTAGTTGTATAAATAAAATAAGCCTTAGAATTATTTTATTTTGGTTAGTTTTCTTTGGCCACCTTGAGAGGATTGGGATGCTTTCTTCTTCTTCTTCAACCACGACGAAGAACGCGAAGAACACTTAGGCTCCGACGAAGAACGCTGTCACCATAAGAATAGAAAGACGTGTCGTCTCTTCTCTTCTTCGCAGCCGGTGTGTTTCCGAAGATCGACGATGCCGCTTCTTTCGATCTTCTTCCCGTGTCAACGAAAGGAGATGTCGCTTCCTCCTAGGGCTTTCTCCGTCAGCTTACGAAGCTTCTCCAGCAACGTTACCACTTCGGACGCACCTCGACGTCAACGGAATTGTCGTTCGATTTCCGCGACGCCCTACCTTTGCGACACTTGTCTTCTGCGGGTCATTGATGAACATCGTTCGTGAACCAAGGTAGGGGTTTTATTTTAAATTATTTCCGTTCTTGATTCTGGCATGTCGAATTTAGTGGTTTTAAACTAATTGATATCGACTAATGCGAGGGGGCCGGTCCACACAAACACGGCCGACCCCCTCCTTATTTCATAAATGTTTTCTTTGTGGTTGGTACAAGGGAGCGTGGTGCCGTCGCACCACGCGGTTTCATGCGGAACATATGCGCGGCGCTGTCACGCCGCGTCGTGGAAAGGAATTCAAGGACGCGATGCCGTCGCGCCGCGTCGAAGGAAACCGAGGACGCCGCGGCCGGAACAGGGCCGCGGCGGAGGGGCGCGGTGCCGTCGCACCGCGCCAGATGACAAAGGCCGCAGCCGGTTCCGGGCCGCGGCGGAACAAGATGACCGGCGGCCAGCCGGGCCGCCGGTGTCGGAAGCCGGAAGGGGACCGACCTTTGCCGGTCCCGTTGAGAAGGAACCGGCCGGCCAGGTCGGGCCGGCCGGAAAAAAGGGGAAAGCCGGGGGAATTAAATTCCCCCGACCAGCTTAAAAACGGCCCCCCCATAATGAGGGGGGTCGCGGCTTCACAAGGGGGGGCAGGCACCCCCCGTTTTTCCAACAGCTCGGCCAGCGCGCTGCGTCCAGCCGGGTTGGTTCGTACACGAAACCAACCGGGCCCTCGGAGCGGAAACACTCATATCTTGAGCTACGGACGTCGGATTGACGTGCCGTCAGCTTTGTTGAGTTCCTCTTAGTGAGACGGATCTTTTGGAATACTCTTCCCGAGGTTTGGACGCAGGTGGAGTACGGTCGGGTTGGTTTTTCCTTAAAAACCAACCGGACCCCTGGAACGAAAAAGCCAATAACTCTCAGATCGAGCGTCCGACTGACGCGCCGTCTATTGCGTTAAGTTCCTGTTGATGATACATAACTTTTGGATACATCAAATCTAGACTTTATGACAGTTGATGTATCAACTTCTCGGCTCGTGGAGCGGACCCTCCTGAACGAGCTTGCTGTGTGCGGGAACCCTAGAGCTGGCTGCGACTGCTACTGTGACTGCGACGACGACTGTGCAGAGATCCTCAGTGGATTCGACGACGACGACTACAACACTTAGCGATCCTGTGTGGATCAGTGCTACCGATCCTGTGTGGGTCCGATCCTGTGTGGGTCAGCGCTCAGCGGTTCTGTGTGAGCCAGCACCTACAGGTCCTGTGTGGGCCTGATCCTGTGTGGGTCTTTGCGGGGGTTAGTACCTATCGATCCTTTGTGGGTCCGATGACTTAGATGGATCAGTGATCATCTTTATCGTCATACGAATAAGTATACCTGTGTGAGATGAATCTTCTGTGTTACTCTCCTGTGTGGATTTACTGTTTACTCTCCTTTGTGGATTGTGTTGAGCTATCTTGTGTGGATTTACTGTTTACTCTCCTTTGTGGATTGTGTTGAGCTATCCTATGTGGATTACTGTTTACTCTCCTTTGTGGATTGTGTTGTGCTATCCTGTGTGGGTATACGTTTTTGGTTTCCTGTGTGGACTGGGTTGTTCTTGGGCTCGGACGTTGGAACCGAACAGGAATTGATGACTTAGGTATATGTATGGGCATATACCTAAGCAGTTTCGGTTGTTACTTCGTGATTGTATCTTTCCTTTGTGGATTATCCTTTGTTTATTTCGGGAGACCTTCGGGGGTCTCGGGGTCCCTACTGAGTAGCTTATACTCACCCCTGCACGGGCTATGCCCGCACTTTGTGGTGTTGGTTGCAGACGACGGACAACGCTGATCGTGGTGGAGGCTTGTGGAGCAGGACGGTACCTGGAGGTGGACCACTGGGCGGGACGTTACTCGGAGCGGTCAGGTGGACCCGAGGAGCAGTGGAGGCTATCTATACCCACCCTTCAGGTGGGACTTCCAGAGGACAGCTCGACGCTACAGCTTTTCTTTACAGTTGATATTTTTCCCTTTCAGTTGTACTTTACAGTTGGGCTTGTATTTCCGACCCCTTTTACTTTCAGCACAACTTGTTACAGTTTTTACTTAGTGTTTACTCTTCCGCTTGCTTACTCTGTGATGCTTGTTTACTTTTCAAAGACAATGCCTTCCCTTTTTGTTGGGATTTACGCCTTGGTGCTAGTCGCCAGCCCCTGGCCTATGGAAGGCGGGCTTGGGGTAGTCACGGCACGGGCCCCGAGGAGGGGTCATGACACGGACGTACAATGCCTCGTATGGTGCGATCCCGATGGTGGAGTGGTAGCTGTTGTTGTACGCAAACTCCACCAAGGGTAGGTGGTCCTCCCAGCTATGACCAAAGTCGAGGACACATGCGCGGAGCATGTCCTCGAGATTCTGAATGGTCCTCTCCGTCTGACCATCCGTCTGAGGGTGAAAGGCTGTTCTCAAACGTAGCTGCGTCCCGAACGCCTCCTGCAACCCCTTCCAAAGCCGGGAAGTAAAGCGAGCATCTCGATCGGCGACGATAGATGATGTCACACCGTGAAGCCGTACAATCTCCTGAACGTAGAGACGTCCCAAGCTCTCCACTGAGCCCTGCTCTCTGATGGGTAAGAAGTGAGCCGACTTGGTGAGTCGGTCGACAATCACCCAAATGGAGTCATGACCTCTGGAAGTGCGTGGAAGTCCAGTCATGAAGTCCATAGATATCCCGTCCCACTTCCACTCTGGGACCTCTAAGGACTGTACCAAGCCTGTTGGTACCTGGTGCTCTACCTTCACCTGCTGGCAGGTGAGGCATCGAGAAACGAACTCTGCCACAACCTTCTTCATGCCCGACCACCAGTGCTGTCGTCTGAGATCCTGGTACATCTTCGCTACTCCAGGATGTACCGCCAAAGGAGAAGTGTGAAACTCTCTCATAACCTCCTCTCGCAAAGCGACTGGTACCATGGTACGTCCTCTGAAAAGGATGTCTTGCTCTGCTCCAAGGGAGAAACCATCAGGTGCCTGCCCCGAGGATATCTGTGCACGCCGTGTCTAACAGTCAGCGTCCTCACGCTGTGCCTCTCTGACCCGCTGCAGTAGTGGAGGGGTGACTGTGAGAGGCTGAAGGAAGGCTGCTCCATCTCTATCCATGAAGGATATCTGCAAAGAGGCTAGCTGCTCCGTCGCCTCTTCAAGTAGCTGAATGCTCGTCCTCCTGCTGAGGGCATCGGCTACTACGTTCCCCTTCCCAGGAGTATAGACTATCTCAAAGTCATAGTCCTGGAGGAACTCGAGCCATCGCCACTGTCTCAGGTTCAGGTCCTTCTGTGAGAAGATATACCTAAGACTCTGATGATCAGAAAAGACTGTAAAGCACTCGCCCATCAGATAGTGTTGCCATGTCTTCAGAGCGAAGACCACTGCTGCTAACTCTAGGTCATGGGTAGCGTAGTTCTGCTCATGTGGCCTCAACTGACGTGATCCATAGGCGATCACTGCTCTCTCCTGCATCAGGACACATCCAAGTATGGTCCCTGATGCATCGCAATAGACTACGTACCCTACTCCCTCCTTAGGCAACCTCAAGATAGGGGCGCTTGTCAATCTCTGTCTCAGCTCCTGGAAGCTCTGCTGACATCTGTCTGACCACACGAAGGGTTTCCCTTTCCTCCTTAACGTTCTGCAAAGCTGCAAAGATTTCTCCTTTGCCGAAAAGTGGAATCCGGTCTCATCCCCTAGATGAACCACATTCCTTGCCTAATACAGTCAATCCCGTCATGATTAGTTAATTCATGGCATGGATGACGTCGTAAGGCCTCGACGTTTCTACCAAGAGATCCAACCGTTACTCTCACCTCCAAGGGTTGAGTCACACTGTCGGCATCAGTGTGTGGTCACTGGGTCTCCTCCAGTAAGAATCTCGCAAGTGAGGGTCAAGTCAATAGTTTTTAACTGGAACCTCTTAGTAAAAACAAACAAAAGACAAGAAAGCAAAAGTCACCAAAGCAATTGTCTTTTATTACTTCAACTCAAAGTACAAGGACACAAGGCAACACAAACTACGAAGCTAGAGGCATTATGGGAAAAGGCCTCTATTCCTGGAGCTAGTCCCGCACTAGTCCACCTGCTTCCAGAGCTCCATGATCGTAAGCTTCAACTGCCTGAAGATGTGCTCTCCCCTGAGGTAGGGGTGGACCTCCTAGTGGTGGTGGTGGTAGAGCCTCAAAGCGTCGCCCACCACCTGCTGCTCGGACCAGCTCCTCTACCTCGTCCGCCTGCTCCCTGCGGACCGCCACGGTCGAACCTCAGCCTCTGCCTAGGTGGTTCCTCAACCGTCTGCTACTCCTCTGCATGGCGGTTCGGGCAGTCACGAGCCATGTGGCCTTGCCCGCCGCACGAGTAGTACTGTCTTCCTCTAGAAAGACTGGCTCCGTGCTGTGTTTCCCCGCACTGCTGAGCTAGTGTCCTGAGGTCGTCTGCCTGAAGGTCTGGTCTACCTGGACCCCTGAGTCATCCGTCGACTGCCTGCTGCAGAAGACCCTACCACGTGCCGCCCTGCGGTGGGTCTCAACGCTGGTGTAGACTTAGCAAGAAAGCTCTCGATCAAAAGGTCCCGCTCCAGTACTCCCGTCTGAGTCGGTATGCTGAGGGAGATCAGCGATGACCTGATCTCGTGTCTCAATCCCTGCTCGAAGGTCCGGGCCCAGAAGATTGGGTCCCGTACCATGTCGGTCGAGTAGCGCGAGAGATCATTAAATCTCGCCGAGTACTGAGCGACCATCATGCTGCCCTGCCGCAGCTAAAGAAGCTCCTGAATACGCACCGCACGAAGGGTGGATGGGACGAACTCCGAGCGGAAGAGGCTCTCAAAGTCCGTCCATAGTAGAAATACCTCATAGTGCACCTGGAGCATCAAGCTCCACCATCGTCCTGCTACTGCGTGCAGTAGGCTCGCAGCGAGGATCACCATGAGGTCTGCAGGTGTCCTCACTAGCCTAAAAACTCGTACCACTACCTCCAGCCAGTCCTCTGATGCCTGGGGGTCCGTCTCCCCACGGAACCTAGGCGGTCGCTGGTGCTGAACTCGTGCAGAGCTCCAAGGCGACGTTCATTGTCAGTGGCTGGTGCTGGAAGCATCGGTGGATCGGTGGGTAGTGCTACCGCCGGTGCCACTGCTGACAAAGGGCCCTGCACCGAGGCCTCGTCGCTCGGTGGGCTGTCGTCACACTCGACTCTCGGAACCCTAGCTGGCTGCCATCGTGGGGCCATCTTGAAAAGGAAACATGTGTGCCATGGTCAGAACAGTATACCTGGTGAGCTGATACAAAGTAATCACAAAGAAAACTTGAAACACACACGCAATCAATGTTTTCGTGCATTAAGTCGAAAATCAGAAGTCAGGGTCCTGGTGTACGGATACGTCGGCTGCCGCACCAACAATGGAATCCCTGGACTGATAACCACATTCAATATGCTAAACATTATTGCTTCACATAGAAAAGATCAGAGTTCGCGGTAGAACAGAACTCCTCTGATACCAATTTGTCACGACCCACCCTTGGGGCCCGTGCTGTGACTACCCCAAGCCCGCCTTCCATAGGCCAGGGGCTGGCGACTAGCACCAAGGCGTAAATCCCGGTAAAAAGGGAAGGCATTGCCTTTGTAAAGTAAACAAGCACCATAAAGTAAGCAAGCAGAAAAGTAAACACTAAGTAAGAACAGAGTACAACTGAAAGTGCTGAAAAGTAAATGGGCCAGTATACAAATTCAAACTGAAAGTAAAGTACAACTCGAAAGGGAAAACAACAACTGTAAAGTAAAAGCCGCTACACCGAGCTGTCCACTGGAAATCCCACCTGAAGGGTGGGTACAGATAGCTCCACTGCTCCTCGGGTCCCGCCGTCCGCTCCGAGCACGTCCCGCCCAGTGGTCCACCTCCAGGTACCGTCCTGCTCTGCAAGCCTCAACCACGATCAACGCTGTCCGTCATCTGTAACCAACACAACGTAGTGCGGGCATAGCCCGTGCAGGGGTGAGTATAAGCTACTCAGTAGGGACCCCGAGACCCCCGAAGGTCTCCCAAAATCCACAAAGGATAAACCACAAAGGATAGATACAAACACGAAGTAACAACCAATACTGCTTAGGTATATGCCCATACATATACCTAAGTCATCAATTCCAATACGCTCCAACCTCCGAGCCCAAGTACAACTCAGTCCACACAGGAAAGTATACGTATTCCACACAAGAAAGCAATCAAAATCCACACAGGATAGCACAACACAATCCACACAGGAAAGCAACAGGATTCAGTTCACACAGGTATACTTTTTCGTTAGACGATAGAGATGATCACTGATCCATCTAAGTCGTCGGACCCACAAAGGATCGATAGGTACTAACCGCCGCAAAGACCCACACAGGATCAGACCCACACAGGATCTGTAGGCGCTGGTTCACACAGGACCGCTGAGCGCTGACCCACACAGGATCGGACCCACACAGGATTGGTAGCACTGATCCACACAGGATCGCTGAGTGATGTAGTCGTCGTCGTCGAATCCACTGAGGATCTCTGCACTGTCGTCGTCGCAGTCACAGTAGCAGTTGCAGCCAGCTCTAGGGTTCCCGCACACAGCAAGCTCGTTCAGGAGGGTCCGCTCCACGAGCCGAGAAGCTGATACATCAACTGTCACAAAGTCCAGAGTTGATGTATCCAAAAGTTTCGTATCGTCAACAGGAACTCAACACAACAGACGGCGCGTCGATCGGACGCCCGGTCTGAGAGTTATTGGCTTTTTCGTCCCAGGGGCCCGGTTGGTTTTTAAGGCAAAACCAACCCGACCGTACTCCACCTGCATCCAAACCTTGGGCAGAGTATTCCAAAAGATCCGTCTCACTAAGAGGTACTCAACAAAGCTGACAGCACGTCAATCGGACGTCCGTAGCTCAAGATATGAGCGTTTCCGCTCCGAAGGCCCGGTTGGTTTCGTGTACGAACCAACCCGGACGAACTCAAAGTATTCCGAAACCTTGAGTGCGATATACCGAAACGACCGTCTCGATCCAAGGATCGCATCTCCACTGACGACGTGTCGTTTGGAGGTCCGTAGCCCGAGTTATGGGCATTTGAACCTAAACAGTTCGGTATCGGGGGTTTCGGGCCGGGGCCGACCCGGCCCGAGACCCCCCGGTTGGCCCGAACCGGGTCGACCCGCCCCGGATAGGGTCGGCCCGGCCCGGCCCAGCCCGTCCTGGCGGACCGGCTAGGCACCGGTCCGGCTCAAGGCAGCGCGCTGGGCGCGCTGCCAGCTCGGCCTTCGGCCGAGCTGATTGGGAAACGGGGGGCGCCTGCCCCCCTTTGTGAAACCGCGGCCCCCCCTCATAATGGGGGGCCGTTTCGGCTGGCCGAGGGAATTAAATTCCCCCGGATTTCTTCATTCCGGCCGGCCCGACTTGGCCGGCCGGCTCCCTCTCAACGGGACCGGCAAGGCCAGTCCCCTTCCGGCTTCCGACACCGGCGGACCGGCTGGCCGCCGGTCACCAAGCTCCGCCGCGGCCCGGAACCGGCCGCGGCCCTTGTCGTCTGGCGCAGTGCGACGACACCGCGCCCCTCCGCCGCGGCCCCGTTCCGGTCGCGGCGCCTTCGACTTCCCTCGACGCGACACGACAGCGTCGCGTCCTTGAAATTTCTTTCTACAGCACGGCGCCACGGTGCCACGCGTATCTTCCGCAATATACCGCGTGGTGCGACGACACCACGTTTTCTCGTATCAACCTCAAGAAACCATCACGAAAAAAAGGAGGAGGGTTGGCCGTGTTTGTGCGGTCCGACCCCCTCGCGTTATTCGATAACAAAAAGGGTTTTAATCCACGATCATCACCAAGTTGGTATTCACGAACAATTAAATAAATAAAACCCCTACTTGATAAAAGATGTCGCACGTCGGGCGTCGCGGAAACGGCGTCGTTCCGTCAACGTTGGTGGAAGAAGCGCTCAGTGAAGTCGAGTCGAGTCGAGTTGACACTCTCAGAAAACTTTGTGGGCGGAGGTGCTTCCCTTCCTTGCTCCGATTGAAGAAGGTAGAAGTGTTGCTTCACGTTCTTTGGAGATGTGGAACGTTCTTCTTCGAGAGGTTGAAGGTCTTCCAAAAGTTCTTCTCCTCTCCTTAGTTCTCCCCACAAAGTTTATGCCAACCCAAAGAGAAGAATAGAATCTCTCATTTTAATGTTGGAAAAATGATTTCAAAAGAAATCAAACACTCAAAACAATTAATTAAGTTGGTTTAATTAATTAAATGCAAAGTGTTGGCAAGAATTTCAAAATATTGAAATTCAATTAAACCACACTTAACTCACCTCATTAATTAAACAAGTTGTCAACATTAAAGTGGGAGTTGTGGGGGGTTTATAGGATATGAAGGGGTGTGGTTCGTGTGGGCCCCACCACCCTCATAACCTCCCAAAGGAGGTTGGGTGGTTACCCAACTTCCATTATGAACTAAACACTTAGAGTAAAAATAATAAAAAATGTAGATTAAATATAAATAAACTTCCACAATTTGTATCATCAACTCTCGTGAAAACGCAACACCGGAACAGGTGTTCCTAAGCGATTACCGGCGCTGTGGTTCCATCGGTGCCCTCGGAATTCGATTCCAGGCACCGGTTCAAAAGTTAGAAATTCCCGCTCGTTCGTTCACTGAACGTACCCAAGCCAAACTTCGGAAATTAATTCCGGGCACACCGGGCCTCGGAATCAGGTGCCGTTAGAAACCGCTCTCTTGTAAAATTCCAAAGAAAATTAAGAAAAAATTTTCCTTGAATTTTACGGGTCTTTACACCAAACTCACCAAAGAAATTAAAGAGACCATCCCAGAAGAAGGAAGAATTCTCGTGCGATAAAAAGGTGAGATCCTGGAGGTACGAGATATGAAATTTTGAACGAATTTAAAGGTGAATCGTGGTTTCACCACACGTTTGGACGGTTACATACAATGGAATTAATTGTTATTTAATAATTCTCATCAGAGAGGTGGTCATAATGGATATGAGTTAAAGTTTT
The DNA here is from genome assembly GCA_963277665.1 of Viscum album. NCBI lineage: Eukaryota > Viridiplantae > Streptophyta > Magnoliopsida > Santalales > Viscaceae > Viscum > Viscum album. The sequence goes on along the minus strand of OY728167.1, from coordinate 727,437,831 downwards.
CCTTTAAACAGGGGAGAACGCGTAACAGGGGAGGAACTCGAAAGTACCGGAAAAGGGTGTGACACCGAGGAAAAATCCACACGTTTTGGTAAGTCAAGGGTCGCCCGACTCTTAGGTGATTTTAGAAATCATTTATGAGCTTTTAATGGATTTTAAAAGGGTATTAAAACAATTTTACGTCAAAAGATACGTTGCAGGAGCAGAACTGGAAAACGAAAAAAAGGGTGGGATACCGTTTGGTGAGACACCGTAAGTGGTGCCATGGTCACGGTGCCACCGTAAGCGGTGCCACCGTAAGCGGTGCCACCGTTTCGGTGTGCGATCATGATGGTGCGACTGTTACGATGCCACCATCACGGTGACACCATTTTGGTGTTCGAACATGACTGGTGCCACCATTACAGTGCCGCTATGACCGGTGCCACCATTTCGGTGGAACCGTTTGATGGAACAAAGTTTTTGGAAAACTCCTTAATGATTCATTTTATGGGCCATTACATCAGATACCTCTCAAACTATTCCCATCCTCAAGAATTGAAACTAGACCTGAAGAAAAGAGAGGGGTCCAAACAACTACCTCGAAAGGTACCTATCAGGATTAAACCTCCTCGACATCTAGGAACACCTATCCCTCAAGTAACCACACAAACATGTAAAGTTCATACTATCCAGTCATATGCATTAGGGAATCCCTTCCTCCATGTCAAGATACTATCCACTTTGGGCAGCACTGACTCTACCACACATCTTTAAAGCATCCACATTAATGCGTCTTGATTAGGGATTGAGTCCTCCCCTTTCCAGAGTTAGGACTCTTCACACACATTCAGGTAAAAAGGAAAACAACACATTTCATAGTTAACAAGGTTATCCACTACATCACAAACAAGTACGAAACAAAATCGAAAAAAACTCAAAATATCTTTGGGTACTGGGCACGCATCCGTGCCTCCCATTACCAGGTACTCTCCTCAAGGTCACCATGCCTACATAACACACGAACCAAGGGAATGGTTCATCCATGAATCACCTTCTCCTCACGATCCTCAACCCTCACTGGTCGCTCTACGAACATCGCATCTTCCTCGATATCCATCTTCCCCCAGTCAAGGATGTGTGAATCATCATGTAGATACTAAAGGAGATGAGAAACATGGAAGATATGGTGCACCCTCAGTAGTGGCGGTGGTAGATCCAGCTGATAAGATACTTCGCCAACCCACTGCAACACCTCGAAGGGTCCAATGAACCTGGGAGAAAGCTTACTTCCCCTGCCAAACCTATGTTTCCCACACCGAGGGGAGACCTTCAAGAACACGCGGTCCCCAACCTCAAACTCCAAGGGTATCCTCCTATGATTGGAAAAAAACTTCTGCCGGTCCTGAGCCGCCTTCATCCTCTCTCGTATAAGCTGAACCTTCTCCGTCGTGCTCTGCACTACATTCAGGCCAAGAACACCCGCTTCCCCGACCTCTGCCCAACACACAGGTGAGCGACACGACCTCCCATACAAATCTTCAAATGGATCCATGCCAATGGTAGAGTGATAGATATTTTTTTAGGAAAACTCTACCATAGGAAATTTTCGTACCCACAATCCACCAAAGTCTAAAACACATGCCCGTATCATATCCTCCAATGTCTGGATGGTGCGCTCTATCTGCCCATCTGTATGGGGGTGGAAAGCAGTGCTGAGGCATAACTAGCTGACAAAAGCATGTTGCAGTCCTCTCTAAACCCATGAGGTAAACCAATTATTCTTATCTGAGACTATAAACCTTGGAACTCCATGAAACCGCACCACCTTTTCCATGTACTTCTGTACTAAGGCATCCACCGCACTCAACTCCTTGATTTCCAAGAAGTGAGCTGATTTTGTCAGCTGGTCTACAACTACCCAGATAGCATCACAACCACCTTGAACCCTAGGTAGTCCTGTGACTAAATCCATCAAGATGTCATCCCACTTCCACTCAGGGACATCTAAGGGTTGAAAAAAACCTCCTGGGATGCGGTGTTCAACCTTCACTTGCTGACACACCAGGAACCTTTCCACAAACCCTGCCACTGGCCGCTTCACCCCGGGCCACCAAAACTGACCCATCAAGCCCCGATACATCTTGGAAACTACTGGGTGCACCAACAGGGATGAGTTTTGTAAGTCACCAAGAACTCTCTTCTTCATTTCCACCGGGACGAACAACTTTCCATGAAACAATATCTGATCCTAGCCATCTTCCAACCATCCTTCCGGAGCTTTGCCCTGGCTAACACGGTCATAAATCACCTTACCCTCTAAGTCCCCCCACTAATAATCATCCACCTACTGAAACAGAGAGGACTATAATGTCATATGAAATAGACAACCTCTTCCATTCTCCACCCTTGCATCTAGGTGTAGGGAAGCCAACTCCTCCATCGCCTTCCAAGCATCTGCCGATTATCGAACCACATCCTTCTGTGACTTCTTGCTCAAGGCATCAGCCACCACATTACCATTTTCTAAGGTGTAGGAAATTTCTAAGTCGTTTTCCTGAAGAAACTCCATCCACCTTCACTTCCTCAAGTTCAGGTCCGGTTGGGAGAAGATATACCTCAATATTTTGTGATCCATGAAGACCACAAAGCGTTCCCCAACGAGGTAATTCCGCCACAAATTTAGTGTGAACACGACTGATGTGATCTCTAGATCGTAGGTGGAATAGTTATGCTCATGGGGACATAACTGCATAGACCCATAATAGATCACCCCCACCCATTTTTGTATCAACACACACCCCAAGACTTGGCTTAAAGCATCACAGAACACTTCAAACATCACCCCTTCCCCTGGAAACCTCATTATCGGAGCACTAACAAGCTTCCCCTTCAGATAACTAAATGTAAAGACCCAAAATTTTGAATAATATTTGTTTCCTAAATTTGTGTGTTATTTCATTTTATACTCCACAAAACCATATCCTTTAATAAATGAAGTGATACCGTTGGGTTTTGACTGTTATATGACCGTTGTTCAATATGACCGTTGGAAAATAAACTCTTAACATTACAATTATTGTTTATAAATACAAGTGATATTGGTTAATTAATATAGAAAGAAGAGTTGATGGCCTCATCTAGTAGACCCAGGCCATACGAAGCCCATCTGTTAGAGCTTGGGAAGGAGGTAGCATCTCTGGGCTTTGCTTTGGACCAAGCCCAAGTTGAGCTTCAACATGTGAAGCTTGAACGAAATCTCCTAAGGGAGAAGTTAAAGCTGATAAAAATCACCACTCGAGAAATATTGTATGATCCACCCCATGATTATATCATCATATAAGACCTTACACTTAAGTCCTATGCAGGTGTTATAAGGGGCTATGTAACATGATCTTAGTTACTTGTGTAAATATTTTGTATAAATAAAATTGTTATTTTTTATTATGGTTTTTGAATTTCAAATATCCAGATAAATGTAAGATGAATATATAGTTCCATATTACAAATTAATTTTGAAAAAGGGTATTTTAAAATATTTATGTAAACTTTAAATAATTAATAATGTACAATGATTTTCAGAAAATGGTCTTCTATAATTGTGACCAGTAAGAAATTTAGAGTCTAATAAGATCAACTTAATTTTTAGTGAATAGTAAAGTATGAATTGTAATATACCCTTATGAATAGTAATTAATAGTAAATGGGAAAAAAAATAGAAAATTCACCCATGAATGTATAAATACAATTTAGACATCTTAAAAGTTAAAAAACGATCATAGTATAAGTTTTGATATTTTTGTTTGTCATAAATATTTTATTTACAACTTTATCATTAATTTAATAATTTAAAATAAAAATTTATTTTCATAAAATGAAATCATAAATTGTTACTTTATTTTCTTACGGTTATATGATAATTTTATGGACCTTGATTACTTTTTTAAGGTGTTACAAAACGAGTTATAGATTTAAAGTTGTTTATTTGGAATAAATAATGATTTTATCTAAAAATTAAAGTAAAAAATATTTAGAAAAATATTTTCATAAAAATGGAGTTTATTTTTAAATTCATAGCATCGATATTAGGTTAGGTTGAATTTATGAGATTTTTATAAAATGTTTTGTTTTTTCGGTGAATAGTGAAAATACAGTTTTGACTTTCGGGTGTTTAATGACTTCTTTAATGATGTAATAATGATGAAATGATGATGTAATCATTATGGTATACTTTTGAATAGTAATATATGCTATGAGGTGTCCCGAGTGTCCAATACCATGGGCAAATACCATGGTCAAGCCCATGGTTTTTCAAATACCACAAATGAGGTGTCCCTTGGAAATTAATTAAATATTCCCTCACTTTTCCTTTAAATACCAATCCATTCCCTCATTAATTTCATTAAAAAATCCTCCTCAATTATTTTATAGTCATTTCACCTCCCAAGTAATCCTACCAAGGTTCCCTCAAGCCCCCCAAGGTCCCAACCTTCAAGCTTTTGAAGTTACTCTTCAAGGTAAGGGAACCTTTCACCCTCCTCTTTTAGTCATGATTTCATTTAATGTTATATCTTCTAGTTTACAAATTATATTGTGAGGCTATGTTATTCTATTACTTTCCATTTAATTTACAATTTATGGGAGACCCTTTCCCCTCTCATCAATTTATTTTTTTGAATTATAAGCGACGCCGTTAGGCTGCTGAATTTTCGTAAAAGAAATCGCATTTTCTCTTTCCTTTCAAGTTTCCTTTTCATGTGGTATATCTTTCAAATGTCCACACCATGAACTTATTTATTTTTATACTGTACCTATACTATAAAATGATTCATTTATTTATGGGATACCCTTGTCCCCTCTCTTTTTATTATTTTCTAAATCCATGTTATATTGCTGTTATGCTATAGAAATTTTGTCTCAAAATTTCTCCCTCTTTCTCTCAATAAATTCTCTTGTTTTATTTATGTGAATACCCAGACCTATTTCGTTTATATGGGTGTTAATAAATACAAAAAAATGATATATTTGATTCTGGAATTGACATACATATAACCCTCACTCCCTTTCCATGGGTTATAAATGACATAATGATCTTATTTTTAAGCACTTTTAAAACGTCATGATTTTGAAATGAAAATCATTTATTTTATTCTCTATGGGTTATTTATGAAATGTTTGATTATGAACTATGTGGATCACATGAAAGTAAATACATATTAAGGGTTCTCCCTGATAGTTCTCCAATGCATTGGGTAAATAATTAATCTCTAGAGATGACAAGTTTCAAGATACCTTGGTGAATAACCTTGGTAATTTTTTTATGAAACCTTGGGGATGAACCTTGGTGATATTTTCATGAATGTATAAATAAAATATTGTATCCACATATTCAAGTTGTGATTCATGTTATTTTTATTATGATATTCCTCTTTTTATGTTGCTCATGTCTTATGGTTTTCATCAAGTTCTTATTCATATCACAAGTAAATTGATTCCCTTGCTTTCCTTACTGGGCCTTCAGCTCACCCTTTCCTTTGATGTATGTATCCAGGTTATGAGATGTAGTAGTTTTACATTGGATGAACTTTTCAAGAGGCTTTTCAAGGGGATTTAAAAGAGTGTTTTAAGTTTTCATGTTTTTTGTTCCTGATTTCCAAGACACTAGACTTTAAAGGTTCTCTGTTTGTAAAATGTAATGAAAATTTATGTAATAAAAAGGCAGGATGCCATATTGAAGGTTTCCTAGCACTGCTCACTCCATATAAAAGCCTGGTCTTTCTTGGTCAATGCTACCAAAGGTGCTACAACTCAGGAGAAATTAGGCACGAATCTCCGGTAGTAACCTGCTAGACCTAGGAAACTATGATCCTTTATCACATTCTGGGGTGATTCCCAAGAAACAACCACTTTAAACATTTATGGATAAACTGATATTCCCTGATTGGACACCACATGTCCAAGGAAGTGCACCTACCGTGTCCATAAATTTCACTTTTACAACTTTCCGTAGAGCTGGCGCTATCGGAGGACCCCTAAAAACGTTCTCAGATTCTCAGCATGATCCTCCTCTGATCTTGAGTAGATCAGGATGTCATTAATAAACATGACTACGAACCAGTCTAGATATTCCCAAAAAATGGAGTTCATGAGCCCCATAGACACGACTGGTGTGTTAGTAACACTGAACAACATGACCACGAACTCAAAGTTCCCATATCTGCACCTAAAGGCAGTCTTAGATATGTCACTCTCATTCACCCTCAACTAGTGGTATCCTGACCATAGGTTGATCTTGGATAACCATCCTACCCCCTTCAACTGATCAAAGAGGTCGTCGATCCTCGGGAGGGGGTAACGGTTCTTGACCGTTACCTAGTTCAGCCTTCTCTAGTATATACATTGCTTGAGACCTACATCTACCTTCTTTGTGAACAAGACTTGAGAACCCCATGGTGATGTGCTTGGTCGGACAAAACCCTTCTTCATCAGTTCGTCAATTTGAATCTGTAACTCCCACAACTTAGAAGGCACCATCCAATAGGGATCCATAGAAATAGGACGAGCACTAGGTTGTAAGTCTATCTCAAACTCAACATCACGTTGAGGGGGTAGAGTCACCACCTCTTCAGGGAAGATGTCCAGGAATTCACTAACGATCCTTGAGACTTCCACCATCTCTATATCTACTGACTCCACTGATATCTCAGCTAACAAGGAAAGTAGGGGATCCACTCACCAGCTGGCTTCCTGGAAAACTTGTTCGCTGACGAAAGTCAGACGTTGTCTTCCCATATCTGAAAAAAGACCCTTCTTTGGAATCAGTCGATAATGGAACACACATAGAACAGCCAGTCGATGCCTAGAATGAAATCATACGACTACATATGCAGCAAAATAAGGTCCCTACTAGACTTATGTGGTCCCAACATCAGTCTACATCCTTGGAAAACACAAGAAAAGATGGTCTGACCTCTGACTGGAATACTCAAAACCAGGGGTACGAGAAGTCTCTCTGAATCTAGACCCAAAGAATGGGCTAGACTAGGTGCAAAAAAGGAGTGCAAATATCCTAAACCAAACAAGTCGTAGGAAAGAGTATTAAATAATCTGATCGTACCTCGAACAGCTCCTGACCCTGCTGGAACTGCTTCCTCTATGGTGTGTAACTGTCCACGCCCAGATCCTCTACCCCTTGGCTATCGTCCCCCTCCCTGACCACGCCCTGGTAGAGGTCCCTGAGGAGCGTCCTGAGGTCGGCCTCCTCCTGCAATGTCTTCTCTTAGAGGAGCGGGATCTTTCTGTCCCTACTGGTGCTGCTGAAAAGGCCTGGCCGGAAACTGCTACTGCTGAGGTGGGCACTGAACCTTCCCACCCCCACTATACTGAACTCATCCAGGGAACTAATTACAAAGGTACCCATGACTTCTACAGATGAAGCATCTCATCCCTAGGCCCCGTAAGGAAGGGGCGAGGGACGGGATATCAAAACTGGAACTGCTAGGGCCGACTCCCCACTGGCTGAAACCTGGAAGGCCCTGATGCTGGAGGCCTTCTGCTGACGACCTTCCCCTTTAACGAGCTCAAATGGATCCCCTCTCGCGGAACACCTCCCAATGTGTGTATCATCTCCACTACTTAGGCCTTCTTCTAGACCTCCAAGTATGTCGGCACAGTGAAGGGAGTAACAACATACAAAAGAGAAGTTCGGAGTGCCTCCTATAAACATCTCACCTGAGAATCCTCATATGGAATTAGGTCTGGAGCAAAGAGTATGAGATCCTTGAACTTTATCCCCAACTCCCTCACTGACATACTCCCCTACTGAAGGGAGAGTAGCTCCTGAATCCTCTCATCCTTCATCATGGAAGAGAGGAATTCCTCCCAGAACTCCCTCTCAAAGTCAGTCCATGAAACCTCAGCCTCCCTCCTCTTCCCAAGATAAAGCATCCACCAATGATGTGCCACTCCTTGTATCTATCTTACAGCCAGAGGAACCCGGTACTCTGTTGGAGCCCGAATCATGTTGAAATCTATCACTAGCTCCTCGAGCCAGCTCTCTATCTCCATGTCCAAGACGTTTCCCTCATACTTCCCAAGGGTATTCCCCTAAAAGGAATGAAGCGTCCTCTCCCACTGTTCATCCTCCTCCTCTCGATCAACCCTCCGCTGATCATCCAAAATAGCCTCCTGGGCCTCGATCGCCTGCACTACCTGTGGTCGCTATCCCGGTGCCATAAATACAAGGTAAACAAGGAATTCCTAAGACTAAGTAGTGTATAATATTTCTTTTAAATTTTGCTTAGAATTTTTATTATTTTAAATCCCCAAAATACTCAATACATACAAGAACACAAGTCATCATGATGCATGTACCTTTCCTAGGGTCTCTACCCTGAAATCAGTATATCATCACTTAGTCGTTCTATAGGTCCAGAGTCCTTGTATCGGATCACGGGGGCCCTAAAATCTCATGTCCTAGCTGGTCTTCCCTAGCCCATTCCACACACCAAGATTGCCTAACTCTATTTCCCTACCATCCCATGAAATCCTCATTGTTCCTAACCCCGAACTCCATCCTATCTCTAAACCTGCCTTTGATACCATTCTTTCACGATCCGTCTTCACCAAGATGAGGGAAGGGACAACAAATTTCCAGACCCTTCCTTCTTTAAGTTGAAGGATAGATAATGACCCCCGAGACTCGCCTTCAATAGGCCCCGGAGTGGCGAATAGCACCAAGGGTATAGAATCACAAGTAATATGGAAGGAATTGACCCTTTTTATTTAGTAGGATCAGGAGATAAGATAGTAAATCCCAACAACACCAAACTGGGAAATAAAAGTAAATCCAAAAAAATCCATCCCCATATGCATGTTCCAAAATAAAGTTCTACAAGGTACAAGAAAAACTCCAAAGGGAATTACCAAAGAAAAGAAAACAACAACAACAACAACAATCCCAAATTCCGACCTAGTAGGGTCTGGTACGGTCCTTGTAGTCCTCCTGGAAACCTGAAAGAAGTTTTATATATGTATGGTGATTATACAGGTATAATCAGTAGGGAAAATCCAAAGACTCTCATGCATAAGTGGGGAGGCATTATAATTCTCCATGAGAGAAGGAGATAACCAAAGCACCTAGAAAGGAAATTATTCACCCAAACCTCACACCAAGGCACAATACCCAAATAATGAAAGTCAAGTAAAGTAACAGTAATAACACATCAATGTTTGGGTACCCTGCACCACTTTCCCACTGGTTATTTCAGACATCCTACGCGCCAGACCTCCCCTGCCATTCTCACCGCAGTCTCACTGTCGCCCCAACAATAACAACATTTTAGGCCACCATAACCACAACTACACCCAAAAACACATGGGCCACTAAAACCACATGTAACCACACCCACAGACACCTGGTCTAGAACAACTACCGCCATTCCCGCAAACACTTGGGCCCAAACAACTATTTCCACACCCGAAGACACCTGGGCCACATCCTGAAGACACTTGGGAAAGCAACCTACCCAAACACACTCGGGCCAACCACCACAACGTACCCTAACTGAAGAATATTTGGCTATAATGGACCTCAGTCTATCACAACCTACCCGAAGAGTCTTGGAATACTCGGGAAAGGGAGCAGAAAAAGAGCTAATAACCATCCACTCATAACAGTGTTGGAAAAAACATCCTCCCCCATGAAATGGGGGTGTTCAGCATGAAGTTCTCAACTTGGGTGGGGTGAAAAAAATAAATATAAAAACTAAATTATACATATAGGTAAACAAGCACTCATCCCAACATAGGGGTTCCAAAGTCAGCCCATACACAAACACCCTCATTACTATTCATTCATAAAAAAGCAGAATAGCCACAACCAAACCACAACTCATTCTCAGAAAGCAATTACCCAATGAACCCATTCTTGTTATCATATTCAAGAGATTCCATTTAAATAATTCTTCACTTTTGGGAAACTAACATGCATAGCCACAAGTCAAGGAAGGAAAAACGGCCAAGGAGAAATTTAAGCATTCACACCCGGTTCTCTTGTAAATTCACAACAACAAAAGGGATTTGTGAGATCTCTCTAAGTATTGGAACCAAACCAAGCCACAACATACGAACCCACATGGCCTCAGATCCACAACCCAACAACTGTACAATAGGGGATCCCATCCCCATCCACTTCACCCCACAAGCATCAATCATAACAACCATACACATCACCATAACAAAGCAAGGGAGTTTTAAGATTCAAACACACCATTCATTAAGTTCCTTAATTCCATTTGGTTAACCAGGGTGATCACACACAGATTCTCATTCATTGGGAATCCATTTAATCAACTGAGTTTAAATGATTAATCGGTTTCCATGTTACATCCTTTCAATCACAGAATTATCCAGAAAACAAAAGTTCATTAGTGCTCAAGAAAGGAACACCAACGTCCACGATTTTCAGTGGACATAATCCCATACAATTCACAACATATAAGAAAAGGTAAAAGAGTACAACAACATCATCAAACAAACCCCTCCATTATTTAAAAACCATTTATTATCTTATTTAAGATTTGGTTTCATCCATCCCTATAGGAACATTATCATACCCACCCCACATGATACACAGTAAAGCGAGACGAAGGAAAAACCCTACCAAGATGATCAAAAATTGAAGTTTTTCTCCACACGCCAAGAAATGGGGATGCGTGACTTCCAGGGGAGGAACTCTTAGGACTCCAAGAGTGGGCGGGAAAGGCTCCATCACATGCGTACCCATTTAAAGGAGGATCGTGGTTTCAACATGCGGTTGGACGATTACACACGATGGAATTAATTTTTATTTAACAATTCTCACCATAGAGGTGGTCATGATGGCTGTGATTTAAAGGTTTCCTTTAAACAGGGGAGAACGTGTAAAAGGGGCGGAACTAGAAAGTATGGGAAAAGGGTGTGACATTGAGGAAAAATCTACATGTTTTGGTAAGTCAAGGGTATCTTAGATATTAGGGTATTTTAGATATCATTTATGGGATTTTAATGGATTTAAAAAGGGTATTAAAACACTTTTACATCAAAAGATACATTGCGGGAGCAGAACTAGAAAAAGAAACAAAGGGTAGGACACCGTTTGGTGAGACACCATAAGCGGTGCCACAGTCACAGTGTCATAGTCATGGTTCGATCGTAAGCGGTGCCACCGTTTCTGTGTACGACTGTGATGGTGAGACCGTTACGGTGCCCCTGTCATGGTGCCACCATTTCAGTGTGCGACCGTGACCAGTGCCACCGTTACGGTACTGTCGTGACTGGTGCCACCGTTTTAGTGGAACTGTTTTATGGAACAGAGTTTTTGGAAAACTCCTTAATGATTCATTTTTTGGGCCATTATAGTAACCTCCCCATAGTAGTACACATAAGTAAAACCTGACTCTATACGTTGAAAATGTTTTATGATCATGATTCTGATAGTGTAACTAATATTGAAAAATATGGTTGATCATATAATCTTTATTATACCGAAGTTTTATAACATCTTCTTGTACAATGATATATGATACTATTATTTTTTTATATAAAATTTTATTAGAATATCAATCACATAATGTTTTGAAAACCAAGGTAAAGGGAAGATGTTTTTGGGTTTATGGTTCATCTTTTAGGTTTTAGTATTTAGAGATTAGGGTTTCAGATATTGAGTTTTGGGTCTAGGTTTTTGGATTTCTTGTAAGGTTTTAGGGTTTAGGTTTATGATATTATGGATAAGGTTTAGGTTTTATGGTTTGGGGTTTAGAATTTTGAGATTACGGTATAGGGAAGATGTTTATGGGTTTATTGTTTTTCTTTTGGGTTTTGGGGTTTAGAAAACTGAGGTAAAAAGAAGAGATAACAACATATAATTTACAATATGATAATCTCACAATGAAGACAATTCATCATTGTGGCTGAGAGTGTGAACTCGACCCAATAATGTTAGGGAATCATTTCTAGTTATGACCTTCTTTATGACATATGGTGCATCTCAAACTCTGACCTTGTTTTTGAGGCCAGTCCATATCATTCCGCATCCTACTCTCCTTCGGTCTCCCATGGGGATGCAACCAATTGATGTCAGGTATCACTATCGGCTAGCCTTCAGGCATTGAGAAGTAACAAAACTCCCCAATAGGCGTCCATGGTGCAGCATAATAGTTATCAATGGTGTCCATCTGGTATACTGTATCAACATATGCTTCCCATGATATGTTCATAGAGGCACATGTTGTGACGACGTGTGTGCATGGAAACCATAAGGCCTGAAATTTTCCACATTGACATTGCCTCATTTCCAGTAATACCACCATTTTTTTACCGATGCTATTTGTGATGGGGTATGAATGATCTTGAACTTCAAATCGAGAGTCTTATCGTTGAAAAAGGCAGACATGATAACCAGAAGATTCTTCAATATTATTTTCAATCTCTCATTGAAAGTGTATTCCGTACCTTATCCCATGTTGTATTCCATCTGATGCTAGTTTTTTTCTATCAACAAAGTACTTCGCACAATTATATAATGTCTCCTAAACTAGAGAAGTTATAGTTAACTTGAGAAGCTATTTTAAGACACCATTGGTGCACTCCACAATGTTTTTGGTCATGTGTTCATACCTCTTCCCCCCGTCATATGCCAATGTCCATTTTTCTTTTGGAATCTACATCATATAATCATAAACTTCATGATAATCCTGGAGGATTTGTTAGAAACATTCTTCAAACCACCATTGATTCAACTTATATGCTACACAAAATAGATGATATTTCACATAAATTTATTTTATATTTACATTGAAATAGTAAAAAAATAACAAAGATAGTGTGTACCAAGCCTCATGATTTCCTTCTTCATCGGTTCGTTGTGGAATTTTTTATGCACGTTGCTAGTAATGTGTCTAATGCAGAACCGATGATCTGAATTTGGGTATCTCCATGTATCATGATCTTCATTTATTTCCTCATTAATTTCTTGATACCAATCATATACCAAACAAACACCTCAAATGTTGGTGAAATGGTTGCTGATACATGCCAAAAACCAACTCCATGATTCATAGTTTTCTTTATCTAGAATAAAAAAGGAAATCAGAAGAGGTGAATAGTTTCTGTCTTGGGTTGCCGCAATAAAAAATATTCCCTTGTATTTTTCGTATAGAAAAATTCCATTAATCTGAATGAACTGTTTTATAGAAGAAAAATGCAGAGATACCAGGGAGGAATACCCAAAACAACCAATGAAATTGAACACGTGATGGATCAAGTCAGTTATCATGATACACATGTTCATTTGTATCAATATGGAATACAACCTGGTTATTATGCCTCAGTATGGATAGAAATTGTGGAAACAGCTTATATAAGTCATCCTAATCACCATAGACTTTCACAATTTCCATCTGTTTCGCTATCCATGCCTTATTATAGGAAATATTATAACCAAATTTCTATTTTATCCTCTCTTGCACAAGGGCTATAAGAACATCTTGGAATGTCCTAATCATCTCAAAAATAATGGATGACACAAATTTTTCATCCAATGAGGTATGATCTTATGTTAGGCTTGGATGAACGCAAGTATGAGCTGCCTCAATCCTCGAGATTCTCCAACCTCCAAATGCAATGTCCGGAATCGCCCTCAAAAAATATCTACAATCATCCCCATACTTCTCACACTGTATGAGATATTTACTAAGACCTGATTCTTGAAATATATATTTTTAGTGCCTCTCAATGTGAAATCTCTTTAGCATTCTTTTTAATGCATCTTTACTTGGAAAATTCCTTCCCACATATAAGGTTTTTTCCAGCTCACTAATCCTATTTGGTATAACTCCGGAAAACTCAGTTGGCAGTATGAGAACATTATTGTCAAATTCAGGCACACATGTCATTACTTCTAACCAAGATGCAAATAGTGGTGAATGATTTATACTAGGTCGAGGTTGTTGTACAACTAATGCATTTCTCATAACCTCCTCCCTAAATTCCACTGGTCCCTCCTCATCAACACTGTTGTCACCGTATGTTCTATCATTACGAAACTCCTCATCGGAAGTCGGATTGACATGTATATCTAATAGATCATCTAGGTTGTCCTCTTCTACATCATTTGGAATAGGCTTAATTTTATGGGATGTACTTTCTTCAACCACTCTTATAATTCTACGTCTTCATACAACTAGACATTGTTGTTGTATAGTAAAAACATCAACATATAACTCCATCATAGTACCATCTGACTGTTGAGAAAATAAATTTATTGCTTGGACCCACTACGCATCAGCAACCAATGGAAAATCTAGATTCCATAGTGTTTCCGGGAATTTCAAATGTCTATAGCTCATAGACTTGATCTCTTGATCGGGTCTCAGATTTAAGGAACCACAAATTCTATCTTGAAGGTCACTTAGGGTTACACAATCAGCTGTACTAACCACTGTTATTGGTTGTGTACTGTAAGAAGCTCATTGCTTAGTTTTAATAACCTCCCCATTGCATTACACATAGGAAAACATGACTCTCTACGTCAAAAATGTTTCTTTGATCAAAATTATGATAGTGAAACAAATTTTAAAAATGATGGTTTACCATATAATATTTATTAGAATGTAATTTTAGGGCGCATTTTTATACCCTAAAATATTCTAGTAATGTTTCATTATATAAAATTTTATTGGAATATAAGTCACAGAATGCTTTGGAAAATGAGGTAAAAATAAGAGGAAACATCAAATTAGTTTATTTATCATTGATAAAATGATAGTTCTGATAATAAAAAGTGAAATGAAGAAGAACAAACGCATAAAATAACACATGAATTCTTTATAACATACAATAAATTTGTTGAAATTTTTCAATAAAATGTGTTTTGGATGAGATGAGTCTCACTTTGAATATGAGGTAAAATCCACCTTATTTTTAATTGGAAGCTTAATAACATCTTTGAAAGATATGTACTTTACTTTTGAACTTTCAAAATAATTTTACCTTCTAATGACATATCTTAGATGCCATCTTAGATGTCATTAGAAGGCCAAAAACTTTTGAAAGTTCAAAATTGAAGTGCACAACCTTTGAAGATGTTATTAAGCTGCCAATTAAAAATAAGCTGGGTTTTACCTCATGCATGAAGTGAGACTCATCTCATCCAAATCACATTCTATTGAAAAATTTCAATGAATTTATTGTATATTATAAAGCATTCATGTGTTATTTAATGTGTGTTTTTCTTCATTTCACTTTATATGATTATGAGTATCATTAGATAATCATTATATGGATTCATTTTTTAATCCTATGTTATTAATTAATTAATATATAATTAATAATTTCTAATAATAACTATTATATATAAACTATATAATTTTTATGATACTAAAATTTTAAAACATTTTCTTATATCATAAACTATGATACTAATGTTTCTTAGTACAATTTTTATTAAGTAAATCATTATGTAATCACTAGTTAATCATTAATAAGTTAATCATTAGTTAATCATTCCTAAATCACTATATAATAGAGAATAAAAAACACATAAAATAACACATGAATGTTTTACAACATACAATAAATACTAACATTTTTCAAAAAAACATGGTTTGGATGATATGAGCCTAACTTTGGAAGTGAGTTAAAACCCAATTGATTTTTATTTAATAGATTAATAACATATTTTAAAAATATGTAATTAAATTATTAACTAAATATATTTTGATGATGACATTAAGCTACTAAATAAAAATAAACTGGATTTTACCTCACTTTCAAAGTCACGCTCATCTCATCCAAACCATGTTTAATTAAAAAATGTCAAGGTATTTCTTGTATGTTGTAAAATATTCATGTGTAATTTAATGTGTTTGTTCTTATCCATTTCATTTTATATAATCATAATTGTCATTTTATCAAGGATAAGTATTATTAGCTAATCATTATATGTATTCATATTTTAATCCTAATTTATTCAGTAATTAATCTATAATTAATCATTACTAATAAAAATTATTATTTCTAAACTATAAAATCATTATGATACTAAAATTTTAGAACATCTTGTTGTATTTGAAACAATTATATTAATGTTTTTAGTGTAGTTTTTAACTAATCAATCATTCTTTAATCACTAGTTAATCATTATTAGGTTATTCTTTAATTATTTATTATTTAATCATTAATCATATGATATTAATTAGTTAATTATTATTAATTAATCATATATATTAATTTTTAATCATAATTTATCATTAATTAATCTATAATTAATCATTACTAATAATAAGTATTATTTCTAAACTATAGATAACTAATTAAACTACTTAATAAATAACATCTTCAAAACTGACTAAAAAGAATTCAAATAATGATAATAACTTTAATTCTTTAGTGCCTTTGTCCTTGTCCTTTTCATTCTATATCATAATAATTATCATTTTATCATTGATAAATATACTGATTTGATTTTTATTTTATTAGGTATTTCAGTAGTTTATAAAGAAAATATGAATCACCTTAAGCATATCCCCCGGGAGTGTCAAACAAGGAGTGCAGCAAGGCCCGCTGTCATGCACCAGTTCTCATTCAAGTCTAGCTCAAAGCGAAGTTTTCAGGTTTTACCCCTAGGTATATCTGTGCTGGATCCATATCCACTTGTTTGTATCCAGACAAGGATTTGAATGCTTAGATAACCACATAATATTTATTCTACAAAAAATTTCACAATACTTAATCCTAAGTTATTCTATACTTAATCTATACTTAATCTATACTTAATCATTACTAATAATAATTATTATTCCAAACTATATATAACTAATTAAACAATCTAATAAACAAAAAATTTATAACTAACTAAACTACCTAAAAATGAAATATTTATAAATAAAAATAATTCAATTAAATAAATAAAAAACATTAAATTAAATAAAAAAATATCTCTAAATGATACTTTGTAAAAAAACCTTTTTATTTTGGACCACCGACTCCACCGCACAGAAAAGGAATTTTTTTAGAGAGAGAAGCAGTGGATTGAGGAGAGATGGGGGAAATTAAAGTGAGTAGAATGGGGGGTGCCCTTTTATAGGAAGCTAAGAGAAAGGTGGCATCACCGATGTTTCCTTTTCCATGTCATTGATCTGGGACAAAGGCAACAAAGGGGATGGAAGGTGGCATCGTCGATGCCGCATGTAAGGCATATTTTTTCTAAAAAACATTAACGTACACTTTTAAAAAAAATCATAAAACATATTAAAAAAAATTGTCGTCAAAGTAATAGAAACACCCATCAATAGAAGAAGACGAAGACCCCAACCTAACACCCACAACACCACAAGAGAAGTCAGCAACCACCGAAGAATAGAAACGATGTCATCAAAAGCATAAACCACCCACCATTGAAAGAAGTCGACGACCCCAACCTTCAGCCAAAAGCATCTACAAGAATCGAGACAGAACCGACAGTCGATCAATGAAAGGCGCCATGAAATGTCGTGATCAAAACACTATCCTCAAACCCAGAACCCAGAAAAGAAAAATCCATGATGACCGGCGATGCCAGATAGATCCTCCATAAACAACACAAAACCTGAAGCTATCAAACATGCATACCATGGGAACCAGTTCCAATAACCAACCCACGCACCCACAAAACCCGGAATGCCGAATCAACTTTGAAGAGTGGCCAAAAATCAACCTCCGAACCAATAATGAAAATGAAGCTTCCGATAGTGGCGACGAAGGAAAACCAAACCTCCCAACACAGAACATGAGCTGATGAGAAAACATGAGCACAACACTGACCAAAGAACCTAGAACAACATCTCATAGTCTTAAAAGTCCACAACCGTAAGGAATCATCTAGTCGCTGACATTATCCACCAGGAGCCAACATCAAGCTATTTTTAGGGTTTAGGTTTTTTTGAGTTTTTAGTATTTTTAATGTTTTTTAGAGTTTTTTAACTTTTTAGGGATTTTATGGTTTTTAGAGTTTTTTAGTAATTTTTATGATTTTTTGGTCTTTTTAAAGTTATTAGAGATTTTTCAGGGTTTTTTGGATTTTTTACATTTTGAGAGATTTGTAGGGATTTTTTAGGATTTTTATTGTTTTTAGGATTTTTAGGGATTTTGCAAGTTTTTTTGGTTTGTTTGGGGTTTTTAGGGTTTTTTTGAAAGGAAAAGGAATTGAAATAAAAAACATCACCCAAGGGTGAACCAATGGACTAAAGGCCGACATCAATGACAACGTGAAAATGAAACCAAAGCCAAGAGACCTTAGGAAAATAATCAGAAGAAAGGTCTGAGAAACCTCATGAAGACCCTATAATTATTTCCTAAAAAAGGATCCAAGATGACTCATGAATATGAACCAACATATAACCTAGAAAAGGTCGGAGAAACCTTGTGAAGCCCATCCAAAACACTATCTGGAAAGTGGCCCCAAAAACCTCACGAATACTAAAAAAATTTGGAAATGGGCTCAAGCACCCTCGCAAAGCCCACCCAACCCATATCCTATAAAGTAGCTCGAGAACCTCACAAATCCCAACCAAACCAAAGCCTATAAAAGAGATCGATAAACCTCGTGAAGCCTAACTCCCAACAACCTCAACCTGCACCAAACAAAAAAAGAATCCCATCACCATCACCCAACACCCAGCTCCTAACTCCCAACACCCAACACCCATCACCTAGAACCCAACACCCATTGACTAGTACCCAACTCCCATCAGCATCTCCAAGAGTAAGAGCAACACAACCTCTAACTCCCAGAGTGACCAAACAACCATCACCCAGTATCTAATGCACGAATCCCATCACCACCTCAAGCAGAAGCACCAACGTAACCTGAATCTTCAACACCCAGCTCCCAGCCTCCAACCACAAGAAAACAGAACAGCAATAACAACCTTCTCAACAATAAAAAATCCCAAAAAAATCTAATATAACTCCATCAAAAGCTCACTCCACAAAAACGCATCACCTTGAAAGAAATACCATTATCCCCCAGCATCAAAGAAGCACTATGCAACAACCCCACAACCTTCTCCATGCATCACCTCATAGCCTCCCTCCAGCTGAAACCCTTCTCTACAACAAAACAACACCACCCATCCAACATGTAGCAAGAACCCAGCTCCCCATAGCATCTCCACCATCTCCCAACATCATACATTAACATCAACCATTAGATTCCAGCTCGCATAAAACCCAACACCCCCAAAAAACTCCTAGTACCTACACATAACCATAGCCAACAACACATCTCCTAGAAATCAGTGCTCACTCCCAGCTCCTTCATAGATCCCACATCCAGCAACACAGCTCCCAAAAAATAGTGCCCTCTCCCCACACCATCTCCCAACAACCAACACCCTCTCACTTTAGCAATAATAATAGAGACCCTACCGGACACACCCTGCCATGAACATAGAAACCAAAACCCCTCAATCAATACCCACCTCCTCCATAAAAACAACATAACTTTCCAAAGCACACTGAACCACACCACGACTCCCAACTACACAGAAAAAACACTCCCAAAAAGCAACCAAGACCATTCTGCTACTCCACAAAGAAACCCCAATAGGTCGAGCACCTCTGAAACCAGAAAAATAGAAACGAACAAGTGCAATACAATCCACGAATTAGCACCACACCAACTCCCTACCGCCACCCCAGCCACCAGCCCAACCTAGTTGAGAATCCCCCCAGCCACAGGCAAAGCCACAAGAAACACTACCACAAAACGAGGAAAGAGAAGCGCCTTATTTTATCAACACTAAGAATAAAGCACTGATAGGGGGGGGGGGGGGCTTTATCATCACTAGCTAAAAGAACTAATAAATGTATCCTTTATCACCGCTAAGAAAAGCAATGATAAAGGCTACACCTTTATCAGTATTATTTTTAGCACTAATAAAAGTTTTTAATAATAATTTTTATAAAATTCTTATATTTATATTTTTAGGGTTCTGAAAAAATCTAAAAAGGGAAATAAAATACTCCCATAAAATTGATAAAGGGAATATATTCATGTGGGGATGAAAATTTGAGGAGAATATTGAATGAAGATCCAACTCGTAGAATGATGCAAGTTGGTCAATGTACTGATTACCAGGAAAGGTTCATGGAAGGCACAGACCATGAACTAAGCGGTATGCAGTTGGCCTATGAAATACTGGCCTGTGAAGTGTTGGCCAACAAACCAGGAAGTTTACAGAATGAATGAGGAACGACGTCGGTCAACTGTGAATCATGTCATTAGCAAAATGGAGGTTGAGAAATTCCACCCATGAACCACGTAGTTGGAAAAAATGCGACGAATAATTAAGTCCTTGTAAACCATCTTAGCAGACTAAGAAGTTCGTGGATGAGGCAAGGCTGGCAGCATCCTGCGAACCAAGTCGTTTGTGGGAATGAGGCGGTGATTTCTGCCACCGTGAACCGCAAAATCACGAACCTCGGTTGACCGAGTCATCCACAGGCCAAGAAATTTCCCCATGGGATTCCGAAAAAGGTTATATGTGACCCATAGATACAACCTCCTCAGAAATCTATAAAAGGACCGCAAGGGGAGCCGAGAAGGTAGATCAAAGTTTTGGGGGGAAAACTAGGAATTGATGGGTAGAAGACTTTTAAGGAAAACAACTAAAGAAGTGCGGAACCACGAATAGTTTCCAACAGGTATAAACATGCCACGAACCATAAAAAGAATAACTCATAATAATATGGGAAACCAGTGAAACTAAAACGAGAACCAAAAACCATAATCCCTTTGCAGATGAACTTCCCATGAACTACATGACCAATGCCCCCTTTTCAAACCAGTATACCGCATAACATATCTCTATGCAGATAAAACCCTGCCCTGTGTGGTGTTACACTAAATAGAGGGACTCCAGTGTTGCATACCATCATGGTATGCAGATGAAGCCCAAGGCCGCATACCACACCTATACGCGGATGGCATCCAAGACCGCGTACCACCCTGGTACGCGAACAACCCTTCCACCCGCATATAAAAATGCTATGCGAAGGGTACCCCACCCTGCATGAACTAGTGGTACCCGAAGTAGGGTGTCTTTGGGTTTTACACCTTTCGGTACAATCTTTCCCTTTCATTTCCATCCCATCCTTTGAATCCTCTCTGCAAACTAGTCCATCGACATCAGGCCAAATCCTCTACCTAAGCCACCAGACTCATATGAATAGACCATCAGGCGCATTAGTGTTCCCTTATGAGTCTATGTACCCATGGTAAGCGGAGTCATGAAGGTAATACCTACATCGGTACAGACACCATGAATGTTATTATGTCTACATTCCCATTATAACCCTGAGTCCAACCTTGGGATACTGACGTGGACCTCCATGTTCTAGGGATCAAGGTAAATCATTGTCTTTTCCATTCAATGAGGGACAATGATCAGTCAAAGGAATTACACTTTCTTTTCCTTTTGATGAGGAGTAGTATTCCTCCCCTTTCTCGGAACCCATTTCATGTAATCCCCCCTGGAGTAAGACCCTATCCTTTCAAGATGGACCTAATGACCTTCACTTTCATTTTAAATTGAAGGATTCATTTCTCCATGACCTCATCCACCATCTCCCTCCACATTTTACCTCAGCAGATAAGGGAAGGTTCACCTTTTTTGAATCTTTCACATTCTCTTTTTCTCATACTAATCATGACTCACGTGGGCTTAGGGGTTTGTGATGATACAAAATTATCACAACCCAGAAATGAATTATGAGAACTCTGATTCACAACACAACTTGGATACGTAGGAAGCACTAATCTAGGCCTGAGATCCAAATAATCTCATCTGTTAAATGAGAGATAATGCCCCCATAAAATTAGGCCTCTTCTATGATATAATCCCCAACTTAAACTGAACTATGAGGGATTTGATTCCTAACTAACTGGGATATGTATGAAGCTTCCTTGATGTCCAAACCCAACCCCCAATTTTCCCTGGTGTTCATTGGGCCATATCCCCAGTAGGGCCATATTTAACCAGGAGACTATGCCTCTTCTGAGCATCCTGGTCTTCTTCAGTGTAAGTCCTAATATAAAATATTGACTAGGAATCCTCCTCCTAGATGTCTTTACCGCATGATTTTAAACTACATGGATGGGTCCTAGTTGCACAACCTTAAAAGGTGATGTGTCCAGTTGAGTGACACCGAACTATGTGGGTTCTGATTCCTCTCATGAGGATATGTGGAAACCCATATTTTGAGTTCAATACCGACAGTGAAACAAAATTCTCCCCTCTTGGATGACATTAAACTCCGGAGCACCTCATCTTACGGCTTAAACTAGCGTTGTCTCAGTAATTCCTTGCCCATGCTCATATATTGTTAATCTTTCAACCTAGGGGTAACCCGCAGACACACGCTTGGGAAAAACCAAGGATTCACGAATATATGATCATTTCTTAAATCTATAAGAGATTACTGGAGTAGGAAATATTTCCCCCCAAAAGGGTGTGATGAGCCCGACCTCCCAATGTCTCAACCAATGGAGTCCTTAAGTGTTGTTGGACAAATCATCATCCAACAAGCACCTGCCTTTGGAAAGTAGGCCCATGAATCATGGATACCAGGGCCATTGGGTGTTTTTGGCTCCACGAATAAACCTATTGGAGACCATCCAAGGACTTCATACCCTAAGTGAAACCCTTCATGGTAATGGACAATTGGTTGATGTCAGTCATTCCATTTTGGTCACCCCACAACAGAACAATGCGAATCGGGTCGAAACAAAAATCGTGAACCTGACGTGAATCCTTGACCAAGGTGGCAGCATTACCCCACCTCATGCACATTTCATGTTAAAAAGGAAGAGGTCCAATAAAGATTACCAATTTCACATATGATCATCATATGAAACTTTGACAGGATTTTGTTGTCTGTGTATGTCATATATATATTACATGCATTTAGAAAACCTCTCTTCGATCCAAATAACATCTCAAAAAATTGCTCAGACATGCATGTCAATGAACACACGAGTGGCTGTATCCCTAAAAAATAATAGGACCCCCTCACCTACCCAGCATCTTTAATGCTAGGTTTCAAATGCACTTATAAAATAGTACCATCAAAATGGTACTCTCCCTATAGTGGAGGCCGCAAGGCATGTCCTCCAATCTGAGAAATATTTCCAGCCGCCTCTTCATCTGTGACTGATGATCTAGCATAGGACTGCCCCGTTGGCTGTTTCCAACCACTTCAGGAGTCTTTCCATGGAGTGTGATAACAAGTACCTCCCTTATCTTAGGGAGAAAAATGAATTCGACACCAATGACTCCATCCCAGATGCACAAGAACCCCGCTCAAGGGATCCTACAGGAGGAAATCACCTCTGGCGGAATACAACCCAATATCCTCTCTCTGAGGAGGATCCTATGCCGAGGTTACCTACTGAAGTCCAATGGACACAGGCCCCTCAGGCTGCCCGCTGAGGGAAACAAATGCATAATCAGGAACAGGTTATCACCCTGGTTCCTAAGGAGGAGGTCCACCATACAAACATGGCGTCATGTAATGGTAAGGAATACAATACTTACCCTCCTACTGAAGCCCACCACAGAAATAGGGTGGAACAAAATGAGCAAATGCACATTCCTTCCAGTGCTCTCCAGTCTTGCCATGCAGACTGAGTGGAAAATTACAGACAGATGCAAATTTATGCCAATGCGTAAGAATCCCCTCATCCAAACAGGATAACACCCGGCTATAAGTAGGCACAAATCCCTAATGATGAAAAATAAGCCCGCTATCTAAATAGGGAAGAAATTTATAGGAATCCACGCAACATTTCTAGTGCATATAAAGCCCATAAGCCAAATATGGTGGCAATCAATAGGAAGATACAAACTTATGTCTACCATGATGAATCCCACCAGTAAAATATAGTGGTAATAAAATATGAGCAGTGTCAAATTCCTAAGGATGAAAATCAATCCCGTGAGACAAATACAGTGGAAAAAGAGCAGATGAAAATTCTTTCTCACAAATACAAATCCCACCAACCAAATATTGTGGAAACCAGAGAAAACAGTTGGAGAAAGATTCGTTCCTCTTCCCTAACACAGGAGAACCACCAGTACCCAATGGAAACTCATAGAGTATTGGATTAGGAACAAACTCATGCTCTAACATTGTAATGGGAATTCATACCCACTCCATCCAAAGATGTATCACAGCACATCTTGGCCATGATGGAGGATTAGATGTCGATTCTTGAATATATCCTCTATATATGTCAAGACTTCATTGTGTCAGTGGAAAAAGTGAGGAGTTTGTAACATGACTCGATCTCCTCGGGCGGTGTGATCTATCCACCAAATCATATAATCAATTCAGAGTAGACCAACATCCATTCTTCAGTCTAGGAGGGTCAACAACCATATTACACGATACAAGGAAAACCAGATCAGGAACAAATAACCGTTCCAATTAGGGGACACTGTTCCAACTTGGTGGCTGCTCTAGGGAAGACATATATCCCTACCAGAAGTCAAGATGTTCATCGGAATATCCTAACAACATCACAAAACTAACCAAATAGGGACCCTTACATAAAGGTTCTTACCAATATTAGGCTACCTCAGTTTCCTGCAAGAGAGAATCCAAACATGAAAGGCACCGAAGAAAACTGAAAAACAAAGAGCATGTTCATGATTATGCTCTGCTGGAAGATGAAGTTCTTAACACCATTAAACATATATCAATGGAGGCTCAAGATCCTGTCAATCCATTACCAAATTATAAAAGCGACTGTAGCAGTTGCGAAGGTCCTCCACATAATGTCTCTACCAGTAGCTCTGAAGGTCCTCCCCAGAGCACCCACGGGGGATTACTCCATGGTCTAGAAACAATCGATCACGAGAGCCTATATCCTGATTCATGTCAAGTTATCCCTCCACTTGACCAGAAGATCATATAGTAATAAGTCCCTCCCCTTTCTGTATTCCACCCTGATGGTCCTCCCCAGGGTATATACTGCAGATATGATTCTCCCTATAGTCAGACGTCAAGATGTTATGGTAATCCTCACCATGACGACAGTCTCTACGAAGGCCCTCCCCACAGTGGCATCATGCAACGAGAAGGTCCTCCCATCATTGTAGTATATCTTGAAGGCCCTCCCTAGGGTGTACAATATAGATATTCTCCCTACATCCAGAGCTATGATGGTAGTCCTCTCTATGATCACAGTGATTATGAAGGCCCTCCCCTCAATGATTCCAAGCATCAAGAAGGTCCTCTCGTTACTGTGGTCCTCCTTGAAGGTCCTCCCAAAGGTATATGCTGCAGAAGTCCTCTCTACTGTCAGACACTAAGCTATGATGGTAGTACTCACCATCACAACACCTATAGTGAATTTCCTCCCCGCAGTCCAAATTTACGCTTATGATAAGGTCCTCCCCTCGTCGAGTCAAATGCGAGAAAACCCCCATATGCTGAGGTGCTTAGAAAAATGGAGTATGATGTATGGGATACTCTCTTCATGACCAATAATATTCTTTCTCAACCAAATAATGAACCAAGTTCACACTCATCTTTCGAGATACCCTTGTACTATTAAAATGTCAACAAGACTCCCACTAGCCCCACTGCTTGGAATAAAATCATCAAAGAATAGTCAAACTAGGCGGATCAAGCAGAAGAGTCCCTAGAGGAACAACAAGATGTATTTCTTATAAGAAGAAAACTAGATAGGGATGACATACCTATGATGTATTGTCCCATGGACACGTCTTATTTCAATATACCAAGAGATTTGTTAGAATAATTTGTGCATAACATTCACCTCAATATATGGATGAATCTCCACCAGTTAAAAGAAAATAAATTACCTATGTTGTGTATGATGATCATGTTAACATATTGGGAATGATTTGACATCAAATAAACCTAGAATCCCTTCTGTCTGCATGAAAACCACAATCAGAAAGGTGAAAGAAATAGCTTGGGCTGGCCTGCCTCTATGAACTGCACAAGTTGCGATGTCTTATCAACGATGCCCCATCCGGTGTTCACATCCAGGGATGAGGAGAACATGGAACCCTACACTTAATCCCACTTCCATCCAATAGAACTCACTGGAAATGACATCCTGTAATGTTATTACCCAAAATATGGCAGTCAAATGAAGTCCTTGCTCAGAAAAGGAAGAATGATCGACAAGAGTCGACATTGAGTAAGTATTAGAAGCATCAGGTCTGACGAGAGAAAGTCGTCGAGAAGATCCGGAACCAGGACACTGATAACCTCCAGTACACTTCCAATTTAAGGGAGGCCAATCAATGAGAAATTCTCATGTCCTCTAAAGAAAACAATTCACATTCAGACCCAACACCATATCTGGCTCACATCTGCATGGGAATGTGTGATATCCAGAAGGAAACAATAGTAGTAGCATCCATCACAACATGAGATCAACCCCAACCCACAGGTCTGGGATCATTTTTAAAACAAAATTCCCCCGTAATACCATCAAATCAGGGTTTAGGACTATCAACAAAAGAACGAGAGTAACCCCAGCCCGTGGGACTGGGGGCATTTTTACCTCAAATTCCCACTCAGCGGATGTCTATCTTAGCCCATCCGGGGAGAACAATGGAGAGAGGGGTCACCCATTCCATCCCATACCATGACCCTTCTCCCTCGAAACAGAGGCATACTGAAAGGTCATATAAGAGTTCCCTTTGAGTCACTCTTTGCTAAGAAACCCGAAGAGTATCACAGAATGGTCAGAAAAGATCCAACAAAGGGTGTAATAAAATCTCCTACCATTCAGCACCTGGTACGCCACCACAAATGTGGTATGAATCAGTGAATGTTGTAGACATAAAACCCATATACCTCACTAAAAATAATACAAATAATGATGAAACTGTAGAAGAGGGTTCCCTCCTAGAGACAGTCTACACCGATCCTGGAGGTGTTCACACCAGAAACCAAAGAGTTGTCTTAAACTTGGGTTCCCCCTCAGTCAATACACCATTACTTCCCACAAAAATCCTCAACAAGGATAAGAATAAGATAAAGGTCTATGAATCACCTCCTACTCCCCATGAAGATGATTCCCCTAAGCTTAAGAAGAGATTATCTTAACAAGAGGAATAAATGAAAGAGAGAAAGTGACTCAATGCTGAGATACTAAGAGAAAGACGTCCTACTAGGTATGTTCCTCAGGTAGATAATCAACACACAGTTCCATCAGACATCCCTCTGACTCAAGGGATCATCCCAAAAATGAAGTAAGGCTAAAAGGCTCATTCAGGGTAGAACCAAAACCATCAGTCTACCTGGACTCAATCCCAGTAGGATATCAAGATTTACCTCCATTAGGGAAGCAACCGGAACAAATTTATGAAAATCCACAAAGGATTCACCTAGCTAGGAATCCACCTTAGGTTCCAGCAGCATTGGTACATCTAATATTTCCCCCTATTGTTCTTATTCTTGGTTTGTCCCAACATGACATATATCAAGGGATCCTGAATACCATCGAGTTATTAATAACTCTAATGGAAGAAATGGAAGGATGACGCACACCAGTACAACTGAAACAGAGGCCTTAACCTGACCAAATGAGTCAAATCCCACCTCCACTAAATTTTGGGAATCCCATATTTCTAGTGTTTAATGGATCAGGCGACCTGGGGTAGCATCTAATGCACTACTCTTGTTATTGTGATCCCATGATGAGAACTCTGGAGAAACCTGAGCCTATGAAGCTCAGATGATTTGTGAAAAACCTGCAAGGTTTAGCCTTGATATGGTACACCAGTTTTCAAGATAATTCAATAAAAGGATAGGAGGATCTCCGGTGCCAGTTCCTATTCCAGTTCAGCTCGAAGTTTCCAAAAACAACAGTCAGTGATCTCATGAACTGAAAAAAATGAGATAATGATAGAGTCTTAGACTTCCTATCCAGATGGAAAGGTCTAACTTACTCCTTGAATTGGACACTTCCCCAATATGAGATGTTTTCCATGTGCATTGGTAGTCTCTGAGATGAGATGCGAACACCATACATTCCTATGAAGTACACAAGTGGGTTTTGGGACTTCTCTGACATTGCTCAAAGGATAGAGGATTCCTTACAATGAACTAATCTAAAGTCTCAGGTATCCCCATCATCCCCAGTAAAAAGAGCAGGGAGAGCTGAAGAGACTTCTGTCATGCTTAAGCCACCCCCTGCACCAGATCCAGCTCCAAGGCCCCCACCAAACCATGAAGGGCCCTATGGATTCCATCAGCCACCCCTTCCCAATCATGATGAGTGGAGGGGGCCAAAAGAAATCAATTTGAGGAACATAGAAATAAAGTCTACTCGTTCCAGGATGAACAAGTCCACGGTTACTTCATAGCCACCATGAATTTCAACTTGCTTTGGATTCCGGAGCCAAAGTGGGTGGATGATGTAGGTCTGGATGACCAACCAAATTATTTTCCCTTCCACCAGATATTGGGACACACTATCTAGGAGTGTTTCATCTTCAAGGACCTCCAGTAATGAATGGTAGATTCTAGAAAGGTCAATATGGGAGCACCACCAGTGCAAGTGGCATATGTTTCCACTACTAATCTAGATGAAGAAGGATACTGGAAAAAAAATTTAACAAAAAGGAGAAAAAGTTTTATATTTGGATGACTCAGAAGATAGTTGAATGATATCATGGCATAATCTAGGAACAATTGAAGAAACAGACCGTGCCCCTAACGTCTCTTAATGAAACATGGTCATCATCCTCATCCCCACAATCCATCAAACGAAAACCACCCAAAAAGAAGACAATCAGAAGGGTGGAAATAAAGTGTAGGAAGATGAACTTGCACCAAATCCGAGGTTGGCTTTGATGCTCTCAGATTTCATGTCAGAAAATCTAAAGAAATAGGAACCTCCCCACAAAACGGAACAACGGGTACCACCCCACCAAAAGGAACTTATGGAACTACCCCAACAAATGTCACAATGGGAACCACCACACCAAACAGAACAACATGCACTACCCCACCAATTGGCACAACGGGAACTGCCCCACCAAATGATACAGCCAGAAGCAGATGATGAGGCAAAGGCATCATCATAAGAGGATCTGATTTTTGTCTCTGTCAATGTCATTCATTTGATGGATGATTTCTCCGATGAAGGGTATGGTTATCAAACAAAATTCCCTTCACCCAACCGGGGAGCTGGAGGAAGAATCCACAGAAGCTAGGGGTATTAAGGGAGATACAACCATGTCAGAAATTGATCTTATGGACGCACCCTCTCCAAAACTGTCAATGTTGCAGAAACATGAGAAATGACCCTCCAAAGATTTCAACAAGGAAATGAAAATTATACTGCCCCCATAGGAATCCATCCCCATTCAATCATCCTAGAGTATCCATTAGAGTAAGAATAGATGACTAATTGCCCTTGGCATGTGAGCAGATCTACCCAGCCTGATCCACAAAGGATGAAAGTTCCTCGGGCTCCGGAACCAATGGACGAACCAACTTCATCAAATGCTCAATCCCCTAAATCACCTATGAAAGATAATCCCCAAGCTGGGAAGCATCAGCCTTTAGATCAGAAATATTATATTCTGAATAATTTAGCCTTAGTGCCAGCAAAGCTGTCAACATGGATGCACTGAATATATCAGAAGATCTCAGGGAAGCACTCATAAAATCTTTGTTGAGTCCCTAGGATTTTGAACCTGAAGTAGACACTACTAAAGTCTATCAAACAGAGATGATTCCTATGGAATTTCATGTAGTTATATCCTTCATAGATCAAGATTAATATTCCATCATACAGGGATGCATGAAACCCTTATATGTGTTTGGCACGATAAATGGTGTCGATATCCGAAAATTCTTCTTCAACAATGGCTCTGGGGTTAATCTCCTCCCACTGTGGACACTTTTTCGGTTGGGATACACTAAGGTTAATCTAACTCCTTGCACCATAACTCTGTTGGGATATGAAAAAATTGATCAAAATCTATTGGGACAAATCAATCTCGAAACCTGGTTCAGTGACCTCATAGCTCACATAGAATTTCTGGTGGTCCAAAATAACATGGCCTTCAATGCCCTTCTAGGAAGGCCCTGGCTGCATCAACACACAACAATCCCATTCTCATATCATCAATGCCTAAAAAACATTAATGGAAATATTGGGACAATACATGCTGATAGGGCTCTATTTGACTTCTATGAGTCACACTATATTGATGCGGGGTTCTAAGAACCAGAGAGGAAACAACCCTCATCTAACGGAATTTATTGGTTCACCACCCCCAATGGTTTAGAAATGGTTCCCACCAATCCCCTCAATAATTTGAGGGAGGAATATGTACTTCCCATCAATCAGATTAAGGGAACAAGTCCAAATTTATATGTGTATTCAGTAGTACTCATGATTTCAGTTATGGTTTTAGAGACTGATAATGACGAAAGACTCATTGAATCCCAAGATAATAGGGAAATTTCAGATTATAATGCCCCAAACTATCATCAAAACCCCAAGAAACACCTGCCTCACCTATTGAGGCAGGAGGAAGTATCTCGTTGGTCAAAGAAGATAAGGAAACTCTTTTACCCCTCACTACTTCTTCCCTGAAGAAGCCTCCACAGATGGACGAGTCAGAAGAGGCGGCTTTGCCTCCCAAACACCAAAAGTATGACCCTTCCTTCAATTATGAAACGATTATCTCAAGAATTTTTTCCTCACAAAAAGAAGAGGAGGAATATTATGAGGATATAGAGGAGGATGAATAAGAAGAATACCAAATGGATTCACCTCCAGCATTTGAATAAGGTGTCTCTACCACCATTGATGAACTCAAGTAAATCAACTTGGGTACAGAAGAGGACCCACGACCCACTTTGGTTAGTGTGTCCATGCATTTCGAAGAACATGAGGTATACACCTATTTCATGAAGTAGAATCAAGATGTTTTCACCTGGAATTATAAAAAAATGCTAGATCTTGATCTAGAGGTGGCCATTCACTACCTGGGCATTCCAAAAGAGCACCTTGGTTACAAGAAACCTTACATAAGGACAAACCTGACCCATGCATCCAAAATAGAGGTTGAAGTCGACAAGATCATTAGAGAAAACTTTATTTGAGAGGTCCAATATCCGATTTGGCTAGAAAAAATTGTCCCCATCAAGAAGAAAATAGGTAGATTTGGGTTTGCATTGATTTCAGGGACCTCAACCAACACTGCCCAAAAGATGATTTCCCAGTCCCGATCACATAATTGTTGATCGATGCAACTACTGGATATGATACTCTCTCATTCATGGATCATTATTCAGGGTATAACCATATATGAATGAAGATGAATAATCCACTGCCTTCAGTGCTCCCTAGGGAGTGTTTTACTACAAGGTGATGCCTTTCAATTTGAAAAATGTAGATGCCACATATCAGCATGCTATGCACCGTATTTTCAAACCCTGGTAAAATTTGTTGAATTCTATGTTGATTATCTGGTGGTTAAATCACAAAAATGCTCGAACCACCTGGACAACCTTGAAACTGTCTTCAATAAACTACGACAACATAGTCTAAAAATAAACCCCCTGAAATGTGATTTTGGTGTTACATCAGGGAAATTTCTTGGCTTCACCACACGCCATCAGGGAATCAAATTAGACCCTGAGAAGACAAAGGTCATCCTTATCATGTCACCTCCTCACAACCTCACTGAGTTGAGTGGACTCCAAGGACACATGGACTACATTCGGTGCTTAATAGCCAACCTTACTGGAAAATGCTTTCCCTTTACCAGGTTGATGAGGAAAGGGGTACAATATCAATGGACTGATGATTGTCAGGAAGAATTTGAAAATATAAAGAAATATCTCTTGAGTACACTGGTGCTAATTCCACCTATCGAAGGAAGACCAATCATTCTGTATCTAACCACACTGGAGAGATCCCTAGGAACCTTCCTTGCATAAAATAAGGATGAAAACTGTGAGAATAGTCTCTATTATCTTAGCTGAACCATGATTGATGCTGAGAATCATTATTCAAATATCGAGAAAATCTAGATTGCATTAATATTTGCGGTCTAGAAGCTGAGAAATTACTTATAGAACCACGAATTCCACTTGGTCTCATGTATAAACCCACTCAAGTACATTCTTATCCACCCAATGTTAATCAAACTCTTGTCATGGTGGTCATTCATCCTAAAAAAGTTCAATATACGTTTCATGCTATATAAAGCTATCAAAGTCCATGCATTAATTGATTTCCTAGAATAGCATCCCTCAATAGGAGTGGCCCCATCAGATGCCGAGCTACATGATGAGGAAGTGTTCTCTATTAAAGATAAATCCCAGATGTGAGAAATGCACTTTGAAGGTGCCTCTATAATCCTAACATGAAGAAGAATGAAATACCTAAAATTCAACAAAGTGGGTATGGGGGTCATACTTGTATCCCTAGAAAAAGCAGTTCTACCTTATTTCTTCCTATTTTCAGAAGAATGCATGAACAATGAAGTAGAGTACCAGTCCCTCATTGTAGGGTTGGAACTAGCACTCCAAGTGAAAGTATAATACTTGAAGATAAATGGAGATTTAGTACAGGTCATCAAGAATGTCAATGGTGACTTTTCTATCAAGAAAGAGGAGTTAATACCTTTTATGAACCATGTTCTAGAACTGATGGTATAATTATCGTCAGAACAAACATTGACTTATATTCCTTGGTCACAAAATGTGAAAGCCGATGCATTGGAAAATGCAGCCACAGCTTTGGAAAAATCATATTAGAATGAGATAGTCATCAGCATTTCCCACCACCATATGGTTTTACCATATGTTTTGGGAAAGACGGAAGAAATAAATAAGATCAGTCTTATCCCCATGTAGGATCAAAATATGATGTAGATGTTCAATATACAAGAGGGGGGGTGAATTTTATGTTTAAAAACATTCATTTTTAACCTTAATGAAAACTATATTTAACAAAGTTAAACAAGGTAAATTCACAAGACCTCTTAGTTCTACAAACATTGCTAGGTTCCGAAAATATGGTTCCAGAAATGAAACTTAAGAAAAGTTTACAAGAAAAAGATTCTACCTTAAAGTGTATAGAATCTTACTAATCAGATTATACAAGTACAAGAAATTATAATATAGTTATACTTTCTTTATTAATCAAAATGCAGCGAAAAATAAACTAGAAACAAAACCAGTAACACGTATGAAATATTTTAACCCAAATAGTAGGGTATCCAACAACCTTGGATAAAGTTCCATTGATTTATAATTTCAAGAAATCATGTCTTACCCACACCAGCGTAATCCCTTGATAGGAATATCAGAATCTGTCTTGCTATCTCCGCAAGCCCTCAAACTTCAAGGTAGTCGGCACCTCTGTCTTCCTATCTAAGGAAGTCCTCAAAATTTAAGGTAGTCAAAACCTCTATCTTCCTATCCCTGTAAGCCCTCGATTGTACACAGCAACAATCCGAGTCTCATAAAGCAATCTGAACAAGATGTTCAGTACACACAAGGCATTAGAGTCTATCTCTCTAGAAATCACTTTAGCAATATGCAATATCTAGAGTGATCAATAGATATATCAGTTATTATGAGATCATTCAAATGATCTCCTATTTATAGGTACTTCACCAATGGTTGTCTCCCTCCTCCAATGGTCATACTTTTCCTTGAATCTTGGAGGGACCTGTACACATTTCACTCAAACAAAGGTTAGTTAGAAATAGATTGTACGACATCATTTCATAACTAAAACAAGGGTAAGAAAAAAATGGTTTCTTAACCAAATCTAATTTACTGGCGTCTAAGGAAAAATAAAGTTTGGAGTCTAAGAAAATAAACACTTGGAGACTATAAATCATGGATATTAGAATTCTATTTTTCAAGGAATTCGGAATCAGAATTCTATAGACTTCAGAGTCTGAATTACAATGAATACGGAATATGAATTCTAAAGAATTCGGAGTTTTAATTCTAAGGAATTCGGAGTCTAAAATTTGAGGAATTCAGAGTCTCAATTCTGAGGAATTTGGAGTATGAATTCTGAGGAAGTTGGAGTTTGAATTATGAGGAATTCAGAGTCTGATTTCTTATGAATTAAGAGTCTGAATTTCAGAAAATTCGGAGTCTGAATTTTAGATAATTTAGATTCTAAATTGCAGAAAATTTGGAGTCTGAATTTCAGAGAATCCAGAGTCTGAATTTCAAAAAATTCGGAGTCTGAATTCAGATCCTAAAAAAAAAATACTCTATATCTAAGTATTTATAGGATTCTGTGGTTTTAGATAGGAAACCAAATTTTACACTTATAAATAAAATGAGTTAGATTTAGAGAAACTATAACATGAACAATGAAAAAAAGGGTAAGGAGAAAATTTCCTTGGGGAAGGAAAATTTTCGTTATTGAGATAAATATTAGGGGAAATAAAATTTTCCTTGAGATATAGCATTTGTGATTTTCAAAACATAAATTAATGGAAAACTCATAAGGAAACCTTATTGACTCAAAAATATCTCCCTTTTTGGAAAGCACAAACATCCTTACGAAAAAGAATATAAGGAATTAGAATTTTTATGGACTTGAAAATAAAAACTTATCTCCCTTTACTTATGGATCATAGTGAATATGACTACTCCCCCTTAGGCTTTGAATTACCTAAGGATTGTACTCTTGATTTCTTGAATGATATTTTACAATTTCTTGCATTTGAAAATCTTCATTGATAATAACTTTCCCTTAGATGAACTCCCCCTTACTTAGGGAAATCTCTTCTTTACTTTGTATTATTTTTATCAATCCTTTCTCCCCCTATGTGATTTTCAAAAAGGAATAAAGGTAATAATAAAAAAATTGGTACCTGAAAATATTAGTACTAAACAACCAAATATATAAAGAATAGTGAAAATTCCATTATGATTGAAAAAATTTGTACAATGAAGATATACAACAAAAGATCAAAATTGGGAAAGATTATCCTTATTTCTCCTTTGGAATTATCTTCTTCACAATGGTTTTTAGCTTCTTGATATCCTTGTGATCTTCTTCCATATGCTTGAGCAACTGATCCTGATCTTTATTTCTCTTCTCTAAGGATTTAATTCTTTCTTCTTGAGCCTTAAGATATTCTGCCTGAGCCTTTAAGACTTATTCTTTATTAACAAGCTTTTCTTCAAACTCAATTTTGAGATCCCTTTATATCTTCCAATTCATATCCACTGAATTAAGATTTCCATTCAAGTCTTTGACTTCTTGCTTCTGAGTAGTCTGTTCGAGACTTAGTTTTTCCTCAAAACTATTAGTGAGATCCTTGATCTTCGCATCTTCAGTGTCAAATGCATACTTCACATTATCTTCCATCCAACAGCCTGGAGGCCTTCAATTTTTTTATTATAAAGACAATTCACCCTTCTAAGGGAGGAAGGGGGGGGGGGGAAACAAACATCATGAGCTTAAGACAATCACACCTGAAGGTCAAGGAGAAATATACAGACTGACAATATGGTGCTTCCCCTCCCCAGCATTGAACATGATTAAGATTTTCACCACTGAATTTCTTTTCGGCTCGCAAAATTCCTATGACAAAGCATAGGCCCAATCCGATGGCTGACGCCATACCCTCTCAACAACCAAATCCAAAAAGCACTGAAAAGGTAAACCTCCAGATCTAAAACCTCCTATGGGGCCTGAACCATGTGGTCAAATCCAACTGCAACACCATTCCACCTTCAGGCTTGCAACCCCTCATTACAACCACAAAACAATATAATGAATTGATAGTCAATCCATGAGGATATTGTCAATCCATGAGGATTAGTCTTCATTCAAATCAAAACTCAACAGACTTTCAAATATTATGTGAGCATCCTCATTTGATATCCTAATCAAGAAAGACTCCTCTAACCTTTCTTCATTCAAGTGCATGGGATGCTCCTGGGATTTTTCAAAATCAGCTGCCACACCAGGAGGGCTAGGCACATTCACCACACCAGGTTTACCCACACTGACCTCACCATTTCCCTGCATATTAGGAATATAAGTAGACATGCATGTAATCTCCTTTGATTTAATTTTTTTACCTGACCTGGTCTCCATTGGTTTTGGAAGGTACAAGTAATCCTTGCGCCCTTTACTCGTCTTCCCTATCATCAAAAAGAAACCTCCACCTGTTGATTGAACTTAAATGACATTCTCTTGGTCCTCAGCCAGTCCCTTTAATTGTTTCCCTTGACCAGCTTGTAATCTACTTGCATGATCTTTTATGAGCCTCATAACCAATGAGGAAAGATTTGAAATGTACCTCAATTCCAAAAAAATTATCCATAAGCATTGAAACTAAATCTGATTTCTGATTGAATGAATGTTGAAGCAACTGACACCTCGAATCTATACTTGGGAACAAAGGAATAGTTCCAACCAACTTCTTCAAAGACTGAACAACAAAATCATGTTCAATAGAGGACGATTCTTAATCCGAGTGTTTTATTGGTGAGGATTGATTTTATAACTCTTCAGCTTTCCTCTTCGATGAAGCACCGACTTCTTTCCTTTTCACCACAGATTTAGTAGGTGTATCTACTACCACCTGCTTTCCCTTATCATTTCTCAGAATGATGTCTTGTGGTTTGGGTGATTCATGTTCACTGTATGATAGCTGAACAATATTATCTTCATCTACTTCTTCCTTGGCGGCTCCTGCCACAACATCCTATGGTTGAATAAAATCATGATTGCTTCTTTCCTATTTAGATAGTTTTTTTACTTCTTCCTGACCTTTATATTCTTTTCCAGGTCTAGCAAGTTTTGAATACTATGCTTTAGAATTTTGGATTGAAAGCTTCTCAGAAGGACTCTCCTTCTCATGATAATCCTCCACTTTCCTTATCATGTCTTCTGTATCACCACTATCTTATTCTTATTATTATTATTCCACTCCTTCCTATTCAACTATTTATTCTTCTTGATGTGGTTCTAAAATCACCACCTTCTTTCTCGGAGTCTCTGGTAGTGATTCTTGCAGAAAGGATTCCGGTACTTGAATTTGCTCAGAAGCTTTCTCAGCAGCCTTGAGAAGGGATTGAATGATTTCAACTTCCGATATCTTCTTCCTTTACTTCTTTTCTTTCTCTTGATTTTCAAGATCCTCAACAACCTTTATCTTCAATGATTTTTCCTCAATAGGGTCCAAGCCAAACATAGGCTCCCCTTACTTCCTGTTTTTCTTGTCTTCTCTACACTTAGACACTACTTCATTAGGTTAGGTCTTTTGCTTCTTTGGATTTGGTGGTGTTGACTGAGTTTCCTTAGCCACAAGTTTTTTTCCTTTCTCATCCAGTTCCTTGTCCTTCCTCTTCCTTCAACCTTTCTTAGATGTTTTATCCACTTCTGGCTTCTTTTACAAAGCTTATACTTCTTCAGGAAAATCATATAATTCTCCTGATTCACTAGAAAAACCAATTTTCATTCTCCTTAGAGTATCATCACTCAACAACATCACCTTATAATTTCTCATCTTGGAACTTCATGTAATTTTGAAATACTCTAGAAAAAGAACAATAATCTTCGATAGAATAGCTGGATACATGATAATTTGAGACTTCAAATTTCCATTATTGATGTTCTCAATTGTAACCAATATATACTTGACTAAGTTTATCTTCCTGAGGTTCACCAAGAAATCCAAAATATAGATATCACTCTTCTTTAGAGTATCCTTATCTCCTTTTCTCAGAATAAGAAAACCTTGAACCCACAGTTCAAGAATTTGGAAGTTCGTGGATAAATAAACAATCTTCAAAGTCTTTACCTATGAAAGACCAAGACAAGCTAGAGATTTATCCTTGTCAAAAGATCCTGATATATCGGGTATCTTTTGATTACATAACTCTGCTTCTCCTTCATAAGGGATTCCAATTAAACTTGCGGCCTTGCTGTAGGAAAGGGAATAGGTCTTCCCATAGCTTTTGAAGGAAAATTTATCTCTGCCTCCTTCAATGAAGAAACTTAATGTCTCATAGAATTCAATAAGTATATCTGGATAAATCGAATCTTGTGCCTTTGGTTTCGATACACATACACTTTCCCATTCATTTAGTTTGATATTATTTGATATGATATAGTCATACTTAGAATAGAAATTCAGATCAACCAACCTTTCTCTATAAATATTCCACTTAGAGATTTCCTTAACAGATGAAATTTCAATCTGAGGAGAGGATTTCATAGACATTTGGAATTAAGAAAACCTTGAAGATTCAGAATGGCCTTAAGTATAAGGTAATAGCTTCAACATGACAAATCTTGGAAATCGATGTGGTACAAACATGGGGGGGGGTCCTTATATAGGCATTTGAGGTGACGATTTAACTTCCTTGGTTGATCCAACAGTTGGAAAACTCTTGATCAGATCTAACAGTTTAGATGATAGTCTAAGAATTAATTTGGTAGGTTCTGATCATTTGAGGTTTTTAAGATAAACATTCAGATTTAAGGAAAAGTGAATCCGAAAAATTTAAAAACAAAATGAAAATATCAACAAGTAAAGAGATGATTACAAAAATTTAGAAAAGGAAACATACCTTTCAGATTTCTTAGGTAAATTATTCATAATTAGGAAAATTATTCTTGAAGAACTTTATACTCTGAAGAAAAATTGAGTACGAAAATTTTGACTATGAAAATTTTGACTACAAAAATTTTGACTACGAAAAATTTAACTACGAAAATTTTACTATCAAGAAAATGTAATCCCCCTATGAAAAAAAGTTTCTTACTATAACGAGATGGGTTTCAATCCAAAATTTAACAAGGAGGATTACCTTACAGTTATCATTACTAACTTCTGTTTAATGTATTCAAATCTATAGGAGGGTAAAGATTTTGTGAAAATGTCAGAAAGTTGATCTTGAGTTCCGATAAATTAAATAATGATATCTCTTTTTTGTGTGTGATCCCTAAGAAAGTGATGCCTAATATATATGTGTTTTTCAAGAGAGTGATGTATAGGTTTTTTACTTAAGGAAATGACACTAGTATTATCACACATTATTTGTGTTTTGGTAAAACTCATACCATAGTCCGTGAGTGTGTGTTGCATCCACAATAATTGAGCACAACAACTTCCAACTGCTACATATTCAGCTTCAGTAGTGGAAAGTTCTACTGAGTATTGATTTTTTCATGACCAAGAAACTAATGAATCTCCTATGAAATGAAAAATTATAGATGTAATTTTTCTATCCATTCTACATCCACCAAAGTCATCATTCGAAAAACTTTTTAAAACAAAATATTTTCTAGAAGTATAAAAGAGTCTTAAATCCATGGTTCCCGTTAAGTAGCAAAAAATTATTTTCACTGCCTTTAAATGAGATTCCTTAGGATTATATTGATATATTGAACATAATAATACTGAAAACATTAATTCTGGATGACTAGCTGTCAAGTATAGTAAACTTCTTATCATACCTCTGAATGATGTTTGATCCACTAGTTTCCCAGCCTCATCTAGATCAAGTGAATTTGAGGTACCAATGAGAGTACTTATACTCTTAGTGTTGTAAAATCCATACTTTTTAAGAACATATTTAATATACTTATATTGAGATATATAAGTTCCTTCTGGTTTTTGATAAATTTGGAAACCAATGAAAAATGTTAACTCACCCATCATACTCATTTCAAACTCAAATTTCATTAGATCCGCAAAGAATCAGTTAAAGATTGCTGAGATAAACCAAATATAATGTCATCAACATAAATTTGAGCAATAAAAACATTTTTATTATCTTTATTTATAAAAATAGTTGGATCATCATTTCCCTTAACTTAATCATTTTGTAACAAAAATCTTTTAATTCTATCATACCAGGCTCTAGGGGCTTGTTTAAGTCCATATAAATATTTGGTAAGTTTGAAAACAGTTTCAGGATGTTTTGTGTCTTTAAAACCTAGAGGTTTTTCAACAAAAACTTCCTCTTGAACATAACCATTAATAAAATCATAATTAATATCCATTTGGAAAAGTTTGAAATTAAAGAATGCTGTAAAGGCAATTAAAATACGAATAGATTCAAGTCTATCTACTGGAGCATAGGTTTCTTCATAGTCTATTCCTTCTTGTTGATTATAGACTTTAGCAACTAATATAGCTTTATTTCTTACTATGATTACATTTTCATCACATTTATTTATAAAGACCCATTTTACTCCAATAAGAGAAGTTTCTATAGGTATTTCAACCAAGGTACAAACTTTATTCCTTTTGAATTCATTTATCTCATCTTTCATGGCTTTAATCCAATCATCATCACCTAAAGCTTCATCCGTTATTTTTGGTTCTAATTGGGAAAGGAATGATAGATGTTCTACTTCATTTCATAATGAACTTATAGTCCTTACAGGTTGATTTACTTCACCAATGATACTATCACTGATATAATTCTTAAAATAACTGATTTGGATTTTGTAATACTTGTTCATCAACATATGGTAGGAAATATTCTGGGGTAAATATTTTAGAAGTATTTTCTTGAATATTTTCCTTATCAGAATGATATTATATCAAGGGTTGATAATAATTTTTTGAAAACACATCCAAAGATTTAGTTTGGGGATATTTAAAAACAAAAGTACCAGTTTCATCAAATTTAACATGTACTGTTTCTTCAACTGTACAAGTATTTTTATTAAACACTCTATATGCCTTAGAAGTTGTGGAGCAGCCCAGGAAAATTACTTAATTATATTTATGTGAAAATTTATATAAATTATCTTCATTATTTAAAATGAATACTTTGAAACCAAATAACTTGAAGTAGTAAAGTCTATGTTTTCTACCATTCCATAACTCATAAGGTGTTTTATTAAGAAAAGGTCTAATCAAAACTCGATTTATAGTATAACAAGCAGTAATTATAGCTTCAGCCCAGAAATGATTATCTATTAAATATTCACTCAAAATGACTCTATTTATCTCTTGAATAATTCTATTTCTTCATTCAACAACACCATTTTTCTGAGGAGTTCTTGGTGTTGAGAAGTTATGAGTAATGCCTTTTCTACTACAAAAAGTTTCAAAATAAGAATTTTGAAGTTCTCCTCCATGATCACTATGAATAATTATCAATGGAAGGTTTTTCTAATTTTTAACTTGGTCTATAAAACATTTGAAATAAGAAAAATCTTTAGATTTATTTTCTAGAAAATAGACCCACATAAATCTAGTGTAATCATCAACTAAGACAAACACATAATATTTGCCTCCAATACTTCTAGTTTGTGTTGGTCCAAAAAGATCCATATGAACCAACTGTAATGAATCAGTAGTTAAGACTTCACTAATTGATTTTAAACATGATTTATGTTTCTTTCCATATTGACAAGGATCATAAACTTTTGAAGAATCAAATCTAAGCTCTGGTAGATCCTTAACAAGTCTCTTATTTGAGAGTTTACATAGGTTCCTAAGGTTACAGTGTCATAATCTTCTATGAAATAACCAAGAATGATCTTCCATTGAACTAAGACAAGGTAGGTCTTGGCCCCTAAGGTCTTCTACATTTAGTGTGTATACATTCTCTTGCTTATGGTAAGAAAGAATAAACTCTTCCTTAGAATTATGTACTGAGAACTTGTCATTCCTAAAATTTACAAGGTAACCTTCATCAGAAAATTGACTTATGCTAATGAGGTTGTGATTAAGACCTTTAACAAATAAAACATTTGAAATAAAAGTTTTTCCAAGAAGAACAATGTTACCTATACCAATAATTTATCCCTGAGAATTATCTCTGAAAGTTACTTTTCCTCCTTTCATCTTGATAATCTTTTAAAAAAAAGTTTTTGTTACCAGTCATATGCCGGGAAAATCTACTATCCATGTACCATGTATTGATGCTGGTACTTTCTTTATTTTTCTAAAAATAAGAGTATTAGAATTTTGGAATCCAAAATTTTTTGGTTTTGGGAATTTCAGAAAGCAAGATTTTGGGTATCCACATTTTCTTAAAAAATAAGCTTTATGAAAACCTAAAGACTGAGTTTTGTTTAAAGAACATTTTTTCACTCAATGTCCACCACACTGACATTTAGTGCAGAATGGAACACTTTGAGGAACAAAATAGTTATTACTGAAAATTGGTTTAGGATGAGTATATCCAAAAACAGAACTAAACCTAAGGGGTCGAATTTTGGAATACATCTTGTCAAAGTTTTCCTTACCAGAGGTAAAGTTTCAAAAACCCTTCCTCAAGGAAAGTATTTCTGAATTTAGTTTAATAACCAAGTTTTTATCCTCAAAAACATTAGTTTTAGAACTAGAGTTAGTCTCTAAAATATTTTTCTTATTAATTAAATTTTCAAGATCCTTAGAAAGTTTATCCTTCTCATAATTAACTTCCTCAAAGTTTTTTGAAACACTTTCAAAATAAAAAAATTTCTTATCAAGATCATTAGAAAGATATGATACTTCTTTAGTAAGAATAGACATTTTAGAATTTTCCTTATAAATATTTTTCTTGAATTTGGAATTTTCATTCTCAAGAATTTTAGCAAACCTAGAGACTTCTTCATAAGTAGGTAATACATTATCTTCATTAGAAGAAGATTCTTCATCTAAATACTTATAATATTTATCATCTATAAGATTTATATTCAAGGAAACATTTTTTATAGATTCAGCATTGTGTACCTTAGCCATTAGACAATGATTTTAAATAGGTAGCTTGGCTAGTAGACCAAGATTCTTCTGACCAGAAGATTCATACTCTGAGGATTCATCAGAAGGGTCTCCACAACTGGAACTCTAGGTGTCATTTCCTTTCAAAACATTTTTAACTTTAGCCATGTAATACTTATTTATATTTCTCTCAGAATGCTTTTCCTTTCTATCCTTTTTCTTAAGCATAGGACAATCTAGACTTATATTCCCTACTCTTTTTCATTCACAACAAGTGACTTCTAAGTCTTTCTTTTCTTTACTTTATTTCTTCTTAAATATATACTGAAAGCCTTTCTTCCTAACTATATTTTTCATCCTTCAAGTAAGATTAGTTAGTTCATTCTGAGAATGTTCACTTTCACTATATTTAGATAAAACAGTGATTTTCTTAGACTTGGATCTTGTAGCCCTTTTAGGAGTCTTGGACTTAGTAGTAGTAAAGTCTACAGATCCATTTTCATTTTTCTTCTTATTCATATCAGCATCTCTTTTCATTATTGTCTCATATTGAAGAAGATTTCCAAAAATCCCATCAAGAGTAATTTGAGATACTTTCCTATTCTCATTAATAGTTTTTCTCTTAGATTCCCACTCATTAGGCACGATATCTATAATATTTTCCAAAAGTGCCTCATCATCAAGACCTTTTTAACCCATATATTGTAAACTGTTAACAATATCCATGAACCTTTTTTGTAACTTGCATAATGGTTCTCCATAAGGAAATATAAATCCATGATATTCTACTCTCAGCATAGATATTCTAGTTTCTATAACTTCGGATGTACCAAAATGAGTAACTTCAAATTTCTTCTAGATACAATTTGTAGCTTCATAAGAAGAAATATGACTTATATATTCCTGGTCATGGAA
This sequence comes from Viscum album, assembly GCA_963277665.1. Classification (NCBI taxonomy): domain Eukaryota; kingdom Viridiplantae; phylum Streptophyta; class Magnoliopsida; order Santalales; family Viscaceae; genus Viscum; species Viscum album. The sequence continues at coordinate 727,394,179 of OY728167.1, read as the reverse complement.
CACAAAAAATTATTGTGTACCTTGTAGTTTATTTGATATTCTGAATTTTCTTGGTTAGTAAGAGTTCTAACTTCCTTATCAGGAATATTTTAATATCTAATAATCATAACAAAGTTTTCCACTCCAGTGTTAATAACAAAAGTCTTCATACAATCTCTCCAATATTCATAATCATTCCCATAAAAAATAGGTGGTCTGGTAGGATTTAGGTTTTCAATCAAACCAAAATTCATTCCCACCATCTAAATGAAAATATATTTCCACAAACCATGTTAATATTAAAAGTTTGTAAACAAGAATAAAATTTATAAGTAAGTGTTGGTCGGAGTGGATAATCAAGAGGGGGTGAATTGAGTTCCAATTAAAATTTCTGTTAAAAAAATATTTCTCTTAAAATCCCCCAATTTAAAAACAAAGTTAAATTGTAGTGAATTTACACAGATTGTAAAAGTTCAATTAGTTTCTCAAAGATTGATTAGGTCTCAGTTAATTTAATCTGAAGATTAAATTGACTTTTGAATCTAACTTACTGGTTTAGAATAAGTATAAACACTTTCTAATTTAACTATCAAAGTAACTTTAAAATAAATTATATTTCAAAGTAGTTAGCAGTGGAATATGAAATATATATAGTATACTTATGACTTAAACTAAAATGCAGAGGAGAGGTAACCAAGAGGTTCAGTCTCAAGCAGAGACTTAGTCCTCTCAACAATTTATATAAATGTGATCCATACCCTGGATCGGGGTAAACAATAGTACAATATTGTCCAGGTCCAAAGACCTATACCACAGTTCTACGTGAAAAAAAAACAATAGCTCACATATTTCCAGGTCTTACTCAACCTCTACCACTATCCACAATGGGATACAAAGGAGTTATAGAGTTTGAGTGAGGATTTAAGAATCCTCTAGTTTAGCTCAGGAGATAGTGTGTGTGTAAAAATAAATAGGGTACACACACTGCTTGAAATGTAGATGAAAGAATCACTAAATTAAATGTGAATGAGTTCAGAAAAGCTTTAGTGATTGGCAGTGCAACTCTAGACTTGTTTGATTTATCAGAAAAGCTTTTGAGTCCTTCTCTGGTTCTTGTTCTGAAAAACAGAGTATCGTTTTCTTCCCTGGTTCAAGGTTAATCTTATCAACCTGAGTGCATGAAGTGTTTGTTGTAGTTTTTCACTCAAGATGCAGCTTGTGGTTTCCTCTAGAATGAGTGGATTCGAGTATGTCCAGTGTTCTTGGAGTATGGATGTAGCCTTAAAATGCACCACGTTTGAATGATGTTGAGCCTTTTTCTTTTTCACCCTTCGTGTGCCTTCTTAGTTCCTTGATTCTCTCTCTTTTATTCCATCTAATACTGTCCAACTAGGTCTTTATATTCCCTTTTATAGCTTTCAGCTTCGACAAATGGGAATGATTACTTTTTGCATGGGTACTAAGTACGGTTCCCTGACATGCCAACAGATATCATTAAATAACATTAACTGCATTAAAAACATCAAATGTAACCATTAGCTTAATAAATAAATAGTATTGAGAGTATAGAGTTTCAATGGTTGGTCAATCATTAGTAGCCTTCTGTTGGTAGATGTGTACGGTGGACTTTGTGTAGCAGTGATCTTCTATCGGTAGCTCTTTGAGTATCGGTAGCTCCTTGCATCAATAACTCTTACTCTGTATCGGTAACTCCTTCTATCAGTAGACTTACTCTATCAGTAGACTTACTCTATCAGTATCTCAATAGACTTGTTCTATCGGTAGCTCCATTTTAGTTTCATTCATTATGTGTATCGGTAGACTTATGCACATCGATAGCTCCATTCTGTACTATCGGAAGACTTGTTCTATTGATAGCTATCTGCATCAGTGACCTTGTTCTATGCTTATCGGTAGACTTATGTATATCAGTATCTCTATGCATATCAGTGACTCTATCTATCGGTAGACTAAGTCTATCGGTAGACTAAGTAACAGTAGCTATACGCAGACCAATGACTTAACACTTATCTTTTTTATTCAAAATATATTCGATTGGGTTAGAATTACTTCAGAACTCATATAAACATTAATACACATTGATTAACATATTGCAAGGACTATTTTAATATTATTATCATCCTGATAATAGTATATCATAGATTGAGCGAATTTGAATATATATAAACATTAATTGGGATTATCAAAGTATGTGAAATCATAATTGGGATTATCAAAACCAGTGAGGTCAACAATCTCCCCCTTTTTGATAATCACAACTTATGATATTATAGTTTTAAAATAGTGAGTAATTGTAGCAGAGGATATATCATTAGATTCAATTGTATCAGAGAAAACAATATATTAAAGAACATAATATATCAGAGGTAGAATTAAATGCAATGATATCAGAGGGGAAAGGCATGGTAGCTTTTCCTTAGATAATATTTCTCCCCCTGGGTGAATATTTCCCCCTCTTTGGTACTTTGATAATATTTCTCCCCCTTTGTAGAATATTTCTCCCCCTTTGTGATAATCAAAATGTGGGAAACAACAAATAGAAGAGGAACAAAAGGAGAATTAAAAGAAATCCAATTGTATTATATGTTGCAAAAGGGTACATAGAAAGAAAAAAATACAAGGGATTACTATCAAAAATATTATCCACTTGTTTAATCCACATCCTCAATGTGAGATTTGATTTTTGGATCAGAAGAGGATTCAGGTGGTGTGGATTCAGGTGAAGGCTTAGGAATTCTAGAGATGATCACAGGAGGCTGAGCCACTGACATTGTTCCTGGCCTATACTGAGGAGTTCTTTGAGTGATCATAGGTGTAAGGCTTAGAATGGCTTGGGCCAGAGTCATCTGAACAGGAGAGGAAGTAGAGGTAGAGGCAGGTAAGGCTGGAGGTACAATCATTGGCCTAACATCAACATGCAGGAAAGGCAACAAAAGATTTCTGAAATCCATAATTATTCCTCCTCCTCTCTCCATAGTAGATATGAAATCATCCTTGTTCTCCATGAATTTCTCCAATGCTGGAGTCAATTCCATTAGCTTGGTAACTTGCTCTCTGAAGGCTTGATTGACAGGACGTAACTTCAGGTTTTCCAGCAGAAGTTTAAAGTGATTGTTGAGTTGATGCTTCGTGTAAATCTTTTGGAAATAGGAGTCCACCTTTTCTTTCACTTCTTTCTAAGAGGCAGAAGCTTCTCTCGTATAGTCTTGGAATATCTTCATTATTTATCTAGATGAATCTCTAGTCGAAAGCACAACTTTTCTCAGGTCGTATGAGTACACAGAGCCACTGGTTGAAGCTGAACCAAGCTCCTCCTTCATCACAACTCGAATCTGATTCAAATCCACTGAGGGTTTAGAAGAAACAGAACCAATAGAGAAGGTTACTATTTCCTTGAAGTTTTTGGTCAACCCACTAATAAGATTTTGGACTTGGGAATCCTGGGTTTTAACATGATCTTTTATAGAGGTTTTAAAACCTTCGAACACTGATACCATCTGGCTTACAATACTTTTGACATAGGCTAAGTCCTTTTCTACCTGAGATTTTGAACTCATGTAAGAGTCTAAAGTGATAAAAAATTTCTTTAGAGATTCAACATCTGCTTACAGTCTAGAAACTTGAGTATGGAAATATTTAACTTCTTCCACTATTTCTGCCAAAAATGTTAACAAATTACAACCGAGAGAGAGTTCAAATGATTTTTCCAAATTACTCATGTCTTCAACAAAACAGTGCTTCAACTCAGCAACTGAGGCACTAAAAGACTCTTTCAGCTCATAATTTAAGGATTCGAGATCATCCCTAGTGATCATATCAGTAGGATAAAATGCAACAGGTACTCATTCAGATGCTAAACTGACCACTGAGTCAGTCATGATCAATTGAATTGATAACACCAGAGAAAATTACATCTTCTTTACCTCTTCCACAAAACCGTCCTTAATATTTTTCTTCAAAGTATCCAGGTCATGCATTCTGACCACATCTTCAGGTAACAACTCAGTCTCAACATCATAAATAATATTTGGTCTATTTAGAGATGCCTCGGTATCAGAATCAGGATAGTCTAATCCATAAACCACAAAACCTAGGTCTTCTGCCCAATACTCAAATTCAATAGACACTGTAACACTTCCAAACTTGATTTGATGTTCCCCCTCAATGGTTGCAGTCTCTTGTAAAGAAAGAGCATTCTCAGCAGGTCTTTCTTCCTCAGAAGAATCTTCTACTATTAATTCTATCCTTACAACAGCAGGAGGGTCCTCTGGATTAGGTAAAAATTCTTCCATCTCACCCACTACATCCTTAGAAGGAACAACTGAGCTTCCAATTAATGGACTCAGACTTAAGAAAACAGAATCAGAGGCTTCAGATTCATTCTCCTTTTCTTCTTTATGCTCAGGGGTTAGCTGGTCTTCCTCATCAGCAGGTGTCTCTTCTTCTACTAAGGCTTCATTTTCTGAAGATACAATTTCGGCAGCAGGACTTGGAGGCAAGTCCGGATCCCTTCCATCATCCATAGAAGTCTCTTCTTCTTCATTCTCATAACTGTACTCAGGTTCTTCTTTATCAGGTCCTAGACTTGGATCCCTTACATCCTTAGGTCTTGAACGATGATCCACATGATTAAATTTATCATATACCTTTTGGTCATCATTAACCCACTCTCCTATCCATGGGTTCCAATTTATCTTCATGTATTTTCAAACTGTAGTTGTGATACAAAAAGTATTCCTTACTACCACTGTCTCATCTTGAGACTCAGCTACCCCTTTCACTTTGATCATCACTGAGATCAACTTGGAAAAGAATAGGGCATTAATCTTTGATTTCGTCCTTGTCATGTCTTCCATTTGAATCATCATCAATCTGCACAGATTCACTTTTATAAAATGTCTCAAGATATGCAGGAGATAGATATCCTAATATCTTAAATTCACAAAGTCCCCTCTCCTTGGTATTAAGACATGCTGAACAAACTTGAACAAAAATCTGTTCTCCCCATCCATTTCAGCAGCCACTACATGTCTTTGATTTCCATCACCGGTGAGCTCCTCCAAGGCAGTCTCATAATCGAATATATCACTTGTGGGTCTCATATCTTTCAAGATATATCCAGATACACCTTCATGTGGGACCTTCATGCATTCATCCCACTCAACAGATGAAAAAGACATATCCTTTCCATTCACAAAAGAAGTTACTCAGTTCTCATCTTTATATTTCTCAAATCTTACAAACTCATAAAATTTTTTCACTAGCTTCGGATAGTAGCATCCATTGTTGTTCGAAAATAAATCTACCCACTTTTGATCTTCCAGCACTTTGAGCACTAATGACTTGCTAGGAAACAACCATTCCACGCACAGCTCTTTTTCAATCACAAATAACTCTATTCTGCAAATGAGGATTCACTCGTTGCCTACCTGACCTAGTTCTACCAACAATACCTCTTTCTTCTAGCTCGGATTTCTGCTTCTTTGCATTCGGCTCATCAGTGTCATCTTTGATGGTAGGGAGTTTGGTTTTTTCCATCTCTGGTTCGAGGGATTTAGGATTCTCAAGAGATTCGGGAGCTAAGGTTTGAGGGTAAAGGGTTTGAGGCTCGGTTGATTGAGAAGTAGCTAGGACTTTGTTTTTATCATTTAGGAATCATAAAATAAATAAATGAAGTGAAATAAAGTAAAAAAAATTCAGATTCTAGCAGCAAACAGAAGTTTAAAACAATGCACTCATCGGTAGAGTTTATCGGTGAGAATTCCTATCAGTGAGGTCCATCGGTGAGGTTACATCGGTGAGGTATTCACATCAGTGAGGTTACATCGGTGAGGTATTCACATCAGTGAGGTTACATTGGTGAGGTATCACATCGGTGAGGTAGCTACCGATCAAGGTTAATCATTCCCAACTCATGCCTAATGTAACTTAACCTATCCGAACTCAAAGGTTTGGCGAAAATTTCAGCTAATTGATGTTTAGTACCTATAAACTCAAGAATAATACCACCCTTTTGGTAATGATCTCTCAAGAAATGGTGCCTTACATCAATGTGTTTGGTTCTAGAGTGTGACACAGGGTTCTTCAAAATGTTAATTGCACTAGTATTATCACAGTTGATTGAAACATGCTTAAAAACATATCCATAGTCCAAAAGAGTGTGTTTCATCCATAAAATTTGTGCACAGCAACTACCAGCAGTAATGTACTCTGCTTTGGCAGTGTACAAAGCTATAGAATTCTTCTTTTTACTACACCAAGATACTAAGGATTTTCCCAATAAATGACATGTTCCAAATGTTCTTTTTCTATCTAACTTGCAACCAGCAAAGTCAGCATCTGAATAACTCATTAGCTCAAAGGATTGTCCTTTTGGGTAAAACAAACCTAAGTTTACAGTGTGTTTAAGATACTTAAAAATTATTTTAATAGTAATAAAATGAGATTATTTTGTATTAGCTTGAAATCTTGCACACATACACACACTAAACATAATATCTGTTCGAATAGCAGTAAGGTAGAGTAAGCTTCTAATCATACCTCTATAACTGGTTTGATCTACTAGTTTCCCAGCTTCATCTGCATCCAATTTACAGACTGTACTCATAGGAGTATCACTTTCCTTAATACTATCCAAACCAAAACATTTTAAAAGATCCTTTGTATATTTAATTTGATTCAAGATAATACCATTTTCATTTTGAAAAACTTGAAATCCAAGAAAATATTTAAGTTCTCCCATTAAACTCATTTCAAATTCATTTTTCATACTCATTGAAAAATCAATGCATAAATAATGCTTAGAAGATCCAAAAATAATATCATCAATATAGATTTGAACTATTAAAACATCTTTAGAAATTCTTTTAATAAAAAGAGTTAGATCAGAAATCCCTTTAGTAAAACATTTTGAAATAAGAAAAATACTAAGTCTGTCATACCAAGCTCTTGGAGCTTGTTTTAAACCATATAAAGCTTTAGAAAGTTTGAAAACTCGATTTGGAAAATGAGGATTAGTAAATCCAGGTGGTTGTTCAACAAAAACATCTTCAACAATAAAACCATTTAGAAAAACACTTTTGACATCCATTTGATATAACTTGAAATTCAGATGAGCAGCATAGGAAAGTAAGATCCTAATAGCTTCTAATCTCGCTACAGGGGAAAAGGTTTCCTCATAGTTTATACCTTTCTCTTGACTATATCCTTGTGTAACTAACCTAGCTTTGTTTCTAACTATGTTTCCTGACTCATCAACTTTGTTTCTAAAAACCCATTTAGTGCCTATTGTTAAAGTTTCCTTGGGTTTGTCAACTAATTCCCAGAATTTGTTTCTTTCAAATTTATTTAACTCTTCTTGCATAGCCATTACCCAAAATTCATCATTGATAGAATCATTGACATTTTTCGGTTCTAGATGTCAAAGAAAAGCTTGATGTTCAACCTGATTTCTTAGAGAAGCTCTAGTCTGTGTTCCTCTATCAATATTACCAATAACAACATCTAAAGGATGATTCTTTAGAATCCTAGTTGATCTAGTAAAGGTTGGGCTAGAAATTTCTGGTTCATCTCTAAGTTTGGGTTCTATAGTAGCAGATTCTGGAATATGTCTAGAACTGGATGTTTTTACAGCAGGTTCTTTAGTTTTATCATTAAAGTCCAGAACAGTCAAATCTTCTTCAAGATTTTCAAGAGAGGTTTTAGGCTCATGTGGATCAGTTTCATCAAAATTGATGTGAACAGATTCTTCCACACATTTGGTCCTTTTATTAAAGACTCTATAGGCTTTTCTAGTTAAATAATAACCAAGAAAAATTCCTTCATCACTTTTAGAAGCAAACTTGTCCAGATTATCCTTTGTATTGAGGATAAAGACTTTACAGCCAAAGACTCTAAAGTAACTAACTTTAGGTTTTCTATTATTCCACAGTTCATAAGGGGTCTTTTTAAGAACAGGTCTAATCAAGACTCTATTAATAATATAACATGTTGTATTCACAACTTCAACCCAAAAATAAATAGGCAGGTCATACTCATTAAGCATAGTTCTTGCTATTTCTTGAAGGGTTCTATTTCTTCTTTCTACTACACCATTCTGATGAGGTGTCCTAGGAGCAGAAACGTTATGATTATAGCCATTGTGTGGGCAATAAGATTCAAACTCTTTATTTTCAAACTCACGACTATGATCACTTCTTAGGGTTTTAATCTTAAGTCCACTAAGGTTTTCTACAGACATGAAGTATTTGACAAAGTAAGAACAAGATTCACTCTTGTGATCCAAGAAGTATACCCAAGTATATCTAGAAAATTCATCTACTAATACATAGAAATAGTGCTTCCCATTTAAACTAGAAACTCTAGAGGGTCCAAACAAATCCATGTGAACCAACTCGAGAGATTGAGAAGTTGAAACTTCTTTCTTTGATTTAAAAGAAACTTTATATTGCTTTCCCTTTTGACAAGGATTACAAACTTTGTCATTTGGGAATTCAAGATTGGGTAGGTCTCTAACCAAGTTCTTCCTAGTCAATTTTCTAAGTGAATGGATGTTGCAGTGTCCTGATCTTTTATGCCAAATCCAAGATTCTTTATGAAAATCATTTAAACAAGTAACATTTTTCTTAGCTAAAGAATTTAGATCAACAACATAAACATTTTCATTTCTTAAAGCAGGAAATACTAAAACATTCTTAGAGTTAAAAACATTACAAGAATCATTTTCAAACTTCACATTAAATCCATCATCACATAACTGAGAAATACTTAACAGATTGTATTTAAGTCCATCAACAAATAAAAATTTAGAAATCAAAACTGAATTAGTGTTAAAAATCTGGCCTAGGACGATGATTTTTCCTTTAGAGTTATCACCAAAGGTGACATGGCCTCTATCAACTTTGATTAGACTCTTGAAGCATGAATAATCTCCAGAAATGTGCCTTGAACATCCATTGTACAAGTACCATATCTTCTTGCGATAACTCTTCAAACAGGTCTCCAACAAAACAGATTTAGATGGAAAATGAATTTGGTGCCCAGATCTTCTTGGGTCCAGAAAGTTTAGCAATCAAAGATTTAGGTACCCATATTTGTCTTATGGGTCTCATATAATTTACAGAATCAATATATTTTGAAATATAAACTTTATTTGATCTATAACCATATCAATAACTAGTTGAAGCATACGAATTTCTAGAACTAAAACAAGCATAATTTTGTCCAGATTTAGGAATAAATCGAGTTTTGGTAAACTGTCTTTTTCTAGGTTGATAACCTATTCCAGTAGCATACTTTGGTGCAACTTGATTTCTTAACATTTGAGTTAGAGTATCCTTTCCATTTGTGAACTTTTCTAAGTCCTTTCTAGGTTTCTCATTGGACATTTTCAGTTCAGTATTTTCCTTTAATAGTTGAGCATTATTTTCTTTTTCTATATCAATGGAAGATTTAACATTGGCAGTGAGAGCATGTTGTTTCTTTAATGACTTATATTTGTCCTCAAGTTCATTACATGTTTCTTCCAGCATGTTACAATATTCAAACAGTTCATCCTTAGACATATTTTCATCATTATCCGAATCACTGTTATTTCCAGAGTAATAATCATTCAGCATAGGGGAAACAGGTACCTCAGAGGTATTGGTCATGAAGCACATGTTGGCACGATTCTTTTCAGAATCAGAAACTTCAGATTCACTTGTGTTTTCCTCCGAAGCACTCCAAGTAGCTTTCATGGATTTCCTATACTTCTTGTCCTTGTAATCATATTTCTTTTGGAATTTTAGTTTTGGACAGTCAGCCTTGATGTGTCCTTTCCTTTTGCATTCATAGCAGACTATATCATCTTCCTTATCAGATTTCTTCCAATCCTTCTTCCAATGACCTTTGTTGTCATACTTACCTTTGTAGTTATATTTTCTAAAGAATTTCTTCTTCCTATAAAACTTCTTGAATCTCATGGCTATTTGAGCCATTTCCTCATCACTGTTCGAATCTGAATCTTCACTGGTTGAACTTTTAGTAGGTACATGCATTTTCTCCTTGTCTTTGCTCTTTGAAGCAGTAGACTTGAATGCCACAAATTTCCTTTTAGGTTCATCATCTTCCTCCTTATTCACCTTGAGTTCTTCCTCATACATCATTGAAAATATCATTGAACCTGAGATACATTTCATAAATAGGTTCATCAGTCTTTATTTTAAAATTATCATATTTAATTGTATACGTATTTAATCTCATTTATTTAACATCAGTTGTTCCTTCATGAGAAACACCCAAAGTATCCCATATTTCATAACCAGTTTTGAAAGCAGATATTCTATTGAATTACTCATCTCCTAAAGCACAATAAAGGGCATTCATAGCTTTACAATTATTATTGTAGGCAGTCTTTGTAGGTTCATCCCAAGTTTTTCTTTCAGTTTCTGGAATTTTATATTGAGACTCTATAGCAGTCCAGATATCAAAACCCATACTTTCTAAATGAATTTTCATCTTAAGTTTCCACTGGTCATAGTTGGTACCATTGAAAAAAGGTGGTCGGTTAGTAGCAGTACCCTCTAGTCTATTGTCCATAACTATATTTTAGAAAATATATTAAAGAGATAAAATTTAGAACTAACAGAAATTTAAGATCTTTAAAGATGCAACTAAAATCAAAGTTAAAAAACAAAATGTTTTGAAAATCTGTATTAATAAAAACAACCTATGATACCAAATGTTGGTCGTAGTGGATACTCAAGAGGGGGTGGATTGAGTTCCAATTAAAATTTATGTTAAAAAAATATTTCTCTTAAAATCCCCCAATTTAAAAACAAAGTTAAACTGTAGTGAATTTACACAGATTGTAAATGTTAAATTAGTTTCTCAAAATTGATTAGGTCTCAATTAATTTAATCTGAAGATTAAATTGACTTTTGAAACTAACTTACTGGTTTACAATAAGTATAAACACTTTCTAATTTAACTATCAAAGTAACTTTAAAACAAATTATATTTCAAAGTAGTTAGTAGCGGAATATGAAATATATATAGTATACTTATGACTTAAACTAAAATTCACAACATAGGTAACCAAGAGGTTCAGTCTCAAGCAGATAATTAGTCCTCTCAACAATTTATATAAATGTGATCCACACCCTAGATTGGGGTAAAGAACATTACAATACTATCCAGGTCCAAAGACCTCTACCACAGTTCTACATGGGAAAACCAACAACAACTCACAGCTATCCAGGTCTTACTCGACCTCTACCACTATCCACAGTGGGATACAAAGGAGTTATAGAGTTTGAGTGAGGATTTCAGAATCCTCCATTTTAGCTCAGGAGACAGTGTGTGTGTAAAAATAAACAGGGTACACACACTGATCAAAATGTAGATGAAAGAGTCACTAAAGTAAACATGAATGAGTTTAGAAAAGCTTTAGTGATTGGCAGTGCAGCTCTGGACTCGTTTAATTTGTCAGAAAAGCTTCTGAGTCCTTCTCTGGTTCTTGTTCTGAAAAATAGAGTATTGTTTTCTTCCTTGGTTCCAGGTTCATCTTATCAGCTTGAGTGCATGAAGTGTTTGTTGTAGTTCTTCACTCAATATGCAGCTTGTGGTTTCCTCTAGAATGAGTGGCTTTGAGTATGTTCCTTTTTTGTTGGAGTATGGATGTAGCCTTAAAATGCCCCACGTTTGAATGATGTTGAGCCTTTTTCTTTTTCACCCTTCGTGTGCCTTCTTAGTTCCTTGATTCTCTCTCGTTTATTCCATCTACTACTGTCCATCTAGGTCTTTATCTTCCCTTTTATAGATTTCAGCTCTGGAAAATGGGAATGATTACTTTTTGCATCGGTATTAGGTACAGTTCCATGACATGCCAACAAATATCAGTAAATAACATTAACTGTATTAAAAACATCAAATGTAACTGTTAGCTTAATAAATAAATAGTATTGAGAGTATAGAGTTTTACTGAATGGTCAATCATTAGTAGCCTTCTGTTGGTAGATGTGTACGGTGGAATTTGTGTAGCAGTGATCTTCTATCGGTAGCTCTTTGAGTATCAGTAGCTCCTTGCATCAGTAGATCTTACTCTATATCGGTAACTCCTTATATCGGTATACTTACTCTATAGGTAGCTCGGTCGACTTGTTCTATTGGTAGCTCCATTTTAGTTTCGGTGATTATGTGTATCGGTAGACTTATGCACATCGGTAGCTCCATTCTGTACTATCGGAAGACTTGTTCTATTGATAGCTATCTGCATTGGTGAACTTGTTCTATGATTACCGGTAGACTTATGCATATCAGTAGCTCTGCGCATATCAGTGACTCTGTCTATCGGTAGAATAAGTCTATCGGTAGACTAAGTAACAGTATCTATACGCAGACCAGTGACTTAACACTTATCTGTTATATGCAAAACATATCCGATTGGGTTAGAATTACTTCAGAACTCATATAAACATGAATACACATTGATTAACATATTGTAAGGACTATTTTAATATTATTATCATCTTGATAATAGTATATTATAGATTGAGTGAATTTGAATATAGATAAACATTAATTGGGATTATCAAAGTATGTGAAATCATAATTGGGATTATCAAAACAGGTGAGGTCAACAGTAAGGAAAATATATAGAACAGTGAGAACTTGAGGAAGAAAACTTATATGTGAATATAAGTATTTCTGAGACCTACTCTGATACCAATTATATGATTTAAATATGATGTACATGATCAATATACAAGATAGGGTTGAATTGTATGTTTAAAAACTTTTGTTTTTAAACTTAAGGAAAACTATGTTTAATAAAGTTAAACAAGGTAAATTTAAAAGACCTCTTAGTTCTAAAAACTTTTCTAGGTTCTGGAAATATGGTTTCAGAAATGAAACTTAAGAAAATTTTATAAGAAAAATATTCTACCTTAAATCATATAGAATCTTAATAATCAGAGTATACAAGTACAAGAAAGTATAAGCTAGTTATGATTTTCTTATTAATCAAAATTCAGAAAAAAATAAACTTGAATCAAAACAAGTAACAAGTATGAAATCTTTTAATCCAAAGAGTAGGGTATCCAACAACCTTGGATAAAGGTCCCTTGATTTATACATTCAAGAAAGTCTGTCTTACCCACAGTAGGGTAAGCCCTTGATAGGACTATTGGAATCTGTCTTGCTATCCCCAAAAGCCCTTGAACTTCAAGGTAGTCAGCTCCTCTATCTTCCTATCCCCGAAATCCCTTGATTGTACATAGAAACAATCGGAGTCGCACAAAGCAAGCTGAACAAGATGTTCAGTATACACAAGGTATGAGAGTCTCTCTCTCTATAAATTACTTCAGCAGCATGCAATATCTAGAGTGATCAACAGATATCTCAGTTATTATGAGCTCATTAAAATTAGCTTCTATTTATAGGCACTTCTCCAACAGTTGGCTCCCTCCTCCAACAGTCATATTTTTCCTTGAATTTTGGAGGGACCTGTACATGTGTCACTCAAAAAAAAGTTAGTTAGAAACAGATTGTACGACATTGTTTCATAACTAAAACAAGGGTAATAAAAAAATGTTTTCTTAACCAAATCTAATTTACCGGAGTCTAAGGAAAAATAAAGTTTGGAGTCTAAGCAAATAAAAACATGGAGACTATAAATCATGGATATTCAGATTCTGTTTTTCAAGGAATTAGAAAACATAATTCTATAGACTTCGGAGTGTGAATTCTGAGGAATTCAGATTCTGAATATTAGAGAATTTAGAGTCTGAATTTCTGAAAATTCGGAGTCTGAATTGCAGAGAATTTGGAGTCTGAATTTTAGAGAATTCAAATTCTGAATTTTAGAGAATTCGGAGTCTGAATTTGAGAGAATTCGGAGTCTGAATTGCAGAGAATTTAGTGTCTGAATTTTAGAGAATTCGGAGTGTGAATTTAGATCCTAAAAACAGAATACTCTATATCTAAGTATTTATAGGATTATGAGGTTTTAGATATGAAACCGAATTTTACACTTAGAAATAAAATGAGTTAGATTTAGAGAAAATATAACATGAAAAATGAAAACAAGGGTAAGGATAAAATTTCCTTATGGAAGGAAAATTTTCCTGATTGAGATAAATATTAGGGGAAATAAAAATTTTCTTGAGATAGAGCATTTGTGGTTTTCAAAACATAAAGGAATGGAAAAATCATAAGGAATCCTTATTGACTCAACACCCCAAGCCACATGGTCATACCACCGGATGGATGGCCCCCATTGTGTACTATCTTCAAAAGGGAGAACTCCCACCAGATAAGGCTGGATGAGAATATATCTAAAGATGAGTAGTAAATTTCATGTTGTACGATGACATAAACCAACAAAAGTTATTTTATAAGAGAGGCCTTGATGGAGTCCTTCTTATATGCACTTATGGAGAAGAAAATGTTGTCATCATGAAAGAAGTGCATGTTGAAACTTGTGGTGCACACCAATCAACATCCAAACTCTCTCATAGAATTCTAAGGCTTGGGTACTATTGGCCCACCCTAGTGTAGGATTGTGCTGATTTCACCAAAAGGTGTCATTCCTACCAAGTCTATGCAAATTTCATCCATCATCCCCTAGAGTTACTTTACAAATCCAAGTACACTTGGCCATTTTCCATATGGGGAATGGATGTTGTGGGACCATATCCTCCCATCACGACCAGACAAATCAAATATATTCTCACAGCCACCAACTTATTTTCCAAATGGGAAGAAGTTGTATCTCTTAAAGTGGTCATGGAAAAAAGCATTGTTAGCTTTGTGAAATCCAATATCATCACAAGGTTTTGTGTCCCTTACATAATACTAACAGACATCGACACCAATTTCTACTATATTGAATTATATAAACTCTACCAAGAGTATGATATCAAATCCAACCATTTGTCCTGCTACCACGTGGTGGCTAATAGACAAATAGAGGCTTTCAACATTACCCTATCCAACATACTCCAAAATATGGTAGATAAGGATAATAAATTATGCCTGGAAAAACTCCTTCATGCTCCTTGGGCTTACCAGACCACAACCCGCATCGCCACTCAAGCAATCCCATACTCTTTAGTATACAGGATAGAGGCGGTTCTTCCCATTGAAATTCAACTTCTATCACTATGTGTCACTATCTATGATCAACTACCTGCAGATGAGAAATCCCAAAAATGGTTTGATGAACTAGAGCGGTTGGATGAGAAAATATTTTACACTTTACACCATTTGGAAGTCTACCAAAATCATACTACACAATCCTTAAATAAGAAGGTTTGCCTTGGATCTTTCCTCGAAGGAGAAATGGTGTTGGTCCTCAGAACCGCGATGATACTTGGGAATAATCCTCTAAAGTTTGAGACAAAATGGGAAGGACCATATGCTATACACAAAGTTTACTCCAATAGAGAATATTCCTTAATTACAATGGATGAACAGCTCACCACATCTTCTACCAAAGCAAGGTTCCTGAAGAAATATTTCATATAGCCAAAATAATACAAATATTTTCTTACCACGCAATGTTAAACTGTATAGAAGTTGTCCATGCTGCATGACGTTAAGCTTCTTAGCATCTTCATCCATACTACATGATGTTAAACTACTCAACATCTTCTTCCATGCTGCATGACGTTAAACTACGCATCAATGGTATACGTAGAGACACCTTTACCCTAAGTCTTGGTCTAACCACCACATGACATGGAATTCCTCTTTATATCCTCTATAATCCCTATAATACAAGGGAACTCCTCGTCGTTCCTTGTTTCTCACACTGAGTATAACTCACTTAAGCTTAGGAAGAGAGGTTTGGATTTCCCCCACATAGACAAAGCATATAGGAGTTTAATAATCCCATCATCCTGAAAGCATGGTATAAAATTCCCCCCATCTCTGTGCACATGTTAGAATGACATAGGAGAGTCCTTAGAACTAAGTATGGATTGATTCCCACCCTCAAATGATACACAGTGACACCTAGATTCTACATCCTGGTCTAGCCACCAGTCAAAATCAATAATTCCTCTCTCCCTACGTACTAGTAGAACTTGCGTGGGAAGAAATTTCATCTTTATCACATGATGTTAAACTGCATAGCCCCAAAAATGTTCTCACTCGAGGGGACATTGTCACCGGCATCAATCACCTACCATACTGCGCTACAGAACTACATATGTCCTAATTCCCATATGCCGATGGGATATGTAGTGAAACCAGGATCTTCCATCCTAGTCCAACTTCTATAAAAAAAAGTCCCCCCACCTTCCATGTATGAGTCAAACCAATACAGGGAGACAACTTCAGAACTACATGTGGCTTGATTCCTGCCCTGCGGGATATGTGGTGATGGCCAGATCTTTTATCCCTATCCATCCATTATCAAACAAAGAAAAACATAAAATTCTCCCTCTATGTCCATGGGTACGAACGACATAGGGAATTCAAAGAACTATTTGTGGCTTTATTCCTGCTCACGTAGGATACGTAGTGACTCCTGGATTCTTCATCCTGGTCCAGATTAAACTTAAAAAAATCCCTCCTTCCAATTTATAAATCATACATATGAAGGGAATATCCTTCAAGAACTATGTGTTCTTTGATTCCAAACTAACTGGGATACGTAGGAAACCTCCATGAGGTTCAAGCCTGAAACTTGACTTGCCTCATCCTTTTCACGTCAGTTCACTTTTGTCCTTGTTGTATGACGTTAAACTAAATAGGATACCAACACTATGTGTGGCTTAATTCCCACCCACCAATGGGACACATAGTGACTCTCGAGCCTTTCCGGGTCCAACCTTCATGAAAAAAATGCCCATGTATATAATTCATACTTACATAGGGAAATTCATGATTCCTCACTGCATGATGTTAAAATTCATGGCCAAATAATTCCTAACCATACAAAATTAAACTATAAGGTAACCCAAGAATTTCGTATGTATTGTTTCTCAATATAACAAGATATGTAGTGAAACTCGAGCTGAAAATCTTGGGTCCAGCCACGCAGAATAAAATAATGGGAAAAATCTCCCAACCCCCGCATGTGAAATGAAAATAGATGGAGGGGATTTTGGATCTGAATTCTTACATCCCGAGAGTGTTAAGAGACTATGCTTCCCCATAAATACGAATTAGATATTTGTAAAGGATATCTTACCTCAAAACTAATCATGGTCTAGATATTTTTCATATACCCAGACATCCCCTTTTCATCCGTCAAACTCCATGCCCCGAGAAATCTCATATCAACATAATAACCCACGA
Source organism: Viscum album (assembly GCA_963277665.1). Taxonomy (NCBI): domain Eukaryota; kingdom Viridiplantae; phylum Streptophyta; class Magnoliopsida; order Santalales; family Viscaceae; genus Viscum; species Viscum album. Next base: position 727,376,893 of record OY728167.1, on the reverse strand, counting down.
TTGTCAAAAATGGATGGCTAGTTTCTTGCAGAAACCTTTGTTTGACTATACACACAGTGCCACAACAACTTTTCATATATTTCCCACAAAAATAGTTTTTCAACCAAAGTCAAATTCATCCTTAATAGAGGTTGTTCCTACTTCCATACACTCATTGGATCCTAAGCCTCGCACCATCCCTCCTGACTTTGATAGGCATATTAGTGTTCTCTCTTCCATATTGGGAAACCCAAAGTCTTAGCCATATGACATTAATTAAACTTCAAGGTACCATAAACATAGAAAGAATGACCCTCCCCTGCCTAGGAATCAGACCCAGGTAGGATTTCCAATCTCTGGGTGCTAGGATATCTAAACCTAATCCCCTCCCTACTGTGGGAATCAAAATGCCTCACCCTGTGTATGAGACAAATGTATATGGGGGAGTTCCCAAATCTAGAGGTAAATCACAGCCTGAATGATTCTAATGTATCTAGGCACACTCCCTCCATGAATCAAACTCCATGATTCGAGTGATATGGGATCTTCATAATCATCTAAGACCATTAGAAATATACATCAAGTGTCATATGGACACCTTTTCTTGACTATGCATTAAATTCCCTGGTGTCTCTACATATGTTGCCCACAAAAATGGCCTGTCATCTAAAGGAAAATTCATCCCTAGGAGAAGATTTTCCTATTTTCATACGCTTAACATATTTTAAGGCCCATGTCATTCCTCCTGATCTGAGAACCCTCGAAACCATGGTTTACACTTTATTTCTTACTCACGTCCTAGACATGTCAGAACACCCTGGCTCGATTACCCTCTGGATACTTAGGGATTCTACATAGAATTCCTAATCGAATGATGTTTAAACCACATGATATTTGATACCCGATATTCACCCTTATGCTAGGTCATGTCCAAGGGTATTTCCCCTTATGACCCTATGCAAGAAATCAATCTACATAGGAAGGTTCAACATACACCCCCACCTCATTGGTGAATCCATATCCAAAACAAAAATGCCCCATCCATATGAATGAATCAGATCCATATAGGAAGGATCCTTAAAAGAACTACGTACAGCTTGATTTCTGTCATCACAAGATACGTAGTGATATCTGAATCTCATGATCAGATCCAACTATGAAACAAAAATGTCCCATCCTTTCCCATGCAAGGGTCAGACCTGCATAAGGAAACAACTCACATGGATGGGATATAAATTCCTTCAGCAATTCTTAGAATTCCCAATAAAGTTCAACCTCAAATTCACCATTTTCATTTTTATAAATACCCCTTTTCATGATCCATACTCTGTGTCCAGAAAGGTCCTAATCTATATAATCCTCCATGGACATCGGAAATGGAAGGCTAGTGTCATGCAGACACATTTTCTTGATTATGCATATAAATGCCTTGGTGGCTCTACATATGATGTCCAAAAAAATGGCATGTCAACCAAAGGAAAATCCTTCCTCAGGAGAGTCTCTTCCTGCCTCTGTATTCCCTTATGACGTTTATGTCCCACCTCAGTCCTTGGATTCAGAAACCCCTCAGATTATGGTTTACAAATATCTCCCTCTCAATGAATAAAGATAAAGGACTTTCCTAGCCAAACTATTGTAGAGTAAGTGAATCATTTACCCTCTTATAGTCAGAGTAAGATGATTTTTCAAAATAGGTCCCAAATGTTCTGGTTGTACAACGTTAAACTGCACCGTGCTTCAAACCTCCTTTACACAAGAAAAATTCGTGTGGGAGAATTTTTTTCATCCAAAGATGATACAAATGACTTTATTACTTTCAGAAGTTATTAAATTAAAGGGCCACCCACTGTGGTCCAAAATAGAAAAATAAATAGAAATTTCTATAAAAAAACTTCTTGTCCATTGGAAATGGAAGGCCAGTGTCTTGCAGACACATTTGTTTGACTATGAACATTTTTCCCCAGCGGCTCTTCATATGTTTCCCACAAAAATGGCCTGTCAACCAAAGGAAGATTCATCCTCATGAGAGGTTTTTCCTATCTCCATATTCCCCATGGATTCCATCCCCCATATCATGTACCATATCCAGAAATCACAAATCAGGGTAAATAAAAACCCCTCATCCATGTTTGGAAGTTTCCGGGACATTCTCAGTTAATGAGTCCTAAATCGGAGTCCTTGCACCGTAATTCATGGTCCAAGCTATTCGACCTAAAAAATCAGTACAGTTATGGAAATAGATGTTTGAACTAAAACATTAGTAATGATAGTCCGATTGGAAAGACTTTAAAGTGCCCACCAAAAGAGAAACTAAACTTTCTAAGGTGAAAACCCGTAAAGGGCACCTTGGATAAAAATCAAGTGTCATCTCGCTAAACCTATGCTGCATATGGTCTCAAAAAAAATGTTGAGAAACCAAACAATCATGAGAAACAAATCTTGTTAGTTCTAAAACCTTCATAGGGATTTCTAAGAAAAATTCAAGTTATACCCACTAATCCCACACCCTGATAGGATCAGGAAAAAAATAGGGTGATTGCAAAAAAAGTCAGAGAGTTTGTAGGGTACTCCATGTGTCCCTAGAAAGAGTCAAATTGCACTCGTTGAGCCCCTAGGTTCAGGAAAAAATTAGAGCATAACTTTATTATTCCTTTATCCTGGATTATAATTTGAATTGATATCTAGTTGGTATTATTGTTTAAAATAAATTTGATCATAGATGACTGATATCATAGTAAAGGGTAAAAGAGGAACACTAGAAATAAAAATGTTTCTATTTTATTAAAAGAAGCGAGAATGGGGGAATCCACAATTTGAATCCTCTCCCCGATGTTAAAACAAAGGTGATTTAGGGTAGCCCAATGGATTACAATGAGTCCTAACTTTCTCTTTCTAGCAGGTCGGTAACTACCTGACGGGGACTGTCAAGGGATTGTTCCAAAGAATCCCTCTGTTCAGATTCAACTTCAACTATTGGGTGTACTCACTTTATAATAGTATGGATGTATCACCCTTTATGTTGGATGACCTCATAATTGGCACTTGATGATGCCAGTTGCGTTTTCAGTCTAGCCATGTGAGCTTCTCACTCACGCAGTTCTTTCATCTGGACAATCACCTGGTCATGAGCACTAGCTTCCTCATCTTACCTATGATGCAACTCATTAGTAATATCTTGAAAAGTCTGAGCTTGGTGGTGAGAAGTTTTGAACCGAGAAAGGTCGCCTTCGTAAGAAGCAAGATCCTCTCGAGATATAACAATTTGGTGCACAAAGATATGCAGGCGTTGGTAATAAAAACTGCCTGAAACCAAATAAAAAAATAGTCATCAAAAGTTATCCACCTTGTTGGAAAAGTACGTTATGGTAGTTTCCAAGGCAAGAGTATAGATTTGACACCATGTCTGCTTTCGTACAGCTCAATGCCTCCTAATGGCATCGCAATATTGTTCCTCCTCCACTATGATAGGTATGTAGTGAGGAAGCATCATTCCAGCAGTCAAAAGAACCCTGATCTGAGTCACCCAAGTAGGGAAACTTTCCCTCCCAATAGATGGTTCAGCCTGCGGGACTAAGTGAGGGGGGATGGAAGCAACTTCAGGAACATTGGGTGATGTCCCAATCGAACTAGCTTCCGTAGGACCATGGACCACATCGACCAAGGATACAAGATCCGAATCATTTTCTATAGAAATGGTTCATGTGGGTGAATCCCCTCCCAAATAATTATGATGATGGGTATAATTCTTTCTCACCATAGAAAGGGGAACAGATGGCACGACTGGCACAGTTAGGACAAGATCTAAAATATCCAATGGTTTCTGAACTCGCTGAATTGGCCTTTCTAGTACCCCCCTAGGATAGGAATCTGCCCACATCTGAGAATACTCTAATATTAGGTAAGTTGAGGCTAATGTGAGAGTAATGAGGACTTCCACATTAGAATCATCCTGCATCATGGCCAACCAAAATTGGAAAAGAATTACAGGGTGAGATTCCCGCTTCATTAGGGTGGTGGGGAGAGATGTAATTTGCTGAAGGCATCCAAACAGCCTAAAAAACCTATAAGAAATGTAAGGCTCAAAAATGGTCACCCTGTCTATGTGTGCAGTCAAGAATCCATCTTGAAGTGAGAAAATATAAGAATGCTCTTCATGGGAGCCTCTCCCATTATCTATTACTAGCCCATGGGGCACCACGTAAGGTGTAAAAGAGAAGTGGGAGACATCACTTAGTAGTTCAATCACACCATCCACACTCAAAGATTTCTCACGGATGAAAGCAATGTTAAGAAAGGTTGGGTTGAAGTCATAATGAGGAACTATGAAAGTATATCGGTACTCGTAGTAGGGGAAATTCTTTTCCATCCAGCCATACAAAAATTGAAATGGTCCACTAAGACAATGTGGGGGTTTCCCTTCTTGTATTTTCCCTAACAATTTTTAGATTTGGGAAAGAGTAGGAACGACCAATTTAATGGGTTGTCCCTCCGCCAATGTGGATTCCATCATCAAATTGCAGGCCCTAACACCAATATAAACATCATGAGATGGGAAGAGCCATCCACTTAGGAACATGGCAAAGAAACCTTCCCGCCTGAGCTCAGGCGACACGTATTGGGGGATTTAATAACCCCAAGTGGTATATTGACACACCTCAAGGGTAGCGTAGTAAGAACCATGAATGATCCATGAATGAGGGGTTGGGTGGTTTCGGCTATGATGAAATCTTGGCCTCAGACCATTCACCTATAAGAATATCCCTATACAATCCTCAATTGAGATAAGTGAGCAAGCGTGAAGGGGATGACCATGTAGCCTCTCCATCGTAAATAGTAATTATCCTTCAAATGGGGATACTTGATCAACATTCCTCCAGGAATTGTCCACTGGTAAAAATTATTCATACTTTTCACCAAGGATAGGAAGTCCCCCTATCTAATAGACATCCCATAGACTGATCCCCACTTCACCATGGGATAAGTGAAAGGTGTTGGTGCCCAGACACTAACAACTAAGTAGCTCAGGCATTATCTCACCCATTGAAAAGATGGAGAATTGGGATAACCACATCAATTGATGTATATTGAAAACTTTTAGAATCACAAAGGATTACAAGTAAATCTGATGATCCCATAACGACCAAGCCCACTCATTAGAAAATCACCCTCTCGATTGAAGGTCCCATTTGGAGTTATATACTCTGTTAGGGTTACCTCATGATAGTTTAATGATAGATGGATAATCTTGGATAATGGAATCTAAGGAGGTACTTCAAGGGAATTGGCTGCTCTGAGTCCACATAGAGCCGGCCAGGATAAAATCACCCTCCTGACTCAAAGTAGTAACGATTTCTCCGGAAGCAGAGATGTTTTCCCTATTATTCCCATGGGAAGTTCTATAATGTGTGATAAGATCACCACGATAAATCCTTGACAAAGGAGAATCGTCTTGGAGTCCAAAATTATAAAGCAGTAGTAGATTGGATAGTGGATTGGCTATTAGCTCTGGTGAAAGGAGATCTCGGAGAATGCCTCTTTGAGGAATAATGACAGCCCAAAGTTCCTGTTCTACATTCTCAACCATGATTTCCATCCTCCTGATTGCTTTTACTAAGATAAGAGGAAGAGCCATCTCCTTCCTGCAACAAAAAGACCACATAAAGGGTAAGTCCAATTAAAATGATTGGGCAAAAAGTCCAAAAATGATAAAGGACCAAAGAATTCCACCTAGTGCAGGGCTTCGTGTACTAAATCCCAAGAGTTGTTTGTGGAATGCATTCCTCGTGAACTGATAGTACGTGGAATGCACCACAGGACGCTGGCCCACAAAGCATTGGCCAACAAATTGATCAGTTCATAGAATGGAAAAGCCGCGTACCCAGCATCTCTATGAGGATATTCAAAGTACAGGCAATCCATGTAGTGTCTTGCTACGTATAAATTTGAACTTATGTTTTACAATCCCATAGTTTGGTTTGAAGATTCAAATTTCAGTTCGTAACCAAGGGAACTGTGAAGAATACGCAGTTCGTGGAAAGAAAGGAGTGGTTCACAGACGGCGAATTTCGTGAAGGAGATGGTATGTGGAAGTAATAAAGCTAAGAGCGCTTTAAAGAGAACTTTTCATCGGGAAACTAGGTAAAAGAAAAATGATAAAGGGAAGAGATTCATGCGGGAAGCCTCCTCTTCATTAGAATAGCCTCCTCTTCATTCTAACTGAACACCATTCTGATGGGGGCCATTTGTAGGGTCCTGAAAAAATCTACAAAGGGAAAGAAAATACTACCATAAATTTGATAAAGGGAAGAGATGCATGTGGGAATGAAATTTTGAGGAGAATATTGAATGGAGATCCAATTAGATGAAGGACCCAAGTTGGTCAGCATACTGATTACTAGAAAATGTCCACAGAAGGCATATATCGTGAACCAAGTGGTATGTGGATGGACTGAAAAACGCTAGTCCATGAAGCATTAGCCAGAAAACTAGGAAGTTCATGGAATGAATGAGGAACGACGTCATTCAATCACGAACCACGTCATTGGCGGAATGGAGGTGGAGAAATTCCACCCGCAAACCACGTCATTTCCAAAAATTCGATGGAGAATTAATTCCCCACGCACAATCTCTACAGACTGGTCATTTTTTGGATGTGGCAAGGCTGGTAGCGTCCCACAAACTATGTCATTCATAGGAGTGAGGTGGTGATTTCTTCCACTGCGAACCACAACACCGTGAGCCTCGGTTAACCGATTCATCCATAAGCTGAGCAATTTCCCCATGGGCTTCTGCAAAAGGTGTTGTGTGACCCATAGATAAAACCTCCTGATCACTCTATAAAAGGACCCCAAGGGGATCCGAGAAGGGAGATTGTATTTTTTGGGGGGAAACTTGGAATTCACGGGAAGAAGACTTTGAAGGAAAACAACTGATTAAGTGCAGAACCACGAATGGTTTCCAACAGGTGTAAACATGCTTTGAAACCTAAAAAAGAATAAAGAATAATAATATGGGGAAAACGTGAACCTAAAAAGAAAATCACGAACCATACTCCCTACCTGGATTAAATTCTCGCGAACTAGAGGACCAATTCTCCTTCTCTAAACTGGTGTACCATATAACATATCTCTATTTGGACGAAACCCAGCCTTGCACAGTGTTCCGCCACACGAAGGGGCTCCAGTGTCACATACCATCATGGTATGCGGTCGAAACCTAAGGTCGCGTACCACCCAAATATGTGGATGGCGTCCAGGACCGTGTACCACCCCAATATGCGAAAGAAACTTCCACCTGCATAGAAAAACGCTATGTGGAGGGTACTCCACCCCGTATGAACAAGTGGTATGCAGAGTAAGGTGCCTTCGGGTTTTCCACCTTCCGGTGCCAATCATACCCTTCCGTTTCCATCCCATCCTCTGAATCCTCTCCGCAAACCAGTCCATCAGTGTCTAGACAAAGCCTCTTCCTAAGCCACCTAACCCATATGAATAGACCATTGGGTGCATCGGTGCTCCCTTCTGAGTCTACATACACATGGTAAGAGGAGACGTGAAGGTAATGCCCACATCGGTACGAACCCCATGAATGTTCTTAAGTATACATTACCAAGGTAACCTTGAGTCTAACCTTGGAATACTAACGTAGACCTCCCCATTCTAGGGATCAAGGGAAATCATTGGATTTTCTATTCAATGAGGGATAGTGATCCGTCAAAATAATTTTGCTCGCTTTTCCTTTTGATGAGGAGCAACATTATTCCCCTTTCTCGGAACCCATTTTAGGGAATCCCTCTTAGATTAAGCCCCTTTCCTTTAAGTACAAACCTAATGACCTTCAATTTCATTTCACATTTAAGGGTTCATTGCTCCAATCCCTCTTCCACCATATCCATCCTCCATTTCCCTTAGTAGATAAGAGAAGGTGCGCCTTTGCTAAATCTTTCACATCCTCTTGTTTCTCACACTGAGCATGACTCACAAGGGCTTAGAGGTTTGTGATAATACAACATTCACACAACCCAGAAATGAACTACGAGAACTCTGATTCCCAACACAATTGAGATACGTAGGAAGCCCTTATCTATGGCCGATCTCCGTATCATCTCATCCGTGAAATGAGAGATCATGCCCCCCCCCGCAAATCGGGCCTCTTCTACGATATAAGCCCCAACTTAAACCAAACTATGAGGGATTTGATTCCTAACTATCTGGGATATGTAGGAAGCCTCCTTGAGGTCCAAAACCAACACCCAAATTGACCTAGTGTTCGTTGGGCCATATCACTAGTAGGGCCATTTTTACCCAGGAGACCATGCCTCTCCTGAGAAACCAAGGCCGCTTCGGTGTAAGTCCCAATATGAAATATTGACTAGGAATCCTCCACCTGGACTTATTTACCACATGAAGATAAAATTCATGGATGAGTCCTCATCGCACGACCTTAAAAGGTGATGTGTCCAGTTGAGCGTCATCAAACTACATGGGTTCTAATTCCTCTCACGGGGATACGTAGGAATCCCATCTTATGGGTTCGATCTTGATAGTGAAACAACATCTGTCCCCTCTTGGATGACATTAAACTTCATAGTGCCTCATCGTATAGCTTAAACCAGTGTTGTCTCAGTAATTCCCGAACCATGCTCATATATGGTTAATCTTGCCCCAGGGGTAACCTGTGGACACACACTTGGGAAAAACCAAGGATTCACGAACACATGAACATTGATTAAATATATAAGAGAGTCATGAAGTAGGCAATATTTTCCCCCAAAAGGGTGTGATGAGCCCAACCTCCCATCTTCTCAACCAATGGAGTCCTTAAGCATCGTTGGCCAAATAATCATCCAATGAGCATCTGCCTTGGAAAGCAGGCCCATAAATCATGGATATCTCGATCGTTGGGTGTTTCTGGCTCCACGAATACACCCGTTGGAGACCATCCAAGGATGTCGTACCCTAAGTGAAACCCTTCATGGTAACAAACAATTGGATATTGTCAGTCAGGCCATTTTAGTCACCCCATAGCGGAATGCCGCGGATCGGTTCAAAACAATATACAAAAATAATGTTTATTTGTATACATTAAATAAAGAACACATGTTTATAATTAATATATATTTTTTAATGATTCAAAATATATATATATATAATTTTTAAAACAAGTATTTCAAATATTATAATTAAATATATATATATATATATATATATTTAAATAATTATAAGATTATAATAAATTTCATTAAATAATAAATATATTTATTATATTTATTATATTTATTGGATTTCTTAGATTTCCTAGATTTATTAGATTTATTATAGATTTATTATATTTATATTTATTAAATTTATTAGATTAATTTATTAGATTTATTTGATTTATTTGATTTATTAGATTTATTATATTCATTAGATTCATTACATTTATTATATTTATTATTTTTTTTATATTTAATATATTTATTTTATTTATAATTAATATATATAAATACTTTTTAAATATATATATATATATTATAATTATTATATATATATCTGTGTGTGTTTCCAATGAATATGGTCAATAAATATATTGATCATGCGTGCATATATGTTATGTATCATCATGAATGTTCATTTATACATTACACCCTTCTTATTATTCATGTTGTCCATTGATGGATCATTTTTTATTATGGATATTTTACTAGGAATATGATTAATTCATGTTACCCATATATACTATTATATTCTCAAAAATACTTATAAAATTACATTAAATATATTTATTATATTTATAATTATTAAATTTTAATTATATATAAATAATTTTTAAATATATTTATTTGTTATTATAATTATAACTATATATATATATTTAAATAATTATAAAATTACAATAAATACATATATTATAATTTTATAAATATATATAAATATAAATATATTTATAAATATATTTATAATTATATACAAATACTTATAAATATATTTATCTATAGTTATAATTATAACTATAAATATATATATATATATGTGTACAAATAATTATAAAATTATAATAAATATACTTATTATACTACTTATAAAGTTATAAATATATAATTAAATAAATATATTTATATATATATATTTATAAATAAATAAAAATATTTATAATTATAATTCCCAAATAAATATAGATATATTTAAATAATTAAAAAATTATAATAAATATATTAATTATATATATTTATACACAAATATTTATAAATAAATACAAATAGTTATAAATATAATTCTAAATAAATGTAGATATATTTAAGTAATTAAAAAATATAAAAAATATATTAATTATATATATTTATAAAATTATAAACATATTTGTTATAATTTTATAATTATTTAAATATAAATATATATATAATTACAACTATAAATAAATATTTATTTATTATAATTTCTAATTACAAATAAATATATATTTATTTATTAGTTATAAATATAAATAAATAAATATTTATTTATTAGTTAGTTATAAATATAAATAAATAAATATTTATTAGTTATAAATATAAATAAATATTTACTTATTTAAATAATTATTAATTTATAAAAAATATATTTATTATTTTCATATATAATGTTATATATAATTAAATAACTATATTTATAAATATATTTATAAATATATAGAAATATTGATAAATAAATACAAATATTTATATTTATAGTTATAAATAAATACAGATATATTTAAATAATTATAAAATTATAATAAACATATTAATTATATATATTAATAAAATTATAACTATTATAAATATAAATTTGTTATAATTTTATAATTATTAAATATATATATATATATATTCATTTATAATTATAATAATAATTAAATATATATGCATATAAATAATTATAAAATTAGAAGAAATATAGTTATATATATCTATAATCTTATAAATATATATAATTAATATATTTATTATATATATTTCTAAGCTTATAAATATAATTATTTAAATTGTAATTTTATAAATATAAATAAATAAATATTCATTTATAGTTATAATTATAAATAAATAAATATATATTTATCATATATATAATTTTATAAATATATATAATAATATAAATAAATTATTAACATTATATATTTATCAGAGCTATACTTTTAGCGCTGATAAAGGCATTTCTTTATCAGTGCTAAAAAATGTTGATAAAGGAATTATTTATCAGCGCTTTCTATTTTAGCATTGATAAAACATACCTTTATCATCACTGTTTTATCTAGTGCTGATAAAAGTTTCATCAGTTTTATAAAGAAACCCTAACTTTTTCCTCCTTCCTCGTACCCCTCAAGCTCACGCGGAAGCCGATCTCTATCGTTGCTGCCTCCTCCCCCTCCTCTCCCACCGACTCCTCCACCACTGCAAATCCATCCACCGCGAACCCACCTCCACCGCGCACCTCTCCTCTGTCGTGTGCCTCTCCTCCGGAGGAGGACTCCTCCACTGCGTGCCTCTCTTCCACCGCGAACGCACCTCCGTCGCGCGCTGAACCACACCTCCACGGTGAGTTTTCTCCTCTTTCTCATCTGTTTCCTCTTGTTCTTTCCCCAGAATTCATTGTACCATTGAGTTTTTGTTTGAGTTTCATGTTTATGTAGTGTTTTGATAATATTATGGTTCAGAATAGGTTGATCTATGTTTCTAGTAGTGCGGTTGTCATGTGCGGGCATCCTACTTTATCCTGCGGTATACAGACGAGTTGAAAAGGTTCTTTGAGGTAGGGATTCTCCATCGTTTCTATTTGTTTTTGTATCATGTGGGAGGGATCTACTCTTTCTTTCCTACAATTTTTAGTTACGTCACACTAATCAAATATAAGAACTGGATAATTAAATAGAAATGGGAAATAGGGTTTGTTCGCATGTTATTATAGTTTGATATTAATGGTGATGTTGTGAATTGTACGGGCTAAACGCCCCACTGAAAATCATGGCAGTTGGTGGTCCTTGTTTGCACACTAAATGAATTGCATTTTGGTTGGTTCCTGTTAAACATTTGAATAGGGAAATTGGTAATTTATTTATACTTAGATAATGAATGAATGCCCTAGGATGATACAACTTCTAGGATAACCCCTGAATTAACAAGAGGAATTGAATAAGGGATGTTTTGTAAAATATGAAATTGTGTTTGTTTGGTTTGTATGGTGTTGTAGTTGTGGGAACAGTTGTGTGTTGTGGGGTGGTTCAGAAGGTGTAATGGAATCTCAGGTTGAGAGATTGATTTATTGTGGAATGGGTGAGAAGTGTTGTGCAGCGGGGATGTGATCGGGTTGAGCTATGTTTGTTTTTCTGGATGTGATGTATTTTAAAAATATAGTTATTGAATCATGGTTCATGGTAGTTTACAATGAGGCATCCTGCATTTGAAATGACTTGCGATAATGATTGAACACTTCACCAGACACCAACCCATAACATAGATTATCGGTGTTTTCTATTATTTAAATGGGTTTTTTAATTTTAATAAGTGTTTCATTTTTTTAAAAAGAGACATCCATGTTAATGAAGTATATAAAAACACTTCATTATTTTATCAAAAAGACATTTTTAGATGGAGGAATAACCATATTTCAAGGTTAAAGGCTGATATTGGCATGTGGGTTGATACAAATAAAGGCATTAAGAATTTAATAACATATTTTTATCAAATCATATTTTCTTCTCATCATAATTTATATCTAAATATTTAAATTATTATATTATTACAAATTTAACAAATTATATGAATGAATTAATAATTATTGATATTCAATGTTATCAAGTGGTCATGGAATTTAGTTTGATGCATTCATCAAAGGTACCTAACCTATATTCCCTTTATGAAATTTTCTTTAAAAGTTTCTCGAATATTTTGGGACTTTATGTTGTTAACTTCATGAATGAGTCTTGGAGATGTAAGAATTCTCTCGAGACTTATAATGATACTCTCATCACTTTGATTCTAGAGGTTACTGATATGAGTTCAGTTAAGGATTATAGAATGAATAGTCTTTGTAATGTCATTTATAAAGTATTTTTGAAGATTTTACAAAATAGACTATGGGAAATAATACCATCTATTATTTTAGTACCATAGTTATTTTATTGTGTTAAAGAGTTATATGATACTGTAGTCTCCATGAAGTAGTCTTCAAGCATGAAAAATATTTGGAATGTGAATACTTACTCATTTTTTGATTAATTAAACCAAAAGGAGAGGCTCTAGAACATAGCCTCAATTTTTTTATATAGAAATTAGTTAGTGAAATATCCTATAGATTTGGTAATTTTGAACTATATGATTTTTATAATTGGATGGTGTACTGGTAAGTAGTTCAGAGGTTATGAATAGAAGTTGTGGTTTTTTAAATATGGGTTTTTTAATGGTGATATGTTAAGGTATTATCCTCATTGTATTGAGAAAATGTTTTTGGAATTTAAGATTCATTCATTGAAAAGTAAGAGTGACATTAACTATTCATCAAATGTGAAAGGTTTTGGTTGGACATGATACAAATGTTAAAAAGTCCACATGTTCAATGGGGAGACTTCCATGAAATTTTGGAAGTCGGTGAAATTGGATGAACAACTGATACTTACTATAATCAAGTGGGACAACATGCACAAGAAACATGTGATAAAGGTGTTTTTGGAATACTCATTGAGAAGAAAAATCATTGCAAAAGAATATTTGGAAAATGAAATGAGAATTTTATTATGGTGATTTTGTTAGGGGTTCACTTTTATTACCAGAGGGTAAACCAGGATTCTTCCTAATTGGAAGCACTAAGACGGCCTTAACCAAGATTTTGTTATGGTTCTTTTACTTAGATTTTCATTAGAGAATCATTCTAAGATCTTAATGGGAGATTTATGAAAACACCAATCTTAACCATAAATGATCTAGCTAATGAGTATGGCTTATATTGTGATGTATTAGAAGTTAGGATTTGAACAGTTCCAGTCCATGATGGTCATGTGGTTTCTTATGGGTCTAGAAAGTTAAGAAAACATAAGAGAAACTTCCCAAATCCTTTCCTAGATTTGTAAATAGTGGTGATTTCCATGAGGTGTTATTGAAATACACTAAAAAAGTGTTTGAAATATATTTTATCAAAAATTGAAATGAAACATTGATAGTGGAGAAGGTATGAGTACCATTAGTCCTTTAACTTTGACTTAATGTATACCCTTAAGAAGGGGAACATTTTTTCTAATGTACTGTATTGGAAGGATCAAGATTTGGTAGTACATGATTCAAGAATCAATTGGAATATGGTTTTCCACTTTGAAGTGATGTGACTTTATGTTCAAAAGTATCATTGTTAAGTGACACTTATGTTTTTATCTATCACTTATTCACTTCTTAGTAGTATTATGGGAGTAAAATATAAGATTCATACTATTTATTCATGAGAGACATTATAAACCTTTTAATGATTTATATTTTATAAAATTTTGTTTATTTTTTATTCATGTATCCTTTGTAAAGTGCATCTCTTGGGATTTATGTCTTTGTGAAAATGCCTAAGTGGATCTTTTAAAATGATTCAAGTTTTTTAAAACGTTTCTTAAAAAATTATATGTGTTAAACATACCTTTTTTTTGTTTTAAATACCTTTAAAATTATTTTAACACTTGGCATGGACTTAGGTTGCATGCCAAGTATTTTTCAACTCATCTGATTGGCTTTTAGAAAGGGATGTGAATGTTTTGAAAGCATATGTAATGCTGGTTTCATTTTAACAAGGGGTGTATGAAGTTTTAAATGAAAATTTGTAAAATATATAGGGTTGTCGTTGATTTTAAATGATTAATATTGTTGGTTCATTAAGTTTCCTTGAATTCTTTAAAAAGGAATTGGGGTTTTGAGAAAGATTGTTCGAAACTAATTGGTTTATTTTAAAAAGGGCATGTTATTTTAAAGAGGAATTTGGTTTTTTTAATGGGATTTCAATTGTGATTTGATAAATAGTTTTCAATGTAGAATTAAAGTCTATATCTTTTTTTAGCCTTGGTTAATTTTTATATCAAAGTTTTGTGTATTTATTTTTTTAAATACTAATATCACCAAATAAAATTGGATAGATATGAATAAATAATGGATGGATTCCAATCATTTGAAAAAAGAGTATGAAGATGGAGTGAAAGAGTTCATCAAGTTTGTAAAATATCATGTATATGACCCTTCTGAAATCCTTTGTCCATATTTACATTTTTATTTCAAGAAAAGTTAGTCTAGAGGAGTTGGAAGAACACTTGATCTATCACAGAATAGATCGAAGCTATAAATGGTAGAATAAACACGGGGAAAAAGAGAACGTAGCTAGTGGATGGGATATAAATTCATTTTATGGTTCATCTGATATGATTACAAGTGTGTACAATGAATAAGGTCGTATTGAGGATGTGATTACAAATGTGAATGATGATGAAGATCATATTGATGAAATGACAAGGACGATTGAAGATGAACTTCATGGTTGCCCAAAATTTTTTGATCAGTTAAAAAGTTGTGAAAAGGCGTCATTGTATGGTGGTTGCACTAAATATACAACATTGTCATCCATACTGAAGCTATATAATTTGAAATCATTCAACGGATGGAGTGACGCAAATTTTATGGAATTACTTTCTCTCTTTAATGACATGTTCCCAAAAGACAATGAGCTCCCAATCCAAACATACAATGCAAAACAAATGCTACCCTTGATGGGTATGATTTCTAAAAGAATATACGTCTGCTCGAATGACTGTATACTATCTTGAAAGCACCAAAAATCACTTATAGAATGCCCAAAGTGTGGTTCTTCTTGATACAAGAAAGGTGAATCTGGTCCAATGAAAGTTTTATGGTACTTTCCAATCATTACAAGGTTTAAGAGCCTATATGGAAGTGAGGATACTACAGGGAAATTGGTGTGGCATGTAGAACAAAGAAATAAATATGGGAAACTACATCACCTAGAAGACTCTCGTTAGTGGAAGAAAATTGATCATGAGTATCCTGACTTTGGAAATGAGCTGAGAAATCTTCTTCTTGCATTATTTATAGATGGACTGAATCCTTTTGGTTTTTAAATCAACACTCATAGTATATGGCCAATTATGTTGGTAAATTATAACTTGCTACTATGGTTATGAATGAAAAAAAACATATCATGTTATCTATTCTTATATGAGGACCAAAACAACTGGGTAATGATATTTATATTTATTTGGCTCCATTGATCGAGGATTTGAAATTATTGTGGGATTCAGGTGTTACATTGTATGATGCTTACAGAAATGAATATTTCTTGTTGAGATACATGTTGTACAAGATGATAAATGAATTTTCTTCTTATGGAAATTTTTCAGGATATAACATTAAAGGAAATAATGGGTTTCCCATCTGCGAACAAGGTACCTAGTCAATTAGGTTGAAACGTTCATCAAAAACTGTGTTTCTAGGACAACACATATTTCTACCACGACGACATACGTACCAATCTTGTACAACATCATTAAATGAAATTTCATAAGAATTTACAACACCATCTTCACTAATAGGTGATCAACTATTTGAGAAAGTAAAATATGTGGACACTGATTTTGGTAAATTATTTTCAAAAAAACCTATGAAAACCAATTGGAATAAGAGATCGTTTTTTTTGAGTTACCATACTGTAATTTTTTATACGTCAAACACTTTATTGATGTTATGCATGTTGAAAAAAAAACATACGTGATACTGTCATTGGCATGTTGCTAAATGCACCCAGAAAAGGATGGAATTAAGGCTAGGTTGGACATGGTTTACATAGGAATACAAGAAGAGTTGGCACCAGTGAAGGGTGAAAAACGAAATTTTCTTCCTCCATATACTTACACTCTTTCTAGGTATGAGAGATATCAATTTTTCAACTTCTGGAATGACGTATAGGTTCCAGAGGGGTATTCATAGAATATCAGGAACATCATTTCAATGATTGATTTAAAGTTATTGGGTATTAAATCACATGATTTCCAAGTTTTTATGAAATATCTAATGCATATAGCTTTACATTTCATTTTTTCCAAGAATTTCTGTCATACATTAACCAAACCCTATTTCTTCTTCAAATCTATATGCAGCAAAGTTATAGACCCAATGAAATTTTCGAGTATGAAAACAAATTTTTTTGTCATTTTATGTGAATTGGAAATATTTTTCCCAACAACATTATTTAATATGATGTTTCATTTGATGGTTCACTTGGTGAGATAGATTCAACTATGTGGTCATGTACACTATAGATGGATGTACCCCATTGAATAGTATATGAAGATTTTGAAAGGGTATGTCAAAAATCAAAGTTTTCGAGAGGGTTGAATTGCGGAGTGATATATTGTTGAGGAAGCCATTGAATTCTGTATCAAATATCTGTCTGGTGTGGAAATCATTGGTCTAACGAAATATCATCACACTGGGTGGATTGCAGGTGAATGAATTTCTGGAAGAGATATTATCACAATCAATATTACAGATCGGGACCAGTCCCACATTTACAATTTTCATAACAGTTTGGATTTTTCCCCATATGTTGAAACCCATAAATATATTATTAGGCATTTGAATCCATCAAAGGATGAAAGATTGATATCAACTATACATAATCAAATAGTTTATAGGATGGTTTCAGGACCAAATTTTAATGGAGTTAGATGAAAATATAGATTCAATTTCAGAATGAATTTGATGGCTAGCCGGAGGACCAAGTGTTATAAAGGTTATGTAATTCATGGTTATATGTTCTATACAAATGAGCATGATAAATACAGTACCATGAAAAATAGTGGAGTTACACTCGTAGATGAAGCGATGCATGTTTCTGGTACTAAGGATAGAAATCCAATTTATGTGAATATTTCATACTTTGGCATCATAAAAAAATACGGGAGTTGGATTATATAACATTCCAAGTGCCGATTTTTCAAAGCAAGTGGACTGATAACAAGAGTGACATTAAAATAGATGAATTGGGATTTGTGAAAGTTGATTTCGGTAAGGAAGGGTACAAATAAAAACCATTTATAATGGAATCATAGTTAGTACATGTATTTTATGTTATAGATCCATAAAACTTAAAGTGGTCATTTATTCTATTATCGACCAAAACCACTTAAGGGTCTGATGAAAATTCAACCAAGGATGATCCTTTCATTGGGACACTGCAACCATTTCGCAGTGGTACCAATGTAGACAATGTTTTTCATGTTAGAGGATACCACAATGAAGGGATTTATATCATCGATAGAGGGGTAAAATCCCATCATCCTTTAAAAAAGAAAAAGAGAGTTCAATAATCAGGTTACATTTTTTTTGTAATATACATCATTTTATCTCATGTTATTATCCATTTTTTATGAATTAATATACTATAAATTAAATGTTAAACCACTTCTACAGATAATTACTTCTGCATGTGCTACTACTCTCAATCTAGAGGAACAACAGGTCTCTCAACCTGCTGTTGCTTGGAGTGCAGAGGAGAAACCTTCTGCACGTGTTGGTTCTCCAATTCCCAAGGAACAACAGGTCTCTCCACCTAATGTTGCTCACAGTGCAGAGGAGCGACCTTCTGCATATGTTGGTGCTCCCTTTCCTGAGGAACAATAGGTTTATAAACCTGATACTACTCCCATTGCATAGGTACAAGAACCATCTTCACTTGCCAATGCTACCGCTCCAGAGGAACATGTTGATGATGTTGATTCCATGGAAATGGTAGACAATGAAGGACTGGCGTCATAGAAAAAAAAAGGATCACCATAGTTTGATGGTGTTAACAAAAATAATTAAGCAGAAATCCAAAGGCATCAAATATAAGGTCATATGGAATGCATTAGGTCAGCATGTTAATCCCAACAAGATCATGTTCAACAGTTATATTGGAATTTTCACTCAGAAACGCGTGCCGATTGACATAGATTCATGGCACCATGTTGTGACTAGGATTACGACACCAATGTGGGAAGATATTGTGGTAAAATTATGATACCATTTATTTATTTTACTAAAAATAATATAATGAAACATTGAATTTCTCTTCATCATCCATTGTAGAGTGAATCTATAGTAGTTGACTTCCAAAAGAAGTATGTATTAATTCTTACTAGAAGGATTCATAGAGGATTTTGAAAAATTCTAACAAGAAATCATCTTAAATATGATGAATAGAAAATAAACCTATGACCACCACTTATCTATACACACCTGACAACCCGAGAAGCATGGGATGCATTTACTGGATGTCATACAGATGTGTATTTTCAGGTACATTGTGGCCAGTAATACATTGTTTGACGATACATGTATTCATCACTTTGATTGAATTTTTTTATTTATAAAATAGAAAATGATTGCTGAAAATAAGGAATGAGCAACATAACCAGTGTACCCCTACCATAAAGCAAGGATGGGGTATGCTTCACTTGAAAAAAAATTGGTACATATTTTAAATCTACCGTAATACTTTTATGTTACATGAAACAACGCCATAATTATGTTCCTCTGTTTATATGCAGATTGATGACTAGAAATCCAAATCCACTTCCATCCCATGCCATGTTATATGGAAGTAGGTATGTGTAAATAAAGATAAGATACTAATAAATGATACCACACAAAAAAGTATGGGAATCATGTGTAAGTATTAAATAATAAAAATTTGTTTTGATTTAAATATCTATTATGTAACAATGATCACTTATTTTCCTATATTTTCTATCTGACATAGTCATAGGAATCAACAACACCAATTCTGGATGAACACAAACAATTAGTGGCCTTGAAGCAGCCTGAACAGTATGTCCACATCAGAGGTGCTGGTTTTGGGGTGACACACTGAATATATTTTGAGAAAAAATAAGAGGACGATCAAAGTGAATTAATAAAATAGATGAGAGGAAGAATAGATACCCTTGAAGTAAAATTCCAGTGGCAGAGGGATATAATGGAAACTTTAATGGGGGATGGGAAAATAGAATAAGAAACTCAAGAATGGCCACTTTTTGAAGATCCCTCCCCACCCCACACCAGCTACGGGGCCATCCATTCCACTCAAAGAGATGTACTAGCAAAGGTAATAAATGTTCAAATAAATGTTTCTGTGAAATGTGAATCAGACATACACTGATAAATTTATTGTACTTCTATTTTACAGGGTGATAATGACTGTGATTTATATCTAGAAGCACCCACCCATCGCCTTGTGGTGAGGGATATGGTGTTCAATATTCAAAATAGCACGCTACACAGCAGACCACTTCCAACAGATCATGTGTGAGTGTCGATCAATGTGACCCATGAGCTGTGCATAGATCTACTTGTTCCAAATATGGTGGATGATATTAATACATTCGAAAAATATGTTGGAACATTCATCACATGGTCATCACATCTTGTAAAAAATCATGTCGACAATGAGGTATTCATTTCCAATTTACTTTTCAAGATAAAAATTTAACAGTTAATGAAAAAGGTCTGAACTGATGAATGTTATTACAGATATAAAAGGAGAAGGGGATAAAATGAAAGACTATATCAAAACGGTCTAAAGGATCGACCAACCGATCAAAAAGATCTATCAAAAGCACAATTACTCTACCCATTCTATATCCACATTTACTATCATTTAAGGCTCATGTGGATACAAAGTTAAAATATGGTGGAAACCACATAGTTGAATTTGAAACAAATATGTATGGAGAGAAAGATCAATACTTTATTAGTGTTGAGAGTGAAACTGAAATCCTCGACTATGACTGTCTATGTGGCTCAGTTGTAAATTTATACATGAGGTATGTTCTTATGATTTTATTTTCCAAAATCTAATATATTGTGTTAATTATGACTAAATACATTTCATAATTTTGGCAGGTGTATATATGAAAAACATTTTAAGGGATTTTCCTATGAGAAAAAGTTCAAACTCATTAGTCCTCACATCACCTCAATAAAACAAGATGAAATAGAACCCAACAAAAAGGATGAAATAATGGCAGGTCTGATCAAATCATTTGAAAGAAAAATTTCAGATGAAAAACTCTATTTTATACCAATGATGTAGGGGTAAGACTCTACAATTTAATTATATCAAATTTATTTTCATTTCCTTCATTAATTATTCCTTTTTTTTTGTTTTTAGGTAGCATTGGATGCTAGTTGTAGTAAATTTGGATACTCCAAAGATTTTTTTCATGGATTCATTGCATGGATATCCAACAAACCGTCCACACATGATGGTGTTTGTAAATTTTTAACACACTACATCCAACATTTTAGAACTAAACATCAAGTTATATAATTTATATTATCTTTTAATGAGGATTATGTTATGATAGGGTGATTCATCACTATCATCATAAAAAAGGAATGAGGCTAGGGTCTATGGACAATTAAGAACATAAGTACTACGATTGGATAAGTATCATGGTATATATAATAAGAATTCACTATACAAACACATATCAAAACAAATTACTTATTCTCATCAACATTTATACAGTGTCCAAAACAAACTAATGGAAAAGATTGCAGTTATTATGTTTGTAAATTTATGAGAGAGATCATATTCCATGAACAAACCAGAATCACTTAAGAGATATTTTCGAAGATAATTTTTATTTCATTTAAAATATTTATTAATCCTTTGTGTATTTATATTTTCCCAATACTACTATGACTGTTGAAAAGAATCATATTCACAAGATGATATAGATGAACTCAAAAAAAATATGGAAGCATACCTTATGAAATAATGTGCACAAATAGAATGAAGATGTGACTTCCATACGCAGGGTATGAATTTATAATGTTAATATCACCTTCTAGCATCTTTATGCTCATTTTATCCTTATATGATCATTGATATCTCCATTTTTACACTAATTGAAGATATATGATCACCCTTTCTTATGTTTTATATCCTTATGTTATTCATAATGGTTTTATAAATGATTTATAAGAAGACCGATACAACTCAAAGTGCCTCTTTTTATTTAAAATTGACATTAATTTAAGTAAAAACAACAAGTGACATATTGAAAACTAAGAAAACACTTTCAGATTATTTTTATATTTTATGAAAATTATGTTTTAGTCATTTATGGATTTTAGGGATCAGCCTCACCTCAACTCAAAGTGTCTCTTTTATTTAAAATTGACATTAATTTAAGTAAAAACAACAAGTGGCGTACTTAAAACCAAGAAAACACATTCAGATTGTTTTGATTCTTTAGTTAAATGATCTATGATTCTTTTTTGATGTTTAAGAGTCAATTATAACTCAATCCGATGCATGGTATGGCCAGTACAACTCAAAGTGTCTTTTTTTATTTAAAATTGACAATAATTTAAGTAAAAACAACAAGTGACATACTGAAAACCGAGAAAACACAATCGTATTATTTTGATATTTTAGGAAAAATGATCAATTAGTCATTTTTGACATTTAGGGATCATATTCACCTCAATACGATGCATAAAACGTCCAGTAGAACCCAAAGTGTATTTTTATTTAAAATTGACATTAATTTATATAAAAACAATAAGTGACATACTGAAAATTGAGAAAACACATTTGGATTCTTTTGATATTTTAGAAAAATGATCTATTAGTAATTTTTGATGTGTTGGGATCATAATAACCTCAATACGTTGCACAGTGTGGCCGGTAGAACTCAAAGTGTCTCTTTTTATTTAAAACTGACATTAATTTAAGTAAAAATAACAAGTGACATACTCAAAACCAATAAAATGCATTTATGTTATTTTTATACTTCATGAAAAATATCTATGAGTCATTTTTGATATGTAGGAGTCAACCGAACCTCAATATGATGCATGGCATGTATGGTACAACTCAAACTGTCTCTTTTTATTTAAAATTGACATTAATTTAAGTAAAAACAACAAATGACATACTGAAAACTGAGGAAACACGTTCATATTGTTTTGATATTTTAGAAAAACAATCTATTAGTAATTTTTGACATGTATGTATCATCCTCACCTCAATACAACACATGATGTGTCCATTAGAACTCAAAGTGTTTTTTATTTAAAATTGACATTAATTTAAGTAAAAACGACAAATGACATACTAAAAACTGAGAAAATACATTTGGATTGTTTTGATATTTTAGGAAAAATATCTATTAGTCATTTTTGATGTGTTGGGATTAGCCTCACCTCAATACAATGCATGTTGTGGCTGGTATAACTCAAAGTGTATCTTTTTATTTAAAATTGAAATTAATTTAAGTAAAAATAACAAGTGACATACTGAAAACTGAGAAAACACATTTTAATTGTTTTGATAATTTATAAAAATGATCCATGAGTCATTTGTGATGTGTAGAAGTCACAAAAACCTTAATATGATGCATAGTGTGACCGGTATGACTAAAAGTATCCATTATCAGTTTAAAATCAACATTTTAGTTCAAAACATGTCACTCACTGAAAACCAAACAAACACACTCTGATTTTCTTGATAATTTAGGATAGCTATCCATAAGTCATTTGTAACATGTATGAATTATTTTTATGTCAAACCGATGCACGATGTGACTGGTATGACTCAAAATGCACATTTTCAGTTTGAAATGGCATTTTAGTAAAAAAAAACACAACTTGCATACTGAAAACCAAGAAAACACATTTGGATTATTTTGATACTTTAGGAAAACAATCCATAAATAATTTGTGATAGGTAGGAATCGTCCGAACCTAAATAAAACACACAGTGTGGCCGATATAACTCCAAATAGGTCATTATTTAAAATTGACATTAATTTTAGTAAAAGAACAAGTGACATACTTAAAATAGAGCAAAATCATTCATATTATTTTGATATTTTAGAAAAATGATCCATAACTCATTTTAAATGTGTAGGAATAAAACTCACCTCAATAGGACGCATGGTGTGACCGGTATAAGTCCAAATGTGTCATTTTTTTTAAATATTGACATTTTATTAATGTGTTCTTTCATATTAATGATTAATTTATTTCTTTATAGTATTACTAACATAATATTTGTTTTCTTATATACGTGGAAACTTTTGATCAGGTTGATATTATTTGTTTATAAACTGATACCATGGGTGGAGATTTTTGAGAGGGGATCACAGGTATCAAAAGATTAAATATTAATGTTTTAGAATTTTTTTTGGACAATTATAAATGTAATTATATAAAAAAATTTGTTTGAAATGTAAATAATAGTTTTTATTTTTGTATATAACATGGGTGGAAATTTTTGTATTCATTATGTCAATTAAATGTATGTAGTAGGATTGCTTCTGGTGTTCTTTTTAAATTGTAGTTTTCTTCTGGGTGTGTTGTGTTTGAATTGCAGGTTGGGTGTGCAGTTATATGTGTTTAAATTGAAAGTTGGGTGTTCTGTCATATAAATAGAAAATTTCAGGTGGGTATCCCTTTATCAGTACTATTTTTATCACTAATAAAGGGGGCCTTTATCGGATCTAGAAAAGCACTGATAAATTGGGTCCTTTATCAACACTTTTTTAGCACAGATAAAGGACCCCCTTTATCAGCGCTACGATTAAAAACACTTTTAGCACTATTAAATGAAATTTTTCATGAGTTAAAGGACATATTTGTAGTAGTGAAACTTCCATCCACCTAAGACCTCCTCTACATAGGCATCCATGAGCATCATAAATAAGAAAAGAACAAATAACCGACTAATTAACCCATGGGTAATGAACCTCTCATCTCCAAATGGAAGACGACGAGTAACAACCACCATTTGATGAATCAGGAGTGATGGTAGCCGGTGAACCCAAAAAACAGAAATAAACAAACAAGTTGTGCCAATGAAGCATCTGAAGACGATGAAGTAAAAACCATGAACTTTCATCACCACAAATGCCACTAATTAAATGAAAATATCAAACTCCAATGAAACATCGATGATTATTCAGGCACACTGAGCATCCTCCAATCGAAGAACACCCATGGTTTCCAACACTAACGAATGAAGGCACACCAAGATCGAACATCAAAACACTGACCAACTATGGTCCCAATAGGAAACAACCCCAACAATGCAGCTTTGAGCCATGTACAAGAAAATGAGTGCACCTGCCATGACACAAATCCCACAACTCCCCACATGTACCTGTCACACATAAAATGATAGATATCAGTCGCTAATAGCCTGTAATCTCAGAACCAGAGATATAAATGTAAATGGATGGAAAACAATTAGTGGAACAACAAAATATCCACCATCTTCCAATCCGATGATGAAACAGACAATAACGACCAACAAACTCCGCTGAACCAGAAGCACTGACAACCAACAAACCATGAAAAACATGAAACTCGTGACTCCCCACATGCATCAAAAGCCAAAAAACTAAGTACGGAATGTAGAAAAATCCGACAATGTAGAAAATAGCTCATATATGAAGAAAGAAAATCTGAAGAGATGCCAGAAAATAAACCAAAAGCATCGGCACAACAACCATCGTCGATAAAGGAGGCCTAAGAGATCCTAAACCAAAGTCGCCAAGAAAAAATACCACCAACCAAGAGACTTGGGACCAACAACCTTATGCACAGAAAACCATCGATTAGAACCCCAAGCTCAAACCATAGTGAGGAAAAGAAAACCCATCATCCAAAACCATCCAATGAAGGAAAGCTGACCAAACACCAGGGAATCCCAGTTCCAAATCAAGGTAGATAATCCACCATGAGCATGGGGATCTTGAGAGCTTCTAGATATTAAATAGGAACCCATTTCGTGGTTTTTTGAAGGGATTTTCATGGTTTTTTAGGGTTTTTTGTTTTTAGGGTTTTTTGAGTTTTTTATTGATTTTAATGTTTTTTAGATCTCTTTAAAATTTTTAGGGTTTTAAGGGTTTTAGAGTTTTTAGTGGTTTTAGGGGCTTTATGTATTTTGTAAGGTTTTATGGGTTTTTATGGGTTTTTATGGTTTTTATGGGATTTCAATGGTTTTTAGGGTTTTATACGTTTTTAGGTATATTTAGGGTTTTTAGGATTTTTATGGTTTTTAGGGTTTTTAGGGTTTTCTGGGTTTTTAGGGGATTTGAGGATTTTTATGGATTTTTTGGGTTTTAGGGTTTTTTAGAGTTTTTAAGGTTTTTTATAGTTTTTAAATTTTTAGGGGTTCTACTGTTTTTTAGAGTTTTTAGTTTTTTAGGGGTTTTATGGGATTTTTAAGGTTTTAAAGGATTATTATGGTTTTCAAGTTTTTTTTCAGGGTTTTTTCAGGATTTTTATGGTTTTTAGGGTTTCATGATTTTTAAGAGTTTTTACGGTTATTAGAGTGTTTAGGGTATTTTTTGGGTTTAAAGGTTTTTTGACGGCAAGTATTCTTCATATCAGATTAGGTTTGGGAGTGTGACATGGTCTGGCAGTTTTGACAGGTGTGTATGGGTGTTTCAGATTTTGAGGATGTGACAGTGAACTTGGATTAGAATTTCTTTAATGTTTGTTTTCCTTTATGGAAAAAGGTGGCTGAATTTGGTGTTCATGTTCAGTGTTTTTCTTTAGGTGATCATCAACTTCAGGTCATAGATTGTTGTTTGATGTGTTTCTCTTAGTGTGCCTCTTTCAGAATCAGTTGTTTGCCGATATTCTTGGTTCATGTGATTTATGGATTGGTCTTGCCAGCTGGTGTCACTTCTACAATTGGTTCCAATGTTCTTTCGTCAATTTTTTTCTTTGGAGACATTCTCTGGATTTCCAGGTTTCATCTTTTTGATGGTTGTTGGTTCTCTAGCCGATGTCATGGCTTCGTCGACACTCCTATCACATGATTTTGATGGTTCAACTCATCAGTCACGCCTCTACCTCTTTCAGTGTTGTTGTGTTTTCATCGATGTTGGTTCATAGGTGTTTTCTTCAGCAATTATTTTCTTATATTTTTATTGGATAATGGTTCGTCTACCAAAAATGTTTATCTCTTCATTCTTGTTTCTTACTCGAGGTTTGGGTTATGGGTGTCTTGTCTTTTTTCTCCTTTAAGTATGTTTGAGAGGATGTTTTTAGTGATGTATGGATTAGTGCCACTTCTGCCTTTCTATTCGCTGTTGTTGGGGTTTGAGGCTGAGATGTGGATTTGTTGGTGGTTCATTGGGTTCGGTGTTGTGTTTGGGGATTTTTTCTTGGATGGATCCTAGTTGTAGCTAGGGTGGGGCTGGTGTTGGTTCTCAAGGAGATAGATCTAGTTCGGGCTTCTGCTGGGTTCGCTTGGGCAGTGGGTTCTTGCAAGTGTGTTGTTTCTTTGGAGGCTAGGTCTTGGTGATGGCTATATTGGGGTGTTGTTGAATGCCTTATGGAATGTTAGTGGTGCTTTTTTTCTGGTTGTTTGCTGCTTGGTTTGGAGGGTAGTGGGGGTAGGTGTGTGGCTGTTGTCAGGATTTGGATTGGCTATCATGTGAGGTCTCTTGTAGGTGTGGTTGTTGTTCTCAGCCACTTTGGTTTGTGGTTGTTCTTGCATGATGTTTCTTGTGTGATTGGTTGGTTCACCATAGAGAGAGTGGTTTCATCCTTGTTTCTTTATTGGGGGTTTCTTTTATCTTCATGGCATGGTTCGTTACTCATGGTGTTTTTTGTTGTTTCTGTGATTGGGGGTGTGAGTTGTTAGTGCGTTGGTGCTGCTGACCTGGGACTCTCACAGTCAAATACTTAGAGCGCATAATTTTATTTTCTCTCTCTTTTGGTTTGGAGTAGTTATTGATGCTTTCTTGGTTCCTTGCGTGGATTGGGCCTTGAGTTCACTTTCTTATTTTTTTTCTGTGCTGCCTTTAAGCCAACTGGTTCACCCTTGGGCGATTTTTTTTCACTTCAATTCTTTTACCTATTCATATATACTATTTTCTATTTGACTTGAATTTTTTTTATTGTTTTTAACATTTTTATGGGTTTTATGGGTTTTTATAGTTTTTAGAGGGTTTTTA
Source organism: Viscum album (assembly GCA_963277665.1). NCBI lineage: Eukaryota > Viridiplantae > Streptophyta > Magnoliopsida > Santalales > Viscaceae > Viscum > Viscum album. The sequence continues at coordinate 727,348,918 of OY728167.1, read as the reverse complement.
TTATTTTTATGGGTTTAGGGGTTTTTATGTTTTTTAGTGCTTTTATGGTTTTTAGGGGTTTTTAGGGTTTAGGGTTTTTTACGTTTTCAGTGATTTTTAGGGATTTTTTTAGTAATTTTATGGGTTTTAGGATTTTTTAGGATTTTTAGGGATTTTGAGGGTTTTTAGGGTTTTCATGGTTTTTATGTTTTAGGGGTTTTAAGGGGTTTTAGGTTCTTTTGTGCTTTTAGGGGTATTTTTATTTTTTTATGGTCTCTAAGGTGTTAATATTTTTTAACATTTTTAGATGTTTTAATGTTTTTTATAATTTTAATGGTTTTTAGGGGATTTTAGGGTTTTGAGGGGTTTTATAGTTTCCAGGTGTTTCCATGATTTTTACAGTTTTTTACATTTTTAAGTATTTTTAGAGTTTTTTAGGATTTTTAGGATTTTTTTGTGTTTTTAGGGTTTTCAAGTTTTTTAATTATTTTTTGGGGTTTTCAGGTTTTTTAGGGTCTTTTGGGGTTTTTAGGAATTTTTTGAGTTTTTTATGGTTTTTATGTTGTTTTAGAGTTTTTTAATTTTTTTAGGGGTTTTACTGGGTTTTAGATTTTTTTTTTGTTTTTAAGGTTTTTATAGGATTTTATGGTTTTTAAGTTTTTTATGGGTTTTAGGGATTTTGAGGGTTTTTTTGGGTTTTTTGGGGGGTTTAGGTTTTTTAGGGTTAGTATGATTTTTTTTGGTTTTTATGGTTTTTTGATTTTTTAGGGTTTTTAGTGTTTTTTAAGTTTTTAGGGGTTCAAAGGGGTTTTAGAGTTTTTATTGGGTTTTAGGGTTTTTATGGGTTTTTAGAGTTTTTAATGATTTTTAGGGTTTTTATGGGTTTCATAGTTTTTTCTGGGTTTTTATGGGTTTTTACGTTTTCATGGATTTTTAGGGATTTATAGGATTTTTATGGTTTTTAGGGGTTCTTTGGGTTTTTAAGGATTTTGAGGGTTTTTAGGTTTTTTCAGGGTTTTAGGGGGTTTTAGGGTTAGTAGAGTCTTTGGGGGGGGGGGGGGGTTAGGGTTTTTTGAGTTATTTCAGGTTTTTAAGGTTTCTATAGTTTTTAATATTTTTGGGGGTTTTAGATTTTTAGTTGGTTTTAGTGTTTTATGGGGTTTTTAAGGTTTTTACGGGGTTTTATGTTTTTTAGGGGGGGTTAGGATTTTTTTGAAATTTTTTAGGATATTTATAGTTTTTAGGATTTTTTGGGTTTTAGGGATTTTGAGGGTTTTAGGGGTTTTTAGGGGTTTTAGGGGTTTTTAGGGATTTTCAGGGGTTTTAGGGTCTTTTAGTGTTTTTTGAGTTTTTTGAGTTTTTTAGATATTTTAATAGTTTTTATATTTTTTTAATGTTTTTATGGGTTTAATGGTTTTTAGAGTTTTTAGTAGTTTTTAGGGTTTTCATGTGTTTTTAGGGGTTTTCAAAGGTTTTTAGGAGTTTTATGGTTTTCAGGGGGTTTTCAAGGTTTTTAGAGTTTTTACATTTGTAGGTATTTTTAGGGATTTTTTTGTATTTTTATGGTTTTTAGGGTTTTTTGGGGTTTTAGGGATTTTTGGGTTTTTAGGGGGTTTTAGGGTTTTAGGGTTTTTTTCAATGTCTTTTGGGTTTTTTTTTTGTTTTTAGCATTTTTTTTATTTCTTTAGCGTTTTTATAGTTTTTAAGGTGTTTTATAGTTTATATCGTTTTTATGGGGTTTAAGTGATTTTAGTGGTTTTTTGGGTATTTATGGGTTTTAGGGTTTTTATGGTTTTTATGGATTTTTTAGGGTTGTTGGGGGTTTTTACATGTTAAGGGATTTTTAGGGATCTTTTTTGGATTTTAATAGATTTTAGGGTTTTTAGGGTTTTTAGGGGAATTTGAGGGTTTTAAAGGGTTTTAGGGTATTTTAGGGTTTTTAAGGGGTTTTCGGGGTTTTAGGGTCTTTTAGTGTTTTTTGGGGTTTTTTGAGTTTTTAGGGGTTTTAAGGTTTTTTAGAGTTTTTTAACATTTTTAGGGATTTCCAGGGGTTTTACAGTTTTTAGTGGTTTTTTAGGGTTTTTAGGTTTTTAGGGGATTTTATGGTTTTCAGGGGGTTTTGAGGGGTTTTGGATTTTTAAATTTTCTAGGAATTTTAGGGATTTTTTATGATTTTATGGTTTTTAGGGACTTTGAGGATTTTTATGGGTTTTAGGGGTTTTTAGGGTTTTTAGGGTTTTTATGATTTTTAGGGGTTTTTAGGGTTTTTAGGGTCTTTTTTTATTTTGGGTTTATTTTGACTTTTTATTGATTTTAAGGTGGTGAGAGTTTTTTAACGTTTTAGGGGTTTAAAGGGCTCTTAGAGTCTTTAGTGGGTTTTTATGGCTTTTATGGGTTTCTAGGAATTTTATGGGGTTTTATGGTTTTCATGGTTGTTTTGGGGTTTTTAGGATTTTTTATGTTTTTAAGGATTTTTACGTTTTTAGGGTTTTTCATGGTTTTTCAGGGTTTTTCAGGTCTTTATGAATTTTCAATATTTTATGAACTTTTAGTGCTTTTTGGGTTTTTTAGTATTGTAGGTTTTTAAAGGATTTTTTGTAGTTTTTTAACATTTTTAGAGTTTTAAAGGGATTTTAGAATTTTTATTTTTTAAGGTTTTTTTATGGGTTTTTAGTGTTATTTAAAGTTTTTATGGGGGGGGGGGGGGTTTATGGTTTTCATGGGGTTTCAGGGATTTTTGGGTTTTTTACGTTTTCAGGTATTTTTAGGGATTTTTAGGATATTTTATGTTTTTAGGGTTTTTAGGGATTTTGAGGGTTTTTAGGGGTTATTTAGGGTTTTTCATTGTTTTTAGGGTCTTTTGGGTTTTTACGGTTTTTTTTGATTTTTTATGTGTTTTAAGGGTTTTAAGAGTTTTTTTATGTATTTAAGGGTTTTAAGGGTTTTTTTGAGTTTTTAGTGTTTTAGGGTTTTACGGGTTTTAGGGTTTTTTATTGTTTTTTGGGGTTTTATGGTTTTTAGTGGTTTTTCAGTGTTTTTTGGGGTTTTTACTTTTTCCGGTATTTTTAGGTATTTTTGGATTTTTATGGATTTTATTTTTTTTAGGGATTTTTAGGGTTTTCAGAGTTTTTAGGGGTTTTCAAGGTTTTTATGGTCTTTTTGGTTTCTTTTGTTTTTTTTGTTTTTAGGGTTTTTAATGTTTTAAGAGTTTTTTAACGTCTTTATGGGTTTTTGTGTTTTAGTGATTTTTAGGATTTTAATGGTTTTTTGGGTTTTTAAATGGTTTTATGGGTTTTATGGTTTTTGGGGGTTTTCAAGGTTTTTTAGGGTTTTTTAGGTTTTTAGGGATTTTTATGGATTTTAATGATTTTTATGGTTTTTAATGTTTTTAGGATTTTTAAATATTTTGAGGGGTTTAGGGGTTTTCTGGTGTTTTTTGGGTTTTAGGGTTTTTAGGTTTTTTATGGTTTTTTTGGTTTTTAGATTTTTTTTAAGCTTTTTAGGGTTTTAAAGGTCTTTTTGTGTTATTTAACGTTTTTCAGGTTTTAAGGGTTTTTAGAGATTTTAGTGGTTTTTGAGATTTATGGGTTTTAGTGATTTTAAAGGTTTTTAGGGGTTTTATGGTTTTCAAGGGTTTTTCTGAGATTTTAGGTTTTTTTACATTTTTAGGTATTTTTATGGATTTTTAGGATATTGATGGATTTTCGGGTTTTTTTAGGTATTTTAGGGATTTTAGGGGTTTTTTGAATTTTTCTAAGTATTTTAGGTTTTTTGGGGTTTTTAGGGTGTTTAGGGCCTTTTGGGATTTTTTGGTTTTTTCTGAGTTTTTAAGGGTTTTTATGGGTTTTTGAGTTTTTAGCGTTTTTAAGGAATTTAAGGGATTTTTGGATTTTTTAGTGGTTTTTTGGGTTTTATAGGTTTTGGGGGTTTTTAAGGTTTTAATAGTTTTTAGGGGGTTTTCAGGGATTTCAGTGATTTTTATGTTTTCAGAGATTTTTAGGAATTTTTTATGATTTTTATGGTTTTTAGTGTTTTTAGGGTTTTTACAGTTTTTAATAGTTTTCATGGGTTTTTACAGTTTTCTTGGGTTTTTAGAGGTTTTAAGGTTATTATAGTTTTTTAATGTTTTTAGGGATTTTATTGGTTTTTAGAGTTTTTAGTGGTTTTTAGGGTTTTTTTAGATTTTAAGATTTTTTATGGTTTTTATGGGTTTCAAGGGATTTTTTGTGTTTTTATATTTTTTTATGTTTTTAGTGATGTTTAGGACTCTTTTAAGAATTTTATGGTTTTTAGGGTTTTTTGGGATTTTGATGGGTTTTATTTTTTTCTGTGTTTTTATGATTTTTTTCTAGGTTTTTACGGTCTTTTTGGGTTTTTAGGGGTTTTTTTGAGTTTTTAGGTGTTTTAAGGATTTTATAGTTTTTTAAAATTTTTATGATTTTAAGGTTTTTAGGGTTTTTAGTGGGTTTTTGTGTTTTTTGGGTTTTTAGGGATTTTTAAGGTTTTAAGGGTTTTTATGGTTTTCATGGGGTTTTCAGGGTTTCAGGGTTTTTTACATTTTCAGGTATTTTTAGGGTTTTTTGGGGATTTTTATAGTTTTTAGGGTTTTTAGGGATTTTGAGGGTTTTTAGGGTTTTCAGCGTTTTTTATGTTTTTAAAGAATTTCATGGTTTTTAGGGACTTTTTAGGTTTTTAGGGGTTTTTGAGTTTTTTAGGGTTTTTAAGGTTTTTTATAGTTTTTTAATGTTTTAGTGGTTTTAATGGTTTTTTGAGTTTTTAGTGGTTTTTAGGGTTTTTATAGGGTTTTAGGGCTTTTTGCAAGGAAAATAGAATATAATATATAAACAGGGAATGGAATTGATGTACAACATGATCACCCAAAGTTTGAACCAAATGGGCCAAATCCCCACACCAACATCAAAAAAGAAAACGGGTTTGATCACCCTCACAAAGCCCAAATGACCAAACCTTGGAAAGTGGACCCATGAAAACTCGTAAATCCCTTCCATACCAAACCTTGAAAGTATCACAATAAACCTCATAAAGACCAAAAAGAAATATTTGGTAAAAGGGTCTGATAACCCTTGTGAAGACCAACCAAACCATAACTTGGACAATGGCCCGAGAAAACCTCACAAAGCCCATACAAATCATCACCTTGAAAATGGGCTCGAGAAACTTCATGAAGCCCAACAAACCTCACAACCATCACCCAACACCTATCACCACCTCAAGAAGAAATACCAACACTGTAGTAACCCCGATTTCTGGTATGTAACCCTTTCCTTGTGTTTTTATGGATATAAATTATAAGGGAGAAAGTTGGGAGAGTTTGGTGATCTTTCAATAAGTTTTGGGGGCTAAAGGGGAGGTACACGGGCTGCACACAATTTATAAAAAACCTTGCAGAAATCATAGGAGAAACCGTGCGAAATAGCAGGTTTGAGGTAGAGATATTTGGCATGGTGTTTGCATGATTAAAGAGACCATGTGAGGAGGCTATGAGAGGGTTTATCTATATAGTATCTAACACACGGTTAGCGCACAGTTTGTTTAACCATGCTAACTAACCATGTGCGTGGTTAAAGTGAGATCCTAAAAAGTGGACATCACACATTTTTGCCTCTAAACTAATATTTTTTTCACCTAAGTGGACCTAAATTAGTATTTTTGTTCCTTGTAGAAAGTAGAACCACTCCAAATCATTTTTGAGTCAATCCGAAGGCTTACCTTGGTGTTTCGAACCCGAATTCTTGTGGTATGTGATCGTTCTTTATCATTCTTGATCAGTTTCTTAGATCAACTTAGATATACTTATCCTATATTATCAGTTTCTTAGATATAAAACTTTTATGGGTATATCTATTAGTATTTAATCTAAATAATTTGAGTTTTGTCCTTGATATTTCTAGGAGAAGAGATCTAACGAGGTTCTGTGAAGAATCAACCCGGTTTTCTTGAGCCTTCTTCGTCTGTGGTCACGTTTCATAAAAAACTTTGAGGTAGGTGGATTCAATCTCATCTCCTATTTCTAGAATTGATTGTATTAGTTTAAAATTTAGTTAATTGGATAATATTGATTTTTAAATCTTTGTTTGATACATGGAATAAATCTCTTTAGTGATGATTTATCGTTTTTGGTAGATTTGTGAAATCTTATAAATTATTGTGAAAATTGTTTTAGTTTTTTGAATTTAAAATGGTGGATTTTCTAGAACTTATAAATTGTTTTATTAGGTAGGGAGTTTCAATAAAAATATATTTTATTGAAATGAGTTTTCATTTTAATTGTTTTAATGAAAAACAGTTTCAATAAAAAGGTGATTTTATTAAAAGGGTGGTTTTTGCATAATATTTGGGCATATGTGGTGGGTTTTTTCATGTTCCATATATAAGGCTTGGTTGAAATATGACTGTGTGATCATTTTCAAAGGGTTAATGGAACATGGGATACAATTACCTTGTGATGACTTGGTAGATCGATGTGAAACCGCTCATGAGTATGGAACTATTATAATGTAGCATGCATAGTTGATTGTGTGGATGTGTGGAATGGATTGGGTATGAGAAAGGAATATTGAGAAATGGTTTTAAAGTTTTGTTTAGTTATTTTTCTAGAAAAAATAACTTTCTAAAAAATTGGTTTCAATTGAACTTTTTTGATTTTGATTATAAATGGTTTTGGAAAGAGGTGTATATTTAGTCATAAACTCTTTTTGAGAATTTTTTTTATATAAACTGTTTTATATAATTCTTTCTAACTATTTTATCCTAGTAGAATGAGTAGGGAAGTCATTGGTGAAAACCTACTGAGTTTTATACTCACCCCTTCTTTTTCACTTTGGTGGTTTTTCAAATGACATCTTCCGGGACAGGGGCAAAGGTAACGTTTGACACGTTTTTAGCACCACTTTGTGATGCTAGGGCTGTTTGGTGATCTTGGAGCATGGGGAATGTGGAGTTTGGTGTCTTGTGGTTTTCTTGGAATCTTATGGTCTTCTTGGAATATTTAGTTGGTTTCCAGTTTACTTTGATAGTTTTTGTGTCTTCTGATATTGCATACTTCGATGTGGCCTTGATATATATAAAGTTTTTGAGTTTCCTATCTTTGTTCATGCATCATATAGTGAGTTGTTCAGTTATGGTTTTCTTGGTTAATAGTTTTATTATTAAAGGGTAAATCAGCCAACCATTTTCATTGAAACCCATATAAACTTATTTCCAACCTTTGGAATCTTGGGAATGTCGCCTAAGTCATGGTATTGATTCTTTGTATTCTCAAGCCAATGGGAATTAGGGGGTCATTACAAATAGTATCATCTTTTTCGGTCCTTACCTAATAAGAATTTTTCACTTTCTTGGTCTTGTATTTGATTCATCCTTGTCTATTCCTTAGGTTGTAATATTAGAAAGGAGTAGGATTTTTATGACTTTAAATATATAGCATAAAAGGGTGTATCTAACCCGTTTATGCAGAAATTAAAGTTACTAGGGCGTTGGGTACATACGTGTTTTGGAGACACTTCTAAGATATCAGAATCTCATCTTCATGGGTTTATCCAATGAGGCAATCATGTCATGAATTAGATAAATGAATTCCCACTAGGATTTCATATTTCATTTGTAGTAATGATATATGATCTTTTGAAAAGGTGTAAATTTTGAAAAAATACAGATTTTTTTTTCAAATGATAGATTTTGAAAAGAGGATACTTGGTGTGTTTTGAAAATGGTTTGATTTTCAAAAGAAAGAATTAATTTTTCAAAAAAAATGGTTGAACATAAAAAGGTTGTTTTTGGAAAACAATGTTTTGATAGTTGATGTGATAGAGTTTGAAATACTAATCCATTATTTTCTAGAGAGTGAGACTTACAGAGTTTGTTGTTTATTTAGAAAATGACACCTGGTAGGCGTCGTAGAAAATAATCAGAAGAAGCTACAGAGAATGTGGTTGTACCAAAGCCACAGGTGAACCAAGATCTAGTTCAAATGATCATCCATGCATTTCAGGTTATGGACACGGGGAATCAGAGGGATGATCCAAGGAATGTGGACCATTCCATCTAGTTCATGAAGTAGAATCCACCCATATTCTGGGGAGATTTTGAACCTGAGAAGGTGGAGTTGTGGCTCAGTAGGATGAATCGTATCTTTGAGTTCATCAGCACACTAATGGAGCTAAAGGTCAAGCTGGTGACACATATTCTTGAGGATCTTGCATGCCGATGGTGGGAACTAGTTTTGCATTCTAAAGAGGATCAAGGCCTTACTTGGGAGGATTTTGAGGAATTTTTTAATAAAAAATTTTATCCTCACACGTTCAAAATCCATAGGACGGAAAACTTCTTTATCCTGAAGTAGAAGAAACTATCTGTCATAGAGTCTGCATCTAAATTCATGAATTTAGTACACTTTTCACCAAAATTTGCGGTGTGTTCATCCCTAAAGGCACACATCTTTGAATCGGGGCTAAGGTAAGAAATTCAATCGAATATTTTGGTGCTATATATTAATGACTATACAGAGATGGTGAAGAGAGCGACAGTGGCCAAGTGAGACATCTCATGAGCTATGGGAGGAGGAAGTATGATGATCCCTACTAAAAATGGTGGAAACCATAATTATGGGATCAAGAGGAATAATTATACCTATTTTCAAGGTAGGAGCGGGAATCAGAATCTGACAACTAGATTAGTAAATCTTCCTCCATGACCAAATTTCCAAGCGGGATGCTATCAATGTAGTTCCTTTAACCACATAAAGTGGGAGTGTACAGAACCACCAAGAGCATTCCATAATTTCAACAAGATGGGACACCTTAATCGCTTTTGTCGCAGTGCTCCAAGGTCTGGTGCTTGAGACACTTCTCATGTGCCGCAAGCATCATATGATTCGACAAGACGAGACTAGTAGAACCAAACTCATCAGAATAGAAAATCTAGACCTGGTGATTCTCTAAATACCATGAATCCTCAGCAAGGACAATATTACCAAGGCAACAAAGAGCAGAGTGCAGTGACAAAGAAACTGTATGGATCTGATCAGATGATTGTGGATGATTAGGCTGGAACATCTATGGTGAGAGGTACGATTCTTTTTAATTTTACCTTCGTGCAAGTACTGTTTGATACTAGTGCATCGTATTCCTTCATTTCTTCTCGTGTTGTAGACCTTCTATGTTTAAAACTTGAAATGATTCCCTCTGTGATAAAACTGCAAACTCCTCTCAGTGAAAGAGAATGTCAAGCCTTTATGTGTAGATAATGTTCTATAACTGTTGATGGAGTTTATTTGAAACGGGACTTCTCGATATTAGATATGGATGTCTATGATGTAATCTTGGGTATGGATTGGATGATAATTTTCAAGGCTCACATCGAATTTTATAGGAGGATAATTAGTTTCATGACTGAGGACAACATCGAGTATCTATTAAAAGGAGATAAGGTGGTAAAGAAGGGTGCAATGAGATTTTTCACACTAGCGGTGGGGATAATATCTTACCAGTTAGCGGCGTTGACTTTAGCATCAATGGAAGAGATCCAGGATGTTAGTTTTCTAGAAGTGGTGGATCAATTTCTAAATGTCTTTCCTCAAAACTTCTCTGGGTTACCACATATAAGGGAAGTGGATTTTATGATTGATCTCCTTCTGGGGACCAGTCTTATTTACCTTCCATCTTATAGGATGAAACTAATAGAGTTAAGGGAATTTAATGTTCATTTTGGGGAGCTGGAAAGCGAGGGTTTTATTCGGCCAAGTACATCTCCACGGGTAGCCCCAGTCTTGTTCGTAATGAAAGACGATGGAACTCTTCAGCTATGCGTCAATTATCGTAAGCTTAATCAAGTTAAGATAAAGAATCAGTATCCACTTCCACACATTGATGATCTCTTTGATCATTTGAGGGGATATAATTGCTTCTATAAAATTGACTTGAGATTAGGATATCATAAATTGTGCGTTTGGAAGGAAGATATTCTGAAGACAACTTTCAAAAGAATATATGGACACTACGAATATGTTGTCATGCCTTTCAGTATCAAGAATTCACCAACAGTATTCATGGATTTGATGAACCAGATATTTCAGAAATATATGGACTCTTTTGTTGTGGTTTTTGTAGATGACATCTTGGTGTATTCAAAGATAAGGGATGATCATGAGAAACACATGGTTACAGTGTTACAAATATTGAGAGATCACCATTTGTATGACAAACTATCTAAGTGTGATTTTTGGATACATGAGGTATGATTTCTTGGACATGTGATTTCTGAAAAAGGTATTTTGGTGGATCCTAAAAATATCGAAGCTATGATTTCGTGGAAAACAATGAAAAATTTCTTTAATATACGAAGTTTTCTTAGTCTAGCTCATTATTATTGATGGTTTTTGTGTGAATTCTCATGGTTAGCCTCATAAATGAAAGCTTTGAAAAAGTCAAATTCTCTATTCCAATGGACAAAGGAATTCTAGATGTCTTTAAATGAAAATTTAAAAATCAATTGGAATTCGATCTTGGAGATAGTTAGATTTCAAAAAAGTGAATCTATAGCAAAAATTAAATCGTCTATATTTCAAAAAATATGCATTAGATTTTATTTTTTCCAAATCAAGAAGAAATATGGGATCCTAAAATATGCAAATGACTTATTATGTCCATAAATTAGAAGAAAAAATCCATTGAAATAGTAGAACAAATTTTCATCTTGAATTGGGGATGGAAAAAAATGGAATAATGAGAAGAAAAATGTTGGAAGAAATAGAAAAAAAAAGAACATAGTTTCCATTGAAGATCTATGATACCAAATGATATGATACCATATGGGTGTACATTATTCATTTTTGAAAATGAATAAATGAAAGTTATGAAAGTAGGATAAATAGAAATTAAAATATATGTAAGGAAATAAAAGTGGAATAGGATGGTCAATTAGAACCCCAAGGAGACAGTCCCCTTAAAACCGTAATTATAAAGCGCCACAAATATTTATCACTCCTTTGATAATCCTTACTTGTATTCAACTAATAACACAAGAAACACAAACATAATAATGTTAAAAACTCTCAAATTCAACATTAACCTTGAAGGGGTACAATGAGGTTGATATTTATAGCCAAATGAGAGGGATACATGTCAAACACCTATCCCACAAAATTCTAAATCCAAAAAAAAATATTTTTGACTTTGTTTACACATTCCCATGGATTTAGGGGACAAGATATCCACCAATAATAATTTTTGGAACCAACTCAAAGACTTTGAAGATTTCCATCATGATTTTAGAGACAAGGGGCCCATAACTATTTACTTTGGAGGTTTCTTTAATGCAAGTGGATTTAAATTCATAGTATCACTTGGGTGTCCCATTTAGGTTCACTTTTGGGATTTAGTAAGAGTAATTAAAGGCCCATTTTCTCCTCCCATGCATGCATATTGTCCCTCCTCTTGTAATTTCAAAATGATCCCATGTAAATCCTTGTTCATCCTCCTCATTCTTCCTCTTATCATTGAGCCACGAATTCCGTGTAATGGGTCTTGTCCATTTATGTTCCTTACAACCTCCGTGTCATGATATCTCTTGAATCCTTGATGACTATTCGTTCCAAAATTCTAATTAAGGTTTTTTTCAATGTTTTCAGGTTTTTTTACATTTTTAGGGAATTTTAGGGCTTTTTAGAATTTTTGGAGTTTTATTTGTTTAGGTTTTTTAGGAATTTTTAGGGTCCTTAGGGTTTTTCAAGTTTTTAGGGGTTTTAGGGGTTTTCATGGTAATATGTTTTTTTTGGGTTTTATGGTTATTTTTTTGAGTTTTTTAGGGCTTTTAATGTTTTTAGTGTTTTTAACATTTTTTTGGATTTAAAGGGTTTTTAGAGTTTTTAGTGGGTTTTTAAGGTTTTTAGGGGTTTTATGGTTTTTATTGGCTTTTCAAGGTTTTATGGGTTTTAAATTTTTCAAGGATTTTTATGGATTTTTTAAGATTTTTATGGTTTTTAGGGATTTTGATGGTTTTTAGGGTTTTTATGACTCTTAGGGTTTTTAAGGTTTTTATGGTGCTTTTGGGTTTTTAATGATTTTTAGGGTTTTAATATTTTTAGAGATTATTAAAGTTTTTAGGGGTTTTACGGGTTTTTAGAATTTTTATTATTTTTTAGGGGTTTTATAGGTTTTTAGGAGTTTTTGCGGTTTTTAGGGGTTTACAGGGGTTTTAGGGTTTTTTATGTTTTTTGGTATTTTTAAGGATTTTTTAGGATTTTTATTGTTTTTTGGGATTTTTAGGTTTTTTAGGGATTTTGGCGGGTTTTAGGGTTTTTAGAGTTTTTGGGGTTTTTTAGGGTTTTCAGGGTTTTCAGGGTTTTTAGGGTCTTTTTGTGGTTTTGTGTTTTTTTTAGTTTTTTAGGGTTTTTAATATTTTTAAGTTTTTTAATGCTTTTAGGTGTTTTATGGGTCTTTAGATTTTTAGTGTTTTTGGTTTTTTAGTATTTTTAAAGGTTTTTAGGGGTTTTTATTATTTTATAGTGTTTTTCAGAGTTTTTAGGTTTTTTTATGTTTTTTGGAATTTTTAGGGATTTTTTAATATTTTTATGGATTTTAGGGTTTTTAGGGTTTTTAGGGATTTTGAGGGGTTTTAGGGATTTTCAGGGTTTTTAAGGTTTTTGTGGTTTTTAATGGATTTTTGAGTTTTTTATGGAGTTTTTGAGTTTTTTAGAGTATTTAAGATTTTTTGAGTTTTTTTTAATTATTTTATGGGTTTAAAATGTTTTAAGAGTTTTTAGTGGGTTTTTAGGGTTTTTATGTATTTTTAGGGTTTTTAAGGTTTTTAGGGTGGTTTATGGTTTTTTGGGGGTTTCAGGGTATTTAGCGTTTTTTACATTTTCAATGATTTTTAGGGTTTTTTTAGGATTTGTATAGATTTTAGGGGTTTTTAGGATTTTCAGGGTTTTTGGGGCCTTTCCGGGTTTTTAGGGGTTTTTTGGGTTTTTATGGTTTTGGGGGTTTTAGGTTTTTCTTACATTTTTGGGTTTTTAAGGTATTTTAATTTTTTTTAATGTTTTTGGGCTTTTAAGGGATTTTATTATTGTGGTGGGTTTTTAGGATTTTTATGTGTTATTTTAAGGTTGTTAGGTGTTTTTGTAATTTTTAGGGGTTTTTAGTGTTTCTAGGGTTTTTAATATTTTCAGGGATTTTTATGGTTTTTTAGGATTTTTATAGTTTTTAGTGTTTTTATGGTTTTTAGGGTTTTTTATGAGTTTTTTATGGGTTTAACATTTTTTTACAGTTTTTTAACCTTTTTAGGGGTTTATGGGGTTTTATAGTTTTTAGTGGTTTTGATACGTGATGAAAGTCCTACTAGGAAGTATCCTAGGAACCTTGTTCAATGTTTTCATGTTGAGAACTTGGATCGCTGCATGAAAATAAGTGAATGTGGTGTGCAGATAGTGAAAAATGAGAACGATGGGAGAAAATGGTCAATGTATAACCTAAAGAGAACTTGTCTCTAAGAAATATAGCCACAAGACACCACAAAGGATGACCAATCTTTTTATAAGTCAATAATTAAGAAATAACACAAAGGTTACATGAAAAACTCACCATAATAACATTACCTTCATTCATGATGTCCAAAGACTGCAAGGGGTGGCTATTTATAGCCATAGAGTGATATAGAATTAGAACACCTAATTTCCACAAGTCAAAATGCCTAAATGATGCTTTTGAAAATTTTGGCACATTCCCATGACTTTAAGATACGAGTAGAACACCATTTTTTGGAAAGTAAAGACAACTATCCCAGCACTTTCTACTATGAAGATTCCATTGTGGGGTGGGCTTGAAACTTGTAGGACACCATGGGTTGGGTCTTTAAAAGAATTTTTGGGACTTAAATAAAGTAAATATAGTTCTGGATGCTTCCACTAAGAAAGGGTATTGAGCCTCCCTATGGATTTTCATGATTAATCCATTTAAGGCCTCCTTCACCCTTTTGGTCCTGTCCCTTGTCATTTGGCCACCAATTCCTCAAAACGAGTCTTATGAAATCATGCACCTTCCTCCATCCTCATCAATTGCACCTTCAACCCATCAATTCCCATTTATACCATGATCCTCATCACTATTTTATGGTTTTATTAGTTTTTAGGGCTTTATATGGGTTTTTATTGGTTTTTATTGTTTTCAGGGGGTTTTAAGGTTTTTAGGGATTTTATGTCTTCAGGGATTTTTGGGACTTTTTTAGGATTTTTATGGTTTTTTGGGTTTTTATAGTTTTTAGGGTTTTATGATTTTTATGGATTCTAAAGGGTTTTAGGGTTTTCAGTAATTTTTAGGCTATTTACGTTTTTTAGGTTTTTTTGAGTTTTATTTGTTTTTTAAGATTTTTAGAGTTTTTTAACATTTTTAGGGGTTTTAAGAGTTTTTAGATTTTTTAGAGGTTTTAAGGATTTTATATTTTTTTAGGTTTTTTATGGTTTTTAGGTTTTTTAGGGGTTTTAAGGTATTTTCATGTTTTTTAGGGATTCTTATGATTTTTATGGTTTTAAGGGGTTTTAGGGTTTTTAGGGATTTTGATGGTTTTTAGGGGTTTTCAGGGTTTTTAGGGGGGTTTTTAGATCTTTTAGTGTTTTTTTGAGTTTTTTTAGATTTTAGTGGTTTTAAGGTTTTTAGAGTTTTAGTGGTTTTATGGGATTTTAGGGGTTTTTAATGATTTTAGGGGGTTTTAGGGGTTTTAGGGGTTTTTTAGGGATATTTGGGTTTTTTATGTTTTTATTTATTTTTAGGGAATTTTAGGAATTTTATGGTTTTTAGGGTTTTTAGGGTTTTTAGATATTAGAGGGGTTTTATGGGGTTTCAGGGTTTCTTTTACAGTTTTTAGTGTTTTTTATGGTTTTTTCATTTTTTGGTTTTTAGGGTTTCTTTTGAGTTTTTAGGGGTTTTAAGGTTTTTAGTGCTTTAAATGTTTTAGAGGTTTTAATGGGTTTTAGAGTTTTATTGGTTTTTTATTATTTTTTGGGTTTTAAGGTTCTATTAAGGTTTTTAGAATTTTTTATAGTTTTTTGGTATTCTTTATGGTTTTTAGATCTTTTTATGTTTTTAAGGATTTTTAGGATTTTTTTTGGATTTTTATGGATTTTAGTGTTTTTAGGGTTTTTAGGGATTTTGAGGGGTTTTAGGGGGTTTCAGGGGTTTCAGGGTTTTTAGAGTTTTTAACATTTTTATGGGTTTTAATAGGCTTTAGAGTTTTTAGTGGTTTTTAGAGTTTTTTTGGTTTTTAGGGTTTCTTAAGGTTTTTAGGGGTTTTATGGTTTTCATGGGTTTTCATGGTTTTAGGGTTTTTTATGTTTTCAAGATTTTTTAAGGATTTATTAGTATTTTTATGGTTTTTAGGGGTTATTGGGTTTTTAGGAATTTTTAGGGTTTTTCGGGGTTTTCAATGTTTTTTACAGTTTTTAGGGTTTTTTATGATTTTATGGTCTTTTTGGTTTTTATGGTTTTTTTGAAATTTTAACGGTTTTTCTGAGTTTTTTGGTTTTTTGGGGTTTTGTGGGGGTTTTTAGGGTGTGTTTGTATTTGGGGGGGGGGGTTAGTTTTTTAGGTGTTTAAATGTTTTTTAGAGTTTTTTAATGTTTGAGGTTTTAACGTTTTTTTAGTGGTTTAATGGTTTTTATGGGTTTTTAGGGGTTTTTACGTTTTTAGGGCTTTTATAGTTTTCAGGGGGTTTTCAGGGTTTTACGTTCTCTAACATATTTGGGTTTCTTTTATGGTTTTTAGGGTTTTAAAATATTTTGATGGTTTTTAGGGTTTTTCAGGGTTTTTTTTGGGTTTTTATGGTTTTTTGGGGTTTTAGGGATATTTTTAGATTTTTTAGGTTTTTAAGGTTTTTAGTGTATTTTTAACATTTTTATGGTTTTAAATATTTTTAGAGTTTTTAGTGGGTTTTTAGGGGTATTATGGGTTTTTAACATTCTTAGGTTTTTTATTGTTTTCATGTTTTTTCAAGGGTTTTAGAGTTTTTTACGTTTTCTAAGGATTTTTAGGGATTTTTTAGGATTTTTATGGTTTTTATGGTTTTTAGAGATTTTGAGGGTTTTTAGGGTATTTCACAGTTTTTTAGGGTTTTAGGTGTGTTTAGAGTTTTTATAGTTTTTTTGGGGTTTTGTATTTTTGTTGAGGTTTTTAGGGGTTTTAAGATTTTAGTTTTCTGGACATTTTTTGGGGTTTTAAGGGTTTATAAAATTTTAGTGGTTTTATGGGTTTTAAGGTTTTTATGGGCTTTTCAAGGTTCTTAGGGTTTTTAACATTTTTGTGTATTTTTTGGGGTTTTTCAGTTTTTTATGGGTTTTACTATTTTTAGGGATTTTAAGGATTTTTATGGTTTTTAGGGTCTTTATGATTTTTAGGGTTTTTATGGTGTTTTTGGGTTTTTAAGGTTTTTTTGAGTTATTAGGGTTTTTAAGGTTTTTTAGCGTTTTTTAATATTTTTATGGATTTTAAATCTTTTTAGAGGTTTTAGTGGGTTTTAGGGGTTTTATGGTGTTTTAGGGGGTTTTATGGGTTTTTATGGTTTTAAGGGGTTTTTAGGATTTTTTGGTTTTTATATGTTTTTGGGGATTTTAAAGGATTTTCGTGGATTTTTATGGGTTTTAGGGGGTTTATGGGTTTTTAGCATTATTTAGGGTTTTTTGGGTCTTTTAGGGTTTTTTGAGTTTTTTTTGGTTTTTATGGTTTTTATAGTTTTTTAACATTTTTAGGGGTTTAAAGGTTTTTTAGAATTTTTAGTGGTTTTTAGGGTTTTTATGGGGTTTTAAATTTTTTTATAGGTTTTTATGGTTTTTATAAGAATTTGAGGGGTTTTTTACATTTTTAGGGATTTGTAGGATTTTTATGGTTTTTATAGTTTTTAGGGTTTTTTGTGATTTTGATGGTTTTTAGGGGTTTTTAGTGTTTTTTAGGGTTTTATCGGTTTTTGGGGTTTTTAGGGTCTTTTTGATATTTTAGGGTTTTTAGTTTTTTAGGGTTTTAAAGTTTTTTAGAGTTTCATTAATGTTTTTTAATGTTTTAAGGGGTTTATGAGTTTTTAAATTTTTAGTGGGTTTTCGGTTTTTTATGGGATTTTATGGTTTTTTAATGTTTATAGAGGTTTTAAGGATTTGTAAGGTTTTTTATGTTTTTAGGGATTTTTAGGGATTTTTTAGGATTTTTATGGGTTTTAGGGTTTTTTAGGGTTTTTAGTGATTTTTAGGGTTTTAGGGTTTTTCATGGGTTTTTAGGGTCTTTTGGCTTTTTAGGTTTTTTAAGTTTTTAGGGTATTAAGGTTTTTAGAGTTTTTTGACGTTTTTAGGTGTTTAAAGGGTTTTTAGAGTTTGTTTTTTTTATAGTTTTTATGGTCTTTTAGAGTTATTTTACGTATTTTGTGGTTTTTACGTTTTGGTGGGGGGTTCAGGTTTTTAGGGTTTTAAAGATTTTTAGGGTTCTTAGGTTTTTTTTTATTTTTAGTGTTTTTTTTTGTTTTAAATATTTTGAGGGTTTTTAGGGTTTGTGTCGATTTTTTAGGGGTTTTCATAGTTTTCAGGTCTTTTGGGTTTGTAGGGGTTTATTTGTGTTTTTATGAGTTTTAAGGCTTTTTAGAGTTTTTAAATGTTTTTAAGGGTTTAGGGGGTTTATAGTTTTTATTTTTTTAGTGTTTTATGGGTTTTTAGGTTTCGTTAAGGTTTTTAGTGGTTTTTATGGTCTTCAGGGGTTTTACAGGGCTATTAGGTTTTTTACATTTTCATTGATTTTTTAGGGTTTTTATGGTTTTTAGCTTTTTAGGCGTTTTAGTGATTTTGATGGTTTTTAGAGAATTTCAGGGTTTTTTTTTGGTTTTTTAGGGGTTTTCAAGATTTTTGGAAATTTTGAATTTTTAGGGGTTTTTTAAGTTTTTTAAGGGTTTTATACTTTTTTATAGTTTTTTAAAGTTTTAGGTGTTTGAGGGTTTTTATGGGGTTTTAGAGTATTTATGGTTTTAGGGGTTTTTATGGTTTTCAGGAAATTTTTATGGGTTTTAGGTTTTTTTATGTTTTCGGGGATTTTTAGGGATTTTTTAGGGGTTTTATGGTTTTTGGTGTTTTAGGGGTTTTAGTGTTTTTTGGTCTTTTAGGGTTTTTTTTTGAGTTTTTTAGGGTTTTCAGGGTTTTTTATAGTTTTCAAACATTTTTAACGTTTCTAGGGTTTTAATGGTTTTTACAGATTTTAGTGGTTTTTAGGGTTTTTATGGGTTTCAGGGTTTTAACGTTTTTGGTAGATTTTATGGTTTTCAGGTATTTTTCATTGTTTTTAGTGTTTTTTAAATTTTTATGGTATTTGAAGGTTTTTCAGAGTTTTTAACATTTTTTGAGGTATTAAGGTTTTTTAGATTTTTTAGTGTTTTTAGGGGTTTTATGGATTTTTAAAGGTTATTTAGGTTTTTAGGGGTTTTTATGGTATTCAAGGGGTTTTCATGGTTTTTAGGGTTTTTACGTTTTTTGAATTTTTTTGCAAGGCACGTTTTCGGTGATATTTTTAGAATTTTGAGGATTTTTATGGTTTTTAGTGTTTTTAGGGTTTTATGGATTTTGATGGTTTTTATGGTTTTTATGGTTTTTATGGTTTTATGGGTTTTCAGGGTTTTAGGATCTTCGGGTGGTTTTGGGGGTATTTTTAGTTTTTTAGCGTTTTAAGTGATTTTTATGGTTTTTATGGGTTTTTAGAGTTTTTAAGGTTTTTTGTAGTTTTTATGGATTTCAAGGTTTTTTCAATGTTTTTAAGGTTTTTTACATTTTTAGGTATTTCTAGGGATTTTCTAGAAATTTTATGGTTTTTAGGGTTTTTAGGGAATTTTTTTGGTTTTTTTGGAGTTTTCAAGATTTTTTAGGGGTTTTAGGATTTTTAGGGTTTTATGTTTTTTTGTGTTTTAGGGTTATTCAATGTTTTAAGGGTTTTTAGGGTTTTTTGAGTTTTATGTTTTTTTGGGGTTTTAGGGTTCTTTTGATTTTTTTAAGGTTGTTATGGTTTTTTATAATTTTTTATCATTTTTAGGGGTGTTGAGGGCTTTTTAGAGTTTTAGTGGGATTTTAGGGTTTTTATGGGGTTTTAGGGTTTTTTAAGGTTTTTATGGTTTTGTGGGTTTTTTCAGGGGTTTTTTTACGTTTTTTGGGATTTTAGTATTTTTATGATTTTTATGGTTTTTAGGGATTTGGAGGGTTTTACGGTTTTTTGGCGTTTTTACCATTTTTAGAGGTTTTCAGAATTTTTTAGATATTTTTGGGTTTTTAGGTTTTTTTTGAGTTTTTAGGGATTTTAATAATTTTAGATTTTTTAACATTTTTAAGTGTTTTAAGGTTTTTTTATATTTTTATGGATTTTTATGTCTTTTTTTTAGGATTTTTATAATTTTTATTGGTTTTAGGGTTTTCAGGGTTTTAGGTTCTTTTGGGTTTTTAGGGTTTTTTGATTTTTTTTATGATTTTTAAGGATTTTAGATTTTTTAACATTTTACAGGGTTTTAAGGGGTTTTAGTGTTTTTTGTGGTTTTTAGGGGTTTTAGGGTTTCTTAATTCTTTTAGGGGTTTATATGGTTTTCATTGGTTTTTTAGGGGTCTTAGGGTTTTTTATATTTTTAGGGATTTTTATGGTTTTTAGGGATTTTTATGGTTTTTAGGGTTTTATGGTTTTTAGGGTTTTTTGAGGTTTTTTAGGGTTTTTATATTTTTTTGGGGTTTTAGGGTTTTTTATAGTTTTTGAGGATTTTTATAGTTTTAATGTTTTTAGGGGTTTTAATGGTTTTTAGTGTTTTTATTAGTTTTAAGGGTTTTTTGGGTTTTTAGGGATTTTCAAGGTTTTTAGGGTTTTTATGGTTTCTAGGGTTTTTTCGACGTTTTTCGGGGTTTTCAACATTTTTAGGGATTTTTAGGGTGTTTTTAGGATTTTTATGGCTTCTATGATTTTTAATGGGTTTTAGGGATTTTGAGGTTTTTAGAGGTTTTGTTTTTCAAGTAAAATAGAACATAGTATAAATCAAAAGGAAGAGGAATTAAAGTACGAACAATCACCAAAAGGGTGAAACAGTTAGCTCAAGGCTAGCAATAACCACATCCATGAAAGAAAAAACAAGGCCCAAGCCATGAAAGTCACCGAGAAGTAACAAATAAGCCTCCAAGACAAACAGTGAGCAGGGAGAAACATCAAAAGCACCAAGGAAGCTACCTAAGAGTGAAAACCAAAAAGAAAACTAAAACTGCCTGGGAAACTCACGAATCCCCTCCAGACAAGAGCCAGAAGACAAGAAATCAACAACAGACAACACCACCATGCCAGCAAAACACCACATCTCCAAAAAAAGCATACAACAAGCAGAAAAACTCACTGGCACCAAGATAATCCAACAAAAAAGAGAACCAACCAGTGCCACCATCCATCCACCAACAACACACAAACCAGAAGAGGCACCGTTCGACAACCAAACTCATAGGAGTCCAGCACATGCACCCCAGTGGAACCGGTAGAAGGAAACAACATATCCAAGCACCAAGCCAGAGGTCCATCAAGGAACAAAACACACAAGGGAGAAGCCTCCAGTGGAAGAAACAAGCACCATACACACACACACACATTCTCACACACACCACATGCACTTACTCATGCACACCCCTCCTACACACATGAACGCATGCACACATGCACACACGCATGCACACAACCAAACATCCCACCACACTCTCAAGGCACAAGAATCAGCCCAACATGCAACAAGAAACACACCCACCAAACCAAAATGACCCTCTGTACAAGAAAAACAACCAGCAAGCAAGGACCAAGGCACCCCTTCAAGGCATCCTGCCACAAACAAAACCTTGAACCAAAGCAAAAGGAAACCACTAAATTACCAACTGTCAGCTGACCTGCATCCCCTGTCCAATACAAACCTAGTAGTCCAACCAACCCCTCCAACCCTGTAGCCTCCATCCACTATCCCCAAACCCGTGGAGAAAATTCCTGAGAAATAGCTTGCCTCCTCCAAACATCAACCTCCGTAATGAAGAACTAGAGGCAACAACCCTCGCACGCCTCACCCTGTGCACCCCATCTACCCCTGGAAACATATTCTACTAGCTGACCACTATAAGGCCAAACTGCCAACATCCCTATAGAACCTCCAAATATCCCACAAGACCTATAGCTAACAACCAACCATCCAAGGAAAAAATGCACTCACGCACAAAGCCTTGAAAAAACACAAGACCAGTAGCACAACATCCCACCAACAACACCAAATCTCACTAGCAGACAACCCCAAACAGTATCCCTAGGAAACCATCATCCAGCACCCCCAACTGCCTCCAAACCAAGCTAGAAAGACCCTACAAGAACCCTTATAAGAAGCACCCATCTAGAAACCAAGAATCCCTCAACCCAACAGGCTGAGGACTACCCAACAACCAGGGACCCCCAAGCTTAAACAACATTCCCACTGAACTAACTAACCAGCATCCAACACCACAACAAAAACCACAATGTCAATAAAACCATAGGCTCGAACCATAATTCCAACACCTTGACATCCACTGCACCAGCACCTGAAAACCTTCACCACCAGGGACCCTGAAAACACCTTGAAGCTCCATGAAACAACCCAAATAACCATCCCTCTAGACCCTCCATCAAGAAACCACACAACACCAAACCCATCAAAGAATCTTCTTCCAAGAAAAAAACCACCACCTGCACCCACCTAAATAAGCACCACACCCAAGCACCCTAAGAGTCATCATAATCGAACTATAGAAAGGATAATGAATGAACCAAGCCTACCAAACACTGATGCCAAGACCAAAACAGAATCCAGCCTATAACAACACCCCCAAATGAAATAGTAGTCAAAACTAACGAACCCAACTGAACAACCTACCCAAAAATTACCCACCACAAGAGGCCAGACGAAAATCCATTGAGAATCCATCACTAACCATCAGCAGTCTGAACACCTCCAACAACAAACAGCCCACCAAACCATGCTGGGCAGCGCTATGGAAGAACTCATCATGAATAAAGTTTCTTCAAAAATCCCATCTCTAAACAATCTCCTGATTAATTCTAGCATTAGGGAACCACTTTCAAGAGGAGATCCTTAAGAAGATATTTGATTCCATCTTATATTATAAGTATCTAATACCATGGTATGTGGATTCATGTAGGTGAGAATTCTGTTCCATCCAAATGAGATAATCCAGAGAGGCCACTCCAAGTCTAACCAATACATTCAATAATAAATTAACATAAAAATATCCTGAACAAAAGTCAATAATAGTAGATAAGGAAGGGGTAGGAAAATATAGACATAAGAGGTTCAAAATAGAAACCCATATATTCCTAGAAAAAACACAATTGACGAAAAGGTAGTATAAATCCTCAGCCTCTGATTCACACATAAAGCATCAATTGGGGAAGAACAAACCCATATGTTGTAGTCTATCCTAAGTGGATAGTCTTTTAATAATATAAAGTCACAAAATAAAAGAGAATATGGATAGGGTACACTATTACAAACCAAGGAATATAAGGTAATGGTGGAAAATTTTGGCCTAATATCCTCCCGGACCATACAAACGGAAAACACATACTGCCTATTCCAAATAATCCCATCACATCCTCCTCCAGGCTTAGTGAGTAGAAGAATTTCTAGGATAATGTACCATAACTCAGTAGAAATAACCAGTGGAGGATTCCAAACCCTATCTAAAATAATATATAAGATCTTAGTAAATATGGGGATCCCTGATTCATAGATGATATGATCATAAATGTAATAGAATATAACTCCACTAGGATGATAAGAATCAAACCAAAGTGTGATACAGGAGCCAATCCAAATCGAAGAGAAGATATGATCGTTTAGAAAATCCCAAAGCCCCAATAATTTCCTCCATATCCACGATTTATTCCAAGGAAACTTGGACACCCAAAACTAATATCAACTAATTATAAAAATATGTGACCAATCCACCCAGATAGAAGAATAAGATGGGTTACATAAGTTTGAAATAGGTCGAACCATGGTATCTTTATTCCAATCCTCAACCATTGTAATCCCTAAGCCCCTTCCTCTTTTGTCCTAGCCACTAAGGCCCATGACACCAAATCTCCCAACACAGTAAGGGAAGGACCCTTATAAAGGAAACATCTAATCATGGCCTCAATATATTTCACCACCTTTTTAGACAAGAAGAAGTGATAGAACCAATAATATTGCATGCTAAACAAAATCAATTGAACAAACTATAAGCGGCCCACAAATGAGAGAAAACTATTCATCCAGACCTTGATTCTCCTAGAAATCTTCTCTTATAACAAGACAAAATTAGTATCCCTAATCCTGTTAGTAATCAAAGGCATTCCAAGATATAAAATCAGTAAATAACCCTAATTAATTCCACCAATACTGTCTCAAACCTCATTAGAAATACCAACAGAGAACATCATTGATTTCAACTCATGGTATCACCTTTGGGTGTTTGTTTGTACGTTAATTCCTTTTCACTTTATGCTAGTTTTATTTCCCTTGAAAAAATTTATTTTTTAGGATTTATGATTTTTATGGGTTTTAAGTGTTTTTAGGGTTTTTAGGGATTTTGAGGGGTTTTAGGGATTTTCAAGGTTTTTTAGGGTATCTCGAGGTTTTTAGGGTCTTTTGTGTTTTAAGGTTTTTATAGTTTTTTAACCTTTTAAGGTGTTTTTAGGGTTTTTAGAGTTTTATGGGTTTTTAGGGTTTTTTAAGGTTTTGGGTTTTTTATGGTTTTTAGGGGGTTTTGGGTTTTTGGTATTTTTTATGTTTTTAGTGTTTTTTAGGAATTTTTTAGGATTTTTTATGATTTTTATGTTTTTTAGAGTTTTAGGGATATTGAGGGTTTTTAGGTGTTTTAGGGCCTTTTAGGTTTTAGGGGTTTTTTAAGTTTTTAGGATTTTTAAGGTTTTTTAAAGTTTTTAATGTTTTAGTGGTTTAAAGTGTTTTTAGTGATTTAATAGTTTTTAGGATTTTTATGAATTTTTAAGTGTTTTTATGATTTTCATGAGTTTTTCAGGGTTTTTAAATTTTTATGGATTTTAGGAATTTTTTAGGATTTTTATGGTTTTTAGGGTTTTTAGCGATTTTGAGGGTTTTTTGGTTTTTTAGGGTTTTCAGGGTTTTTAGGGGTTTATGGTTTTAGGGTTATTTTGGGTTTTTAGTGTTTTTTTTGAGTTTTTAGGGGTTTAAATATTTTTAGGGATGTTAACATTTTTAGGGGTTTTAAGGGTTTTATATTTTTAGTGGTTTTAGGGGTTTTATGGGGTTTTAGGAGTTTTTATTGTTTTATAGGTTTTCAGGGTTTTAAAGGTTTTTTAATTTTTTAGGATTATTTGGGATTTCATAGGATTTTTATGGTTTTTATGGTTTTTAGGGGTTTTCATAGTTTTTAGGGTCTTTAGTGTTTTTTGGGATTTTTTGAGTTTTTAGGGTTTTACGGTTTTTTAGAGTTTTTTAACATTTTTAGGGGTTTAAAGGGTTCTTATATTTTTTAGTGATTTCTCGGGGTTTTATGGATTTTTAGGGTTTTAAGGGTTTTCAAGGGTATTTCTGGTTTTTAAGGGTTCTTTACATTTTCAGGGATTTTTAAATATTTTTTAGGATTTTTATTCTTTTTATGCTTTTTATGTTTTTAGAGATTTTGAGGGTTTTTATGGTTTTTTCAGGGTTTTTCAGGTTTTTAAGTTTTTTTAGGTTTTTGTGGTTACTTGGGTTTTTCGGGATTTTTCTTCTATTCTTTAGTGTTTTAAGGGGTTTTAGATTTTTTAACATTTCTAGTGGGATTGAGGTTTTTTATATTTTTTAGTAGTTTTAGGGGTTTTATGGGTTTTTAGGATTTTTAAATGTTTTTATGGGTTTTATTGTTTTCAGGGGTTTTTAAGGGTGTTGGGATTTTTTATGCCTTTGGGTATTTTTAGGTCTTTTTTAGGATTTTTAAGTTTTTTAGGGTTTTCTAGGGTTTTTAGAAATTTAGACAGTTTTTAGGTTATTTACCGGTTTTATGGTTTTTGGGGTTTTTGGGGTTTTTTAGTTTTCTAGGGTTTTAAGGTTTTTTAGATTTTTTTAAATTTTTTAGGGTGTTAAGGGTTTTCAGGGTTTTTCGTGGTTTTTTAGGGATTTTATTATTTTTTAGGATTTTTTAAGTGTTTAGGGGTTTTTATTGTTTTCAAGTATTTTTTAGGTTTTTTCAGATGTATTATGTTTTCAAGAATTTTTATGGATTTTTTAGTATTTTTTTCGGTTTTTGGGTTTTTAGGGTTTTAGGGATTTTGATGGTTTTTACGTTCTTTCCAAGATTCTTAGGGTTTTTAGGGTTTTTTAGGTTTTTAAACAGAGTTTTCAAGTTTTTTATTGAGTTTTTTAGTATTTTTTAAAGCTTTTTAGAGTTTTCTAACGTTTTTAGGGGTTTTATGGATTTTTTGGAGTTTTTGTGGGTTTTTACTGTTTTTATGGGGTTTAGGGTTTTCAAGGCTTTTCAGGGTTTTTATGGTTTTCAGGGGTTTTCAGGGTTTTTAGGGTTTTATACATTTCCATGAATTTTTAGTGATTTTTTTTTGGATTTTTATAGTTTTTAGAGTTTTTTAGCTTTTTAGGGATTTTAATGCTTTTAGGGGTTTTAGGGGTTTCTAGGGTTTTTTAGTGTTTTGGGGTCTTTTGAGGTCTTAGGATTTTTTGTGAGTTTTTTAGAGATTTAATGTTTTTTGGAATTTTTTAATGTTTTTAGGGGGTTTAAGGGTTTTTATAGTTTTTAGTGTGTTTAGGGTATTTATGGGTTTTAGGTTCTTTTAAGGTTTTAAGGGTTTTTATGGTTTTAGGGTTTTTTTGGTTTTTTATGATTTCATGGATTTTTAGGGATTTTTTGAATTTTTATGTTTTTTAGGTTTTTTATATTTTTTGTGGATTTTTAGGATTTTTAGTGGTTTTTAGGATTTATTTGGTTTTTAGGGATTTTCAGGGTTTTCCGGTATTTTTGGGTTTTAAGGTTATTTTTGAGTTTTTAGGGGTTTTATGGTTTTTAGAGTTTTTTAACATTTTTAGTGGTTTTTAGGGGTTTTAGAGTTTTTTGTTGGGTTTTAGTGTTTCTTTGGGGTTTAGGGGTTTTTAAGGATTTTAGGGGTTTTGCCTTTTTCAGGGGTTTTTTTTTGGGTTGTTTACATTTTAGGGCGAGGTAGATGCGGGAACCAGGCTATTCCTGGCCCCCATAAAATTTATTAAAGAAAATCAAAGAAGACAAGGGTGGGGCAGAGCCAAACAGCCCACACCCAAAAAGCCCTAGACCCCGCATGACAACAAAACCCCAAAAGACCAAAAAAACAGAAAAGAAAGCTGCAGAAACTACAAGTCAACATCTCCATCCCCATATGGGTCCCCATCAGCACCATAACCAGAAGAAGCGTCAGAATCCACCGATTCCCATTCAGATGATTCATATTGCTTAAGGAAGGTAGTGTAATACTCTCTAAGACGTTTATGCTCCACATTTAACTACGTCGTGCCAGACCAGCCTCCCCTGCCGGAGGCAACTTCCTTAGATTTGGAAGAGGCTCTCGTGGACCCTATCTTTGGAAAATAAGAGTAGTTTTTCCTCGGCTTCCTCTTTTAGAGGTCTAAGGAGACCCCTGCCAAATTGTTTTTCTTCCCATGTGGGATGGACACCTCAAGAAAGGTCCTCTCCTTAATAATCGAATCCATGTTAAAATTCATCCTTTGACCATCATCCTTGAAACAATCTTGAACGGGGATGAAGGAGGCCTCCTACTTTAGGGAGCAGCTCACAAGAACCTCACTCAGCGGCATGCTAGGAACCACCAGCGCAGGTTTCTCAAAATCCAAACAAGGAGGGGACATCACACTGGTCAGGGCCAGCTGCGATTGCCCCTCCTCCCTAGGAATTTGGCTTACCTCCCCAGGGCAAGAAGACTCAACCTCAAAAATTCCATCATTGTGATTCACAAGCCCCTGCCTCTCCTTATGCTCCCATTCACCAGCACTATCTAAGTGCCCAAAAGTTCCCAAAACCATTTCATCTTCACTAGCATGCTGGTCCACACTCCCTCCCCCATGCCCAGTAGCATGCACATTAGTCAGCACCTGAAAAGAAGACTTCGCACTCCCAGCATCAACCACCAGAGAAGCATTCTGGGCCATGCTCCCTCCACCATGTCCAACGACAACAGTCTGTACCTTACTCTATGTGTGATCAGCAGGCCTCTCACACCCATCAATGACAATCAAGGACCCTTGCACCTCCTCCTCAAGCTCCATACCTTCAAAATGGTTAAAAGTTGGAACGGATTCCTGCCTCTGATTCAGACTGCTATTAGAGGAAATAGACATACCACTAGCAGCAACCTCTATACCTAGAGAACTACCAGAATCTGAAAGCTTTAAATCACTCCTCAAGCGCATGAAGATATCACACACCTTGGGTTCTAGTTGGCACTAGACAACCACTTTCACAACATTGTGATCACCCACTGCAGGCCCATTTCCCCCAGGCACAACTGGAGAACTAGCCTGCACAATCTGTGGGCTCAGTGATCTAGAATATAGACCAATTGCAGGGATCACCCCCTCAGCAACGGTCCTTTCATGCCACTTGAAAAATCCGCTGCAACCTCCTTAGCATGGACCCTCACCTGAGCCTGACCCCCTTCACCAGACTCAACTTGAATCAAATTCAAGGGATGAGGATTCGTGTGTACTACCTTCTGAACCGCGCCAAGGTCCTACCTCCCTACACCGGCCACTTCCTGATCACTATTAAAAACACCACATTTGTTGACACCACACCTGCAAGCCCGAATGCTATGTCCCAGATGACAACATGAGGAGAAGAAGTACGTCCATGACTCAAAGATAACATGTTGTTTCCACCAAATATCCTCACCAACAACAATCCAAATAAAATCAATCAGTCCTTTAGAAGCATCAATTTCAATAAAATCCCTTGGGGCTACCAAGTGGAAAAGGGCCTTAGTCTTACTATCCACACATAAGAACCTTCCCACAAGATTTCCCAGCATGGAGATAATGGAAAAGTTTGGAAATGGAAGGGGCAGTTCCAGAAATCAAACCCATGAAGCCACCATTGGAGAGTCGCGGTTCAAGTACAGATCGAAACTCCACTAGGAAAGGACAAAACGAGCACCATTTCATCTTCTTGGATCCACAGACCAGGCATTGACCAGATCCTCCTCTGATGTAAATTGAATCAAGATGTGACAAATATCAAGAAGACCTACTGTAGCTCGGTCTTGGAGGTCCCATTTTTCAAACACAAATCTGTCAAAAACATTCACCAGAGGCCGCCAGTTCAAGAATTGAGCCACCAAGGTCAGCCTATGCAGGGCAGAGGCCTCGTTAAACTCTACAATAAATAATCGGAGATGCAGATATCCTTCATGTAAATCAAGTACCTTAGGGAAAATATCAATCCGCAGAAAAGGGGGAAGCAGGTCCGGAGCTGAGAACAAAACAAAAGGATGCTCATCATTAAGAACCAGTGGAAGCCCCTCCCCCGTGGAGGGGGGAGGGTGAGGCGCAATAGCGGTCGACGTCTTCAAGCTTGTTTGGGAAGAGGATAATCTCCATCGCGAGAGATCTGAGTCGCCATCCTCTATTCTTTTATGTTTACATTTTAGGGATTTATAAGGGTTTTTTAGGATTTATATGGGTTTTATGGTTTTTCGGGTTTTTCGGGATTTTGAGGGTTTTTAGGGGGGTTTATGGGTTTTTAGTGTTTTTAGGGTTTTTATTTTATTTTGGGGGTTTTAGGGTTTTCTTCTGATTTTTTAGGTTTTTAAGGTTTTTTAGAGTCTTTTGTGTTTTTTAGGGTTCATATGGGGTTTTAGGGTTTTTTGAGGTTTTTAGGGGTTTTTATAGCTTTCAGTGGTTTTATGGGTTTTTTAGTTTATTGTGATTTTGTGTACTTTTTGGGATTTTTTAGGTTTTTTTATGTTTTTAAGGGTTTTTAGGGTTTTTAGGGATTTTTAGGGTTTTAGGGCTTTTTATGGTTTTTAATATTTTTTGGGGACTTTTAGGGTTTTAGGGTCTTTTTTGAGTTTTTTATGGTTTTAAGGTTTTTATATTTTTTCAACATTTTTAGTGGTTTTAAAGTTTTTTGGTGTTTTTAATGGTTTTTTAGGATTTTTATGGTTTTTAAGGGTTTCTTAAGGTTTAAAGGGGTATTATGGTTTCAAGGTTTTTTAGTGTTTTTAGGGTTTATGTTTCTAGGGATTTTTATAGACTTTTTATGATTTTTATGTTTTTTATGTTTTTTTATGTTTTGTTAAGGATTTTGAGTGTTTTAGGGTTTTTCAGGGTTTTGATGGATTTTTAGGGTTTTTAGGGTTTTTAGGGTCTTTTAGTGTTTTTGAGGTTTTTTAAGAGATTTTTAGGATTTTAAGAATTTTTTGAGTATTTTAACATTTTTAAGGGTCTTAAGGAGTTTTAGAGTTTTTACTGTATTTTTGGATTTTTATGGGTCTTTAGGAGTTTTAAAGATTTTTAGGGGTTTTTAAGGTTTTCAGGGTTTTTTACCTTTTCAGAGATTTGTAGGGATTTTGAGGGGTTTTATGGTTTTTATGATTTTTTTAGGGTTTTTATGGGTTTTTAGGTTTTTTAGGGTCTTTTAGTTTTTTTTTGTTTTTTTATGTTTTTATGGGTTTTAATGGTTTTAGTGTTTCTTAATGTTTTTAGGGGTTTAAATGGTTTTTAGATATTTTAGTGGGGTTTTAGGGGTTTTTAGGATTTTAAGGGTTTTTAATGTTTTTAGGGGTTTTATGGTTTTCAGGGGGTTTCCAAGGTTTTTAAGGTTTTTTATGTTTTAGGGTAAGGAAGGTGCTGGGTTAGGCTATTCCTGACCCCCCCCCCCCAATTTATTATCAAAAAGACGCAACAGACAATGGAGGGAAGGGGTCAAATTACCCACACCCAAAAACCCTTAACAACCCCAAACCCAAAAAACCCAAAAAAGTCACAAAAGGAAAACAAGGAAAGAAGAAGACTCAAAAAACAAGACACAACAGCAGCACACAACTTATCCAATTGACACCAGCATCCAGCAACATCAGGTCCAATCATCACAGCCACAACATCCCTTCCGTACCTCCCAGCTAAGCAGTAACCAAAGTTTAGCAGCACACCTTCCAGTAGCCAGCACCACCACGCTAGGTAGTTCCATCACCTGCAGCACAGAACCACCAAAACCAGAAATAAAAACATCTTCTTCATCACAACCCAACCAAGTAACAACCAAAATTCCAGAATATCGCACCAAGAAGCACAACCATGGGCATTGAACCACCATCATCCAAGACAAGAACCAGTTTTCAGCCCAAACTGACCTTCTAGCCACCCAGAAACTGCAACGCATAACCAGAACGTAGCGCCTTATATCAGTCCCAGCAAATAGCACCAGCATCAACTCACATCCAAACCATTCCCCACCACAACAAATCCATAAAAGAATGATCTAACCAAAACTTTCAACAAGATATGTGGGGCCTAATAGACCTATTTGGCACCATCAGAAAGCATAGACCAAAACTAGATCGCATCAAAACACAAACAGAACAGGAACAACAGCAAGAAACAAAGACAGGGATGAGGAACAAACCTAGAGCTTCTGCGCAGACTAATAAAAAGTAGATCTGAAAACCCACAAAACCGGGTCAAGCGCATCACTACCAAGTCGGCACCACACCTTCTACATCCACCAAAAACCATCGCATCGCCATATAATCCATCCTAGTATTCCCAAGATCAGCTCTGATAGTAGATGGGAAGATAACAACACCGATGACAAAGAAAACCAATCCATCGCACTGCCACATCGATGAGGCTAGAACCCATGCCACCATTGAGTCCCCCTTCATCGTTGAAATCTTTGAAGTCGTTGACTCATCTATGGAGCCCCCATCTCTGCAAATGTGGTCTGGATCCGCATATGAAGACCATTAGGGTTTTCAATCTCTGAAGTGTCTTCCGCTTCATCTTGTGCTGAAACGATCCGATCCGAAACCACAACGAGCCCCGAAACCTCAATAATCATCGAAACCCTAGAAAAAGGGAAAAGAAACCAAGATCTTCTTGAATCTGAAGCTGAAGGCCCACAAAAAGACATTTCTATGGAAATTTGAATCTGAAAAAAGAAGGAAACCATCACAAACATGGATCTGTATAGCACTTTCAGGGAACACCGCCGGAAATCACAAGGAAGGGACGAAGATCCATGACTGATGCCCCAGGAAGAATCCAACAAAAATCCTTGAAGACGCAACGAGCGGGATAGAGAGTTGGGGGAGTGCGCCATCATCTTTATAGGGTTTTTTAGGCTTTTATGTTTTAGGGAATTTCAGGGACTTTTTGGGATTTTTATGATTTTTAGGGTTTTAGGGTTCTTAGGTATTTTGAGGGGTTTTATGATTTTTCATGGTTTTTCTGGGTTTTAAGGTTCTTTTTAGGTTTTTAGGGTTTTTTGAGTTTTTTGTATTTAAGGGTTTTTAATGATTTTAGGGGTTTTAATCTTTTTTAAAGTTTTTAGTGGTGTTTAGTGTTTTTATGGGTTTTTTACGGTTTTGTAAGGTTTTAGGGGATTTTATGGTTTTTGGGGGGTATTCAGGGTTGTTAGGATTTTTTACGCTTTTAGTGATTTTATGGATTTTTTAGGATTTTTATGGTTTTTATGGGTTTTTAGGGTTTTTATGGATTTAGTGGAGTTTTGGGTTTTTTTTATGGGTTTTTTGGGTTTTTTGGGGTTTTTAGGGGTTTTAGGGTCTTCTCGTGTTTTTTTTGGGGGTTTGAGGTTTTATGGTTTTAAAGGTTATTTAGAGTTTTTTAACATTTTTCAGGGTCTTAAGTGCTTTTAAAGTTTTTAGTGTGTTTTTATGGTCTTTATTGGTTTTTAGGATTTTATCGTTTTTATGGGTTTTTATGATTTTTAGGTGGTTTTTAGGGTTTTTTACTTTTTCATGGTTTTCTAGGGATTTTTTTTCAAATTTTATAGTTTTTAGGTTTTTAGGGTTTTAGTGATTTTGAGGGTTTTGTGGGGTTTTGTGGGTTTCTTAGGGGTTTTTAGGGTTTTTCAGGGTTTTAGAGTCTTTTTTGGATTTTTATGGTCTTTTTTGTTTTTTAGGGTCTTTAAAGTTTTATAGAGTTTTTTGACGTTTTTAGGGGTTCTAAGGGTTTTTAGAGTTTTTAGTGGGATTTTAGAGTTTTTACGGTTTTTAGAGTTTTCTTGGTTTTTTAGGGTTTTTATGGTTTTCAGGGGGTTTTCAGGTTTGTTAGGGATTTTTAGGGCCTTTTTAGAATTTTTATGGGTTTTAGGGATTTAGAGATTTTGATTATGGTATTTTAGGGGTTTAATGGGTTTTTAGGTTTTTGAGGGATTTTTTGATTTTTTTTTTGAGTTTTAGGGGTTTTAAGGTTTTCTAGAGTTTATAACGTTTTTAGGGGTTTAAAGGGGTTTTAGAGTTTTTAGTGGGGTTTTAGGTTTTTAAAGGTTTTAGGGTTATTTTTGGGTTTTGGGGGATTTTATGTTTTTTAGGGGGTTTTAGGGATTTCTAGGGATTTTTTATGATTTTTATGGTTTTTTGGGTTGTTAGGGATATTGAGGGGTTTTAGTGGTTTTTTTGGGTTTTTTGGGTTTTTTGGATTTTTTGGGTTTTTTGTATTTTTTGGGTTTTTTGTTTTTTGTGTTTTTTTTGGGTTATTGGGGTTTTTTTTTAGTTTTTAAATTTTTCAAGAGTTTTAATGGTTTTTAGAGTTTTAAATGGTTTTTAGGGTTTTTATAGGTTTTTAGGGGTTTTATGGGTTTTTTTCATTTTAGCATATGTTTAGGGATTTTTTAGGATTTTTATGGTATTTATCATTTTTTGGGTTTTAGGTTTTGAGGGTTTTTAAGGTTTTTTAGGGTTTTTTAGTGTTTTAGGGTATTTAGGGTTTTTATGGTTTCTATAGTTTTTTGTGTTTTTAGGTTTTTATTTTATTTTTAAGGTTTTATGGATTTTTGGATTTTTTAAACATTTTTAGGGGTTTTAAGGGTTTTTAGAGATTTTAGTGGTTTGAGAGTTTTTATGTGTTTTTAATGCCTTTTAAGGTTTTTAGGAGTTTTTATAGATTTCAGGGGGGGTTATGTTTTTAGGGTTTTTTACATTTTTTTGGGATTCTTACATCTTCTTTAGGATTTTTATGGTTCTTAGGGGTTTTAGGGTTTTTAGCGATTTTGACGGGTTTTAGGGGTTTTTAGGGATTTACATGGGTTTTTAGGGTTTTTAAGGTCTTTTGGGTTTTTAGGGTTTTTTGAGTTTTTTAGGGATTTTAAGGTTTTTATAGTTTTTAAGAATTTTTAGGGGTTATAAGGGTTTTTAGAGTTTTTAGCGGGTTTTTAGTATTTTAATGGGTTTTTGGGTCTTGTATGTTTTGAGGGTTTTTATGGTTTTCAGGGGTTTTAGTGATTTTTATGATTTCTAAGATTTTTAGGGATTCTTTTTAGGATTTTTATGGTTTTTATGGTTTTTATGGTTTTTATGGTTTTTATGTTTTTTGAGGGATTTAAGAGTTTTTTATGGTTTTTAGGGTTTTAAGGGGTTTAGGGTCTTTTTTTGTTTTTAGGGGGTTTTTTGAGTTTTTTATGGTTTTTAAGTTTTAAGAGATTTTTAACATTTTTAGGGTTTTTAGAGTTTTTAGTGGTTTTATGGGTTTTTTTATTTATAAAGTTTTAGGGGTTTATGGTTTTCAGGATTTTTTTATCTTTTTATGGTTTTTTACGTTTTAAGGGATTTTAGGTCTTTTATGATTTTTATAGTTTTTAGGGTTGTTTAGGGGTTTTAAGGATATTTTGGGGTTTTTGGCTTTTTAGCATTTTTATGGTTCTTTATGGGTTTTCATGGTTTTTAGGGTCTTGGGGTTTTTATGTGTTTTTTTAGTTTTGAGGCTTTTAAATGTTTTTAGAGTTTTTTTAACATTTTTGGGGTTTTATGGATTTTTAGATATTTTATGGATGTTTAGGATTTTAAAGGTTTTTAGGGGTTTCATGGTTTTCATGGGTTTTTCAAGGTTTTTTACGTATTTCGGGATTTTAGGGATTCTTTATGATATTAATGGTTTTTAGGGTTTTTTAGTGTTTAAAGGGTTTTTAGGGATCTTAGGTTATTTAAATTTTTTAAGTGTTTTTAGGGATTTTACGATCTTTTTGGGTTATTAGAGATTTTTTTGAGTTTTTAGGGGTTTATGGGTTTTTAGAGTTCTTTAAAGTTTTTAGATGTTTTAAGGGTTTTTAGAGTTTCTAGTTGTTTTAGGGTTTTTATGTGTTTTTAGGGGTTTTATGTTTTTTGTGGTTTTTAGGGTTTTTAAGGGTTTTTGAGTTTTTTTAACTTTTCACGGTTTTTAGTTCTTTGTATGGATTTTTATGGGTTTTAGGGATTTTTAGGGTTTTTAAATTTACATGGTTTTTTGGGTTTTTAGGTATTTTTTGAGTTTTTTAGAGTTTTTTTAATGTTATTATTATTATTATTTATTTTTTATATTTATTTAGGGATTTTGGGGAGTTTTAGGGATTTTTAGGGGTTTTAGGGGTTTTAGGGGTTTTAGGGGTTTTCAGGGTTTTTAGGGTCTTTTGGGGATCAAGGATTTTTTTGATTTTTTTTGGGATTTTAAGGTTTTTTGAGTTTTTTAACATTTTTAGGGGTTTTAAAGGTTTTTAGAGTTTTTAGTGGTTTTTAGGGTTTTAATGATTATTTAGGGTTTTTAAATGCTTTTATGTTTTGAGGGGTTTTCAGTGTTTTTAGGGTTTTTTATGTTTTCAATAATTTTAGGGATTTTTTAGGTTTTTATGGGTTTTAGTTTTTTTAGGGATTTTGAGGGGTTTTTGGGTTTTTAGCATCTTTTTGGATTTTTAGGGATTTATAGATTTTTATGGATTTTAAGGTTTTTTAGACTTTTTCAGTTCTTATGGGTTTTTAGGGTTTTTAGAGTTTTTAGTGGTTTTAGGGTTTTTTTTGGGTTTTAGTGTTTTTAAGGTTTTTAGTAGACTTTGTGTTTTTCTCAATTTTTTCAGGGTTTTAAGGGTTTTTTATGTTTTTAGGGATTTTTAGGGATTTATATATTTTTTTTGTTTTTTGGGTTATTTAGGGTTTTTAGGGATTTTTAAGGGTTTTCAGGGTTTTCAGGGTTTTTAAGAGGTTTAGGGGTTTTTAGGGTTTTTAGGGTTTTTAGGGTCTTCTCGGGTTTTTAGGTTTTTTTGAGTTTTCAACATTTTTAGGGGTTTATGGGATTTAATTTTTTTGTGGGTTTTTATGGTTTTTATGGGATTTTAGAGTTTTTAGTGGTTTTTAGAGTTTTTAGGATTTTGAAGGATTTTAGGGGTTTTATGGTTTTCAGGGTTTTTCAGGGATTTTAGGGTGTTTTACTTTTTCTGGAAATTTTAGGAATTTTTAATGATTTTTAGGATTTTTAGATTTTTCTTGGTTTTTAGGGATTTTTTAGGGTTTTGGGGGTTTTCAAGGTTTTATAGGTTTTCAGGATTTTTTTGCTCTTTTGGGTTTTTAGGATCTTTTGTGGTTTTAGGGTTTTTTTAGTATTTTAGGGTTTTGAAGTTTTTTAGAGTTTTTAGAGTTTTTAGTGTTTTTAGGGTTCTTATAATTTTTTAGGGTTTTTAATGTTTTTAGGGATTTTTCTGTTTTTAGGGGATTTTAAGGGTTTTGAGGGTTTTTTATGTTTTTTGGGATTTTTTAGGATTTTTATGGTTTTTATAGTTTTTTGGGTTTTTTGGGATTTTGTGGGTTCTTAGGGGTTTTAGGGTTTATTTACAATTTTTATTAATTTTTGGTGATTTGGGGGGATTTTAGGGATTTTAAGGTTTTTTAGATTTTTTAACACTTTTAGGCATTTTAAGTGTTTTTAGAGTTTTAAGGGGGGTTTAGGGATTTTATAGGTTTTTAGGGGTTTATGGTTTTTATGGTTTTTAGGGGGTTTTCATGGTTTTTAGGGTTTTTAATGATTTCATGTATTTTTATAGATTTTTTAGGATTTTTATAGATTTTAGGGTCTTTTATGATTCTTAGGGATTTTGGGGGGTTTTAGGGTTTTCCATGGTTTTTGGGTTTTTAGGGGTTTTTAGAGTATTTAAATTTTTTTAGATATTTTTAACATTTTATGGGTTTTTAGAGTTTTTAGTGGTTTTTAAGTTTTTTATGGGTTTTTAGGGTTTTAAAGGTTTTTATTTGTTTTTATGGTTTTCAAGGGTTTTTAGTACTTTTTATATTTTCACGCATTCTTAGGGCCTTTTTAAGATTTTTATGGTTTTAGGGGTTTGGGGATTTTTAGGGTTTTTAGTATTTTTCTGTGTTTTAGGGTTTATAGGGTTTTTCAGGGGGTTTAGGTTCTTTTTGGGTTTTTATGTTTTTTTGATTTTTAGGGGTTTTAAGGGTTTTTAGAGTTTTTAGAGGTTTATGGTTTTTAGAGGTTTTTAGGTTTTTTAAAGGTTTTTAGGGTTTTTAAGGTTTTCAATGGTTTTAGGGTTTTTAGAGGTTTTTAGGTTTTCATGGATTTTTATTATTTTTGTGGTTTTTAGATGTTTTAAGGGATTTTGAGTGTTTTAGAGGTTTTAGTGTTCTTCCAGGTTTTTAGGGGTTTTAAGGATTTTAGGGTCTTTTCTCGTTTTTAGGGTTTTTTTTTGAGTTTTTTAGGGTTTTAATTTTTTAAATTTTTTTAATGTTTTTAGGGGTTTTAGGGGTTTTCAGAGTTTTTTATTGGTAAGGAAAAGCTAGTAAATATATAAAATAAAATAAATTACAAAAGTTCTCCTATGATGTTTTTTAGAGTTTTTAGAGGGTATTTTTATGTTTTCTAGGGGTATTTATGTTTTTCAAGGGGTTTTCAGGGTTATAGGGTTTTTTACATTTTTTGGGATTTTTAGGGATTTTTTAGGATTTTTAAGTTTTTAGGGTTTTTAAGGTTTTCTGGGATTTTGAGGGGTTTGGGGTTTTC
Source organism: Viscum album (assembly GCA_963277665.1). Classification (NCBI taxonomy): domain Eukaryota; kingdom Viridiplantae; phylum Streptophyta; class Magnoliopsida; order Santalales; family Viscaceae; genus Viscum; species Viscum album. The sequence continues at coordinate 727,311,868 of OY728167.1, read as the reverse complement.
AGGTTTTTTAGGGTCTTTTTGGGTTTTATGGTCATTTTAGGTTTTTAGGGGTTTTTTAGTTTTTTGGGTATTGAGGTTTTTTAGTGATTTTTATCGCTTTTAGGGTTATAATGGGGTTTTATAAATTTAAGTGGTTTTTAGCGTTCTTATGGTTTTTAGGGTTTTTAAGGTTTTCAGGGGTTTTTATGGTTTTCAGGGGTTTTCCATGTTTTTTAGGGTTTTTAATGTTTTTAGAGATTTTTGGGGGTTTTTTTGGATTTTTATGGTTTTTAGGGTTTTTTGGGATTTTGTGGGGTTTTAGTATTTTCAGGGGTTTTAGGGTATTTTGGGTTTTTTGGGTTTTTATGGATTTTTTTGGGTTTTTTTTTATTTTTTTTTTGTGTTTTTAGGGGTTTTAGGTTTTTTATATTTTTTTAATGTTAAGTGTTTAAGGTTTTTTTGTGTTTTTAATGGTTTTTAGGGTTTTTATGTGTTTTTAGGTTTTTTTGAGATTTTTATGGTTTTCAGAGGGGTTTTAGGGGTTTTAACTTTTTTAGGGATTTTTTATGGATTTTTTGGATTTTTATGGTTTTTAGGGTTTTTTAGGATTTTTAGGGATTTTGGGGAGTTTTATAGTTTTTCAGGGTTTTTAGGATTTTTAAGATCTTTTGGGTTTTGAGTTATATTTTTATTTTTGAGGATATTTAAGGTTTTGTATAGTTTTTTAATTTTTTAGGGGATTTTAGAGTTTTTATAGTTTTTATGGTTTTTTAGGTTTTTTTTAAAGTTTTTAATTTTTTTCATGGTTTCCAAGGGGTTTTAGGGGTTTTATGGGGGGGTTTTTTTACATTTTTAGGATTTTTAGGTATTTTTTTTGGATTTTTATGGTTTTTAGGGGTTTTGGGGATTTTGAGGGTTTTTATGTTTTTCACTAGTTTTTAGGGTTTCTAGAGGTTTTCAGAGGGTTTAGGGTCTTTTTTTGGTTTTAGGGTTTTTTTTTTATTTTTTTAGGGTTTTTAAGGGTTTTTAGAGTTTTTATTAGTTTAGGGGTTTTATGGGTTTTTAGTGTTTTTTAAGGTTTTAGGGGATTTCATGGTTTTCAGTGGGTTTTCAGGGTTTTTAGGGGTTTTTAGGTTTTCTAGGATTTTTATGGATTTTTTATTATTTTTAGGAAGTTTTATGGATTTTGTGTGTTTTTAGGGTTTTTTATGGTTTCAGGGATTTTTAGGGATTTTAGGCTCTTTTTTAATTTTTAGGGGTTTTTTTTGAGTTTTTTAGGGTTTTGTGATTTTAAAAAAAATAACGTTTTAGGGGTTTTAAGGGTTTTTAGAGTTTTTTATTGTAAGTAAAAGGTAGTAAAGATATAAAATAAGATAAATTACAACATTTCACCCATGATGTTTTTTATAGTTTTTAGTGTGTTTTTTAGTTTTTATGGGGTTTTTGGGTTTTTTTTGTTTTTAGGGGTATTTATGGTTTTTAGGGAGTTTTTAGGGGTTTTTTTTGGGTTTTTTATGTTTTTGGGGATCTTTAGGGATATTTTAGGATTAATATGGGTTTTCAATTTTTTAGTGGTTTTAGGTATTTTAAGGGTTTTAATGTTTTTTTAGAGTTTTTTAAGGATTTTAGGGTTTTTAGGGCTTTTATGGTTATTTTTGGGTTTTAGGGTTTTTTATTTTTGGGGGGTTTAAAAGGGTTTTTAGATTTTTCTAACATTTTGAGGGGTTTTTAGAGTTTTCAATAGTTTTTTGGAGTTTTACACATTTTTTAGAGATTTTATGGTTTTCATGATTTTTCGAGATTTTAGGGTTTTTTATGTTTTCAGGGATTTTTAGGGATTTTTTTATGATTTTTATGGTTTTTAGAGGTTTTAAGGGTTTTTAGGGATTTTGAGGGGTTTTTTGGTTTTTCCAGGGTTTTTAGGGGTTTTAGGGTTTCAGGCGTATTAAGGTCTTTATGGGTTTTAGGTTTTTTTTGATTTTTTATGGGTTTTAAGGTTTTTTAGAGTTTTTTTAGCATTTTTATGGGTTTTAATGGTTTTTAATGTGTTTAGTTGTTTTTAGGGATTTATGGGTTTTTAGGGTTTTATGGTTTTTAGGGCAGAAGAGGTGCAAGGCCAGGCTATTCTTGGACCCCCAAATTTTATTAGAAAAAATACACTACAAACAAGGGAGGGGCGGGGTCAATCAACCCACACCCAAAATCCATAGAAACCCCCCATAAAACCAAAAGGACTCCAAAAGAACCAAAAGACACACAAAGCAGAGGAAACAGGAAAATAGTAGCATCTCCAGCAGCATCTCCTAGCCAAACAGCAACCAGCATCTCTCAGCACCATTTTCATCAACCAATGCCTCCTTGCCAAGCATATCCACCGCCAGCATCATAAAACCACCAACATCATAGTCATAAATCTCACCTTCGCTACCGCGCAGCGAAGCAGCAGCCATCACCAAACACCAACACCTTTTATCACATCCCAGTGAAGCATCGTCCATCACCCAGCACACCAGCAGCATCAAACCATCAGTACCAGAATCCCCATCCACCACATCTTCCAGTTCCACCATACTAGGCATCTCTAGCAGTATAGAGCCACCATCACCAGAAATAGAAACAAAATCGTCATCACATCGCAGCCAAGAAACAACCAACATACTAGCTACTCACACCCAACATCACAACGAAGGGCATAGAATCTTCAGCATCTGAGAAAAGAAACAATCAGTAGCCCAGACACTCCTTTTAGTAGCCCATAAACCAAAAAGCACAGCCATCACACAACACTTCATAACCGAACCAGCAAACAACACCAGCTTCGACTTACAACCAAACCGTCCACCACCACAAAGCAGCATCCAACGCCACTCAACAGAACCAAGGATCATCATCCATAGCAATTCACAACCAAACCCGCCAAAAAATAGAAGACCACAGTCTAACATAGCATCCATAATATAACATAACTTGACAACCCCTTCAGCAACAACATGAAGTAGATCCGAGAGAGAGGAACAAGAAATACGAACCTGTAACTTCTACAGTGCCTCCAGTAGCCTCTTAGAAAATCCAAAATCCCACAACACAGCATCAAACACCAGTCCCCAAGATCCGTCACAAAATCGGAAAATCCATAAAGAAACACTAATTCCCAGATCGCTTCCGCATAGCCTCACCACACCTTGACTTCGCACAAGCCACTGGAATCCGAGAAACACAAGAAGCTGTGACGATGCCTTTAGCACAACCCATAGACCAACAGAATTGATAGCCCACACTAGAGGAACAAGAAAGCCAAAATAAAATCGGCACAATGCACTCCATAACCTCCATCTTCTATCACCAAGCCCGGAGAACCAACAAAGTTCTCCAGATTTCAGATCAACCAGAAGAGATGGCTGAAGCACTAATGTTCGAGAGAGCCAGAACACCACACCACACCTCTACCGAAACCTGTCAATGAAGCAACCGATCCGCCGGGAGGAATCCCTTACAAAGTTACTTGCGCAAAGAAACCAATGAAGAAGGACAGGACACCTGAAACCCCATCCCTTGCCACCGCAGACGAAGATCCCCTCCTTGATCGATTCGCGAAACTCAAACCAAATGGAGTCGGCCGAAGAGGAGCAGAAGATCACCAGAATGAAGCCGCCATAGAGGGATCGAGGAGGAAACCCTAGAGAGCGCATCACCAAGAGGGAGATCCTAGAAGAGAGTAGAGACATTTTCTTTCTAGGGATCAAATGAGTTGTGGGTCTATGTTTTTTAGGGGTTTTATGGTTTTCAGGGGCTTTTTAGTGTTTTTAGGGTATTTTAAGTTTTCTAGTATTTTTAGAAACTTTTATGATTTTTATGGTTTTTAAGGTTTCTAGGGTTTTTAGGGATTTTGAGGGGGTTTAAGGTTTTTCAGGGTTTTTAGGGGGTTTTATGGGTTTTATGGTCTTTTTAGGTTGTTAGGGAGTTTTTAGATTTTTTTAGGGTTTTAAAAGTTTTTTCAGTTTTTTAATGTTTTTAGGGGTTGTAAGGGTTTTTATAGATTTTAGTGGTTTTTAGGGTTTTTATGGGTTTTAGGGATTTTAATGTTTTTAGTGGTTTTATGGTTTTCGAGGGGTTTTCTAGGTTTTTAGGGGTTTTATGTTGTCAAGGATTTTTAGGGATTTTTTCAATTTTTATGGTTTTTTGGGTTTTTATTGTTTTTAGCGATTTTGAGGGTTGTTTAGGGTTTTTAAGGATTTGTAGAGTTTTTAATGTTTTTATGGGTTTTGAGGGTTTTTAGAGTTTTTAATGGTTTTTATGGTTTTATGGGTTTTTGGGGTTCTTTATGGTTTTTAGAGAGTTTTATGGTTTTCAAGGGTTTTTAGGGTTTTTAGTTTTTTTATGTTTTTATGGATTTTTAAGGTTTTTTTTAGGAATTTTATGGTTTTTTTGGTTTTTTATGGTATTTATGGATTTTGAGGGTTTTTAGGTTTTTAGTGGTTTTTAGGGTTTTTAGTAGTTTTTAGGGTTTTTAATGTCTTTTTGGGTTTTTAGGGTTATTTTGAGTTTTTCGGGTTTTTATAGTTTTTAGAGTTTTTTAAAAAATTTAGGGGTTCTATGGGTTTTTAGAGTTTTTTTTGGGTTTTTGGGGTCTTATGGGTTTAAGGGTTTTCTAAGGTTTTTAGGGGGTTTTATGGTTTTCCTAGGGGTTTCACTGTTTTTAGGTTTTTTTATGTTTTCAAGTATTTTTAGGGATTTTTTAGGATTTTTCTGGTTTTTATAGTTTATAGGGTTTTTTGGGATTTTGAAGGTTTTTAGGGTTTTTAGATTTTTTAGGGTTTTTGGGATTTTTCAGGGTTTTTTTTATTTTTTTATTTTTTTAGGGTTTCAAGGTTTTTTAGATTTTTTTAACATTTCTATGGGTTTTTAGGGTTTTTAGTGTTCATTTTTTGAAAGGAAAATAGAACAAAATATATATAAAAAGAATTGAAGTACAACATAATCACCCAAAGGGTGAACCATATGGACCAAAGGCCCCCAAAAAAGAAAAAAAAAAGAAAATGAACCCAAAAAACCCTCACATAGACAGAACAACCAAACTCTGGAAAATAGGCCCAAGAAACCTCATGAAACCCATCCGAACCATTTTCTGGAAAATAGGCTCGAGAAACATCATGAAGCCCGAAAAAAACATTGTCTGGAAAAGGCCAAAGAAACCTCACAAAGGCCCAAGAAACCTCACAAAGGCCATCCAAAACATCACCTTGTACCCAACTCCCATCACCAACTCATAAAGAAAACACCAAAGCAACATGAATCTACATCACCCAATACCCAAATCCGAACACTAGTACCTCATGCCCAACTTCCAACTCAAACACCCAGTGCTTAGCTCCCATCACCAGCACCCAGCACCCAGCTCCCAACTCCATCCCAAATAGCAGTGCAACCAACGCCCATCTCTTGCAACAAATAGTTCCATCTCACTGCACCGAAACATGATCCATCAAAACCACAACACAAGATCCTTACTCCCATCCCCCGCTGCCTAACACCATCCACACAACTAGCTCCTCATAGCACCTCCCATCATCCCTCAAACAGAAACCCCCCCTAAAGAAAAACAACACCACCCAACCATTACCCCATAACCTAGCGATCTCTCCCAGAAGACCCACCAAACGCGACATCTGCTAGTACCCCCCCAAAAACACCTAATAGCTGCAATCCTCTCCCAGCACCCTGCTACACCAACAAGATCATACCTCATTCCACCAACTGATACAACACCATCCTCTATTCCAAAAAAGAAATTGGCCCTCCTAGAAACCTAAAATACTCAACAATAAAAGAAATTCCCCATCCAAGAAACACACCTACAACGACACCTGATTCATCCACATCCTCAAATTTCCAGCACCAAAATCAAGCACCCCCACCTTCCAACCACAAGAAGAAACCATCCAATCGAAAAAGAAATCACAATTAAAAATTAACAAGCCCCAAGAATTCATATTAAACTAAAGAGAAACGTGAACAAACACCAATACAAACCCCCATCCATTCCACATGCTCCAGACCCAAAGAGAATCACCCACGCAGTCGCCCACCATCTATAGAAACTATATCAAACAACCAACTAAAACCTAGAAGGAAACAAAACAGGCAACCTCCGCTCCATATGGAAAAAATAACCAACCATCCAGTACCACACCAACATGCAACTGGAAATCTAGAAAGCCTGCGTGGCCCTAGAAGAAAACCCTGCAGCAACAGATCCTTTGAGACAAACAAACCTATAGTAGATGCAATCCAAAACATGAAACACCTACTCTACCTCCAACTTTACAATATCTAAGAAAATGGGACCCCAGTTTGGAAAAAACTAAGAAAAAATCATGAATATGCAATACAAATAAGCGGTTTTCCCCTGCACTAGTTATCCAAACAGGGTGACAGCAACCACCAAGCAAGATGAACACCGCAGGATCCACTTATCTTCAACCCCGCGCCAAGAATTCCTCCCTCCTATGGACAAAAATTCCTCAGAATCACCATTGAATATGAACCACAAAGAGGTTGGCGACAACCCATAGAAATCCATCCCCAAATGTAAATTGACCATCCACCTTCAAAAAAAGAGATTAAGGATATTGAAAAACCCAACGACCCCAAATACAGGGATGAACTACAGCCAAATAGATGAACCACAATAACTTCAGAAAAAATCTGATGTAGAAGAAACTAAAAGTCGATGATTCAAGGTTTTTAGAGTTCTTTATGGTTTCTGGGTTTTTTAGGTTTTTTATAAATTTTCATGGTTTTTAGGATTTTTTATGGTTTTAGGGATTTTGAGGGGTTTATGGGTTTTTAGGTTTTTTAGGGTTTTAGATTTATTTCATGGTTTTTAGGGCCTTTTGTGGTAGTAGGATTTTTTTTGGGTTTTTTAGGGTTTTAAAAGTTTTTAGAGTTTTTTAATGTTTTTATGTGTTTTAATGGTTTTTAGAGTTTTCAGTGGTTTTTAGGGGGTTTTGGGGGGTTTTTATTTTTTAAGTTTTCAGGGGTTTTATGGTTTTTAAGGGTTGTTTCATGGTTTTTTTGAATTTTATACATTTTCAGGGATTTTTAGGGCTTTTTAGGATTTTTATGGTATTTAGGATTTTTAAGATTATTTGGTATTTTGAGGTTTTATAGGTTTTTTCAAGTTTTATTAAGGTTTTTAGGAATTGTCATGGTTTTATGGTCTTTTTCGGTTTCTAGGGACTTTTTTGGGGTTTTGGGGTTTTTAAGGATTTTTTAGAGGTTTTTAATGTTTTTAAGGTTTTAAGGGTTTGTTCAGTTTTTAGAGGTTTCTAGGGGGTTTAGGGTTTTTTTAAGTTTGTTAGGGGATTTTATGGTTCTTAGCGGGTTTTCATGGTTTTACGGTTTTTTTACATTTTTAGGGATTTTTAGGGATTATTTAGGATTTTTATGGTTTTTAGGGTTTTTAGATTTCTTAGGGATTTTGATGTTTTTTAGGTTTTTTCAATGTTTTTAGAGTTTTTATGGGTTTTCAGGATTTTTAGGGTCTTTTTTGGTTTTTAGGGTTTTTTTAGTTTCTAGGGGGTTTAAGGGTTTTTAGATTTTAATGTGGTTTTTATGGATTTTTAAGGCTTTTATGTGTTTTTATGGTTTTTATTGGTTTTTCAGGGGTTTTAAGATTTTTTAAGTTTTCAAGGATTTTTAGGGATTTTATAGGATTTTGTGGTTTTTAGGGGTTTTAGGGGTTTTAGGTATTCTGGATGTTTTTCAATTTTTCATGGTTTTTAGGGTTTTTAGGGGTTTTTAGGGTTTTATGGTATTTTTGGTTTTTTGTGGTTTATTTCATTTTTTAGGGTTTTTATGGTTTTATAGTTTTTTAGCATTTTTAACATGTTTAGGGGGTTTGAGGTTTTTATAGTTTTTAGTGGTTTTTTAGGGCCTTTTCCAGGTTTTTGGGGTTTTACATTTTCAAGGAATTTTAGGTTTATTTTGTATTTTTATGGTTTTGGGGGGTTTTTTTGGGTTTTTAGGTATTTTGAAGGGTTTTATGGGTTTTTAGGGTTTTTTCATGGTTTTAGGGCCTTTTGGTTTTTATGGTTTTTTTATTTTTGGGGGGGATTTAATGTTTTTAGAGTTTTCAATGTTTTTAAGGGTTTTAAGTGTTTTAGAATTTCTAGTGGGTTTTATGGGTTTTTATGGTTTTTATGGGTTTTATAGTTTTCAGGGGTTTTAGGTTTTTTTACATTTTCATGGATTTTTTGGGTTTTTTTAGGATTTTTATGGTTTTAGGGTTTTTAGGAATTTTTGGGGTTTTTAGGATTTTTTAGATTTTTAGGATTTTGTGTGTTTTTTATAATTTTTAGGGTTTTTAAGGTTTTTTAGAGATTTTTAACAATTTTAAGGGTTTTAAAAGTTTTTAGAGTTTTTTGTGGGTTTTGAGGATTTTTAAGGGGTTTTAGGGTTTTTTAAGGTCAGAATTTTTTATAGTTTTCAAGGGGTTTTCAGTGTTTTTAGGGTTTTTTACGTTTTTAGATATTTTTAGGGATCTTTGGTATGTTAATTGTTTTATGTTTTTTTATAGTTTTTAATGATTATGAGGGTTTTTATGATTTTCCAATGTTTTTTGGGTTTTTTTTGGTATTTAGGGTTTTTTGAGTTTTTTTTGTTTTTAAGGGTTTTTTGAGTTTTTTATAGTTTTTTGGAATTTAAAGTGTTTTAGAGTTCTTATTGGGTTTAAGGAGTTTTGTGGGTTTTTAATGAATTTTAATGTTTTTAGTTTTTTTATGGTTTTCAAGGAGTTTTTAGGTTTTTCATGGTATTTTACATTTTCACAGATTTTATGAATTTTTAGGATTCTTATGGTTTTTAGGATTTTTTAGGATTTTTATGGATTTTTAGGGGTTTTAGGGTTTTTGAGGGGTTTTTAGGGTTTTTAGGGTTTTTACGGCCTTTTGGAGTTTTAGGGGTTTTGTGTTTTTTATGGTTTTTATGGTTTTTTAGAGTTTTTTACTGTTTTTAGGGGTTTAAAGGGTTTTTAGAGTTTTTATTGGTTTTTCATGGTTTTTATGGGGTTTTAGGGTTTTTAATGTTTTTTGGGTTTTTTTATGTCTTTCGGGAATTTTGGGGCCTTTTTTAGGAATTTTATGGTTTTTAGGGTTTTCTATGGTTTTTAGGGATTTTGAGGGTTTTAGGGGGTTTAGGGTTTTTAGGGGGTTTTATGGTTTTTATGGTCTTTGGGGGTTTTTAGGATTTTTTTTTTGATTTTTTAGGGGTTTTAAGGGTTTTTAGAGTTTTTTAATATTTTAAGGGGTTTAAGGGTTTTTAGATTTTTTGGTTATTTTTAGAGTATTTAATATTTTTTAAGGTTTTTAGTGATTTTCAGGTTTTCAGGGGATTCTAGGGTTTTTATAGTTTTTTATGTTTTCATATATTTTTGCTACCTTTTTAGGATTTTTATATTTTTTAGGGATTTTAAAAGTTTTCAAGGTTTTTTAAGTTTTTTAGGGTTTAGGGTTTTTAGGGTATTTTTGGGATTTTTGGGTTTTTTTAAATTTATTAGGGACTTTAATGTTTTTAGAGTTTATTAATGTTGTTATGGAAAGGAAGGTGTGAGGTCAGGCTATTACTGACCTCCCAAAATTTATTAGAAAAGATACACTACAGACAAGGGAGGGGAGGGATCAAACGACCCACACCAAAAAACCCCTAACAACCCCCAACAAACCCCAAAGAGAAAACCCAAAAGAAGAAAAAAATCAGTCAACATCACCACCAAAGTCAGAAACCAAAGCTGCGCCAAAAGGATCACCCTCTTCTCCATATCCAAGAGCCGCAATTTCAGAGTAGAAGTCGGAGTTTTCCCCTATTTCCATCGATTCCCATCCCGACTCATAATCCTCATGAATTTTTAGGAGCGATAGGATATCCTCTGATTCTCGCTCAAATTTACCCAAGAGAAGAAGGTAGGATGGTCCTTGTAGTTTAGCTTGGGTTGTCGAATCCTCAGAGACCTAAGAAGTAACCTATAGACACGTACATTCTATGGACTATTTTTGGCTATGAAGTGGCCAACGTGGGTTGATTTTATATGGGTTTAAAGTAACTCTAAGAGACTTAAGTGAATTAAATTTAAAAGAATGAGTTGATCCTAGGTTATTGCTCGGGGTGGATTGGACGTATTTCCTTTTCAATGATTTCAATTTCTTATATTTGAGATGGGTTCATTTAAGGAGATAAAACAACATCATCACTTACTGGTTTAATTCCTACACCCTTTAATACTAATCACCTATAAACTTGAAGGATCAAAGTTTTGAGCAATTCAAGGTAAAGGTTTGTATTAGCACTTGAAGCATGTGGCCTTAAATTCAACAAGGACGATGGAGTTTAAAAATCATCAAATAAAAATCTCAATTAAAGAAGTGATTTTACATTAATGAGGTGATAAATAACATCCAATACAGCCCATTTCTACTCCCTTGGATCAACCCATAAGTTGGTTATCCCTCCATTGATCCCATGGTTTCAATGAAAGCGGAAAGTAGACTCATGAGGGAGGAAATGAGGAAGTAAAGAAAACAACAAAAATAAAATGATCACTCCACCGTCGTGTGAATAATTTCACAAGGTTTGGTGTGAATAAATTCAAACCTTTATCTAACGTTATCAAAGTGATATGAAGAAAAACAGAATAAGAGTATAAGAAGAACCTTTATTAAGAGACTAAAGTGAATTGAACAACTTACATGTGAAAGACAAATTTGAGACAATAAAATTGCATCATAACATTACAATTGAACAAAGCACCCAAGATTTTTCAATACTCCAACACCACTACCTTAAATAGTAATTCTTGAGCCCTTGGGTAGAGCCTTAAACAGTCCAATTCTCCTCAATTAATTGTGGTAGGTCATAGGTGTGTGGAAAGTAAGGGAGAGAAGACTTTCCACCCTTGACCCGAAAAGGCATCCAGCTTGCATCCACCAAATAGAGGCGCATTAAACACCTTCTAGATGTCCGAATTTGGGTGGAACATACAAGAATTAAATTAATATCCAGATTTTACCTAACATCATTTAAAATCTCAGCCCAAAAGGAGTTATGGTTTTCTATATATGGTTTAATTGGTGGGATGTTTTTCTGGGCCGCAGAATCTGGCCCAAAATTTTATCTCTAACATGGTCCGCCTAAATTGACACCATTGAGGCCTAATTATCATTGGATCATGAAGAGTTATTTGTTCCTATACATGTCTTATATCATCCCACGAAATTTGGGATTCATTGGGCATGTATGTTGGGTCCCACCGTCTCATCAGTGGGATGGTGTCCAATCTGCCTTCTCTGGAATTGCTTCCTTTCACCACAAAATATCCCCATCTTATTCCGTGAATTCTCCATTGATCCCTGAATGAAACATGTTCATATTGGAGTTTAGATCAATTTCCAAAAATATAAAAATAAAATATGTATAATCAGATGAATCATTGGGTACTTCAAATGATGGTAAAAAATGTACCATATAATAGTGCATTTTAAGAAGGTATTACAATCATAATGTGAAATGAAGTTCAAAGTGTAAAATGCACTAAAATGGTGTTTATGAATAATAAATAACATGAATATTATGTATATTAACAATGAATATTAGCCTAATTTAGTGGCTAATCATCCTCCCTGCGTCTATCTTGCTCCGGGGTGTGCTGATACCCCCATTTGTTAACTTTGATATTCAGTTTGACTGCCTTTGATGACGCCCGGGTGGCCATGGGTCTGGGAAGAATGGAGTAATCCCACTTCATCCTCATCTTCAGGGCACCCAGGAAGGAACGATTATCCAACATTTTAGCCCTCTCTTTAAGGATCATATCCTTATTGTGATTCAAACTTTTACCATCCTCATAAAAGGGGACATCAGGGATGGAGAGGGCTTCCCGGTTGAGGGAGAAATCAGGAAGGACCCCACACTGTGACATGAAAGGGACCACCAGGTAAGGTGCCTCGAGAGCCAGATAGGGAACAGACACCACATCAGCCATCACCAGCTGTAGGCCCTTATCCTCTTTCAAAGCAGGACACCCAACGCCACAAACAGAATTATCCACCTCCACTTCAAGTATAGTAGGATACAATTTCCCCTCCTATCTATTCAGCAATTTTCCATGGCGAGAAGACTCATTCTCAACAAACCCATCAATATTGTGCACGTTCACTTGCATCACCCTTTTCTCCTACCCACCAGCACCATCCAAGCGCCCAATGGTGTCACTCTGGGCCACCCTTTCTCCACCACACAATGCCCATGCCCCATCCTGTATATCACCTCCAAGGACCATTGAAGTCCCACTAATTTGGCCTTCCTCATCCCGCACCATCACTAAACAGGGGAAAATCCAGCACATCTCACCTATGGAAAACATCACCAGGAAGAGGTTCCACTAAGGGACCATTTTCATTCACAATGATACCAGGCCTAGCAGCAGTCATGGCCCTGGTATCAACTACCTCCCCTTGTTCCTCCACCACCCCCTGCTCCTCCGCATCCCCCTCTACATCATCCTTGTCCTCCGACTCCACAGAACTAAGACAATCAAACCTGTTACACAAGGGGCACCATCCAAGGCCAGTGCCTCCCTATGTCCAACATTACCTCTATAAGAGATCACAGCCTCTTGACCCTCATCCACCCCTCCCAAGCAAGAAGCATCCCCCAGATTCCCCATAAGCTGTAACACCCACTCACCAGTCTCTTCATGCCCGCTACCATTCTGAGGAGCCTTCACGTCCAGACCACCGAAGGGTGACTCTGTCACCAGCCCCTGTGCAGCAGCCTCCCCCTCCAAGTCCAGTGATCCAGACCCATGGAAAAACAAAACACTATCCCAAGCCTGCACCTTTATTCCCTGACCACCCGAAGCAAGTTCCTCCACTCTTCCATCCTGGCCCTACTCTTGCAAATCTTCACAGAACAACCTAGGGGACCTCACACCTTCCTCAGTCTCCATTACTCCCTTCCCACACACCCTCACCAGGTCTCTCTTCAATATCTCATACACCTGATAGACCTTCATCCCAAAATATTGCCACGACATTTCCTTTATCACAAGAGTCCTTGTCACAACATTACTTTGATCATCCACCATCACTGGCCATTCACCCTCCACAACTCATGCACTGCTACCCCTTCATCTGCAAGAAGTGCTAGAATGACCCAGTTGCCTACATATGGAGCAGAACACAACAAAGGACTCCAAAACTATCAAATGTTTGTAACAAAACTCCTTTCCAACACTAATCCACCCAAAGTTAATCAGAGGTTTTGAGACATCCAATTCAACACATACACTTGGGGTAACTGGGTGGAAGATCTCTTGAGTACGGCTGTCCGAAAATAAATACTGGCCCACATGATTTTAGAGAATAAAAATAATGGATGTATTCTGAAATGGAAGAGGTAGTTCTGGGAACTTAACCCGTGAAGCAATCAGCAGCGAGTCCTGGTTCATTTGTAGGTCAAAGATCCATCGAAATAGGAATAATCTGACTCCATTGAGGCTTCGAGGGGGCGCAGACCAAGAACGGATCATATCTTCCTCTGTTGAGAACTGGGTCATAAAATGGTGGTTATCCAATAACCCTATTGCCGCCCGATCTTTAAGATTCCAACATCCCAAAACGAATCTGTCAAAAGACTCCACTGAGGGTCGGTGCTTCACGAACCCAAGTTCAATCCATGAAGTGCAAAGGCCACACAGAACTTCGAGTCCGATAAGGGCAAGTGAGGGTATCCTTCATATAGGTCAGATACCTTTGGGAAAATATCAATTTGAGGGAAGGGGGGAAGAGAATCAGGCACATGAGGAGGTATGAAAGCAAAGTCTTGATCACCATCGAGCAAAAAACCCTCCCCCATAGGGGGGAGGGATCACCATTAGCACCATCAAGGAGCCATCGGGAGATAAGGAGTCATCGAGAGAGCTTCCTCATTGTTTATTAATGTTTTTATGGGATTTAAGGGTTTTTAGAGTTTTTTGTATTTTTAGGGTTTTATGGTTTTTTAGGATTTTTAAAGTTTTTAGGTGTTTTTATGGTTTTTAGGGGGTTATCAAGGTTTTTAGGGTTTTTTACGTTTTCAGGGATTTCTAGGGATTTTATTAGAATTTTTACTATTTTTAGGGTATTTTTGGGTTTTAGGTATTTTGAGGGCTTTCAGGGGTTTTATGGTTTTTAGGGGTTTTTACGGTTTTTACGGTCCTATGGATTTTTATGGGGTTTTTAAGTTTTTAAGGTTTTTAAGGCTTCTAGTTTTTATTAACATTTTTAGGGGTTTAATGGTTTTTATTATTTTTAATGTTTTGGGGGTTTTATGGGTTTTTAGGGTTTTTTAAGGTTTTTAGGTGATTTATGGTTTTTAGGGGTTTTTTAGGGTTTATGGTTTTTTAGGTTTTCAGGGATTTTTGGAGATTTTTTATAAATTTTATGGTTTTTAGGGTTTTAGAGGTTTTAGGGATTTTTTTCATTTTTTGGGTCTTTCTAGGTTTTTAGGGGTTTTCTGAGTTTTCAAAGTTTTTAGGGTCCTTTGAGTTATTTAGGTTTTTTTGAGAGTTTTAGGAGCTTTAAGGGTTTTTAGATTTTTTAATGTTTTTTTGAAAGGCATAAGTTTTTTACATTTTTAGGCGTTTTAAGGGTTTGAGAGTTTTTATTGGTTTTTAGGATTTTTATTGGTTTTCGGGGGTTTAAAGGTTTTTATGGGTTTTATGGTTTTTATGTTTTTCATGATTTTTAGGATTTTTTACGTTTCTAGAGATTTTTAAGGATTTTTATGATTTTTATGGTTTTAGGGTTATTAAGGATTTTTAGGGATTTTTAGGGTTTTTCAGGGTTTTTAGGTGTTTTAGGGTTTTATAGGTTTCTAGGGTCTTTTGCATTTTTAGGTTTTTTTAGATTTTAAGGGTTTTAAGTTTTTTAGAGTTTTTTAACGTTTATTGGGGTTTTAAGGGTTATTGGAGTTTTTAGTCGGTTTTTAGGTTTCTTATGGGGTTTTAGGGTTTTTTATGGTTTTAGGGGCTTTATGGTTTTCATAGGTTTTTGGCGTTTTGGGTTTTCTATGTTTTCAGGGATTTGTTAGGATTTTTATGGTTTTATGTAGTTTTGGGGGTTTTTAGGGAATTTGAGGGTTTTAAAAGATTTATAAGGTTTTTAGGTGTTTTTGGGTCTTATTTGGTTTTTAGGGTTTTTTTTATTTTTTATTGTTTTTAAGGTTTTTATATTTTTTAACGTTTTTATGGGTTTTAAGTCTTTTTAGAGTTTTAGTGGGTTTTAGGGTTTTATGGGGTTTTATCGTTTTTAGTTATTTTATGGGTTTTTAGTGTTTTTAATATTTTTAGGGGTTGTATGTTTTTAGGTATTTTTCGATGTTTTTTGCGTTTTCAGGATTTTTAGGGCATTTTTAGGATTTTTTTTGAGTTTTAGGGTTTTTAGGGGTTTTAGGGATCTTGAGGGTTTTGAAGTGTTTTCAAGGGTTTTTAGGGTTTTCAGGGGTTTTAGGGTCTTTTTGGTTGTTAGGTTTTTTTGAGTTATTAAGGTTGCTAACGTTTTTTTTGAGTTTTTTAACATTTTAGGGGTTTAAAGTGTTTTTAGAGGTTTTAGTGTTTTTTAGGGTTTTATGGGGTTTGGGGTTTTTTAAGGGTTTAGGGGGTTTTATAGTTTTCAATGGTATTTAGTGTGGCTAGCTTCTTTGCGGTGGATGTTTTTTTGGTTTGTAGGGTGCTGGGTTCATGCTGCTAGTTTATGTTATTGCTTTTTGGGTTTGGTCTGGTGGGTTGTGCAGCTCTTGTTTTCTTAGGGCCTTCTGGGTTCTTTTCTGTCAGGCTTCAAACTATTTTCGTTTGGTTGGGTGTTAGTGGCAAGTTGTGTGTTGGTTACTGGTGGGGTCTGGTCCTACTGGTGTATTGGACTTGTTGTTTCTAGGGGTTAGTTCTTCTGTTGTGGTGGGTGATATTACAGGGTGTTAGGTGTGGTGTTGTGGGTCCATTGTTTTCTATTATGGGATACTGGTGGGTGTTGGTCAGGAAGTTCGTGAATGATGGGAGGTTTGGGATAATTTGGATGGATCAGTTTTCTCACCAGAAGGGTTTCCGACACCATAGTGTTATCTATTTGTGGATCAAGCTGGAATCTTCTTTTTATTATATGCTCTACTCTTGCATATTTTTTCCTAATGTCTTAACTGATCATGATTTGTTCAATAGATGACATTTTTTTAACTCCATTCTTCACGGTGGATGCTAGTCTTGGACTTGCGGTTGGCTTGGTTGTTTTTGGTCTTGTCGAGGGTTTCTATTTTTCGTTACTTCATGTTATAGGTTATAGGGTGTAGGGTTCTTACAGGTGCTGTGGGTCATGGTTTTGGGATATTTTTTGATTGGATTCTTTTTTTGGTGGTGGATACTTGTATTACTACATGCTAGAGGTTGGATTTGTTTTCCTTTGTTTCTGCGTGTTTGGATGCTGGTTGGAGATTGCAGGTTGTTGGGAGGCTTGTTATTCATCTTGCAAGGTTGGTTGTTGTATTCGTCTAGGTTGGTATGTTCTATTAGGCTGATTCTCCTTGTTTTGGGGGTTTTCAGACTGGGGAAGGTTGTTTATTGGCTTGGGTGGCTACTGTTTTTAACTGGGTGGTGGAAAGGATGCTCTAGGGGTAGGTTTGGTGGAGGTGGAATGGTGGTTGTTTTTTTGTTCTATTGGAGTTGGCTCACTTTGGTTGTGTTGTTGGATTGAGGGTTGTGGTTTCGGTTCTCAGTGTTTTCTGCTGGCTTGGTCAGGTCCCTAATAGGAGCTCATGTAGTTGTGTCGGGTGAGGCTTGTTGTCTGCTGCTTTCAGTTGGGTTGGTTTCTAGTTTCATGTGGCATGCGAGTGTGACTGGTGCATGATGTTGGGTTTGGGTTACCTTCTGGTCCGGCATGCTGTTGGTAGTAGGTATGTGTTAGCATAGAGGTTTTCTTCTTCTTGGTTCTTATTGCCAGATGGTTGGGATTTTTTAGGTTCAAGGTGTTGGTTTTTTTGGGCGCTTACTGCTTAGAGCTTGGATGATGAGGTTATAAAGGCTATCTGGGCCTATGTTGTATTTTCTGCTGGGGGTGCTGATGGAGTTAGATTGGGTATGATCAGTTTCTATTACTAGGGCTCAATAAGAGCCTATTTATTACTTGTTGTAATGGTATGCTGCTTGGGGTTTTTTCTGGTGTTGCTGGATGCTTGTATTGGTGATAGGGTGCCTATAGATGAGGTGGAGTTTTCTTAGTGGTATGGGTGTTTTGCTTTGGATATTTGGATGTTTCAGGCTGTAGGCTACATTTTTCAGGTAGATGGGTGCATGCGGGCTACGGGTTGTGGGTGTAGGGGCTGGGTGGAGGAGGCTGTTTGCTGGCGAGACTTTTAGTGTTTTGGTTTTTTTGATTTTTTTAGTGTTTTGAGTTTTTTTAGATTATTTTAACATTTTTATGGGTTTTAAGGATTTTTAGAGTTTTTAATGTTTTTCTTCATTTTTATGGGGTTTTAGGGGTTTTAAATGTTTTTAGGGGGTTTTAAGGTTCTAATATTTTCAGGGTTTTTTAGGGTTTTAGGGTTTTTTAAATTTTTAGGGACTTTTATGGATTTTGATGGGTTTTATGGTTTTTAAGAGTTTTTTAGGGTTTTTAGGGTTTTTAGGGGTTTTTAGGGTTTTTAGGGTCCTTTAGTGTTTTCTAGTTTTTTTTTGATTTTTTAGGGGTTTTAAGGTTATTTAGTGTTTCTTAACATTTTTATGGGTTTAAATAGTTTTTAGAGATTTTAGTGGGGTTTTAGGGTTTTAAGGGTTTTAAGGTTTTTTTAAAAAAAATTAGGGTTTTTATAGTTTTTAGGGGGTTTTCGAGGTTTTTAGGGTTTTTTATGTTTTAGGCACTTTTAGGGGTTTTTTGGATTTTTATGGTTTTAGGATTTTTATGGTTTTTAGGGATTTTGAGGGGTTTTAGGGTTTTTAATGGGTTTTCTAGGTTTTTAAGGTCTATTTGGGTTTTTAGGTTTTTTTTGAGTTTTTAGGGTTTTAAAGGGTTTTTAATGATTTTAGGGGTTTTATGGGTATTTAGAGTTTTTAGTGGTGTTTTGGTATTTTATGGGTTTTTAAGGTTTTAGGGGTTTTTTATGGATTTTTGAGGGGTTTCAGGGTTGTTAGGTTTTTTTATTCTTCCATTTATTTTTAAGTCTTTTTAGGATTCTTAGGGTTTTATGGATTTTATGGATTTAGTGGAGTTTTGGGTTTTTTTCAGGGTTTTTCTGGGTTTATTGGATTTTTAGGGGTTTTAGGGTCTTTTAGTATTTTTCGGGTTTTTTTTGAGTTATTTATGGTTTTTAAGGTTTGTTAGAGTTTTTAAAATTTTTAGAGGTTTTAAGTTTTTTAGAGTTTTTAGTGGGTTTTTACAGTTTTTAATGGTTTTTAGGATTTTTATTGTTTTTATGGTTTTTATTTATTTTCAGGATTTTGGGGGGTTTTTACGTTTTCAGGGAATTTTAGGGCTTTTTTGGGTTTTTATATTTTTTAGGTTTTTTAGGGTTTTATGGATTTTGAGAGTTTTTAGGGGATTTCTGGGTTTTTTAGGTTTTTTAGGTTTTTTAGGGGTTTTCAGGGTTTTTTGGGTCTTTTTGGATTTTTATGGTTTTTTTTGATTTTTTTAGGGTTTTAAAATTTTTCTAGAGTTTTTTAATGTTTTTAGTAGTTTTAAGGGTTTTTAGAGTTTTTAGTGGGGTTTTAGGATTTTTAAGGCTTTTAGGGATTTCTTGGTTTTTGGGGGATTTCATGGTTTTCAGGGGTTTTCCATGTTTGTTAGGGATTTTTAGGGCTTGTTAGGGTTTTTAATGGGTTTGGGGTTTTTGGGGATTTTGATTTGGGGTTTTTAGGGTTTTTAGGGTATTTTTTATTTTTATAGTTTTTTTAAGATTTATAGGTTTTTTAAGGGTTTTAATGGTTTTTAGGGTTTTTTGCTTTTTGGGTTTTTTATGGTTTTCAGGGTTTTTGGGGATTTCTAAGGATATTTTAGAATTTTTATGGTTTTTAGGGTTTTTAGGTATTTGAGGGGTTTTAGGGGTTTTTAGGTCTTTTTAGGATCTTTTGGTTTTTTTGTTTTGTTTTTTTTTGGGATTTTTGGAGGTTTTTGGGTTTTATGAGTTTTTAGGGGTTTTAAGTGTTTTTAGAGTTTTTTTTTTAAATTTTCAGGAGTTTTAATGGTTTTATATTTTTAACTATTTTTAGAGTTTTTATGGGTTTAAATATTTTTAGGGATTTTATGGTTTTTCGGAACTTTTTAGGGGTTTTAGGGGTTTTTTTGCGTTTTAAGGGATTTTTAGGGATTTTTTTATGATTTTTATGGTTTTTAGCATTTTTTGGGGTTTTATGTTTTGAGGGTTTTTAATTTTTTTTGGGTATTTTAGGGGTTTTGGGGTATTTATGGTTTTTATAGCTTTTATGGTTTTTATTTTTTTTGGTTTTTAGGTTTTTTTTTATTTTTTTAGGTTTTTATGGTTTTTTAGATTTTTTTAACATTTTTAGGGGTTTTAAGTGTTTTTAGAGTTTTTAGTGGTTTTAGGGTTTTTATGGGGGTTTAAGTCATTTTAAGGTTTTTATGGGTTTTAAGGGTTTTAAGGGTTTTTATGGATTTTAGAGTTTTTAGGGTTTTTAGTGTTTTTACGTTTTTAGGGTTTTTTACATTTTTTGGGATTTTTATATCGTATTTAGGATTTTTATGGTTTTAGGGGTTTTATGGTTTTAAGAAATTTTGAAGGGTTTTAGGTGTTTAAATGGGGTTTAGGGTTTTTCATGGTTTTTTAGGTTTTTTAGTGTCTTTTGGGGTTTTAGGGTTTTTTTAAATTTTTAGGTATTCTAAGGTTTTTTTAGTTTTTTAAACATTTTTAGGGGTCATAAGGGTTTTTAGAGATTTTAGTATTTTAATGGGATTTTAGGGTATTTTATGTTTTTAGGTGTCTTATGGTTTTAAGGGGTTTTAGGTAGTTTTATGAGTTCTATGATTTTTAGGGATTATTTAGGATTTTAATGATTTTTAGGTTTTTTGGGGTTTTAGGGATTTTGAGGGGTTTTAGGTGTTTTTAGGGGTTTTTTTATGGTTTTTAGGGGTTTTAGGGGGTTTAGGGTATTTTTGTGTTTTTAGGGGTTTCTTTGAATTTTTTAAGGTTTTTAAGTTTTTAAGAGTTTTTTAAAGTTTTAAGGGTTTTTAGAGTTTTTAGTAGTTTTATGGGGGGTTTTGAGGTTTTTAGTGGTTTTATGGTTTTAGGATTTTTTTCATGGTTTTTTTGGTTTTTAAATTTTTAGGTATTTTTAGGGCTTTTTTAGGATTCTTATAGTCTTTAGGGTTGTTTTGGGTTTTTTAGGTTATTTTAATTTTTTAGGGTTTTTAATGTTTTTAAGGTTTTTAGGGGTTTCTAGGTTTTTAGGGTCTTTCGGGGTTTTAGGTGTCTTTTTAGTTTTTAGGGGTTTTTATGGTTTTTGGAGTTTTTTTAATGTTTTGGGGGTTTTAAGGGTTTTTTGTGTTTTTATGGATTTTTAAGGTTTTTAAGGGTTTTAGGGGTTTTTATGGTTTTTATGGGGTTTTCAAGGATTTTAGGACTTCTTTAGGATTTGTATGGTTTTTATGGTTTTTTAGTGTTTTAAGGGTTTTTTTTAGATTTTCAGGTCTTTCAGGTTTTTTAGGGGTTTTACGATCTTTTTGGGTTATTGGGGTTTTGAAAGTTTTTAGGGGGTTTATGTGTTTTTAGAGTTATTTAAAGTTTTTAAGGGTTTAAGGGTTTTTAGAGTTTCTAGTTGTTTTTAGGGTTTTTAGGTATTTTTTAGGGTTTTGAGGTTTTTGGTGATTTTTATGATTTTTAGGGATTTTTCAGGATTTTTCTTTTTTTTTTTCTAGCTTTTCAGGGTTTTCAGGTCATTTTATTGAATTTTATGGTTTTTAGGGATTTTTAGGGTTTTTATATTTTCATGAGTTTTTAATGTTTTTTTGGTTTTTAGGGATTTTTTTGGTTTTTTAGAGTTTTTTTATGATTTTTTAATTTTTAGATTTATTTAGGGATTTTGAAGGGTTTTAGGGATTTTATATCATGGGGTATCAGGGGTTCTAGGGGTTTTTAGGGTTTTTAGGATCTTTTGGGGTTTTAGGATTTTTTTTTTCGTTTTTTAGGGGTTTAAAGGGTTTTTTAGCATTTTTAGGGTTTTAAGGGTTTTTAGAGTTTTTTTAGTTTTTAGGGTATTTAGGATTTTTTGGGGTTTTAAAATGTTTTTATGGTTTCGAGGGGTTTTTAGCATTTTTAGGGTTTTTTATGTTTTTAGGGATTTAAAGAATTTTTTTAGTTTTTTATGGGTTTTAGGGTTTTATATGATTTTTAGGGATTTTGAGTGTTTTAGGGGTTGTAGGGTTTTTTGGGTTTTTGGGTCTTTTGGGGTTTTTAGTGGTTTTTTTTGTTTTTTTAGGTTTTTAAGGGTTTTTTAAGTTTTTTAGTTTTTATGGGTTTTAAGGGTTTTTAGAGTTTTTAGTGGGTTTTAGGGTTTTTAGGTTTTTAGTGTTTTTAAGGTCTTTAGTGGTTTTATAGTTTTCCTACTTTTTTTGGGTTTTTAATGGGTTTTTACATTTTCAGGGATTTTTAGGGATTTTTTAGTATTTTTTTGGCTATTTAGGGTTTTAGGGATTTTGAGGGTGTTTAGGGTTTTCAGGGGTTTTAGGGGGTTTAGGGGTTTTTAGGGTTTTTAGGGCCTTTTAGGTTTTTATATTTTTTTGAGTTTTTTTGGGTTTTTAAGGGTTTTTTTAGTTTTTAAAATTTTAGGGGTTTTATGGGATTTAAAGTTTTCATGGTTTTTTATGGTTTTTTGTTTTTTTAGAGTTTTTAGTGGTATTTAGGGTTTTATGACTTTTTATGGTTTTTAGGGATTTTATGGCTTCATGGGTTTGCAGGGTCTAGAGTTTTTTTTATGTTTTTAGGTATTTTTAGTACTTTTTAAATATTTTTAGAGTTTTCTTGTGTTTTTAGGGATTTTGAGGGTTTGGGGGGTTTTAGGGTTTTAGGGATTTTTATGGTTTTTGGTTCATTTTGGGTTTTAGGGTTTTTTTTGGTTTTAGGGTTTTTTTTTAGTTTTTTAGGGTTTTGAGGTTTTTTAGAGTTTTTATCATTTTTAGGGCTATAATTATTTTTAGGGTTTTTAGTGTTTTTTAGGTATCTTATGGTTTGGGGGGTTTTTTAAGGTTTTTATGGGGTTTTATGTTTTTTAGTGGGGTTTTAGAGTTTTTTGGGTTTTTATGTTTTCAGGGATTTTTTAAGGGTTTTTATGATTTTTATGGTTTTTTAGGTTTTTTGGGATTTTGGGGGTTCTTAGGTGTTTTTAGGGTTTTTTAGGGGTTTAGGGGTTTTTTGGTTTTTGGGGGGTTTTAGGGTTTTTTTGAGTTTTTTAGGGATTTTAATATTTTTTAGATTTTTTAACATTTTTAGGCATTTAAAGGGTTTTTAGAGTTTTTACTCAGTTTTTAGGGTTTTTACAGGTTTTTAGGGGGTTTTGTGGTTTTCCGGGGGTTTTCATGGTTTTTTGGGGTTTTAACATTTCTAGGGATTTTGATAGATTTTTTAGGATTTTTATGTTTTTTATGGTCTTTTAGGATTTTTAGGGATTTTGGAGGGTTTTAGGGTTTTTCATGGTTTTAGGGTTTTTTGGGGGTTTTAGAGTATTCAAGGGTTTTTAGATATTTTTAACGTTTTATGGGTTTTTAGAGTTTTTTTGTGGTTTTTATGGCTTTTATGGGTTTTTAGGGTTTTTTATGGTTTTAAGGGTTTTCAGATTTTTTTATGGGGAGCTAGGTGATCAATGATGCAGAAGCTGGGGAGGGGCAGTTCTAGTGGGTTGGGCCTACGGGTCATGTATTGGGCATGGTATGCCTCTGGGCTTGCCAGTCATGTATTGCGGGTCATGTCGGGCCTTGTGCCTTGGGCCTACGGGTCATGTACGGGTTCCCTTTCATCCCTTAAAAGGGGTATTATCCACAATAAAATAAAAAAGAAGGCCTTCGGGCCATTCAGGCAAGGGTTTATTGGGGTTTTTAGGGGGTTTATGGTCTTTTTAGGTATTTAGGGGTTTTTTTGAGTTTTTTAGGGTTTTTAAGGGTTTTTAGAGTTTTTAGAGGTTTAGGGTATTTATGGGTTTTTTGGGTTTTTAAATTTTTTTAGGGGTTTTTAAGGTTTTCAATGGTTTTTAGGGTTTTTAGGTTTTCATGTATTTTTAGGAATTTTTTATGATTTTTATGTTTTTAGAGTTTTTTATGAATTTTGAGTGGTTTTAGAGTTTTTTAGAGTTTTTTGGGGTTTTCATGGTTTTTAGGGACTTTTTTATTTTTAGGGTTTTTTTGAGTTTCTTAGGGTTTTAAGGTTTTTAAATTTTTTTAACGTTTTTAGGGAAAAGAAGGTGCAAGGCCAGGCTATTCCTGACCCCCCAAAATTTATAAAAGAAAATTAAAGAAAACAAGGGCAGGTGGGGTCAAACGACCCACACCAAAGGCCCTGAACCCCCACACACCAAAGTCTAAAAGACCCAAAATACAAAAAGAAAGAGACAGGTACAAATTGAATTGTCCTTCCCCATAAGGATCCCCATTATCACCATAACCAGAGGAGGCATCCGACTCCACCGAATCCCATTCAAAAGATTCATATTGCTTGGGGAAGGATGAATAATACCTTCTGAGATCCACATTCGGTTGCGCCTTGCCTACCCGGTCGTCACTACCATGGTAATTTTCTTCAACTTTACTTTCCTTATAGGAAGCTCTCATAGAAATTGTCCTAGGGAGGAAGGAATAATCCCTCCTTGTTCTCCACTTCACTAGGGGTGCGCCAAGCCCCGCCTTCTTTCTTTTCAGCATTTCATCAGCACTCAGCGCCCTAGGATTGATATTTCCATCCTTACTATGATCGGTAGCAGCAGGATAAAACACACCTCCCTGACTGCTAGATCCAAGAACAGACTGTGGATTCCTCTTACGGTGGCATGAGTCCAAGCCAAAAGAACCAGGGAGACCCATCAAAGCCTTCTCCCTCCAAATCCTAGACAAATTATCATACATAATGTCATCACAATCCCCAAAAATTTCTCCCAACCTTATATGTTCATCATTCTCATCCCCAAGGATCACCAGTTACAGGTATGGCTTCTGTAGGATCTTTTTTGATGCTTCTCAAAGGGGATTTTCGAATAGTCCAACATTATCTTTTTAGACAACTCAACACATGGAGGTAGAGTCTCAAACAGAACAAGAAAAGAGCTCAGATCAGGTTTCTCAACAGTCCTCCTATATGAAGGAAGGTTATTAGACTGCTGCCCAGGATGAGGGGCATCAATCGGACCGTCCCCAAGCACAGAAGCATCAGCCAGCACCTGCTCCAGCATTTTCATAGAAGGTAGGGGATGCTCTGCTCCCATTTACCTCATTCTTTCACAAAATGAAAGCAGATTCATATCCTGATGGTCATTAGAATCATCATTATCCTCCACAACCTGCAATTCATGACTCACAAGCCCCCCTCCTCATTTCCCACATAATCTATAGGATCCAAGCCCGTAAACCGATTATAGGTTAAGACCAAATCCTGTCCCCGGAATTGTCCTTGCACAACAACTGCTGAAGGATTTGTAAGTGACTCCCACTCCATCCCTTCACCAATGAGGATCAGATGCTCACTTTCATCCCTGATAGGATCAACCTGCAAAATAGAGGCCACAACCCCATCTTCATCAAGAGCTTCATCCCCCACCTCAGTAGAGGAAGGATCATCACCCACTAGTCCTAGTTCACCCTTCAGTTTCTTGAAAATTCCCTTAACCGTGGCTTTCCCCTCAACACCCTGTTGGGAGGAGGGTACCCCTTCATCCACCCTTTCATCCCTCCCAACGTCCAGCAGGGTATCCCGTAGAGTTTCTTCCCTTGCCTCAAGCTTCGTTGTCAACCCCAACTTCGGAGAGATGGCATATTGTTCACTCCCAGCCACAAGATGCTCACTACCCATATGTTTGAAATCCCTTTTCACATGGCCAAGAGTAAAGAATGATTCATAGTATCTCACCCATGATTCAAACACCACTGGTTGCTTCCATCGAAGCTCCTCACCAATTTCAATCCATAAAAAGTCGATCGGCTCTATCGAAACATAAATTTCAACACATACCCTCGGAGCAACCGGGTGGCAGAGAGCCTTAATTCTGCAATCCACACACAATAAACTTCCAACCAAATTTCCCAACATTAAAAGAATAGACAAGTTTTGAAAGGGGAGGGGGAGCTTAGGAAACCTCAACCAAATTTCCATCAATGGGGAATCACGATACAGATGGAAGTCAAAGTTCCACCAGAAGAGGTAAAAACAAGAAGCATCACATCTACCAGGATCCATAGACCAGGCCCGGATAAGATCCTACTCAGAAGATAACCGAATCAAAATGTGACAGGAATCGACCAAACTAACAGTGGCACAATCTCGGAGATCCCAGTGTTCAAACACAAACTTGTGAAAAACATCAACTAGGGGATTACAATTCAAGAACCTAGCTACTATGGTTAGATTATGCAGGGCATAAGCATTGTTGAACTTCACAATCGATAGTGGAAGCTTCAGAATACCTTCGTGAAAAACCATCACCTTAGGGAAAATATCAATCCACGGAAAAGCTGGAAGCGAGTCAAGATCCGGGAAAGGGAAGAATCTATCTCTATCAGCAAACAGTGAAGGCCCCTCCCCCATAGAGGGGGGAGGACAAGGAACAAACATCAGCGATGTCTTCAATCCAACAATGGATAGGTAGATGTGCCATCGCGGGAGTGGAGCGGAGTGGCCATCATTCTTCTTTACATTTTTAGGGGTTTTAAGGGTTTTTTAGAGTTTTTTTTGCAAGGAAAAGTTAGGAAATATATAAAATAATATGAATTACAATAGTTCACCCATGATGGTTGGTAGAGTTTTTAGTGTATTTTTTGTGTTTTTATGGGTTTTTAGGGTTTCTAGGGGTATTTATGTTTTTCAGAGGTTTTTAAATATTTTTAGGGTTTTTACGTATTCTGGGAGTTTTAGGGATTTATTAGGATTTTAAGATTTTTAGGATTTTATAGATTTTTTTTGGACTTTGAGGGGTTTTGGGTTTTCAGGGGTTTTAGGGTATTTTGGTTTTTAGGGTCATTTGGGTTTTTAAGGGTTTTTTAGTTTTTAGGTTTTTTAGGGTTTTTAGAGATTTTTATTGCTTTTAGGGTTATATGGTATTTTAGAGTTTTTAGTGGTTTTTAGGGTTCTTGTGGTTTTTTAATGTTCTAAGGGGTTTATGGTTTTCAGGGGTATTTCAATATTTTTAGGGTTTTTATTTTTTTAGGGATTTTTGGGCTTTTTTAGGATTTTGATAGTTCTTAGGGTTTTTTGGAATTTTGTGGGGTCTTAGTGTTTTTCAGGGTTTTTTATGGATTTCAGAGTTTTATGGATTTGGTGGGGGGGTTATTGTGTTTTTTAGGGTTTTTATAGTTTTTAACATTTTTAGGTGTACTAAGGGTTTTTAGTGTTTTTAGTGGTTTTTAGAGTTTTTATGGGTATTTAAGGTTTTTGAGGTTTTTAGGGTTTTAACTTTTTAGGTATTTTTATGGATTTTTTAGGATTTTATGGTTTTTATGTTTTTTTAGGTTTTTTAGGGGTTTTTGGGGGGTTTATATTTTTTCATGGTTTTTAGGTTTTTAGGGTTTTAGGGACTTTTTTATTTTTATTTTTATTTTTATTTTTGAGGGTATTTAATGTTTTGTTGAGTTTTTTAATCTTTTTAGGAATTTTTATAGTTTTTAGTGGTTTTTAGGGGTTTTATGGGTTTTTAGGTTTTTAGGTTTTTATTTGTTTTTATGGTTTTCAAGGGGTTTTCAGGGTTTTAGGGGTTCTTTTATGTTTTCAGGATTTTTTAGGGACTTTTTAGGATTTTTACAGTTTTTAGGCGTTTAGGGATTTTGAGGGTTTTAAAGGGTTTTCCTAGTTTTTTAGGGTTTTAGGGGTTTTTAAGTGGTTTATGGTATTTTGGGTTTTTAGGGTTTTTTTGGTTTTTTAGGGTTTTTAAGGGATTTTAGAGTTTTTAGTGATTTAGTGTTTTGATGGGTTTTTAGTGTTTTTTATGTTTTTGAGGGGTTTTCATGGTTTTTAGTGGGTTTTCAGGGTTTTTAAGGTTTTTAGGTTTTCAAGGATTTTCAGGGATTTTTTAATATTTTTATGGTCTTTAGGGGATTTTAGGGATTTTTTGTGTTTTTTGGATTTTTAGGGTTTTTTAGGATTTCATAGATTTTCAGGGATTTTAGGGTCTTTTTTCGTTTTTAGGGGGGTTTTCAGTTTTTTTAGGGTTTTATGATTTTTTTAAAAATATTAACGTTTTTAGTGGTTTTAAGGGTTTTTATAGTTTTTTATTGCAAGGCAATGGCAGTAAATATATAAAAGAAGATGAATTACAACAGTTCACCCATGAGGGTTTTAGAGTTTCTAGTGGGGTTTTTTAGTTTTTATGGGGTTTTTTTGGGGGGGGGGGTATTTATGGTTTTTAGGGAGCTTTCAGGGTTTTTAGGTTTTTTTATGTTTTCAGGGATTTTTAGTGCTTTTTAGGATTATTATGGGTTTTTAGTTTTTTTAGGTATTTTGAGGGTTTTTAATAATTTTCATAGTTTTTAGGGATTTTTTGGGTTTTATGGTTATTTTTTGGGTTTTAGGGTTTTTCATTTTATTAGGGTTTAAAAGGGTTATTATATTTTTTTAACATTTTGATGGGATTTAAGGGATTTTAGAGTTTTCAATCATTTTTTAGGTTTTTTTAAAGTTTTATGGTTTTTAGGAGTTTTTAAGGGTTTTAGGGCTATTTTATGATTTTTATGTTTTTTAGAGGTTTTTAGGGTTTTTATGGATTTTGATGGTTTTTTGGGTTTTTCACGGTTTTTAGGGGTTTTAAGGTTTTAAGGCATGTTAGGGTCTTTTTGGGTTTTTAGGGTTTTTAATTTTTTTTAGGGTTTTTAGAGTTTTTTAATGTTTTATGGTATTAAATTTTTTTTAGTGGTTTTAGTGGTTTTTAGGGCTTTATGGGTTTTTAGGGTTTTATGGTTTTTAGGGGTTTTATTCTTTTGAAGGGTTTTTTAGGATTTTAAGTTTTTTTACATTTTTTAGTATTTTTAGAGATTTTGAGGATTTTTATGGTTTTTAGGGTTTTAGGGTTTTTAAGAATTCTGTGGGGTTTTAGGTTTTTTCAGGGTTTTAAGGGTTTTAATGGTTTTTGGGGTCTTTTTGGGTTGTTTGGGGGGGGGGGTTAGTTTTTTATGGTTTTAAATGTTTTTTATATTTTTCTAAAGTTTTTAGGGGTTGTAATGGTTTTTAGAGATTTTGGTGGTTTTTAGGGTTTTTATGGGTTTTAGGGTTTTTAATGTTTTTAGGGGTTCTTATGGTTTTTAGTGGGTTTTCTAGGTTTTTGGGGGTTTTTACATTTTCAGGGTTTTTTAGGGTTTTTTTTCAATTTTTATGTTTTTTTGGGTTTTTAGGGTTTTTAGGGATTTTGAGGGTTTTAGGGTTTTTCATGGCTTTTAGGTTCTTTTTTTGTTTTTAGGGTTTTTTCAGTTTTTTAGTGGTTTTAAGCATTTTTAGTTTTTTTAACGTTTTTATCGGTTTTAAGGGTTTTTAGAGTTTTTAGTTGTTTTAGGGTTTTGTGGGGTTTTAGGGTTTTTTATAGTTTTTAGAGGGTTTTATGGTTTTCAGGGGTTTTTTAGGGTTTTTAGTGTTTTTTACATTTTTAATGATTTTTATGGATTTTTTTAGGATTTTTATGGTTTTTTGTGTTTTTTATGGTTTTTAGGGATTTTGAGGGGTTCTAGTCTTTTTCAGGGTTTTTAAGGTATTTTGGGTTTTAGGGGTTTTTTTGAGTTTTTTAGTGTATTTATGGTTTTTTCAAGTTTTTAAATGTTTTTAGGTGTTTTGAGGAGTTTTATAGTTTTTTGTGGATTTTAGGGGTTTTGTGGGTTTTATGGTTTATTAAAGATTTTTTGGGGTTTTTATGGTTTTTAGAATTTTTTCACTTTTTTTAGGTATTTTTAGGCATTGTTTAGGATTTTTATTGTTTTTAGAGTTTTTAGGGTTTTTAGGGATTTTGAGGGTTTTTAGGGTTTTTAGGGATTTAGGGGTTTTGTGATTTTTAAGGGGTTTTAGGGGTTTTTTTTGAGTTTTTTAGGGTTTCAAGGGTTTTTAGAGTTTTTAAACATTTTTTGGGGTTTTTAGGGTTTTAAGAGTTCTTTTTTTGCAGGGAAGATAGAACATAATATATAAAAGAAAGAATTGAAGTACAATGTAATCACCCAAAGGGTGAACCATATGGACTGAAGGCCCCCATCAAAAGAAAAAAAGAAAAATGAACCTGAGAACCCTTAGGTAGCCCAAAAAACCAAACCCTAGAAAATGGGCACAAGAAACCTCATGAAGCCCATCCTAACCATTTTTTGGAAAATAGGCTCGAGAAACCTCATGAAGCCCAAAAAAAACATTGTCTGTAAAGGCCCAATAAACCTCACAAACCCCATCTAAACCATCACCTTATACCCAGCTCCCATCACCATCTCAAGCAGCAAACACCAAAGTAACCTGAATCTACAACACCCAACACCCAGCTCCGAACACCAGTACCTCATTCCCAACATCAATCTCAAGAACCTAGTACTTAGCTCCCATGACTAGCACCCAGCACCAAGCTCCCAACTCCAGCCCAAATAGCAGTGAAACCAACACCCAGCTCTAGCAGTAAACAACTCCATCCCGCTGCTCCCAAACCTTCTCCAACAAAACCATAACACAAGCTTCCTACTCACATCCCCTAGTGTCGAGCACCAGCCTCAAAACCATCTCCTCATAGCACCTCCCATCATCCCTCCAACAAAAACCCCACCCTACAGCAAGACATCACCTCCCAACGATCACCCCAACACCCAGTGATCTATCCTAGAATCCTCACCAAAGGAGAAATCTCTTAGTACCCCCAAAAAACACCCAGCAACCGCAATCCTTGCCTAGCACCCAATTACACCAGCAAGATCATCCCTCATTCCACCAACCGAGACAGCACCATCCTCCATTCCAAAAAAGAAATTGTTTTTCTTAGAAACCTAAAAGACTCAAAAAGATAATAAAATGCCCAGCCATGTTGCACACCTCTAGAAACACTTGATCCATCCATATCCTCAAACTACCACCACCAAAATCAAGCACCCCCAGCCTTCCAACCACAAGAAGAAACCATCCAATCGAAAAAAGAAAGCCCAATTCAAAACGAACAAGCCCCTAAAAGACACATGGAACTAACGAGAAATATGAAAAAACACCAACACAAACCCCCAACCATTCCACATGCCCCATACCCAAAGAAAATCACCCACACAATCTCCCAACTTCCATATAAACTACATCAAACAACCAACTCAAACCTAGTAGCAAACAGAACAGGAAGTGTCTTATCCATATGGAAACAACAACCAGCCATCCAGTACCACACCAACATACAACTGGCACTCTAGAAAGCCTTCACATCCCCAGAAGAAACCCCTACAAAAAAATATCCTTCAACACAAATAGGCTCGTAGCATATCCAATACAAAACATACAACACCTCCTCTACCACCCACTCCACAACATCCAAGAAAATGGGACCCCAATTAGAAAAAAACTGAGCAAAAACTATTAAGAGGAAACACAAATGAGTGGTCATCCCCTGCATCATTTATCCAAACATGATGATGGATACCACCAAGAAAAATGAACATCATAGGAGCCACCTATCTTCAACCCCATGACAAGAAGTCGTCCCTCCTATGGAAAAAAATACTCAGAAGCATCGTTGAAGATGAACCATAAAGAGGTTGGCGAAAACCCACAAAAAACCATCCCCAGAAGATAAATGATCATCCACCCTCAAAATAATAGATGAAGGCTATTGAACAGCCCACTGACCCCCAATCCAGTGATAAACCACAAACAAACAGATAAACCATGAAAACTTCAGAATAGGTCTAAAGAAGTAGAAACTGAAAGTTGGTGATTCAGGGTTTTTAGTGGTCTTTACGATTTTAAGAATTTTTAGGGTTTTTTATAAATTTTTATGTTTTTTAGGGTTTCTAGGGATTTTTTGGGGTTTATGGGTTTTAAGTGTTTTTTAGGGTTTTAGGCTTTTTCATGGTTTTTAGGGCCTTTTGGGTATTTAGGGTATTTTGAGTTTTTAGGGTTTTAAAGGTTTTTTAGAGTTTTTTAATGTTTTTATGGGTTTTAAGGGTTTTAGATTTTTTAGTGGTTTTTAGGGGTTTGTCAGGGTTTTTTGAAATTTCTTACATTTTTAGGGATTTTTAAGGCTTTTTTATAATTTTTATGGTATTTAGGGTTTTTTCGGTTCTTAGTTATTTTGAGTATTTTTATCTTTTTTTAGGGGGTTTTAGGGTTTTTAGGATTTTTCATGGTTTTTTGGTTTTAGGGGGTTTTTAGTGATTTTTTTTTGGATTTTTGGGGTTTTTGGGTTCTTAAGGGTTTTTAGAGGTTTTTAATGTTTTTAGGGTTTTTAAGGTTTGTTCAGTTTTTAGTGGTTTTTAGGGATTTTAGGGTTTTTAAGGTTGTCAGGGGGTTTTATTGTTCTAAGGGGTTTTCATGGTTTTACTGTTTTTTACATCTTCAGGGATTTTTAGGGATTTTTAGGCTTTTGGGGGTTTTTTAGATTTCTTAGGGATTTTGATGGTTTTTAGGGGTTTTCAATGTCTTAAGTGTTTTTATGGTTTTCATGGATTTTAGGGTATTTTGGGGTTTTAGAGTTTTTTTTGAGTTTTTAGTGGGTTTAAGGGTTTTTAGTGATTAAAGTGGGTTTTAGGGATTTTATGGGTTTTAGGGTTTTTAGGGTTTTTAGGGTTTTTAAGGCTTTTAGGTGATTTTATGGTTTTTAGTGGTTTTAGGGGTTTTAATATTTTTTAAGTTTTCAAGGATTTTTAGGTATTTTTTTAGGATTTTTTTGGTTTTTAATAGTTTAGGTATTCTAAGGGGTTTTCAGGTTTTCATGGTTTTTTAGGGTTTTTAACGGGTTTCATGGTTTTTGGGTATTTTTGGTTTTTTGTGGTTTTTTTTCTATTTTTTAGGGTTTTATGGGTTTTTAGAGTTTTCTTAATGTTTTTAGGGGGTTTAAGGATTTTATATTTTTTACTAGTTTTTTCAGGGTTTTTTCAAGGTTTTTAGGGTTTTACGTTTTCAAGGATTTTAGGGTTTTTTTGGGTTTTTAGGGATTTTGACGATTTTAGGGGGTTTAGGGAAAGGAAGGATCGAGACTAGGCTAGCTTGGTGCCCCAAAATTTATTGAAAAGTAAAAGAAAATAAAAAAGAATTAAAAGGAGGGATTACATAACCGGGTTTGTAATTCACCCTTCAAATCAAATTCCACAAGCAGAGAGCAAAAAGATAGGGCGATGATGGACCACGTCAAGCACCTCTACATGATAGCCTGCTTGGAAAGGGAATTTGAAACCGCGTTCGCCTCCTGGTAGGCATGTGTCACATTGAGGTTCAACCTTTGACAGAGGGTAAGGAACTCCACCCATTGAGGGAGAATATTCCAAGGGATGCGCCTAGATCTGTTCTTGAGGGAATTCACCGCAAGAATTGAGCCTGGTTCAATCCAGAGAAATATCCATCCAAAGTGGACGACATACTTAATTGCCTTCATCATAGCCCACATTTTAGCTTCGAGGGCGCACCCATCACCAATAAAGTGATGGAAACATCCCTTGATGAAACCCCGATAGGTGCAGAAGATCCTTTTGCACCCAGCAGGACCCGGCTCTCCCAGAGCCACACCATTCACGTTAACCTTAATCCAGGAGGGAAGTAGAGGGATCCAGCATATGAACTTGAGAACCTGTCACACTCGGATTTTCATTTCTTTGTTTTTATCTGGTTCATTGCAAATACTGATCCTTTTCATGGGTCTTGGGTGAGATAAATGTTTATTTTTGAAGTTTCATCTATGTCTAATCACCCTAATCTGGGTTCACCATTTCTTGTTTAGGAGTTTTTGGAGAAAGGGTGGTTATTTCATGATTTGGGCCAACCATGAGCCCATTTCCATATTTAAAAACCAAATCTGTTTCTTTTATAACTCCTTTGTTTTTCAATATTTATCATTCATTCCAATTCCCACTTGTCCTACACTGAAATATTAAAACTATCATATCCTTTTTTACCCCTTATAAATTCATAAGCATGGTGAATATGGGTTACTTATTTAGGTATTGGGCCAACCCATGGGCCCATTTCCAGTTTTAAAAAACTAATTTTTTTCTTTTATATCTTTTTCATTTTTTAATATTTTTCGGTGATTATACCTCCCATTATAATCCAAAATACCTATACTCACCCAAATTATCAATTTTCCCTCTTTGGATCTCATTTGCATCGCATATTAGGGCGAAAGTTCTCAGGTTTCCTCAAATCGTCCAGAACTGAGAAGGTAAATTGTTTCATCCATAAATCATTCAATCTGTACTCTTTTTCCCAAAAATATTATTTATTTATTTTTTTCATACCTTATGAGCCTCTACAAGAAGTTCCAAGCCAGTATATTTTCTATAAGGGTGCTGATCTAATGGAAGACGAAGAGTTTTCTAGGTGGCAAAGCGAGATTCCTTCTCCTTTCTCATATATCTTCCTCCTACTTTCATTATTTCTTTGTTTTATATTCTCCCCTAGTAATTTTAGACCTATTGTTATGTTATACCATGATTTTTTATGGGTTTTATGTTTGTTTGGGGTTGTTCGTCATAGGTTTATGGTTTATAAACCCTCAGATGGTGATATTGGGTGTGTGTTTCCATTACGCCAAGGATTTGAGGTAGGATATCCCTTACACATGCCTTTATCATTTAATTTTCATCATTTTCTTATTTTTCTCACCTTATATATATGTTTATTATTTTTTTCAGCCTTTGGATAATTCTCTTGGTGTGAAAAATGGTTGTTTAAGCCCTCTTTTTTGAAAGGTAGTGTTGTTTTGTCATAAAAGTGCACACCAAGTGTTTTTTTAAATGTTTCACTATCTTTCAAAACTATTTTTTGAGTTTTAGAACCTGGTTTGTGGTATTTTTAACATTTTCCAGTATCTTGAATAAAATATTTCATGCAATTGGTGTTTTATTCCTTGTCAAGTTCTTAAAATAAATTGTTTTGTTTAAAAGGGCATGTCATGTGTTCAGTAAATTGCTCAGTTGGATTTTATGTGTTAAGTGTGATTTAAAAATTATTTTTTTGGATTTATAAATTAATTGGAAGAATAAAAAATGGTATTTTTGGGTTCTTCTATGTCTTTCCAATAAGTATTTGGTTTTACAAGCAAATGGATTTTGGTTTACAACATGTTTTGGCATGAGATGCCAGAAAAATGCCCGTTTCACATCATTATGAAAACAGTTGTGTTTTGAATATGTAACCTGAGTATTTTAATGGATTTATGAATTTGTTTTTATACTATATATTGTTTTTATACACATCCTTAATAAAAGTAAAATTCATACCTTTTTCAAATGTTAGTTTTGAGAAAGGCTTAATGTCTTATTTGGAATTTTTTTTGTAAAGATGGTTTCCATGTGTATTTCATGTTCTATCTTTTGGGGATATTTTATGGTCCATGAAATTTATTTATTAATTGGTTTTGGGTATTCCAAATCTGGTTTGATATGTTATTGATGGGGTTTTTTCATTAAAATAGAATTTTTAATAGATTTTATGTGCAATTCCTCGTTATAATCCTTGAAATTGTTTTACGAAACTTTTTAGTGGTTTATTGATTCGTGAAAGAAATTTGAAGCATGTTTACAGGATGTTTGTATGTTTTTGGTTTGGTAATATAATTTTGATGTGAAAATTGTATTTGATAATATGGGTAACTTGATTGAGCACTAAAGGAAATCTCAGGTATCTAGGTGGGTGGACGTGTAATAGTATGCTAGTGATCCTGTGGGGTTTGGCCCATGTTTCACGTAGAAAGTTTGATGGTGAAAACTATAACTGAAATATGATGATGATGTTTTTGGGGGAACACTTGGTTATGGGTATTATCCCTACTAGTGGGCCGTTTTCACGAGAATGGATATTTATTATGGTTAATTTCACCGAGATACGAGGTACCTGGGGCTCACAACTAACTAGTGCCTAGGGGTGTTCCTATGACTTGTGCTCATTGGATATTTTGTACTCACCATCGGAATATGGTTTTTTTGGTTGGTAAATTTATTATTGTGTGATTTATTTAAAATTATACATTCTGTAAAGCATCCATCTTTGCAAACTAGTTTCATTTTGAAGTTTCACCTCTTTGAAAATTGTTACTAGCATTCTTGTTTATAAAACATGCAAGTTTTTGTCTGGTAATATTTTTATAGCATGGTAACTCATTTGGAAAACATACCTTTATATATTTTAATTAAAACTTTAAATTGATTTTTCTTTTATTTTAAACGATGTGCATTGGAAAAATAATATCAGGCTAACCTACTGAGTTTTAATACTCACGCCTATAGTCTTCTTCTATTTTTTTTCCTTGTGAAGGTTTCATCTTGGGTTCAATAAACTTGGGTGACATGTGATAATTGTGTTGTATAGTGACCATAGGGGTCACATGGAGTTAGTTGGTTATCAGGTTTGGTCAGTTGAGCTATTGGTTTCATTGTACATTCAGTTTCTTATAAAAATAATGTTCAGTTCAATTTTTATGTAAATGTATTTTGGGTTGTCCATTTATTTCCTCTGTTTGTTTGATTGTTTATATTTGGGAGAAATAGTTCCCTTTAATACTCTATTTATTCCCTCGGTGCTTGTCTCCATCTCGGTAGGATTGGGAACACCTCTCTGTACTTGTCGCGGGCTGGCCTAGGTGACCGGTTCAGGGTCGACTCAGCCTGGTTCGTGACAAAATGGTATTAAAGGAGGTCGGATCTTAGCAGACCATTATTTTATAGAGCCCTTGTTATTTAAGGTATGTCAAGGTAGATGGAGTAGGATTGTTGGGACTTGAGGGGTAAGTGTGGTAAGAGCATCGTGAACTCGTGCTCGTTCTGATCCTCGGGTTTCCACGGGAAGTCCGATTTTATTAGTGTCCTTTGTTCTTGTTGATTGTTTGGTGTTGGGATATAACAAGGGGAGTCTGACTAATGACCTCTATGATCTCACAGGGCCTATAAATCCATGTGGATCTAGGGCATGGTCCTAATAAGTCTCTCCATGTTGGTGTTGTGTTTGACATATGGCCGCCAACCTTATGGTCAATTCACCCACCGACACTAGTTCCCTTTCTTGGGTCTCTTGGACCTTTCTTGAATTTTGAATTTTTGTTCTGAAAATCCTTGTGTGAGAATTGTGGAAATGGGTTTTAAAGGAAGGATTGGATTTTGAAAAGTGGAAAAGGGGGTTTTCAAAAATTAAATATAAGAATGGTTTTGGATGTTTTGTCTTTTCGTGAAAAAAAGTTTTGGGAGGAAGTGGAAATAATTTAACGGGGTTTTATTTTCCCTAATCTAAACATGTGGTTTGTTGAAATAAAATGTTTTGAAAGTGTGAATCATTTTAAGGTGATTCTGAATCTTTTTTTTAAATGGTTTGTTTTGGGATGTTGAAAAGTTTTTGAATCCGATGAATTGGTTTTGGAAATTTGTTTTGAGAAGTTAGTGTTCTCCTAGATAGGGTATTGGTCTCAATGGCCATAAAATTATGAAAAGATACATTTCTGAATTTTAGAAAATGGTAAGGGGTTGTTTGGAGTAGCTTGGTTGTTTTAAAGTTTGTTAAAAATGAAAAGGGGTAGGTTTTTAAGAAAATGGTTCTTGATGAAGTGTGGTTTGTTTTTTGAAATCTGAAAAATGTTTTTACTTAGTGGTTAGTGTCCCTTTTAAAGGTACATGATTTTTGGAATGATTTTTTTTTTGTTTTAGCCTTTGGTGTTTTCATGGGTGCTCACATGCATGGTATTATTGATATCTGGAAGGATGGCCTATATGGCATGGTGTTTGGGTGCCTGGGGTGGCATATAAATGTGCATGTGATTGAGACTTGTTGAAACACCATTGGTGAATGTGGAAACCCACCAAGTTAGTTTGTTTTTCGAAAGTGTTTTAAGATGAAAAATTGTGGCATTTGTTTATAAATTGATGGTTATGTGGATAGTTTTTTCTATGTCTTGGAAGAGTTGTTTATTCAGTATGCTTCCTTGAGATTTGTAATTCATACTCTTTTTGTATCTTGAGATGAGATCTTGTTGGTGGCTCGGTTTTGGAGTAATGTTCAGTGGGTTTCTAAAGATGTGTTGAATGTTGTGATGTGGCCATGGATAGTACTCCATTGGAAATATTTCCTTTTTATCAACCTAAGGATTCATTTAAAATGTTAAATCCACCTCTTCAGATGATTCCTCAGCCCGTTTTTTGGAATATAGAGCCATTTGGGATCGATTTAAAGTGCTTCCATGTTGTGATAATTCTTTTGGACGTAGCAGTTGTGTTCGGTGATGTTGATGTGTTTCACCGTATTCCTTGTCCATTCTGCTCCTTGTTTGGAGTGAGAGTGAATTTTAATATGTATCTATGAGTTCCTATTTAGATTAAGGTGTTTTGTTGAGAAATTGAGTTTTTTTAGTGGTGTGTTCCTTAGCACCTGACTACAGTGCAGTAGATGCTTCAAGAATCAGGGCTCCAACCATAGGCCTCGGAGTGAAGCTTTCCACGCAGTCAGGAAATTGCCAGAGGTGTGGAGTGATATAATAGGATTATGCCTCCACCGTTTGGGTAAGGTAGTTTCTACTCTATTGTGGTTCCTCATCACTGTGAATTTCTTCTTGTCGCAATGAGCGTGGTGGACTTATCCCTCACACAGTGTATATGGTTATGCCTTCATGGATGTGGGTTTCTGATAAATTTCCCTGTGTGGACCGCCTATGTAAATCAGGTGAGATATTGGTATTACATGTTCAAAGATGGAGGGTGTTTAGTGGTTCATCTATTTATTTTTTGGTTTTAGTGGCCCAATTATTGGGTCCCCTTCCCTCCCTGCCCCGAGTGGTGGGGGTTTTGATCAGTGCCGAAAGTGTTGATCGAGTTCTTGTACCCTCCGTTCGGGAGTGGTTGGTTTAAATGTTCATGTTATAACCCTCTTAACTTGGGTTGGTAGGTTGTTGTGGGAGAGTTTTGGTGGACTTGTTCAATTGAGGCCCAATTCTAGTTAATTTTGAATTCTTGTTTGTTCATTGCTAGTTGGGTTCTAATGGTGGGGAGAACCACCATGGGTCTCGTTGATTTTTCTTCCTAATAACTTATCTAGTGCTAGCTGTTTCTTAATGGTGGGTATTCCATTCTGTAATACATTGGAATATTTTTTTTCATGAGTTCTCTTTGGTTTGGGTGATTGTTGGGTTCATTGGTAGAAGGCCCAACAACCGGGTTCTTGGTTAGGTTGTGGAGGTAGTGACTCGATCTTTCGGTTGATTCTCAGGAAGTGGTTGAGAGTTGGTGTTTTAGTTTAGGTAAGAGGATTAAGTTACATTAATGGTGGATGGTGTGTCATTTTATTCAGAGGTTGTACCATATTGATAAATAATTCTTAGGTTTTG
The DNA here is from genome assembly GCA_963277665.1 of Viscum album. Classification (NCBI taxonomy): domain Eukaryota; kingdom Viridiplantae; phylum Streptophyta; class Magnoliopsida; order Santalales; family Viscaceae; genus Viscum; species Viscum album. Next base: position 727,273,170 of record OY728167.1, on the reverse strand, counting down.
ATCAATCATTTGGAATGTGTCGTGGCTTTCCAAGGGTGAAAAACTTTAATGATGGGGGGAATTGTCACTCCCAGGTTTTCAAGTCTTTGTTTTGATTCGGTTCATTGGAAATCCTGATCCTTTTCTTGGATCTCGGGTGAGATTAATATTGAGTTTTTATGTTTCATCTATGTCTAATCACCCTAATTTGGGTTCCCCATTTCTTGTTTAGGAGTTTTTGGAGAAAGGGTGGTTATTTCATGATTTGGTCCAACTGTGAGCTCATTTCCAGATTTTAAAACCAATTTTTTTTCTTTTATAACTCCTTCATTTTTCAATATTTATCATTCATTTCACTTCCTAATTGTCCTACACTGACATATTAAAAATACCATATCCTTCTGGACCCCTTATAAATTCATAATTATAGTCAATATGGGTTACTTATTTAGCTATTGGGCCAACCCATGGGCCCATTTCTAGTTTTTTTAAAAAAATAATTTGTTTCTTTTATATATTTTTCATTTTTTAATATTTTTCAGTTATTACACCTCCCATTAGAATCAAAAAAACCTATACTCTCCCCCATTATCTATTTCACCTCTTTAGAGCTCATTTTCATCTCATAGTAGGGCTAAAGTTCTCAGGTTTCCTCAAATCGTACAGAATTGAGAAGGTAAATTGTTTCATCCAGAAATAATTCAATTAGTACTCTTCTTCCCACAAATATTATTTCCCTAGTTCTTCCAGACCTTATGAGCTGCTCCAAGAATTTCCAATACATTATATTTTATCTAAGGGTTCATATCTAATGGAAGATGAAGAGTTGTCTAGGTGGTGAGGCGAGATTCTTTCTCTTGTCTCCTCTCTCTTCCTCCTCCTTTCATTATTTATTGGTTTTATATTCTCCTATAGTCATGTTCTCCCTAGGTTTATGTTATCCCATGATTTTTTATGGGGGTTTTGTTCATTTGGGGCTGGTCTTCATATGTTTAGGTTTTATAAACCCTCAGATGGTGATATCGGGTGTGCATTTCCATTACACCAAGGATTTGAGGTAGGATATCCCATGAACATGCCTTTATCATTTAAGTTTCATCATTTTATTATTTTTTCCACCTGATATATATTTTTATTATTGTTTTTCAGCCTTTGGATAATTTTATTGGTGTGCAAAATGATTTTTTAATCCTTTTTTTGTGAACGGTAGTGTTTGTTTAAATGTTCCACTATCTTTCAAAACTGTTTTGTGAGGTTTATAACCTGTTTTTTGGTATTTATAACATATTCCAATATCTTGAATAAAATATGTAATTCAATTGGTGTTTTATTCCTTGTCAAGTGCTCAAAATAAATTGTTTTGTTTAAAAGGGCATGTCACGTGTTCAGTAAATTACTCGGTTGGATTTTATGTGTTAAGTGTGATTTAAAAATTATTTGTTTGGATTTATAAATGAATTGTAAGAATAAAAAAATGGTATTTTGGGTCCTATTTATTTCTAATTTGTATTTGGTTTTACAAACAAATTGATTTTGGTTTACAAATTTTTTTGGCCTGAGTTGTCGGAAAATGGCCCGTTTCACATCCTTATGAAAATGGTTGTATTTTGAATATGTAACCTGAGTATTTTAAGGGATTTATGAATGTGTTTTTCTGCTTTAAATTGTGTCTATACACCCCCTTAATAAAATTTAGATGCATACCTTTGTCAAATGTTAGTTTTGCGAAAGTCTTAATGGTCCGTTTGGCATTTTTTTGTAAAAATGGTTTCCATGTGTATTTCATGTTCTATGTTTTAGGGCCATTTATGGTCCATGAAATGGATTTATTAATTGGTTTTGGGGATTACAAATCTGGTTTGATATGTTATTGATGGGTTTTTTGCATTAAAAGATCATTTTTTAATAGATTTTATGTTCAAGGCCTCATTATACTCCTTGAAATTGTTTTACGAAACTTTTTAGTGCTTTATTGATTCGTGAAAGAAATGTGAAGCATGTTTGCGGGATGTTTGTGTGTTTATGGTTTGGTAATAGAATTTTGATGTGAAAAGTTTATTTTATAATATTTTTAACTTTATTTAGCACTAAATGGAATCCTGGGTATTTAGGTGGGCGGACGTGTACTAGTATACTAGTGATCCTGTGGGGTTTGGCCCCTGTTTCACGTAGCAAGTTTGACGATGACAACACTAACTAAACTTTGATGATGATGTTGTTGGGGTAATACTAGGTTGTGGGTATGCTCCCTACTAGTGGATCATGTGTACGAGAATGGATATTTATTATGGTTACTTTCACTGAGATATGAGGTACCTGGGGCTTACAACTAACTAGTGTCTAGGGGTGTTCCCGTGACTTGTGCTCATTGCCTATTTTGTACTCACTGTCGGCATATGGTGTGTTTGGTTGGTAAATTAATAATGGGGTGTGATTTATTTAAAATTATACATTCTTTAAATCATCCCTATTGAAAACAAGTTTCATTTTGAAGTTGCACCTCTTTGAAAATTGTCACTAGAATTCTTGTTTATAAAACATGCATGTTTTTTTCTGGTAATTTTTTTATAGCATGGGGCCTCATTTGGAAAACATACCTTTATATCTTGTAATTAAAACTTTAAATTGATGTTTCTTTTATTTTAAAGTATGTGAATTTGGAATAGAATATCGGGCTAACCTCCTGAGTTTTAATACGCACGCCTATAGTCTTCTTCTGTTTTTAGCCCTTGTGCAGGTTTCAGCTTGGGTTCGATCACCTTGGGTGAAATGTGATCATTGTGTTGGATAGTGACCAGAGGGGTCACATGGAGTTATTTAGTTATCAATTTTTGTCATTTGAGTTGTTTTTTTAGTTTTACATTCAGTTTCTTATCACTACTGGAAATAGAGGATGTCCCAACGGTTTAGAACTATTGGGAAAGGCTGGGGAACCGTTGGTATATGTTATACCAACGGTTCTGCCAACCGTAGGCAAGTAAGCCGTTGGGAAAAACTTTTCCCAACGGTTTAAATTGAACCGTTGGTATAGGCTGAGAAAAATACTAAAAAAGATTCCCAACGGTTGTCAAACCGTTGGCAAAACTCAGAACACTGTTTTTCCCAACGGTTTTCAAAAACCGTTGGGAAAAATCAATAGTTTTTCCACCGTTGGGAAAACTAAATATACATTTGGATGAACTCTTTCCCAACGGTTCTAAACCGTTGGGAAAAGAGTTATTACCAACGGTTCAATGAACCGTTGGTAAAAACATATTTTTAAGATTCTATGCCAACGGTTTAAAACCGTTGGCATACCCTAGGCTGCAAATTGCAGCAGCCTGCAATTTGCACAGCCCCTCTGTACATCAGCCACCTCTCATCTCATCAGGCCTCATTCTCACCTCATTTTCGATCCAACTATTGTACCTGTAATAAACTAAAACATACATATACAATTACGAACAAATTCATACACATTTAACATATAATTGATCCTGAAACTATACACATCCATAATTAATTTACAATTCATAAACATACATAATTCATATATAATTCAATTTAAAATTTAGATGACAATTATATGTGGAATCCGATTGAGACGGGGATGATTGGTACACGTCACATATGAACCATGGATCGTTCTCCTAAAGTTTCAATGGAAACCGAATGCGTTTGGTCGGTTTTGCGTATGCCAGTTCTTTTCACTTATAATCATACCCATTTTAAACAAAACAGACACAGTTAGAGCGGTTTTGGCCACACCGCACCTCGGATTGAGTCGGGGATGACTCGTACACCTCACATATGACCCATGGATCGTTCTCCTAAAGTTTCAACAGAAACCGAATGCGTTTGGTCAGTTTTCCGTATGTACTTAAAATGATGTCCATTTTAATCAAAAGAGATCCAATTAGACTGATCCCGGCCACACCGCGACTCGGATTGAGCCCGAGTGGGCTCGTACATGTCACATATGACTGATGGATCGTTGTGATAAATTATCAACAGATTCGGAATGCGTTTGGTCGGTTTTGCGTATGCCAGTTGTTCATTTCACTTATAATCCTGTCCATTTTAAACAAAAGATACACAGTTAGAACGGTGTCGGCCACACCGCTCCTCGGATTGAGGCGGGATTGACTCGTACACATCACATAAACCCATGGATCCTTGTGCTAAAGTATCGACACAGTCCGAATTCCTTTGGTCGGTTTTTCGTATGTCACTTGATGATTTTCACTTAAAATGACGTCTTTTTGAAACAAAAGACCGACACTTTGAGTGGTGTCGGCCACAACGCGTCTCCGATTTTGGCGGGGTTGATTCGTACATGTCACATATGACCCATGGATCGTTCTCCTAAAGTTTCAATGGAAACCGAATCTGTTTGCTCGTTTTTCCGTATGTACTTAAAATGGTGTTCATTTTAAACAAAAGAGAGCCACTTAGACTTATCCCGGCCACACCGCGACTCGGATTCATCCCGGGTTGGCTCGTACACGTCACATATGACCCATGGATTGTTGGGATAAATTATCAACAGATTCGGAATGCGTTTGGTCGGTTTTCCGTATGCTAGTTGATGCTTTTCACTTAAAATGACGTCCTTTTGAAACAAAAGACGGACACTTTGAGTGGTGCCGGCCACACCGCATCTCCGGATTGAGATGAAACCACCGTGCAACATTCTAATTATTATTCGTGACGTGTACGCACAGACGGCACGTCAATCGGATGTGCCGTGTGCCCGCGGTGACCGACAACGCAGTTCTGGTGTCATAAACGGCCAAAACGGGCGTCCAACGGTCAAATTCATAGCGGACGACCTCGGATTGAGCTGAAACCACCGAGAAACATTCTAATTATTATTCGTGACGTGTACGCGCAGACGGCACGTCAATCGGACGTGCGGTTTGCCCGGTACGGCTCAATATTCTTGTTTTAAGTGATGCGTGCGCTTCGTAAACGCGCGTGAGGGGGGTCCAAACGGGCCGAATGATGTCGGAATGGCCTGAAATCAGACGAAAAATACGGTTGAGTGATTTCTGAAGTGGTCGAGCAGACGGCACATCAATCGGACATGACCTGTGCCCGCGGTGGCCGAGAACGCAGTTCGGGTGTCATAAACGGCCAAAACGGGCGTTAAACAGTCAAATTCATAGAGGACGACCAGAGATTCACCTGAAACCACCGTGCAACATTCTAATTATTATTTGTGACGTGTACGCGCAGACGGAACGTCAATCGGACGTGTCGTGTGCCCGCGGTGACCGACAACGCAGTTATGGTGTCATAAACGGCCAAAATGGGCGTCCAACGGTCAAATTCATAGCGGACGACCTCGGATTGAGCTGAAACCACCGAGAAACATTCTAATTATTATTCGTGACGTGTACGCGCAGACGGCACGTCAATCGGACGTGCGGTTTGCCCGGTACGGCTCAATATTCTTGTTTTAAGTGATGCGCGCGCTTCGTAAACGCGCGTGAGGGGGGTCCAAACGGGCCGAACGATGTCGGAATGGCCTGAAATCAGACGACAAATACGGGTGAGTGATTTCTGAAGTGGTCGAGTAGACGGCACATAAATCGGACATGACCTGTGCCCGCGGTGGCCGAGAACGCAGTTCGGGTGTCATAAACGGCCAAAACGGGCGTTAAACGGTCAAATTCATAGCGGACGACCAGAGATTCACCTGAAACCACCGTGCAACATTCTAATTATTATTTGTGACGTGTACGCGCAGACGGCACGTCAATCGGACGTGCCGTGTGCCCGCGGTGATCGACAACGCAGTTATGGTGTCATAAACGGCCAAAACGGGCGTCCAACGGTCAAATTCATAGCGGACGACCACGGATTCACCCGAAACCACCGTGAAACATTCTAATTATTATTCGTGACGTGTACGCACAGACGGCATGTCAATCGGACATGCGGTTTGCACGGTACGGCTCAATATTCGTGTTTTAAGTGATGCGCGCGCTTCGTAAACGCGCGTGAGGGGGGTCCAAATGGGCCGAACGATGTCGGAATGGCCTGAAATCAGACGACAAATACGGGTGAGTGATTTATGAAGTGGTCGAGCAGACGGCACGTCAATCGGACTTGTCGTGTGCCCGCGGTGACCGACAACGCAGTTATGGTGTCATAAACGGCCAAAACGGGCGTCCAACGGTCAAATTCATAGCGTACGACCTCGGATTGAGCTGACAACACCGTGAAACATTCTAATTATTATCCGTGACGTGTACGCGCAGACGGCACGTCAATCGGACGTGCCGTGTGCCCGCGGTGACCGACAACGCAGTTATGGTGTCATAAACGGCCAAAACGGGCGTCCAACGGTCAAATTCATAGCGGACGACCACGGATTCACCCGAAACCACCGTGAAACATTATAATTATTATTTGTGACGTGTACGCGCAGAAGGCACGTAAATCGGACGTGCGGTTTGCCCGGTACGGCTCAATATTCTTGTTTTAAGTGATGCACGCGCTTCGTAAACGCGCGTGAGGGGGGTCCAAACGGGCCGAACGATGTCGGAATGACCTGAAATCAGACGAAAAATACGGGTGAGTAATTTCTGAAGTGGTCGAGCAGACGGCACGTCAATCGGACTTGTCGTGTGCCCGCGGTGACCAAGAACGCAGTTATGGTGTCATAAACGGCCAAAAACGGGCGTCCAACGGTCAAATTCATAGCGTACGACCTCGGATTGAGCTGAAACCACCGAGAAACATTCTAATTATTATTCGTGACGTGTACGCGTAGACGGAACGTCAATCGGACGTGCGGTTTGCCCGGTACGGCTCAATATTCTTGTTTTAAGTGATGCGCGCGCTTCGTAAACGCGCGTGAGGGGGGTCCAAACGGGCCGAACGATGTCGGAATGGCCTGAAATCAGACGACAAATACGGGTGAGTGATTTCTGAAGTGGTCGAGCAGACGGCACATCAATCGGACATGACCTGTGCCCGCGGTGGCCGAGAACGCAGTTCGGGTGTCATAAACGGCCAAAACGGGCGTTAAACGGTCAAATTCATAGCGGACGACCAGAGATTCACCTGAAACCACCGTGCAACATTCTAATTATTATTTGTGACGTGTACGCGCAGACGGCACGTCAATCGGACGTGCCGTGTGCCCGCGGTGACCGACAACGTAGTTATGGTGTCATAAACGGCCAAAACGGGCGTCCAACGGTCAAATTCATAGCGGACGACCACGGATTCACCCGAAACCACCGTGAAACATTCTAATTATTATTTGTGACGTGTACGCGCAGACGGAACGTCAATCGGACGTGCGGTTTGCCCGGTACGGCTCAATATTCTTGTTTTAAGTGATGTGCGCGCTTCGTAAACGCGCGTGAGGGGGGTCCAAACGGGCCGAACGATGTCGGAATGACCTGAAATCAGACGACAAATACGGGTGAGTGATTTCTGAAGTGGTCGAGTAGATGGCACATCAATCGGACATGACATGTGCCCGCGGTGACCGAGAACGCAGTTCGGGTGTCATAAACGGCCAAAACGGGCGTTAAACGGTCAAATTCATAGCGGACGACCAGAGATTCACCCGAAACCACCGTGCAACATTCTAATTATTATTTGTGACGTGTACGCACAGACGGCACGTCAATCGGACGTGCGGTTTGCCCGGTACGGCTCAATATTCGTGTTTTAAGTGATGTGCACGCTTCGAAATGCGCGTGAGGGGGGTCCAAACGGGCCGAACGATGTCGGAATGGCCTGAAATCAGACGACAAATACGGGTGAGTTATTTATGAAGTGGTCGAGCAGACGACATGTCAATCGGACGTGCCGTGTGCCCGCGGTGACCGACAACGCAGTTATGGTGTCATAAACGGCCAAAACGGGCGTCCAACGGTCAAATTCATAGCGGACAACCACAGATTCACCCGAAACCACCGTGAAACATTCTAATTATTATTCGTGACGTGTACGCGCAGACGGCACGTCAATTGGACATGCGGTTTGCACGGTACGGCTCAATATTCGTGTTTTAAGTGATGCGCGCGCTTCGTAAACGCGCGTGAGGAGGGTCCAAACGGGCCGAACGAAGTTGGAATGACCTGAAATCAGACGAAAAATACGGGACAGTGATTTATGAAGTGTTCGAGTAGACGGCGCATCAATCGGACGTGCCGTGTGCCCGCGGTGACCGACAACGCAGTTCTGGTGTCATAAACGGCCAAAACGGGCGTCCAACGGTCAAATTCATAGCGGACGACCTCGGATTCACCCGAAACCACCGTGAAACATTCTAATTATTATTCGTGACGTGTAACGCGCAGACGGAACGTCAATCGGACGTGCCGTGTGCCCGCGGTGACCGACAACGCAGTTATGGTGTCATAAACGGCCAAAACGGGCGTCCAACGGTCAAATTCATAGCGAACGACCACGGATTCACCCGAAACCACCGTGAAACATTCTAATTATTATTTGTGACGTGTACGTGCAGACGGCACGTCAATCGGACGTGCGGTTTGCCCGGTACGGCTCAATATTCGTGTTTTAAGTGATGCGCACGCTTCGAAACGCGCGTGAGGGGGGTCCAAACGGGCCGAACGATGTAGGAATGGCCTGAAATCAGACGACAAATACGGGTGAGTGATTTCTGAAGTGGTCGAGCAGACGGAACGTCAATCGGACTTGTCGTATGCCCGCGGTGACCGACAACGCAGTTATGGTGTCATAAACGGCCAAAACGGGCGTCCAACGGTCAAATTCATAGCGTACGACCTCGGATTGAGCTGAAACCACCGTGAAACATTCTAATTATTATCCGTGACGTGTACGCGCAGACGGCACGTCAATCGGACGTGCGGTTTGCCCGGTACGGCTCAATATTCGTGTTTTAAGTGATGCGCACGCTTCGAAACGCGCGTGAGGGGGGGTCCAAATGGGCCGAACGATGTCGGAATGGCATGAAATCAGACGACAAATACGGGTGAGTGATTTATGAAGTGGTCGAGCAGAGGGCACGTCAATCGGACGTGCCGTGTGCCCGCGGTGACCGACAACGCAGTTATGGTGTCATAAACGGCCAAAACGGGCGTCCAACGGTCAAATTCATAGCGGACGACCACGGATTCACCCGAAACCACCGTGAAACATTCTAATTATTATTTGTGACGTGTACGCGCAGACGGAACGTCAATCGGACATGCGGTTTGCACGGTACGGCTCAATATTCGTGTTTTAAGTGATGCGCGCGCTTCGTAAACGCGCGTGAGGAGGGTCCAAACGGGCCGAACGAAGTCGGAATGGCCTGAAATCAGACGAAAAATACGGGACAGTGATTTATGAAGTGTTCGAGCAGACGGCGCATCAATCGGACGTGTCGTGTGCCCGCGGTGACCGACAACGCAGTTCTGGTGTCATAAACGGCCAAAACGGGCGTCCAACGGTCAAATTCATAGCGGACGACCTCGGATTGAGGCGGGGTTGACTCGTACACGTCTCAAATGACCCATGGATCGTTGTCTTAAAGTATCAACACAATCCGAATGCGTTTGGCCGGTTTTCCGTATGCCAGTTGATGGTTTTCACTTAAAATGATGTCCTTTTAAAACAAAAGACATACACTTTGAGTTGTTCCGACCACACCGCGTCTCGGATTGAGGCGGGGATGACTCGTACACGTCACATATGACCCATGGATCGTTTTCCTAAAGCATCAACACATTTCGAATGCGTTTGGTCAGTTTTTCGTATGTCACTTTTTGTTTTCACTTAAAATCTTATGGAAATTCATATAGAATATTTTTATATCATATTTAGTATGGATTAGATTTTAGTTGATCGTGCTATGAAACATTTCAGAGCTAATGAAATTAAGGAAGGTGGAGGGGATGTCCGGGGGGCTGTCCGGGGGGGCTGTCCGGTGGGTGTCCGGGGGGCTGTCCGGGGACCAAGGAGGATGGTGGGGGGGCTGTGCGGGGTCTGTCCGGGGGGTGTTTGGGGGTTGTTCAGGGGGTTGTCCGGGGTTGTTCAGGGGGCTGTCCGGGGGTTGTTCAGGGGGTTGTCTGGGGGTGTTCAGGGGGCTGTCCGGGGGGTGTTTGGGGGGTTGTCCGGGGTCCAAGGGGGGGGGGGGGGGGTTGTCCGGGGTCCAAGGGGGGGGGGTTGTCCGGGGGGCTGTCCGGGGGGCTATCCGGGGTCCAGGGTGGAGGGTTGGGGGCTGTACGGGGGGCTGTCCAGGGGGCTGTCCGGGGGGGCTGTCCGGTGGGTGTCCGGGGGGCTGTCCGGGGACCAAGGAGGAGGGTGGGGGGGGGGGCTGTGCGGGGTCTGTCCGGGGTTGTTTAGGGGGCTGTCTGGTGGTTGTTCAGGGGGTTGTCCGGGGTTGTTCAGGGGGTTGTCTGGGGGGTGTTTGGGGGGTTGTCCGGGGTCTAAGGGGGAGGGTGGGGGGGTTGTCCGGGGGGCTGTCCGGGGGGCTATCCGGGGTCCAGGGTGGAGGGTTGGGGGCTGTACGGGGGGCTGTCCAGGGGGCTGTCCAGGGGGCTGTCCGCGGGGCTGTCCGGGGGGTGTTTGGGGGGTGTTCGGGGTCCAAGGGGGAGGGGGGGTTGTCCAGGGTCCAAGAATGAGGGGGGTTGTCCAGGGGGGCTGTCCGGGCACTGAATCTGAAGGTTCCCATGAATTCCATAGATTAAGCATCTTGGTCTTGGGCCCGCAAGGAAGGGGTGAGGGCCGGGAGACCAAAACTGGAACTGCTGGGGCCTACTCCCCACTGGCCGAAACCTGTAAGGCCCTGATGATGGAGGCCTACTGCTGAAGGCCTTCCCCTTTGACGAGCCCAACTGGATCCCCTCTCGCAGAACACCTCCCAGTGTGTGAATACTCTCCACCACTTCAGCCTTCTTCTAGACCTCCAAGTACATCGGTAGAGTGAATGGAGTAACAACATACTGAAGAGAAGGTCGAAGTGCCTCCTCTAAACGTCTCACCTAAGACTCCTCATCCGGAAATAGGTCCAGAGAAAAGAAAATGAGATCCTTGAACTTGATCCCCAACTCCCTCACTGACATTCTCCCTTGTTGAAGGGAGAGTAGCTCCTGCCTCTTCTCCGCCTTCATTGTGGAAGAGAGTAATTCCGCCTAAAACTCCCTCTCGAAGTCAGTCCACGAAACATCAGCCTCCCTCTTCTCCCCAAGGTAGAGCATCCACCATTGACGTACTGCTCCCCGCATCTGGCTTATAGCCTGAGGAAGCCAGTACTCCATCGGATCCTGGATCAAGTTGAAAGCTATCACCAGCTCCTCGAGCCATCTCTCTGTCTCCATGTCTGAGACACTAGGCTCATACTTCCCGAGGGTCTGCTGCTGAAAGGTGTGAAGTGTCCTCTGCCACTGGTCATCCTCCTCCTCTCAATCATCCATCTGCTAATCAGCCAAATCACCCCCCTGAGCCTCGATTGCCCACACTACCCATGGTCGTCGTCCGGGTGCCATAGCTCCAAGGTAAACAAGGAATGCCTAAGCCCGAGTAGTGTAGAAGATTGCTTTTTAAATTTTTCTTACACTTCTTATTTATTTTAAATCCCCAAATAACCATTACACACAAGAACACAAACCATTATGATGTATGTAACTTTTCTAGGGTCTCTACCCTATAATCAGTGTAGCCTCACTTAGTCGTTAGGTAGGTCCAGAGTCCTTGCATCGGGTCACAGGGGCCCCTAAAATCCCATGTCCTAGCCAGTCTTCCCTATCTTATTTCACGTGCCAAGATTTCCTAACACTGTTTCCCTACCATCCCATGCAATCATCACTGTGCCTAACTCTGAACTCCATCCTATCTCTTAACCTCCCTTTGATACCATTCTTTCACGACCTGCCTTCACCAAGACGAGGGAGGGGACATCAAACTACCATACCCTTCCTTCTTCAAGTTTAAGGAGAGATAATGACCCCCGAGACCCGCCTTCAATAATCCTCAGAGTGGCGACTAACACTAAGGGTATAGAATCAAACGTAATATGGAAGTCATTACCATTTTTATTTAGTAGGATCAAGAGATAAGATAGTAAATCCCAACAACACCAAACTGGAAGTAAAAGTAAAGACAAAACAATCCATTCCCATATGCATGTTCTAAAATGAAGTGCTACAAGTACAAGAAAACTCAAAATGGAAGTACCAAAAGAAAAGAAAAACAGCAATGTCAACGGTCCCAGTGTCTGAGCTCATAGGATCTGACACAGTCCTCAAAGTCCTCCTAGAAACCTGAAAGCAGTTTTATATACGTAGGGTGAGTATACAGATATACTCAGTAGGGAAAAACCAAAAGCTCTCGTGCACAAGTGGGGAGGAATTCTAATGCCCCGTGAGAAAAAAAAGATAACCAAAGGACCTAGTAAGGAAACTATCCACCCAAACCTCACTAAGGCACACTCCCCAAATAATGCAAGTCAGGAAAAAATAATAGTAATAACACAACGATGTTTGGGTACCCCGCGCCACTCTCCCACTGGTTATTGAAGACATCCTACATGTCATACCTCCTCCGCCATTCTCACTGCAGTCCCACTGCCATACCATTCCCGCACACACCTGGGCTACCACAACCACACATCCCACCCGCAAACACCTAGGCCACAACAACCACACATAAACACGACCGTAGACACTTGGGCCAGAACAACTACCGCCATGCCTGAAGACACCTGGGCCTGAACAACTACTGCCACGCCCGAAGACACCTGTGCCTCATCCCAAAGACACTTGGGAAACAACCTGCCCACACACACCTGGGCCAACCACCACAACGTACCCTGCCCAAAGAATCTTGGGCTATAATGGACCTCAGGCCGTCACAGCCCACCCGAAGTGTCTTGGGATACTCAAGAAAGGGAGGAGAAAAGGAGATAATAACCAGCCACTCATAGGAGTGTTGGAAAAAACACCCCCCCCCCCATGAAATGTGGGTGTTCTGCACGAAGTGATCAACTTGGGTGGGGCACGAATAAGAAACATAAGAACCAAATTATACATATAGGTAAACAAGAACTCATCCCAACCTAGGGGTTCCAAAGTCATCCCATACACAAACATCCTTGTTACTATTCATACATAAAAAGAAAAACAGCCATAACCAAGGCACAACTCATTCCCAAAAAACAATTCCCCATCAAACCCGTTCTTGTTATCACATTCAAGTGGTTCCATTTAAATAATTATTCACTACCGAGAAACTAACAGGCATAGCCACAAGCCAAGGAAAGAAAAATAGCCAAGCAACAAATTAAGCATTCACACCTGGTTCTCCTGTAAAGTCACAACAAAAAAAGGGATATGTGAGATCCCTAGAAGTACTGGAACCAAACCAAGCCCCAACATATGGCCCCCACAGGGCCTCAGATCCACAAACCGACAACTGCACAATAGGGGATCCCATCCCCATCCACGTCACCCCACAAGCATCAAGAAACAACCATCCACATCACCAGAATAGATCAAGAGAGTTTTAAAATTCAACCACACCATTCTTTTAGTTCCGTATTTCTATTTGGTTAACTGGGGTGATCACACAAGTATCCTTATTCATTGGGTATCTATTTAATCAACCGAATTTACTTGATTAACCAGTTTCCATGTTACATCCATTCAATCACAAAATTATCCATAAAACAGAGGTTCATTAGTGTGAAAGAAAGTACCACCAACGACCATGATGTTCAGTGGACATAAGCCCATACAATTCACAACATATAAGAAAAGGTAAAAGAGTACAACAACATCACACACACCCCTTCATTCTTTAAAAACCATTTATTATCTGCATTAAGGTTTGATTTCATCCATCCCCATAGGAATATTAACATACCCACCCCACATGATACATAATAAAGGGAGACGAAGGAAAACCCTATCTGGATGTTCAACAATCGAAGTTTTTCTCCACGCGCCAAGAACTAGGGATGCACGACATGTAGGGGAAGAACTCTGAGGACTCCAAGAGCAAGTAGGAAAGGCTCCAGCATAGGCACACCACTAGCCTCAGGAAGGGGTACTCTAAACACACCAAGGAAAGGAAAGAGACCAGACAAAAAGAAGAATGAATTACCATATGATAAAAGGTGATATCCTGTAGTTACGAGATATGAAATCTTGAACGGATTTAAAGGCGGATCGTGGTTCCACCACACGGTAGGACGGTTACACACGATGTAATTAATTTTTATTTAATAATTATCATTGTAGGGGTGTCCATAACAGCTGTTCATTAAATGGTTTCATTTAAACAAAGGAAGACGAGTCTGTTGAGGGTCTCCCCACTCTTAGGGAATTTAAAATATTGTTTATGGAGATAAAAACAGCCTTACCTCTTTAAAAGATTAAAAGACTTAAAATTGGCGTTACAGGAGAATCAGGGAAAGAAAACCCCCAACAAGCCCCTTGTGGCATCGATCGGGGGACACACCGATGGGTGACACACTGATCGTTGACTCACCGATCAGTGACTCACCGATCGGAGTCGCCGATCAATGTCACCACGGTGACATCCTACCACCGACATCATCGCCCTCCGAACCTATGATGGGGGTCCAGGGTGCCCCAAACACCATAAATTGGAAAATTAATGGACCAGGAGGGTCTGAGCCATTACAGTGGGTATAGACATACACCGATAGAGGCAGTCATTCCTACATCACCCCCACATCACCTGCCACCAAACAACCTCCTTAGCCGAGTCATTTCACCCACAACTTGCAACCCGCATGCACCCATCCACCTGAAAAAAGCAGCCTACAACCTGCAACATCCAAATATCCCAAGCCAAACACCCATGCCACCAAGAAATCCCCACCACATTTGTAAGCACCCTATCACCATCAAAAGCATCCAGAAGCAAGATTCCGACCTCCAGGCACTCCTCATGGACCTCGACCAGGGCATGGTCGAGGAGGCGGCTGATATCCGAGGGGCAGAGGATCTGGGTGTGGGAAGTTGCATGTCGCAGAGGCAGGAGGGACAGAAGTCTTTCGAGGTACGATCAGGTTGTTTAGCACTCTTGCCTATGCCTTGTTTGATTTAGGAGCTTCACACTCTTTTTTTGCACCCAGTCTAGAACATGATTTGGGTCTAGATTCATAGAGACTTCCCGTGCCCCTAGTTTTGAGTACGCCAATCAGAGGTCAGACCAACTTGTATCATGTTTTCCGGGGATGTAGACTAATGTTGGGACCACATCAGTCCAGTGGGGAAATTCTTTTTCTACAGATGTATCCATACGATGTCATTATAGGAATTGACTAACCTTTCTCTGTGTGTGCTGTTATCGAATGCTTCCAAAGAAGGGTTGTGTTTTCAGATATGGGAAGACAACGTGTGACTTTCGTCAGTGAGCAGGGTTTCTAGGGAGGCAACCGACAAGTGGAGCCCCTTCTTTCCTTGTTAGCTGAGATGTCAGTGGAGTCAGCAGATACAGAGATGGTGGAAGTCCCAGGGATCTTCAGTGAGTTAATGTACATATTCCCTAAAGAGGTGGTGACTCTACCCCCTCGACATGATGTTGAGTTCGGGATAGACTTGCAACCTGGTGCCCATCCGATTTCGATGGCTCCCTATCGGATGGCGCCTTCTGAGTTTCGGGAGTTATAGATTCAGATTGAAAAACTGATGAAGAAGGGTTTTTTTTGACCAAGCGCGTCACCATGGGGTGCTCCGGTCTTATTCTAAAATAAGGCAGATGGTGGTATCAGACTATGTATAGACTACTAAAGGCTGAACCAAGTAACGATCAAGAACCGTTACCCCCTCCCAAGGATCGAAGATCTTTTTGATCAGTTCAAGGGGGTAGGATGGTTCTTCAAGATTGACCTGTGGTCAGGATATCACCAGTTGAGGGTGAAAGAGAGTGACATCTCAAAGACTGCCTTCAGGTGCAGGTATGGGAACTTTGAGCTCGTGGTCATATCGTTCGGTGTTACGAATGCACCAGTCGTGTTCATGGGGCTCATGAACTTTGTTTTCCGCAAGTTTATAGACCGGTTCATAGTCGTGTTTATTGACGACATCCTAATCTACTCAAGATCAGATGAGGATCACGTCGAGCATCTGAGAGCAGTTTTAGGGGTCCTCCGACAACACCAGCTCTATGGGAAGTTGTCCAAGTGCAAGTTCTAGACACAAGAGGTACACTTCCTTGGAAATGTGGTGTTCGTGCAAGGAATAGAAGTTTATCCATCAAATTTTGAAGAGGTTGTTTCTTGGGAAGAACCCAAGAATGTGACAGAGGTTCGTAGTTTCCTGGGTCTGGCAGGCTATTATCGGAGGTTCGTGCCCGACTTCTCTTGAGTTGAAGCCCCTTTGATATCTTTGACCAGAAAGGACCACGCCTTCATATGGAGTGATAAGTGTTAGGAATACTCCAGTTATCTGAAGGGGAAGTTTGTTAGTGCCCTAGTGATGAGGTTTCCAGAAGAAGGGGTGATGTTTGAGGTGTTCTGTGATGCTTCAGGCTAAGTCTTGGGGTGTGTACTGATGCAACAGTAGAGGGTGATCTCTTATGGGTCTAGGAAATTACGTCCCCATGAGCTTAACTATGCCACCCACGACTTGGAGCTCACAGCGGTTGTGTTTTCACTAAAGTTGTGGCGGCACTACCTCATCAGGGAGCGCTTTGTGGTCTTCACGGATCACAAGATCTTAAGGTATATCTTCTCTCAGTGATAACTGAACTTGTGGTAGTAGAGGTGGATAGAGTTTCTTCAGGACTACGACTTTGAAATTTCCTACACCTTAGGAAAGGGGAACGTGGCGTCTGATACCTTGAGAAGGAAGTCACAGAATGATGTGGTTTGAGAATCGGAAGATTCTTGGAAGGTGATGGAGGAGTTGGTTTCCCTATACCTGGATGCAATGGTGGAGGATGGAAGAGGCTATATGTTCCAGATGATAGTGCAGTCCTCTCTGTTGCGGTAGGTGGAGGAGTCTCAGTGGGGGGACTTAGAGGTTGAAATGATGCACGGTCGTGTTAACTAGGGCGATGCCCCAGGAGGATGGTCAGAAGACGGGCAGAATCAGATTTTGTTTCATGGAAAGTTGTTCGTCCCGGTGGGAATGCACGAGAGATTTCTTGGTGAGTTTCACAACTCACCCCTGCTGGTGCACCCAGGAGTTTCCAAAATGTATCGAGGCTTGAGGGGTCAGTTTTGGTGGCCCAGGGTGAAGCGGGAAGTGGCAGAGTTTGTGGAAAGGTGCCTGGTGTGTCAGCAAGTGAAGGATAAACACCGCATCCCAGGAGGTTTGTTGCAGCCCTTAGATGTCCCCAAGTGGAAGTGGGATGACATCTCGATGGATTTTGTCACAGGACTACCCAAGGTTCAATGAGGTTGTGATGCTATCTGGGTAGTGGTAGACCAGCTGTCGAAATCAGCTCACTTCCTAGAAATCAAGGATTTGAGTGCGGTGGATACCTTAGCATAGAAGTACGTGGAAAAGGTGGTGTGGTTGCATGGAGTTCCAAGGTCCATAGTCTCGGATCGGGATACCTAGTTTACCTCATGGGTTTGGAGAAGATTGTAACATGATTTTGGCACCGAGCTATGCCTCAGCACTGCTTTCCACTTCTAGATAGATGGGCAGACAAAGCGCACCATCTAGACATTAGAGGATATGTTGCGGGCATGTGTTTTGGGCTTTGGGGGATCGTGGGTACGAAACTTTCCTCTGTTATAGTTTTCCTACAACAATAGGTATCACTCTACCATTGGCATGGCTGTGTTTGAAGCTTTGTACGGGAGGCCGTGTTGCTCACCCGTGTGCTAGGCAGAGGTCGGGGAAGTAGGTGTTCTTGGATCGAGGGTAGTGCAGAGCACAACGGAGAAGGTTTAGCTTATACGGGAGATGATTAAAGTGGCTCAGGACCAGAAGAAGTCGTATGCAGATTATAGGAGGAGACCCTTAGAGTTTGAGTTTGGGGACTATGTGTTCTTGAAGGTCTCCCCTCGACATGGTCAACAGAGGTTCGGAAGGGGATGTAATATTTCTCCCAGTTTCGTCGGACCCTTTGAGGTGTTGTGGTGGTCCGGCGAAGTGGCTTATCAGCTGGTGCTACCACTTCCAATAATGTGGGTGCACAACATCTTCCATGTGTCTCAGCTCCATCGGTATCTACACGATGATTCACACATCCTTGACTGGGGGAAACTAGATATCGAGGATGACATGACATTCATAGAGCGACCAATGAGGATCGAGGATCATGAGGAGAAGGTGATTTATGGATGAACCATTCCCTTGGTTTGTGTGTTATGGAGGCATGGTGACCTCAAGGAGAGTACCTAGGAATGGGAGGCATAGATGCACACTCAGTACCCAGAGTTATTTTTAGTTTTGTTCTATTTTGTTTCATACTTGTTTTTGATGTAGTGGTTAACCTTGTTAACTATGAAGTGTGTTGTTTTCCTTTTTCCCTGAATGTGTGTGAAAAGTGCTGACTCTAGAAAAGGGAGGACCTGATCCCAAATCAAGATGCATTAAATTGGGTGCGATTAAACCCTTGCGGGTGAGTCAGTGCCACCCAAAGCAGATAGTATCTTGACATGGGGGAAGGAACTCCCTAATCCATATGACTGGATGGTGTGAACTTTATATGTTTTTGTGGTCACTTGAGGGAGAGGTGCTCCTAGATTTATAGGGTGGTTTGGTCATGAGAGGTTTAATTTGAGGTGGTTGTTCAGACCCCTCTCTGTACACCGGGTTTAGTTTTTATTCTCAAGGACGATAATAGTTTTATAGGTATCTAATGTAATGGCCCAGTCCCTCCTAGTCAATTAATTTTCCAATTTTTGGTATTTGGGGCGCCCTGGACCCCCATAATAGGTCCAGAGGGTGGTGGTGTCGGTGGCAGTATGTCACTGTGGTGACACCGATCGGCGTGTCACCCATCAGTGTGTCACTGATCGGTGTGTCACCCATCTATCTGTCACCCATATGTGGGTCACTGATTGGTTTTTCACCCATCAGTGTGTCACCGATTGGCGCCACAACCGATCGGTGCCACAGGGGGCTTGTCGGGGTTTCCTTTCCCCAGTTCTCCCGTAACGCCACTTTTAAGTCTTTTAATCTTTTAAAGTGGTTCAAGGCCATTTTTAGCCCCATAAAAATGTTTTAAATTCTCTAAGAGTGGGGAGACCCTCAAAAAACCCATATTCCTTTGTTTAAATGAAATCCTTTAACGCACAACTGTTTTGGACACTACTCTGATGAGAATTGTTAAATAAAAATTAATTCCATCGTGTGTAATCGTCCAACCGTGTTGTGAAACCACGATCTGCCTTTAAATATTTTCAATATTTCATATCCCATAACTCTAGGATCTCACCTTTTATTGCACGAGAATTCTTTCCTCTTATTGGCAGGTCTCTTTCCCTTCCTTGGTGCATTTAGAGTCCCCCTTCATGAGGCTAGTGGTGCGCCTATGATTGAGACTTTCTTACTCCCTCTTGGAGTCCTCGGAGATATTCCCCTACAAGTTTTTCATCCCCAGTTCTTGGTACGTGGAGAAAAACATTGATTGTTGATCATCCAGGTAGGGTTTTTCCTTCGTCTCTCTTTACTGTGTATCATTCGGGGTGGGTATGCTAATGTTCCTATGGTGATGGATGAAACCAAACATTAACACAGATAATAAATGGTTTTTAAATAATTAAGGGGTGTGTTTGATGTTTTTGTACTCTTTTACCTTTTCTTATATATTTTGAACTGTATGGGCTTATGTCCACTGAAAATCATGGTCGTTGGTGGTCCTTTCTTACGCACTAATGAACCTCTATTTTCTAGATAATTATATGATTGAATGGCTGTAACATGGAAACTGGTTAATCACGTAAACTCGGTTGATTAAATGGATGCACAGTGAATAAAGATCCTTATGTGATCACCCCGGTTAACCAAATAGAAATACGGAACTAAAGGAATGGTGTGGTTAAATCTGAAAATTCCCTTGCTCTGTTCTGGTGATGTGGATGGTTGTTGCTTGATGCATGTGGGGTGATGTGGATGGGGATGGGATCCCCTGTTGTGCAATTTTTGGTTTGTGGATCTGAGGCCGTGTGGGGGCCGTATGTTGGGGCTTGTTTTGGTTCCAGTACTTCAAGGGATCTCACAGATCTCTTTTGTTGTTGTGACTTTACAAGAGAACCGGGTGTGAATGCTTAATTTGTTTCTTGGTTGTTTTTCTTTCCTTGGATTGCGGTTATGCATGTTAGTTGACCGGTAGTGAATAATTATTTAAATGGAACCACTTGAATGTGATAACAAGAATGGGTTTGATGGGGAATTGTTTTCCGGGAATGAGTTGTGCCTTGGTTGTGGTTTTTTTGCTTTTTATGAATGAATAGTAAATAGGGTGTTTGTGTATGGGCTGACTTAGGAACCCCTAAGTGATTTTTTACCTATATGAATAATTTGGCTCTTATGTTTCTTATTCATGCCCCACCCAAGTTGAGAACTTCATGTAGAACACCCCCATTTTATGGGGGAGTGTGTTTTTCCCAACACTCTTATGAGTGGCTGGTTATTATCCCCTTTTCTGCTCCCTTTCCCGAGTAGCTCAAGACTCTTCAGGCAGGCTGTGACGGCCTGAGGTCCATTATAGCCCAAGATTCTTCGGGCAGGGTACGTTGTGGTGGTTGGCCCAGGTGTGTGCGGGCAGGTTGTTTCCCAAGTGTCTTCGGGATGAGGCCCAAGTGTCTTCAGGTGTGGTGGTAGTTGTTCTGACTCGAGTTTCTGCAGGCGTGGTTACGTTTGGTTGTTGTGGCTTAGGTGTTTGTGGGTAGGATGTGTGGTTGTGGTATCCCAGGTGTGTGTGGGCAGGGTATGGCAGTGGGAATGCAGTCAGAATGGCGGGGGAGGTCTAACACGTAGGATGTCTTCAATAACCAGTGGGAGAGTGGCGCACGGTACCCAAACATCGATGTATTATTACTATTATTTTTTCCTAACTTGCATTATTTGGGGAGTGTGCCTTGGTGAGGTTTGGGTGGATAGTTTTCTTACTAGGTGCTTTGGTTATCTTTTTTTTCTCACAGTGCATTAGAATGCCTCCCCACTTGTGCATGAGAGCTTTTGGTTTTTCCCTGTTGAGTATATCTATATACTCACCCTACATATATAAAACTTCTTTCAGGTTTCCAAGAGGACTTCGAGGACCATGCCGGACCCTATTAGCTCGGACGTTGATACCATTGACATTGTTGTTTTTCTTTTCTTTTGGTGCTTCCTTTTTGAGTTTTCTTGAACTTATAACACTTTATTTTGGAACATGCATATGGGAATGGATTGTTTTTTCTTTACTTTTACTTCTAGTTTGGTGTTGTTGGGATTTAATATCTTATCTTTTGATCCTACTAATTAAAAAGGTTAATGCCTTCCATATTACGTGTAATTCTCACTACTGGAATGTGGGTTTTTCCCCACAGTTACATACCAACGGTTTCATAGAACCGTTGGTAAAGGAGGTTTTTCCCAACGGTTCATTAGAACCATTGGCATAGATGTTCCCTGGGAGGTTTTTTCCCAACGGTTCATGAGAACTGTTGGGATAGATGCATTTTTCCAGGTTTTTGCCAACGGTTCATCAGAACCGTTGGGATAGATAGCTTTTCCCAACAGTTCATGAGAACCGTTGGGATAGAGGTATGCTTTGGGGAGGTTTTTCCCAACGGTTCTAGAGAACTGTTGGGATAGATATGCATATGCCAACGGTTTTAAAAAACCGTTGGCAAAGGTTCTCCCCAAATTCCCAGCCACCTGTTCTCTCCCCCATTCGCGATACACAACCCTAAAACGGGAGCAGCAGCCGATTTAGGCGATTTTGGAGGTACTGACAGCCGGACCTTGAATCTTCCAGCTCTTCTTCAGGTTATTCTTCTTCTTTATCTGAAAACGTATTCAAATGTTTGGATAGTATTTAAACGTATTTTCATTTTTCCCATCAGTTTAGGCGATTTTGGAGCTACTGCCGGCCGGACCTGCCTAAGGGTGAGTTTTCTTGAAAATTCCTTTTTGGATTTTACCCCTTGAACATGGGATGTCATTTGTGAAAGGTTATATAAATCGAATTGATTGTTCGATTTCTGAATTGAATTGTAAATTAAATTAATTAAGGGTATTTTATGCTTTGCATTCCCCTTTTAACACATGAATGCCAATTATTTTTTAACACATGTTTTAATTGTATTGCCTTGGCAATGTGAGTAAAGTAGAGACTATGCTATGAATCTATGAAATTGGATTGAATTTATCTTATATTTTATGTTACCATGTTAGATATATTATAACTAATGCATGTGATATCTTTATAGTCTTGTTAGGAGTGTTCTATTAAAAATTCCCATGTGAGTGCTTAAATTTTCATTGAATTGCTAGCCATTATGAGTTATGTTGAGACCATGATATGGAATTGATTGATTAAGCAAGGGAATCTCATTATCTTGTCATTACAACATGAGTAAATGAAGCTTCATTCTTTTCAGGTTATTATTTGATTGAGTCGCCATTTTGAGGTGAGTTGTATTAAATACCTTTGTTTTTGACCTTGGTATGTTTAATGAATTGTTTAAATGAAATGGAATTCATTAAATGATTAATAGTAAATAGTGATACATGGATTCTATTAGGATGCCAGGTATATAATCTTGTTTCTATTAACTTATACGCTTTATGTGATAAATGGATTCACAGTGGAATTCCACGGATAGACTCATTTCTTTGAATATTGATTAAGCCATGGGTGATACATGGATCCAAGGGAGGGATTCCATAGATAGACTTATTGAATGTAGAATTATATTCCAATTGATACATGGATTCTTATGATAATTCCATAGATAGACTTATTGAATGTAGAATTATATTCCAATGCTATGCGTCTTGTGTGGTGGTGGTGTGGTTTATGTGTTTTATGGTAGTAGTGAAGTGTGTGATTATGTAGTTAATGTGAACCCATAGGTTGAGTATTTTGTGCTATCTATATATCATGTATTTTTATGTTATTTCTACACATTCCCAACCAGAGTTGGATAAACTTACCAACGATCAGAGGTTTTGAGTTATGAGTATTTTTTCTAATATCTAGGATGGTGGTTATATGTTTGGATAGCTACCATGTCTTCCCTACTCTTCCTTCAAAAGTGATTGACCATGTGTTTTTAGGCAAGATGCGATGTGATTGTCCATGTGTCTTCAGGTGAGATGTACTATGATTTCCCTAGTGTTTTTCGGTGAGGTGTGATGTGATAAGGCTATAATAAGATGTGGCATGTGGTTGGGGTCATGTAGGGTAGGAGGATGGCACAAGGTTGATGTTATTCATGTTCATGATACCCTACTAATATGGTTATGGGATGAGTCATGCTGTTATGTGATATAACACATTAAGTTCTTGTTGGTTTTACATTTTTTCAATAACACATTTGTATGTTTTTTTGACATGTGTAGTTGATACCTTGATTATTTTCTTCCTTTATCGTTTACTTAAATGTATTTTCTATTATAGTTAATGCCTATTGAATTGTTTATGACAAAATGACTTATATAAATTCTTTTTACAGAATGGACAGAAGTTGGATGTATGAAACCGATCGGATCTCAGACGATTTTCAAAACAATTTGGAGAGCTTTATAGATTTTGCATTTCACAATGCTTCAGATAGTGGTCGCATACACTGCCCATGTTCCAATTGTGTTGGTAGACCTTGGTTGAGCCGTGAAGAAGTTAGCTACCACATAACCAAAAATGGGTTTCAAGCAAACTACTTTCTGTGGTATCACAATGGGGAGAAAACGAAATCTCAAATTGGTGATGATCGAAATGAAAAGACTGGAATGGAGAATTTGTTAGATGATCGGTTTCCGTTTATTCGTCATCATGAAAAAGAAAGGATTTCGACTCAAGAAGACTTCGATATGAGGACAGCTGATGCATCTAGTGAAAATGATGATATTGATAGGGTGAAAAAATTGAATGATGTTGCCACGACTCCAGTATATCGACAATGCGATAAAATGAAAAAGCTGGAATTTTTAATCCGATTATTTCATGGGAAAACTATGTATGGGATTTCTAATACAGCAATCGATTACATTCTTACCCTCTTGAAGGATTTACTTCCAGATGATGCAGATATTCCCTCAATGCACTATATGGCATGGAAGTTAGTTGAGGAACTTGGATTTTCAAGAAACAAAATTCATGCTTTCCCGAAAGATTGCAGTTTATTCTGGGAGGAAACCGCTGAACGAAATGAATGTATAAAATGTGGCACATCCCGCTGGAAGTCAAAATCTGATGGAACACCATCTCGCATTCCACAGAAAGTAATGTGGCACTTTCCATTGATCCCCATACTCCAGAATCTTTTTATGTCTGATGACATATCAATAAAAATGAGATGGCATGATACCGAGAGAAAGAAGACTGATGATGAGTTGGTTCATCCTGCAGATGGATTTGCATGGAAGATATTTGATGCTCGACATCCTGATTTTGCAGCTGACGTGCGTAATGTGAGGCTGGGTCTTTCATGCGACGGTTTTAATCCGTTTGGGCAGATGCTTACTTCGCACAGAACATGGCCAGTTTTTATACACATTTATAATCTTCCCCCATGGTTGTGTATGAAAAAATCTTTCACTTTCATGAGTATACTCATATCTGGTCCTTTTGATCCCGACATTGATATTGATGTATACATGCAACCTTTAATAAAAGAGTTGAAACTTCTTTGGGATGTGGGTGTGCGCACATACGATGCATGTTTGAAAGAAATATTTCAGATGCGCGCTGCGCTTATGTGGACAATCAATGATTTTCCGGCTTATGCAATGATGTCTGGATGGAGCACGAAGGGAAAACTGTCATGTCCAGTTTGTATGAAGAATACACGATCCAGAAGACTGAAACATCGTTGTAGTTTCAGTTTTATGGGACATCGACGATTTTTGCCAAATGATCATCCATATAGAATGAATCGTCGAAGATTTGATAATACTATAGAGACCAATGATCCACCTCAGCATATGTCTGTAACTGATGTGCTTAATGAATTGAAATATTTCAGTTTTTCGTTCGGGAAGGGTCAAATGAAATCTGGAAAGAGAAAGAATGTTTCCACAGAAACCTGTTACAATTGGAGGAAGAGGAGTATCTTTTTTGATTTGCCTTATTGGTCAACCAATTTGCTACATCATTGCTTAGACGTAATGCATATTGAAAAGAATATATGTGAAATGTTGCCTTCAGTTCTTCTAAATGTCAAGGGGAACACAAAAGATGATTTATGATCTCGACGTGACTTGGTGGATTGGGGCATCAGACCAGAATTGCATCCTGTGCGTATCAGTGAAAATAAATGGCAACTTCCATGTGCTTCTTATGTGATGACACCTACTAAAAAAACAATTTTTGGAAGTATTAGAGACTATTAGAGTTCCTGATGGATATTAAAGCAACATATCTAAACGGGTCAACAGAAGAGAGTTGAAGCTAAAATCTTTGAAGACTCATGATTATCACGTTCTACTGCATGAGTTGCTTCCAATAGCAATCCGTCATCTTTTGTCCAATAATGTAAGGGTGGGTGTTATTCGGTTGTGCCATTTGTTTAGAGATCTTTGTGCTAAGAAGTTTTCCAAGTCTTTCTTGCAAAAAATGTTGACAGATTCCCCATTAATTTTGTGTGAGTTGGAGAAAATATTTCCCCCATCATTTTTCACATGCATGCTGCATCTGACTGTCCATATTCCAACTGAAATACTTCTCGGAGGACCTGTTTCTTTTCGTTGGATGTATCCAACTGAAAGAAATATGTTCACATTAAAGTCTTATGTTCGAAACAAGAATCATCCCGAAGGTTCTATCGTGAATGGTTACTTAGCTCAAGAATGTATGGATTTCTGTTCAATGTATTTGTCTGATCTTACTACAAGAATGAACAGACCAATGAGAAATGAAGAAGAACAATATGAGCAAATTGAACCCAGTTTTCCATCACTTCCTCAAACAGGAGGAATTCCTGGATCATATACATTGAAGACATTATGCCATGAAGAGCGGGAGATGGCACATCGCACAGTTTTGTTCAACTGTGATTTGTTCGATGACTATATCAGGTAACAAAATTGAATATGTATATCTTACATATATATCTGTTAAACTATTCATATTTTTTTATCTACAGGGAACATAAAACAATGATAAATAGGAAGCATCGTTCTTTATCTTTGAGAAGGAGAGAGACTTTGCATAGCAAAGAGTTTTCTGCTTGGTTAAAATTGAAGGTAAAAATATTACTGTTTAAATTAATTATTTCAATATTTACTTAAGTTTAACTGTCATATATATTGCAGGTATTGAGTTTGTTTGCTGACTCTGTCTTTGAGGAAATAAGAGCTTTGGCTTTTGGTCCTAATACCGTGGTTCGTGACTGTAAATCAATTGTTATCAATGGGTACAGATTTATTGTCACTGAACGAGCCAAAAACATGAGAACACAACATGATGGTATTATGGTTACTGCCACAACAGATTGTTATGCCAGTGCATCATATAGTAGACCGCGACTTGAAAATGTGGGTTATTATGGAGTCGTTGAGAAAATAATAATATTGGATTATTACTCTCATGGACGAGTCACAATGAT
The DNA here is from genome assembly GCA_963277665.1 of Viscum album. Taxonomy (NCBI): domain Eukaryota; kingdom Viridiplantae; phylum Streptophyta; class Magnoliopsida; order Santalales; family Viscaceae; genus Viscum; species Viscum album. The sequence continues at coordinate 727,246,529 of OY728167.1, read as the reverse complement.
GAAATGTCATTGGTTTGATTCGATGACGAGACATGGCACATTTATTGATGATTGTGGATTTAGAGTAATTAATATGACCTGCACTCTTGCAACCGAAGAACCATATGTGTTGGCATCAATGTCTAAACAAGTTTTTTATGTCAAAGATCAACTTCAACCTGAATTTGGTGTCATAGTTGAAGTAATTCCAAGAAATATTTTTGATGATGCTGATGATGGAATTGACACTGTCCCTATTGCCATTGGAACCAATCCATTTATATCTTTTGATGACTCCAATAGCTCAATTGTCAGAGTTGATTGTGAACCTGAAGTTGTGGTTGGAAATATATAGAATCATTCATCCATGTTCCCAATTCTTTTGGTTTACCTCGAGTTGGGTTGTTAAGGTTGGTAATATTCATATTTATTTAGTATTGATCACAAATATGTTTTAGCTGACTTGACCGTTATGTGAATTTTCAATGTTTATTGGTTGCTGTTTTATTTGAATTGCATTTTCTAATTTGGAATTGAACTGTATTCAAACCAAATCAAACAATATTTCTAACTTGGTGAACATTACAACTTGTATGTTTTATTAAATTCATTCAATCTCTTCTAAAACAATTGATAGCTAAATTACCAATGAATCCCCTCATTCCCTCATATATTTAGTTTTTTGGTTTACACATTAATTTTCTTTTTCTAATTAATTACATATTTGTTTTCCAATGCAGGAAATGAAGCCAATTGAAGAGAGACGAAGAAAAAAAATGGCGGAGAACAATCGTCGGATGGAGGAGATGGGCATTCCACCATTAGTGCCTACAGTGAGTACTTTATTTCAAATATATATATATATTTACAGAATATATAATGTCATGTGATTAATTTTTTTTGTAAACTTTTTTGTAGGATCCACCATTACGTCGACAGTTATTCGACGAGGAGCCTAGTACTGGTCCTAGTACTCAGGCCGGTGGTACGAGGAGGGTTCGTACCAGAGGTGGACGTAGAGATGAGCCTGCCCGACTAGACCCTGCCCCTCCCACTGACATTTCAGCCTTCCCACATTCTGATCCCGGTGTGTCGTTAGGGACACACGGGATATTTAGACCTCCCATGTTTTCGCTACCTTCTGCATCTTCTGCCCCATCATTTTCACATCCCATGATGATTCCCACTCCCCAGTCAGCATCAGGTCATACAGCTGTTCCATCTTCTTTTCCTTCTACTTCTGTCTCTCCGAGCTTTTATATTCCATCGTCTTCGACTCCTGTTCCACCAGAGGGTGTTCCATCAGGTTCTGTGGATCCGGCGCCACTCATTGATCAGACTAGCGCAGGTATATTTATAAAACCCTAACAAATTTTTATAGCAATATTTATTTTCATTATAACATGTTTTGATAAAATATTTGTTTTTCTTTCATGACAGATACATCTACTGACAGGAGGCGGGGGCAGGGCCGTACACGCATGCGTTCGGTGTGGAACCGTCGCACACAGGTTATGGTGGAATATAATGAAGACAATCAGATGGTTGAGAAAACAGGGTAGCAATGTCGGAGTTTTATGGCGACGCTTGCCAAATACTCCGACATCATTCCCGTCAGCCCGCTGTCATGGAGACATTTGCCACATGAGGTCAAAGATAGAGCTTGGGCAGAGATATGGGTAAAAAAATATGTTGTATTTAATGCCATGAATTATTTTTGTATTTATATGAATTAATATTTTGATTTCAGCTTCGATTTAATTTTCCTGATGGTGAGGGTGCACGACTGGCACGTCTAAAGGATTTAGGCGAGCTTTGGAGAGCCTAAAAGCATGAGCTGTATATTGGTTGGCGTGCTAGAGTTGGCACTGAGTTAGAGGCAGTACCAGTCGTGGATGATTGTCCTATAGAGCAGTATCGTCAGATGATTACTCATTGGACGAGTACCCAGTTTAAGGTATGAATTACATTTGAGGTATTTAAATAATAACTTTCAAATTTTGCATTAATATTATCCTTTGAATTATCGAATTTTATTTATGAATCATCTGGAAAAAATAAAAAAAACATTGATGCAAAAAAATACCTCCATACACTAGGACGCACGACGATGTCGGATCATGAGAGGCAGCAGGTATGACAATTGTTTATAAGTTTTCTTTACGACTTACATTTTCTTTTGTTTCCTCAATTATTTAATCATTTGCTAAAATTTTTATATAACTTTTGTTTTCAATGTCATTGTAGAGGAAAGTACAAAATATTGAAGGACGTGTGCCTCGAGCAAAACTGTTTTGCTCGAGTAGACGAAAAAAGGATGGAAGTGCTGTCAATGAAGCGACTCAACAGCAGATTGTAAGTTTTAATCTGTTGATTTTATATTTTAATATCTATTTCGTAACTTAATAATATATTTATATTTGTAAAAGGATGCTTTAGAGGCCCTTGATGCCCAAGAAGCAGACAATTTTGGGCCATCTGATCACTTACATCAGGTGTTGGGAGATGATCATTCTGGCAGAGTACGCTGCCGACCTAGGATAGCCCCGACGAGGTATTGGTCTACCTCAGGTACGAGTTGTAGTGCCACCGAGCTGCAGCAAGTTAGGGCACAGACAGAACAGGCTGAGAAAAGGGCCACAGAGACAGAAGAACAGTCTTCTAGGGCAAACAGTGCATTTATGAAGTTTATTGAAGTTCTACGTCCAACACTTCCAGCAGAGGCCAGCCCAGCGATTGATGAATACATGTCGTCGATACATTCTATATATGGTGCACCAGGTGGCAATTCCAGTAGTGGTCAGGCCGATGTCCAGCTTGAAGATGATGATGGCGAGGAGTCTGATGCGGAAGAGGAGGGAGATGAGGAGGGTGAGGAGGAGGGCGAAGGCGAGGAGGAAGGCGCTGTGGAGGGTGAGGACGATGAGGAGGACGATGACGATGGTGATGATGATGATGACGATGATGGTGATGGTGATGCTGATGTGGGACATATTGATCCGTTACATTTTTGACTTATATTACTGAGATTTGATGTTTAATCTATTCTAGTTGTTGGTTTTATCTAGACTCGTAGTATAGTATTGGAGTTGAGTTTTTTTTATATATTGTCTGTTTTTATGGATGTTGTTGTCTTTTAGTGGTTGTGTGTTTGAGAACTCCCTGGACAACCCCCCTCATTCTTGGACCCTGGACAACCCCCCCCCCCCCCCCTTGGACCCCGAACAACCCCCCAAACACCCCCGGACAACCCCCTGAACAACCCCGGAAAACCCCCTGAACAACCCCTGAACAACCCCTGAACAACCCTTGAACAACCCCCTGAACAACCACCGAACAACCCCCTAAACAACCCCGGACAACCCCCTGAACAACCCTCAAACACCCCCCGGACAGACCCCGCACAACCCCCCCCACCCTCCTCCTTGGTCCCCGGACAGCCCCCCGGACACCCACCGGACAGCCCCCGCGGACAGCCCCCTGGACAGCCCCCCTCATTCTTGGACCCTGTACAACCCCCCTCATTCTTGGACCCTGGACAACCCCCCTCATTCTTGGACCCTGGACAACCCCCCCCTCCCCCTTGGACCCCGGACAACCCCCCAAACACCCCCCGGACAACCCCCTGAACAACCCCCTGAACAACCCCTGAACAACCCCTGAACAACCCCTGAACAACCCCCTGAACAACCACCGGACAACCCCCTAAACAACCCCGGACAACCCCCTGAACAACCCTCAAACACCCCCCTGGACAGACCCCGCACAGCCCCCCCACCCTCCTCCTTGGTCCCCGGACAGCCCCCCGGACACCCACCGGACAGCCCCCGCGGACAGCCCCCGCGGACAGCCCCCTGGACAGCCCCCCGTACAGCCCCCTGTACAGCCCCCCGTACAGCCCCCACCGGACAGCCCCCGCGGACAGCCCCTGGACAGCCCCCCGGACAACCCCCCCCCCCCCCCGGGACCCCGGACAACCCCCCAAACACCCCCCGGACAGCCCCCTGAACACCCCCGGACAACCCCCTGAACAACCCCCTGAACAACCCCCGGACAACCCCCTGAACAACCCCGGACAACCCCCTGAACAACCCCCAAACACCCCCCGGACAGACCCCGCACAGCCCCCCCACCCTCCTCCTTGGTCCACGGACAGCCCCCCGGACACCCACCGGACAGCCCCCCTGGACAGCCCCTCCACCTTCCTTAATTTCATTAGCTCTGAAATGTTTCATAGCACGATCAACTAAAATCTAATCCATACTAAATATGATATAAAAATATTCTATATGAATTTCCATAAGATTTTAAGTGAAAACAAAAAGTGACATATGAAAAACTGACCAAACGCATTCGAAATGTGTTGATGCTTTAGGACAACGATCCATGTGTCATATGTGACGTGTACGAATCAACCCCGCCTCAATCCGAGTCGCGGTGTGGCCGAGATCAGTCTAAGTGACTCTCTTTTGATTAAAATGGACATCATTTTAAGTACATACGGAAAACCGACCAAACGCATTCGGTTTCCGTTGAAACTTTAGGAGAACGATCCATGAGTCATATGTGAGGTGTACGAATCATCCCCGCCTCAATCCGAGGCGCGGTGTGGCCAACACCGCTCTAACTGTGTCTGTTTTGTTTAAAATGGGTAGGATTATAAGTGAAAAGAACTGGCATACGCAAAACCGACCAAACGCATTAGGTTTCCATTGAAACTTTAGGAGAACGATCAATGGGTCATATGTGACGTGTACCAATCATCCCCGCCTCAATCCGAGGCACGGTGTGGTCGGAACAACTCAAAGTGTATGTCTTTTGTTTCAAAAGGACATCATTTTAAGTGAAAAACATCAACTGGCATACGGAAAACCGGCCAAACGCATTCGGATTGTGTTGATAATTTAAGAAAACGATTCATGGGTCATTTGAGACGTGTACGAGTCAACCCCGCCTCAATCCGAGGTCGTCCGCTATGAATTTGACCGTTTGACGCCCGTTTTGGCCGTTTATGACACCAAAACTGCGTTGTCGGTCACCGCGCGCACACGGCACGTCCGATTGACGTGCCGTCTACTCGACCACTTCATAAATCACTCACCCGTATTTGTCGTCTGATTTCAGGCCATTCTGAAATCGTTCGGCCCGTTTGGACCCCCCTCACGCGCGTTTACGAAGCGCGCGCATCACTTAAAACACGAATATTGATCCGTACCGCGCAAACCGCACGTCCGATTGACATGCCGTCTACGCGTACACGTCACAAATAATAATTAGAATGTTTCCCAGTGGTTTCAGGTCAATCCAAGGTCGGCCGCTATGAATTTGACCGTTGGACGCCCGTTTTGGCCGTTTATGACACCAGAACTGCGTTGTCGGTCACCGCGTGCACACGGCATGTCCGATTGACGTTCCATCTGCTCGAACACTTCATAAATCACTGTCCCGTATTTTTCATCTGATTTCAGGCCATTCCGACTTCGTTCGGCCCGTTTGGACCCCCCTCACGCGCGTTTACGAAGCGCGCGCATCACTTAAAACACGAATATTGAGCCGTACCGCGCAAACCGCACGTCCGATTGACGTGTCGTCTGCGCGTACACGTCACGAATAATAATTAGAATGTTTCTCGGTGGTTTCAGCTCAATCAGAGGTCGTCCTCTATGAATTTGACCGTTGGACGCCCGTTTTGGCCGTTTATGACACCAGAACTGCGTTGTCGGTCACCGCAGGCACAAGGCACGTCCGATTGACGTGCCGTCTGCTCGACCACTTCATAAATCACTCACCCATATTTTTCGTCTGATTTCATGTCATTCCGACTTCGTTCGTCCCGTTTGGACCCACCTCACGCGCGTTTACGAAGCGCGCGCATCACTTAAAACACGAATATTGAGCCGTACCGCTCAAACCGCACGTCCGATTGACGTGCCGTATGCGCGTACACGTCACGAATAATAATTAGAATGTTTCACGGTGGTTTCATCTCAATCCGGAGACGCGGTGTGGCCGACACCACTCAAAGTGTCCGTCTTTTGTTTCAAAAGGACGTCATTTTAAGTGAAAAGCATCAACTGGCATACGAAAAACCGACCAAACGCATTCCGAATCTATTGATAATTTATCCCAACAATCCATGGGTCATATGTGATGTGTACGAGCCAACCCGGGATGAATCCGAGTTGCGGTGTGGCCGGGATAAGTCTAAGTGGCTCTCTTTTGTTTAAAATGAACACCATTTTAAGTACATACGGAAAAACGACCAAACGGATTCGGTTTCCGTTGAAACTTTAGGAGAACAATCCATGGGTCATATGTGACGTGTACGAATCAACCCCGCCACAATCGGAGACGCGGTGTGGCCGACACCACTCAAAGTGTCGGTCTTTTGTTTCAAAAAGACATCATTTTAAGTGAAAATCATCAAGTGACATACGAAAAACCGACCAAAGGCATTCGGACTGTGTCGATACTTTAGCACAAGGATCCATGGGTCGTATGTGACGTGTACGAGTCAATCTCGCCTCAATCCGAGGAGCGGTGTGGCCGACACCGTTCTAACTGTGTATCTTTTGTTTAAAATGGACATGATTATAAGTGAAAAGAACAACTGGCATACGCAAAACCAACCAAACGCATTCCGAATCTATTGATAATTTATCACAACGATACATCAGTCATATGTGACATGTACGAGCCCACTCGGGCTCAATCCGAGTCGCGGTGTGGCCAGGATCAGTCTAAGTGGCTCTCTTTTGATTAAAATGGACATCATTTTAAGTACATACGGAAAACCGATCAAACGCATTCGGTTTCCGTTGAAACTTTAGGAGAATGATACATGGGTCATATGTGAGGTGTACGAATCATCCCCGCCTCAATCCGAGGCGCGGTGTGGCCAACACCGCTCTAACTGTGTCTGTTTTGTTTAAAATGGGTAGGATTATAAGTGAAAAGAACTGGCATACGCAAAACTGACCAAACGCATTCGGTTTCCATTGAAACTTTAGGAGAACGATCCATGGGTCATATGTGACAAGTACCAATCATCCCCGCCTCAATCTGAGGTGCGGTGTGGTCGGAACAACTCAAAGTGTATGTCTTTTGTTTCAAAAGGACATCATTTTAAGTGAAAAACATCAACTAGCATACGGAAAACCGGCCAAACGCATTCGGATTGTGTTGATACTTTAAGACAACGATTCATGGGTCATTTGAGACGTGTATGAGTCAACCCCGCCTCAATCCGAGGTCGTCCGCTATGAATTTGACCGTTTGACGCCCGTTTTGGCCGTTAATGACACCAGAACTGCGTTGTCGGTCACCGCGCGCACACGGCACGTCCGATTGACGTGCCGTCTGCTCGACCACTTCATAAATCACTCACCCGTATTTGTCATCTGATTTCAGGCCATTCTGAAATCGTTCGGCCCGTTTGGACCCCCCTCACGCGCGTTTACGAAGCGCGCGCATCACTTAAAACACGAATATTGAGCCGTACCGCGCAAACCGCACGTCCGATTGACGTGCCGTCTACGTGTACACGTCACAAATAATAATTAGAATGTTTCCCGGTGGTTTCAGGTCAATCCGAGGTCGGGCGCTATGAATTTGACCGTTGGACGCCCGTTTTGGCCGTTTATGACACCAGAACTGCGTTGTCGGTCACCGCGTGCACACGGTACGTCCGATTGACGTGCCGTCTGCTCGAACACTTCAAAAATCACTGTCCCGTATTTTTTGTCTGATTTCAGGCCATTCCGACTTCGTTCGGCCCGTTTGGACCCCCCTCACGCGCGTTTACGAAGCGCGCGCATCACTTAAAACACGAATATTGAGCCGTACCGCGCAAACCGCACGTCCGATTGACGTGTCGTCTGCGCGTACACGTCACAAATAATAATTAGAATGTTTCTCGGTGGTTTCAGCTCAATACGAGGTCGTTCGCTATGAATTTGACCGTTGGACGCCCGTTTTGGCCGTTTATGACACCAGAACTGCGTTGTCGGTCACCGCAGGCACACGGCACGTCCGATTGACGTGTCGTCTGCTCGACCACTTCAGAAATCACTCACCCATATTTTTCGTCTGATTTCATGTCATTCCGACTTCGTTCGTCCCGTTTGGACCCACCTCACGCGCGTTTACGAAGCGCGCGCATCACTTAAAACACGAATATTGAGCCGTACCGCTCAAACCGCACGTCCGATTGACGTGCCGTATGCGCGTACACGTCACGAATAATAATTATAATGTTTCACGGTGGTTACATCTCAAACCGGAGATGCGGTGTGGCCGGCACCACTCAAAGTGTCCGTCTTTTGTTTCAAAAGGACGTCATTTTAAGTGAAAAGCATCAACTGGCATACGGAAAACCGACCAAACGCATTCCGAATCTGTTGATAATTTATCCCAACAATCCATGGGTCATATGTGACGTGTACGAGCCAACCCGGGATGAATCCGAGTCGCGGTGTGGCCGGGATAAGTCTAAGTGGCTCTCTTTTGTTTAAAATGAACACCATTTTAAGTACATACGGAAAAACGACCAAACGGATTCGGTTTCTGTTGAAACTTTAGGATAACGATCCATGGGTCATATGTGACGTGTAAGAATCAACCCCGCCCCAATCGGAGACGCGGTGTGGCCGACACCACTCAAAGTGTCGGTCTTTTGTTTCAAAAAGACGTCATTTTAAGTGAAAATCATCAAGTGACATACGAAAAACCGACCAAAGGCATTCGGACTGTGTCGGTACTTTGGCACAAGGATCCATGGGTCGTATGTGACGTGTACGAGTCAATCCCGCCTCAATCCGAGGAGCGGTGTGGCCGACACCGTTCTAACTGTGTATCTTTTGTTTAAAATGGACATGATTATAAGTGAAAAGAACAACTAGCATACGCAAAACCGACCAAACGCATTCTGAATCTGTTGATAATTTATCACAACGATCCATCAGTCATATGTGACATGTACGAGCCCACTCGGGCTCAATCCGAGTCGCGGTGTGGCCGGGATCAGTCTAAGTGGCTCTCTTTTGATTAAAATGGACATCATTTTAAGTACATACGGAAAACCGACCAAACGCATTCGGTTTCCGTTGAAACTTTAGGAGAACGATCCATGGGTCATATGTGAGGTGTAAAAATCATCCCCGCCTCAATCCGAGGCGCGATGTGGCCAACACCGCTCTAACTGTGTCTGTTTTGTTTAAAATGGGTAGGATTATAAGTGAAAAGAACTGGCATACGCAAAACTGACCAAACGCATTCGGTTTCCATTGAAACTTTAGGAGAACGATCCATGGGTCATATGTGACGTATACCAATCATCCCCGCCTCAATCTGAGGCGCGGTGTGGTCGTAAAAACTCAAAGTGTATGTCTTTTGTTTCAAAAGGACATCATTTTAAGTGAAAAACATCAACTGGCATACGGAAAACTGGCCAAACGCATTCGGATTGTGTTGATACTTTAAGACAACGATTCATGGGTCATTTTAGACGTGTACGAGTCAACCCCGCCTCAATCCGAGGTCGTCCGCTATGAATTTGACCGTTTGACGCCCGTTTTTGCCGTTTATGACACCAGAACTGCGTTATCGGTCACCGTGCGCACACGGCACGTCCGATTGATGTGCCGTCTGCTCGACCACTTCATAAATCACTCACCCGTATTTGTCGTCTGATTTTAGGCCATTCTGAAATCGTTCGGCCCGTTTGGACCCCCCTCACGCGCGTTTACGAAGCGCACGCATCACTTAAAACACGAATATTGAGCCGTACCGCGCAAACCGCACGTCCGATTGACGTTCCGTCTACGCGTACACGTCACGAATAATAATTAGAATGTGTCCCGGTGGTTTCAGGTCAATCCGAGGTCGGCCGCTATGAATTTGACCGTTGGACGCCCGTTTTGGCCGTTTATGACACCAGAACTGCGTTGTCGGTCACCGCGTGCACACGGCACGTCCGATTGACGTGCCCTCTACTCGAACACTTCAGAAATCACTGTCTCGTATTTTTTGTCTGATTTCAGGCCATTCCGACTTCGTTCGGCCCGTTTGGACCCCCCTCACGCGCGTTTACGAAGCGCGCGCATCACTTAAAACATGAATATTGAGCCGTACCGCGCAAACCGCACGTCCAATTGACGTGTCGTCTACGCGTACACGTCACAAATAATAATTATAATGTTTCTCGGTGGTTTCAGCTCAATCCGAGGTCGTTCGCTATGAATTTGACCGTTGGACGCCCGTTTTGGCCGTTTATGACACCAGAACTGCGTTGTCGGTCACCGCAGGCACACGGCACGTCCGATTGACGTGTCGTCTACTCAACCACTTCAGAAATCACTCACCCATATTTTTCGTCTGATTTCATGTCATTCCGACTTCGTTCGTCCCGTTTGGACCCACCTCACGCGCGTTTACGAAGCGCGCACATCACTTAAAACACGAATATTGAGCCGTACCGCTCAAACCGCACGTCCGATTGACGTGCCGTATGCGCGTACACGTCACGAATAATAATTAGAATGTTGCACGGTGGTTTCATCTCAATCCGGAGACGCGGTGTGGCCGGCACCACTCAAAGTGTCCGTCTTTTGTTTCAAAAGGACGTCATTTTAAGTGAAAAGCATCAACTGGCATACGGAAAACCGACCAAACGCATTCCGAATCTGTTGATAATTTATCCCAACAATCCATGGGTCATATGTGACATGTACGAGCCAACCCGGGATGAATCCGAGTCGCGGTGTGGCCGGGATAAGTCTAAGTGGCTCTCTTTTGTTTAAAATGAACACCATTTTAAGTACATACGGAAAAATGACCAAACGGATTCGGTTTCCGTTGAAACTTTAGGAGAACGATCCATGGGTCATATGTGACGTGTACGAATCAACCCCGCCACAATCGGAGACGCGGTGTGGCCGACACCACTCAAAGTGTCGGTCTTTTGTTTCAAAAAGACGTCATTTTAAGTGAAAATCATCAAGTGACATACGAAAAACCGACCAAAGGCATTCAGACTGTGTCGATACTTTAGAACAAGGATCCATGGGTCGTATGTGACGTGTACGAGTTAATCCCACCTCAATCCGAGGAGCAGTGTGGCCGACACCGTTCTAACTGTGTATCTTTTGTTTAAAATGGACATGATTATAAGTGAAAAGAACAAATGGCATACGCAAAACCGACCAAACGCATTCCGAATCTGTTGATAATTTATCACAACGATCCATCAGTCATATGTGACATGTACGATCCCACTCGGGCTCAATCCGAGTCGCGGTGTGGCCGGGATCAGTCTAAGTGGCTCTCTTTTGATTAAAATGGACATCATTTTAAGTACATACGGAAAACCGACCAAACGCATTCGGTTTCCGTTGAAACTTTAGGAGAACGATCCATGGGTCATATGTGAGGTGTACAAATCATCCCCGCCTCAATCCGAGGTGCGGTGTGGCCAACACCGCTCTAACTGTGTCTGTTTTGTTTAAAATGGGTAGGATTATAAGTGAAAAGAACTGGCATACGCAAAACCGACCAAACGCATTCGGTTTCCATTGAAACTTTAGGAGAACGATCCATGGGTCATATGTGACGTGTAACAATCATCCCTGCCTCAATCGGATTCCACATATAATTGTCATCTAAATTTTAAATTGAATTATATATGAATTATGTATGTTTATGAATTGTAATTTAATTATGGATGTGTATAGTTTCAGGATCCATTATATGTTAAATGTGTATGAATTTGTTCGTAATTGTATATGTATGTTTTATTTTATTACAGGTACAATATTTGGATCTAAAATGAGGTGAAAATGAGGCTTGATGAGATGAGAGGTGCCTGATGTACAGGGGAGAGGGTCTGTGCAAATTGCAGGCTGCTGCAATTTGCAGCATAGGGTATTCCAACGGTTTTAAACCGTTGGCATATAATCCTAAATAAGTTTTTACCAACGGTTCAATGAACCGTTGGTAAATATCTCTTTTCCCAACGGTTTAGAACCGTTGGGAAAGAGTTCACCCATGGAAAACTATCCCAATGGTTTTGAAGAACCGTTGGGATAGTTAAGGTATATTTGGTTTTCCCAACGGTTTGGGAGAAACCGTTGGGAAAAACTATCCCAACGGTTCACCAAACCGTTGGTATAGAGTGCCTTCTCTCAGCCTACCCCAACGGTTTCCATTAAACTGTTGGGAAAGGTTTTCCCCACGGCTTGCTTCCCAACGGTTGGGAGAACCGTTGGGAAATAGTGTATTTCCAGTAGTGTCTATACCCTTGGTGCTAGTCTCCACTTCAGGGCCGATTGAAGGCGGGTCTCGAGGGTCATTATCTCTCCTTCAACTTGAAGAAGGAAGGGTTTGGTAGTTTTTTGTCCCTTACCTCGTCTTGGTGAAGGCAGGTCATGACACCCACCTATGGTGGGACCCACTAGGTAGTGACCTAGGAACCCACACCATACACCATGGTCCCCACAACCATGTTGCAGCAGAAATCTCACCAACTCGTCTCTACAAGTGGTGGATTATTGAGACCAAGATTCGAATTGTGGACCTCCTTAAGTACCATTCCCATGGAACTTATTACCAAACCACTGAGTATTTCCTAGGTGGATACCTAGTGGGTCCCACTATGGGTGGGGATAGATAGACGCTGATAGAGAAGTCAATCATATGTCACCCCCACATTATAAAAGAGATCTCTTTTATGATGTGGGGGTGGAATATCACTAACTGCCTCTTTTTGGCATCGGTCTATCCCCACCCATGGTGGGACCCACTAGTTACTAACCTAGAAACTCGTAATGGACACTGTGGTCCCCACATCCCTTATGCAGCAGCAATATCCCCAACCCATCTCCGTAAGCGGTGGGTTTTATAGAAGAAGATGAGTTCTCTGATTTTCACGAGTCACCGATTCGGAGAAATCAACCACCATGGAGGCAACCCAATGATCTTGGAGGAGTAAAGTTTAGGATCCCTTCATTCCAAGGTAAGAGTGATCCTGAATCATAATTGGAATGAAAACTAAGGGTCAAACATGTTTTTTGTTTTTACAACTCTTTAGAGGAGAGAAAAGTAATGTTGTCGGTCATGGAATTCAAAGACTATGCTAGTATTTAGTGGGACCAACTATGAGAAAGTCGACGATGAAATGTAGAAATACTCATCCTCACTTGGGAGGAGATGAATGTGGTAATGCTTAAGAGGTTCCTTTCTAGCCACTAATATTATGATTTGTTCTTCAAGTTGTAGGGTTTGAAACAAGGGTCCATGAGTGCTGAGGATTATCACAAAGAGATGGAGATCATCATGATTCCAGCTAATATGGACGAGGAGCAATAGGCTACCATGGAAAGGTTTTTGAATGGCCTCATCCATGACATTCGAGACAAAGTGGACATGCACCACTACTTAGACATGGAGGATCTACTTCACATGGAAACTAAAGTGGAGAGGAATGTAAAGGAAGAAGGATGTGCCCTACATCTTATGGTAAGGATTCTAGATCTTCTTTCAAGTTGAATGATTCCAAACTAGAAGAGCATGTAAGGGAACAAAAAATGGATTCAAAGGAGATGAAAAAACCAAAACCATTATTCACAAGTAGAAATTTGAGCTATTTCCACAGACCTATAGCCACAGTTTTTAAACCGTGGATATAGGTAGGCTATATCCACGATTTTGTGACCTATAGCCAGAGTTTTAGTAAAACCATGGATATATCCCACACCTATAACCACATTTTTCAAAACCATGGCTATAGGTCTCCCGCCCTTGCGTGGAATAAAAATTTTCCCGCAGAAAATAGAGCGGGAAGATCTATTGCCGTGTTTTTAGGCTACCTCCACAGTTATTAATAATATATATAACATAATATATATTTATATACTCGAATATCAATTTGGTGTAGTGGTTAGGTGGCTGAATTCTATAGGTGAGGTATAGATATCAAATCTGTGTTGTGACATATTATTTTTGGGCTATAGCCACAGTTTTCTAGGGCTATAGTCACGGTTTTCAACTATGCCAATAACACCTACGACCATGGTTTAAAAAATGGACATAGATCAATAGCCACAGTGGATAATGATGATACCTATTACCATAGTTTAAATCATGGAAATAGGTCGGGCCCTACTTCCACAACAATAGTGGCCATAGTTTAGGAAAACTATAGTTGTAGGCTACGACCACGGTTTTGGGCCCTATTGTCACAGTTTTCAACCATGGAAATAGAACAATTTTCTAGTTGTGATTTCTGGAATCCAAAGGTAAAATGTAGGGTAATTTTGTTTCCAAATCACGAGATATCAAATGTTTTAAATTTCAAGGATTTGGACATTTTTCCTCACAATTCCCAAACAAGAGGACCGTGATTATTTTGGATAATGGAGATGTTCTTAATACTAACTCAATTGAAGATGGAATCCCACCACTTGAGGAGAGTTCGGATTTCAAAATAGATCCATATACATGGAGAAATGTTTGTGGCAAGTCATGATTTGAGTGTTCAGTCTGAAAGAGAATCTGATCAATAGAAAAGGGAGAACATTTTTCATAATAGATTCCTCATCAAAGATATGGTATATAGTATTATTATTGATGGGGGTAGTTGTACAAATGTATCTAGTGGTTTGATGGTTGATAAATTGGTATTAGTTATTCCAAACACCCTAGTCCTTATAGATTGTAATGGTTAAATAATAATGGGGATTTCAAAGTGACTAAGAAAGCATAAGTTCCATTTTATACTGGGAAGTATGAAGACAAGGTGATGTGTGGTGTTTTTCCAAAGCATGATAGTCATATATTGTTGTGAAGGCCATTAAAATTTGATAGGAGGGTCACACATGATGGATACACCAACTGTTATTCCTTTGAGTGAAATGGGAGGATGGTTATACTTACACCCTTGAGGAATTTTCAAGATTATGAAGACCAAGTGAGGATTGAGAGATATTGTGAGAAGAGAGAAAAAGGAAAAAGAGAAAAAATAGAAATAATGAAATGAGTGGGAAAATCAAGAGTGAAAAAGGAGTGATGAGGGACATCAAAAAAATGAGGGAAATAAAAGAGTTAAAAACAAGAGTGAAAACAAGCGTGTTGATAGAAAAGTGAGTTTATTTTCAGGGAAAAGATAGATAGAGAGATATTTAAAGGGGGAGGAAACTCTTGTGCTTCGTAAGGGAGAATTATTCACCACTAACTTTCCTAATCTGTTAATTCATTCTCATGTTATGTCTTTATTAAAGGAATATGGTGATCGAGAAAATAAGTGTTGGAAACAAGTTACATTTGACCCATGTAGTTTCTATGGAAATACCTGCTAAAAGGGAGGTTCCCGATGAAAAAAACAATCAAAAATTCAACCATGAGGAGATGCTTCATTCCAAGTCCTAAATAAGATCAATGAAAATTTCTACAATATTGATTTACTCAACATATATGGAAATGTTAGTATCACCTTTAATGTTGTTGATCTTTCTCCCTTTTAATTTTCAAATTCGAGGACAAATCCTTTTGAGGGAGGAGATGATGAGGATCATGGAACACATGGGCATCGAGAGGTTGGAGGTGAACTTGACGAGGAGGGTGAAACACACATAAGTGGAAAATATCCATTGCGGGGAATTGGATACCCAATGATAAGGGAGCAGACCAAGAGAATGAAGGTGGACTTAAATGGGTTAATCGTGAAATTCCAAGATGCAGCCCAACACCCTTGATTGGTGGAAGAATTTGGGCCTATATTTACATTAATTAAGGCCCAAAAATGATTTTAAAAACCCAACCCATGGTGTGCCATGAATTTCAAGCCCGTATCCCATGGAATCTTAAAAGTAAAAAGGTGGTGGGCTGCTTGTCTTCACTTTTCCAAAAGGTTGTGCTGCTTGTCTTCTAAATTCATGGGTATGTTCCAAAATTGTAAAAAGTTTCATTTTGGCTTTTTGACTTGAGGAAACTAGGTGTTAGACCATTGTATAAATCTTTGGCTATAAATAGTCACCCCCTTATACTCTTTGGACATCATGAATGAAGGTAATATTATTATGGTGAGTTTTGCTTACAACCTTTGTGTTATTCTTAATTCTTGACTTATCAAAGGATTTTTCATCCTTTGTGGAGTCTTGTGTCAAGAGTTCTTAGAGAAAATTTCTCTTTGTTTTGGTACCAAGTGTCATGGGCTTGGTACTTAAGGAGGTCTAGGGTTTGAAACCTAGCCACAACAACTTGTTGTTCGGAGAGACAGGTTGTAGAGATTGTTGTTGCACCGGGTCTCTAGGGACTATGGTGTATGGTGTGGGTTCCTAGGTCATTACCTAGTGGGTCCCACCATGGGTGGGGATATACAAACACCAAAAAAGGCATTAATTCCTATACTACCCCCACGTCACTAGAGGAGGCCAAAGGAGACCACATGATGATGAACTACTTGGTGAGATCAAGGTGAAGGTCCCTTCATTTCAAGGGAAAAGTGATGCAGAAGCATACTTGGAGTGGGGGACGTGAATCAAGTAGGTGTTTTAATTCCATGCATATTTCTAGGAGAAAAATGTAAAACTTTCATCCCTTTAATTCATTTATTATACATTAATATGGTGGGATCGAGTTCAAAAGGATAGAGCCCGATATGGAGGACATCCAATCCATACTTGGGAAGATATGAATTTTACCATGAGGAAGCGGTATGTCCCCTCACACTACCACAGATATCTCCACAAAAAACATTAGAAACTCACCAGAAGGAGTAAAATTGTAGAATATTACTACAAGGGAATGAAAATTTCCATGAATTGAGCAAACATTAAGGATAATCTGGAGGCAACCATGGCATAATTTTTACATGGGATCAATAGGAGATTGTTGATCAAGTGGAGAGGTACCACCATGTAGAGATATAAGATATGATCCACTGAGACACAAAGGTCGAGCAACAAATCAAAAGGAGGAGAAACATGAGGAAACCCACTACCCCTTTCACTCCATGGACAAATTAGGGGAAGGATATTGGAGAATCATCAAGCCAAAAGTGTTGGTTTATCAAAAAAGTGAAAAGGTAATTATTCCACCTAAGAAACCTAATTTTGAGGCTAACCAGACAAAGAATTGGGATATTCAATGTTTCAAATGTTAAGGAAGGGGTCACATTGCTAGTGAATTCCCAAACTGGTTCACCATGACCATTAAAAAGTATGAATAATGGGAGACTGATGGAGAGAGATCGAAAGAGGAGGAGGAATCTCTAGAAGTTGATAATGGATAATTTGTGAAAGATGATGAGATTATTGTCACCACGAGAGTTTTAAGTGATCAAATGACCATTAGATAGAAATATCAATGAGATAACCTTTTCTATACATGATAAAAGATCAAATGGAAGGTATGTAGTGTTATTATTAATGGGGTAATTTGTAGCAATATGGAGAGCACCAAGATGGTAGAGAAGTTGGGAATCCCCATTTTAAAGCACCAATATATATATCAGCTTTAATGGTTGAATGATTGTGGAGATCTAAAGACAAAAAAAGCAAGTGATAGTATTTCTCAAAAATTGACTTAAAAAGTGGGTACCATCAAATTATGATGAACGAAGGAGATTAGTGGAAAGTAACATTTAAGACAAAACATGAACATTATGAATGGTTAGTCCTTCCCTTTGGTCTCACCAATAAACCTAGAACATTTATGAGGTTAATGAATCATGTATTATGCGCATATATTTGAAAATATGGGATATTTTAGGTGCATAGTATGACTTTTCATGAACATGTAGATCGCTTAAGAAAAGTCCTATAGGTGTTAAGGAAATAAAACTTGTTTGGAAACATCAATAAGTGTGAATTTTTCCTCGATAAAATTGTTTTACCTGGATTTTTTGTTAGTGGTGATGGAGTTCAAGAAGATATTGAGAGGATCAAAGCCATTCAGGAGTGGCTGACTCCTACCTCTATTGGATAAGTTAGAAGTTTCCATGGTCTTGCTAGTTTTTATAGGAGATTCTTGAAGGACTTCAGTACACTAGAAACATTGTTAAATGAGTTGAAAAGGAAGAACGTTCCATTCAAATGGGGGGAAAATCAGGAGAAGGTCTTCCATACTCTTAAGGAGAGACACACCCATTCCCCTCTACTTGAACTTCCAGACTTCGATAATACCTTTGAAATTGAATGTGATTCAAGAAGAATTGGAATAGGAGGAGTACTCATGCAAGAAGGTAAGTCTGTTTCTTTCTTTAGTGAGAAGTTGAATGGTCTAAATCTAAACAATGCTACATATGATAAAGAGTTTTATGCATTATTTAGAGTTCTAAAAACATGGAAATATTATCTTTTGACTAAATAATTTGTGATCCATTCTGATCATGAGGCTCTTAAATACATCAGGAGCCAACATAAACTAAATAAGAGACATGCTAGATGGATAGAACTCATTGAATCATTTCCATATGCCATCAAGCATAAAAAGGGTAAAGAAAATAATGTGGTCGATGCACTTTCACATAGATATTCTCATTTATCATTGTTGGATTAAAAACTCCTTGGTTTTGAATGCATTAAGGATTTATATGCCACTGATAGTGATTTTAGTTAACCTTATGGTCATTGTAAACCTGAAGTTAGTTGGGAAAAGTTCTATTTACGTGATGGATTGTTATTCCAGATTGATAAGATTTGCATTCCTAATTTATCTATCCGTTTAATTTTACTAAAGGAGTCACATTCTGGTGGGTTAATGGTACATTTTGGTATTTCAAAAACTTTAAGCATTCTTAGTGTTCATTTTTGTTGGCCTGAGATATCTAGAGATGTTGATAAATTTTTGGGAAAGTGAATTGTCTACTATAAAGCCAAATAAAAACATAACCCACATGGATTATATCTTCGTCTCCCAATCCCCAACACCCCTTCAGAGGACATATCAATGGACTTTATTATGGGGTTATCAAGTACCAAAAGGGGGAGAGATTATATTTTTGTTGTGGTGGATCGATTTTCTAAATTGGAACATTTTATTCCTTGTTAGAAAATAGATGATTCCACTAACATTGCAACACTTTTCTTTTAGAAAGTAGTCAAACTCCATGGAATGCCAAGAAAATTTATGTCAGATTGAGGCAAAAAAATTCCTCAGTTACATTTGGAAGACCTTGTGGAGAAAACTGGGTATGAATTTACCATTTTCCATCACATTTAATCCCCAAACCGATGGGAAATGGAGGTGGTGAATCAGAAACGATCACCCCTTTTGCAAAAAATTGTCAAAAAGAATATCAAGAATTTGAAGGAGTGTTTTCCACAAGTGAAATTTTCATATAACAGGGTCAAGCACTCCACTACTCAATATTCTCCATTTGAAATTATTTAAGGCTTTAATCCCCATTCCCCTATTGATCTAGTTCCTTTTCCATTGTAGAAAGAAACTAATATGGATGTGAAAGGGCATGCAAAATTCATCAAGAAACTCCATGAAAAGGTAAGGAAAAATATCAAGTGGATAACCCATAAATACATTGATCATGGAAACAAGGGTCACAATCAAGTGTTGTTCAAGCCCGGTGACTTAGTCTGGATTCATATTCAGAAGGAAAGATTTCCTGAAATGTAGAAATAAAAACTCATTCCATGAAGATACGATCCTTTTTGAGTGCTTGAGAAGATTAACAACAATGCTTACAAGATAACTCTTCCAGGTGAGTATGGTGTAAGTTCCTCTTTCAATGGTTATGATCTTTCACCTTTTTGGGTGTCGAGAATAAAGAGTTTTGGATGAATCCTTTTCAAGAGGGGGAGGATGATGCGACCATGTTTAAGACACCGAGTCGATTTCCCAAGTGGATGAGTTGGATTTTCAAGACCCGACAACACGAGGGAGATAAAAGAGGTTGAATGCTACAATAGGAACTCATCTCGCTTCATTAAAGACCCAATGGATATCACCTTGAATGGATGGAGAAAATGAGACTATTATCTCACTTATTCAAGACCAAACATGATTTTTAAAGCTTGGCTCACATGGTCGCACAAATTTTGGAAGCCTTGCCCACATGGAGAATTCTAGAATGACATCTTTGGACACCAAAGTAAAATCTGGTGTTCTAAGAACTCAAAGTCAAATCCGATGGGATATAGTTCTCAAAGTCAAATCCAGTGGGATATAGTTGGAAATTTATGTGCTACATTTCCCAAAAGTCTTTATTAGACTCCATCTTCTTTACTTTAAGGGGACAAGGTAGGTTTATCCTTTATGAATTTAGGGTATTATACCCTTGACTATTGTATCACCCCTTGGCTATAAATAGCCACCTTCCATGGAACTTGTATTTCATTCAAGATTATAATTGATAGCTTATGATTTTTTTCTCTCTATTGTGTGAAGATTGTTTTGGTTTTCCCACTTTCTATTGTGCATTCCTTCCTTGTCAATCTATAAGTTAGATTGGTGATCCAAGATCACAAAGCCTCCAATTCCATACCTCAAGCCAAGTGCATTGTTGTGTGAATTATCCATCACATTCTTCCCTTAAGCATGTTGTCTAAGTAGTAAGTCACACTTCTTATAGTGTTGGTTGACTACTTGCATCCACTATCTATACTCATCACCCGACACTTAGCCCTAAATCGAATCCTTCATCTGCCTCCCTATGCCATGAAGATCAGACCACCCCGATCATATCTCATCAAAAGTCCCTTAGAACAACTCGTGCTCTTGGAGGAAGTTATTGGGGCTATGGGGGTTTCTTAAAGATCATATTTTCTTTTTGGTTGGGAATGGATCTTGCATCTCCCTTTGGTTTGCTCCTGGCTTTCTAGGGGTTCTATTTGTTCTTCCATTGATGATCGTATCATTTATGAATCTAAGATCACCGCTTCCTCTTTGGTCTCAGACATAATTTCTGATGGGAATTGGAATCCAACTCTGGCTATTTCTACAGATTTATGTGATATTCATCATGATATTCTTCTGTTTTCTGATTCGGGAGGTGGTTGTTGGAATAGGTAGCTCGAGTTTTCTGTTTGCATGGTTTGGGAGGATCTTAGGCTGAAATTTCTCATACCCCTTGGAATTCTCTGGTTTGGAATTAGTCCTAACCGTTCCTTTCTTTTTGAGTTGGATTCTGAGGATGTGGATCATCTTTCCTTCAATTGTGTTTTTTTGGGGAAGCTCTAGATTGCCTTCTTGATCCATTCTAATTTTGATTCCTCGGCTTGTTCCTTTGCTAATGTCATTGATTAGTGTTCAATAAAATTCATTGATGATGCAATACTAGCTGTCCTGGGTAGGATTGGGGTGGCCTCTTTGGTTTATTTCATTTGGAAGGAGTGTAATTCTCGCTTGCATGTATCCCCTTCCCGTTGTGTTGGATACTTGTGGTCTAAGTTGAAAATTACTATACGCTCTAGGCTCTCTTTGTGCAAGAAGTTTTCCGATATTAGAGCTAATTTTGAGTTGGTTATTAATTGTATTTTTACGAGTTCATTTCATTGGGGTAGCTGCTAGTCTTTGGTTCTGGGCATGGTGGGCTTGTGTTGTGCTGGCGTTGGGGGTTTGCTGGGTGTGATGTTCTTTTGGTTTGGTGCTTTTGGTTGGTGGTTGTTGTTGTTCTTTTGGTTGGCTGGATAGTTGTCTTGCTTGAGTTTGATGCAGGCAGGCTGGCTGGTTTAGTGGTGTGTTCGTAGGGAGCCCGCGGTGTGGATGTGCAGAGGGATGCTTGTGGCTTCTATTTCTGGGGGATACTGGTTTGGGTGCTTCTTTATGGTTCTGGGGTGGCTCTTTTCGTTATTTTGGTGGTTGGGCTACTCGGGTTGGGCTCTTGAGCCTAGTTGGTGGAGTGGGGTCACGGTTTGGGGCTGCAGATTGGTTCTATTGTTATTGCGGGTCCTGTTGGTTGTTCGGTTGCAATGCTTCTTGTTGGTTGGCTGTGGTTGGTTGTTTGGCCTGTGCTGGGTACTTTCTTGGATGGTTGTTTGCTTCTTGTTGTAGGTGTGGGGGGCTAGTGGGATGAGTGTGTTTTGGGTGGGTGTGTGTAGCTAGGTAGGGGGTATTGCAGCAGTTGGGAGTGCTTGGCTGTTGGTTCTGGCTATTAGTGGTATTCTGTAGGTTGCTGGTTGGTTGCTGCAGTTTTCTCTAGTTGTTTTGCTTGGTGCAGGGTGCTGGGGCTTTTTGGGAGGTCGGGCTGCTGGTGTGATCCGGTTGCATGGTCGCTCATTGGATTTTTTGGTGGGTTAGCTGGGTTTGTTGATTTCCGCCTAGGCTTGTATGTGTTCGGAGGACTATTTTAGGGTGTGTGCTAGGGGTTCGATGTGATTCAGGCTTGGTTCGGGCTTTAGGTTGGTGGTGGGTGCAGTGTTTTGTTCATTGGTGGCTGGGAGGTTGGTTGCAGGTGGTGGTTTCCTAGGGTGCTGGGGGCTTGGATGCTGGTGTGATGTTGTCTGCAGATGGTGTTGCTGCTGGTGGTCGTGTGGTAGAGGTGATGGGGGGTTTGTGTGGCAATTTTCCCCCAATTCTTTAGATTTTTTTGGCTGGTTGCTGCTGGGTGACTTGTGGCTGCTGCTGTGTTGGTCTTTGTTGGAAATTGCAAGCCCAAAACCCATTGTTTTTCCAAGCGGGCTGCTGCTCTTCCCCATGCACTGCTTTCCCATGCAGCGGCGGCTCTCCCTCTTCCCCATGCGGCTCATTACTCCCATGCATCCGTTCCAAATTCCTATACATGTATTTATTACTGCCTTGTTTTTTGTTTCCCCTTTAAATGCTATGCGCTGTCCATTTTTGTGTTTAGTCTTAACCTATAAATTAGACAATTGTAGTCCGTGAAATGTATGTGAAAATAAAACTTGAAAGCTCTTGTGTTGTTTGATGTCTTTTTCCTCCGCTTCTCTATTCTTTCTCCCGTGAAAAATCTTTTTGGCTTTGTAAAGTCATCTCCCACCAACAAATTGGTATCAGAGCCCGGTTCGAAGGCATCCTCCAAATTCCGAAGATGGCCACCGCGATCCAGCCGCAAGTTCCGACCTTGTCTAAGGACAACTATGAGAGGTGGTGCATTCAAATGAAGGCATTGTTCGGGTCGCAAGAATTATGTGAGATCGTCACTGACGGGTATGTAGTACCCACTGCGGAGGAAGAAGCGGTCTTCACGAATGAAGAAAAGACGACCGTCAAAAATCAAAGGAAGAAAGACAACAAGGCGTTGTTCCTTCTCTATAAAGGGTTGGATGAATCGACGTTCGAAAAAATTGCCGAAGCAACATCGAGCAAGCAAGCTTGGGATACACTTGCCACCATTTTCAAAGGAGTTGATCGTGTGAAGCGAGTCCGTCTTCAAACATTACGAGCGGAGTTCGAAGCGGCGCGAATGATGGAAGGTGAGAGTATCTCGGATTACTTATCACGCCTAATTCTCATTATTAACAATTTGAAAAGAAATGGTGAAAAAATAGAGGATATTCGAGTTATTGAGAAAGCACTTCGATCGCTCACAACCAAGTTCGAGCATGTGGTTGTGGCAATCGAAGAGTCGAAAGATTTAGAAAAATTGTCAATTGAAGAACTGATGGGGTCGTTGCAAGTACATGAGCAGTGAATGCAGAAGAATGCAGGTTCAACAATAGAGCATGCCCTAGAGTCCAAGTTGACTCTGCAAGAACCCAAGAATGACCAAGCACAACGAGGCGGTTATCGTGCAAGAGGAAAAGGGCGTGGACATCCTCCAAGCCATCAACAAAAGCAACAGAACTTTACCAACTTTCGTGGAAGAGGACACGGTGGAGGTCGATTCACGCGTGGTCGTGGAAACGCAAGGAACGTCCAATGCTACAACTGTAAGAAATTCGGCCATTTTGCATCTGATTGTTGGAGCAAGGTGGATCATGATGAACGATCCGATTATGTTGAAGCGTCACGCCATGAAGAAGAAGGTACGACACTCCTCCTTGCACAAGAAAAGGCATCTGAACGCCCCGATGTATGGTATCTTGACACGGGTGCGAGCAACCACATGAGTGGTAACAAAGAACTTTTTGAAGAACTCACTGAAGAAGTTCGTGGCGACGTGACCTTCGGCGACTCATCGAAGGTACCTGTGATTGGCAAAGGTAAAATCAAAATCTTTCTGAAGAATGGTGAGTCGAATTACATTTTCAATGTGTATTACGTACCAAGCATGAAAAATAATATCATAAGTCTCGGCCAACTCCTTGAGAAGGGGTATGTTATACACTTGGAGAATTCTTCTTTGTCAGTAAGAGATGCTCATAGGAGGTTGATTGCTCAAGTTCAAATGGCGAAGAATCGCATGTTTCCACTGCATATCAACACGAAGGCTGAGCAATGTCTTTTTGGGCTCATGAAGAACGACTCATGGAGATGGCATCTGCGCTTTGGGCATCTCCATTTTAATGGTCTCAAACTTTTATCCTCATCCAGAATGGTGCGTGGCTTGCCGACGATTGAAGCTTCAAATCATGTGTGTGAGGGGTGCACACTCGGAAAGCAACAGAGGAACTCCTTTCCAAGTGGAGTGTCTAGAAGAGAAAATGAACCACTTCAGTTGGTTCACACTGACATCTGCGGACCACTTGAAACACCCTCACATGGAGGTAATAGGTATTTCATTACCCTTATTGATGATTTCAGTAGAAGACTGTGGGTGTATTGCATCAAGGAGAAATCTTCCGCCTTTTCTATCTTTAAAATTTTCAAAGCTCGTGTTGAAGCTGAGAGTGGTCACAAAATCAAAGTGCTGAGATCTGATAGAGGTGGAGAATACACCTCAAATGCATTTCAATACTTTTGCAGGGAGCATGGCATCAAGCAGCAATACACTGCTGCTTACACCCCACAGCAGAATGGAATTGCAGAAAGGAAGAACCGCACCATCCTCGACATGACGAGGACCATGCTGAAGGAGAAAGGGCTGCAAAAGAGTTTTTGGGCAGAGGCAATGGCGTGTACAGCCTACCTTCTCAATCGGTGTCCAACAAAGAGTGTCAGAAATTTGACACCACAAGAGGCGTGGAGCGGCTACAAACCGAGTGTGGCGCACCTAAGAATCTTCGGGTGTGTCGCCTACGCTCAAGTTCCAGAAGCAAGAAGAAGGAAGTTGGATGATCGTGGAGAGAAGTGTATCTTCATCAGCTACAGTGAAGCATCTAAAGCCTACAAGCTCTACAACCCACTAACAAACAAAGTAGTGGTGAGTAGAGATGTGTTCTTTAGTGAGGAAGAATCATGGAAATGGGATGATGAAAAATCAAATGAAGATATTCCAGTCGGAAATGAAGATTCTGAAGAAAGGCATGATCATCAAGAGAAGACGCATGCAACACCTTCCTCGAGCACATCACCTTCAGTACGCAGAAGTCCAGGAGTAAATTCCAACACTCCTGAAAGCACTCCACCAAGTCAAAGTTCAGCTAGCTCGTCCTCACTCATGGCGCCTTTAAAGATGAAAAGCTTGAGCGATATCTATGAGCAAACTGAAGAGGTAAATCTTTTTTGCCTCTATGCAGATCATGAGCCCCTGACATTTCAGGAATCTTTAAGGGAAGAATGTTGGAGAATCGCGATGGAAGAAGAAATTCATGCCATAGAGAAAAATGGCACATGGGAGCTGACCACACTTCCTAAAAACCAGAAGAGTATCGGCGTCAAATGGGTGTATAAGATCAAGTGAAAGGCTGACGGTGAGGTTGATCGCTATAAGGCAAGGCTCGTAGCAAAGGAGTATAAACAGAAGTACAGGGTGGACTATGAAGAAGTATTCGCTCCTGTTGCTCGCCTTGACACGGTACAGATGATTATCTCTCTTGTTGTCCATCATAGTTGGATGATCTACCAACTAGATGTGAAGTCTGCGTTCTTGAATGGAATTTTGGAAGAAGAGGTCTATGTGGACCAGCCTGAAGGCTTTGTTATGCAAGGGGAGGAAGATAAAGTGTATCATTTGAAGAAAGCTCTTTATGGGTTGAAGCAAGCTCCGCGCGCATGGAATGCGTGCATCGACAGTTATCTCCGAGAGAATGGCTTCGCCCAATGTCCATATGAGCATGCGGTTTACATCAAGAAGAATGATCGAGGGGATATACTTATTGCATGCTTGTATGTTGATGATTTGTTGTTTACAGGGAATTGTCGACCGATGTTCGATGATTTCAAGGAGGCCATGTTCAAGGAGTTTGAGATGACCGGTGGAGGTCCCATGTCCTTCTTTCTGGGCATTGAAGTGAAACAACATGGCGGCATCTATATATCTCAGAAGAGGTATGCTATGGAGCTGCTTGAAAAATTCAAGATGGCCGATTGTAATGCTGTAAACACACCGGTTGCAACAAGTTTGAAACTGACAAAAGATGGAGAAGGAAGAAGCGTTGACTCGACTTTGTTCAAAAGTCTGATTGGAAGCTTGAGGTATCTCACAATCACTAGACCAGATATTGTCTACAGTGTCGGGCTTCTTAGCAGGTACATGGAAGCTCCGAAGGAGTCACATTGGCTAGCAGCAAAACGTATCCTCAGGTACATTAAAGGAACGATGGATTTTGGTCTTTTCTACCCATATAATGAAGAAGCAGAGTTATATGGTTACTCAGACAGTGATTGGGGAGGCGACCAAGATGAAAGAAAAAGCACCATTGGGCATGTATTTTTTCTTGGATCGACTGCTTTTACATGGAATTCAAGGAAGCAAAGGGTGGTTGTTTTATCCACATGTGAAGCAGAGTACGTGGCAGCATCCTCTACTGTTTGTGAGAGAATATGGTTGAGAAATTTGTTGAAGGAGATGAAGCATCCACAGGACGGATCCACTGTGATATATGTGGATAATAAGTCAGCTATTGAACTAGCCAAAAATCCAGTGCACCATGGGAGAAGCAAACACATTGATACTCGTTTTCATTTTCTCAGGGATCATGTGAAACAGAAAACGATAAAATTGGAATATTGTCATACTACGGAACAGGTGGCAAATATTTTCACAAAGGCACTACCAACAGATACATTCAAACGGCTTAGAATGATGCTCGGGATGAAACCAGTTTTTGTTTGAAGGGGAGTGTTGGAAATTGCAAAGACAAAACCCATTGTTTTTCCAAGCAGGCTGCTGCTCTTCCCCATGCACTGCTTTCCCATGCAGCGACGGCTCTCCCTCTTCCCCATGCGGCTCATTACTCCCATGCATCCGTTCCAAATTCCTATACATGTATTTATTATTTCCTTGTTTTTTGTTTCCCCTTTAAATGCTATGCGCTGTCCATTTTTGTGTTTAGTCTTAACCTATAAATTAGACAATTGTAGTCTGTGAAATGTATGTGAAAATAAAACTTCAAACCTCTTGTGTTGTTTGATGTCTTTTTCCTCCTCCACTTCTCTATTATTTCTCCCGTGAAAAATCTTTTTGGCTTTGTAAAGTCATCTCCCACCAACAGTCTTACGGTGGTGTTTGATGTCTTCTATTGCATGGTGCAGGTGCAGGTTGGATGAGTTGTGGTGTAGGTTCCATGGTGTTCTTGGTTGTTCATGGTTTCTTGCTTGTTGGCTGGCAGCTGGTGGTTTCTTGGTTGGCTCGTGGGGTTTCTGCTGTAGTTCGACTGATTCTGGTGCGGTTCAGGTGCAGGTTTGGTTGGGCTTGGTCTTGGTTGCTGGACTTTCTGTGGTGGTTCTTGTGGTTGCGGTTTCTGGTTTCTGGTGTGGTGCTCGCTGGTTTTTCACCGTTGCGTTTCGGTGGGCTGGTTGTGCTGGGATGCTGCAGGGGCTGTTTTCACAAGGTTCAGGTGCAGTGGTTGCTCTTTGGTGGTTTCGTAGGCTGATGGGGCTGCTTGGGAATGGCTGCTGGGGCGTTGGTGTCAGCAGTTGGTGTTTCTGCTGGTGGTCTTGTGGTTCTGCTGCTGTGGGGTCTGGTGGTTGTTGTGTGGGCTCTCCTTGCTGGCTAGTTTGGCTTGATATTGTTGGATGGGGGTGCTAGAGTGGCGATGGTGCGGGTGATGTTGTTGGACCGTGTTTTGCTTGGTTTTGGGCTTGTGCTCGGATGTGTGTGTGCGTCCATGCATGCGTGCGTGCGGGTGGTAGGTGCGCTTGCGTGTGTGCGTGATTACATGTGTGTGGGCGGGTGGCGGGTGTTTGTGTGTGTGCGCGCGCGCGGGCGCGTTCCGGTGTTGTGGGTTTTCTCCTTTAGTTTTCTCCTTGGTGGGTGTTGTTGTCCTGCTTTGGTCGTTCTGAGGCCTTGGCTGTACTACAATTGGTTTACCTCCTGGTTCGTGCTTGGTGCTGCTGAGGTTCCTTCTACGGGTTCAGATGCTGCGCATGTGTTGGGTTCCTGTCCTGGTTGGGGGCGGGCTGATGTGTTATTCGCAGCACTGGTGGCATTGTTGTTGTGTTCTTTTTTTGCTGCTGGTTCGTTTTCTGATACCTGGTGGATGTGGTGTTGTGATGACATGGTTGTGTTGGTGCTTGCTTGCATCCGGGGGAGGACTTCGCTTCTTGGGATGTTCCTAGTTGCCTGTTCTTTTGGTAGTTTTTGGGAGCCTCCTTGGTCCTCTTGTGTTGGGTTGGTCTTGCATCTATTGTTCCTAGATCAACCGTTTTCACCCTTGAGTGATTTTTTTTGTAATTCCTTTTTTGTTTTTATACTATCACTTTTACCATGCAAAAAAAACTCCTGATACCTATAAAAACATTTAAAAACCCATAAAACTCTAAAAACCCACTAAAATCTCTAAAAACCCTTAAAACTCCTAAAACATTAAAAAACGTTAAAAAACTCTAAAAACTCTTAAAAAATAAAAAACCCAAAAGACCCTAAAAACCCTAAAAACCCCTAAAAACCCTCAAAATCTCTAAAAACCCTAAAAACCCCTAAAAACCATAAAAATCATAAAAAAGCCCTAAAAATCCATGAAAACCATAAAACCCCTAAAAACTTTAAAAAATCCTAAAAACCCATAAAACCCCAAAAAATCACTAAAACTCTAAAAACCATTAAAACAACTAAAAAAGTTAAAAAAACGTTAAAAAATCTAAAAAATTATATATACCCTAAAAAACTCAAAAAAAACCCTAAAACCCACAAAAGACTCTAAAAACCGTAAAAACTCTAAAAACCCTCAAAATTTATAAAAATCCTAAAAAAACCTAAAAATCCTAAAAATCCTAAAAAATAATAAAAATCCCTGAAAACAAAAAAAACCCAAAAAACCCTGAAAAACCCCTGAAAAACCCCTGAAAACCATAAAAACACAAAAACCCTAAAAAAACCTCTAAAAACCCATAAAACCTCTAAAACCCACTAAAATCTCTTAAAACCCTAAAACCCATAAAAACATTTAAAAACGTTAAAAAACACTAAAACCCCCTAAAAACCCAAAAAAATCTTTAAAACCCAAAAACCCTAACAACCCTGAAAAACCATAAAAACCTAAAAAAACCTTGAAAAATCCTAAAACCCTCAAAATCACTAAAAACCATAAAAACCCATAAAAACCAAAAAATCCTAAAAAAGACATAAAAAACCCTGAAAATGTAAAAACTCTAAAAATCCTAAAAAACCCACGATAACTATAAAAACCATTAAAAACATTAAAAAACCCTAAGAACCCATAAAAACCCTAAAAAACTAAAAAATCTAAAAATCCTTAAAACACCTAAAAACGTTAAAAAATTTAAAAAACTCTAAAAAACCTTTAAAACCCTAAAAACTCAAAGAAAACCCTAAAAAACCCCAAAATACTCTAAAACCCTAAAAACCCTAAAACCCTGAAAACCCTAAAAAATCCCAAAATCCCTAAAAATCCAAACACCCTAAAAATTAGAAAACTCCTAAAAGTCTCTAAAAATGTAAAAGCACTTAAAAACCATGAAAAACTCATAAAACCCACAAAAACCCCTAAAAACATTAAAAATCCAAAAACCCAAAAAACCCACTAAAAACTCTAAAAACCATTAAAACCCCTAAAAACATTAAAAAACGTAAAAATATCTAAAAAAACATAAAACCCCTAAAAACCTAAAAAAACCCTAAGAAGTTAAAAAGACCCTAAGAACCATGAAAACCATAAAAACATTAAAAAACCTCGAAAACCCTAAAACCCTCAAAAACCCTAAAACCCTAAAAACCATAGTAACGCCTAAAAACCCTAAAAATACATAAAACCCTAAAAACACACTAAAAACTCTAGAACCCCTTTAAACCCATAAAATTTTAAAAAATGTTAAAAACTCTAAAAACCCGTTAAACCCCTACAATCTAAAAAAATCCTAAAAACCCAAAAAGAACCTAAAACCCCTAAAAAACTAAAAACCAAAAACAAAACCCTAAAATCCCCCCAAAATCCCAAAGAATCCTAAAAACCCTAAAAACCATAAAACTCCTAAAACAATCCTAAAAATACCAAAAAAATTAAAAAACCCTAAAAACCCTGAAAAACCACTGAAAACCATAAAACCCCCTAAAACCCTTAAAAATCCTAAAAAACACTAAAAACCTTAAAAATATTTAAAACCCCTAAACCGTTAAAAATGTTAAAAACTCTAAAATCCTTAAAAACCCTTAAAAACTCAAAAAACACTAAAATCCAAAAAGACTCTAAAAACCCTAAAAATCCAGAAAAACCCTAAAACCCCTAAACATTCCTAAAAACCCTAAAAACCATAAAAATCATTAAAATCCAAAAAAAATCCCTAAAAATCCCTGAAAACGTAAAAAACCATAAAAACGCTAAAAACCCCTAAAAACCATAAAACCCCCAAAATACTTTAAAATACTATAGAAACCCATAAAAGCCATAAAAACCCACCAAAAATCTAAAAAACCCTTAAACCCCCTAAAAACATTAAAAAACTATAAAAACATTAAAAACCCTAAAAACTCAAAAAAAAACTATAAAAATCCAAAAGTCCCTAAAACCCCTAAGAAACCTCAAAATCCATAAAAACTCACAAAACCCTAAAAATCGTAAAAATCCTAAAAAATCCCTAAAAACGTAAAAACCCTAAAAACCCTGAAAAACCCTTGAAAACCAAAAAAACTCCTAAAAACCTTAAAACCTCATAAAAACTCTAAAAACCCACTAAAGACTCTAAAAACCCTCAAAACCCAAAAAAATGTTATAAAATTTAAAAACTCTAAAAAACCTCAAAAGCCCTAAAAAACTAAAAAAACTCAAATCCAAAAATACCCTAATACCCTGAAAATCCCTAAAAACCCTAAAAACCCCCAAAACCCTAAAAACCCTAAAAACCCCCAAAACCCTAGAAATCCCTAAAAATCTCTGAAAACGTAAAAAACCCTAAACACACTGAAAACCATAAAAACCTATAAAAACTTTAAAAACCCCTAAAACCCATAAAGACTCTAAACACCACTAAAAACTCTAAAAACCCTTAAAACCCTTAAAAACAATAAAAACTCTAAAAATCCTTAAAAACCCTCAAAACTCCAAAAAAGCCCCTAAAAACCAAAAAGACCCTAAAAACCACTAAAAACCCAAAAAAAACCCTAAAACCCCTCAAAATCCCTGAAAACGTAAAAAACCCTAAAACCCCCCTGAAAACTGCAAAACCCCTAAAATCCATAAAAATCCTAAAAATCCTTAAAACCATAAAGAAACCACTAAAAACTCTAAAAACCCTTAAAACCCCAAAAAACATTTAAAAACACTAAAAACCCAAAAAAAATCAAAAAAACCCTAAAATCCCCAAAGACCCTAAAACCTAAGAAACCCCTAAAAACCCTAAAAACTCTAAAAACCCCTAAACCCCTAAAAACCCTAAAATCCATAAAAATCCTACAAAAACCCAAAAAATCCCTAAAAATATAAAAAAGCCTAAAAATACTAAAACCCCCTGAAAACCATAAAAACCCCTAAAAACCTTAAACCCCCTAAAAACCCATGAAAACCATAAAACAAATAATAACTTTAAAAACATTAAAAATGTTAAAAAAAACTCTAAAAAACTTAAAAGCTGAAAAAAATAAAAAATAAAATCCTAAAAACCCAAAAAGACCCTAAAAACCTTGAAAAACCCTAAAACCCTAAAAATCCCTAAAAACCCTAAAAACCATGAAAATCCTAAAAATCCCTAAAAATAATGAAAAAGTAAAAAACCTAAAAACCCTGAAAAATGCCTGAAAACCATAAAACCCATAAAAACCTTTAAAAACTCTAAAAACTCATAAAACCCTATAAAACCACTGAAAACTCTAAAAATCCTTTAAACCCCTAAAAATTTTAAAAACGTTAAAAAACTTTAAAAACTATAAAACCCTTAAAAACTCAAAAAAACCCTAAAACCCCAAAGACCATAAAACACTTGAAAACCCCAAAAGCCCTTAAAAAACCCTGAAAACCATAAAACCTCTCAAAATTCCTAAAACCTATAAAAACCCTTAAAACAATAAAAATCCTAAAAAGCTCTAAAAATCCCTAAAAATGTAAAAAATCCTAAAAACCCTGAAAACCCCCCCTGAAAACCAAAAAACCCTTAAAAACCATAAAACCCCTAAAAACACGTAAAACTCCTAAAAATAAACTCTAAAAACCCTTAAAGCCGCTAAAAATGTTGAAAACATTAAAAAACTCCTAATAAAATTAAAAACCCTAAAAAACTCAAAAAACCCTAAAAATCCCTAAAAACCCTCAAAATTCCTACAACCCTAAAAACCATAAAAATCCTTAAAAATCCCTAAAAGTCTCTGAAAATGTAAGAAAACCCAAAAAAACCTGAAAAAACCTCGAAAAATCATAAAAACCCCTAAAAACCTTAATAATTGTAAAAACCCATAAAAAGCTTAAAACCCCACTAAAAACTCTAAAAACCCTTAAAACCTCTACAAATGTTAAAAACGCTAAAAAAATTTAAAACCTTAAGAAACCCTAAAAAATCAAAACCCCCTAAAAACTGAAAAAACCTAAATGTGGCTTGGGACTTGGTGGCCATAACTAAAGAGGAATAAGGCTTAGGGATTAAGTATGTTGAGGACTAGAACAAATTTGTCGTGGCTAGACATATTTGGGAATTTTGTACCCCCTCTTTTTTGTCAGTTTGGGTGGATTGGGCGCGTATTTTTTTCTTGGATGTTCTCAGTTTTGGGGGGGGGGAATTCCCATTGAATTGTTTATGGACTTAGAGAAAATTATTGGGCCTTAGATACCTCCTTAAGGATCAAATTTACTTCACATATGGGAATGGATCGAATGCCTCCCTTTGGTTTAACCCTTGGCTTCCTAGGGGATCTATATGTTCAGATGATGATGATTGTATCATCTATGATTCTAGTTTTCCCTCTTCCGCTATCTCAGATAATATTTTGTATGGGAGTTGGAATCCGCCTCTTTTTATTTCTGCTGGGTTATGGGATATTTGTCAATATATTCTTATGCTTGCTGATCCTGGAGGGGACTATTATGGTATTCTTTGGAAAAGGCAGCCCGAGTTTTCCATTCAGATGGTTTGGGATGCTCTTAGGCCAAAATTTTCTTCCGTTTTGTGGAACCCCTTGGTTTGGAATCAGGGTTCCCCTGCCAAGTTCTCTTTTATTTTGTGGTTATCAATTCTCAACAATTTTCCTACCCATGATAGATTGCAACGTAGGGGTCTTTCCTTTCATAATCATTTCTTTCTTTTAAAAGTTTATTCTAATGATTTGGATCACTTATTTTTCAATTGTATTTTTGTTCAAAATATTTGGCACTCCTTTTTGTGCCTACTTAATGTGAATTGTTCGACCTCTTATTTTTATGCTGTTATTGAATGTTTCTTGGGAAACTTCTTTGGTGATTCTATGCATAATATTTTTCTACTGTTATTGAATGTTTCTTGGGAAACTTCCTTGGTGATTCTCTGCATAATATTTTGGGTAGACTGGGGGTGTCCTCTCTTATTTATTTCATTTGTAAGGATTTGAATTCTTGTCTTCATGGGTCCCCTCACCACATTATTTGCTTTGCATGGTCAAAGTTGGAGGCGACAATTCCCTCTAGGATCTTCTCTTGCAAGAAATTCCCTAACATTAGTGCTAACTATAAGATTATTCGAAGATGGAATCTCCCTCGCTCATTTCTTTATGGTGGATGCTAATCTCTATCTTGTAGTGACATGGGGCTGTGTCCGGCTATGGTGTCATGGGCTGGAGTGGTTGGTATGCCTGGGTTTGCTTCTGCTAGTTGTCGTGTCCTTGCAGATTGTTCTGGCATGGGTAGGGGTTCATGTTTGGTGTTTGGAAGCTGGGGAAATGTGGAGGGTGTTGCTGGACAGGTTTTTTGGGGCTTTTTATGGATGGTTCTGGTGTATTCTGCTACTATTTGGGGATGGTTTGGTCTACTTCTAGTTGGGGTTCTGGGTGCGACATGTTGTGGTTGTTGATTGTTTCGGGGGACCGGTTGCTGGTGTCCTGGGCCGGTGGAGGAGGGTATGTTGTCTGCAAGGCTTGGTGTTGTTGTTGGTGGCCTTTGGTGCCTATTTCCATATTTTATAGTTGTAAACTCTTAGGTGTAGGATTGGTTTTTGCAGGTGTACTGGGGATTTTGGTTGGATGTGGGATGGATTTCTATGGGTTGCAGTGGTTGGTTAGGAGCTTGTTGGTTTGGCTTTAGGACCTAGGTAGTTCGGGTTGTATTCAGTGGTTGTTTGCTTGTTATGGATGGATTCTTCTCTATTGGGTGTGATATTTGGTTCACCTAGTGTGTTGCGGTTCGGGTGGGGCTGGCCTTTTTCTACATGGCTAGGGTTTATCTCAACTTGGTGCTGGAATGGGTGGTTTTCATTTTGGGGATCTTCAGTTCCAGCCGGTGCGGTAGTCTTGCGGGTGTGGCTGGGGGTTGCTCCTTGTTCTGCTGCATGTTGGATATTATACAGGGGTCAGTCTATAGGTTAGTGTTGGTGCTTTTTTGGGTTCGTTTTGCGACTGATTTTGTTTCTGGTTGGAGATATGGTGTGGTGGGCTTGCTGGACATCTTGGGTTCCGATGCATGGTGATGGTTCTATTTGGTTGGCTTCGGCATGGTGCTGGTTCGTACTGTAGGCCGGATTGAAGGCAGGTGCAGTGCTATTGGGGTTCATTCAGCCTGTGGATCTTATTTAATGTTGGGTTTCTTGGTTATAGGAATTTCTGGTGGATGCCTTGACTGATTTACTTGGGGGTGTGGTGTTGGGCCAACTTGGTGGTGGTTCGTGGGGTGCTGCCAATGGGATTTTTGGTGGTTCTTATAGATGGTGGTGAGTGTGTGTGTGTGCGCA
Organism: Viscum album; assembly: GCA_963277665.1. Lineage (NCBI taxonomy): Eukaryota > Viridiplantae > Streptophyta > Magnoliopsida > Santalales > Viscaceae > Viscum > Viscum album. The sequence goes on along the minus strand of OY728167.1, from coordinate 727,211,300 downwards.
TGTGTGCATGTGTGTGTCAGTGTGTGAGTGGTGGTGGGTGCAGGTGTGTGTGTGTTTTGATTTTCCTGGTGGGATTACTGGTTCGTTATCTAGAGTTACTATGACTCCTATGTCGGTTCAATGGGGGCTCTTCCTCGTGCCTCATGCATTGATTAATTCCAGTTTGCGTGCTCTTGGTGGGTATCTAGCTGCTGGCATCCTTTGGGATCGACTACTTCTTAGGCTTGTGTGCTATGAGTGGTGTCGTGATGGCCTAGAGGTGGTACTCGCCTTCCAGCTGCTTGTGGATGGAGGGGGTTCTTTTTCCCTCTCCTGGCTTCCTGATGGTTCTTCCTTCACAAGGTGGTTCTCGTCTTCCTACTGTGTATTTCATTCTTCTTTAGTGCCGAAAACCAACCATTCAATTGTGGAACAACCCATCCCAACCCAACCATCAAAAACACGAAAACAATCCACCAGCCTCCAGCCCAAAAGAAGCCAACAGCCGCATGAAACCACTGCACTAGCCGAAGCACCTGCACAGAACACCACATGCAGCAACCCAAACAAAAAACTTTTAAAGTTGGTTTCCTGAGAACCAACTGTTTTTACTTTGGTTACGTGAATGTACACTTACTATATATTGTTCATTGTTCTCCATGACTATAATATAATAATGTCCTGGAATATTTGTTGCATTAATAAGTTCATTGAAGATCTCTTCTATGATGAGAACCTTGAAATGTTATAAAAATATTCTTAAATAAAGTTCTACAGTTGGATGACATACTATGATAGGACACATAGTATAAAAACCGTCATGTGCGAGTACTCGTAAGAAGATGAGACTCTCTCTCATGGAGTTCGCACTTGGTAATCTCTAAGATGTGAGATTATGAGAAACGATCTGCCAGTAGAAATTCCACATGTCTTGGTGTCATCGGACCTTGCTATCTATGAGCATGTGTAATGGTCCTTAGACTGGAAGATTATCATTAACTCATGTCATGACTCTCAAACTTATATTTGCTGATGAAAACCGTCACGAAGACAGTTGGCGGGAAGTAGGATATGTTGGGTGCGTCACGAATGACATGTTATTAATGGATGAGTTGAGGAAGGATTTTTCCCTTCCATATTTATGGAAGTATATATATAGGACCCTTTGATTGAAATAGAATTGACGCCCAAATTCCATGTCCATGGTGTAACGATGAGTTTATTTCTGGAAGTCAAAGAATGATAGATCAAGCATATAGGTTTATAACACTACCATGAAACCTGCTTGATAAGATATTGAGACAAAGGGATTAAATTACATGGTAAGAATTCGTATGAGGCGACACATCAATGCGACATCAACTTCTTTCTCTTGGGTTCCTTGACCCGTTGATATACATTAATCTTGGACTTTAGGCAAGTCCGCCTAATGCCAACGAGAAAGAGGCCTAGAGGGTCACACACTAAGTGTATCAAAGTATCTCAAGTAGAATAAAGATTATTCCCATATGTGGTTTAATAATTATTCAAGAAAACCTAAATCGTTTTAATGATGGATGAAGAACAAAATGAAAACAAGATATACACGCCATGTATTAATGATTACATGCTGTGTAGTTTTCATTTTGGAATGGAAATGAAAAACAAGTACACACCGTGTATTAATGATTACACGTCGTGTAGTTTTATGAAAAACAAGTACACACCATGTATTAATGATTACACGCCCTTTAGTTTCTTTAGTCGGGATTTTGAGGAAATAATATTGTTTTATTAAATGATATTTATTATAATCAGTGTGGGTGCATGTCAAGGAATTAATGATTCGACATGGGGGGTTTCCTATAAGAGTTAATGAAATAAATAAAACGCGTAACACGTTTATTTATTGTCATAACTCTATAACCTCAAACCCAATTATAAATATCCTCACAAACCCAACACTTTTCCTTAATCATTATGCAAAACAATTCTGGAGAATTATCTCAAGGCCGAAAGAATTCCTTCCTCCAAGAATGCTCTCAAGACCGAGAGAGATCATCCATCGGATTAAGGCTATCTAAGGTGGAAAACGCAAGCAAAGGTTTCTCCACGCTAGCACCCGGAGACTCCTTTGGTGAAGTCCAGAGATACATGGTGCATGTGTGGATCACCGCTAGAGGAAGTCTACACTTGGCTTCTGCGACGCAATGACGAATCACATCAAAATGTGATCAGAAATATCAACGAAGAAAGAACGCCATAAAAGGTACTTCTTGTCAAATGATTAAATTAATTATAATCAACCTGTGACGATCCTCATTTGTGGTTCTGAGACTATTCTTCTTCTTTGTCTATTTCTATGATTTGATCCGTGGAGTCTGGCGTTTACTATCGTATTGATCCCGGATTGATCATTGCTAATGAAAAAAATCCAAGTGGGAACATCCACCCACGAGCTTCTGTTGTGCCCAAAACCTTCAAATGGTATCAGAGGGAGGTTACAATGTTGATTATAGTTATTTAATTTTCATTGATAATTTACGCATTTATATTTAATTCAATTCAAGATAAATCGTTCTATAAAACTGAATGAACGAGATATGTTCTTCCTCCTTCGTTTCACAATTCACATCACAGAAACGACCTTTTAATTTTAATTTTGATTAAAATAAAAATGAGGAACTCATCCGTAGGTGCCTCTCTTTCTGTCTGTACAACATAAAAATACACGGCATGTAGTGAAAACTACATGCTGTGTACTTAGGTTCAACGAACTGGTACTGGTCCTCCAAACCACGCCGTGTGAATTGAGTATACCTAAGTATTTATTACACCGTGTTGACCAGAACTGAACGGTGTGTGGAAACCAGAATACACTACGTGTATGTTGAATCAACACGTCGTGTAGTCTGATCTGACCCAAGTGAAACCGTGTACAAGGAGAAGCCGCGTACCGCATACACGGGATTGCCAGGCCGGTAACCGCGTAACAAGGATGTATACACCGTGTTAGATTAATCTACACGTCGTGTACTCCAAAATTTCCAAAGTACCGAAAACACACCAAAGTCTCGACATGTACTTTGGATAAAAGGTGAAAATAAATACACATCGTGTAATATAGCCTACACATTGTGTACTTTCTAGAAATGGAATTTCACCGGGTTTAACCCAAAGTACAAAGACCCGTACAAGGAATCTGGATGAGAAGAATATTAAGGACATTCAAAAAGGAATTTAAGATAAAGAATTGATTAATTATAAGATCATAATTAATTGAATTCAAGCACGACTTATATTAAATAAAAGAACGATTAAAAGAATTTAAATACTAAATATGCATAAATGTCATTGCATGTTATTGATGATCATGATCTAGACCAAAAGACCCTTTGTGTGTGTATGATTTCATTTAAATTTATTTAATTTAAATTCGTTGGTATGCGATCCTTCTTCCAATAAAATGTCGGGTCTGCGTGCCCATGTTTTCTTTAATGTAAACCCCATGTAATGGATAATCTCCCAATCTAGAGGAGACGCTTCATAATCTGAAGCTGAGGCGAAACCAACACAAGATGATACAATGGTGGACAGTTGGGAGCTTCAAAACACAAACCATCAGGTTCAAGGTGTTTTTCCCTAGGTCAAGGTTAGCTTATCAAAACTGCTAGATAAGTTAACCAATAGAAGCTCATGATCATGTCATCTTATTTTATTTCTGTCTGATTGTATGGTTTATTTATTATGTATGTGTTGTCGCGATCACATAGTTAATGAAATAAACAAGCATACAAAGATGGAATAAAATAAAAACTGGACTATGCGTAAACATTATCAGAACATGGTTAATCACTTAAGAAAGAATCACCTAATATTAACAAGCATGTGATAATGCAAAACTACGCATAAAGAATAAAATCTCTCAAAAACCATACTAAGTCATACCAAGCCTTTCGTTACTTGATTAAGGGCGAGACTCAATAAAACTATGTGTTTGACCAACCCTTGTTGGGACACTTACTTTTATAAAGGAAGCTCTTATGAATTTTTTGGGTTGACTTAAACATTTTACATCAAGAGGAGTAGCCCTTGATAGAATTGTTGTAAAATGGAGGCAAGTGTTGAGGAAATCCAAGTCAGGATTTCAGGATTGGGGAGTCCACTCAACAGATCAAGGAACTGTAAGCTCACAGTTGGCAAAGACCTGCCTACCTAAATACCTTCAAATAGATTGACCAACCCTTGTTGGGGTTATGAAAAGGGGAATATGAATCCTTGCCACTAGAATGTCATAGAAACTAGACATTCTGAGTTCAATGGTGAGGGTTATTGGGATTTGATAAAATAGTGGGAGACTTAATAAAATTTATTATTTCTCATAAAACGCAATCAAGAAAGTACTGATAAATCTTCTCTTTTAATTTTTATAATCAATATGACAAACTCATCAACCACATTTTCTCTATGATCAATTCTGGATAGAGACAATATCCTCACTGACAGTAACTTTCAGGAATGGTTTAGGCGCCTTCGGGTTATCCTACGCCATGAACGAAAGTTTTACGTGTTGGAGTCCTCACTTCCTGATTCTCATGCCCAAGGGGCGAGTGATGAATATTTCCTGGTCTATGATCAACATTTTAGCAATGCACTCGACGTTCAATGTTTGATGTTGTCATCAATGTATAATGATCTCATGAAGTCTCATGAAGACAGGGATTCCTATACCATGCTCGAGCACCTCTGTGGTCTATACCAGGAGATAGAAAGACAGGAAAGGTTTGAGATATCTAAGGCTCTATTTCAGAGAAAGCTTAGAGAGGGTTCCCCAGCTGGGCCACATGTAGTCAAGATCATTGGCTACATTGAGCGCTTAGAGGTTCTAGGTTTTAAACTCCCCGAAAAACTGGGTACCGATCTCATTCTTGCCTCACTCCCCCATAGATTCTCTAACTTTGTTGTAAATTTCAACATGAACAACATTGAGAAGTCTCTATCTGATATTCTTGTCCTCATTCGCCAAGTGGAAAATGATATGAAGCGTGAAAAGCCTTTTGTCCTTATGGTGAATAAAAATAAAAGGAAGGAGAAGAGATTTAAGCTCAAAGCTTCTTCAAGGCCTTCCAAGAAAAAGAAGATCAAAGGGGAGGCAAGAGAACATGAGGCTTTTTGTTTCGCATGTGGCAAGAAGGGCCACAGGAAGAAAAACTGCACCTAGAAAAGGAAGCAAGGGGAATCTTCAGGTGTGTTTGTTATCGAATGAAATCTATCTATTTCTACCAATTGGGTATTAGATACTTCTTGTGGTTCTCACATCTATATCCAAATATAGGAACCAAGTAGATTCAAAAAGATTGACTGAGGTGAGGTGGATCTGCGAGCAGCCAACGGAGCCAAACTCGGTGTTGTAGCTGTCGGAAACTACCACCTCACATTGCCTACTGGGATGGTCTTGGTATTAAAAGGATGTTATTATGTACCCTCTGTAACCAAAAACATTATTTCAATATCCAGATTATATACTGATGGATTCATCTTCAAGTTTGGAAATTAATGTTTCTACTTTTATAAATATGGCATTTGTTTTGGTAGGGAACATTTATATAATGACCTTTATGTGTTAGACTACACAAAACAAGTAATGGAAATCGATGACAAAGTTAATTCACATGACTCATACCACACCCAACTTTGGAACCACTGGCTAGGTCATGTCAATGAGAAACATTTGACAAAATTACATCAAGATGGGTATTTAGATTCTTTCAAACTAAAACTGATTGGTGTATGTCATGAGTGTCTTCAAGGAAAAATGGACAAAGCCCCATTTAGTGGGAAAGGTGAAAGGGCTAAAGAGCTTCTAGAATTAGTTCACAAAGATGTGTGTGAACCATTTTCAGTTGAAGCAAGGGGTGGGTTTTGTACTTCATAACTTTTACTGATGATTTTAGTAGATATGGATATATTTACTTAATGAGGTATAAGTTAGATTCTTTTAATCGGTTCAAAGAATACAAGAATGAAGTTGAGAACCAGTTTGGTAATAAGATTAAGAAACTCCGCTCATACAGAGGAGGAGAATATCTTTATCAGGACTTCATTGATTTCTTACGGGAGTTTGGGATTCTATCTCAACTCACTCCTCCTTACACACCTCAGTGGAATGGTGTAAGTGAAAGGAGGAACCGCACCCTATTGGACATGGTGAGATCAATGATGAGTCATGCGAGTCTTCCATTATCCTTTTGGGGATATTCATTACAAACAGCAGCACACATACTAAACCAAGTACCAACTAAATTTATAAATGGTATTCCATACGAGTTATGGAGTGGACGCAAATCCATGTTATCAAATTTACATGTATGGGGTAGCGAAACATTTGTTAAGGCCTCTTTAGGTAAAAAACTTACACCACGAGGCACAAAGTGTATCTTTATAGGATATCCCAAGGAAACAAGGGGATATTACCTATACAACCCCTCAGATAAAAAGGTTACAGTGTAAAGACACGCCATATTACTTGAGAGGGAGCACATCTCCAAAATAGATAGTGGGAGCGAGATAGACTTCGATGAAGTCGAGGCTCAAGATATACATGAGTTGGTATAAGAACAGATTCCACAAAGCCCCACGGAAGAACAATCTGTTCCAGAGACACAAGAATTGTGTAGGATCATGAGAGAGGTAAGAGAACCAGAATGATATGGTTTTCTTGTCACCGAGGATGGTGACTCATTATTGGTTGAAAATGATGATCCTATTACCTACAAGGAAGCAGTTGAAGGCACAGACATTGCCAATTGGAAAGAAGCCATGAATTCTGAAATGGATTCCATGTACCAAAACCAAGTTTGGATTTTGGTAGATCCTACAGTTTATGTAAAGCCTATTAGTGATAAATGGGTATTCAAGAAGAAAATGGACATGGAGGGACAAGTCAGCACCTATAAGGAACGACTGGTTGCAAAAGGTTTTAGACAACATCAAGGAATTAACTATGATAAAACCTTGTCACCGGTTGCAATGATGAAATCCATCAGAATCCTATTGGCCATTGCCGGTTACCATGACTATGAAATTTGGAAAATGGATGTAAAAACATCATTCCTTAACGGGAACCTCCAGGAAGATGTCTACATGACACAACCTGAAGGGTTTGTGACTCCAAATGATGACAACAAGGTATGCAAGTTGCAGAAATCCATTTATGGATTAAAGCAAGCATCAAGGTCATGGAACATTCGTTATGATGAAGTCGTAACATAATTTGGCTTTGTTAAGAATGAATGTGAGCCTTGTGTTTACAAAAGGTTTAGTGGAAGTGCAATCGTTTTCCTAATATTATATGTTGATCACATATTACTAATTGGAAACGAAGTACCTATCTTACAGTCAGTTAAGACATGGTTGCATAAATGCTTCTCTATGAAAGACTTGGACGAGGCAGCATATATTCTTGGAATCAAGATCCATCGTTATAGATCCAAGAGAATATTGGGAATGAGTCAAAGTACATACATTGACAATATACTGAATAGATTCAGTATGGAAAAGTCCAAGAGTGGATTGTTGCGAGTGTCACATGGCATTCATCTTTCAAAGAAAATGTGTCATCAGACACATGAGGAAAGAAATAAAATGTCAAGGATCCCTTACGCATCCGCGATTGGGACAGTCATGTATGTTATGCTATGTACAAGGATAGATGTTGCTTACACAATAAGTGTGGTAGGAAGATATCAAGATGATCCAGGAGATCTCCATTGGATGGAAGTCAAGACTATCCTGAAGTATCTGAGGTGTACTAAGGATATGTTTCTGGTTTATGGAGGAGATGAAAAACTAGTCATCAGAGGACATGTAGATGCTAGTTTCCAGACCGATCAAGATGACATGAAGTCACAGACTGGATACATCTTCAGTTTGAATGGAGGTGCAGTGAGCTGGAAGAGCTCAAAGCAAGGAGTGGTGGCAACTTCTATAGTAGAGTCTGAGTATATCACAGCTTATGAGGTAGCTAAAGAAGTAGTATGGATGCGAAGTTTTATCCAAGAGATGGATGTAGTACCTAGCATTAAAGATCCTATTACACTCTATTGTGATAATACTGCAGCAAAGACACTTATAAAAGAGCCAAGGTCACATCCGCGGACAAAGAACATACTTCGGAAGTATCATCTCTTGAGGTATTTTTCTCAGAGAGGTGAAGTTGCAGTGATCAGTATTCCACAGAAGACAACGTGGCGGACCCCTTGACTAAAGCCTTGAATCAGCAGAAACATGATCATCATGTGAGCTCTAGCGGACTAAAATTCGTAGGCAGTTGGATCTAGTCAAAGTGGGAGTTTTTAAGAGTTAGTGTCCTGAGAACCAGCTTTTTGTACTTTGATTACGTGAATGTATACTTATTATATATTTTTCATTGTTCTGCATGACTATAATATAATAATGTCCTGGAATATTTGTTGCATTAATAAGGTCATGGAAGATCCCCTCTATGATGAGAAACTTGAAATGCTATAACAATATTCTTAAATAAAGTTCTATAGTTGGATGACATGCTATGATAGGACACATAGTATACAAACCATCATGTGCGAGTACTCGTAAGAAGACGAGACTCTCTCTCATGGAATTCGCACTTGATAATCTCCAAGATGGGAGATTATGAGAACAGACCCGCCAGTAGAAATTCCACATGTCTTGGTGTCATCAGACATTGCTATCTACAAGTGTGTGTAATGGTCCTTAGATAGGAAGATTATAATTATCTCATGTCATGACTCACACACTTAGATTTGCTGACGAAAACTGTCACGAAGATAGTTGGTGGGAATTAGGGTACGTTGGGTGCGTCACGAATGACATGTTGTTAATGGATAAGTCAATGAAGGATTTGTCCCTTCCATATTTATGGAAGTAGATATCTCGGGCCCTTTGATTGAAATAGAATTGTCGCCCAAATTCCATGGCCATGGTGTAACGAAGAGTTTATTTCTGGAAGTTAAAGAATGAAAGATCAAGCATATAGGTTTATGACACTACCATGAAACCTTATTGATGAGATATTGAGACAAATGGATTAAATTACATGGTATGCATTCGTATGAGGTGACACGTCAATGCGGCGTCAAATTCTTTCACTTGGGTGTCTTGACCCGTTGCTAGACAGTAATCTTTGACTTTAGGCAAGTCTGCTTAATGCCAACGAGAAAGAGGCCTAGAGGGTCACACACTAAGTGTATCCAAGTATCTCAAGTATAATAAAGATTATTCTCATACTTCGTTTAATAATTATTCAAGGAAGCCTAAATCATTTTAATGATTGAGGAAGAATAAAATGAAAACAAGATATACACGTCGTGTATTAATGATTACATGTCGTGTAGTTTTCATTTTGGTAATGAAATGAAAAACAAGTACACGTCGTGTATTAATGATTACACATCGTGTATTTTATGAAAAACAAGTACACGCCGTGTATTAATGATTACACGCTGTGTAGTTTTTCCAGTCAGGATTTTGAGGAAATAATATTGTTTTATTAAATGATATTTTATAACGACCCATACTTTACATACATTGTTATTACTTCAGAATTGAAGCACACTTATTACAACATATAACAAAACCAGGAAAGGACCGTATAGGTATAGAGTCTTTAGAAACTGGGAAACAAAAACAACTGGTTCATAAGGCATCTACTTTGCCTCCCATTTATTTCATCATATCTAGAGTCCCTTTTGGCATATCCTACTTAATAACCTTCTTCCTGACCTGGGGAAATAAAACATACAAAAGGGTGAGCTCAAATTCTCATTAAGGGTAAACAAAAGAAATATCAATCACATCATATACATAACAACATAACTTTTGGAAATATTAACCTGAAAAAGAGATCATAATTTCATAACATGAGATAAATCATAGTAGTGAAATGTAATCCCAATAATCATAACTTAAAACATGAAACTTTGTGGCATACACACATAATCATAGAGAATCATTTCTTAGTAGTCAAGAATCATTTCCAAGACTATCTTAGTGGACAAAGTCCATTTTTGAACCGAGTTCGTTCCTCGTTTCAGTCCTGTTTCACTGAACCGGTTTAACATGCCGTTCCAGCCATGTCTATCTCATGAGATATAAAATCTTTACCCAATGCATTGTAGGGAGATATAGGTCCCACCCATATCATAATGAAACCATTATTATGTGTGCCACAAAAATCATAAATCATACATCATTGCATAACCCATGTAATAAAAATGGGATTCTTAAACAACATGACATCCTAAAACAATTCATATAAGATAAAGGAATTAATAAAAATAATTCCATCACAATATAATCAAATAAATGTAATAATAGGGATAGAAACAGAACCCTATATTATCTTAGATGGAAAATAATTTTGATAAAACACTTGAACTCCATTCTTGAGGAAAATATCTTTTCTACTTCAAAAACATTTTCCTTTATTAACATTTCATACAATTTTAAACTAAAAGAAGTTGATTAAAAATAAACTTGAAAACTTGTAAAGGAATCTTCTTGGAAATAATGTTTTAAAAATCCATTCATGCAGTATAAGTTAAAAAAAAACATTCTTCTCGTACTTTTGTCGGAAAATTCAAAAAGTACCTCATACGAAAAACGACAAAAGATTCCTTTCATATCTTTTACTAAAAACTCACTGAAGGGTAAAATTGGATTTAAACAATTTTAGGTGGATAGAAACAATATTAAATATTGAGGAAACATGGATGTGGATGATAAAATACACCCCAGTAAATACCAAAGTGTAAACAATCTCGGATAAAATGAGATTGTGATATTTTCCCTTACCTTAGGTCTGATTTGCTTCGTAAGTGTCCAAACCTCCTGTATAATGATTTAAATAATGTTATTTACTTATTCCAGAATCATACTTATCATATATGGTCATATTCTTAGCTTCTTATTAGTAATATTTCATTACTACTTGTTATTCGAGTGTTTATTACTTTTTGTTCTTATGCGTGTTTTGTCGAATAAATTCTTATTCTTCTTTTTAGGTTATAGATACTTCATTTCCAGAATGGTATTAGTGTAATATATATCATATTAATTCATTCAATTCATTTATATAATCATTATGCAATGAATATCATTTAGAACGAGTTGCATCACATCGTGGAGACGGTATTCCGTACGTACGCACGAGCGATGATATCGTTCCCATGATCGTGAAATTGTAATAAAGTGTATGTATACTATTTCAGAATCAATATCACTTTACAATAATCATATATAGTTATTATTTACACCATTATACCCATCCAAGTAAGGTGGTGGTGGAAAATATATTACACCACGGCGTGGAGACGGTATTCCGTACGTACGCACGCGCGGTGATTTCGTTTTCCGTAGGATGGATTGATGGTGAAATAGGGTTGTTTCATACTTATAATAACATATCAGTATATGAGTGATACTGATGTTATTACTTCATAATGAAACAACTAAAGAAGAAGAAGTATAAGAAGAAATAGAGTTGAAAGAATCGGTAACGGACATTACCTCTTCTTTGAAGCGCCTCTTTGAGACCTCCTTTTAGGGCACTAAAATTGGTCTTTGAAGAAGAACAGGACCTCTAGGATGTTTCTAGGGAAGTTGGGAAGTGAAATGGGCAGGTTTTGGCCGAGGTTGAAGGCTAAAATTGGTGTGAGGAGGAGAGGGAGGAGGTACCCTTTTATAAGGGAGGAGAGGGGCACCTTTGGAATAACTAAAAATATTATTTTATTATAAAGTCAAATTCGGGTTTTCAAAGCTCCAAATTGATATATTTCTAATCTAAGGTGGGGATGGGTCGAAATACTCTCATCCAATAGAATTTAGACAAGTTTAGGTAATTATATTAACCTTATCTTTTAGTTTTAACTCTTAGTTAATTAGATTGACATTTACCATGTCACTTTGTATTTTTATATTATATAGTTAATAAACTTACCATATACATCCAAGCGACCCCCAGGTAGTCCATTAATGATACATATATCATTATATAAGTATCTTGGCCGAACCTTAGATTTTAAGGAATATAATAACAATTAATAATATAATATTTTTTAAAAAAACTATTTTATGTCAATTTTGACACTATTTGGTAATTGATTTTTGTGAAAATTATAACAGAATGATTGGTTCAAAAAAAATTAATTAAATCAATACTAACATGTCACATTAACATATAAAATTATTGGAATTCATAAAAAGTCTCAAATTACATTTATTTGGGTATTTATAACATCAGTTATGTCAATATTTCATTAATAAGATAATTACTGCATCATCATTGTATCATAAATAAATTAAATTATTTTAAGTCTAAAAATTACAAATAAAATACCATTATGTTGGAAATATTTTTATATTTCTAATGAATATTTATATTCTAATTTATCTTATGTATAACCCTATATTAAAAATGATTTAGTTATTAAACTTTGATTTTAACTATTTTAACCCTTCTTTAAATAAATTGATAATAAATGTCCTAATCTAATCCAAGTGGGCCTAAATGGTCATATTTTATTCCTAAGGTTGTTTTTGGTCTAATTAAACTTATCCAATAGAATTAGGACATGTTTTAGGGTAATAATAATAACACTTTTACCCTTAATTACCCTATTTACTTTTAACCGTGGTAAAAAAAAGTAAAAAGTTACTATTGACCAAAAATTATTTTCATCTCATTGAACCACATTTTAGTCCTTTATATTAACCGTGTCTCTCGGATTTTCTAAATTATACTCAAAGAAGCGGTAAAATTAAGTTTTATGAAAAATTCAGTTTTTTAACTACCACTTAGTGGTTTCACTATTCATCAAAAATGAAAGTTTCCAGAAAAATACCAAAAATTAGGCCTAATCTATATTTGATATTATGAATTCAAAAATGATGTTTATTTTACCAAATTCAAAACATGTCAGTTACATTAACTAATTTAAAAATTAATTCCCGTCGTCAAAACAAATAGCGTGTTTTTAAGAGATAATAACTATCAAAAGGTTGACACTTGTTTATGTCTGGTTTAAATGTGAAATTACATCCAATGAACAAAATTGTATTAAATTGTAAAAAAATATTCTAAATATACTTTAAAACCACTCAAATTAATAATTTATCACTATTAATTATTTTGATTAAAAAATTTGTTTTTAATTAAAATTTAGTAATTTTCACTATTCATCAGAATATGAAAGTTATCCGAAAAGTACCAAAATTTCACCCTAAGATAATTTCGATATTCCGAATCCAAAAATGAAGTCCATTTTGAAAGATAAAATTTATAAAATTTCAAAAAGTGGTTATTACTGTTCATAACGGCTAGTTTTAATAATATTTTAATAGCATATCGTTGTTTAGTGAAACTCGGTATTGCGTACGATGCAAGCTATTGAGGAAGGTCGTGGTTGTGTGTAAAGAAAGAAAAGCTAGTATTGTGTGTAGTGAAATATTCCTTTGATGATTTATATAACATAAAAACAAAATATTTCTCATAAAAGTCTCAGGCGTTACATATTTATTATAATCAGCCTGGGCGCATGTCAAAGAATTAATGATTTGACATGGGGGGTTTCCTATAAGAGTTAATGAAATAAATAAAATGTGTAACGCATTTATTTATTTTCATAACTATATAACCTCAACCCCGATTATAAATATCCTCACAATCCCAACACTTTTCCTTAATTGTTGTGCACAACAATTCTGGAGAATTCTCTCAAGGCCAAAAGAATTCCTTCCACTAAGAACGCTCTCAAGACCGAGAGAGATCCTCTATAGGATCAAGGCGATCTAAGGTGGAAAACACAAGCAATGTTTTCTCCACGCTAGCACCTGGAGACTCCTTTGGTGACGTCCAGAGATACGTGGTGCACGTGTGGATCACCGCTAGAGAAATTCTATACTTGGCTTCTACGACGCAACGACGAATCACATCGGAACGTGATCAGAAATATCAATGAAGAAAGAATGCCATAAAATGCACTTCTTTTCAATTGATTAAATTAATTATAATAAATCTGTGATGATCCTCATTTTTTGTTCCGGAACTATTCTTCTTCTTTGTCTATTTCTGTGATTAGATCCGTGCAGTCTGGTATTTACCATCGTATTGATCCCGGATTGATCATTGTTAATGACAAAAAGCCAAGTGGGCACATCCACCCATGAGCTTCCGCTGCACCCAAAACCTTCACAAACGAGATCAAAGTCACCCCCTACAATATAAATGAGAAACCAATTACAAGAAACAGCCGATACCTGAGCCACCATCACCTCAAAACCCTACACGAACAGCCCAACCATCCAACCTCCAGCCCCCATGTTGCACCCAATCAACCTAGAACAAAACTGTCCACAACAAACCGCCCACAATATCCCTTCCAATCAAACAAGGAGTACCAAATTCCCCCATAATCTATCCACCCAAGAACTTCACCCCAACAACAGTTCCCAAGCCCCACAAACTCTAGTAATCCACCTATACATAAGACCTGCAGCACACTAGAGCAACCAACAGTCGCCCGCCCAGTTACACAACCATCCCAGAAGCCTCAACCCAACCACAAAAACAACATCCACCAAAAGCACCAACACCCTGTTGTACCCCTCTCTCTTGGATTTTAATGATCACAATCACTCTCATCGTGTTCTAACTTGTTTTCAAGTGTTTTGATGAAGGTTGCCCAGGAGTTGGCCCAAGAAGGCTGATAGTGGACTCTCTGAGTCCACCGGCCAACCGGTGGATTCCCACCAGCCAGCCGGTAGTCTCTGGAAGAATCATTGCTTTCTTGCCCACCGGCCAGCCGGAGGACCCAGGCAGTAGGCTTTCCCACTGCCTGGTGACACCGGCCAACCAGTGGATGACCACCGGCCAGCCGGTGGAACCCAGACAGAAAGCCTGCTCTGTCTGAATCACCGGCCAGCCGGGAGCTCAGCACCGGCCAGCCGGTGGACCACCGGCCAACTGGTGACACACCACCGGCCAGCCGGTGTGCCCAGTCAAACTAGCCATTGGGCTTTGACCAGACTTGTACTTTTGACCCCCAACGGCTCCGGAAGCCCTCCAACGGCCATATTGAAGTGTTTATGGGTATTTCTCCTATAAATAAGAAACCATGGATGCCGGGAACATATCCTAAACATATTTTGATGTCTTGACTCTCTAACGACAAATCTCCAAGGCCTCTTATGATCCATTGCCATCCTTGAAGCTTGAGCTCCCTCTCCATCAGCTGCTCTCACACTTTTGGCGCTCAAGACTTCCGTATGTTTGTATTATTTTATTTGTTTAGTTCTTCATTGGGTTTGGATTAAAAAAAACCTCTCATTTCCATTCTTTCTTTCAATTGGGTTTCTTGCTACAACCATAATAAAAAAGCAAGCTGTACGAAGGTGTTCTAGCCTACCTTAAAACGGCTAGTGGGTTTCTTGCTACAACCATAATAAAAAAGCAAGTTGTACGAAGGTGTTCTAGCCTACCTTAAAACGGCTAGTTGGTTTCTTGCTACAACCATTAAAAAGCAAGCTGAAGTATTAATCTCTCAACGGTTCTTGTTGGGAGCGAAGACGTAGGCTTGGGAATTAAGCCGAACTCCGTTATCAAATTGTGTCTTGCCTTTTTTATTTCCGCTGTATTGATAATTGTTTTAAATTGTTAATTATTTTTGAAAAGGCAATTCACCCCCCCTCTTGCCATCCTCTACGACCCAACATTTGGTATCAAAGGAAGCGTTTGTGTAATACCTTAACCGGTTACAAACTTAAGATCCTTAGTGATGGCTAATTCCTCGCATGCTCCTGAAGGGTATTCTATGACTCGGGCTCCATTCTTTGATGGAACCGATTACACTTATTGGAAAACTCGCATGATTACTTTTCTTAGAAGCATTGGTTATCCTATCTATAGGATTGTAATGCAAGGCTATACTTTATCTAACAAGGATGAGTCCAAATGGACCCCCGAATACATTTCCAATTTTGAGCTTGATGGAAAAGCCATGAATGCTCTTCATTGTGGGCTAGACCGTAATGAATTCAACCGTGTTTCTACTTGCTCCTCTTCTTATGAAATTTGGAAACTTTTAGAAGTAACCCATGAGGGCACTAACAAAGTCAAAGACACTAGATTAGACATGTATTGCCAAGATTTTGAAAGTTTCACCATGCACCCACACGAATCAATTACTGAAATGTTTACTCGTTTTACTGACGTTTGCAATGGAAGAAAATCTCTTGGTGAGGATGTTTCTGCAGAAATGATGGTCAAGAAGATTCTTTGGGTCCTACCAAGCTCATGGGCACCAAAGGTGACCGCAATTCAAGAAGCAAAAGATGTCAAGAAAATGCCGGTTGAAGAGCTCATTGGATCACTCATGACCTACGAGATCACCATGAAGAGGCAAGCCGATAAAGAAGGTAAAACCTTCAAGGAGAAAAAGAACATTGCTTTCAAAGCAAAGGAAGAAATCTCCTCTGCTGATAGCGAATCCGAGATTGCTCAACTAGCAAGAAAAATGAGCAAATTCATGAAGAAAAAGAAGAACTTTCGAAGGGCACGAAAGGAAGATCCCAAAGCGGAGAATGAAGTTACATGCTTTGAATGTGGAAAGAAAGGCCACATCAAACCGGAGTGCTCCATTTTCAAGAAAAGGGTAAAAGAAAAGAAAAACAAGAAGGCTTTCAAAGCATCCACATGGAGTGCAAGTGATGACTCCATGTCTTCAAGCGACTCAAGCGATGAAGGTGAACAATGCCTAATGGAATTTGATGAGGTATCTTCTTCCGACTCCTCTTCCTCATCTTCCTCTTTCAATAATGACATGTCCTGTGAGGATCTTCAAAATGCGAGAGATCAATTAGAGGAAGGTTTTCACGAACTTACCTCTAAATTTATGTCTTTGAAAAAGAAAAATAAAATTCTCACTTCTAAAAAAGAACAACTTCTCAAAAAGAATGAGGAACTTACCCTTAAGATCCAAGATATTCCAAATGTTGATTCTTTGAATTCAACCATTAAAGATCTAAGGGAGTCTCTTGCCAAGTTCACCCAAGGTGAACAAAATTTGACCAAATTACTAGGTTCTCAGCGTTCGGATAGAACAACACATGGACTTGGCTTTAACAAACAAGCCACTTCTTCTAGAGCACCCACTACTTTTGTAAGGGGGAGCTCTCAATATAAATTTTGTAATTATTGTAAAAAGACCGGGCACATGATTTATGAATGTGATTGTAAAAATGCAAGGTATGGAAGCCCCAAAACCATTACCTACTCGGATGAGTATTTTAAATGGCAACCCTCTAGAAAAATATGGGTTCAAAAGTCTCTTTTAGCTAATCTTTCCAAACCCAAACTTATATGGGTACCAAAGTCTATTCTCTCTTGATTTTGTAGGATAAACGCCAAAGAAGTAGGACTTAGAAAGGCTCGTGGTATCTCGACAGCGGATGCTCGAGGCACATGTGTGGCGATCCCTCCGAGTTCAAATCCCTTGAAGAATTCGATGGAGGATACGTCACCTTCGGTGACAATTCAAAAAGCAAGATCGTTGGAATAGGTACCATTGGATTTGGTAGCACCTCTTTAATTAAAGATGTTTTATTTGTTAAAGGTTTAAAACATAATCTAATTAGCATTATTCAACTTTGTGATAGTGGTTTTTCGGTGAATTTTCAAAATGATTTATGCAATGTGTTTGATTTTCAAGACAAATTGATATTTTCTGCTTCCCGTTTTCAAAATGTTTACATTATTGATTTAAAGTATTTAGCTAGCCAAAATGTTAAATGTTTAAGTGCTCTTGACAATGAGTCTTGGCTTTGGCATAGAAGGTTGGGGCATTGTAGCTCTCATTCACTTCTAAATCTTAATAAGAACAAGCTCATCCGTGACCTTCCTAAACTTAAGTTTAAGAAAAATTTGATTTGTGAGCCATGCCAACTTGGCAAGCAACACAAGTCTTCTTTCAAATCTAAGAAGGAAGTGTCCACTTCAAAATATCTTGAGCTCCTACATCTTGATCTTTTTGGTCCTACCCCTATAGCAAGTCTAGGTGGAAAATCCTATACCTTTGTCCTAGTAGATGACTTTTCTCGTTTCACTTGGGTTTTCTTTTTAGCTCATAAAAATGATGCTTGTAGAACCTTTTTGAAATTCTCTAGGAAAGTAGAAAACGAAAAAGGATATAAAATTATATCGCTCCGTAGTGACCATGGAGGTGAATTCGAGAACAAAGAATTCGATGAATTGTGTTCCTCTCAAGGATACAATCACACCTTCTCTTCCCCTAGGACTCCACAACAAAATGGAGTGGTTGAAAGGAGAAACCTAACTCTACAAGAAATTGCTCGAACCCTCCTTAGTGAATTCAACCTCCCTCAATTTTTGTGGGATGAGGCAGTTAACACTGCTTGTTATACTATCAATAGAGTCCTTGTAAGACCCCTTCTTAAGAAAACCCCCTATGAACTTTGGAAAGGCAAATTGCCCAAAGTTGGTTATTTTAAAGTGTTTGGTTGTAAATGCTTTATCCTTAACACAAAAGATAACCTTGGGAAATTTGATGTCAAATCCGATGAAGGTATTTTTCTTGGGTACTCCAACTCAAGCAAAGCCTATCGTGTCTTCAACAAACGTTCAAAAAACATCGAAGAATCATCTCATGTCAAGTTTGATGAAAATCTTCCAAAACCCCATCCGGTCATTGAAGATGTTGAAGATAAGCTTGATAAACTTGAATTAAATGATTCCTCTTCTCCTCTCAAGGAGGATGATGATCATGAACCTTCTTCACCTTCTTTGCCTTCCACCTTGCCTAAGGTTTGGAAACCTTCTAAAGACCATCCTTTAGAAAATTTTATAGGTGATCTTCAAGCCGGTACTCAAACTAGAAGATCAATCCTCAACGAGGTTGAACATCAAGCCTTCATTTCTCACCTAAAGCCTCAAACCATTAATGATGCCATTAATGATGAGAATTGGGTTCTTGCAATACAAGATGAACTAAATCAATTCTCTAGAAATTATGTTTGGACTCTTGTTGAAAGACCCAATGATCATCCAATTATTGGCACTAAATGGGTTTTTAGGAACAAACTTGATGATCAAGGAAATATAACCCGGAACAAGGCTCTCCTAGTAGCTAAGGGCTATAATCAAGAAGAAGGAATTGATTATGGTGAAACCTTTGCGCCCGTTGCTAGATTGGAATCCATTAGGATCTTGTTGGCTTTCGCCGCCCACTTAAATTTCAAACTTTTTCAAATGGATGTTAAAAGCGCCTTTTTAAATGGTTTTATTTCAGAAAAAATATTTGTTGAACAACCTCCCGGTTTTGAAGATCCAAAATTTCCAAATCATGTTTATAAATTAACCAAGGCTCTATATGGCTTAAAGAAAGCCCCTCGGGCTTGGTATGAGCGGTTAACAAAATTACTTTTAGAAAATGATTTTAAAATGGGTCAAGCTGATTGTACCCTCTTTTTAAAACACACTTCAAAAGATCTTTTAATCGTCCAAATCTACATCGATGACGTTATCTTTGGTTCTACCAAAGAATAACTTTGTACTGATTTTTCAGATTTAATGAGAAAAGAATTTGAAATGAGATTTATGGGGGAATTGAAATTTTTTCTCGGTTTTCAAATCTTTCAAAATTCAAAAGGTATTTTTCTAAGCCAAGGCAAATACACAAACGAGCTCTTAAGTCGTTTTGGTATGGATCAAGTAAAGGAAATTAGTACCCCCATGAGTACTTCCTGTAAGCTTACGTTAGATGAATTCGGGAAACCGGTTGATAACAAGCTTTATAGGAGTATGATCGAGAGTCTACTTTACCTAACAGCGACCCGTCCTGACATCATGTTCAGTGTTTTCCTTTGTGCTCGTTTTCAAGCCAATCCCAAAGAATCTCATTTTAAATCGGTCAAAAGGATTTTTAGGTATTTAAGAGGATCCAAAAACATTGGTTTATTTTATCCTTCTAATACTTCTTTCGAACTTTCTTCATATTCGGATGCTGATTTTGGCGGATGTCAATTAGATCGAAAGAGTACTAGTGGAACCTGTCATCTGCTAGGCAAGTCCCTTGTATCGTGGAGTAGCAAGAAGAAAAACTGTGTTGCTCTTTCTACTGCCGAGGCCGAGTACGTAGCCGCTGGGAATTGTTGTGCCCAAATTATTTGGATGCAGCACACTCTCTTGGATTATGGTCTTTCCAACGATCATGTCCCTATTCGGTGTGACAACACTAGTGCCATTAGTATTTCTAAGAATCCAATACAACACTCGAGAACAAAGCATATAGACTTAAGGCATCATTTCCTTCGTGACCATTTTCAAAAAGGGGATATCACTTTGGTCTTCATTTCTACTGATTTCCAATTAGCTGATATTTTTACCAAACCGCTCCCGGTTGAACGTTTTGATTTTATTAAGGGGGAGTTAGGAATGATTCGTCAATGAGCACTATTAAATATTTAACTCTTTTTTATTTTAATTATTTTTTTTTGTTTATCTAATTTCTTCTCATTTTTTTTCTTTTTCCCTCCTATTTTGATAATCCCAAAGGGGGAGAAATTTCTCTGTTTACTAGTTTCATATTTCAATTGATTAAAGTGCTCTTTTTAAAAGTTCAATTTTTTTTTTAAAACTGGTAAGTTATTGATTTTGTTCCTTTTAAAAAAAATGACCTATGGTTACAATTTCAAAATGACTCATTCTCTTTAGATTAAGATCATTTTCAATACATGGTACATCTCTTCAATTTTTTTTTTTGAAATGATCTCTAATATATTTTTATGTCCAAAATTGTTTATTTAAGTTTTCAATTGGCATATCCTTTTTAAAGCTTTCTCTTTTGTGATTGTGATCATCAAAATAGGGGGAGATTGTTGTACCCCTCTCTCTTGGATTTTAATGATCACAATCACTCTCATCGTGTTCTAACTTGTTTTCAAGTGTTTTGATGAAGGTTGCCCAGGAGTTGGCCCAAAAAGGCGGATAGTGGACTCTCTGAGTCCACCGGCCAACCGGTGGATTCCCACCGGCCAGCCGGTCATCTCTGGCAGAAGCATTGCTTTCTTGCCCACCGTCCAGCCGGAGGACCCATGCAGTAGGCTTGCCCACTGCCTGGTGACACCGGCCAACCGGTGGATGACCACCGGCCAGCCGGTGGAACCCAGACAGAAAGCCTGCTCTGTCTGGATCACCGGCCAGCCGGGAGCTCAGCACCGGCCAGCCGGTGGACCACCGGCCAACTGGTGACACACCACCGGCCAGCCGGTGTGCCCAGTCAAACTAGCCGTTGGGCTTTGACCAGACTTGTACTTTTGACCCCCAACGGCTCCGGAAGCCCTCCAACGGCCATATTGAAGTGTTTATGGGTATTTCTCCTATAAATAAGAAACCATGGATGTCGGGAACATATCCGAAACATATTTTGATGTCTTGACGCTCTAACGAAAAATCTCCAAGGCCTCTTATGATCAATTTCCATCCTTGAAGCTTGAGCTCCCTCTCCATCAGCTGCTCTCACACTTTTGGCGCTCAAGGCTTCCGTATGTTTGTATTATTTTATTTGTTTAGTTCTTCATTGGGTTTGGATTAAAACAAACCTCTCATTTCCATTCTTTCTTTCAATTGGGTTTCTTGCTACAACCATAATAAAAAAGCAAGTTGTACGAAGGTGTTCTAGCCTACCTTAAAACGGCTAGTGGGTTTCTTTCTACAACCATAATAAAAAAGCAAGCTGTACGAAGGTGTTCTAGCCTACCTTAAAACGGCTAGTGGGTTTCTTGCTACAACCATTAAAAAGTAAGCTGAAGTATTAATCTCTCAACGGTTCTTATTGGGAGCGGAGACGTAGGCTTGGGAATTAAGCCGAACTCTGTTATCAAATTGTGTCTTGCCTTTTTTATTTCCGCTGCATTGATAATTGTTTTAAATTGTTAATTATTTTTGAAAAGGCAATTCACCCCCACTCTTGCCATCCTCTATGACCCAACACACCCTTCACCAAGCCTACCTCCCAACCTCTAGCAGCAACCAACCCGCTACCTACACCACACCTCATTTAGATCTAACCCTTGCCTCAACCAACAAAATCCACAAAACAATAGTAAAACCAGCCAAGAACTAATAGCCATCATGAATCAAGGAGCTCGAAAAATTACATATATGAACCATCTCCTGATTAAAATTGTAATTAGGGAAAGGATTATGAGAAACAAGCCTAGAAAAAATAGTAATTTCAATCTTTAACCACGAAGAACCAACACTATGAGAGGGGGAAGCCATGAAGATGAGAATCCATCTCCTTCCATAACAGGTAAACCTGAGAGGCCACCCCAATTCTTCCCACAAATTTCAGCATGTTGTCCCCATTAAAGATACCATTGTAACAGTTAATAACAGCAGGATAATAGGTAGCTGAGCAATCAATATTTAAGAGGCTCAAAATAGAAGACCAAATTTTATAAGAAAGGACACAATTAAAGAACAAATGATCAATATCCTAGGTCTTACCCTCACAAAGAAGGCATAGGTTGGGAAAGTAAAGACCCCTGCGCTGCAATCTATCCTAGGTAGACTGTAACGCCCTGACCCCAATTACCCAGAGTCGGTGCATTACTGCGTAAAATTGGCATGATCACAAAAGATCAAGTCTCGAAAAACCGATTAGTTTAGTAGCCTTGGAAACACTAGATACATTCATAAATGTTACATTACATCATAAAGTGAAAAACTAAAATAACATAGTATCCATTTTCCACACTCATATCCCCTTCTGACTATCCTTGTGGGTCATTCATAAAATACTTCTTCACATCCTGGAAAAATTAAAACATTGGAAGGGGTGATCTCAGATGCTCAGTAAGGATAACAATATAGCGGAAGCTTTCATAAATAAACATAAACATTTAAGGTAATGTATGACTAAAACAAAAGCCTTTTAAACTTGAACTTCAACATAATATGGAAAAAGTAAAATGAGATAATGTCATTTACTTATTCACATGGATATTCTACTGGTCGAATAATCACACGCAATATCAATAACCACTTTCATAATGATGGAATGCATAATTCCAAACTATCATAACCACGTAGCCAAGGCCTCGTGCCAAGACTACAAATAAGATTTTGTCAAGGCCTCGTGCCAAGACACTAGTTTGTCTCATGAGACCTGCCGATGCAATTTTTTTAGAAGATACTTATGTTTAAAATTGCTCAAATATACTCCAGTGTTTTTCTAAAAACATTATGCAAGCTTCTGAAAATAAAATAACTAATTCTGAGACTGCTCGACTAATTACAGGCCATGATGGGTCCACGCCCAATCCCTTCCTGTCTACCACACTCGAGAGTCAGGTTTTATGAAAACATTTTTAAGCTTGCATTAAATACGTATACATTTGCACTGGATTTTCATATATTTAAGAGAAATATCTCTCTCTTTTCTGAAATCATTTTAAAAAGTTATGGATTGTAGAGGAAGCCGAAACTCAAATAATGGTTACGGCGGCGGAGAAGTCGTTGTCGTCGCATACCTACAACAAAAAAACATTCCATTTTGTCGTTTAGTATAATGTTTTGTATAAAAAAGATTCCTCTTGAATAAACGTAAAAGTCAAAGGGGTTTATACACCGTATAAAAGAAAGTTGTGTATAAAACAAAATATGCCTCAATGAAAGGAGATTGAGACGAAGTCCCTTACAAAGATCATTTTTTAAATAAAATAGATCTATTATGTGTTTTCACTATAAGTAAACATAAAGAAAGTAAAAATACAATATAGAACATAATAATATCATGACATAATTTGAAAGTAGGAGATTAACCTAAAGAATAGAAATTGGGTTAAGAAGTTCCCTTACCTTGTGTCCGACTTGACTCGGCCGTTATTTAACCTCCTGAATAATAAACTAGAGTTAATATCTACTTTCTTAAGATCCTTTTTTAGTTTCATTATTCTTTTTATATCACTTATTACCATGTTATGAACACTATGTAATTATTTAAGTTAATAACGGTCGTTTTGTCGATATTTGGTACTTGAGTCAACAATAAACTTCTTATAATTACAAGTTGTTTATGTGGTAGAATATCCATAATCTCCAGAATTATATTCATGATGTAGATATCATATATATCATATATATCAAGTATATACATTCATTAATAATATTACGTAACATTTAGAGGTAAGAAATGAAATGCACTGTTCATGGAGACGGTAAGTCGTACGTACGCATGAACGCTACTTTCATTTCTATTTCATATTTAATGGAATGAAATCATAATTATATAAAGGTATATTATAATTCCAGTATAATATAATGTATAATACCATTTACTCCATCCTTTATACATCCCACATATGGCATTAACGATTCAAATCACTTTGAGGGGGTGGTAGTCCGCACTTCCTAAAATGAAAATATCGCGTTTACCCATAATGGAAACCATAAAGGTATGAAATAAATGAAAAATACATAAGCTTAAGTAAAACATAAACATATTATATATCATATATAAATATAGTGATATCTTAATGGCCACCTTTGAAGGTGTTATATGAGTGTTGAACAATCATCGTTTCGTGAGGCAGAAATTCGCCATCCCCAGAAACAGTATGTTCTTTAACCATTAGATGTAGGTGTGTGTAAGTGTAGATCTAATCCTTATTATAACAACATACTAGTATATTGAGGATACTGGTGTTGTTACAAAAGAAATTAATAAAAAGAGTTTAGGGGGTTGGAGAAGCAAAATAAAACAAAATAACATAAGAGAAGACATTACCTTAAAATCGGGTAACTCTTTTTGATTTGAGACAAAGACTTCCTTGGGAAGAGTTTTGCCCAAAGTGATACTTCTAGGAGTAATAAGGGGAAGTTGGGAGAGTATTTGGTCAGAGGTTGTTCAAGCCAAATTTCTTGAAGTTGTGAATAAGGTGGTAGAGGTGGGGGCCTTTTATAAGAGGAGAGAAGGGGCACTCTTGGAAAGATTGAAATGTTACTTTTTTATGAAATGATTTTCAGATTATAAAGGTCCCACAATGATATATTTCGAGGCTAAGGTGATAAGGGTTATAAATATACTCATCCAATAGGTTTTTGACAAGTTTAAGCCTTAGATTTTACATTATCGTTTCATTTTATTTAAATCGTTAATTAATGAGGTAATCGCTGCATCATCGCTGTGTCCTAAACATTTTAATTTATTTAATGTCTAAAAATTATAAAAAAAATATCATGATGTAGGAAATATTTTTATCTTTCTAATGAATATTTATAGTCAAAAATATGACTTGTATAATCCCATTTAAAAATTGGTTTAGTAAAACAACTCATGTTTGTGACATTTTTATTTTAACATTAAATAAAAAGTTTTTAATGTCATTTTCCTACCAAAGTTGCTCCATGGGGTCCCCAAGTTTACCCATGGATTGTCTTGGTCGGCCATGACTCATCCAATAGGGGTAGGAAAAGTGTATAGGTATTTTCATATTTTTATAATATCATTTTTACCTTAAATTTCACTAATTACCTTTAATCGCGATTAATTAAACTTAAAAGTTACTATTCACTAAAAAATTATTTTAATTCCATTGAACCACATTTTACATCCTAATGAAAACCATGTATGTCGGATTTTTGAAAATCAAATCACTGAAGTGGTAATGTTTCATTTAAATGAAAAATCAGTTTTTTAACTACCACTTAGTGGTTTCATTATTCATCAAAAATTGATGTTTTTCAGAACAATGCCAAAATTTCACCCTAAGCTATAATTGATATTCTGAATTAAAAAATGATGTCTATTTTAAATAATTCCAAACATATAAGTTGCATTAATTAATTTTATAATTAATTCCCACTGTCACAACAAATAGCGTGTTTTTAAGAAACAATATATATCAAAAGATTGACAATTGTTTATGTCCAATTTCAAAGTGAAATTAATTCTAATGAACACCATTGGATAAAATAGTAAAAATATATTCTAATTATACTTTAAAACCACTCAATAGTATAATTTATCACTATAAATTATTTTGATTAAAAAAGTTGTTTTTAAGTATTTTTCACTATTCATAAAAAATTGGAAGTTCTTAGAAAATTACAAAAAATTCAACTTAGGATAATTTTGATATTCCGAATCCAAAAATGAAGTCCATTTTGAAATATAAAATATATATAATTTCAAAAAAGTGGGTATTACTATTCATAATTGCTATTTTGATTAGTCGCGGTGTGTTAGAATCTCAAACTTGCGTACAATGCAAGCTATTGCATTATTGAAAGAGAAGCGTATCGTGAAAGCTTGGGGTGTTACATTCTCCCCTCCTTCAATAAATTGCGTCCTCACAATTTGAAAATGTTCTTCGAAAATAAAAGGTTGAAAATAGAAAATACCTTTGTGGAAAACTCACATCGGAAATAGGGTTAATAAAAATATAACATTAAAAGAAAGAAAGAGAAGTACAAAGGTCACCCGAGATAGCCCATACTAAGATTATATGAAAATATGGATATGGAGAAAAACAAACCATCAATGTTTGATGGAGAGTTGTAGAAAACAGGATTAGGAGAAAGTTAACCACAAGAAAATCACAAACTTGTGATTGGTTAAACGGTCATTGAATCCCCAGTTGGAAAAGTTAACCGACAACGTTTTTGTTTTAAGTTACCTTTCATAAAGTTGAGGAATTTATTTAAGAGATTTACTAAGAACATAAGGAAATATACTTACTTGTCATGTAGGCCTTCATTCTTTAATAAATTTTTACCACGAACCCATCTTTCACTCCAAATGGTAACAGAACTCAAAAATATTCTATTTATCCTAACTGTATAAGGTTCCAAATATTACCACATACCATTTAGATTAGGAAAACTATTTTGTAATAACCATGGACTTCCTGTAGGCTAGTGGTAGGTAATAAAGGTCTGTCGCACTATGGTTGTGGGTTTGATTCCTGCAGCTTTGTCCGACATGACGGGTTATCCCCCAACCTGCAGGTTGTCCTTTTCCTAAAACTATAGTATTATAATATTCCAAAAATAATCTTCATAAATGTTTTAACCTTAAAAAATACTATCCAAAGTTCAACTTAATCCATTCCAACCTTTATAGTTATCCAAAATACCTCTTTCCAGACTTTCTGTAAAAGGTCTCTAATTTCCAAAATCAATTGTAACATCAGATTCCCCAAACAAGGTAAAGTTTCTCTTATAGCCACATACTAAAAATATGATTACCTTCATCATATTAAAACCTTAATGAAAACAACAAATACTGCAGTACAATCCTTATATATATCACATTATTCTTATAACCAGAATATAATCCTTGAGTCCAAAAGCACCAATACATTAATTATTCCACTTCAATTGTAGTAACAACATAAGATTGTCATTGATCCCTTGGCCTTTTCTGAGGTAAGTTTCTCTGACGCTTAGGACATTCATTTGCATAATGCCCCATTTCCCTACAATTGTAGCATTCAACATTGATAGCCCCTTTCTTTCCCTTGCAATCACGAGCCTGGTGACTTTTTTCTCCACATTTATAACAAACTCCCATTCCTTTTAGGCAAGTACCAGGGTGATTCTTCCCACAATTATCACATAATGGAAAATCCTTCTTTTCCTTTTTCCCTTTATTTGTCTCTTGTTCCACCGTTCTCTTCTTCTCTCGCTTTACTTTATTGTCATAAGATTTAGAGAATTCCTTTTCTATCTTGATAGAACACGCGGCTATATATTCGTACGTTGAGAAAGATTGTGATACTAGTGCTCGATGGAGAAACGGTTTTAACCCATCAAAGAAACGATCGATCTTACTTCTTGGGTTACGTATATAATCTAGAGAATGTCTCGCTAACCTTGTAAAGTTAGCCTTATACTTTGCGACATTCTCATCCTCCTTCTGCCTCAGACTCAGAAATTTCCTTTCCATATCTCCTCTATGGTCACGAGGAAAGTATTTTTCTAAGAAAATATCTTTGAACTCCCTCCATTCCATATTTGATACTTCATCATCTTCCTTTGTGTTTTGAATCAATGACCACCATTGATCAGCATCTCCAGTGAGGCGGTAAACTGTCATGATAACATTTTCTCTTCCACTACTCCCCAAGGCATGGAATATTTTCTCTAAGGAGTTTATCCATTGCTCAGCTACTAATGGATTTGTACCCCCATTAAATGTTGGTGGTTGTTTCCTCATGAAGCAGTCTAAAATTGATCCTCCACGTTGCGGATCAGGGTGCTCCATACGAGTAAGGTTATTATTCATAACCTGAGTGAGTTGTCCTAGAATGGTAATAAGTTGATCAGCACCAGTTGTATCTCCAGCTCCACAATAATTATCTTGAGCAGGAGGGCAATCCCTACACGGAGTACGTGCATTGATACGGTTTCCATTCCTCCCACTAGGCGTCATTTCTAAACAATGGCATAAACTAGATTAGTTTATGAATTAGAATACATAATTCCATACTTGTAAAACACTTAACATAAATTGAACTATTTATGGATATAATCCATAATCATAAAAAGAATTTTTTTCTTTGAGGAAGTATATACTCATAAACCCTTCATAATGGTTTGTAAAGAAAATGAGAATTATCCTAAGCATATCCCCCGGGAGTGTCGTAACCAAGAGTGCAGTAAGGCTCGTTGTCGTGCACCAGTTCCCGTTCGAGTCTAGCTCAAAGCGGTGTTTTCGGGTTTTACCCCTAGGTACATATGTGCCAGAGCCGCCTCTACCTGCTCGTATCCAGACAGGGATGTATTGCTCGGAAAACTCAAAAAATCTCTATAATACCAAAATTCTAGGAAGTTCTTCTATACTAATCTTCAAAGTCTATCTTAGGGATATGTGCTCTAATCAGAGTTTATCTAAATCTAGCTTCCAAGGTTAGTACTAAACTGCCTCTGATACCAACTGTAACGCCCCGACCCCAGTTACCCAGAGTCGGTGCATTACTGCGTAACATTGGCATGATCACAAAAGATCAAGTCTCGAAAGACCGATTAGTTTAGTAGCCTTGGAAACACTAGATACATTCATAAATGTTACATTACATCATAAAGTGAAAAACTACAATAACATAGTCTCCATTTTCCACACTCATATCCCCTTCTGACTATCCCTGCGGGTCATTCATAAAATACTTCTTCACATCCTGGAAAAATTAAAACATTGGAAGGGGTGAGCTCAGATGCTCAGTAAGGATAATAATATAGCGAAAGCTTTCATAAATAAACATAAACATTTAAGGCAATGTATGACTAAAATAAAAGCCTTTTAAACTTGAACTTCAACATAATATGGCAAAAGTAAAATGAGATAATGTCATTTACTTATTCACATGGATATTCTACTGGTCGAATAATCACATGCAATATCAATAACCACTTTCATAATGATGGAATGCATAATGTCAGACTATCATAACCACGTAGCCAAGGCATCGTGCCAAGACTATAAATAAGATTTTGTCAAGGCCTCGTGCCAAGACACTAGTTTGTCTCATGAGACCTGCCAATGCAATTTTTTTAGAAGATACTTATGTTTAAAATTGGTCAAATATACTCCAGTGTTTTTCTAAAAACATTATGCAAGCTTCTGAAAACAAAATAACTAATTCTGAGACTGCTCGACTAATTACAGGTCATGATGGGTCCACGCCCAATCACTTCCTGTCTACCACACTCGAGAGTCGGGTTTTATGAAAACATTTTTAAGCTTTCATTAAATACATATACATTTTTACTGGATTTTCATATATTTGAGAGAAATATCTCTCTTTTTTCTGAAATCATTTTAAAAAGTTATGGATTGTAGAGGAAGCTGAAACTCAAATAATGGTCACGGCGGCGGAAAAGTCGTTTTTGCCGCATACGTACGACAAAAAAACATTCCCTTTTGTCGTTTAGTAAAATTCTTCATATAAAAAATATTCCTCTTGAATAAACGTAAAAGTCAAAGGGGTTTATACACCGTATAAAAGAAAGTTGTGTATAAAACAAAATATTCCTCAATGAAAGGAGATTGAGACGAAGTCCCTTACAAAGATCATTTTTTAAATAAAATAGATCTATTATGTGTATTCACTATAAGTACACATAAAGAAAGTAAAAATACAATATAGGACATAATAATATCATGACATAATTTGAAAGTAGGAGATTAACCCAAAGAATAGAAATTGGGTTAAGAAATTCCCTTACCTTGTATCCGACTTGACTCGACCGTTATTTAACCTCCTGAATAATAAACTAAAGTTAATATCTACTTGCTTAAGATTCTTTTTCAGGTTCATTATTCCTTTTATATCACTTATTACCATGTTATGAACACTATGTAATTATTTAAGTTAATAACGGCCGTTTTGTCGATATTTGGTACTTGAGTCAACAATAAACTTCTTATAATTACAAGTTGTTTATGTGGTAGAATATCCATTATCTCCAGAATTATATTCATGATGTAGATATCATATATATCATATATATCCAGTACATACATTCATTCATAATATTACGTAACATTTAGAGGTAAGAAATGAAATGCACCGTTCATGGAGACGATAAGCCGTACGTACGCATGAACGCTACTTTCATTTCTATTTCATATTTAATGGAATGAAATCATAATTATATAAAGGTATATTATAATTCCAGTATAATATAATGTATAATACCATTTACTTCATCCTTTATACATCTCACATATGACATTAACGATTCAAATCACTTTGAGGGGGCGGTAGTCCGCTCTTCCTAAAATGAAAATATCGCGTTTACCCATAATGGAAACCATAAAGGTATGCAATAAATGAAAAATACAGAAGCTTAAGTAAAACATAAACATATTATATATCATATATAAATATAGTGACATCTTAATGGCCACCTTTGAAGGTGTTATATGAGTGTTGAACAATCATCGTTTCGTGAGGCAGAAATTCATCATCCACAGAAACAGTATGTTTGTTAACCATTAGATGTAGGTGTGTGTAAGTGTAGCTCGAATCCTTATTATAACAACATCCTAATATATTGAGTATACTGGTGTTGTTACAAAATAAATTAATAAAAAGAGTTTAGGGGGTTGGAGAAGCAAAATAAAACAAAATAACATAAGAGAAGACATTACCTTAAAATCGGGTAACTCTTTTTGATTTGAGACAAAGGCTTCCTTGGGAAGAGTTCTGCCCAAAGTGAGACTTCTAGGAGTAAGAGAGGGAAGTTGGGAGAGTATTTGGGCAGAGGTTGGTCGAGCCAAATGGCTTGAAAGTGTGAATAAGGTGATAGAGGTGGGGGCCTTTTATAAGAGGAGAGAAGAGGCACTCTTGGAAAGATTGAAATGTTACTTTTTTATGAAATGCTTTTCGGATTCTAAAGGTCTCACAATGATATATTTCGAGGCTAAGGTGATAAGGATTCGAAATATACTCATCCAATATGTTTTTGACAAGTGTAAGGCTTATATTTTACATTATCTTTTCATTTTATTTAAATCGTTAATTAATGATGTAATCGCTGCATCATCGTTGTGTCATAAAAATTTTAATTTATTTAATGTATAAAAATTATAAAAAAAATATCATGATGTGGGAAATCTTGTTAGCTTTCTAATGAATATTTATAGTCAAAAATATGACTTGTATAACCCCATTTAAAAATTGTTTTAGTAAAACAACTCATGTTTGTGACATTTTTATTTTAACATTAAATAAAAAGTTTTTAATGTCATTTTCCTACCAAAGTGGCTCCATGGGGTCCCCAAGTTGACCAATGGATTGTCTTGGTGGTCCATGACTCATCCAATAGGGGTATGACAAGTGTAAAGGTATTTTAATATTTTTATAATATCATTTTTATCTTAAATTTCACTAATTACTTTTAATCGCGATTAATTAAACTTAAAAGTTACTATTCACCAAAAAATTATTTTAATCACATTGAACCACATTTTACATCCTAATGACAACCATGTATGTCGGATTTTTGAAAATCAAATCACAGAAGTGGTAATGTTTCATTTAAACGAAAAATCAGTTTTTTAACTACCACTTAGTGGTTTCACTATTCATCAAAAATTCAAATTTTTCAGAATAATGCCAAAATTTCACCCTAAGCTAAAATTGATATTCCAAATTAAAAAATGATGTCTATTTTAAAGAATTCCAAACATATAAGTTGCATTAATTAATTTTATAATTAATTCCCGCTGTCACAACAAATAGCGTGTTTTTAAGAAACAATATATATCAAAAGATTGACAATTGTTTATGTCAATTTCAAAGTGAAATTAATTCTAATGAACACTATTGGATAAAGTGGTAAAAATATATTCTAATTATACTTTAAAACCACTCAATAGTATAATTTATCACTATAAATTATTTTGAATAAAAAAGTTGTTTTTAAGTATTTTTCACTATTCATAAAAAATTGGAAGTTCTCAGAAAATTACAAAAAATTCAACTTAGGATAATTTCGATATTCTGAATCCAAAAATGAAGTCCATTTTGAAATATAAAATATATATAATTTCAAAAAAGTGGGTATTACTATTCATAATGGCTATTTTGATTAGTCGCGGTGTGTTAGAATCTTGAACTTGCGTACAATGCAAGCTATTGCATTATTGAAAGAGAAGCGTATCGTGAAAGCTTGGGGGGTGTTACATAGACAATAGATTATGAATCCCTAAACACAAAATAAAGGAGATCCTGAACGGGGAGAATCGATTACAAACCAAATAAAACCAAGGAACATTAGAAAATTTCCTCCATGTCCACAAGCAACTCCATGGAACTTTCACCACCAAAAACTGAGAATGACCAAGCATAAAAATACAAGCCCAGTCCACCCAAATATAAGAATAAGAAGGATTTCAAAGGTCCCAATCTTATCGAACCACTACGACTTTATTCTAGTCCTCGACACGCATAATCCCCAAGCCTTCTTCCTCCTTAGGCCTATCCACTAAGGCCCAAGCCACCTTAGCTCTCAACCCAGCTAGAGAAGGGAACTTTTAAAGAAAGTACCTGAGCTTGGCTTCGATAGCAATGAATAACTTCTTAGGCAAGATGAAATGATATCACCAATAAGCCTGCATGTTTAAAATAATGGATTCAACAAGTTTTAAGCGACCCGAAAAAGATAGAAAATTGTTCGTCTAAACCTTGATTCTCTTAACAATCTTCTCCACCAAAATGGAACAATATACAACCCAAATCTTGGTAGTAATCAGAGGAACTCCAATATAGAAAAACACAAAAGAACCTCTGTTAATACCCATGGAATCCTCAATACTATCCCGAGCCTCATTAGAAATTCTCGCCGAGAACATCAATGATTTCAGGAGATTGATAGATATCCCAGAAAGGGAGGAAAAAAGATCCAAAGCACGCTTTAAGACTAAAATAGAATCAAGATTGTCAAAAGAGAACAAAAAAAGATCATCCGCAAACAAAGGTGGGAAATCAAGGTCTTACCACATCTCTAGTGAAACTTGAAGGAATCTGATGTCGTGATAAGATAATCAATAATGTGAGAGAATACCTCCATAGAAACAATAAAGAGAACGGGAGGAGGGTTCTCCTTGTATCATCCCATGCTTCCTCAGAAAATAGCCTTGAAAAATTCCATTTATGTTCACTATAAATGAATAAGAATAAACACACCTTCTAACCCAAGAAGTGAATCTGGTAGGGAAACCCAGAAGCTCCAAAGAGTCCCACAGAAACTCCCACCTGACTGAATCAATGGATTTAAATTAGTCAATTTTGAAGGCACGGCGATGAACCCCATAATCAAGGTGATTTCCCACATCAGTTCTTGGGAATTAGAACATTATCATAGATGCGCCTTCCTTGAATAAAATTTGATTGGGCCATATTGATACATTTGGGGAGAACCTATCTCATTCTTGTAGTCAGAATCTTAGAAATGCACTTATAGATAGTGTTATAGTCGGAGATATGCCTGAATTCAGAAAAAACACAAGCATTCGGCACCTTAGGGATCAAAGAAATAATCGATCCATTGGATTCCTGTAGAATCTTTCCACTTCTAAAAAATTAAATAACTGCCTCAGTCACATCTGGAAAAACAACCGGCCAGGCCTTGAAGAAGAAAAACCCATTAAATTCATCTAGGCCTGGGGATTTATTAGGATTAAGAGAAACAAGTGCCTGAAAAATGTCCTCCAGATAAACAGATTTCCCTAGCAGGTCTAATGAATCTCGGTCAATAGCAGCAAATAGGAAAGGCTCCAAGATCACACTTCCAGCATAGGTCGTGACATGTAGAGTCCCAATGAGGGAGTGAAAAAAATTTACAGTCTCTTGGATGATCTCCCCCGGATTATAAATTATTGAACCTTCAACTCTATGAAGAAGAACCAACTTGGAGGAATTAAATCTAACCTTCACCGTATTAAAAAGGAATTCAGAGTTAAGGTCACCCTCCTTAAGCCATTGAACTCTACTCTACTTCTTGGCTGAAGGGATTTTTTTTAAGGTTAAGGCCTTTATCCTCTCTTTTCACCTTAACTCTGTAAGTATAAGATCTTTAGAACTTCCATTTGTGACAAGAGAAGACTGGAAGTCAAGTAATTCTGATCTAAGGAGGTCAATTTCCAAGTTATACTGAGAAGAAATGTGAACATGCAACTCCCAAAGGACTATCTTAACCTTCTTAAGCCTTTAATACACCTGAAAAATTTTACAACCTCTAACCTATACATTCCAAGAAATAGAAACCGAGGAAATAAATTGATCATAATCGGACTAATGGTTGAAAAATTTGAACGGTAGCTTCCTAGAGTTTATCCCTTCCCTTGATCTAATAATAATCAGAGTATGATTTGAAAATCCAAATGGCAAGAAATCAGTATATGAAGAAGGAAAAATAGACAGACAAGAGTGGTCAACAAGAGCTCTATCCGGCTTCCTCAAAACATCAGAATTAACCTTCCTCCAGGTATACCTTATCCCAGTACAATGGAGATCCTCCAGATTATCATAAAAAATAATAGAGTTTCAGTCCTCCATAGAAGGGGTCCAGTCTAAACAACCTCCAAGTCTTTCCTCAGGGAACCTCACTGCATTGAAGTCCCTTAAATAAATACTAGGCACTAAAAGACTAAATGAAGAAAAACTGATAATGAACTCCCAAAGATTCTTGAAATTAACAACAGAATTAGAACCATAAAAAAAGAAATCAAATAAGAAACATTAACCTTAACAGCCCTAATAAGGAAAACAGTGATCTTGAAAACCCTAATTGGGGTTTAATAGACAACACATTGGGGTTCCAAATCACCTGAATACCCTCAGCAGGAGAAGCAACATGATTAGAATAAAATCTCTACCCCAGAATAATATTCGTCACAATAGAAGCAGGAGAATCACTTTTAACCTTAGTCTCCACGGGCCCTAAACAAGCCAGCTTATGAGAGAAAACGAGATCATGAACCTCCCTCTACTAAACGGGGTATTAATACCTTCCAAACACCAAAGTTAAACATTGGAACTAATAGGGGAATTAGAGGCAGGAGACATGGGTCCAGTTTTGACTGGAACCCTCTCTGAATCACATTCATCAACCTTAATGAGTTTATTCCTGATGGGGGTTATCAATTAAAATGAAGGAGGCGGGACTCATCTGGTCAGAAGATCACAGGAAAGGGGAGAGAGACCCATCCTCCCTGCCTCCCGAAGTGCTAACCGGAACATAGCCGAGAAAAAATGGCTGCTTGCCTTCAGAGGACAATGACAGTGCCAAATAAGGCTAAGAAAAAGACATCGAGCAGAAGGGGAAAGGACCCTGCACTCGAGCTTTCGAAGAGCAAGGGGAAATAGAAAAACTAGAAGGGATCAATACATAATTCACCATCCTAGGATTAGAAATCAAATCATCAGAGACCTTCCGAAAAACGGGTCCAATATTAGGAACTAATTCATCACAACCCTTCCTCGAACCTGAAGAAGGGGACACAGTAGGAGCCAAACTAGCACCAGAACCATCCTGAGAAATAACAATTTGAACCAATCCTTCAGTAGTCATAGGCATAATAGGAGGAGGAAGACAAATAGGGTCCAACCTAGCCGCATCACCTTCGAAGAAGCATCAACCAGTAAACAACAGAAGGGGTTATGGATAGGAGTGAAAGAGTCCTTCATAGAATTAAAAGAAAGAGGCTTATCCACCAAAGAAGACATGACCACAATATAACCACTAGAATCCAAATGAGGAAGAGCCCAAGAACTGAAGATGGAGTCTTCCTTGGTTGCAGGCTTCACAGGAGGATGGAGAGGGATATTGTCTTTCAAATCAAAGGCAGGAGCTCTACTCGGTTCCTTCTTCCTATAAGCGTGCTTCTTGGGAGTAACGTTAGTCCAACCAGCTTGAGGATCCTCTTAGGATTCTTCTTACATAGATTTAAATGATCCCCAAAGATTTTACAAAATTTACAAGTTTTAGAAACCCTATTATATTCAACATGAATGGGAACAGATGAACCAGATCCCAAATCCATTGTAATCAAGGATATGCTCGGCCGAAATCTCAACAAACATTATCACAAAGTTGATTCTGCTGAAACCTCTAAAAACCTTAAAAACATTTAAAACTCATTAAACCTCTAAAAATCACTAAAAACACTAAAAACCATTTAGACCTCTAAAAACGTTTAAAACATTAAAAACTCTAAAAAACCTTAAAAACTCTAAAAAACTCAAAAAACCCCTAAAAACCCAAAAAGACCCTAAAAACCCCAAAAAACATAAACCAATAAAAATCCTAAAAAGCCCCAAAAATCCCTAAAAATGTAAAAAAACTCTGAAAAACCCTTGAAGAGTACCATAGCGGCTACTCCCGCAAGGAATTGAATGCCTCAAAGCTTCACAAGATCTGACCCTACATATCACGCATGCTTTTCGGGAAGCGAACGCGGTGGTAGACGCTCTCTCAAAGAAAGCAATTGAAGATAGGGGCTTTATGTGGTTCTTTGTCACTCTGCCTTATTGTACGTCCCTTGTGGGCTCAGACATGAAGGGTGATACACACACTCGTTTATGTAGGCCCTCATTGTAAGACCTTGTACCTTTCTTCTTTTTAATTAAATATGAGGACCAGACTCACCTAGTCCCGCGCCTTCTTTGTCCTGAAAACCATTGAAAATCATAAATACCCCTAAAAACTTAAAAACTCAAAAAACCCAAAAAACCCCCTAAAAATCACTAAAAACTCTAAAAGCCCTTAAAACCCCTAAAAATATTAAAAACTCTAAAAACCATAAAAACCATAAAAATCTCAAAAAAACCCAAAACTCCAAAAAGAACCTAAAACCCTAAAATCTCCAAAACACCAAAAAAACCATAAAAAACCCTAAAAACCAAAAAAATCTGAAAGAAACACTAAAATCCGTGAATACGTAAAAAACATAAAAACCCTAAAAAAACCCATGAAAACCATAAAAACCCCTAAAAACCATAAAAAACCCTAGAAACTCATAAAAACCCTAAAAACCAATAAAAACTTTAAAAACCCTTAAAACCCCATATAATGTTAAAAACGTTAAAAAATCTAAAAAACATTAAAAACACTAAAAAAACTCAAAAATAACCCTAAATACCCAAAAAGACCCTGCAACCCTAAAGAACCCCTAAAAACCTTGAAAACCCCTGAAAAAACCTAAAAACCCTTAAAAACCCACAAAATCTTTAAAATCCCTAAAACCACAAAAATTATAGGAACCTAAAATTCCATGAAAACGTAAAAACCCCTAAAAACCCTGAAAACCCCTGAAAACCCCTGAAAACCATAAAAACACCTAAAAACATTAAAACATAAAAAACCCACAAAAATCCTAAATAACCACTAAAACTCTAAAAACCCTTTAAACCCCTAAAAATGTTAAAAACTCTAAAAACCTTAAAACCCCTACTAAAATCATAAAAACCAGCCTTGAAAAAAAATTGCCTTGCAAAAAAAACTCAAAAAACCCCTAAAAATTCTAAAAACCCTAAAAACAATAAAAAACCTAAAACACTAAAATTCCCTAAAAACCCAAAGAACCATAAAATTCATAAAAAATCCCTAAAAATACCTAAAAACGTAAGAAAAACCTAAAAACCCTAAAAACCATAAGAACCCCTAAAACCTTTAAATTCCCAAAAAACATAGAAAAACCCTAAAAACCTACTAAAAACTCTAAAAACCCTAAAAACCCTTAAAACATTAAAAAACGTTACAAAATTCTAGAAAACATTAAAACCCATAAAAAACTCGAAAAAACCCCTAAAACCCATAAAAATCCTAAAAACCCTAAAAACCCTAAAAACCCTAAAAACCCCTAAAAATCCTCAAAATCCCTAAAAATTTTAAATACCCATAAAAATCCTAAAAAAATCCTAAAAATCCCTGAAAACGTAAAAAACCCAAAAAAATCCCAAAAACCCTTGAAATCCATAAAACCCCTAAAAACCTTTTAAAAACCATAAAAACCACTAAAAACTTTAAAAACCCTTAAAACTACTAAAAACTTTAAAAAACTCTAAAAAACCTTAAAACTCCTAAAAACTAAAAAAAAACCTAAAAACACAAAAATATGCTAAAACCCTGAAAACCTTAAAATCCTTAAAAAACCCTGAAAAACCATTTAAACCTTACAAATCCCTAAAAACAAAAAAAACTTTTAAACCCTAAAAAAATTCCTAAAAACCATAAAAACCCTAAAAACCTTAAAAACCATAAAAACCTTAAAACCCCTAAAATCACACTAAAAACTATAAAACCCTTTAAACCCCTAAAAAAGGTTAAAAAAGGTTAAAAACTCTAAAAACATTTAAAACCCTAAAAAACTCAAAAAACTCGAAAATCCCAAAAGACCCTAAAAACGCTGAAAACCCCCAAAAAACCAAAAAAAAAACTACTGAGAACCCTAAAAACCCTCAAAATCCCTAAAAAACCCTAAAACCATAAACATCCCAAAAAATCCTTAAAAATCCCTAAAAACATAAAAAACCCTAAAAACGCTAAAACTCCCTAGAAAACCATAAAAACCACTAAAAACCTTTAAACCCATAAAATCCCTAAAAACACACTAAAAGCTTTAAAATCCATTTAAACCCCTAAAAAGGCTAAAAACACTAAAAAACCTTTAAAACCCTAAAAAACTCTAAAACCCAACCAGACCCCAAAACCCCTAAAAACCATAAAAAAACCCTGAAAACCCCTAAAAACCCTCAAAATCCCTAAAATCCATAAAAAATCTAAAAAATCTCTAAAAAACTATGAAAATGTAAAAAACCCTAAAACCCTAAAAATCCCATAAAACCATAAAACCCCCAAAAAATCATAAAACCCTTAAAAACCCATAAAATCCCTAAAACCCCACTTAAAACTCTAAAAGCCGTTGAACCCCCTAAAAACGTTAAAAAAGTAAAAAAATCAAAAAGACCTTAAAAACCCTAAAAAACTCAAAAAACCCTAAAAACCCAAGAATACCTTAAAAATCCTTAAAAATCCTTAAAACCCTAAATAACCCTAAAAACCCTCAAAATCCATAAAACCCTAAATAACTCTAAAAACCATAAAAATCCTAAAAAATCTCTAAAAATACCTGAATGCATAAAAAACCTAAAAACATTCAAAAACCCCTAAAAAGCATAAAACCCCCTAAATACCTTAAAAACCCTTAAAACCCACTAAAAACTCAAAAAAATGATAAAACCCCTAAAAACATTAAAAATGTTAAAAACTCTAAAAAACCTTAAAACACTAAAAAAAACCTAAACCCCAAAAGACAGTAAAAACCCTAAAAGCCGTTAAAAATCCCTAAAAACCCAAAAAAATCCCAAAAATCCCTAAAACCCCTAAAAACCCTAAAAACCACTAAAATCCTTAAAAATACTTTAAAATATACAAAACCCTAAAAAACCTGAAAACCCCCTGAAAACCAAAAAACCCATAAATTCCTTAAAAATCATAAAAATCCATAAAAATGCAAAGAAACAAACTTAAAGCTCTAAAAACCGTTAAAACCCCTAAATACGTTAAAAGACTCTAAAAACCCTTTAAAACTCTAAAAGAATAAAAATACCCTAAAAACCTAAAAAGACCCTAAAAAACCTATAAATGTATAAAAACCCCGGAAAACCCTAAAAACCCTCAAAATCCATGTAAACCCTAAAAATTCTTAAACACCATAAAAATCCTAAAAAACCTTAAAAATCCATGAAAACATAAAAAACCCTAAATACCCTAAAACCCCCTGAAAACCTTAAAAACACCTTAAAACCTCAAAAAACCCTAAAAACCCATAAAACCCTAGAATACCACTAAAAATATAAAAACTCTTAAAATCCCTAAAAATGTTAAAAAAACTCTAAATACCCTTTAAAACCCTAAAAACTCAAAAAAAACCCCTAAAAATCTTAAAAGACCCTAAAACCCCTAAAACCCCCCAAAATCCTAAAAACCCCTAAAACCCCTCAAAATCCATTAAAACCCTAAAAATGATAAAAACTATAAATATACTAGAAAATTCGTAGAAATAAATAATAACGTAAAAACCCTAAAAACCCTAAAAAACCCCTAAAACCCATAAAAACTCCTAAAAACCTTAAAACCCCCTAAAAACCCATAAAAACTCTAAAACCAATAAAAACTCTAAAACCCTTAAAACCCCTAAAAATATTAAAAATGTTAAAAAACTCTAAAAACCTTAGAAACCATAAAATACCCAAACAAACCCTAAAAATTCAAAAAGACCCCATAAACCCCTGAAAACCCCTGAAAACCCCTTACCTTGCAGAAAAACCCTAAAAACCATCAAAATCCCTAAAAACCATAAAACCATAAAATTATAAAAAAACAAAAAAATCCCTAAAAATCCATGAAAACGTAAAAAAACAAAAAAACCATGATAACCATAAAAACCACTAAAACCCATAAAAAATACTAAAAACCCATAAAAATACTAAAAACCCTACAAACTTTAAAAACCCTTATAAATCCTAAAAACATTATAAATGTTAAAAAAACTAAAAAAACATTATAAAACCAAAAAACTCAAAAAAAACCCCTAAAAACCCAAAAGACCCTAAAACCCTTAAAAACCCTAAAACCATAAAAAACATCAAAAACCCCCCAAACCTTCAAAATCCCTAAAACCCCTAAAAACCCTAAAAACCCTAAAAACCAAAAAAATATTTAAAATTCCCTAAAAACCCTAAAACCATAAAAAACCCTAAACACCCTAAACAACCCCAAAAAACCATAAAACCCAAAAAACCCATAAAAACCCTAAAACCCCATAAAAACCATAAAAACCACAAAAAACTCAAAAAACACTTAAAACCCCTAAAATATAAAAAAATGTTAAAAAAATCTAAAAACATTAGAAACCCTAAAAACTAAAAAAACCATAAAAACACAAATAGACAATAAAAACGTTGAAAAACCATAAAACCCCTAAAAACCCTAAAAAACACTAAAAACCCTCAAAATCCCTAAGAACCCTAAAACCCTAAAAACCATAAATATCCTAAAAACACCCTAAAAATATTTGAAAACGTAAAAATCCTTAAACCACTTGAAAACCAAAAATCTCCATAAAACCTTAAAAACCCTAAAAACCCATAAAACCCTAAAAACCCATAAAACCCTAAAAATCCATAAAAACCCTAAAATTCCACTAAAAACTCTAAAAACCCTTAAAAACCCTAAAAATGATTAAAAACTCTAAAAACCATAAAAACCCTAAAAAATTAAAAAACCCCTAAAAGACCTTAAAACCCTAAAAAACCTTGAAAACCCCTAAACACCCTAAAAACCATAGAAAACCATAAAAATGAACAAAATCCCTAAAACCAATGAACACACATAAAACCCATAAAAATCCTAAAAACCCCCAAAAAAGTAAAAAACCCTAAAAACCTTGAAGAACCCCAAAAATCATAAAAACCCCTAAAACATTAAAAACCCTAAACCCCATAAACACCCTAAAAACCCACTAGAAACTCTAAAACACCTTAAAACTGTAAAAACATTAAAAAACTCTAAAAACATTTAAAACCCTAAAAAACTCAAAAAAAAACCCAAAAAGACCCTAAAAACCTTGAAAAATCCTAAAACCCTGAAAAACCCTAAAAACCCCTAAAACCCCTCAAAATCCCTACAAACCCAAAAAAACCCAAAAACCAATAAAAATCATAAAAATTACCAAAAAATATCTAAAAAAATAACAAACCCTAAAACCCTAAAAAATAATTGAAAACCATAAAACCCCTAAAAATTTTAAAAACCCTAAAAAACCCTAAAAACCCTAAAAATTACTAAACACTCTAATAACCCTTAAAACCCCTAAATACGTTAAAAACTCTAAAAACTATAAAAACCCTAAAAAATTAAAAAAAAACTAAAACCCCAGAAGACCCTTAAAACCCCTAAAAATCAAAAAAAACCCAAGAAACTCATAAACCCCCCCCAAAACCCTTAAAATCCACAAAAATACTAAAAACCATAAAAATCCTATAAAATCCCTAAAAATACTAGAAAAAATAAAAACCCTAAAACCATGGACGACGGGCGAGGGTGCCTTGATGGTGTTGGGAGGTGTTCTATTAGATGGATTGTATAGGTTCAAGGTGCTGCTTCCTGGGTTCTTTTTTTTGGCCTGGTTGGATGGTTCTTCTGGTTACCTACTTGCTGCTTGTTTCTTTGAGGGGGATGTCTTCTTCTTTGGTGATGTTGTTGGATGGTTGTGGCCTAGGCTTTCGGCAGGGAGACACTTTTTAGAGGTCCAGTATGGGATACTGTTTGGATGAGTAGGTTGGGTGTCCATGGGGATGCTTGTTTTTGTGCGTTCATTCATGTGTGTGTGTGTGTGTGTGGCAAGTAGTGTGTGCATGTATGCATACGTGTGTGTGCCTACGTGTATGAGTGCATGGGTGGTGGTGTGTGAATGCTTTTGTGCTTGTGTTGGATCAACCTTGTGGAGATGTTGTTTTTTATTAGGCCTTCTTGATCCCTTGACAGTGTTGCTTCTCAGCGTTCTTACTAGTTCACAGCCTAGTGCTACTGTGATTCCTACTACTAGTTCGTTGGGTTGTCTTCTTGGATCGTGTCATCAGATGTCAGTCGCTGGTCAAGCTGACTTTTTTGTGCTTGGTGGATGACTAGTGGTGGTGTTGCATTGTTCGTTGCTGTTGGTTTCCTTGGGAGAGGCTTCGTACTGGGCACGTGTACTACTGCTTTTCTTTGTTGCCTGGGTGCCTACAAGGTTACTGCATTCTTCTTGGTGCCTCTTGGTGATGCTTCAGTGCTTCTTGGTTATTGGAGTGCCTTCTTTCTTGTGATGCTTAGTGCCAGACTGGTTTAGTTTCATGAGATTCTCAGCCCTTCTAGTCGGTTGCTTGTTTGAGGTTGCTTTGGATTGGTTATTATTACTTCTATTATTGGCCTTCGGGCCTTGGGTTAGTTAATTCACCCTTGGGTGATCGTTTTTACTTTCAATTACTTTCCCCTTATATGTATATATATATATATATATATATATATATCATGTTCTATTTTCCTTTCAAAAAACCACTAAAAACTCTAAAACCCCTTAAACACCCTAAAGATGTTAAAAATGTTAAAAAAACTCTAAAAAACCATTAAAATCCTAAAAAAATAAAAAAACCCCTAAAACCCCTGAAAAACCCTAAAAACCCCTGAAAACCCCTAGAAACCCTCAAAATCCCTAAAAAAAGTAAAAATCCCAAAAACCATAAAAATACTAAAAAATCCTTGAAAAGGCAATAAAGCACTAAATACCCTGAAAACCTTTAAAAACCATTAAAACCCCTAAAACCCATAAAAACCCCTAAAACCCCATAAAAACTATGAAAACCCACTAAAAACTTTAAAATCCTTTAAAGCCCCTAAAAATGTTAAAAATGTTAAAAAAAAACTCTAAAAACCCACAAAACCCTAAAAAACTAAAAAAACCTAAAAACCAAAAAACCCCTTAAAATTTGAAACCCCTAAATAACACTAAAAACTCCCAAATCCCTAGAAACCCTAAAAACCCCTGAAAAACATAAAAATCCTAAAAAAGACAAAACTCCCTGAAAATGTAAAAAACCCTAAAAATCTAAAAAACCCATGAAAATCATAAACCCCCCCAAAAAACTTAAAACCCAATAAAAACTCTAAAAACCCTTAAAACCCCAAAAAATGTTAAAAACATTAAAAAACTCTAAAAACCCTTAAAAACCTAAAAACTCAAAAAAACCCAGAAACGCAAAAAGACCCTAAAAACCCTGAAAATCCATAAAAACCCCAAAAAACCCAAAAAACCCCTAAAA
The DNA here is from genome assembly GCA_963277665.1 of Viscum album. NCBI lineage: Eukaryota > Viridiplantae > Streptophyta > Magnoliopsida > Santalales > Viscaceae > Viscum > Viscum album. Next base: position 727,166,894 of record OY728167.1, on the reverse strand, counting down.
ACCCTAAAACCGTAAAAATCCTAAGAAATCCCTAAAAATCCCTAAAAATGTAAAAAAACCCCTAAAAACCATAAAAACCTATAAAAACGTTAAAACCCCTAAAAACCAATAAAAACCCTAAAAAGACACTAAAATCTCTAAAAAGAATTTAAACCACAAAAATTTTTAAAAAATGTTAAAAACTCTAAAAAACATTAAAAATCCTAAAAAAATCAAAAAAAATCAAAAATACCCTAAAACCCTCGAATAACCTAAAACCATAAAAACCCTGAAAACACCAAAAGACCCTCAAAATCCCAAAAAACCTCCAAAACTCCAAAAAAATCATAAAAATCCTAAAACATCTCTAAAAATCCCTTAGAACGTAAAAATCCCTTAATACCCTAAAACCCCCTGAAAACCATAAAAACCCCTAAAAAACTTAAAAACCGCTAAAAACCCATGAAAACCTAAAAACCACTAGAAACTATAAAAACCCTTTAAACCCCTAAAAATGTTTAAAACGTTAAAAAAATATAAAAACTCTAAAACCCCTAAAAATCAAAAAAACATTAAAAACCCTGAAAACCCTAAAAAACCCAAAAACTGACAAAATCCCTAAAAACCCAAAAAATGATAAAAATCCTAAAAATCGTAAAAAATCCCTGAAAACATAAAAAACATTAAAAGACCACTAGAAACCATAAAAAGCCCTAAAAACCTTAAAACCCCTAAAAAACATAAAACCCCTAAAAAAAATAAAAAATCTAAAACCCCTAAAAAGATTAAATAATGTTAAAAACTCTAGAAAATGTTAAAACCCCTAAAAACTCAAAAAAAAACCCATAAAACCCCAAACGACCCTAAAAACCCTGGAAACCCCTGAAAAACTAAAAACCCTAAAACTAACAAAATCCCTAAAATCCTAAAAAACGAAAAACCATAAAAATCCTAAAAGAAACCTAAAAATCACTAAATACATAAAAACCCTAAAAACAAGAAAACCCCTTGAAAACCATAAAAACCCCTAAAATCATTAAAAAACCCTAAAACCCTTGACGCATTGGGTTTCTTCTTGTTTATTGGGTACTGCGTGAAGGGTATTCTCTGTCTGGAGGTGTGGGGTCAAGTGTAGCGTCTATTGCAGTCTTGGTTGTTGGGTGGCAGCATGGATTCCCTGGGGTGCTGGTTTGGTTGGTGATGTGGGGTGTGTATAGGAGAGGAGTTTGGGTTGTGTTTGCCTGTTATTTGGGGTTGTGATTCTTTGTTGGTTTCATGGTGATTTTGGGAATGGAGTGTGTTGGGGGATGGTTCTTTAGTCAGAGGAAGGGGGTTTGTGGGGTGTCTTACTTTGGATTTTGGTCACTCTTTGCAGGTGATGGATTTTGTTCTAGGGTGGTGGAGCTGGGGCTTGCAGCTATGGTCGAGTTTTCTAGGACTCGTTTGGAAGGATGCTAGAGGGATTTTGTTGGAATCTCATGTGATTATTTCTTTGGGATGGTGTTTCTTGCTAAGATGGTGGTTTGGATTTTCTGGTTGTGGTTTGGGGTTGGTTGCGACAGGCTGGGGGTGGCTAGGAGGCCGGATGCTAGGGGTGCTTGAGGGCATGGCTGCTGGTGTGATGTTTTCAACAATTAGTTCTACTACTGTTGATAATGTATCCAAATATTGTGGGTTTCTAGTCACTAATGTGGGGTCTTCTAGGTGGTTGGTTTTAGGTTTCTAGTGTTCAGTTGTGGGATTTTGGTGTTGTGAGGTCTTCTAGTGGTGTTGCTGGACCTTTTATGTTTGACCTTGGCTTTGAACTGCTAGTGCTCATGTCGTTGGGTGCATGTGCACATATGTGTTTGAATGTGTTCGTGTGTGTGTGCGTGTGTTAATGCATGTGTGTGAGTAGTGTGTGTGTGTGTGTGTGTGCGCGCGCGCATGCGTGCCTGTGTTGAGGGATATTTCCCTTTGTGTTTCTCCTTAGTAGGTGTTGTTTTTCTATGGCCGTCTTGAGGCCTTGGCTGTGCTGTGTGTGTTGCTGGTTGTGCTTGGGAGCTGCTAGGGTTCCTCCTTCTGGTTCAGATGCGACGCTTGTACTGGGTTCCAGTTTCAGTTGGAAGCAGGTCAGTGGCACTGGTTGTTGTTTCTTTTCTACTGTTGAGAATCCCTAAAAACCCTTAAAAACCTAGAAACCCCATAAAAACCCATAAAACCCCACAAAATCCCTAAAAAACATAAAAACACCTAAAAACCAAAAAAATACTAAAAATTCCCTAAAAATATGGAAACATAAAAATCCATAAAAACCCTGAAAACCATAAACCACCTTAAAACATTAAAAACCCTAAAACCAATAAAAATTCTAAAACCACTAAAAACACAAAAAACACTTAAAATCTCTAAAAAAGTTAAAAAACCACAAAAACATAAAAAACCTAAAAAAAACTTAAAAAGAACACCAAAAACCCAAAAAGACCCTAAAAACCCTGAAAACCCCTAAAACCCTTAAAAACCATGAAAATCCTAAAAACATTCAAAATCCATAAAAACCCTAAAAAACCCAAAAAACCCAAAAAATCCTAAAAATACCCTAAAAATATCTAAAGACATAAGACACCCTAAATACCCTAAAAAACACTTTAAAAACATAAAACCCCCTAAAAATTAAAATACCATAAAACCCATAAAAACCCTAAAAACTAATAAATACTCTAAAACCCCTTAAAACCCCTAAAAATTTCAAAAAAAAAACTCTAAAAAACTCAAAAAAAACATAAAACCCAAAATGACCCTAAACCGCCCCCAAAAAAATCCCTAAATCCCCACAAAACCCTAAAACCATAAAAATCCCACAAAGGACCTAAAAATCCCTAAAAACATAAAAAAACCTAAAAACCTAGACTAGTGGTGCAGGTGCCTTGTTGGTGTTGGGATTTCTTCTATTGGCCGGATTGAAGAGGTGCAAGGTGCTACTGCCTGGGTTCTTTTGTTGGTTTGGCTTGGTTAGATGGTTATGTTGGTTTCCTTCTTGTGCTTATTTCTTTTAGGGGGATGTCTACTTATATAGTGATGTTGTTAGATGGTTGTGTCCTGGGTTTTCAGTTGGTAAGTGTTGTTCATAAGGGTGGGCTGGGATGTTGGTTTGATGGGTAGGGTGGGTGGGTGTGGGGATGGTTGTTTGTGTGTTTTCATGTGTACACGTGTGTGTGTGTGTGTGTGTGTGTGCAGTGGTCGGTGGATGTGTGTGTGTGCGCGCGCGTGCGTGCGTGGGTGGTGGTGTGTGCATGCGTGTGTGATTATGTTGTCTCATCCTTATGGAGATGTTGTTTTTCCTTGGCCCTTCTTGAGGCCTTGGAAGTGTTGCTTCTCAGTGTGCTTGCTGGTTTGTAGCTTGGAGCTACTGTGATTTCTTCTGCTGGTTTGTTCGGTTGCCTTCTTGGCTCATACTATCAGCTTCCATTCATTGTTCATTTTGACTTGTTTATGTTTGGGGTATAACTGGTGGTGGTGTAATAATGTTTGTTTGTGCTGGTTTCCTTAGGAGCGGTTTCTTTCTTGGCACATGTACTGCTGGTTTGGTTTTCTTCCTCGATGCATGCTATGTTGTCGCATTATCCTTGGTGGGTTTCTACTTAGTGCCACTTGTTGGTGATTTAGTGCTTCTTGGTTGCTAGAGTACTTGCTTTCTTATGATGATTAGTGCTGGACTGGTTGGGCTTCGTGAGATTTTGGGCCCTTCCAGTTGGTTGATTGTCAAAGGTTTCGTTGGCTTGGTTTTTCTTGCCGCTTTTGTTGGCCTTCGGCCCTTGGGTTAGTTGATTCACCATTGGGTTATCCTTTTTTACTTTCAATTACTTTTCCCTTTTATATATTGTGTTCTATTTACCTTGCAAAAAAACCACTAAAAACTCAAAAACCCCTTAAAATCCCTAAAAACGCTAAAAATTGTTAAAAAAATCTAAAAAACCCTTCAACCCTAAAAAACTCAAAAAAAAACTCTAAAAACCCTAAAGACTCTAAAAACCCTAAAAAACTTGAAAAAACCTTAAAAACCCTGAAAATCCCTAAAACCCTCAAAATCCCAAAAAACCCTAAAACCCCCCCAAACCATAAAAATCCTATAAAATTTGAAAAAAAATCCTCAAAAACGTAAAAAACCATAAATATCCTTAAAAAACTTGAAAACCACAAACCACCAAAAAACCTTAAAAACACTAAAACCCCATAAAACCATGAAAACCCACTAAAAAAATCTAAAAACCTTTAAAGCTCCTAAAAATTTTAAATAATGTTAAAAATTCTAAAAATCCTTAAAAACCGTAAAAACTAATAAAAAACCTAAAAACCCAAAAGACCCTAAAAACCCTGAAAACCCCTAAAAACCCCTAAAAACCCTAAAACCCCTGAAAAACACTAAAACCTTCAAAATCTCTAAAAACAATAAAAAACTCTAAAAACCATAAAAATCTTAAAAAGACCTAAAAATCCTTTAAAATATAAAAAACCCTAAAATCCCTAAAAAATCATTAAAAAACATAAAAAAACCATTAAAACCTCAAACACAATAAAAACCTATAAAAATGTTAAAAACCCACTAAAAACTCTAAAACCCTCAAAACCTCGAAAAACATTAAAAAAACTCTAAAAAAATAAATACTATAAAAGAATCAAATAAATCGTAAAAACCTAAAAGACCCTAAAAACCTTGAAAACAACTAAAAACCCTAAAGCCCTGAAAACCCCTAAAAATCATCAAAATCCATAAAAACCCTAAATATTCCAAAATACCATAAAAATCATAAAAAATACCTAAAAATCCATGAAAATAGAAAAACCCTCAAATCCCTGAAAAACCCATGAAAATAATAAAAACCCCATTAAAACCTTAAAAACACTAAAAACCCATAAAACACTTGAATACCACTAAAAACTCTTAAAACTCTTAAAACCCGTAAAAATATTAAAAAACTATAAACCCCTTAAAAAATCTAAAAACTCAAAAAAACCCAAAGAACCAAAAAATACCCTAAAACCCTGAAAATCCTAAAAACCCGGAATAACCCTAAACCCCTCAAAAGTAATAAAAACCCTAAAAATGATAAAAATCCTAGAAAATTTCTAGAAATCCCTAAAAACGTAAAAAAACCCTAAAAATATTAAAATTCCTCTAAAACACATAAAAAAACCTAAAAAATTAAAACCCCTAAAAACACATAAAAACCATAAAATCCCTCAAAATCCCTAAAAACTCTAAAAAACCAAAAAACATTTAAATCCTAAAAACCCTAAAAATATCTGAAAATGTAAAATACCCTAAAATCCATAAAAAATAATAGAAAACCATAAAACCCCTAAAAACATAAAAAACCCTAAAATCTCATAAAAACACCAAAAACACTAAACACTCTGATAACCCTTAAACCGCCTAAAAATGTTAAAATACTCTAAAAACCCTTAAAACCCTAAAAACTCAAAAAAAAACCCTAAAACCCCAAAAGACCTGAAAAACCCTTAAAACCCCTAAAACCATTAAAAACCATAAAAACTCCAATAAACACCCAAAATCTCTAAAACCCCACAAAAACCGAAAAACCATATAAATCCTAAAAAAATCCCTAAAAATACCTGAGAACTTTAAAACCCCTAAAACCCTAGACTGGTGGTGTGGGTGACTTATTGGAATTGGGACATCTTCTTATGGATAGATTAAAGAGGTTCAAGGTGTTTTTTCCCATGATCTTTTGTTAATTTGGTATGGTTGGATGGTTTTGATGGTTTCTTGCTTGCTACTTATTACTTTAGGGAGATGTATTCTTCTTTAGTGATGATGTTGGATTGTTGTGGACTGGGTTTTCGGATGGGAGGCACTATTTAGAGGGTTAGGCTGGGATTCCAGTTGGCTGAGTAGGGTGGTTTTTCATGGGGATACTTCTTTTTGTGCGTGCATGTGTGTGTGTGTGTGTGTGTGGCGGGAGATGTGTGTGTGTGTGTGTGTGTGTATGTGTGTGTGTGTGTGCATGTACGTGCATGCATGGGTGGTGTTGTATGCATGCGTTCATGATTATGTTGGATAATAATTATGGATATGTTGTTTTTACTTCGACCTTATTGAGGATTTGGTGGTGTTACTTCTCAGCATGCTTGCTTGTTCACAACATGAAGCTATGGCGATTCTTTATGCCGGTTTATTAGGTTGTCTGCTTGGCTCGTGCTGTTGGTTGTCGGTCATCGGTCCAGCTGACTCATTTTCATTTGGTGGATGATTGTTGGCAGTTTTTCAGTGTTCGTTGGTACCAGTATCCTTGGGAGTAACTTCTTGTTGGGCATGTGTACTTTTGGTTTTCATTGCACCCTGGGTGCATTCTAGGTTACTGCATTATCCTAGTCGGGTTTCTACTCGGTACCTCTTGGTGGTGATTTTGTGCTTCTTAGTTATTGGAGTTCTTTATTTCTTGTGATGATTGTTGCTAGATTGGTTGGGCTTTGTGAGCTTCTCGACCCTTCCAGTCAATTTCTTATCTCAGGTTGCTTTGGATTTGGTTTTCTTGTTGTTGTTGTTATCCTTCAGTCTTTATGTCAGTTGATTCACCATTAGGTGATCGTTTTCACTTTCAATTCCTTTTCCCTTTTATATATCATGTTATATTTTCTTTGTAAAAAACCACTAAAAACTCTAAAAGCCCTTCAAATCCCTTAAAACTTTAAAAAATGTAAAAAAACTCTAAAATCCTTTAAAACCCTAAAAAAAACCCCAAACCCCAAAAGACCTTAAAAAATCCAAAAACCCCTGAAAACCCCTAAAACCCCTCAAAATCCCTAAAATCATAAAAAGCACAAAAAAATAGAAATCCTAAAAAATCTATAAAAATCCTTGAAAACGTAAAAAAACCCTAAATTCCTTAAAAATGCATAAAAACCATAAAAACCCCTAAAAACCTTAAAACCCCCTAAAATCACATAAAATTCATGGAAACCTACTAAAAACTTTAAAAACCATTAAATTCCCTAAAAACATTAAAAATGTTTAAAAACTCTAAAAAACCTTTTTTTCAATTCAAAACTCTAAAAAACCTTAAAAACCTTAAAAACTCAAAAAACCTATAAGACCAAAAAAAGACCCTAAAAACCTTGAAACCCCCTAAAGACCCTAAAACCCCTAAAAATAGTAAAAACACTCAAAATCCCTAAAAAAATAAAAAACTAACCACAAAATCCTAAAAAAGACCTAAAACTCCTTGAAAATGTTTAAAACCCTATAAACCCTAAAAAATATTTGAAAACCATAAAACCCATAAAGACATTAAAAAAACCATAAAACACTAAAAAAATAAATACTCTAAAAACCAGTAAAACCTTAAAAATGTTAAAAAACTCTAAAAAAACCTAAAAACCCTTAAAAAACTCTAAAAACCCTTAAACCCCAAAAGTTCTCTAAAAACCCTAAAAACCCCTAAAAACCCCCAAAAAACCTGAAAAACACTGAAAAACCCTAAAACACCTCAAAATTTATAAAAACCCTAAAAAACACTAAAACCCATTAAAATATTTAAAAATCCCGAAAAATCCCTAAAAACCCTAAAAACCCCTGAAAACCATAAAAACCCATAAAAACCATAAAAACCCTAAAATCCCATAAAAACCCTAAATACCACTAAAATATCTAAAAAAATGTTAAAACCCTTAGAAAAGTTAAAAAACATTAAAAACTCTAAAAAACCATAAATATCCTGAAAAACTAAAAAAAATCCAAAAAAACCCCTAAAAACCCTGAAAAACCCTTAAGCCCCTAAAAACCCCAAAAACCCCCAAACCACCTCAAAATCCAAAAAACCCTAAAAAACCAAAAAACCATAAAAATACAATAAAACCCTAAAAATACCTAAAACACAAAAAAAAAACCCTTTAAACCCTGAAACCCCCTAAAAACCATAAAACCTCTAAAAACCTTAAGAAACCCAAAAAACCCTAAAACCACTATAAACTCTAAAAACCCTTTAAACCCCTAAAAATGTTTAAAAAAGTTAAGAAAATCTAAAAAACATTAAACACACTAAAAAACATTAAAAACCCTAAAAACTTAAAAAGATATTAAATCCCTAAAAACCCTAAAACCCCTGAAAAGTCTTAAAACCCAAAAAATCCATAAAAACAATAAAAACATAAAAATACCTAAAAAATCCCTAAAACTCCCTGAAAATGTAAAAACTGCTAAAAATATTAAAAGACCCATGAAAACCATAAAACGCCTAAAAAACTTAAAAACCCTAAAAATTCATAAAAACCCTAAAAACACAAACTCTAAAACCCATTAGAACATTTAAAAACATTAAATAATTATAAAAAACTCTAAAAAAACTTAAAACCTCTAAAAAAATCAAAAAAAAAACAGTAAAACCATAAAAGACCCTAAAAACCCTGAAAACCCTAAAACCCCCAAAAACACTAAAACCTGAAAAAAAAAATCCCTAAAAACCGTAAAAAAATGAAAAACATGAAAATCCTAAAAGAACACTAAAAATCCATAAAAACATAAAAAAACCCTAAGAACCCAAAAATTCCCATGAAAACCATAAAACCCTCTAAAATCATTAAAAGAACCTACAAACTCTTGACGTATTGGGTTTCTGTTGGTTGATTGGGTGTTGTGTGCAGGGTGTTCTCTGTCATGAGGTGTGGGATCTTGTGAAGGGTCTATTATAGGCTTGGTTATAGGGTGGCTATAGGGATTCCATGGGGATCTGGTTTGGTTTGTTGTAGGGAGGATTGTCTATTGCAGGGGCGGGGGGCTTGGGTTGTGTTTTCCTACTATTCGAGGTTGGGCTTCACTACTGGTTTGATGGTGCTTGCAGGAGCATAGTGTGCAGGGGGGTGGTTCTTTGGATGGAAGAGGGGTGTTTGTGGGTTTTCCTACTTTGGCTTGTGGTTTCTGTTTTTAGGTGTTGTCTTTTTTTTCTAGGGTGGTGGAGCTTAGGCTTGCAGCTATGGCCAGGTCGTATAGGGCTCATTTGGAAGGTTGGTGGAAGGGTTTTGTGGGATGCTTTTATGCTGCTTTCTTTAGGCTGGTGCTTATAATTAAGATGGTGGTTTGGAATTAATTATTACGATCTGGGGTTGGTTGTGGCAGGCTGAGGGGGTGGCTCATAGGCCAGATGCTGGGGATGCTTTAGGGAATGGTTGTTGGTGCAATGTTTCAAAACAATTGGTTCTGATGCTGTTGTTCATGTATCCAAATGGTGTAGGGTTCGCTAGTCACTGATGCAGGGTCTTCCTGATGGTTGGTTTTAAGTTTCTCATGTTCAACTATGGGTTTCTGGTGTTGTAGGGGATATTGGTGGTGGTGTTGTACCTTTCATATTTGGCCTTGGTTTTGGGATTCTAGTGCTTGGGTGTGTGTGTGTGTGTGTGTGTGTCTACATGATTGTGTGCATGAATGTGTGCATTCATGAATATGGGTGGTGGGTTTGTGTGTGTTTGTGCATGTGTTGAGGGTTTTTTTCCCTTAGTGTTTCTCCTCAGTGGGTATTTTTGTTTTTCTTTTATTGTGCTGGGTGTGTTGTTGGTTGTGCTTGGGAGCTGCTAGGGTTCCTCATGCTAGTTTGTATGCAGTGGTTGTGCTGGGTTCAAATGTTGGTTGGAAGATGGCTGGTGGTGCTGGTTGTTGTTTCCTTTCTACTGCTCAAAACCCCTAAAATCCCTAAAAACCTTGAAAAATCTAAAAATAAAAAAAATCCCTAAAAACCATAAAACACCTAAAAAGAGTAAAATTTATAAAAAATCCCAAAAAAATGTTAAAAACCCTAAAACCCTAAAAACCCATGAAACCCATAGAAACCCCTAAAACATTAAAAACCCTAAAACTCAGAAAAATCCTAAAAACCACTAAAAACTCTAAAAACCCTGAAAATCCCTAAAAACGTTAAAAACTCTGAAAAATCATAAAAACACTAAAAAAACTCAAAAAATCCCTAAAAACTAGAAAAGACCCTAAAAACCTTCAAAACCCCTAAAACCCTTAAAAACCATGAAAATCGCTAAAACACCTCAAAATCCCTAAAAATACTAAAATACCCCAAAAGCATACAAATCCTATAAAATCCCTAAAAATCTCTGAAAATGTAAAAAACCCTAAAATCCTTGATAAACACTTGAAACCCAAAAAACCCCTAAAAACTTAAAAATCCTAAAAATCATAAAAAAAAACTACTAAACACTCTAGAAACCCTTAAAATTGTTAAAACATTAAAAACCTAAAAAAACCTTAAAACCCTCAAAACTCAAAAAAAAAAACTAAAACCCAAAAATACCCTAAAACCCCTTAAACCCCCTAAAAAGCCTACCCCCAAATCTATAAAATCCCACAAAACCCTAAAAACTATAAAAATCCATAAAAATACCTAAAAACATAAAAAACCCTAAAGCACGAGACAAGTGGTGCGGGTTCCTTGTTAGTGTTGGGATGTCTTCTAATGGATGGATTGCAAAGGTGAAAGGTGCTGCTACCCATGTTATTTTGTCAGTTTGACTTGGTTAGATGGTTATGCAGGTTTCCATCTTTCCGCTTGTTGCTTTGAGTGGGATGTATTCTTCTTTGGTGATGATGTTGGATGGTTGTGGTCTAGGTTTTCAGCTGGGAGGCACTATTCAGAGGGGATGTTTGGGATGCTGGTTCACTGAGTAGGGTGGATGGGTGTGGTGATGCTTGTTTGTGTGTGTGCGTGTGAGCGGAGGGTGATTCATGTGTGTGTTCTTGCATGTGTGTGTGTGTGTGTGCATTCCTACATGGGTGGTGGTGTGTGCGTGCATGTGTGATTCTATTGTCTCATCCTTGTGGAGGTGTTGTTTTATCTTGGGTCTTCTTGAGGCCTAGGCGGTGTTGCTTCTTAGTGTGCTTGATGGATCGTGACCCGAAGCTATTGTGATTCCTTCTGCTAGTTCACTGGGTTTTCTTCTTGGTACATACTATCATATTCCATTCATTTGTCCTGCTAACTCATTTTAATTTGGTGGATTATTGGTGGCGGTGTTGTGGTGTTTGTTGTTGGTAGTTTTCTTGAGAGCAGCTGCTTTATTGGCATGTGTACTACTGGTTTTCTTTATTGCCTGGTTGCGTGCTAGGTTGTTGCATCCTCCTTGGTGGGATGCTTCTTGGTGCCTCTTGGTGGTGCTTCGGTGCTTCTTGGTTGCTGGATTTATTGCATGCTTATGTTGCTTGGTGCTGGACTGGTTAGGCTTCACAAGCTTCTCGACCCTTCTAGTCAATCGCTTGTCTCATGTTTCTTTGGCTTGGTATTTCTTGCTAATTATGTTGGCCTTCGGTCCATGGGTTAGTTAATTCACCCTTGGGTTATCGTTTTTACATTAAATTCATTTTCCCTTTTAAATATCATGATCTATTTGCCTTGCAAAAAACCACTAAAAACTCTAAAACCCCTTAAAACCTGTAAAAACGTTAAAAATGTTAAAAGACTCTAAAAACCCTTTAAACCCCTGAAAACTCAAAAAAACCCCCTAAAACCCAAAAAGACTCTAAAAATCTTGAAAAACTCTCAAAATCCCTAAAAACCCGAAAAAAAACCAAAAACCATAAAAATCATAAAAAATCTATAAAAATCCTTGAAAACATAAAAAAAACCCTAAATACCCTAAAAACCCCTTGAAAACCATAATCCCCCTAAAAATATTTAAAACCCCTAAAACCCCACTAAAACGATCAAAAACCACTAAAAAAATCTAAAAACCTTTAAAGGCCCTAAAAATGTTAAAAAATGCTAGAAAACTCAAAAAAATATTTTAAACTCTGAAAAACTCAAAAAAAACCTAAAAAAACCTAAAAAACCCCAAAAGACACTAAAAACCCAAAAAATCCCTAAAAACCAAAAAAACACTAAAAACCCGCAAAATCCCTAAAAACCCTTGAAACTCTTAAAACCAAAAAAATCATTAAAACACCTAAAAATCCATGAAAATGTAAAAAACCCTAAAAACCCTAAAAAACTGCTAAAAAAAACCCAAAAAACCTTAAAAACCCATAAAAATTATAAAACCCCACTAAAACTCTAAAACCCCTTAAAACACCTAAAAACGTTAAAAAACTCTAAAAGAATAAAAAATCCATAAAAACCTAAAAAGACCCTAAAACCCATGAAAATGGCTAAAAACTTGAAAAACCCCAAAAAACCCCTAAAAATCCCCAAAAACCCTAAAAATCCCATAAACCCCTAAAAATCCCTAAAAACCATAAAAACCTAAAAAATCCTTAAAAATCCCTAAAAACATAAAAAACCCTAAAACCCTGAAGAACCTCTGAAAACCATAAAAACCACCTTAAAACCTTAAAAAACCTAAAAACCCATAAAAACCCTAGAATGCTACTAAAAACTCTTAAAACTCTTAAAACTGCTAAAAATGTTTAAAAACTCCAAAAACCCTAAAAAACTCAAAAAACCCTAAAACCCCCAAAAGACCCTAAAAAATATAAAACCCCCTAAAACCCTAAAACTAATAGAAAACTGTAAAACCCCTCAAAATCCATAAAAACCTTACAAACCATAAAACCATAAAAATACTAGAAAAGTACTAGAAGTCCTTGAAAACATAAAAAACCCTAAAAACCCTGAAAACCCCATTAAACCCATAAAATCCCCCAAAAAAATTCAAACCCTTAAAACCACTAAAAATGTTAGAAATGTTAAAAAAATCTAAAAACCTTAAAAACCCTAAAAACTCAAAAAAAAACCCTAAAAACCTAAAAAGACCCTAAAACCCTGAAAAACCCAAAAAATCCATATCTTTAAAAATACCCTAAAACACCTCAAAATCCCTAAAAACCCTAAAAGCCCTAAAAACCATAAAAATCATAAAAATCTTGAAAATCCCTAAAAATCCCTGAAAACATAAAAAACCTAAAAACCCTAAAAAACCCATAAAACCCATAAAAATCCCTAAACACCCATAAAAACCCTAAAAACCACCAAAAAATATAATAACCCTTTAAACCCCTGAAAACGTTAAAAACATTAAAAAACTCTAAAATCCCTTAAACCCCCAAAAAAACTCAAAAAAACCCTAAAAATCCTAAAAGATCCTAAAACCATTAAAAACACTAAAAACCATAAAAAAAAGAAAAAACCCTAATAACCCTTAAGATAACTAAAACCCATAAACCCTAAAAATAATAAAAATCCTATAAAATCCTAGAAACTGTAAAAAAACTTAACACCCCTGAAAAACCTCTGAAAACCATAAAACCCCTAAAAACCTTAAAAACCCTGAAAACCCAAAAAACCCTAAACACCACAACAAATTATAAAAACACTTAAAACCCCAAAAAAGTTCAAAAATGTTAAAAAAACTCTAAAAAACCTTAAAAACCCAAAAAACCTCATAAAAAATCATAAAAACACAAAAATACCATAAAAAACCCTAAAACCCCTAAAACTTTCAAAATACCTAAAAACCATAAAAATCCTAAAAACCCTAAAAATCATAAAAACCATAAAACCATAAAAATACAAAAAAGACATAAAAATACTTGAAACCATAAAAAACCCCAAACCCCCTGAATACCATAAAACCCTCTAAAAGCCTTGAAAACCCTAAAAACCCATAAAACCCATAAAAACCCACTAAAAACATTAAAAACCATTAAAACCCATAAAAATGTTTAAAAACTCTAAAAACCTTAAAAAGGTCAAAAAAAACCCTAAAAACACAAAAAGGCCCTAAAAACCTAAAAAACCCTAAAATTCCTAAATATCATAGAAATCGTAAAAGCCCCTGAAAACCATAAAAATCCGTAAAAACATTAAAAACCCTAAAAACCCTAAAAAATATCTAAAAACTCTAAAAAGCATTAAAAACTTTACAAATGTTAAAAACTCTAAAAAATCTTAAAAATCCTAAAAAACTCAAAAAAAACCTAAAAAACCAAAAGACCCTAAGAACCTTGAATAACCCTAAAACCATGAAAAACCCTCAAAATCCCTAAAAACCCTAAAAACCCAAAAACCCATAAAAATCTTAAAAAATACTTGAAAATATCAAAAAATGTAAAAACCCTAAAAAAACCTAAAAAATAATTGAAAACCACAAAAACATTAAAAAACCCAAAAAACCCTAAAAACCAATAAACACTCTAATAACCCTTAAAACCCCTAAAAATATAAAAAAATCTAAAATCTTTAAAAATCATAAAAAATCATAAAAACTAAAACCCCAAAAGACCCTAAAACCCCTTAAATCCCCTAAAAATCCTAAAAACTCTTAAGAACCCCCAAATTCCCTAAAAACCCACAAAAAAACCATAAAAACCATAGAAATCCTAAACAACCTAAACAAATCACTAAAAATATCTAAAAATATAAACACATTAAAACCCTGGACTGGTGATATGGGTGAATTGTTGGTGTTGGGACGTCTTCTGTTGGCTGGATTGTAGAGGTGAGAGGTGCTACTGTATGGGTTCTTTTATTGGGTTGTGTTGGTTGGATGGTTCTTCTAGTTGCCTTCTTGTTTCTTATTACTTTGAGGGGGATTTCTTATTCTTTGGAGATGCTCTTGGATGGTTGTGTCTTGGGTTTTTCCCTAGGAGGCACTGTTCAGAGGGATAGGTTGGTATGCTAGATGTCTGAGTATGGTGGGTGTGCATGTGGATGCTTGTTTCTGTGTGTGTGTGTGTGTGTGTGTGCAGCGGGTGGTGTGTGTGTGTGTTTGTGAATGTGTGTGTGTGTGTGTGTGCAGGCGTGTGTATGGGTGGGTGGTGGTGTGTGCATTCATGTGTGCTTATATTGGATCATCCTTTTGGAGCTATTGATTTTTCTTTGGCCTTCTTTAGGCCTTGGTGGTGTTTCTTCTCAGCGTTTTTACTAGTTCACGGCCTGAAGAGGCTGCAATTCCTTATGCTAGTTCGATGGGTTTTATGCTTGGCTTGTGTTGTCAGATGATGGTAATTGGTCCCACTGACTCATTTTCATTTGGTGGATGACTGGTGGCAGTGTTTCAGTGTTCATTGCTACTAGTTTTCTTAGGAGTGGCTGCTTACTGGACACATGTACTGGTGGTTTGATTTGTTGTCTCGGTACTTGCTAGGTTGTTGCATTCTCCTTGTTGGGTTGTTTCTTGGTTCCTCTTGATGGTTCTTTGGTTCTTCTTTGTTGTTGGATTACTTTATTTCTTGCGATGCTTGGTGCAAGATTGTTTGGGCTTCGTGAGCTTCTCGGCCCTGCCAGTCGATTTCTTGTCTGAGGTTTCTTTGGCTAGGTTTTTCTTCTTGTTGTTGTTGTCCTTTGAGCCTTGGTTCATTTGATTCACCCTTAGGTGATCATTTTCACTTTCAATTAATTTTATGTTTTATATATCATGTTCTATTTTCCTTGAAAAAATCCACTAAAACTCTAAAACCCCTTAAAACCCATAAAAATGTTAAAAAATGTTAAAAACACTAAAAACATTAAAACCCTAAAAAACACGAAAATAACCCTAAAAAACCTGAAATCCTGTAAAACCTGTAAAACCCTCAAAATCCCTAAAAACACTAAAAAAATCCCAAAGAACATAGAAATCCTAAAACATATGAAAAAATCCTTTAAAACATTAAGAAACCCTAAATACCCCAAAAACTCCTAGAAAACCATAAAACCCTAAAAACATTAAAATCCCTAAAACAGCATAAAAATCATGAAAAACCACTAAAAATTTTAAATACCATTAAATCCACTAAAAATGTTAAAAATCTTAAAAAAAACTCTAAATACCTTTAAAACCCTAAAATCCCTGAAAAACCCTAAAAATCCATAAAAACACTAAAACCCCTCAAAATCTATTAAAACCCTAAAAAACTCCTAAAACCATAAAAAACCAAAAAAATACATAAATTCTCAGAAAACCTAAAAACCCTAAAAAACCATGAAAACCATAAAAACCCCAAAAACCTTAAAACCCCAAAAAACCCATAAAAACACAAAAAACCAATAAAAATTTTAAAAACCCTTAAAACCCCAAAAAAACATTAAAAATGTTAAAAAACTCTAAAAACCATAAAAAATATTAAAAAATAAAAAAAAAACCTAAAAACCCAAAAATACACTAAAACCCTAACCCCCCCCCCAAAAAAACAATGAAAACCCCTAAAAACCTCAAAATCCCTATAAACTTAAAACCCCCCCAAACCATAAAAATCCTATAAAACTCTAAAAATATCAGAAAACATAAAAAATATAAAATCCCTAAAAATCCCCTGAAAACCATAAAACCCATAAATCCATTAAATATCCTGAAAACCAATAAAAACCCTAAAAAACACAAAAATATCTAAAAAACCTTAAACTCCCTAAAAATGTTAAAAATGTTAAAAACTTTAAAAAAAATTCAAAATCCAAAGAAACTAAAAAAAATACAAATTGACCCTTAAATCCTTGAAAACCCCTATAAATTATAAAAACCCCTAAAAACCCCAAAAAACACTCAAAATCCCAAAACCACCTAAAAACCCAAAAAACCATAAAAATCCTAAAAAATCCCTACAAATATTTGTAAACATAAAAACCCCTTAAACCCCTAAACCCCCCCTTAAAATAATAAAACCCCCTAAAACTTTAAAAAACCCTAAAAAGAAAAAACCCCCTAAAAAACTCTATAAACTCTAAAAACCCTTCAAACCCCTAAAAATGTTTAAAAACTCCAAAAAACCTTAAATCACTTAAAAATCCCTGAAATCCCATAAAACCCACAAAATACCTAAAAACCCAAAAAAATCCTAAAAACCATAAAAATTCAAAAAATTCCCTAAAAATCCTTAAAAATGTAAAAACCCCTGAAAACCCTAAAATACCCCTACAAACCATAAAACCCCATAAAACCTTAAAACCCCAAAAAACACATAAAAACCCTAAACAATAAAAACTCAAAAACCCCTTAGAACCCCTGAAAACATTAAATAATGTTAAAAACATTAAAAAAAATAAAAACCCTAAAAACTCAAAAAATCCATAAAACCCCAAAACACCCTAAAAACCTCGAAAACCCATCAAAACCCTAAAAACCCATAAAACCCCGAATATTCATAAAACCCCTAAAAACTAAAAAATATAAATAACCTAAAAGAACCCTAAAAATCTATCAAAACATAAAAACCCCTAAGAACCTCAAAAACCCCCTGAAAACCATAAAACCCCTAAAATCATTAAAAAGGATAAAACAATTAATTCTTTGGGTTTATGTTGGTTTTTTGGGTGCTGTGTGCAGGGTGTTCTCTTTTTACAGGTGTGGTCTCTAGTGTAGGGTTTATTGAATGCTTAGCTGTCGGGTGGAAGTAGGGATGCACATGGGCGCTAGTTTGGTTGGTAGTTTAGGGTGTGCAAGGGTGGGGTCTTGGGTTAGGCTTGACTATTGTTTGGGGATGGGATCCGCAGCTAGTTTCATGGTGCTTGAGGGAGTGGAGGGTGTAAGTGGGTGGTTCTTTGGCTGGAACAAGGGGTTTTTGGGGTGGTATGTTTTGGATTGTGGTCGTTTTTGCAGGTGTTGGATTTTGTTCTGGGGCAGTGGAACTTGGTCTTGAAGAAATGGTTAGGTTGTTTGGGGCTCATTTGGAAGTATGCTAGAGGGATTTTTTGGGTTTCTCATGTGTTTCTTGCTTTGGGATAGTGCTTCTTGTTGAGATGGTGCTTTAGAATTACTGGTTGCGGTCTGGGGTTGGTTGTGGCAGGTTGGGGGTGGCTCAGAGGCCGAATACTGGGGCTACTTGAGGTCATGGATGCTGGTGTGATGTTGTCATCAGTTGGTTATGCTGCTACTGGTCATGTATCTAGATGTTGTGGGGGGTTTCTGGTCACTGATGTGGGGTCTTCTTGATGTTTTTTTTTTCAGGTTTCTAGTGTTCAACTATGGTTGCTAGTATTGTGTGGTTAGTGGTGGTATTATTGGACCTTTCATCTTTGGCATTAGCTTTGGTCTGGTAGTGCTTGGGTGGGTGGGTGCATGCATGTGTGCGTGTGTGCCTATGTTCATGTGTTCATGTGTGTGGGTGGTGTGTGTGTGTGTTCGTGCATGTGTGGAGGGTTGTTACCCTTAGTGTTTCTCCTTGGTGGGTGTTGTTTTCTTGCTTCATCCATCCTGAGGATTGGATGTGTTGGGTGTGCAGCCGGTTGTGCTTGGTATCTCCTAGGGTTACTTTTGTTGGTTCGGATGTGGTGATTCTGCTGGGTTCCAGTGCTGGTTGGAAGCTATCTGGCGGTGTTGGTCGTTATTTCTTTGTTGATACTGAAAAACCCTAAAACCCCTAAAAACATTGAAAACACTAAAAACCCATAAAATCCCAAAAAACCATAAAAATCCTAATAAAGACCTAAAAATATTGAAAAATGTAAAAACCATTAAAAGCCAAAAAACCCATGAAAAACAAAAAACCCCTAAAAACATAAAAAATCATAAAAACACATAAAAACCAAAAAACCACTAAAAACTCTAAAAACCCTTTAAATCCCTAAAACGTTAAAAAAATATAAAAAATATTAAAATCCCTAAAAAGATAAAAAAAACCCCTAAAACCCCAAAAGACACTAAAACCTTGAAAACCCCTAAAACCCTGAAAACCCCCTCAAAATCCCTAAAAACCCTAAAAAATCCAAAAAACATAAAAATACAAAAAAACCCTAAAAATATATGAAAACGTAAAAAACCCTAAAAACCTTAAAAAACAATTGAAACCCATAAAAACCCTTAAAACATAAAAAAACCCTAAAACCCCATAAAACCCTAAAATACTACTAAACACTCTAAAAACACTTAAAACCCCTAAAAACATTAAAAACTATAAAAACCTTAAAAACACTAAAAAACTCAAAAAAAACCTAAAACCCTAAAAGACCCTAAAAACCATAAAACCCCCCTAAAAATCCTACCCAAATACCTAAAAACCCACAAAAACCCTAAAAAAATAAAATACCTAAAAATACCTGAAAATACCTGAAAACTTAAAAAACCATAAAACATTGGATGGGTGGTGTGGGTTTCTTATTGGTGTTGGGACGTCTTCTATAGGCTAGATTGTAGCGGTGCAAGGTGACACTTGCCAAGTTCTTTTGTTGGTTTGGATTGGTTGGATAGTTCTATTGGTTTCCTACTTACTTTTTGTTGCTTTTAGGGAGATTTATTCTTATTTGATGATGTTGTTGGATGGTTGTGGCCTAGGTTTTCAATTGGGATTCTATGTTCAGAGGGTTATGCTAGAATGTTGGTTTGCTGATTAGGGTGGGTGGCTTGAGGATTCTTGTTTGTGTGTGTGCATTCATGTGTGTGGAGGGATGTGGTGTGTGTGTGTGTGTGTGTGTGTTCATGTGTGTTTGCGCATGTGTGTGTGTGCCTGGGTGGTGGTGTGTGCATGAGTGTGTGCTTTTGTTGGCTCATACTCATGGATATGTTGTTTTTAATTAGGCCTTCTAGAGACCTTGACAGTGTTTATTCTCAACATACTTGCTCGTTCACAACTTGGATCTGTTGTGATTCCTTCTACTGGTTCATTTGGTTGTCTGCTTGGCTCATGTTGTCAGTTTCTAGTCGTTGGTTCTGCTAACTCGTTTTCATTTGTTTGATGACTGGTGTCGGTGTTGTTGTGTTTGTTGCTGCTGGTTATCTGGGGATTGGCTAATTGCTGGGCATGTGTACTACTGGTTTTCTTTGCTTCTTGGGTGTGTTCTAGGTTTCTTCATTCTCCTTAGTGGGATGCTTCTTGGTGCCACTTCATGGTTCTTCAGTGCTTCTTGGTTCTAGAGTGATTTCTTGCTTTTAATGCTTGGTGTCAGACTGGTAGGGCTTCACGAGATTCTCGTCCCTTCCTACCAGTTGCTTATCTGAGGTCTCTTTGGCTTGGTTTTTCTAGACACTATTATTCACCTTCGGGCCTTGTGTTAGTTGATTTACCCTTGGGTGATTGTTTTTACTTTCAATTCCATTTCCCTTTTATATATCATGTTCTATTTTCCTTGAAAAAAACCCACTAAAATCTATGAAACCCCTAAAAATGTTAAAAAATGTTAAAAAAACTCTAAAAAACCTTCAAAACCATAAAAACTCAAAAAACCCTAAAGAATAAAAAGGCCCTAAAACCCTAAAAACCCTGAAAACACCTAAAACCCTCAAAATACCTAAAAACCCAAAAAACCATGAAAACCATACAAATCCAAAAAAAACTGTAAAATTCCTTGAAAACGTAAAAAACCACTAAGTACCTAAAAACCCCCTTGAAAACCATAAACCCCCTTAAAACCTTAAAAACACTAAAACACCATAAAACCCATGAAAACCAGTAAAAACTCTAAACACCATTAAAGCCCCTAAAAACATTAAAAAATGTTAAGGAACTCTAAAAAACATTTAAAACCCTAAAAAAAACTTAAAAACCCAAAATAACCCTAAAAACCCTAAAAACCCTAAACACACTAAAATCACTCAAAATTCCTTAAAACCATAAAAATCCTAAAATACCTAAAATTCACGAAAACTTAAAAAACCCTTTAAAACTCGAAAACCCCTAAAACCCTTAAAAACCCTAAAAACCCATAAAAACTTTAAAAACCAATAAAAACACTAAAAACCCTTAAAACCCTAAAAATGTTTAAAATGTTAAAAAACTCAAAAAACCCTAAAACCCCAAAAAGATCATGAAAACCATGAAAACCCCTAAAATATAAAAAAATCCCTTAAATCCCCTAAAAAAACTCAAAATCTCTAAAAACCCTTTAAAGCCTTAAAAACTATAAAAATCATAAAAATGCCGTAAAAATCCCTAAAAATGAAAAAAAAACTAAAAAACCTGAAAACCCCATGAAAAACCTAAAAACCCAAAAAACCTTAAAAAACCTAAAAACTCATAATAACCCTAAAAACCACTAAAATATCTAAAAACCCTTTAAACCCCAAAAGACATTAAAAAATGTTAAAAAATGTTAAAAAAATGTAAAAACCCATAAAAATCCTAAAAAACTCAAAAAAACTCAAAAATACCATAAAAACCCTAGAAAACCCTAAAACCCACAAAAAACCCCCTAAAATCCCTAAAAACCCCAATAAACCATAAAAATCCTAAAAAATCCATAAAACCTCTTAAAATGTAAAAAACCCTTAAAATTATAAAAAACACCTGAAAACCATAAAAAACCCTAAAACCTTAAAAAAACCCTAAAAACCCATAAAACCCTAAAACCACCAGAAACTATAAAAACCCTTTAAACCCATAAAAATGTTGAAAACATTAAAAAACTCTTAAAAACCTTTAAACCCCTAAAAACTCCAAAAAATAATAAAAACTCCAAAAAATAATAAAAACTCAAAAGACCTTAAAAACCCTAAAAACCTGGTGAAGGTGAGATTTATGTCTTTGACGGTGGTGGTTCTGTGATGCTGGCGGTGAATATTCTTGTTGAGTAGGTGCTAGATGATGAAAATGGTGCTACGGGATGCTGTTCTTTGTTTGGCTAGGAGATGCTATTGGAGATGCTTCTGATTTTCTGCTTATTCTGGTTTTGTGTGTCTTTTGGGTTTTTTTGGGGACTTTTGGGTTTTGTGGGGGTGTCCAAGGTTTTTAGGTGTGGGTTGATTTACCCCACCCATCCCTTTTCTGCTGTGTCTTTTTTCTAATAAAATTTTGGGGGGTTAGGAATATCCTGGCCCTGCACCTTCCTTTCCCTAAAACACACAAAATCCATAAGACCCTAAAAACCCATAAAACCATAAAAATCCTAAAAATCCCTAAAAATCCCTAAAAAGGTAAAAAATCATAAAAATACATAAAAACCTTGAAAACCCACTAAAAATATAAAACCCCTAAAAACATTAAATAACGTTTAAAAAATCTAAAAAAACCATAAAAATCTTAAAAACTCAAAAAAACCCTAAAACCATTAAAAGAACCTAAAACCCCTAAAACCCCTAAACCCCCTAAAAACCATAAAACCCACAAAATCTCTAAAAACCTTAAAAAACCTTGAAAACCGTAAAAATCCTAAAATAATCCAAAAAATCCCTGAAAACATAAAAAATCCTAAAACCCCTGATAAACCACTGAAAACCCTAAAAACCAAAAAAAAACATTAAAAACCTTTAAAAATACTTGACACATTAGGTTTCTGATAGTTGGTTGGGTGTTGTGTGTAGGGTGTTCTTTATCTGGAGGTGTGGGATCTAGTGTAGGGTCTATTGTAGGCTTGGATATAGGGTGGCAGTAGGGATTCTCTAGGGCACTGGTTTGGTTGGCTGTGTAGGGTGTGTAGGGGCGGGGGGTCTTGGGTTGGGTTTTCTTGCTATTTGGGGCTGGGCTTGGATACTAATTTCGTGGTTCTTGTAGTATCAAAGTGTGTAGGGGGGTGGTTATTTGGATAGAGGAAGGGAGTTTGTGGTGTGTCCTGATTTGTCTTGTGATCACTATTTGATGGTGATGGCTTTTATTCTGGGGGGTGGAGCTTGGGCTTGCAGCTATAGTCGGGTTGTCTGGGGATCATTTGGAAGGATGTTGGAGGGGTTTTGTGGGATTCTAATGTTTTTCTCGATTTGGGCTATTGCTTCTTGTTGATCTGTTGGTTTGGAATTGCTGGTTATGGTTTGGGGCTAGTTTCAGCAGGCTCGGGGTGGATCAGAGGCCGGATGTTGGGGATTCTTGAGGGCATGGCTCCTGGTACAATGTTGACCGCAGTTGATTCTACTGTTTGTTGTCATGTATCTAGATATAGCGGGGTTTTCTGGTCACTTCTATGGGGTCTTCTTGGTATTTGAATACAATCTTATGGTGTTCGACTATGGGCTACTCGTGTTGCGGGGGCAGCTGGTGGTGTTGCTGGACATTTAATGTTTAACCTTGGCCTCGGGATTCTAATTCTCTAGTGGGTGGGTGGGTGCATGTTTGCATGTGTGTGTGTGCATGAATATGTGTGTGTGTGTGCGTGCGTCTATGTGTGTGTACGTGCATGCGTACGTGTGTGTGTTGGGTGTGTGTGTGTGTGTTGAGGGTTGTTTCCCTTAGTGTTTCTCCTTAGCGGGTGTTGTTTTTTTGCTTTGTCCATCTTGAGGCCTTGGCTATGCTTGGTGTGCTGCTGGTTGTGATCGGGAACTTCTAGGTTTCCTCCTACTAGTTCAGACACGTCACTTGAGCTAGGTTCCAATGGTGGTTGGAAGTTGGTTGGTGGTGCATGTTGTTATTTCTTTGCTTAAGCTGGCTCTTTTGGGTTCGACTACAGCTCGGTTCGTGCGAAGTTGGTCAATTGTGGTTTATGTTGCTGGTTCATCTGTTGCTGCTTGGTGGGTGTGGTGCTGAGCTGACTTGGTGTTGGGGCTTACTTGCATCTGGGGGGCTTCGCGAGTTTCTCAGGTCGCTCATGTTGCTTGTTCATTTGGTCGTTCTTGGGTGCCTCTTTGGTGCTTTGAGTCGTGGTTGGTCTTGGATCCATTCTTCCTTGATTAACCATCTTTTCACCCTTAAGTGATTTTTTTGTAATTCATCTTCTCTTTTATATTATTCTTTTATCCTGTAAAAAATGCCATAAAAATCATAAGAAAACCCTAAAAATCCAAAAAAACATAAAAAAGCCTAAAAAGCCTAAAAACCCCGGAAAACCATTAAAACCCTCAAAAACCTTAAAACCCCAAAAAACCCAAAAAACCCAAAAAACCCCTAAAATCTAGTAAACACTCTAAAACCCATAAAACCCCTAAAAATGTTACAACACATTAAGAAACTTTAAAACCACTTTAAAATCATAAAAAACTCAAATACCCCCTAAAACCCCAAAAAGATCCTAAAATACCTTTAAACCCCTAAAACCCATAAAAACCTAGAAAATCCCTAAAAACCAACAAAATATCTAAAACCCCTAAAAACCATAAAAACCCTAAAAATACTAAAAATCCCTAAAAATTCCATAAAATGTAAAAAACCCTAAAAACCTAGTAGAACCCCGGAAAACCATTTAAACCCCTAAAAACCTTTAAAAATCCTACAACCCTAAAAAAACACTAAAAAATCTAAATACCCTTAAAACCCCTAAAACATTAAAAATAACAAAAAAACTCTAAAAAAATTTAAAACCCTAAAAAACTCAAAAAACCCCAAGAGAAACCCAAAAAGACCCTTAAACCCCTGAAAAAACCTAAAAACCCTGAAAAACCTTAAAAACCCTAAAACCCATAAAAACCATAAAAATATTAAAAAATACCTAAGAATCCCTGAAAACATAAAAAACCCTAAAAACCCTGAAAATCCCTAAAAACCATAAAAACCCTTTAAAACCTAAAAAAACCCATAAACCCATAAAACCCACTAAAAACTCAAAAAACCTTAAAATCCCTAAAAACATTAAAAGTTGTAAAAAAATCTAATAAACCTTAAAACCCATAAAAAATTTAAAAAAAACTCCAAAAACCTAAAAAGACCCAAAAAAACCCTAAAAAACACTAAAACCCCTAAAAACCTTGAAAAAAAAATAAAAAAAATAAAAATCCAAAAAAAGCCCTAAAATCAATGAAAATGTAAAAAATCCTAAAAACCCTAAAAAACTCATAAAACTCCTAAACCCCCTAAAACATTAAAACCCTATAAACCCATAAAACCATACAAACCACTAAAACCCCACAAACCCCCTACAAATGTTTAAAAAAAACTCTAAAACCCTTAAAACCACTAAAAACTAAAAAAACTCCCTTAAAACCCATAACCCCCCCCCCCCCCAAAACCCTTGAAACCCGCCCAAAACATTGAAAAACCCAAAAATACCAAAAATCCCTAAAAACTATAAAAACCCTAAAAACCATAAAAATCATAAAAAACCCTAAAAATCCCTAAAAATGTAAAAGAACCCCAAAACCCTGAAAACCCACTAAAAACCAAAAAATCCATAAAAACCTTAAAAACCCTAAAACCTAAATAAAAACTCTTAAAACTCCTAAAATACCTAAAAATAATAAAAAACATCAAAAAATCTAAAAAATCCAAAAAGACCCCAAAACCCCTAAAAACCTAAAAAACCCCAAAACCCTTAAAAATCCCTAAAACCCTAAAAATCCCTAAAAATAATAAAAACCTAAAAAATACAAAAAAATATTTGAAAGCATAAAAACCCCTAAAAATCCTAAAAAACTACTAAAACCCCCTAAAATATTAAAAATCCTAAAACCCATAAAAAACCAAAAAACCAACTAAAAATAATAAAAAACCCTTTAAACCCCTAAAAATGTTAAAAAAACATTAAAAATTATAAAAACATTAAAAATAATAAAAACATAAAAGAAACCCTAAAAATCAAAACAAGACACTATAAACCTTGAAGACCCCTAAAAACTCTAAATAACCCTAAAAACCCCAAAAAACCCTAAAAATCCATAAAAAGCCAAAAAACCCAAAAAACCATTAAAATCCCTAAAAATCCCTGAAAACTTAATATACCCTAAAAACCATGAAAACCCACTAAAAACCATAAAACCCCTAAAAACCAAGAAAAACCCTAAACCCCTATAAAAACCCTAAAAGCCACTAAAAACTCTAAAAACACTTAACACCCCTAAAATCATTAAAAACTTTAAAAAATTTGAAAAGACATTAAAACCCTAAAAAACTCAAAAACTCCCTAACCCCCCCCCCCCCCAAAATACCCTAAAACCCATGAAAACCCTAAAAACCATTCAAAAACCCTAAAAACCTTCTAAATTGCTAAAATAAAAAATAACCCTATAAACCAGAAAAATCCAAAAATCGATAAAAATTCTAGAAAATGTAAAACCCCCTAAAAATCTTTGAAATCCATGAAACCCATAAAAACCTTTAAAAATCCATAAAGACCCATAAAAACCCTATAAACTTCTAAAAACGCTTAAAAGCCACAAATCCCCTAAAACTGCAAAAAACATTAAAAAACTCTAAAAAACCATAAACTCTTAAAAAACTCAAAAAAACTATAAACCCCCAAAAGTCCCTAAAAACTCTGAAAAAACCCTAAAAACCCTAACAGCCCAAAAAACCCAAAAAACCCCTCAAAATCCATAAAAACCCTAAATAAACCCTAAAAACATAAAAACCCTAAAAACACCTAAAAAAGAAAAAAAACCTTGAAAACCCCCTAAAAACCACAAAACCCCCTAAAAACCTTAAAAACCCTAAAAACCCATAAAAAATACTAAATACCCACTAAAAACTCTAAAACCCTTAAAACCTCAAAAACATTAAAAAATGATAAAAAACTCTAAAAAACTTTGAAACCCTAAAAAACTCAAAAAACCCCCCAAACCCCCCAAAAGAATCCAAAAACATTTAAAACTCTTAAAAACCCTAAAAACCCTGAAAACCCATAAAACCCCTCAAAATCCATAAAACTCCCCTAAAAACCGTAAAAATCTGAAAAAATCCATAAAAATCCATGAAAGCGTAAAAAAACATGGAACCCTTAAAAATCCCTAAAAATCATAAAAAGAACGAAAAACAATAAAAACCCCTAAAATCCTATAAAACCATAAAAACACACTAAAAACTCTAAAAACCCTTTAAACCCCTAAAAACATAAAAAATGTTAAAAACTACAAAAAAAACCTAAAAAACTCAAAAAAAACCTAAAAACCCCAAAAAAGACAAATAACCCTAAAAACCCCTACAAACCCTAAAAAACATGAAAAACCCTAAAAACCTCCAAAATCCTTAAAACCCCTAAAAACAAAAAAAAATACTAAAAATACCCAAACAATCTCTAAAAACATAAAAAAGACTAAAAATCTAAAAAACCTCAGAACTATAAAACCCCTAAAAACCTTTCAAAACCCTAAAAACCCATAAAAACCCTCAAAAACACTAAAAACTCTAAAAACATAAAAAACTATTACACCCCTAAAAATGTTTAAAACGTTCAAAACACTAAAAAAAACTTTAAACCCCCAAAAACTCAAAAAAAAACCTAAAAATCAAAAAAGACCCTAAAACCCCTCCCCTGTAAACCCCCAAAATCCCTAAAAACCCTAAAAACCTTAAAAATCCTAAAAATCTCTAAAAACAATTAAAAAAATAAAAAACCTAAAAAGGCCCTAAAAATCCCTGAAAATGTAAAAACCCCTAGAAACTTTGAAAACCCCCTTAAAAAGATTAAAACCTCTCAAAAACTTAAAAAAACTAAAAACCCTTAAAACCTTTAAAAATGATAAAAAAACATTAAAAAAACTCTAAAAAACCTTAAAAACCCTAAAAAACTAAGAAAAAACCCAAAAGACCCAAAAGGCCATTAAACCCATAAAAAACCCTAAAAAGCCTGAAAAACTCTAAAGACCCTAAAAATCCCTAAAAACCCTAAAAGTCATAAAAATCCTAAAAATCATAAAAATAATAAAAAAATCCCCAAAAATCCCAAAAAACGTTAAAAACCCTAAAAACCCAGAAAACCCCCTGAAAACCTTAAAAACCCTAAATACCAATAAATACCCTAAAAATACAATAAAACCCCAAAAACCCTTAAACTCGTAAAAATGATAAAAATGTTAAAAAAACTTTAAAAACCCTTAAAAACCATAAAAACTCAAAAAAAAAACCTAAAAACCCAAAAGACCTTGAAAACCCAGAAAAACCCTCAAAAACCTTAAAACCACAAAAATCCCAAAAAAAATCTATAGAAATCCCTAAAAACATAAAAAAACCTAAAAACCGTGAAAATCCCTTGAACCCATAAAAACTCTAAAAACCTTAAAATCCAATAAAACCCCATAAAAACCTCCAAAAACGCTAAAACCCCATAAAATCCCTAAAAATGTTAAAAAACTCTAAAAAACCTTAAAACCCTAAAAAAATAAATAAACCTAAAAAACCCAAAAAGACCCTAAAAACCTTAGATAACCCTAAAACACTATAATAATAGTCACAATCCCTAAAAACTCTAAAAAACCCTAAAAATCAAAATATTCCTAAAAAAGTCATAAATATCCCTAAAAACGGAAAAAACCCAAAAAACCTTGAAAACCCCCTGAAAACCATAAAAATATTTAAAAAAAATTAAAAAACCGAAAAACTCTAAAAACCCACTAAAAATTTTAAAAACCCCTAAACCCCCTAAAAATGTCAAAAACGTTAAAAAAACTTAAAAAACCTTATAACCACTAAAAAACTCAAAACAAAACCTCCAAAAACCCAAGTCCCTAAAAACCTTGAAAAACCATAAAAACTCTTAAACCCTAAAATGTCCCAAATACCCTTAAAATCCCTAAAAACCATAAAATCCCTATAAACTATAAAATTCCTAAAAAGCCCTAAAAATTCTTGAAAAGGTAAGAAACCTTAAAAACCCTGAAAAAACCCTAAAACATAAAACCCCTAAAAACTTAAAAACATTAAAAATCCATAAAAACCTAAAAACCCACGAAAAACTATAAAAACCATGTAAACCCCTAAAAACCCTAAAATTGTTAAAAAAAACTTTAAAAATCTTAGAACACTAAAAAACTCAAAAGAAACCCTAAAACCCAAAAGACCCTAAAAACCCAAAAAACTCCTAAAAACCCTAAAAACCCAGAAAACCCTTAAAACCCCTCAAAATCCATAAAAACCCTAAAAACCCATAAAAATCCCTAAAAATGTAAAAAACCCTAAAAACCTGGAAAATCCCCTAAAACCCATAAAAACTTTAAAAACCCCTAAAAACACATAAAAACCCTAAAACCCACTAAAACTATAAAAACCATTAAAACTACTAAAAACATTACAAATCCTTCTAAACTCCAAAAATCCTTAAAAACCTAAAAAAGCTCAAAAAACCCCCCCTAAAACCCCAAAAGAAGCCTAAAAACCTAAAAAAACCCTAAAAACCTATAAAACCTTGAAAAAAACTTAAACCCCTCAAAATCTCTAAAAACCCTAAAAATATAAAAATCCTAAAAAAGCCCTAAAAATCCCTGAACACATAAAAAAACCTAAAACCACTAAAAACCACTAAAAACTCTAAAAAACCAAAACCCCCCAAAAAAATGTTAAAAAAAATTTAAAACTCTAAAAACCATTAAACCTTAAAAACACAAAAAAAAACCAAAAACCCAAAAAGACCTTAAAAACCCTAAAAACCCCTAAAAACCCTAAAATCCCCTGAAAAATCCTAAAACCCCTCAAAATCTCTAAAAACACTAAAAAAACCCAAAACCATAAAACTCTAAAAATCCCTAAAAATCTATGAAAACAAAAAAAAAACCCTAAAAACGTTGAAAACCCCATGCAAACCATAAAACCCCCTAAAACCCTAAAAACCCCTAAAAACCCATAAAACCGTAAAAATCCACTAAAAAATATAAAAACCATTAAAACCCTTAAAAGTGTTAAAAACATTAAAAAGTCTAAAAAACCTTAAAAACCTTCAAAAACCTAAAAAACTCATTAAAACCCCTAAAAATCCCAAAAAGACCCTAAAACTTTGAAAACCCCTTAAAACCCTAAAATTCCATATAAATCCTTAAAATCCCTAGAAATATTCAAAACCATAAAAATACTAAAATTCCCTAAAATTCCCTAAAAACATAAAAAATCCTAAAAACCCTAAAACCCCCTGAAAACCATAAAAACAATAAAACCTAAAAAAACCCTAAAAACCCATAGAAATCCTAAATCCTCTAAAACTCTAAAAACCCTTAAAACCCCGAATTTTTTTAAAAACTCTATAAATATATAAAAACCCTACAAACTCATAAAAACCCTAACGACCCAAAAAGAACCTAAAACCCCTGAAAACCACAAAATCCCTCAAAATCCCTAAAAACCCTAAAAACCCTAAAAACCATAAAAAATCTAAAAAATCCCTAAAATTCCCTGAAAACATAAAAACCCTAAAAACCCTGAAAATCCTAGAAAACTAGAAAACCCCTTAAAACCTTAAAAACCTTGAAAACCCATAAAAACCCAAAAACCCAATAAAAACTCTTAAAACTCTTAAAACTCCTAAAAATTTTAAAAGACATTATATAACTATAAAAAGCCATAAAACCTCTGAAAACTTAAAATCCCTAAAACCCAAAAGACCGTAAACACCTAAAAAACCATAAAAACCCTAAAACCCCCAAAAACCCACAAAATCAATAAAAACTAAAAAATCCCTAAAAATTATAAAAATAAAATAAAAAATCCATAAAAATTATAAAAAAACATAAAAAATCCCTAAAAACCCTAAAAATGTAAAAAAACCCTCCTAAATCTCTGAAAATCCTTCAAAACCATAAAAACCCCTCAAAACCTTAAAAACCCTAAAAACCCATAAAAACCCTAAAAACCACTAAAAACTCTAAAAGCACTTAAAACCACTAAAACATTAAAAAAACTCTAAATAACCTTAAAAACCCTAAAAAAGTCAAAACAAAACCCTAAAAACCCCAAAGACCCCTAAAAACCCTAAAAATCATAAAAGCCCTAAAATCTCTAAAACCCCTAAAAACCCTAAAAACCCTAAAATAGCCCTAAAAATCCTTGAAAACATAAAAATATCTAAAAACCCTGAAAACCCCCCAAAAAATATAAAAACCCCTAAAAACCTTAAAACCCTAAAATTCCATAAAAACCCAAAATAACAACTAAAAACTCTAAAAACCCTTAAAACCCCTAAAAACATTAAAAAATATTAACAAACACTAAAAAACCTCAAAACCCTAAAAAACAAAAAAAAAACACTAAAAACCCAAAAATTCCCAAAAAACCCTAAAACTCCCTAAAACCCATATAAATCATCAAACCCTAAAAACCATCAAAATCCCTAAAAACCATAAAATATCATAAAAACCATAAAAAACCCTAAATATCCCTGAAAGTGTAAAAAACCCTAAAAACGTTGAAAAACCCATGAAAACCATAAAAAACCCCGAAAATCCCCCCAAAACCCCGAAAACCCCTAACAACCATAAAAAAACCATAAAACCCCACTAAAAACTCTAAAAAACCCCAATACCCCTAAAAATGTTAAAAAATATAAAAAAACTTAAAAACCTAAAAAAACTCAAAAAAACCATAAAAACCCAAAAATATCCTAAAATCTATGAAAAACAATAGATACCCTAAAAACCTCTAAAAACAATAAAAACACTTAAAATCCATAAAACCCCAAAATAACCATAAAAATCCTAAAAAACCCAAAAAACCCAAAAAACCCTGAAAACCCCTGAAAACCCCCTAAAAACCATAAAAACATTAAAATACTCCAAGAACACTTTTTTCGAAAGTTAAAGGTAATATATAAAGGGATAAGATGAATTACAAACAAAACACCCAAGGGTGAAATGACTATTGACCAAGAAACAAGGGATCAAGGCCAAACCAACCAAGACAATAACAATAAGAAAGCATCCATGAGGCATAATAAACCAAGAAAACACATAAGGCCCATCCAGTCAGAGCCCAACACTAGAAATGAATCCAAAAAAACACTTGAGCCACCACAAAGACAATGTAGCAGGCCCTAGAAATCATTCTCACCCAAATGATTCCAACAACAAGCATACCCTGCACTAGCGCCACCAGAATCAACAACTAGTAGCAGACAAGCCAAGCAGACAAACGCTTAAAACTCATAAAACCCTAAAAACCCACTAAAAACTCTAAAACCCCCTAAAAATGTTTTAAAATGTTAAAAAACACTTAAATCCCAAAAAACTCAAAAAAACTAAAAAACCTAAAACCCCTCAAAATCCCTAAATACCCTGAAAAATATAAAAAATCTAAAAATGCCCTAAAAACCCATGAAAACTTAAAAATTCCTAAAACCCCGAAAAACCCTAGAAGATCAAAAAACCCCTAAAAACCTTAAAAACCCATATAAAACCATAAAAATAATAAAAAAACTAAAAACTCTAAAAACCCTTAAAACCCATAAAAAAGATAAAAATTTTAAAAACTCTAATAAACCTTAAAAACCCTAAAAAAATAAAAAAAACCCTAAAAACTCAAAAGACCTTAAAAATCCTAAAACACCCTAAAAACCTTGAAAACCCAAAAAACGCCTCACAATCCCTAAAAATCCTAAAAAATACTAAAAACTATAAAAATCCTATAAATACCCTCAAAATACTTAAAGACATAAAAAACTAAAAAACCCTGAAAAATCACGAAAAACTATAAGAACCCCTAAAACCCTTAAACACCCTAAAAACTAATGAACACCATAAAACCCACTAAAAACTATAAAAACACTCAAAACCACAAAAAACATTAAAAATGTTAAAAAAATCTGAAAACCTTAAAACCCATAAAAACCCAAAAAACCCTAAAAACCAAAAAAGACCCTAAAACTCTGAAAACCCCTAAAACCCCTAAAAACTCTGAAAACCCCTAAAACCCTTAAAATCCCTCAAAACCCAAAAATGTAGTAAAAAACATAAAAATCCTAAAAAATCCCAAAAAACTTAAAAAACCTGGAAAACCATTAAAAGCATAAAAAACTTAAAAACAATAAAACCCCTAAAACCCCACTAAAAAAATCTAAAAACCCTTTAAACCCCTAAAAATGTTAAAAAACATTAAAAACTCAAAAAACCTAAAAAAACTAAAAACACTATAAAAACCCAAAAAGATCCTAAAAACCATGAAAACTACTAAAATATCCAAAAAACCCTTAAAACCCTCAAAATACCTAAAAACCCCAAAACCCCTAAAAACAATAAAAATCCTAAAAAATCCCTAAAAATACCATAAAACATAAAAAACCATAAATACCATGAAAAAAACCTAAGACCATAAAACCCCCCTAAAACCTTAAAAATCCTAAAAACCAATAAAAACACTAAAAATAACTACAAACTCTAAAAACCCTTAAATCTCCTAAAAACATTAAAAAGGTTAAAAACTATCAAATACCTTAAAACCCATTCTGGAAATGTTAGTAGTTGAGAAATTCTTGTGATCTTAAAACCAAGAGACTTGGAGGTATTTATTTGGAGCTGGTGTGAGGAATTCCCAAAATTGTCTAGGACCATAAAGTGGTAGATAGGAACCCTCTATAAAATCCTGGTGATATTTCTTCAAAGACCCCACCAGATCAGGAAGATTAGTATCTCATATGTCATAATAATTGTTCCCCACGACTTTAATAATCTCCTCAATGTGCTTAATATCTTTTTCATCGGAAACTAAAATCTTCCAAGGTTCCATTGAACCTATAAATTAGTATCAAATTTGTTTCGGAGTAGGTTCATTTTGAAGAAATCCACAAAAATAAGAAAATTTGGAAATGACATTATTTCATGCAAGTGGATCTCTCAAAGTGTGGTGCGAAAGTTCCTCACGCAAGAGAATAATTCATGATCTCTACATGAGTCGCTCACCCAAGCCTATTCATTGCACAACTAGATACACATCGTGTCTATGAGAATGAGATCTTCAACAAAATAACGTAAGCGGAGGATCCACGCAGGAGACTAACATGAAGTGCACTGGAAACTCAAAGTCATGAGAGCTATTCACTTAAATGAAGGCCCTATTTAAAGATTAATATGCCTCATTGTGAGACCTGCGTATATATAGAAGACCTGAGAAAACAACCAGCATGAAAGACCTACGTGAATTCCCATATATAAATCATCCAACCTTTTCATCCCTTTTCCCTCAGGATCAGACCCTCTTTTTAATCAGATCCAATCCTGAGGTAGGGGGTCTTTTGTTAACACTCCATTTGTTACATGGAAAAAAGGAAACAAATTGAAATACCTTTAGAAGAAAAGAAGAAAATAAATGGGAAAGGTCAAGGATTGCAAAGTCCTCAAAAGGACATTTTCCCAAGTCCTCCCAACCATCGTTGGCATGCAAGACACCTGCGTGCCCGACCTGCTTGAAGACACCATCGCAAAATGAAACCCTCACCCAAGGTCCCATATTTTCCTATAAATAGTCCCTTGGGGTATTCATTTGGATGGACAGAAATTACCAAAGGCCGACTGCTGATCTGATCACCCTAGTACTTCACTCAAGCCCTTCGAAAACTTCTAGTTAGTTTTTTAACACCTAAATAAGAGGGAATTAAAGGAGGATAGTGGAAATAAATACCTTTTAGGTTTTAAAATTCACAACACCTGTGCAAGGCACTCACCCAAACCTTGATTTAAAAAGACTATCATAGGGTTCCTTTCCTTAATTAGGGACCTACATGCCTTACCTCTGGGAACACCTGTGGAGACCCTTGGAGGCTTGAGCAAAGTATCATCTAAGTGTAGTTTCCCAGGTGGTCCATCACCTATAGTGCTACCAATTCACCCAACACTGCCTACATGGATCACCCCCTATGTGATCCTCCTTAGTTTTCCCTACCTTCCAACCTGCACGAGCCATCCATTAGGCATTATTTAAAGTCATCCATGGTTGGAACTTTTCTCTTTCAGATCCCTTTTATAAGAGGGGTCAACTCAAAACTTCTACTAATACCTTTGGACGTACATAACCATGATGAGTGGCACACCAGTGTGTCCTCCATTTGAGTATGTATTCTTATGGTCAGAGGTTCCCCACACTTTTCTGGTTGGATGGTCAGGGTTCCCTGGGTGCATATGAGTATTTATTTCTATGGTCACGTGAACCCTTACCTCGGGGATAGTGTTGGGGAGTTTCTGGTCTGAGATACAAGGTTTTGGACCATGTACGATCCTTTTTGTCTCTAAGATCTAGATCCTCTATTTATGAGAAGGGAGGGTAAGGATCATGCTTTCTTTTCCATTCAACATGGAATTAGATCCTCATCCCACTGTGGAATTGATTTTAGGGAATCCCTCTTAGAGAAAGACACTAGCCTTTCTTGTAGGAGGTTTCAGTCTCTCTCCTATCTACCTCCAAGTCCTTCACTTTCATTACTTCCTCACCTTGGACTCACATCCAATGTAAAGTGAAGAGAGGTAAGTGTCCTAAACCCGACCTCTTCCAGCAGTGGAGAAGGAAAATTATGTGGTTTGTCAAATATTCCACTTCCACTTATTTCTCACACCGAGCATGACTCACATGGTCTTAGAGGTTAGTGATGATCATGACACGTACACAATACACTTGATCCATTGAAATATGAGAAATCTAATTCCCTCTATAACTAGGATAAGTAGGGAGCCTATATAAATCCCTAGCTCCAGTGGAATTCTCCTCAGAAATTATCCCCAATCATAACCCTAAATTCACCAAGGCATACTTATTAGGAGTAATCCTCTCAATCCATCCTATGGTCCTCCTCCTTAGGTATAATCCCCAAACAAATCCCCAAATCACATGATTTGAAACATCCCTCATCACCCTTTTACAAAGCATCCTCTTCAGGAGTAATTCTAAACTTATTTCTCTCAAAGGTCCATACTCACCTATGAGACATACCAAACTATGTGGACTTTGATTCCCATCTAAACAGGATACGTAGGAAGCCTCCCTAAGGTTCAAACCCAACACCCGACATTAACCCTGTTCTCTCTAGTTCGTATCCCCCATCAAGGTCTAATTCAACTTGGAAACTCATATCCCTTCTAGGTTCCTCATGATACTCTTGCATAGGTACCACACCAAACTTTGATTAGGTACCTTCCTCCTAGATTTCCTTGCCACATGACGTTAAACTGTAAGGTTGGGTCCTCATCACATGACCTTAAAAGGTATGATGTACCCCATTAAGTGGCACTGAACTACATGGGTTCTAATTTTTTTCACAAGTATACGTAGAAATCCCATCTATGGGTTTGATACTAACATAAAAAACTCTTATCTCCATAGATGATGATAAATTCCAGAGTGACCTTCATCTCCGTGGATGATAATAAACTCTATAGTGCCCCACTGTGTGGCTAGAAAACCAGCATCGTTATAATGACAACCAAATAATCTCTAAGTAGTATATAAGAGTACACCATTTATGGATAACCTCATATACATACAAATATCTCCATTGATGAAGAAAATTGGATACATACAGAGGATTCTGAATTTGATACATGCTAATAAATGATTTCTAATTTCAAGGTAAACCCACGTCATACTTGAAAATTAATGAAGGATTTGTGAACATATCTTAAGTCTATAAGAGAGTCCCAGAGTAGGAAACAATTCCCCTTAAAAGGGTGTGATGATCCTGACCTCCCATCCTATAGACCAATGTGAGTTCTTAAGCATCGTGGGTCAAAATCCATAATGATCGTCTGCCTTTAGAAATTAGGCCCCTATGGATAAAGAATCGCTGGGTGTTTTCGGTTCCACGAAAAAACCCATTAGAAACCGTTCAGAAATAGCGATTCCTAACTAGAACACACATTCTGAGGGGAGAAACCCCAAAACCCTAAAAAACTCTAAAAAACTTTCAAAAATCCTTAAAACCCCCAAAAAATCTCAAAATCCATAAAACCCTAAAACCCTAAAAACCATAAAAATCCTAAAAAACCTTAAAAATCCCAAAAAACATAAAAACCCCTTAAAACCCTAAAAAATTCATAAAAAAATAAAAAAATAAAAAAATATTAAAATCCCCTAAAAACCCATAAAACCCTAAAACCCACTAAAAACTAAAAAAACACTTAAAACCCTTAAAAATGTTAAAAATCTATAAAAACCTTTAAAACACTAAAAACTCAAAAAAAACCCTAAAAATAAAAAACACCATAAAAATATAGAAAACCCTAACCCCCCCAACCCCTATAACCCCTAAAAATCCCAAAGAATCCTAAAAACCCTAAAATCCATAAAAATCCTAAAAAATCCATAAAAATCCCTAAAAACGTAAAAACCCTAAAAATAATGAAAACCCCCTAAAACCCTTAAAAGACCCTAAATATCCATAAAAGAACCCTAAAAACCCTAAAAAACACCTAAAAACATTTAAAACATTTAAAAACTCTAAAAAAACCTTTTAAACCCAACAAAACTAAAAAAAAACCCTAAAAACCCAAAAAGACCCTAAAAACTCTGAAAACATTAAATGTTGATTTCCTTGCTTATCCCCTTTCAGATTATATTTCTAGGTGTACTAGAAACTTTAATGGGAATTCTTTGTCTTGTGTCTTGGGAAGATTTGGGCTTGTTGTGTTGGTGTATTTCATTTTAAAGGAACAAAATTCTCAGGCGCATGGTTTTGCCTCTCATAGCGGAAGACATATCTGGATCAAATTTGATCTGGTAATTCATTCAAGAATATTCTCTTGTTATAAATTACCTAATAACAAATTGAATTTATAACTGGTTTGGATATTGAACTTCTCAATCTCATTTTTGAGGAATGATTGATTTTTGGGTGGTCGTTGTTGATCTGGGCTATCTCAATCTGATGTGGTTTCTTATATGGTGTGCTTTAGGTTGGACTTACTAGTGGAAGAGATTTGTTGAGGGTGATTTCTGGTTATGTGGCTAAGACAACATTGAGTTGTTGTTTTTAGTTGTGTATGTGTTTCTGGATGGGGATGTTTTCTGTTGTTTTGCTGGTGTTTTACCTATTTTATTTCTATGCTTGGTGCTTTTTTCTAGTGGCAGTTTGGTTGCTTCTTGGGTTTAGTGTGTGGGTATCCTTGGTGGTTACTTTTCTCTTGCTACTTGTGTGGATGATGGCTTCATCTTTCCATGGTGGATGATGCTTGTATGTTGTCTTGGTTCTTCTTCTATAGTTTGTGGCCATTTTCTTGAGGCTTCTGCTGATGTTTTTTTTGGGATATTAGTTTGGGAATTTGTTACTGATTCAGAGGCTATTTATACTAGTTTTGAGCTACTCAACTATGGTGGATTTTGTAGGGATGACCTCGGTGGTGTTTTTTGGTGCTGCGGTGCAGTTTTCTAGATTCAGGTGGTGTTAGTTTTAGCTATTGTGGTGTAATTCTGGTGGGTGATAATTGTGATGGGGAGGTGGCACACTGTTTGAGTGTTGGGATGCTCGTTTAGGGCTGTAGTAGTGTGGTGTAGGAGTGTTGGCGACTTCTTTTGGTACTCGAGTTGTGTGGTTGGGATGGTTTCTATTTGTGTTCTGGTGGTGGTTATGATGGCTATTTTGGTGGGGGTCTTTTCTACTGATGTCAGTTATGGCTGTTCTTCTGGTTTTTGAGAATTGGGTGTGGGTTCTGTTGCTATGTGGTTCATCTACAGGTCCTATTGGTTGCTACTATGGGTGAATTATTGTGGGGGATTGTGGCATGAGGCGTGGTTTTTCTTGGCTCAAGCTATTTTTTCTGTTGTGTAAGTGGCTATTTGTGGGGCCTTATAGAATGTGGGGTGTGTGTGTGTGTGTGTTTGTGTGTGAGTGAGTGGTGGTGGGTGTGTGTTTCTTGCATGTGTGTGACTTCACTTTGGTGTTTTTGGTGCTGATTTGGACCATCTTGAGGCCTTAGAAGTGTTGTATCTTGGCGTGCTTGATGGTTAGATGCCTGGTGATATGGTGTCTCGTATGTTACTGGTTGCTGGTTGTTTTTTTACTGGCTCGCATGTACTGGGTGTTGTTGGGTGCCACTGGTTTAAGTATTAATTTGTAGCTAGATTCCTTTAGATACGACAACTTATTGGGATCTGCGGAGTTGTCATGGTGGTGGCTTGGGCCTTGTTGTTGGTTTCCTTGGTGAAATTTTCTTTCCTTCCAAATTCTATGTGGATGATTCTCACGCGTTTTCATAGTTTCTTGGTGTTTCATTGATGTGCCTTGGTGCTTTTTAATGGTTGTTTTTTCCTTGGACCTTTTTGTTCCTTTTTAAACGTTGTTTTTCTCTCAGGTGATTTTATTTTTTAATTCATCTCTCTTTTATTTATATAGTACCTTTACCTTGCAAAAAAACCCCACAAAACCCACAAAACCCATTAAAAACAACTAAAAACCCTAAAAACCATAAAAACCCCTAAAAACATTAAAAACTCTAAAAAACATAAAGACCATAAAAAAAACTAAAACCCAAAAGATCCTATAAACCCTGAAAACCCTAAAATCCCTAAAAACCTTAAAAACCCCAAAAAACCCTCAAAATCCATAAAAACCCTAAAAACCATAAAAAACCTAAAAAATCCCTAAAATACCTGAAAATGAAAAAAACCCTAAAACACCTTAAAACCCAAGAAAAGATACTACCACTCTCTCCTGGGTTCTCCCTCCCAACGTCGCGATCTCTAGCGCTCCCTGGTGGATTTCCCCATGGCGGCCTCATCTTCTGGATTGATCGTGATGCAGATCAGCAACAGTCTTCTTCACTGGTGCTGTGATTGTGGGAGGCGAGGCGTTTTCTTGGCGGTGATGGGAAGTTATGTTCGAGAAAGGGTGGTGCCGGCTGCGACTTTCTTTGGGGGTCCTCAGCAGTGTTGATCCTTTTCAGTGGTGGCTTTCGGCGATTCTCGTCGGCGTTGGTCTTCGGCGGTGATGTGGTCCATGGAAGCGGGCGTTCTGCTTCAAGATTGGAAAATATAGTTGATTTTGGATTGTCGACGGGTCTGGTCTGTGCAGACAAAGTTATATTTGGGCTCCTCCTCCTCAGATCTACGTGGCTTGAGAGGGGATCTTGCGAGGTGTGGAGTTTTGGCGGTGCTGTGGAGCTCCGGTTCTGGCGATGCGACGGTCTTTGGTGGATGCAGAAGGAGTGGTGCTGGTTTGGTGGTGCCATGCTTGTTCTGGATTTGTGGGATTCCAGATCGGCTTGTTTTCAGTCTACACAGAATATCCAGGTTTATTCCTTGGCCCTGCTTTTGATTCATGCTGATGATCCTGGTCTATTTGTGTCTTGCTGCGATCTGGTTTCAGTCTTTGCTACCCTGTAATACCAAAGCGTTATTTTTGGTCTCGCGTATCTTACTGAAGGGTTTGATCTGATCCCTCTTCTTTTATGGATCTTCTGTGGTGGTGTATGGTTTGGCTATGAGCCATCACTAGTGTGGCTTGTTGGTTCTGATATAAGGTGTTGCGTGTTGGTTATGCTTTGCGGTTTCTGGGTTGTTGGATGGGCTGTTTGGGCTGTAGATTGGATCTTGTCTCAGATTTTGGTGGTTCTTTATCCTTGGTTGTGTTGATGGGTGCGATATGATGGGATGTTAGTTGTTACTTGGATGAGTTGTGAGGAAGATGATGCTTTTGGTTCTGGTGTTGGTGGTTCTGTAATGCTGGAGATGGGCCTGACTGGTGTGGTGGTGCTGGGGGATGCAGAGGCTGGTGATTTTGGTGTTGGTGGTCCGATGTTGCTGGTGGTGAGTTAATTTGCTGAGAAGTTGTTGGCCGCTAGAAGGTGTGTTATGTTATGGTCCATGGTTTTTTACGTTGTAGCTGGTTTGGTTGTAAATCAGTATGGATGCTGGATATTGGTTCTGTTGAGTGGTGTTGGATGCAGTCCTGACTTTGGGTGCTGCAGATGTGTTCCTGGATGTGTTAATGGGTGTGTATTGCTTAAAGCTGACTGGATTGAAGGTGAGGCTTATGATGTTGATGTTACTGTGATGCTGGCGGTGTAAATGATTGGTAAGGAGGAGTTGGTTGATGAAAATGGTGTCGTGAGATGCTGGGTGCCGCTTGGCTGGAATATGCTGTTGGAGATGCTTCTGGTTTTCTGCCTTTTCTGGTTTTGTGTTTCTTTTGGGCTTTTTGGGGACTTTTGGGTTTTTTGGGGGTGTCCAGGGTTTTTGGGTGTGTGTTGATTGACCCTGCCCCTCCCTTATTTGTTGTGTTTTTTTCTAATAAATTTCTTTTTTGGGGGGGGGGGGTCAGGAATAGTCGGGCCCTGAGCCTTCCTTGCCCTTAAAAACCCATAAAACCCATAAAAATACCTAAAAAGCTTAAAAACCCTAAAACCCCAAAGACCTAAAAAACCCTGAAAACCCTAAAAACCCTAAAAACCCCTAAAAATACTCAAAATCCCTAAAACCCTAAAAAATAGAAAACCAAAATAATCCTAAAAATACCTAAAAAACCTTAAAATATAAAAAATCCTAAAACCCATGAAAAACCCCTAAAACCCATAAAAATCCTTAAAAACATTGAAACCCATAAAAACCCATAAGGACCGTAAAAACCACAAAAAAATATAAAAACCCTTTAAACCCCTAAAAACATTAAAAAATGTTAAAAACTCTAAAAACCCTAAAAAACTCAAAAAAAATCCCTAAAAACCCAAAAGTACCCTAAATACCTGGAAAATCCCAAAACCCCCTAAAAACCCTTGATAGCCCC
The DNA here is from genome assembly GCA_963277665.1 of Viscum album. Lineage (NCBI taxonomy): Eukaryota > Viridiplantae > Streptophyta > Magnoliopsida > Santalales > Viscaceae > Viscum > Viscum album. Next base: position 727,125,834 of record OY728167.1, on the reverse strand, counting down.
TAAAAACTCTCAAAATCACTAAAAACCTAAAAAATCATAAAAACCATAAAAATATTAAAAATCTATAAAAATCCAGTAAAGAATTGAAAAACCTTAAAACCCTAAAAAATCCATGAAAACTATATAAACCCCCGCCTTTCAAAAATAACCAAAAAAACCCCTAAAACCATAAAAACCCTAAAACCCCATAAAAACCCTAAAATCCAACAAAAAACTCTAAAAACCCATAAAATCCCTAAAAAAGTAAAAAATGTTAAAAAACTCTAAAACCCTTAAAATCCCAAGAAAACAAAAAAAAAACCCTTAAAACCCAAAAGGACCCTAAAAAACCAAAAAATCCAAAAAACTATAAAAATATTACAAAATCTTACAAAATCTCTTCAAACATAAAAAACCCTAAAAACCCTGAAACCCCCTGAAAAACGTAAAAATCCAAAAAAAACCATAAAAATCACAGTAAACCCCTAAAAATCCACTAAAAACTTTAAAACCCCTTTAAAACCCTAAATTTTTTAAAACTGTTAAAAACTCTAAAAACCTTAAAAACCCAAAAAACTCAAAAAAATACTAAAAACCCAAAAGACCCTAAAACCACGAAAAATTCTAAAAACCCTCAAAATCCCTAAAAACCTTAAAAATCCCAAAAAACCATAAAATCCTAAAAAATCCTTAGAAATACTTGAAAACATAAAAAACCATGAAAACCACATGAAAACCATAAAAACCCCTAAAATACTTAAAAACCAAAAAAATTCATAAAACCCCTATAAACTACTAAAAACTCTAAACCCCCTAAAAACGTTAAAAAATGTTTTAAAAAATCAAAAAAACCGTAAAAACCCTAAAAAACACAAAAAAACCAAAAAACACCCTAAAAACCCTAAAACCTCCTAAATCCCCTAAAACCCATTAAAATCCCATAAAGTCATCAAAATCCATAAAAACCCTAAAAGCCCCTAAAATCATAAAAATCCTAAAAATAATTAAAAATATCTGAAATGTAAAAAACTATAAAAACCATGAAAAATCCCTAAAAACCATAAAACCCCTAAAAACCATAAAAACCCTAAAAACCCATAGCAACCCTAAAAACCAATAAAAAATCTAAAAACCTTTAAATCCCTAGAAACGTTAAAAACATTAAAAACTCTAAAAAATAATAAAAACTCAAAAAAACCACTAAAAACCCAAAAAAAACCCTAAAACCCTCAAAAACCCTAAAATCATTGAAAGACCCTAAAACCCATAAAAATCTTAAAAGGCCCTAAAAATACCTTAAAAAGTAAAAACCCTTAAAACCTTGAAAAACCTCTGAAAACCATAAAAAAAACTCTAAAAAGCCTAAAAACCCTAAAAACCCATAAAACAACTAAAAACTCTAAAAACCCTCAAAAAACATCAAAAAAACATGAAAAACCCTAAAAACCTCTAAAAAACCATAAAACACCCAAAATATTTATAAACATTTAAAACCATAAAAATCATAAAAGGCCTAAAAAACCCGAAAAATGTAAAAAACCCAAAACACCCAGAAAAACCCTAAAAACACTGAAATACACTAAATACCCATAAAATCCATAAAAACCCTAAAATCCATAAAAACATAAAAATCCTAAAAAATCGCAAAATATCCTTGAAAATGTTCTTACTTGCAAAAAAATCCATGAAAATGTAAAAACCCTTAAAAAGCCTAAGACCTCAAGATAGCGGCTCCTCCACTCTCCCAAGATGGTGGTGCTTTTTGGAAACCTTGAAGATGGTGGCATGCTTCACGCATCTCCCCCCCCCCCTGCCGTGGGGGAGGGCCCCTCAGATTCTCGACCTTTCATTCTGTCCACGACTCCAGGACTGTTGCCCCCTTTTCCGCAGATTGATTTTTCCCCAAGGTTCCTGGCCTTCACGAAGGACGTCCAAAGCTTCATCTCTCGATTTTAGATTTTAATGAAGCCTCTACTTTCCATAATCTGACTTTGGTTTCTCGTTTCCTGAACCGGCGCCCTCCGGTGGACATTTTCGACAGATTTGTTTTTGCAAGTTGGGATCTACAGGATCACGATATGGTAGGTCTTGTTGATAGTTATCATATTTTGATTCACTTTTCATCTGAGGAATATCTTATTCAAGCTTGGTTTACGGCTCCTCGGAATTGCGATGGTTCCCGATTTTCCCTTTATGGAGTTTTGATCTTAACCTGCAACGTGATTCTCCAATGGTGGCTACTTGGGTGATATTTCTAGAACTCTCTCTACTATTCTAGAATCTATATATTATTTCGATGCTGGGGAACCTGGTGGGAAGGTTCCTTTGTGTGGATGACAGGACTTGGGAAATATGCCATCCATTTTCCCTGAGAGATTTTTTTGAGGTGGATGCCTATAAGGAGCCGATGGACTTTGTGTGGATAGTTGTTGGTGAAGAGCTCTGATGGAGGCAGCCGGTGGTCTTTGAGACATGGGTTGAGTTTTGATCTTCTTGTTGGCATCTCAGTCATGAAGATCATGTCTGAAGAAAAAGTATTAATGGGATTTGGTGCTCTGAACTTGGCCCCAATGGGGCATGGTGAAGGATGCTAGAATATAGTGGGGGAGAGAGGTGCATGTCAAGGCTATCCAGTGCTTTCCTCCCCAGCCAATGGTTAAGGACATTTTTGCACACCTGAAATATGATTTAAATCACGATGATGGAAATGAGGAGGCTGAAAAGAGGGAGGTGCATGTTCATAGTAATACTTCTTTTTATAATATATTTGAGTGCCTTGTATCTGTTGAGAATGATGGTGAACCAGCGGCACAAGGGGAAGTGGAGGATCGAAGGAAAATGGAAGAGCATGGAGAGGTGGCTGAGAAGAGGGAGGGGATACATTTTTCTCAGGAGAAGAATGGGAACCATAGCTGCAGTGTATCCAGAGATGTTGTGCTGGAATCGAGCTGTGACGACTTTGGTAAGGTGCAGCTTCTGTCAGCAGATAGCAATGTGGAGGTTGTAGAGGATGGTACTGAGGGTGTGGATGGAGGTAGGCCTCTTGGACTCACTTCCCAAATTACTGGGGTAGTGTTTGATGGTACAATAGCCTGGGAACCTTCTGACCAGGGAGGAGTGTCTGTGGAAGGGAAGGGGACTAAGAAGGGGGTGGGAGCTCAACAAAGAGGTGTTTCATCTTTCAGTCCAGTGCTAGGGCAGGCGGCCGAGTGGGGGGAGGTGTCTGAGCAAGGGGAGTTGGTGGAGTAGTGTTTTTTGGAATGTGTGAAGGTGATGGAGGAATCCCTGCTACCTAGGAAGGAGAATTTGGATTTGATGGTGCATGATGGGGCTTCTGCTGGTGAGTCTTCTTGTGACTCTTTTTAGGGGGATTTGGCACAGTTTAACCATGAGCAGGGGGAGGTTGCTGAGCGTAGGGAGGTGATGGAGCCTGTTGTGGAGGTGCATAAGGGGGCCTCAGCTGATTGTCCTGGCCGCATGGGTTTGCAGGATTTAGAGATGGAGGCCCACTCTAGTGGCCCTTGGAAGGGCAGTCCCCAAGATGTGGATCAAGCTGGGCAGTTGGATGCGGAACCTGTTCTTGCTGGCTGTTCCCCTAACCAAGAATCCTCCTTCATCCTAGAACAAGACCTTTTCCAAGAGGAAGAGGTGCAATTGCAGCTGGACCTTGCTGGTGTGGTGTCCCCTATTTGTTTGGCTATTTAGAATCCTTCCCTGGTTGTCCCAGATGGTGCTGGTGAATAGGTGAAAAGGACAATGCAGGGGCTTGAGCAGAACGTGAGCAGGTTCCCTGGGGAGGAGGGGCTTTTGCAGCTGACCCTGGCTGGTGCGGATCCCCCTCCTTGTCTTACTCTTGAGGAACCTGCCATTGTGGCCCCTAGAATTCTACAATGTGGGGTCCTGGACGTCTGCTCCGTAAATCGGGAATCTTCCTTCATCCCTAATCATGTTTCCTTCAAGGAGGATGGCAGAAGGATGAATCAAAATATGGATTTGATCATCAAGGAGAGGGCCTTTCTAGGGGTGAATGGGAAGGAAAACAAACCGGAAGGCGTCTCCTTAGACCCCCAAAAGAGGAGGCCGAGCAGGGACTATTCGACTTTGCCAAAGATAGTTTCCACGAGAGCCTCTTGCAAAGCTAAGGAAGTTGCCCCTAGAAGGGCTCGTTCTGTCAAGGCGCAGCTGAATGAGGAGAAGAAAACTCTCAAAGAATATTTCATTGCCTTCCTAAAGCAATATGAATCTTCTAAATGGGAGTTGGTGGAGACGGATGCTTCTTCTGGCTATGGTGATGATGGGGATCTGTATGGTTATGGAGACATCAATTTGTAGTTCCTGCTGTTGATGGTGATGGTTGCTTCTTTTGTGACTTTTTTCGTGGTTTTTCTTTGTTTATTGACTTTTGAGGGTTTCTTTTCTGGTTTTTGGGTGTTTAAGGGTTTTTGGGTGTGGGTCATTTGACTCCTCCCCTCTCTTGTCTGATGCGTCTTTTTTTTCAAATAATTTTTTTTTTGGGGGGGGGGGGGGGTCGGGAATAGCCCGACCCTCGCATCTTCCTTGCCCTGAAAACCCTAAAAACATAAAAAACCACTAAAAAAATAAAAAACCCTAAAACCCTAAAAAACCTCTAAAAACTCTAAAAACCCTTGAAACCCCAAAACAAATTAAAAATGTTGAAATCTCTAAAAAACTTAAAAACCATAAAAAACCCAAGAAACCAAAAAAGATCCTTAAAACCCCGAAACCCCTAAAAACATTAAAAATGCACAAAACCCTAAAAAACCTTCAAAATCCCAAAAACCCCTAAAAACCATAAATTTCTAAAAAATTCCTAAAAATATCTGAAAACGTAAAAACCCTAAAAACCATAAAAACTCCTGAAAACCAAAAAAAACCTAAAAACAAAAGAAAACCCTAAAAATCCATAAAATACCTATACTATAAAAAACATTAAATCCCTCAAAATGTTATAAAAATTTAAAAACACTATAAAACCTTAAAAACCTGAAAAAACTCAAAAAAAAAACCCCTAAAAACCCTAAAAACCCCAAAATACAGAAAAAAAAACTTAGAAAAACCCTCAAACCCCCTAAAAACTCTAAAAAACCTTAAAACCCATAAAAATCCTCAAAATAACCTTTAAAATCCATATAAATGTAAAAAACCCTAAAAACCCTAAAACCCCTAAAACGTTAAAAAATGTTAAAAACTCTAAAAATACTTTAAAATCCAAAAAAAAACTCAAAAAACAGCATAAAAACCCAAAAAGACCCTAAAAACTCAAAACCCCCTAAAAACCCTAAAAACACTAAAAAACCATAAAAATCCTCAAAATCCCTAAAACCCCAAAAACCTGAAAAAACCATAAAAAGCATAAAAAATCCCTAAAAACCCATGAAAACATTAAAAGCCCTAATAAACCTCTAAAACCCATAAAAACCCATAAAAACTTAAAAACCGATAAAAATCATAAAAACCCACTCAAAACTCTAAAAACCCATAAAACCACTACAAACATTAAAAAAATCTAAAAACCATAAAAACCCTAGAAAACTCAAAAAAACCCAAAAACCCAAATGACCCGTAAAATCCTGAAAACCATAAACCCCCCCCCAAAAAAACCTGAAATCTTCTAAAAAACTCTCAAAATCCCCAAAAAAACCCCTAAAAACCCATAAAACCCTAAAAATACCAAAAAATCACTAAAAATCCCTAAAAAAAATAAAAAACACTAAAACACCTGAACCCCATAAAAAACATAAAAACCTCTAAAACCTTAAAACCCCATAAAAATCCATAAAACCCAAAAAACAACTAAAAACTCTAAAACCCTTTAAACCCCTAAAAATGTGAAAAAAATGTTAAAAACTCAAAAAAACCTTTAAAACCATAAAAACTCCATAAAACCCCTAAAAATCCAAAAGGACCCTAAAACCCTCAAAACCCCCATAATACTCAAAAAACCTGAGAATCCCTAAAAACCCTAAAAATTTCAAAAACCCATTAAAAACCATAAAAATACTAAAAAAGGCCTAGAAATACCCGAAAAAAATAAAAAACTATAAAAAACTTGAACAACCCATGAAAATGATTAAAATTCCAATAAAACTTAAAAAACCCTAAAAATCCATAAAACACTACAAATCCCAAAAAACACTAAAAAACCTTCAAACTCATAAAAATTTTAGAAAACATTAAAAACTATTAAAAACCTTAAAACCCCTAAAAAACTCTAAAAACTCTAAAAACCCAAAAAGACCCTAAAAACCCGAAAACCCCTAAAAACCCAAAAAAATCCTAACCCCCCCCCCCCAAATCCCCAAAATCCCTAAAAACCCATAAAAATACTCAAAAATCCCAAAAAAATCTTAAAACATAAAAAAAACCCTAAAAACCCTAAAAAACACCTGAAAACCATAAAACCCCTAAAAACCTTAAAAAGCACTTAAAACCCATAATAACCCTAAAAACATCTAAAAACTATAAAAAACCTTAAAATACCTAAAAATATTAAAAACCTTAACAAACTCTAAAAACCATAAAAACCCAAAAAAACTCTAAAAACCCTAAAACCCCTAAAAACCTTGAAAAACTGGAAAAACCATGAAACCTAAAAAAAAACCTAAAAACCTTATAAAATCCTAAAAGCAATAAAAATCTAAAAATAACCCTAAAAATACTTTAAAACATAAAAAAACATGAAACCATGAAACCCTAAAAACCCCCTGAAAACCATAAAAACACATAAAAACCTTAAAAACCTTAAAAACCCATAATAACCCTAAAAACCCATTAAAACTCTAAAAACCCTTAAAACCAAGAATTTTTTTAAGAAACATTAAAAGACTATAAAAATCCATAAACCCCTAAAAAACTCAAAAAAAAAACCAAAACCCCAAAAAGTCCCTAAAACCCAGAAAACCCCTGAAAACCCTAAAAAACCCTAAAAACCCCTAAAACCCGTCAAAATCCTAAAAACCCTAAAAAAACTAAAGACCATAAAAATCCATAAAAATCCATGAAAATCTCTAAAAGTTTAAAAACCCTTAAAATCCCCAAAAAAACCCTGAAAACCATAAAACCCATAAAAACCTTTAAAACCCTAAAACATATAAAAACCCTAAAACCCACTAAAAACTCTAAAAACCTTCAAACCCCTAAAAAAATTATAAAATGTTAACAAACTATAAAACCCTTAAAACCTTAAAAAACTAAAGCCAACCCAAAAAACTTAGAATGACGCTAAAAATCCTGAAAAAAACCCTAAAACCCCTAAAAACCCATAAACAACCCTAAAACCCTCAAAATACCTACAACCCTATAAAACCCTAAAAACCATAAAAAACCAAACAAATCCCTCAAAATACTTGAATATTAAAAAACCCTAAAATATATGAAAAATCCATGAAAACCATAAAACCTATAAAAGCCTTTAAAAACCCTAAAACCCCATAAAAACCCTAAAAACCACTATAAACTCTAAAAACCATTAAAACTCCTAAAAATGTCAAAAATGTTTAAAATGCTAAAAACCATGAAAACCCCTAAAAACCCTAAAACCCCCTGAGAAACCCTAAAAAACCTCAAAATTCATAAAAAACTAAAAAACCCTAAATACCAAAAATCATTAAAAATACCTAAAAATCCAGGAAAACGTAAAAAACCATAAAAACTCTAGAAAACCCCTAAAAACTTAAAAATCCATAAAAACCCATAAAAAATTTAAAAACCCTAAGAAACCACTAAAACAATAAAAACCCTTAAACCCCCTAAAACTCTAGAAAACCATAAAAACCCTGAACACTCAAAACAATCCTTAAAGCCCAAAAAGTCCTAAAAACCCCAAAAACCCAAAAACCCCTCAATGCCTATAAAAACCATAAAACCCATAAAACCCATAAAACCTAAAAAAGATATAAAATTACCTAAAAATACAAAAAACCCTAAAAACCCCATAAAAACCCTAAAAACAAATAAAAAATATAACGCCCCTTAACACCCCTAAAAGATTTAAAAAGGTCAAAAACTCTGAAAAACCTTAAAAAACCTTAAAAACTCAAAAAAACCTAAAAACAGAAAGAGACCCTAAAACCCCAAAAAAACTCTAAAAAACCCTGAAAAACCATAAAAACCTTAAAAATATAAAAAAACCCTAAAAACCTGAAAAAACTATAAAAATCCTAAAAAATACCTGAAAATACTTGAAAATTTAAAAAAAACCTAAAAACAATGAAAATACCCTTAAATCCATGAAACCACTAAAACCATAAAAACCCTCAAAATAAATAAAAAAACTTAATAACCCCTGAAAACCATAAAAATCCCTGAAAACATTAAAAATCCTTAAACCACAAAAAACTCTAAAAACAGTTAAATCCCCCAAAAATGTTTAAAATGTTAAAAAATCAATAAAAAAACTTAAAGACCTTTAAAAACATTAAAAAACCAAAAATTCCATAAAGACCATAAAAACCCATAAGAAATATAAAAACCATGAAATCCACTCAAAACCCTCAAAATCACTAAAAACTCTAAAACCCCTAAAAACTCTAAAAATCCTCAAAAACCTAAAAAACCTAAAAAAACCCCCTAAAAATACTTGAAAACCTAAAAAACACTAAAAACGCTGAAAACCCATGAAAAACATAGAAACCCCTAAAAACCTTAAAATAACCTAAAAATTCATAAAAACCCTAAAAACTATTAAGAACTCGGAAAACCTTAAAACCCCTAAAATGTTAAATATCTAAAAAACCCTTCCAAAATCTAAAAAACTCAAAAAAACCATAAACCCCAAAAAGACTCAAAAAACCTTGAAAACCATAAAACCCCTAAAACTCCTCAAAAATACCTAAAAAACCCTAAAAAACCCTAAAAGCCATAAAATTTCTAAAAATCCCTAAAAACATAAAAACCCTAAAATCATTGAAAAAAACCATGAAAACCATAAAACCCCTAAAAAATTAAAAAGACCTAAAAACCCTAAAAATTTTAAAACCAACTAAAAACTCTAAAAACCCTTAAAACCCCTAAAATCATTAAAAAAATTAAAAAACTTTAAAAAACCTTAAAAACCATTAAAAAACTCAAAAATCCCTAAAATACCCAAAAGACCCTAAATACCCTGCAAAATGTTAAATTCCGATTGCGCTAATTATTCCATTTAGGATGTCATTTTTTAGTGTACTAGGAACTTCAATGAGAATTTTCTTTCTTGTATCTTGGAAATATTTGAGCTATATGTGTTCATGTATTTCATTTGGAAGGAATAGAATTCTCATGTGCATGGTTCTACCTCTCATAGTGGAATCCATATTTGGCTCAATTTTACCAAGTAATTCGTTTCAGAATCTCCTATTATAATCAATTTCCTAATAAAAAGGTGAATTTAGACCTAGTTTGGAGATTGAATTTCACGATATCCTTTATGAAGAATGGTTGATTATTGCATGGTGGTTGCTGATCTAGGTCATCACTGTCTGTTGTGGTTTATTCTATGGTGTGATTTAGGTTGGGCTTACTAGTGGAGGAGCTATCTTGAGGGTTCTTTCTGGTGATGTGGTTGAGCTATCATTGTGTTGTTGTTGCTGTTTGTGTCAGGGTTTTTAGCTAGTAATATTTTCTATTTGTTTTCTGATGTTTTACCTATTTTATTTCTATGATTGATTCTTTATTCTTGTGGCATGTGGCATGGTTTTTCCTTGGCTTGGGCTGGTGTTTTAAAATGTGCAGGGTGGATGGTTGTGGGGGGATCATGTCATGTGGGGCATGTGTGTGTGTGGGCACGTGCGTGCGTGTGGTGCATGTGGGCATGTGTACATGTGTGCGTGCATGGATGGTGGTGGGTGGGTGCTGATCGTGCATGTTTGACTTCTCTTTGGATCCATTTGTGCTGCTTCAGACCTTCTTGAGGATTTGGCGATTCTGTCTCTCGGTGTGATTGCTAATTCGATACCTGGTGTTGCGGTGTCTCATTAGCTACTGGTTGATGGTTTGTTTTACTTCTGGCTCACCTGCACTAGGTGTTGTTGGACGGTGATGGTTGTGGTGTTCATTTGTTGTTGGCTTCCTTCAGGTACAACTACTTGTTGGGATCTATAATGTTGGCATGGTTGTGTCTCAGGTCTTATTGTTGGTTGCCTTCTTGGATCCTTTTTCTTTCCTTTCAGCTACTTTCTGGATGGTTCTTTCACATTTTCTTGGTTACTCTGTGTTTCATTGATACTTCTTCATGCTTTGTCTTTGTTGGGTTGGACTTGGACCTTTTGCTTCTTTCGTTAGTGGTATTTCACCCTCGGGTGATTTTCTTAGTAATTAATCTCTTATATATATATATATATATTACCTTTACCTTGTAAACCCCCCCCCCACAAAACCCCTTAAAACCACTAAAAACACTAAAAACCCTTTAAACCCTTGAAAACATTAAAATATGTTAAAACTATAAAAAACCTTAAAATCCCCAAAAAAACACAAAAAGAACCCCTAAAACCCAAAAATACCCTAAACTGCCTAAAAACCATAGAAATCAAAAAAACCCTCAAAATCCCTAAAAACACTAAAAAACCTAACAACCATAAAAATCCTAAAAAATCCCTAAAATCCGTGAAAATGTAAAAAACTCTAAAAACCCTAAAAACCCCTAAAAACCATAAAACCCCTAAAATATTAAAAACTTTAAAAACCCATAAAAACCCTTAAAACCCCTAAAAAAGTTCAAAATGTTAAAATACTGTAAAAACCTTAAAAACCCTAAAAAACTCAAAAAAAACCCTAAAAACCCAAAAGGCCCAAAAAAACCCTAAAAACCTAATGACCCTAAAAACTCTCAAAATCCCTAAAACCCTAAGAAACCCAAAAAACCAAAAAAAATCTAAAAATCTCTAAAAATACCTTAAAATGTAAAAAATCCTAAAAACCATTAAAACCCCTAAAAAACAAAAAGAACCCTAAAAAAAACTAAATCTCTAAAAACCCATTAAAACCCTAAAAAAATTAAATAACATAAAAACTATAAAAATATTAAAAACCCTAAAAACTCAAAAAAAACCTAAAAACCCAAAAGACCCTAAAAACCTTAAAAAATCGTAAAACCCCAAAAAACCCAAAAAAACCCAAAAACCTTAAAAACCTTAAAAAATCTAAAAAATATAAAAAACCTAAAAACTATCTAAAAATCCTTGAAAACAAAAAATGCTAAAACCCTAAAAAAACCCATGAAAACCATAAAAAACTTTGCCTTGTAAAAAATCAATAAAACCCCTAAAAACTTAAAAATCACTAAAAACCCATAAAAACCCTAAAAACAAACTAAAAACTCTAAATATCCCTAAAACTCTTAAAAATGTTAAAAAAACGTTAAAAACTATAAGAAACATTAAAACCCACAAAAACTCAAAAATAACCCTAAAACCCAAATAGACCCTAAAAACCTTGAAATCCCCAAAAACCATAAAAATCATAAAAATTTCCTAAAAATGTCTCAAAACATAAAAAAAACCCTAAAAACCCTAAAACCCCCCCTTAAAAACGTAAAACCCCCAAAAAACCTTAAATATCCCATAAAATCTCTAAAAACCACTAAAAACTTTAAAACTCCTTAAAACCCCTAAAAACGTTAAAACCATTAAAAACTCTAAAAATATTTAAAAACCTAAAAAACTAAAAAAAAACCTAATACCCCAAAAGAACCTAAAAACCAAAAAAAAAACCCCTAAAATCCCCAAAAATCCCTAAACCCCTCAAAATACGTAAAAACCCTAAAAATCCCTAAAAACCATAAAAATCCTAAAAAATACCAAAGAATCCCTGAAAAAATACAAAATTCTAAAACCTTGAAACCCCCCTAAAAACCATAAAAACCCCTAAAACCCTTAAAACCCATAAATACCCATAAAACCCCTAAAACCCACCAAAAACTATAAAAACCCTTAAACCCCCTAAAAATGATAAAAAAATGTTAAAAAACTCTAAAACCTTTAAAAACCCAGAAAATTACAAAAAAGCCAAAATGATCCTAAAAACCTGAAAGATCCTTAAAACCCATGAAAAAACCCTAAAAACCCTCAAAATACCTAAAAACCCTTAGCAAACCTAAAACAACTAAAAACTCTAAAAACCGTTAAAACCCCGAAAAACGTTAAAAATGTTAAAAAACTTTAAAACCCATAAAAACTAAAAAATAACCATTAAACCCCAAAAACATCCTAAAAACCTGAAAACCCTTAAAAACCCTAAGATATCTTGAAAACCATAAACAGCCTCAAAATCCCTAAAAACCCTAAAACCTAAAAAATAATAAAAAGTCCCTAAAAATCCCGTAAAACATAAAAACCCTAAAAACCTCTAAAAGCCATAAAAACCCCAAAAAGCCCAAAAAGCCTAAAAAACCCCATAGGAAAAACACTTATAACCCCTAAGGGAACATAGAGATAAAATTTCGCCGCTCTCTCCTGGGATCTCCCTCCCATTGTGGAGATTTCTAGGTTTTCTTTTTGGAATCCTTTTCAGCGGCTACTTTGTTCGATTTGATGTTGCGGATGGAGTTCTGGTTGATGGTTCTTCTTCCCTTCGATTGAGGGAGACTAGGCTGCTACTGGTTGGTGTCGAGATCTGGCGGCTCTTTTCGAGAAAAGGGGACAACGTCTTGGCATGGCTTGTGCGCGGTTTTTCTCGGCTTTGAATTGTCCGGTTCAGGATTATGGTGAAGCTGATGACTCCTTGGAGGCCGGGAACCCTCCTGGATTTCATCCTTTCAGGGCTGTTTTTTCAGATCTGGATTTCCTGACGGGTCAGCGGGGTCAACAGCTTCATCGGCAGAGACATCGGTCTCGACAATGTCGTTTTTCTCAGTGTGGTGGTGCACTTGGCTCCTTTGGGCAGGACCTTCAGAGGATGCAGCGGGGTCAGGATATTCATCGTCAGAGGGAGCTGCCTCGACGACTTGGGTGGAGACCTCCTCAATGGTCGGTCACCCTCTCTAGATTTCAATATCTGAGCTTAGATGGTTTTTGGTGGCTTCTCTGGAGATGTGATGGTCCTTCGTGGATGTAGAAGGTTCAGTGTTGGCCTGTTGTTTCTGCGCTGTTTCTAGTTCTGTGGATGCTCATATCTTCTTGGTTTAAGTCTGCGAAGAAGATCCAGGTTCATCCCTCGGCCTTGTTTTTTGATTCTGTTCCTATGATGGTTGTTCTTTTCTGGTGTGCTAGTGGATCGTGGCTTCAATCGGATTCTGCTTTGTGGGTGCATGTCTTACCTGCAAGTTTGGATTGGTTTTTTGATGGTTTGGTCTGTTGGTTGGGCTGTGATTTTGGCTGGTGGTTTTCGTTTTTCTTTTCTAGTTGTGATGGCTTTGGTTTTCTTGTTTCTTGCGTTGCTACTGTGGCAAGTGGTGTATGCCATTGTGAGAGATTGGTGGTGTGTTGATACTTTCTTTCGTGGTGTGAAAGATTTTAAAGGATATCAGAAACATCAGTGTTTGATACTGCTTGCTGGGAGGCTGGGATGCAATGAAGCTGTTGGTTTGGGGCATGGGTGATGGTGGTCATGTGTTGCTGGTTGTTCTATATATAGTATGTTGGATGTGGGTGTTGTTGTTCATGGCTTTATTTTCTTTGAATGGGTGTTGGTTGGTTCCATTTTCTGGTTGCTGGATGCTTTTTGGTTTGAAATTAATGGGTGCTGGCTGTTGATCTGCTGGTTATTGGCTGCCGCTTTCCTTGAGGTTTGGAGGTGGTGGGTGCTGGAAGACTTCTATGGCTGTGTTGATTGGAATTGGTGTTGTTGGTTGCTGGAATTGAATTGGGGTGCTTGGATGAGAAGGTGCTGGAGGCTGGAGATAGTGAAGTGGGATGCTGCTAATGGTTTTGACGTTACTGGATATTGGTTTCTGCTTGGATGTGGTGCTGCTGAATACTGGTATTGGCTGGATGTGACGTGATGATGCCACTATTGTGTCTGGTTTTCGTGTCTTTTTCTTTCTTTTCTTTTCTTTTTTTGGGCTTGTGTGTGTGTTTGTTAAGGGTTTTTGGGTGTGGGTTGATTGACCCCGCCCCTCCCTTGTCTGCAGTGTCTTCGTGTCTTTTTTAATAAATTTTGGGGGCGGTCAGGAATAGCCTGACCCCGAGCCTTCCTTGCCCTAAAACCCCATAAAACCACTAAAAACTCTAAAAACCCTAAAAAACTACAAAAACCATGGAAACCCTAAAAACCTATGAAACCCTATAAAAACAATCAAAATCCTTAAAACTCCTAAAAACCCTAAAAAATACCAAATACACTCAAAATACCTAAAAAATCTAAAAAACCCTATAACCATAAAATTCCTAAAAAAGCCAAAAAAACCCCTAAAAATGTTATCCCTTGCAAAAAAAATCCCTAGAAACATAAAAACCCCTAAAAACTGTGAAAACCCCTTGAAAACCATAAAACCCCTAAAAACCCTAAAAGACCTAAAAATAATTAAAACCCTGAAAAATAACTAGAAACTCTAAAAACCCTTAAAATTCCTGAAAACATTAAAAATGTTAAAAAAACTCTAAAAACATTAAAAACCCTAAAAACCTCTAAAAATCCCTAAAAACCCAAATGACACTAAAAATCCTGAAAACCCCTAAAATTCCTAAAAACCCTCAACATCCCCAAAATCCCTAAAAACCGAAAAAATCTCCAAAACCCCTAAAAACACATAAAAACCATAAAAATCCTATAAAAGTCCTAAAAATACTGGAAAACATAAAAAACCCTAAAACCCCAAAAAACCCCCCTAAAAACAATAAAAACCCCTAAATACCTAAATATACCTAAAACCCATAAAAACCCTAAAAACCCACTAAAACTATAAAAACCCATTAAACACCTAAAAACATTAAAAACTATTATAAAACTCTATAATTCCATAAAAACCCTAAAAACTCAAAAAAAACCCCAAAATGAACCAAAAAACACTAAAACCACCTAAGAACATAATAACCCCATAAAACCCTAAAAACCATAAAAATCCCTAAAACCCCTAAAACCCATAAAAACCATAAAAATCCTAAAAAACCTTAAAAATTTCCCGAAAGCATAAAAACCCCAAAAAACCCTAAAAACTCTGAAAACCCCCTTGAAATCCCAAAAACGATAACAAATGTTAAAAACACTAAAAATCCATTAAAACCCTAAACATATCATAAACCATAACAACCCAAAAGACCCTAAAAATATGAAAACCCATAAAAACTCTAAAAAAACCCTGAAACCCCCTAAAACCCCTCAAAATCTCTAAAACCCTAAAAAACCCTAAAAACCATAAGATGCCTAAAAAAACCCTAAAAATCCTGAAAGTGTAAAAAAACCCTAAAATCCCTGAAAATCCTTTGAAAACCATAAAACCCTAAAAACATTGAAAAATCCTAAAAACCCATAAATACCCTGAAAGCCCACTAAAAACTCTAGAAACCCATAAACCCCTAATTTTTTTTAAAAATCTAAAAACTTAAAATCCCTAAACAAATAAAATAAAATCCTAAAAACCCAAAAGACTTAAAAACCCTAAAACCCTAAAAAACCCTAAAAATCCCTAAAAACCCTCAAAATCCCAAAAATCCCCTAAAACCCCAATAAACCATAAAAATACTAAAAAATCCCTCAAAATTCACAAAAAAATAAAAACCCCTGAAAACCCCCTGAAAACCATAAAAACCTCTAAAACCTCTAAAACCCCTTAAAACCCATAAAAGCCAAAAAACAACTAAATAAAACTAAAAAATAAAAAACCCTTAAAACCGGTAAAAACATCAAAAATGTTAAAAAACTCTAAAAAACCTTAAAAACACTAAAAACTCAAACCCCCCCTAAAACTCCAAAAAACCCTAAAAATGTGAAAACCCCTAAAAAACTAAAAAACACTGAAAACCCCTAAAACCCCTCAAAATCCCTAAAAACCCTATATAACCTTAAAACCTATAAAAATCCTAAAAATCCCTAGAAATCCATGAAAACATAAAAAACCCAAAAAAACCACGAAAAACATAAAATTCCCTAAAAACCATAAAAAACCCTAAAAATCATAAAAAAATCCTAAAAATCCATAAAAACACTAAAACCCACTAAAACTCTAAAAAAACCTTTAAACTTCTAAAAATTTTAAAAAACATTAAAAACTATAATAAACTTAAAAACCCTAAAAATCTCAAAAAAACTCTAAAAACCCAAAAAAAGAACCTAAAACCGAAAAAAAACCACAAAACCCCCAAAAAAACCTAAAACCCCCAAAATCCCTAAAAACCCTAAAAATCCCTAAAAACCATAAAATCCTAAAAAATATCAAAAAAACACTAAAAACAAAAAAACCCTAAAACCCCTGAAAACCCCCTGAAAACCATAAAACCCATAAAACCCCATAAAACCCTAAAGACTGCTAGAAGCTCTAAAAACCTTTAAAATATATATAAACGTTAAAAAAATTTAAAAACTCTAAAAACATTAAAAACCCAAAAATAACTCAAAAAACCCTGAATACCCTGAAAACCCTAAAAACCAATAAAAACTCTAAAAAACCAGAAAAACCTAAAAAAATCCTAAAAATTCTAAAAACCATAAAAATTCGTAAAAAACTATGAAAACATACAAAACCCTAAAACCCTCAAAAACCCTGAAAACCATAAAAACCCATAAAAACCTTAAAAACCCCTAAAAACCCATAATAACCCTAAAAACTCACTAAAAATCTAAAAACCCATAAAACCCCAAAAAACATTTAGAAACATTTAAAAACTATAAAATTCCTTAAAAACACTAAAAACTAAAAAAATCCATAAAACCCCCAAAGACCCTAAAACCCTGGAAAACCCTAAAAACCCTAGAAAACTCTGAAACCCCTCAAAATCCTAAAAAATACATAAAATACCCTGAAAATGTAAAAACCCTAAAAACCCTAAAAAACCTCTGAAAACCATAAAAACCCATAAAAACCTTTAAAACCCTAAAACCTATAAAAACCCTAAAAATAACTAAAAATATAAAAAACCTTAAAACCCCTAAAAACCTTAAATAATGTATAAAAACTCTAAAAAACATTAAAACCCCTAAAAAACTCATAAAATCCAAAAACCCAGTAAGACCCTAAAAACCATGAAAAACCCTGAAAAATCTAAAAAATCCAAGAAAAACCATAAAAACCCTCAAAATCCCTAAAACCCTATAATACCCTAAAAACCATAAAAATCCTAAAATATCCATAAAAATCCTTGAAAACATAAAAAACCGTTGAGAACCCCCTAAAAACCATATAAACACCTAAAAACATTTAAAAACCCTAAAAACTCATAAAAACCCTAAAACCCACTAAAAACTCTAAAAGCCCTTACACCCCCTAAAACATCAAAAAATATTAAAAACTCTAAAAAAATTAAAACCCCTAAAAATAAATAAAAATCCTAAAAACCCAAAAAGACCCTAAAAACCTGAAAACCCCTAAAAACAATAAAAAACCCAAAAAACCCAAAAAAACATAAAAATCGCTAAAAATCCTAAAAATCCTAAAATATATAAAAATCCTAAAAATCCCGGAATACGTAAAAATTCCTAAAAACACTAAAAAACCCCTGAAACCATAAAAACCCCTAATAACCTTAAAAAATCCTAAAAACCGATAAAAATCATAAAAACTACTAAAATATATAAAAACCCTTAAAACCCCTAAAAAGTTTAAAAACATTACAAAACTCTAAAAATCATAGAAATCCTAAAAAACTCAAAAAAAACCCTAAAAACCCAGAAAGATCCTAAAACCCTAAAAACCCCTAAATTCATTAAACACTACGGGAAAAAATGATTATTGTGACGGGGTATTTGCGACGGGACTTATTCCCTTCGCAACAACTCCGATGAAAAGGGTTTTTGAGATGGCAATATTTTCCCGTCGCAAATGGGCAGTTATTTGCGATGGAAATACAGGGCTCGTCGTAATTGCAATGGCGCGGTTTGCGCGCCAAAACGCGGGAAGGATATTTGCGACGGGTAGAAGGCTACCCGTCGCAACTACCCGACGGTGGTAAATAGTATTTGCAACGGGAAAATTTCCCCGTCGCAAACAAATATTCACCCAGTATTATTTGCGACGGGCCCCGTCACCAATACTGGCCGCTGTAAATCCTATTTGCGACGGTCACCTACAGCCCGTCACAAATACCCCACGGTAGTAAATCCGGTTTTGCGACGGGACTATGTACCCGTCGCAACAGATAATCCAACGGGAGGTATTTGTGACGGGCCCTGTCGCAAATACCGGCGGCGGTAAATATGGATTTGCGATGGGAATATCCTCCCGTCGCAAATACCGGCGGCGGTAAATAGTAATTTTCCACGGGGATGTTCGCCCGGCGCTAATGGTGTGTCATTAGCGATGGGCCCGTCGCAACAACCCTTTTACCCGCCGCCCGTAATTAATGCGGGCGAAGGTATTTACGACGGGCCCCGTTGAGAATACCGGCGACGGTAAATAGAAATTTGTGACGGGGATAGCTGCCCTTCGCTAATGGTGTCTATTTGCGACGGGCCCGTCGCAAAAAGCCTTTTCCCGCCGCCTGTATTTAATGCGGTTGAAGGCATTTACGATGGTATCCCATCGTAATACCTAGTATTTTTGATAGTCTCCCATCGCAAATACGACCGTCGCAAATAATCTAACCTATATATACACCCCATCCATTTTTTCCCATAACATTCTATTCTCCATTCATCTCTCTCTCTCATTTTCATATCTGAGCAGATTTTTTTTGTTTTAGTTTTTACTTTCGAGAAGAGGAAGGAAGGAGTTAGAAGGTGCAGATTATTAAAGGTATTCATATTTTTTTTTAATTGTTAAATTATTTTTAATTGATAATTTTATTTTTAATTGTTAATTTTATTTTTTTTAATTGTTTAGCTATATAGTATAATTAGTTTATGTGCTTGTACCAAATAATCCTTGTCTGGATACAAACAAGTAGAGGCGGCTCTGGCATAGATGTACCTAGGAGTGAAAACTCTGACAAGGTGTTTCGAGCTTGACTCGGGGTAACTTGGTACACGACAACGGGCCTTGCTACACTCTTGGTTCGACACTCCCGGGGGATGTTTTGGTAATAATTAGAAATAAATATATAATTATCAAATAATTAAGATAATCAGATTTAATTAGATTTAATTAAAATAATTATCAAATAATTAGATTTAATTGATTAGAAATAATTAGGAAACAATTAGATATAATTAGGAAACAATTAGATATAATTAGGAAAAAATTAGATATAATTAGGAAACAATTAGATTTAATTAGGAAACAATTAGATTTAATTAGGAAACAATTAGATTTAATTAGGAAACACTTAGATTTAATTAGGAAACACTTAGATTTAATTAGGAAACACTTATATTTAATTAGGAAACACTTAGATTTAATTAGGAAACACTTAGATTTAATTAGGAAACACTGAGATTTAATTAGAAAACACTTAAATTTAATTAGGAAACACTTAGATTTAATTAGGAAACACTTAGATTTAATTAGGAAACAGTTAGATTTAATTAGGAAACACTTAGATTTAATTAGGAAACAGTTAGATTTAATTAGGAAACAGTTAGATTTAATTAGGAAACAGTTATATTTAATTAGGAAATAGTTAAATTTAATTAAGAAACAGTTATATTTAATTAGGAAACACTAATAATAATTAGGAAACACTTATAATAATTAGGAAACACTTATAATAATTAGGAAACACTTATAATAATTAGGAAACACTTATAATAATTAGGAAACACTTATAATAATTAAGAAACACTTATAATAATTAGGAAACACTTATAATAATTAGGAAACACTTATAATAATTAGGAAACATTTATAATAATTAGGAAAAAATTATAATAATTAGGAAACAATTATAATAATTAGGAAACAATTATAATAATTAGGAAACAATTATAATAATTAGGAAACAATTATAATAATTAGGAAACAATTACATAATTAGGAAACAATTACATAATTAGGAAACAATTACATAATTAGGAAAAAATTATATAATTAGGAAACAATTACATAATTAGGAAACAATTACATAATTAGGAAACAATTACATAATTAGGAAACAATTACATAATTAGGAAACAATTAGGAAAATTAGCAAGCGTGATTGACCGCTCATCTACCTTAATTTTCTTTTCATTTGTGTGTTAAGGCTTGACAGGAAACTTCTGCCTCCACATGTAATATCTGCTTTTACTATCAAAATTATCAACCTCCTCGCCAATATAGAGGTGAGGAGGTTTATAATTTTGACAGTAAAAGCACATATTACATGTGGAGGCAGAAGTTTCTTGTCAACCTCAACACACAAATGAAAAGAAAATTGAGGTAGATGATCGGTCAATTTCGTTTGTTTGTCTATTCATTGATTGATTAACCACCCGACCTATATGCATATCTTCGCATTTCTAATTAGTAACATAAATAGTAACATAAATAGTAACATAATATAAAATATTATATTACTCTAATATTAATAGTTAAATAATACTTATAATATAATTATTTTATTATTATATGTTTAATATTTATAAAAAAATATTAATATTATTAAAATTATAAAAAATTTATAAAATATTACAATTATCAATATTTTCAACAAGTTTTTCTTTATTCTTAACAGTTCAAATCTTAAAGGGTCGCCAATTTTCAGGTCATGCCCAATAAAAAGTTTGCGTCAACCGTGTCCAATGTAAACTTTATAATTTTTCTTGCTTGGTTGATCACCTCACAGGTAGCGTTGCAATAGGACAACCCAAGTAATGTCTTTCTCATTACTTATGTCGTCCTATTGCAACACTACTTGCGAGATGATCAACCAAGTTAGAATAATTATAGACTTTACATTGGACACAGTTGACGCAAACTTTTTATTGGGCATGACCTGAAAATTGACGACTCTTTAAGATTTGAACATGTTAAGAATAGAGCAAAATCTGTTGGAAATATTGATATTTGTAATAATTAGTAATAATTACTAATAATTAATCAAAAATCAAATAAATTCAAGTACATGGTTATAAATTGGTAATTACTAATAAATAACTGTAATTATGTATCTTCTTTTTTTAGGATATTTTTTTTTCTTATATTAAATTATTTAACAACAGAAATGGTTTTAAATTTTGTAGAAACATATATATGAATATGGAACAAGGAAATCGATATAAATCATTATTAGATGACCGTGCTTGGATAAATCAGCGCAGAAATCCAAATGGTTCTAGTTTAAATCTTGTATATGTTGACGGTGTTGAAGATTTCGTATCATTTGCACCATCAAACCCGGAATTTTTTTCAGAAGGGACAATTAAGTGTCCTTGTAAAAAATGTGCTCTGAGAACATTTGAGACATTTGACATCATTGGGAAACATCTCTTGCATTATGTTTTTCAATCAGATTATATTTTTTGGTTTTACATATAAAATCAATTTATTAATTCTAATAGTGATAAATGTTTTACAAATTTTCAGGTATCTATACATGCTGATAAGATTGATAGTCGATTGCGTATTTTGAGTATCCCACCATCCAAAATGGTTAAATCTTATAATGCATACGTGGTGAATGGTTATCGCTTTCATACACGTGCATATGGGGAATCAAAAAAAACAATGAATAGTGGTGTTTGTTTGAAGGGATCACATCATAGAGATATTGAAGTTGACTTTTACGGCATTCTTGAAGAAATTATTGAACTGTGTTATTTGGGACATAATTATGTAACAATGTTTAAATTTTGATGGTTGGATACTGAGAGAGGCATGTGTATTCATCCGACTCATGGAATTGTTGATATTAAACATAAAAGTCTTCTTGCAGTAAATGAACCATTTTTATTGGCTCATCAGGCATATCAAATTTATTATGCAAAATACTGTGCTACTGCAAAAGAGTTGGATGATTGGTGGAGTATAATAAAAGTTAAATCTCGAGAAAATCAGTTTACTCAAATTGAATGTGGTTCCACTAAAGTGCAAGGAAATGAAAATTTTCAGGACACTCCTCAAAACACATCTTTTTCACAAAGAGACATGAATATTGAGGATGACACCCCACAGTTAAGGGTCGATGGTGAAGATGTTGTCAATGATGTTACAACTAAATTTGAAATGACAAGAGATGATGACAATGAAACTAATATGGAAATTGATGATGTTGATGAGGAAGATGAAGACATTGACATTGACAACTATGAAGATGATGATGAAGATGAACATTGACACAGTAAAATGATAATTTGAATCATAACAAATATATATCTATACATAATAGTTATTTTCAAATGTTTGCTAATAAAAATCATTTCATGTTTCAGATGGACTCGGAAACGTTTCATCAGTTGCTGGAGGCTGATCTACCTATGGATGATGAGGTTCTTGAGTCATCTGACCCTCAGGCTGTTGGCACTACAGGGAGCACTCGGAGGTGGCGTGGTCTTGCCAGAATGATGATTCCAGATCCTATCCCAGAGCAACGTCCACCTCTTGGATTCGATGCGCACACGCGGTCGTATGATAACCTGTGTATTTTAGTTATCTTTCATTATAATTTATTAATATTCTAATTGTTTGATTATTTGTTCTTTTTCCACATTTTTACGCATATAGCTATTGGACAGGGGAGCGCTATCTTGCGCAATTATTTTTCTCAGCCCTGGCTCACATGGGATCAGATTCCCACTGATGTATAGGCCGCCATGTTCGATCATTGGCTGGTACGTAATTAAATATTATTTATTTTCAAATTTAATTCATTATTAACTTTATATTAGGGTTTATGGTATCCCATCGACAAGAGCATGCGTGCCACTATCCACACGGCATGGGTGGTGTCTATGCGTGACCGTTTCCGTCAGTTTTTGCATAATTTGAGAAAGACGGCTGTGAAGAAAGTCGGAGTGACAGAATTTGACGAGTCCTGTAGAGTCCACCGACCAGAGTACATTTCATCTCACGTTTAGGATGGATTATGTACACACTGGGTGGGTGGTGGGTTTCAGAGGAGATCTGCATTGGGTCGACAGAATCGGGGGAGACAAGAGATGACACATCGAGCCGGTAGTCGTACATTCAGTGCGCATAGAGAGCGTCTGGTAAGTACTTTTTTTAATATTTTATACAACTTTAAATATAAACAGTTTATTTTATATTCATATAGGAAGCCGAGCAGCCCGGTATTTCGGCGTACGGCGTTTATCGGAGGATGTACACTGACCCGGCTAATGGAGAGATTAGAGGTGAACACCAGCGTCTGTGGTCAGTATTATTTTCTTTTCAGTTTGCAAATTAAATGCATATAATCTTTTCATTATTTTAATTTATAATTGAAACTTAAGGAGTCATATGAGGCCGCGACCTCTCAGACACTGGCTGAGAGTCAAGACGAGACGGGTGATCAGACTAGTGCCCACCATTTTGATGAGACGGCATAGATGCAGGCGACCCAATATGGCTTCGAAAAGGGCCGAGTAGTTGGTATCGGCTCTCATTTGACTCCTGCGGCGTTTTATGGTACTGTTGCGATGTCGGCGTCCAGCTCGAGAGGAGATCATGGAGAGACAACATCTTCTGCCTCACAGTATCAGGAGCAACTGCGTGCTCAGAGTCAGCTTATAGAGGATTTGCATCAGGGGCAGGAGCAGATGTGTCAGCAACACGATGAGGAGATGCGTCGATGGCAAGAGCAGATGCGTCAACAGCAGGATGAGGAGAGACGTCGATATGAGGAGCAACATCAGGAGTATATGGAGTATATGCGTCGTCTGACTCATAGTTTAGGGATGGAGTTTCCTCCACCACCTCCTCTAGGTCCTCCAGATTATTCACCCCCCAATGATTTTTTTATATGTAATAAACATTTGAGTTCGTAGTTTATTGTCATATTAACTATTTACAATTCCTCTTTCATATTGGTACGAATATTACATGATTTAATTTATTTTTATTTTTTTAATATATTATTACTTATTAGTATTATTTTTAATGTCTGCTTATTTTAGTAATATTACTTTTAATATTTTATATTTATTGTTAATATTGAGAAGTTTATAATTTTATAATTTTATTAATATTAATATTATTAATATTATTTTTTCATAAATATGTATGTTTATTTTAATAATAATATTATTATATTAATTTTTTATATTAATAATATTGGTACTATTATTATTATTTTTTGATATTAATATTTCATAATATATAATATAATATTATTTATATTCATATTATTATTATTTTTTGATATTAATATTTCATAATTATATTATATATATTTATTATTATTAATATTATAATAATATAATATATTTATATTATTAATATTAATATTATTATTATATAGATAGTTTAATAATAATAATATTATATTAATTTTTTATATTATTAATATTAGTATTATTATATTATATTATATTATTTATATTCATATTATTATTATTTTACATTAATATTTCATAATTATATTTTATATATTTCTTTATTTATATTATAATAATATAATTTTTTTATATTATTAATAATATTATTATTTTTATATAATATTATACGATTTGTATTAATTATTATTATTTTTTTTTTTAATATTTGCGACGGGTACATTTACGACGGGAATTACCGTCATAAATGTTTTTTAGAGTACCATTTGCGACGGGATGAATACCCGTCGGGAAAACCTTCCCACGACGGTCTGTCGCAAATACTTTCGTCGCAAGTATTTTTTAAAATTTCACATTTGCGACGGGATTCCGACCCGTCGCAACTAATATATCGGCGACGGCCAGTCGCAAATACCTTTTTTATATATAAACGAAAACTTATTTGCGACGGGGGACAAATACCGTCGAAAATAATTTTGTTGCGACGGGACCGCCAAAAAAACACCTATTTGCGACGCCGTTTTTGGCGACGGGCGATTTGTGACGGAGCCCCGTCGCAAAATACCATTTGCGACGGGATCCCGTCGCAAATCGCCGGTCGCAAATATTCAGTTTTCCTGTAGTGAAAAACCCCTAAAACACCTAAAAACTATAAAAATCCTAAAACCCCCTAAAATCTCTAAAAACATAAAAAATCCTAAAAACCCCGAGAAACCCCTGAAAACCCCTAAAAACACTAAAAATATTAAAAAATTCTAAAAATCCATAAAATCCATAAAAGCTATAAGAGCTCTAAAAACCCTTAAAATCCATAAAAATTTTAAAAACATCAAAGACACTAAAAAACATTAAAACCATAAAAAACACAAAAAAACCCTAAAAACCCTAAAAACCCAAAAATCCCCTAAAATGTTGAAAAACTCTAAAACCCTAAAAACCCCTAAAGTCCCTCAAAATCCCTAAAAATCCTAAAAACCTTAAAAACCATAAAATCCTAAAAAATCCCTAAAAATTCTTAAAAACATAAAACCACTAAAAACCTTAAATAACCCCCTGAAAACTATAAACCCCTAAAAACCTTAAAACCCAAAAATACTCTAAAAACCCTAAAAAACACTAAAAACACTAAAACCCCCTAAAAATGTTAAAAACATAAAAAACTATAAAAAACCTAAAAACCCTAACAAACTCAAAAGACCCCTAAAACCCAAAAAGATGATAAAAACCCTCAAAAACCATGAAAATCCTGAAATCCCTTAAAAACCCTAAAACCCTGAAAATACCTAAAAACCCTAAATAATCCCAAAACCATAAAAAACATAAAAATCCCTAAAATCCCTGAAAATGAAAAAAAACCAAAAAACCTTTAAAAACACCTAAAAACCCTGAAACCCCCTAAAACCCTTAAAAACCCCCAAAACCCCATAAAAACCTAAAAATCCACTAAAAACTCTAAAAACCATCAAAACCCATAAATGTTTAAAAAAGTTTAAAAAATCTAAAAAACCATAAAAACCCTAAAAAATTCAAAAAACCCTAAAAACCTAAAAACACCCTAAAAACCCCGTAAAATCCTAAAAACACCCAAAAACACCTAAAACCCTCTATAACCCCTCAAAATCCCTAAAAAACCTAAAAACACCTAAAAACCATAAAAATACTTAAAAATCCATAAAAAAAATTAAAAACCCTGAAAACCATAAAAACCTTAAAACCTTACAAAACCCTAAAACCCATAAAACATTAAAAACCCACTAAAAACAATAAAAACCCTTAAAACCACTAAATATGTTGAAAACATTAAAAACTATAAAATCCATTGAAAACTAAAAAAACTCAAAAAACCCTAAGAACCCAAAAAACCCCTAAAAACCCTAAAAGCCCTAAAAACCCATAAAACTCCTCAAAATCACTAAAACCCCTAAAAACCATAAAAACCATAAAATCTTAAAAAGGCTCTAAAACTCCTTGAAAACATAGAAAACCAAAAAAACCAAAAAAACCACTAAAAACCTTAAAAACCCCTAATACCACTAAAAACTCTAAAAGCCCTAAACACTCCTAAAAACTTTAAAAAAGATAAAAAACTATAAAAAACATTAAAATCCTAAAATCTGGAAAAAAACCCTAAAGACCCTAAAAACCTTGAAAATCCCTAAAAACCCTAAAAACCTTGAAAACCTCTAAAAACTCCCTAAATCTCTAAAAACCCATCAAAATCATAAAAATCATAAAAAATCCCTAAATATCACTGAAAATGTAAAAACCCTGAATAACTGCTCAAAACTATAAAAACCCCTAAAAACCTATAAAACCCTAAAACCACTAAAATCTCTAAGAACCCATAAACCCCAAAAAATGTTAAAAAAATTAAAAAAGCTTTGAAAACCTTACAAACCCAGAAAAACTCAAAAAAAAACCTAAGAACCCCAAAAGTCCCTAAAAACCCTGAAAAATACTAAAAACCCTAAAATTCATCAAAATCACTAAAACCCATAAAAACCCTAAAATAATAAAAATCCTAAAAAACTCTAAAAATCCCTAAAAATGTAAAAAAACCGTAAAAACCATTAAAATCCCCTTAAAACTATAAAAACCCTGAAAACCCTTAAAAAATCATAAAAATCCATAAAACATCAAAACCACTAAAAACTCTAAAAACCCTTTAAACCCCTAAAAATGTTAAAAACTATAAAAAACCTTAAAAACACTAAAAACAAAAAAAATACTAAATACTCAAATAGACCCTAAAAACCATGAAACCCCCTAAAAACCCTAAAAACCCTGAAAACCCCTAAAACCCTCAAAACCCATAAATAATGAAAGACGGATAGGGTTTCCCAATCTTCATGGTGTAGGGTGTCAGATGAAGGATATAGTTCGGGGCTAAGTGGTGGGTGATTGGTATGGACTGTGGATGCAAATATTTAATCAACATTATAAGAAGCGTGAGCTACTATTTATAAAACACACTCAAGGTAGGGATGTGATGAAAAATCCATAAAACGATACACTTGGGGTGAGGCATGGAATTAGGGGCTTTTTGGTCTTGGATCACGAATCTGACTTGTAGATTGACAAGGAAATAATGCACAAGAGAAAGGGAGAAAACCAATAACTTCCTCCCACAATGGATAGAAATTAAGTATAATCTCTCTATTACAATATTTAATGTAAATATAATTCCATGGGTGGCTATTTTTATCCAAGGGGTGATACAATAGTCAAGGGTCCAATACCCTAGCATGGTAAAGGCTAAACCTACCTTATCCCCTTAAATTATAAAAGATAAAGTCTAATAAATACTTTTCAAAAAAGTATCACATGCCTTTTCATCCATATCCCACTAGATATAACTTTGAGTACCTAGCCCATAATATTTGACTTTGGTGTCCAAATATGCCATTATAGAATCTCCATGTGGGTAAGGCTTCCAAAATTCAGGAAACCATGTGTCTTGGTCTTTATGAATCTCATTTAGTCTTAAATAAGAGTGATAAGAATCCCATTTGACACTTCTATGAATGTACCTTGGGTTTGGTCCTTTTAAAAAAATGATATGGGATCTCATTGTTTCTTGTAGTCTCTTTAATATTCCTTAAATCATTGGGCCTTGAAACTCCAACTCTGCACATGTCATCAAGTTAATGTCATCTACTGGTTTCCTATCATCCTCCCCCTCTTCAAAAGGAGTTTTCCTTGACTCTTCATGCATGCACCTTGGGTTTGGGGATTTTAATATAGTGATATGGGCTCTTTTTCCATTTTTAGTCTCTTTAATCTTACTTGCATCATTGGGCATTACAACTCCAACTCTCCACATGCCATCAAGTCAATGTCATCAACCGGTTTCATATCATCCTCCCCCTCTTGAAAAAGAGTCTTCCTTGAATCTGCATCCAAATTTGAGGAAAGATTAGAAACATTGATATTAAAAATAACTTTGTACCCACCTTACAATGTGATCTTGTAATAAATCATATCAAGCATGAAGTATGGTCCATCTCCATGTATCTTGATCTTTGACTTCCATGTCTTTTGAAGCCTCTCCAAATTATTTGATTTCCCATGTTGTTTATTAACATGATGTTTTCCTTCCAAATTTCTAATTTCCTAAAAAGGAAATGAAACTTGATCAATAGGGTAAATGGGGTAAATCCCAAATGAGTTCTAGATTGACAAAATTGAGTTATAGAGTAATATACCCTTTTGTATGAAGACTTTGCATGCGTTAGACACTCCTTCCAATCCTTTAGAACTTTTGTTCAAATTTCTCTTCCTCCACCTCAGGTCGTATTTTGGTTATTTGGAACCCTCGTCTACTAAATTTTGAACCACTGTTTCATTCAACTTAGATTATTGAATGCCTTATTAGGGTGATCGAGGTGGATGTTTCCTAGAGGATTTATTTTGTGTATGGTTCTAATTCGGTTGCTGAGAGAAGGATATTTTGGGATGATATTTCTAGCCATTCTTTGTCACATTTTGATCTTGGAATCTTTTTATGGAGACTTTAATGTGGTCATGTTTCCATAGGAAGGATTAGGAGGTTGCTTGGATTAGAATTTATCCATGGATGGGTGAAACTATAGTATATTTAACTCTAATATGGATGAACTTTGTTGTAATTGAATGATATTTTCTTAGAGGAAGTTGAACTCGGGAGTCTTTAGGAAACTAGAAAGGGCTTTTTAAAATCCTCATTGGATATCCATATTTCCTACTACGGTGGTGGAGTTCCTTCCCTTTGGGCTCTCGGACCACACCCCCCTTAATGTTACTTCTGGTGTAGGTATTCAATATGGGAAATTTCCTTTTAAGTTCTTCAACCATTGGTATGATTATGATAATTTCCTCTCTTCATTTTCCACAGCCTAGAATGTGTAAGTTTCAAGTTTCAAAATGTTTCAGGTTTACCAAAAGATTAAGAGGTTCATGCTGGCTCTTCGAAACATACATGTTGGGGTCACTGATCATCACCTTTCTGATATTTCCTTGATTGGATCAGATTTTTCTTCTTATCAATCATCCATGGTTTAGAATGGCCCCTATGATGATATTTTATAGGTGGAGAGTAAGTGTGAGGAGAGGATTAAATCCTTATCTTTGAAGGATGTCCTCTCAACCAAGTAGAAGAGCAGGGTTCAATGGATCAAGGAAGGGGACCTCAATTCTTCCTTCTTCTTTAATTATGTAAATGCTAGGTTTAATTACTCAAAGTTGGTTACTCTTCATAGAGGGGATGGATCCTTTATCTCTGAGCCCAGTTCAATTATCCATGAAACAATTGAAAAATTTCAATCTAGGTTGGGTTCTCCCCATGCTTCTATTTATATTGATAGGTCCATCTTGGATCCCTTCTTTTCCATTTCCATTGATCAGATTTCATGTGAGCTACTGGATAAACCGGTGAATCAGGAGAATGTCTATCAAAAATTAATCTCTATTCACCTGAATAAATCTCCATGTCTATATGGGTTTAATTACTTCTTCTTTCATAAAGCCTGGTCAGTTGTTGGACCAGATGTGACTGAGGCTATGCTGGAATTTTTCAGATCTGGTAAACTGCTTCAGGAAGCTAATGGTTCTATCATTTCTTTGATTCTTAAGGTTCCTAATGCTAGTTTTCTCTTGGAGTTTAGTCCTACCTCATGTTTCAACACTATCTACAAGTGTATTTATAATATTTTAGTGTAAATAATGAGAATAATACTTCCAAATTGCATCAACAAGGTGCAATAATATTTTATTCATGGAATAAATAGCTCTAATAACATTCTTATTACTCAAGAGTTGATGCAAGGTTATCATTCGGATTCTAGGTTCCCTCATTATTCCTTCAAAATTGGACCTTTTAAGGCCTTTGATTCAATTAGGTGGAAGTTCTTATGGGATGATTTGGATCTACTTGGTTTTATGGAAATATTCTCTTCTTGGATAAGGAGGTGTGTTTCTTCTCTGATGTTTAATATTAATGGATCTATGTATGGTTTCTTTATAGGGAAGAGAGGGATGAGGAAAAGGGATCCCCTATCGCCATTTCTTTTCTTGGTTTGTATGGTAATCTTTTATCGTATCTTGGACTCTCAAATTGTGACCTCTGGGTCCTTTGAGTTTAACTAGAGATGCGGTAAGACTTCCATTTCTCACCTATGTTTTTTGGATGATCTTATTTTATACTCATTTGTAAATTTGGATTTTATTTTAGTTTTGAAGAATTCCATGGATCTCTTCTCTTCGTTATCTGGGATATCTGTCAACCTCTCTAGATCCTTGATGTTTTCAGCAGGCATTTTCCATGAGGTTTTTGATAGTATTGAGGCATCCATGGGTATCTCTTAAGGTTCTTTATTTCTATGTTATCTTATGGTACCTATGATCACCACTAATATTAGGGATTCAGATTGTTTAATTATAGAAGATAATATCACTAATAGAATCAATGTATAGATGAAAAACTTTCTTTCCTTTGCGGGCCACTTACAACTTGTTCAATCTATATTTTTTGGCATGCTATATTACTAGTGTTATCACTTCCTCTTTCCCAAAAAGGTGAGTAAGTCTATTCAAGGTGAGATTAGAAGATTCCTTTGGAAGGGTACTTCTATTGTGGTGTTAGGGGATAAGGTGGATTGGGACTTGGTGGAAAGGACTAAAGAGGAGGAAGTCTTGGGGATCAAGTTTATTGAGGAATAGAACAAAGATGTTATAGCCAGACATGTTTAGGAATTTTTTTCCTCTATCTGGGTGGATTGGGTGCATTTTTTTCTTCTTGTTTGCTCTCTGTTTTGGGTGTCCAATGTTCCAAGGAACATATCCTATACTTGGAGGAAATTATTGAGAATCTGTGATTTTCTCAAGGATCATATCTCTTTTTCAGTTGGGAATGGTTCGAGTGTCTCCTTGTGGTTTGACTTTTGGATTCCTAGGGGACCCATCTATTCCTCCTCTATTGATCGTATTATATATGACTCTAGTCAAACTACTTATGTGTCAGTTTCTAACATTAGTTTAGAGGGAAATTGGAATCCTCCTCTTGTTATTTCCACTGAACTATGGGATATTCATAAGGATATTCTCATTCTTACTGAGCCTTGTGGAGGCAGTGACGAGATCCTTCATAATAGACAGTCTGAGTTTTTTATCAGTTCATCCTAGGAGGATATTAGGTCCAAATTTTCCCATTTTCCTTGGTTTTCCTTGGTTTTCCTTGTTTTGTAATAGGATCACCCCTTCCAGTTTCTCCTTTATCTTGTGGATTGTTTTCCTTAATCATTTACCTACTCATGATAGACTGCAACGTAGGGGTATTACCTTCCCTAATTGGGTCTTTCTTTATGAGAGTTATTCTAAGGATATAGATCATTTATTTTTCAACTGTGTTTTTTATTATAAGCTTTAGAATTCAATTTTGATATTTTTAAATATTGATTATTTGGATTCTTACTTTTATGCTATTATTGTTTGGTTCTTGGGAAATTCCATTATTGATTCATTGCTGAATGTTTTAGGTAGGCTTGGGGTGGCCTCTTTGATTTATCTTATTTAGAAGGAGTGGAATTATAACATGCACAACTCCTATCACCACTGTGTTAGATATTTGTGGTCAAAGATGGAGACTACTATTTGTTCTAGGATCTCCTCTTGAAAGTAGTTCCCTAACACCAATGATAACTAGGAGATGGTCCAGATATTGAATTTCCTGGGTTTTTTCTTTGGGATGGAGGATAGTCTTTTCCTTATAGAGTCTTGGATGCTACTCTATTTGGATGGTGGTTGTTTATTTGTTGGTTGGGGATGGTTGTTGGTGTGGTCTGTGAAAGGATTTCTAGCTGGGATGTTGGGGGTTTGGTGTTGGCTGGTGCGACCAAGGTGTCGGATGGTGTAGGTTTTGTTGGGATGGTGCTTAGTGCCTTGGCTGGTGGGTTGTTGCTACAGGTTGGTGGGTGTAGGTTGATTGTGGGTGCTGCGAGTAAAAGGGGATGGGTTGATCCATCTGCTAGTTTTGAAATGTAGGGGGTAGCTAGATGTGGTTTTCTAATTATTATTTTTTCACCTCTGGTTGTAGGTTTTGTAAGATGTTGGATGGTTTTTTTGTCTTGTTCTAGTGGTGTTCTATTTGGGCCCCTCCTTGGGCTGGTTATCTTGGTGAAGGGTGGTTGTTTTTGTGGTGTTTTGGATTGATGTTTGGATGATCTGTTGGGTTGTTCGGTCTCTTAGTGGTTGTGTTTTTTTTGTTCCTATTTTTCAGATGGGTGGGATGGTGTTCTTATTGTTTCAGTGCTTGCTGTGTGGATGAAGTGCGGGGCTTCTGTTGGTTTGTTTCTTCTTGGTGGGGGGCTATTTGGATGGCTGTTTTTGTGGTCAGATTTGTGACTTGTATTATTTCTAGTAGCTGTGTGGTAGGTTTTTGGTTTTCTAATGCATGTTTGGTTGTCGCAGTGGGTCTTCTCTCTCTTGGTTCTGGTGGATTTTGGCTGTGATTTGGGTAGTGGGTTACAAGAGGCTTTTTCTTGAGGCTGGAGGAATGGGTGGTGGGTCGTGAAAAATATTCTTGGAAGTTTAGGTTGTGAGTGGCCTCCTTGTCTTGAGGGTGTTGTCGAGCTATTGGTTGGATGGGCTTTGCAGGGTCCTTGTAGGTTTTGTGGCTTGGGTGCTGCTTCACCTGGTGCTTGGAGCGGTTGATGTGGGGTATGGTCAGGTTGTAGTCAGTTGGGCATTGTCAGGTTGGGGTTGTTGTGGCTTGGTGTGTTTTTAAGGTGTTGGGGTTGTTGGTGTTATGGGGTTTCTTAGGGTTTGAATCTTGGTTGTCTAGGATGTGGTTGATGGTGTGAATCTTAGCACTTGTTGGTGGTGGGTTCTTGGGAGTTTTTCAGCTTATTGGGGGTGATTTCTTGTTGGTTTTGCTATGTTTTTGGGTATGTGCATGTGTGTGTTTGCATGATTGTGGGAGGGAGGGGGATGTGTGCGTGCATGTGTCTGTTGAGATTCTCTAGGATTTTGGTTATTTCTTGGTATTCTTGGATGCCTTGGTGATTTTTTCTCCTATTGCGCTTGTTGTTTCAGTTCCCAAAGCCACTATGGTTTCCTCTACTGGTTTGGAGGGATCTCTTCTACTTGGCTCATGTTCCATGGCTACTAGTCATCCTTTCTTCTGGATCGTCTGCTCTTGGTTTGCGTTTGGTGGTGTTGGCTATCTTTTCTTCTATTCTTTCTTGGGTTTGGATAATTTTTTGACTCTTGTTTTTGTTGTCTCGACGGTTGTGAGGCTTTTTAGAGGTACTGAGTTGTCATCTCTTAGACTACTTGATGGTGCAGCTTTTAGGATTTCTCCTAGTCCCTTTAGCTTGCATATTTGGTTGGTGATCCATGGGTGTTCCATGAATCTCTTTAGATTTCATTTTCTTATGTTTTATTGACTAGCCTTGGTCCTTGTTTGGTCCTTCTTTGTCTCACCATTGGGTGATTTTTTTAATTTATCTTTTTTCTTTATATACACGTTCTATTTTCCTTGTAAAAAATGTCACTCTTTTTTTCTTCATCACTTGTTTTTTTCTTCTATATCAAATTGTGATCTTCCAAAATCTATTTTTGGGGCATGTGGTTGAGGGTTATAGGTTCCTCTTAGAGTACAAAATAGTTACAATTCAAGACCTCATCACGAGTAACACGCCGATTGTACTGTCGTGGTTTACCCAAAAAAATGTCACACCTTCATAGGAACAAAATCACACAAAACCTCATATTTTTACTTGCTGAGGGTGAACAATACCTTCACTTGCTTGGTGATATTTAGCTCTCTGCAATCATTCAACCACTGAAGGCAGTTCGAATGTTGGTGCTTCAAATTTGGGAGTCCCAACTTCTCCACCAACTCGATGCTCTCCACATTTCTACAACTTCCCCTATCAGTAATAACACCACATACCCTCCAAATGATCTTGAATCATGTATGGAAAATGTTATCTCTCTTATCCTTCTCTCCAATGGTCATTTGTGCACTTAAACCCCTTCTGGTTACAATAATATCACCATCTTCTACAAATTGTCCATTATCAAATTCTGGAGATTCCTCCTCCGCTTCTAAGCTCTCTCCATTAGTCTCCTATTCTCCATACTTATTAATGGTCATGGTGTACCATTTTTGGAATTCACTATCAATGTGACCACTTTCTTGACATTTGAAACATCGAATATCCTAATTCCTTATTTGGTTAGCCTCAAAAGTTGGTTTCTTAGGTGGAAGAATTTCCTTGTCACTTTTGTGATCAACCACCTTTTTTGGATTTGATAATTCTCCAATATCCTTACTCTATTTTCTCCATGGATTGAAAGGGTTAGTGGGTTTCCTCATGTTTCACCTCCTTTTGATTTGTTTCTTGACCTTGGTTTCTTTGTGTATCATATCTTATATCTCCACATGGTGGTAAATTGCCACTTGATCGGAAATCTCCCAGTTGAGCCCAAGTAAAAACCATTCCATGGTTTCCTCTAGATACTCCTCAATGTTCACTCAAATAATGGAAATTTTCATCTTCTCGTAGTAATCTTCTACACTCTTACTCCCTTGGGTGATCCACTGAGGCTTGTTGTGGATATCTCTATGGTAGTTTGAGGGGACAAATCGCTTCCTCATGGTAAACTTCATGCCTTCCCAAGTATGTATAGGATGTCCTCCATATTGGGCTCTATCCTTTTTGAACTTGATCCCACCATATCAATGCATAATTAATGAATTCAATGGCTGCAAGTTTTACCATTTTATCCTCAGAATATGCATGGAATGAAAACACTTTCTCAATCTACATATCCCACTCCAAGTATGATTCAAAATACCTTTTACCTTGAAAATATGGAACCTTCACCTTAATGCCTCCAATTATGTAATCTTCATGTGGTCTCAGTTTTCCTCCTCTAGGTTATTGGAATAACCTCCTCCTTTGTGTGAAATACTTAAAATCAACATCAAATTTCTCCGTCTCCTCCTCCATGATGTAGGGGCGATGTGGTTCCAGATCACGTTGCGGGTTAGCATGTATCTTAATTGGGATTTTTTTATTCTATAGGTAATCAGTCCTCTCATATAGCACCTCTAACTTCCTATCAAGAAGATTCTCAAAAATGGCTCACCAAAGAATTAATTAGAGTTGTGTGGCTTCCGATGTGGGAGATCTACTTCAGATTCCTTCATCACTAGCATGAGAAATTCTCTTCCCATGATCTTATTCCATGATATGTAACACAGACACAAACACACACAGGGAGAAACACACACAACGATACACACACACGAAGACACACACACAAAAAAGGATACACACTCACACACATGATATGTATACAAACGCGTACACAAGATGTTCACACTCACACACACAAGGATACACTCACACACTCACACACATGATATGTACACACACGCGTACACAAGATGTTCACACTCACACACACAAGGATAAACTCACACACACACACACACAAGATGTACACACTTACACTAACACACACATGATTTACACACTATGATGCAAGACACATAGGATGGATAAATATTCATATCATAGGGAAGAATATGAAGGATTTGGTTTAGGGATAAGTTGAAGATGGTGGGTACAAATAGTGGATGCAAGTAGTCAATGCTAAAAGTAGTGTGACCTACTACTTAGACAACACACTCAAGGAGGTGTGTGATGAAAAATCCACACAATAACACACCTAGGTTGAGGCACATAATTGGAGGCTTTTTTATCTTTAATCACCAATATAAATTGTATATTGACAAGGCAAAAATGTACAAGAGATAGGGGAAATATCGAAACAATCCTCACACAGTGAATATAAATGAATCATAAGCTCTCTATTACAATATTGAATGAATTACAAGTGTCATGAGGGTGGGTATTTATAGCCAAGGGACGATGAAATAGTCAAGGGTCTAAAACCCTTAAATCATAAAGGATAAACCTACCTTTTCCCCATAAAGTCAAAAGGATAATGTCTAAAAAATATTTTTGGGAAAATTAGCACATAACTTTCCAAAAATAGTCCACCAGATTTGACTTTGAGTGCCTAGCCCACCAGATTTAATTTTGGAGCCCAAAGATGTCATTCCAGAATTCTTCATGGGGGAAAGGCTTCCAAAATTCATGCAACCGTGTGGGTAGATCATTAAAAATATTATTTTGGCTTGAATAAGTGAGATAATAGATCCATTTTCTCTATCCATGCAAGGTGAGGTCCATTAGGCCTTTAATGATGTGTGATGGGAGCCCATTGTATCATTCAACCTCTTTAATCTCCCTTGAGTCATCAGGACTTGCAAATCCAACTCCTCCACTCAATAAATCGACTCAGTGCCTTCAAAATGGTTCACATCATCCTCCCCCTATTGAAAAGGATTCATCCTCAAATATTCATTCTCTACACCCAAAAAAGGAGAAAGGTGAGAAACATTAAAAGTGTAACATTCACCATACTAACCTAGCATAGCTATATTGTAAGTATTGTTGTTAATATTCTCGAGCACTCAGAAAGGTTTGTATCCTCATGGGATGAGTTTTGATTTTAGCTTATCGGGAAATATCTCCTTCCGCATATGAATCCAGAACAAGTCATTGAGCTCGAACAACACTTGCTTGTGACCCTTTTTTACACGATCAACATAAATTTGGGTTATTCACTCTATATTTTTCCTTTACTTTTCATATAATTTCTTGATCAATTATGCATTCCCTTTCGTATCCATATTAGTTGATTCTTTCATAGTCAAAGGGACTAGATCAATATGGGAAGGGGTTAAATCCATAAACAATTTCAAATTAAGAATATTGAGTAGTGGAATGATTAGCCCTATTATATGTGAATTCCACATGTGGTAGACACTCCTTCCAATTCTTGAGATTCTTCTTGACAATTTTTCACAGAAGGGATGATAGTATCTGATTCACTACCTCCATTTTTTCATCAGTTTTTGGATTAAAAGTAGTGTAAAATAGTAACTTCATAACCAATTTTCTCCATAAGGCATTCCAAAATTAACTGAAGAATTTTGTGTCTTGATATGACATAATATTCCTTGGAATTCCATGGAGTTTAAATACTTTCTGAAAGAAAAGTGTTGCAATTCTAGTGGCATCATGTGTTTTGTGATAAGAAATAAAATGTTCCATTTTTTAAAACTAATCCGCCACAAAAAAAATGGAATCTCTCCCCCTCTTGGATCTTGGTAACCCAACAATAAAGTCTATTGATATGTCCTCCCAAGGGGTGTTGGGGATTGGTAGAGGAAGATATAATCCTTGCGGGATCAGTTTCTATTTGTCTTTATCGAAGACAATGCACTTTCCCACAAATTTTTCAATATCTCTAAATATCCTTGGCCAATAAAAATGCTCACTAAGAATTCTTAAAGTTTTTTCAGCACCAAAATTTCCCATCAACCCACCAATATGTGACTCCTTTAGTAAAAGTAAATGGATATAGAAATTGGGAATACAAATATTATCAATCTAGAATAAGAATCCATCATTTAGATAGAAATTTTCCAAACTAACCCCAAGTTTAAAATGACCATAAGGTTCACTAAAATCATTATTAGTGGAATATAAAACATTAATGTATTCAAAACCAAGGAGTTTAGAATCCATCATGGATAATAGAGAATATCTATGTTAAAGTGAATCTGTCAAAATATTCTCTTTACCCTTTTTATGCTTGACAACATATGGAAATGATTCAATGAATTTTATCCATCTAGAATGTCTCCTGTTTAATTTATGTTGTATATTATGTTATTTAATAGCCTCATGATTATAATGGATCACAAATTATTTAGTTCAAAGATAATTTTGTAATGTTTATAGTACTCTAAAAAATTCATAAAACTCTTTATCATATATATCATAGGCTTAACTTCTTTCATGATTACTCCTCCTATTTCAATTCTGCTTTCATCAGATTCAATTTCAATGGTCTTACCTAAGTATGAAATTGAAATTAGAGGGGAGTGGGTGAGCCTCTCCTTAAGATAATGGAAGGAATTATTTTGGGTTGTCCCCCATTTTAAAGGAACATTCTTCTTCGTCAACCCATTCAACCGAACTGCTAGTGTGTTGATTTCCTTCAAAAATATCCTATAAAAACTAGAAAGACCATGAAAACTTCTTACCTATCTAACGAAGGTTGGATTTTTCCATTATTGTATCACTTTTATCTTCTCAATTTCTACTTCATCTCCATTTCCACTTACAAAAAATCCAAGGAAAACAATCTTATTGAGGAAAAATTCACCCTTATTTATGCTTCCAAACAAGTTTTCCTTCCTTAACACCTCTAGGAATTTCTTTAAGTGACCTACATGTTCATGAAAATTCATACTATAAACCAAAATATCATTAAAGTAAACTACCAAAAAATTTCCAATATATTCATGTAATAAATGATTCATTAACCTCATAAATGTGCTAGGTGTGTTGGTGAGATCAAAGGGCATGACTAACCATTCATGAAGTCCATATTTTGTCTTAAATGCAGTTTTCCACTTATCTCCTTATTTCATTCTAATTTTATGGTATTAACTTCCTAAATATATTTTTGGGAAAATAATAGAACCATTTAATTCATCTATCATATCATCTAACCTAGGGATAGGATGACAACACCTGACTGTGATGTGATAACTAGGACTCTATTGTGAAGAATATCATGCTAGGAAGAGTTGTCTTGTTAATTTTTCCTTTTCCTCTCC
This sequence comes from Viscum album, assembly GCA_963277665.1. NCBI lineage: Eukaryota > Viridiplantae > Streptophyta > Magnoliopsida > Santalales > Viscaceae > Viscum > Viscum album. Next base: position 727,086,674 of record OY728167.1, on the reverse strand, counting down.
TTATTGAATCTTGGTCTTGTATAATCATCATTTTATGATGGTCGAGCTTTAGTTTGATTCTTCTCAGCTTGTTGAATGCCTTGTTAGCACTGTTAAGGTGGATGTCACATGCTTTATTTATTTTATTTATGGATCAACTCTATTATTGAACATCAAGAATTGTGGTAAGATATTGCTAGAAGGTTTTCTCTTAGGCTTGAGATTACTTTTATCCTTATTAGAGATTTAAACATGGTGATATTTTCAGAGGATATATGTGGGTGTTGTTTGGATTGTATCTCTTCAATGGAGGAATGAAATTCCTATATTGTCAGTGCTAGCTTAGAGGATCTTTATTTTTCCAGGATGAGGTATTCCTAAAGGAAGGGTAATTCAGGGGTTCTGAGGAAGGTGTATAGAGTCTTAGTCAATTCCTTCTAGATGTCTAGGTTCCCCTCTTTGATTGTTGATTTCCTTCCTTTTAGGTTTTTTGACCACACACCTATTATTATCAGAACTGGTGAAGGGTTTCGGTCAGGGAAGTTACCATTTAAATTTTTTAATCAATTGGAATATTATGATGGTTTTGTATTTTAAATTTCCAATTCTTGGAATTCTAGGGTTTAAGGTTGTAATATATTCCAAGTTTACCAAAACATTAATAAGGTTATGCATGCCCTCATGATTGTGCATACCTAGGTGTCTGCCCAACATTTTGATGAGATTTACATTCTTAATAAGGAATTTTCAGAATATCAAACTTCTTTGGTTTGTAATGGTCTATCGAAGTCCTTATTCAGGATAAATCTAGGTGAAAGGTAAGGTCAAAGTCCTTGACCATAAAGGATTACCTCTTATATAGTCATAAAATTAGGGTCTAATGGATTAATGAGGGGGAACTTAATTATGCCTTTTACTTCAACTTGGGTAAGTCTAGAATTAATTATTCTAAGTTGATCCTCTTTCGAAGACCTGATGCTTTGACTATATCTGAACCTGGAACTATTATTCATGAGACTGTTGATTTCTTCCAATCCTTAATTTGGTCTCTACACTCTTTGGCCTATTCAGGGAGGGGAATCTTAGAAACTTTTCTAGTGCACTTTATTGATGGCCATCTCTGTGATACGATGGATAAGGTTTTTGATACATAGGAGGTCCAAAAGGACTTATTTTATATCCATCCCAACAAAACTCTAGGTCCATATGGATTTAATGATTTTTTCTTCTATAGGGCTTGGTCTATGGTTGGTTCTGATGTTACTGAGGTTATCTAATCATTTTTTAGATCTAGGAAGATGTTATAGAATTCCAATGGTTCAGTTATTTCAATGATCCCAAAGGTTAGAAATGAATTCTCCCTTATAGAATTTAGGACTATATCTTACTACAACACAATCTACAAGGGCATATCTAATATCTTAGCGACTAGATTGAGAGTGGTTCTTCTAGATCTCATTAACAAGGATAGGTATTCCTTTATCCATGGGAGGAGAATCTATGATAATATTTTTATTTCTCATGATTTGATATGGGGTTATCATCTAGATTTTGGGGTCCCATGTTGTGCCTTCAAAATTGATCTTTTTATGGTATTTGATTCTGTGAGATGGGAGTTCATTTTGGATGCTTTGGGTCATCTTGGGTTTTTGGCCAGATTCTCATAATGTATCAAAACATGCACCTCTTATCCTATGTTCTCAGTGAATATTAATGGTTTCTTTTAGGTCTATTTTCCTGGGAAGAGAGGGCTACGACAAGGGGATCATCTTTCCTTGTTGTGATTTGTATGGAGGTATTTTCTCACATCCTAGAGTCTCTAATTTCTACTTTTGGCTCCTTTAAATTTCATTAGAGATGATTTAAGAGTTATATTTCCAACATTTTCATGCTTTGGATCTATTTTCCGCCCTTTATGGATTGTCTGTTAATCATTAAAAGTCTCTAATGTTCACAGATGGTGTTTCTACTAAGGTTCGGGATAGCCTTGGGGTATCCATGCGTATTAGGGGTGGGTTCTTACCTCTTTATTATCTTGGGGTACCTATAATTACTACTAGTTTGAGAGATATATAATTGTACCAAATTGGAGGAGAAAATTGTTAAGAGGATTATGGTTTGTACTTACAACTTCCTTTCCTTTATGAGGAGTCTATAGTTGGTCTAATCTGTTTTGTTCATCATGCAATCTTATTAGTGTTATCACTTTATTTTCCCAAGAAAATTGTGAAATCTATTGAATCTATGATGAGGTTTTTTCTATGTAGGTGTCTTACTCTTGATTCATCAGGGGATAATGTGGCTTGGGATATAGTTGTAAGAACTAAGGAGGTGGGTGGGTTAGGGATCAAGAATGTTGGTGATTGGAATAAAGTTGTTATGGATAGAAATATTTGGGATATTGGTAATTTTTCCTTTACATCATTCTAGTTGGACTAGGATTTCCTTTTTCTGGTCATTCATTCTCAGTTTTGGGTGTCCAAAGTTCCTTGGAATTATTATTGGACATTGAGGAAATTTCTTGGACTATGGGACTTTCTTAAATACCATTTATCTTGTGGGTGAAAATACTGAGAAATTATCAAGAAAAAAATTGAGAAACTGATCAACAACCATTTGAAAACTATTATTCTCAATCTATTACATCGATGCCAAATCCAAAGCTTCTAACTGGTACGGGATCATTCCAACTGCTGGTTCCAAAAATCTTGTTGCACCTTCCTTTACATTCTGGTCCCCTTTAAAGATATGCTCGACACCTTCATTAGTTTTGAAACTAACCGTTATGGTATAACAGTCGATGTGAGCCTTAAACATAGTCAACCAATCCACACCCAATTTTATGCCATATACATCTATATCAATCACATAGAAATCCCATATCATCTCAACTCCATCAATAGTTATAGAACATGATCTACACATAAAGGCTCTATATTCACTTTAACCAAGAGGAGTTTGAAGTTTCAACATAGTAGGTATCATCTCAACATTTAAACCTAGAAAATCAATAGCACAATAAGTAATGAAAGAATGTGATGCAACTGTATCAAATAAATCTTTCATAAGGGTAGAATTCAAAAGAATTTTACCTTGCATTGTTGATGGTTTAGATTAATCATACATAATAACTTTCTCAACTCCATATAGATTCTTGGTCACTTAACTTTTTTCCCTATTTCTTTGTTGAGATTTACCTTGCTGAGAAGTCATGGTATTCCTAGAATCACCATGGATATCTCTATTCTTCTGATGAGACGTATTCTGCTGACCTCATCTTGTTGAAGTATATGACATCTATGACACCTGGGAAGTGTCCCGAACACCAAACCTCAGAGCACTATGAAAATAGCACTGAAGATTTCCCATATGGTTTCAATTATGGCATGATATAGGTTGTTTCATACACTCACACTTCATGTTGTCTAAATAAACTCATTGGAAACATTCTGGATTTCTCTTGAGTCTTGGAGGAAGATTTACCTATCCAATAGTCTAATTTTGAGTCATCCCACTACCCTGTAATTAGGTGTCCCTATTTTTATTTCTCTCATCATTAGAGTTCCCACTATTTCCCATAGGTATAAACATAATACCTCCAACCATAGCTTATGAGATGTCCCTTTCTTATACCATCACTCTGTTGACCATCTTTGTATAATCTATTATACAGAGCACAATAATCTTCAATTGTATGTCATGCCTCGTCCATGATTCAAAAATGAATACCTTCATGGATGCACTAGAAGCAAATTCTGGTTAAAAGTAGACTAAATTCAAAAAATTATCCGCATACTATGTCACTATGAGGCACTCCTTCAAACTAAAAAAGCCTATTGTTCTTTTAATTATGAACATATGAGGATATAATTGTTTGTTGATCAATTATTCAAAGTCCTCCCATGCAAGGCCATGGTTTAATTTATCATGAACTACTAAATCCCACCACTGACACATAAGATCCTATATCATGCACATCACCATCTCGAATTTTAACTCTTTTGGTGTACCTATGAAATTAAAGATTCAATTAATCCTATTCATCCACACCCCAACCTTTTCTAGTTCCAAATCACTTATAAGGATGGGTGGATTCTACTTTTGGAACTGGACATAATGATCCACTTTCCTTGGTTCATGTATCTTGTTCCCTCTGTCCATAGCCTGAAAATCTTGGACTATACTCTTAACCATCTTTTGGTTCACATGTGGATCAGGTGCAACCATGTTCTCAGTAGCTTATTTTTGTTGGTTTTTATAATTTAAATCGAGTGCCATTTCTATAAACAGAAAAAAATTCCATATGTATCACTCTCTATAAACTGAAGGCTTAACAATTTCAAATTCTACCACATCATACGATCATAACATTTCTTTCCAAAATTAAACTTTTCCCAAGTGCAAAAATTTTTGAAAATTTTCAACTTGCTTTTGAAAATCAAACCATTTTCAAAATACCACAATCCATGTTCTTTTTCAAAATCTTACATTCAAAAATAACTTTAACATTTTTCAAAAATCTATAATTTTTCACCAACTCATAAATCATTACTCAAAATGAAATATGAAATCCTAGTGGGGAGTCATTTCTACAATGCATTTCATGCTCATATCATTGTCTAAACCCATGAAAATGATATTACAATTCCTGTAAGTGTCTCCAAAACACTTATGTTCCCAACTCCCTTTTAACTTGAAGTTCAACATAAAAGGTTAGCTATGAAATTTTATTCTATACATTTTAAGTCCTGATAATCCCACTCCTTTCTACCATCCTAAATCAAGGAATAAAATAGAATTAATTTCAACTCCATGGCTAGTAGGAATGATAACAACTTATTATTCAAGGATCGAACAAGCTGATACCACGTGTAACATCTCGCCCCTCCTTATTGGCTTGAGTCGAGGTAGAAGTGTTACTTGGCATTAAGTGACATCCCCAAGGAACCAAAGACTAGCAATAGATGCCAAGGGCTTCAATAAAATTGGGGGACAATTTTACCTTTGAGAAAAAAAATAACCTAACCAAACATTCCATAAAAAAATACCACTACATGATGCATGATAACAATTTAAGACAACTCAAATCAATACCATTAATATCAAAATCAAACTACAACAGAGTACCACAACAAAAAAAATATTAAAATCAATTACACAGTGGAAGAAAAACCAATAGAACTCAATGAAACCAAACATAACTCCAAAGATCTAGATGCACTCCATGATCCAAGTCCAAAAAACATCCCAAGTATCACAAAGCACCACTAAAGATGTGTGATTCATTACCTTTACTTGTATCTCGATGGACAATATCTGCAAAAGCACTAGTGTTCCAAATAAGGGGTGAGTAATGAAACTTACCAGGATTTCCCCAAATTACTTCCCAACTCACACCACTAGGATAGAACATGTTATCAATTTTATATAAAACAATTTATATAAAACAATTGGAAACATTTTATAAAACAATTTCCATACTAAAATATTTTTCTCAAATCAACACCAAGTTCCAAGGAAAGCAACAAAACAATTTATTACAACCATTTCATGAATTCAATTGTCATTACCCATTCCATATCACACAACCACACACATAACAGTGCAATCTTGGTGTTACCTTTGAGGATGGAACTTCACATCCATAACCCATCCCTTTGATGGTTGTACTTCACGACCAATATCCATCCCATTATACACACACATAAGCATTTAAGCCAACCAAATTCCAATCCATATTTTTCAAACCATTTTAATAAAACCTTATTTTTATTGAAAATACTTTTCTATGCATTAAAACTAAATAAACGTGTTAAAATCATCATTTTAAAATCAAGTTACCATTTTCACTTTCCACCAAAACACCCAATTTGCACAATTCCATAAATCGTCCCGAAATTGGGTTTCCATAAATCATTAAAGAAAATTTTCACAATAAATTTCACACAAAACAATAAATTTTGATATCAATTATTCTAGTTCTAAATAATAGGATTTGAGACTGAAGCCACCTACCTCAGGATTTATGACGAAAATGAAGAACGATACGAAAATGCCCATAAAACTAGGATGAATCTCCAAAAACTCACCTTATATATCTTCCCCTAACATCATAAATGACAATATAAAACCATGATTGGAATAAAAAAAACTTATATCTATCCGCAGTGGACTATATCTAAGAAACTGAGAGAGGGAAGGAAGTAGATCTAAGAAAAACTATGAAAAACTACCATAAAAGGAGACTTACCAAGGGAATTGGGCTTCAAAGCACCAATAAATTCCTTCGAATCAGATTTGGATTGATGGGGAAATATTCTAAAGCCTTTGGGAGGAATAAATATTGAGTTAGTGATTATTTGGATCAAAAATGAGTGGATTCGAGGTGAAAATGTATTAGATCCGTAATTTAAGGATCTATTTTTTAAACCACGCATAGTTAGTCACACGGTTAATAAAATCATGTTCTGACTATGTGATAGCCTCTTCCTTAAGGATAAACCCACACGGTTTTTCCACATGGTCATACAAACCATGCGTGAACCATGAAAAATCCATTTATCCCATTTTTTATGGTTTCTACTTTTTGGCCACATGGTTTGGACAAATTGTGCACCTACCCGTGAGCCTTCCCATTTAGCCCATGTATGTCTATGCGTGGTTTCCTGTAGGTGTTTCACGGTTTCCATAAATTGTGCTCAAACTATGAACATTTATAAAATCCCAAAAAACATTCCAAAATTCTTTCAAACCCTCCCAAACTTCACCCAAACACTTTACATACTTAAAAATCATAAAGAAAGGATTACTTACTTGAAATTGGGGGGGGTGCGACAAAGGGAATATTTTAGAGTCAATTATTTCAATCCATATTTACATTTAACTTCATTAAGAATAAGATAATTTTAAGGTCCATTTTGTACTAAATAATTTTTTCATTCTGATAACTCAGATCTAGTGGAGGAAATTTTAGCATTAGTTTTCTCTAAAACATGAGCATGTAATTCATAGAGAGAAAATTTAACCTTCTTAAAATTTTGGTAATCTTGAAACATATTACATCCATGGACCTTTACATTCCAATATTAAGAAACTTCGATAATAAAACCTTTATAATTAGCCCAAAAATTGGAAAACTTAAAGGGTAGTTTACCAAAATGTAGCCCTTCACCCACTTTGATAAGGATAGAAGTGTGATATGAGAGTCCAAAAGAAAGAAATTCCAAAAAAGAAGATAGAAATATGGAAAACCATGAATAACTAACCAAATTCCTATCTAACTTACTCAACACTCTAGAATTACCCCTCCTCCAAGAGAAACTCAATCTTGAGCAATGAAGGTCCTTCAGGTTAGAATTCATAATTGTAGCATTACACTCTTCCATGGATGAGGGCCAATCCAAATAGCCTCCATATTTTTCCTCCAGAAATCTCACTATGTTAAAATCACCAAGAGAAATTTATTAAAACACTCAAAACAGTTATTTATATCACCCCAAAGACGTTTTCTATCTAAAATATAATTTGAACCATAAAAAAAGAGATCATGTAGGAAAAATCCACATTAAAAAATTTCAAAAACATTAAAATAACTAAGAAGATTCAAATAGAGTTTCTATAGTAAAAAGATGAGGCTTCCACAAGACCAAAATATGACTAGAAGAAAAAGAATAATAATTATAAAAGAATCACTAACCGGACATAACATTCCTCAAAATAGAAGTGAGGTTAACGCATTTAATTTTAGTTTTCACCAACCCCATACATTCCAATTTATTGGAAATAATAAGGTCCATAAACTCCCTTTATTTCCTAGGAGTACTGAGGAGTCTGGAATTGAAAAAAAAATAAACATTGGAAAATAAGGGAGGGGCATAGATCACATCCTCAAGACCATTATTAGAAGGAACCTTTTTAAAATCACAATTTTCAACCTTCCATATTTTGTTGATGAGTGGATTATCACACAAAATAGAAGAAGAGGGACTCACCTGGTCAGAAGGAGTTGGGAAGGGTGAAGAAAAACCATCCAACCATGGAAGGATAGTCAATTCAAGTCCAGATCTTGCATCAGGTTCATGTCCTGAGGATGGGGTTCTAATTACTTTGTAGCAAGAAGAGCTAAGCACAACTAGACCATTAGAATAATACCCAGAAATAGGAGAAACATCTGATCTATAATTCAAAGCGCCCAAAGAAGGATAAGGATACCCATTATCACAAATTCCTAAGATATATCCAAAACCTTCATACCTATAAGAATCATCTCTCTCCCTAACCCCTGGAGTTTGAAAACCATAATCAGAACCCTCTGAAACCACTATCTCGGAGGCAGAACCCAGCCCTAAGGAATAACTCGATATCACAGAGGGTCCAAAAAATGCAGAAGGGGTAGTATTCGAATGAACAACCAAATCTACATCAGATCCACCATATTTATCCCCAGTTAGATAACCAAAATAATTGTGCATAGGGATTCTAGGGATAATATTGCACTTCTCCTATCTAAGAGTAATTGGTTTAGAAAAAAAATGAGAAGAATACCTTGTCAAAGAAACTAGAATCACATAAGGAGGAGGCTTAGATAAACCAATGGAGGGATTAATGATGGGTGCCTTAGTTTCCTCTGTAGAAGAACGAAGAGGCCTAGAACCTTTTGAATCAGGATCACCAGTGTAGATTAACTCCTTCATCCTATAGACATGCTTCTTTTGGGGGGGGGGGAATTTAGTCCAAGCTAAATGAGAATCATCCTTGGGTTTCTTCCTGCATTCTAAAAAATATCTAAAAGTGTAAAAAACAAAAAAAAACTATTTAAACCATAAAAACCCCTAAAACTTTAAAAAACCACAGAAACATGATGTGATATTCATAGGGTGACCAGATGTTCATAACATAGGGCGGCAGATGAAGGATGCAGTTCGGAGCTAAGTGGAAGATGATGGGTATGAATAGTGGATGCAAGTAGTCAATCAATTATATAATGAGTGTGACCTTCTACTTAGAAAACACACATTAGGGAGGGGTGTGATGACTAATCCACACAACAATGCACTTTGGTTGAGGTATGGAATTGGGGGATTTGTGATCTTGTATTACCACTCTAACTTGTAGATTAACAAGGTAAGAATCCATAAGAGCATGGGAAGAAAGTAATGATCCTCACAATGGAGATAATAAAATCTAATATTTTCACTAATGAAAACTTGAATGAGAATACAATTCTATGGGGTGGCTATTTATAGCCAAGGGGTGACATAAAAGGTCAAGGGTCTAATACCCTAAATTCATAAATCTTATTCCTACCTTTTCCCCTTAAATTAAAAAAGTTAAATTCTAACAATGAATTTTTGGAAAAATAGCACATGTATTCCCGCCCATATCCCACCAGATTTTAATTTGAGTACCTAGCCCATCAGATTTGACTTTGGTGCCCAGTTATGCTATTCTAGAATTCTCCATGTGGACAGGCTTCCAAATTTCATGCAACCATGTGGAACAAGCTTTAAACATCATTTTTGGGATTTAATAAGTGAGATAATATCCCTATTTTCTCCATCCATGAAAGGTGAGATCCATTGGGCCTTTAATGAAGTGATATGGGTGCCCATTGTAGCATTTAACCTCTTTAATCTCCCTCATGTAATTGAGCCTTGAAAATCTAACTCCTCTACCCAGACAATCAACTCAATGCCTTCAACATGGTTCTCATCATCCCCACACCTTCTGAAAAGGATTCCTCCTCAAATATTTATCCTCTACACCCAAAAAGGATATTGATCAAAAACATTGAAAGTGGCGCTTACACCATGCTCAACTATCAGAGATATCTTGTTATAATTATTGTTAATATTCTCGAGCACTCATCATTTTCTGTCTCCTTGAGGAATGAGTTTTGATATCCACTTATCAGGAAATAATTCCTTCCACATATGAATACAGACTAAGTCCCTGGGTTCGAACTACACTTGTTTTTGACCCTTGTTTTCATGATCAATGTATTTTTGGGCCATATTCTTGATATTTTTCTTTGTCCTTTCATAGAGTTTCTTGAAAAAAATCTGCATTCCCCTTTTCATACATAATAGTGGCTTCCTACAAATTGAAAGGAACTAAATCAATAGGGGAAAGGGGGTTAAAGTCATAAACAATTTAAAAGGGATAATATTGATTAGTGGAATTATTGGCCTTGTTATATGCAAATTCCACATGTGGTAGATACTCCTCTCAATTCTTGAGATTCTTCTTGATAATAGTTCATAGAAGGTATGACAATGTCCGATTCAACACCTCTATTTTCTCATCTCTTTTCAAATGACAAGTAGTGGAAAATTGTAACTTTGTACCCATTTTCCTCCACAAGGTCTTCAAAAATTAACTGAGGAATTTTGTGTCTCAATCCAACACAATCATCCTTGGCATTCCATGGAGTTTGACTACTTCCTGAAATAAAAGTGTTTCAATGTTAGTGGCATCATCTATTTTGTGACAAGGGATAAAATGTTGTATTCTATAAAACCAATCCACCACAAAAAATGGAATCTCTCCACCTCTTGTTCCTTGGTAACCCCAAAATAAATTTCATTGATATGTCCTCCCAAGGAGTATTGGGGATTGGGAGAGGAATATATAATTCATGTGGGTTCAGTTTCAATTTGTATTTATGGCAGAAAATGAATTTTCCCATAGATTTTTCAACATCTATAGATATCCTAGGCCAATAAAAATGATCATTAAGAATGCTTAATGTTTTTTTGACACCAAAATGTGACTCCTTTAGTAAAAGTAAATGGATAGAGTGATTGGGAATAAAAATATTAACAATCCAGAATAATAATCCATCACGTAAATAGAACTTCTTCCAACTAACCCCAGGTTTACAATGAACATAAGGTTTACTAAAATAACTATCATGGGGATATAAATCCTTAATTCATTAAAAACAAAGGATTTTTTAATCCAATAAGGATAAAAGAGAATATCTATGAGAAAGTGTATCAACCATAGTATTTTATTTACCCTTTTTATGCTTGAAGACATATGGAAATGATTCAATGAATTCTAACCATCTAGCATGTCTCTTGTTTAGTTTATGTTGGATCCTAAGGTATTTAAGAGCCTCATAATCAGAATGGATCACAAATTATTTGTCCCAAATATAATGTTTCCAAGTTTCTAGAAATATAAACAATGCATACAACTCTTTATAATATGTAGCATAGTTTAGTGTTGGTCCATTTAACTTCTTACTAACGAAAGAAATAGGATTACCTTATTTTATGATTACTCATTATATTCCAATTATTATTGCATCACATTCAATTTCAAAGGTATTACCAAAGTCCAAAAGTGAATGAAGAGGGGTGTGGGTGAGTCTCTCCTTAAGAGCATGGAAGGCCTTATCTTGATTTGTCCCCATTTGAATGGAACAATATTCTTTGTCAAATCATTTAATGGTGCTGCTAGTGTGCTAAAGTCCTTCATGAATCTCTCATAAAAGCTAGCAAGCCCATGGAAAATTCTTACCTATACAACAGAGGTGGGATTTGGCTACTCCTGAATGGATTTTATCTTCTCAATATCATTATGAAATCCATCATCACTTACAAAAAATCTAAGGAAAAAAATATCAAGGTGAAATTCACATTTATTGGTGTTTCTAAACAATTTTTCCATCTTTAAATCCTCTAGGACTTTTCATAAGTGATCTACATGTTCATGAAAATTCCTACTCTACACCAAAATATCATCAAAGTAAAATACCAAAAATTTTATAATATAATAATGTAAGATATGATTAATTAACCACATAAATGTGTTAGGTTAATTGGTGAGACCAATGGGAATGACTAACCATTCACAATGTCCATGTTTTGTCTTAAATTCTATTTTCCACTCATCTCCTTATTTCATTCCAATTAGATAGTAGACACTTCCTAAATCAATTTTTGATAAAATAGTTGATCCATTTAACTAATCTAGAATTTCATCTAAACTAAGGATCAGATGAAGATACATGACCATGTGTTATTTATGGATCTACATTAAATGCACATTCTCCATGGAACATTATTCTTCGTCACTATAAGCAATGATACAACACAAGGACTAAGGATTTATATGATGTATCCCACATCCAATAAATCTTGTACTTGACTTTTAATTTCTTTTATCTCCTCGGAGTTGGTGTGATATGTTGGGAAGTTCGATAGTGATGCTCTGTGTATGAGGTCAATTTTATGCTCAATACCTCTAATGGGTGGTAAACCTAGTGGCACTTTTCTAGAAACACATCATAATACTCCTTCAAAAAGGACTCAACATCATTTGTAAAAGGGGGTAAGTTATTAGTATTCAGAAAAATATATTTGTACATGAGTACTAGGTGGTTTTTATTTGAAAAAAAATCTTCCTTAACCTCACAATTTTTTTCCAACATCACACTATTCTCTTCTCTCAAATTCTTTTCTCCTCTTGATTTTTATTTTCTCTCCATTTATTTTCTTCTCTCATTTTCTATCTTTCCCTCATTCTATCCTTTTTTATTTTTACTCTTTTTTCTTCATCGCACATTTTTTATTCTCTCTCAAAATGTGATATTCCAAAATTTGTTTTGGGGATATGGGGTTGAAGGTTATAGGTTCCCCTCAAAGTACAAAAGAGTGATGGTTCAAGAACCCATCATGAGTAACATGTCGATCGTACTGCTACGGTCGACCCAACAAAAATTGGAAATCCTTCAATGGAACCAAGTCACAAAAACATCATATTTATACTTATATATGGTGAAAAATACCTTCAATTTCTTGTTGACCTTCATCTCCCCATAGTCATTCAACCACTGAATTAGATATGGATGTTTGTGCCTCAAAGTCGGGAGTCCCAACTTCTATACCATCTCAGTGTTCTCCACATTGCTACAAATTTCCCCATCAAGTATAAAACTAAATACCTTCCCATTGATATTTAATCATGTATAGAAATGGTTCTTTTGTTTATCCTTCTCTCCAATGGTCATTTGTGAACTTAAAACTCTCCAAGTGACAAGAATCTCACCATATTCCACAAATTATCCATTAACAATTTCTAGAGATTCATCCTCCTCCTCTCAACTCTATCCATTGTACTCCCACTCTCAATACTTGTTGATGTTCACGGTGTTCCAGGTCAGGAATTCACTATAAATGTAACCACTTATTTGACATTTTAAACATTGAATATCTCTATTCCTTGTTTGGTTAGCCTCAAAAGTAGGTTTCTTGGGCGGAATAATTACCTTGTCATTTTTGTGATCAACCACCTCTTTTGTATTTGATGATTCTCCAATATCCTTCATCTAATTTCTCAATGGAGTGAAAGGGGCAATGGGTTTACTCATGTTTCTCCTCCTTTTGATTTTTTCCTTGACCTTGGTGCCTTGCTGGATCATATCTTGTATCTCTACATGGTGGTACATCTCTACTTGATTGGAAATCTCTAGATTAAGCCTGTGTAAAAACTGTTCCATGGTTGCCTCTGTATCCTTCTCAATGTTTTCTCGAATCATGTAAATTTTCATCTCCTAATAGTAATCTTTTACACTCTTACTCTCTTGGCTGAGGCAATGAAATTTTTTGTGGATATCTATATGGTAGTGTGAGGGAACAAACTGCTTCCACATGGAAAACTTCATGTCATCCCAAGTGCTTATGGGACATATTCCATATCTAGTCTTCTCCTTTTGTATTTAATCCCACTAAATTAAATAATAATTATAAAATTAAAGGGAAGAATGTTTGACCTTTTTCTCCCCAAAACACGCATGGAATGAAAACACCTTCTTGGTCCACATCTCCCACTCCAATTATGCTTCTAGATCACTTTTCCCTTGAAACAAATGGACCTTAACCATGATCCATCCAAGTAGTTCATCATTATGTGGTTTTCTTTGGAATCCTCTAGGTTTTTGGTACAACCTCATCCTTTGTGGGAAATCCTCAAAATCACCATCGATGTTTTCCATCTCCTCCTCCATGACGTGGGGTTGATGTAGTGTCGGATCATGTCTTGGATTATCATGGATCATCCTCAGGCTTGGTTGATTCACCAGGTTTTCAATCCTCTCATATAGCACCTCCAACTTCCTATCAAAAATCTTATCAAAATGGCTCACCAATACTTAAATTTGGAGTGGCGTAGCTTCCGGTGCAAGATATCTACATCGACTTCCTTCATCACTATCATGAGCATTTCTCTTCCCACGATCTTCGACCATGATATGTAACACAAACAAAAACACACACAATGATGCATAAACACTCAAACACATAAACACACACACACACACAAGATGTGTACACTCATGCACACAAGATGTACACACTCACACACACAAGAGTACACACTCACGCATGCAATATACACACACTTACTCACATAGGGATAAACACTCACAAGTTTTTTTCTTATTTATCTCTACTCAACACTAAATTCAAATCCCAAACTCTTATGAAATCTAATACCTTATTTGGGGTGATCACATGCCACCAATACTTCCCAAATCAAGATTGTGTTGGGGGATGGTTTAACACATCCTATTTGAGTGGTAAAGGGATACGAAATGGTATAGGGTGGGAAAAAAGGTATAAAATATAATTAAATTGTGGAAAATGGAGGATGGGTGTAATAAAGGGGTTTTCCAGATTTTGTAAGATAGGAAAAATTAATAACACTATGAGCCAAATATTATATGATGATGAAGTAAAAAATTATGGATAAAGTGATGTATGGAAATGTAAAGAGCTAATAATGTAAAGCATGAAGAAGCAGACAAAATTTTATTTTCTTTTCTTATTTTTTTCAAATCTCCCCAAAAAGTGTTGTGCTTAGAGTTTTAAAGCACAAGATGATGAACGATGATTAAGATTTTTTTTTGAAATCTCTCAAATAATGGATGTTCTTAACTTTGAAAAAACAAATTATAATTTGAATAAAAATCATATATATTGAATTAAATGTGAGGAGAAGTTGGATGAATAATTGTCTCAATGAAAAAATATTTCAATCTTGCACAACATAGGCCAATTCTGGAGGTTTTCAAAGAAAAATGGTTTTTTGTTTTTTTTAATGGGTGGATAATAAAGAAATATGATAAGGGTAATTAATATAAGGGATAGTAAAAGGGGTGATAGATTCCTATCGTGTCAACCGAATCTCTGATACCAACTAATGTGAGACGTACGTGGTGGCTCGATCTTCATGGAATTGGGCGGCAGATGAAAGATGAGGTTCAGAGCTAAGGGGTGGATGATGGGTATGGATAGTGGATATAAGTATTCAATCAATGCTATAAGGAGGGAGACCTACTACTTAGAAAACACACTCAAGGGAGTGGTGTAATGGGAAATCCACACAACAATTCACTTTGGTTGAGGCATAGAATTTGGGGATTTGTGATCTTGGATCACCAATATAACTTGTAGATTAACAAGGCAATAATGAACAATAGAAAAGGAAGAAAATAAAAATCCTCTAAATGGAGAGAATAAACTCGCAGATTTTCACTAATGTAAACATGAATGAGAATACAATTCCATTGGGTGGTTATTTATAGCCAATGGGTGATATAAAAGGTCAAGGGCCTAATACCCTAAAGTCAAAAATCCTATTCATACCTTGTCCCCATAAAGTCAAAAATATAGAGTGTAACAATGAATTTTTAGAAAAGTTAAACATGTTTTTCCACCCATAGTCCACCGAATTTGACTTTGAGTACCTAGCCCACCGAATTTGACTTTGGTGTCCAAAGATGCAATTCTAGAATTCCTCATGTGGGTAAGGCTTCCAAAATTCGTGCAACCATGTGGGCCAAGATTTAAACATCATGTTTGGGATTGAATAAGTGAGATAATAGGCCTATTTTCTCTATCCATGTAGGAGAGATCCATTTGGCCTTTAATGAAGTGATATGGGTGCCCATTGTAGCATCCAACCTCTTTAATCACCCTAATGTCATCAGGCCTTGCAAGTAAAACTCCTCCACCTTGGAAATTGAATCGATGCCTTCAACATGGTTCTCATAAAAACCCATAAAACCCCCAAAACCCACTAAAAACTCTTAAAACACTTAAACCCCCTAAAAATGTTAAAAACTCTAAAAAACCATAAAACCCTAAAAAACTCAAAAAAACCATAAAACCCCAAAAAGATCCTAAAGACCCTAAAAACCCAAAAGAACCAAAATAACGAAAAAAACCATAAAAACCCCTTAAAAACCATAAAACCCTCAAAATCCCAAAAAACCCCAAAAACCCCTAAAAACCCAAAAAAACCTAAACACTAAAAATCCCCAAAAATGCAAAAAACCCTTAAAACCCTGAAAATCCCATGAAAACCATATAAACCCCTAAAAACCTTAAAAATCCTAAAAACTCATAAAAACACTAAAAAACCACTAAAAACTATAAAACCATTAAAACCCCTAAAAATATAAAAAAAACTCTAAAACCATAAAATCCCTAAAAAAATAAAAAAAACCAAAAAATGATAAAGACCCTAAAAATCCTGAAAATCCCCAAAACCCCTGAAAATCAATAAAAATATTAAAAACCCCCAAAACCCATAAAAATCCTAAAAAAGTCCTTAAAATCCCTGAAAATATAAAAACCATAAAAACCCCCTAAAAACCATAAAACCCCTAAAAAACATAAAAACCCGTAAAACCCCATAAAAACCCTAAAACCACTAAAAACTTAGAAAACCCATAAAACCCATAATATGATAAAAAATGTTAAAAAACACTAAAAACGATAAAAAAACCTAAACCCCATAGATCGAAAAAACCTTGAAAACCCCTAAAAACATAAAAAAATCCTAAAGAACCCTAAAACCCTACTAAATCCCTAAAAACTCTAAAAACCATAAAAATCCTAAAAATGCCTTAAAATCCTTGAAAACATAAAAAAAAACCTAAAAACCAAGAAAAATACCTAAAAAACATAAAAAACCCTAAAAACCCATAAAAACACTAAAAACCCACTAAAAAATATAAAAACCATTAAAACGCCTAAAACATTAAAAACATTAAAACCCCTTAAACCATTAAAAAAATAAAAAAAACCCTAAAACCTTAAAATGAAACTAAAATCTGTAAAAACCCTGAAACCATAAAACCCCTAAAACCCTTAAAATCACTTAAAACCCTAAAAAACCCCTAAAAACATAAAAAACATTAAACAATCCTTAAAATCCATGAAAATGTAAAATGCCTTAAAAAGCTTGAAAACACCCTGAAAACCATAAAATCCCTAAAAACCATAAAAACCATAAAAACTTCTAAAAACCCAAAAAAACTCTAAAAACCCCTAAAAATTGTAAAACCCTAAAAACCCCTAAAAACGTTAAAAATGTTAAAAACTTAAAAAAAACCTTAAAAACCATAAAGAACTCAAAAAAACCCTAAAAACCCAAGAAGATCCTAAAAACCCTGAAAAACCATAAAACCCCTAAAAACCTTGGAAACCCCTAAAAACCCCTAAAAACCCTCAAAATCCCTAAAAACACTACAAACCAAAAAAATCCTAAAAATGCACTAAAATCCTTGAAAATTTAAAAAACCCTAAAAACCATAAAACCTCTAAAAACATTTAAAACCCCATAAAACCCACTAAAAATTTTAAAACCCCTAAAAAGGATTAAAAACTCAAAAAACCCTTAAAACCCTAAAAAACTCAAAAAAAACCCTAAAACCTAAAAACACCCTAAAATCCCTCAAAACCCCTAAAAACACAAAAAAAAACCCCAAAAAACCCTAAAACCCCTCAAAATACCTAAAAACCTAAACCCCTAAAAATAATAAAAATCCTAAAAAGGCCCAAAAAAACCCAAAAACATAAAAAACACTAAAAATCCTAAAAACCCCTAAAATCCATAAAATTCCTAAAAACCCTTAAAACCCTAAAACCCATGAAAAACCTAAAAACCAATAAAAACTCTAAAAACCCTTAATAGTGCTAAAAATGTTAAAAGACATTAAAAAAATCTAAAAACCCTAAAAACTCAAAAAATAACTAAAACCCCCAAAAGACCCTAAAACCCCTAAAAGACCCTAAAACCCTTAAAAACCCTAAAAACCCTAAAAACCCTAAAAACCCCTCAAAATCCCAAAAAACACTAAAACCCCCCAAAACCATGAAAATCATAAAAAGGACTTAAAAATCACTAAAAATATAAAAACCCTAAAAAACAATTGAAAATCATAAAACCCTTAAAAACCATAAAACCCCATAAAAACCCTAAAACCACTAAAAACTCTAAAAATATATAAAACCCCTAAAAATGATAAAAATGTTAAAAAACTATAAAAACCTTAAAAACCATAAAAACTCAAAAAAACCCAAAAAAACCTGAAAACCCCTAAAGACCCCCAAAACCCTAAAAATCCTAAAAATCCCTAAAACCCCTAAAAACCATAAAAATACTAAAAAATCCCATATAAATCACTAAAAATATAAAAAACCCTAAAAACCCTGAAAACCCCCTGAAAACCATAAAACCCCTAAAATCATTTAAAATCCATAAAAAACCAAAAAACACACTAAAAAATCTAAAACCTTTTAACACCTAAAAACGTTAAAAACATTAAAAAACTCTAAAAAACATTAAAAACCCTAAAAAGGCACAAAAAACACCCTAAAAACAAAAAAGACCCTAAAACCCCTCAAAACCCTAAAAACCCTAGAAAACCCAAAAAACCCTCAAAATCCATAAAAACCCTAAAAAACTTAAAAAACAGAAAAAACCTTAAAAACCCTATAAATCAATGAAAACATAAAAACTCTAAAAATCCTAAAAACCCTAAAAAACCCTAAAACCCATATCAAACCATAAAAAACTCGAAAAAACAAAAAAAACAGAATCCAGTAAAAACTATAAAAACCTTTTGAACCCCTAAAAATGTTAAAAACATTAAAAATATTAAAAAACCATAAAATCCATGAAATATTAAAAAAACCCTAAAACCCAAAAAAGAACCAAAAACCCCTTAAAAACATGAAAAACCATAAAAAAACTGGAAAACCCTAAAATACCTCAAAATCCAAAAAAACCCTAAAACCCAAAAAAAATCATAAAAATCCATAAAAATCCCTAAAAAAGTAAAAACCCTGAAAAATCCCTTAAAACCATAAAAACCCCTAAAACCCTTAAAATACTCTAAAACCCAATAAAAATCCTAAAAATCACTAAAAACTCTAAAACCATTAAAACCCCTAAAAATGCTAAAAATATTAAAAACTCTAAAAAACATTAAAACCCCTAAAAACTCAAAAAACACTAAAACACTAAAAGACCATAAAAACCTTGAAAAACCCTAAAAACCATGAAAAACCCTAAAAACCTTAAAAACCCTCAAAATCCCTAAAAAACCTAAAAACCCTTCAAACCAAACAAATCCTAAAAAATGAATAAAAATCCCTAAAAACATAAGATATCCTAAAAACCCTAAAAACCATAAATACCCCTAAAACCCTTATTGAACCCATAAAAACCTAAAACCACTAAAAACACTATAACCCTTAAAAACATTGAAAAGGTTAAAAACTCTAAAAACTATCAAACCCCTAAAAAACTCAAAAAAAACCTAAAAACCCCAAAAATACCCTAAAATCCCTTAAAACCCCTAAAAACATTAAAAACACTGAAACCCCCTAAAAACCCTCAAAATCCCTAAAAACCATAAAAAACCCTAAAACCATAAAAATTATAAAAAATCAATAAAAATCCAGGAAAACATTAAAAAAACCCCTAAAAACCAATGAAAACAATAAAAAAACATAAAACCCTAAAATACCATAAAAAACTAAAAACCACAAAATAATCTAAAAAAACTAAAAACATTAAAAGACATTAAAAACTCGAAAAAACCATAAAAACTCAAAAAAAACCCTAAAAGAATAAAAATACCCATAAAACCCTTAAAAACCCTAAAAACCCTTAAAACCCTGAAAACCCTAAAAACCCTAAAAATCCTCAAAACCATCAAAATCACTAAAAACCCTAAAAAAATAAAAATCCTAAAAAGACCAAAAAATCCATAAAAACATAAAAAAACCAAAAAACACTGAAACATCCCTGAAAACCATTAAAACCCCTAAAAACTGTAAAACCATCAAAAATCGATAAAACCCCTAAAAACTATTGAAAACTCTAAAACCCTAAAACCCCCTAAAATTGTTAATAACGTTAAAAAACTCTAAAAACCTTAAAAAAATCCTAAAAACTAAAAAACCCTAGAAACACAAAAGTCCCTAAACCCCTAAAAACCCTAAAAACTCCTAAAAACTATAAAAATCCTAAAAAACTCTAAAAATCCCTAAAAACCCTAAAAAACCTCTGAAAACCATAAAATCCACTAAAAACATTAAAAACCCAAAAAAACATACCTTTAAAAAAAATTAAATTCCTTGTAAAAAAACCCTAAAAACCCATAAGAACCCTAAAACCCCACTAAAAATCTAGAATCCCTTTAAACACATAAAAATGTTAAAAATGTTAAAAAAACTCTAAAAATCCTTTAAAAACCTAAAAAAAACCCAAAAATCCAAAAAGAACCTAAAACCCCTAAAACCCCTAAAACCCATGAAAAACCTTAAAACCCCTCAAAATACCTAAAATCTATAAAAAACCATAAAACCCATTAAAATCCTTAAAAAGACCTAAATATCCCTAAAAATTTTAAAAACACTAAAACCCCTAAAAAAGCCCAAAAAATCATAAAACCCCATAAAACATTAAAAAACTCTAAAACCCACTAAAAACTCTAAAACCCTTAAAATTAAAAATCTTAAAAAATCTGAAAAACCTTAAACCCCCTAAAAAAACCCTAAAACCTCAAAAGACCCTAAAACCCTTAAAAACCCCTAAAAACCCTAAAAACCCCTAAAACCATAAAAATCTTAAAATTCCCTAAAAATATCCCAAAAAACAAAAAAAAAACCCCTAAAAATCCCAGGAAAACCATAAAATCCTTGAAAACCCTAAAAACCCATAAAACCCATAAAAATACACTAAAAACTCTAAAAACCATTTAAACCCCTAAAAATTTACAAATGTTATAAGCTCTAAAAAACCATAAAACCATAAGAAACTCAAAAAAATGCCTAAAAACCTAAAGACCCTAAAGACCTTGAATACCCTCAAAAACCCTAAAATCCATGAAAACTCCTAAAAACCCTCAAAATTCATAAAAACCCCTAAAAACACTAAAAACCATAAATAACCTAAATAATCCCAAAAAAACCTTAAAAACATAAAAACCCCTAAAAACCAATAAAAATCATAAAAAACCACTAAAAACTCTAAAAACCCTTAAAACCTCTAGAAATGTTAAAAAAATATAAAAAACATTAAAGCAACTAAAAACTCAAAAAACGTAAAAAATTAAAAAACCCTAGAAATGTGGGCTGGGACATCCTGTAAGATGCGGGGTGATGTTGGGAGATGCATCAGAGTTATAGTTGCTGATTTGGATGCTTAGAGGTGTCACGGGGAGCTGGGAGATGTTGTGACTGCTGGCGCTAGTTGCTAGAAGTTTGGAGCTGGTGTTGAGGCCTTAGAAGATGGTGCCTGTGGTTTCTAGGAGCTAGGATGGGAGCTGTTTTTTGCTGTTTTCTGCTTGTGGGGTGCTGGTGATTCACTCTATAGAGGATGGGAGCTTGTATAAGGATACTAGAGCTGGGTTGGGATAAGGTAGATGGAGCTGTTTGCTGCTGGAGTTGGGTGTTGTGTTGTTGGTTGCTATTGGAGCTGGGCTGAGACTCTTGGGAGTTTTTACAATGTGCTGGTCTTGTTGTAGTGGCTCTTTGTCCTGGATGTTGTGTGTTATGGGGTTCTAGGAGGTGGTGCGACTGCTAGGAGTTTTTCAGGATGTTGGGTGGTATTTTGAGGTGCTGAAATTACTAGGTGATGTTTCTGAGGGGTGATGAGAGCTGTTGGAGGGATTAGGAGATGGCTTGTTGGTGTTGGTCCGGTATAGGGGCTACTGATGTGGCTGGTGTTGGCTAGGATGTTTTGGAGATCGTGTTGTTGTTGACTTGGTTGGTATTGGAGTATGTGTTGTTGGATGGACTATTAGAGTGGATTGGGTTGTTGCTTTGTGGGGAGTGATGATGGTGTGGAGCAAGTTGTTGTGTTGTGCTCTAGTTTCTTTGGGCTTATTGGTTGGTGGTGGGGAGTGTTGTTTTCCATTGTTGTTTGATATTGCTGGCATGTGGATAGGGGAGGTGGAGTGCAGAATTTTGGCTTGGTCCTAGGTTTCGCTTACTTTTTTACTGTCATTCCCAATCTTTGGGCTAGGTGTTTTACCCTTTGGGTGATCCTCTTGTACTTTAATTCCTTTTCCTTTATATATGCTCATTCTATTTTCCTTGAAAAAAAGTACCGTAAAAAAAACCAAAAAAAACCAAAAAACTCAAAAGGACCCTAAAAACCCTAAAAAACCCTAAAATACCCCAAAACCCCTCAAAATCCCTAAAAACCATAAATAACCCTAAAATCATAAAAATCCTAAAAGAGACCTAGAAATCCCCAAAAACGTAAGAAAACCCTAAAAACCCTAAAAAACTTCCCGAAAACCATAAAAACCCTTAAAAACCTTAAAAAAGTTAAAACCCATAAAAACCATAAAAACCTATTAAAAACTATAAAAACCCTTAAAAACCCTAAAAGTGTTAAAAAATAATAAAAAACACTAAAAAACCTTAAAAATCCTAAAAACTCAAAAAAACACTAAAACCCAAAAAAGACTCTCAAAACCCTGAAAACCCACTAAAACCCCCGAAAGACATAAAAACCCTCAAAATCCTTAAAAACCCTAAAAACCATAAAAATCCAAAAAAACCCTAAAAATTCCTCAAAGCGTAAAAAACCTTAAAAACCCTGAAAAATCCCCAAAACCATAAAAACCTCTAAAAAAATTACAAAACCCTAAAAACCCACTAAAAACTCTAAAAACCCATAAAACCCCTAAAATGTTAAAAATGTTTAAAAAACTAAAAAGGCTTAAAACCCCTAAAAACTCAAAAAAAATCATAAAAACCCAAAAAGACCCTCAAAACTCTGAAAATCCCTAAAAACCCTAAAAACCATGAAAAACCCAAAACCCCACAAAATACCTAAAACCCCTAAAACCCCATAAAACCCATAAAACCCAAAAATATCCTAAAAAATCCCATAAAATGTAAAAAAACCTAAAAACCCTAAAATCCCCCTGAAAACCATAAAAACCCCTAAAAACCATAAAACCCCTAAAAACCCATAAAACCCCACTAAAAACTCTAAAAACCTTCAAAACTTTTAAAAACATAAAAAATAGTTAAAACTCTAAAAACATTAAAAACCTTAAAACCCCAAAAACCCCTAAAAATCGAAAAAGAACCTAAAAACTCTGAAATACCCTAAAAGACCTAAAAAAATCATGAAAAAACCTAAAAACCCTCAAAATCCATAAAAATTCTAAAAACCCAAAAGACCATAAAAATCAAAAAAATGCCCTAAAAACCCTGAAAAGTTAAAAACCCTAAAAACCCCTAGAAACCAAAAAAACCATTAAAAATCCTAAAAAACCCGAAAACCAATAAAAACCCAGAAAACCACTAAAAACTCTAAAACTCCTTAAAACACCTAAAAACCTTAAAATATTTTAAAAACTCTAAAAGACCTTAAAAATCCTAAAAAGCTCAAAAAACACAAAAAACACAAAACAACCCTAAAAACCCAAAAAAATTCATGAACACCCTTAAAATCCTTCAAAATCATTAAGAACCCTAAAACCCCTTGAAAACCCATAAAAATTCAAAAAAACCCTAAAAATACCTAAAAACATAAAACCCCCAAAAATCTGGAAAAAACATTGAAAAGCATAAAAACCTCAAAAAAAATTAAAAACCCTTAAAACACAAAAATCCTAAAAACCCATTGAAAAATATAAAGACCCTTAAAACCCCTAAAACATTAAAAACCTTAAAACTCAAAAAATCCTTAAAAACCCTAAAAAGCTCAAAAAAAACCCTAAAACCCCAAAAGTACCCTAAAACCCCAGAAAAAATGTAAAAACCCTTGAAAACCCCTAAAAATCATCAAAATCTGTAAAAACCCTAAAAACCCCTAAAAGCATAAAAATCATAAAAGTTCCCTAAATATCCCTAAAATGTAAAAAATCATAAAAACCCTAAAAACTATAAAAAAACCCCAAAACCTTAAAAACCCCTAAAACACGAAAAACTCTAAAACCCCTAAAAACATTAAAAAAATGTAAAAAAAACTCTAAGAACCCTTAAAAGCATTAAAAAAACTCAAAAAAAATCCTAAAAACCCAAAAGACCATAGATTCCCTGAAACCCCCTACAAACCTAAAAACCCCTGAAAAACCCTAAAAACCCTCAAAATCCCTAAAAACCCTCAAAATCCCTAAAACCCCTAAAAGCCCTAAAACCCCCAAAATCCTAAAAAAAGTACTAAAAATACATGAAAATGTAAAAAAACCCTAAAAACCCCGAAAAACACCTGAAAACAATAAAAAAAACCTAAATACCTTATAAACCCCTAAAACCATAATAACCCTAAAAACCACTAAAAACTACGAAAACCCTTAAAACCCCTATATTTTAAAAAAAAAATTAATAACTCTAAAAACCTTAAAACCGCTAAACCTAAATAAAAACCCCCAAAAGACCCTAAAACACCTTAAAAACACTAAAATCCCTAAAAACCATAAAAAACCCTAAAATCCTTCAAAATCCCTAAACAACCTAAAAACCTAAAAATAAAAAAAAAACCTAAAAACACACTAAAAATTCCTAAAAACCTAGAAAAACCTTGAAAAACCCTAAAACCCATAAAAAACCAAAAAACCACTAAATACTCCAAAACCCTAAAACCCACTAAAATGTTAAAAACATTAAAAAACTTTAAAAACCTTAAAAACCCTAAAAACTCAAAACAAAACCTAAATAGACAAAAATACCCTCAACCCCCTTAAAACCCTAAAACCCTAAAAACCCTTGAAAGCCCCTAAAATCCATTAAAATCCATAAAAACCCTTAAAAACCTTAAAAATCCTGAAAAACTATAAAAATTCCTAAAAACTTAAAAAACCCTAAAAACACTAAAAAACCCCTGGAAACCATAAAACCCATTAAAAACATTAAAAACCCTAAAAACCCATACAAACCCTAAAAACCACTAAAACTCTAGAAACCCTTAAAACCCACAAAAAAATTAAAAATGTTAAAAAAAAATTAGAATCCTTCAAAGACATAAGAAAATAAAAAACCCTAAAAAACCCTCAAAACCTTAAAAACTACGAAAACCCCTAAAACCGTCAAAATATCTAAAATCCCTAAAAACCCCTAAAACCCATAAAAATACTAAAAAATCTATTTAAATCCATGAAAACGTAAAAAACCCTAAAAACCTTAAAAACTTCTGAAAACCATAAAACCATTAAAAAGGGTAAAAACACTAAAACCCCGTAAAACACACTAAAAACCCTTAAAACCCCTAAAAGTGTTAAAAACATTAAAAAATATAGAAAATATTAAAACCCCTAAAACAAAAAAAAACCCTAAAAACCCAAAAGACCCTAAAAACCATAAAAACCCTAAAAACCCTGAAAACCCTAAAAATACTCAAAATCCCCAAAATCCTAAAAAACCCAAAAAACCATAAAAATCCTAAAAAGCCCTAAAAATTCCTTAAAACATAAAAAACCCCCCGAAAACCCCCTAAAAACCATAAAAACCCCTAAAAATGTTAAAAACTCTAAAAAACCTTAAAAATCCTAAAAAACTTACAAAAAATCCTAAGACCCCAAAAGACCCCAAAAACCCTGAAAACCCATAAAAACCATGCAAAATCTTAAAAACACTGAAAACCCTGAAACCCCTAAAAACCCTAAAAAACTTTAAAACCTCTAGAAACCCTCAAAATCCCAAAAATCAGTAAAAACCCAAAAAATTCTATAAATCCTAAAAAAAACCCTGAAAATCCTAGAAAAGGTAAAAAACCCTAAAAATCCCCCTGAAAACCTTAAAACTCCTAAAAAAATTAAAACCCCATAAAAACCCTTAAAACCACTAAAAACTCGAAAAGCACTTAAAATCCCAAAAAACGTTCAAATTTTTTAAAAAACACTAAAAAACCTTAAAAACCCAAAAAAACTAAACAAACATAAAAAACCCTAGAAACCTTGAAAACACCTAAAAATCCTAAAAACCCTAAAAACCCCAAAACCCCCTAAAACCCCTAAAAACCCTAAATATCCCTAAACCCCATAAAAATCCTAAAAAATCACTAAAAATCCCAGAAAACATAAAAAACCCAAAAAACCCAGAAAAGAACCTAAAAACCATAAAAATCCTAAAAGCTTAAAAACTATAAAAACCATTAAAACTCATAAAATGTTAAAAACACTAAAAAAACTATAAAAACCTTAAGCAAACTAAAAAACTAAAAGTCACTAAAAACCCAAAAAGACCCAAAAACCCTTGAAAACCCCAAAACACCCTAAAGACCCCTAAAAACACTAAAAACCACAAAACCCCTAAAACCCATAGAGAACCCTAAAATCCATAAAAATACTAAAAATGATAAAAAAACCTGAAGACTATGAAAACAGCTAAAAACTTAAAAAAACCTTTAAACCCCATAAAAACCCTGATGGCACAAGTTAGTGTCAACTTTCTTCCCCAAGGTTGGTGCTGGTGATGGCGTCAAGTTCCATGTCATTGATGGGGTTCACATGGTGTTGGTCGGGGCATCAATTTGGTTTTGAGGTTTGAAGTGGCGTGTGGAATGAGGATACTCCGTGGCACATTTCTATTTCTTGGGTGTTCGGTCTTCTATGGATTAGAGTTGGTGGGCGACAGCTTTTCATATTTTTCTGCTTTCTGGGTTATTAGATCTATTTTTCTAGGCCTGCTCATTTTTCTATCATTCTACGTGGGGGTTGGTCTATCAGTTGATGATGTCATTTTTTGGAAGCTTTTAAAGGTGGTATCAGGTGTTCTTAGAAGGGGGTGTTTGTCTTTTCTCATCTGGATACCTCAATGTTGGGAGGTTCATCGTTTGTTACGATCGATGTGCCTTCACCGGTCTCCTTTGGTTCCTCTTCTCCAGTGCTTATGAGGTATGTATGTCTCTCATAGGGAGGGATTTTTAGGGTAGGGACAGGGATTGGTGGCTCTTTCGGCATTCACCTCTCTTGGTGGCCGCCGTCATCCTGTTTAGTGAATGGTTGGTCACTAATTTCGGGACCAAGGGTTGCGATTCCAGGATTCTTGGTCGGAGATAAAAAACCCTAAAAACTAGAAAAATCCTAAAAATCCCTAAAATTCCATGAAAACATTAAAACCACTAAAAACCCTGAAAACCCCATTAAAACCATAAAAACCCCCTAAAAACCATACAAACCCTAAAACCCCTAAAAAAACTAAAAACTCTAAAAACCCTTAAGACCTCTAAAAATGTTAAAAGCATTAAAAACATTAAAAAACCTTAAAACCCGTAAAATACTCAAAAAAAGCCTAAAAACCACAAGACCATAAAAATCCTAAAAAACCCACAAAAAACCTTAGAAAACCCTAAAAATACTCAAAATCCAAAAAACCCCTAGAAACCCTAAAAACCATACAAATCCTAAGAAGGCCCTAAAAATCTCTAAAAATGTAAAAAACCCTAAAAACCATGAAAAATCCCTTACAACCATAAAATCCCCTAAAAACCTTAAAACACCCTAAAAACCCTAAAAACCCATAAAAACTCTAAAAATCCTTATGACCCCTAAAAATGTGAAAAAATGTTCAGAAACTCTAAAAAACCTTTAAACCCCTAAAAAACTCAAAAAAAACCCTAAAACCCCCAAAAGACCCTAAAAATCCACTAAAAACTCTAAAACCCTTAAAACCCCAAAAAGGTTAAAAAACTCTAAAAACCTTTAAAAACCTAACAAATTCAAAAAATCCTAAAACCCCAAAAGACCCAAAAATCCCTGAAAAACCCTAAAAACACTAAAAAACCCTAAAAATCTCTAAAACCCATTTAATTCCCTAAAATTCTAAAAAACCCCTAAAACCCATAAAAAACCTAAAAAACCCTAAAAAATCCCTGAAAACATGATAAACCCTTAAAACCCCATGAAATCCATAAAAACTTTTAAAACCCTCAAAAACCCTAAAAACCCTTAAAAACATAAAAAACACTAAAAACTTTAAAAACCCTTAATACCCCTAAAAAGATTAAAATACATTAAAAATTCTTTAAAACCATAAAAACCCTAAAAACTAAAAAAAACCCCTAAAAACCCAAAAATATCTTAAAACCCCTAAAAACCCTTAAAACCTTGAAAACCCATAAAAACCCTAAAAAACCCTAAAACCCCTAATAAACCCAGTAAACCCTAAAAATCCTACAAAAGTCCTAAAAATCCTTGAAAACGTAGAAACCTTGAAAAACACTTAAAAACCATAAAAACCCCTAAAAACCATAAAAAACACTAAATCCCCACAAAAACCCTAAAAACCACTAAAAGTCTAAAAACCCTTAAAACCCCTAAAAATGATAAAAACGTTAAAAAAATTTAAAGGCATTTAAAACCCTAAAAAATCAAAAAAAACCTAAAACCCCAAAGACCCAAAAAACTCTAAAAACCCCTAAAAACCTAATAACCCATGAAAAATCCTAAAAACCCTCAAAATCCATAAAAAACCTAAAACCATAAAAATCATAAAAAGTCCCAAAATATCCTTAAAAAGTAAAAAAACTCAAAAAACCCTAAAAAACCCTGAAAACTTTTGAAAACCATAAAACCCCTAAAACCCTTAAAACCCATAAAAACAATAAAAACCCTTAAAACCTAATAAAAACTCTAAAAACACTTAAAACACCTAAAAATGTTTAAAATGTTAAAAAACTCTAAAAAATTAGAAAACCCCTAAAAACTCAAAAAAATCACTAAAAGTCGAAAAAGACCCCAAAACCCCTAAAAACCCTAAAAACCCTAAGACCCCTCAAAATCCCTAAAAACCATAAAAATCCTAAAAACCCCTAAAAATATCTGAAAAAATAAAAAAAAACCTAAAAAACCGCTAAAACACATAAAAACACCTAAATACCATAAAAACCCATAAACCCCTAAAAACATATAAAAACCCTAAACTCGTTAAAAACACTAAAAACCCTAAAACCCCTAGAAATGTTAAAAATGATAAAAACATTAAAAAATTTAAAACCCTGGAAAAATCAAAAGACCCTAAAATTCCCAAAAGACCCTAAAAACCCTGAAAACCCCTAAACCCCTAAAAATACTGGAAAACCCTAAAACCCTCAAAATCCAAAAATCACTCTAAAAAACCTAAAAACCATTAAAATCTAAAAAAATCCATAAAAATCTTTGAAAACATAAAAAAAACTAAACCCCATGAAAAATCCCTTAAAACCATAAAACCCCTAAAACCCGTAAAACACCCTAAAACCCCATAAAATCATAGAAACCACTAAAAACTCTAAAAACACTTAAACCCATAAAAATGATAAAAATGTTAAAAAATTTAAATAAACTTTAAACCCCTAAAAACTCAAAAAAAAATGCCAAAACCCCAAAAGACCCTAAAAACCTTGAAAACCCCTAAAAACCCAAAAAACCCATGAAAAATTCTAAAACCCCTAAAAATCCCTAAAATCCCAAAAAATCCAAAAGATCCAAAAAAATCTTAATAGCCCAAAATATCCCTGAAAACACAAAAAAATATAAAAAATCCCTAAAAATCTTTAAAAACTTTAAAAATGCATAAAATCTCTAAAAACCACGAAAAACTCTAAAACCGCTTGAAACCCTGAAAGATGTCTAAAAACTCTAAAACCTTTTAGAACCCTAAAAAATAAAAATAAAAACCCCAAAAACCAAAAAAGACCCTAAAATCCCTGAAAACCACTAAAAACACAAAAAACAATAAAAAAACCCTAAAAACCCTAAAAACCCTCAAAATCCCTAAAATCCCTAAAAAACATAAAAACTATAAATATCCTAAAAAATCCCTTAAACTCCCTGAAATAATAAAAAAACCTAAAAGCCTTGAAAAAACTCCCAAAAACCCACAAAAACCCTTAAAACCCCTTAAAACACAAAAAAACCCTAAAACCCCAAAAATATCCAAAAATGCATAAAAACCTTGAAAACCATGAAAACCCCTCAAAATCTCTAAAAACTCTAAAAGCCATAAAAATCCTTAAAAGGCCCTAAAATCCCTAAAAATGTAAAAACCCCTAAAATCCTTGAAATACCCCTTCAAATCATAAAAAAAACCCATAAAAACAATAAAAGCACTAAAAACCCATAAAAATCCTGAAAACCCACTAAAAAATCTAAAACCCTAAAAACCCCTAAAAATGTTAAAAATGTTAAAAATATCTAAAAAACCATAAAAACAATAAAAACTAAAAAAACCCAAATACCCAAAAAAGACCTAAAACCCCTGAAAAAACTTAAAAACCCTAAAAAACATTGAAAATCCCTAAAACACCTCCAAACACTAAAAACCCAAAAAAACCCTAAAAACTATAAAAATACAAAATAATCCCTAAAAATGTAAAAAAAAACCCTAAAAACACCTAAAAACCATAAAACTAATAATAAAATTTAAAAAATCCCAAAAAACCCGCCTTGCAAAAAAACCCTAAAAACTACTAAAAACTATAAAAACCCTTTTACCCATAAAAACGTTAAAAGCGTTAAAAACTATAAAAACCCTTTAAAACCCTAAAAAACTGAAATAAAACCTAAAAAACGAGAAAATACCCTAAAAATGCTGAAAACCCCTGAAAAATCTGAAAATCCCTAAAAACCCTCAAAATACCTAAAAACCCTAAAACCCCCTAAAACCTATAAAAATCCTAAAAGGCCTTAAAAATCCCTGAAAACATAAAACACCCCAAAACCCCTAAAAACCATAAAAACCCCTAGAAGCCTTAAAAACTCTAAAAACCACTTAAACTCTAAAAACCAATAAAACCCCTAAAACGTTAAAAATGTTAAAAACTCTAAAAACCAAACAAGCCTTAAAAACACAAAAAAAAATCCTAAAAAACAAAAATACCCTAAAACCCTCAAAAACCCCTAAAACCTAAAAAACCTGAAAACCCTAAAAACCATCAAAATCCCTAAAACACTAAAAAAACTTAAAAACCATAGAAATACTTAAAAACCCTAAAAATACAAACATAAAAACCATAAAAATTCTGGAAATCCTATGAAATCCATAAAACCCCTAAAATCCTTAAAACCCTAAAAATCAATAAAACCCATAAAAATCTAGAAAAAACTATAAAAATACTTAAAACCCATAAATACGTTAAAAAAGATAAAAAACTCAAAAAAAAATTAAACCCCTAAAAAACTCAAAAATCCCTAAAAACCTAAAAAGACCATAAAAACCTTAAAATTCCTTAAAACCCCTAAAAACCACAAAATTCCTAAAAACCTTAAAAAAACCTAAAACCCATAAAAATCCTAAATAATCCCTAAAAATCCTTGAAAATGTAAAACCCCTAAAAACCCATAAAAATCACTAAAACCCATAAAAACCTTTAAAACCCCTAAAAACGTTAAAAAAAGTTAAAAACTCTAAAAAACCTTGAAACCCCTAAAAACTTAAAAAAACTTAAAAACCCCAAAAGACCCTAAAAACCTTGAAAATGTGGGTTGGGTGATGCTGTAAGATGTTGGGTGCTGCTGGTAGATGATGTGGAGTGCGAGTAGCTAGTTTGTATGCTTGGAGGTATAACAGGGAGTTGAGATATGTTGTTACTACTGGCGCCAGTTGTTGGGAGTTATGAATTGTATTTGGGGCCATAGAAGATGGTTGTGGTTTATAGGATCTAGGAGGGGAGTTGTTTTTTTTTTGTTTCTTGTGTTTTGGGGTTGATCCTTTAGTCACTAGGAGCCGGGGGCTGGGAGCTTATGTGAGGATGTTGGAGATGGGTTGGGAACAGAGAGATGGAGCTGTTTGTTGTTGGAGTTGGGCATTACATTGTTGGTTGTTGTTGGAGTTGGGCTAAGACTGTTGGGAGCTATGTTGGGAGTTGTTATAGGGTGATGGTCTTGTTGTGGTGGCACTTTGGTCTGGATATTGTGTGTTTTGGGGTGCTAGGAGGTGGTGCAGATGCTGGGGGGTTTCCAGGATGATGGGTGGTATTTTAGGGTGCTGGAGCTATTGGGTGATTAAGGGTGTAATTTCAGCCCGGCCCGGCCCAGGTTGGGCCTTCCTTCCAAAAAAAACAGGCCACATACCACTATTCGGGCCCTCCCGGGCCGGCCCGAACAACCCCATGAGGTGCCCCGAGCCCGACCTCGCACCGGGCCATGGGTGGGCCCTTGTGGGATTTTTTTGACATTTTTTAAAAAAAATTCCTAAAGTTTTTTTAAAATTGTTTTACTAAATGTTCTGTAAAAACATTTTTTCTAATGTTTTTTTTAATTATTTTTTTTTAAATGTTTATAAAACATTTTTAAAAAATGTTTTTTGAAAAAAAAAATGAAAACATTTTATGAAAACTTTTCTTGAATTTTTTATAATGGTTTTTTTAAAATTATTTTTTAAACGTTTTTTAAAAGCAATTTTTTAAAAGGTTTTCTGAAAAGATTTTTTAAAAATGTATTTTTAAATTTTTTGAAAATGTTTTTTGAAAAAAAAATTGAAAACATTTTTTAAAAAAAAAAAATTTCATAGCATATTTTCAAAAAAAAAATTGAAAATGTTTTGAGAAAATATTTTATGAAAACCTTGTTTTTTTAACATTTTTCTAAAATACTTTTTAAAATTTTTTTAATTGTTTTTGAAAATGTTTTTAAACATTTTTTTAAAAATGTTTTTTCATAAAAAAATTAAAAACAGTTTTTGAAAACGTTTTATGAATTTTTTCTAAAGTTTTTTTAAATTTTTTTTAAAATTTTTTTAAAAATGTTTTTAAAATTGTGTTTTGAAAACATTTTTTAAAAACATTTTTTGAATTTTTTTTGAAAACGTTTTATGAATATGTTTTTTGTAAATTTATTTGAAAATGTTTCTGTAAAATATTTTATAGAATTTTTCCTAAACGTTTTTAGAATTTTTTATTATAGTTGAGAAATTTTTTAATTTAATTGTGAATCATTTTTGGGCCGATGGACCAAAATTACATATCTGTCTACATCTGCTCTTATTTCATTTCATTATTTATTTTCATAGAATAACATTTTTTTTCTTTTATAAAATTATTTAAAAGTTAAGTTAAAATATTCTAATTTTTTATTTTTCAATAGAACTGAATTTTTCTTGACAATTTTTAAATTTACATAAAATTAAAATAAACATTCAAACTTTTATTTATTTTTTAATTTTATTTGTTTCTTCGATAGAATAATGTATTTAAAAAAACATTTATTAGAATGTAAATTTTTGAACTACATAAAGGTTTAATGATTCAATCATCTTACATGCTTTAAAATTTTTATTTTTTTAATTTTCTTTGTTTCTTCGATAGAATAATGTATTTTTTTTAAAATAAATTTATTATAATGTAATTTTTTTAACTAAATAAATGTTTCACGGTTTTTTAAAATTTTATGAAAGTAAAATAATTTTTTTTCCTTTTTATTATTTATAGTGGATAAAATTGCCCTTAAATGTTCTATTTATTCTAGAGTAAAATAAAATATGAGTAATATTATTTTTATATTTTTTTATTTATAAATATAATAAATTAATTCATATTTTTTATTAACATTTTACAATTGAGTTGTTTTTCATTTAATTTTCAATAATTTTACATGTTTTAAAACGCTTATTTGAAAATTTTCAATTTAAAAAAACGAATTTTCGGTGACTTTTCTATTTAAATAAATAACAATAATCATAATAAATAACATTGATAATAATTATAAATCATAAAATTGTCATAAAATAATTAATTTTATGTATTTTTAAATTAATAATTAAATGAAAATGAATTTTTTTAAAAAAATATTATGGCGTTTGACCATTTTTTCATAAAAAAAATTAACATGGAATGATATATATATATATATATATATATATTATTGTACCTAAAAATATTAAACATTATTTAACAAACATATATAATATTTGTGATAAAAAAAGTATATAACAGTTAAACATTAATAAATTACACTATTTATTTGTATAACGTCAAAAAAATAAAATAGTGAAATATATTTAATAAAAAAAATATATTATATATCTATTACATTAAAAAAGTTCATTACACCAAACATAAAAAAAATCAATCTGATTCCGATGTTGTGTCTTCAGTAGGGCTTGACAACATATCGAGCTCATCATCAACATTGAAAATTTCTTATTGTCGATCTTGCGCATATAAATGATCCCTTGTGATAATAAGAGCTTCAACCGTGTCTGGTGTAAGTCATGTATGATAATCATTGATAACTCTTCCACCTTCACTAAAAGTAGACTCAGATGTAACTGAATAAACTGTAACACTGAGTACATCATGGGAAATTCGTGTTAGTACCGGCCATGTAGATTCATAATATTTCCACCAATTTAAAATATCAAAATCATCTTTATTATCAATTGGTGGAGAGTTTAAATATCGTTGCAATTCATATGTGCTTGCACTAGAAGATTCATAAAGCTGCCTATTTTTTATAGTTTTCCACATACTTCAACTACCATGTGAAGAATGTGTAGGTTTTGTGGGTCGTCTACTAATATCAACATGTATAATAATTTTATATTCATTATATAATTGTTCTAAAAATTAAAATATATCATCAAATTGAGATTCATTATCAAAAATAATTTCTAAAAATGTTTTCAACCCAGTGACTTTACATCTTGGATCTAATATAATTGTTATTCTAAATATTATAGGTAATGGCTTGAAATATTTATCAAATTTTCTTTCATGGCATTATAATGGGTATATATTTTTCATAATACATATATTTTATAAAAACAGACATTATCTCTGCTAAAACATGTAAAACTAAATGCAATATAGGAATATATATATGTGAAAACAATTGAGTCGATTTTTCAAATACATGTAAAAAATCTTTATATAATTTAACTTGACCCCAAACATTTTCTTCGGGGATAATAACCCCATCGCATACTGTTATAGATTGAAAAAATAAATCTATAACTTTTCTTTGTTTTAAAGATAATTTTAACATATAATATGTGGAATTCCATCTATTTTCAATATCTAATTGTAATTTTTGTTCTTTCATATTTTCCTATTGACAGATTCTTTTATATACTTGTACACGATTAGCTGAACTATTAATAATACTAATACATTTTCTAATAATATCTACAGAATATTTATAAATTTATAAACCATATTTAACAATAAAATATAAAATATGAGTACAACAATGAACATGAAATATTTTTCCATCACATGGTTATTGTAATGAAGATGTAAGATATGTCATTTTTATAGCATCCCGCCTTTTTATCACAAAAACTTTCATTACATTATACAAAACCGAGGATCTTTAAGGTTTAGTGTCTTGGAAACCATGAACTTAATACATGACAACATAAAAAAATTCTTCTTAAACACTTGAAAGGCTTCTTCATTTGTTCATCCTAAGTTCATTACTGCATCTCATAACCTGGGAACATACATCAAAGAAAAGGGTTAGCAGAAGGCCCAGTAAGGGAAACAAGGGAAACATTTTACATGTGAACTTGAGATGCATCAATAAAGTCGTGATAAATAACTTTAAGTATTGAGAAAGAGATCATGAGGCATATCATAATGAAAAGAACATGGAACATAACTTGAATATGTGGCTATAACATTTAACTTATACAATCATGAACATATCACCAAGGTTCATCCTCAAGGTTTCATTTAAAAAAAAAATACCAAGGTTATTCACCAAGGTATCGTTAAAATTATAATCCCTAGAGATTACATCATTACCCAATGTATTGGAGAGATATCAGGGAGAAACCTTAAATTTGTCTTTATTATCATGTGAGACACATATATCATCATCAAAAATTTCATAAATAACCCATATATCATAAAAGAAATGGGTTTCATTTCATAATCAAAACGTTTTAAAAACTGCTTTTAAGACATGATCTTTATGTCATTTTAAACCCACGGAAAAGGAAAGAGGGTTTAGTGTATGTAAATCCCAGAATTAAAATAGAACATTTTTATATATAGGTGAATACCCCTGTAGAAGAAAGATCTTTGAGTATTCACTTAATAAAATAAAAGAATTTGAGAAAAAGAGAGAGACATTTTGAGACGAAAAATCTGCAGCATATCGGCTATGTTACAGGGTTTTAGAAAACATTGAAAAGAGAGGGGACATGGGTTACCCACTCATAAATGATCCACAAAACAGTAGAGGGACAAAATATAAAGGATATAAGAAAATGGTAATGAAATTTGAAAGATATACCATATGAAATGAAAAACTTGAAAGGAAGACAAAAATAAGATTTCTCTTATAAAAATTCGGTAGCCTAACAGCGTCACTTAAAACTTATAAAAAATGAATTGATTAGATAAAAATAGGGTCTCTAATCATATTAAAATAAAAGGACAGTATTATGGATATAGATATCATACCCTAACATAAGAAAAAGTAATTTGAAAGACTTGACATGAAAATAGAACTTTGAAAATGAGAAGGGTGAAAGAATCCCTTACAAAAATTTGGCAGCCTAACGGCGCCACTTAAAAATTCTTAAAATGAATTTATGAGAGTAAGAGGGGGTATCTCATCATATGAAAATAAAAATTACATTAAGGTGAATATAAAAGAACATCCTCCAACATAAGAACATGGAGCATAAAAGAAATGACATAAAAGATAGTACTTGAAAAGAAAGAGAGAGGTAGGATCCCTTACCTTAAAACGTAACTCTTAAAACTCGAAGGTCGGGAACTTGAGGGCTTAGGGGAACCTTGGGAGGACTCCTTGAGAGGTAATGAGACCAGAGCTTCATTTAGAGGGATTTGGAAATGAAATGAATGATGGAAAGGCTTGGTCTTTATAGGAGAAGTGAGGGGACAAGTCATTAATGGCCAAGGGACACCTCATCGGTGGTATTGGA
Source organism: Viscum album (assembly GCA_963277665.1). Classification (NCBI taxonomy): domain Eukaryota; kingdom Viridiplantae; phylum Streptophyta; class Magnoliopsida; order Santalales; family Viscaceae; genus Viscum; species Viscum album. The sequence goes on along the minus strand of OY728167.1, from coordinate 727,049,553 downwards.
AAAATCATGGGCTTGCCCAAGGTATTTTCCCATAGTATTGGCCACTTGGGAAAACTCATACCTTATCTTACTATTCAATAGTCGACCATAATTATTACATAATTATTACATCCTTAATGATGTCATTAAACACCTGAAACTCTAAACTGAAAATTCATTATTCACCAAAGATTCAACTTTTTCAGAAAAATCCCAAAAAATTACATTAACAAAATATAGATTCTATGAATTCAAAAATAAACTCCATTTTATAAAAAAAATTCTAAATATTTTTAATTTAATTTTTAAATAAAAAACACTATTCACCGAAAATTAATTTTTTTCAGAAAAATCCCCAAAAATTACCTTAACATAATATCGATGCTCTGAATTCAAAAATGAACTCCATTTTATAAAAAAAAATTCTAAATATTTTTAATTTAATTTTTAATTAAAAAACACTATTCACCCAAAAAACTAATACTTGACTAATAATTTCTGAAACAGTTATTTACCTATTTTATTGAATCACAATACTTAATCAAGGTGCCTATATTATATTAATACTTTCTTTAAGTGAGATTACTAATCCATTTGGTCACATTACTAATCCTAAGGGTAAAATCACTATTCATAAATTACTATTCACCAAAATTAAGTTGATCTTATTAGACTCTAAATTTCTTACTGAACACATTTGTAGAAGACCATTTTTTGAAAATCTTTACACATCATTAATTATTTAAGATTTACATAAATATTTTAAAATATCCTTTTTCCAAAATTCATCAATAATATACATCCTAAATTTATCCGGACATTTGAAAATTCACAAACTTCATCATAAGAAGAAATCACAATTTTTTTATTTATCAAAGGATTACATAATGCAGCTAAGGTCTTGTTACATAGCCCCTTATAACACCAGCATATGATCTAAGTGTAAGGTGTGCTAAGATGATAGAATCTTGGGGCGGCTCGGCCAACACTGACCGAGTGGTGATTTCTATCAGCTTGAACTTCTCGCGAAGGAGATTCCATTCCAGTTTCACACAATGATGTTTGGATTGGGTTTGGTTCAGAGCAAATCCCAGTGGTGTTACCACCTTCCCAAGTTCTGTCAGATGGGCTTCGATCGGCCCGAGACTACTAGATGAGGCCATTGAATCTTCTTTCTATATTAATTAACCAAGATCACTTGTATTTATAGACAATAATCGCAACATTTAGTTTCCAATGGTCATATTGATCAATGGTCATATAACAGTCAAAACCCAATGGTCCCATTTTAATTATACTAATTTTATTAAATGAAATAGTTTTGTTGAGTGTAGGGTCCTGAAAATCCGCAAAGGAGAATGAGAGTCCCCTTTAATTAAATAAAAGATTCTACCCAATTTCCTTCAAAGAATTGGGGAAAATGTGGAGAAGTTGGTATAAGACGAACCGGTCCACGGACCGGTCCAATATTAATGGTACGTGGCCAGTTCCGCGAAGCGCCCCTTCTGCAGACCGCTGTCGTTCGCGAAACAGAGGCGGGGATCCTCTGCGGGTGCGAAGCAGGACGGGTGCCAAGCCGGTCCACCGTCACAAACCGCCCCAGCCGCGAGCCACGTCAACCATCCCGGACCACATCCATTGTCATTCGCAGAATGGAGGCGGAACCCTGCACGGCCGCGAAGCACTCCCCGAACTAGTTTGGTTCACGGGGGAGGTGCATTCAATGCCCCCCGCAAGGGGAGGTTTGACCAAGTCACCCGTAAATCGGGTTTCCAGTCATGGGATTCCACAAAAGGTGATGCATGACCACAATAGACCCCTTTTCCTCCCCTCTATAAAAGTACATCGAAGGGGATAAAAGAGAGATCGATCAGATTCGGGTGGAAGGATTTCGAAGTAAGGAGTTTAGGATTTCGCAAACAAAGAAGTTCCAATTCGCGAACCAGAACAGGTATGAAGTTGGAAACGAATTAATAAGGAATCGAAAATGCATAACAACTTGGTGAACGAAGAACTAAAAAAAAAGAGGATTGTGAACCATGGCCCCTCCGTGGATGCACTCCCTGCAGACCAGGGAGATTATGCCCCTTTTCCGATCGATGCACCGCGTAGCACCCCCCTACGCGAGTGAAGCCCCGACCAATGAACCCCTGACTGGCATCGCCCTTGGCCACCGCTGCTCGCATGGACCCCTATGCGTACCAACCTAGGACGCGGGCCGAACCTGAAGCCACGTACCACCCTGTTGTGCAGGATTCCCATCAGTCCGCGGACCACCCTGGTTCACGGACTGCCACTCCAGCCGCGTAGCACCCCCTACGCAAAGGGCTCCACTCCTCATACACCCATGTGGTATGCCAAATCCTTTGGTGTTCCCATTACCCGAGCCAGATAAAATCCCTCCAATCCAGCCTGATCCTTCGCAACCCCCTCATTGGCCAATTCATCGTCCCCGAGCCGAGGCCTGCACTAGAGCCACCGGACCCGTATGATGTAACCTTCAGGCGCATCAGCACGCCATTTTGAGTTCACATACCCACGGTAAGCAAGGGAGAAGGGGTTTCTCCGGCCCTTTAATGGATTATCGAAGCATTCTTGGGTTCACATTCCCACAGTAATGTAGGGTCCGAGCCCGGGAGCCCCCTATCTTCCTCTCTACTCGCCAGGATGGGGGACCTCGCGTCCATTTACCTTCAACTCCGGCGGTGAGCACTTATCCCCCCTTCTGGGAGTGAACGGGAAACCATCCTGGTGTAATCCCCTAGATTTTCTTGCTGGAGGTAGTGCCCATGCACCTCTATACTTCCCCGGTGCCAGGGTCCAAGAGGGGAAATGAGCACAGGAGATTTCGTTATCCTTTCCCCCTCCCGCTGAGCTCGGTCTTCACTGGGCATCCCTCCTGGAGTAAGCCCCACACCATCCTCGTCGGAAGCCGATGAATATTCTCCTTTCAACATGGAGGGTTCATTGCTCCATTTCGTGACTTTTACCTTCCTCAAACATCAGGGGGAAGGAGAGTCAGGTGGTACCATCCTTCTTCTCCGCTCGTCGTTTGTATCACCTTCTCTCGGTCGGGAGAAAGTGCGAGGTTAGCCAAGTCTGTTTCATTCTCTTGTTTCTCACACCGAGCATGACTCACGTGGACTTAGAGATTTTTTATGTTCTTGGCGTCTGCACAATGATGGTGGACATTCCGAACTACGTGGAATTTGATCCCTATCTCTTAGGCAGGGTACGTAGGAAGCCTCCATGAGGTTGAAGCCCAACACCTGGTCGATCCAACCATCTTCACGCCGATTCACCACACCAACCTTGGGAATCCTAGAGTGTAATCCCCATACCATTAAAAACTACGTGGACTTTGATACCTGTCTCTTTGGAAGGGTACGTAGGAAGCCTCCACGAGGTTCAAGCCCAACACCCGATCGATCTGACCATCTTCACGTCGGTTCACCGCACCAACCCTGGGCAGCCTAGAGTGTAAGCCCCATACCATTCCGAACTACGTTGACTTTGATCCCTGTCTCTTAGGCAGGGTACGTAGGAAGCCTCCATGGGGTTCAATCCCAACACTCGGTCGATCTGACCATCTTCACGTCGGTTCACCGCACCAACCCTGGGCAGCCTAGAGTGTAAGCCCCATACCATTCTGAACTATGTGGACTTTGATCCCTCTCTCCTAGGCAGGGTACGTAGGAACCCTCTCCGAGGTTCAATCCCAACAATCGTCTATTCCGACCCCCCCCCCCCCCCTTTACGTCAGTTTACCCACACCTTGGGCCGCCTCAGAGTGTAGGTGCCACGCCAAACCAAACAACGTGGATCCTGATTCCTCTCGCAAGGATACATAGGAAGCTCGTATCATGGGTTCGATCCAAACGCTCAAGTCATTATCTGTCCCCCCTGGATGACAATAAACTCCATAGTGATCGGTTAAGAGGATTTAAACCAGTGTCGTCTCAATGATTTCAGACTCCTCGGGGTCATTAATTCAATGAGGGATAGTAAACCTCAGGCCTAAATGATTCTAAACCCCTGCATTCAGCTGATCATTTCCAACCAGGAGTAATCTGTGGATACTATGCTTGGGTATAAACCAAAGATTCCCGAACATATGAATACATCTTAAATCTATAATAGAGTCCCAAAATAGGCAATAATTCCCCCCAAAAGGGTGTGATGAGCCCGACTTCCCATCCTCTCGACCAATGTGAGTTCTTAAGCATCGCTGGCCAAATCACCCAGTGAATGCCTGCCTTTGGAAAGAAGGTCCACATATTGCTGGATATGGAATTGTTGGGCGTTTCGAGGAAAAAAAGGTGCACCTGATATGAGTGATTAAGCAGAATCCAATCTCTAATCAACCATCGGGTAACGCACATTTTTTCCACCACTATTCTGTCGTGCGTCGCGAAACAAAAAATCGTGAACCCGACGTGAATATTTAACCAAGCATGATGGATTTAAACTAATCTCACTTTGTGCCCCCTTATACTCACAAGGAGGGCCAACCAAGGTCATTAATTATGCATGGGTTCATGAGATGCTGCTTTGATGGTTTTTCTGTTTTTATTTGTAAAAATATTTTACAGGTACCACTCAGAACTCCCTTCGATCCAATGGAATCATGAAGGAACTTACAGATGCGTGCTTCAAACAACACAGTGACCGGACATCCTCACCAACGGAGGACCCCGTCACCTACCCATCATCTTCAACACTGGGTCTCGGATGCATTGATCCGAGAGTACCACTTGAACTGTACTCTCCCGATGGTGGAGGCATCCATGCACTCCCTCCAATCCGCTAGGACTCACCGGTCGACTACCCAGCAGGGGCCGAGAAAGTAGATCTAGATGGCCCCTGTTGCCATCTCAAACCATTTCGAGAGCCTATCCCCAGAACGAGACAACACGTACCTCCCTTATCTTAGGGAGGTGGATGAGTTCGACGCTGAGGACCTCATCCCCACTGAACGAGGGTTCCGCTGTAAGGCCCCCGCCGAGATACGTCGTCGTAGTTATGTCGCGACTCAACATCCCCACGTTAAGGAGGGTGTCGCCCCGAGGATCCAGGCCCACTCTCCTCGAGCTCTGGCCCCTCGGACCGCCCGACGGGGTGGCAGACATACAACCAGGGACCGGTCATCACCCTTGTCCTTGAGGAGGAGCTCTGTTGCCCAGTCACAGAGACGTATCGTGAGCAGGCACATACACCTGTCCGCTCCTCCAAAGCCCGCCATCCAGACATGGAGGCATCATACGAGTAGGCGCGCATCCCCGCCGAACTCTATCAAGCCTGTCGCTCACACAGGACGGCACCTACCCGGCAGGCACCTCTCCCTGCACAGGGTCATGAAGCCCACCAACCCGACATGGTGGTGACCCAACGCCTGCAAGATCAGCTCCTAGCAGATGCTCTAGATTCCTACCACCCCGATGTGGTAGCGATCAACAAAGCCCGCCATCCAGACATGGCAGCAATTAATAGGCTGGCACGTCTCCCTACCAACAAAGGCCACCGACTTGATACAGTGGGAAACTAACATATGCAGGGCTGGCTCCCTGCGGATTCAATTAAAGTCTGTCATCCCGATGTGGTGGAAAATGGAGAGATAAACTGGTATATCCCGGCACAGGGAAGATTCGTTCACCTGCCCTGACACAGGAGAATTGTCAGTACCCACTGACCACCGGAGGACCAGAGCAGGATATTCCTACTTTGATACTGGAATGGGCCTTCATACCCATTCCAGCGAAAGATGTCTCTCTGCATATCCTAGAAATGATAGAGGAGTAGGTATCGATCCCATATCATATCTTACAGACTTTCCAGAATGTAATTGCATCAGCGGAAATAGCAATGACTTAGGCCTGTGCACCCATCTCTCCAATTGAGGTGACTCATCTAAGAGATGAGATAGCCGCCTCAGAGCATATATGCATCCTTGATTTCTCCCAAGAGGGTCTTCGGCCATATTCCGCGATAAAAGGGCAACCAGATCAAGCAACTTCACTCGTTCCAACTGGGGGACACCCATCCATCATGGTGGATGCTCTAGAGCAGGCATATATCCCTGCTAAAAGTGAAGATATTCGTCAGCATATCTCGGAAACATCACGGGACCAAATTAGACAGGGACCCAAAGGTAAAGGTCGTTTTCAACAATAGACGGTCCCTACTTCTAGCAATAAATCACCCCAAACGCACCGAAGGAAGCTGGAAAATAAAGAGCGGGTTAATGGCTCCGCTCTACTGGAAGCTAGGGTTCTCAATGTCACTAAGCTCCAATGTCTCTACCAGCAGGTCTAAAGGTCCTCCCCAGATCACCCGTGGGGGCCTCCCCCATGGGAATATAACAATCGATCACAAGAGATTCTCTTTTGATGTGAGTCATGGCAGCCCTCCGCGTGACCAGAAGATCGAGCAGCAAGAAGGCCCTCCATTTGCTACGGTCCACCCTGAAGGTCATCCCCGAGGTATACACTGTGAGCAATCTCCATGGACCACATATTATGATATTTGTCCTCGCTATCATAGTCTCAATTGTGGAGTCCCTCCCCGCAGGGACGTCTCATCACGACAAGAAGTCCCTCCCCTTGTCATGGCCTGCCATGAAGGTCCTCCCTAGGGGTTACGTTGCAACGACACTCCACGCAGCCTGGAATCAGATCACGGTGGTAGTTTTATCCACCCTGATAATGGAGGTCCTCCCCGTAGAGACGTAAAGTAACGAGAAGGCCCTCCCCTCTTTACGGTACATTCTGAAGGCCCTCCCCAGGGTGTACCCTACAGATATTCTCCCGGAGGTAGCTGTGATGGTAGTCCTTGCCATTGCGGCAGCTGTGTTAGTAGTCCTCTCCACCACGGCCGCCATTGTGAAGGTCCTCCCTACAATGGCCCCAAGAAACAAGAAGTTCCTCCCATTGTTGCAGTGTGTCTTAAAGGTACTCCCTAGGATGCACATCGAACGTCAAACCATGATGGTCATCCTCACCATGATGGTAGTTGTTGCGAAGGCCCTCCCCGTAACAACGCTACATAGCCAGAAGGTCCTCCCCTTACTGTGACACGCCTTGGAGGTCCTCCCCAGGGTATGAACTGTAAAAGTCCTCTATGCAGTGAGGCGTCAAGCAGTAATGGTATTCCTCGCCATTGTGGCTGCCATTGCGAAGCTCCTCCCCGCAATGTCATATCATATCGACAGGAAGGTCCTCTCCCTGCCGAATCAAGCATAGAAAATCCCTCATAGACGAAGCACTCAGAAGGACGAGATCGAGCATGTTAGATTCCTGTCTAGTCACCAACGATGCCCTTCTTCAATCAGGAGGCAGTCCAGGGCCACGTTCATCTTCTGAACCACCTCGGAATCGCCCACATGATAATTCGATACCTACTGGCCCCACTGCCTCCAACCACACTATCAGTGAGCATCTTAGTTGGGCCGACCAGGTAGAGGAATCACTAGCAGAGGAGTATGCCGACATGTTGCACCTGAGGAAACGACTTTCCAGGGATGATATACCAGTTATGTTTTGTCCCACGGCCACCTCTCATTTCGACATACCCAGAAAGTTTTCGGAAGAATGTGTGCACGACATCGGCTCCAATATATGGACAACCCTCCTCCAGTTGAAATCAAGCTTCCTACCCTACGATGGGTATGTAGACCATTTCAAGACAATAGGCAACCTCATGCATCACATTGACCTATAAGCTCTTTCTTCAGCACGGCAACAACGACCCGAGAGGCGTAAAGGAAACATTGAGATGGCCTGCCTCTATGCGCTGCACCGGCTGCACCGCCTCATCGGTGATGCTCCGACGGGAGTCCATGTCAGTGGATGGGGAGAACATGGAGCTCTGTATTTCACTCCGCTCCCCGCCCAGAAGAACCCGTTCGGTATAATGTCTTGAAATGTCATCACGTCAAGACAGCAATGGAGTGGGGTCCCTATTCAGGAGAGGCGACACACCCAACAGAGACAGGCCTTGAGTAAGTCCCAAAAGCATCAGGCCCGATAGGAACAAGACATTCAAGAATGCCTGAATCAGGCCACTGAGAGAATACAACAAGCCTCTCGCCTAAGAGAGGCCAATTAGCAGTCATTGCCTGCCTCCCCAGAAGGGATTGATTTGCAGATGAACTCGGTATCAAACCCAGTTCACCCCCGAATGGGGGCACACAAGATTAGGAAGGTAGCAATAGCAGCAGCCATTTTCGCAATCTAGGGTCAACCCCAGCCTGCAGGGCTGGGGGCATTTTTAACAACAAATTCCCCCGTAAGACCAATAAAAACGGGAAGAGACTCAACATCCAAGGAACGGATCCAACCCCAGCCCTCAGGGATGAGGGAATTATTACCACCTCAACAACAACCTCCCCCACGAGAATCAGTATTCTCTCATCTGGGGAGGACAGTCGGAAGACGAGGTTCCTACCCTATCCCATCCTTTGAATCATCATCCCCTTCAAGAGGGAGGCGTACCATAAGGTCGCATCAAAGAACTCTCTACATCACCCTTCATCAAGGAGTCCAAAAGAAATCCCATCATAGGAACGGGAGGACCGGTAAAAGGCATGAGTGATCCTCTTCCTATTTGGAAGATGACATCTTCTCCACCCCACAGGTAACACCGAAGATGGTGAAAATCCGGATGGATCGGGAGATGATGGTTCCAGACAGGTCGTGACTCACAACGAACCACCAGGTGTGCACACCCAGAACCAGAGGTCCGCCCTAAATATGGTCCCCCTCCAGATAACCCTCCTCTGCTCACCCTTAGAGCTCCAAACAAAGATAAGAACAAAGGACCAGTTACCCTTAACCCGCCTCCTTTTCTCGATAAAAACGAGCCACTTACACTCGAAGAGAGGTTCGTTCGACGGGAAAAGGAAATGAAAGAATTGAGGCGGCTTAACGTCGAGCTACTCCAAAGGAACCGTCTTATTGAAAGCGCTTCCCCAGAAGAGCCATACCTTGCACTCCCGGTAAGTCCACCTCAAAGACCAAGGTTTGCCCCGGAAAATGAAATGCAGTCAAGGCTCCCGCCCAATGAGGCGCCCGGCCCATCCAACTACCTGAACGTGGATCTGGATGAATACCAAGACTTCCCTCCACTCAGGAAGAAACTGGAGTGAGTACATATGAACCCTCCGAAGGCGTCACAAACGGCACATGCACCCTTGGTGTAGACCGAGCTGGATCCTCAAGCCATGCCTCGGGCTACACCTACCCAAGACCGGGCCCAACAGGATGTAAACCAAGGTCTCACCAGCACCATCGAGGCACTGACGGTTCAATTGGAAGTGATGGAAGGTCGATGCGCTCCGATACCACCTGACCGGAAGCCCTACCCAGATTGGGTGAGTAACACGCCACCTCCACCCAATTTTGGGAGCCCTGTATTCCCTATCTTCAATGGATCAGGTGATCTGGAATAGCATTTGATGCACTACATGTCTTTTTTCGACCCTATGATGGGAACTCTGGAACAACAAGAAGTAGTGAAACTCAAATGCTTTGTACAGACCTTGCAAGGATATGCCTTCTTCTAGTATATGAGTCTGCCAGCCCAGTCAATAAAAAGCTGGGAAGACCTTCGGTAGCAGTTCCTGTTCCACTTCAGCTCAACATGGCCTAAAACAACGGTCAGTGACCTCATGAATTGCAAGCAGAGGGAGAACGAGAGGGTCTCAGATTTCATCGCTAGATGGAAGGGGCTGACCTACTCCCTGAATAGTCCTACGCCACAAGATGAGATGCTTTCCATATGCATCGATAATCTTTGAGATGAGCTATGAACGCCGCTCATATCAGTGGAGTGCACCACTGGCTTCTGCCATCTCTCGGTCATTTCCAAGAGAATTGAGGACTCCCTGCAACGGACTAATCTGAAGTCCCGAATAGCCTCGCAGGCTCCTACAAAGAGAGAATCTAGAGCTGAAGCGTCCACTATCATGCTCAATTCATCCCATGTGCCTTCTCCACTGCTCAGGCCTCCACCAAATCATCCAGGGGCCCCTGTATATCAACGACCGCCTCCTCCTAAGCGGGACGATCAGAGAGGATCGAAGTGGAACCAGTTCGAGGAACGAAGACACAAAGTATACTCGTTTTGAGAGGACCAAGTCCACGGCTACTTCATCGCTGCCATGAATTGAAACTTGCTCCACCTCCTGGAGCCAAGGAAACCCGAAGAAGTCGGCCGTAATGACAGGCCAGATTACTGTCCCTACCATCGAATGTTGGGGCACAATATCCAGGAATGCTTCATCTTCAAAGACCTCCTGCAAAGGATGGTAGACTCCGGGAAGGTCAAGCTGGGGCCGCCCCCAGCACATGTGACATATATTTCTACCACCGACTCCGAAAAGGGGGAGGGGTGGCAGAAAGTCACCCGCAAGAAGGGACAGAAATTTGATGACTGGATGACTCAGAAGACTATCAATCGCGCCCAGGGCATACTCTGAGATCAACTACAGTAGCCGGTGTTGCCACTAACATCCCCTGATGTCGCACAGCCAACAATATCGGCCTCACAACCCTCCATGAGCTGGTCATCCAAGTGTAATCGAAAAGGGAGGAAACAAACACAAGAGGATAATTTCGCAACGAGGCCGAAGTTATCCCCGACACTAGCAGATTTTATGCCCTCAAACTTAGCGCCACGGGCACCAACCCACCAAATGGCACCATCAGGGACAACCGACCAGGTTGACCTGTCACAGGATGAAGAGCCAATATTTGGTTCTATCAACGTCATCCATCTTATGGAATCATTCCCTGACGAAGGGTATGGTTATGAACCCGATTTCCCAACACGAGGATCCGGGAGGAGGAATCGCAGAGGCAGGGGATACCAGGGGAGGCGCAGTCGCGGCCGAAACCAACCCTATGGTTGGACCCCGGCCCAAACCGTTATTGTCGCGGAAACCCGTGGGAGATCCCTTCAGTGGACTCAACAGGAGAAAGACTGTTCATTCACCTCCACAAGAAGCCACTCTGGCCCCGTTATTCTGCAGTACCCATCAAAGGAGGAACAAGTGTCTAGCTGCCTAGTGCACACAAATAGACCGGCCAGTCCGAATCCCTAAAATGCGGGAACACTGTCGACATCTGACCCCGCGGTCGGTCCCCCCTCGTTAAATACTCCATATCCCAAAGTGACTGTTAAGACTCTCCTGCCAACAGAGAAGCGTCAGTCGCTGGAGCAGAAATACGATATCCTTAAGCAGCTGGCGTCAGTACCAGCCAAACTGTCAATCCTGGATGCCATGAGTTTGTCAGCAGACCTCAGGGAGGTGCTTATAGAGCCTTGCTTATCCCCTAGGAGTTTCAAGCTGAGGTAGCTGTTGTCGAGATTTACCAAGCGGAGACTGGCCCGACTGAATGCAATGTGGTAATTTCCTTCACCGACCAGGATGAAGATGCCATTATGTAGGGACACATCAAACCACTATATGTGTCTATTACACTAAATGATGTTGAGATTTGGAAAGTCTTTATTGACAACAGCTCTGGAGTTAACCTCCTTCCCCTACGGACACTCCATAAGTTGGGCTACAGTGAGGATGATTTAATACACTCATCCACAACTCTTCTAGGTTATGACAAGAGTGAACAGAAGCCAATGGGACAAATCAAGATAAAGACCCATTTTGGCGACCTTGTATCCTACTTGGAATTCCTGGTGGTCTGGCAGAACACAGCATTCAATGACTTACTGGGAAGTTTGTGGCTCCATAATCACATGGTTGTTCCTTAATCTTAACACCAGTGTATCAAGTATAGTGTCAATGGAAAAAGTGGAACATTTCACACTGAAAAGTCCCCTTTCGAGATCTCCGAGTCACACTACATTGATGCCGGGTTTTATGAGAAAAAGAATAAGAAGCCTTTGATCGGTGGTATTGACTGTATCCCCACTCCAAGCGGCCTAGAAATGGTTCCGGATGACCCCCTCAGGCAGCTTGGCAGAGACTACGTACTGCCCATCAACCATGTTGAGAGCAGGGGTTCAAGTCCGGACACGCACTCAGCTGTCCTCATGACTTCAGCCATAACGGCCGAGCGTGACAATGCGGAAGCGTCCGCTAGCCCTCAATTTGGGGGCGAATACTTGAGCAAGGACACCCACGATGTCTCGCCTCCAGAATCCCAAGATCCTGTGATGGGAGCTCTCCCCCCATTAGATCAAGAAGCTGAGGATTTGGGAGAAGAAGAGGAGGAAGATCTTGGGGACGCACCTCCCGCATTTGAGGAAGGTATCTCCACCACTATGGACGAGCTCAGGGAAATAAACCTGGGTACCAAGGAAGACCCGAGGCCCACTCTCATTAGGGCAGCCATGTCTCCCGAGGAGCACGAGGTATATACCTCTTTCCTAAGGCAAAATCGAGAATTTTTTTCCTAGAATTACACGGAAATGTCGGGACTTGATCCCGAAGTGGCGACGCACCACTTAGGTATTCCAGAAGACCACCGGGGCTATAAACAAGCCGCTAGAAGGACGCACCCCACACATGCTGCCAAAATAGAGGATGAAGTCGATAAGATCATTAAATAAGGCTTCATTCGGGAGGTCCAATATCCCATCTGGATATCCAACATTGTCCCCGTCAAGAAAAAGAACGGAAAAATCCGCGTCTGCATCGATTTCAGAGATCTCAATCGATATTGCCCGAAAGATGATTTCTCGGTCCCGATTACTGAGCTATTAATCAACGCAAAGGCCGGGTATGAGGCTCTATCCTTCATGGACGGTTATTCTGGGTATAATCAGATTCAGATGGCCCAAGAAGACGAAGAATCCACTGCCTTCAGGTCCCCTCAAGGAGTATTCTGTTACAGGTTCATGCCCTTTGGTCTCAAGAACGCTGGAGCCACATATCAATGTGACATGCATCGTATCTTTAAACCATTCCTAGGGAGATTCGTTGAATGCTACATGGATGACTTGGTGGTCAAGTCTAGACAGTGCTCGGATCACCTTTCAGACCTTGAGACTGTCTTCAACAAGCTTCGACAACATAGCCTAAAGATGAACCCCTTGAAATGCGCCTTCGGGGTTACCTCAGGGAAATTCCTTGGCTTCGTCATATTCCATCGTGGCTTCGAATTCAACCCTAAAAATACAAAGGCTATCCTTGGATTACCACCTCCCCGCAATCTCACTGAGTTGAGAGGATTCCAAGGACACCTGGCCTATATCAGGAGGTTCATAGCTAACCTGGCATAAAAATGTTTGCCCTTCACCAGGTTAATGAAGAAGGGAGTCACGTACCAATGGACAAATGACTACCAAGAGGCATTAAAAATCCTAAAGAAGTACCTATTAAGCCCACCAGTGCTCATGCCCCCAGTTGAAGGAAGACCTCTCATCCTATACGTGACAGCCCTAGAGCGGTCGTTGGGAGCCTTCCTCACACAGAAAAATGACACCGGCAGTGAAAACAGTCTCTATTACCTCAGCCGAACCATGATCGACGCTGAAAATTGATACTCAAACATCGAGAAGAGTTGTTTGGACTTGGTCTTCACAGTTCAAAAATTGTGACATTATCTGCAGCATCATGAATTCCATTTGGTCTCGCGGAGTAACCCGCTCAAGTACATCCTCATCTGCCCGATGCTGGCCAGGCGCCTATCCCGATGGGCAGTCATCCTGCAATAGGTTGACATCTAGTTTGTGCCTCAGAAGGCCATCAAAGGCCAAGAATTAGCATATTTTCTGGCAGAGCACCCCTCGACAGGGACCACCACACCGGACGTCAAGCTACCTGATGAAGACATCTTCTCGGTTCAAGAGGAGTTCCCAGCATGGGAAATGTACTTCGACGGCACATCCCGAAGCCCAACTGAGAAGAGGATGGAGGATCCCAAATTTAACAAGGTGGGTTTGGGGATAATAATCGTGTCCCCAAGAAAGTAAGTCTTGCCATATTCCTTCCTCCTATCAGAAGGATGTACGAACAATGAAGTGAAGTATCAAGCCCTCATTGCAGGCCCAGAGCTCGCACTCAAGGCACAAGTACAACACCTTAAGGTAAAAGGTGACTCGGAACTGGTCATCAAGCAAGTAAATGGTGACTATGCTATTAAAAAGGAGGATTTAATTCCCCTATTTTACCATGTCTGATGGTTGATGGCAGAATTATCCATAGAACCAACATTGACCTATGTTCCCCGGTCTCAGAATTCCCAGGCTGATGCATTAGCTAATACGACCATAGCCCTAGCTGACCCAGACCGGGATGAAACAGTTATCGGTATTTCTCATCGTCGAATGGTCTTTCCATTCGTTCAGACTGAGACGGAAGAAATCAACAAAGTCAGTCCTGCCCCTGAGTCATATGCTCCTACCACTGGTTAGATGAACCCCATTGAAAACTACCTTCAACGGGGAGAACTTACATCAGACAGTGCTGAACGAGAGCAAATACGGAGAAGGGAAATCAACTTTGTCCTATATGGAGGAACGGGTCAGCAAGAGGCCCTCTACAAACGAGGCCTCAACAGAGTCCTCCTCAGATGTGTTGATGGAGAAGAAACTGCTGCCATCATGACTGAAGTGCATTCCGGAGTATGTGGAGCACATCAGCTGGGGTCCAAGATTTCCCATCAGGTTTGAAGGCTAGGATACTATTGGCCCACAGTGGCATGCAATTGCGAACACTTTACCACAAAATGCCACTCATGCCAAATTCATGCCAGCTTCATACACCAACCCCAGGAGTTACTTCATCAGGCCAAGTACTCCTGGACATTTTCCATCTGGGGAATGGATGTCGTGGGGCCATATCCTCCCCCCACAGCCAAACAATTGAAGTATATCCTCACAGCAACCGGCTTCTTTTCCAAATGGGAAGAAGTTTTACCCATTAAGAAAGTCAGGGTAAGAGACATTGTCAGCTTTGTGACAGCCAACATCATCACCAGATTTGGTGTCCCTCATACCATATTGACGGATAACGGCACCAACTTCTGCTCTGCTGAATTGGAGAAACTATACCAATAATATGGTATCAAGGCTAACCACTCATCCCGCTACCATGCAGCAGCCAACGGACAGATAGAGGATTTCAACAAGACCTTTTCCAACATTCTCTAGAAAATGGTGGACAAAGACAAGAAATCATGGCTGGATAAACTCCTTCATGCATTTTGGGATTATCGAACCACGGTCTGTACTGCTACTCGGGCTACTCTATACTCATTAGTATACGGAACAGAAGTGGTCCTGCCCATTGAGCTCCAATTTCCCTCGCTCCGTGTTGCCATTTGTGATCAGTTATCCAATGATGAGCAATCAGAAAAATGGCTAGGTGAATTGGAGCATCTAGATGAGAAGCGGTTGCACACTTTTCACCATTTGGAGGTGTATCAGAATCGGATTGCATGAGCCTTCAATAAAAAGGTCCATCTTCGGTCTTTCTTGGAAGGAGAATTGGTGTTGGTCCTCCGGACCCCAATGATACCTGGAAGGAAACCTCCAAAGCTGGAGCCTGAGTTGGAGGGACCATATGTTATACACAAGGTCTACCCCAACAGAGCATATGCCCTGATCTCCATGGATGGGCAGTTCACTACCACTCCTACAAATGTGATATTCCTGAAGAAGTATTTCGCATAATCCAAAATCAGTTTTCATCTGAGCTGCAGGACATTAAACTACCAAGTGCCTTTCGTCTGAGCTTCAGGACATTAAACCGCCAAGCACCTAATGGTCCAAACTCTATGACCCTAAACTAAGAGTATTTCTTCATCACCGCACGATGTTAAACTGCACAGATTCTAAAGAACTACGTACTGCTTGATTCCTACCCTTGCATGATATGTAGTGACACCAGGTTCCCCTATCCTGGCCCAGCCACCCCCAAATGGAATAAAGTTTAAAAAAATTCCCCTTCCCCCGTGTATGGACCAGCCCTGCACGGGGTGTACCTCTTTCATAGAACTATGTACGGCTTGATTCCTACATTTTCAAGATACGTAGCGATGCCAGGGTTCTGTATCCTGGCCCATCCACCCCCAAAGAAAGTTAGAAATTCCCTTTCCCCCCGTTCAAGGACCAAACTTGCATGGGGTGTATCCCTCGTCCTTACCGCACGACGTTAAACTGCACGGATAAGGAAGATAAAAAATTCCCTTTCCCCCCTATACGGACCAGACCTGCAAGGGGTGTATTATCTACCAAAGAACTACATGAGGCTTGATTCCTGCCCTTGTGGGATACGTAGTGATGCCAGGGTCCCCCATCCTGGCCCAGCCATCCACAAACGAAAGTCAAAAAAATGCCCTTATTCCCCCGTACGGACCAGACCCGCACATGGTGTATTATCCAAAAGAACTACATGAGGCTTGATTCCTTCCCTCATGGGATACGTAGTGATGCTAGGGTCCCCCATCCTGGCCCATCCATTACCAAATAAAAAAAATTCCCTCTTCCCCCGTGTACGGACCAGACCTACACGGGGTGTATTCTTCGTCCTCACTGCATGACGTTAAACTACACGGACTTCGTCGCGACCCACTCAAGATATATGGCGAAACAAGATGGGAATACTCCTTGCCCAATTGGATGCATCCTCTCCATACATCAGACTCCACGACCCGGATAATGGTGGATCTTCATAACCATTCATGGCCATCAGAAGTGGAAAGTTATCGACCCGGGGACACCTTTGTATGACTATGCATACCATGACCTCAGTGGCTCTGCATATTGATATCCCCTGGCCCTTCTACCAAAGGCAAGATTTACTCAAGAGATACTCTTCCTAGCTTCGTATTCCTACTGGCCTCAGAGCCCCCATATCATATCTCTCGATCCAGAAATTTATGGAGCAGTGGTTTACAAGTTCGTCCCCCTTTCACATCCAAACATTGCCAGGGTATCCCTACCTGGTTATCTTATGTATTTGGACGTGGTTCACATGACGACCTGAATCTACGAACATCAATCCAGGGCTAGGGTAATTTGACTCAATGGACAATTGCGGTGAAGATGTTTCTCGTATGCTTGGAAACCATTATCCCCATATGTTGAACTCTGTGCTACAAGCAATCCTGGATTTTCATAATCATCCATGGCCATCGGAAGTGGAAATCATCG
Organism: Viscum album; assembly: GCA_963277665.1. Lineage (NCBI taxonomy): Eukaryota > Viridiplantae > Streptophyta > Magnoliopsida > Santalales > Viscaceae > Viscum > Viscum album. The sequence goes on along the minus strand of OY728167.1, from coordinate 727,032,456 downwards.
ACCCATGGAAACCTTTGTATGACTATGCATACCATGCCCTCATTGGATCTGCATATTGATATCCCCTGGCCCATCTACCAAAGGCAAGATTTCCTCAGGCGATACTCTTCCTAGCTCCGTACGCTTTCTAGCCCCAGAGCCCCCATACCATACCTCATGATCCGGGAAACATCAAAGTTATAGTTTACAACCTTCACCCCCACCCTATTCAGAGTATATCAGAGCATGTTAACTCAGTTATCCTTCGAGTGACTGCAGCAATAGTCACCCAATGGTCCGAGCTCTATGATCGTTAAACCAAGAGTACTTCGTCCAAACCACATGACGTTAAACTGCATAGAGTAAAGGTACACCCCCGTACGCAAGATAAGTCAGCGTAGGGAGCTCTCTGAGCTTTAACAGCAACCAGGGGTGAATATCCCCAACATGTCTAGATATTTTTTTAACAAATGACAGGCTTCGTGGCCCGGAAAATCACGTATCCACATAACCATTCACGACCATCGGAAGTGGAAAGTCATCGACCCATGGACACCTTTGCATGACTATGCATACCATGCCCTCAGCGGATCTACATATCGATAGCCTCTGTCCCATCTACCAAAGGAAATATTTCCTCAGGTGATACTCTTTATAGATCCGTACGCTTACCAGCCTCAGATCCCTCATATCATTTATCCTGATCCAAGAAGCCCTGGAACCACGATTTACACCATCAACCCCTCTCCATGTCTTGGGCATGCCAAGATGTTAAAGCCCATTTACATTCTGATCAAGAGAGGCCTTTGCAACTACGTCCTTACCGTATGACGTTAAACTACATAGAACATATCTTGTCCACTTGGCATAATGCTGAAAAGACCAAGAATTAAACATCCAGGGAAATTCCTCCAACTACAAGCATTTTCACTGCTTTAAAAATTCCATCTGTTCTCGCTGCACGACGTTAAACTGCACAGCATCGGTAAAAAAAATGCCCCCCATCCTCGCTGCATGATGTTAAACTGCACAGTATCCTTTAATAATGCTCCTTGTCTTTACCTCATGACGTTAAACTGCAGGGAATCTGTCCTTACAGCATGACGTTAAAACTGCACGGAACTTAAAATGCCCTCCATCCTTGCCACATGACGTTAAACTGCACGGTCAAACCTGTCATGGGTTCAGTTAGGAATGGAGGTTTTCCCCTATCCCTCAGTGCACGGTCTAGACCTGCACAAACCACTGTCTCACAGCAGCATGAGAAGGGATGACTTCACCCATTCCCGGGAAGTTTAACCTAGATGTCTCTCCCGTATCCAGGCACCCTCTTTTCATAAACCATACTCTGTGCTCAGAAAATTCTGAACTCTCATAAGCCACCCCTGGTGGTCCTGAATCTCAACTTCCCTAAAGTTGCTCGGCTATCGGGAGAATAAAATCATTGACCTAAGGACACCTTTTCACGACTATTCATACCATGACCTCATCAGATCTGCATATTGATTGCCCCTGGCCCATCTACCAAAGTCAAGATTTCCTTAGGCAATGCTTCTCTCTGTACGCCTCCTAGCCTCTGATCCCCCATATCCACCCAAGGATTTGGAAACCCTTTGAGCTACAGTTTACCAACCACTTTCACAACTCTTCCTGAATATGGTGGAACGTCTCTGAAGAGATTACCGAGAACCAGGAGAATCTGTTCCATTCTAGATAATGTCCCAGCTGCATGACCTTAAACTGTGCCAAGCTCCAACCATCCTTTACGCTAACTAAATGCATAAGAAAGTGGCCTCCCGACCACACTCCTGATTAGTACAGATTTCCCCAAACCCTTTCAAATTCCACACACCCTTTCTGAGCCACCCTTGGTGGTTTTCATAATTCTCCATGCCACCCATAGTGGTTTCCATAAGCTGGACTTCCATGAAGTCCTCAGGCCATCAGAAATGGAGAGTCATTGACTTAAGGACACCTTTTCACGCCTATTCATACCATACCCTCAGCGGCTCTACATATTGATTTCCCCTGGCCCGTCTACCAAAGGCAAGACTTCCTTAGGCGATGCTCTTCCTACCTCTGAACGCTGATACAGATCCCATACCTTGAGACATGCCCTGCATGTTGTTCAAATCTAAACATGTTCCCTCCACATGCATCTGAAGGGTATTGAGACATATTTTAATCAACCAAATATCATTGGGGCCCTCACCCCACCACATTTGGTCAAAGTTGTTCAACCTAAAACATCAGTGATGATAGTCTTGTCGGCGGGACTTTAAATCGCTCACAAAAAGAGGCACAAAGCTCGTTAGGCCAAAAACCCGAAAAGGGAAACCTAAGAAAAAGTCGTACTATACCCGTTGGGTCCACACCAAATGGGCCCAGAAAAAATTAGGGTATTAACAGAAAAGAAAAAAAGTTTTTGGGGTTTTTCTACAAAACCCTGGCAACATTCAAACTATGCTCGCTAGACCCCATGGTCCGGGCAAAAGTTAGAGCTTGTTTTTTTTATTTTATCAATCGTCTTGAACTCTGATTATTCTAAGTTCGGTGAATTATCATATACATAAATCATTCCAAATAATTTTTATCACAGGAGAAGACAACAAGAGCACTAAGGAGAAACATCTCTTTGTTCTATAACAAAGCTGATAAGAAGGTAATCCACAATCCGGAGCCTCCTCTGGCATGAAAGGTTATTACAGGATATTTTCAGCGGATTCGCAAAGTTGTATCAGGTGCTGATGAGAATCCTTGATCTCTTGATAGAGATTCTGTAGTAAGGTTGTCTCAGCTTCTGCATCGGCCTGCAGTGCTTCCGCCTCCTGTGTTGTCTTTGAGCTCGCCCTCATCTCCTCCTCCATCCGCTGCTTCCCTTCTTCAATTATGGTTGTGAAATTAGTCTCCTCCTGCTGAAACCGCTGTATGTCACTCCTTATCACCTCCAGTTGAGAACGATGCTTAGTGACTTCTCCCTGAAGTCTCGCGACTACCCTGGTATGATCATGAGCTTCTTTCAGGCAAAGCTGTCGGGTCGCAATAAAGGTAGGCTTCAGATTGAGCAGTAGAAAGGCGAGATTCGAAATCACCCAGCCTCTCCCATTCAGTGACCACCTGCTTCACTATGTCATAAATACCATGGTAGACAAATCCATCTAATCCCAGTATCATAAAAAAAATTGCGCATCTTCGGTAATTTAGTTGGGATCTCGGCCAAGGGCGTCTGAGAAATCAGCTTCCAAATTTTCTCCCAAGCCCTTTGGCGAGCAGTTCGAAGACTGGAAAGGACTTATTGATCAAGCTCGGATTCACTCCCGTATGAAGATACATACTCAGGGATGAACATCACCAAGGAGGGACCCGATGCGGCTTCACCCGCAAACTCCGCCATCGCGACAACTTTTCCCCCGACAGTTATGGTCACAGGCACGATTGGATCGGACGACACAATCTCCAGCGCCGAAGGTCATAGTCCTAAAGCCCGAAATTCGATAATACGAATAAGTATCCCGAATCAGAAAAGGGTATATAAAGGATTCAGTGGCAAAGTATTGAGAAGCTTACCCCTGATCATCAAGGCGTCGGTGTCCTCAAGCTCTACGCCACCACGACCACTCGAGGAAGATGCTACATCTTCGAGAGGTAAGGGAGTCCTAGGAACCCCCAAAGGTGTCCATTACTTAAGACCATACCCAAGGCCAACAACTCCCAAAGATATCCCCAAGTGGTCATCTACGGAGATCAAGCTCAGGGAAATTACTCCCCCGGTAAACAAAATAATGGCCCGCTCTAGGTTTCTGAAAACTGGCCAGATGGAAGGCTCTTCCTCCATCACCATGGGATCCGTTGTATCCGAGGCCTCCTCGGTAATCACAGGCGCCCCATCCTCTCCCTCAATTATATATTTTGTATGATCAGTGGGAGTATCAGCTTCCAGTTGTCCCTCCTCTGACATATCTCTGATTGATGAAGGAAGAAGGAAAGCATCCATATCACTAGCCCCTTCAGTAGGGCCTGCCATCTCATCATTCTCAGGTGTGGCTACAGGAGGTCTCTCAAATAATAAGGGGGAAGAAGGTATGACTGCTTGGGTAGCCACGGCCAGGTTTCCGATTGGCCCTACACCATAGCGCCAAAACAGTTAATAACTGGCAGAATAAGGACATACGAGCTGGTAATCAGGAAACAAGAGTCATGATTACCTTTCATTCCCTGTCTAAGCCGTTCTAACAGTCGGGACGCCTGCCGATGTCTCTGGATCTGCCCTGGGGAAAATTCTTTTCTCGGAACGCTGGGAGGAGCTGGAGGAGGAAAGACCCTAGTTGGGTCTGTAATGGTCGCTTCCATGAGCTCAGCTGCGCCAAGAGACCCCTCCTCGATGATCCCTGTAGTTGAAAGCACATGTTTTCCTACTGCAGTACCATAGGGAGTATACTCCGGAAAAGGAATTTCCCCCTGAGATTCCTCGGCACCCTTCATAAAGGGAAGAAACTTTAAAACCTTCACAGTAAAGGAGGAGCAAAGCCAGAATGGACGAGCAGGGAAACCTCTTCTTTGGGATCAGACGATTTGGGATGTCTTATCATCATGGACACTCAGTTAGACCCATAAATCCAGTTCCGGAGTGAATGAACGTATGCATCCATCTCCTTCAATGAGGTGACTATTTCGTCCAGATCCTCTTCCAGCAGCAAGTGACGTGGAGCGAAGATAGTCCCGATACCCGGAAGCTTGAGAGGGATCGTTTGGAGTAATGCCCAAACCTCTTCATCTGATCCACTAGCCCTCAGGTCATCCCAAATCCTCCATGTGTCCGTAAATGCGGTCATAACGGGAACAAATATCCGGGGGGGATCAACCTGAGAGGGTCGGGCAGCGGCAGGGGCTGGTGGGGGCGCCAACGGCTGTGTTTGTTTTCCAAATCCCGTTGCCACCCTAGAACTCTCTGGAGCTACCTGTGGGTGGGAAGTCACAGGCAGGGGGGAAATTCCCTTGCCTCATCCGTAGTAGGGTGACCATCGAAATCATCATTCCTGGAAGATTGATCACTCTCTTCCCCCTCCTCATCAGTCACCAATCGCAGCATGGCCTGAACTCGGTGGGTCAACACCGCATAACCCTGGCGTGCATAAATTTAAGCCTCGAGGTCCCAGAGATACCGATCGAACCTCTCTAGGTCCACATTGTAAAGAATGTAAATAGGAGTGGATATGTTTCCCAGCCCATCAAATGTCGTTTCTGATTCCTGGAGATGCTGCGAAAAAGAACGGGGGTACTGGTTGCGAAAGGATGACCGACATTTGAATTTGTCCCATTGGCCCCAGGCTGTCGGAAAGGCATAATCAGCAGGAATAACCAACTCTCTCTTCGCATCTTCGAGGGCATGAGAGGTTACACCTCTGTCCGTTAAAATCTTCCCCGGAAGCACGAGACCGGCAGGGTTGCGAAGAACCATTCTCGGCCTGGTTGAAGCAATATCCCCCTTCCGCTTCCTCTTGCCCTTCGATGGCTTAGGACTTGAGATGGTGGGAACCCAAATTCCTAGCTATCCATTCGAGTATGATTGCACCCAGGAGTCGGCATAGCTCTTAGATAAGAAAGGCATGAAGTCTGCAAGCGCGGGGGTCATAACCTCACAGCCAGTATCCTCCTGGGTGAAAATTAACCACAATTGTCTGGCCACCATTAGGTGGCGGTTCTCGCGAGCACCATTGAGTATGGGAGGACACAATGCCTGGATTCATCCAAATTGAAATCCAAATCGGCAAGGCGCATACCCCTCACAGATTAGTTCCCTGCCGATACGAGCCACCAGAATACCCTCTCAGAGGGAAAAGTGGTAGCCCCGCTTGCTGAATTCCTCTGATATGGTATTCGTAATTGCACCGGTCGGGGAGGGATATGGTCAGAAATTGAAGTGATCATAACTCGAGATCTGACTCGATAGCAGATGCATATTCTGAACCGTCGGTTGTTCATCCTTCTCTTGGGCCACCCACTCTTCGGGTATAACCCCACTGGTCAGCTGCAAGTACGGCCGGAATGCGGTACCCGGAATCTGAAAAGGGTTGATGAAAGTATAGTAGTTCTTAATATGTGCTCCAAACCATCCCCAGAGAATTTGAAAAGGGTCAGCTACCCGGTTTGGTTGACTGCCATCAGTAATATTTCCAAGTAACCGATAAATCCTAGCCAACACTAGGACGGCCAAGTTGATGATGTTGCCGGTAGCCAGTTGTGCTTCCATAACAAAAGTAGAGACCCGCATGCCACCAGTCTCGCATAAGGGAAATATCCATCCACTCAAGAACATGGCCAGAAATGCCGCCAGACGGAGCAGTCGATCAACGTCCGGAACAAGTTCCCAGCCCTAGTCGTTGAACTGGCCTTCCTCTAGGATTAGCCAATAGCTGCCCCTCTGCCTTCGGGACTCCATCGTAGGACAGGTCTTGGGCCTGCGTGGAAGATCCATGGACTTTCTCTCTCTAGAAAAATCCTTGATCCAGTCATGATACTGGACAAGCTGTTTCGGAGATGTATCCTTCGAATTCTCCCGGGCCAGATCAATAAGCTGCTTCAACAGGGGGGTCCCCTCTTCGTTGTCCCACACAGAAGGGGGAGGTAGGAATTCGTCATACATACCCCCAACAATGGGGACCCCTAAAATCTAGAAGACGTCCCAATGACTAATACCCACCTCCCCATGGACTGGATGGAATGTGTTGGTATCCGGACTCTAATGGCTCATAAGCTGCTTGGAAAGGGCGTGGGGCCGATGGTTATAGGTTTTGGACACCCAGGCAGCTTCATATAAGCCTACAGCTCATAATTATGCTTTAAACTCTGCACAGCTCTGGCAAACCTGGAAGGGCCACCCCCAATCCAATAACTTAAATGCTCCTCCGGGCCAGAGGTCCCAGTCCACTGACCAGCCATACTGGTTATTTACCATAGCATTGTGGGAAATGCTCCAGTAACAGTGAATTTCCTCATCCTGCTGACGTTGTTCTCCTGTCGAGGACATAGGAAGGTAATTCAACACAGATCTGGTAGTTGTATCCCTTAGGGAAGGCCATCCTCTGGAAAATATAATAGATCGCGGGATAGTACTAATAAATATCCACGCTGCAGGATTGTTGTCACGGGATGGTACTGGAATCGGTGTGTCGAACAGTAAACTGAATTCATGGGTAGGAAGGCTGTTGGAAAAGGGGTACTCCCGCTGTGGCTCGGAGAGTAGATTGGCAAGGAAGGGGTGCAGTGGGGAGTGGTAGATTCCATCCTGAACAGATCTGGCCACATCCTTCAAACGTTGATCACCAATTGGAAGAGGCTTTGCAGCAGGCCTTGGTGTAGATCGAGGAGGAACCATATTTTCTCCCTGCATTATAAAAACCAGGAAAATGTTTAGTCCAAAGTAGTAAAATCTGGACAAGAATACCAAGTTTTTGGCTAAGGATTCAGTCGAGGAGCCTTCATAGAAAGTTCTACGAGCTGGCCTCAAAGGATGGTTCGCGACGGCTGCGTCCTGCGAACCAACCCTACGCGGAAGAAGTCCGCGGAACTCTGGCCTGCGGAGCGTTGGCCAGAAAACCACGAACCAGGTTGCTCTGCAGAATCTCAATCCCGGGTTTAAATGATTAAGTTCAAAAGAATTAAGGAATTTTCAAAGTCTGGAAGATTTCAGTCTGCGGACCATCAAAACCGTGGAGCGAGTTCCTACGTGGCCCATCATGACTTACTTTTTAGTTAATTAAAAGTGTTAGTCTGTGGCTGGGAGATTGGTCCACGGGTGAAGGCAGGCGCGAACGAGGAATGGTTCACGGAAGTGGAACATGGTTCGCGGATGAGGCGATTTGCGAAGGAATGAGCACACGGAGACGAAAAGCAAGAAAGCTCTGATTTCACGAAAAATACGGTAAAAGACAAAGGAAGGGCCCTCCATATTTATAGGCGTGGTCCCCTACCGGGTCCACTCCCCTACCACAAAACATCCAAGTTTCAGGACCACTCTACATCGAAATAGTCTCCTCTTCATTCTGATCGAACCCCATTCCGATGGGGGCATTTGTAGGGTCCTGAAAAATCCTCAAAGTAGAATGAGAGTCCCCTTTAATTCAAGAAAGGATTATACCCAATTTCCTTCAAAGAATTGGGGAAAAACGTGGAGAATTTGGTATAAGAAGAACCGGTCCACGTACTGGTCCAATATTAACAGTACATGGCCGGTTCTTCGAAGTGCCCCCCTCTGCGGACCACTGTCGTTTGCGAAACAGAGGCGGGGATCCTCCGCGGGTGCGAAGCAGGACGAGCGCCAAGCTCGTCCAACGTCACGAACCACCCCAGCCGCGAGCTGCGTCAACCGGCCCGGACCGCATCCGCTGTCATTCGCGGAATGGAGGAGGAACCTTGCATGGCCGCGAAGCACTCCCCGAACTAGTTTGGTTCGTGGGGGAGGTGCATTCAATGCCCCCCACGAGGGGCGGTTTGACCAAGTCACCCGTAAACCCGGTTTTCGGTCATGGGATTCCGCAAAAGGTGCCGCATAACCACCATACACCCCTTTTCCTCCCCTCTATAAAAGGACATCGAAGGGGAGAAAAGAGAGATCGATCATATTCGGGTGAAAGGATTTCAAAGGAAGGAGTTTAGGATTTCACAAACAGCGAAGTTCCAATTTGCGAACCAGAACAGGTATGAAGCTGGAAAAGAATTAATAAGGAACTGAAAACAAATAACAACTTGGTGAACTGTGAACTTAAAATAACAAAAAATAGGACCGCAAACCATGGCCCCTCCGCGGATGCACTCCCCGCGGACCAGGGAGATTATGCCCCTTTTCCGATCTGACGCACCACATAGCACCCCCCTACGCGGGAGAAGACCCGACCGACGAACCCCCAACCGGCGTCGCCCTTGGCCGCCGCTACTCGCGTGGACCCCTCCGCGTACCAACCTGGTATGCGGGCTGAACCCGAAGCCACATACCACCCTGGTGCGCGGGATGCCCATCAGTCTGCGGACCACCCTGGTTCGCGGACGGCCTCTCCAACCACGTAGCACCCCCTACGCGAAGGGCGCCACTCCTCATACACCCATGGGGTCTGCCAAATCCTTCGGTGTTCCCATTCCTCGAGCTAGATAAAATCACTTCAATCTATCCTGATCCTTCGCAACCCCCTCATTGTCCCATTCATCGGCCCTGAGCTGAGGCCTCCACTAGAGCCACCGGACCCGTATGATGTAACCTTCAGGCGCAACAGCGGTCCATTTTGAGTTCATATACCCATGGTAAGAAAGGATGAAGGGGTTTCTCCGGCCCTTGAGTAGATTCCCGAAGCATTCTTGGGTTCACATTCCCACAGTAATGCAGGGTCTGATCCCAGGAGCCCCCCTTCTGCCTCTCTACTCGCCGGGATGGGGGACCTCACGTCCATTTCCCTTCAACTCAGGCGGTGAGTGCTTCTCCCCCCTTCTGGGAGTGAACGGGCAACCATCCTGGTGTAATCCCCTAGCTTTTCTTGCTGGAGGTAGTGCCCATGAACCTCCGTACTTCCCCGGTGCCAGGGGCCAAGAGGGGAAATGAGCACAGGAGATTTCGTTATCCTTTCCCCCTTCCGCTGGGATTGGGCGCCACTGGGCATCCCTCCTGGAGTAAGCCCCACACCATCCTCCCCGGAAGCCGATGACTCTTCTCCTTTCAACATTGAGGGTTCATTACTCCGCTGCATGACTTCTACCTTCCTCGAACATTAGGGGGAAGGAGATTCTGGCGGTACCGGCCTTCTTCTCCGCTCATCGTCTGTCTCCCCTTCCCTCGGTTGAGAGAAAGTGCGAGGTTAGGAAAGTATGCTGCATTCTCTTGTTTCTCACACCGAGCATGAATCACGTGGTCTTAGAGATTTGTGATGGTCACGGCGTCCACACAACGACGGTGGACATTCCGAACTACGTGGACTTTGATCCTTGTCTCTTAGGTAGGGTACGTAGGAAGCCTCCACGAGGTTCAAGCCCAACACCCGGTCGATCCGACCATCTTCACGTCGGTTCACCGCACCAACCCTGGGCAGCCAAGAGTGTAAGCCCTATACCATTCCGAACTACATGGAATTTGATCCCTATATCTTAGGAAGGGTACATAGGAATCCTCCACGAGGTTCAAGCCCAACACCTGGTCAATCCGACCATCTTCACGTCGGTTCACCACACCAACCCTGGGCATCCTAGAGTGTAAGCCCCATACCATTCTGAACTACATGTACTTTGATCCCTATCTCTTAAGCGGGGTATGTAGGAATCCTCCATGAGGTTCAAGCCCAACACCCGGTCGATCCGACCATCTTCACATCGGTTCACCGCACCAACCCTGGGCTGCCTAGAGTGTAAGCCCCATACCATTCCGAACTACGTGGACTTTGATCCCTGTCTCCTAGGAATGGTACGTAGGATGCCTCTTCGAGGTTCAAGCCCAACAATCGGTTATTCCGACCCCCCCCCCTTCCCCTTACATCGGTTTACCCACACCTTGGGCCAGCTCAGAGTGTAGGCCCCACGCCAAACCAAACTACGTGCATCCTGATTCCTCTCACAAGGATACATAGGAAGCCCGTATCATGGGTTCGATCCAAATGCTCAAATCATTATCTGTCCCCCTGGATGAAAATAATCTCCATAGTGCCCAGTTATGAGGCTTTAAACCAGTTTTGTCTCAATGATTCTAGACTCCTCGGGGTTATTAATTCAACGAGGGATGGTAAACCTCGGGCCTAAATGATTCTAAACCCCTGTATTCAGCTGACCATTTCCAACCAGGAGTAATATGTGGATACTATGCTTGGGTATAAACCAAATATTCGAGAACATATGAGTACGTCTTAAATCTATAAGAGAGTCCCAAAATAGGCAATAATTCCCCCCAAAAGGGTGTGATGAGCCCGACTTCCCATCCTCTCGACCAATGTGAGTTCTTAAGTATCGCTGGCCAAATCACCCAGTGAACGCCTGCCTTTGGAAAGCAGGTCCACGTATTGCTGGATATGGAACCGTTGGTCGTTTTGTGGAAAAAACGGTGCACCTGATATGAGTGATTAAGAAGAATCCAATCTCTAATCAACCATCGGGTAGTGCACATTTTTTCCACCATGATTTTTTCGTGCGTCGCAAAACATTGAGTATAAAATAAAATAACACACAAAATTAGGAAACAAAATTTATTCAAAATTTTGGGTCATTACATTCTTCCCCCCTTAAGAAATTGCGTCCTCATAATTTTTAAAATTGGGCATGGAAATTTCATTGAATGTCCCACATCGGAAAAAGAGTCAGTAAAACTATTACTTTAAAATAAAGAAAGGGAAGTACAAAGGTCACCCGAGTTAACCCATACTAGGATTCCATGTAGGAAAACATGGATATGGAAGAGAAAACAAAGGGTCAAGTTCTGATGGAGAGTGACAGAAAACATTATTAGGAGAAAATTAACCACAAGAATATCACAAACTTATGATGTGTTAAACGGTCTTTGATTACCCAGTAGGAAATGTAAACCAACAACATTTTTGTTTTACGTTCCCTTTCATAATTTTCAGGAATTCATTTACTACATAGAATAAAAACACAAGGAAATATACTTACCTTCAAGTAGAGTTTCATCCTTTAATAATTTTCTACCAAGACAAATATTTTCCCCAAACAATGAGCATTCAAAAACACTTGGTCTCATCAAAAGCACAAGAATCATCTTCTAGAGAATCACATAATCCACAAAAGATTAACTATATATTTCTTCTATCTTTAAACATTATCCCAAAAATAGAAAGGGTATGATAAAACAACTCTTCAAAAATAAAGAACCCCATAGGAAGGGAAACTAATTTTAATCTTCAAAATTCCATGGTACTACCCAAATTTCATCATAGATCATTCCATAAATAACTTTCCTTAAAATTACTCAAAATAAACCAAACTAAGATTGAAACCAAAATATAAGCAGGATTTGATAACATAGTCTTCCAAGATAAACTTTATTATTCATCTCAAAACAACATCAACTACTCTTAATGTCTTATAACAAAAGTAACTAACCTAATCACATTTTCCCCAAGATAGGTTAATCATTTCTATAAGTAACCTAAATTACCATAAGTTCACCTTAAATTCATCTATTATTCAAAATATAAGTCAACCTTTACTTCTCAAAGAAAATACCATAGTAATCTATTTACCTTTATCATATAGGGTCCCCAAATTAGTGAACGTCTTCCAAAATAATATTCATCTTTTAATCCCCTAATCATTTTTTTTCAAGAAGAACAGCTTCACAACATCAACATGTGATACATAACAATAGATGTTTTCCTTAATGATATAAAACCATCTTAGGTAGTGACTCAATGTTATTAGAAAATATTAAAGATGTGCTCATAGATCACAAACTAAAATACAACATGACATAGAAAATTATTGCTAAGAAGTTACATGTACTTCAGTCATCATGATCCATCTCAGCATAGGACTTGCATTGTTCCCTTTTCCTTGAAGATTGTTGATGCTCATCATGCTTCTCATCCCTTCCAAGAGAGAATTGCCTTGGATAATATCCAACTTCTCCACATTTATGATATTGAATAGTATAAGGTACATTATATTGAACCTTATCTCCATTCATCACATTATCCATTTTTTTAAAGTAATTGGCTACATTGTGCCCTATCATCCCACACTTAAAACATTTCCCGATTACTTTGTGACATTTTCCTTGGTGCCTCTTTCCACACTTTTTGCACAAAGTAAATTGGGTCTTCTTTCCCTTATCAACTTTATCAGATGAACATCCTTGATACTTCATCTTCCTATTCCTGGATGAATTTGGTCATTCAACTAGGTACCAATTATTAATTGTGATTTTTGATAGCTGGTTTGGAATAATCACAATATGTTCAACTTGATCTCTCATCGTCTCTGTCATATTAATAGGGAAATTGTCACATTTCCTATCACATTGGTTGTTGGAACATGTTCTTCTATTTCCCACCATTAACTAAGAAAAGAAATTATAATTAGGGGGCTTAAATACTTAGCCAATAATCATGAAAAGGAAACATTAAGCATAGAAGGATAAACTTGTAGAAGAAAAGTATATCCTAATTTGTGATCCCCTAGGTTCCAATCTAAGATATCCATGATCATATATTCTTATGTGAATCTTTATTTTATTTTATCTTTTTCCCTTTAATAATGGTTCATACTAAGATTATGAATTTACCAAAGCATATCCCCCGGGAGTGTCAAACCAAGAGTGCAGCAAGGCCCGTTGTCGTGCACCAGGTTACCCCGGGTCCAGCCTGAAACACCTTGTCAGAGTTTTCACTCCTAGGTACATCTATGTTAGATCCACCTCTACTTGTTCGTATCCAGAAAGGGATTTATTTGTTTGGAAACCACTTACTCAATACTTCACCAAAATACCAGGATGTTTTCCTATATTTAATATTTTCATTAAGAAACCTTGTAATGTTTTCAAATCCTAATTTCCACAAATAAATAAACCATCATTTGATACCAACTATATCATCCCTCCTTTTTATCACAAAAACTTTCATTACATTATACAAAACTGAGGATCTTTAAGGTTTAGTGTCTTGGAAACTAGAAACTTAATACATGACAACATTAAAAAATTATTCTTAAACACTTGAAAGGCTTCTTCATTTGTTCATCCTAAGTTCATTACTTGATCTCATAACTTGGGAACATAAATCAAAGGAAAGGGTGAGCAGAAGGCCCATTAAGGGAAACAAGGGAAACATTTTACATGTGAACTTGAGATACATCAATAAAGTCATGATAAATAACTTTAAGTCTTGAGAAAGAGATCATGAGGCATATCATGATGAAAAGAACATGAAACATAACTTGAAGATGTGGATACAACATTTAACTTAGACAATCATGAACATATCACCAAGGTCCATCCCCAAGGTGTCATTTAAAAAAAATTACCAAGGTTATTCACCAAGGTATCATTAAAAATGTAATCCCTAGAGATTACATCATTACCCAATGCATTGGAGAGATATCAGGGCAAACCGTTAAATTTTTATTTATTATCATGTGAGCCACATATATCATCATCAAACATTTCATAAATAACCCATATAGCATAAAAGAAATGGGTTTTATTTCATAATCATAACGTTTTAAAAACTGCTTTTAAGACATGATCTTTATGTCATTTTAAACCCACGGAAAAGGAAAGAGGGTTTCGTGTATGTAAATCCCAGAATTAAAATAGAACATTTTTATATATAGGTGAATAACCCTGTAGAAGAAAGAGATTTGAGTATTAACTTAATAAAATAAAATAATTTGATAAAAAGAGAGAGACATTTTGAGACGAAAAATCTGCAGCATATCGGCTATGTTACAGGGTTTTAGAAAACATTGAAAAGAGAGGGGACATGGGTTAACCACTCATAAATGATCCAAAAAATAGTAGAGGGACATAATATAAAGGATATTAGAAAATGGTAATGAAATTTGAAATACATACCATATGAAATGAAAAACTTGAAAGGAAGACAAAAATAAGATTTCTCTTATAAAAATTCAGCAGCCTAACGGCGTCACTTAAAACTTCTAAAAAATAAATTGATGAGATCAAAATAGGGTCTATCATCATATGAAAATAAAATTACAGTATTATGGATATATATATCATACCCAAACATAAGAAAAATTAAGTTTAAATACTTGACATGAAAATAGAACTTTGAAAATGAGAAGGGTGAAATAATCCCTTACAAAAATTCGGCAGCCTAACGGCGCCACTTAAAATTTTTTAAAATGAATTGATGAGAGTAAGAGGGGGTCTCTAATCATATGAAAATAAAAATTACAGTAAGTTGAATATAAAAGAACATCCTCCAACATAATAAAATGGATCATAAAATAAATGACATAAAAGAGAGTACTTGAAAAGAAAGAGAGAGGTAGGATCCCTTACCTTAAAACGTAACTCTTAAAACTCGAAGGTCGGGACCTTGAGGGTTTGGGGGAACCTTGGGAGGACTCATTGGGAGGTAATGATACCAGATATTCATTTAGGGGGATTTTTAAATTAAATTAACGAGGGAAAGACTTGGTATTTATAGGAGAAGTGAGGGGACAAGTCATTAATGGCCAAGGGACACCTCATCGGTGGTATTGGCAAAACCATGGGCTTGCCCATGGTATTTTCCCATGGTATTGGCCACTTGGGACACCTAATAACTTATCTTACTATTCAATAGTCGATCATAATTATTACATAATTATTACATCCTTAATGATGTCATTAAACACCCGAAACTCTAAACTGAAAATTCACTATTCATCGAAAATTCAACTTTTTCAGAAAAATCACAAAAAATTACCTTAACATAATATCGATGCTATGAATTAAAAAATGAACTTCATTTTATAAAAATAATTTTCTAAATATTTTTAATTTAATTTTTAAATAAAAAACACTATTCACCGAAAAATCATTTTTTTTCAGAAAAATCCCCAAAAATTACCTTAACATAATATCGATGCTCTGAATTCAAAAATGAACTCCATTTTATAAAAATAATTTTCTAAATATTTTTAATTTAATTTTTAATTAAAAAACACTATTCACTCGAAAAACTAATACTTGACTAATAATTTCTAAAATAGTTATTTACCTATTTTATTGAATCACATTACTTAATCAAGGTGCCTATATTATATTAATACTTTCTTGCACATGAGTCTTAGCCC
Source organism: Viscum album (assembly GCA_963277665.1). Lineage (NCBI taxonomy): Eukaryota > Viridiplantae > Streptophyta > Magnoliopsida > Santalales > Viscaceae > Viscum > Viscum album. The sequence goes on along the minus strand of OY728167.1, from coordinate 727,016,691 downwards.
AGTTGGTAAGGACTCCGTAAGTGCATCTGGGAGACCCGGGATCAAATCTAGGCAGAGACATTATTTCTGGGCACTGTAGCAGTACCGTAGCAGGCACGGTAGTGGGAACTGTAGCAGGAACTGTTTGGTACTGTAGCAGCCGGGAATATGCCCCTGTTTGGGCCTTCGAGCCACTGATTTGGTCCCCAAGTCCTTTAAGGCCTTCAAGCCACCTCAAGGCATTCGGGCCACCTTAAGTGTAGATGCAAACTAGATGACCTATGAGGAACAAGTTCTACAAGGAGGATGAGCAAGGAGCTTTCACCACAGTAGAAGCTAAACAGATTGCAAGAATGAGAGGGTATGGCACCTGCCATTGGGACAAGACTGTTCATGCACGGGAATGCCTATCCGAACAGTCATGCAAAGGTGGAGAGCTGATTTCACAATAAAGATGCTGGGGATGAGTAGTTCCAAGTAGTTAGTCTGGGTTGTATGTAATGTTTGAAGCCTATGGGCAAATAAATTCCTCTAAGGCCTACGGGCCATGTAATACTTATGCCTACGGGCCTTGTAAGGGTTCCACCTCACCCCTTGAAAGGTGGATTATCAAAATCAATAAAAAATAAAGGCCTTCGGGCCATTGGATGGATGGTTATTAATACTTTCTTTAAGTGAGATTACTAATCCATTTGGTCACATTACTAATCCTAAGCGTAAAATCACTATTCATAAATTATTGTTCACCAAAAATTAAGTTGATCTTATTAGACTCTAAATTTATTACTGAACACATTTTTAGAAGACCATTTTTTGAAAATATTTACACATCATTAATTATTTATAGTTTACATAAATATTTTAAAATATCCTTTTTCCAAAATTCATCCATAATATACATCCTAAATTTATTTGGACATTTGAAAATTCACAAACATCACCGTAAGAAAAAATCACAATTTTTTTATTTATCAAAGGATTACATAATGCAGCTAAGGTCTCGTTACATATCCCCTTATAACACCAGCATAGGATCTAAGTGTAAGGTGTGCTAAGGTGATAAAATCTTGGGGCGGCTCGGTCAACATTGCCTGATTGGTGATTTCTATCAGCTTGAACTTCTCATGAAGATGATTTTGTTCCAGTTTCACATGATGAAGTTCGACTTGGGTTTGGTCTAGAGAAAAGCCTAGTGGTGCTACCTCCTTCCCAAGTTCTGTCAGATGGGTTTCAATCGGCCCGATACTACTGGATGAGGCCATCAAATCTTCTTTCTATATTAATTAACCAAGATCACTTGTATTTATAGACAATAATCACAACATTTAGTTTCCAACGGTCATATAACAGTCAAAACCCAACTGTCTCATTTTAATTATACTCATTTTATTAAATGAAATAGTTTTGTTGAGTATAAAATAAAATAACACACAAAATTAGGAAAAAAATTTATTCAAAATTTTGGGTCATTACAATTGTGTTATTATAATAGGATGCATTATTTATAGTAATTGTAAATACTTTATTTTGTAAACCCCACTCAGAAATGTGATCTCTTAATGCAACTCCTAGTGAATGACCAGTATATGGCAATTCAACTAATTTGAATGAAATAAATTTTTTATGTAATTTACAATAATTATCAATAAAATGATCAATAATGCATTGAAATTACATATTTTGATTAAAATTCCATAAATCATAAGTTAAATAAACACGTACATTTAATTCTTTAAAAAATATTTATAATATCTGATTTAATATTGTTAAATTTTTGTAATATTATTTTTCTAGTAGTATTTCTTGAAAAAGGTTTATATTGAGGAGTAAATTCTCCTTGAACTAAATTAGTAAAATCTGGACATTCACTTTGATTCACGCTCAAATTTACCCAAAAGAAGAAGGTAGGACGGTCCTTGTAGTCTAGTTTGGGTTGTCGAATCCTTAGAGACCTAAGAAGTACCTACAGACACATGCATTCTATGGATTGTTTTTGGCTATGAAGTGTCCAAATTAGGTTGATTTAAGATGGTTTTAAAGTATAACTAACAGGTTTAAGTTAATTCAAATTAAGTTAATGAGTTGATCCTAGGTTATCGCTCGGAGTGGATTGGATGAATTCTTTTTTAATGATTTCAATTTCTTATAATTGAGATGGATTCATTTAAGAAGATCAAACGAAATCATCACTTACTGGTTTAATGCCTACACACCCTAATACTAATCACCTATACACTTGAAGGATCAAATTTTTGAGCACTCCAAGGTAGAGGTCCGTATTAGCACTTGAAATGTGTGACCTTAAATTCAATAAGGATGAAGAGGTTTTAAAATCATCAAATAAAAATCTCATTTAACAGAAGTGATTAGCCATTAATGGAGTGATAAATAACATCAAATACATACCCTTGATAATCCCTTGGATCAAACCATAAAATATTTATCCCTCTATTGATGAAATGTCTTCAACAGAAGCGGGAAGTAAACTTATGAGGGTGGAATTAAAGAAGTAAAAACGACAACAAAAATTGATCACTCCTCCGTTGTGTGATGAATATCACAAAGTATAGTGTGAATAAATTCATAACTTTAACCAATGGTATCAATTTGATTAGTAGAATAATAGAATAATAGTAAATGAAGAACTTTTATTAAGAAACTAAGGTGAATTAAACAACTTACATGAGAAAGAAATGCGATTACAAACACAAAGCGGAAGCATAACACTACAATGAAACCAAGAACCAAAGATGATAAAACTACTCCACCACCAATACATTAAATAGGCATTTTAGAAGCCTTGGGTAGATCCTCCAATAGTACAAAGCATCCCACTTGATTATGGTAGGCCTAGGGTGGTGGAAAGCTTATGGAACTTAGACTTTTCCACATTTGACCCGAGGTGGCAGCCAGCTTTCATCCACCGAACAGACGCGCTTAAAAGACCTTCTAGATGGCCGAATCAGAGTGGACCATAGAAGAAGAAAATGTATCCCCGGATGTCTCCTAATATCCTGTAAAAGTTGGGCCCATTTTAAGTTTTATATTCGGATATATGATTAGATTAGTGGGATGTTTTTCTGGGCCGCAGAATCTGGCCCATAATTTTATCTCTAACTTGTACCGCCTAAATTACCACAATGGAGGCCGAATTAGCACTGGATCCTGAAGAATGATTTGTTCCTATATATGTATTATATAATCCCACGAAATTTTGGCTTCATTGGGTTTGTATGTTGGGACCCACATTCTCATAATTGGGCTGGTGTCCTATATGTCTTCTCTAAAATTGCTTCCTTTCATCACAAAATATCTCCATCTTCTTCCATGAATTCTCCTTTGATCCCTGAATGAAAAATGTTCATATTGAAGTGTAGATAAATTTCCCAAAATATAAAATTAAAATATGGATAATTAAATTCCTTAAAATCAGGTGAATCATTGGGTACTTTAAATGATGTTAAAAAATGTACCACATAATAGTGCATTTTAAGAATGAATTGCAATCATAATGTGAAATGATGTTCAAAGTGTAAAATGCACTAAAATGGTGTTTATTAATAATAAAGAACATTAATATTATATATATTAACAATGAATATTAGCCTCATTTAGTGGCTAATCACACCCCCACAACTTGAGTTTTGCTAGTCCCGAGTAAAATGTATCTCAACAATATGAAATTCAAATTCTCTTTTCCGAAAACATTTTAATACACAATGATCACCAAAAAACCCTATACCAAAAAATCATGAAAAACATCAAAATATTTTAATACAAGATAGTTTCATAAGAAGATCACAATCCCAAGCTCATTCCTTTTTTCAAATTCATTGTCATATTTCATCCAATATCAATTAAGTATGAGGATGTGTTGTGTATCATAATAGACATGGGGGTTCATCTTTATTCAAGGGGGAAACACTAGTAGAAAAATTATTTTTAACATCGTCAATTTGACGTCGGTTTCTTATAAACCGACGTAAAATATTTTTGCGGATAAGTTTTGGCGTCGGTTTTTTAAAAACCGACGCCAAAAACTAAAAAAAATTAGTTTTGGCGTCGGTTTTTAAAAAAACTGACGCGAAAAAATAATGAAAAAAATGATTTGGCGTCGGTTTTTTTAAAAACTGACGTGAAAAAATAAAAAAAAAAGTTATGACGTCGGTTTTTATGAAAACCGACGCCAAAAATGTAAAAAAAGATTACAGTCCTATAGATAATTCCCTAAGCTTTGATTTGACTGGTCATGGAGCAAAAACGGAGTTACGGATTAAAAGTTATGGATGTTGGAAGTTGATCTTCTCTAAAAGAAGTGTTAATTAAGTCCAACTTTCAAAGGCCATAACTTTTAATCCGTAACTCCGTTCTAGCTCCACGACCAGTCAAATCTAAGCTTAAGAAATTTTCTAACACATGGTAATTTTTTTTTATGTTTTGACATCGGTTTTCATAAAAACCGACGCCAAAAAAAAACTTTTTTGTTTTTCGCGTCGGTTTTTAGAAAAACCGACTCCAAAAATATTTTTTTTTACTTTTCGCGTCGGTTTTCATAAAAATCGACGCCAAAAATGTAAAAACAATTTACAGTCCTATATATAATTCCCTAATCTTTGATTTGACTGGTCATAGAGCAAAAACTGAGTTACGGATTAAAAGTTATGGATGTTGGAAGTTGATCTTCTCTAAAAGAAGTGTTAATTAAGTCCAACTTTCAAAGGCCATAACTTTTAATCCGTAACTCCGTTCTAGCTCCACGACCAGTCAAATCGAAGCTTAAGAAATTTTCTAACACATGGTAAATTTTTTTTATGTTTTGACGTCGGTTTTCATAAAAACCGACGCCAAAAAAAACTTTTTTGTTTTTCACGTCGGTTTTTAGAAAAACCGACGCCAAAAATATTTTTTTTTACTTTTCGCGTCGGTTTTCATAAAAACCGACGCCAAAAATGTAAAAAAAATTTACAGTCCTATAGATAATTCCCTAAGCTTTGATTTGACTGGTCATGGAGCAAAAACGGAGTTACGGATTAAAAGTTATGGATGTTGGAAGTTGATCTTCTCTAAAAGAAGTGTTAATTAAGTCCAACTTTCAAAGGCCATAACTTTTAATCCGTAATTCCGTTCTAGCTCCACGACCAGTCAAATTGAAGCTTAAGAAATTTTCTAACACATGGTAAATTTTTTTTTATGTTTTGACGTCAGTTTTCATAAAAACCGACGCCAAAAAAAAACTTTTTTGTTTTTCGCGTCGGTTTTTAAAAAAACCGACGCCAAAAATATTTTTTTTTACTTTTCGCGTCGGTTTTCATAAAAACCGACCCCAAAACTATTTTTTATAAAAAACGACGCCAAAACTGTTATTTTGTTTTTCGTGTCGGTTTTTTTAAAAACCGACGTGAAAAACAATTTATTTTTACTTTTCGCGTCGGTTTTTTTTAAAAACCGACGCGAAACGTATTTTTTTTTATCTTTTTGGCATCGGTTTATTTAAAAACTGACGCCAAATAGTATTCACTAATACGCAGGATCAAAATTTCAATTTTTTTCACAACGCGCGTTTAACTTTTTAAAATCCTGCCTATATTTTCATACAACTCAATCGAAAATATTTTCATTTACTATATATAAATCTGTTTGTCCTTCATTTATCATTTTCATCCTCTTCGATTCATTCAAGTTTTCAATGCAGCATCAATCATTAATTTGATTACGGTACGTATTATATTCATTCATTTTCTTTATTATTAATGCCCTTCATTTATAACCAACTCTATTAGATTTCAAATAATAATGATTTACTTTTATTATTGTGTTAAAAATATAAAACGTTCGGATGACATTTACCAAGCTTGGTGTAAGTTTAATTATCGATCGTCGTTTTTATTATCACATGAGATCTACGCTAAATATAAGAGATATGATGATAAACAACATATCATTTCAATGGAAGATCGAAAAATAATCGAAATGTGTTTGAAGTATTATTTATATTTTATATCATTTGGTGTATGTGATTTTAACTTGTGTTTATCTTGTTTTCTTTAAAACATATTGTATCAATCGATACTTTGACATGTTCAACTTCTGACGGCCATAACTTTTGATCCGTAACTCCGTTTTAGATCCACGACCAGTCAAATCGAAGATTAGGAAATTATCTAAAACATCGAACAATAAAAATTGCTTTTTGGCGTCGTTTCTTGTAAAAACCGACTCCAAAAAAAGTTTTTCCCATTTACGGCGTCGGTTTTTTTCAAGAACCGACGCCAAAACTATTTTTTAAACTTTTTAGCGTCGGTTTTTAAGGAAACCGACGCCAAAAATGACGTGGATGAGTTTATTTGGCGTCAGGTTTTTACAAAACCGATGCAAAAAAGCAATTGAAATTTGTTTTTGGCGTCGGTTTACAAAAACCGACGTAAAAAGTCATATTTTTTACGTCGGCGACTTCAACGTCGATTAAAAACCGACATAAAAAATAAAAAAAAACCGATGTTAAAGACCTTTTTTCTACTAGTGAAATGATGAAAGCACTAGGTGGAATCACATTTCAATATTAAGATGAGTATTCAATTTTTTTGTATTATATATATATATATATTGTTTTTTTTTTGCAATTTTTCCATGGTAATTGAAATTGCACTCAAAAGAGTCAACCCTTGTAGCGAGACTTTGTCGATGACTCACAGGCTCAAAGACCTTAGGGCACAAAGTGAATCCCACATACTCGGGAATCATCTCAAGTTAACTTAGTCAAAAACAAATTCAAATTACCAAAAATAGAGATAAAATTACTAACTCTGGGCCAGACAACTATGGAGTCACCATCCCCAAGTGTTGAAAGCCACGCATTAGGTCATTTCATTGCTCTACGTGCAAATTTATTGTTTTTTTTATTTTTTTTATTTATTGAATAATCATATTAAAACTAAAATGATCACCAAACATATGATATTTATTTGGGGGACCCCGTGAACTCAAACTAATACCCCACTATCCAAAGGACATGCATTGTGATCTTTTTTTTTATTTGGATGAAAATATAAACGATGAAATATCACATTGGATAGCCACACTTTCCAAAATCTATGCTCATGAAATTATACAAGGATTAAAATTAGAATCAGGGCATGCTAAATTATTTGATATTCAGTTTCAAATTGTGCAATGTGTATTACCATGTTCAAAGTTAAAGGAATTTTTCCTTCCATTTACATTTTTTTTTCAAATCATTCATTTTTTTTACACAAAAGAATTTTTTATTTTATATCCCCCCCAACTTAAAATAACATTGTCCCCAGTGTTTTAAAAAAAAGAAAATTTAGAAGGGGGTAGAGGTAGATAATGAAAGTTCAAAAAGGAAATTGAAAATGAGGATCATGGAATGAAGTCACCTGGTGGTTGAAGTTGAAATTCTTGCTGCTCCAAATTAGTCATTTGATCTCTTAGGGGATGTAGGCACCTCCTTGATTGAACATGTATCACCCAAAATAGTCCCTGAACCATACAAATAAGAACAAACTAGACAAAACAAACAACACAGTGACTTATTGAATTCCAAGTATCATCATTTTTATGGTTTTCCCTATTTTTTTTTGTTTTTTTTTAATAAAACTAATGATACATTGTCTTCTTTTAAGTTTTCGGGTAAGGTATTACTCAGGGATCACACCGCGTGACACGGATGAATATGATTCTCCCCTTTCATACCCATTAGTACTCATAAAAGAAGAACAGTTCAATAGTCTAATTTTTTTTATTAAATATCAAAATGATTAATTAATCCTATTTAAAATATAAAGTTGATTAAAACAAAAAAAATGATTAGAAACTTGAAAATCATGGGTTGCCTCCCATGCAACGCTTTGTTTAACGTCATTAGCTCGACTTGAACCCCACAACATACCCAATACTAACTTTTAACACTTTAAGGACCACATGTTTCACCACTTCTACTAGATTGAGATTCATTCTATTTTTATAATTTTTTTCATACACAAACCTATGTTCTAAAATGAGTGGTAAAATCAAAGGAATATCAGAAATGGTTGATCCAGTTTCCTCTGTAGTCTTTCCTAAGACATCAATGATCATTCCAATTTTTTTTGGTTTCAAGAGACAAATGAATTACAACTAAAAGTTCATGGTTATATCCTATGAAGATATATTTGATCATGGAATGAAGGACAATAATTTTGAGCTCAGGTTGGATAGTACATTCAAACATAGGTTGAGATTTTGAATCCAAATCAGTTTCATTTTCCAAATTTCTCAACAAAATTGGTTCCTTTTGAATAGAATATTCAACCAAAAAATTTGAAATATCAGTGTTAATGATATTTATGGACTCAAAGTTTGTGATTTCTCCCAATGGTTCAGTAATTTTTTGTTCTGAAGAATCAATGGAGTGATATTCAGGACACTCAATCCATGATGTCAAATTCTCCTTTTGTGAATACAAAAAATCAGTTTCCTCTTGATTTAAACACCTATCAACAATTCCTTGATCCTCCTCATCTTCTCCAAATCCAAAGGTTTTATCTTTAGTAAATTCATGAGAGGTTTTTTGGGAAACTAGACACTTCAAATATGGTTATGGAAGGGACAGTTTGTGTAGGGATGAGTTCCTCACAAGTTTTAATGCTTTGTATTTCTAACCTCAATGATGAAACCTCAAAATTCATTATCTCCATTTTTTGACATAGTTTTTCGATTAATGGATGTGAATAAAGAGGGATAAGGGGTTGTGCCAAATGGTCTATTCTAGGTGGATAATTAAGTTGTTGGAATTGCACAAGAGGATGTTCTGAATGGCCTTGTTGGGATTGGAACTCATAATAGGTCGGAATTTTTTGTGCAGAATAGGAGTTAAAAAATTGTGGCTCAATAGGTTGTTTATTATCCCACCAGTAGAAACTAGGATGTTCATTGTACATCACACTTGGTGTGGAGTGATCAAAGTAAGGAGAGGTTCCCCTGGTTTGGATATGTTCAAAAGGGTTTTCCATAGGAATGAAATTAGGGATGAGATTAGAGAAGTGGGGTGAGAAAAGGAAGCTAGTGTATAATATAACATACTTAGGTCCCCGGAAACGGCGCCAAAATTTGATTCATGCTCAAATTTACCCAAAAGAAGAAGGTAGGAAGGTCCTTGTAGTCTAGTTTGGGTTGTAGAATCCTTAGAGACCTAAGAAGTACCTACAGACACGTATATTCTATGGATTATTTTTGGCTATGAAGTGGCCAACTTAGGTTGATTTAAGATTTTTTTAAAGGATCACTAACAGATTTAAGTTAATTCAAATTAATGTAATGAGTTGATCCTAGTTTATCGCTCGGGGTGGATTGGATGAATTCCTTTTTTAATTATTTCAATTTCTTATAATTGAGATGGATTCATTTAAGAAGATCAAAATAAATCATCACTTATTGGTTTAATTCCTACACACCCTAATACTAATCACCTATACACTTGAAGGATAAAAGTTTTGAGCACTCCAAGGTATAGGTTCGTATTAGCACTTGAAATGTGTGACCTTAAATTCAATAAGGATTAAGAGGTTTTAAAATCATCAAATAAAAATATCATTTAACAGAAGTGATTATCTATTAATGGAGTGATAAATAACATCCAATACAGACCCTTGATACTCCCTTAGATCAACCCATAAAATATTTATCCCTCCATTGATGACATGTCTTCAACGGAAGTGGAAAGTAGACTTACGAGGGTGAAATTGAAGAAGTAAAAATAACAACAAAAATCGATCACTCCTCCGTTGTGTGATAAATATCACAAAGTATGGTGTGAATAAATTCACACCTTGAACCAACGGTATCAACGTGATAATTAGAAGAACAGAATAAGAGTAAAGTAATAACTTTTATTAAGAAACTAAGATTAATTAAACAACTTACATGAGAAAGAAAGGCGATTACAAACACAAAGCGGCAGCATAACACTACAATGAAACCAAGCACCAAAGATGATAAAACTGCTCCACCACCACTGCCTTAAATAGGCATTTTGGAAGCCTTGGGTTGATCCTCCAATAGTAAAAATCATACCACTTGATTATGGTAGACCTAGGGTGGTGGAAAGATTGTGGAACTTGGACTTTTCCACATTTGACCCGAGGTGGCATCCAACTTTCATCCACCGAACAGACACGCTTGGAATACCTTCTAGATGGCCGAATCAGAGTAGGACATAGAAGAAGAAAATGTATCCCCGGATGTCTCCTAACCTCTTGTACAATTTTTTCCCATTTGAAGTTTTATATTCGGATATATGATCATATTAGTGGGCTGTTTTTCTGGGCCGTATAATCTGGCCCATAATTTTATCTCTAACTTGGACCGCCTAAATGACCACAATGGAGGCCAAATTAGCACTATATCCTAAAGAATTATTTGTTCATATATATTTCTTATATTATCCCACGAAATTTGAGCTTCATTGGGTTTGTATGTTGGGCCCCACATTCTCATAAGTGGGCTGGTGTCCAATCTGCCTTCTCTAAAATTGCTTCCTGTCATCACAAAATATCTCTATCTTCTTCCATGAATTATCCATTGATCCCTGAATGAAACATGTTCATATTGAAGTGTAGATAAATTTACCAAAATATAAAATTAAAATATGGATAATTAAATTCCTTAAAATCAGATGAATCATTGGGTACTTTAAATGATGTTCAAAAATGTACCACATAATAGTGCATTTTAAGAAGGAACTACAATCATAATGCAAAATGATGTTCAAAGTGTAAAATGAACTAAAATGGTGTTTATTAATAATAAATCACATTAATATTATATATATTAACAATGAATATTAGCCTCATTTAGTGGCTAATCACACTTGTATTAAAAATATGTTCTTTTTTAATTATATAATCAACTATCATCTCTTGTGCACGTATATGATCATAAGAAAAATTACTTAATTTATTACATCCTAATTGCATTTTTGTTCTAATATCTGACTGATTTCTTCTAATATGTGCATGGGAATACCTTTTAATATGTCTAGTTCCACTATTAGATGAACCACTAAGTAACTTAGCACAATATTTGCATTTTTCTTTTAATGTGATTGTGCCATCATATTCATTGACATTAATTTTTTCAAAGTGATACCAAACATTAGATTTATTTTTTGACATATATGATGATGCAACTTGGGGATGATGGGATGAATTTTTAATATTAATACTTGGTGAACCAATTGATTCGGGATCAATAGATTGATGGGGATCCATTTAAAAAATAAAGTATAAACATAAAATAATAAATAAAATACTGTATTGGGAGTGTATGATGGAAATAAAATGTTGACAATTGTGTTCACGCACGACTTGAAAATGTAGATGAATCACCACAATGACATTTTTGTAGTGCTCTGGTGGTAGATGGGCAACATTTCTATGGATGGAGGAGCTGGACAATTCAGAATAATAATGGTAAAAAAAGATAATTTATGTTATTTATAATGAACAAAATACATTGTTTTTTTACTTATTATATGGTCATATGACTATTATTATTATTTTACATCCATTAATCTTCTCAAATGGTCATATGACCATTTTAGTGTTTTTTTTTATAATGGAGGGAGAGGGAACGCATGGTCCAAGATCCAAATTTGGGGGTGATTTTTTTAAAAAAAAAATTAACATGCATTTTTTGACCTTTTAAAAAAATAATATGTTGGGGGAGAGGGGGGAATGCGTGGTTCAAAGAGGAGATATGTGTTTAGGGTGGAACATGAGTGGTGAAAGTTCCAAGGTGAGGGAAACATGTGATTATTTTTTTGTGGTGCAAGTTCCAAGAGAGTGAGGTTTTTTAACATATTTGTTTATATATATATATATATAAATATGAATATATATAAATATGTGTATATATATATATATATATGTATATATGTATATGTATATATATATGTATATATCTTCATATATGAATATATATATATATATGTACATAAATAAATAAATATAACATGCATATATATAAATATATGATTTTTTTAATTTAACATGCATTTTTTTACCATTTTAAAAAAATGTTGGGGGAGGGGGGGCTGTTGGGTGCCTTCCTGGTTGGAGCACCGCGTAACGCCTCCTCAAATGGTGCCCACACAGTTTCTCTATTAATGAGGTGTTTTTAATGTGGGTCAAGACCGCATGAATTAATTCACGCGAAGACGCATTTTCGACATGGTGACACATCTTCACGCTAATTGTTTTTCATTAAAAGGAGTTCACGAGAAGGATTTTAGATGACATCCACAATGTCAAGAGTAGAGAAAATTTGGTGATCTCCTTTCATTGACTACTCTGTACTTCTTCATTTTAGTGGACTCCTCTTTCTGGACTAGGTCCCGTGGTTTTTCCCTTTTGGTTTTTCCATGTAAAAAGTTCTGATATCAATATTTTACATTCTGCACATTTACTTTTGGTTTTTGCGTATCCAATTTTGTTCTACAGGCTTTTATTTAGAGGGAAAGATTTTATTTTCGCTTCACGTTCGCTTTTCGGTTGTTTGCGCATTCATCACTTTGTCGTCTTTCCCAACATCTGGTATCAAATGGATTGGTTGAATTCCTCGGTTGCGGAATGCAGTGGCATACATCTAATGGAGCAGTTTTTCAAGTACTCGAAGGACGTTATCGGAAGACAGTGGCGGTACCAGAGGTGTTTCTAGGATATCGAAAGTCTGATTGACTAGCATGAGTCATGAGGCGTGTTCCGTTGTTGATGACAGTTAGAGTACTGTTTTGGATTTCTTTTTTGCAAGGGAAGATGGTTTTTTTATCAGAAGAGCAAAAAGGTTGGCAATGATCCCCACTTGAGTCGGAGGGGGAGTTTTTTGGGTGCCTTCCTGGTTGGCGCACCACGTAACGCCTCCTCAAATGGTGCACATGGGGTTTCTATATTAATGAGGTGTTTTTAGTGCGGGTCAAGACCACGTGAATTAATTCATGCGGAGACGCGTTTTTGAAGTGGCGACACATCTTCACGCCGATTGTTTTTCTTTAAAATGAGGCAGTGGGAAGGCTTTTAGAGGACATCTACAATGTCAAGAGAAGAGACAATTTGGTGATCGCCTTTCATTGAATACCGTGTACTTATTCATTTTAGTGGATTCCTCTTTCTGTACTAGGTCTCTTGGTTTTTCCCCTTTGGGTTTTCTACATAAAAATTTTCAGTGTAAATCTTTTACATTCTGCACATTTACTTTTGGTCTACAGGATTTTATTTGGAGGGAAAGATTTTATTTCCACTGCACGTTCGCTTTTCTCTTTGTGTCTTTATAGATTCAAATATGGCAGGAGATATCAATTCAAGGAAGTCTACTTCAGGCTATTTGATCACTTTTTTAGGGGGAGATATATCTTGGCAGTCTAGATTACAGATATGTGTTGCTTTATCTACCACAGAGTCAGAGTTTATTACAGCTACTAAGGCGTGCAAAGAATTGTTGTGGATGAAAACGTTTATTCAAGATCTCAATTTAAATCATGATAGGTTTGTTTTATTTTGTGATAGTCAGAGTGCTATTTGTTTGGGAAAGAATTCCACTTTTCATGGCAGGTCAAAACATATCGATGTTCGATATCATTGGATCTGCAACATCCTTGATTCAAGACAGTTAGATCTTGAGAATATCCACACTAATGACAATGGGTCAGACATGTTGACCAAGAGTTTATCGAGAGGAACAATTGAGACTTGCCGACAGATTATAGGGTTGGCGGTGATACCCACTTGATTTGAAGGGGGAGTTGGTTGGGTGCCTTCCTGGTTGGCGCACCGTGTAATGCCTCCTCAAATGGAGCACCACACGGTTTCTATTTTTAATGAGGTGTTTTAATATGGGCCAAGACCACGTGAATTAATTCACGTGGTGATACTCTTTTGACGCGGTGACATTATTTGACACTGATTATTTTTCCTATATAAGGAGGAAACAACAATACATTTCAACATCACTAGTAGCAACAACACCGAGAGAAAATCCCATTTAGTGATCAACTTTCTTCGACAATCATCTTTACTACTCTCCATATTTGATTCACTACTTTAATTCATGAGTATTAATTTTGATATCCCTTCCATTTTTGGGGAGTCTCTACTATGTACCTCTTGATTTTAGTGGATCCCTCTTTCTGGACTAGGTCCCATGGTTTTTCCCTTTTGGTTTTTCCACGTAAAAATTTCTGGTGTCAACTTTATTTTCTTCTCATTTAATTTCAGGTTGCTTCGCATCCGCTTTTATTTGGGGGGGAAGGATTTTATTTCCGCTGCGCGTTCTCTTTTCAATTGTTTGTGCGTTCGTCGCTTTCCTGTATTTCCCAATAGGGGAATGCGTGGTAAAAAGAGGATATATGTATTTAGGGAGGGGCATGAGTGGTGAAAGTTCCAAGTTGGGGGAAACATGTGAGTATTTTCTTATGGTGAAAGTTCCAAGAGAGTGGGGTTTTTTAACATATTTGTTTATATATATATATATGAATATATATAAATATGTATATATATAGATATTTATATAAATATATATATATATGTGTGTGTGTACATAAATAAAAAAATATAACATGTATATATATAAATATATGATTTTTTTAATTTAACATGCATTTTTTTACCATTTAAAAAAATAATATGTTGGGGGAGGGGGGCATGCATGGTGTAAAGAGGGGAGGCATGCATTTAGGGAGGGGATGTGTGGTGCAAGTTTCAAGGTGGGGGAAACATGTGAGTATTTTTTTGTGGCGCAAGTTCCAAGGGAGGGAGTTTTTTTAACATATTTTTATACACACACACACACACACATAAATAAATATATATATGTACATAAATAAATATATATAACATGCATATATATAAATATGTATATAAATATATATATATATATGTGTGTGTGTACATAAATAAATAAATATAACATGCATATATATAAATATATGATTTTTTAAATTTAACATGCATTTTTTTACCATTTAAAAAAATAATATGTTGGGAGAGGGGGCTGGGGGGCATGCATGGTGCAAGTTTCAAGGTGGGGGAAACATGTGAGTATTTTTTTGTGGTGCAAGTTCCAAGAGACTGATTTTTTTTAACATATTTGTTTATATATACACACACACACACATAAATAAATTTATATGTTCATATATATAAATATGTATATATATATATATACGTATATAAATATATATAACATGCATATATATAAATATATGATTTTTTAAATTTAACATGCATTTTTTGACCGTTTAAAAATAATAATATGTTGTGGGAGGTGGGCATGCGTGGTGCAAAGGGGAGGCATGGATATAGGGAGGGTATGATGTGTGGTACAAGTTTCAAGGTGGGGGAAGCATGTGAGTTTGTTTATATATATATGTGTGTGTGTGTGTGTGTGTGTGAATATATATATATATATATATATATATATATACATATAGATATATAAATATATCGATATATATATATATATAGACATATTCTGACAATTTTTATTTAGGCGCAACGCTGGACCAGTTGGTCCAGGTGCAGCCTTGGAAGCGCGTAGTAGGGGGTTCAAGTCTCTCTACCAGCAATTTACATGATAATTCTTTAGAGAATGCGGGCTTTTACAGGCCGGGCCTCATACGGGCCAACGGGCCAGGCTTTTACGGGCCAGCCCGACCCAGCCTGCGGGTTTCCTTTGATGAGCCTAGGCCCAACCCAACAAACCATTGGCCTGAGCCTAGCCCAGCCTGACTCGAGCTTTTTCCGGCCAGGCTGATCAGGCTTTCGGGCCATCGTGCCAAAATTACACCCCTATGGGTGATGTTACTAAGGGGTGTTGGGAGCTACTGGGAGGGATCGGAAGAGGGTTGGTTGGTGTTGGCCAGGTGCATGGACTGGTGATGGGGTTGGTGTTGGCTGGGATGTGCGGTAGATCATGTTGTTGTGGTAAGGGTTGCTACTGTAGTTTGTGCTATTGGTTGGACTGTTGGAGTGGAGCGGGCTGCTGCTTGGTGGGGAGTGATGCTGGTGTAGAGTAGACTCTTGTGTTGTGTTCTGGTTGCTTTAGGCTTGCTGGTTGGTGGCGCTATCTGTTTGGTGGTGGGGAGTGCTACTGGCCTTTATTGTCTGTTATTGCTTGCATGTGGAAAGGGGTGGTGGAATGAGGAATGTTGGCTTGGTTCTGGGTTTCACTAACTTGTATTTTGTTGTTCTTGTTCCTCAGGATAGGTGTTTCACCCTTTGGTTGATCCTCTTGTACTTCAATTCCTTTTCATTTTAATATACTCATTCTATTTTCCTTTCAAAAAAACACCTTAAAAACTCAAAAAAAAACCTAAAACCCCAAAAGACCCTAAAAACCCTGAAAAACACTAAAAAACCATGAAATACCCAAAAACCCCTAAAAACACTAAACCCCTAAAAACCCTAAAAACCTTAAAAATCCTAAAAGTGCCCTAAAAATTCCCAAAAACGTAAAAAACCCTACAAAACCCCTGAAAACCATAAAAACCTCTAAAAACCATAAAAACCCATAAAAACCCTAAAAACCCACTAAAAACTCTAGAAACCCTAAAACCCCTAAAAGTGTTAAAAAACATTACAAAACTCTAAAAAACGTAAAAAACCTAAAACACAAAAAAAAACCCAAAAAGACCCTGAAAACCCTAAAAACCTAGAAAACCCTCAAAACTCTCAAAAATACTAAAAACCTAAAATCCCTAAAAACCCTAAAAACCATAAAAACCATAAAAATCCAAAAAAACCCCTAAAAATCCCTTCAGACATAAAAAAACTTGAAAGCCTGAAAAACACCAGAAAACCCCATAAAAACATTTAAAAATCTTAAAAACCCATAAAAATATAAAAACCCACTAAAAAAACTAAAAACCCATAAAACCCATAAAATTTTAAAGATGTTAAAAAACTCTAAAAAGTCTTAAAAACACTAAAACTCAAAAAAACCATAAAAAACCAAAAAGACAATAAAAATCCTGAAATTCCCTAAAAACCTGAAGAAACCCTAAAAACCCCAACAACCCTAAAAATACCTAAAACTCCTAAAAACCCTAAAAACCATAAATGTACTAAAAAAACCTAAAAATATCAGCAAATGAAAAAACCCTAAAAACCCTGAAAACCCCCTGAAAACCATAAAACCCCTTAAAACCTTAAAAACCCATAAAACTGTAAAAACACACTAAAAACTCTAACCCCCCCCCCCCAAAACCCATAGAAATGATAAAAATGTTAAAAAAACTCTAAAAATATTAAAAACCCTAAAAACAAAAAAAAACCCTAAAAACAGAAAAAAGAGCATAAAAACTCTAAAAATCCCTAAAAACCAAAAAAATCCTAAAAACTCCTAAAAACCCTAAAAATACATAAAACCCCTAAAAACCTAAAAGACCATAAAAACCTAAAAAATCCATAAAAATCCCTAAAAATTTAAAAAACCCTAAAAACCTTGAAAACCATAAAACCCCTAAAAATCATAAAAACCCATAAAACCCCAAAAAACCACTAAAAACTCTAAAAAAACTAAAAACCCTGAAAAATGTTAAAAAAATTTAAGAACTCTAAAAAACCTTGAAAACCTAAAAAACTCAAAAAAAAATCCAAACAACCCAAAATGACACTAAAAACCCTAAAAACCCTTAAAAATTCTAAAGAACCTAAATACCATACAAATCCTAAAAAGGCCCTAAAAATCCCTAAAAATTTAAAATACCCCAAAAACCCAGAAAAACACCTGAAAACCATAAAAACTTTTAAAACCTTAAAAACCCATAAAAACCATAAAAATCCTAAAAACACACTAAAAACTCTAAAAACCCTTAAAACCCCTAAAAACGTTAAAAACATTAAAAACTCTAAAAATCCTTGAAAATCCTAAAAAACTCAAAAAAACCATAAAACCCCAAATGACCCTAAAAACCATGAAAACCCTAAAAACCCCTGAAAACCCCTAAAACCCCTCAAAATCCCTAAAACCCCTAAAAACCCTAAAATCATAAAAAACCTAAAAAAGCCCTAAAAATCCGGAAAAAAAATGTTAAAAAGAGCCTAAAACCCTAAAAACCCATAAAAACTCTAAAAACCCCTAAAAATATTAAAAAATCCTAAAACCCATAAAAAACCTAAAAACCACTAAAAAGTATGAAACCCTTAAACCCCTTACAACTTTAAAAACGTAAGAAACTCGAAAAAACCTTAAAAACAATAACAAACTAAAAAAACACCGAAAACCCAAAGAAGACCCTAAAAACATAAAAATACTTAAAAACCCTAAAAACTATAAAAAATCCTAGAAAACTTTAAAACCCCCAAAAACCCTAAAAAACCCTAAAAACCATAAAAATACTAAAAAAGCACTAAAAATATCTGAAAACATAAAAAAACCCTAAAAACCTAGAAAAACAAATGAAAACCATAAAAACTCCCAAAAACCATATAAAACCCTAAAACCCCATAAAAACCTCAAAAACCACTAAAAAATATGAAATCCCTTAAACCCCCTAATAGCTTTACAAGAATTTAAAAACTCTAAAAAAATTTAAAACTCCTAAAAACTCTAAAAACCCTAAAAACCATGAAAACCCCTAAAACCCTAAAATCCATAAAAACCACAAAAATCCCTCAAAATACCTAAAAATATTATAAAACCCTAAAACCATAAAATTCCTAAAAAATCACTAAAAATACCTGAAAACGTAAAAAACCCTAAAAACCCAAAAAACCCCTGAAAACTATAAAAACCCCTAAAAAACCTTTAAAACCCATAAAAACACATAAAAACCCAAAAATTCTCTAAAAATATAAAAACCTAAGAACCCATAAAACATTAAAAACATTAAAAAAACTCAAAAAACATTAAATCCCTAAAAAAATCAAAAACCCCTAAACCAAAAAAGACACTAAAACCCTTTAAAAACCCTAAAATCCCTAAAAAAACTTGAAAAATCCTAAGACCTTTGAAAATCCCTAAAACCCATAAAAATCCTAAAAAATCCCTAAAAATATATGAAAACTTAAAAAACCCTAACTCCCCTAAAAACCCCTTGAAAAACAAAAAACCCATTAAAAACCTTAAAAACCCCTAAAAGCCCATAATAACCACAAAAAACCAATAAAAACACTAGAAACCCATAAAACTTTAAAACGTTAAAAACTCTAAAAACCCTTTAAAACCCTAAAAAACAAAAAAAATGATAAAAACCCAACAAGACCCTAGAAACCCTGAAAACCCCTAAAAACCCTAAAAACCACTTAAAATACTCAAAATATCTAAAAACACTAAAAACCCTAAAAACCCTAAAACACATAAAAATCCTAATAAATCCCTAAAAATACATGAAAATATAAAAAACCCTAAAAACTTTGAAAACCCCCCAAAAATCATAAAACCTCTAAAAACATTAAATACCATAAAACCCCATAAAACACCTAAAAACCCATTAAAAACTCAACAAACCCCTAAAACATTAAAAACATTAAAAAACACTAAAAACATTAAAAACCCTAAAAAACGCAGAAAAAAAACTTGATACCCAAAAGACCCTAAAAACCATAAAAAACCCTAAAACCCCTTAAAAACACTCAAATTCACTAAAACCGTAAAAAAACCTAAAATCCATAAAAATCCTAAAATATCCCTAAAAATTCCTTATAACATAAAAACCCTAAAAAGCTTGAAAACCCCCTAAAAACCATAAAAACCCCTAAAAACCTTTAAAACCCCTAAAAACCCCAAAAACTCTAAAACCCCTTAAAAACCCTAAAAACGTTAAAAACTTTTAAAAAACTCTAAATACCTTAAAACCCTAAAAAATTCAAAAAAACACTAAAAACCCAAAAAGACCCTAAAAATCCAAAAAAATCGTAAAACCCCTAAAAACAGTAAAAACGCTAAAAACCCTGAAAGGCCCTAAAATCCCTAAAAACATGAAAACCCATAAAAATCCTCAAAATCACAAAAACCCCTAAACACCCTAAAAACCATAAAAATCCTAAAAAATCCATGAAAATCCCTAAAAATGTAAAAACCCCTAAAAATACTAAAAACCCCCTGAAAACCATAAAAACCCCTAAAAACATTAAAACCCCTGTAAACCCTAAAACCTGCTAATTTTTTTAAAAACCAATAAAACCCCTAAAACATTAAAAAAACTTTAAACCCCTAAAAACTCAAAACATATCCCAAAAACCCAAAAAAGACCCAAAAACCATAAAACACCCTAAAACCCTAAAACTCCTAAAACCCCTTGAAATTTATAAAAACCCTAAAGAACCCTAAAACCAATAAAAATCATAAAAATAACTAAAAATCCTTGAAAACAAACAAAAAACTAAAAAGCCTTAAAAGCACCTAAAAACCATAAAAAACTCAAAACCTTAAAAACTCTAAAAACCCTTCAAACCCTAAAAAGTTAAAAACATTAAAATTCTCTAAAAACATTAAACACCATAAAAACTAAAAACCCCAAAAGGAACCTAAAAACCCTAAAAAACCCAAAAATCCTAAAAAAACCTTGAAAAATAATAAAATCCAAAAAATCACTAAATACCCTGGAAAACCCTAAAATCTATAAAAATCCCAAAAACCCTAAAAACCATGAAAAAAATAAAAACCCTAAAAATATTAAAAACTAGTAAAACCCCATAGAAACCCTAAAAACCACTAAAAACTAAAAGAACCTTGTTGGTACATGTTGGTGTCTACTTTATTTTCTGAGGTAGGTGTTGGTGATGGCGTCAGGTTTCATGTCATTAACAGGGTTCACATGGTGCTGGACAAGGTATCATTTGGGTTTTGATGTTTGAAGTGGAGTGTAGACTGTGGCTACTCCGTAACACATTTTTATTACTAGGTTGTCCTATCTTCAGAATATTGGAGTTGGTGGGTGACATCTTTTCATCTTTTTCTGCCTTTTGGGTTGTCAGATCCATTTTTTCAATCATGCTTGTTTCTCTGTCATTATTCATGGGGGTTGGTCTGTCAGTCGGAAGATTTTGACACTAGTCTCGGGTTTTCTTTTTGGGGGAGGGGGTGTTTGTGGTTGCTCATCGGCATCCCTCTACGTTGGTAGGTTCATCGTTTGTTATGACCAATGTTCCTTCATTGGTGTCCTTTGGTTCACCTTCTCCAGTGCTTCCAAGGTCTGTTTTTTCATTAGAGGGAGAGATTCTCAGTGTGGGGTTACATATCGGTGGCTCTGGAGGCATTTTTTGGCTTTTTGGTCATCATACTCCTCTTCAGTGAATGGTTGGTCGCTTATTTGAGGACTAAGGGTTGTGGTTCTCTAGTTCTTAGTCAGATATTTTCCTATGTTTTCTTAGTGACATCTACAATGATGGATGGTCATGATTTTCCTTCATCATTGTCAGATTCTTTATCATCAAACCTTGTTTGATTGTTTCTATATTGTTGGTTCATCGGCTATGTCACTCTTGGTTCGTTGGATGGTGGTTTCTTCTTATCTTCATCCATTTGGTGATGTGAGTTTCTTTTTTCATTGGTTCATTAATCGCCATTTTTTTGCTCATGGCCGCATGTGTGGTGGAGGTCTCTAGTGAGGTCGGTGGCTGCTTGTGGCTTTTTCTATGGTTGGGAGGATGCTCGGCTGAGTTTTTCTAGAGGATGGGAGTGATGGGGGAGCTGGGGTAGTTGTAGGGTTTTTGTGCAGCGATGATTCATGGCTTGTCTTGGGATTTGGTTGTTGTTGGTCTGACGTTGGAGTGGATTCAGAGTTCCTCATCCTATTGGGGGTGCTTGGTGGAGTGTAGGATAGCCTTTTTTTTCTTCTTAGGGGTGACTGTAATGTGTAGTTGGGTGGTGTGGCATGGTGAAGAGTGCTTTGGTGGGTTCTTATATTTTCATGTAAGATGTGGGTGTTTCTTATGGGGTTATGGTTGTTGCAGATGAGGAAGGGTGTGGCTGGGAGGGTTTCTACTATTGCAGGGATAGGGTGATGAATGTTGGGAGATAGTGTGTGAAGATGGGGTTGGGCCTTGTGTTGCTGGTTGTGCGATTTGTGTAGGTTCTGGGAGTGGTAACTGGTTGCTAAGAGTTGTGTCGATGGATGTGAGATTTGTGTAGGTGTTGCGAGTTTTTTACAGAGTGATGGGTTTGATATGGGCTAGGAGATGCTAGGTGATGTTGATGTAGGGTGTTGGGAGCTGCTGGAGATGTTATGGGGAGATGGGTTTATGTTGGTTGTTGGATGGGAGGTGTTGTTTTTCTATTGAGTGGGGCTTTGGCTAGAGGGAGGCTGGGAGGGTGTTGCATTACTATGGAACGGTTTGTTGTTGTAGTTTTAGTTACTTGTGGTTGGGAGCTATTACTATGGAGTGGTATATTGTTGGAGTTATGGTTGCTTGTGATTTAAGGTAGGGTTTTGGGATCTGGTGTTGGGAGCTAGGTGTCGGGTGCTGAATATTCAGTATACGTTGGTGTTTCTTCTTAAGGTGATGGGAGTTGGGCGTTGGGTACTGGGTGCTAATTGGTGGGTTGCTCTGGGAGCTGGAGGTGGCGTTGGTTTTGCTACCAGAGTTGCTTATGGGAGCTTGGTTATGGTTGATGGGTGATGGGTGATGGGTGCTACGTGTAGAGAGATGGGTGCTGGGAGTTGGGAGTTTTGGACTGGGAGATATTGCTGGGATTCTTTTTATGTTTGATGTTGGTTGTGTCCGCTAGGAGTTGGGCTTTATGAGGTCTCTTAGGCTATCTTCTAGGATTGGTTTTTCTTGGGCTTTGTAAGGTTTCTCAGACCTTTTCTAGGATATGGTTTGGTTAGGCTTCGTGTGGGTACTTGGGTCCTTTTTTAGGCAATGATTGGAGGGGAATTGTGAGGTTTCATGGGCCTTTCTACTGATTGTTCTTCTGAGGTTTCTTGGATTTAGTTTAGTTTTCAAATTACTGTTGTTGTTGGCCTTCAGACCATTGGCTCACCCTTGGGTGATGCATTGTACTTCAATTCCTCTTCCTCTTTATATATACTATGTTTTATTTTCCTTGTGAACCCCCCCCCCCTAAAACTCTCTAAAACTCTACAAACCCTTAAAATCCCTTAAAATATTAAAAACTCATAATAAAACCATAGTAACCCTAAAAAACTCAAAAAAAATGTAAAAACCATAAAAATCCTAAATGGGCCCTAAAAATCCCTCAAAACGTAAAAATCCCTGAAATCCCTGAAAACCCAGTGAAAACTATAAAAAACTCCTAAAAACCTTTAAAACCCTAAAAACCCATAAAACCCCTAAGAATCGACTAAAAACTCAAAAACCATTAAAACCCCTAAAAACATTAAAAACCTTAAAAACCATAAAAACCCTAAAAAAACCCTAAAACCCACAATGACCCTAAAAACCCTGAAAATCGAAAAAGAACTAAATAACCCTAAAACCCCTAAAAACTCTCAAAATCCCTAAAAACCATAAAACCATAAAAATCATAAAAATCCCTAAAAAACCTGAAATTTTAATAACCCAAAAACCTTAAAAACCCCCTGAACACCATAAAACCTCCCAAAACCTTAAAATACCCTAAAAACCCATAAAAACCATAAAAACCAATTAAAACTCTAAAAACCCTTTAAACCCCTAAAAACAGTAAAAAAATGTTTAAAAACATTAAAAAATATTAAGAACCCTTAAAACCCCCAAAACACCCTAAAAACCCTCAAAATCCCTAAAAACCCCCAAAACCATAAAAATCCTAAAAAATCCTAAAAATCCCTAAAAACGTAAACAAGCTAAAAAACCCTAAAAACCCATGAAAGCAAAAAAAAACTCAAAAACTCAAAAAATCCTAAAAACCTATAAAACCCATAAAACCCCACTAAACACCCTAAAAACCCATAAAACCTAAAAATGTTAAAAACATTAAAAAACCTTTAAAATGCAAAAAAAACTTTAAAACACCTAAAAAACTCAAAAAACCCCTTAAAAACCTAAAGACCATGAAACACCAAAAAACCCTCAAAATTGCTAAAACACCTAAGAACCCCTAAAAACCATAAAAACCCTAAAAATCCACGAAAACATAAAAAACACTAAAACCCTAAACCCCCCCCCCTAAAAATATTAAAAACCCCTAAAAACCTTTAAAACCCCTAAAAACCTATAAAAACACTAAAAACAACTTAAAACTCTAAAAATCCTTAAAACCCCTAAAACGTTTAAAAACTTTAAAACCCCTTAAATCCCTAAAAATAAAAAAAAAACCCTAAAAACCCAAAAAAAACCTAAAAATCCCGAAAACCCCTAAAAAACCTAAAAAACCCTAGAAAACCCTAAAAACCCCCAAAATCCTAAAAACCCCTAAAAATCCTAAAAACCATAAAAAACCTAAAAAACCTTAAAAATCTCTTAAATTGTAAAAAACCCTAAAAACCCAAAAAACCCTAAAACCCCAAAAAGACCCCAAAAACCTTAAAAACCCTCAAAATACCTAAAAATCACAAAAAAACCTAAAACCCATAGAAATCCTAAAAAATCCCTAAAAAACATTGAAAACATAAAAAACCCTAAAACCCCTAAAAACCCACTGAAAAACATAAAAACCCACAAATACCTAAAACCCCATAAAAACCCTAAAAACCACTAAAGACTCTAAAACCCCCTAAAAATGTTTAATTATTTTTTTAAAACCCTAAAAATAAAAAAAATCCCTAACAACACAAAATACCATAAAAACCCTAAAACCCCTAAAAACCATAAAAAACCTAAAAATCATCAAAATTACTAAAATCCTAAAAACCCTAAAAACCCTAAAAACCATAAAAATCCTAAAAATCCCTAAAAATCCCTAAAAACATAAAAAACCCAAAAAACCTTGAAAAACCCCTAAAAACCATAAAACCCCTAAAACCCTTAAAAATGCTAAAAAACCACAAAAACAATCAAAATCCCCCCAAAACTCTAAAAACCCTTAAAACCCCTAAAAACCTTAAAAATTATAAAAAATATAAAAAACCGTAAAAACAGTAAAAACTCAAAAAAAAATCCAAAAAACATAAAAAGACACTAAAAACCCTAAAAAACCTTTAAAACCCTAAAAACCCCTAAAAATGCTCAAAATCCTTAAACCCCTAAAATCCATAGAAATCCTAAAAAATCCTTAAAATATTTGAAAACGTAAAAAACCCTAAGAACCCAAAAAAAACATAAAACCACTAAAAACTATAAAAACCCTTAAAACCCCTAGAAATGTTGAAAATTGTTGAAAAATTCTAAAAACATTAAAACCCCTAAAAACTCAAAAAAAACCATAAAAACCCTAAAAACCCTATAAACCCTAAAAACCCAAAAAACCATAAAAATCCTAAAAACACCCTAAAAATTCGTAGAAAACTCTAGAACCTTTAAAAGCCCTAAGACCCCATAAAAACCCTAAAAACCACTAAAAACTCCAAAAACCCTTAAAACCACTGAAAACGTTTATAATATTAAAAACTCTAAAAACTTATAAAACCCTAAAAAAATCAAAAAACCCAAAACGACCCTGAAAACCCTGAAAAATAAAAAAACCTTAAAAACCCAGAAATACCCTAAAATCCCTAAAAATCATAAAAACCTAAAAACCCATAAAAATCTTAAAAGTGTCCTAATAATACCTAAAAAGGTAAAAAAACCTAAAAACCCTAAAACCCATTGAAAACCTTAAAACCCCTAAAAACCTTAAAACCCATAAAAACCCTAAAAACCACTAAAAACTTTCGAAACACTTAAAACCCCAAAAAATGTGAAAAACTTTAAAAAAATATAAAAAACCTTAAAAACCCTAAAAACTCAAAGAAAAAGAACTAAAAATTCAAAAACAATTAAATCCCAAAAAAACCCTAAGAACCCCTAAAAACTTTAAAACCCCTCAAAATCCCTAAAAACCCTAAAAACCATAAAAATAATAAAAAATCCCCAAATCTCCTAAAAACGTAAAAAATCCTAAAAACCCTAAAAACCCCCTGAAAACCATAAACATCCCTAAAACCTTTAAAACCCCTAAAATCCATAAAAACCTACTAAAAACTCTAAAAACCCCTAAAAATATTTAAAAACCTGAAATCTCAAAAAAACCATAAAAACCTAAAATGACCCTAAAAACCCTGAAAACCCCTAAAAAACATAAAAACCCTAAAAAACCCTAAAAAAACGGAAAACCCTGAAAACCCCTAAAAGCCTCAAAATCCAAAAAAACCAATAAAAACCCTAAAAACCATAAAATTCCTAAAAAAGCCCTAAAATCCCTGAAAATGTAAAAAACCCTAAAAAACCTAAAAACCATAAAAGCCCCTTAAAAACCATAAAACCCCATAAAAACCCTAAAAACCCACTAAAAACTCTAAAAACCCTTAAAACCCATAAAATGTTAAAAATTGTAAAAAAACTCTAAAAAATATCAAAACCATAAAAAACTAAAAAAACATACAAACCCAAAAGACCTTAAGAACCCTGAAAACACCTAACAACCAAAAAAAATCATGAAAACCCCTAAAAACCCTCAAAATCCCTAAGAACTATAAAAAACCTTAAAAACCATAAAAAATCCTAAAAAATCCCTAAAAATCCCTGAAAAAGTAAAAAACATTAAAAACCCTGAAAATCCATAAAAACCATAAAAACTGCTAAAATCTTTAAAAACCCTAAAATTCCATTAAAACCTTTAAAACCACTAAAAAATCTAAAAATAATTAAACCCCTAAAAACATTTAAACTATACAAAACCATAAAAACCTTTAAAAATCTCAAAAAACCCTAAAAACCTAAAAACAACCTAAAAACCCTAAAACCCTAAAAAACCCAAAAACCCAAAAAATCCTTTAAAATGTGAAAACCCTTAAAACCTTTAAAAACAACTTGAAAACTATAAAAACCCCAAAAAACCTTAAATACCCATAAAAATCCTAAAAATGCACTTAAAAATCTAAAAACCCTTAAAACCCCTAAAAATTCTAAAAACGTTAAAAACTCTTAAAATCCTTAAAAACCCGAAAAAAATCAAGAAAACACTAAAACACCAAAAAACCCTAAAACCCTAAATACCCCTAAATACCCAAAAAAATCCCTAAAACCCCTAAAAACCCTAAAACCATAAAAATCATAATGTAGCCATAAAATCCCTAAAAATATAAAAACCCTAAAAAACATTAAAAACCCCTAAAAACCATAAAAACCCTAAAACCCCATAAAAACCTTTAAAACCCATAAAACCCCTAAAAACCAACTAAAAACTCTGAAACCCTTAAAACCCAAACAACATTAAAAAATGTAAAAAACTTGAAAAACACTTAAACCATTAAAAAACTCAAAAAAACACCTAAAAACATAAAAATACCCTAAAAACCCTGAAAACCCTTAAAACACTAAAAACCCAGAAAACCCCTAAAAAGCCTCAAAATCCCTAAAAGCCCTAAAACCCTAAAAGTCCTAAAAATGTTCTAAAAATACCTAAAAACCTTAAAAACCCCTAAAAATCCATAAAACCCATAAAAACCACTGAAAACTCTAAAACCCTTAAAATACCTAAAAACTTTAAAAATATTAAAAAACTCTAAATACCCTTAAAAACCCTAAAAAACTCAAAAAAAATTCTAAAAACCCAAAAGACACTAAACCCCCTGAAAAACCCCTAAAAACCCTCAAAATACCTAAAAACCCTAAAAACTATAAAAATCCTAAAAAATGACTAAAAATCCTTGAAAACATAAAAACCCTAAAAACCCAAAAAAAACCCTGAAAACCATAAAAACCCCTAAAAAACTTAAATACCCAAAAACCCCATAAAAACCTTAAAACCCACTAAAAAATCCAATACCTCCTTTAAACCACTAAAAATTTAAAATACTTTAAGAAATACTAAAAATCTTAAAAACCCTAAAAATATAAAAAAATCCCTAAAAACCCAAAAAGACCCTAAAAACTCTGAAAACCCCTAAAAACCCTAAAAAACCATAAAAATATTAAAAAATACCTAAAAATACCCCGAGACATAAAAACGCTTAAAACATTTAAAAACCCATGAAAAGCATAAAAACCCATAGAAAATTTAAAAACCCTAAAACCCCATAAAAAACTTAAAAACCCACAAAAAACTCTAAAAACCCTTATAACCCCTAAAAACGTTAAAAACTCTAAAAACATTAAAGACACTAAAAATTAAAAAAACACTAAAAACCCAAAATACCTTTAAAACCCTAAAAACCCCCCCAAATACCCTCAAAATCCCTAAAAATCCTAAAATACTGTAAAACCCATTAAAAGCCTAAAAATACCTGAAAACATAAAAAACCCTTAAAATCCTGAAAACCCCCCGAAAACCATAAAAACCCCTAAAACCTTAAAAATGCCTAAAAAGCTATAAAAACCCTAAAACCCATTAAAACTCAAAAAAACCTTGAAACACCTAAAAAAAAACTAAAAATCTAAAAAGACCCTGAAAAACCTGAAAAAAATCTAAAACCCCCTAAAAACCCGCAAAATCCCTAAAAACCCTAAAACCCCCTAAAAACCATAAAAATCATAAATTATCCCAAAAGATCCCTGAAAACATAAAAATACCTAAAAACCCTTAAAACCCCTTGAAACACATAAAAACCCATAAAATTTTTAAAAAATCTTAAAACCCCATAAAAAACCATAAAACCCACTAAAAACTCTAAAAACCCTTAAATTCCCTAAAAAATCGGAAAACATTAAAAACTATAAAAACCCTTAAGAACTATAAAAAATCTCAAAAAACCCTTAAAACCAAAAAAGACCCTAAAAACCCCCAAACCCCCTAAAAACCCTACAAAACCCTAAAACCCCTCAAAATACCTAAAATCCTAAAAACCCCTAAAAACCATAAAAATCCTAAAAATCCCTAAAAATCCTTGAAAACGTAAAAAAATCTAAAAACCCTGAAAAACCCCTCCTCAATCCATTTTTATATATTTTTTGAAAATTGGATTTTAGTTAAGTGGGAACCTTACATAAACATCCACACAACCATATTGAGTCAAGAATACCCTCACAAAAATAAATTTCCAATTTCCAATTTCAATGCCAAAATTAAAAGGGATTCATCATGACTGCCTCGAGAGATGTATTTCCTCGCATCATGCACCCTAAAAAAAGAATACCCATCATCCACACCACACCATTTATCTAGATATAACCATATGTCGGAGTATGTCACCTCCATAAAAACTCCATAACTGAACACCACAGATAATCGAAACAACGAAGTCAAAGCTGCTCCACAACCATCACAGAGAACAAGCCTAACAAGAACCCAAATAAAGGGACTAAGCTACCATGAGGGATGCCTCCTAGAATGTCATCGATCTCTTGAACTTTACATCCTAAAACACCTTGAAATCCCACCATGAAAGTTTATTGGGAGAAGTGTGGTGGAATCTAGGAGAAAGAGCAGAGTATGGAGAGAACATAGGCCTCAACAACATACACGAACATCACCATGACCACCAAACCCTTCCATTGGAGCCACCATAAGGAAAAATATTCCAGGAACCATTGTTGTCATTATGGAAGAAACACCGAACAAAACCATCCAACCAGTCAATTCTAAACACGAACCGAATAAACCAAAAAACCATTGAAAAGACATCAATTGAAAAAGTCGGAAACAGGATCTGGGTTTGATGAACAACATCCCAGAAGAAACAAAGATAAAAAAACACCAAACAACATGAGTCCAATAAAAATAATTAAAGTAGTCCAAGGGGGAAAACCACCTCATGAAGAATCATGTATCTCCACTACTCCCACCACCAAATCCCAAACCAACCTGAAAAACCTACATAACCAACCAAGATGGGACCATGTGTATCGGACCAGGCCGGTAAAGCATGGGTGAAAGAGGATGAATCAAAACCACTCTAGAGAATTTGAATAAAACAAACCAAAATGGAAGATTCTGGGTCCAAGGAGCTTAATGGTTCGTCGCTACGAGCTACCACCAACACATCCCAAGCGATCCTACTCACCATCATGCCTGAACAAGAATGGGGTCAAGCATGGTCGAATAGAATGAAAGAAAATAGGAAGATAACACATGAAATCAAGCACTAGTGAAAATAAAAACTTGGAGAAGCTGAATGGAGGAAATCCAAAGAACCAAGAGAAGAGGGGGAGACCCATTAGTGGGAGAAGGGACTTGAAAACCCAAGGAGGGAAGAAGACAATGTCGAGAGTAGAAAGGAGAGCCAGGTTAATGAGGTGTCATCTGAAAAGCCCCTGGAAACCATAAATAACCCTAAAAACGTTTAAAACCCCCCAAACCCCATAAAAACCCTAAAAACCACTGAAAAATCTAAAAACCCATTAAACCCCTAAAATGTTAAAAACTCTAAAAAACCTTTGACACCCTAAAAAACTAAAAAAAACCCTAATACCCCAAAAATACCCTAAAAATACTACATTGAAAAAAAACCCTGAAACCCCTAAAAAACCTAAAAAACCCTAAGAGACCCTTAAACCATCAAAATCCCTAAAACCCTAAAATCCCTAAAAACCCTAAAAAATCCCTAAAAATCCCTGAAAATGTAAAAACCCATAAAAACCCTAAAAACCCCTAAAAATCATAAAAACCCTAGAAACCTTATAAAACACTAAAAACCCATAAAAAATATAAAACCCCACTAAAAACTCTAAAACCCTTAAAATATCTTGATATGGTCACACGTGGCCACACTGTGCTGCCTTCGATTTGTGGAGTCTGATATGAAGGGTGAGATGCACACCCGAGTTTGTAATCCCCCCATGTGACATCTTCCTTGGCGATGCTCTTTTTTATATATTTTTTGGGGGCCAGGTTCACCTGGTCTCGAACCTCTTTCACCCTAAAAACCATGAAAATTTCTAAATACCTTCAAAATCCCTAAAACCCTAAAAATCATAAAAATACTAAAAAAACCCGAAAATTTATAAAAACTTAAAAAAACTAAAAACCCTGAAAACCCCTGAAACCCATAAAAACCACCAAAACTCTAAAAACCCTTTAACCCCCTAAATCCATTAAAAATAATAAAAAACTCTAAAAAACCTTAAAAACTTTAAAAAATCAGAAAACACTTAAAAACCCATAAATACCATAATAAACTTGGAAAAACCATAAAAACACTAAAAACTATGAAAAACCCTAAAAACCCTCAAAATCCCTAAAGACCCTAAAAAACCTAAAAACCATAAAAATATTTAAAAAGACCTAAAAATCCATGAAAATGTAAAAAATCCTAGAAACCATGAAAACCCCCTAAAAATATTAAAAACCCCTAAAAACCTTAAAAATAATAAAAACCCATAAAAACACTAAAAAATACTAAAAACTCTAAAAAAACCTTAAAACTATGAAGGTTCCTGATTTATATGAAGACTACCCTCAATTATCCTTATCGGACTTAGAGTTTCATGCAGCCTCTGCGCTTCATAGCTTGACCTTGGTTGCCGGGTTCGTGAAGCACTGACCCTCGGTGGCGTCTTTTGAAAAATTTGTATTTGGATCTTGGAATCTTCAAGATCAGGTGACGGTAGGGTTACTGGATGCCTGCCACTTTATGATGCTATTTTTAACGAAGGAATATTTGATCCTCACTTGGTCCACGGCCCCTCAAAGCCTCAATGGCATCAGATTCTTTCTCTTCAGGTAGATCTTTGACCTACACATGAACCGGGACTCGTCACTGATTTCTTCATGGGTTAGGTTACCAAAACTCCCTCTTTAATTTCATAATTCGTCTATTATATGTATTATTGGGAATCTTGTGGGCCGGTATTTGTGTTTGAACAACCGGACTTAAGCGATCTTCCTCCCAGTTTCCCCAAGAGTCTTTGTTGAACTGGATGTTTCAAACCCTCTGATTGACTTTGTGTGGATAACTGTTGGAAAGGATTTTCGTTACAAACAGTCGATGTTGGTTGAGTCATTTGTTGCGTTCTATTCTATATGTAAGCAACTGGGACATTCTATCATTGCTTGCAGATGAGGGGGTAGCAGCACAGGAGCTATGGAGGGGGGTCATGGGGTGGTTGGGTTAGTTGATTGGACAATGATGGTGGATGATCAAGGTAATGTTGTGACAAGGAATCCTTTTTTGAAGACAATGCCACAAAAATCCGTTGGGCCGAAGGTCTCTCAAGTTTATGATAGATTGAAGCGGGATATGGGGAGTGTGCGTGATAAGAGAGTAATGGAGAAAGAGGAAGGTATGAGGATCCTTAGGTCAAACTTAGGTTTCAATGACTTTTCTGGGGTTTTGGGTGTGAAGACTCAAGATGGGGCATCACAGAAGGAGGATGGGCTGCCATACATTAGGTTGAGCAGTGAAGAATTACAAGAGCAGGGGAAAACTGGAATATTGGAGGAACATGCTTCGGGTGGGTAGGATGAATGAATGAAGGTGCGGGCTTCATGTTTTGTTTCGTTGTGCTATGAGTTTGGTTCGGTGGAGAAGGAGGGAAAGGTTGTTGCCCATGGGTTGGTGACGGAGTCACCCTTAGGTGGTCTGGAACTGGAGGCTCCTTGGAATGGTAGTGGGCATGAAGGGGCTGGTGAGAGGGTGGTGCAGTTTATTGGGAATCCGGTGAATGTTTTTTGCTTGGGAGGGGTGGTTTAGGGACAAGAGGTTGTGAACCTTAACAGTGAGCATACTGGAAGTAGGGAGGCACTAGCTTTGGGTGGTTATATCTTGTGTAACAGGTTTTATTTTATTGGTTCTATGGAGTCGGAGGGTGAGGATGATGCAAAAGGGGATGTGGAGGAGCAGGGGCGGTGGTGGAATAGGGGGAGGTAGCTGATAACAGGGCTGCGATGGATGAATTCAGGTATATGTAGTATGATGCGGGCATGAGCGGTGATATTAGTGATGGATTTGTTAGTGAACGACCTAGGATAAAAGCTTCCTCTAGGCTTGAGAGTGTTGTTTACGAAGGGGAAACCAGAGGTTTTCAAGAGGACTTAGTCTTGGGTGCTATGGTGTTGGCTGGATCAGGAGGTTTGTGTGACTCAGGGGTTGTGCATTTTGCTACAAGGCCTAGTTCCATTATTGATGAAAAGGGTCCCTCGGTGCAAATGGAGCCTTAGTTTAGTGATGATAGCCATGGGCGTGAAGCACTAGAGCTGACCTTGATTAAGGCCCATGGTGATGGTGCGGGGCTGAGGATGGTCAGATGATTAGTGAGGCTTCACTGGTCCCTGGATGTGATATGCAGGATGGGGCATGGGCTAGGCATGGTGGAGGAAGTGTGGCCCATAATGATAGTAAAGTTGATCTAATGTTGGACACCATTGGGCACTCGGAGGGTGCTGGTGAGCAGGAGAAAAGGGTGTTACAGGTGCTTGTGCACAATAGTGATGGGTTTGTCGAGAATGAGCCTTCTTGCCAGGGGAAAGTAAGAAAGCTACCTGGAGAGGAGGGGAAATTGAATCTTACTCAACCTGAAGTTGAGGTGGATAAAACAATTGGTGATGTGGTTTGGCCTACTTTGAAGGAGGATAAGGGCATGCAGTTGATGCTGGCTGGTATGGTTTCCTCTCCTTGTCTGGCTCTCGAGGAACCTTCCCTGGTGGTTCCTAGCGTGCCACAGGTTGGGGTCCATGTTATTTGTTCCCTAAACCAAGAATCCTTCCTCATACCTGATCAAGACCTTTTCTATGAGGATGGTATAAGGATGAATCACAATATAGTTGTGATCATTAAGGAGAGGTCCTTTCTAGAGCAGGCCATTCCTATTGGGAAGGAAAATAAATCTGCAGGGGTCTCTTTAGATCCCTGAAAGAGGAATCTGAGGAAGGACTATTCCACTTTTCTAATGATTGTGACCATGAGAGCCTCTTGAAAATCTAAGGAATATGTCTTTGGTAGGGGAGGTCAGTCTATCAAGATGCAGCTGAATGTGGAGCAGCAAAATCTTAGAGATTATTACACTACCTTCCTCAAGCAATATGAATCATCTAAATATGAGTCGGTGGAGTTGGATGCTTCCTCTGGTAATGGTGCTGATGGGGATCCATTTGGGGATGGAGATGTTGATTTGTAGTTCTTGCTTCTTTTTCTGCTACTTTGCGGGTCTTTGGGGTTTTTTGGTGTCTTGGGGGTCCAGGGTTTTTCGGTGTGGGTCATTTGACCCCGCCCCACCCTTGTCTTCTTTGTTTCCTTTTCTTTTAATAAATTTTGGGGGCCCAGGAAGAGCCTGGACCTACGCCTTTCTTGCCTAAAAACTAGAAAAACCTAAAATTCCCTGAAAAACCCTAAAATCCCTAGAAATCCATAAATTCCCTAAAAACCCTAAAAATTTTAAAAACCCAAAAAAATCCCTAAAAATGTAAAAAAACCTTAAAACCCCCTGAAAACTATAAAAACCCCTAAAAACTTTAAAACTACTAAAAACCCATAAAACCGGTAAAAACCCAATAAAAACTCTAAAAACCCATAAGACAACTAAAAATGTTTAAAAACTCTAAAAAACCTTAAATGCCCTAAAAACTCAAAAAAAAAAACCTAATAACCCAAAAGACCCTAAAAGCCCTAAAAATCCTAAAAACCCTAAAAATCCATTAAACCCCTTAAAAATCCATAAAATCCTTAAAAACCCTAAAAAACCCTAAAACCCATAAAAATCCAAAAAAATCCCTAAAATCCCTAAAAATCCCTAAAAATGTAACAAACCCAAAAACCCCTGAAAAACCTAAAAACCTTAAAAACCCCTAAAAACACAAAAAAAAACCCAAAAAACCACTAAAAACACTAAAACCCCTAAAAACCTTAAAAACATTAAAAATCTCTAAAAATCTTAAAAACTCAAAAAATCCCTAAAACCCAAAAAGACCTTTAAACCCCTAAATACCCTAAAACCCCTAAATAATCCTAAAAACCCCTAAAACCCCTCAAAATCCATAAAAACCCTAAAAACTATAAAAATCCAAAAAGATCCCTAAAAATCCCCAAAAATGTAAGAAACTCTAAAAATCCTAAAAAACCCAAAAATCCATAAAAACCCCTAAAAACTATAAAAACCATAAAAACCCAAAAAACCCTTCCCTAAAAATGTTTAAAATGTAAAAAACTATAAAAATCCTTAAGACCCCTAAAAACTCAAAAAAACCCATAAAACCCAAAAAGATCTTGAAAACCTCTAAAAACCCTAAAAACCTGAAAATTCCTCAAAACCCCTAAAAACCATAAAAAATAAAAAACCTAAAAAGCCCTAAAAATCCTCAAAAAACATAAAAAATCAAAAAAACATTGAAAACCCCCTGAAAACCATAAAACACCTCTAAAAACCTTAAAACCCCATAAAAACCATAAAAATCCACTAAAAACTCTAAAAACCCTTAAAACCCATAAAAATCTCAAAAAAACCCTAAAAACACAAAAAGACCCTAAAAACCCCAAAAACATAAAGACCCTTGAAACCCTTGAAAACCCCTTAAAATCCCTCAAAAATCCCAAAAAACCCTAAAAAAATAAAAATCCTAAAAAATCCCTAAAAATCACTGAAAACATAAAAAACCATAAAAACCCTAAAAAACCATGAAAACCATAAAAACACCTAAAATCCTTAGAAAAACCCTAAAACCCCATAAAACCCCTAAAACCCACCAAAAACTCTAAAAACACTAAAAACCCTTAAAAACATTAAAAACTCTAAAAACCCTTAGAAAACATAAAAAACTCAAAAAAAACCCTAAAACCTCAAAAGGCCCTAAAAACCCTAAAAACCCCTAAAAACCAAAACAAATTCCTAAAACCCCTAAAAAACCATAAAAATACAAAAAAATCCCAAAAAAAAACAAAACTATAAAAACCCTAAAACCCCTGAAAACCATATAATCCCTAAAAACCTTAAAACCCCCCTAAATACCCATATAAACCCTAAAACCTACTAAAAATTCTAAATACCATTAAGACCCCTAAAAATATTTAAAAATTTTTAAAACCCCATTAAAAACCCTTAAAACCCTAATAAACTCAAAAAAATCCCTAAAACCTAAAAATTCCCTAAAAAACCTAAAAAATATAACAACACTAAAAACCCAAAAAAACCCTAAAACCCTCAAAATCCCTAAAAACCCTAAAAACCATAAAAACCATACAAATCATAAAAAATCCCAAAAAATCCCTGAAAATGTAAAAAACCCAAAAAATATTGAAAAAACCCTGAAAGAAATAATAAATCCAAAAAACATTAAAGACCCTAAAAACCACTATACATTCTAAAAACAGTAAAAAAACCCTAAAAATGTTAAAAAAACTTTAAAAGGCTCAAAAAAACCTAAAAACCATAAAAAATTGAAGAAACCCAAAAAGACCCTGAAAACCCTAAAAAACATGAAAAACCCTAAAATCCCTCAAAATACCTAAAAACCTAAAAAATCCTAAAAAAGTATGAAAATTCTAAAAACCCTAAAAATCCCTGAAAAGGAAAAAACCCCCAAAATCCCCTAAAACCCATAAAACCCTAAAACCCTTAAAAACCCTAAAAACTCATAAAACCACTAAAAACACTAAAAACTCTTAAAACCAATAAAAATTAAAAATGTTAAAAAACTCTAAAAAACATGAAAACCCCTAAAAAACTCAAAAAAACATAAAAACATAAAAAGACTCTAAAACCCTTAAAAACCCTAAAACCCCTTAAAACCCTAAAAAATTATAAAAACCCTCAAAATCCCTAAAGATCCTAAAAAAACCTAAAAACTATAAAAATCCTAAAAGGTCCCTAAAAATCCCTAAAAACATAGAAAACCACCAAAACCTTGAAAACCCAAAAAACACTAAAAAACTTTAAAAAATCCTAAAAATACATAAAAACCCTAAAAGCCACTAAAAACTCTAAAAACCCTTAAAACCCCTAAAAACATTAAAAAACTCAAAAAACATTAAAAACCCTAAAAATACAAAAAAAAAACCTAAAAACCCTAAAAACCACTAAAAACCCTAAAAAACATTTAAACCCTTAAAAAGTTAAAAAAATGTTATGAAACTCTAAAAGACCTTAAAACCCTAAAAACTCAAAAAAAAACCCTAAGAACCCAAAAAGACACTAAAACCCTTGAATAACACTAAAAACCCTAAAACCCCTCAGAATCCCTAAAAACCCTAAAAATGCTAAAAATTTGGAAAATCCTAAAAATCCCTAAAAATACAAAAAAAATGTAAAAAACCCTAAAAACCCCTAAAAACATTAAAACCCCCTAAAAACCATAAAAAATAAAAAAACATTTAAAAATCTAAAAACCCTTAAAATGTTAAAATATGTTAAAAAACTCTAAAAAACCTTTAAAACCATAAAAAACTAAAAAAAACACCTAAAAATCCAAAAGACCCTAAAAACCCTAAAATAACCTAAAAACACTCAAACTCCCTAAAACCCCTAAGGGGATATGGATAATAAGAAAGGTTTCAATAGTCTGAGGATGGTGGAGATGCGGGATGAAGAGAGAAAGGGCAGTGTGGAGCATAACAATTCCCCTTTGCGCAATCAATTTGATGGTTTGGCATCTGGGGAGATGGATCATGTGCAGTAGGATGTGAAATAGAAGTAGGCCTATGACAGTGATGATGGGATTAAGGTAAGGAATTTGAAGCATGATGTTGGCTTGAGGAGTGATGCTAGTGATGGAATTATTGAAGAACAACCTGGGAAAGCTGATTTCTCTGGGCTTAAGGGTGTTGCGTGTGAAGAGAAGGCCAAGGGCTTGCAGGTTGCCTTGATTTCTAGTAATTTTGTGTGAGATGGTGTAGGGTATTTGGGTGACTCTGTCAATGTGTATTATGCTGCTATGCATGATGAAAATGTTGCTGAAAATGGTTATCTGGTCCAGATTGCAGTGGTTGCTTCAAATGTATAGGTGCCTAAGTCTAGCAGTGATGGTTATGAGCAGAGTGAAGTGTATGACCTACCTCTAATTCAGGACTATAGTGATGGTGTTGGGAATGAGGAAGGATAGAATATTGGTGATGGTTCAAAGACCCCTACATGTAATGTGCAGGAAGAGGTTTCGGTCAGTCGGGTTCAAACTGCTTAAGCTGATCTTCAGGAGGAGCAGGACCAGACTTCCATGGTTGTGCATGAGGTAGTATATGCTGCTCATCTTGCTGGTGATGAGGAGGTGGTTGGACAGTTGGGTGTCGAATCATCGACCCTACTTTTGGATTAGAGAAGAATGGATCTGAGTGCTTGTTTTGAGAAAGAAGATCATGACCTGCAATTGGTTTCGGTGGGGAATGAGGAGTTTTTAGTGGGGAATTATAAATTTCTGATCCTGAGGGACATGGTTTTGGAGGAAATTAACTTGATGCAGATGCAGAAAGGTCTCTTTTAGGAGGAATTGGAATCACACATTTTTTATCATTGGGGGGTTGGTACTGATGATGAGAGCTGGATGAAAACCTACATGGCTCAGATCATGAGGGAAAGGGCATTGATTGAGGATGTAGGTCCACATGGGAAAGAGAATAATTATGATGGGTTCATCTCAACTCCCCAAAAGAGGAATCCGAGGAAGGACTATGCAAATATGCCAAAGACCGTGTCTACTAGAGCCTCCTCTAAGGCTCCAAGGAAGAATGTCCATGATAAACACGGGCGGCCTGACAATCACTCCTCTGATGTGCAGCTAAATGCGGAACGGTGAAGGCGCAATGATATGTACATTGCACTCTTCAAGCAGTATGAATCAGAGTCGGTGTCGGCGGATGCTGATAAATCCTCTGGATATGGTGCTGATCGTGACCCATACAGTCCTGCTTCCAACTTCTGACTTTTAGCGATGGTGGGGATGGTGCTCCCTTTGGCATGCTGCTCTTTTTGGGTGTGGGTCGTTTGACTCCGCCCCTCTCTTGTTTGCGTTTTCTTTTTTCTAATAAATTTTGGGGGGTTAGGAATATCCTGGCCCCACACCTTCCTTTCCCTAATAACTATAAAAACTCCTAAAACCATAAAAAACCCTAAAACATATAAAAACCCTAAAAACCACTAAAAACTCTAAAAACCCTTAAAACCACTAAAAATGTAAAAAACATTAAAAACTATTGAAAAACTTAAAAACCCTAAAAACTTAAAAAAAAACCCAAAACCCCCCAAAATACCCTAAAAACCTTGAAAACCCCTAAAACCTCAAAAAACCCTCAAAATCGCTAAAAATACTAAATAACCCTAAATACCATAAAATCCTAAAAAATACTTAAAAATACTTGTAAATGTTAAAACTTTAAAACCCCCCTGAAAACCATAAAAACTCCTAAAACACCTAAACACATTAAAAAGTCTAAAAAACCTAAAAACAAAAATAAAACCCTAAAAACCAAAAAGACCTTAAAACACCTGAAAACCCGTAAAAGCACATGAAAACCCCTAAAACTCTCAAAATCCCTAAAAACCCTAAAATCTATAAAAATACTAAACAATCCCTAAAAATCCCTGAAAACATTAAAACCCATAAAACCCTAAAAAACCCCTAAAACCCTAAAAAACACTAAAAACTTAAAAAAACCTAAAACCCATAAAAACCCTAAAAACCACTAAAAACTATAAAACCCCTCAAAACCCCTCAAAATTCTAAAAAATGTTCAAAAACTCTAAAAACGTTAAAAACCCTAAAAAACTCAAAAAAAACCTAAAAACTGAAAGGATCCTAAAACTTTAAAAACCCTAAAACAGTAAAAAAACCTGAAAACCCCTAAAAATCCTCAAAATCTCTACAACCCCTAAAAACCCTAAAAACTATAAAAATCCTAAAAAAAACCCTAAAACGTAAAAAAGACCTCAAACCCCTTAAAACCCCCCGAAATCCATAAAACACCTAAAAAGCTTTAAAAAAACCCTAAAACCCCATAAAAACCTTAAAAACCCGCAAAAACTCTAAAACCCTTAAAACCCCTAAAAACATTAAAAAATGTTAAAAATCTCTAAAAACCCTAAAAAATCAAAAACGAAACCCTAAAAACACAAATAGATCCTAAAACCCCTAAAAACCCTTAAAACCATAAAAACCCTCAATATCCCTAAAAATCCTAAAAAACCCTAAAATCCATACAGGACTTAAACAAGCCCTAAAAATCCCTCGAAACGTAAAAAACCCTAAAAACCCTGAAAACCATAAAAACCCCTAAAAACCTTAAAAAATCCATAAAAACCCTAAAAACCACTGAGAACTCTAAAAACCCTAAAAACCCATAAAAACATTAAAAATGTTAAAAAACTCAAAAAATCCTAAAAACACTAAAATCTCCTAGAAACTCTAAAAACCACAAAAGACACAAAAACCCCTAAAAATCACTAAAAACCCTTAAAATCCCTAAAAATATTAAAAACCATAAAATTATAAAAAATATTTAAAATTCACTATAAGCATAAACACCCTAAAACCCGGAAAATCCCCAGAAAAAAAATAAAAAACCCTAAAACCTTAAAAAACCCTAAAAATAATAAAAACACTAAAACCACTGAAAACTCTAAAAACCATTTAAGCCCATAAAAAGGTTAAAAACTCCAAAAAATATTAAAAACCCTAAAAAAACTCAAAAAACCCCTAAAAACTGAAAAGACCCTAAAACCCCTAAAAACCCTTGAAACCCCCTTAAAAGCCCTCAAAATCCCTAAAAACCCTAAAATCCTTAAAAACCCTAAAAACCCCATGAAAACCATAAAAACCTCAAAAACCCCCAAAAACCCTAAAAACTTAATAAAAACTCTAAAACCCCCTAAAAATTTTAAAAATATCTAAAAACATTAAAAACCCTAAAAACTAAAAAAAAACTAGAACCCAAAAAAGACCGTAAAACCCTAAAAACCTAGAAAACCCCTAAATACCCTCAAAATCTATAAAAACCCTAAAAACCCTAAAAATCATAAAAATCCTAAAATCCCCTAAAAATACCTGAAAATATAAAAAACCCTAAAAACCATTGAAAACCATAAAAACCCCAAAAAACCTTAAAACCCCCCCAAAAGTCATAAAACCCTAAAAACCCACTAAAAACTATAAAAACCCTTAAAACCCCTAAAATGTTAAAAAAAACTCTAAAGTCCCTTTAAAACCCTGAAAAACTCAAAAAGAAACCCTAAACCCCAAAAACACCCTAAAACCCATTAAAACCCCCAAAACCCCTTAAAATCCCTAAAAACGCCAAAAACCCTAAGAACCATAAAAATATTTAAAAAGAACTAAAAATCCCAGAAAACATAAAAAACCTTGAAAACCCTAAAAAACCCCATAAAACATTAAAAACCCCTAAAAACCTAAAAACCCCTAAAAACTCATAAAAACATTAAAAACCACTAAAACCTCTTAAAACCCTTAAAACCCTGAAAAATTTTAAAAACATTAAAAACTCTAAAAATCCTTAAAAACCCTAAAAACTAAAAAAAATACACAAAAACCCCCAAAAGACCCTAAAAACCCTGAAACCCCCTAAAACCATAAAAAACCTTAAAACCCTCAAAAGCCCTAAAAACCTAAAAAACTTCTAAAAACCACAAAAATCATAAAAAAATCCCTAAAATCCCTAAAATGTAAAAAACTATAAAAAACTATAAAAACCCTAAAAACCACTAAAAACTCTAAAATCCTTAAAACCTCTAAAAATGTTACAAAATGCTAAAAAACATTAATAAACCTTAAAAACCCTAAAAACTCAAAAAAAAACCTATAACCTTAAAAGACCCTAAAAACACCAAAAACCCATAAAACCCCCAAAAATACCCTAAAACCCCTCAAAGTCCCTAAAAACCCTAAAAACCCTAAAAATCATAAAAAATATAAAAAAACTAAAAATATTTGAAATTGTATAAAACCCTAAAACCCTGAAAACCCCCTTAAAACCATGAAAACCCCAAAAACCATCAAAATACCAAAAAACCCATAAAAATCCTAAAAAAACTAAAAAATCTAAAAATGATGATGTCTATAATGATGGAAGGTCACTCGGCTCCTCCATCATAGTCAGTGGCTTTGTCGACACACCTTGCTTGGTAGTTCCTTGGTTTGGTTGTTGACGGGTCCGAAATACGTGGTTTGTTTTTTTTTGTTGGAGGTGATATTCACCAGCACTCCTGGTTTGTTTGTCAGACAGTGTGCTTATCCTGGTTGTAGATGTCCATTCTTGACCAAGTAAGATGGTTGGTTTTGGATTCTATTCAACATCCTTTCAAAGTTGTGTGGTTCGGAGCTCTTCGTGCATGGGTCATTGCGGGGTTTGAGCCAATGAAAGTTAGTTTCTACTTTACGATGGGAGGTTTTTCGGTTGTCAAAGATCCTATTTTGTTGGTATCTTGCTGTAAGTGGTTT
The DNA here is from genome assembly GCA_963277665.1 of Viscum album. Lineage (NCBI taxonomy): Eukaryota > Viridiplantae > Streptophyta > Magnoliopsida > Santalales > Viscaceae > Viscum > Viscum album. The sequence goes on along the minus strand of OY728167.1, from coordinate 726,974,391 downwards.
ATTCTACTGGTACTATTCCTAGTTTGATTGATTTTTGGTTGTAAGTTCATCTTTGAAGATGGGGGTGTGCTTAAGATGCACTGGGTTCGTCATGGTTGATGGTTGTGTTTATCGACTGAAGATTCTTTCTTCATCTTTCCTTCGGATACTTTTTAGGTTGTCATTATCGGTGGTTTATTAAATGGTGTCTCTAGATGATGTGTTGTAGAGAAGGTTTCTTGATGATTTATTTTCTTGTCACTGGCCTCATTTACTACTTTAGATCATTAGTTATAGGCCACTATGGTGTTGAATTCTTCTGGTGGTGTCATCTTTGGTTATAGTGGTTGCGATCTTTTTTTTATGGTGTGGTGATGTTGGTTGCTTGATGTTTTATGGATTTGGGGTGAGATATATCATGTTCTGGTGTGAGGCTTCTCTTGTGGGGAGTAGCTTTGTGTTGGATTGAGGTTTTTGGGCGGGTGGTTCATGGATGCATTGTGACTATTAGGAGTTGATTTGGGGTGTTGGGAGATGTTGTGGGGGTTTTGGGAGATTCTGGAGATGTTTTGGGGGTTCTTGGAGCTAGTTTAGATGTTGGGTGTTGACATGGGGTGATAGGAGATATTGCTGGTAATGGGAGATGAAGGTGGTGCTTCAGTCACTAAGATCTATGGGATGGGAGATTGTGTGAGGTTTTTGGAGTTGGTTTGGGAGAAAGGATATAGTGCTGTTGTTGTTGCTGCTAGGTGTTGACGTGGGGTTATGGGAGGTGTTTCGTGCTGAGAGATGAGAGCTGGTTGTTGATGGAGATGGATCTATGACTACTGGGAGCTGTGTTGGGAGTTATTACAGGGTGTTGGACTTGTTGCAGCTGTTGGAAGTTGTGATGGAATTGAAGAGGGGTGTGTTAGGAGACTGTTTGTAGGTGTTGAACTAGTTTAGGGGTTGTGGGTTGGTGGTACTGTTGGTGTTTTTTAGCTCATTAGTGTGGCTACTGCTAGTTTGTTAACTGGAGCTTTGGCCTGAATGAGGACTGGTTGGTGCTGGTTGGTTGTTGTGGTTGTAGGTGTGTGTTGTAGGGTTCTAAGAGGTGGTGCGGCTATTGGGGATTTTTTTAGGATGTTGGGTGGTGTTTATAGGTGCAGGATCTTCTAGGAGATGTTGACAAGGGGTACTAGGATCTTCTAGGAGGGAACAAGAAGAGTGATGGTTGGTGATGGTCGAGTACTGGGGCTACTGGTGTGGTTGGTGTTGGCTAGGATGTGTTGGACATCTTTGTGTTATGGACTGGGTTGTTGCTAGAGCCTAGTTATTACTGGGGTCTATGAGCTTGTGCGGGGGCTATTGGATGGTTCTGTTGGTGTAGTCCAGGTTGTTGCTTTGATGTGATATTCTATGGGAATGGCATAGGTTGATGTTAGTGGCTGGTGTTGTTGGTTGGGTCCTTTACTGGTGGTTGGATGTTGTACCTCGATGGGAACTGGCCCAAGCCCAAGGTTTTCCACCTTGGGCCTCATCGAGGACATGTGGCGTGCGGCTAGTGTAAGGTCACACCTATACACATGTTAACCATTAACATGTTTATGCTAACATAGCTCTCATGGGCCCCTCTACCCCGATGGGAACTGGCCCAAGCCCAAGGTTGGCCACCTTAGGCCTCACCGAGGATATGTGGCACGCGAGTGGTGTAAGGACGCACCTATACACATGTTAACTGTTAACACATTCTACAAGGAAACATACACTACATGATAACAAACCTCTCATGGTCCCCTCTACCCTGATGGGAACTGGCCCAATCCCAAGGTTGGCCACCTTGGGCCTCACCGGAGACGTGTGGCGCGCAGGTGGTGTAAGGCCGCACCTATACATGTGTTAACCGTTAACACGTTTCTCCCACGGGGCACGGGTGAGTTGGTTAAATGCAGTGGAATCTTGAGTTGGAGGTTCCGGGTTCGATTCCTCTCAAAGTAATGTGCACTATATGCTAACAAACCTCTCATGGGCCCCTCTACCCTGATGGGAACTGGCCCAAGCCCAAGGTTGGCCACCTTGGGCCTCACTGGGGACGTGTGGTGTGCGGGTAGTGTAAGGTTGAACCTATAAACATGTTAACCATTAACACGTTTGATAAGAATATTTGAGATGGTTTCTCTGCTCTCCTGCGATGGTGTCTATACCTCTCCGCTTCCAGCTTGAATACATCGCTGATGTCTACGCCTTGGCCTCCCCACTCTGCAGGGGAGGGTCCTTCGCTGCTCCCTGATAAATACAGATCTTTTATCCCTTTCTCGGATCCTGACTCACTTCCATATTTTCCATGGATTGAGCTTTTTCCTAAGGTTTTGTGCTTGCATGGAGGTCTTATGAATCTTCCACTATCGATTGTGAAGTTCAACAAGGATTTTACCCGGCATAATTTGACCCTGGTAGATAGGTTCTTGAATTGACGCCCCCCGGTTGATGTTTTTGACAGGTTTGTGTCTGAACACTAGGATCTATGGGATCGTTCCACTGTTGGTTTGGTCGACTCCCATAACATTTTGATTCGGTTCGCTTCTGAGGAGGATCTTATTCGGGCCTGGTATGTGGCTCCTTGTAGATGTGATGTTGCGCGATTTTCCCTCTTCCAGTGGAACTTTGACTTCCATATGCATCGTGATTCCCTGTTGATGGAAATTTGGGTGAGGTTTCCTGAGCTCCCCCTCCCCTTTCAAAACTTTTCTATTGATTCAATGTTGTAAAATTTGGTTGTAAGGTTTTTGTGTGTGGATAGCAGAACTAGGGCCCTCTACCACCCGATTTCTCTGAGGGTCTGTGTTGAAATATATGTTTCGAAAGAGCCGGTTGACTTTGTATGGATTTAAATTGGTGAGGATATTTGGTGGAAGAAACCAGTGGTTTTTTAATCATGGGTGAGCTACTATGAATCTTGCTTTACACTTGGCCATGTGAAAATGGATTGCAACTGTAGGGGTAGTGAGCGTCTTGTGGCTGGGAGTGAACAGCGAGTCATCTCTTCGAGGTTGTGGTTGACAACTGAGATTGAGGCAAGGAAGGGAACTCTACGGGATACCCTATTGGACGTAGGTAGGTATGATAGGGTGGAAGAAGGGGACCCTTATCCCGGCAGGTTGCTGAGGGGCATAAATCTGAAGCTATGGTAAAGGACATCTTCAAGCGACTGAAGGGTGACCTGGACTTTTGGGTGATGCCCCTTTCTCTAGTGAGGTGGGGGTGAGGATCCTGATTAATATGGGAATGTGGCCTTTATTTTTCCGTTTAATCCTGTTAGGGATGACAGTGAGCACCCAAGCCTCATTGGTGAAGGGATGGAGAGGGAGCCACTTCCAAATCCTTCAGCCGTTATTGTGAAAGGATAGATCCTGGGACAGGAGTTGGTCTTAACCTATAATCTGTTTGTGGCCTTAGATCCTATGGAATATATGGGCAATAAGTAGGGGATTATTATGAGCCAGGAATTGCAGGTCATGGTGGTTAAGGATGATTCTAAACTCCCTATTGACCTATAGGAGATGGCTCTGCTTCCCTTTTGTGAAGGAATGAGGCAAGTGGGAGTGGATCATAATAACTTACCAATTGAGCAAGTGTTGGAGCAGGTGTTGGCTGATGCTTCTGAGCTTGGGGATGGTTCGATTGATGCCCCTCAGCCTAGGATGTAGTCTAATAACCTTTATGTAGTTAGGAGGACTATTGAGTAACCTGATCCGAGCTCTACCCTTGTTGTGTTTGAGACTCTACCTCCGTGTGTTGAGTTGTCTAAAAAGATAATGTTGTATTGTTCGGAAATCCACTTTGAGCAGCATCAAAAAGAGATCCTGCTAAAGATAGACCTGCAACAGAATGTGATCTTCATTGGGGATGATAATGATGAACATATAAGGTTGGGGGAACTCTTTAGGGATCGTGATGACATCATGTATGATAATTTGGATAGGGTAAGGAGGGAGAAGGCTTTGATGGGTCCCCCTGATTCTTTTGGCTTAGACTCATGCCCCCATAAGAGGAAGTCACGGTCTATCAATGACCTCATTCCTGGACCTGGTAGTCAGGGAGGTGAGGTTGAGCCTTCCGCTACTAATCACAGGAAGGATGGGAATCTCAAGCCCCGGGCATCGAGTGCTGATGATGTGCTGCAAAGTAAGAAGGCAGGGCTTGGAGTACCCCTAGTGAAGTGGAGAACAAGGAGGGATTATTCTTCCCTTCCCATGCCAATTTCTACCAGAGCCTCCTCCAAGGCCAGAAAAGTTGAGGGAGATTCCCATGGCAGGGAAGGTTGGTCTAGAAAGGTGCAGCTGAATGTGGAGCAATGACATCTCAAAGAGTATTACAAAACCTTCCTCAAGAAATATGAATCTTCTGAATGGGAGTCGAAGGATTCAGATACTTCCTATGGTTATGGTGCTGAGGTGGGTCCTTATGGGGACGGATAAGTTGATTTGTAACTCCTATTTCTTTATTTCTGTCTTTTGGATCTTTTGGAATTTGGTTTCTAGGGGGTTCAGGGCTTTTTGGTGTGGGTCGTTTGACCCCACGTGCCCTTGTCTGCTTTTCTTTTCTTTTATAAATTTTGAGGGGCTAGGAATAGCCTGGCCCCGCACCTTCCTTTCCCTTAAACTCCATAAAAACCCTAAAAACCACTAAAACTCCAAAAAATGTAAAACGCATAAAAACATTAAAAATGTTAAAAAAATTCTAAAACCCCTAAAAACTCAAAAAGCTCTAAAAACCCAGAAAGACCCTAAAAACCTTGAAAACCCCTAAAAAGCCTCAAAATCCCTAAAAATCCTAAAAACCAAAAAAAATACTAAAAATACCTAAAAATCCCAAAAAATATAAAAAACCCTAAAACCCTAAAAAATCCTTGAAAATCATAAAACCTCTAAAACCCTTAAAAATAATAAAAACCCATAAAAAATCAAAAAACCACTAAAACCAATAAAAACATAAAAAGATGTTAAAAAACTATAAAACCTCAAAAACCCTAAAAAAACCAAAAGACCCTAAAAACCCTTATAAGACCTAAAAGACCTTAAAACCCATAAAAATCCTAAAAAATCCCTAAAAATTCCTGAAAATTTAAGAAATCCTAAGAACCTTGAAAACCCCTTGAAAACCATAAAAACCTCTAAACCCCTATAAAATCATAAAAACCCTAAAAACCTCTAAAAAGTCTAAAAACCTTTAAACCCCTAAAATGATAAAAATGTTAAAAACTCGAAAAAACCTTAAAGACCCCTAAAAACTCAAATAAAATCCCAAAAAACCCAAAAAGTCTCAAAAAACCCAAAAAACCCTTAAACACCATGAAAAAACCCTAAAAATCCTAAAAAACCACAAAAAAAACTCTAGAAACCCTTAAAACCCATAAAAATTTTAAGAACGTTAAAAACCTTTAAAACCCATTTAAAACCCTAAAAAACTCAAAAAAAACCTAAAAACCCAAAACACCCTAAAAATCCTTAAAAACCTAAAAACCCTAAAAAACCCTAAAAACCCCTAAAAACCCTCCAAATCCCTAAAAACCTAAAAGACCCTAAAACCCATAAAAATATTTAAAAAAACCCTAAAAATCCATGAAAACGTAAAAAACCCTAAAACCCCTAAAAACTATAAAATCCCATAAAAACCTTTAAAAACCTAAAACCCCATAAAAACCCTAAAACCCACTAAAAACTCTAAAAACCCTTATAACCCATAAAAACATTAAAAATATTAAAAAATTATAAAAAACCTTAGAAAATCTAAAAAACTCAAAAAAAATCATAAAAACCTAAAAATTTGCTAAAAACCCTGAAAAACACTGAAAAACCCCTAAAAACACTGAAAAACTCTCAAAATCCCACAAACCCCTGAAAACCTTAAAAACCATGAAAATTATAAAACCCTTAAAAATCCACTAAAAACTCTAAGAACACTTAAAACCCTTAAAAATGAGAAATACACTAAAAACTATAAAAAAATCTGAAAATACCTAAAAACTCAAAAAAAATCCCTAAAAACCAAAAAAGACCCTAAAAACCCTAAAAAACCTTTAAAAACCTAAAAAAACCTTGAAAAAACCTAAAACCCCTTAAACCCCCAATAAACGTTAAAAACTCTAAAAACCTTAAAACCCCAAAAAAACTCAAAAAAAAAACCCTAAGAACCCAAGAAAACTCTAAAAACCCTGAATGACCATAAAAACTCTAAAAAATCCCAAAGACCCTGAAAAACCCTCAAAATCCCAAAAAAAAACCTAAAAACCATAAATATTTTAAAAATCCATAAAAATACCTGAAAACGTAAAAAACCCTTAAAACCCCCTGAAACCCATAAAAACCCCTTAAAATTTAAAAACCCCTAAACACCTATAAAAACATGAAAATCCCACTAAAAACTTTAAAACCCGTTAAAACCTTAAAAATGATAAAAACTCTAAAAAAACATAAAAACTAAAAAACACAAAAAAACCCTAAAAACATAGAAAGACCCTAAAACACCTGAAAACCCTAAGAACCCTAAAAAACCTTTAAAATCGTGAATCCCCCAAAAATACTCATAAACCCAAGAAAAACCTAAAAACCATAAATATACTAAAATATCTGAAAACATAAGACCCTAAAAACCTTGAAAACCCCCTGAAAACTAAAAAAACCCCAAAAAACTTAAAAAAACCTAAAACCCCATTAAAAATGCTAAAACCACTTAAAACCCATGAAAACATTAAAAATACTCTAAACACTTTAAAAACCCTAAGAACTCAAAAAAAACCTTTAAAATCCCTAAAACCCCTAAAAACCAAAAAAATCAAAAAAATCCCTGAAAACGTAAAAACCCTAAAAATCCCCTAAAAATATAAAAAACCTAAAAACCTAGAAAATCACCCAAACCCCATAAATACCCTAAAACCACTAAAAACTCTAAAAACCATTAAAACTGCTAAAAACATTAAAAACTAAAAAAATCCCCTTTAAACCCCTAAAACTCAAACAAAAATCCTAAAAATCCAAAATACCCTAAAAACCCTAAAAAACCCTAAAAATAAAAAAAAACATGAAAACACTAAAACCCCTTAAAATACCTAAAACCCCTAAAAACAATAAAAATCCTAAAAATCCCTAAAAATCCCTAAAATCCTAAAAGACCCTAAGAACCCTGAATAACCCCTAAAAACCATAAAACCCCAAAAATCCTTAAAAACCCCTAAAAACCCATAAAATCCCAACTAAGAACTCTAAAAACCATTAAAACCCCTTAAAATGTTAAAAACACTAAAAAAACCTTAAAACCCTAAGAAACTCAAAAAAAACTAATAACTCAAAAGACCATAAAAACCCCAAAAAACCAAAAAAAACCAAAAAACCCTCTAAATCCCTAAAAAGCCTAAATGCCCTAAAAACCATAAAAATCCTAAAAATTCCTAAAATCCATGAAAATGTAAAAACCCCTAAAAACATAGAAAAAATCCAAAAGACTATAAAACCCCCTAAAACCTTAAATACCTCTAAACACCCATAAAAACCATAACCCCGAGATGGCGGCTCACTCTCCTGGTGCACTCTCCCACTCGAGGTGACTTATAGGGTTTCCGTCGGGTTCCCATGAAGATGGCGGTGCTGGTCCTTTGCTCCTTCACTCTCGGCCTTGCGGGGGATGCTTGTGGCGGTGGCGGGCAGATGCAGAGTCTCTCGGTGCGGCAATTGCTCTTCGGAGTTTCCATAGGGTGGCACGGTTTGGGGTTTCTGCAATCTTCCCGGCCCTTCCCTCTTGTGCTGTTGGAGGGAGATCTCGGCGCGGATTGGGGTTTCAGCGACAGAGGGCCTCGGCTGCGTTCTTTGGATCAAAGGTGAAAGGCACCCCTCGGCTTCGGCAAGCGACGACGTTGGCTGGTGTGTCGGCATCGGATCCCTTCTCGGCCCCTGCTCTTAGGGGGAGATCTTGGAAATAGCAGTCTTCAATGGGTTTCTCCAGCTCAAAGGTGAAAGGTAATGATGACTTTTTCTACTTTATGCTCTCTGATTCCTGATCCCGTGTTGCAGAAGGTTTGTTTTATATTCTGGTTCGATCCTTTCCTCGATTCATGAAGCAGATGCAGGTGTGTGCTCTTCCTAATCTCTCGGCTTCGTCTCCGCTCCACGCTGTTGATGCTAGATCTGGTCAGACCTTTTGGAATTCCATGTCCTCCTATTTCTTGGTTGTGATGTTGATTATGAATCATATGGTTTTGCTGAAATGGGTTAGACGAGTTTTGATGCGCACTTTCTGGTGGTATGCGGTTAATTTTTCTATGAGGTGTGGAATGCTGGATGTGGTTCGGTCCGACGGCCTTGATTATTGGATGCTGAGTTGTGTTTCCTTGGGAGATGATGGGTTCAGATGTGCTGGTTGCTGTTTTTTGTGCTGCAAGTTGTTTGGAGCTGGTTGGATTGGAGGTGGTGATGTTTTTGTTGTTAATGCTAGGGTTTTGGTGCCGTCAGTTGTCGGAGGTTGCTGCTGGTTTCTTGGGCAGATGAGTTTGGCTTGATTTTCTGAGTGGGAGTTGCTTCGGTGTTATGGTTTGGCTGCTACCTGTAGTTTATTGTGCTATGGTTGGTTTGGTTGTGATTCATTGCGCGCGCTGGTCTTTGGTCATGGATGCTGGTGCTTGGCGATGGTTGTTGTTCTGCTGTGAGGTGACGAATCTGGTTTGGTTGTGGTTCGAAGTGGATGTTGGCTATTGGTTCTGTTGAGTGGTTCTGCTCTTTGTTCCACCTTTGGGTGTTGTGGAACTACTGCTTCATTCCGAAGTGATGAAGGGGAGATTTATGACCTTGGTGCTGATGGTTCTGTGCTGATGTCGGTGGATCTTCTTGGTGAGAATGTGTTGGATGCTGGCTTTTATGAGTTTGGGTGATGGTCTTTGGTTGGTTGTGAGCTGCTGGTTGCTGGTGAATGTTGGATGATGGAGTTTCTTATGGAGGAGATTCTTGGTGAGAAGGTGCTGGATGCTAGAACATGTGAGATTGGATGCTGGTCGCTGCTTGGCTGTGAGATTTGGATGATGGTTTCTACTTGGATGAGAAGTGATAAAGGGGTGATGGAGTTGCCGACTACTGGATTTGGTTGAGATGGTGATGAAGCTGCTATGAGTTTGGCGTTGTGTCTTTTCTTCTTTTGATTTTTCTTTTTTTTATGGTCTTTGGGTGTGTGTTTGTTAAGGGATTTTGGGTGTGGGTTGATTGAACCCGCCCCTCCCTTGTCTACAGTGTCTTTGTGTCTTTTTTCTAATAAATTTTTGGGGGGGTCAGGAATAGCCTGGCCCCGAGCCTTCCTTGCCCCATAAAAAACATACAAAACCACTAAAAACTCTAAAACCCCTTCAAACCCCTAAAAACGTCAAAAACATCTAAAAACCTTAAAACCCTAAAAAACTAAAAAATCTATAAATACCCAAAAAGAAACTAAAAACCATAAAAACCTCTAAAAACTCTAAAAACCCCTAAAATCCCTAAAACTACTCAAATTCCCTAAAAACCCAAAAAGACGCTAAATTCATTGAAATACCCTAAAACCCTGAAAACCCCTAAAACCCATCAACATCCCTAAAAACCCTGAAAAAACCCTAAAACCATAAAAATACTTAAAAACCCAAAAATACTAGAAATCATAAAAAACCCAAAAACCATGAAAAACCCATGAAAAGCATGAAAACACCTAAAACCTTAAAAACATTAAAACCCCATAAACACCCTAAAAACCTAATAAAACTCTAAAAACCCTTAAACCCCCTAAAAAAGTTAAAAACCCCCTAAAACCCCAAAAGACCATAAAGACCCTAAAAATCCTAAAAACCCTAAAAACCTGAAAACCCCAAAAAAATACTCAAAATCCCAAAAAACCCAAAAAACCCTAAAACCATTAAAATCATAAGAAATACCTAAAAATCCCTAAAAACATAAAATACCCTATAAACCCTAAAAAACCTCTGAAAACCATAAAAACCCCTAAAAAACTTAAAAAACCTTAAAACCTATAAAACCCTACAAAAAAACTCTAAAACCCCTTTAAACCCCTAAAAATGTAAAAAAACTCTAAAAACCCTTAAAAATAATAAAATCTGAAAAAAAAATCTAAACACCCAAGAAGTCCCTAAAACCACTTAAAACTACAAAAGACCTAAAAACCCTAAAAACCCTCAAAACCCCTAAAAACCCTAAAAACCATAAAAATCCTAAAAAATACCTAAAAATCTCTAAAATGTAAAAAAATATAAAAAACCCATGAAATCCATAAAAACCCCTAAAAACCTTTAAACCCCCTAAAACTCATAAAAATTCTAAAACCATTACAAACTCTAAAACCCCTTAAACCCCTAAAAACGTTAAAAACTCTAAAAAATAGTAAAACCCCTAAAAAGCCTTAAAAACCAAAAAAAGACCCTAAAAACCTAGAAAATCCCTAAAAACCCTAAAAACCCCTACAAACCTACAAAATCCTTAAAAACCTTAAAAACCATAAAAATCCTAAAAAAATCCTTAAAATCCCTAAAAACATAAAAAACCCTAAAACCATGAAAACCCCTACAAACCTTCAAAATCCCTAAAACCCCTAAAAACCATAAAAACCATAAAAATCCTAAAAATCCTTAAAAATCCTTGAAAAAATAAAAAACCCTAAAACCCTGAAAACCCCAATAAAACCATAAACCCCCCCCCCAAAACCCACTAAAAATTCTAAAAATCCTTTAAACCCATAAAAATGTTAAAAAACTATAAAAACCTAAAAAACTCTAAAAATTCAAAAAAAAACTAAAACATTCAAAAGACCCTAAAAACCCAGAAAACCCCTAAACACCCTAAAAAACCCTGAAAACCCCTAAAACCCCTTAAAATCCCAAAAAAACCCTATAAATACAAAAATCATAAAAATCCTAAAAAGGACCTAAAAATCCCTCAAAATGTAAAAACTCTGAAATACCACAGAAAACCATAAAACTCCTAAAACCCTTAAAAACTATAAATACCACAAAATTGTAAAAAACAACTAAAAACTCTAAAAACTCTTAAAACCCCTAAAAATTTAAAAAAACCCTAAAAATCCAAAAAACCCTAAAAACTCTAAAAACCTTTAAAACACAAAAAAACCTTAAAAACCCTCAAAATCCTTAAAAATCCTAAAAACCCCTTAAAAACCATCAAAATACTAAAAAATCCCTAAAAATCCTTGAAAACATAAAAAACCCTATATACCCTGAAAACCATAAAGCCCCTAAAACATTAAAAAAACCTGAAAATCTATAAAAACCCTAAAAATCACAAAAAAAAATCTAAAAAAAACTTTAAAACCCCAAAAACACTCAAAAAACCCTAGAAAAAACCTAAAATACCCTAAAAACCCAAACCTTGAAAATCCCTAAAATCCCTCAAAATCATAAAAACCATAAAAATCCTAAAAAACCCTAAGAATCCCTAAAAACATAAAAACCCCTAAAAACCCTAAAACCCCTAAAAATGATAAAACCCATAAAAACCCCCAAAAACAACTAAAAAATATAAAAACCCTTAAAACCTATAAGAATGATAAAAAACTCTAAAAGACCTTTAAACCCTTAAAAACTCAAAAAACCCCTAAAAACCCAAAAAAAAGCCCTAAAACCCCTAAAAACCCCTAGAAACCCTCAAAATCCCTAAAAACCCTAAAAACCCTAAAAACTATAAAAATACTAAAAAGGCTCTAAAATCATAAAAACATAAAATACCATAAAAATCCTGAAAACCATAAAACCCTTAAAACCCTAGAAATCCATAAAAACCCACTAAAACTCTAAAAACACTTTAAATCCCTAAAAATGTTAAAAAGCTCTAAAAACCCATAAAACCTTAAAAAACTCAAAATAAAACACTAAAAACCCCAAAAACCATGAAAAACACTAAAACCCCAAAAAACTCTGAAAAATAGTAAAAAACCTCACAAATCCCTAAAAGCCCTAAAAACCATAAATATCCTAAAAAATCACTAAAACCCCTGAAAACATAAAAAATCCTAAAAACCCTGAAAACTATAAAAACCCCTAAAAACCTTAAAAAAACCAAAAAACCTTTAAAACCCTAAAACACATAATAAACCTAAAAACACTAAAAACTCTGAAAACCCTTAAAACCCTTAAAAACCTTAAAAACCCTCAAAAAACCATAAAACCCCTAAAGACTCAAAAAAACACCCTAAAACCCAAAAAACCACTAAAAATTTTGAAATGCCCTAAAACCCGTTAAAAAACCTTGAAAACACATAAAATCCCACAAAATCCCTAATTCCCTAAAAACCATAAAAATCCTAAAAATACCGTAAAAATCCCTCAAAACATAAAAAACTTTAAAAACCATGAAAACCACCTAAAAATTATAAAACCCCCTAAAATTTTAAATAACCCTAAAAACCCATAAAAGCCTAAAAACCCACTAAAAACTCTAAAACCCTTAAAACCCTTAAAAACGCTAAAAATTTAAAAAAAAACCCTAAAAACCTTAAAATATACTAAAAACCCTGAAAACCCCTAAAAACCATGAAAACCCCTAAAAATCCTAAATCCCTAAAAACCCTAAAAAACCTTAAAACCCATAAAAATAAAAAAAATCCCGCAAAATCCCTAGAAACGTAAAAAACCCTAAACCCATAAAAAAACCCCTAAAAACTATAAAAACCCCTAAAAAGCTTAAAAGGCTTTAAAAACCCAAAAAACCCTAAATTCCACTAAAAACTTTAAAATCCCTTAAAATCATTAAAAAAACTCGAAAAACATTAATTCCCTAAATTTTTTAAAAAAACATAAAAACCCCAAAAGAACTTAAAACCCTAAAAAACCCTAAAACCCATTAAAACCCCTAAAAGTCCTTAAAATCCATGAAAATGTAAAACCCCTAGCAACCTTGAAGGTGATGGAGGAATCCTTGCTGCCTAGGAAGGGGAAGTCAGCTTTGATGGTGCATGATGGGGCTTCTACTGGTGAGTCTTCTTGTGACTCTTTTCAGGGGGCTTTGGCATAGTTTGACCATGAGCAGGGGGAGGTTGATGAGCGTAGGGAGGTGATAGAGCCTGTTGTGCAGGTGCATAAGGGGGCCTCGGCTGATTGGCCTGGCTGCATGGGTTTGCAAGATTTAGAGATGGAGTCCCACTCTGGTGGCCCTTGGAAGGGAAGTCCCCAGGATGCGGATCAGGTCGGGTGGTTGGATGCGAAACCTGTTCTTGATGGCTATTCCCCTAACCAAGAATCCTCCTTCATCCACAAACAAGACCTTTTCCAGGAGGAAGAGGGAAAATTGCAGTTGTCCCTTGCTGGTGTGGTGTCCCCTATTTGTCTGGCTATTGAGAAGCCTGCCCTGGTTGTCCCAGATGGTGCTGGTGAGTAGGTGCAAAGGACAATGCAGGGGCTTGAGCAGAATGTGAGCAGGTTCCCTAGGGAGGAGGGGCTTTTGCAGCTGGCCCTGGCTGGTGTGGATCCCCCTCCTTGTCTGGCTCTTGAGGAACCTTCCATTGTGGCCCCTAGCGTGCCGTAGTGTGGGGTCCTTGACGTCGGCTCCCTAAATCGGGAATCTTCCTTCATCCCTGATCATGTTTCCTTCCAAGAGGATGGCAGAACGATGAATCAAAATATGGATTTGATCATCAAGGAGAGGGCCTTGCTAGAGGTGAATGGGAAGAAAAACAAACTGGCAGGGGTCACCTTAGACTCCCGAAAGAGGAGGCTGATGAGGGACTATTCGACTTTTCTGAAGACAGTGTCCATGAGAGCCTCTTTCAAAGATAAGTAAGTTTCCCCTAGCAGGGCTCAGTCTGTCAAGGCGCAGCTAAATGAGGAGCAGAAAACTCTCAAAGAATATTACACTGCCTTCCTAAAGCAATATGAATCTTCTGAATGGGATTCGGTGGAGTCGGATGCTTCTTCCAGCTATGGTGTTGATGGGGATCTTATGGTGATGGAGACATCGATTTGTAGTTCCTGATGTTGATGGTGATGGTTGCTGGTTGGATTTTTTGTGTCTTTTTCCTTGGGTTTTCTTTGTTTCTTGACTTTTGTGGGTTTCTTTTGTGGGTTTGGGGTGTTTAAGGGTTTTTGGGTGCGGGTCATTTGACTCCTCTCCTCCCTTGTCTATTGTGTCTTTTTTTTCTAATAAATTTGGGGGGGGGGGGGGGTTGGGAATAGCCTAAACCTAGCATCTTCCTTGCCCTAAAAACCCTAAAAAACCCTGAAAACCCATAAAACCCTCAAAATCCCTAAAAACCTTAAAAACTATAAAAACCATAAAAATCCAAAAAAAGAACTTAAAATCCCTAAAAATAATAAAAACCATAACCCCCCCCCCTAAAACCATAAAAACCACTAAAAATTTTAAAAAACCATAAAAACCCACTAAATATTCATTAAACCCCTAAAAACCCAAAAGCCCCTAAAAATCCTGAAATACCCTAAAAATCCCGGAAAACCAAAAATGACCCTAAAAACCCTAAATAACCCTAAAAACCCCTAAAATCCCTCAAAATACCTAAAACCCCTAATAAATCCAAAAAACAATAAAAAACCTTAAAAATCCCTAAAAATCCATAAAAATGTAAAAACCCCTAAAAGCCTAGAAAAAACCGTGAAAACCATAAAATCCCTAAAAGCTTAAAAACAATAAAACCCTTAAAAAACCTAAAAATCCATAAAACCCTTAAAAACTAACTAAAAACTCTAAAACCCCTAAAAACATAAAAAAATGTTAAAGAAGTATAAATAACCTAAAAAACCCCTAAAATCCCAAAAAGACCCTAAGAATCCCTAAAAACATAAAAATCCCTAAAAAAACTGAGAAACCCCTAAAAACCCAAAAAACCTAAAAAAATCTGAAAACCCATAAAAACCTAAAGAAAACTAAAAAATCCCTAAACCCCAAAAGACCCTAAAAACTCTGAAAACCCATAAAAACCCTAAAAACCCTCAAAATCCCTAAAACCCCAAAAAAACACTAAAAATTATAAAAATCCTTAAAAAGACCTAAAAATACACTAAAAGACCATAAAATCCTAAACAACTCTAAAAGCCCCTGAAAACCCCTCAAAATCCCTAAAAAACTAAAAAATGATAAAAATATAAAAATCCTAAAAAATCCCTAAAATCTCTCAAAACATAAAAAACTTTAAAAATCCTGAAAAACCCCTGAAACTGTAAAACCCATAAAACCCAAAAAACAACTAAAAATTCTAAAAACCATTAAAACCCTTAAAATCCCTAAAATGTTAAAAAAATTAAAAAACCTTAAAAACCCTAAAAACTCAAAAAATACCCTAAAACACAAAAAAACCATAAAACCCCAAAAAACCTCGAAATACCCTAAAAATCCTAAAAATTTCTAAAACCCTGAAAAAACCCTAAAAACCATAAAAATCCTAAAAATCCATAAAATGCATGAAAAATGTAAAAATCCAGAAAAATCCCTAAAAACATAAAAACCCCTAAAACATTAAAAACACTTAAAAACCTATCAAAACCCCAAAACCACAAAAAAACTATAAAAAACCTTAAAACCCAAAAAACATTAAAATTTTTAAAAACCCTAAAAACCTCAAAACCCTAGAAAGAACAAAAGACCCTAAAAACGTGAAAAAACCTAAAAACCCTAAAAATCCTTAAAAACCCTAAAAAACATAGAAATCTTAATAAATCCCAAAAACCATGAAAATGTTAAAACCTTGAAAACTCTAAAAACCACCTAAAACCATAAAAATCCATAAAACCCTTAAAATCCTAAAAACCCATAAAACCCCAAAGATACCACTAAAAACTCTAAAAACCCTTAAACACCCTAAAAATGTTTAAAAATTCTAAAAAGTAATAAAAACCCTAAAAAGACCAAAAAAACACAAAAACCCTAAAACGCCTAAAAACCCTAAAAACCTTCAAAATCTTTAAAAACCCTAATACCCTCAAAATCCTTAAAAATCCCTAAAAACCCTAAAAATTTAAAAACCCTTAAAACCGCTAAAAACATTAAAAACCCCTAGAAAATCATTAAAAACCCTAAATAACAATAAAACCCTAAAAACTCACTAAAAACTCTAAAACCATTAAACCCCTTTAAAACGTTAAAAAAATATGAAACCATTAAATTCATTTAAAACATTAAAAAAACTCTAAAAACCTTTAAACCCCTAAAATACTCAAAAAAAACCCTAAAATCCCAAAAAGACCCTAAAAACCTTGAAAAACCCCTAAGATCCATAAAAAACCCATGAAAATCCTAAAAATCCCTAAAAACCCTAAAAAACCCTAAAACCCATAAAAATACTTAAAATCCCTAAAAATCTGTCACGACCCGTCCTCGGGGCCCGTGCATGACTACCCCAAGCCCGCCTTCCATAGGCCAGGGGCTGGCGACTAGCACCAAGACGTAAATCCCAACAAAAGGGAAGGCATTGCCTTTGAAAAATAAACAAGCACCACAGAGTAAGCAAGCGGAAAAGTAAACACTAAGTAAAACTGTACAAGCTGTGCTGAAAGTAAAAGGGGCCGGAAATACAAGCCCAACTGTAAAGTACAACTGAAAGGAAAAACAACAACTGAAAGGAAAAACTGCAGCGCTGAGGCGTCCTCTGGAAGTCCCACCTGAAGGGTGGGTACAGATAGCCTCCACTGCTCCTCGGGTCCACCTAACCGCTCCGAGTACGTCCCGCCCAGTGGTCCACCTCCAGGTACTGTCCTGCTCCGCACGCCTCCTCCACGATCAGCGCTGTCCGTCGTCTGCAACCAACACCACGAAGTGCGGGCATAGCCCGTGCAGGGGTGAGTATAAGCTACTCAGTAGGGACCCCGAGACCCCCGAAGGTCTCCCGAAATCCACAAAGGATAATCCAAAAAGGAAAGATACAATCACGAAGTAACATCTGACACGGCTTAGGTATATGCCCATACATATACCTAAGTCTTCAATTCCCGTTCGGCTCCAACATCCGAGCCCAAGCACAACCCAGTCCACACAGGAAAGCAAAACGTATACCCACACAGGATAGAACAACACAATCCACAAAGGAGAGTAAACAGTAAATCCACACAGGATAGCTCAACACAATCCACAAAGGAGAGTAACACAAGATTCAGCTCACACAGGTATACTTCTTCGGATGATGATAAAGATGATCATTGAACCATCTAAGTCGTCGGACCCACGAAGGATCGATAGGTACTAACCTTGCAGTGACCCACACAGGATCGGGCCCACGCAGGACCTGTAGGAGTTGGCTCACACAGAACCGCTGAGAGATGACCCACACAGGATCGGGCCCACACAGGACCGGGCCCACGCAGGACCTGTAGGCGCTGGCTCACACAGAACCGCTGAGCGCTGACCCACGCAGGATCGGACCCACACAGGATCGGGCCCACACAGGACCGGTAGCACTGATCCACGTAGGATCGCTGAGTGCAGTAGTCGTCGCAGTCCGCTGAGGATCTCTGCACAGTCGTCGCCGCAGTCCACTAAGGATCTCTGCACGGTCGTCGTCGGAGTCCACAGAGGATCTCTGCACAGTCGTCGTCGCAGTCCACTGAGGATCTCTGCACGGTCGTCGCTGTCGAAGTAGCAGTCGCAGCCAGCACTAGGGTTCCCGCACACAGCAAGCTCGTTCGGGAGGGTCCGCTCCACGAGCCGAGAGGCTGATACATCAACTGACACGAAGTCCGAAGTTGATGTATCCAAAAGTTCTGTATCGTCAACAGGAACTCAACGTCGCAGACGGCACGTCAATCGGACGCCCGGTCTGAGAGATATTGGCATTTTCGTCCCAGGGGCCCGGTTGGTTTTTAAGGCAAAACCAACCCGACCGCACTCCACTTGTGTCCAAACCTCGGGCGGATTATGCCAAAAGATCCGTCTCACTTAGAGGAACTCAACAAAGCTGACGACACGTCAATCAGACGTCCGTAGCTCAAGATATGAGCGTTTCCGCTCTCGGGGGCCCGGTTGGTCTCGTGTACGAACCAACCCGGCCTAACTCAAAGTATTCCTAAACCTTGAGTGCGATATACCGAAATTACCGTCTCGATCCAAGGATCGCGTTGCCACTGACGGCGAGTCGTTTGGAGGCACGAAGCTCAAGATACGGGCGTTTGAACGAAAACGTCCGAAGATGGGGGGTACGGGCCCGGGCCGACCCGGCCCGACCCCCCCCCCCCCTGGGTCGGGCCGAACCGGGTCGACCCGAACCGGGTCGGCCTGGCCCGGGTCCGACCCGGTTGGCCCGGCCCGGCCCGGCCAGGGCCGGTCCGGCTCGGCCGAGCGGCGCGGGTGGAAGCCGCGGGCGCCGACCCGCGGCCTGAGAAGAAACCGCGGCCCGCGCGGGCCGCGCTGGTGAACCGCGGACGCGGCTCTGCCGCGTCCCGCCTGGACGAACTGGACCCGCGCGGCCGCGGGTCCGTTGGCCGCCGCCGCCGCGGCGGTGACCCGCGCCGCCGTCAACTTCCGTGGGCCGCCGGCGTCGCTCCGGTGGCCCGTTTTCCTTCCCGTCTGCGCCGTTGCTCCTCCCGGGATCCGTTCTTTACTGCGGGATCGTCAAACGTCCGCTGCGGCATGTTCCGTCGTCGACCGTCAAATCCGCACAAAACGAAGATCGGAGGAGGGTCGTCGGGCCGTGTTCGTTTGGCCTGCACCCTCCGCGTTAGAGATAAACAACCGGGAGAAATTGTTCAACACATGAACCGACAATTTTAATTAAAATAAAATTGTTCATTTGAAACCAACTTTTTAATTTTCAAAGAACGTTCACGGGAAAATTAAAAAGGGGTAATTTTCCAAAATAAATCCCTACCTCGTCGATCGTCGTGCGCGGGCGTTCTTCGCGGAAGAGATCATCGCGGAAGAGAGGGATCGTCGCGTCGTCGCGGGGAGGCGTCGCGTCGTCGCGGAAACCGGAGTTGAGTCGGCGAACTCAACGAACCAAGAACAACAGATTTAAATTATTAGTATTTAAATCTGTGTTTAAACCCAAAGAAAAGAACCTTGAGCGGAAATCCGAAATCACTCACCTCAAATGGTCGGTGATCGGAGATCGGAGATCGGAGATCGGAAGAACGTCTCGGGTGAAGGCGTCGTCGATTTCCGGGTTCGGCGTTCTTCGCGTTCTTCGCGTTCTTCGCGTTCTTCGCGAGGGAGAAGAAGTTACGAGGGTTCTCTCAAATCTTCTCAAGCGCAAATAACCAGAGGTTAAGCGTTGGCCTTATTTTATTATTACGCCAACGAATTTGAAAAACTGGTTAAGAAACGATCCATCAATTCGTTGAATTAATTCAACGAAAGAAACGACCCGTTTAATTCACGAAAGAAACAGCCCATTTAATTCACGAAATAAACTGCCCAATTAAATGGTCTGTTAAGAATTTAGAAAACGCGTCGGTTGACTTTCATTAAGACGAGTTTTCACGGGTGCGTTTCTTAGCGGAAAGAAACGGCGGGGCTCGTGTGGGCCCCACCTCACAAATATCCTACCAAGGGGGGTAGGATATTTCTGGATAGCATCCTATCCAGTTCAACTCAGTTCAAGCCGCTTTTAAGTGGCTTCAAGTGGCTTCCAAGTGGCTTAAGTGAAATAAAATAAAGTTGTCGCAAAATTATTTTATTTCTTAACCTTAAGCCCGAAAATTAAAAACCACACCCGAGCAAACGCAACTCCGGAAGAGGCGTTTCTAAGCGAATACCGGCGCTGCGATTTCATCGGTGCCCTCAGAATTCGATTCCGGGCACCGGTTCAAAAGTTAGAAAAACCCGCTCGTCCGTTCACTGAACGTACCCGAGCCAAACTTCGGAAAATGATTCCGGGCACACCGGGCCTCGGAATCAGGCGCCGTCAGAAACTGCGTTCTTGTAAAATTCCAAAGAAAATTAAGAAAAAAAAATTTACTTGATATTTAAGGGTCTTTACATTACTCCCACCTCAGGACTTTACGTCCTCATAAAGATACATCAAAAAACTAGGGAAACAAATGTGGGTACTGAGCACGCATCTGAGCCTCCCGCTCCCAAGTGCTCTCCTGGAGGTTCCCGTGCTGCCATCTGATGCGCACAAGAGGAATCGATCGCCCACATAGGACCCGCTCCTGTCGATCCTCTATCTCCACTGGGACCTCTGCAAAAGTCGCTCCATCATCCACGTCTAGCTCCCCATAGTCAATGATGTGTGTCGGGTCGTGCACGTATCTCCTCAGCTGGGATACGTGGAAGACGTCGTGCACCCGGTGCAACTGAGGTGGCAGAGCCAGGCGATAAGCCACCTCGCCAACCCTGCTGAGGACCTGGAAGGGTCCGATGAAGCGTGGAGACAACTTGCCGCCTCGGCCAAATCTCCTCAAACCACGTCGAGGTGAGACCCGCAAGAAGTCGTGGTCGCCATCCTCGAACTCTAGTGGCCTCCTCCTCCTGTCAGCATATGACTTCTGCCGGCTCTATGCTGTCCTCATCCACTCCTGGATGACCTGGACCTTCTCTGTCGTGGCCCGGACCATCTCTGGTCCCACAAGTGCTGACTCTCCAGGGTCTATCCAGCACAAAGGAGATCTGCAAGGCCTGTCGTACAACGCCTCGTAGGGTGCCATCCCGATGGTGGAGTGGTAGCTGTTGTTGTACGCGAACTCCACCAAGGGTAGGTGGTCCTCCCAGCTGCGACCAAAGTCGAGGACACATGCGCGGAGCATGTCCTCGAGAGTCTGAATGGTCCTCTCCGTCTGACCATCTGTCTGAGGGTGAAAGGCGGTGCTCAGACGTAGTCGCGTCCCGAACGCCTCCTGCAACCCCTTCCAAAGACGGGAAGTAAAATGAGCATCCCGATCGGAGACGATAGTCGATGGCACACCGTGAAGTCGTACAATCTCCTGAACGTAGAGACGCCCCAAGCTCTCCACTGAGCCCTGCTCTCGAATGGGCAAGAAGTGTGCCGACTTGGTGATTCGGTCAACAATCACCCAAATGGAATCGTGACCTCTAGAAGTGCGTGGAAGTCCAGTCACGAAGTCCATAGATATCCCGTCCCACTTCCACTCCGGGACCTCCAAGGGTTGTACCAAGCCTGCTGGTACCTGATGCTCAGCCTTCACCTACTGGCAGGTGAGGCACCGTGAAACGAACTCTGCCACAGCCTTCTTCATTCCCGGCCACCAGTGTTGTCGTCTGAGATCCTGGTACATCTTCGCCACTCCAGGATGTACCGCCAAAGGAGAAGTGTGAAACTCTCTCAGCACCTCCTCTCGTAAGGAGACTGGTACCAAGGTACGTCCTCTGAAAAGGACATTGTGCTCTGCTCCAAGGGAGAAACCATCAGGTGCCTGTCCCGAGGATATCTGTGCACGTCGCGTCTCACAGTCAACGTCCCCATGCTGTGCTTCTCTGACCCGCTGAAGAAGTGGAGGAGAGACTGTGAGAGACTGAAGGAAGGATGCTCCGTCTCTATCCACGAAGGATATCTGCAAAGCGGCTAGCTGCTCTGTCGCCTCCTCAAGTAGCTGGATGCCCGTCCTCCTGCTGAGGGCATCAGCCACCACGTTCCCCTTCCCAGGAGTATAGACTATCTCAAAGTCATAGTCCTGGAGGAACTCGAGCCATCGCCGCTGTCTCAGGTTCAGGTCCTTCTGAGAGAAGATGTACCTGAGACTCTGGTGGTCAGAAAAGACTGTGAAGCGCTCGCCCATCAGATAGTGTCGCCATGTATTCAGGGCAAAGACCACTGCTGCCAACTCTAAGTCATGGGTAGCGTAGTTCTGCTCATGAGGCCTCAAATGACGTGATCCGTAGGCAATCACGGCCCGTTCCTGCATCAGGACACACCCGAGTCCGGTCCCTGATGCATCGCAGTAGACTATGTATCCAACTCCCTCCTCAGGCAACCTCAAGATAGGTGCGCTGGTCAACCTTTGCCTCAGCTCCTGGAAGCTCTGCTGACATCTGTCTGACCACACGAAGGGTTTCCCCTTCTTCGTCAACGCTGAGAGTGGGGCCGCAACTCTGGATAAGTCTGGCACAAATCTCCGATAGTATCCGGCTAGGCCCAAGAAACTCCGCACCTCTGTCACGCTCTTGGGTGGCTCCCAAGCTAGCACTGCCTCGATCTTCGCGGGATCCACTGCAACTCCCGCCTCAGAAATGACGTGCCCCAAGAAGTGGACCTCACGTAACCAGAACTGACACTTCGAGAGCTTTCCATAAAGCTGGTGCTCTTGGAGTGTGTCTAGCACAACACGCAGGTGGTAGGCGTGCTCCTCCTCCGTCGTCGAGTACACCAAAATGTCGTCGATGAAGACCATGACAAATCGATCGAGGTATGGCTGGAAGATCCTGTTCATGAGGCTCATGAACACTGCTGGAGCGTTGGTCACGCCGAAAGTCATAACCAAGAACTCATAGTGGCCATACCGACACCTGAAGGCCGTCTTCTGCACATCCTCGTCTCGAACTCTGAGCTGATGATAGCCTGACCTGAGGTCTATCTTCGAGAACCACCGTGCTCTCTTGAGCTGGTCGAAGAGGTCGTCAATCCTGGGTAGCGGATACTTGTTCCTCACTGTCACCTGATTTAGGCGACGATAATCGACACACAGTCGCAAGCTCCCGTCCGCCTTCTTGGCGAACAAAATCGGGAAAGCCCAGGGCGAAACACTGGGTCGGATGAACCCCTTGCCCTGCAAGTCCTCCAACTGTACCCGCAGCTCTCGAAGCTCAGCGGGGGACATCCGATATGCTGGAGTGGATATCGGGGCTGTCCCGGGGTACAGGTCAATATAAAAGTCTACCTCTCTGCGAGGAGGTAGTCCTGGAACGTCGTCGGGAAAGACGTCCGCGTACTGATCCACCACTGCAGGAAAACTGGGACTCCGCACGTCAATTTCTCCCAGGATGAGGCTAGCCAACTGATGAGTGATGGGATGACCTCTCCTCTACGTGAGTCCATCCTGTGCTGCTAAGGCTCCCTTCTCGCCGGTGATGGTGAACCTGCTCCCGTCGGTGCACACGCATTGCACCTTGCGCCTAATGCAGTCAATCTGAGCATGGACCGTAGATAACCAATCCATGCCCAAGATGACGTCGTAAGGCCTAGACGCTGCTACAAAAAGATCCCAGCCGAAGCTCTCGCCTCCTAGAGTAAGCTCACACTGCCGGCACCAGTGTGTAATCGTCGAGTCTGCTCCCGTAGGAGTCTCTAGCCGTAAGGATCGAGCCAACGGCTCCGTCGGAATCTCCGAGCTCCGAACAAGGGCAGTGGCTATGAAAGAGTGACTCGCTCCTGTGTCTATCAGAACTGCAGCAAGGGTGGAATAGACACAGATCGTACCTCGAATCATCTCTGGCGCGTCGTGGTCGTAGGCCTCCGCTGCCTGGAGCTGAGCCTGTCTCTGCCCGCCAGCTCCCTGTGGTCGGGGCGGGCCTCCTGGTGGTGGTGGTGGCAGAGCCTCAAAGCGTCTCCCACCACCTGCTGCTCGGCCAGCTCCTCTGCCTCGTCCGCCTCCTCCCTGCGGACCGCCACGGTCGACCCTCTGCCTCTGCCTGGGTGGTCCCTCCACCATCTGCTGACCCTCAATACGACGGGTCGGGCAGTCACGAGCCATGTGGCCCTGCCCGCCGCACTCGTAGTACTGTCTGCCTCTCGGAAGGCTGGCTCCGGGCCGGGTGCCCTGCACTGCTGAGCCAGTGTCCCGAGGTCGCCTGCCGGAAGGTCGGGTCCGCCTAGAACCCTGAGTCATCCGCCGGATACCAGCTGTCGAAGACTCCGCTATCTGCCGCCCTGCAGTGGTTCTCGCTGTGGACTCAGCCAGGAAGCTCTCGATCAGGAGGGCTCGCTCCAGTACTCATGCCTGGGTCGGGATGCTGAGGGAGATCAGTGATGCCCTGATCTCGTGTCTCAATCCCTGCTCGAAGGTCCGGGCCCGGAAGAAGGGGTCCTGTACCATGTCTGTCGAGTACCGAGAAAGGTCGGTGAACCTCGCCGCGTACTGAGCGACCGTGAAGCTGCCCTGCCGCAGCTGAAGAAGCTCCTGGATGCGCACCGCTCGGAGGGTGGCCGGGACGAACTCTGAGCGGAAGAGGCTCTCGAAGTCCGTCCAGATGAGGGTGGCCTCATCGTGTACCTGGAGCATCAGGCTCCACCATCGTCCGGCTGCTGCGTGCAGTAGGCTCGCCGCGAGGATCACCATGAGGTCTGTCGGTGTCCTCACTAGCCTGAAAACCCGGACAACCACCTCCAGCCAGTCCTCGGCTGCCTAGGGGTCCGACTCCCCACGGAACCTGGGTGGTCGCTGGCGCTGGAACTCGTGCAGAGCTCCGAGGCGTCGTGCGTCGTCAGCTGCCAGTGCTGGAAGCATCGGGGGCTCGGCGGGTAAAGGTGCCTCTGCTGTCAACGGGCCCTGTACCGAGGCCTCGTCGCTCGGCGGGCTGTCGTCGCGCCCTACTCTGGGAACCCTAGCTGGCTGCTGTCGTCGTGCCATCCTGAAAAAGAAACTAGTATGCCACGGTCAGAACAGTATACCTAGTGAGCTGACACAAGTAATCACAAAGAAAACTTGAAACACACATGCAATCAATGTTTTCGTGCATTAAGTCGGGAATCAGAAGTCAGGGTCCTGGTGTGTGGATACGTCGGCCGCCGCACCAACACTGGACTCCCTGGATTGATAACCACACTCAATACGCTAAACACTATTGCTTCACATAGTAGAAAGATCAGAGTCTGCGGTAGAACCGACCACCTCTGATACCAATTTGTCACGACCCGTCCTCGGGGCCCGTGCCGTGACTACCCCAAGCCCGCCTTCCATAGGCCAGGGGCTGGCGACTAGCACCAAGGCGTAAATCCCAACAAAAGGGAAGGCATTGCCTTTGAAAAATAAACAAGCACCACAGAGTAAGCAAGCGGAAAAGTAAACACTAAGTAAAACTGTACAAGCTGTGCTGAAAGTAAAAGGGGCCGGAAATACAAGCCCAACTGTAAAGTACAACTGAAAGGAAAAACAGCAACTGAAAGGAAAAACTGCAGCGCCGAGGCGTCCTCTGGAAGTCCCACCTGAAGGGTGGGTACAGATAGCCTCCACTGCTCCTCGGGTCCACCTAACCGCTCCGAGTACGTCCCGCCCAGTGGTCCACCTCCAGGTACTGTCCTGCTCCGCACGCCTCCTCCACGATCAGCGCTGTCCGTCATCTGCAACCAACACCACGAAGTGCGGGCATAGCCCGTGCAGGGGTGAGTATAAGCTACTCAGTAGGGACCCCGAGACCCCCGAAGGTCTCCTGAAATCCACAAAGGATAATCCACAAAGGAAAGATACAATCACAAAGTAACATCTGACACGGCTTAGGTATATGCCCATACATATACCTAAGTCTTCAATTCCCGTTCGGCTCCAACATCCGAGCCCAAGCACAACCCAGTCCACACAGGAAAACAAAACGTATACCCACACAGGATAGAACAACACAATCCACAAAGGAGAGTAAACAGTAAATCCACACAGGATAGCTCAACACAATCCACAAAGGAGAGTAACACAAGATTCAGCTCACACAGGTATACTTCTTCGGATGACGATAAAGATGATCATTGAACCATCTAAGTCGTCGGACCCACGAAGGATCGATAGGTACTAACCTTGCAGTGACCCACACAGGATCGGGCCCACGCAGGACCTGTAGGAGTTGGCTCACACAGAACCGCTGAGAGATGACCCACACAGGATCGGGCCCACACAGGACCGGGCCCACGCAGGACCTGTAGGCGCTGGCTCACACAGAACCGCTGAGCGCTGACCCACGCAGGATCGGACCCACACAGGATCGGGGCCACACAGGACCGGTAGCACTGATCCACGTAGGATCGCTGAGTGCAGTAGTCGTCGCAGTCCGCTGAGGATCTCTGCACAGTCGTCGCCGCAGTCCACTAAGGATCTCTGCACGGTCGTCGTCGGAGTCCACGGAGGATCTCTGCACAGTCGTCGCCGCAGTCCACTGAGGATCTCTGCACGGTCGTCGCTGTCGAAGTAGCAGTCGCAGCCAGCACTAGGGTTCCCGCACACAGCAAGCTCGTTCGGGAGGGTCCGCTCCACGAGCCGAGAGGCTGATACATCAACTGACACGAAGTCCGAAGTTGATGTATCCAAAAGTTCCGTATCGTCAACAGGAACTCAACGTCGCAGACGGCGCGTCAATCGGACGCCCGGTCTGAGAGATATTGGCATTTTCGTCCCAGGGGCCCGGTTGGTTTTTAAGGCAAAACCAACCCGACAGCACTCCACCTGTGTCCAAACCTCGGGCAGAGTATGCCAAAAGATCCTTCTCACTTAGAGGAACTCAACAAAGCTGACGACACGTCAATCGGACGTCCGTAGCTCAAGATATGAGCGTTTCCGCTCTCGGGGGCCCGGTTGGTCTCGTGTACGAACCAACCCGGCCTAACTCAAAGTATTCCGAAACCTTGAGTGCGATATACCGAAACGACCGTCTCGGTCCAAGGATCGCGTTTCCACTGACTGCGAGTCGTTTGGATGCACGAAACTCAAGATACGGGCGTTTGAACGAAAACGTCCGAAGATGGGGGGTACGGGCCCGGGCCGACCCGGCCCGACCCCCCCCCCCCCCCTGGGTCGGCCCGAACCGGGTCGGCCTGACCCGGGTCCGACCCGGTTGGCCCGGCCCGGCCCGGCCAGGGCCGGTCCGGCTCGGCCGAGCGGCGCGGGTGGAAGCCGCGGGCGCCGACCCGCGGCCTGAGAAGAAACCACGGCCCGCGTGCAGGCCGCGCTGGTGAACCGCGGACGCGGCTCTGCCGCATCCCGCCTGGACGAACCGGACCCGCGCAGCCACGGGTCCGTTGGCCGCCGCCGCCGCCGCGGTGACCCGCGCCACCGGCAACTTCCGTGGGCCACCGGCGTCGCTCCGGTGGCCCGTTTTCCTTCCCGTCTGCGCCGTTGCTCCTCCCGGGATCCGTTCTTTACTGCGGGATCGTCAAACGTCCGATGCGGCATGTTCCATCGTCGACCGTCAAATCCACACAAAACGAAGATCGGAGGAGGGTCGTCGGGCCGTGTTCGTTTGGCCCGCACCCTCCGCGTTAGAGATAAACAACCGGGAGAAATTGTTCAACACATGAACCGACAATTTTAATTAAAATAAAATTGTTCATTTGAAACCGACTTTTTAATTTTCAAAGAACGTTCACGGGAAAATTAAAAAGGGGTAATTTTCCAAAATAAATCCCTACCTCGTCGATCGTCGTGCGTGGGCGTTCTTCGCGGAAGAGATCGTCGCGGAAGAGAGGGATCGTCGCGTCGTCGCGGGGAGGCGTCGCGTCGTCGCGGAAACCGGCGTTGAGTCGGCGAACTCAACGAACCAAGAACAACAGATTTAAATTATTAGTATTTAAATCTGTGTTTAAACCCAAAGAAAAGAACCTTGAGAGGAAATCCGAAATCACTCACCTCAAATGGTCGGTGATCGGAGATCGGAAGAACGTCTCGGGTGAAGGCATCGTCGATTTCCGGGTTCGGCGTTCTTCGCGTTCTTCGCGTTCTTCGCGTTCTTCGTGAGGGAGAAGAAGTTACGAGGGTTCTCTCAAATCTTCTCAAGTGCAAATAACCAGAGGTTAAGCGTTGGCCTTATTTTATTATTACGCCAACGAATTTGAAAAACTGGTTAAGAAACGATCCATCAATTCGTTGAATTAATTCAACGAAAGAAACGACCCATTTAATTCACGAAAGAAACAGCCCATTTAATTCACGAAATAAACTGCCCAATTAAATGGTCTGTTAAGAATTTAGAAAACCCGTCGGTTGACTTTCATTAAGACGGGTTTTCACGGGTGCGTTTCTTAGCGGAAAGAAACGGCGGGGCTCGTGCGGGCCCCACCTCACAAATATCCTACCAAGGGGGGTAGGATATTTCTGGATAGCATCCTATCCAGTTCAACTCAGTTCAAGCCGCCTTTAAGTGGCTTCAAGTGGCTTCCAAGTGGCTTAAGTGAAATAAAATAAAGTTGTCGCAAAATTATTTTATTTCTTAACCTTAAGCCCGAAAATTAAAAACCACACCCGAGCAAACGCAACTCCGGAAGAGGCGTTTCTAAGCGAATACCGGCGCTGCGATTTCATCGGTGCCCTCAGAATTCGATTCCGGGCACCGGTTCAAAAGTTAGAAAAACCCGCTCGTCCGTTCACTGAACGTACCCGAGCCAAACTTCGGAAAATGATTCCGGGCACACCGGGCCTCGGAATCAGGCGCCGTCAGAAACTGCGTTCTTGTAAAATTCCAAAGAAAATTAAGAAAAAAAAATTTCCTTGAAATTTACGGGTCTTTACAAAATCCATGAAATTATAAAAACCATAAAAACCCATTGGAAAACAAAAAAACCCATAAAAACATTAAAATACCCTAAAACCCCATAAAAACCCTAAAACCCACTAAAAACCCTTTAAAGCTCTAAAATGTTAAAAAAACTCTAAAAACCCATAAAAAACCTAAAAAACTCAAAAAACCCTAAAAACCCAAAAAGACCTTAAAAACCCTAAAAACCCTACAAAACCCCGAAAACCCTAAGAACCCTCAAAATAACTAAAAACCCTAAAAACCATAAAAATCCCTAAAAATCTCTGAAAAAGTAATATGCCATAAAAACCCTAAAAAAGCCTTGAAAACCATAAAATCCCCTAAAAACATTAATAAACCCTAAAAATCCATAAAAACCATAAAACCGCAAAAAAACTCTACAAACCCTTAAACCCCTAAAAACATTAAAAAACTATAAAAAACCTTAAAACCCCAAAATAATAAAAAAGCACAAAAAAACCCAAAAAAGACTCTAAAATCCATGAAAAACCCTAAACACCTTAAAAACCCTCAAAATACATAAAAACCCAAAAGGCCATAAAAACCATAAAAATCCCTAAAAATCCAATAAAACGTAAAAAACCATAAAAACCTTGAAAACCCCCTAAAAATTGTAATAACCCTTAAAAGCCTAAAAAAACCCCATAAAAAACCTTAAACCACTAAAAACTCTAAAAACCCATAAAACCCCTAAAAGATTTAAAAAACTCTAAAAACACTTAAAAACTCAAAAATCCCAAAAAATATAAAAAGACTCTAAAAATCATGAAAAATCCTAAAAACTCTAAAAACCCCCAAAAACCCTCAAAATCCCAAAAACCCTAAAAACCCTAAAAATCATAAAAACCCTAAAAAAATCCCTAAAAATCATTGAAAACATAAAAAACCAAAAACACCCTGGAAAACTTCCGAAAACCATGAAAACCCTAAAAATTATAAAAAACCCTAAAACCCTATAAAAACCCTAAAAATCCACAAAAACTTTGATGAGAATCATGACATGCATAGGAATTGAGGATTTGAAAGTGATTGTGACATCGAGGTTGAAGGTGAATAAATGGGAAAGATCCATTTCATGGGATTGGTGTCCCAATGATAAGTAGAAAAATGAGGAGGTGAACAAGGCTTTGCATGGACTCATTTTGAAATTACAATAGGGGGACAACATGCATGTGTGGGAGGAGAAAATTGTCCTTTAATCACTCTTTTTAAATCCCAAAAGTGAACTTAAGTTTCCCACCCAAGTAATCCCACGAATTTAAATCCACTTACATGAAAGAAATCTCCAAAGTCAAAAGTGATGGGTCCCTTGTCTCTAAATTCATGGTGTGAATCATCAAAGTCTCTAGGGTGGTGCTAAAAATTCTTCTTGGTGGATATCTTGTCCCCTAAAGTGATGGGATGTGTAAAAAAAAGTCCAAATTCGTTTTTTAGGATTTGGACTTTTGTGGGATAGGTGTTTGACATGTATCTCTCCCATTTGGGTATAAATAGACACCTCCTTGCACCCCTTAAGGTTAATTACGAATTTGAGTGTTTTCTAGAATTATTATGGTTTTTTTTCATGTGTTCTTAAATGAATGCATGTAAGGATTATCAAATAAGTGATCAGCCTTTGTGGCACTTTATAATTATGGTTTTAAATGGAAAGTCTGCTTGGGGTCCTAATTGATCATCCTCTTCCCCTTTTATTTCCTTACATTTCTTTTAATTTTTATTTCTCCTACTTCCATCACTTGATTTTCCACATTTTCACTAATGAATATCGCATGTCCATACAGTATCATATCATTTGGTATCAGAGCTGAAAAATAGAAATTAGGTTCTTTTTTTAATATTTTCTCCATCATTTTTCTTCTCCTTTCATTTTTCCATCACTAATTATGGACGTAAATTTATTATACTATTTTCATGGATTTTCTTTGAATTTATGGACATATGATATATCATTTTCATATTTAGAAATCTCATATTTCTTATCAATTTGGAAACACTAAAATTCGATGCATATTTTTGGAGATATAGATGATTTAACTCATTCAACAAATTCACTTTTGTGAAATATAACAGTCTCCAAGACGGAATTATAATCGATTTTAAAGCTGTCAATTGAAGGATGGTTTCTTATATAAATTCTAGAAATTAAATTCCTCATCCTTTTGGAATCATTTTTATTGTATTTCTACTTTTTGATAATTTTATATTTTTGTAAGACACACACTACCATAAAATCTTTGTGCACTCTCTCTTGGTTGAATTATTTGAAAAAAAACGAGCAGTAAAAAAACAAAAAAAAATCAAAAAACCAAAAAATGATACTGGAAATTTATTACACATTATCTTGGATCTTTAGAAAAAATTATGTGAATTTATGCTACAATATTTCTCTTTAATATTCTTTCCATAATCCATATATAACCTTAAATCATAACCATTTATCTCATGTCTATTTACCTCCCATTTCTCTTGGACACCATTGATTCAAACTCCTAAAATTTCTTATTTCTAAATTTTTCCATGAATTGATTTCTTCTTACTAGTTATCTTCTTGATTCTATTTAATAACACTTATAGGAACCAAGTTGTTGTGCTAGAATTGTGAGGAACCTTTTTATAGATTAAAAAAAGAGAGAAAGAGTGTGTAAGGAATTAAAAAAATTGTGAGCAAGGGAGAAAGAAGTGATATTGACCTCAAATTATTCATGAAATCTATCACTGACCAATTTACAAGATTGAATTCTAGGTTGGATGATTTTAAAAGTTTCTAAACATCAAGGGATCCATGAAGGAAATAAATTGATAAAGGTGATGATGAGTACTTCGTTTTCAAAGAATCATTTCCTAGGTGAGGAAAATGGGCTTCTTGGAGAGAAAGTTACTTAGGAAGCATCAAAATAACACTTTCATCCTTTCAAGGGAAGAGTAAGTCATAACTTTATTTTTATTGGAGGAGGAAGGTTGAACATGTGTTTGGACTTCACAACTACTCGTAGGGTAAGAAGGTAAAGTTAGTGGTGCTTGAGTTCAATGACTATGCAAGTATTTGGTGGGACCAATTACAAGTAATTCGATGATGGAATGGAGAAAGGCCAATTCAAACATGGGAAGAAATGAAGCTAGTAGTGTTTAAAAGGTATGTTTATAGTCATTAATATATAGATTTACATTTTAAGTTACAAAGTCTTGTGAAAGGATCCATTTGTCAATGGATTGAATCCGGCAATTCGAGATGTAGTGGAACTTCAAACCTACATTGACATGGAGGAGTTTCTTTACAATATGGTGAAGGTAAAAAAATAAACTATATTCTCTAAGGATTAAAGTAATTTACCATAAGTTTTGTAAAGATAACCAAAAAGAGACAAAATCAATTTCTAAGTGGAATGAAAAAAACCAAGGGATTCAAAATTTTCTCAAAAATAAATAGAAGAGACCAAAAACAAGTTTTTCACTTCTGATTCAAAAGGAAAATGTGACAAAAAATTTCTTCCTAAATGTAATGATATTAAGTGTATAAAGTTTCAAGGACATGGGAATATTTCTTCTCAATGCCCAAACAAGAGGAAAATGATTGTTTTGGATAATGATAAAATTCTTAGTGATCACTCTAGCGATGATGAAATTCCACCTTTTGAGGAGTGTTCAGATGCAAAAGTTGATGAACCTGTACACGGAGATGAATTTATGTAAATAATATCTCTAAACATTCAACCAAAATATGATCATGATGATAAGTAGTGTGAGCACATTTTTTATACAAGATGCCATGTCAAGGAGAAGGTATGTCATGTGAGCATTGATAGTAAGAGTTGTACTAACATGGATAGTACCTTATTAGTATAAAAGTTGAGTTTACCCACTATAAATAATCCTAGAACCTATAGGCTGCAATGGTTTAATGATAGTGGTGAGGTGCGAGTAATGAATAAAGTCATAGTTTCCACTTCAATTCGGAAATATCATGATGAGGGGGTTTGTGATGTTTCTCAATTACAAGTGGGACATTTTCTTCTTGGGAGGCCATGGTAGTTTGATAGGAGGATTGGATACTATGTCTATGCTAATTATTTCTCATTTATTTTTAGTGTTGGAAATATTATTTAACTCCACTCAGTCCCATACAAGCATATGAAGATCAAGTGAGGATAGAGAAGGAATGTAAAAAAGATAAAAGAAAAGAGTGAAAGAGAATGTGGGAAAAATAAAAATTCGAATGATAAAAAAGAGTGTGATGGGTTGAGGGGAAAATAAAAGAGAGAGAAAATAAAGAAAATGAAAAGTGTGGAAATTTAAGAGTGAAAAAGGAGAGACGAGTGACATGAAAATAAATGAGGGAAATCATAGAGTTGAAAACAAGAGTGTTGAGCAGAATGTGAGTTTGTTTTTTAGAAAAAGTGAGGTGAAAAGAGCTTTATTGAGAAAGAATGTGTTCTTACTCATTAGTAGGGATAATTATCTTGAAACTAAAAAACTTCATCATTATTTTACCTTTTTTTGTATTTATTACAGGAATATGGTAATCAAGAAAGGAAGTGTTTGAAACAAGTTCCATTTGATCCAGGTAGTTTGGTATGGCAATA
The DNA here is from genome assembly GCA_963277665.1 of Viscum album. Taxonomy (NCBI): domain Eukaryota; kingdom Viridiplantae; phylum Streptophyta; class Magnoliopsida; order Santalales; family Viscaceae; genus Viscum; species Viscum album. The sequence continues at coordinate 726,941,468 of OY728167.1, read as the reverse complement.
CCTAGTAAAAGTAATATTTCTAGACAAAATAAAGTCAAAAACCTTGCATTGAGGAGATAGTCATTTTCATGTTTTAGAGATAATCAATGATAATTCCTGTAAGACTAGATTACCCGATAGGTATGGAAATGTGAGTGCTAACTTTAATGTTATCGATATCTATCCCTTTGAATATGCAGATTCGAGGACAACTCCTTTTGAAGAGGAAGGGAATGATGAGAATCATGGAACACATTGGCATCGAGGATTCGAGTGCGATAATGACATAGAGTTTGGATGGTGCATAAATGGATATGACCCATTACAAGGGATTGGTGGCCCAATGATAAGAGGAAGAATGAGAAGGATGAACAAGGCTTTACATGAGATCATTTTGAAATTACAAGAGGAGGGCCAACATGCATGCATAGGAGGAGTAAATGGGCCTTTAATCCCTCTTATTAAATCCCAAAATTGAACCTAAATGGCCCACCCAAGTGGTCCCATGAATTTAAATCCACTTGCATGAAAGAAATATTTAAATTCAGAAGTCATGGTGGGAATCTTCAAAGTCTTTGGGGTGGTGCCAAAAAGTCTTCTTCATGGATATCTTGTTCCCAAAAGCCATGGGAATGTGTAAAAAAAGTAAAAAATCATTTTTTAGGCTTTGAACTTTTTTGGGATAGGTGTTTGACATGTATATCTCCCATTTGGCTATAAATAGTCACCTCCTTATACCCCTTGAAGGTTAATTATGAATATGAGTGTTTTCTAGCATTATTATGCTTGGGTTTCTTGTGTTCTTAAATGAATTCAAGTAAGGCTTATCAAAGGAGTGATCAACCTTTGTGGCACATTATAATTAGAGTTTTAAGGGTCAAGTCTCTTTGGGGTCCTAACAGACCATCCTCTTCCTCTTTTATTTCCTTACATTTCTTTTAATTATCATTTCTTCTACTCCCATCACTTGTGTTTCTGCATTTTTATCAATGAATATCGCACACCCATACGGTATCATATCAAACTCTAAATACCCTTAAGACCCCTAAAAACGTTAAAAACTCTAAAAAACCTTAAAATCTAGAAAAAACACAAAAAAAACCTTAAACCTAAAAAAGACCCTAAAAACCCTGAAAACCACTAAAAACCTTAAAAAATCTTGAAAACCACTAAAAACCCTCAAAATCCTTTAAACCCCAAAAAACACTAAAAACCATAAAAATCCTAAAAAAGCCGTAAAAATCCATCAAAACGTAAAAATCCCTAAAAACCTTGAAAAATACATGAAAACCATAAAACCCCTAAAAACCTTAAAACCCATAAGACCCATAAAAACCCTAAAACCCACTAAAAACTCTAAAAAACCTAAAAACCTTGAAAACCCCATGAAAACAAAAAAAACTGAAAAACCTTAAAAAATCATAAAGCCCCATAAAAACCCTAAAAACCACTAAAAACTCTAAAACCCTCAAAACACCTAAAAACGTTAAGAACTCTAAAAAACCTTAAAAACCCCAAAATCTCAAAAAAACTCTAAAACCCACAAAAGTCCCTAAAGACCTTGAAATGCCATAAAAACCCTAAAAACCAAGAAAAAAACTGAAGCCCCTCAAAATCCGTAAAAACCCTAAAAACAATAAAAATCCTAAAACAGCCCTAAAAATCCCTCAAACGTAAAAATCCCGAAAAAACCTGAAATGACCCTAAAAACCATAAAAACCCTTAAAAATCATAAAAACCTTAAAAACCATAAAAACCCTCAAAACCCACTAAAACTCTAAAACCCACAAAAAACCCAAAAATCGTTAAAAAATCTAAAAAACTGTAAAACCCTAAAAAACTCAAAAAACCCTAAAAACCCCAAAAGACCCTAAAAACACTAAAAACCCTAAAAACCGTAAAAAACCCTGAAAACCCCTAAAAACTCTCAAAAATTGTAAAAACCCTAAAAACCATAAAAAACCTAAAAAATCCCTAAAAATCTCTAAAAATGTAAAAAATCATAAAAAATCCTTAAACCCCCCTAAAAACCATAAAACCCCCTAAAACCTTAAAAAACCCTAAAAACCCATAAAAATCCTTAAAAACACTAAAAACTCTAAAAATCCTTAAACCCCCAAAAAACATTAAAAATTCTAAAAAACCATAAAAACCCTAAAAACTCAAATAAAAACCCAAAAACCATAAAAACCCTGAAAATACTAAAAACCTTCAAAATCCCTAAAAACCCTAAGAAACTCTAAAAACCAAAAAAATACTAAAAACAATAAAAATCCCTAAAAATGTAAAAATCCAAAAAAAGACCCTCAAAACCCCTTGAAAACCATAAACCCCCTAAAAACTTAAAAAACCCTAAAACTCCATAATAACCATAAAAACTAATAAAAGCTATAACAACCATTAAAACCCCTAAAATTGTTAAAAACTCAATAAAAACATTTAAACCACTAAAAATCTCAAAAAACCCAAAATACCCAAAATACCCTAAAAACCATGAAAACTCCAAAAAACCCTAAAAACACAGAAAATCCCGAAGAAACCCTCAAAAACCTTGAAAACCCCTAAAAACCCAAAAAACCATAAAAATCCTAAAAATCCCTAAAACCCCATGAAAAGGTAATAAACCCTAAAAACCCCCTGAAAATAATAAAACCCCATAAAACCTTAAGAAACCCTAAAACCTCATCAAAACCATAAAAACCCATTAAAAACTCTTAAACTCCTAAAAATGTTAAAAAAACTCCAAAAAAAATTAAAACCCATAAAATATAAAAAACCAAAATCCCAAAAAGAATCTAAAAACCCCAAAAATGCAGAAAAACCCTAAAAATGCAAAAAAACCTAAAACCCCCAAAAATCCCTAAAAACCCCAAAAAATCCCCAAAACCATAAAAAATCTAAAAAAAACCATGAAAATTTAAAAACCCTTAAAAACCTTGAAAACCCCTGAAAACCATAAAAACCCCTAAATGCCTAAAAACCCATAAAAATCACTAAAACTCTAAAAACTCATAAAATGCCTAAAAATGTTAGAAGACTCTAAAACCATTAAAACCCTAAAAAACTCAAAAAAAACCCAAAATCCAAAAAGACCGTAAAACCCCTAAAAACATTAAAAACCCTTAAAACCCCTAAAATCCCTAAAACCCATAAAAATCCTAAAAAATACCTTAAAATCTCATAAAATGTAAAAAACCCTAGAAAACCTCTGAAAATAATAAAAGACCCCTAAAACCTTAAAAAACCCTAAAACCCCAAAAAATCCTAAAAATCCACTAAAACTCAAAATACCCTTAAACCCCATAAAAATCACTAAAAACTCTAAAATACCTTAAAAACCCAAAAAAGATCCTAAAAATCCTGAAAACCCCTAAAAACCCTAAAAATCCTAAAAATCCTAAAAAACCATAAAAACCTTAAAAACACTAAAAACCATAAAAATCCTAAAAAGGCTCTCAAAATCTCTGAAAATGTAAGAAACCCTAAAAACCTTGAAAACCATAAAAAAACCGCTAAAAACCTAAAAAAACCATGAAGCCCCATAAAAACCACTAAAAACTTTAAAAACCCTTAAAACCCCTAAAAACGTTAAAAACTCTAAAAAACCTTAAAACCCCGAAAAGGCTCAAAAAAACACTAAAACCCACAAAAGACCCTAAAACCCCTGAAAACCCCTAAAAACCTTAAAAACCCAAGAAAAATATAAAAACCATCAAAATACCAAAAACCCTAAAGACCCAAAAAAAATAAAAGACATAAAAAATCCCTAAAAATACCAGAATCGTAAGAAAACCCCAAAAACCTAAAAACCACTCAAAACCATAAAACCCCTAAAAACCTTAAAAACCCTAAAACCCCATAAAATCCCTAAAAATATAATAAATGTCTAAAAACTCTAAAACCCCCTAAAAATGATAAAAACTCTAAAAAACCTTAAAACCCTAAAAAATTAAAAAAACCCTAAAAACCCAAAACGACCTTAAAAACGCTTAAAACCCCTAAAACCCATAAAAAACATAAAAAACTCTAAAAATGCAAAAAAAAACCCTAAAAACCCTTAAAACCAGCTGAAAACCATAAAACCCCCTAAAAACCATAAAAAAGTCACTAAAAACTCTAAAAAACACTTAAAACCCATAAAAACTCTAAAAAACCGTAAAAATTGAAACACTCAAAAAACCCTAAAAAACCATAAAAACTCTAAAACCCAGAAAACCCTACAAAACCCAAAAAAATCCCTAAAACCCAAAAATTACCTAAAAACCATAAAAATCCTAAAAATGACTAAAAATCATTGAAAATGTAAAAAAACCTAAAAACTCTGAAAAAACCCTGAAAACCATAAACCCCTAAAAACCATAAAAAGACCTAAAACCCCATAAAAACCACTAAAAACTCAAAAACCCTTAAAACCCCTAAAAAGTTAAAAACTCAAAGAAACAATAAAACCCCTAAAAACTCAAAAAGACCTTAGAAATCTCAAAAGACCCTAAAAACTTTGAAAACCCCTAAAAACACTAAAAAACCCAGAAAAAACCCTAAAAACCCTCAAAATCCCTAAAAACCCTAAAAAACTCTAAAAACCATAAAAATCCAAAACAATCCCTAAATTTCCCTAAAAATTTAAAAAACCCTAAAAATCCAAAAAAAACCCTAAAAACCATAAACCCCATAAAAACCTAAAAAATGCTAAAAACCCATAAAAATCCTAAAAACCCACTAAAAACTCTAAAAACCCTTAAAATCCCTAAAAATGTTAAAAAAATCTAAAACCCCTTAAAAACGCCAAAAAATAAATAAACCCTAAACCCCAAAAAAACATAAAAATCCTAAAAACCATAAAAACTCTAAAAACCCCTCAAAATCCATAAAAACCTAAAAAAACCCCTAAAAATCACTGAAAATGTAAAACAATCTAAAAACCCTAAAAACATTTGAAAACCATAAAAACCATAAAAATCGTAAAAAACATTAAAAAAATCCCAAAACCCATAAAAACTGCTAAAAACTCTAAAAATCCTTAAGACCCCTAAAAAGGTTAAAAACTCTAAAAACCATAAAAACCCTAAAAACGCAAAAACTCTAAAAACCCAAAAAGACATTAAAACCCCTAAAACCTTAAAATTCCTCGAAAAACACTAAAAACCCTCAAAATCCCGAAAACCCCTAAAAATAATAAATAACATAAAAATCCTAAAAAATCCCTAAAAATCCCGATAAAGGTAAAAAACCTTAAAAAAATGAAAAACCCCTGAAAACCATAAAACCCCTAAAAACACAAAAACACCATAAAAACCCTAAAAATACCTGAAAACCCCAAAACCACTCAAAATCCCTAAAAAACCTAAAACCCATAAAAATCATACAGATCTATAAAAATCCATGAATACATAAAACCCCCTAAAACCCATGAAAACCATAAAAACCCATAAAACCTTAAAAACCCCTAAGGACCCATAAAACCCTAAAAATCCACTAAAAACTCTAAACGCCCCAAAACCCACAAAAAACCCCTGAAAACCCCTATAAACCATCAAAATCCCTAAAAACCCTAAAATTCCATAAAAACTATAAAAAACCTAAAAATTCTTAAAAATACCTGAACACATAAAAAACCTTAAAAACCATTAAAAAACCCATGATAACCATAAAACCCCTAAAAACCATAAAAACCCCTAAAACTCTAAAAATCCTTTAAACCCCTAAAAATCTAAAAAACTCTAAAAAACCTTAAAACCCCAAAAAAAACTTGAAAAAAACACTAGAATCCCAAAAACATCATAAAAACCTTAAAAATCCTGGAAAACCCTGAAAAACCCTAAAAACCCATAAAAATCCTCAAAATCCCTAAAAACCCTAAAAAATCCAAAAAACCATAAAAATCCGAAAAAAGCCCTAAAAATCACGGAAAATGTAAAAAATCCTAATAACACTGAAAACCCCCCGAAAACCATAAAAAACCTAAAAATGTTTAAAAACCCATAAAAACCCTAAAAACAACTTAAAACTCTAAAAACCCTTAAAACTGATAAAAATGTTAAAAAACTCTAAAAACCCTTAAAACCCTAATAAACTCAAAAAACCCCTAAAAACCAAAAAAGACACCAAAACATTGAAAACCAAGACTTCTTTGTGGCTCCAAGATCTTGGTGTTGGGCTCGGTGTTCTTAGTGTCAGGTTTGGTGTTCCCCTGTCCTCGGGATCTCGTTGCGGTTACCATGCGTTCGTCATCGACTCTAGGTTGCTTGTTGTCGGCTCTAATGGATCTTCATGGTCCTCCACTTCGAGATCCATTTGTAGTTGTGGTGTTCTCGGTGTTGGCCCTGTCGTGATCAATGACGGTGTTGTGCCTTCTGGCTCCGAGATCCCAGCCTGACTTCATCTCGGCTCGACGTCATATCTGGCGTGCTTCTATCTTCTTGGGGTCGGATCCAGTGGCTCGGAGGGGGGAGGCCTTGCGGTTCATCTCTACTATAGTCCAATTATAGGTTTGGTTTTGGTGTTGCTGGGGTCTTGGTCATTTGGATGTTAATTTGGGTGGAATTTTGGAGGTGATGAAGGTGTCGTCAGCTGTTGCTGGTATCTTGGGCTAAGGAATGATGTTGTTGGCGATTTGTTGTGGTGGGTAATTTTGGTGTTTTGTGCTGCTGGTTGTCGGTCACTAATTGTTTGGAAGGTGATGATGATGCTTGCTAATGGATGTTGTGATGGTGATTGGAATTGGGGCTGCTGGAGGTTGGTGTTTGTGGCTTTGTGGTGCTGAAGCTAGTTCTGTGTTTGGTTTGTTGTGTCTTTTTCTTTCTTTGTTTACTTTTTTTGGGATTATCTTTGGGTATGGGTTGTTTGACTCTACCCCTCCCTTTTTTGTTGCGTCTCTTTTTCTAATAAATTTTTTTTTGGGGGGGGGTGTCGGGAATAGCCTAGCCCTACACCTACCTTTCCCTAAAAACCCTAACAACCATAAAATTCCTAAAAAATCCCAAAAAGTCCTTGAAAACATAAAAAGCCCTAAAACCCTGGAAAACCCCCTAAAAACCATAAAACCCTTTAAAAACCTAAAGGTCTATAAAAACCACTAAAAACTCTAAAAACCCATTAAATCCCTAAAAATGTTAAAACACTAAAAACCCTAAAAAACCCTAAAAATCAAAAAAAAAACTTAAAAAACCAAATAAACCATAAAACCCTAAAAACCTTACAAAACCTGAAAATCCCTAAAAACCCTCAAAATCCCAAAAAACCTAAAAAACCATAAAAACCATAAAAATATAAAAAAAATCCCTAAAAATCCATGAAAATGTAAAAAACCTTAAAACCCTAAAAACCGCTAAAAAGGATAAAAACCCATAAAAACCATAAAACCCCCTAAAACCCCATAAAAACCCTAAAACCTACTAAAACTCTAAAAACCCTTTAAACCTCTAAAAATGTTAAAAACTCTAAAAAACCTTTAAAATCCTAAAAAAAATAAAAAAACCCTAAAAAGGCTGGGCCACTATGCCTCTTCTTTTCAAAGGCTGGGCCACTATGCCTCTTCTTGTAGGAGTGCTTCCTCTATCAAGTCTGCTCCATCTGATGGTTTGCTAGCTATTGTGCCTCCCAGGGGGAAATCTGGAGTGCAAAATGAGGGTCTCCCCACTGGAATGGTTAATCAGCCTCTGGCTGCAGAGCAGGAGGTCTTTGTGGTCGGGGATGTTCTGATGAAGGCTGATCCACAGTCCCTCTCCAACCCAAGGATTTTTGATGTCTTTGACAGGATGAAAAATAATCTTAGAATAGTGGAAAGTTTGGGAGTGGTGAAACCTATGGAAGGAGTCATGGTGCCGCCTGGATCTTCTCCTGGAGGACTGGAGGTGGCTGGGGTCTCTGGTGAACCTTTTTTAGTGAATCAGGTAGTTGAGGGTCCCTTGTGCAATATGTTTGATGTCTTAGATTTAGAGGAGCTGATTCAAGACCAGCACACTGTCCAAGTAAAGTTGGCTGGTGATTTTGATGAACAAGATGAGCAGAATATCTTCCCTGGTCCTCGAGGAGCTGTTTGTGAGGATATGAGCAAGGGGCTGCAGGTGGTGGTGCCATCTGCTGGTAATGATTAGGCACCTGCTGGTGACTTTGTTTATCAAGAAGGGCAGAATACCTGCCTTGGGATTCAGGAAGCTTCTTGTGAGAATATGGGCAAGGAGGTGCAGGTGGGGGCACCTCACGTTGGAAATGAGAAGGCATTCGCGGGATCTGATGTGCAGGTCCTCCTACTTGGCAATGTGGCCAATGAAAATGTTGAGATTTATGGACAGGCAGTGGAAAAAGGGGAGGTAGCAGCAAGGGGGGCAGTTGGGGAGGATGGCTCTGAAGGTGTGGCTGGTTGCTGGTCCATAGGACTGGTTTCGAACGCGTATGAGGTGGGGGTGGAGTGGGCGGCTAGTACTCCTCCCTGCTATGTGTCTGAGCAGGGGGAGGTGGAGGTACAGGTTCCAGAGAATATGCTGGAGGAGGTGAATGGGCAGGGGATAGTGGATAACTTGGAGGGGGAAGATTCTCAAGAGGGCGCACCTGAAGCAGAATTGGGGTGAGGGCAGGGGAAGTGACTTGGGATGGGGGATGCCCCTGAATACAAGGGTGCTACTGTGCAGGAGGCAGTTCCAAGGGAGGAGGGGATTTTGCAGCTGGCTGATAAGCCTGACTACTTGGCCAGGCACGAAGATGAGGGGACGGTACTGCCTGGGGAGGATGGGTAATGGCTTCTGGTTGCTGTCGAAGGGAATGTAGAAATACCTGCCTTAGTGGCTATAATCTTGCCTCAGGATGAAGTTTTTGTTGAGTGACCCCTTAATCAGGAAGCCTCCTCTATCCCAGATCAAGTGCATGGAATGGATGCGTAGGAGCGCTATTTTGAGATCAAGAAGTTCAACGGGATGGATGATGGTCCCACCTCGATCTCCTCAAAGAGGAGGTGGAGGATGGACTACTCCACTCTCCCCAGACCCATGGTTACTCGGGCTTCTTCAAAGGCGGTTAAGCTGAAAGTCAAGGTTAATAATCGGGAGCAGCCACATTCCCTGGAACAAAAGAAATGGAGGGAGAAGTTTCTGACGCTCCTCAAGCTCAATGAGGATTATGAGTCAGGATGGGATGACTCTGACTCCTGCTTTGATGATGCGGCCTCTGGATATGGTGCGGATTGTGATCCTTATGGTGTGGTTTCTGTTTCGGACTTTGGTGGTGACGTTGACTGATCTGTTTTTCTTTCCTTCTCTGTTTTCCTTTTGATTTTTCTTTTTTGGGTCTTTGGGTTGGGGTTGTAAAGGGTTTTCGGGTGTGGGTCGTTTGACCCCTCCCCTCCCTTGTCTGTTGTGTCTTTTCTTTATAAATTTGGGGGGCCGGGAATAGCCTGACCCTCGAATCTTCCTTGCCGAAAAACATAACTCTAAAAAACCATAAAACCAATAAAAACTCAAAAAAAAACCCTAATACCCCAAAAAAATTACAACCATTAATACTCTCAAAACCCTAAAAACCCCTAAAAACCCTTAAAATCCCTAAAAACCCTAAACAACCCTAAAAACCTTAAAAATCCAAAAAATCCCTAAAAATCCCAGAAAATGTAAAAACCCTAAAAACCACTAAAAACTCTAATAACCCTCTAAACCCCTAAAATTGTTAAAAAACTCTTAAAACCTTAAAAACCCTAAAAAACTCAAAAAAACTTAAAAAACCAAAAGGACTATAAAAACATTGAAAAATGCTAAAACTCAAAAAACCAACCCCTAAAAACCTATAAAAACCCTAAAATCCAATAAAAACTCTAAAAACCCCTTAAAACCCCAAAAAAACATTAAAAAACTCTAAGAAACCTTAAAAATCCTAAAAACTAAGAAAATCCTAAAAACCAAAAAGACCCTAAAAACCTTGAAAATCCCTAAAAACCCTGAAAACCCCTAAAACCCTGAAAACCCCAAAACCCCTCAAAAATCCATAAAAACACTAAAAATCCTAAAAACTATAAAAATCCTAAAAAATGCATAAAAATACCTAAAATCATAAAAAACCCCAAAAACCTTGAAAAACCCCTGAAAACCATAAAAACCTTTGAAAACCTTAAAAACCTATAACACCTCTAAAACCACTAAAAACTCTAAAAAATCTCAAAACCCTTGAAACCCCTAAAAATGTTAAAAACTCTAAAAACCTTTAAAACCCTAAAAAAAACCCTAAAAACCCCTAAAAATCCCTAAAAATCATAAAAATAAGAAGAAGACCCTAAAAAATCCCAAAAAGGTAAAAAAACCCTAAAATTTTTAAAAAATCCCTGAAAACCATAAAAACTCCTAAAAACCCATTAAACCCCTAAAAACCCACTGAAAACTCTAAAAACCCTTAAAACCACTAAACCCATTAAAAGATCTAAAAAACTTAAATCCCCTAAAAACACAAAAAAAAATACCTAAAAACCCATAAAGACACTAAAAACCTTTGAAAACCTCTAAAAACCCATAAAATATCTTAAAAACCCAAATTGGATCTTGTGAGGGATGTGCTCTCTCTCTCTCTTCCCTTGCGGTTATGGCTGCCTTGCTAGTGCTTGGAGAGGTGAGCATCCCTTCACCTAACTCCTTCTCTCCCTATATTACGATGGAGGCTCCTCCTGATGATGTTCTCTTTGGTTCCCTCTTGCCTTATGTGGAGGAGGGGCCAAGGATGCTTTCTTGGGTAGAGGAAGTCCAGGCTTCGGGACCAATTCCTGCCAGATCTAATGTTGGAAGTGTTATTAATGAAGCTTCTCTAGGTGATAATTAGCTGATTAGGTCTAAGAAGCCTCTTTCTCGGGATGTTCCAGGTCCCCTTTGCTCAGTTCTTCCCTTGAAGGTAGGTTCTGTGGATGGTGTTTCTCTTTGGAGTTTGGCGGCGATCATTGCTTCTTCTGTGGTTGTGATTGTATCCATTGAGGGATCTTAGGAGGCTACGGTTCCTCCTAAGGATATTGATTCAGTTGTTGTGGATCCAATTACTACTGATAAGCCTTTGATTCTTGCACTGATTAGCAATTCAATGGAAGGCGGGGTCAATAGGGGTTCTTTAAAGGTTGATGCTTCTTCTTATGATGTTATTGCAGCTTCTGTAGATTCAGCTCCTATTTTCAATATCATGGAGCTTGTTTTTTGGACTCCTGTGAATGGGGATAAAATACTAAAGGTTCGACTCCCACCCTCGGTTCTTTAAAAAGCAACTTCCATGTGGTCTCATACCTTGGTGGGGTAATTTTTTGAGAAGAAGTTTTTGTTCGCACTGGTGTCCATAATTGCTTTGGAGATGTAGGGAAAGGACCTAATCAAGACATTGTTCAATGATGATGGGTTTTACTTCTTCATGTTTCTCCCTTATTCTTATCTTGTTGAGTTTCTTTCAACTGACCCCTAGTTATTTGCAGGTAGATCTATGATTCTAAGATCTTATCACCTTGGTATCTCCCTCAATAAGGAATCTTTTTATGTCTTCCCTGTTTAGGTTAATTTTTGGAACGTCCCTTTGGAATCCTAGATAGAGGAGGGCCTAAGATTCATTGTGAGTGTGTTGGGGAGACATCTCTTTTATGATAAAGCTATATTTTATATCATTAGGATCAACTTCACGAGGATCTATGTCGAATTCTTTGCTGAGTAGGACCTCCTAGAAGAAATTTCCATGGATCTGGGCTCTGGTTCCTTCACATCCATCTGATTGGAGCATAGTTGGGTTCCTAAGACCTATATCCACTGTAAGATTTTTTTTCATCACTTTAATCGATGTAGGAAGAAGCCTTCAGCTGATCCCCATTCAGGTTGGACTAAGGTTACCTCGAGGAAATGTGCTTACCGGAAGAAGAAATCATCCAAATCTGTTGATTCAGGTCTATTTATTAGTCGTCTTCCTATAGAGAAGGTTGTCAAGGCCAAAGATGCTTCTTCCTTTGGTCAACCTATGGTTCTCCCTTCCGTGCTTTCTAGTTCCCCTATCACTGGCCCTCTTCCTCTGGTGGTCTATGTCTCAATTACAGCTACTTTTGCAATAACGACTATTCCTCCTGCCAGTTCTAAGATAGTGGTTAGAATTCAGATTCGTAATTCCTTTGGTTCACTATCACAAAACTGGGTTTCTATAGTGCCACTACTGGAATTCTTGGTAATTGCGATGGCCTATTTACGACGGGATCCCGTCGCAAATAGGCTTTAGTGACGGGGCCCCGTTGCAGAAAAGGCTGTCGCAAATACAATTATTTGCGACGGGCCCGTCGCAAAAAATCTTAGTAGTGATGGGAAACATCTCTGTCGTAAATAAGATCCTATTATATGTATTATATATACATAAACATTTTCACGACAGGCCCGTCGCAAAAACTATTTACGACGGGTCCTTGTCCCGTCGCAAAATATATATATATATAACGTTCTGCGATGGGCTCGTCGCAACTAAGTCTTTGCGACGGGCAAGTAATCCCGTCGCAAATATGTTTTTTAAAATATTTAGTTAAAATATTTGCGACGGGGTCCCGTCGCAAAAGGTATTGTTGAAAATAATAAATTAATTTAAAAAAAAATAAAATTTAATAAAATTACGATTAATGAAAAAATAATATTACTATTATTAAAACAATAAAAAAAATAAAAAATATTAAAATTCTCAATATTCACAAAAAAATATAAAAAAATATTAAAAATTAAATTATGTAATATTTGCACCGATATAAAAGACAGAACATGTAAATAATTAATATTACAATGTTAAATTCAAATGTTTGTAACATAAAAAAAATCACTGGGGGGTCATCTTCTGGAGGAGGTGGAGGAGCTGAAGGAGCTGGTGGAGGAAACTCCATCCCTAAACTACAAGTCAGATGGCGCATGTACTCCATCTTCTCGTGATGTTGCTACTTCCATCGATGCATCTCCTCCTCCTGCTGCTACCATCGACGCATCTGCTCCTCGTAATGTTTCTCATGTTGCTGCTGGCGCCGACACATCTCTTCTTGATACTTCTGAAAAGTCTCTATAAGCTCAGCCTGAGCTCGCAACTGCTCCTGATACTGTGAGCCAGAAGATGATGCCTCTCCACGAGCTCCTCTCGAGCTGGACGCCGACATCACAGCAGTACCATAATAAGTACCAAGAGTCAAATGAAAGTTGATACCAACTACTCTGCCCTTCTCAAAGCCATACTGAGTCGCCTGCATCCATGTCGCCTCATCAAAATGGTGAGCACTAGTCTGCTCAGTCGTCTCGTCCTGACCCTCAGTCTGTGTCTGAGAGGCCGCAGCCTCATACGACTCCTTCAATTCCAATTTAAAATTAAAATTGTGAAAATATTATATGCATTTAATTTTCAAACTAAAAAAATAATACTAACCACAATCTGACGATGGCAATCACCTCTAATCTCTCCAGTGGCTGGATAACTGTACATCCTTCGATAAACGTCGAACTTCATAATATCGGGATACTCGACTGCCTACAGAAATATAAAAAAAACTGTTTATATTTAAAGTTATATAAAATATTTAAAAAATATACTTACCAGATGTTCTCTATGTGAACTAAATGTATGGCTACCAGCTCAATGCGTCACCTCCTGTCTCCCCCGGTTTTGTCGTCCCACTGAAGATCTCCTCTTAAATCCACCACCCAACCAGTGTAAACATAATCCATCCCAAACCTGAGATGAAATGTATTCTGGTCGGTGGGCTCTACACGACTCGTCAAATTCTATCACTCCTGCTTTCTTAATGGCTATTCTTCTCAAATTGTTCAAAAACTGACGGAAACGGTCACACATAGAAATATGTCATGCCGCGTGGATAGCGTCGTGCATGGTATCATCGATAGGATACCATAAACCCTACAAATAATTTACAATATCAAGATGTTAATAAAATAAATTTTAAAATAAATATTATTTATTTACGTACCAGCCAATGATGGAACATGTCGCATCGCACATCAATGGGAATCTGTTCCCATGTGATCCATGGCTAAGAAAAATAATTTCACAAGATAGCACTCCCCTGTCCAATAGCTACATGCTCAAAATTGTGAAAAAAGAATAAATAATCAAACAATTAGTATATATATAAATAAATTAATGAAATCTTACAAAAATATACAGGTTACCATACCTCCATGTGCGTGGATCGAAACCAAGATGTGGATTTCACTCGGGGATAGGGTCAAGAATCATCAGTCGCGCAAGACCGCGCCCCCTCCGCATACCTCCTGAACCACCAGTTGGCTGAGGGTCAGATGATCCCACATCCCCATCATCCAAAGGTAGCTCAGCCCCCTCTAACTCACGCAATATATCAGAGTCCATCTGAAACACAAAAAGATTTTTGTTAGCATATAGTTGAAAATAACTATTATATATTGATATATATTAGTTATGATTATAACCAGCATTTAACTATATCAATGTTCATCTTCATCCTCTTCTACATAGCTGTCAATGTCAATGTCTTCATCTTCTTCCTCAGCATCATCAATATCCATATGAGTTTCAGTTTCAGTATCTCTTGTCATTTCAAATTCATTTGTAACATCATTAACATCTTCATCACCATCGATCCTTAATTGTGGGGCATCATCATCGATATTCACGTCTCTTTGTGAATCAGATGGATTTTGAGAAGTCTCCTGAAAAATTTCAATTCCTTCCACTTCAGCAGAACCACATTCATTTTGAGTAAACTGATTTTCCTAAGATGTCATTTTTATTATGCTCCACTAATCACTCAAGTCTCTTGAAGTAGCACAGTACTTTGCATAATAAATTTGATGTGCCTGTTGAGCCAGTAAAAATGGTTCATTTACTAAAAGAAGACTTTTATATTTAATATCGATAATTCCATGAGTCGGATGAATACGCAAACCTCTCTCAGTATCCAACCACCGACATTTAAACATTGTTATGTAATTCTGTCCTAGATAACACAGCTCAATAATTTCATCCAAAATACCATAAAATTCAACTTCAGTTTCTCTGTGATGTGATCCTCTAAAGCAAACTCTACTGTTAATTATTTTTTTTATTCCCCATATGCATGTGTATGAAATAGAAAACCATTCACCATATATTCATTATAAGATTTAACCATTTTGGATGGTGGGTTACTCAATATACACAGTCGCATATCAATTTTATCAGCATATTGAGACACTTGAAAATTTGTAAAACAATTATCAATATAATAAATAATAAACGGAATTGATATTAAACCATCAATAATTTATGTTACCAGTTTTTGAAACTATTGAGAAAAAAAAATTGTCTGTGTTCTTCAAGAGTAGCTGCTGTAATTTGTGGAAGTTGTTTCTTGATATGATTATCATATAACCTACAAATAAAATAAGTTTAAATACTATAACATAAATTATAGAATAAGTGATAGAAACACTCACAGGACAAATGATTTCATTTCTTTATAGTTGAGCAGAACGTATGTATGAGCTCTGTGATGTTCATCATCTGAAAGCCATCGTTCATGAACTCCATCGAAACCAAGATTTGGATGATTAAAAAATGTTAATTGATTGTCCATTTCATCATTAACATTCCCCTCATTTCATCCCATGTGATTGTGTTTTGAGGGATATTGAGATTCAAAATAATGAGAGTAGAAAAAAGAAATTTCCTCTTGCAAATAAGCTTCAGCAATTGAGCCTTCAACTGATGCTTTGTTACGTACTTTTTTATTCAATTTCTGCATGCATCTCTCGAATGGGTACATCCATCGAAACTATACTGGACCTCTACATTTATCTTCATGTGTAAAATGTAATATTAGATGATCCATTGAGTCAAAGAAAGTCGACGGAAAGATTTTTTCCAGTTTACATATAATTACAGCAACATCTTCTTCCAGTTTTCTTAGCACATCGTAGTCTGTTATCGCTGCAAAAATGTCTCGAAAAAAATATGATATGTCTATTATCGAATCCCAAATCATAGAATTCAACAAACCTCTGAATCCAATCGGCATAAGTATTTCCATTATAACATGACAATCATGGCTTTTTAATCCAGTAATATAACCATTCTTAACACATCTGCCCAAATTGGAAGCATAGCCATCTGGAAGTCTCAAATCTACAATCCACTGACAAAATAATAAGTGACTCTCTTTGGAAAGTGTATAAGATTCTTTTGGCTTCATTAACCTTTGTGATCTGACATTTTCAAATAGTTCAAGTTCTGGTCGCCTGCAAATTTGGGCAAGATCTAATCATGCCTTTACAATATCTTTGGTCTTACCTGGTGTATCCAAAACTGTATGAAATAAATTATCAAAATAGTTCTTCTTAATATGCATAACATCCAACATGTGGTGGACCAATAAATTAGACCAATATGGAAGATCCCAAAAAATGCTCTGTTTTATCCAATTATGTTCTTTCCCAAAGCCATGAATTTTCTGTTGGTTTACTGTTAGTCCAAATATGATGAGGGGTAATGAAAATACAATTGATTTTAACTTTGTACCTGAGATCATCTTTGGAGGTTCATCCCTTTCAATTATACCTTTTCTGAAATGAGATTTGTTCCTCTGAAAAGGATGATCGGTTGGAAGAAATCTACGGTGACAATCAAAATAGCAAGGTTTTTTTCCATTGACAAGCATAAAGGCTTTGTTTTCTTTCATACAGTAAGGACATGATTTCGGACCATGTGTACTCCAACCAGATAACATGCCATATGCCAGAAAGTCACTAATCGTCCACATCAATGCAACTTTTAATATGAAATTTTGTTTCGCAATAACATCATATGTATTAAAACCATCACTCCATAATGCATTTAACTCATCAATCAATGGTTTCAAATAAACATCAATATTCTTTTTCAGATGTCCTGGTATTAATAGAGTCAAAAAGATATAAGGCTCCTTCATCAACATCCATGGAGGCAAATTGTACAGAGTTATAAAGACAGGCCAACATGAATACTGACTACCATAAGAACCAAACAGATAGAAACCATTAGTAGAAAGACCCAATCGCACGTTTTGGGCTTCTATATAAAAATACGGATACAGACGGTCAAAACGTTTCCATGAATCACCATCAGATGGATGGTTCAAGCTTTTATCAGTTGAAATATTGGTTTTGTGCCATGACATCATTGACATTGTGTTCTGAGACATAAATAAATGTTGCAACCTGGGTGTAAGGGGGAAATATCTCAACTGTTTTACTAGAATCGATCTAGACTTCTCTGGTTGAGCTTCTTTATACCTAGAAAGTCCACGTGTGGGACAACTATCCAATGACTCATTTTTTCCAGAATATAAGATGCAATCATTTGGACATGCATGAATCTTCCGATAACTAAGGCCTAGATTACGAATCAACCTCTTTCTCTCATAGTAATTTGTAGGCAACACATTTCCTTCAGGTAACGTTGTTTTAACCAAAGAAAATATCTGATCAAAATAGTTTTTTGACATTGCATTATCTGATTTAGTATACATAAATTTTTCAACCACTTCTAATTTTCTTATCTTGAAACCAGGATATAATGCATCCTCAGCAGACCTCAACAACTCATAAAATTCGGATGGTGCCAACTCAGGAGTTAAATCAATATCATCGTGAGTTTCAGTTTGTTGCACAGATGGACCTGCAACATCATGTACTAAATTTTGAAACTCTGATGGATCCGGAATCAAGTTATTAGGATCATCTTTGGAACTGCGTTCACCGTGTTGATACCAAAACACATAATTTGGTTGAAAACCAAACCGCAAGAGATGTCCCTCAACCTTGTCAAATGTATCAAATGTTCTCAGAGCACATTTTTTACAAGGACACTTAATTGTGACTTATGAAACATATTCTGGTTTTGATGATGCAAATGCTAAGAAAGCTTCAACACCCTCAATATATACAGGATTTAAACCAGAACCATTTGGATTTTTGCGCTGATTTATCCAAGCACGATCATCTAATAATGAATGATGTCGACTTCCTTGTTCCAAATTTTTCTACATAAAATATAAAATCATCACTATTTTTGAATAATTTGAAATTATAAAAACACTATGTGAAAAAAGAAGATAAATAATTACAACTACTTAATAATTACCATTAATTAAGGGTGACACAATTTCCAGTGGATTTACAACTACTATTTTGTTCGACGGCTCATTTAATTGCATCTTTCTCACACTAATTATTGCTAATTATTGCTAATTATTGCTAATTATTCCTAATTATTCTTAATTATTCCAAATTATTTCTAATTATTACAAATTATTACTAATTATTATAAATTATTACTAATTCTTACTGATTATTACTGATTATTACAATTTATTACTAAATATTACAATTTATTACTAATTATTACTAATTATTACTATTTATTACTAATTTAGCAATACTTAGCAATACTTAGAAAAATGAAAACTGCTTGAATAATGAAAGGAAATTTGGTAATCATCATTGTGAAGATGATTACAAATTTTCCCTTCATTATCCAAGAAGATTTCGTTTACTAATTATTACTAATAAAAAAAAATATATTAACAATATTTACGAAAAAACAATATTAAAATTATTAAAATAATAAAAAAAAATTATAAAATATTAAAATTATCAATATTCGCAACAGACTTTGCTCTATTCTTAACATGTTCAAATCTCAAAGGGTCGCCAATTGTCAGGTCATGCGCAATAAAAAGTTTGTGTCAGCCATGTCTAATGTAAACTCTATAATTGTACTTGCATAGTTGATCACCTTGTAAGTAGTGTTGCAATAGGACGACCAAATTAATATCGTTCTTGTCTCTAAGAATCATCTCACATGACCCTTTATATAGATCATTCTTCCTTAAAAAATTGAGGGGATATCAGTATCTTTCCCTTAAATTGTCAAGGAAGAATGGTCTTTGTAAAGGGTCATGTGAGATAATTCTTATATATGAGAAGGGCATGACTTGTGTTGTCCTATTGCAACACTACTTGCGAGGTGATCAACCATGCAAAGACAATTATAGAGTTTACATTGGACATGGCTGACACAAACTTTTTATTGCGCATGACCTGACAATTGATGACCCTTTGAGATTTGAACATGTTAAGAATAGAGCAAATCCTGTTGCGGATATTGATAGTTTTAATATTTTATAAAAAATTTATTATTTTAATAATATTAATATTGTTTTTTCGTAAATATTGATAATATAATTTTTTTTATTACTAATTATTACTAATTATTACTAATTAGTACTAATTATTACTAATTAGTACTAATTATTACTAATTATTACTAATTATTACTAATTATATCTAATTATTATTAATTATTACTAATTATTACTAATTATTACTAATTGTATCTAATTATTACTAATTGTATCTAATTATTACTAATTATATCTAATTATTACTAATTATATCTAATTATTACTAATTATATCTAATTATAACTAATTATATCTAATTATTACTAATTATATCTAATTATTACTAATTATATCTAATTATTACTAATTATATCTAATTATTACTAATTATTACTAATTATTACTAATTATTACTAATTATATCTAATTATTACTAATTATATCTAATTATTACTAATTATATCTAATTATTACTAATTATTACTAATTATTACTAATTATATCTAATTATTACTAATTATTACTAATTATTACTAATTATATCTATTTATTACTAATTATATCTAATTATTACTAATTATATCTAATTATTACTAATTATATCTAATTATTACTAATTATATCTAATTATTACTAATTATATCTAATTATTACTAATTATATCTAATTATTACTAATTATATCTATTTATTACTAATTATATCTAATTATTACTAATTATATCTAATTATTACTAATTATATCTAATTATTACTAATTATATCTAATTATTACTAATTATATCTAATTATTACAAATTATATCTAATTATTACAAATTATATCTAATTATTACAAATTATATCTAATTATTACAAATTATATCTAATTATTACTAATTATATCTAATTATTACTAATTATATCTAATTATATCTAATTATTACTAATTATATCTAATTATTACTAATTATATCTAATTATTACTAATTATATCTAATTATTACTAATTATATCTAATTATTACTAATTATATCTAATTATATCTAATTATATCTAATTATTACTAATTATATCTAATTATTAGTAATTATATCTATTTATTACTAATTATTACTAATTATATCTAATTATTACTAATTATATCTAATTATTACTAATTATATCTAATTATATCTAATTATATCTAATTATTACTAATTATATCTAATTATTACTAATTATATCTAATTATATCTAATTATATCTAATTATTACTAATTATATCTAATTATTACTAATTATTACTAATTATATCTAATTATTACTAATTATGTCTAATTATTACTAATTATATCTAATTATTACTAATTATATCTAATTATTGCTAATTATATCTAATTATTACTAATTATATCTAATTATTACTAATTATATCTAATTATTACTAATTATATCTATTTATATCTATTTATTGCTAATTATATGTATTTATTGCTAATTATATCTATTTATTGCTAATTATATCTAATTATTACTAATTATATCTAATTATATCTAATTATTACTGATTATATCTATTTATTTCTAATTATATCTATTTATTGCTAATTATATCTAATTATATCTATTTATTGCTAATTATATCTATTTATTGCTAATTATATCTATTTATTGCTAATTATATCTAATTATTCCTAACTATATCTAATTATATCTAATTATTACTAATTATTTATAATTATCACTAACAATATCAATTTCTTAGTAAAAATAAATAAAAATAAAAATCAATTGAAATCTAATTTAATAACAACTAATAAAGAACAATTAAAATTAACCTAAAAAATAAAATAAATATAAAAAAATAAAATATAAATACCTTAAACTTTGATATTCTGAAGGTATTGGCACCTTCCAATTGCTCTGGTCGAAAAACAATTCAACTAAAGAAAATTTCTTCGTTTAAACTGAAAAATGAAGAGAGTGGTAGAGGCAGATCTGAGAGATTTGGAAAAAACGGGTGGGGGTATATATAGGTTAGATTAGTTGTGACGGGTATCCCGTCGCAAATACCACTATTTGCGACGGGTCCCGTCACAAATATTCTCCCCCGCATTTATTACTGTCGGCGGTTAAACGGGTATTTGTGACGGGACCCATCACAAATAGTTCCTGCCGACACTCTTTTTGCGATGGGAAGACATCCCGTCGCAACAAGTTATTAACCGTCGTCGGGTATTTGCGACGGGTACCCGTCGCAAATACCCTTGCGCGGTTCGGCGCGCAAGTCGCGCCAAACTATTTGCGACGGGAGATGAAATCCCGTCGCAAATAAATGGTTATTGGCGACGGGGATTATTCTCGTCGCAAATAACTCGTCACAAATATTGATTTTTCCCGTAGTGCGCCACCCTTTAACAACGCTAAAAAAACGCTGATAAAGGGGGGGTCTTTATCAGCGCTAAAAAAAAGCGCTGATAAAGGACATTTTTAATAGCACTAAAAAAAACGTTGTTAAAAGGGACCATTTATCAGCGCTTTTTTAGCGCTAATAAAGCTCCCCCCCCTATCTGTGCTTTTTTTAGCATTGTTAAAGGGGACCACTTTATCAACACTTTTTTTTAGCGCTGTTAAAGAAGACCTCTTTATCAGCGCTTTTTTTAGTAGCGCTGATAAAGGGGAGGCTTTATCGGCGCTTTTTCCTAGTGTTGATAAAGTTTATATTTCAAAAAAATCATGAAAAATAATATATTGTTATATAAGTATATTTATACTGATATAAATATAATATATACTTTTTAAATATGTTTTAGATAATTATAAATAGACTCTTAAATTTAATATATAAGAAATTTAGTGAAAATGAATTTAAAATATTTTAAAAAATATTACTAATTAATAATTTTATAATTATCATCGATTAATAATCATTTAATAACAATTTGAAGACACACAAAATCAAAAAAAAATAATAAAAGATCTAAAATATGTTGAAAATGTAACTCAAACTTCTAACGGCTATAACTTTTGATTCAGGTGTTCGTTTGAGCTCTACAGCATATTAAATTGAAGCTTGTGATGAGTTTTGCGCGCTAGTGACTCAAGGGGACCTTTTGTCACATTTTTTGAGGCCCAAAAATTCCCAAAATGCTCCAAAACTGAGTTTTTAATTGGGATACGCCAATTTTTTAACATTCAAACTGGTATAACTTCTGATCCGGATGTCCGCTAGGCCTGTACCACATATCATATCGAATATTGTTTCATTTTATTTGATTTTACTGGTTGTGGAGTTGAAACAGACTTCTGGATTAGAAGTTATGGTTTTTTTAACATTCTATGGCTTTTCAAATACACATATATATATATATATTTATTCCTAAATATATGTGTGTGTGTGTTGTATATATGCATGTATTTATTTATTTATTTATTTATAAACACACATAAAAAAACATATTTTATAAATGTATTTAAAACTAATCTTATAAATATATATTAATATACAAATAAATATACGGATAAAAAATTATAACTAAAAATATATATATAAATAAATATAAATATAAATTAATATACAAATAAATATATATACTAATATATTAATAAATATATACGTATTAATATAACTAAATATATTTATATTAATACGAATCTATATTAATATATGAATAAATATAACTATATATATATAAATAAATATAAATATATATTAATATACGAATAAATATATATATATATATATCAATATATGAGTAAATATATATGTATTAATATAACTAAATATATTTATATTAATATGAATCTATATTAATATACGAAATAAATATAACTATATATATATAAATAAATATAAATATATATTAATATATTAATAAATATATATATATATATATATATGAATAAATATGTATGTATTAATATAACTAAATATATTTATATTAATATGAATCTATATTATTATACGAATAAATATAACTATATATATATAAATAAATAGATATATCATTAAATAGAGAAAAAAATGAAATGGCTTAGTGGTAAAGGTGTAGGCGCGCAAGGGGGGAGGTCGCGGGTTCGAGTTCGGGTGGAAGCAAGGAGGGGTGCACGGGCATGTGGGGGATGCGCGGACAAGGGTAGCGCGCAGGAGAGTAGGAGGGGGTCCCGCCTAGCGCTGATAAAGGGGGGGTAAAGCGCTGTTAAAAGCCCCCCCCCCCCCCGCATTATATATTCTTTTTAACTTTTTTTTAATTTTTTTTTTATTTTTATTAGCGCTTTTTTAGCACTGATAAAAGGGGTCTTTATCAATGCTTTTCTGAGCGCTGATAAAAGGGACCCCCTTTATCTTCGTCTTGATTAACAACACCTTTTTAGCGCTGTTAATCTCCTTTTTTAGCGTTGTTAAAGGGTGGCGCTGCGGAAACTCAGTTTTGTGGTAGTGCCTGATGCAATAGCAATCTCTCCATGGGCTTGGTACTTAAGCAGGTCCAGGGTTCGAAACCTGGCCTCAACAACCTTCCCTTAGCGGAGACGGGTTGGGGAGATTACTGCTGCAGCAGGGTTGTGGGGACCATGGTGTCTGGTATGGGTTCCTAGGTCACTACCTAGTGGGTCCCACTATGGGTGGGGATAGGTAGATGTCAACTGAGTTAGCCAGACCTACGCCACCCCCACATCATATTGGTTCTGTTCTTTCTGGATCTTCTTCTCCTGTTGTGTGGATGGCTTTTGAAGGGGAGGAGGTTCCTGTTCCTGGGGCTGTTTACAATAGTTCAGGGTTGTGCTCTCTCCTGGAGTCTAGAAGGATAATTCCTATTCTCCCTTCCCCAATCCTGGGGATGGGGTTATCCCTGATTCTTCCATTTTGAGTGATAATCCTCTCAGATCCAAGCTTATTAAGGTTGATGAGTGTTATTAAATGAGGGTTCCTACCAGTATTAAACCTGAGATTGATAACAGAGGATCTTTCTATGTTCCTCATGTTTAACTTTGGAGTTTGAAATGTTAGGGGTCTCAATACCCCTGTTAATAAGGAGGTTTGTGGTCTTATTTTTGCTAATAAGCTGGATTGTTTGGGACTTGTTGAATCCAGGATCAAGAGTGATTCCCTTTCCAACACTATGAAGAATATAATTCCTAGATTGAGTTGTCTTTAAAACCACTCTTCCACTCCTTCTGGGCATATTATCATGATTTGTAATCCCCATCTGTTGATAATTGAGGCTCAGTTGGAGTTGTTAGGTCGGAGTTTTTAGATGCAGCGAAATAAAATGAAAAACACCAACAATTACCGTGGTTCGGTGAAAGCCTACTCCACCCGAGAATCAGTAATTTATTATCAAATAAAAATTACAAATCTCACAAATCACACACTTCAATTGGCGCAACGATCTCTGCTCCACTTCGTGCTTTATTTCAACCGCCTTCGTGATCACAGGTTCCCCTCTCCTCTTGCAGCTATGCCGTGCACCGCACACCACTACTCGAGCCCTCGGCGTTGTGTATCCGTCAACGCCCCCACTCCAATATGCAAGGGCTTTTGGAACCTTCAAAAGGCATACCTCCTCTATTGTCTGCCATGCATTTTATAGGCCTCCTTTTTTTTCAACCTTCCGCGTGGTTTAAATGCAGTCAAAAAGAGATCCTATTTATCAGGACAATTAAAACAAATATTCAGATTTTAAATCACCCCCAACAATAAATATTCCGTTGAGATTTTAAATCACCCCCCAACAATAAATATTCCGTTGAGATTTTAAATCACCCCAACAATCTCCACCGTGATTAAAAAACTGAATAGTTCACCATCATCATCCATTTTGACCTTTAATGCCATGCCCAATATTGGCATGACCCACCACACCCATAACGGGTGTACAAATACTCGAATCTAATGAACAAAATGTTGTGGCTGCACCGTGCCGCGAACAACTGAAGCAAATGTCACATTCCTTTTCAAATATCCATTTGCAGACATATCCTTTTGAACATCACCTGTAATGATACTCTGGGGCCTCAAAGAAGATTCTCCTGCATGAATCAACTTGTATAGATTCCCAACTTTCTTCCCTTTGATCACAGTCATTACTCCTCACATCACTTTGAGAACTCCACCGCCAGTAGAAAACCTAAAACCTTTGGAATCCAACATACCCAGAGAAATTAAGTTCATTCTCAAATCAGGTACATACCTCACATCAGAAAGTGTGGGAATAGCCCCATCAAACATACGAACTCGCACCGTACCAATTCCAACAATTTGACTTTCCGAATTGTTGGCCATTTTCACAATATCACCATCATACTTCTCATAACTGTCAAAACATTCCTTTTTTGCACATATATGATAAGAGCAACCAGAATCGAAAATCCAATCTGAATCATCCACATCTTCCACAGTTGTAAGTAATAAATCACAAGCATACCTCTCATCTTGAGTCACGGTATTCACCTCAATTGATTCTTCTTCTTTTTCGGCTTCTTTTTCTTCTTTCTTCATTCACTCACAGAACTTCTCACAATTCCTTCTCATGTGACCTTTTTTGTCACACTCCCAGCATACAAAATCACCTCTTGGTCTTGATTGAATTCGATCTCTCCTTCTCCCTGAACCATTCCTTCATTCTATCGACCTCCCTTGATAGTTACGTCCACCAGTCACTGCAAAGAGCCCACTATTACCTGATGATCCATCATCGTTGGTCTTTTGTCGCGTCTCGTTCATAAGCAACGATGAATTAACATCATCCAATTTCAGAGTGCCTTTTCCAAATAACAATGTGGTGACGAGATTGTCATATGAATCTGGCAAAGAACCTAACAAAAGCAAATCCTTGTCCTATTCTTCCATTTCCACAGGCACCACGTTGCCTTTATCATCAGTTTTGATCGCCACAGAAGACAATTCCGTCAAGAGTCTGGTGAACTCGTCCAAATGGTTTCCCAAATCTCCACTTTCTGACATTCAAAGACGATACAATTGTTTTTTCAAATATAAACGATTTTTCAGAGATTTAGATTTATACCTGGCTTCCAGATTCATCCAGATCTCCTCCAAATCTGTTAGATTCATCACCTCTCGTAGTGTATTGTCCACCAAATACAATTGAATGGTGCTCGTCGCCAAATCTCTCATATCTTTCCAATCATCAGAGCTAGTCTTCTCTGGCTTCTCTGATTTTTTCTTCAATTCTTTCACCGTCCCTTCCCAAGTCAAAATATTTTTTACTCGTTTTTGCCACAATGTGAAATCATTTTGCCCATTAAACATATCAATTTGGACAAAAATCTTTAGACGTGAATCTTCCATAATTATTCAGCAAGAAAGAACGGATAACCTCCTTTGATACCAGATGTTAGGTCAGAGTTTTTAGATGTAGCAAAATAAAATGAAAAACACCAACAATTACTGTGGTTCGGTGAAAGCCTACTCCACCTGAGAATCAGTAATTTATTATCAAATAAAAATTACAAATCTCACAAATCACACACTTCAATTGCCGCAACGATCTCTGCTCCACTCCGTGCTTTATTTCAACCGCCTTTGTGATCAAAGGTTCCCCTCTCCGCTTGTAGCTACGCCGTGCACCGCACACCACTACTCGAGCCCTCGACATTGTGTATCCGTCAACGCCCCACTCCAATATGCAAGGGCTTTTGGAACCTTCAAAAGGCATACCTCCTCTATTGTCTGCCATGCATTTTATAGGCCTCCTTTTTTTCAACCTTCCGCGTGGTTTAAATGCAGTAAAAAAGAGATCCTATTTATTAGGACAATTAAAAAAAATATTCAGATTTTAAATCACCCCCAACAATAAATATTTTGTTGAGATTTTAAATCACCCCCCAACAATAAATATTCCGTTGAGATTTTAAATCACCCCAATAGGAGTCTCCTCAGATCATTAAATGCCTTGTTAAAGCTGTTAAGGTTGATGTTACCTGCTTAAATTGCTTAATTTCTTTTGTCTACAGGTCTAATTCAGTGGTTTACAGAAGGATACTCTGGAATGTTACTATTAACAGTGCCTCACCTAGTTTTGTAGAGCCTTGTATCCTTCTTTGGGACTTCAATGCGGTGAGGTTCTCTGAAGATTGACTTGGAGGTTACTTGGATTGGTATTCCTCTATGGTGGATTGTAATTCTAGTATTATTGAAACTAGTTTGGAGGACCTATGCTATTCGGGATTGAGATACTATTGGAGGAATGGGAATTCGGGGGTTATAAGGAAGTTGGATAGAGCTGTTATTAATTCTACTTGGTTTTCCGTATTTCCTTCCTCGATTACTGACTTCCATTTGGGCTCTCAGACCACACTCCCATCATTATCAGAACTGGGGAAGGCCTGCAATCTGGGAAATTGCCCTTCAAGTTTTTCATCCATTGGGAAAATTATGAGTGCTCCTCCCCTTGGTATTCTCTACTTGGAATGTGCAATTTTCTGGTTGTAAAATTTTCCAGGTTTACCGGAATCTTAAGAGAGTTAAGTTGGCTCTTCATGCTTTTCATACCGAGGTTTTCAATCAGCTTGTTTCTTATTTATCCCTCAGCAAATCCAATCTGTCCTCATGTCAAACTACTATGGCTATTCATGGTCTTACTGATTCTTTAATATAGTTGGAGCATAGTTGTAAGGATAAAATTAAATCCTTGTCCTTGAGGGATGTTCTTTCGGCCAAGTAAAAGAGTAGGGTGTAATGGCTCAAGAAGGTTGACCTCAACACTGCGTTTTTCTTCAATTCTATCAAGGCGAGGTTTAATTATTCGAAGTTGGTTCTCCTCCATAAAGATGATTGGAATATTATCATGGATCCAGGATTTATTGTTAATGAAACGGTTAAATTCTTTCAATCCTTGATGGTCTCTCGACATGCTTCAGATTATGTTGGTCGAGCTAGTCTTGATCTTTTTTTTAGTTCTATTGACCTGAATTCCTATGAAATGCTGGTCAAATTGGTGTCTACAGATGACGTCTACAAGGATTTACTTTATATTCATCCTAATAAAGCACTAGGACCTGATGGGTTTAATGCCTTCTTCTTTCGTAGGGCTTGGTTGTTTGTTGGCTCAGATGTGTCTAAGGCAGTGTTAGAATTTTTTAGATCCAGGATATTGCTTTGTGAAGCTAATGGCTCTATTATCTATTTGGTTCTGATGGTGCCTAATGTTGTATATATTTCTCAATTCAAGCTTATCTCGTGTTGTAACATCATCAATAAGTTCATTTCTAAGATCTAAGA
This sequence comes from Viscum album, assembly GCA_963277665.1. Classification (NCBI taxonomy): domain Eukaryota; kingdom Viridiplantae; phylum Streptophyta; class Magnoliopsida; order Santalales; family Viscaceae; genus Viscum; species Viscum album. The sequence continues at coordinate 726,913,142 of OY728167.1, read as the reverse complement.
AGCAAGATTAAGATTCATTCTTCCTAAGTTCATTAACAAGGCTCAATCAGCTTTTATTCATGGGCGCCGCATCTCGGATAACATTTTAATTGCTCAGGAGCCGATGTGTGGATATCATTTGGACTCCAGGATTTCTCTTTTTGCCTTCAAAATTGATCTGTTTAAGGATTTTGACTCGGTCAGGTGGGATTTCTTATCAGATTCTCTAGATCTTCTTGGCTTCCCTACCAGATTTTCTTCTTGGATTAGGAGGTGCATCTCATCCCCTATGTTTTTTGTTAATATTAATGTCTCGTTGCATGGTTATTTTCTAGGGAAGAGAGGTTTTTGGTAAGGGGATCCTCTTGTTGGCTTTACAAGCCGGAAAAAAATGGAACAATAAACACAACAAGGCTTTCAAGCTTTTTGTATTGCACACACTCTTATTTTTTACGGATTACATATGAGCCATATTTATAGGCTATTCCAAAAATGAGAAGACACCAAAGCATTAAAGGAGGAACAAAAAATAAGGCAATAAATGATATGCTTGGAAATAGAGACATGCATGGGAAGAGAGAGAGCCGCATGGGGAAGCGCCGCATAGGAAAGCGGTGCACGGGGAAGAGTAGCAGCCTGCTTGGAAAACCCCACCCGGAGTTATGGTTTGTATTTCCAACACTCCCCTTCAAACCAAAACCGGCTTCATCCCGAGCATCGTTCTCAGCCTTTTGAATGCATCTGTCGGTAGTGCCTTTGTGAAAATATCTGCCACCTGTTCGGTAGTGTGACAATATTCCAATTTTATCGTTTTCTGTTTCAAATGATCCCTGAGAAAATGAAAACGAGTATCAATATGTTTGTTTCTCCCATGCTGCACCGGATTTTTGGCTAGTTCAATAGCTGACTTGTTATCTACATATATCACCGTGGATCCATCCTGTGGATGCTTCATCTTCTTCAACAAATTTCTCAACCATATTCCCTCACAAACAGTAGTGGATGCTGCCACATACTCTACTTCACACGTGGATAAAGCAACCACACTCTGCTTCCTTGAATTCCAGGTGAAAGTAGTAGATCCAAGGAAAAATACATACCCAGTGGTGCTTTTCCTTTCATCTTGGTCGCCTCCCCAATCACTGTCTGAGTAACCATATAACTCTGCTTCTTCATTATATGGGTAGAAAAGACCAAAATCCATCGTTCCTTTAACGTACCTGAGGATACGTTTTGCTGCTAGCCAATGTGACTCCTTCAGAGCTTCCATGTACCTGCTAAGAAGCCCGACACTGTAGACAATATCTGGTCTAGTGAGTGTGAGATACCTCAGGCTTCCAATCAGACTTTTGAACAAAGTCGAGTCAACGCTTCTTCCTTCTCCATCTTTTGTCAGTCTCAAACTCGTTGCAACTGGTGTGTTTACAGCATTACAATCGGCCATCTTGAATTTTTCAAGCAACTCCTTGGCATACCTCTTCTGAGATATATAGATGCCGCCATGTTGTTGCTTCACTTCAATGCCCAGAAAGAAGGACATGAGACCCCCATCGGTCATCTCGAACTCTTTGAACATGGCCTCCTTGAAATCATCGAACATTGGTCGACAATTCCCTGTAAACAACAAATCATCAACACACAAGCATGCAATAAGAATATCACCACGATCATTCTGCTTGATGTAAACCGCATGCTCATATGGACATTGGGCGAAGCCATTCTCTCGGAGATAACTGTCGATGCGTGCATTCCATGCGCGCGGAGCCTGCTTCAGCCCATAAAGAGCTTTCTTCAAATGATACACTTTATCTTCCTCCCCTTGTATAACAAAGCCTTCAGGCTGGTCCACATAGACCTCTTCTTCCAGAATTCCATTCAAGAACGCATACTTCACATCTAGTTGGTAGATCATCTAACTATGATGGACAGCAAGAGAGATAATCATCTGTACCGTGTCAAGGTGAGCAACAGGAGCGAATACTTCTTCATAGTCCACCCCGTATTTCTGTTTGTACCCCTTTGCTACGAGCCTTGCCTTGTAGCGATCAACCTCACCGTCAGCCTTTCGCTTGATCTTATACACCCATTTGACGCCGATACTCTTCTGGTTTTTAGGAAGTGTGGTCAGCTCCCATGTGCCATTTTTCTCTATGGCATGAATTTCTTCTTCCATCGCGATTCTCCAACATTCTTCCCTTAAAGCTTCCTGAAATGTCAGAGGCTCATTATCTGCATAGAGGCAAAAAAGATTTACCTCTTCGGTCTGCTCATAAATGTCACTCAAATTTTTCATCTTCATAGGATCCATAGGCGAGGATGAGCTGGCCAAATTTTGATTTGATGGATTGCTTTGAGGAGTGAGGAAATGTACTCCTTGACTTCTTCCAACTGATGATGCACCCGAGGAAGGTGTTGTGGGCGTCTGCTCCTGATGATCATGTCTTTCTTCAGAATCTTCAGTTTCGACTACAACATCCTTGTTTGGTTCTTCATCATCCCATTTCCACACTTCTTCCTCACTAAAGACCACATCTCTACTAACCACTAATTTATTGGTTAGTGGATTGTAAAGCTTGTAGGCTTTAGAGGCTTCACAATAGCCGATGAAAATGCACTTCTCTCCACGATCATCCAACTTCCTTCTTCTTCCTTCTGGAACTTGAGCGTAGGCGACACACCCGAAGATTCTTAGGTGCGCCACGCTCGGTTTGTAGCCGCTCCACGCCTCTTGTGGTGTCAAGTTTATGACACTCTTTGTTGGACACCGATTGAGCAGGTAGGCTGTACACGCCACTGCCTCTGCCCAAAAACTCTTTGGCAACCCTTTCTCCTTCAGCATGGTCCTCGTCATGTCGAGGATGGTGCGGTTCTTCCTTTCTGCAATGACATTCTGTTGTGGGGTGTAAGCAGCAGTGTATTGCTGCTTGATGTCATGCTCCCTGCAAAAGTCTTGAAATGCATTTGAGGTGTATTCTCCACCTCTGTCAGATCTCAGCACTTTGATTTTGTGACCACTCTCAGCTTCAACACGAGCTTTGAAAATTTTAAAGACAGAAAAAGGCGGAAGATTTCTCCTTTATGCAATACACCCACAGTCTTCTACTGAAATCATCAATAAGGGTAATGAAATACCTATTAACTCCAAGTGAGGGTGTTTCAAGTGGTCCGCAGATGTCAGTGTGAACCAACTGAAGTGGTTCATTTGCTCTTCTGAACACTCCACTTGGGAAGGAGTTCCTTTGTTGCTTTCTGAGTGTGCATGTCACGACCCGCCCTCGGGGTCCGTGCCGTGACTACCCCAAGCCCGCCTTCCATAGGCCAGGGGCTGGCGACTAGCACCAAGGCGTAAAATCCCGATAACTGGGAAGGCATTGCCTTTATAAAAGAAAACAAGCACCACAGAGTACAAGCGGAAGTAAAAGACTAAGTACAAAAAGAAGAGCTGAAAAGTAAAAAGGGGCCGGAAATACAAGCCCAACTGTAAAGTACAACTCGAAAGGGAAAACAGCGACTGAAAAGTAAAGCTGCTACGCTGAGATGTCCACTGGAAATCCCACCTGAAGGGTGGGTACAGATAGCTCCTCTGCTCCTCGGGTCCCGCCATCCGCTCCGAGTATGTCCCGCCCAGTGGTCCACCTCCGGGTACCGCCTCGTCGTATAGTCCACCTCCAGGTACCGTCCAGTCCTCGAACCTTCGGTTTCTGTCAGCACTGTCCGTCGTCTGCAACCAACACAACGAGGTGCGGGCATAGCCCGTGCAGGGGTGAGTATAACGATACTCAGTAGGGACCCCGAGACCCTCAAGGTCTCACTAAAACCAACAAGGATAAACACAAGAAGATCTCAACAGATAAACTCTACTTAGGTATATGCCCATACATATACCTAAGTTATCAAGTAACCCATCTCAATCATGAGGAAACACAAGGATTGTGAAAACGACGGATAACCACTACTCGGGTATATGCCCATACATATACCAAAGTTAGCAAGTGACCCATCTCAATCATGAGGTAAACACAAGGTCAAAAGTCTCAGCTCAAACCAGAATTTTCATTATCGAAACTGTAACTGCTGAAGAGCTCCGTCTCTAGAGTGTACAGTGGTCCTGTCACGACTCCGAGGCCGCCGCTCACTAACCTAAGACTGCTGAGGTACTCCTCCTGTCGAGTACTGCGGGTTTGCGGCCAACTACCTGGCGCTCCGTCCGCTGAGGGTCTGTCGCCAAATACCGGGCGCTCGCCCAAATAGCCTACTGAGGTACTCCTCCTGTCGAGTACCGCGGGTTTGCTGCCAACTACCTGGCGCTCCGTCCGCCGTGGGTCTGCAGCCAAATACCGGCGCTCCGTCCACTGGGCTAGTCGACTCACTCCAAGTCGAGTCGGTCAAGCAGTCGTCAGGTCTCAGCCGGCTACACGGTCTCCGTACTCTGCACGCTCGTCTCCGGGAGGGTCCGCTCCACGAGCTACTGGTCGATACTCCAAGTATCTCAAAGTCCCACGAAGAAGTGTCTCAAAGGTCCGTCTCGTCACAGGGGTCTCAACGCAACAGACGGCGCGTCAATCGGACGCCCGGTCTGTGAGTTATTAGCCTTTTTGTCCCAGGGGCCCGGTTGGTTTCGAGAGCGAAACCAATCCCGGCCGTATCTCAACCGTACCCCGAACTCCCATAGGGTAAACTCAAAGGGACCATTACTCAACGTAACCATCAACGCCGCTGACGGCTCGTCAAGCGGTCGTCATGTCTGTAAGATATCAGCTTTCCCGATCCAGGGGCCCGGTTGGATTTCGAGTACAATCCAACCCGGCCATACTCCGACTGTATCCAAAACTCGGGCGGAGTATGTCAAAAGTTCCGTCTCATCAAGAGGAAGTCAACGAAACAGACGGCGCGTCAATCGGACGCCCGGTCTGTGAGTTATTGGCATTTTCGTCTCCGGGGCCCGGTTGGTTTTTAAGACAAAACCAACCCGACCGTACTCCACCTGCGTCCAAACCTCGGGCGGAGTATGCCAAAAGATCCGTCTCTCTAAGGGGAACACAACGCGGCTGACGGCACGTCAATCGGACGTCCGTAGCTCAAGATATGAGCGTTTCCGCTCCGAAGGCCCGGTTGGTTTCGTGAACGAACCAACCCGGCCGAACTCAAAGTAACCTGAAACCTTGAGTGCGATATACCGAAACGACCGTCTCGATCCAAGGATCGCGTTGCCGCAGATGGTTCGTCGTTCGGAGGTCCGAGGCTCAAGTTATGGGCCAAAAACCAAATCTGGTTCGAAACGGGGGGGTCCGGGTCTGGGCCGACCCGGCCCGACCCCCCCCCCCCCCCCGGGGCGGCGGCGGCGGCGGGCGCTGGCGGCGGCGGCGGCGGGCGCTGGCACCGCTTAAGGAGGCCGCGCGGGGGATTTTTAATTCCCCCGCTGAAGGAAAAGGCGGCGCGGCCTTGTGCCGCGCCAATTTCATGAAACGGCACCCCCCGCACGTGGGGGGCCTGCTGGCGCCGAACCAAAGGGGGCCGGTTGCCCCCTTCCCTCAAGAACCGCCCCCCTCATTAAGAGGGGGGTTTTAATGATCCGGCCGGGGGATTTAATTCCCCCGGTTTTAAGTCATCCGGCCGGCCAGCTGGCCGGCCGGTTTTCTCAAACGGGACCGGAATTTCCGGTCCCCTTCTTCGGCTTCCGACGCCGGCGGCCCGGCCGCCGGTCTTCCCTTCCGCCGCGGCCCGGAACCGGCCGCGGTCTCCTCGTCCCGCCGCGGCCCGGAACCGGCCGCGGTCTCCTCGTCCCGCCGCGGCCCGGAACCGGCCGCGGCGTTCGTCATCCGGCGCGGTGCGACGGCACCGCGCCCCTTCGCCGTGCTTTGATTCTTTTCAACGCGGCGCGACGGCGTCGCGTTCTTGAAGTTTCTACCTCGGCGTGGCGCGACGGCGCCGCGTAAAATAAACGCACGGTAATCCGCGTGGTGCGACGGCACCACGCCACTTTGCTTCCATCGCAAGAATTAAACATGATCGATGGAGGGGGTTCGGCCGTGTTCATGCGGTCCGGCCCCCCTCACGTTAAGCAATAAAGTATCTTAAAAATTAAACAACATCCCCACGTTAGTTATACGATCCACGAGCAAGAATGAGATAATTAAACATTAAATCAACATCCCCTACCTCGGGTTTAAGATTCGATGAATCGTCTACGTTCCGCGGAAGACGGCGTCGCGGAGGTCGGGCGTCGCGGTCGTCGTTCGTCAAATCCGTTGACGAAGAGATATGCCCGAAGAGATACGTCGTTGGCGAAACTTGCACGCCGACGAAGGTTGTCCGAAGAAGAGGTGGCGTCCCCTTCGTTGTCACGGTGAACGAAGAAAGGAGGTGCGGCGTTCTTCGTCGGAAAAAGAGCGTTCCTCGTCAAGTCTTGAGGAAAGTCAAATAAAAAGGAAACAACGAACTCAAGAACCCATACCTTGATAGTCGCACGTTGACGGTGACGTGGAATATCGGTGTCGATTCCTTTGACGTCGGAGGAAGAGTCGTTATCGAAGGCGTTCGTCGCGGAAAACCGTCGCGGAAGAGATGACGCAGAAGAAGAACGTCGCGTCGCGGATACAGCGTCGCGGATGGATCGTGTTCTTCGGCGGAGAAGTTCTTCGTTGAAGAACGACGTTCTTCGCGTTCTTCGTTGAGTTTGAAGAAGAAGAAGAGGAGCTCTCCACCTCTCAAGAAGACAAACGATCAACCCAAAATAAAATAAGATAACATCTTATTTTATTATTACAAAACATAAAAGAATTTCAAAAGTTTGAAATTCAAAAGAGTTAACCCCCAAAATTAATTAAGAGTAACTTAAGCCAATTAAGAGGGGGTTAAGGGAATTTGAAAAGTCTAGGGGTTCGTGTGGGCCCCACCACACTTAATCCTCCCAAGGGAGGTTAAGTGGGTGTGGGTCCCACTTCCAACCCCCTTAGGTAGGTTTTTAACAAACTAAAAAAAAAAAAATTTGTCTTACACAAATTTTATTTAACTCAACTGAAAACCCCAAAACTTAACTTTCAACCCGCAACAAACGCAACTCCCGAAAAGGTCTCTTTAAGCGAATATCGGCGCTGCGAGTTCATCGGTGCCCTCGGTTTTCAATTCCGAGCACCGGATCAAAAGTTAGGAATTCCCGCTCGTTCGTTCATTGAACGTACCCGAGCCAAACTTCGGAAATTAATTCCGGGCACTCCGGGCCTCGGAATCAGGTGCCGTCTGAAATCGCGTTCTCGTAAAATTCTAAAGAAAATTAAGAAAAAAATTCCCTTGAATTTTACGGGTCTTTACATTACTCCCACCTCAGGGCTTTACGTCCCCGTAAAGCTACAACAAAAACTAGGGAAACAAAAGAGGGTACTGAGCACGCATCTGAGCCTCCCGCTCCCATGTGCTCTCCTGGAGATTCCCGTGCCGCCATCTGTTGTGCACAAGAGGAATCGATCGCCCATGTAGGACCCGCTCCTGTCGATCCTCTATCTCCACCGGGACCTCCGTAAAAGTCGCCCCATCGTCAAGGATGTGCGTCGGGTCGAGCACGTATCTCCTCAGCTGAGACACGTGGAAGACGTCGTGCACCCGGTGCAATTGAGGTGGTAGAGCCAGGCGATAAGCCACCTCACCAACCCTGCTGAGGACCTGGAAGGGTCCGATGAAGCGCGGAGATAACTTGTTGCCTCGGCCAAATCTCCGAATACCACGTCGAGGTGAGACCCGCAAGAAGACGTGGTCACCATCCTCGAACTCTAGTGGCCTCCGCCTCCTGTCAGCGTATGACTTCTGCCGGCTCTGTGTTGTCCTCATCCGCTCCTGGATGACATGGACCTCCTCCGACGTGGCCCGGACCATCTCTGGTCCCACAAGAGCTGCAAGATTTCTTCTTTACCGATAAGAGAAACCTGGTCTCAGCCCCTGGATGAACCACATTCTTTGCCTAAAACAGTCAATCCTAACATGGATGATACTAATCCATACCAAGGATGACGTCGTAAGGCCTCGACGCTACTACTAAGAGATCCAACCGTTACTCTCGCCTCCATGGGTTGAGTCACACTATCGGCATCAGTGTGTGGTAACTGGTCTCCTCCAGTAGATGTCTCACAAGTGAGGGTCAAGTCAACAGTCAACTGGAACCTCTTAGTAACATCACAAAAGAGGACAGGAAAGAAAACATCACAAAGGTATGCGTCTTTTATTATTGCAGCTCATATTACAAGACGCTACACAAAAGCAACATCAACATGGAACTAGAAGTACAAAAGACGTATCCACTAGTTCCTCCCCTGTCCACCTGCTCCCAGAGCTCCAGCATTTGTCGCTGCCTCAACCTCGGTGGCTCCCTCCAAGCCTGCGGATCGAGGAGTCGGACAGTCACGTGCCAGGTGACCCTTTCCGCGGCATGAGTAACACAACCTGCTCCTTGCACGGCTAGCTCTGTTCCCACTCCGGGTGCCCTGCACCACTGGTCCTAAAACCCGAGATCGCCCAACTGCTGGTCTGCTCCTCCTGGACCTCTGCATCATCTGTCTACTGCCCACAGATGACTCGGCTTCTGATCGAAAAACACGCGGTAAAGGCAGAATCTCCTGTACACGCTCGGGGTGTAGAGATACTGGCACAAACTCCACCCTGAAGAAGGTCTCGAAGTCTTCCCATGCGAAGTTCATCTCATCGCAAAACTGAAACAAGTGGCTCCACCACCTACCTGCTGCTGCGTGTAGTAGGCTCGCAGCGAGGATCACCATGAGGTCTGCTGGTGTCTTCACTAGCCTAAACACTCGTACCACTGCCTCCAGCCAGTCCTCTGCAGCCTGGGGATCCGTCTCCCCGCGAAACCTGGGCGGTCGCTGGCGCTGAAACTCATGCAGTGCGCTGAGGCGACGTGCATCGTCAGCGGCTGCTGCTGGAAGCATCGGGGGCTCGGCGGGTAGAGCTACCGCCGGTGCCACTGCTGACAAAGGGCCCTGCACCGAGGCCTCGTCGCTCGGTGGGCTGTCGTCACGTTCGATTCTCGGAACCCTAGCTGGCTGCCGTCGTGGAGCCATCCTGAAAGAAACAACGTAACACGATCAAACGATTATACCTGGTGAGCTGACCTGGTTTGAGCTGTTTTAAGGGAAAAAACCTTTGAAAACACACACGCAATCAGTGTTTTCGTGCACAAAGTCGGAAATCAGTTGTCAGGGTCCTGGTGTATGGATACGTCGGCCGCCCGCACCAACACTGGACTCCCTGATCTGAAAACCACACCCGGTACCCTTAACACTATCGCTTCACAGAAAGAAAGATCAGAGTTATAAGTTCTGCGGTAGAACCGAACTCCTCTGATACCAATTTGTCACGACCCGCCCTCGGGGTCCGTGCCGTGACTACCCCAAGCCCGCCTTCCATAGGCCAGGGGCTGGCGACTAGCACCAAGGCGTAAAATCCCGATAACTGGGAAGGCATTGCCTTTATAAAAGAAAACAAGCACCACAGAGTACAAACGGAAGTAAAACACTAAGTACAAAAAGAAGAGCTGAAAAGTAAAAAGGGGCCGGAAATACAAGCCCAACTGTAAAGTACAACTCGAAAGGGAAAACAGCGACTGAAAAGTAAAGCTGCTACGCTGAGATGTCCACTGGAAATCCCACCTGAAGGGTGGGTACAGATAGCTCCTCTGCTCCTCGGGTCCCGCCATCCGCTCCGAGTATGTCCCGCCCAGTGGTCCACCTCCGGGTACCGCCTCGTCGTATAGTCCACCTCCAGGTACCGTCCAGTCCTCGAACCTTCGGCTTCTGTCAGCACTGTCCGTCGTCTGCAACCAACACAACGAGGTGCGGGCATAGCCCGTGCAGGGGTGAGTATAACGATACTCAGTAGGGACCCCGAGACCCTCAAGGTCTCACTAAAACCAACAAGGATAAACACAAGAAGATCTCAACAGATAAACTCTACTTAGGTATATGCCCATACATATACCTAAGTTATCAAGTAACCCATCTCAATCATGAGGAAACACAAGGATTGTGAAAACGACGGATAACCACTACTCGGGTATATGCCCATACATATACCAAAGTTAGCAAGTGACCCATCTCAATCATGAGGTAAACACAAGGTCAAAAGTCTCAGCTCAAACCAGGATTTTCATTATCGAAACCGTAACTGCTGAAGAGCTCCGTCTCTAGAGTGTACAGTGGTCCTGTCACGACTCCGAGGCCGCCGCTCACTAACCTAAGACTGCTGAGGTACTCCTCCTGTCGAGTACTGCGGGTTTGCGGCCAACTACCTGGCACTCCGTCCGCTGAGGGTCTGTCGCCAAATACCGGGCGCTCGCCCAAATAGCCTACTGAGGTACTCCTCCTGTCGAGTACCGCGAGTTTGCTGCCAACTACCTGGCGCTCCGTCCGTCGTGGGTCTGCAGCCAAATACCGGCGCTCCGTCCACTGGGCTAGTCGACTCACTCCAAGTCGAGTCGGTCAAGCAGTCGTCAGGTCTCAGCCGGCTACACGGTCTCCGTACTCTGCACGCTCGTCTCCGGGAGGGTCCGCTCCACGAGCTACTGGTCGATACTCCAAGTATCTCAAAGTCCCACGAAGAAGTGTCTCAAAGGTCCGTCTCGTCACAGGGGTCTCAACGCAACAGACGGCGCGTCAATCGGACGCCCGGTCTGTGAGTTATTAGCCTTTTCGTCCCAGGGGCCCGGTTGGTTTCGAGAGCGAAACCAATCCCGGCCGTATCTCAACCGTACCCCGAACTCCCATAGGGTAAACTCAAAGGGACCGTTACTCAACGTAACCATCAACGCCGCTGACGGCTCGTCAAGCGGTCGTCCTGTCTGTAAGATATCAGCTTTCCCGATCCAGGGGCCCGGTTGGATTTCGAGTACAATCCAACCCGTCCATACTCCGACTGTATCCAAAACTCGGGCGGAGTATGTCAAAAGTTCCGTCTCATCAAGAGGAAGTCAACGAAACAGACGGCGCGTCAATCGGACGCCCGGTCTGTGAGTTATTGGCATTTTCGTCTCCGGGGCCCGGTTGGTTTTTAAGACAAAACCAACCCGACCGTACTCCACCTGCGTCCAAACCTCGGGCGGAGTATGTCAAAAGATCCGTCTCTCTAAGGGGAACACAACGCGGCTGACGGCACGTCAATCGGACGTCCGTAGCTCAAGATATGAGCGTTTCCGCTCCGAAGGCCCGGTTGGTTTCGTGAACGAACCAACCCGGCCGAACTCAAAGTAACCCGAAACCTTGAGTGCGATATACCGAAACGACCGTCTCGATCCAAGGATCGCGTTGCCGCAGACGGTTCGTCGTTCGGAGGTCCGAGGCTCAAGTTATGGGCCAAAAACCAAATCTGGTTCGAAACGGGGGGGTCCGGGTCCGGGCCGACCCGGCCCGACCCCCCCCCCCCCCCCCCCCCGGGGCGGCGCGGCGGTGCGGCGGCGGCGGCGGCGGCGGGCCGCGGTGGCGGCGGCGGCGGCGGGCGCGGGCGGCGGGCGCTGGCGGCGGCGGCGGCGGGCGCTGGCGCCGCTTAAGGAGGCCGCGCGGGGGATTTTTAATTCCCCCGCTGAAGGAAAAGGCGGCGCGGCCTTGTGCCGCGCCAATTTCATGAAACGCCCCCCCCCCCCCCCCCCCCCCCCCCCCCCCCCCCCCCCCCCGCACGTGGGGGGCCTGCTGGCGCCGAACCAAAGGGGGCCGGTTGCCCCCTTCCCTCAAGAACCGCCCCCCTCATTAAGAGGAGGGTTTTAATGATCCGGTCGGGGGATTTAATTCCCCCGGTTTTAAGTCATCCGGCCGGCCAGCTGGCCGGCCGGTTTTCTCAAACGGGACCGGAATTTCCGGTCCCCTTCTTCGGCTTCCGACGCCGGCGGCCCGGCCGCCGGTCTTCCCTTCCGCCGCGGCCCGGAACCGGCCGCGGTCTCCTCGTCCCGCCGCGGCCCGGAACCGGCCGCGGCGTTCGTCATCCGGCGCGGTGCGACGGCACCGCGCCCCTTCGCCGTGCTTTGATTCTTTTCAACGCGGCGCGACGGCGTCGCGTTCTTGAAGTTTCTACCTCGGCGTGGCGCGACGGCGCCGCGTAAAATAAACGCACGGTAATCCGCGTGGTGCGACGGCACCACGCCACTTTGCTTCCATCGCAAGAATTAAACATGATCGATGGAGGGGGTTCGGCCGTGTTCATGCGGTCCGGCCCCCCTCACGTTAAGCAATAAAGTATCTTAAAAATTAAACAACATCCCCACGTTAGTTATACGATCCACGAGCAAGAATGAGATAATTAAACATTAAATCAACATCCCCTACCTCGGGTTTAAGATTCGATGAATCGTCTACGTTCCGCGGAAGACGGCGTCGCGGAGGTCGGGCGTCGCGGTCGTCGTTCGTCAAATCCGTTGACGAAGAGATATGCCCGAAGAGATACGTCGTTGGCGAAACTTGCACGCCGACGAAGGTTGTCCGAAGAAGAGGTGGCGTCCCCTTCGTTGTCACGGTGAACGAAGAAAGGAGGTGCGGCGTTCTTCGTCGGAAAAAGAGCGTTCTTCGTCAAGTCTTGAGGAAAGTCAAATAAAAAGGAAACAACGAACTCAAGAACCCATACCTTGATAGTCGCACGTTGACGGTGACGTGGAATATCGGTGTCGATTCCTTTGACGTCGGAGGAAGAGTCGTTATCGAAGGCGTTCGTCGCGGAAAACCGTCGCGGAAGAGATGACGCAGAAGAAGAACGTCGCGTCGCGGATACAGCGTCGCGGATGGATCGTGTTCTTCGGCGGAGAAGTTCTTCGTTGAAGAACGACGTTCTTCGCGTTCTTCGTTGAGTTTGAAGAAGAAGAAGAGGAGCTCTCCACCTCTCAAGAAGACAAACGATCAACCCAAAATAAAATAAGATAACATCTTATTTTATTATTACAAAACATAAAAGAATTTCAAAAGTTTGAAATTCAAAAGAGTTAACCCCCAAAATTAATTAAGAGTAACTTAAGCCAATTAAGAGGGGGTTAAGGGAATTTGAAAAGTCTAGGGGTTCGTGTGGGCCCCACCACACTTAATCCTCCCAAGGGAGGTTAAGTGGGTGTGGGTCCCACTTCCAACCCCCTTAGGTAGGTTTTTAACAAACTAAAAAAAAAAAAATTGTCTTACACAAATTTTATTTAACTCAACTGAAAACCCCAAAACTTAACTTTCAACCCGCAACAAACGCAACTCCCGAAAAGGTCTCTTTAAGCGAATATCGGCGCTGCGAGTTCATCGGTGCCCTCGGTTTTCAATTCCGAGCACCGGATCAAAAGTTAGGAATTCCCGCTCGTTCGTTCATTGAACGTACCCGAGCCAAACTTCGGAAATTAATTCCGGGCACTCCGGGCCTCGGAATCAGGTGCCGTCTGAAATCGCGTTCTCGTAAAATTCTAAAGAAAATTAAGAAAAAATTTCCCTTGAATTTTACGGGTCTTTACATTACTCCCACCTCAGGGCTTTACGTCCCCGTAAAGCTACAACAAAAACTAGGGAAACAAAAGAGGGTACTGAGCACGCATCTGAGCCTCCCGCTCCCATGTGCTCTCCTGGAGATTCCCGTGCCGCCATCTGTTGCGCACAAGAGGAATCGATCGCCCATGTAGGACCCGCTCCTGTCGATCCTCTATCTCCACCGGGACCTCCGTAAAAGTCGCCCCATCGTCAAGGATGTGCGTCGGGTCGAGCACGTATCTCCTCAGCTGAGACACGTGGAAGACGTCGTGCACCCGGTGCAATTGAGGTGGTAGAGCCAGGCGATAAGCCACCTCACCAACCCTGCTGAGGACCTGGAAGGGTCCGATGAAGCGCGGAGATAACTTGTTGCCTCGGCCAAATCTCCGAATACCACGTCGAGGTGAGACCCGCAAGAAGACGTGGTCACCATCCTCGAACTCTAGTGGCCTCCGCCTCCTGTCAGCGTATGACTTCTGCCGGCTCTGTGTTGTCCTCATCCGCTCCTGGATGACATGGACCTCCTCCGACGTGGCCCGGACCATCTCTGGTCCCACAAGAGCTGCAAGATTTCTTCTTTACCGATAAGAGAAACCTGGTCTCATCCCCTGGATGAACCACATTCTTTGCCTAAAACAGTCAATCCTAACATGGATGATACTAATCCATACCAAGGATGACGTCGTAAGGCCTCGACGCTACTACTAAGAGATCCAACCGTTACTCTCGCCTCCATGGGTTGAGTCACACTGTCGGCATCAGTGTGTGGTAACTGGTCTCCTCCAGTAGATGTCTCACAAGTGAGGGTCAAGTCAACAGTCAACTGGAACCTCTTAGTAACATCACAAAAGAGGACAGGAAAGAAAACATCACAAAGGTATGCGTCTTTTATTATTGCAGCTCATATTACAAGACGCTACACAAAAGCAACATCAACATGGAACTAGAAGTACAAAAGACGTATCCACTAGTTCCTCCCCTGTCCACCTGCTCCCAGAGCTCCAGCATTTGTCGCTGCCTCAACCTCGGTGGCTCCCTCCAAGCCTGCGGATCGAGGAGTCGGACAGTCACGTGCCAGGTGACCCTTTCCGCGGCATGAGTAACACAACCTGCTCCTTGCACGGCTAGCTCTGTTCCCACTCCGGGTGCCCTGCACCACTGGTCCTAAAACCCGAGATCGCCCAACTGCTGGTCTGCTCCTCCTGGACCTCTGCATCATCTGTCTACTGCCCACAGATGACTCGGCTTCTGATCGAAAAACACGCGGTAAAGGCAGAATCTCCTGTACACGCTCGGGGTGTAGAGATACTGGCACAAACTCCACCCTGAAGAAGGTCTCGAAGTCTTCCCATGCGAAGTTCATCTCATCGCAAAACTGAAACAAGTGGCTCCACCACCTACCTGCTGCTGCGTGTAGTAGGCTCGCAGCGAGGATCACCATGAGGTCTGCTGGTGTCCTCACTAGCCTAAACACTCGTACCACTGCCTCCAGCCAGTCCTCTGCAGCCTGGGGATCCGTCTCCCCGCGAAACCTGGGCGGTCGCTGGCGCTGAAACTCATGCAGTGCGCTGAGGCGACGTGCATCGTCAGCGGCTGCTGCTGGAAGCATCGGGGGCTCGGCGGGTAGAGCTACCGCCGGTGCCACTGCTGACAAAGGGCCCTGCACCGAGGCCTCGTCGCTCGGTGGGCTGTCGTCACGTTCGATTCTCAGAACCCTAGCTGGCTGCCGTCGTGGGGCCATCCTGAAAGAAACAACGTAACACGATCAAACGATTATACCTGGTGAGCTGACCTGGTTTGAGCTGTTTTAAGGGAAAAAACCTTTGAAAACACACACGCAATCAGTGTTTTCGTGCACAAAGTCGGAAATCAGTTGTCAGGGTCCTGGTGTATGGATACGTCGGCCGCCCGCACCAACACTGGACTCCCTGATCTGAAAACCACACCCGGTACCCTTAACACTATCGCTTCACAGAAAGAAAGATCAGAGTTATAAGTTCTGCGGTAGAACCGAACTCCTCTGATACCAATTTGTCACGACTCGCCCTCGGGGTCCGTGCCGTGACTACCCCAAGCCCGCCTTCCATAGGCCAGGGGCTGGCGACTAGCACCAAGGCGTAAAATCCCGATAACTGGGAAGGCATTGCCTTTATAAAAGAAAACAAGCACCACAGAGTACAAGCGGAAGTAAAACACTAAGTACAAAAAGAAGAGCTGAAAAGTAAAAAGGGGCCGGAAATACAAGCCCAACTGTAAAGTACAACTCGAAAGGGAAAACATCGACTGAAAAGTAAAGCTGCTACGCTGAGATGTCCACTGGAAATCCCACCTGAAGGGTGGGTACAGATAGCTCCTCTGCTCCTCGGGTCCCGCCATCCGCTCCGAGTATGTCCCGCCCAGTGGTCCACCTCCGGGTACCGCCTCGTCGTATAGTCCACCTCCAGGTACCGTCCAGTCCTCGAACCTTCGGCTTCTGTCAGCACTGTCCGTCGTCTGCAACCAACACAACGAGGTGCGGGCATAGCCCGTGCAGGGGTGAGTATAACGATACTCAGTAGGGACCCCGAGACCCTCAAGGTCTCACTAAAACCAACAAGGATAAACACAAGAAGATCTCAACAGATAAACTCTACTTAGGTATATACCCATACATATACCTAAGTTATCAAGTAACCCATCTCAATCATGAGGAAACACAAGGATTGTGAAAACGACGGATAACCACTACTCGGGTATATGCCCATACATATACCAAAGTTAGCAAGTGACCCATCTCAATCATGAGGTAAACACAAGGTCAAAAGTCTCAGCTCAAACCAGGATTTTCATTATCGAAACCGTAACTGCTGAAGAGCTCCGTCTCTAGAGTGTACAGTGGTCCTGTCACGACTCCGAGGCCGCCGCTCACTAACCTAAGACTGCTGAGGTACTCCTCCTGTCGAGTACTGCGGGTTTGCGGCCAACTACCTGGCGCTCTGTCCGCTGAGGGTCTGTCGCCAAATACCGGGCGCTCGCCCAAATAGCCTACTGAGGTACTCCTCCTGTCGAGTACCGCGGGTTTGCTGCCAACTACCTGGCGCTCCGTCCGCCGTGGGTCTGCAGCCAAATACCGGCGCTCCGTCCACTGGGCTAGTCGACTCACTCCAAGTCGAGTCGGTCAAGCAGTCGTCAGGTCTCAGCCGGCTACACGGTCTCCGTACTCTGCACGCTCGTCTCCGGGAGGGTCCGCTCCACGAGCTACTGGTCGATACTCCAAGTATCTCAAAGTCCCACGAAGAAGTGTCTCAAAGGTCCGTCTCGTCACAGGGGTCTCAACGCAACAGACGGCGCGTCAATCGGACGCCCGGTCTGTGAGTTATTAGCCTTTTCGTCCCAGGGGCCCGGTTGGTTTCGAGAGCGAAACCAATCCCGGCCGTATCTCAACCGTACCCCGAACTCCCATAGGGTAAACTCAAAGGGACCGTTACTCAACGTAACCATCAACGCCGCTGACGGCTCGTCAAGCGGTCGTCCTGTCTGTAAGATATCAGCTTTCCCGATCCAGGGGCCCGGTTGGATTTCGAGTACAATCCAACCCGGCCATACTCCGACTGTATCCAAAACTCGGGCGGAGTATGTCAAAAGTTCCGTCTCATCAAGAGGAAGTCAACGAAACAGACGGCGCGTCAATCGGACGCCCGGTCTGTGAGTTATTGGCATTTTCGTCTCCGGGGCCCGGTTGGTTTTTAAGACAAAACCAACCCGACCGTACTCCACCTGCGTCCAAACCTCGGGCGGAGTATGCCAAAAGATCCGTCTCTCTAAGGGGAACACAACGCGGCTGACGGCACGTCAATCGGACGTCCGTAGCTCAAGATATGAGCGTTTCCGCTCCGAAGGCCCGGTTGGTTTCGTGAACGAACCAACCCGGCCGAACTCAAAGTAACCCGAAACCTTGAGTGCGATATACCGAAACGACCGTCTCGATCCAAGGATCGCGTTTCCGCAGACGGTTCGTCGTTCGGAGGTCCGAGGCTCAAGTTATGGGCCAAAAACCAAATCTGGTTCGAAACGGGGGGGTCCGGGTCCGGGCCGACCCGGCCCGACCCCCCCCCCCCCCCCGGGGCGGCGCGGCGGTGCGGCGGCGGCGGCGGCGGGCGCTGGCGCCGCTTAAGGAGGCCGCGCGGGGGATTTTTAATTCCCCCGCTGAAGGAAAAGGCGGCGCGACCTTGTGCCGCGCCAATTTCATGAAACCCCCCCCCCCCCCCCCCCGCACGTGGGGGGCCTGCTGGCGCCGAACCAAAGGGGGCCGGTTGCCCCCTTCCCTCAAGAACCGCCCCCCTCATTAAGAGGAGGGTTTTAATGATCCGGTCGGGGGATTTAATTCCCCCGGTTTTAAGTCATCCGGCCGGCCAGCTGGCCGGCCGGTTTTCTCAAACGGGACCGGAATTTCCGGTCCCCTTCTTCGGCTTCCGACGCCGGCGGCCCGGCCGCCGGTCTTCCCTTCCGCCGCGGCCCGGAACCGGCCGCGGTCTCCTCGTCCCGCCGCGGCCCGGAACCGGCCGCGGCGTTCGTCATCCGGCGCGGTGCGACGGCACCGCGCCCCTTCGCCGTGCTTTGATTCTTTTCAACGCGGCGCGACGGCGTCGCGTTCTTGAAGTTTCTACCTCGGCGTGGCGCGACGGCGCCGCGTAAAATAAACGCACGGTAATCCGCGTGGTGCGACGGCACCACGCCACTTTGCTTCCATCGCAAGAATTAAACATGATCGATGGAGGGGGTTCGGCCGTGTTCATGCGGTCCGGCCCCCCTCACGTTAAGCAATAAAGTATCTTAAAAATTAAACAACATCCCCACGTTAGTTATACGATCCACGAGCAAGAATGAGATAATTAAACATTAAATCAACATCCCCTACCTCGGGTTTAAGATTCGATGAATCGTCTACGTTCCGCGGAAGACGGCGTCGCGGAGGTCGGGCGTCGCGGTCGTCGTTCGTCAAATCCGTTGACGAAGAGATATGCCCGAAGAGATACGTCGTTGGCGAAACTTGCACGCCGACGAAGGTTGTCCGAAGAAGAGGTGGCGTCCCCTTCGTTGTCACGGTGAACGAAGAAAGGAGGTGCGGCGTTCTTCGTCGGAAAAAGAGCGTTCTTCGTCAAGTCTTGAGGAAAGTCAAATAAAAAGGAAACAACGAACTCAAGAACCCATACCTTGATAGTCGCACGTTGACGGTGACGTGGAATATCGGTGTCGATTCCTTTGACGTCGGAGGAAGAGTCGTTATCGAAGGCGTTCGTCGCGGAAAACCGTCGCGGAAGAGATGACGCAGAAGAAGAACGTCGCGTCGCGGATACAGCGTCGCGGATGGATCGTGTTCTTCGGCGGAGAAGTTCTTCGTTGAAGAACGACGTTCTTCGCGTTCTTCGTTGAGTTTGAAGAAGAAGAAGAGGAGCTCTCCACCTCTCAAGAAGACAAACGATCAACCCAAAATAAAATAAGATAACATCTTATTTTATTATTACAAAACATAAAAGAATTTCAAAAGTTTGAAATTCAAAAGAGTTAACCCCCAAAATTAATTAAGAGTAACTTAAGCCAATTAAGAGGGGGTTAAGGGAATTTGAAAAGTCTAGGGGTTCGTGTGGGCCCCACCACACTTAATCCTCCCAAGGGAGGTTAAGTGGGTGTGGGTCCCACTTCCAACCCCCTTAGGTAGGTTTTTAACAAACTAAAAAAAAAAAATTGTCTTACACAAATTTTATTTAACTCAACTGAAAACCCCAAAACTTAACTTTCAACCCGCAACAAACGCAACTCCCGAAAAGGTCTCTTTAAGCGAATATCGGCGCTGCGAGTTCATCGGTGCCCTCGGTTTTCAATTCCGAGCACCGGATCAAAAGTTAGGAATTCCCGCTCGTTCGTTCATTGAACGTACCCGAGCCAAAACAGTATCAGCATTCAAAAAATACAAAGTACCTTTTCGAATACCTTTCATCGCAAGGAGTGCACCGCGGATAATTTTCAGGAATCCATCTTCAATAGTTATCCAATAACCAAGCTTATCCAAAACTCCAAGTGATATGATGTTTTTTTCCAATTATGGTATATATCTTACATCTGTAAGGCGTCGAGTTGTACCATCATGCATCTTCAATCTTATCGTTCCAATACCTCTCGTATGGCAAGGGTGGTTATTTCTCATAAGCACCACACCTTCATCTGACTCATCGAGGTTTGAAAACCAATCTCGATTCCTGCACATAGGGAATGAACAACCTGAATCAAGAATCCAACCTTCTGAATGGTTGACCGTTGAGCAAACAAGGATAGTATCTTCAACATCTTCAACATCCTCGGTTCTTCGTACAGCATTTGCCTTCGATTTCCCAATTTTGGAACAATCCTTCTTCTAGTGCCCCTTTTCGTGACAGTAGGCACACTCGTCTTTTACTGGACATCTAAAGCTGGACTCGCCTTTTAACGTCGATCGTGATTCATCTCTTCTGAATCTTCCAGATTTCCTGTTAGATGACCTTCCTCTGATTGTCATCAATCCCTCCGATGTGGAATCCCAATGGTCATTTTTGTCCTTCCATCTATACTCATTGTTAACTAAAGCATTTGAAACATCAACAAATTTCACCTCATCTTTACCATACAACAACGTTGTAGTAAGGTGATCATAACTCTCCGGTAGAGAGTTCAACAGCAATGAAGCCTTATCTTCATCTCCAATTTTCACCTCCAAACTTTGCAAATCTGCAAGGATTTTATTAAACGAATCAAGGTGCTCAATCATAGACATACCTTGCTTGTACTGAAATCTGAATAATTTCTTTTTCAGGTACAACCGATTTTCAATGCTTTTAACCATATACTTATTCTTCAAAATATTCCACAAACTTTTTGTTGATGTTTCCCGCATCACACTGTATTTCTGATCTATAGCCAAACATAGTCGGATCGTACTGCAGGCTTGACGATTGAGTCTCCTCCAATCACCATCGGAGATGTTGGCGGGTCTTTCTTCCAAGGTGATATCTAACTCTTGTTGAGTAAGAATATCCAAAACTTCACACTGCCACATACTGAAATTGTTCGTCCCATCAAATTTCTCCACCTCAAATTTGGTACTAGACACCATACTTCTATATCCGGAAGTATTTGCAGTACCGGCGTGTGTAGCTGGAACAGACTCCTGAGGCTCTTGGGGCGGTACCGAACTACTTTCGGTTTCAGGATTATCCATCACAAAAACAAATCAGAATTTTCAAAAACAGACAGTACCAATGAATCTGAAATAGTCGACAAAGCTGAAATCGACTATTTGATTGATTCAATTGGATCCCAAATGAATACCGAATTTTCTCCTCAAGTATTTTTTTTTTAAAATAAATACACAAATGCAACTCAAAATTTTAACAAAACCAAATCTCTAAGTTTTTTTTTTTTTTTTTGTGCCTTGGACAACTCATACGCCCCACCACCATCAATTTTTTTTTCTTAAATAACTTTTCCCTTTTTACTTTCACATACACAAAAGGATAAAAAGAATATCAAACTAATACAAAATAAAAACACACACACTTTTCCTTCTTTCCACCCCCACATGCCCATAACTCTTTTTTCCTTTTTCTTTGTTTATTCCCACCTTATCTCCCTTATCTTCCCCACGCAACACAAAGCCAACCAAAGTCTCCTTTTTTGGTTTTCACGGACTGCACAAGTAAAACATAGGTCCAAAGAGAAATCAAATCAGATCTCAGGACCTGGTTCCCGACTCCAGCGCTGAGCAGGAAACTCGGAGAGCAAAAGATGTAAGTTAGCACAAGCGGACAGCAGTGTCATTGGGACAGATTCGGATTGCAGACACCACCTCCAAGCAGGAAACGCGGACAGCAGCAGGTGTAGGTTCGCACGAGGACCCGGAATTGGAGATACCGCTTCAAGCAGGAAGCGCGAACAGCAGCAGGTGGAGGTTCGCACAAGGGGAGGACCAGGAATTGCAGACACCGCTTCAAGCAGGAAGCGCGGACAGCGGGTTTGCCGAGAGTGCGATTGTTTGCAGGTAATCAACCTCACCTCTGATACCACTTTGTTGGTATCGGAATCCCTCACCCTCTCGTAATCGCTCAAAACAAAGTAAACAAATGCAAATAGAGGGACACGCAGATTAACGTGGTTCGGTCGGATGACCTGGGGGAAGGCAGCCACTATGCTCTTATTCAAATGAGAATAAATGTATTACAAATTCCCCCCACTTGCTCTCATCTCAGATGGGCACCACATATATACAACAGCGGAGGAGAACAAAACCAGTTTGGACGCTGAACTTTTCTTCTCAGGCGGCCAGCAACTCCTGCAGCAAGTCTCCTTTGGTGGCTGGTCTTCCATGGCGGTCACCCACTGCTGCAAATCTTCTTGGGCGGCCACCAACTGCTTGGATAGTGATATTATTTCGTCAAAACTCAACAATTACAATCCCCATTGCTACTGGAAGCTCATCTTCATCAGATATTCTTCAGGGTATTCTTTTTCTTGCTGATCCTGGAGGTGATTGTGACGGTATCCTTTGGAATAGGCGGCCCGAGTTTTGCATTTGGATGGTTTGGGAGGTTCTTAGGATGAATTTTTCTACCGTTCCTTGGAACTCTCCGGTCTGGAATCAGATTTCCCCTTTCAGGTTCTATTTTATTCATTGGTTAGCAATTCTCCACCGGCTGCCTACCCAAGATAGACTTCGATGCAGGGGGGTTGCCTTTCCTAATTGCTGCTTTCTTTGTGAAGCTCATTCTGAGAATTTGGATAATTTATTTTTCAATTTTGTTTTTGCTCAGAAGTTGTGGAACTTCCTTTTGAGCCTCCTTAATGTGGATTGTTTAGCCTCTTATTTTTCAGTTGTTATTGATTAGTGTGTGGGAAACTTCCTTGGTGATTCTATGCTGAATGTTTTGGGTAGACTGGGGGTTACCTCTCTGGTTTATTTCCTTTGGAAGGAGTGGAATACTCGCCTGAATGTCTCCCCTCACCACAATGTTTTTTTGTGTGATTGAAGTTGGAGGCTACTATTCACTCTAGTCTCTCGTCTTGAAAGCAATTCCCTAACATCAGTTCTAACCAGGAGATGGTGCAGAGATGGAATTTCCCTAGTTCCTTTCTTCGTGGTGGTGGCTAATCTTTTTCTGGTTGCTTTGGATGTTCGGTTGGGTGTGTGGGGTGCTGGAGGTTTTTCTGGGCTACTGTTGGTGCCTCTGCAGGTTTTCTTATTGGAACCTAATTGTGGGTTTGGTTCTGTTTGGGTGGTGTTGTTGTGCTGGGTGGTTGGTTCTGGTTTGGGCTAGGCTTCATGGATGGTTTTTTTTGTTGTTGGTAGTTTTATTTGCTCGTGTAGAGGGTGTCATTGCAGTGCGATGGTTCTCCTTCTAGGTGCTATTTTTGGATGGTTGTTTCTGGATGTTGGGTTTGTGGCTATGGTTAGGAGGCCTTGCTTTGGTATGGTTTTAAGTTTTTGTTGGTTCTTATTGGGGCAGGTGTTTAGGGGTGTTGTGTGCGGGGGGGTTCACTACTATGGGTTGTTGGGTTATTAATGCAGGTGGAAGGGTGCGGCTGGGGGGGGGGGGGGGGGGGCTATGGATTCTGGTGTGTGGGGTTTGGGTTCGGTTGTAAGTTGTATAGGAGCGGTGGAGGCTGGTTTGGTGCTGCGATGGGATTTTGTGCTTGGTGCTGACTATAGGTGGCTTGAATGGGAGCTGTTTTGGTGGCTCATGGATGGTGGGTTTGTCTTTGGATGGGGTGTTTGTTCTGGCTGTCGGTGGTGGGTCTGCTCATGGATGGAGGTTTTCTTAGTGGCTGCAGGTGGTGGTTTGCTTGCGGCTGTGTTGGTTGCTCGGGTTGGGTTGGGCTATGTTGTGCAAGGAGCTACATATGGGGAGGTTGGGTTTGAAGGGTAGTTCAGGTGGCTGGTGGGTTTGATGGGTGGTCCTTGGGGCCATGCGGGTTGTGTTGTTTGCAGGGGCTGCTGGTGCAGGTGTGCTTATTGATGTTGGCGTGCGGGCTGCCTGTTGGTTGGCTTCTTGTGTTTCTCGGGTGGTGGTATGTTAGTGTGTGTGTGGCATGCGGTTGGGTTGTTTTCTTATGCGGTGGTGTGTGCGTGTGTGCACGAGTGTGTGTGTGGTTGGGGGTGTGTGTGCGTGTGGGTTTGGCTTGCTTCAGGTTTTGCTTGGTCTGGTGCATGGTTGAGTTGTTCATTCCAGGCTATCGTTGCTCTTGGAGGACTTTATTGTTGGCTTCTTCGGGTTCATTGGTAGTGTATTTGCGATGCTTGGGTGGTGCTATGTTGTTGTTGCTTATGGCTTCTCCTTGCGTGCTCTGGTCTGTGGGCTTTCTTGGAGCTTCTTTGTCCCTAGACATCCGTGCATATCCTTGACTATAATGTTTGTTGTTGCTTCTGCTTTGGGCTCAGCTTCTTGCGGGGATCGTGTCATGTTGGTGCTGCGTCAGATGTTGCCGCTTGCTTGTCTTCTGGGTTGTATGGGTCTAAGGTCTTTCTGGTTGTTTTTTTTGCTTGTCTCTTATGATTGTTCTGGTTGTTTTCACCCTTTGGGTAATCGTTTTGTACTTCAATTCCATTTTCTTTTAGTATATAATATGTTCTATTTGCCTTGCAAAAAAACCCTAAAAAAACCAGAAAAACCCTCAAAATCTCTAAAAACACTAAAAACCCTAAAAACAATAAAGATCCTAAAAAAGTAGTAAAAACCCCTGAAAATGTAGAAAAACCTAAAAACCCTGAAAAACCCCTGAAACCCATAAAACCATAAAAAATCCTAAAAACCCATAAAACTCTAAAAAAACACTAAAAACCCTTAAACCCCCAAACATGTTAAAAACACTAAAAAACTCAAAAAAAAAAACCCTATAAAAACCCAAAGATCCTAAAAATCCTAAAAACTTTAAAAAACCCAAAAAATCTCTGAAACCCTCAAAATCCCTAAAAACCCTAAAAATCATAAAACCATATATATCCTATAAAACCCATAAAAATCCTAGAAAACGTAAAAAATACTAAAAACTCTAAAAAACCCTTGAAAACCATAAAAACCCCTTAAAAACTCTAAAAACCCTAAAACCATTAAAAACTATAAAAAATCTAAAAACCCCTGGAAAAGTAAGAAACTCTAAAAATCTTAAAAACCCTAAAAAACTCAAAAAACCTTGAACACCCCTCAACTGCCTAAAAAATCCATAAAACCCCTAAAAACCCAAAAAACCATAAAAATCCTAAAAAATCCCTAAAATTATCTGAAAATGTAAAAAATTCTAAAAACCCTAAACCCCCCCTCAAATCTATAAAACCCCCTTAAAAACCTTTAAAAACACTAAAAACCCTAGAAGCTACTAAAACCCTAAGAACTCTTAAAACTCTTAAAAATGTTTAAAAAACTCTAAAAACCTTAAAAACCCTAAAAACTAAAAAAACCCAAGAAAACCCCAAAAGAACCTAAAACACTAAAACTCCTAAAAAACCTTAAAAACCCCTCAAAATCCCTAAAACATTAAAAACCCATAAAAATCATAAAAACCCCTAAAAATCATTGAAAATGTAAAAAATGCTTAACACCTTGAAAACCTCATGAAAACTAAAAAACCCCAAAAAACCTAACAAAAAACCCTAAAACCCCTAAAAATTCATAAAAACCCTTAAAACCCTTAAAACATTAAAAAACTCAAAAAAACATTAAAACCCTAAAAAGTCAAAAAAAAACTAGAGCTAAAAAAGCAAAAAAAAAACCTAAAAACCCCCAAAACCCTCAAAAACCTAGAAAAACCCTAAAAACCATAAAATCCTAAAAAATACCTGAACTCTGAAAAACCCCTGAAAATACAAAAACGCCTATAATCTTAAAAACCCTAAAAACCCATAAAACCTTTAAAATGCCACTAAAAACTATAAAAACCTTTAAAACCCTTAAAACGTTAAAAACTCTAAAAAATAATAAAAACCCTAAAAAACGCAAAAAACCCTAGAAAAACCCAAAAAACCTCCTTAAAACCTTGAAAAACCCATGAAAACTCCTAAAAACCCTCAAAATCTCTTAAAACCCTAAAAAATCATAAAACCCATAAAAAATCCTTAAAAACCCTAAAAATCCCTGAAAACCTAAAAAACCCTAAATATCCTGAAAAACTCCTGAAACCCATAAAAAAAACCTAAATACCTTAAAAGACCATAAAACCCATTAAAACACTCAAAACAACAAAAAACTCTAAAAACCCTTAGAACCCCTAAAAATTTTAAAAACTCTAAAAACCTTAAAAACCCAAAAAAGCTCAAAAAAACTCAAAAAAATATAAAACCCAAAGAGACTGTAAAGACCCGAAATTTCCATGTATTTTTTTTAAATATATGAGAATTTTATGAGTCCGTGAAAATTGACGGCGTGTGATTCTGAGGCTCGGAGTGCCCGAAATGAATTTCTGAACTTTTCTTCGGGTATGTTCAGTAAACGTACGAGCGGGTTTTTGTAACTTTTAAACCGGTGCTCGAAATTGAAATATGAGGGCACCGTTGAACTCGTAGTGCCGATATTCGTTTAAGGAGACTTTCACCTCGACCGCAGTAGGTCGAGGGTGGAAGTTAACTTTTCACTTAATCGTGAAAGAATGAAATAAAATAAAATTGTGTTAACATTTTATTTTTATTTGAAACACTCATGTGGGTGTTAAGAGGTGGGGACCACCAGAACTAAACCTCCCAAGTGAGGTTATGGAGGTGGGGACCACCAGAACTAAACCCCCCAAGTGAGGTTATGGAGGTGGGGACCACCGAACCCAAAACCTCCCAATTTTGAATTTAAGTGTGGGGACCACCCGAACCTCTTGAACTCCCCTTTAATGGGAGAAACTCTTAAACTCTCTCATTAATGTGGAGAAGTCTCTTGAACTTCTTCCACATTAATTATGTCAACTTCAATGTAATTATGATGCCAATTCAATTTGTGCCAACAATTATATTGGGGAAACACAACATATTGGCTACTTTGCATTTTTTGGTAGAATTGGGAGAGAAGAACTATTGGAGAAACTTTACCCTCTCCAACAAAGAACACCTCCCAACGAAGAACGACCACCAGAGATCGAAGAACGAGGAAACCGACCCCGAGCCGGATCGGAAGCACCTTGCGTAGGCAACCAACGTGGGACATCTTCGACGACATCGAACCAACGATCGGGGAAACGCCGACGTCACCAACTTCACCCCTTCCAACGTCAACGAGCAATCAAGGTAGGGTGGTTGTTTGAAATTCTTTCCCTATCCGTTCTTGATAATTCATCGTAAAATCAGGAAGAGATTATAGTCGCTTGCTACCGCTCTAACGCGGAGAGTGCAGGCCAAACAAACATGGCCCGACCTCTCCACAAATCTTATGTTTAATTGTTGCGTTCTTCGCGATGGAGGAGGACGACAACCAACCTCGGTGGGGCACGAGAACGGCGACCGACACCACCGCCGGCCGCGACGCAAGCGATGGCACAACGACGCCACCGCCACCGCCGCCCCGCGGCCTCCGCCGTCCGCGGCCACCGCCGCCCCACGGCCTCCGCAGCCCCGCGGCCTCCGCGCCCTGTGGCCTTCACGCCGCGACCTCCGTGCCCCGCGACCTCCGTGCCCCGCAGCTCCGCAGCCCGCGACCTCCGTGCCCCGCGGCTCCGCTGCCCGCGGCCTTCACGCCCCGCGGCGCTCCGCCGCCTGCGGCCTTCACGCCGCCCTCGCGGTCGTCCGCGACCTTCGCGGCCCCTTGCGGCCCTCCGCGGCCCCTCACAGACCTCGCGGCCCATGCGGCCCTCCGCGGCCCCTCACAGACCTCGCGGCCTGCCGGACTGCCCAGCGGGCCGGGCCACCCAGTGGGTCGGGCCGGACCCGGACCAGTTTCGACCATGTACTCTCTTTGGCAATAACTTTGGCACCGAGCATCCGTTTGACGAACCGTCAGTGGCGCTGTGAACCTTGGAGCGAGACGGTCCCTTTGAGTATACCCCACTGGATATTTGGATTAAAATGGGGTACGGTCAGGTTGGATCGAGCACGAATCCAACCGGGCCCCCAGGACTAAAAGGCTAATAACTCGCAGACCGGGCATCCGATTGACGCATCGTCTATTGCGTTGAGACCCCTATGACGTGGCGGTCCTTTGAGATACTTTTTCGTGGGACTTCGTGGCAGTTGGAGTATCGACCAGTGGCTTGTGGAGCAGACCCTCCCGGAGACAAGCGAGCTTAGTGGGGGAACTCAGTAGCTTGTTGTGATGTGAAGAATGAATAACGATCATGTGTGGGTCAGCACCGAGCGATCATGTGTTGGTCAGCACCTAGCGATCCTATGTGGGTCAGCTCCGAGCGATCCTGTGTGAGTCAGCACCGAGCGATTCTGTGTGGGTCAGCACCGAGCGATTCTGTGTGGGTCAGCACCGAGCGATCTTGTGTGGGGCAGCACCTAGAGATCCCGTGTGGGTTTGATGATGATTTAGGATCCTCTGTGGGTCTGCCTCTTAACAGAGTAAGATGAATTAGTAGTTACATCTAACCATCTCTACTATTGTACCTACCTGGTGTGAGTTGAGTCTGTACCTGTGTGGTACTCTCCTTCGTTGTAATACCTTGGTGGTATTCTTCAGTGTGGTGTGCCTGTGTGGTACTTTCCTTCGTGGTAATACCTTGGTGGTATTCTTCAGTGCGGCGTACTTGTGTGGTACTTACCTCCGTGGTGTTTCCCTTCCTTTGTGGAACAATTGAGCTTTGGGCTAATGAGTTGGGCCTTGTGTTTCCTCATGTTTGAGATTGGTTTACTTGATAACTTAGGTATATGTATGGGCATATACCTAAGTAGGGTTGTCCGTTGATTTCATGCTTTGTGGTTTATCCTTTGTGGATTTTGTGAGACCTTGAGGGTCTCGGGGTCCCTACTAAGTATCGTTATATTCACCCCTGCACGGGCTATGCCCGCACTTCGCTATGTTTGGTGCAGACGACAGACATCGCTGACTGAGAACGAGAGTACCAAGACTGGAGGTAGCTCAGAGGTGGACGTTGGACGAGCCGAACCGTAGAGACGGTCGTTCGTGAACTGTACCTACCCTTCAGGTAGGATTCGTGGTGGACGATCCAGGAGCTGCTTTTCACCTATCAGTTGACTTGTACTTTTCAGTTTTCCTGTATTTTTCAGTTGGGCTTGTATTCTGACCCCTTTTGCTTACTATACTCGCACTTTTACTATACAGTTTACTCGTGTTTGTATCTTGTTGTGTGCTTGGTTGCGTGTGTTTATAGAAGATAAAGGCAATGTCTTCCTGGTTTTAGGGAATACGTCTTTCGGTGCTAGTCGTCAACCCCTGACCTATGGAAGGCGGGTTTGGGGTAGTCACGGCACGGGCCCCGGGGGACGGGTCGTGACAAATTGGTATCAGAGGAGTCGGTTCTATCGTAGAACATAGGACTCTGATCTTTTTAAACGGCAATAGTGTTAAGTGTTCTAAGTGTGGTTTTCAGTTCGGGGAGTCCAGTGTTTGTGCGGCGACCGACGTATCCATACACCAGGACTCTGACTTCTGATTTCCGACTCAGTGCACGAAAACACTGATTGCGTGTGTGTTTTCAAGAGTTTTCTTTGTGATCTCTTGAGTCAGCTCACCAGGTATAATTTATTGATCGTGGCGCACCTGTTTCTTTTTAGGATGCCTCCACGCAGATAGTCAGGTCGGGTTCTGAGACACACTGATAGCCCACCGAGCGACGAAGCCTCGGTGCAGGGCCATTTTCCAGTAGAGGCACCAGCGGAGGCACCAACGGTACCATTATCCGTTGGGACACCGATGCCACCAGCCCCGACAGTAGAGGGTGCACGCCGCTTGAGCGCGTTGCACGAGTTCCAGTGCCAGAGGCCACCTAGGTTCAGGGGAGAGACGGCCCCACAGACGGCTGAGGATTGACTGGAGGTCGTAGTGAGAGTTTTCCTACTGGTAAGGACACCAGCTGATCTCATGGTGATCCTTGCCGCCAGCCTTCTGCAGGCAGCAGCAGACAGATGGTGGAGCTTGATGCTCCAAGTTCACGACGAGGTGACGCTTCTCTGGGCAGACTTCGAGAGCCTGTTTCGGGCAGAGTTTGTCCCAGCGACTCTTCGCGCATTGCACATACAAGAGCTTCTTGATTAGTCACTAAATGAGGCTAATATTCATTGTTAATATATATAATATTCATGTGATTTATTATTCATAAACACCATTTTAGTGCATTTTACATTTTGAACATCATTCCACATTATGATTATAATACCTTCTTAAAATGCACTATTATGTGGTACATTTTTTAATATCATTTAAAGTACCCAATGATTCATCTGATTTTAAGTAATGTAATTATCCATATTTCAATTTGATATTTTGGGAAATTGATCTACACTTCAATATGATCATGTTTCATTTAGGGATCAATGGAGAATTCATGGAAGAATGTGGAGATATTTTGTGATGAAAGGAAACAATTCTGGAGAAGTCAGATTGGACACCAGCCCACAGATGAGAATATGGGGCCCAACATACAAACCCAATGAAACCCAAATTTCGTGGGATGCTAGAATACATATAGAGGAACAAATCATTCTTCAGGATCCAGTGCTAATTCGACCTCCATTGTGGTTATTTAGGCGGCCCAAGTTAGAGATAAAATTCTGGGCCAGATTCTGCGGCCCAGAAATACAGCCCACTAATCAAATCATATCTCCGAATCTACAACTCCAAATGGGCCCAAATTTTACAGGCGGTTAGGAGACATTTGGGGATCCATTTTCTTCTTCTATGGCCCACTCTGATTCGGTCATTTAGAAGGTCTTCCAAGCGCGTCTATTCGGTGGATGAAAGTTGGCTGCCACCTCGGGTCAAATGTGAAAAAGTCCAAGTTCCACAAGCTTTCCACCACCCTAGGCCTACCATAATCAAGTGAGATGCTTTGTATTGTTGGAGTCTCAACCCAAGGCTTAAAAATGCCTATTTAAGGCAGTGATGGTGGAGTAGTTTTATGATCTTTGGTGCTTTGTTCAATTGTAATGTTATGCTGCGATTTTGTTGTCTCAAGTTTGTCTTTCACATGTAAGTTGTTCAATTCACTTTAGTTTCTTAATAAAAGCTCTTTTTTTCCTCTTATTATGTTGTTCTTCATATCACTTTGATACCGTTGGTTCAAGGTGTGAATTTATTCACACTAAACCTTGTGAAATTATTCACACAACGGTAGAGTGATCATTTTCTTGTTATTGTTTTCTTTACTTCTTCAATTCCTCCCTCATGAGTCTGCTTCCCGCTTCCATTGAAACCATAACATCAATGGAGGGCTAACCCACTTATGGGTTGATCCAAGGGAGTAGCAAGGGGCTGGATTGGATGTTATTTATCACCGCATTAATGTATAATCACTTCTTTAATTGAGATTTTTATTTGATGGTTTTTAAACTTCATCGTTCTTGTTGAATTTAAGGTCACACACTTCAAGTGCTAATACGAACCTTTGCCTTGAAGTGCTCAAAACTTTGATCCTTCAAGTGTATAGGTGATTAATATTAAAGGGTGTAGGCATTAAACCAGTAAGTGATGATGTTGTTTTATCTTCTTAAATGAACCCATCTCAAATATAAGAAATTGAAATCATTGAAAAGGAAATACGTCCAATCCACCCCAAGTGATAACCTAGGATCAACTCATTCTTTTAAATTGAATTCACTTAAGTCTCTTAGATTTCCTTTAAACCCATCTAAAATCAACCCAAGTTGGCCACTTCATAGTCAAAAACAGTCCATAGAATGTACGTGTCTATAGGTTTCTTCTTAGGTCTCTGAGGATTCGACAACCCAGGTTAAACTACAATGACCGTCCTACCTTCTTCTCTTGGGTAAATTTGAGCGAGAATCAAATTTTGGCGCCGTTGTCGGGGACCCAAGTAAGTCATCTAAACACTCATTCTATTCTCCTTCATTTCTTCTTTTCTCATCCAAATTCTCTTATCTTGTCCCTTTCTCGTTTTTTTTTCTTTTGGTGCATGTCCGCCTACACCCGCGATCAATCAAACCGTCTAGTTAGGGTGGATAGTCCTGGGGTTGGGGAGTCAAGTACACCAAGGGAACTCTTTCCATTAGATCCTAATCTTCCTAACACCCCTGAGTCAAAAATTGAGCCCATTTCAATGGAAGGTCTTCAAAGAAACCAACTCATAAACCCAGGTGGGGACCAAAATGGAAACCCAAATGAGGCAGCCCCAAACTTGGGGAATGCAATTGATCAAACCATGAATGACTACCTCACACCTTCCTGGACCAATGCCCCCTCATGCATTAGACACAATTCCCTAGGAGATTCCAACTACATCTTTAAACCCCATGTTCTAAACCACCTTCCAACCTTTCACGGGATGGAGTCTGAGATGCCCTACCTTCACATTAAGGAATTCAATGACATTGTAGAAACCATGTGTCCCCCACATCAACTAGAATCGGCTAATATGGGGCTATTTCCTTTTTCTTTAAAGGATCGAGCTAAAAATTGGCTAAACAATTTGAGACCATCATCCATAAACTCTTGGGACCAACTACAAAGAGAATTCTACAAAAAATATTTTCCCCACCACAAAACAATTGCACTTAAAAAGAGTATCCAAAACTTTTTTGAAAAAGAGGGAGAGTCATTCTATGAAACATGGGAGAGGTTCAAAGACACTCTAAACATGGTTCCACACCATGGTTTTTCTATTCCTGAACAAGTGAGAATTTTCTATGAAGGGTTGGGTCCAGGGAATAAACAATTCATTGACATGATGTGTAATGGAATCTTTAAAAACAAAGCCCCAAATGATGCTTACGAGTATCTAGAAAGCCTTTCTGAACAAAATCAAACATGGGGAACTTCACCTTATTCTGAAAAGACACGAAGAACTACTGGAATTCATACACTTAGAGAAGAGGACAGCCTTAGGGCTAAACTCGCAGCACTCTCTAGGAAGGTTGAAGAAATAGACCTTAGGAAAGTCCATGAAATCCAAACTGTAGACCTTGTTTGCACAATTTGTGACAAACATGACCATAAGACAGACAACTGGCCAATCATTCCATCCATTAAGGATGTTCTTTTAGGAGGACCCCCAGCGGAAGTAAATGCTTTGAACTTTCAAAAGCCTCAATACCAAAACAACTTCAACCCGAGGTATAATGACCACCCAGGCTTCCGCTGGAAAGATAACCAACAACCTAGCCAACCACATGGAAAAAATCCTTACCCCCATCAGAACTACCAAACCTATAACCAGTTCCAAACCCAACCTATCCAATACCAACAGCCACCGGTCCATTTTCAACAAACCATCTCACCTCCAAAATATCCCCCTAGGATAAACCAATCTTCTCAAGCACCAACCCAAACTGTTCCACAAAACCTACTAGAACAACTGTGCAAACAAATGGAGAGGATGAACTCAGAAGTCTCTTCCCTAAAACAAGAACTTCAAACCATCAAAACTGGAAAGGCACCCATGCCTACTCAGGCAGTGCCATCCTCAACTTCAAGGGGAGAGTCAAGTTGCACTCAAACAACTCATGAACAACTAAAGGTTGTGACTGTTTTAAGAAGTGAGAAATCAATTGAGAAACCAGAACAACTAATTCAGAACCCACCTGAAGATTCAAACTTGGATGAAAATTCAAATGAACCAAATGATCAAACTGAAAAACATGATAACATTGTCAAAGAAACAACACTTCAACAAACAACCCCACAACCTGCACCATTTCCTCAACGCGTGAGGGGGAAAACTAAGCCTGAATTGAGTGAAACATTGAGGGAAATCCTCTCACAAGTCAAGTTGAACATTCCCCTTCTCGATGTCATCCAAACCATACCTGCCTACTCAAATTACCATAAGGACTTGTGCACTTTTAAAAGAAAATTTTCACATAAAAACCAAGTCCTTTTGGCTGTTAATGTGAGTACCACCATTCAAGGGACCATTCCTCCTAAGTTGAAAGACCCGGGTTGCCCTTACATCAATGTTGAACTAGGAGAGAGCAAAGTTGTCAAGACCTTGTGTGACCTAGGTGCTAGTGTCAATCCCATTCCCTATACTGTGTACTGTCAGTTGGGCCTAGAAGAACTCCAACCCACATCTGTCACACTTCAACTTACTGATCGTAGCATTAGGGTTCCAAAGGGTATTTCAAAGGATGTTCTGGTAAAGGTTGAAAACTTCATCTACCCTGTTGACTTCATTGTCCTTAACAACCATCCAAACTTAGGAAATAAGGAACAAACCCCAATCATCATTGGTTGTCCCTTCCTTGCGACAATCAACTCTGTTATCCGAGTCCGAAACGGGAACATGACCATCACCTTTGGGAACATGAGTCTAGACTTGAACATCTATAATGCAAGCTCACAAATAGGGGATGACGAGGACATTCATGAAGTAAACATGATAGGAAGCATTGATAATGAATCCATAGAACATCAATGAATATTTGATGGATGTTTAAGTCAGGATGAGATTGATTTCCTTTGTTCACATTAGGAAGTTTATCTCATTGGCTTGAATCATTTTCAAATTGCTCTTATGATGAAAACTTATGTCCAACAATCAGTGAAACCTTTCAGGAAACCACTTTCATGGAGACCACTCCAACTTCCTTCCCTAAATCTGATCAAGCCAATCTAGTAGCTGAAACTTCTACATGTAGGGAATCAATCCTATCTAAAACTTTAGGAAACAAAATTGATCTTGATCCAATATCCCAATTTTTTGCTGAAATTCTGAACCGACCTGAGTTTGAATTGAAGGAACTTCCCGCTGCACTCAAGTATGCTTTCCTAGGGGACAATCAAACACATCCTATTGTCATTTCTTCTTCTCTTGAAGCCAATCATGAGAGGATGCTTCTATATGTCCTTAGGAAACATAAGAAAGCCATTGGTTGGACCCTGTCTGATATTCCCGGGATTAGCCCACTTATTAGGACTCATAGGATTGTTCTGGAATCTGATTCAAAGCCATGTCGTCAACCTCAACGGCGACTCAATCCTAATCTCATGGAGGTAGTAAGGAAAGAACTTTTGAAATTGTTAAAAGCTGGTATCATATATCCCATAGCTGAGAGTGAATGGGTGAGCCCAATCCAAGTGGTTCCAAAAAAGTCTAGAATCACAGTGATAACCAATGAGGATGGAGAGATTCTTCCAACAAGGGTGAGTACTGGATGGAGGGTCTGCATTGACTATAGGAAGCTAAACTCATTCACCAAGAAGGACCATTTCCCATTACCATTCATTGACCAAGTCCTTGAGAGAGTGGCAAGTCATTCCTTCTACTATTTCTTAGATGGGTACTCGGGGTATAATCAAATTGAGGTCTCCCTAGAGGATCAAGGGAAGACTACATTCACATGTCCATTCGACACCTTTACTTTTAAACGCATGCCCTTCGGGTTATGCAATGCCCCTGGAACCTTCCAGCGGTGCATGATGGGAATATTCTCAGACATGGTAGGGGATTTTCTTGAGGTCTTCATGGATGAATTCTCTGTGTTTGGGGATACATTTGAGGGATTTCTGTAGAATGTGGAGAGAGTCTTGTCAAGATGTGAAGAAAAGAATCTGGTCCTAAACTGGGAAAAATGTCATTTCATGGTTAAAGAGGGACTAGTTCTAGGTCATCTGGTCTCAAGTAGGGGGATTGAAGTTGATAAAGTCAAGGTTGACATCATTCGTCACCTTCCATCACCCAAAACTATCAAGGAAGTGAGGTCTTTCTTAGGACATGTTGGTTTCTATAGAAGATTCATCAAGGACTTTAGTTCAATCTCCCGTCCCCTTTGTGCTCTCCTAGTAAAGGATGGTCCATTTGTTTGGACAGAAATTTGTGAGGGTTCATTCTCATCCCTCAAATCCTCTCTCACCTCTCCTCCCATTATGAAATCTCCAAATTGGAACCTTCCTTTCGAACTTATGTGTGATGCCAGTGACTTTGCTGTAGGAGTTGTGTTAGGACAACGTTGTGATAAAACTCCTTATGTTATTGCTTATGCAAGAAAATCCTTAAATGATGCCCAAATCAACTACACCACCACTGAAAAGGAGTTACTTGCTATTGTGTTTTCCTTAGAGAAGTTTAGGTCCTACCTCTTAGGATCCCCCATCACTGTGTTCACTGACCATTCTGCACTAAAATACCTCTTCCAAAAACAAGATGCTAAGGCTAGACTGATTAGGTGGGTCCTTCTCTTACAAGAATTTGACCTCACAATCAAGGATAAAAAGGGCGTTGAAAATGTTGTAGTTGATCACCTATCTAGGATGGAATTCAAAGACAACTCAAATCACCTTTCTGTGTCTGATTCATTTCCTGATGAACACCTATACTCTGTGAGTGACTGCCCTTGGTATGCCGACATATCCAATTTCTTAGTTACAGGAGTCATTCCAAAATTCTTAGGGACTCAAGCTCGAAGGAAATTCCTTTTTGATGTTAGACACTATGTGTTTGATGATCCATACCTCTATAAGTTCTGCCCTGACCAAGTCATTAGGAGGTGTGTTCCAGAATCTGAACAAGAGTCCATCCTTAAATTCTGTCATAGTGAGGCATGTGGAGGTCACTTTTCCTCTAAGAAAACATCTGCTAAGATTCTTCAATTAGGTCTCTTCTGGCCCACCCTCTCAAGGGACTCCTACACATTTTGTCAAAGTTGTCCTAGGTGTCAACAAGTAGGGTTCATCACAAAAAGGAATCAAATGTCACTCACTCCCATCTTAGTGGTTGAAATCTTTGACTGTTGGGGAATTGATTTCATGGGTCCCTTCCCAAACTCTAGGGGATATCTTTACATTCTCTTAGCTATCGATTATGTCTCTAAATGGGTTGAGGTCATTCCTACAAAATCCAATGATCATCAAACTGTGATTAGATTTCTCAAGGAAAACATCTTCTCTAGATTTGGAATTCCTAGGGCTATCATTAGTGATCGTGGAACTCATTTTTGCAATCGTCCATTCTCATCACTCATGGAAAAATATGTAATTTCTCACAAAATGTCCACTGCTTACCACCCACAGACCAATGGTCAAGCTGAGTTAGCCAATCGTGAAATCAAACAAATTCTTGAGAAAACTGTCAATCCTTCTAGGAAAGATTGGTCTGAGAAACTCTTGGATGCTCTTTGGGCATATCGTACAGCATACAAAACCATCCTAGGAATGTCACCATATAGGTTGGTTTATGGAAAAGCATGCCATTTACCTGTTGAAATTGAGCATAAGGCCTTTTGGGAAAATAAGAAAATGGATTATAACCTCTCATTGGCTGGAATAAAAAGGAAATTAGATCTCAATGAACTGGAGTAACTAAGGATGGAGGCTTATGAAAATTCAAGGATCAATAAATCTAGAGTTCAATCCTACCAATCTAGGAATATCAAGGTCAAACATTTTGAACCGGGAAAACTTGTGCTCTTGTATAGTTCAAAACTTCATTTACACCCGGGAAAGTTAAGGTCTAGATGGTCAGAACCTTTCATAGTGCATCATGTGTACCCCCATGGGGCAGTAGAGATTCAAGATCCCACAAGTGGTTACATTTTCAAGGTCAATGGTCAAAGGTTAAAACCATTCATTGAATCATTCAATAAACAGGAAATAGAGGTTGAGTTAATTGAACCAATCTATGAACCGAAAAAAAATTGATAGATTTAGAATCCATGTCGGGCTAACGACATTAAACAAAGCGCTGCATGAGAGACAACTCATGGTTTTCAAGTTTCCTATCATTTTGTTGTTTTAATAAAATTTATATTTTAATTAATCATTTTTATATTTAAAAAAATAGACTGTTGACTTGTTCTTCTATTATGAGTATGGATGGGTATGAAAGGGGAGCACCATATTCATCCGTGTCACGTGGTGTGATCCTTGAGTAATGTCTTACCCAGAAATTTAAAAAGAAGACAATATATCATCAATTTGTTTTATTTTAATGTTTTTTGTAGGTTAAAATAAAAATACAAAAAAATAAATAATAATATAATAATAATAATAATAAGGGACACGTTGTGGGTTGTGGGTCAAACCCCATCACAATCGGCGAAGCCGTGGGGATTCGAACCCGGGACCGAAGGGAGACAGGGGCGCGCGCTTACCACTGACCTACGGTTTTTTTTGCTTCTTTATTCTATAATTTTTATATATATACTTATATTTTACTTTCTTTATTATATATATACATATATATATTGTTTTGTTTTTTTTCCTTTTTCTACTAGGGAACTCTGCAAGTGACATGGATATCAAAGGATTAAAAGGGAGCAACAAGAATTTCAACTTCAACCACCAGGTGACTTCATTCCATGATCCTCATTTTCAATTTCCTTTTTGAACTTTCATTCTCTACCTCTACCCCCTTCTAAATTTTCTTTTCTTTAAACACTGAGGACAATGTTATTTTAAGTTGGGGGGGAGATAAAATAAAAAATGCTTTTGTGTCAAAAAAAATGAATGATTTGAAAAAAAAGTGTAAATGGAAGGAAAAATTCCTTTAACTTTGAACATGGTAATACACATTGCACACTTTGAAACTGAATATCAAATAATTTAGCATGCCCTGATTCTGATTTTAATCCTTGTATAATTTCATGAGCATAGATTTTGGAAAGTGTGACTGTTCAATGTGATATTTCATCGTTTATATTTTCATCCAAATAAAAAAAAAAGATCACAATGCACGCCCTTTGGATAGTGGGGTATTAGTTTGAGTTCATGGGGTCCCCCAAATAAATAGCATAGGTTTCGTGATCATTTTAGTTTTAATATGAGTATTCAATAAAAAAAATAAAAAAAATAAATTTGCGCGTAGAGTAATGAAATGACCTAATGCGTGGCTTTCGGCACTTGGGGATCGTGACTCCATAGTTGTCTAGCCCAGAGTTAGTAATTTTATCTCTATTTTTGGTAATTTGAATTTGTTTTTTACAGAGTTAACTCGAGATGATGCCCGAGTATGTGGGCTTCACTTGGTGCCCTAAGTTCTTTGAGCCTGTGAGTCATCTGCAAAGTCTCACTACAGGGGTTGACTCTTTTGAGTGCAATTTCAATTACCATGGCAAAAAAAAAAAAACAAAACAAAATAGAAACAAAACAAAAAAACAAAAAAACATGATATAAAAAAAATTGAATACTCATCTTAATATTGAAATGTGATTCCACCTAGCGATTCCATCATTTCCCCCTTGAATAAAGATGAACCCCTCATGTCTATTGTGATGCACAACACATCCTCATACTTAATTGATATTGGATTAAATATGACAATGAATTTGAACAAAGGAATGAGCTTGGGATTGAGATCTGCTTATGAAATTATCATGTATTAAAATATTTTGATGGGTTTCATGATTGTTTGGTATAAGGGTTTTTTTTTGTGATCATTGTGTATTAAAATGTTTTTGTAAAAAGGAATTCGAATTTCATATTGTTGAGATATATTTTGCTCGGGACTAGAAAAACTCAAGTTGGGGGGTGTGATTAGCCACTAAATGAGGCTAATATTCATTGTTAATATATATAATATTCATGTGATTTATTATTCATAAACACCATTTTAGTGCATTTTACATTTTGAACATCATTCCACATTATGATTGTAATACCTTCTTAACACTATTATGTGGTACATTTTTTAATATCATTTAAAATACCCAACGATTCATCTGATTTTAAGGAATTTAATTATCCATATTTCAATTTGATATTTTGGGAAATTGATCTACACTTCAATATGATCATGTTTCATTTAGGGTTCAATGGAGAATTCATGGAAGAAGATAGGGATATTTTGTGATGAAAGGAAACAATTCTGGAGAAGTCAGATTGGACATCAGCCCACTGATGAGAATGTGGGGCCCAACATACAAACCCAATGAATCCCAAATTTCATGGGATGATAGAAGACATATATATGAACAAATCATTCTTCGGGATCCAGTGCTAATTCGGCCTCCATTGTGGTCATTTAGGTGGCCCAAGTTAGAGATAAAATTCTGGGCCAGATTCTGCGGCCCAGAAAAACAGCCCACTAATCAAATCATATCTCCGAATCCACAACTCCAAATGGGCACAAATTTTACAGGCGGTTAGGAGACATCTGGGGCTCCATTTTATTCTTCTATGGCCCACTCTGATTCGGCCATCTAGAAGGTCTTCCAAGCGCGTTTGTTCGGTGGATGAAAGTTGGCTGCCACCTCAGGTCAAATGTGGAAAAGTCTAAGTTCCACAAGCTTTCCACCACCCTAGGCCTACCATAATCAAGTGGGATGCTTTGTACTGTTGGAGGCTCGACCCAAGGCTTAAAAATGCTTATTTAAGGCAGTGGTGGTGGAGTAGTTTTATGATCTTTGGTGCTTTGTTCAATTGAAATGTTATGCTGCGATTTTGTTGTCTCAAGTTTGTCTTTCACATGTAAGTTGTTCAATTCACTTTAGTTTCTTAATAAAAGCTCTTCTTTTCCTCTTATTCTGTTGTTCTTCATATCACTTTGATACCGTTGGTTTAAGGTGTGAATTTATTCACACTAAACCTTGTGAAATTATTCACACAACGGTGGAGTGATCATTTTCTTGTTATTGTTTTCTTTACTTCTTCAATTCCTCCCTCATGAGTCTACTTCCCGCTTCCATTGAAACCATAGCATCAATGGAGGGCTAACCCACTTATGAGTTGATCCAAGGGAGTAGCAAGGGTCTGTATTGGATGTTATTTATCACCCCATTAATGTATAATCACTTCTTTAATTGAGATTTTTATTTGATGATTTTTAAACTCTATCGTCCTTGTTAAATTTAAGGTCACACACTTCAAGTGCTAATACGAACCTTTACCTTAAAGTGCTCAAAACTTTGATCCTTCAGGTGTATATGTGATTAGTATTAAAGGGTGTAGGCATTAAACTAGTAAGTGATGATGTTGTTTTATCTTCTTAAATGAACCCATCTCAAATATAAGAAATTGAAATCATTGAAAAGGAAATACGTCCAAACCACCCCAAGTGATAACCTAGGATCAACTCATTCTTTTAAATTGAATTCACTTAAGTCTCTTAGATTTCCTTTAAACCCATCTAAAATCAACCCAAGTTGGCCACTTCATAGCCAAAAACAGTTCATAGAATGTACGTGTCTATAGGTTTCTTCTTAGGTCTCTGGGGATTCGACAACCCAAGCTAAACTACAAGGACCGTCCTACCTTCTTCTCTTGGGTAAATTTGAGCGAGAATCACTTCTTCATCTACAGC
Source organism: Viscum album (assembly GCA_963277665.1). Lineage (NCBI taxonomy): Eukaryota > Viridiplantae > Streptophyta > Magnoliopsida > Santalales > Viscaceae > Viscum > Viscum album. The sequence goes on along the minus strand of OY728167.1, from coordinate 726,872,340 downwards.
AGGGCAGCATGACTGTGGCTCAGTACTCAGCGAGGTTCAACGACCTCTCACGTTACTCCACTGATATGGTGCGGGACCCATTCTTCAGGGTCCGGACCTTCGAGCAGGGGCTCAGGTGAGAGATCAGGGCTTCGATGATTTCTCTCAGCATCTTGACGTAGGCGGGGGTGTTAGAGCGAGCCCTCTTAGTGGAGAGTTTTCTTGCTGAGCAGTCACCAGCAGCGAGACCCACCACCGGTCATCACGTAGCGGGGTCTTCTACAACGGCAGCAGATAGATGTCACAAAGGTCCAAGAGGACGAGACCTACGGGTGAGCGACCGTAAGACTCAGGATCGGTTGTGCGGGGCCCCCGAGGCAGAACCATTCATGCCAGGAGCAAGCAGTGTTACGCATGCGGCTAGCAGGGTCACATGACTTGTGTCTGTTTGACCCGTCGTACGGATGATCAGTAGAAGGACAAAGGACCGCCCAGGAAGAGACAGAGCTTCGACCGAGGAGGTCCGCAGGGAGCAGACGGACGTGGCAGAGGAGTTGGTCATGCAGCTGGTGGTGGGCGACGATTCAAGATGTTACTACCACTACCACCAGGTGGTCCACCCCGACCATAGGGAGCAGGAGGACAGGAGCAAGCTCAGCTCCAGGCAGCTGAGGCCTACGATCTCGGTGCTCCGGAGATGATACAAGGTACGATCTGTGTCTATTCCACCTTAGTTGTAGTATTTATAGACACATGTGACAGTCATTCTTTTATTGTCACTGCCCTCATTCGGAACTCAGAGATTCTGATGGAGCCGTTGGCTCGATTCTTACGGCTAAAGACTTCTACGGGAGCGGATTCGACGATTTCGCACTGGTGCCGGCAGTGTGAGCTTACTCTAGGAGGCAAGAGCTTCGGCTGGGATATCCTAGTAGCAGCGTCGAGGCTTTACGACGTCATCTTGGGTATGGACTGGTTATCTACAGTCCATGCTCAGATTGACTGTATTAGGTGCAAAGTGCGGTGTGTCTGCACGAATGAGACCAGGTTTACCTTCACCGGCGAGAAGGGAGCTTTTGCAGCACAGAATGGACTTACCCGGAGGAGAGTGCAGTCAATCACTCATCAGTTGGCTAGCCTTACCCTCAGAACGGTTGATGTGGAGAGTCCAAGCTATCCTGTAGTGGTGGACCAGTACACTGATATCTTCCCTGATGATGTTATGGGTTTACCTCCTCATAGAGAGGTGGACTTTTACATTGACTTGTACCCCGGGACGACACCGATATCTACACCAACATATCGGATGGCTCCCGCAGAGCTTCGTGAGCTGTGGGTACGGTTAAAGGACTTGTGGGGGAAGGGGTTCATCCGGCCCAGTGTTTCTCCTTGGGCAGCCCCGATTTTATTCGCCAAGAAGGCGGATGGGAGTTTGAGACTTTGTGTCAACTATCGGTGCCTGAACCATGTGACCATGAAGAACAAGTACCCACTTTCGAGGATTGACGACCTCTTTGATCAGCTGAAGGGAACACAATGGTTCTCGAACATAGACCTCAGATTATGCTATCACCAGCTCAGAGTACGAGACGAGGATGTGCAGAAGACGACTTTTAGATATTGGTACGACCATTACGAGTTCTTGGTTATGTCATTCGGCGTGACCAACACTCTAGCAGTGTTCATGGGACTCATGAACAGGATCTTTCAGCCATACCTTGATCGTTTTGTAGTAGTCTTTATCGATGACATTCTGATCTACTCGACTACTGAGGATGATCATGCCTATCATTTGCAGGTAGTACTGGACACACTCCGAGAGCACCAGCTTTATGGTAAAAACTCTCGAAGTGCCAGTTCTGGATCTGATAGGTTCACTTTCTGGGAAATGTCATATCGGAGGCTGGAGTTGTAGTGGATCCAGCGAATATTGAGGCGGTACTTGTTTGAGAGCCACCCAGGAGTGTGACGGAGGTACAAAGTTTTCTGGGATTGGTCGGATACTACCGGAGATTTGTGCCAGATTTCTCCAGAGTTGCAGCACCACTTTTAGCGTTGACGAAGAAGGGGCAACCCTTCATGTGGTCGGAGGGATGCCAGTAGAGTTTTCAGGAGCTGAGGCAGAGGCTGACTAGTGCCCCCCATCTTGAGGCTTCCAGAGGAGGGCGTAGGGTACGTAGTCTACTGCGACGCATTAGGGACCAGGCTCAGATGTGTCCTGATGTAGAAGCAAGCAGTGATCGCTTATGGTTCTCGATAGCTGAGACACCATGAGCAGAACTACGCTACACATAACCTGAAGTTAGCAGAAGTGGTCTTCGCCTTGAAGATGTGGCGACACTATCTGATGAGTGAACGTTTTACAGTCTACTCGGATCACAAGAGTCTCAAGTGTATCTTCTCTCAGAAAGACCTGAAACTGAGACAGCGATGTTGGCTTGAGTTCCTTCAGAACTATGACTTCGAGATAGTCTATACTCCTGGGAAGGGGAAGGTTGTTGCAGATGCACTCATCAGGAGGTCTGGTATACAGCTGCTAGGTGAGGCGACGGAGCAGCTGACCGCTTTGCAGATATCCTTTGTGGATCGAGATTGAGAAGCTTTTCTTCAGTCTCTTACAGTCACTCCCCCACTTCTTCAATGATTCAGGGATGCGCAGCATGGGGACGCTAACTGCGAGGCTCGACGTGCTCAGATATCCACAAGGCCAACACCTGATGGATTTTCTAAAGGTGGGGAGCACGTCATCCTCTTCAGAGGATGTACCATGGTACCAGTGTCGCTTCGGGAGGAAGTGTGGAGGGAGTTCCACACATCCCCTCTAGCGGTACATCCAGAAGTGGCGAAGATGTACCAGGATCTCTGATGACAGCACTGGTGGTCGGGAATAAAGAGAGCAGTTGCAGAGTTTGTCTCTCGGTGTCTCACTTGTCAGCAAATAAAGGCGGAACATCAGGTACCAGTAGGCTTGGTTCAGCCTTTGGAGGTCCCAGAGTGGAAGTGGGATGGGATATCCATGGACTTCGTGACAAGACTTCCACGTATATCCAGGGAACATGACTCGATTTAGGTGATCGTCGACCGACTCACCAAGTCAGTCCACTTCCTACCGATCAGAGAGCAGGGTTCAGTAGAGAGCTTGGGACGCCTCTATGTGCAGGAGATTGTGCGGCTACATGGAGTACCCTCGATGATTGTCTCTGATCATGATGCACGTTTTACTTCCCAACTATGGAAGGGTTGCAGGAGGCTTTCGGGACACAGCTTCGTTTGAGCATCACCTTCCATCCTCAGACGGATGGCCATACTGAGCGGACCATTCAGACCCTCGAGGACATGTTGTGTGCTTGTGTCCTCGACTTCGGCCACAGTTGGGAGGATCACTTGCCTTTGGTGGAGTTTGCATACAACAACATCTATCACTCCACCATTGGGATGACACCTTTTGAGGCGTTGTACGTGCGACCTTGCAGATCGCCTTTGTACTGGACTGACCTAGGGGAGTCAGCACTCGTGGGACCAGAGATGGTTTGGGCTACCACAGAGAAGGTGCAGATCATCCAGGAGCGGATGAAGACTGCACAGAGCAGGCAGAAGTCGTATGCCGACAGGAGACGAAGACCTCTGTAGTTCGAGGATGGTGACTACGTCTTTTTACGGGTCTCACCTCGACGAGGTTTGCGGAGATTTGGCCGAGGCGGCAAGTTATCTCTAAGATTCATTGGACCCTTCCAGGTCCTCAGCAGAGTTGGCGAGGTGGCTTACCTCCTAGCACTTTCCCCTCAGTTGCACCGGGTGCACGGCGTTTTCCACGTATCTCAGCTGAGGAGATGCGTGCACGACCCATCTCACGTCATCGACCACGACGAGCTGGACATCGACGATGGGACAACGTTTGCGGAGGTTCCGGTAGAGATTGAGGATCGAAAGGAGCAGGTCCTTCGTGGGTGGTCAATACCTCAGGTGCGCGTTCGCTGGCAGCACGTGAACCTCCAAGAGAGCACATGGGAGCGGGAGGCTCAGATGCGTGCTCAATACCCCCACTTGTTCCCTTAGTTTGAGTTGTGGCTTACGTGGATGCAAAACCCTGAGGTGGAGAGAATGTAAAGACCCATAATTTCTATGTAATTTTTTTTAAAATATATGAGAATTTTACGAGCCCGTGAAAATTGACAGCGTGTGATTCTGAGGCCCGGAGTGCCCAGAATGAATTTCTGAACTTTTCTTCGGATCCGTTCAGTAAACGTACGAGCGGGTTTTTGTAACTTTTAAACCAGTGCTCGGAATTGAAATCCGAGAGCACCGTTGAACTCGCAGCGCCGATATTCGCTTAAGGAGACCTTCACCTCGACTCCAGTAGGTCGAGGGTGGAAATTAGCTTTTCACTTAATCGTGAAAGAATGAAATAAAATAAAATTGTGTAACATTTTATTTTTATTTGAAACACCCATGTGGATGTTAAGAGGTGGGGACCACCAGAACTAAACCTCCCAAGTGAGGTTATAGAGGTGGGGACCACCGAACCCAAAACCTCCCAATTTTGAATTTAAGGGTGGGGACCACCCGAACCTCTTGAACTCCCCTTTAATGAGAGAAACTCTTAAACTCCCTCATTAATGTAGAGAAGTCTCTTGAACTTACTCCACATTAATTATGCCAACCTTAATGTAATTATGATGCCAATTCAATTTGTGCCAACAATTATATTGGGGAAACACAACATATTGGCTACTTTGCATTTTTTGGTGGAATTGGGAGAGAAGAACTATTGGAGAAACTTTACCCTCTCCAACGAAGAACACCTCCCAACGAAGAATGACCACCGGAGATCGAAGAACGAGGAAACCGACCCCGAGCCAGATCGGAAGCACCTTGCGTAGGCAACCAACGTTGGATGTCTTCGACGACATCGAACCAACGATCGGGGAAACGCCGACGTCACCAACTTCACCCCTTCCAACGTCAACGAGCAATCAAGGTAGGGTGGTTGTTTGAAATTCTTTCCCTATCTGTTCTTGATAATTCATCGTAAAATCAGGAAGAGATTATAGTCGCTTGCTACCGCTCTAACGCGGAGAGTGCATGCCAAACAAACATGGCCCGACCTCTCTGAAAATCTTGTGTTTAATTGTTGCGTTCTTCGCGATGGAGGAGGACGACAACCAACTTCGGTGGGGCACGAGAACGGCGACCGACACCACCGTCGGCCGCGACGCGGGCGACGACGCAACGACGCCGCCCCGCGGCCTCCGCCGTTCGCGGCCACCGCCGCCCCACGGCCTCACGCCGTCCGCGGCCTCGGGCCGCCCGCGGCCTACGCGCTGCCCTCGCGGCCCCCGCGACCCTCTACGGCCCCTCGCGGCCCGTGTGGCCTTCCGGACTGCCCAGCGGGACGGGGCGCCCAGCGCGGGCCGGGCCGGACCTAGCGGGTCAGGCCGGGTCGGACGGGACCCGGACCAATTTCGACCCTGTACTCTCTTTGGCCATAACTTTAGCACCGGGCGTCCGTTTGACGAACCGTCAGCGGCGCTGGGAACCTTGGAGCGAGACGGTCCCTTTGAGTATACCCCACTGAAGATTTGGATTAAGATGAGGTACGGTCAGGTTGGATCGAGCACGAATCCAACTGGCCCCCCGGGATTAAATGACTAATAACTCGCAGACCAAGCGTCTGATTGACGCACCGTCTGTTGCGTTGAGACCCCTATGACGTAGCGGTCCTTTGAGATACTTTTTCGTGGGACTTCGTGGCAGTTGGAGTATCGACCAGTGACTTGTGGAGCGGACCCTCTCGGAGACAAGCGAGCTTAGTGGGGGGAACCCAGTAGCTGACTGTGACGTGAAGAATGAACAATGATCCTGTGTGGGTCAGCACCGAACGATCCTGTGTGAGTCAGCACCTAGCGATCCTGTGTGGGTCAGCACCTAGCGATCCTGTGTGGGTCTGCACCGAGCGATTCTATGTGGGTCAGCACTGAGCGATCCTGTGTGGGTCAGCACCGAGTGATCCTGTGTGAGTCAGCACTTAGAGATCTTGTGTGGGTCTGATGATGATTTAGGATCCTCCATGGGTCTGTCTCTTAACAGAGTAAGATGAATTGTAGTTACATCTAACCATATCTACTACTGTACCTAAGTTATACCCGGTGTGATCTGATTTTGTACCTGTGTGGTACTTTCCTTCGTGGTAATACCTTGGTGGTATTCTTCAGTGTGGCGTACCTGTGTGGTACTTTCCTTCGTGATAATACCTTGGTGGTATTCTTCAGTGTGGCGTACCTGTGTGGTACTTACCTTCGTGGTGTTTCCCTTCCTTTGTGGAACAGTTGAGCTTTGGGCTAACGAGTTGGACCTTTGTTTCATCATGTTTGAGATGGGTTTACTTGATAACTTAGGTATATGTATGGGCATATACCTAAGTAGGGTTGTCAGTGATTTCATGCTTTGTGGTTTATCCTTTGTGGATTTTGTGAGACCTTGAGGGTCTCGGGGTCCCTATTGAGTATCGTTATACTCACCCCTGCACGGGTTATGTCCGCACTTCGTTGTGTTTGGTGCAGACGACGAACAACGCTGACTGAGGACGAAAGTACTAGGACTGGAGGTAGCTCGGAGGTGGAGGTTGGACGAGGCGAACCGCAGAGACAGCCGTTCGTGAGCTGTACCTACCCTTCAGGTAGGATTCGTGGTGGACGATCCAGGAGCTCCTTTTCACCTATCAGCTGACTTGTACTTTTCAGTTTTCCTGTACTTTCCAGTTGGGCTTGTATTCTGGCCCCTTTTGCTTATTATACTCACACTTTTACTATGCAGTTTACTCGTGTTCGTATCTTGTTGTGTGCTTGGTTGCGTGTGTTTACATGAGATAAAGGCAATGTCTTCTCGGTTTTAGGGAATACGCCTTTCGGTGCTAGTCGTCAGCCCCTGACCTATGAAAGGCGGGCTTGGGGTAGTCACGGCATGGGCCCCGGGGGACGGGTCGTGAAAGAGACATTAAAAACCCAGAAAACCTCTAAAAATCCTAAAAAACCTTGAAAACCCCTCAACTCCCTAAAAAATCCCTAAAACCCCTAAAAACCCAAAAAACCATAAAAATCCTAAAAAAGCCCTAAAAATATCTGAAAACGTAAAAAATTCTAAAAACCCTAAAACCACCCTCAAATCCATAAAACCCCCTAAAACCTTTAAAAATACTAAAACCCTATAAAAACCCTAGAAGCCAATAAAACTCTAAAAACCCTAAAAACTCCTAAAAATGTTAAAAAAACTCAAAAAACCTTAAAAACCCTAAAAACTCAAAAAAAAAACCCTAGAAAAACCAAAAAGACCCCAAAACACTAAAACTCCTAAAAACCTTAAAAACCCCTCAAAATCCTAAAACATTAAAAATCCAAAACCCATAAAAATCCTAAATAACACTAAAAATCCCTGAAAATGTAAAAAACACTTAAAACCTTGAAAACCCCCTGAAAACTAAAAAACCCCAAAAAACCTAACAAAAAACCTTAAAAACACTAAAAATTCATAAAACCCCTTAAAACCCCTAAAACATTAAAAAACTCAAAAAAAAACTTAAAACCCTAAAAATTAAAAAAAAAACATAGAGCAAAAAATACAAAAAAAAACCCTAAAAACCTTCAAAACCCTCAAAAACCTAGAAAAACCCTAAAAACCCTAATAAACCCTAGAAACCATAAAATCCTAAAAAATACCTAAAAAACCCTGAAAACCCCAGAAAAATACAAAAACACCTATAATCTTAAAAATCCTAAAAACCCATAAAACCCTTAAAATACCACTAAAAACTATAAAAACCCTTAAAACCCTTAAAACGTTAAAAGCTCTAAAAACAATAAAAACCCTAAAAACGCAAAAAACCCAAAAAAAAACCCTAGAAAAACCCAAAAAACTCGTGAAAACCCCTAAAAACCATCAAAATATCTTAAAACCCTAAAAAACCCACAAAATCTCTTAAAACCCTAAAAAAACCCTAAAACCCATAAAAAGTCCTTAAAAAACCCTAAAAATCCCTGAAAACGTAAAAAACCCTAAAAGCCCTGAAAAACTCTTGAAACCCATAAAAACCCTAAAAACCTTAAAAGACCATAAAACCCATAAAAACACTCAAAATAACAAAAAACTCTAAAACCCCTTAAAACCCCTAAAAAATTTAAAAACTCTAAAAACCTTAAAAACCCTAAAAAACTCAAAAAACCATAAAGACCCTAAAAACTGTAAAAAAAACCCTGAAATACCATAAATTCCTCAAAATCCCTAAAAACCCTAAAAACCCCAAAACCCATTAAAATCCTAAAAAATCCCTAAAAATCCATGAAAATGTAAAAAAACTCTAAAAACCTAGAAAAACCCTTGAAAACCATAAAAACACCGGAAAACATTAAAAACACTAAAAACCCATAAAAATCCTAAAAAACCACTAAAACTCTAAAAACTATTAAAACAGCTAAAAACATTAAAAAAATCTAAAAAACCTTAAACACCCTAAAAGGCTCAAAAAACCTAGAAAACCCAAAAAGACCCTAAAACTCATAAAACCCCTCAAAATCTCTAAAGAACCTAAAAACCACAAAAATCTTGAAAATCCCAAAAAATCCCTAAAAAGGTAAAAAAACCCCCTTAAAACCCCGAAAACCATAAAAACCCTAAAACCTTAAAAAACCCTTAAAACCCTAAAACCCACTTAAAACTATAAAACCCCTTAAAATCCGTAAAAATGTTAAAAAACTCTAAAAACTTTTAAAACTCTAAAAACTTTAAAAACCCTAAAAACTCTAAAAACCTTTAAAAATCAAAAAGACCCAAAAACCCTGGAAAAATCTAAAAACCCTAAAAACCTTGAAAAACCTTTAAAACCCTCAAATTCCTTAAAAACCCCTAAACACCCTGAAAATCCCCTAAAAACCATAAAAATCCCTAAAAAATTAAAAAACCTAAAAACTCATAAAAACCCTAAAAACCCACTACAGACTATAAAAACCCTTAGAACCCCTAAAACATTAAAAACTCTAAAAAACCTCAAAGCCCCTAAAAATCTCACCCCCCCTAAAAACTCAAAAAACTCAAAACCCTTAAAAACCCTAAAAACCTTGAGAATCCATGATAACCCATAAAATCCTCAAAAACCCTAAAAACCATAAAAATCCTAAAAAACCCCTAAAAATCTATGAAAACATAAAAATTTCTAAAAACTCTAAAACCCCCAGAAAACCATAAAAACTCCTAAAAACCTGAAAATCCCTAAAAACCCATAAAAACCACTAAAAAATCTAAAAACTCTTAAAACTTCTAAAAAGTTTAAAAATGTTAAAAAAAATATAAAAACCCTAAAAAACTCAAAAAAACCCTAAAACCCCAAAAAGACCCTAAAAACCATGAAAACACTGAAAACCCCTAGAAACCCTGAAAAACCCTAAAACCCCTCAAAATCCTTAAAAACCTTAAAAACCATAAATTTCCTATAATGAACCTAAAAATCCCTAAAAACATAAAAAACCCTAAAAACTTGAAAAACACCCAACTGAGCGCACCCCCAGCAGCTTGAAACCTGCCACAACCCAAACCACAACACCATGCGATAACTAAAACCCCCAACATGCCTAAGCACCACCCCATCAACAAAAACCACAATCCACAACATGAACCCGTATGTGTGTGCATTCTTGGGCGACGGTGGGTGGTGGAGCATGCATGCATGTGGGGGGGGGGGTCTTGTAGGTTTTTTCCTTTTGAACGTCTTTCATGATGGTTCTTGGGTGCTGTTGTGGTGGTGGTGTTGCCTTAGGTTGCCGCTGGTTATGGGTGATTCACTCAGCCACTATTTGGTGTGTGTGGGTATGTCTCTTGCTGGTTATATTGATGGATACCTTGCCTGGTGCTTGGCGCATTGACCTAGTGTTGGTTTTTGTTGGCTCTATTGCTGCCTTTGTAGAAGTGGTGTTGTGCTAACCTGGAGGTGGTGCCCGCCTTGGCTGTTGCTTGGTTGCTTCCTGGTTGGTTGGGGATCTTCATACTTCCCCATGGCTTTTAGTGGTGTTACCTTGGCCTTGGACTGATTTTGTTGGACACCTCATGTTTGGTACCTCGGTGCTTCTTGGTTGCTCGTATACTGGCTTGCTTGGTGCTTTTGGTGCTGGTCTCACAGGGCTTCGCGAGGCTTCTTGGGCCTTCCAGCCGACTGCTTTCCTAGGGTTGCTTGGGCTTGGTTCTTTTGCGTTGTTTTTGCTTTTGGCCTTTGGGTCTTGGTCTAACATTGGGTGTTGTTTGTACTCCAATTCCATTTCTCTTAATATTTCCACTTTCCTTGCAAAAAAAAAAAACTAAATATCACTTAAAACTTTGAAAACCCTTAGAACCCCTAAAAATATAAAAAGTTGTTAAAAAACTCTAAAAAACTATAAAAACCCTAAAAACTCAAAAAACCCCTAAAAACCCCAAAAGACCTACAAAACCCTTAAAACTCCTCAAAACCCCAAGAAAACCCTAAAAATCCCTAAAAACCCTAAAAACCCAAAAAACCATAAAAATCCTAAAAAAAATCCTAAAAATCCCCGAAAACGAAAAAAAACCCTGAAAACCCTGTAAAACCCCTAAAACTATAAAAACCCCAAAGAACCACAAACACATTAAAACCCATTAAAACCCTTAAAACCACAAACACCTTAAAACCCATTAAAACCCTTAAAAACCACTAAAGCTCTAAAAACCCTTAAAACCCCTTAAACATTAAAAAAATTGTAAAAAATCTTAAAGCCCCTAAAAACTAAAAAAATCCTAAATACCCAAAAAAAATCACAAAACCCCTAAAACCCCTAAAAACCATCAAGAACCCTAAAAACCTTAAAAAATACAAAAAACTATAAAAAAAATTAAAAATCCCTAAAAACATAAAAAACCCCCTAAAAACCCTGAAAAAACCCCTAAAAACCTAAAATCCACTAAAACCCATAAAAAACCCTAAAACCCCATTAAAACCCTAAAAACCCATAAAAACCCTAAAAACCCATAAAAACCATAAAACCCCACTAAAAACTATAAAAACCCTTTAAACCACTATTTTTTAAAAAAAAACTCTAAAAAACCCTAGAAGACCCAAAAAAACCATTAAAACCCTAAAAAACCTAAGAACACTAAAATCCATAAAAACCCCTAAAAATCCTCAAATTCCCTAAAAATCCCAAAAAACCCAAAAAACCATAAAAACCATAAAAATCCTAAAAATCCCTAAAAATACCTCAAAACGTAAAAACCCTAAAAACACTGAAAACCCCCTGAAAACCATAAAATCCCAAAAAATATTTAAAAACCCTAAAAACCTATAAAAACCCTCAAAACCCCAAAAAACATTAAAAACCCTTAAAAACCCTTAAAAACCCTAAAAATGTAAAAAACTCTAAAAACCCTTAAAAACCCTAAGAAACTCAAAAATACCCAAAACCCCCAAATGACCATAAAAACCTAGAAAACCCCTAAAAACCCCTAAAAACCCCTAAAACCTCTAAAACCCCTCAAAATCCCTAAAAACACTAAAAACAAAAAAAAACATAAAATTCCTCAAAAATCCATAAAAATCCCTGAATACGTAAGAAATCCTAAAAACTTGGAAACCCCCTGAAAACAATCATTATTCTTAGAGGGATTGGTTGTTGCTTTTGTGGGTTCATTGGTGATATCTTTTCCATGTCTGGGCGTTGATGCTTGTTATTGTTTGCAACTTCGCTTATGCTCGAGTCTTCTGGTTTACTTGGTGCCTCTCTCTTTGGTTGTGGTGCTCGATACTGCTTACATCTTGGGCGCAGATTCTTGTGAGGATTGTACCTATTGGTATTGTGCCAGTGTGGTGTTGTTGTTGCTCGCTTGTCTTCTGAATGTGGGCTAGAGGGCTTCACGTGGGTCTTGGGCTTTTCTAGTTGTTTTTGCTTGCTTATCTCTTATGCTTGTTATGTTTCTATGGTCATTGGTGGCTTCGGGCTAGCTGTTTTCGCCATTGTGTGATCGTTTATACTTCAATTCCTTTTCATTTAGGTTATACTACGTTCCATTTTCCTTTCAAAAAAAATCTAAAACCCCTAAAAACGTTAAAAAACTCTAAAAAAACTTAAAACCCCTAAAAAACTCAAAAAAACCTTAAAACCCATAAAAAACTCAAAAAAACCCTAAAATCCCAAAAGACCCTAAAAACCATGAAAAACCCTAAAAACCTTGAAAAACCCTAAAACCCCTCAAAATCCCTAAAAACCCTAAAAACCATAAACAACCCTAAAACCCCATAAAAAACTTAAAAATCCACTAAAAACACTAAACCCCCTTAAAATCCATAAAAACGTTCAAAAAATTCTAAAAACCCTAAAAACTCCAAAAACTCCAAAAATCCAAAAAGTCCCCAAAACCCTTGAAAACCCCTGAAAGCCCTAAAAATAGAGAGCTTTGCTGATGTCTCTGGTTGGGGTGCAGCTGGGGGCTGATGGTTGTTGTGGGAGCTTTGCTGATGGTGGTTTTGGGCTGGCTGTTGGGCGCTGGAATGGTGTTGGAGTGTAGGGGATGGTTCTGTTTGGGCAGGTTGCGATGAATGTGGTTTGGGCTGGCTGCAAGGGGTTGCAGGTGCATTGTAGGGGTGTTGTTTGGTTCTGGTTTGCGACTTCTTGGTGGTCCTTTCAAGTTGCAGGCTGTTGGTTTCTTTTTGGTGTGGCGACTTGGGATGGTGGCTTGGTCAGTGGTTGGTTGGGGCTTCAGCTGGGTTGTTTGCTGCTTGGTGTTTTGGCCCGTGGTTTTGCTGGTTGCTTGTCGTTGTTTTGAGTTTGCTTGCAGGTGTGGTGTGTGCAGGGGGATGGGTACGATCTCTGTTGTGCTTTCCCCTTTTTGTTGGTGCTATTGTGTTTATTGAGGCTTGTCGTTTCGGATGCATGTGTGATGGGATGGACATGTTGTTTGGTGGGTGAGTGTGCATGGGTGTGGCTGGCGGTGTATGTGTGTAGTGCGTGTGTGTGTGTGTGTGTGTTGGTCTTACCTCTCCTTATGGTAGATGATTGTTCTCCTTGGGCTTCTTCTTTGCCTTGGCAGTGCTGCCTCTTAATCTGTTGCTGGTTCGGGGCCTGATGCTAATGGGGTTCATTCTGCTGGCTTAGAGGGGCTCATTTGCTTGGTTCATTTGTTGGTTGTGTTCGTGTTCTATTTTTTCATCTATCGGTTGTTTTCCCAGCTGGCTCGTCTGCTCTTGGTTGGATCTGGTGGTGCAGGTTGCAGTGTTTGTTGCTGAATCTCGCCTTCTTGGGTTCAGTTGCTTACTGGGCTCGTGCTAGTGTTGTACCGGTGGCACGTTGTTGTGTTGTCGTTCAGGTCACAGGTTGGTGGTGTTGGCTCCCCATATCTTGGGTTGCAGGCTTCGTGTGGCTTTTGGCTTGCACTCTCCATTCATTCAGCTTGCTTGTTTACCCAGCCTTTGGTTTTTTTGGTCAACTTGGTTCAACCTTGGGTGACCTGTTTGTAATTCATCTTTCTTCTATATATTCATCATATTTGCCTTATAGAAAAAAAACCGTGAAAACCCCTAAAAACCCTAAAACCCTAAAAATCCTTAAAAACCATAAAAATCCTAAAAAATCTCTCAAAAAACGTAGAAAACCCTAAAACCTAGAAAAACCCATGAAAACCATAAACCCCTAAAAACCATAAAAAACCCTAAAACCATAAAAACCCTAAAACCCAACTAAAAACTCTAAAAACCCTTAAAACCCCTAAAAACCTTTAAAACATAAAAAACCTTTAAACCCTAAAAAACTCAAAAAAATCCTAAAAACTTAAAAAGACCCTAAAACCTAAAAAAACCCTAAAACCTTGAAAAACCCTAAACACACTAAAAAACCATGAAAACCCATGAAAACCCTCAAAATCCCTGAAAACCCTAAAAACCCAAAAAAAACCATAAAAATCCTAAAAAATCCCTAAAAATCTCTAAAAACGTAAAAAACCATAAAAACCTTAGAAAACCCCGGAAAACCATAAACCCCCTAAAAACCTTAAAAACCCCAAAAAACCAAAAAAACCCACTAAAAACTCTAAACCATTCAAACCCTTAAAAACGTTAAAAACTCTAAAAATCCTTAAAAACTCTAAAACACTAAAAAAACCCTAAAAACAAATAGATCCTAAAAACCCTGAAAACCCCTAAAAACCCTAAAACCCTAAAAATCCCTAAAAATCCAAAAAACCCAAAAAACCATAAAAAACCTAAAAATGCCCTAAAAATCCCTGAAAACGTAAAAAACTTTAAAAACCATGAAAAATATCTGAAAACCATAAAAACCCATAAAAACCTTAAAAACTTTAAAACCCATAAAAACCCTAAAAACCACAAAAAACTCAAGAAGCCCTTAAAACCTCTAAAAATGTTAAAAAACTCTAAAAAAACCTTAAAACCCCTAAAAATTAACCCCCCCTAAAACCCTGAAAACCTCTGAAAAACCCTAAAACCCCTCAAAATCACTAAAACCCTAAAAGACTATAAAAACCATAAAAATTCTAAAAAAGCCCTAAAAATCTTTTAAAATGTAAAACCCCCTTAAAATCTTGAAAAACCCTCGAAAACCGTAAAACCTCTTAAAAACCTTTTAAAACTCTAAAAACCCAGAAAAACCCTAAAAACAGCTAAAAACTCTAAAAAAAAAATTCTTAAAGCCCCTAAAAGCGTTAAAAACTCTAAAAAGCTTTAAAACCCGAAAAAACTAAAAAATAAAACTCAAAAAAACTCAAAAAAACTCTGAAAATCCCAAAAAACCTTAAAAACTCTAAAAATCATAAAAAACTTTGAAAATTCTAAAAAAACTCAAAATCTCAAAAAACTATAAAAAACTCTAAAAATCATAAAAAACCTAAAAATACCCTAAAAATCCCTAAAAACTTAAAAAACATTAAAAATCTTGAAAAATCTAAAAAAACATAAAACACACATGACTCTCCTCTTGGTTGAGGTCTTCTCCTCCTCTCGATATGGATATGGCATGTGGATGTGGAGGTGGTGAGCGGCCTTCGGGCCTACTCTTTCTTTTGCTTGCTGTCGATGGAGCGGTCTCCTCAAAATGAGATGCGTTTTGGTTCCTTCCAAGCTTCTGCGGAGGGAAAGGTTTCGCGAAGACTTTGTTGGGCTAAGGAAGTCGAGATTTTGAATAAGGCTCTTGATTTGGGGGCTAGAGATGAGAGGGTGGCGGTGGTGAAAGAGGTGGACCCCTTGGCTGGGTTCGCGTCTGTTTCTTCCTTGAAGGTCGATGCCTCTTCGTGCCCTAATCCTATTGTGGATGGTGGTTCCATGTCTATTGTGAGGGTCTCGGCTGTTGCTGGTTCGTCTGATGCAGCGAAAGTGGATTAAGCTGGTCCTGTAATTCCCAAGGTTTCTCCGGCTGGCGCCGGCGTGGCAGCTCCTCCTACGGGAGCTGATGCGGTCGTTGCAATCCCGTTTATTACTGGTAATGCTTCGGCTATTGTTCCAATTGGGAGTTCTGCGGAATGCGGTGCTATGGGTGGTTCTTCTAAGGCTCCTATTTTTTCTTCGGATGTTGATGCGGCTTCCGCATACTCAAATCCAGTTGTTAATTCTTTGGATCTGGTCTTCCACCCTCCTGTGGATGGGGGGAAATCCCGAAGTTCATCTTCCATCTTCGGTTCTTCAAAAAGTAGTTTCCCGGTGGAATTTCTGGAGAAGAAGTTTCCTTTTGTGCTGTATTCCAGAATTGCTTCTAAAATTTGGGGGAAGGATCTAATCGAGACACCGTGCAACGACGAAGGATTTTAATTCTTCAGGTTTCTCCCTTCCTGCAATCTTGTTGATCTACTTTCGTAAGGCCCTTGGTTTTTTGCAGGTAGATCCATGGTTCTAAGAACCTGGCACCCGGGTATCTCCCTCAGCAAGGATTCCTTTTCTGTTTTCCCTGTCTGGGTTAATTTTCAGAATGTTCCCCTTGAAGCCTGGACAGTGGAGGGTCTGAGTTATATTGCAAGTGCAATGGGGAATCCTCTTTTTGCCGATAAAGCTACAATTGATATAAGTAGGATCAACTTTACAAGAATCTCCGTTGAAATCTCTGCTGAGTAGGACCTCCCTGAGGAAAGCGATGTGGATTCAGGCACTGGTTCCTCCACCTCTATCAGAGTGGAGTACGGCTGGGTTTTGAAGACCCGTATCCATTGTAGGATCTTCGACCATCACTTTAACCAGTACAGAAAAAGCCTATGGTTGATTCCCAACCTGGTTGGACCAAGGTTACACCAAAGAAGTGTGCTCACAGGAGGAAGGAACCACTCAAGGTTGTTGCTTCAGATCCTAAAGGGTTGTCTTCCGGTTAAGAAGGTTGTGGAGGCCGAAGGAGTGTCTACCTCTAGCGTGGTTGATGTTCTCCCTTCTGCGGTTGCTGGTTCCCAAATTCCCGACCCTCTTCCGTCAGTGGATGATGTTTCTTTGGCAGCTGGTGACTCTATGACTGCGGCTATTCCACCAGCCAATTTCGAGATTGAGACTTGCATCCCTGTTCATAATTATTTTGATTGCTTGGCGGTATATTCTCAGGGTGATGGTGTTGCCTCATACTCTGCTCCCCCTGTTGATGCTTCTCCTGGGATTGTTTTGCAGCTGTTGGTGAACTCAGCGTTGGTGGCTGTTGATGGTGTCCTATCTTCCCCTCCAGTTGTTAGAGAGAATGGTTCTGCCTTATTTGGTGTCCAGGTTGGTTCTGCTTCTGAGGGTCTCCCCCTCGTTGCGGCGGCTAAGGGGAAGGAGGTTTCTGCCTTGGAATCTCCTGCCAGCTCTGGTTTGCTGATTACTCTAGGCGTCAAGGAGGTTGGGTCTTCTCCGGACGTCTCTCTGCCTGACCGGAAGATTTTGGAGGTTTCAGCACCCAGGTAGGAGGTTTCTGGGTTGGAAGAGCATGTTCCTCCTGATGTCTCTGTCGAGAGATCTCTTTCTGGCCATTCGGTGGCTGATGATCAGTTTAGTCCAGCTTCTTCTGCTTCGAGTGACAATCCCTTGAGGAACAAACTGATCAAGGTGGACGAATGTGATTCAAAGAGGGTTCCTGTTATCATGGGACCCGGTGGTGGCCCGGATCCTTCATTGGTTTCCCATGTTTAATTTTGGAGTTTGGAATATCAGGGGTCTCAATACCCCTGGCAGGGCTTGTTAAAACCAAGGTTAAAGGCGTGAATATTTCTGCTATTTTGAGGAATATCATGCTGGGTTGGAGCTATTGTGTTAATTTTTCTTCTCTCCCCTCAGGCCGTATTATTGTTTTATGGAATCTCCGCCTGTTAATGGTTGAGCCTCAGTTTGAATCTCCTCAATTTTGGGAGTGTTTTGTTAGGGCAGTCAAGGTGGATATTTTCTGCCAGCTTTTTGTCTTTTGTGGCTCTTATTCAGTGGCAGAGAGAAGGATCCTTTGGGGAGACATTTCCAGCAGGTCATCACTCTTCGGGTGTGATCCTGGTATCTTTCTTGGAGATTTTAATACGGTCAGGGTTCCTAAGGACAGGTCCGATGGTTGTCTGGACAGGTTTGCTTCCATGGATGACTGCAATTCTGGAATCCTTGATGCAAATCTGGAGGACCTTCCATGTCTGGGTTGAGATTTTCCTGGAGGAAGGGGAATTCTGGTGTTTTTAAGAAGCTGGACAGGGCACTGGTGAACTCCTTTTGGATGGACAGATTTCCCTCTTCAATTGCGGACTTTCTTCCTTTTGGGATTTCAGATCACTCCCTCGTTATCATTAAAGTGGGGGTTTCTCTTCAATCTGAGAGTCTACCATTCAAATTTTTTAATCATTGGGATAATTATGATGGATTTCTGGATTCGGTTTTCTCTTCCTGGAATGATAGCACTTCAGGGTGCAAGATGTTCCAAGTTTACCAGAAGCTTAAGAAGGTCAAGCTGGCTCTTCGGACCTTGCATGCTGAGGTTTCCAAGCAGCATTTTGTGGACTTTACTGTGGCTCGATCAGAACTGTTTGCCTGCCAATCTGCCTCTATTCCTCATGGTGCTTCTGATGCCATAGCCCAGATGGAGTTTCGGTGTAAAGAGAGGCTTAAAACTCTGACTCTGAAGGAAGCTCTCCCAGCCAAACAGGAGAGTAGGATCCATTGGCTTAAGGAGGGAGATCTTAATTCTGCTTTCTTTTTTAATTCTGTGAAGACTAGAATCAACTATTCAAAGCTGGTCCTCCTTCGTAGATCTGATGTATCTGTTATCACCGAACCATGTACCATTATCCGCGAGACTGTTGATTTCTTTAAATCCTTAATTGGGTCTCCGCATGCCTCGGCTTATACGGGAAGAGAGGAGCCTTCAACCGTTTCTGTCGGCCTCTATTGATCAGGATATGCGTGATTTACTAGAGAAGCATATAACTCTGAAGGAAATCTGCCATGCTATGTTCTCTATTCATACTAATAAAGATCCTGGGTTGGATGGTTTTAATGCATTCTTCTTCCATAAGGCTTGGTCGGTTGTGGGTCTAGATGTGATTTAGGCCGTGTTGGAGTTTTTTACGACTGGGAAATTACTTCGGGAGGCCAATGGATCGATCATCTCTTTGATTCCCAAGGTGGCCAATGCTTGTATTCTTTCTGACTTCAGACCTATAGCTTGTTTCAATACAATCTACAAGTGTATTTTCAATGTTCTTGTAGCCAAATTGAGAAGGATCTTTCCTACTTGCATTAACAAAGCCCAATCTGATTTCATCCGAGGGAGGCATATATTGGATAATGTTTTTGTTGAACCCTGTTTTTATTATTCTGGGTATTTTCGAGTCCCACATCGGAATACCCTTTTATGTATTCCTGTTAGAGTTGGTGTCCTGAGAACCAACTGTTTGTACTATGATTACGTGAATGTACATTTATTATATATTGTTCATTGTTCTGCATGACTATAATATAATAATGTCCTGAAATATTTGCTGCATTAATAAGGTCATTGCAGATCCCCGCTATGATGAGAATTTTGAAATGTTATAACAATATTCTTAAATAAAGTTCTACGGTTGGATGACATACTATGATAGGACACATAGTATATAGACCGTTATGTGCGATTACTCATAAGAAGACGAGACTCTCTCTCATGGAGTTCGCACTTGGTAATCTCCAAGATGGGAGATTATGAGAACAGACCCGCCAGTAGTAATTCCGCATGTCTTGGTGTCATCGGACATTACTATCTACGAGCGTGTGTAATGGTCCTTAGACTGGAAGATTATCATTAACTCATGTCATGACTCGCGCACTTAGATTTGCTGACGAAAATCGTCACGAAGACAGTTGGTGGGAAGTAGGGTACGTTGGGTGCGTCACGAATGACACGTTGTTAATGGATAAGTCGAGGAAGGATTTGTCCTTTCCATATTTATGGAAGTAGATATCTCTGGCCCTTTGATTGAAATAGAATTGTCGCCCAAATTCCATGGCCATGGTGTAACGACGAGTTTATTTCTGGAAGTCAAAGAATGACGGATCAAGCATATAGGTTTATGACACTGCCATGAAACCTGCTTGATGAGATATTGAGACAAAGGGATTAAATTACACGGTAAACGTTCGTATGAGGTAACACGTCAATGCGATGTCAACTTCTTTCTCTTGGGTGCCTTAACCCGTTGCTAGACAGTAATCTTGGACTTTAGGCAAGCTCGCCTAATGCCAACGAGAAAGAGGCCTAGAGGGTCAACACTAAGTGTATCCAAGTATATCAAGTAGAATAAAGATTATTCCTGTATGTGGTTTAATAATTATTCAAGAAAGCCTAAATCGTTTTAATGATGGAAGAAGAATAAAATGAAAACAAGTACACACCGTGTATTAATGATTACACGCCGTGTAGTTTTTATTTTGAAAACAAGTACACACCGTGTATTAATTATTACATGCCGTGTAGTTTTCATTTTGGAAAGGAAATGAAAAAAAAACAAGTACATGCCGTGTATTAATGATTACACGCCGTGTAGTTTTATGAAAAACAAGTACACGCCGTGTATTAATGTTTACACGCCATGTAGTTTTTCTAGTCGGGATTTTGAGGAAATAATATTGTTTTATTAAATGATATTTATTATAATCAGCGTGGGTGCATGTCAAGGAATTAATGATTCGACATGGGGGTTTTCAATAAGAGTTGATGAAATAAATAAAACGCGTAACGCGTTTATTTATTGTCATAACTCTATAACCTCAAACCCAATTATAAATATTCTCACAACCCCAACACTTTTCCTTAATTGTTGTGCACAACAATTTTGGAGAATTTTCTCAAGACCGAAAGAACTCCTTCCTCCAAGAACGCTCTCAAGACCGAGAGAGATCCTCCTCCATCGGATCAAGACGATCTAAGGCGGACAACGCAAACAAAGGTTTCTCCACGCTAGCACCCGGAGAATCCTTTGGCAACGTCCAGAGATACGTGGTGCACGTGTGGATCACCGCTAGAGGAAGTCTACACTTGGCTTCTGCGACGCAACGACGAATCACATCGGAACGTGATCAGAAATATCAACGATGAAAGAACGCCATAAAAGGTACTTCTTGTCAATTAATTAAATTAATTATAATCAACCTGTAATGACCCTGGTTTGTGGTTCCGGGACTATCCTTTTTCTTTGTCTATTTCTGTGATTCGATCCGTGGAGGCTGGCGTTTATCGTCGTATTGATCCCGGATTGATCATTGTTAATGACAAAAAGCCAAGTGGGCACATCCACCCACGTGCTTCCGCTGCGCCCGGAATCTTCAAATGGTATCAGAGCGAGGTTACAACGTTAATTATAGTTATTTAATTTTCGTTGATAATTTACGCATTTATATTTGATTCAATTCAAGATAAATCGTTCTATAAAACTGAATGAACGAGATCTGTTCTTCCTCCGTTTCTCGATTCACATCACAGAAACGACCTTTTAATTTTAATTTTGATTAAAATAAAAACGAAGAACTCATCCGGAGGAGCCGCTCATTCTGTCTGTACAACACAAGAATACACGGCGTGTAAGTGAAAACTACACGCCGTGTACTTAGGTTCAACGAACCGGTACTGGTATGCCAAACCACGCCGTGTGAATTGAGTATACCGAAGTTATTAATACACCGTGTTGACTAGAACTGAACGGCGCGTGGAAACCGGAATACACGGCGTGTATGTTGAATCAACACGCCGTGTTAGATTAATCTACACGCCGTGTACTCCAAAATTCCAAAGTACAGAAAACACGCCAAAGCCCCCGGCGTGTACTTTGGATAAAGGGTGGAAACAAATACATGCCGTGTAATATAGCCTACATGCCGTGTACTTTCCAGAAATGGAATTTCACCAAGTTTCCTCCAAAGTACAAAGACCCGTACAAGGAATATGGATGAGAAGAATATCAAGGACATTTATAAATGAATTTAAGATAAAGAATTGATTAATTATAAGATCATAATTAATTGAATTCAAGCGCGACTTATCTTAAATAAAAGAACGATTAAAAGAATTTGAATACTAAATATGCGTAAATATCGTTGCATGCTATGGATGATTATGAGCTAGACCAAAGACCCTTTTTGTGTGTATGGTTTTATTTAAATTTATTTAATTTAAATTCGTTGGTCTGCGAGCCTTCTTCCAATAAAATGCAGGGCCTGCGTGCCCATGGTTTCTTTAATGTAAACCCCATGTAATGGAGGATCTCCTAAGCCAGTGGAGATGATTCAAAATCTGAAGCTGAGGCGAAACCAACACAAGAAGATACAAAGGTGGACAGGTGAGAGCTGTAAAACACGAAATATCGGGTTCAAGGTGTTTTTCCCTAGGTCAGGGTTAGCTTATCAAAACCGCTAGATAAACTAACCAATAAAAGCTCATGATCATGCCATCTTATTTTATATCTGTCTGATTGCATGGTTTATTTATTATGTATGTGTTGTCGCGATCACATAATTAATGAAATAAACAAGCATGCAAAGATGAAATAAAATAAAAACCGAACTATGCGTAAACATTATCAGAACATGGTTAATCACTTAAGCAAACATCACTTAATATTAACAAGCATGTGATAATGCGAAACTACGCATAAAGAATTAAAATCCCTCAAATACCATATTAAGTCAGACCAAACCTTCCCTTACTTGATTAAGGACAAGACTCAATAAAACTATGTGTTTGACCAACCCTTGTTGGGACACTTACTTTTATAAAGGAAGCTCTTATGAAAGTTTCGGGTTGACTTAAACATTTTACATCAAGAGGAGTAGCCCTTGCTAGACTTGTTGTAAAATGGAGGCAAGTGTTGAGGTAATCCAAGTCAGGATTTCAGGATTGAGGAGTCCACTCAACAGATCAAGGAACTGTAAGCTCACGGTTGGCAAAGACCTGCTTACCTAAATACCTTCTGATAGCTTGACCAACCCTTGTTAGGGTTATGCGAAGGGGAATATGGATTCTTGCCACTAGAATGTCATGACAACTGGACATTCCGAGTTCAATGATGAGGGCCATTGAGACTTGATAAAATAGTGGGAGAATTAATAAATTATTTATTATTTCTCATAAAATGTAATCAAGAAAGTACTGATAAATCTGCTCTTTTAATTTGTAGAATCAATATGACAAACTCGTCAACCACATTTTCTCTGCGATCAATTTTGGATAAAGACAATATCCTCACTGGCAGTAACTTTCAGGAATGGTTTAGGCGCCTTCGGGTTATCCTACGCCATGAACGAAAGTTTTACGTGCTGGAGTCCTCACTTCCTGATTCGCCTACCCAAGGGGCTAGTGATGGAGATTTCCTGGTCTATGATCAACATTTGAGTGATGCACTCGACGTTCAATGTTTGATGCTGTCATTAATGTCTAGTAAGCTCATGAAGTCTCATGAAGATAGGGATGCCTATAACATGGTCGAGCACCTCCGTGGTCTATACCAGGAGAGAGCAAAACAGGAAAAGTTTGAGATCTCCAAAGCTCTATTTCAGAGCAAGTTTGGAGAGGGTGCCCCCGCTGAGCCTCATGTAGTCAAGCTCATTGGCTACATTTAGCGCTTGGAGGTTCTAGGGTTTAAACTCCCCAAAGAACTGGGTACCGATCTCATTCTTGCATCACTCCCCCAGAGTTTCTCTAACTTTGTTGTAAATTTCAACATGAACAACATTGGGAAGTCTCTATCTGATCTTCTTATCCTCATTCGTCAAGTGGACTATGATATGAAGCGTGAAAAGCCTTCTGTCCTTATGGTGAATAAAAGGAAAGGGAAGACGAATAGCTTTAAGCCCAAAGCTTCTTCAAGGCCTTCCAAGAAAAGGAAGATCAAAAGGGAGGCAAGAGAACAAGAGGCTGTTTGTTTCGCATGTGGCAAGAAGGACCACTGGAAGAAAAACTGCACCTAGTCAAGGAAGCAAGGGGAAGCTTCAGGTGCGTTTGTTATCGAATGCAATCTATCAATTTCTACCAATTGGGTATTAGATACTGCTTGTGGTGCTCACATCTGTATCCAAATACTGGAATCAAGTAGATTTAGAAAGATTGACCGAGGTGAGGTGGATCTGCGAGCAGCCAACGGAGCCAGACCCGCTGCTGTAGCTGTCGGAGACTACCACCTCACATTGCCTATTGGGATGGTCTTGGTATTAAAAGGATGTTATTATGTACCCTCTGTAACCAAAAACATTATTTCAGTATCCAGATTAGATACTGATGGATTCATCTTCAAGTTTGGAAGTGGATGTTGCTACTTTTATAAAGATAACATTTGTTTTGGTAGGGCACATTTATATAACGACCTTTATGTGTTAGACTACACAAACCAAGTAATGACAATCGATGACAAAGTTAATTCACATGACTCATACCACACCCAACTTTGACATCACCGGCTAGGTCATGTCAATGAGAAACGTTT
Source organism: Viscum album (assembly GCA_963277665.1). Taxonomy (NCBI): domain Eukaryota; kingdom Viridiplantae; phylum Streptophyta; class Magnoliopsida; order Santalales; family Viscaceae; genus Viscum; species Viscum album. Next base: position 726,848,433 of record OY728167.1, on the reverse strand, counting down.
GACAAAATTACATCAAGATGGGTATTTAGATTCTTTCGAACTAAAACCACTTGGTGTATGTCATGCGTGTCTACAAGGCAAAACGACTAAAGCCCCATTTAGTGGGAAATGTGAAAGGGCTAAAAAGCTTTAGAATTAGTTCACACAGATGTGTGTGGACCATTTTCAGTTGAACCAAGGGGTGGGTTCTTGTACTTCATAACTTTTACTGATGATTTTAGTAGATATAGATATATTTACTTAGTGAGGTATAAGTCAGATTCTTTTGATCGGTTCAAAGAATACAAAAATGAAGTTGAGAACCAGCTTGGTAAGAAGATTAAGAAACTCTGCTCAGACAGAGGAGAATATCTTAATCAGGACTTCATTGATTTCTTACGGGAGTTTGGGATTCTATCTCAACTCACTCCTCCTTACACGCCTCAGTGGAATGGTGTAAGTGAAAGGAGGAACCGCACCCTGTTGGACATGGTGTGATCAATGACGAGTCATGCGAGTCTTCCATTATCCTTTTGGGGATATGCATTACAAACAGCAGCACACATACTAAACCAAGTACCAACTAAATCGATAAATGGTATTCCATACGAGTTATGGAGTGGACGCAAAGCCATGTTATCAAATTTACATGTGTGGGGTAGCGAAGCATTTGTTAACGCCTCTTCAGGTAACAAACTTGCACCCCGAGGCACAAAGTGTACCTTTATAGGATATCCCAAGAAAACAAGGGGATATTACCTATACAACCCCTCAGATAAAAAGGTTACAGTGGCAAGACACGCCATATTCCTTGAGAGGGAACACATCTCCAAAAGAGATAGTGGGAGCAAGATAGACTTCGATGAAGTCGAGGCTCAAGATACACAGGAGTTAGTACAAGAATAGATTCCACTAAGCACCGTGGAAGAACAATCTGTTCCTGAGACACAAGAATTGCGTAGGAGCACGAGAGAGGTGAGAGAACTAGAACGATATGGTTTTCTTGTCACTGAGGATAGTGACTCATTATTGGTTGACAATGATGATCCTCTTACCTACAAGGAAGCAGTTGCAGGCGCAGACGTTGCCAAGTGGCAAGAAGCCATGAATTCTGAAATGGATTCCATGTACCAAAACCAAGTCTGGATTTTGGTAGATCCTCTAGTTGATGTAAAGCCTATTGGTAATAAATGAGTATTCAAGAAGAAACTGAACATGGAGGGAAAAGTCAGCACCTATAAGGCACGACTGGTTGCAAAAGGTTTTAGACAGCGTCAAAGAATTGACTATGATGAAACCTTTTTCACCGGTTGCAATGCTGAAATCCATCAGAATCCTATTGGCCATTGCCGCTTACCATGACTATGAAATTTGACAAATGGATGTCAAAACAGCATTCCTTAACGGGAACCTCCAGGAGGATGTCTACATGATACAACCAGAAGGGTTTGTGACTCCAAAGGATGCCAACAAGGTATGCAAGTTGCAGAAATCCATTTATGGATTAAAGTAAGCATCAAGGTCATGGAACATTCGTTTTGATGAAGCCGTAACGGAATTTGGCTTTGTTAAGAATGAATATGAGCCTTGTGTCTACAAAAGGTTTAGTGGAAGTGCAATCATTTTCCTAATAGTATATGTTGATGACATATTACTAATTGGAAACGAAGCACCTGTCTTACAGTCAGTTAAGGCATGGTTGGATAATTGATTCTCTATGAAAGACTTGGGCGAGACAGTATATATTCTTGGGATCAAGATCCATCGTGATAGATCCAAGAGGCTGCTGGGCCTGAGTCAAAGTACATACATTGACAAGATACTGAAGAGATTCAGTATGAAACAGTCCAAGAGAGGATTGTTGACATTCATCTTTCCAAGAAAATGTGTCCTCAGACACGAGGAAAGAAAGAAAATGGCAAGGATCTCTTACGCATCTGCGATTGGGTCAGTCATGTATGTTATGCTATGTACAAGGCTAGATGTTGCTTACGCATTAAGTGCAGTAGACAGATATCAAGCTGATCCAGGAGACCGCCATTGGATGGCAGTCAAGACTATCCTTAAGTATCTGAGGCGTACTAAGGATATGTTCCTGGTTTATGGAGGAGATGAGGAACTAGTCATCAGAGGACATGTAGATGCTCGTTTCCAGACTGATCAAGATGACATGAAGTTGCAGACTGGATACATCTTCAGTTTGAATGGAGGTGCAGTGAGCTGGAAGAGCTCAAAGCAAGGTGTGGTCGCAGATTCTACAGCAGAGTCCGAGTATATCGCAGCTTCTGAGGCAGCTAAAGAAGCAGTATGGATGCAAAGCTTCGTCCAAGAGTTGGATGTAGTACCTAGCAGTAAAGATCCTATCACACTCTATTGTGATAATACTGCAGCGGTGACACTTGCAAAAGAGCCAATGTCACATCAGCGGACAAACCACATACTTCGGAAGTATCATCTCTTGAGGGATTTTTCTCAGAGAGGTGAAGTTGTAGTGAGCGGTATTTCCACGGAAGACAACGTGGCAGACCCCTTGACTAAAGCCTTAACTCAGCAGAAACACGATCAGCATGTGAGGTCTAGCGGACTAAAAGTCGTAGGCACTTGGCTCTAGTCCAAGTGGGAGTTTGTTAGAGTTGGTGTCCTGAGAACCAACTGTTTGTACTATGATTACGTGAATGTACATTTATTATATATTGTTCATTGTTCTGCATGACTATAATATAATAATGTCCTGGAATATTTGATGCATTAATAAGGTCATGACAGATCCCCGCTATGATGAGAACCTTGAAATGCTATAACAATATTTTTAAATAAAGTTCTACGGTTGGATGGCATACTATGATAGGACACATAGTTTACAGACCGTCATGTGCGAGTACTCGTAAGAAGACGAGACTCTCTCTCATGGAGTTCGTACTTGGTAATCTCCAAGATGAGAGATTATGAGAACATACCCGCTAGTAGTAATTCCGCATGTCTTGGTGTCATCGGACATTACTATCTACGAACGTGTGTAATGATCCTTAGACTGAAAGATTATCATTAACTCATGTCATGACTCGCGCACTTAGATTTGCTGACGAAAACCGTCACGAAGACAGTTGGCAGGAAGTCGGGTACGTTGGGTGCGTCACGAATGACATGTTGTTAATGGATAAGTCGAGAAAAGATTTGTCCCTTCCATATTTATGGAAGTAGATATCTCGGACCCTTTGATTGAAATAGAACTGTTGCCCAAATTCCATGGCCATGGTGTAACGACGAGTTTATTTCTGGAAGTCAAAGAATGACGGATCAAACATATAGGTTTATGACACTGCCATGAAACCTGTTTGGTGAGATATTGAGACAAAGAGATTAAATTACACGGTAAGCGTTCGTATGAGATAACACGTCAGTGCGGCGTCAACTTCTTTCTCTTGGGTGCCTTGACCCATTGCTAGACAGTAATCTTGGACTTTAGGCAAGCCCGCCTAATGCCAACGAGAAAGAGGCTTAGAGGGTCACACACTAAGTGTATCAAAGTATCTTAAGTAGAATAAAGATTATTCTCGTACGTGGTTTAATAATTATTCAAGGAAGCCTAAATCGTTTTAATGATGGAAGAAGAATACAATGAAAACAAGTACACGCCGTGTATTAATGATTACACGCCGTGTAGTTTTTATTTTGAAAACAAGTACACACAATGTATTAATTATTACACGCCGTGTAGTTTTCATTTTGGAAAGGAAATGAAAAAAAACAAGTACACGCCGTGTATTAATGATTACACGCCATGTAGTTTTATGAAAAACAAGTACATGTCGTGTATTAATGTTTACACGCCGTGTAGTTTTTTCAGTCGGGATTTTGAGGAAATAATATTGTTTTATTAAATGATATTTATTAATCAGCGTGGGTACATTTCAAGGAATTAATGATTCGACATGAGGGTTTTCAATAAGAGTTGATGAAATAAATAAAACGCGTAACGCGTTTATTTATTGTCATAACTCTATAACCTCTGTTGCGGAATCGCCGGGAGACACAACGACAGAAACGAGAAAAAACGAAAAGAAAGAAAGTAAAGGACACAACGATTTACGTGGTTCGGGAAAAATCCCTATGTCCACGGAAGAGGCAGAATTTCACTATGATTCGGGAGCATGAAATTACAGAGGATTTCAGTAGTAAAACCCTAGCCCGAAATGGGCTACATATGAAGAAGACGGTCCGCTGTTCCGAATAGTAGTCCGCGTTGCAACAGTTATCGGCGACTCACTTTGTCAAAAGTGCTACAGTGTCTGCCGACTGGAAGTCAAAAGCGCTACAGTGAAGTTGACCCCGAAGTCCGCACCGCTACAGTGTCTGTCGGTGTCGGTCGGTCAGCTCCGCTACAGTGGTCAACATTGCTACAGTGCCGAAAAAATTGGGCCCCCGCCTTCGGCCCCCGGACCCCCGGAGCAGGGGCGCGTTGCCCCCTGCAACCCCCAACGAGCTCGACCCGCGACAGTTGCGGGCCACAAGTATTCGGCCCAACCGGATCAGGCAACACCAATCCAACAACCTCAAACCCGATTATAAATATCCTCACAACCTCAACACTTTTCCTTAATCGTTGTACACAACAATTTTGGAGAATTCTCTCAAGACCGAAAGAACTCCTTACTCCAAGAACGCTCTCAAGACCGAGAGAGATCCTCCTCCATCGGATCAAGACGATCTAAGGCGAACAACGCAAGCAAAGGTTTCTCCACCCTAGCACCCAGAGAATCCTTTGGCGACGTCCAGAGATACGTGGTGCACGTGTGGATCACCGCTAGAGGAAGTCTACACTTGGCTTCTACGACGCAACGACGAATCAAATCGGAACGTGATCAGAAATATCAACGAAAAAAGAACGCCATAAAAGGTACTTCTTGTCTATTAATTAAATTAATTATAATCAACCTGTAATGATCCTGGTTTGTGGTTCCGAGACCATCCTTCTTTGTCTATTTCTGTGATTCGATCGGTGGAGGCTGGCGTTTATCGTCGTATTGATCCCGGATTGATCATTGTTAATGACAAAAATCCAAGTGGGCACATCCACCCACGTGCTTCCGCTGCGCCCGAAACCTTCATTCCATATTTTCAATCTATAAAAGAAGGCCTCCGCCTCACCTTGAGGTATGAAGATTACCTCTTCTACATGGTATCAAAGGGAAACATAATCCCGAGCCCTCCCTCTAGATATTTTTTTTCCTCTCCTCCCGGCTCTGCCCTAAGTGCCACCCCTCCCCTCCTGGGTCTGCCCTACGCAGCCACCCCCCCTCCTGCGGCTCTGCCCTACGCGGCCACCCTCTCCCCTCCCGCGGATTTGCCCTACGCGGCCACCCCGACTTTGCCCTACGCGTCACCTCCTCCGCTGCGCCGCACTCCGGCGTCCCGATCCCGGCCCCGCCCTTCGCAGCGACGCCCTTCTCAGTGGCGACTCCCGCCCGCTCTTCCCAGCGGCGATCCCGGCCTACCCTTCCCTCGGCGTATCTCGACCCCATCTCGTCACGAACTCCCGGCCGCCCCTCCTCGTCCAGGCGCTCGTCCGACGGCTCCCGTCCCTCCCGCGGCTCCCTCAACCCGCTGCGCCTCCCTCCAGGCGACCCCCCCCAACTTCCCTGCAGCTTCGCTCCGCCTCGATGACGACAACGACCTCTCTTCCCGGCCGCGTCCCGCCCTTCCCAGTGGGTGCACTCCGCCCCGACGGCTTGCTCTCCCACCTCCGTCCAGGCGCAACCCCCGCCGGCCTGCTCTCCCTTCCAGGCGGCATCCCGGTGTAATCGGCTCCCCCTTCCGGACGACATCCCGACATCCTCCAGCGGCTAACCAGTTTCCACCGGCTCCGCCTCTCCCAGCGGCATCCTCTAGGATGATTGACCCTCCCTTCCCGGCGGCATCCCGACGTCCTCCCGGATCCCTCTGCGTGCGGCACTCACCAGGCGGCTCCCTCGCGACGTCACCGGCAGCCCGCCGCCTCTGCGCCAGCCCTCCTACGCCGGTGCCACCACTCCACCAGCTACCTGATTCACCGGCAGCTCCCTGCGCATCCTCCCGATTCCTACTTCGGCTCCCAGAGGTGCTTCTGACTCCTGGCGTTGCCCGCTTTCTTGCGGGCGTTCATCGCGGCTGCGGTCCAACGCCTCCGACGGCCTCCCAACTTCGTCTGCGACCAGCACTAACCGGAACAGCGGCGCCCAACCGCAGAAAGTCCTGTATACCTGCGGTCTCCCTGGTTGGTCAGCCCTCGTCGGCCCGCCTCTCTCTCCGTAGTCTCCAGGCGCCTCTTCCCGACTGCTTGATCCGATGCGGTCTTCCGGCCCCCGCCCTCCTCAGCGGTCTCTTGGCCCGCCTCCCGCGGTCTCCCGACCCCTGTCTGAGCACCCGTCCTCATCTCATCGAGCGCCAGCCTGGATGCTCGACACCGGTGCGTTCGAACATCTCATCGGGGATTTTGGTATGTTCACTACCTACCATCCATCTACTAGTGCTTCTCCAATCACTATTGCCAATGGATCAACAATCCCCATTGCGGGATTTAACACATGCCATGTGACCCCGTCTATTAGCCTGCCTTCAGTCGCTCACGTTCCTCACAGCCAGTTTAATCTTCTCTCCATCAGCAGACCCATCAAAGATTTAAATTGTGTTGTTATTTTTACATCCTCGAGTGTTGTTTTTTAGGAGCGGTCGATGAATCGGGAACTTGGTCGAGGTCATCTGCAGGCCGGAGTGTACATACTCGATCTCCCACAACCTCTTGCTTGCTCATCCACCTCAGCCCGTGCCCTTGACCTTCATTCTCGCCTTGGTCATCCGCCCGCTTCCGTCCTACATAAGCTTTGCCCCCAATTTTGTTCTAACCTTTCCTTCCATTGTGAACCCTGCAAGTTTGCAAAACATCATCGGGCGACATATGTTCCACGATTGGACCCGCGTGTCGCGAATCCTTTTGACCTTGTTCATTCCGATGTCTGGGGTCCTTGCAGGGTTCCTAGCCAGCCCGCGTTCCAGTATTATATTACCTTTATCGATGACTACTCCCGCATGACCTGACTTTACCTTCTTCGTGATCGGTCTGAAGTGTTTTCTACCTTTCAGACCTTTTATATTGAGATTCATACTCAATTCTCAACCTCCCTGAAATGTCTCCGCTCCGACAATGGACGGGAATATTTATCCACTCCCCTTCAGCCGTTTCTCAAGGATAAAGACATTATTCACCAGACATCTTGCCCCGATACACCTCAGCAGAATGGAGTGGCCGAGCGGAAACATCGCCATATTCTGGAGACTGCCCGTGCCCTCCTATTCCTCATGAAGGTGCCTCTCAAATTTTGGCGCGATGCTATCTTGACTGCTACATACCTCATTAACCGCCTCCCTTCTTCTATCCTTCAAGGGGAGACTTTTTTTCGGACTCTGTTCTCCTCTCCCTCCTCACTCACTTCCACTGCGTGTCTTTGGATGTCTCTGTTATGTCTGTGACACTCGGCCCGGTCTCTCCAAGCTCTCTCCTAAATCCCTTCGTTGCATATTCCTCGGCTATTCCCGCACTCAGCGTGGATATCGATGCTTCTCTCCGGACCTACGACGGTATATCATCTCTGCTGACGTCTCGTTTGTTGAGAGCTCTCCCTTTTCACATCCCTCTCCCCATCCAGACACGAACATTAATGATTGTCTTCCTCTCATTATCCACCCTCCACTGGTGTCTCCCTCTGCTGCTGATCACCATTTTGGTACGGTCTACTCTCGTCGCCCATCGACTGTACCCCCTGTCCTGGCCGAGGACCCAATCATCCCCGCTTCGTCCGATGCTTCTGCCCCGACACCAGACGACTTGCCCATTGCACTGCGGAAAGGTACTCGATCTTGCCAGTGTACTCCTCTATTTGTCTCTTCATACAGCGGTCTGTCAGCTCTGGAGACAGGATCTATTCCTCGCACAGTTGGTGATGCCAAATCTCACCCGGGGTGGCTAGCGGTAATGCGGGATGAATTGCAGGCTCTGGAAGAAAGCCATACTTGGGATCTTGTCTCCCTTCCAGCAGACAAAAAGGCGGTTGGTAGCAAATGGATTTACACAGTCAGGCTGAATCCCGATGACACTCTCCATTGACTCAAAGCCCGCCTTGTGGCAAAGGGCTTCGCGCAGACTTATGGTACTGACTACTTTGATACCTTCTCTCCAGTTGCGAAGATGGCCTCCGTTCGATTATTCATCTCTCTGGCCGCCCATCATCATTGGCCTCTTCATCAACTGGATATCAAGAATGCCTTCCTCCATGGATTTCTTGAGGAAGAGGTTTATCTACAACAACCCTCCGGATTTTGTGCCTCCGGCGCCGAGTCTCACGTTTGTCGACTCCGCCGCTCTCTTTGCGGCCTCAAGCAGTCTTCTCGTGCTTGGTTTGGCCGATTCAGCACTGTCATCACCGATTTTGGGCTCTCCCCAGCATGAAGGACCACACAGTGTTCTACAGGATGAAATCTGCTGACTGCATCCTGTTGGTCTTTTATGTGGATGATATCATCATCACCGGCAGCGACTCTGATGGAATCACCCACCTCAAGGGGCATCTTCACCAGCACTTCCGCACTAAGGATCTCGGCCCTCTCACATACTTTCTAGGCATCGAGGTCTCTTATTCTCCGGATACCATCTTCCTCTGCCAAAGGAAATATGCGTTGGATATTCTGCAGGATGCTGGGCTGACACAGACCATTGAGAGGTGGTCGGATGCTCCATGAATTGACTCACTTTGCCAACAGCGCAGGCAATGTCGGGACGAGTCATGGTGAGATAATTGAGTTTGCCTACCAGTCGACGGTCTTCGCTACTCTCAGCATGCTCATCTGAATATTGAGGCCTTTTGTGATGCTGATTATGATGGTTGTCTTGCTACCCAGAAATCTACTTCTGGGTTTGCCGTGTTCTTGGCAGACAACCTCATCTCCTGGCGCAGCAAGAAACAAATTGTCGTCTCCCGCTCCAGTGCGGAGTCTGAGTACTGAGTCATGACCACCGTCACTACAGAGATCATTTGGCTTCAACATCTTCTCCAGGAGCTTGGCTTTCCTTCGCAGACATCTGCTCACATCTGGTGTGACAATCAGGCAGCCACCAAGATTGCTTCGAATCTCGTTTTCTATTAACACACGAAGCATATTGAGGCGGACTGCCACTTTGTTCGCCACCACCTGGAGCATGATCATGTCAGCCTTAGCCTCATCCTGACGGCGGACCAGCTTACTGACATTTTCACCAAAGGCCTCCCAGGAGCTCGCCTCGCCTCGCTCAGTTCTAAGCTGGGCATCCACATCATCTGCGACTCAGCTTGAGGGGGAGTGTGTCTGGTCTTTCCTTGATGGTATCTTTCTTTTGTGGGACTCGTGTTCCAAGCTGGGTATGTTCAGCTTGAGGGGGAGTGTTGAACCCTGTTTTTATTATTCTGGGTATTTCCAAGTCCCACATCGGAATACCCCTTTATGTACTCCGTATTTTCAATCTATAAAAGAAGGCATCCGCCTCACCTTGAGGTATGGAGTTACCTCTTCTACAATGTTTTGATTGCTCAAGAGCTTATGTGTGGCTACCACCTGGATTCTGGGGTCCCTCGGCGTGCTTTCAAAATTGATCTCTTTAAGGCCTTCGACTCGGTCAGGTGGGATTTTCTTTGGGATGCCATGGATCTTCTCGGGTTTCTGGTTAAATTCTCTACTTGGATCAGAAGGTGTGTTTCCTCTTCTTTGTTTTTAGTAAATATTAATGGAAGCTTACATGGTTATTTCCCTAGGAAGAGAGGCCTTAGGCAAGGGGATCCACTCTCCCTCTTTCTCTTTGTTATCTATATGGAGGTTTTTTCCAGATTTTTGGATTCTCTTATCAGTGGTTCGAGCTCATTCAGATTTCACTGGAGATGCGGTAAGACCTCTATCTCCCATCTTTTCTTTGCAGATAATATCCTTGTGTTCTCCTTTGGAAACTTGGATTCTGTTTTAGTCTTGAAGCAAGCACTGGATATTTTTTCTTCTCTTTTTTGGGATGTCTGTTAATCTCTCTAAATCCACCGTGTTCTCGGCTGGTCTATCCTCGGAGGTTTGGGATAGCATTGGGTCTGCCATGGGGTTATGTGGGGGTTCTTTGCCGATTTTCTATCTTGGGGTGCCCCTCATTACTACAAAACTTAGAGCTGCGGATTGTTTCCTTTTGGAGGATAAAATTGTCAAGAAGATTAAAGTTTGGACTAACAATTTCCTCTCTTTTGCTGGAAGGTTGCAGCTTGTTCAATCCATTCTTTTTAGTATGCAAGCTTATTGGTGTTACCACTTTATCTTGCCTAAGAAGGTGGTGAAGTCTATTGAAGCCATTCTTCGAAAGTTTGTTTGGAAAGGTCCTTCTCTTGCGTTGTCTGGGGAAAAGGTGGCTTGGGATGTGATTGCTAGAACCAAGGAGGTGGGTGGCTTAAGTATCAAGAGGGTGGGGTATTGGAATAACGCGACCATTGCAAGTCATGCTTGGGATCTTTGTAATCCTTCCTTCTCTTCTATATGGGTTGACTGTGCACGCGTTTTCTGGCTTGGCCAGTCTTAGTTTTTGGGTTGCCAAAGTCCCTTGGAATTGTTCCTTGGTTATGGAGGAAACTACCTGGGTTACGTGACTTCTTGAGAGACCACATTTCCTTTTCGGTGGGGAATGGTTTGAACATTTCTTTATGGTTTGTCTCTTGGTTGTTGAGTGGTCCCATTTGTTACTCCACTAATGATCGAATTCTTTACAACTCCGGGCTCTCTAGCTCTGCTTTGGTTTTTGATATTACTTCTAATGGAGTATGGAATCTACCGTTGGCTATTTCAGCTGAGCTCTGGGATATTCAGCATGAGTTTCTTTTGCTTCCTGAGCCTGATGGGGAATGTGACAGGATCCTCTGGAATCATCAGCCTTCCTTCTCAATTCGTTTTGCCTGGGAGGATCAAAGGACAAGACCGGCTGTTGTCACCTGGTTTGCTTTGGTTTGGGATTTGCCTACTCCAGCCAGGTATTCCTTCATTCCGTGGCTTTCTATCCTTAATCGTTTGATCACCCAAGATAGGTTCCATCGGTTTGGTCTGGTGTTCCCTAATCACGGTTTTCATTGTGAAGTTAATTCTAAAAACCTTGATCATCTGTTCTTCAACTTCTCTTTTTCCATGAAGCTCTAGAATTTCTTTTTATTTCTTTTGAATGTTGACTGCCCTGGAACCTCCTCCTCTGATCTTATTGGCTGGTGTTTCTGCTTCTTTTACGGGGGATTCTTTGAGGTCGGTATTGGGAAGGTTTGGGGTGGCTTCTTTGGTGTATATGCTTTGGAGGGAACACAATTCTCGGTTTCTTGGCTCCGCCCCTCGCTGTTGGAATTTTCTCTGGTATATGTTTGACCTTGTTATTAGGTCCAGGCTTGCTTCTGCTAACAGGAGATGGTTCGGAGATGGAACTTTCCGAGATCTTTCCTTCAGAATGGTTAGTGTTCCTTATCCTTTTGTTTGGTGCTGGTTGCTCTTGCTGGTGGAGGCTGGGGGTTAGCTGTGTGGGTGCTTTGTGGATTGCTGGCCTCTTGGTTTCTTGGTGGCTCTGGCTTGCTGTTGGCTGCTTCCCGCTGTGGGGTTGGCTCCACTTGTGTTTGTTTGCTATGGTTGGTTCTACTGGCCTGCCAGGTGCTTGGTGAAGGGGTGTTGCAAGTGTATGTTGTCAAGGTGGTAAGGGTTGTTGTGCTGGGTTGTTTCTGGGTTTTGGTTCTGTTACTGCAGCATTGTCTGGGGGCAGTGGTGCTGTGCCTGTTGCTGGGGATGCTGGTTTGGATGCTTTTTTCTAGTTGTTGGGTTTTCTGCTGCTGTCCAGGTGGGTTGTTGGCTACTTGAGGTAGGTGGCGGCTGGGGGGGGGGGGGGGGCTCTGCTATTCTCGGTGTTGGTCTGCTCTGTTGTGCAGGATGTGTAGGGGTGGGCTCGATGGTTGCTGCTGTGGGAGTTTTCGGGGTTTGACTGTTCAGGTGGCTTTGTTGGTGGCGGGGGGGGGGGGGGGGGGCTCTGCTATTCTCGGTGTTGGACTGCTCTGTTGTGCAGGATGTGTAGGGGTGGGCTCGATGGTTGCTGCTGTGGGAGTTTTCGGGGTTTGACTGTTCAGGTGGCTTTGTTGGTGGCAGGGGTGCTGGTGGTTTCCTCGGTTGGTGCAGGGGAAGCTCATGGAAGGGTGCTGGTGTGCAGGCTACCGGGTTTTGATCGGTGTGCAGGGTGTTCTCTGGCTGGTGGTGAGGGCACTGGTGCTGGGGTTTCACATGCTGGGCTGAAGGCTGGATTTTTTGGATGGTTTTAGCTGGCATGCTTGGGGTGCTTTGCTGTTGCTGAAGGGTGGGGGTAGGGTCGCTCTGGGGTGCTGTTTGATGGGCTGTTTGGTAGAGGTGATGTGGTACTGCGGTTGCTGGTTTTGGTGCTGGTTTCGGTGGTTCAGGTTGAGGATCTTCTTTCTCATGCAGGTGCGGCTGGTAGTCTAGATGGTTTTGGTTGGGCTGGTCTGGGGTGGTGCTGGCTTGGATGGGTGGCTGCTTGTAGGTGTGCCTTTGGACTGGATGTCAGCTGGAAGTACATCAGGGCTGTTTTCCTAGTTGCGAGATGGATGCGTCTTGGCTGGGTTGTGGTTGGCTGTGGCTTGGCTGGTTTTGCCGGGGCTTTCTAGGGGTTTCGGTGGATGTTGTTCTTTTACTTTGGTCGGGAGCATGTTCCTGTTTTGATGGTGTCGGGGATGCTGTTGTTGCTTGCTTTATATCTCTTGCAGGTGGTTCCTTGGTGGAGGGGTTTCCATGGCAGCGTGGACCTGCTGGTGGTTCTGGGGGGTTTGTTGTGGCTTGTGTTTGGGTTGTTTCTGATGTTTGGATGCTGGTTGTCTTGCTTGGAGTCTGCTGTGGTGCTGGCCCTGACTGGTGGGCTGTGTTGGTGCCGGCGGTGCTCAGGGATGGTTATACGTGCAGTGCTGGTTGGTTGAGGTGTGGTGCTGGTCGGATTATGGATGCTCTGGTGGTGCTGGGTGTGTTGGGGTGCGGATGGATTGGCGTGCATGCGAGTGTGTGAGTGTGTGTGTGAGTGTGTGTGTTCGGGTGGGCGTGCATGTGTGTTTGGGTGCGTGGGCTGGTTGCTGCTAGTTCATTATTGTGTCTACCTTGCTTGGCGGGCCTTCTTTGATGACTCTCCTTGGTTGATGGGTTTGCTTCCTTCCTCTTGGAGGCGGTTCCTTGCGGTGCTTGTGTGATGTTGGTCGCTGGGGGCTTCCTGGCCTCCTGGAGTGCCCCTGCTTGGCGTTCATTGCTGCTGTCTTCTCATGGTTCAGCTACTTGTTGGGCTCATGGGTTGCTAGTGGTTCGTGTTCTCTTGGTGGTGGTGCAAGCTTTCCATCTTCTAGACTCGTGTTCTCTTGATGGTGGTGCCGACTTCCCGACGGTTAGGCTCATGCGCTACTCGTTGGGCTCATTAATTTCGTTCCTGTTGGCTCATGTCCTCTTGGTGGTGTCGGAGTCATGTCTCTTGGGTTGCCAACTTCTCACGGCTTTTGGGTATGTCCGTTCTTTTGACTTGCCTGTTTGCCTATTCCCTCATGGGTATTCCATGGGTTTTCTCTGGTTTCGGTTCCTCTGGTTGTTGCTTGCTTGTCCCTGAACCTAGTGTTTTGGGTCAGTGCTTGGTTCACCCTTGGGCTATTCGTTTGTAATTCATCTTTATTCTATACATACTTTCTATTTACCTTGCAAAAAAACCATAAAATGACTACAAACTTAAAAAACCTTAAAACTCCTTTGGCGTCGCCAGATCCCGCAACGATTCTGTGGAATCCCCGCCTCCCGTCGCCGGCTCCGCAAGTGCGGCTTTTCCGGTGCTAGTGTAGATTTCTCGGCGCCTCAACGACCGACCCCACTAGTGCGGCATTCCTGGCGCTCGGTCAACCGGCCCGGTCTGTGTGGTTCTTCTGCTGCGCCCGCAACATCATCCATCCATCATCCTGAGGGGGCGCTGCGATCTTGAGGGGGAGCTATGATCGTCACTTGTTTCTTTTATTTCGTCTTGTTTTGTAATCAAGCTGGGTATGTCCAGCTTGAGGGGGAGTGTTTGCAGTCTGTTGATTGCTTTATCTTCATTGACTTGTTTTGTTTTTTCTTTATGTGTCCAAGCTAGGTACACCTAGCTTGAGGCGGAGTGTTGGAGTCTGCATCCCACATCTGACTTGAGGTCCGCCGTTCACTGTAGCGACGCAGACTTACTTTTCGGAGCAATGATCGTCTTCTCCATTTTATAGCCCATTTTTGGGCTAGGGTCACTACTGAAAAAATTCTGTAATTTGTACTCCCGAATTAGTGAAGTTCTGCCTCTCTGTGGACGTAGGGATTATTTCCGAACCACGTAAATCGTTGTGTTCTTGTTGCTTTCCTTTCTTCTTCATTTTCTTTCGTTTCTCATTTCTGTCGTTGCGACTCCCGACGATTCCGCAACACCTGAGCGGGAGGTCATTATTTATTCTGCATTGTTTTACTTTCCTGTTGTCAGCTGCACACTGTTTACTTACGATTGCCTACTGAGATTTTTATCTCACACCCTACTCGGGCTGTCCTTGGCACCCGAGAAGACTGTTTGCCTGCTGGTATGGATAGAGGCAAACACCACTCTTTAGGATGTTGATTCTTACTGCCTAGTTGGTACTCAAGAACAGAGGATTGGGTTAGCCTTGAGATGCTATGGAGCAACTTTTGGCTTTTATTCACTTTTGTACTTTTTGTTTAGCATACCTGTTGCTTGTTTCATGTTTTCCTTTTGTACTAGCATGCCATGCATACATGTTTGTATGAGACACTGCCTATGAGGCTTTTGCTATATTATTCAGTTATTCAGCCTTCCTTTGTATCTGTTTATGCTTTCGCTGTTTTCTGTATCTGTCTGATTGATTATGTTTCCGCTACTGTTCACCTTGGTTGTATCCGCTGCGTTACTCTGACATGGGGGTATAGTCTCCCCGCTGTACTATCTAAACACTCCCTATAACGACCCAAAGTTTTATCAATGAAAATTCTCTTCTTATAATTATGTTATGGTATAAACACATAGAGAACACAATACAAGCTTTATAAATGATGAATGAATGAAATAAGAAGCGTTTCTAGAAGTTAAGGAACTTATACCGATGAAATAGTAACTTGACCTTTGGAATAGTAATGTGACCCTTATGAATAGTAAATCGGTCAATTGAATATTAACTTCACCGATAGAAGTATAAATAAAATTTATCCATATTATAAGTGATAATATGATATAATTATATCATAGTATAAGCAAATAAATATTTTAAAAATTATTAATTAAGTGTTGGTATTTTTATAGGTCATAAATATTTAATTACAATTTTATGACTAATTTAATAATTTAAAAGAAAATACATTTTCATAAAATTTATTCACAAATTATTGTTTTAATGTCTTATGATTATAAGATTATTTTTTGATACCTTAATAAAATTTTCAAAGTGTTAGAAAAACAGTTTTAATTTTAAAATTTGTATTTTCCAAGTAAATAATGGTTTTAATTAAAAATTAAATTTATCATATTTAGAAAATTGTTTTCATAAAATGGAGTTCATTTTTGAATTGTACACATCGAAAAATAGTTAGGGTGAATTTTTGGGATTTTTCTAAAATACTTGAATTTCTGATGAATAGTGAAATACAATAATTTATAGTATATGTAAATAAATGAATTTTTTAGTCATGCTTGAGTCATGGATGATGTAAATGACCATTTGTTCGAATTCACATGCACACATTACTGTATTTAGTTTAAAAAATCAACATTATTGCTTGTCTTGAACAAAATAATAAAATATTGAATAAAATAATGAGAAAACACTCCCTCCACTATAAATACCACTCCTCACACCTCTTCTCCTCACACCTCTTCTCCTCACACCTCTTCAGCCTTGAGCCTTGTCTATATTTTGCCCGATACTCTTTCCAAACCTCCCTCCCACGTCCAGAATTATTTGGTCTTAACAAAAACCAAAACCAATCCCCTAAGGAGGTTCTTAAGAAGAAGGAATCAAGAGGTAAAACCCTCTTCAGTTTTCTTTCAATTTTGTTTTCAAGTTTCTTTCTTTTCTTCTCTTCTCCTCACTTCCCCTTGTCCAAGTGGCATGAAAACTCCAGTATCTCATATATAATGAAATGTTATCATGTTTATGGAATAATTCTTCATCAAATCTTTTCTCTTCTCTCTTTTATTTTAAGAATAAAAACATCATCCGTGAGGTGCCGATCTACTACTTTCGTGGACAATTTATGATACCATTTTTATAGTTGAACCAAATTATAGTATAAATATTATATCTTATTTAATGTCCTGGAATCATTTTGTACACCTGATATTAATTTATAAAACAAAATGAGTTCGTTGTGATCAAAAAACGCTAAATCAATCTAAACGATAATCTTTTATGATTTATCTAATGAATCATCTTCACTTCTGGAAACAAAATGGTATTTTAATATTCTATAAGTTCATTAATAACATATAAGTTCAGTTCTGGACAACTATCATCATTTTACATGATTTTTCATACACATATACAAGTAAACCGATCATGAAAACCAAGGAAACTCACGCTTCCGAGCGATGAAATTGAATTTCATAACCCATCAAAAGGGACATAAAGGAACTTAATAAAATTATACCTAATCAAATACATGTATAAATGGTTATGGAATTATTAATTAATGAATATAATTTGATTATTCAGGACATTAAGATCAAATGCAGAATCGTTTCGGACATAAGGTAAGAGATTCTACCCGAACCTCCATTATTTTTTCGAGTTACTCTACCTCTCTTTTTACCCAAATGAAATTCTCTTTTCTTTTTATGTACATCTTATAAATGCTGTGTATATGTTCCAAACTCATGTATCAAGATCCATTTACCATTCTTTTTGGGGATGTACATGTTTTTAAAAGGTTCCCTATTCAATTCTTTCCGATAAGCAAACCCGATTTAAGGGAACTTCCTGAATTCTTCCCCATGTTCGAGTGTGCTTTATAATTTATTTTAAGCCACCATTATTTTACTAAAATCACCCATTTTATCATGAAAAACTACCTTGGTTCAATTCTGGTTTTATACAAACAATTATGTCTTTTCCATTTTAAAGAATCTTGAAAGTTTTCCCTTAAACCGTACTAAAATGTTTTATTTCTAAAGTTTCTTAAATACTCTTTTCACTTCAATTTGATATCACTTATCATGATATATGCCTATATTTCTTTATGAATGTCCATGTATGATTTAATTCATTTATTTCATGGACACATTTACGATACACTCATTTATTATGCTTTTGACATGATTATGATACCCAATTCTTTCCATGGGTAATCCTTATGTTTATGTTTGATTACTTATGTATGATTCTTTATGTGACAAGCATATTCATGAACATGTTATGATGGGTGTGCCTGTTATGTAAAATAATTGAGAGGGAGAAATGAGGAGTGAACTCTGTATTTCAAAGTAGTAGCAGAATTACAATAGCAGAAAACTAGCAGAAATACAGCAATGGAAGGAGAGAGAGAGAAAAGAAAGGAGAGTGAGAGAGAGGAAACCCGTGGAAGACCACTCCCGAGCCTCCTGCCGGTTGTCCCAACGAACCAGCCCTCAACAGCAGCCTGCTGTGAAAATATTCCAGAAAAACCAGTGCCTCTTCCTAACACTGGCCCCCTATATTTAAAGGCCCACCCAGCCCCCTCCAACCAACTAACTGCTCCAGGTGGTCCCCCTCCATCCAAGAATATTCCCTTCTCTCCTCTAACAGCCCAACAGCCTCCAGCCAAGAATATTCCCATCTCTCCTTTAATAGCCCAACAACCTCCAGCCAGGAATATTTTCCTCTCTCCTCTTAACAGCCCAACAACCTCCAGCCAGCCCCTATTCCTAACATTTCCCCCGTGCTGAAAAACCACCTTGTCCTCAAGGTGGGTCTGTATTACTCGGTTGGGCCCTTTGCGACGATGAAGTGCTTTCCGGTGTCATGGTTCATGCGCCCCTTTTCGGTCTCCATCAGCCCATGTATCATCACCAACAAATTCAAATCTTGGATGGGCTGCTTGAATTCCGGAACAGCAGGTTGGTTGTAGAATCAGCTCCGGCATCATGCTTGAAGAAATCCAGACAGTTCCAAATACCATTCCTTTAGAGACCGAATTATTCTCCTCTAGATGCTCATCTTGAAGGGCCAACAACTCTTCCACAACTCGGACTAATTTTCCTTCCACATCAAAACTAAGTTCCTTGTTCCTCTTTCTATCTACTTCTTCTTCAGTGCTTAAATCACCTCCTTCGAGCTTAACCAAGAGTACCAGGCCTGATATTAAAACATGACCACTGGACTGCAACTGTAAATTGATTTTGCTGGTTCCTCTAATGCACTTAGGGGTATACCTTCCAGCAAGTATAGTCGATCCTAACCTTACCCAAACATGCTCCATTTTCCAGCAGCCATGAATCCTAGCAGCATTCAGCACAACAAATTCTAGAAAATCTGGAAACTAAGCTGTTTGTGAAATATCTAGCTTCACTGGAATTATATCTGAAGGGATTTGCTCTGTATCGTTGTGTCCATGATTCACAGTCATTGACTCCTTTGAGATAGCAACACACAAATTATTCAAGTTGATATTGCCTTCAAAATTTCCCAGCACAATGGAGAGTGGAGATCCTACAAAGGTCTGTTTGGGTGTAGTTTTGACAATGTTGGATTGACAAGACTGTGAATCCTCACCAGCCCCACTACAAGCTTTTCCACACACATGATCATGACTATCATCCGCCTTGTAAAAATTTGAAATTGAAGAACCCACTGAATCCCCATCTAACGAGGCAGAATCCCCACGCAAGTCATTGGCCATATGATCAACAATAGCAGCATCCATACCTCGACTGGAAGAGGGGCCAACAACAGCTTCTTTAACAACCATCGAATTTGTAGACGAACACTCCATCGGAAATTTCGTCTTTCTGGGTTTTGGACTTCGAGGGCCCTTGTAGTCAATGGAAGGAATTTGGCCATCAGATTGCTTGGACATAAAAGGAAGCACCTCCAATAGAATGGATTCTACAGCTGAATCCGCATCTTTTGAATGTTCAATAGCAACTGCCTTCAGTATGCGAGCATCAACAATGATCCAGTGTAAGGTGCTTATTGAAAACTTTCCCCCATAAATTCTAACACCACCAGAACCAGTTCCTTCAGAAAAATCACCACCTTGTGCAACAAATTCTGTACAAAGTCCCTGAAAAATCTTTGATGTTGTAGGGACACCCGGCTTTGAAACAATTTTTACTTCCCAGTTAACACCTCTAGAATTTGGAGTCCTCTTTCGAACACTCCACATGAATGCCATCCAACCCCAAACTCGACTCCTGCATGTCCAACCCTTCTTCTCCACTATAACATAATTCCCAAAGGAAACCAAAGTACAACCAACAGATCCATAAGGCTTTACATGTTGGAAAAATGCCGGCATCTTAAAAGGAACGTGTTGCACCCTGGACAGCGTTGTTTTCCTTATCTTTGAGCTAGAACAGGAAAAAGTTGATGTCATGTACAAGGTATGTTTACAACGGATGCGCGTGTTGAAAACCGAACCTGCAGGTAGGCCACATTTTCTAGGCATCCTAGGTGCAAAGACGCCCTTGCTGTAGCTAATATCCTCCATCACAGACACCGAAGGCTGCTCTACTCGAATTGTTAGTAGTCGTCCGTAGCTCCCAACTGCTGCTGGCTGTACTGCTCGCGATCCCCTGTTTCCAACCCCAACAACCATATTTTCTGTTTTGAACAGCTTGTCCAGCTCATAAGTTGTCTTAGACTCAAACTTACTTTTCGACTCACCCATAGTAAGAAATTCTTCAAGCTGAAACAAACTAAAATTCGGTCCAACGTACACCACAGCAAGCCGCTCTGGACTGTTTTCAAGCTGTTCCTCCAGCTCTTCACTGCTGATCCTTTTCTGTCTTGCTTGAAAACACCTCAAGCCTTCTGTCTCTCCATTCACAGTCTTTTGATCCACTTCCATGCTAAAATACGAATCAGATATTACCTCGTCAGAACTTACCAGTTTGTTTTCAAGCCGCTGCTCCTCCACAGAGTCGCTACCAAATGTACAAGCAGCAGCTTCGTCACCTCGCTTCCCAGAATCTGAGCAACAAGACTCTTGCGTCTCTAGTTCCCTCGCTTCTGCTCGTAAGAACAATAACTGTTCTTTTACAACTGACAGTAGCTCTTGTATCACGGCTGCCTGAGTTTGCATATTTTGTACCTCTGTAGCAAAATTTGACTCCATTTCGAAAAGCCTCCTACAGCTGCGTTGCAACACCGGCGTTTTCCTCCTCAGCAGCGACTTTTCTCTCCAGCGTCCGACAAGCTCAGATTGTCTTCCCTCGAGTGATCTCCCCAACAGAACGTTCGACCAGCAGCGTACGCGGCTTCCACTGCACTCACGCGGCTCCAGCAAAAAGTTCGACCAGCTCTTGCAACGCCTTTCCTCCAGCGAACGTGTCTCCCACAGCAGTTCACACAACAGTCTTCCCCAGCGGAGTCACCAAAATGTTATGTAAAATAATTGAGAGGGAGAAATGAGGAGTGAACTCTGTATTTCAAAGTAGCAGCAGAATTACAATAGCAGAAAACTAACAGAAATACAACAATGGAAGGAGAGAGAGAAAAGAAAGGAGAGTGAGAGAAAGAGAGGAAACCCGTGGAAGACCACCCCCGAGCCTCCTGCCGGTCGTCCCAACGAACCAGCCCTCAACAACAGCCTGCTGTGAAAATATTCCAGAAAAATCAGTGCCTCTTCCTAACACTGGCCCCCTATATTTAAAGGCCCACCCAGCCCCCTCCAACCAACTAACTGCTCCAGGTGGTCCCCCTCCATCCAAGAATATTCCCCTCTCCTCTAACAGCCCAACAGCCTCCAGCCAAGAATATTCCCATCTCTCCTTTAACAGCCCAACAACCTCCAGCCAGGAATATTTTCCTCTCCCCTCTAACAGCCCAACAACCTCCAGCCAGCCCCTATTCCTAGAATATAGAATATAGCAGCAAATCACAATAGCAGAATTACAGCAGAAAACAGAGCAGAAAAATAGGAAAATACAGTAGGGTGGTAGGGGAAGGAGAGGAAGAGAAAAAAGGAGTAACCCGCAGGAGAAGACCACCCTCCTGAGAGCCCAGCCGAGACCACCGGCGAACCTGCTGCCAAGCAATTGCTAAAATGATTTGTGTTCCTCTACAAACACTGACCCCCTTTATTTAAAGGCCCACCCAGCCCCCTCTAACAAACTAACAGCTTTTAGGTGGTCCCCCTCCAGCCAAGAATATTCCTCTCTCTCCTCTAACAGCCCAACAACCTCCAGCCAAATATATTCTCCTCTCTCCTCTAACAAACCAACAACCTCCAGCCAATAACAATAACACCTGGACAACCCCCTTTATTCCTAACAAAACTAGTGTAGAAGACATTGAGGACTGCAAGAACCTCGATGAGGAAGTCATTAGAGTTTTTACCCTAAAACAAACTGACTTTGTAATTTTTATTACCATAATATTCAAAAGCCCGAATATTGATAAATATGTTATCACTTGAGGATTGTTCATTTTCATAACATTAATGTGACAATATCCTTAGAGTATGTTTCGTATTGAAAGGTTATAACAGTTCTCCGCCATGATGAGAACTTTAAAATGATATGAAAATATTTTAAAACATAGGTTCTATAGTCTAGATGACATTTATCCGACATGACACAAATGATGTTTTGACTATCAGGTGTTGGATGCTCACAAGCGGATGAAATTTTTGTTATAGTTAGTGTCTTGAGATCCAACTGTTTGTACTTTGATTACGTGAATGTACACTTATTATATATTGTTCATTGTTCTGCATGACTATAATATAATAATGTCCTGGAATATTTGTTGCATTAATAAGGTCATGGCAGATCCCCGCTATGACGAGAACCTTGAAATGCTATAATATTCTTAAATAAAGTTCTACGGTTGGATGACATACTATGATAGGACACATAGTATACAGAACGTCATGTGCGAGTACTCGTAAGAAGACGACTCTCTCTTATGGAGTTCACACTTGGTAATCTCCAAGATGGGAGATTGTGAGAACATACCCGCCAGTAGCAATTCCGCATGTCTTGGTGTTATCGGACATTGCTATCTGCGATCGTGTGTAATGGTCCTTAGACTGTAAGATTATCATTAACTCATGTCATGACTCGCACACTTAGATTTGCTGACGAAAACCGTCACGAAGACAGTTGGCGGGAAGTACGGTACGTTGGGTGTGTCACGAATGACATGTTATTAATGGATAAGTCGAGAAAGGATTTGTCCCTTCCATATTTATGGAAGTAGATATCTCGGGCCCTTTGATTGAAATAGAACTGTCGAGCAAATTTCATGACCATGGTGTAACGACGAGTTTATTTCTGAAAGTCAAAGAATAACAGATCAAGCATATAGGTTTATGACAGTGCCATGAAACCTGCTTGATGAGATATTGAGACAAAAGGATTAAATTACACAGTAAGCGTTCGTGGCACGTCAATGCGGCGTCAACTTCTTTCTCTTGGGTGGCTTGACCCGTTGCTAGACAGTAATCTTGGACTTTAGGCAAGCCCGCCTAATGCTAACGAGAAAGAGGCCTAGAGGGTCACACACTAAGTGTATCCAAATATCTCAAGTAGAATAAAGATTATTCTCGTACGCGGTTTAATAATTATTCAAGGAAGCCTAAATCGATTTAATGATGGAGGAGGAAGGAAATGAAAAACAAGATATACACGCTGTGTAATTTTTCATGGAAAACAAGTACACGCCGTGTATTAATGATTACACGCCGTGTTGTTTTATGGAAAACAAGTACACACCGTGTATTAATGATTACACGCCGTGTAGTTTTCCAGTCGGGATTTTGAGGATATAATATTGTTTTATTAAATGATATTTATTATAATCAGCGTGGACACATGTCAAAGAATTAATTATTCGACATGGGGTTTTCAATAAGAGTCAATGAAATAAATAAAATGCGTAACGCGTTTATTTATTGTCATAACTCTACAACCTCAAACCCGATTATAAATATCCTCACCACCCCAACTCTTTTACTACAAAAGAATCGTTGTGCACAACAATTCTGGAGAATTATTTCAAGGCCGAAATAACCTCTTCCTCCAAGAACGCTCTCAAGACCGAGAGAGATCCTCCATCGGATCAAGGCAATCTAAGGCGGACAACGCAAGCAAAGGTTTCTCCACGCTAGCACCCGGAGACTCCTTTTGCGGCGTCCAGAGATACGAGGTGCACGTGTGGATCACCGCTAGAGGAAGTCTACCCTTGGCTTCTGCGACGCAACGACGAATCACGTCGGAACGTGATCAAGAATATCAACGAAGAAAGAACACCCAAAAGGTACTTTGCAATTAATTAAATTAATTATAATCAACCTGTGACGATCCACTTTTGTGGTTCCGGGACTTTCCTTTTCTTTGTCTATTTCTGTGATTCGATCCGTGGAGACTGACGTTTATGGTCGTATTGATCCCGGATTGATCATTGTTAATGACAAAAAGTCAAGTGGGCACATCCACCCACGAGCTTCCGCTGGGCCCGGAACCTTCAATTTTGACTCATGTTGTTTTGCACTTGTTAATCTCTAAGAAAGGAGGTTATGTGGACATACCTGCCAATAGGAATTCCACATGTTATATGGGTCAATGGACATTCCTATTTTCAGATGTGTGTATTGGTTCATAGACTCGAGATTATTATTAATGTGCATCATGAATTGTGTACTTTGATATATCGATGAAAACAGTGATTACATATCCTCACGGCGAGCTATGATATGTTGGGTGCATCATAAGTGATATACATTAATTGAATAATTAAATAAAAGATTTTTCCATTCCGATAATGAAAGTTGATATCTTTGGCCTTTTGATTGAAATGAAATTGCATGATTAAATCCTTGACTATGGTAGTTCATCGACGAGTTCATTTCAGGTAGTCAAAGAAATTTTAATTAAACATATAGGTTGATGACAAAATATGCAACCTGCTTGATGAGATATCAAGATAAAAATGTTATATCATATAATAAGCGTTCATACGAGGTTGTTGTTGTTGCAACATTAACTTCTTTATTTATAGGTGTCTTGACGCGTTGCAAGACGTCAATCTTGCAATATTATATTTGAATTTAATATTCAGAATAAATATTATTCTCACCTTGTGGTTTAGTAATAATTTTAGTTTGGTTGATCGAATAATTTCAATTACCAGTTATTTAAGTTAGAATATATGTGAGTTGAATATTAAATAAACTTTATTTGTCAATTAGAAAATATAATATTCATTTTTCTCTTGTTTATTATTCGTAAGGTAATAAATAATTATTTATTTAGTTGCGATAATATTTAAAATTTATTTATCCGCCAGTTAGTGACTATAATATTTATTTATTTATTGAACGAATAATATAAAAATATTTATTTATTTAAATAAATATTTATTATTCAAGGTTCGATAAAGACCGAGGAGGATTGATGTATTGAGTTAAGGGCTCAATGAATAATATCATTATTATTTGACATGAGGTTTATTTAGGGATAGGAAGGGGCCTTAGTATGTAGTGCGGTGTGGTTTGAGGATGTCTCAGTGGGGGGGGTGTTGGGTTGGTTAGCCGCCAAGGGAAGTTGTCAGTGTAGGGGTTTGTTTGGTTAGCTTCCGGGGGAAGTTTTGTATTTCTATGTAATTAGTTGGTGGGAGATATTAAATAGGGGTCGTTGGCTATTTGGATGACTTGTCTTGGATATTATTCTGGCTCCAGCTTTGGCTGTAGTGGGAGAGGCCTCATCCTTGGCATTGGGGAACAACTCAGAGAGTCTTCTCCATTCGTTCTTCCTTCCTATTCTGCATATTCTACTGTAAAACCAACTTTGTTAATAGAGACATATTGTTTTCCTCAATGTTAGCACTTATGATCTTAATAACTTGGTGCTTTTATTGAGAGAAAAAAAGGGGAACGGGATCGTTGGAGTTAAACTGACCAGAACGATGGTGTGATCTTCAGGGGCCATGTTGGAGGAACATGTCAGATAACATGTGGAGATTGTAAAGAAACACCAAGAGTTGATGGCTTTTTTGCAGGACTGGTGAGGTGAACACAGTTAAGAGAAGTTGGAGATGTATCCAGATGTAGTTCGGCCACAATATTTGTAGTGGCCTGAGAAGGTTCGAACGCACATACTAGCTGAGTATTTCATTGTCAATTTCCACCTCTTTTTTCGAAGCCTTTGTTTGTGTTTGAAATGTGTATGATAGTTTAAGCTGTATGGAAGCTTGTTGAGTGCTCCATTCATCGTCTACCTTCTGAATTTTCGAAACCTGAATTTGAGATGTCCAGTCCGAAGCATTCGGGCCGGTTGACTTTAGGAGACAAACAGGAAACACAAATTGCTCCTGCTCGGACAGAGGAGCTGTCCAAGGCGGTGGAAATATTTCTGATCCAAGTTCAATTATATGAGAGTGGTAGCCGTAAGTGTTGTTATGGCCTGAGCAGGAATGGAAACATCCTTCTTTTTCTTCGACTCTTTCATCTTTGGAGGAATCTAATGCGAGCGAACCGCTCATTTCACTGCTGCTGGATCATGTGGAATAGGAGTATAAAGTTTCCAATTCTTCAAAACCTCTTTCTCCGGAGGTCCCACAAGTGCAGTCGAAGCTAGTGGAGGATGTGGCGGAAAGTTTGGGAATTTTCGAAGGCAGTGACTCCGGTTTTCAAACTCAGAGGTGTGGTCCGCAGAGATTTGGCAAGGTGCAGGACGGTTCTGATCCCATTTGGCCAGCTGAGGTATCTTCTGATCCTGGCTTTAAATCAGACAGGTTGACAAGAAGAAAATTAGTTCCAGAGGTGAGTTTTAAGCTTGGAGGAGATGTTTCTTATGATAGAAAAGGTGCATCGAGTGATTACAAGCCTTCCAAATGCGGGATTCTTTTAGAGGATGAAAGTGTACTATTTCCAAAATCATCACCAGGGCCTCCACCATGGTAGTTTCATTTGAGGAGTTACTAGTCTGGAATAGTGGAAGAATATTTCAGTATAGGGAACAGAGCTTATTATGAGAAAGTCAAGGTAAACTCTCTTTCAAGTTATCAATACACAAGCAGGGATTCTTTGGGGAGTTGCATCTGTATTGGTTTTTGATTTTGGTCTCATAGCTTCACATGTAGTGTCAGCTTGGAAGCATGTACTAGTTCCCACTGCTATTAAGAGAATGATCTTCGATAATGCACAGTGGTGCAGATTTTTACAGTGAAGTTAAAATTTTCAGCAGCATGGAACACAAGAATCTTGTTCATTTATTGGGATACAGTTTTTTTGGACCATAAAGCGTCATTGTTTAAGAATTTTTCCCAAATGGAAGTATTAATCTGTTCATCTTTGATTCAATCCGAATCCACATACTGGACTGGGAGAAGCGGTTTGAGATAATTGTTGGGACAATTGAAGTTTGGTCCATCTCCATGGCTGTCAAAATCATATATAGGAGTCGACAAGCCAGGGGAACAACTACTTTTTAGTTCCTTTGAGGTCTTTCACTGTGGGAAAACGATCATGGTATCTATATTTGGGGGACTCAAACCCAAAATCCATACCCCACTCTTCATTCAACGTTACTTGGACAAAGTAATTCTTTTTTTACCCGGACAATAACTGAGTTTTTTAAATTTTTGTTTTGTTTTTTTTATTCTTTACTTTTCTTGGCCTTTTTTTCCTTCTATGAATTAAGAAACAAATTTTTTCACCAAGCACACTTAAATTGTTACCATTGTGATTGTTTTGATGTTCTGGTTGAGAATGGTTTCAGGAACTAAAGCTGGAGGAGTTTGTAACCTATGAGGTGGCCTTGGAAGACATAAATAAAGCCCTGGATCTGCTTATAATGGGCCAGTGGATGGACAACCCGCCAACTCACCCCCTTCCCAAAGCTCTGAACTCCCGACATCCATGGTGGCAGGCGGTATGAAAATTTCTTATGTATTTTTACCAAGGATTATTATTTAAGCAATGTTTTGACAAAACTGACTATTGATTAAAATATATTACATTGGATTTTGCATGTTTTTTATAATAGAATCAAGTGGTGAAAGATGCACATAGCTTTTTTATCAAATTAAATACAGTAGAGGGAATGATGAGGATGTGGAACAATGGACAAGTAGTTGACTATCAGTATGGGGATGATTTTTAAGTTGGAAGTTGAAACTCTTATTTTATGAGTTAGTGGGAAGAGAAGATAGTGTCTGAAAATAATTTTCTTATAAAAGTATGATAAATTTGTTATCACATCACCATTGTATGATGTGATGTTAATGTAAAACATCATGGCGTAACACATACTGAATGTATGAAGCGCATGCAAGTTCCTTTAATTTCAGACCATCACTACGTGTCACATTTGTGGAAGGATATAATTACCTGTTTGTTGAAGGATATAATCAACTGTGGTGTACGGGCAAGTTGAGTCATAAATGATGAGGTCTCAGCTGAAGGTAATTGAAATCTAAAGAGTTGGAGACAAATGCCTCATCTTGAATTAAATTTCACAATTATTTTTCACTGATTTTGACGTGAGTTTATGGTTTTGGTTATCATCGATATACATTTATTTATCAATTTTTTTTTTTTTACAATATAATCATCAATGAGATTTACTTTTTTAATAATGATGATGATGGAGATCTGGGGCTGAAGGTGGTGCTGTATTGAATCTGATTATCAACAATGGTTTCAAGAACTGTCCAGGACGAGGGAGAAGGACCCAGAAGCTATGAAGTAGATATGGATGATGATGAATGATTCCACTCATTAGAAACTTTTTTTAGAGTAAAAAAATGAACTTTGAATTTTTGGATGCTTATTTAGAACATGTGTCTTGAGTCCTTTTGGAAGGATAATAGTGCCCCACTCTTTGAATTTTAATTCTTCTTTGGTTGACCTTATTGTATATATATAATTTGGGTACTTTTTTTCTTCCTCTGTCAATTAACTGCCCACTTGAGCATTGTTGTCCTGCTGTCACCGTTGATTTCCACTCTATGGTTTCTTGTAAAGTCCCTCTCTAGGTCTCCTGTGATATGAAGTTAATGATAAGGTTGGAATTTGATGATTTGGTTTTATTATGTTGTCAAAGATAGTATTCTTTGTCCCAATTCAATTTTATATGTAATTGATTTTGTTTCAAAATTTCCTTGAAAAAATTTACAGATTTGAGAAGGCGGGTTTGATGTTTTCTGGACATGTGATGAGTTTTTCTCCATTTCCATTAGTTTAGGAGTTTTTTTTTGACATATATTCTAAAGGTTTTGATGTATGATGTGATATAGGGGATAGACCCTATAACTCCATATTAGGGTTATAGGTGTGGACTTCTCTATCTACCTTTTCATTCTTATCAAAAGAAATAAGAAACACATACATTCTCTTGCCTCACCCCCCATATGAAAATGGATAAAGACCCTCATCATAACCCCACGTTAGGTTTATTAGTGGAGACTTCTCCTTATACCATTTTCTTCCTATCAATAGAAACAAGATACTCACATCGGTTCATTGATGCCCCCTCCCCCTACACAAGGATGAAGGCCCTCACAGTGACCCCGTGTTAGGGTTATTGTTGTGGACTTCTCCTTCCACACTTCCTATAAAAAGAAACAAGAAACTCACATTAGTTCTCTAATGCCAACTCCCAAACCTATACAAGGAAATGATGAAGACCCTCACCGTAACCTTGCGTTTGAGTTATTGGTGCAGACTTCTCATTTCACCATTTCCTTTCTATATAAAAATTGATATAGGGGATTTGCGGTGTTTGGGATGCATGTAGATGAATTTAAGAAAGTGTGATGGGGGTGGGAGGTCATTGCTTATTTTTAGTTTTGTGATAAATGTTGATGAATCAGTGTGTACTATTTGAATTATGTTCATTATCATTGATATGATTATTATGTTGAATACTGTGCACTAAATCTCAGACTACAGTGTGGTGAAAATCACCACGTTGTGGTCTATATCCTCTCACGGTAATCTATATCATGTTGTGGTGCTCTTATATAAATATATGTGATATTATCATATTATTTGGTTGCTGCTGAGGGGACTCGATCAAACTCATTGTTGGAGAATATTTAGAGCATGGATAATAAGGTATGCTTGTTTTATGATTTCCTTATTTCATAGTGTTGAGTCTACTTGGTTGATCTTGGTAAGAGTTCTGCGTGTTCACCCTCTGTATATGGGCATAAAGATGTCTCAAAAAACCGATCAGTGGTATCAGATATTATCAGCGGTGAATCTATAGGATGAAAATCGAAATTGATAATTGGTTTTACTATTTTCTAGAACCATTACTGTTGTCTACTATGTTTTCTCTTAAAATGGAGTGGTTATTTGTTAACATATGTTTTTACATGAAAACAAAATGGTCTATGGGAATACATCATGGTTTTTCTAATTGTAAAATAGCGTCATTTTTTACATCACCACGATGTTGTTAGTTAATCACTATGTTATCCACTACAAGGATCAACTTGGTTTTTCGTGGTTCTTGATGAGACCGAAGACCCAAAATGACATGAAACTATATATTATGTTGTGGTCTAAAATAGTTTGCACAATACAACCATGTAATAGTGGAAATTCGTGCTCTTTAGAAAACTAATAAAAAATGTTTTTCTTCAAAAACCTTCAAGTCCACACTGAATCGACGTGGCTTTATACAGTTTTAAAAGTAGTTTTGATTATTATGATTGTCTAATGTTATTATATCTCATGTTAAATAATTGAATTTTTCATTTTTTTATGTTATTCCTTTAAAATATTCATGTATATGAATTGTTCATTTTAATATTGTATGCTTTAGTTTAAAGTGTTTAAACCACTTCTTATAAATTGGCATACCATGCATATAAGACATACCTTCTAGGTATGATTGATGGGTTTTTTTTGATCATTTAGTGATCATTGGCAGAAAAAACAAACCAAAAAACAGGTGGATCTATCTATAAGAACTCAACATGTTAATATAACCGAAAAACAAAGCATCACAGTATACCTGGAACACTTGTACAATAGTAAGTATCTTCCTTAAATTTGAGAGAATATTCGAAGAATATTAAGGAGTAGTGAAAATAGCACCCTGCCTCTGAGGGGTTACACCGACCGAATGATCCTTGATCGTATAAGGAGGATACCTAAATACTAAAGGAGTGCTAGCTCTTTCATTAAGAATGATAAAAAACACTTCAGGAAAATGAGTGCTTAAGGAACTTTGCATGAAACTAATGAACACAAATCCATTGAATGAATGTGATTCGTCCACCCCCAACAGAAGAGATCATCTCTTTTATAGGTGATGCCCGAGACTCCTCATTTGTAATGAATCATATGCTTTACTTCCCATTGGGTATAATTCATTAAACTCATGGATGCATCTCTTACATTTGTTTATCTTTATCCTTTGTTCTTTGCACATGAGCCTCAGCCTAGTTGGTGAGGTCTCTCTAAGTGCATCCACGGGACCCAGGTTCGAAACCAGGCGGAGGCATAATTCCGGGTTACTGTAGCAGTACTATAGCAGCACTGTTGCAGAGACTATTTGATACTGTAGTAGCCGAGACTATCCACCTTGGGTCACTGGTTTGTGCTTGGAGTCCTTAAGGCCTTTGGGCCACCTAGGCCTTCGGGTCAGTAAGGCTTTCGGGCAACCTTTAAGGCCTTTGGGCCACCTCAAGGCCTTCAGGGCCACCTGATATGCAGATGCCCAGACAAATTCTACAAGGAACCAGCTCCAGAGGAGGATTCAAGAGCATGACACATTCACCAGAGCAGGACTAACAGATTTAGAAGAATGAGAGAGTATGACATTGCCATCGGTACTGAGTCTGTGCATCGCTGCACAAGGAGAGCTAGCCGAACAGCCATGCAAATGTCGAGAGCTAATCACGATGCAGATGCTGGGGAGGGGTGGTTTCAAGTAGTCATAGTCTGTATGATTTCCTTAAGACCTACAGGTCCTTTAATGTCTCCAAGCCTATGGGCAATGTAATCTGTAAAGCTTATGAGGCTTGTAAGGGTTTCCCCTCATCTCTTGAAAGGAGGCTTATCAAAAATCAATAAAAAAAAGAATGCCTTCAGGCCACTCAAGCTGTTCTTTTTTTCTCAAAATATGTTAGGGGTGTCACCCCAAAACCCGCACCTCTAACGTGACTATACTATTCTAGCTACTTCAAGGTCACTGATCGAAGCTGTTTGTCTGGTGCAGCTAATGATGATTCATTTGTCTAAGTTGGATAAAATATATAATAAAATAAGTAATCATTATTATGTAACACCGATTTAAAGAAACAAATTATTATGTCACACATACATATACTTCCCACACTTTTTGTGTGTTTTCATCTATTAGTATCTCATCTTTATTTACACATGCCTCCTTCTATAGCACATGACGTGAGATCGAAATGGATTTGGATTTAGATTCATCAATATGCTTATAAATAGAGGAACATAATTATGTTTTTTTTCATGTCACATAAAAGTATTATGGTAGATTTAAAATAAGTACCAATTTTTTTTCAAGTGAATCATACCCCCATCCTTTCTTTACGGTAGGGGTATGTTGGTTTTGTTTTCGTTGCTTATTTTCAGCACTCAGTTATTGTTTCATAAATTAAAAATTCTAAATCAAAGTGATTAATACACATATCATCAAACAATATATTACCTGTAACAATGTACCTGAAAAGACATCTTCTCACGAAGGTCAGTAAACGCATCCCATGTTTGTTGGCTTATCAGGTGTGCATACATTTGTGGTGGGTGCAAGTTTATTTTCCCTTCAACATATTTGAGATGAAACTTCATAAGAATTGTGTGAAAGCCTCTGTGATCCTTTCTAGAAAGCAGTAATACAAATTTCATTCGGGAGTCATCTACTATAAATGCACTTTATAAGGGATAATTAAGAGTGAGTTAATGTTTCATTATTTTGTTATTTAGTAAAATAAAGAAAGTATATCAAAATGTTACCCTAATCTCTTACCAAATTAGCATCTTAAGCATGATCACAACATTGTGTCATGAATCAATATCAATAAGAACTTGTTGTCGAGTGGTGTGACCAATGAAACCAATGAACATGGCCTTGTTGGGGTTAACAGGTTGGCCGCGTATAGTCTAACCAATCTCAAATTTGATGTCTTTGCTTCTCACCATAATATTTTTTATAACATTGTCACACTACAACACTCTTGTTTTTTATAGGACATTGGTTGTTCATCGTATACCATTTCCTCAGGTTGAACATCATCAATATGTTGTTACTATGGATTGGTAGCTTGGACATGTGCATATGATTGTTGTTCCTCTACATTGGGTGAACTAGCAGGATCAAAAAACTGTTATCAACCCACTTGTATTGAAAAATCAACACTTGTAATGTTGTATAATCTAACTCCCATATATATTTTTGATGATGCCAAACTATGTCATATTCAAATAAATTAAAAATATTTCCTTAGTACCGGATACATGCTGTCACGACCCGACCCATGCCGGGGCTCGATCCACGACTACCCCAAGCTCGTCTCCATAGGCAAGGGGTTGGCGACTAGCGCCGAAGGCACAAAAAACTCGGGGAGGCCTTTACCTATGAACCTGTACACACACACACAACGAACTCAATGTAAAAGTGTAGAGGGAAATAATTAAAAGATGAAAACTGCTACAAATAAACTAAACGTGCATGAACCACTAAACAGTACAAGTACGGTACAATAAACTGAAAGGAGAAAGGGGCGAAAATACATGGTCAACCAGAAAAGTGTCACAACCCGACAACAGGAAGAAAAGCAAAACAGCCGGGAGAGCCCCACTCCTGGATCCCAAGCTACGACCACCGCACGCGGTCCAAAACCCTGTATCCTAATCTCTTCTGATGTCACGATCAGCCTTGTTGGAGTTGGTGCCCTAGAAATCAAATTCTTTTTACTTTATGATAAACCTAGTATTCATTGAATGAATATTAATAAAACTCTTTATCACATCATGATTGTTCTTCTACGTGACATAGTATGTGATAATGTCCTAAGAATAACTATCACATTAAAAGGTCATAGTGGATCTCTGCTATGATGAGAACCTGAAAGTGCCATGACACTATTCTTGAATATATGTTCTATAGCCGAATGATATCATTTGAACGGACACAAATGATACAAGCTATCAGGGGTGGAGACTCGTGAAACTTTGATGCACCTTCTCATGGTGTGCGCCATTGGTAATATCCAGGAGGATATTATGAGAACAAGACCCACTAGTAGGAAATCCACATTAATAAGTGTCATTGGATGTTTCTATCTACAGACGTGTGTATCGGTCCTTAGACTTTAAGATCATTATTAATGGGTATTATGACTTGCACACTTAGATGTATTGACGAAAACCATGACGACATATGTTCGCGGTGAGGTATGATATGTTAGGTGCGTTATGAGTAATACCACATTAATGAATAATGCGAGAAAGGATTTGTCACTTCTACCGAAGTAAATATCTTAGGCCCTTTGATGGAAATGATACAACCTAACTAAATCCATGATCATGGTGTTCTCTAGGAAAATTCAATTCTAAGAAGTCAAAGAATGAGAAATCGAGCACATAGGTTGATGACACTTACATGCAACCAGCTTGATTGGAGATATCAGGACAAAGGGATTATATTACACGATAAGCATTCGTATGAGGTGACATGTCGTTGCGACACCAAATTCTTTCTCTTGGGTGTCTTGACCCGTTGCTAGACAGTAATCTTGGACTTTAGGCAAACCCACCTAATGCCCACGAGAAAGAGACCTAGAGGGTCACACACTAAGTGTATCCAGTATCTCAATTAAATAATTTATATATTTAACAAGTTGAATAAATATTATTCCCGGTTATGGTTTAATAATTATTCAAGTATGTCTGATCGCATTTATTTTGTCGCTGGTTATTCGAGAGAATATATTGCGGATGAAATATTTATTTATCGGAAAACAATGAAGTTATATTTATTTAATAAATAAATAGTCATTATTCAAGGCTCGTTAAATATTGAGGAGGATTGGCGGATCAAGTTATGGGTCCGGTGAGAAATAATATTAAATATTATTTTGTTAAATAATATTTAAATATAACGTGCAAGTTAAGAACATGTTATGAAAATAATAGCATTGCTATTATTATTTGACATGTGGTTTCACATGGAATAATAAATTAAGTAATGACACTTGTGCTAATTATTTATTATTATTTCCTGGTGAATTAAATTCCATGTTATGTTATTATTCTATAAATTAGCCAAGGGGTCATTCCACCGGCTAACCCAATCACTGTGTGCACAACATCCTTAGAGAAAAGCTCTCAAGCCTAGAGAACTCTTCCCTCTCCGAGAATGCTCTCAAGAACGATAGAGATCTTCCTCCACTGGATCAAGGAGAACGTTTTGGAAGCGATTCTCAATGCGATCGAAGACGGACATCGCAAGCGCAAGGATCCTCCATGCCAGCACCCGGAGACCCCTTCGGCGACGTTCAGAGATACATGGAGCACGTGTGGATCACCGCTAGAGGATTCCTATCCTTGGATTCTACATCGCAACGAAGTCGTACCTCGGACTCGTGGTCGGACGCATCAATGAAGAAAGAATCACTTTGGAGGTAATTCTATAATTAAATTAAATTAATTATAAACAAAATATGTTGATCCTCTCTTCTCAGTTCCTGGTTTTATCCTTTGTCTTTTATCTTTGATTCAATTTTATGGATATTGGCGTTCATCGTTGTATTGATTCTGAATTAATCATCGATTATGACAATTTTCAAATTTGGGTACACTCCCATCCCGCGCTTCCACTGCGTTCGGAACCTACAAGTGGTATCATAGGGGTCATATTTTTGTTTACAATTATTTAAATAATTCGTTGATGATTTACACCTTAATAATTTAGTTTTTCAATTCATGTTTAATCGTTCTTGTAATTTGAATTTTGAGATATGTTCCTCCCTTATCGTTTCTCGCAGATCTAACAAAAATGAATAATCTTATGATTAAAATTAAATCGAGGATCTCATCAGGAGGCGACAACAGTTCTGTCCAGATAACACAAGAGTACACGCCGTGTATTTGTGTTCCATGAATCAGGAGTAATTCAACAATTACTCAAGCCGTGTGCATTAATGACATGCAGTGTAGTTAATTCTTACACCGCGTGTTGACTAGGACAGACCGACACACAGTCAGCCGGACTACACGATGTGTGGCTCACTAGACACGATGTGTAGTCCCTTTGGGTCAGGGTCAAGTCATGTATCGCATACACGACTTGCCCGACTGGTGATCGTGTAACGTGGAGTCTACATGGCGTGTGGCCCACTGGACACGCCGTGTACTCTGAAGATTTTCGAAGTACACCTCACACGTCGTTTCCCCATGCGTGTACTTCAAATGGATGATGAGGAGGGTACACGTCGTGTAGTCGGATCTACATGCCGTGTACTGTTTCCAGATTATGTAAATTTAAAAATTTATTATTATATTATGTAACCCTTGAGACATGTACTTTCGTGTGGGCATAAATATGCGACACAACATGTGATAGGTGTTTGATATATATATATATATATATATATAAATGTTTAATTAACACATGCGAAATGTTCAAAGATCTGCACATCATGTATGAGTTGTATTATAATTATAATTCTACGTGCATGCTACATGTCATAAAGAATAAAGTTTATATAAATATAAATACATGTTGAGTAGTTTTGGATGGGTATTCACCGAGTTGCTTCCAAGGTACAAGTTATGTACAAGGTTATGAATGAGAATCTCAAGAAAATTCAGAAAATGATTCAGATAAAAGAGATTGATTAATTAAAGATAATGGTTAATTGATTCGAGCATAATTTATCTTAATAAGAACAATTAAAGAATTGAATGCTAATTTTATTAAATGCATAATTCGTTGCATGTATGTGGATGATTATGAGCTAGACCAGACCTTTGTATGTGATTGGTTCTCTTTTAATTTATTTATTAAATTAAAATTGTTGGTCTACGTGTCTTCTCCTCATTAATATGTAGGGTTTGTGTTCCCATGAGTTCTTTTATGTAAACCCTCTTTTACCCCTCACTTGCGTGTGAGTTAAAAGCATATGTAATGGATGGAGCTCCCAAACTAGTGGAGGTGGTTCAAGTTAGGAGTTGAGACAAAACCAATTCAGGGAGATACAAAGGTGGACTTGTGAGAAGCTGTAAACACGAACCTTAAACGGTTCAAGGCGTTTCTCCCCTAGGTCAGGGTTAGTTTATCAACCTCTAGATAAACTAACCAATAGTAAAGCTCATGATCATACCCTTTATTTTATTGCTTTCAGTTGTATGGTTATTCATTATGGATGTTTGATGCGATCACATAATTAATGAACTAACAAGCATACAAGATGGAACTAAAATAAAATGGTTTATGCATAAATATTATCTATACATAGTTAATCACTTAAGTATATACTACTTAACATTAACAAGCATGCGAAAAGATAATAAGTGGAAATTTACGCATAAAGGATAAAATCCCTCAATTAAATATTAAGTCGGTATAACCTTATATTACTTCAGTTAGAATTGAACCATAGTTCAAAGTGCTTGAACAACCCTAGTTGGGATGCTTTCAATTATCAGGGAATTCTAATTTGAAGTTTTGGGTTGACTTAACTTAGTTTACATCAAGGGTTGACTGCCCTAGTGGGACTTGCTATAATTGAGAGGCAAAGGTTGAGGAAATCCAAAATTAAAGATTTCTGAATCGGGGAGTCTACTCAACAGATCAAAGAGCTATGAGTTAATGCAGTTAACATTTGGAATGCCTACCTAAAACCTTTCAAGTTGCTTGACCAACCCTAGTTGGGGTAATGTGAAGGGAAATATAGATCATTGCCGCTAGAATGTCCAAGCAATAGGATATTCCGAATCCAATGGTGAGGGCTATTGGGTTTTGAAAAAATAGTGGGAGACTAATATATATTAATTAATTTATTTATCTATATTTATCAAGATAAAGTACTAAAACTTTGTTCATCTTAATTTGTAGAAACATCAATCAAAATGACCTCAAACATATCATTGTGATCCATACTCGAGAAGGAAAACCTTCTCACCGGCACTAATTTCCAGGAGTGGCAAAGACGTCTTCGGGTTATCCTTTTTCTTGAGAGGAAAATTTATGCGTTGGAAGAGCCTTTACCAGTTGCGCCTGGAAATGAGGCGAGTGATGAGAAACTCTCTGTGTACGAAAAACATCTGAATGACGCTACAGATATTTAGTGCCTCATGCCATCATCCATGACCAATGAGCTCTTGAAGTAACATGAAGAAATGGATGCTTATAGCATGTTGTCTCACCTTCAGGGTCTCTATCAAGAGAAGGAGAGATAAGAGAGGTATGAGATATCCAACGCTTTGTTCATTACTAAGCTTGGAGAGTCTGTTCCAGCTGGACCACATGTAGTCAAGCTTATTGGCTACATTGAGCGTATGGACATCTTAGGGATTAAATTCCCAGATGAGTTGCGTACAGATCTCATACTATCATTGCTACCTAAGACCTTCTCTAGTTTTATTGTGAATTATAATATGTGCAATAATGGGAAGATTCTATCAGAGCTTCTTACCCCGATTCACCAAGTTGATAAGGACATGGGGTGTGAAAAACCTGCATTCCTTATGGTGAATAGGAAGAGGAAGGACAAGGCAAAGGGGCCTTAGATTTATAAACAATCTAAAATCTTCGAGCACCGTCTTACCAAGAAGAAGAAGATCCATAGGCAAGACAAGGAAAATGAGGCAATATGTTTTGCATGTGGCAAGTCAGGCCACTGGAAGAGGAACTGCACCCAGAGGCAAGGGGAAGCCAAATGTGCATTCGTTATCGAGTGAAATCTTTCCATTTCTACACATTGGGTATTAGATACAGCTCATGGGGCTCACATCTATATTCAAATGCAGAAACCAAGTAGATTCTGGAAAATTTACAGAGGAGTGGTGGATCTATGAGCTGTTAATGGTGCGAGGCTGGCTGCTCTTTCCATTGGTGACTACCACCTCACATTGCCAACATGAATTATTTTGGTTTTACATGGCTGTTATTATGTACCTAGTGTTACCAAGAACATAATTTCTGTATCGAGTTTAGATACAGATGGATTTATTTTCAAGTTCGGAAATAAATGTTGTCACTTTTATAAGGACAACATATGTTATGGTATGACACATTTGAATAACGATCTGTATGTATTAAATTACGAGAACCAAGTGTTGGTAATTGATAACGAACCAAGTTCACATGACTCATACAACACCCAGTTGTGGCATCACCGCCTTGGTCATGTAAACGAGAAGCGCCCGACAAAGCTATGTCAAGATGGTTATTTAGACTCTTCTGAGCTAAAACCACTTGATAGATGTCACACTTGTTTATAAGAGAAAATGACCAAACCATGATTTGGTGGACAGGGTGAAAGGGGCACAAAGCTTCTAGGATTGGTACACACTGATGTGTGTGAACCATTTCTAATAGAAGCTATAAGTGGATATTCTTACTTCATTACTTTTATTGATGACTTGAGTAGATATGAATATATATACTTAATGAGATATAAGTCCAAGTCCTTTGAAAAATTCTAAGAATTCAAGAATGAAGTAGAGAATCAGCTTGGTAAGAAGATAAAGAAGCTTCGATTAGGTCGGGGTGGAGAATGTCTTAACCAAGAGTTCATCAACCTTTTACAGGGCTCTGGGATTCTATCTCAACTCAATAGGAGAGTAGACTCGTCCTACCATGAGAATCTAGACACAGAAAGCACGTGGTATACCCCGCGCATCTTCACCTCTCTTGGAAGAAGAGTAACCAAAACCCAAGGAGTGAGAACTGGAAATAAAATATATATATGCTCAATAAAGAAACTCAAACGAGAGAGTAAGAGAATATCCATCTCACAGCTCAGCCCAAGAAAGTGAGTAGCCAACAGTCCCAAAAGTAACCACCATCGATGCCCAACATCCCACACGTCACCCTGAACTACAAGTCAAAGGGACTTAATCACCGCACCTTGATATTATTTGCTTTGGGCGGTACTGTCTCGCCCTCACGGTTTTAGGTCGCATCACAAGGATGCGTCTTGGTGGGAAAACTGCCCCTCTTCCTCGAGAGTCCAAAGGTACGTCAAAGCACACCTCTTCACTATGTCGCACAGTCGAGAGATCGTGTCTCAAGGTCGAGGACCCATACCCAACCTGGCTGGAGGGTTCCACTCTAGTCATCGGGTATCTGTGCCCTAGTAAGTTAGGGGGGATCATCACCCGGAAGTCGATGGGGACCCACTGCCCAGCCCCGCTGGAGGGAAGCCCAGAACTGCTATCGGGGACCACTTCCCAGCCCAGCTGGAGGTAAACCCGGAACTGCCATCGGGGACCACTTCCTAGCTCAGCTGGAGGTAAACCCAGAACTACCATCGAAGACCACTTCCCAGCCCAGTTGGAGGTAAACCTGGAACTGCTCTGGCCATCCCTGCTGAATGGTGCCTCTCAGAAAAGCATCAAGGAACACTAGTCATCCCTGCTGGATGGTACCTCTTGGAAAAGCATCAAGGAATTCTGTTCATTCATGCTAGATGGTACCTCTAGAAAAATCATCGAGGAACACTGGTCATCCCTGCTGGATGGTACCTCTCAGAAAAGTATCGAGGAACACTGGCCATTCCTGTTGGATAGTACCTCTCTGAAGAATGTTGCTGTAGTCATCGGGTATTTCCCCAGAACATCTCGCATTGTATCTCAGAATTCACTACAGAGGGAATCATCGCGTTCCACACAGAAAAACACTCAAGATAGGCTACTCATGATCCAGAATCCAACTCCAAAAGAAGGAGATACAAGGGATCAAAGATTCGTAAAGTGGTGCACGGCGTGTGTGGGGCCCACACGACGTGTGACCCCACCTCATCGCCAAGAAGTGTACCTAGCCATTATCAGCTACTAAATTGTGAACAAGTACCCCTAAGCATGTCGATGTACTCCTAGAGTACATGGCACAACTAGTCAAAAGGACGATGACTGCACGACACACGTCGTTAATTCAAAGGGTAAGAAACATAACTTCGTTGACACGTCTCCTTAAAAGCCCAGAACATTTGACCGCATCTCTTCATACATATTCTCTACTCTCACAAGAGTCGAAGCTGACCTAAGTCGTGAGTTCTCTTCAAACACAGTAGAAAGATCTTCCACCGATATTCCTTTTGTGCTTCAACATTTAATGAGATCACAAATAAGGCTCTGCACATCCAAACAGATCACACCGTTGTAATCCTTGTGAAAAAACACGTGAGATAGACTATCCACTCGCCCTAATCAGACATCTGATGAAAAAGTTTCACAACGTCATATTACGCACGAAAGGCATTTCATGGGGCCTACATCTCGGTCCTGAAAATAATTAAGCGGTCTACGCTATTTCAATCCCCCCAAAAAAATACGCGGGATTGACTACTCGTTCGCTCAGAACGAATACCCGGTGAAAAAGCTTCATTTTACCACGATATGAGTGAACCTTCCCTCATGGGGCCCACATTATGTATTTGATTTAACCACCAAAAATTAGTCTTAAAAAGTCTGCCTAAACTTCAGGGTCACAACGCCTCTAACGTCGCGTCAATCGGACTTCAGATGCTGGCGCTATGTCCGAAAGAAAGGAATCATGAATAATAATATTTAAATTATTATTAATAAAGCGAGCGTTTCACGCAACCCACCTTCGAGCTTGAAATTTAAAATTCCCAAAACCACCTCAAATGGTCTGGATCAACTCAAGGATCGTGTTGTCATAGATGACACGTGAATCGGATGCCTGTACCAAAAGTTACGGGCATTTGAAGACCCGGGCCCAAACTGGCCCATATAGACTCGACCGGGCCGGTCTGCACCGCCGACCCGCGGCCCAGCCGCATGGCTCGGCCCATCAGTGTGGCTCGCGGCCCGCCTGCCAACACTGACTGGCCCAATGGCCGTTCTTCCTCCCTGCTCCCGCTTTAACATGATAGACCCGCGCCGCACAGGTCTCCACCCCCCGGTCGTCGCCTCGTAGCGCCCACCTGACCCCGCTCCGCCGACGCCCTCCAACGATGGCCCTCCGAGCTCCCGCCTGCCGCACGCTGTCAATCGCCCGTCATCGCCCCCCAGCCGACTTCTATGCCTTGCACCCAGCCGCCGGTTCCGCCTCAAGCCACCTCTGCACACCCGCCGCATCGGAGCTCCGCAGTCGTCACCTCGCACCCAATCGCTGGCCTGCTCACCCAGCGCACTGCCGCCTCTGCTCGGCCTTTGTCGGTGCCGTCGTGCCGGACCCGCGCCATCCCCTTCTTCCACATGTCATACCAACTCCTCTGGTGGCCCGATTTCAGATCTGAAAATGGATCAACGATCCTGGCGATGAGACCTTAGCAACACCAGCCTCCGATCGATGATCTGATGGTCGATCGATGCGTCCGAAAATAAGGGACAAAATCCGCAATGAATGGACGGATTTTCGGATAAAATTTGGGTTTAACAATATGGATCGATGGTCGTGTTAGTGCGACCTTCGGTGATTGATAATCAAAAGATGAAATAAACGACCAAGAAATGGAGTTTCAATTTAAACTCTAATCGGAGATTCAAAGGAAAGAAATCCTACCCCGATTTGACCACTCGACGTCGCCAACGCGTTCGTCTCGCTTCTGCTTCGATCTGCCGATGATCTGTTCTTGATTCGTTGAAGAAAGGATGAGAGAGATATTTATGGGGGTAGAGAGAGAGAGACAGTGTGAGAGGATTAGGGGGATAACCCTAATCCTAAACACTTAAGTGTTTATTTATAGAAAAACACTGAAACCCCCACCAACGGTTGCAGAATCCGAAACCTCCACGCCTTCTCATTTTATGTCGCACTTAGATAAAACACCTCATTCCAAACTCAACAACGGCCTCAAATTTCTAGTCTGATTTCCCATTCGAAAGTTATTTGATTCGGCATTCGAGATGAAACAATTAAGTTTAATTATTTTATTTACAGTTTTTCCCCTGTGTGACATTTCTCACAAAACTCTAGCGCTGACAAAGGTTTTGCCCTACCTAGGGTAAACGCCACGTTCCAGACTCAACTGTGGCCTCAAATTTATGATTTGAGCTACCTTTTGAGAGTTAAGCCATTTATGACACGTGCATAGTATAAAATATACTTAATATTTTTGTATAATTTATTCCAGGCACATCGAGCCTTGTAATTATACGTCGTCTCAACGCCTAGCTCTGGAAATATATGTAGAAATATTCCAAAGTCTTACAAGGCAAAAACCGAGTCTCTACATCATTCACTCCTTTGAGCTTTTTGTCCCCGAAAAGCAAAACTAGGGAAACAACTTGAAAAACTGAGCTCACACCTAGCTCTCCCTCTCCCATAAAAACCTGCACGTTTCCATGCTGGCACAACATGCAAACCAAAGGGATGATTCATCCTCATAAGGTCTGCTCCTACCAATGATGTGCGTATGAACATGCATGTATCTCCTCAGCCGCGACACATGGAAGACGTCATGTGCCCACTCCTGCTATTGGGGGTAGGGCAAGGCAGCATGAAACCTCGCCATCTCTTTGCACGATCCTGAATGGCCCAACGAAACTCGGGGATGGTTTGACTTTTCGGCCGAACCTCTACATCCCACGTCGCGACTGGAATCACTACTTGCGCTTGGAATGGGATCTCATGATTCTCTCCTTCAAAATATCCATCTGGTGAAACACCTAAGGATATTTGGTCATACAAGGTTTTCACAATCGATGTCTCACAACCGAGACTCTCTTACAGGCTCGGGAAGCGAAGGAGTCAACACCATCGACTGAAGAAAAGTTGTTCCCTCTTGCCCCACTAGGGTCATCTGTAGGGAAGCTAACTGATTTTAAAATTCATATGCTTGGTGGGCCTGAGACTTCCTGATAAGGGCATATGATACAACGTTTCCCTTTCCTAGAGTATAGACTATCTCGAAGTCATAGTCCCACATGAAGTTCAACTAGCACCGCCACATCAAGTTCAAGTCACTCTGGGTGAAGACGTACCTGAGACTTTGGTGGCCTGAAAAAACCATGAAGCACTCTCCTAGAAGATAGCGTCTCCACATTCTCAGGGTGAAGACTACCGCTGTCAGCACCAGGTAGTGAGTCTCGCAGTTCTATTCATGGGGTCTCTATCTCCTCTACATGTACTTGATAACTGTAGTATCAAGACTATGTTCAGCATGCAAGGTACTAACGAATAGGGTAAGTGCATAAACTCATCCAACTGCAAGAGGCTAGACACGAAAAGCACGTAGCATACCCCGTGTGTCTTCGTCTCCCTTGGAAGGAGAGTAATCCCCAAAATAGGCACTCCGCCATACCCACTAGTGGAATTCCAAGAAAAAGGAGGTTAAACAGAAAAACTCCACTGGCAATGCCAGGACATGCTCTGACACTCCATCGTACGACCTCACCCTAAACGCACAAGTCATAGGGACTCTTCCACCACACCTCGATACTATCCGCTTTGGGCGACACTGACTCGCCATCATGGTTTTTCTCGCATCACTAAAACATGTCTCGGTGGGGGAAGGACCCCTCTTCTTTATGCATTCAAGGTTATATCGAACAACACCGACACAGGGTTACACTGACACCCCGCATCACCCTGATAAAACCTCAAGCAAGGAGCAGAGAGAAAAGAGTACTTCACACAGTGTCTAACAAGTTTTGCTGCAAAAATTAAAAAAGACATAGGGTGTACCACTTATCATCTCATGCTCTGCAAGATCATAGACATCCAAATCTTGCGGTTGTTCGTGGTCCCAGATGCCAGATTCATGAGTTTGACGTGGGCTGCCTGGTGGTGGTGGAACAAACTCATAACATCATCCCCCACCTTCAGATCCTCCCACTCCTCTTCCAGCACCATTTCCTTGGGGACCATTCTGATCACGATGTTGTCTCTATCGTGGTGGTCCACCTGTTGCCTGCCTGAGATTCTCAGCACGTCTGGTAGGCAGTATCATGCCATGCGACCTCGCCCGTCACAAGCACAACATTGGCCCTCCCCAGGCTGTCCCCGCACTCTGCGCAACCTTAGCCCCATACGACTATGTGCCTGAGACCGATTATGGGGA
The DNA here is from genome assembly GCA_963277665.1 of Viscum album. Lineage (NCBI taxonomy): Eukaryota > Viridiplantae > Streptophyta > Magnoliopsida > Santalales > Viscaceae > Viscum > Viscum album. Next base: position 726,803,962 of record OY728167.1, on the reverse strand, counting down.
GGCCTCCTACATTGAGATCTTGTTGTCCGACGTCTGCTAGCTGCGGTAGACATCTCAGCTCTATTGCTTCCACTGCCACAACCAGTTGTATGTCGTCCCTCTGAAAAAAATCTCTCTGTCTCCAGCACCTGCTCCAGCACCCCGACATAGGTGGGGATTCACAAGGGTACTATGATAGCATAGATCTCTCTGCGGAGTCCCTGCTCAAACCTATGTGCCCAGAAGTAGCCGTTACAGATCTTGTCCAGAGAGTAGCGTGCAAGGTCTATGAACCTAGTTGGGTACTCAGTCATCGTCATCCCTCCCTGCTGAAACTGAAGGAGATCTTAAAGTCGAACGGATCGCAAGAAGGAGGGGTAGTACTCATGAAACAACTGTTGGAAGTCATCCCACGAGAGTGTCAACTCATCGTGTATCTGGGTAACAAATCTCTACCGACATCCAACTGATTCGTGGAAAAGGCTGGCTGCCAAAGCCACCATCTGATCTGTCGGTGTCCATGCAAGCCTGAAGAGGTGGACCACCAACTCTAGCCAAACCTCTATTGTCATAGGGTCTGGCTCACCGCAAAAACTCAGCAGTCTCTGGAGCTGGAATCCATGGAGTGCACTCAGCCTGCGCACATCCCCAGCCTGCTCTGCTAGGGCTATCTACTGCTCAATAGGTGGAGGTGCTGCTACCTACCCAACCGGAGGAAGGGGATCACATTATGGGTCCTGAACTAAGGCCTCTTTGCTCACATGGTCATCATCATGAATCAGATCTAGTATCCTGGCTGGCTGTCGTTGCGAAGACATCCTGAATATTATCAAGGAGTACCAAGGTCAGATGAGCATATATATATATATATATCAACAACAATTGGGAGATGAATCAAGGAAATTAAAAGTCTCAATCCTATATGATTCACATACCATTGTTCCCTACAACGAGTGTCTCAGGGTGTCGAGTCGACAAGCGGGTAATCAGGGTCCTGGTGAATGGATACGTCGCTCGCCCGTACCATCACTGGACTCCCTGGCCCGAGAGCCGCTCTCAAGACACTTCGACATTGTTTCCCTAAACCCCACCAAGACCTTTTTAGGGAAATGTTTGAACAACATCCCAAGGGTTGAACCACCTTTGATACCACTTTTTCATGACCTGACCCATGTCAGGGCTCGAGCTGCGACTACCCCAAGCCCGCCTCCATAGGCCAGGGGCTGATGACTAGTGCTAAAGGCACAACAAACTCGGGGAGGCCTTTTTCCATGAACCTGTACACACACACGAAGCCAACTCAATGCAAAAATGGAGAGGGAAAGAAGTAAAAGATGCAAACTACTATAAATAAACTAAACATGCATGTGCCACTAAACAATACAAGTACGGTATATTAAGCTGAATGGAGAAAGGGGAAAAAATACACACCCAACTAGAAAAGTGCCACAACCCGACAACAGGTAGAAAAGTAAAACAGCTGGGAGAGCCCCGCTCTTGGATCCCAAGCTATGACCACCGCACGCGGTCCAATCACCACGTATCCCTAAGCTCCTATGATGTCACGATCAACCTGTCTGTCGTCTGTAAGGGCACACCGAGTGCAGGAAAAATCCAAGTAGGGGTGAGTATAAAAATACTCAGTAGGATGCCCAAAAGATGTACCAAAGGGGGGAGAAGTATATAGAACAAGGTACAGTAAAAATGAGTGCAGCTCAACCCAACAAGAGAGTTAAAGTAGGCTCATCCAAACACAAGGGGATAGAAACGGTGAGAAGATGAACTTCTCATCGAGTCTTCTCTACCTATAGTAGGAGAGTATACTCGTCCAACCATGAGAAGCTAGACACGGAAAGCATGTGGCATACCCTGCGCGTCTTCACCTCTCCTGGAAGAAGTGTAACAAAAACCCAAGGAGTGGGAACTGGAAATAAAAAATACACACATACACACACACATATATATATGCTCAATAAAGAAACTCAAATGAGAGAGTAAGGGGATCTCCATCTCACAGCTCAACCCAAGAAAGTGAGTAGCCAACCATCCCAGAAGTAACCACCATCGATGCCCAACATCCCACACGTCGCCCTGAACTGCAAGTCAAAGGGACTCAATCAACGCACCTTGATACTATCTGCTTTGGGTGGCACCGTCTCACCCTCATGGTTTTAGGTCGTGTCACAAGGACGTGTCTTGGTGGAAAAAACATCCATCTTCCTCGAGAGTCCAAAGGTACGTCAAAGCAGATCTTGTCACTATGCCTCATAGTCGAGAGATCGTGTCTCAAGGTCGAGGACTCATACCCAACTGGGCTAGAGGTTTCCACTCTAGTCATCGGGTATCCGTGCCCAAGTACGTTAGGGGGGATCATCACCCGGAAGCCGACAAGGACCCACTGCCCAGCCCAACTGGAGGGTACTGCCTGAAAAGTGTCATCGATAGGACCCACTGCCCAGTCCCGCTAGAGGGAAGCCCAAAATTTCCATCGGGTACCACTTCCTAGAACAGCTGGAGGTAAACCTGAAACTTTCATCAGGGACCACTTCCCAGCCCAGCTGGAGGTAAATCTAGAACTGCCATCAGGCACCACTTCCCAGCCCAACTGGAGGTAAACCCAAAACTGCTCTGTCTATCCCTGCTGGATGGTACCTCTCGGAAAAGCATCGAGGAACACTGGTCATCCATGTTGGATGGTACCTCTCGAAAAAGTATGGAGGAACACTGGCCATCCCTAATGGATGGTACCTCTCGAAAAAGCATCAAGGAACACTGGTCATCACTGCTGATGATACCTCTCAGAAGAACGTCACTATAGTCATCGGGTATTGCCCCAGAATATCTCGTATCGTATCTCAGAAGCCACTACGGAGGGTACCGTCGTGTTCCACGTGGAAGAACACTAAGGATAGGCTACTCGCAAGCCCGAATCCGAGCCCAAAAGAAGGAGATATAAGGGATCAAAGATTCGTAAAGTGGTATATGGTGTGTGTGGGCCCCACACAAGGTGTGACCCAACCTCATCGCCAGGCCATGTGCCTAGCCATTCTTAGGTACTAAATTGTGAACAAGTACCCCTAAGTGTGATAGTGTACTCCCAGAGTACATGGCACAACTAGTCAAAAGGTCGATGAGTGCACGACGCACATCGTTAATTCAAAGGGTAAAAAATGTAACTTCGCTAACATGCCTCCTCAATGGCCCAAAACATTTGACCACATCTCTTCATACATCTTCTCCACTCTCACAAGAGTCGAAGCTGACCTAAGTCATGGGTTCTCTTCAAACACAGTAGAAAGTTCTTCCACCGATATTCCTTTCATGCTTCCACATTTAATGATATCACGAATAAGGCTCTATACATCCAAACGAATCACACAGTTGTAATCCTTGCGTAAAAACACGCGTGATAGACTATCCATTCGTCCCAATCGAACATCCGATGGAAAAGTTGCACAACGTCGTATTACACCCGAAAGGCATTTAGCGGGGCCCACTTCTCGGTCCTGAAAATAATTAAGCGGACTACGCCATTGCGATCCTCCCGAAAAGAACACACATGATTGACTACTTGTTCTCCCAGAACGGATACCCGACGAAAAAGTTGCATTTTACCGCGACCTGAGTGAACCGGCCCTCGTGGGGCCGAAGCTGTGTCTTTGTTTTAACCACCCGAAAGTAGTCTTAAAAGTTCATCCTAAACTTCAGGGTCATAAGGCCTCTGATGGCACGTCAATCGGACTTCGGATGCAGGCGCTACGTCTGAAAGAAAGGAACTGCGAATAATAAAAATTAAATTATAATTAATAAAGCAAGCATTTTGCACCACCCATCTTCGAACTTGAAATTTAAAATTCCCAAAACCATCTCAAATGGCCCGACTCGACTCAAGGATCGTGTTGTCGTAGATGGAACGCGAATCGGACACCTGTACCAAAAGTTACGGGCATTTGAAGTGTCCAGGCCCCAACTGGCCCATATAGGCTGGACCGCCCTGGTCCGGCCGGTCCGCCCCCTCCAGCCCGCAGCCCAGCCGCGCTGCCCGACCCATCTGCGTGGCCCGCGACCCGCCTTTCGACACCGACCGGCCTATCGACCATTCTTCCTCGCTACTCCCGCGTCAATGTAGCAGACTCGTGTCACGTGGGTCTCCGCCCCCGGTCGCTGCCTCGTAGCGCTCGCCTGACCCCGCTCTGCCAATGCCCTCCAACACCGGCCCAACGAGCTCCCGCCTACCGCACGACATCATCCGCCCGACATGGCCCCCTAATAGGCTTCTCCGCCTTGCACCCAGCCACCGGTTCCACCTCCAACCACCTCAACGCACCTATCGTGCCGGAGCTCCACAGTCGCCACTTGCCACCTCACACCCAGCCACCGACCCACTCGCCCATCACATCGCCACTTACGCCCATCCTTTTTCGACGCCGCTGTGCCAGGCCTGCACTGGCCCCTTCTTCCACATGTCATACCAACTCCTCTGGTGGCCCGATTCAGATCCGAAAATGGATCGACGAGACCTTCGTAACGCCAGCCTCAGACCGACAATCCGACGGTCGATTGATGCGTCCGAAAATAAGTGACGAAATCCATGAAGAACCGATGAATTTTCAGATAAAATTCAGGTTTAACAATATGGATCGACGATCATGTTAGTGTTTCCATCGGTGATTGATAATCAAAAGACTAAATAAACGACCAAGAAACAGATTTTCTATTTAAACTCCCATCAGAGATTCAAATGAAATAAATCCTACCTCGATTCAACCGCTCGACGTCGCCAACACGTTCGCCTCGCTTCTGCTTCGATCCGTCGACAATTCATTCTTGATTCGTTGAAGAACGGATGAGAGAGAGATTGGTGGGGGTAGAGAGAGAGAGAGAGAGGATTATGGGGCTAACCCTAATCCTAAACAATTAAGTGTTTATTTATAAAAAAACACTGAAACCCCCGCCAACGGTCGTGGAATCTAAAACCTTCATACCCTCTTATTTTATGTCGCGCTTAAGTAAAACAACTCATTCCGAACTCAACAGAGGTCTCAGAATGCTATTCTGAGTCCCCGTTCGAAAGTTATTTGATTCAGAGTTCGAGATAAAACAATTAAGTTTAATTGTTTTATTTACGGTTTTCCCCTGTGTGACTTTTCTCACAGAATTTCCGTGCTGACAAAGGTTATGCCCCGCCTAGGGTAAATGCCACATTCCAGACTCAACCGTGGCCTCAGATTTCTGATCCGAGCTACCATTTGAGAGTTAACCTATTTCTATCATGTGCATAGTATAAAATATACTTAATATTTTTGTATAATTTATTTCGGGCACACTGGACCTCTAAATTACAATCCGTCTCAGCGCCTAGCTCTGGAAATATATGTAGAAATATTTCAAAGTCTTACAAGGTAAAAACTAAGTCTCTACACATGCATCGCTTCAAACACTAGTGTAACTCCACTGTTTTGCATGGTACTATATTCATCATGTTTATTTGTATAAAACATATAACCATTAATTTCATAACCATTATAAGATAATAAATGCACAGTTGGTCCCCTGGCTATCCATAAAATTATTTCTGAAATTAAATCTTGATTTTCAGCCGACTCCTTAAAAATATGGTCTCGATACCATCCTATAAATTGTTGAATATGTGTATTTGATATCTAGATTTCAATCCATGATGGATTTAAATGCCTAAGAGTTTCTTTGTGGGTTTCAACATATGGGATAACCTCTCAACTATTACGCAAAATGTAATGGTGGTATTACTCCTGATTTGTAAGAGTGATTATGACAACATCTATTCCAGAAATTCCTTCCCCCAAAAGTGACCCATTGTGGTGAGATTTCAGTGGAACAATGATTTCCACACCGGGAAGGTATTCAGTATTGAATTCCATGACTTCTTCAAAAAAATAACACTCTTCAATAAAATCTTCTGGATGACATTGATTTTTGAAATACCCTTTCAAAATCTTGATATGCCGTTCAATGGGGTACATCCATCTATAATATTTATAATTTTTTTGACATTATTTGGTTTATTTTATGATTTATTATCTTTATATATATATATATATTTGATGATTTGTTTTCTTAAGAAGTTGACTTCTTCTAATAGAGTATATATGTTAAATCTTTTACATGATATTTATTAAAAGAAGTTTAAAATGTTGCATGAGTTCTTCCTTGAAAAGAAAATGAATATTAAGAAATGATATTTAGATTCAAAGGACACCTTTAATGCACAATTATCTTTATATTAGGTATGTCCTAGTATTTTCTTTTGTTTTACTTTTTTCTTTGGGTGAGTATTGTTGACCTTGAATTTGGAGGATACCTATAATGGTGAAGTTGGGGATTTGTTGGAATTTTCAGATTTTCCCTAGAATTTTTTCTATTCACTGGGCAGTTACACGATGTTTAACGGGATTTCATGATGTGTAATGGTCGTCAGATAGATGTCGTGAACTTGATTACACAACGTGATAATGTTACACATCATCTAAGGGTTACAAGTCATGTAATGTGAAAATACGGTTTAAATTAAAAAGAGATGAATTTTGTAGAGTAAGTTAAAATAAAAGGGTTTCACAACATGTAATGGTATTACATACCATGTAATTTCCCGAGTTATAGTTTTTTGGGTGTCGTGTGGGTGTTTGAGGTTTCATTATCTTCTACAACCTTCTCATCTCCACCAAATCTCTTACCCTAGGTGATTTTGGGTGATTTTCTTCCATCTGGATCAACTCATTCTACAATTGATCCCCATTGGGGTTGGATTTCTCTTATCTGATTAAGAGTTTCTATTGGTTATTCATTGGTTTGGGTTGTGGCTATTTCTTGGATATGGATTTGTTATTTGATAGGTTTTTTTTACCAATACTCATCAGATTCTTGGTGTGGCTTGCTTTGCGAAGGTCGTTCTCTTGGGTTCCAATCTCTGTTGTCAAAGGCAGTTAGGTTTTCTACATCCTTGAGGTTGTTGGATATGTTCAATTGTTCTAATTTCTTGAATTTCTTGTTGTTCTTATTAATTCCTTGATATTTTAAATGGAATTGCGTGTGTTGAAATTGAAAAGGGAATGGGTTCACATTTGAGAAGGGTATTTTTCTTTGAAAACGGAATTTACTTGATTTGAAATGGAAAAAGGATTTTAAAACCCTAAAGTATATTGACCTGTCTTTGAAATGGTTTTATAAAAATATGAGCATGGTTTTTAAAACATAAATAGACAAACATTGCATAGTGGGAACCTTGGGTGTGTCAAGAAAGAGACACGAGCAACCTTAGTGTGTGTGACACCACTAGGAGGTAACCACTTGTATGTTGATGGTCCATGGAATGCCTCAATGTTATTTGGATCCAACCTTGTTCCTTGTTAGTATTGTGAGTGTCTAGTATGTATTATCCCATAGGAAAGATCCCGACTGGTAGGAGCAATGTTGTTTCCAGTTTTATAATGCATGATAGTTTATTCCATGGATGCTGGATCACATGTTTATTTATATTAGGTATTTTTAACTTCTTTTTTTTGACTTTGGTAACATTTATGAAATTTTTGAAAACTCAAGGATTGTTTGAAAAAGGTTTTCAAACTATTTTATTTACAAAAATGCTTGTAAAACTATTTTGTTTTAAAGCTTGTGCATATGCATTCATGTTATTAGAACATGTATAAATTCTTTTGTTTTATATTACTGGGATCTATTGATCACACTCTACTTCTTCCTTTGGGTGGTTGTAGACCTTGTTTTAAAGGATAAAGTTAAAGGGAAGAGCATTATATAGCATGCATGCTTCTCTTTACATTTCTGTTTTGGTTTGGAGGTGAATGTTGGTCCCATGGCGACCGGTTTTGTTTAGTTTTGTCATAATTTCTAGTTTTTGCCTGTTTGGATCAGTTGTATCTCCCATGTTACAACTTTTAACTCTGTTTTTATGTCTTTTTATACTTATATACGAGACTTGTTTTGTTTCCTTCATTTTACCCCACCCCATAATGGATTGATTTGTGTCACTAGTTTGGTTGACCCTGGTTGGACTATTGCAATTTGGTATCAAAGGGGTATCTCAGCTTGAAGTGTTTCAGGACTACTTGGGTTAATTTTGTGTCCTTCATATATAAGAGTAGGATTGCCAGAATTTGGATAGAAGGTGCAGAAAAGGGGCCTGGCCAGCTCACTCCTGCGACTGAATGTGAGTTTCCATGGGTGGTTGGAAAAATATTTACGAAGTCAAAGTCCTAGTATTTAGGTTCATTTGAATATTTTTTTAGGAATTTTTTTAAATTAACCTATCTAAAAAGTTGGGGACTTTGTGTGTTTATGGTAGATTGAATAAACTTATTGTGGAGTTTATTTAGATGGATATGTTACTTTCTAAAGGCGCTTACCTTTCATGGTAGAATTCATAATTTCTTTAAATTCTTTTTTTTAATGCATTATTTTGGATTCTTGTTTTTGGTTTGTTGGTTTTGGAGTTCCTCGTGAATGATTGGTTATTGTCTTTTTTTTGACAGAAAATGCCTCATAGGAGAGCTCTTCCAAATACGAGAGGGGATGATGCGAGGCTGGTTCCATAGGAAAATCCTCACGTGGAATCTTCTTTGGTAGAGGTAGTAATTCATACCATTCAGACTCTGGGGTCAGCAGGCATGGTGATCCCAGTATAAGTAGTGGATCATGGATTAGAATTTACCAAGAAGCATCCACCTGTCTACCGTGGTGAAAAAGGACCACATGAGTCAGAGGAGAGTCTTGAATGGGTTTAGAGGATCTTCAACTTCTTGAAGAATCTTAAAGATTCTCATGTGGGATTTTCCATGTATATGCTCGAGGGACTAGGAAGAAGATGGTGGGATTCTATAGTAGAAGCTAAGTTTCACATAGTTATTACATGGGTTTCTTTCAAGAAGATCTTTAATCAGTAGTTTAATGCTGAGACTTTTAATGTGGAAAAGATCCAAGAGTTTTTGACCTTGGAGACAAGGGAGCATACTATTTTGGAGTACTCCACCCACTTTGATGAGTTGGTGCATCTGGCACCAGAGCTTGTCACTAATGATTACCTAAAGGCTTGGAGGTTTGAGATGGGGCTAAAGGATGATATTCAGTCAATTATTATTCTTTTTTCCCTCCAAACTTTATGTATGTAGTAGATAACACAACTTTGGGTGAGGAAGACATAGGTGGAAGGACAAGTTTGGGAGGAGCTACAGTTGGTGCAGTAGTTATCCAAGGTGATTCTTTTTATCAGAAAAGGAAGCACAAGAGTGGTCAGTTTTATGAAGGACCAGTTTTAAGGGCTTCTTCAGGGCAGAAATAGGTTATTTTCTACCAATTATAGAGGTGTGGTCACACTAGGACTCATTGTGCGGAGGCTCCTAGGATTTTTTATCTTTGGGGGATAATCTAACCATTTGAAATGTTTCTGTGATAAGATGTCCCAAGCCAGTATGGTGGGATCCACTTTGACCAAGAGATCACATGTTCAGGTTGATGAATCCAAGGGCGGTGGGTCTAATTCTCTAACTAAATGGGATGTCCAAGTGGCTAACTCCAGATGTCTTTTTGTGGTAGTGTGTTCCATAGGAATTTGAAGAAGTGCTAGCTACTATCATAGGTACGATGTTTATTTCATATTCTATGGTGATAACTTTGTTTGATACAGATGTTACTCATTATTTTATATCATCAAAGTTTGTTAGCATGTTGGGTTTACATTTTTGGATCATTTCCATTCTTGTTGGATATTTCCATACCTTTGGGAAAGTGGTATGAACATGGTTTCATTTTTCCTAAGTGTCGGGTGGTGATTGGAGACTTTGAGGTTGTTTGGGACTTTCTAGTGATTGATCTTGACATCTTTTACTAGATTTTTGGAATGGATTGGATGATCAACATGATGCCCCAGATAGGCTGTTATCTTTTTCAGGTACAGTTCTTATCTATTGATTGGGTCACTCATGTTTTCCAGGGTGAGTGAGACTCTAGATTGGCAAGGGTAGTGCCTATTGTTCCTTGTGCCAGTATAATCTCTTTAAAGTTTTCATAAATGTTTCTTGATGTAGTTGACTCGTGCTTGGTCAGTCAACTACCTATTGTTGTGTGTGCATACCCTGAGGTCTTTACAAATGATTTTTCTGGTTTACCACAATAGAGAGAGGTCGAGTTTACTATTGAACTTCTTCTTGGAATGATTCCCTTTTCTATGCCATCCAATCGAATGACACCTTCCAAGTTGGTGGAACTTATAATCTAGCTTGAGGACTTGGAGGTGAAAGGATTTATTTTTCCTAGCATTTCACCATGGTCTTCGCCTGTACCCTTTGCTAAGAAGGCAGACGGGAGCCATAAACTTTGTATTTACAATCGAAAGTTGAATCGGGTGGCCGTTAAGAACAATTATCATTTATAAAGAATTGATGATCTCTTTGACCAATTGAGAGGGGCTCATCAGTTTTCTAATATTGAACTACGGTCGGGGTACCACCAGTTGTGAGTCCAAGTAGAGGATATACCCATGATAGTGTTTCAGAGTCGATATGGGCATTCCAAGTTTTTGTTTATTCCATTCAGTCTCACTAACACTCCTATGGTATTTATGGCTTTGATGAACTGAATCTTTCCTTGGTTTTTGGAAAATTTTGTTGTTGTGTTTGTAGATGATATCTCATTGTACTCCAAGAAAGTTGAGGAGAACAAAGACCATTTGGATATCATTCTTTGAAAATTGGAGGAACATCATCTGTATGGTAAGCTTTCCAAATGTGAGTTTTGGATATGTGAAGTGATGTTTTTGGGGCATGTGATATCTGAGAGGGGCATCTTAGTGTATCCTGAAAAGGTACAAGTATTTATTTCTTGGGAGAAACCTAGAATTTTTTTTGAGATTCATAGCTTCTTAGGGTTGGCGGGTTACTATAAACAGTTTGTTTGGGACATATCCAATATCACATATTTGATGATATATTTAACCCATAAGGGTGTAATGTTTCAATGGAACGACAAGTTTCAAATATCTTCTGAGGAGATGAAAACAAGGTTAACTTTAACACAAGTTTCGATTCTTTCAGAACCAGGGTCGAGTTTTGATGTTTTCTATTATGATTCTTGTACAGGTTTGGGTTGTGTCTTTATGGAGGGGAAACATGTTGTGGATTATGTATCACGCCAGTTACACCCTCATGAGAAGAACTCTCCTACCCATAATCTTGAGTTGACAGTTGTTATGCATGCACCCAAAATGTGGCACCGCTATCTATTTGGAAAATATTTTAAAATATATTCAGATCATAACAGATATATCTTCACTCAAAGGGATCTGAACATACGATAGAGACAGTAGATTTATTATCTTCATACCATTGATTTTGATATCGTATATACCCCAATAAAGGAAATGTGGTAGCTGGTGCGTTGAGTAGAAAATCATCGACATAAGAAGTGAAGGAATTAGTTAATCAGTGGTCTCTTATGAGTTTTTTTTTCTGATATAAGCTTGAGAGTGAAGGAGGATGGTGAACAGGTGTTCTTGGATTCGATAAAGGTTGACTCATCTTTTGACGAGCATGTTTAACTTGAGAAAATAACAGACACCAAAAGCCGACTCTTAGGAGAAATCCTAAATGGTGGGGAGACCCCGAGTGAGTGGTCTCTGTATCCCAGTGGAACTTTTTGTTCTGAAGTAGGTTAGTTGTTCTGTTTTCCTTAAGAAAAGAGTTGTTAAATAGTGGACACCATTCATGTTGGTTCATTCAACATGGGGATACAAATATGTACCATGATTTGAGATGTTGATACTGGTGGTCGGGGGTGAGATGGTCAATTGCAGATCATGTATCTCAGTGTCTCACTTTTCAAAGAGTTAAGGCAGATCATGAGATACCTTCAGGTTTGTTGTAGACTTTATCCATTCTGGTATATAAGTGGGATGATATTTCAATGGATTTCGTCATTGGTTTACCAAGGACTCCTAGAGGCAAGGATGAAATTTGGGTGATTATAGATAGACTCAATAATCAATGCATTTCATACCAAAAAAGGAAATGATGGAATTGTAACAGATTTGGGACTTATATGTCCAAGAGATTATGAAGCTTCACGGGGTTCCTTCTACAATTGTTTTAGAAAGGGACTTGAGGTTCACATCCAGATTTTGGAAAGGTTTTTAGAGGAAAATAGGTTCCCACTTTAAATTGATCATGGATTATCATCCACAGATGAATGGATAGACAAAGAGAGCTATCCAGGTTCTCGAGGATATGATCTGGGAGTGTGTGCTTGATTTCAATGGATCTTGGGACACACATTTTCCTTTGGTAGATTTTTCCTATAACAATAGTTATCAGGATTCGATCAGGATGGCTCCCTTTGAGACTTTGTTCGAGTGGCCATTTCGATCTCCCTTGCACTGGGTAGAGTTAGGAGAGTGGTACTTGGTTGGGATGAGTGTTGTTCAGGAGATGACAGAGGTGGTATGGTTGATCCAGATGCATTTTATCATGGCACATAGTCATCATAAATCTTATGTGGACTGTCAGTGGTGGACACTAGAGTTTGAGGTTGGTGATCGAGTCTTTCTCAAAGTTTCACCTCGCTTAGGACATCGTTAGTTGGGTAAGCAGGGTAAGTTGACACCGATGTTTGTGGGCCCCTTTGAGATCATTGAGCAACTATAGAGGGTGGCCTATCAGTTTCTTTTATCTTCTAGCATGAATTCTATACAACAAGTGTTTCATGTTTCCTAGTTAAGGATCCAGTTCAAATTATGGATCACCAGGATAAGGTACTGTGTGGTAAAACGACCCCCTAGTCTGGGCATTATGGCAGTGCGAACATGATCGTCATGAGACATGGGAGTGGGAAATGTGGTTGAGGTAGCATTGGCCTTCTGTTTTTGAGGATCCAGGATCTTGATCTCCTTCTGGGGATAAATTTTTTTTATGGTGGTGAGATTGTAATGCCCTTTTACCTTTATTTTAGGTATACCCTAGTCTTTTCATTTGGTTTCCTTTTTTTGTTGGGTGAGTATTATTGAACTTGAATTGGGAGGATACCTGTAATGGTGAATCATGGATTTTTTTGGAATTTTTAGATTTTCCCTGGACTTTTTGTTGTTCGTTGGGCAGTTACATGACGATTCATGTCTGCTGAGTATATGTCGTGAATTGGATTGCATAACACGAGAATGTTATAGGCCATGTAAGGGTTAAAATTCATGTAATGTGAAAATCTAGTTTTTAATTAAAAAGTGATGTGTTTTTTAGTGTAACTTAAAATGAAAGGGTTTCATGATGTGTAAAGGTATTACACATCTTGTAATTTACTGAGTTGCAGTTTTTAGGGTGTCGTGAGGGTGTTTGAGACTTCATTCTCTTTTGCAGCCTTCTCCTCTCCACCAAAACTCTTACCCTAGGCAATTTTGGGTGACTTCCTACCATCTAGATCGATTCGTTCTACGATTGTTCATCCTTGGGGTTGGATTTCTGTTATCCAGGTAAGTGTTTCTCTTGGTTCTTCTTTGGATTGTGTTGTGGTTGTACCTTGGTTGTGTATTTGTGATTTGATAGGGTTTTCTATCAATTCTGTTCAAATTCATGGTGTTCCTTTCTTTGTGAGGGATGTTCTCTTGGGTTCCAGCCCCTATTGTCGAAGGCAGTTAGGTTTTCTATGTCCTTGAGGTAGGTGGATCCATTCAATTGTTATAATTTCTTGAATTGATTATTGTTCTTATTAATTCCTTGATATTTGAAATGGAATTTCTTGTGTTGAAATTGAAATGGCATGGTTTCACATTTGAAAGGGGGTTCTTTATTTGAAAATGTAATTTCCTTGATTTGATATGAAAAATGGATTTCCAAATCCTGAAGCAGATTGGATTGGATTTGAAATGGTTTAATAAAAATTTGAGCATGGTTTTTAAAACATAAATTGAAAAACATTGCACGGCAGGAACCTTGGGTGCATCGAGAAATAGACACAGGTAGCTTTAGTGTGTCGATGGTCTATGGTAGGTCTCAAAGTTAGTTGATCCAACCTTATTCCTTGTTAGGATTGTGAGTGTCTAGTACGTATTTTCCCATAGGCTAGAGCCCGGTTGTATGTGCATTTTTTTTCTAGTTGTTTGATGCATGATAGTTTATTTCATGGATGTTGGATTACATTTTTATTTATGTTTGGTATCTTTACCTACTTTGTTTTTAGATTTGGAAACATGTTATGCAATTTTTGAAAACTCAAGGATTATTTGAAAAAGGTTTTAAATTTTTTTATTTATAAAAATTATTGTAAAATTGTTTTGTTTTAGAGCTTAGACATGTGCATGATATTTTATTTTATGGATGTTGGATCATATGTTTATTTATGTTTGATATCTTTACCTACTTTGTTTCTGGATTTGGAAACATCTTATGAAATTTTTGAAAACTTAAGGATTATTGGAAAAAGGTTTTCAAATTGTTTTATTTATAAAAATTCTTTTCAAACTGTTTTGTTTTAAATCTTGTACATCAGCATTCTTTTTATTATAAATTTTATAGATTATTTGGTGGTGTCCTACTGGGATCTATTTCTCACACCCTACTTATTACTATGGGAAGCTGTAGACCTTGTTTTGGAGGATACATATAAAGTAAAGAACATTATGTGGCATGCAGTATTCACTTTAAGTTGTTGTTTTGGTTTGGAGGTAAAGGTTGGTCACATGGAGACTAGTTTTTTCATACTTTCTAGTTTTTTTTGTTTGGATCAGTTGTATATATCTTGTTTCCTCTTTGCACTTTGGTTGTATTTCTTGATATCCTTATATACAAGACTTGTTTCATTTCCTTTGTTTTACCCCACCCTGTAATGGGCTGACTTGGGTGACCAGTTTGGTTGACCCTAGTTGGTCTATCACAACACCACCACTAGAAAGGAAAAGAAAACACAAAATTGAATTTTTTTCTTGTTTTCATTTGTTTTCTATAATTTTCTAGTTTTTTCATATAGTTTTTTATTCCAATGGAGTTATGTGTATTGAAATATTTTTTTAAAAAAGATATAAAATCTGAAATTGGTTATTTTGGAAACAATGATTGAAAGTCACTTATAACATTGGCTATAAAAAAAGATGTTATATGTGATTTTTGATGTCGGTTATCAAAATAACCGATGTTGAAATATGATTGATATTTCAGACAAAAGATCATGGAGGATCTAATTGAATTCAATTTTACTAATTATTTTAATATATTAAGAAAAATTAACCTCAATTTAGGAATCAATAATAATGTTTGTTTTGAAAATTTCGTAAGATATTCCTTTATCAATTAAGTTTTTAAGTAAAAGAAATTAACATCTAATTGGATTTTATATTACTAAAATTTTATTCCATTCCTTTTACATATAAATAAATAATAATATTCATTATATAGTGTTTAGAAATATATAACTAGATTTAATGATAAATCAAAATATACATTTGAATAAAACATATAATGTTATAAAAGATTTAAAAAATTATTTAAGAGTTACACTAAAAAACCTATTATATAACACTTATTGGTATTTTATTTTAGTTGAAACATCTTGTATTATATTAAAATATTTAATATGATGAAAATAAATTCAATTCATTAATATAAGGATCCAACAATAACATTCATTTTAGAATTTTAGAATGATTTTAAAAAATATATGTCAAGAATATATAATTGATTTTTTTTTAAAAAACTTATTAAATTAATGGTTTAAAATAAATATACATGTAGAAGAAAAGAAATATATTTTGATACATTGATTATTTTTCTCATTTTAATGTTTTATATCAAACATATTTTTTAGGATAAAACTAAATTTCACATCACTAAAATTCTTTTGTTTCTTTTAAAAAATAGGCAATAGTAAATTCAATTTAATTCATTAATATAATATTTCGTTTTTCATCACAAATCAATATTTTTTAGCAAGTGGCGTAAATGGAATAAATGAGTTGTTCTCTAAGTCGAAGAAGATCATACGTCCATCAGTTACAGATGGAGTAAGTCATTGGATCCAACAGATCACCACCTCTGAATAGGTAGTAGGTTGGTAGAATCTCATTTATAAATACCCCTGAGCTTCCCATTTGAAGTATTTTTTATAGGCTACTAGAGATGGTCTACAGTTTGAGACCTGTTTCAAGAACAGAGGAAGAAATCTCTCCATTTTCACAATGTATAGTGAGATATCAAATGATATTCTCATACACTTCCTATGATGTGAAAAAATAATGTGAAACCATGCTTTATGTGCATGAGAGTTTCCGCGTAAGAATCCATCATGAAGAAGAAGTTCTTATGTGCGATAGGGATGGTTGGGTAAAACAAGAAGAGTATCAACTGAGACTGAGGAAAATCATGAAGTCTCTTAACCAAAACAAAAAACAAGGATGACAGAATCAAGTCGTGAAGATAAGGTACACAAACTGAAAAATTAAGTGCGATCAGAGTTTCTAAAAAAATAAATTATCACATAACTTAGATTTGGAGAGGATCAATTCATCAAGAAAGTCGAGCTATGACAACAGTATGGTTCGGTGAGAGCGGCGATAGCAGTCTGGTTCCATGAGATCTTGAAGGCATGAGAGAGGAGACATTGTTAGGATTTTTTTTATAAGATCTTGTAAGGCTTTTATCAGCGCTTTCGAAAAATCATTGATAAATAGTAGTTTTATCAATGCCAAAATAGTAAGCGCTGATAAAACTACTCTTTATCAGCATATTTTAGTACTGATAAAATGATTCTTTATCAGTGCTAAGATTCTAGCGTTAATAAAGAGTTGTTTTATCAGTGTTGATAAAGATATAATTTTAATAAAATATTTATTTATTTATAATTATAATTTAAAAATATATATATTTAAAAATATTTCTATATATTTAAAAATATTTGTATATATTTATAAATATATTTATATAATTATATATAATTATATAATTATATATATTTATAAAATTATAAAAATAATAAATATATTTATTATTTAAATATATTTATTACAATTTTATAATTATTTAAATATATATACATTTATTTATAATTATGATTATAAATAAATATATTTATTAATATTTGTATATAATTATAATATATTTATATATATAATTATATAATTATATATATATATATATATTAATAAATATATATATATATTTATAAAGTTATAATAAATATATTTATTATTTAAATATATTTTTGTAATTTTATAATTATTTTAGAATATATATTTTTTCTATTAATAATTATAAATAAATATATTTAAAAATATTTCTATATAATCATAAATATATTTATATAATCATTAATCGATTATATATACTATAGCTTGTAATTTCCATTCCATGTGAAACCTCTACAACAATCCTCCCTTACGTGTCGCCCTCCCCTTCAATTCTGCTCCCACACACCCCAACCCTCCCCCCAAATCCCATCTCCACATACCCTCCCCGAGTTCTTCATCCCTAGATCCCCCTCCAACTTCGCCTCCTCAACCACCTCCGCCTCTGAATCCCACTCTGGTTCGACCTCCAACATTGACTCCATATCCCCCTTCCATTCTTCCCTTCCCCATATCTACGGTTTTGCTTCCTACCAACGGTTCCAAGTTCATCCACGATGTCACATAGTTTTCTGTATCCATGTTCATTAAATCTGAATCCCCCACCTCCTCTGCCTCTGAATCTTCCTCCTCCTCCGCATCCGACTTTGAATCCTCTGCCACTACCTCTGCCTCTGTCACCTTCTATAAATTAATTTTCCTCAAACTTCTCATGTCTCATCCCTTCATTGCCTCCCCATGTTGTCCTCGCCTCCCCATGTCATATCCCTACCTCACTGCCTCCGAATCTACATTCATGTCAAATGTGTCTCATTGTCAAAGGTTTGAATTTCTTGTTTTATATATTTTACTCATTTCCATAAACCCTAAATTCCCATTATCTGATTTTTTTTTCTTATTTTACAAGTTTTATTTTTTTACCTAGATTAAATATTCTTCGTTGGTGTCATCTACTTCCTAGACGATTCTCTATAGGTTTATTCCTTCTTGACATATCATCTGTATATTTCATCCCATATATGATTTCATTTTCAAATGCATTTTTTTGGGAATTTTTACTTCATGTCGGGCTTTATCTATTTCAAATACTTCTTTTCACGATTCTTTCTTTCATCTATATTCAATCAAATTCTAAAACTTTTATCATTTTGGGATTTACCTATTCATATCATCGAGGAACTTCTTGGGTAAATCCCAAACTGACATCCCTGTTTCAGGTCATCACTTCCTTCAAACTCAATCCTACATCCCTGGTTCATGCTATCCATTTTTAAATCAGGAAGAACATCTAGTATGTCTAAATGTGTTATTTTTTTCTTCATATTCACATAGATAGATGCCTAATCATGTTTGATTACAGAGTTCAATTAGGTTCTTTTGAAAATTGGTGGTGAAGTTGTTGTCAGGAGTTATTCATCTCTGAGTGAGTACATGATATTTTAGACATTTTTTTGATTAAATACCAATAAATTTATATTTAATCATGTATTTTACATATTAAAATTTTGGGGAATCCCCTTCCCATCTCAGGCCATGTTTTAAGCCCATCGGTGATGGAAAATCTTCACTTAAATTCTAGGTTATCCCTCTTCCACTATACTTCTACTCCTTGTAGTGATTTAATGATTTATCTTGAATACTGAGTTCTAATTAACTATATGTAGATTAAATTATTGATTATACAAATACCATCAATTCAATAATAGTTCTGATAATTATCAAAATTTCAGAATGCATTCGAAATCATCTCTGATTATGCGACAAAAAATTCATGGCCCTCTTCATTATAGAAAATCACAGACAAATTATAGATTTTAAGAATTTTCTAAAACAAATCAATGTAGATACACTATATGTATTTTCTATATTACATTAAGTAACATTCAATTTCTCTTTATATCATTTAATCATTATTATCACTTTTCCCTTTGTTTCTCTATTGGATGTTCGTTCAGATTCAAATTCCAATTGAAAGGACTTAATCAAATTAGTAATAATTTTTACTTTATTAAATAGTAAACAACTATGTTCTATTATAAATTAGTTACCTTTATATTATATATAATTAATGAATTATATTTTAATATTCCTTTGTCTTGAAAAATGTTTAAAAAAATATCATCACTGTATTTACGTATATTTAGTTATAAAAGTACCACATTCATTACTTGAGTTTACAAACAAGAAACAAAAAAATAGTTTTAGTTGTCTTCATGGTTTTTTCCCTAATTAACTATAAAAATTACTTCCAAATACATTTCTTACTATTAAATTCACATATATTTTCAGTTTATGAATTTGTTATTTCAAAGCTACGTGTCTAGAAATATCATTTCACAATAGTTGTAACATTGAATACATTTTATTATTAAAGAAAAATATAATAAAAACAAACCGCTTGAAATTTTATTTGATATCACATATATAATCCACTAAAATAGTATGTAATTTGATATGAATAATAGTTGTATACACTTATTTTTACATATATTCTTTGGTGATTCTTTAGCATAAAAATATCATTCTTTATTGTACTGAATCTCCAAAACTGTTTGATGGCGGCGTCGGGGGGTCGGGGGGTTCGTCGCAGCCTCTATGTGCAACTGGGATGGCGGCATTGGGATCTAGCCTACGGCTGGTCTACATTCCGGCATCTGGTGATGGTTTTATTTTTTAGGTTTTTGCAGTCATGCTTGGTTTGGAATGCGACTATGTTTGTGTGGCGGTGATGGTTTTGTTGTGTTGATTCGTTATTTGGCTGAGGTTTTGATGTTGGTTCATTGGAAAATTGATTCGCTTCTATGGAATTTCAAGGCTATTTTTGATTTAGTTAGGCTTGTGGCCGATTGATGCAGGCATAGGATTTTTGTGCAAGGTTGAGTCTGGATTTCGGTGATTTCTATTGTGATGTTGGTGTTCGGGTCTTGGTAGTCTTGCGATGAACTCGAGTTGGTGTTGCAATGGTGATGTTTTGATGAAGCAGAAGGGTTTGAGGGTCTTTTCTGGTTTTTGATTTTGGATGGCATCTTCTAGACTTTCTACAAGGATTTACTCCAGACGAGAATTAGAGCAAGTGATTTCATCATGCATGACTATTCAGATTTGAAAGTTTGAGAGGGTATGGCTTAGCCATCAGTACCAGGCCCGTGCAGAAATGAACGGGACAACTAGCTGAATAGTTATGCATTGGTGGAGGTCCGCCATATTGATTATGATGCTAGGGAGGGGTATTTCCAAGTAGCCTTGTTCTGGGATTTGATATTTTTTTTGTGTTGAAGTCTCTATGTCTTTGAAGTCATGTAAGGTTTCCATCCCTTTTCCTTAAAAGGGGGGTTTATCCAAAAATCAATAAAAAATTTAGGCCTTCGGGCCATTCAGTCAAAGTTATGTGACTAGAAAAATCATTTCACAATAGTTGCAACATTTCATAAATTTTAATATTAAAGAAAACTATAACAAAAACAAACAGCTTGCAAGTTTATTTAATATCACATATATAATCCTCTCAAATGTTATGAAATTTCATAAGAATAATAGTTGTATACAATTATTTTTACATATATTATTTGGTCATTTTTTAGCATAAAAAGCTCATTATTTGTTATACTGCCTCTCTTAAACTTTTTTATTATTGTGTCTGTTACAAAGAAATTTACTATAATATAATCCCATTTTCCATTTAAAGGTGTCATTGATTTCAAAAATGGAACTTCAAGATGTAATGATAATACAAACTAGACTAAATTACAGTTCATTTTACCTATTTTAAGAATGTATTTTTCCACTAGTTGGATATGCCCTTTTCTATTTAGCCCAAACTTAATACTTTTGTTCCACTTACATTCTTAATATATATTTCCAATGTTTTATATCTCCATTATTACAATTCTTAATTATAATTTTTTTTTCAGTGGTTATTGTGTCCCATGAATTCATTGAAATATGCACACTGTAAATGCATACAGTGCATACACTGAAATATGTAAATATTTATCATTATGCATAAAATGTAATGAGAAAAATTATTAAATATTTAATATGCATATACTAAATTGACAATCAATACACTTAAAATATAATATATATACACTACAATACAAGTTATGAAAAAATTAGTGATTTATTATTCAGAAATATGTTAAATAAAGAGGCGTACACTACAAAATATATGCATAGACATTAGTATTTTTTATTCACATATTATCCAACTGATTATTCTTTCTATCAGCATCTTCTTATTCAATAAAAACAGTGTCAATCTTCTTTATGTATGAAATTTTTTAGTATATGCTGCTAGGATTGGTCAATTGGTATTTGAATTGACCTTTTAATTTCCTTGTTGATATTCAAGGGGGTCTATGTGAGTTTCTAGTAAATAAAAATAGAAATTTCAATGTATTAATTTACTAGATGATTATTTCTTCCTTTACAATAGTTTTCTCAGGTGGAAGGGATTCCCCACGTCTATGTGTCTTCAAAATTCTTCGATGGATACTTCATCTAGTTGTTAGGCCAACTTGGAGCTATATCGGAACCAAATGAAAAGGTTTTTATTCAAGTCATTAGAAACATGAAAGCTATTTTTCTTGAGGAATTATCATCTTTTTATAAATCTAAGCTATTGATTTTTATTAATTTTGTATTTTATGTTGTGTATTTGATTAAAATCCATGGTTATTTTTCTTTCTGTAATTTACAATAATTTCCTTCAAGGTAGATATCATCACCCATGCCATTAGAGTCTTGGATGATGCAAGAACATTCAACACGATTCTTTATCAAAACCCTACTATCATCCTTTCATTTAATGAGTTTATGTGGAGGCGGCCAGTAACACATTGAAATTGATATACATTCTATCTTTTTTACAATATTCTACCCAGATTCCCTAATTTTTGTGGCCCTTCTCTCTGAATTCTACCACCACTAATTTTTTTCCATCCATATATGCTCCAGTTTCCTTAGATTCACTTGTAAGATCTTCAATGGATTCCATATTCTATAACTCTATTTTAGGACCTTTCCACTACACGACTTTCCTACTTCAATTGGGGTAAGATATTTTCAATCAATGATTTGGTTATTGTCCTTTTTTACATTATATGTTATAAATTATAAAATATGTTCAAGTACTATAATGTTAAAAAAGCATGTATTACATAAAATAATTTATTTATAATTTTTCACTATATTTTGTTCAGTGATTCATGTTTTTTCGTTATGCTCATCACCATAAGTCATCATAGATGACTTCAAATACTAGATTGTGTTACAAGATAGTAAACCTTTTCATCACCGTAGTTAATTCTTATAAGGATAAATATTATGTTTCAATTATGTTCTATATTTTCATAATTTTTCTTTAAAACATGAGTATTGTAGTATACTCTTTCTGATGTATTATGTATTTTAATTTGTTATCTTAATTTACCATTATTAAAATTTCATTACTAAAATTCATTAAATCTCAGTGTCTTCATATTATTATAAATATGTCAAAAAAATCCTTCCAATTGTGATGCAAATTAAATATGTCAGAAAATATTTTTTGATAAACTACATATCCCTATTACAATCAATAACAGTTCTATATTTTTTATCATAGGTCAGAATTAATATTTTTCCAACTATCTCTATGATTGATGAAATATTCAGATTCTATTATTTAATTTACAAATTGTTGGATATCTATGAATTACAAAATTCATTTTCTTTTGATTTTAAAATCATATTTTCATGTTTCTAACTAGGCTATACATTAACCTATATTATTAATATTCACATTTAATTTTAATATCTTTAGAAAATGAAGTTTAATGAAATTGAAACCACTAATCATTTACATATCTCCCAAAAATATGAATATAAATACCAACTATATGATAATTCATTTGAAAATTCAGATATACTATTATATTATTCTAAATTTAAAATTATTTGGAAATTTATGATTTGGAATAAAACTAATAGATTATTAAATATAATTATAAATTTCCATAAAACCCCCCAATCATATCTTCCAATTATGGAACATGTTTTTCAATTACAAAAATGATATATAAGGAAGTAATCTTACAAATTATATTATATATTTATCGTTTGACAGTTTCCACATCTATAGGTTTGAAGATTATTTATTTTTCATATTCCACATAAATATGTGACATTATGTTTAAAATTTTTGATCAATTAATACATTTAAGAGTATTTTAAAATTAAATTATAGGTTAACATATTGTATAAATTTCATTATATTCTAATACCAAAGTATCAAACACTCTAAAATGAAGATTAATGATAGGTTATGTAATTAACATACTGAGTTTAAATATATTTCCATTACATCGATAGAATTTCAGAACTTGAATTGTATAATTAAATCCACATAAATAGGCATAATTTTTTCCATATTTCTTTGTTATATTAGTATGGCACTCAGTAATTCATTATGTAGATAATGGTTTTAAAATGTTCATATGTATCATTTCCACTTTTTTATTATTATGTATTATGTTATGTGCATTTATATTCTTAGAATTTCTACATTTTTTATTATATGTTATATATTATTTTCTTAGAATTTATATTGTAAAATAAATTTATATATATCATTTCCATAGTTATGTTCTTAGAATTTATTTTCTTATTCACTTTCATGGGTAAAATCCAGACTAAGTATTTTTTTTCTTTATTTAATATGTATTCTATCATTTTTTTCTTTGTATTTTGATTTTATATATATTTTTTATAAAGAAAAGTTATTTACATTAGATATTTTATTCTCCTTATTGATATTATTACTTATGTGGAATAGGTATCCTATAACTTCCCGGTATTAACGTACATAGAAATTACATCACTTTTGTAGAATACTTAAAACATGACAAAAACGGATGCCCAAAGACCGTATTAGTTTAGTGCCTTTGGAAAAATGGAATAGTAAATAATGGTACATGAATGAGATACATTATCTCCCACTAGTTTCTTCATGACTATAATCCTTCTTACACACATCATACATAATACATATCTTCATAAACTGAGGAAGGAAACATAAAAACGGGTGATCTTATATGCTTAGTAAGGGTAAAAAGGGATATATGTAAGTATAAACATGAGTATAGGGGTATGAAAATGTTATCATAACATTAGATGATCATACCCTTCATATCAAATATCATAAACATGAATCATGGCATAAATATTGGCAGTACATTATACATGAATCATAAGGAAATTAAGAACATAATCCATGAAATCCTAACATAGAATAAAACATGGAATTTTAGAAAACACATAAGTATATAATATAATTTCCACAGTAGTCAAGGCACTGCTACCAAGGCCATCTTGTTAGTATGGGTTCACTCCCTATACCATCTTGGTAGTAATGGTTCACTCCCATGGTCATCTTAGTATCATGAGTTCACTCCTCATACCATCTTGGTAGTTATGGTTCACTCCCATGACCATCTCAATAGCATGAGTTCATTCCTCATACCATCTTGGTAGTCATGGCTCACTCCCATGGAAAACTTAGTAGCATGAGTTGACTCTTCATACCATCTTGGTAGTCATAGTTCACTCCCATGTCCATCTTAGTAGTCAAGGTTCACTCCCAAGATCATCTTAGTCTATCTCATGAGATTTAAATCTTTACCCAAGGAATTTGAGGGAGATATAAGTCCCACCCATATCATAATGAAATCATACATAGACGTGCCACAAGATCATAAAAAATCATATCACAACCCATGAAATGAAATGGGTTTCATAAACATTTAATCATATCTTAACATGTGAAAAAAAGGTTTCATAATCATTTCATCAAATCATAACACATAAAAATAGTCACATTTCAAAAGAATATAACCCAATAAAGATAAATGGGTTTCATAAACATCATGTCATCAAAACATAAACAATTAATAGAAATAATATGAATGGAAACATTGAATAATTTATCCAGAAATGCATGATTAACATCAATAGATGTCATCTTAGATGGAAAATAATTTTGAAAGATCCTTTAAAAGCATTTCTTGAGGAAAATATCCTTTCTTCTTTGAAAATTTATTTTTAAAGCATAAATACTTTTGAAAACTATTTTCTTTTAAAATACATTGAAAGAAGTCTTGAAATCATTTTTAATACCTTTTCTATTGAAAACATATAAAAGAATCTTGGAAACATTTTTGAAAACCTTTTTCTTTGAAAACACATTGAAATATTATAATGGATTCTTTAAAATATTTTAAAACATTTTCCTTTGAAACCTTTTTGAAAACTTATAAATAAATCTTATTAAATAATCTTGAAAACGTTTTGAAAACAATTTCATTGAAAATACTTTGAAAACTTATAAAGAAGGCTTGAAAAGGTTTAAAATAATTTTTTAAACATAAAACATTTTTTGAAAACCTTTTTCATTGAAAAATTATAAAAGAGGCTTTAAAACATTTCAAAACCCATTTCTTTGAAAACATTATAAAATAATATTGAAAGCATTTGAAAAAAAATCCTTAAAAACTTATAAAATAATATTTAAAACCTTTTGAAAACTATTTCATTGAAAATTACTTTTAAAAACCATTTTTTTAAAAATTAACCTTTTAAACATAAAAAGGAAGCTTCAAAAAAAAAATGACAATGGATAAATATTTACATGTCGTATGATGTAAAAAGAACATTCCTTTTTCATGGTAAAATGGTTAGCAAATTTCTTTGTCAAAAAGTGATAAGAAGATTCCTTTGAAAAAATTAGTAAAAGAAAAAAAGTTTATTTTTTTTAAATATTATAGTATAATAGTAGAATATTCTTGGAAACCCTTTTTAGAAAATATGGTTTTTAAGGAACATAAATTTCTGACTGAAGA
The DNA here is from genome assembly GCA_963277665.1 of Viscum album. Lineage (NCBI taxonomy): Eukaryota > Viridiplantae > Streptophyta > Magnoliopsida > Santalales > Viscaceae > Viscum > Viscum album. The sequence continues at coordinate 726,778,021 of OY728167.1, read as the reverse complement.
GAGGGTAAAGTCAGGCTTTCATAAAAACACATTTTTAACTATCTTGTACACCAAATAGTGTAAAAAATGGTACCAATACATGAATATATCATAAAAAACTATAGGATAAGAATATTAATGAGTATTATTTAGATATGGATCATAATATTTCATCAAAGGAATCATAAACATAAACAATCTCGAAAAACGATGTGATTTTTTTAATAAACTCTTATCTCTTAGTAACTTGGGGTCAAACTGTCCATGTAAGAAAATGAAATTACATCAAGCTTAAAATATCATGAAATAATAATATTTAAAATATAACATGTAAAATGGAAGTATATACACCACGAAAAAATAAATTAGGTGCATAACAAAACATGTGTCTCAAAGAAGGAAAATTGAGACAAAACTATCTAACTGATTTGGTATCTTTTGAAACAAAATACCCATGAAATAAGGGTCATAGAACATATATGTAAATACCCATAAATATAAGAATAATAATTATAGAATACATTCATGGGAAGTATATACAACACACAAAATAAAAGATTTGTGAACATGGCATGTATCTCACAGATATAAAAAGTGAGATGAAATTCTATTACCTTGTGTCTTGAATCCAGTCGTACTCATAAAAAATTACTTTATAATAAATATAAGTTTATTATAAATCTATCACATAACCATATTATTATATATAATATCATATACGGTTTTATTATGACTTTATATTACCCGCTTGTTACCAATTCTATGTTAAGATTTCACTTCAGGTAATATCTTCTTTATTCTTCACATGTGTCTTAATTTGTTATATCTTTGGTCCTTATACTTATATAATAATTTCCATAATATAAACCATGATATAAATATAATGTATATTCATTATATTTTTATTATAATAATCTATATAATATATAAGTATGGAATGGAATACACTGTGCATGGAGACGGTAGGTCGTACGTACGCATGAACGCTGCTTCCGTTTTATTGACATATTGAAAGAAAGAAATTAAATGAAATATATGTATATATTATCATTACAGTAGAATTTTATTTCATATATATCATATAGGTTCACTAAACACATCCTTAATACATTCCATGTTGCGTGTTAACGAATCACATCACTTTGAGGGGGCGGTAGTCCGCACTTCCTCAAATGAAATTATCATATTTACACCAAATGGAAAGTATAAAGAGATGTGTTGTAAAAAGATTAAATAATATTAAAGGAATAATAAATATAATATATAACATATATAAACATATTTTCCATCATAATTTCTACCATGAGAGGTGGTAAATGAAAAATGAACAATCATCGTTTCGTGAGGTGGTAGTTCATCATACACATAAACAATATGATTGTTACCCATTAGATGGAGGTGTGTGTAAGTTTAGGTTGAAAAATTATCATAAAAAATCTCTGTATATTTATGATTTTTTTTATAATCATGAAATAAAGATATTTTAGGTGGTGGAAAAGGAAAATAAAAGAGAGGAGCTTGAGGGAGGGTGTTACCTCTTCTTTGGGTAACTCCTTTTGGTTTTCACCAAAGGGCTTCCTTATATTGATTTCTGCCAAACAGGATGATTAAAAGATTAAGGTAAGGATGTTGGAAGTTATATTGGGAAGATATTTTCTGAACCTAATTGGTTTGAGAGGTGTGAGGAATGGGGGAGAAGTGGTGGCCTTTTATAGGGGAGGAAAAGGACTCACTTGGTATTTTTGAAAACAAGTTATGTGTACCCATGTTTTTACCAAAAAAAGTAATAAAAACCCCAAAAAACTCAATAATAGAATTTTAATGGATGATGTATTTCCATAAAATGTATTTTGGAAAAGTTTATAGGTCGTTTTGGGCCTTCAGTTTAAGGTTTAGTTCTTTGTTAACCTAATTTTTCTCTTAATCATTGTAATAAATTTTAATTACATTCACTAATATTTTTGGTAAAAAAATAAGTTGAACTTATTAGAAATTATAAATTATTATGATTCCAAATATGGAATCCATTTTTCCAAATTCCAAATACATAATTGACAGAAATTAATTTAAATTTAATTCCACTGATGGGACGACACTGCGGGTTTTTAAAGTAAAAATGATTAAAAGTTTGGTAAATTTTTTATATCTAATTTCAATGTGAAATTGGTTAAAATGACCTAAATTGGATTAATTGATAAAAATATGATCTAATAAAACTTTTAAACAAGTTTAAAATATAATTTAATCTTATAAATAAATTAGATGAAAAAGCAGTTTTGAATTAAAATTCAATATTTTCCACTATTCATTAAAAAATGAAACCTTACAGAAAAATACCAAAAATTTATCCTAACCTAATTTTTATGTTTTTATTTAAAATATTAAGTTTATTTTGATATATTAAATCTATAAAATTTCCAAAATATATATTTAAAATGGGTTCTCCTTTAAAAGGCGATAAAACTACCTTTATAAAAATGTTGGGCTTCATGTATTAAATTGGGGTTATTCTTGTCTTATTCCTATAAAATCTATCATATGAATATAAAAAATATTTCCTTGTATATATAACATATATATTACATTAAAATTACTTTATAATTTTAATTAATTTAATTTATTAGGATTAAAACAACTTTATGAGCATAAGAATAATTTTCTGTAAAAATACTCCATTTATATTCAATTGTTTCTTATATTCATTTTTAAATAATTTGTAACTAATTAATTCATTTTATTTTTTGTTAAAATCACATTTTTTTTAAATTTTTTCTAATAATATTCATGAAATCTAATTTAACAGCTAGGTTTTATATTATTATATTAAATAATAATATTTTTTACAATATATTATTGTTCGGTAACACTTGGTCTTGCATGTTACGCAAGCCATAGAAGAAATCCAGCCTTGCATTAAACATACACTAACCTCAGTGTTCCATGTGGATAATGCTAAAAATTTTGTTGTGTGTAGTGCACAATTAACTTAGAATTATGTGATCCAAACCTAGTGATTTAATATAAAAAAAATATATTCAGTGTTGTGTGAAATGAAAAAATATCAAAGAGATTAAATTAATTAAAAAAATATCAGTGTGTTACATTCTACCCCCTTAAAATTAATTTCTCCCTCAAAATTTATCTGGTTTATTAAGAGTTTAATACTTGAAAGTTCCTTTCTTATAAACCCACATAGTAAAAATGAATACTAAAACTTACTTTTAAAAAGGAAAGTTTGAAACACAACGGTTACCCAAAGTAACATATAACTGGGTTTCCACATGGGTGAACATAGGTGGAAAGTGAAAACATGGACATGGAAGAAAAATTTAACCATCATGTTCTGATGGGGAGTGAGAGAGAACAAGGTCAAGATAAATTTAACAATCGCAAATCCATTAATATGTGATGAACTAAGGGACCATCTAATTAATCCTAAACAGAGGTACTAGGATACAATTTTTGGTTTCAATATCCTTTTTCCCAAAGTTAAATAATTTTCATGAAAAGATATACTTTCATGATTTCAGGACAACCTCACCCTTTGTTGTTCCTTGATTCACATCACCTCTTTCTCCAAAAAGGAAGGTGAATTTTTCATTCCTGAATCACTAACAGATCTTGAGATCCATGATATTCCATCCCATCTATCATTAGTTATCATCAACACCAAGTTTTTATAATAGGTTATCCAATATGAATAAATCCTCATGTGGTGAGATACTACTTTATTCTCACAAAATTAATCCAAAGTTTAACTTAATATTTCCATAAATGATTAACCATATAACCCTTCAAAAAGATAAAAATACAAAACTTTAGAAAGAATTCACAAAATCACCTTAACATTGATCCCAAATATATCACAAAGTAACTCATGGTTTTCACATTCCAGACATGTGAATACCCTCATCATGTATTCTCTTAAAACATGGTAATAACCTAAATTACCATAAATACTTTTGGAAAACATCCATGATTCCCTATTCCAATGGTTACTAGATATATTCCTTAAATACAATAAGTTGTAAACTTCATCCATGATTACATAGACTACTTTTTCAACCAATAAATAATCAGATCCAGGGTAATCAGTGCTATCCGATTTAGTTTATCCAAATCAATCCTCTCTCTATCCAAACGAAACACAATTTTATCAACATCTTGATCACATTAAGGGTTACCTTACCTTAATCAAAATATCACTTTTCTAAGTCTTCATCACCATTAAATATATCCTTTTAAATCTTTAATGAAAAAATATATTGAAAATAGTTATATATTTCATGATTCATATAACATAATCTTTGAATTCCAAAACACAAATAATTCATTCATCCAACTTTATTATTAAACCATTACTCAGTCTTCGTCAACTTATTCATTATACTTATTTCCTAGAATATTAAATATGAATCATGTCTTAATGTTCTTCAACCTCAATCCTCAATCTAGTCATTCTTCTTATGATCAATGTAAACAATATTGGAAGAACGTCACAAACCCTTCACATGTCGTTTGTAGTCTCTTTATCTTTAGAAGTATAACCAATGGTCATACCACCTTATTGATTCTCTTTATGTGATTTCCACTTGGGAAATCAATTTTCATAATTCCCATAATTTCCACATCTGAAACATTCAATGTTAACAATGTTTCTTCTAGTTCTCTCCATTGACTAAAACTAGAAAGCATGGGGTGAGAAACACATATCATATAATAAAACCACATAATCATGAAAAATTACTTACAGGATGTCTAAATCATGACACCTACCTTTTAATTTAAGACACATTAGGTTTATCCTAGGTTATTCATAGTCATATTCTATTCAAATCCTTCATAATGGTTCATGAAGAGTTTGTGAATTTCCAAAGCATATCCCCCGAGAGTTTCAAACTAGGTGTGAAGCTAAGCCCATTGTTGTGTACCAGATTACTCTGAGTTAGGCTCGACACATCTTGTCAGAGTTGTTACCCCTAGGTACATCTATTCTAAATCTGTGTCCACTTATAGTATCCAGACAATGATGTATTACTAGGAAACCACTCACTCTATCCTTTACCAAAATTCGAGGATATTTTCCTAAATGTTAACTCATATTTAAATTTATCCTAAGAGACATCCCTAAAAATATCCTTATAAATTTACCTAGGGATCTCACTAAAGTTTTCTCATCCTAGTTTCCAAAGGTTGAATAAAACTTCACTATGATACCGACTATAATGACCCAGTCTTAATGTATATAGACATTACATCACTGTTTCATAATACTTAAAACATTACAAAAATGAACGCCCAAAGATAGTGTAACACCCCAAGCTTCCACGGTACGTTTCCCTTTGAATAATGTAACAACTTGCATTGTACGCAACTTCGAGATTCTAACACATCGCGACCAATCAAAGTAGCCGTTATGAATAGTAATACCCACTTTTGAAATTTTATAAATTTTATTATTCAAATTGGAATTCATTTTTGGATTCGTAATATCAAAATTAGCTTAGGATGAATTTTTGATATTTTTCTAAAAACATTCAGTTTTTGATGAATAGTGAAAAATACTAAATTTTAATTAAAAAAAACTTTTTAAATCAAAATAATTTATAGTGCTAAATTATACTATTGAGTGGTTTAAAAGTATAATTAGATTATATTTTTACAATTTAATATAATTTTGGTCATTTGACGTAATTTCACATTTAAACTGGACATAAACAAGTGTCAATCTTTTGATAGTTATTATTTCTTAAAAACATGCTTTTTGTTTTGACAATGGGAATTAATTTTAAATTAATTTCTGCCACTTCTGTGTTTTTAATTTATAAAAATGGATTCCATATTTAGAATCAGGAGGTAAAAAATGTATAAATAGGTAACTTTTATTTTTATAAATTTTGAATAATTACTTCGGTAAATATTTTATTTACCATGGTTAAAGGGTAAATCCGGTAAATAAGGGTAAAAAATAATATTATAATAATATTAAATTACCCTAAAACATGTCCTAACCCTATTGGATAATAAATTTCCGACCATGGGTATCCTTGGGTAGATTTTGGAACCACATAGAGCCACTTATAAGTGATAATGACACTTTATATTAATTAAGTTAAAGTAAATACAAAAATGACACAAGCATATATCTTTTAGTAAAACAATTTTTACATAGGGTTATATATGTTATCTATTCGACTATAAATATTCATTAGAAATATAAAAATATTTCCTACATAATGGTATTTTATTTATAATTTTTATACATTTAATAATTAAATTTATTTATGACATAATGATGATGCAGTATTTTACTTATTAATGAAAGAATCAAATAAATGGTATTATAAATGTTAAAATAAATATAATTTGAAAGTTTTGATACCATAAAAGAATTTTATAGGTTAATATGACAAGTTAGTATTGATTAAATAAATTTATTTCGAATTAATAAAGTTTTTGGAACTTTAAAAAAATCAATTATTAAATAGTGTCAAAATTGACATAATAGAGTTTTTAAAACAAATATTATATTTTTAATTGATATATTATTCCTAAAAATCTAAGGTTCAGAAAAATGAATTATATAAGGTTATATATATTAATAATGAACCACTTGGGGTTCTATTGTCTTGTTATAGTAAGTTTATTAACCATATAATATAAAAATACAAAGAGACATGGTAAATGTCAAACTATTTAACTAAGAGTTAAATATAAATGATAAGGTTAATATGGTGACCTAAACCTGTATAAAATATATTGGTTGAAAGGATTTTGAACCATACCCACCCTATCCAATAAATAAGTCACTTTTGATCCATTATAAATCGAATATTAATTTATTATAAAATAATATTTTAAGTTTTTCCTAAGGTTCCCCTCACCCCTCTTATAAAAGGGCACTTTCCCTTCTTTAAAATTCACACCTCTCAAGACTCTTTTCTCGTCAAAAATCTTCCCAATTAATCTCCCTACATCCCTATCCTCCTACTATAATCCTTAAATTAGTTATTAGGCACTTCAAGAGGTCTTTTTGGTTCAAACCAAAGGGAGTTACCCGATTTAAAGGTAACATCTTCTCTTAAGTTATTATCTTTTATTTTGCTTCTCCAAACCCCTAAACTCTCTTTATTCATTTATTTTATAAAAACACCAATATCATAAATATACTAGGATTTTGTTATGATATGGATTCTAACTACACTTACACACACATCCATCTAATGGGTATAGAACATAATGTTTTTGTGGACGGTGAACTACTGCCTCACGAAACGATGATTGTTCAATCTTCTACTACCACCACTTATGGTGTACATTATGATGGAACTGTAATTAAATATGATATTTATGATATTTATTTTATCTATAATCTTATTTAATTATATTTTATATCACACCTTTGTTCTTCTCATGTTGTATGTAAATACGATAATTTCATTTGAGTAAGTGAGGACTACCGCCCCCTCAAAGTGATATGACTCGTTCTTACCATACATAGAACGTATAAAGGATGGTGTTAATAAACTTAAGTAACATAAATAAAATATTATATTATACTGGAATAATAATATACCTATGTATCATTTGGTTTTTATTCCTTTTAAAATGAAAAATGAAATGGAAGTAGCGTTTGTGCGTACGTACGGATTACTGTCTCCACGAACGCGATGAGATTTATTCTCCATCATATCCATTCAAGAATAATTTTCATTTTATGATTAAAAATAATGTTTAAATACTTGATATAATTCTGGATATGAATAAGATACATCCCATCCATAACAAACATGACTCACGTAACAAAGCATATAAAGAAAAATGAATCAGTTAATACCCGAAACGATGATAATACTAAAATATTATTAACAAAGAAATATTAGAAGATCATATATGATATAATATTTGTGTATATGGTTATTTTATAATTTAATAACTATGATTTAAATATTATACAGAAGGTTAAAGTACCCTCGACTAAGGAAAATTACAAGGTAAGGGGTTTTCATATCACTTTTTATTCCTGTGAGATCCATGTTATAATTGCCACTATTTCCTTTAGTGTGGTGTATGTAATTCCCATGATTGTATTCTTTTTGTAATATACTTTAACTTATGGGTATTTACATCTTCATTGTATGATCCTTCTTTCATGGGGTGTATGTTTCGTAAGTTACACTACTACAAAAATGGCCTATATTAGTGCTAAAAAAGGGCTTTAACAGCGCTAAAAAAGCGTTGTAAAGATCAGCGCTAACATAGGGGGGTCCCTTTTATCAGAGCTCCGAAAAGCGCTGATAAAGGTAAAAAAAAATTAAAAAAAAATTAAAAAAAATACGGGGGAGTGCTTTTATCAGCACTTCACACCCCTTTTATCAGTGCTAGGAGGTCTCCCACATGCTACCCTTCCCACACATCCCCCCCATACACGCGCACCCCCTTCCCGCGCATCCCCCATACGTGGGCACCCCCTTCGCTTCCACCCGAACTCGAACCCGGGACCTTCCCCCTTTCGTGGCCGCACCTTTACCACTATGCCATTTCATTTTGTTCTCTATTTAATGATATATCTATATATATATAGTTATATTTATTCATATTTTGATATAGATTCATATTAATACAAATATATTTATTCATATATTAGTATATATATATTAATTCGTATGTTAATATATATATATATATATATATATAGTTATAATTTATTATACATATATTTATTTGTATATTAATCTATACTTATAAGATTAGTTTTAAATACATTTATGAAAAAATATGTTTTTTATGTGTGTTTATAAATAAATACGTACATACATACATAGATATATATAAACAACACACAGACACACACAGAGACACACACACACACACATATATGTGTGTATTTGAATAGCCATAGAATGTACTTATAAGATTAGTTTTAAATACATTTAAGAAAAAAAATATTTTTGATGTGTGTTTATAAGTAAGTAAATAAATAAATACATACATATATACATATATAAAACACATAGACACACACATAGACACCCACACACACACAGACAGATATATATTTACAAATAAATACATATATATGTGTATTTGAAAAGCCATAGAATGTTAAAACGACCATAACTTATAATCTAGAATTCTGTTTCAACGCCACAACCAGTCAAATCAAAGAAAATAAAACAATCTTCGATATGATATGTGGTACAATCCTAACGGACATCCGGATTAGAAGTTATACTTGTTTGAATGTTAACAAATATGGGTATCCCGACTAAAAACTCAATTTTGGAGGCCTTATGGGCCTTTTTTGGGCTCGAAAAATGTGACAAAGGATTTTCCTAGGTCACTAGCGCATAGATCTCGTCGCAGGCTTCGATTTGATATGCTGTAGAGCTCAAACGGACACCTGGATCAAAAGTTATGGCCGTTTGAAGTTTGAGTTACATTTTAATCATATTTTAGATCTTTTATTAATTTTTTTTATTTTTTGTGTCCTCAAACTGTTATTAAATGATTTTTAATCGATAATAATTAGAAAATTATTAATTAATAATATTTTTTTTTAAAATATTTTGAAGCCATTTTCACTAAATTTCTTATATATTAAATGTAATAGTTTATTTATACGTATATATAACATATTTAAAAAATATATATTGTATTTATATCAATATAAATATACTTATATAACAAAATATTATTTTTCAAGAAAAAATATTTTTTTTTGAAACTCAACATTTATCAGTGCTCGGTAAAAGTACTAATAAATCCCCCTTTATCAGCGCTACTTAAGGAAGCGCTGATAAAGGGGACCCCTTTATCAATACTTTTTTTGAGCACTGATAAAGGGGTAGCGCTTCCCTTGCTAGTTTTTGGCGTAGTGTTACCAAATCAGTAAGGGTTAATTCTACGACCTCTTCATCATCTGAGGTTGTTTATACGTAATTATCTACTGGGACCTCTTTATCATCCACATCCATGTTTCTTAAAAATGTATTTAATTTTTTTTTACTATTTAGTAGACAGTGGTTTAAAGTCATTTATACCCTTATTTGACCTTATGTGTTTTGAAAGGAATCTTTCTGTCGTTTTCCAAACAAGGTACTTTATGGCCTTTTCGAAAAAATTAAGGTAAGAATGTTTTTTTTAACTTATACGGTGGGTGCGGCTATTCTCCGCCATTATAACATCATCAAAGATTCTCTTACAATATTATAAGAATATTTTCAAAATAAATGTTTTCTTTTATAATTATGTTACTTTTAAATGATTTTAAAAAAAGAAAGAGATATTTCTCTCAAATAGTTTTGATTTCATCCATGTCAACATCCTTTGATGAATTTTAAGCTTGTTTGAAGTTGATTTATTATGATACAAATCTTCCATATTGTATTGAAGGTTTTGTGATATGTTTGAATGTGGATGTGTTATTTTTATACCATTCATGGTTTATGGATAAAGTATTGAAATTTCATATGCTCGTTTTAATACGAATGTTTATGTTATATTTCAACCTTTTCTTATGATGAATGTATTGGACTAGTATGTTTTGGGTTGGGGACTGGTAAAAGTAAGCCCTTCGGGTTGGGGTCCGGTTACAGTAGACCCTCCAGGTTGGAGTCCAGTTACAGAGGCTATCCGGGTTAGAGTCCAGTTACAGAGGCTCTTTGGGTTGGAGTCCGGTTACAGAGGCTCTCCGGGTTGGAGTCCGGTTACAGAGGCTCTCTAGGTTGGGATCCGATTACAATTAGCCCCTAGGTCCTGGCACGAGGCCTTGACACACAAATTAAAGTCTGGTACTATACATTCCCTCATTATGAAAATAATATTAATGGTTCATGTGGTTATTCAACTAGTAGAATATCCATGACTATGTTTTATTATGGAATTATTTACTCAGCTCATTTTCCTGCCATAAAGTGTTCATGTTTATTATTTTTAAAGGAATGTGTTTTTAATTATTCACCATGCCCAATGTTTATGTTATCTTCCACTGTATTTCTTACCCTTACTGAGCGTTTGAGCTCACCCCTTTCTTATGTTTCATCTTCCCAAGATATGAAGAAGTTAGTTATGAGTGACTTGCATGCATAATCTAGGAGGCTTGGATGTTTCTAATGGAATAAATTAGTGTTGTATTTATTTTCAAGTTGTAAAGTTGAACTTATGTATGAATCTTGTTTCCAAGACTACTAAAATGATCATTCCTTCAGGACTTGATTCCTTATATCATGCCAATGTAATGTAATAATGCACCGACTCTGGGATTCTGGGGTCGGGGCGTAACAGATAGTATTAGTTTAGTGCCTTTGGAAACATAGAAATGTAAAAACTAGTACATAAGTGAGCTAAATTATCTCCCACTAGGTTCTTCATGACTATAACCCTTCTTATACACATCATACTTAATATATATCTTCATAACCTGGAGAAGGAAACATAAAAAGGGGTGAGATCATATGTTTAGTAAGGGTAAACAAGGGAGACATGTAAGCATAAACATGAGAATAGGGGTATGAGAATGTGATCGTAACATTAGATAATCATACCCTTCATATCAAATATCGTAAACATGAATCATTTCATAAAGATTGGTAGTTCATAATACATGAATCATAAGGAAATGAAGAACATAAGCCATAAAATCATAACATAGGAATAAAATATGGAATTGTGGAAAACACATAAGTATATAATATGATTTTCATAGTATTCAAGGCATCACTTCCAAGGCTATCTTGGTAGTATAGGTTCACTCCCCATACAATCTTGGTAGTCATGGTTCACTCCCATGGCCATCTTAGTAGCATGATTTCACTCCTCATACAATTTTGGTACTCATGGTTCACTCCCATGGCCATCTTAGAAGCATGAGTTCACTCCTCATACCATATTTAAAATCATGGTTCACTCCTATGTTCATCCTAGTAGCATGAGTTCAATCCTCATACCATCTTGGTAGTCATGGTTCACTCTCATGGTCATCTTAGTAGTCAAGGTTCACTCCCATGACCATATTATTCTATATCATGAGATATAAATCTTTACCCAATGCATTGGAGGGAGATATAGGTCCTACCCATATCATAATGAAATCATATATACATGTGCCACGAGATCATAAACAATCATATCATAACCCATGAAATGAAATGGGTTTCATAAACATGTAATCATATCTTAACCTATGGAAAAAGATAGGTTTCATAATCATTTCATCAAATAATAACCCATGAAAATAATTGAGTTTCAAAAGAATATAACCCATGAAAGAGAAATTAGTTTCATAAATAACATTCTATCAAAACATAAACCATTCATATAAATAATATGAATGGAAACATTGAATATTTTCCCCAAAAAGGCATGAGTAACATCAACAGATGTCATCTTAGATGGAAAATAATTTTTATATATCCTTTAAAACCATTTCTTAAGGAAAATATACTTTCTTATTTGAAAAATAATTTTTAAAACATAAATCCTTTTGAAAACCATTTTCTTTGAAAATAATTTGAAAACTTCGAAGGAAGGCTTGAAATAATTTTGAAAACCTTTTTCCCTTCAAAAAATATAAAATAAGCTTCAAAAAATTTTGAAAACCTTTTTATTTGAAAATTCATAGAAAACTTATAAAGGATTATTGATTTTTTTTTTAAAAAAATTCCTTTTAAACCTTTTTGAAAATTTATAATGAAATATTGAAAATGTTTTGAAAACCATTTTCCTTGAAAACTTATAAAAGAATCTTGAAAATGTTTTGAAAACTATTTATTTGAAAATAATTTGAAAACTTATAAAAAAGGAATGAACATTTTTAAAATACTTTTTTAAACATAAAAATTTTTGAAAACCTTTTTCAATGAAAACTTATAAAAGAGGCTGAAAAATGTTTCAAAAACCATTTCTTTGAAAACATTATAAAAGAAGATTGAAAATATTTCAAAAAAAAATTCCTAAAAAAATTATAAAAGAATATTTAAAAACTTTTTAAAATCATTTATTTGAAAATTACTTTAAAAAATATATTTTCTTAAAAATTAACCTATATGCAAAAAAAGCTTCATAGAAATGACAGCGGGTAAATCTGTACATGTTGTATGAGGTAAAAATAACATTCATTTTTCATGGTAAAAAGGTTAAAAAATTGATTTGTTTTGAATATGACAAAATATTCCATTAAAAAAATTGGTAAAATAAAAAAATTGTAAAAATTTATTTTAAATATTATATTATAATAGTAGAATATTCTTGTAAACCCTTTTTAGAAAACATGGTTTTGAAGGAACACAGATTTCTGACTGAAGAGAGGGTAAAGTTGAACTTTCTTAAAAACACATTCTTAACTATATTATGTTCCAAAGAGTGGTAAAATGGTCCCAATACATGAATATATCATGAATAACTGGAGGATAAGAATATTCATGAGTTCTTGAGATATGGATCATAATATTTCATCAAAGGAAGCATAAACATAAAAAATATCGAAAAATGATGAGATTATTTTAATAAACCTTATCTCTTAGTAACTTGGGTTTATAATATCCATGTAATAAAATAAAATTACATGAAAATTAAAAAAATCATGAAATAAGGTGATTCACAATATAACATTTCAAATGGAAGTATATACACCATGAAAAAATAATGTAGGTGCCTAACAAAACATGTATCTCAAATAAGGTAAATTGAGACAAAACTATCTAATTGAATTGGTAACTTTTGAAATATAAACCCCATGAAAGAAGGATCATAGAATAGATATGTAAATACCTGTGAAATTAATAATAAGAATAATATAATACATTCAAGGTCAGTATATACACCATTCAAAAGAAAATAGTCGTGAACATGGTATGTATCTCACAGATATAAAAAGTGAGATAAAATTATCATACCTTGTGTCTTGAATATCATCGTACTCATACAAAATTCCTTTATAATAAATATAAGTTTGTTATAAATATATCACAGAACCATATTATTATATCTAATATCATATATGGTTTGATTATGACTTTATATTACCCGCTTGTTACCAATTCTATATTAATATTTCACTTCGGGTAATATTCACTTTGTTCTTCACATGTGTATTAATTTGTTATATATTTGGTCCTTATACATATATCATGATTTAAAAAATGTAAAACATGATATAAATATCATTTATAATCATTATATGTGTATTATAGTAATCTATATAATATAGAAGTATGAAATAGAATACATCATTCATGGAGACGATAGGTCGTACGTATGCATAAACGTTGCTTTTATTTTATTGACATATTCAAAGAAATAAAGTAAATAAAATATATGTATATATGTATATAATATCATTAAAGTATAATTATTATGTCATATATATCATATATTTTCACTAAATATATCCTTAATACATTCGATGTAGTGTGTGAACAAATCACATCGCTTAGAGGGGGCGGTAGTCCACACTTCCTAAAACGAAATTATTATATTTACACCAAAATAGAAATCATAAAGATATGGGTTGTAAAAGTATTAAATAATATTATAGGCATAATAAATATAATATATACCATATATAAACATAGTTTTTGTAAGAAACTGTGTTTTTTCGGACTGTTGTTTTGAGTGGAAATACAAATTTTTGCTATTGGATGCTCATGAGGGGTAAAATGGTCTTTTTTCCCAAACAGATGACCTTAGATAATTTTTCTAACAACTCCGTTGATACCAAAATAGGGTGTTTACCCTAGAATAGGAGTTTGGTGGAAATCTAAACTGTTTGAATTTTAGCGGAATATTTAATATTTAATATTATTAAATTAAATATTAAATTATTCATGCAGGTTTGTTTGGAAATAACTTTTAAATGGAGCATCGTATTGAGATTCTATTTGTTCCATTGATTATAGAATGGGTAGTTTATCCTAGGCGAGGCATACACTCGAGTCGGGTGTCGGGGTCGGGCCGAGCCCCTTTTTCTTTTCTTCTTTTCTTTTCCTTCTTCTTCTTTCCTCATCCTTCTTGTGCACTCTCCTTGTGTGGATCCTCATTCATTATAACCTATGGGAGAATTTTTATATCGATAAAAAGGGAGATAAGGAAGGTAATAGGGGTACCGTTGCAGAGCTCTCATCGCGCTGATTCGGCGTGTGGCAACCGTGGACGGTGTAATCGAACGAAGCTTCAGCAGTTTCTGCCCGAAGGTAGGGATATTTACATTTTCACCATATATCCACTTTAAAAATATTGTTTTAAGTTTTTAAAGCCTTTTTATTCTTTCTTGTGGCCTCTTAAGGCCGAATCTGTTGTTTTGGGGGCAAAAACAGGTGTTTCAGGCATTTTGAGGGTTTTCCCGTCGGAAACCCAGGTTACACGGCGTGTGTTCCAGGGGAACACGCCATGTGTTCTTCCCATTCGGGGAAGAATAATTTTTCTTAATTACATGCAATTTACTCTGAGTAAACACCTTGTGGTGGTTGGCCCTGTGTCCGGCCGTGTGAAAAAGAACACATAATCGTGGTTTTTGAGCAGTACACGTTGTGTACTGGGAGTACACGCCATGTAGTGGCACATGGGCGTGTTTCTGGGTGAAAAAGCACATGGGATGGTGTTTTTTGAGAAGTAAACACCGTGTAAAGTAACTTACAAGTCGTGTAATTTTACATGGGCAGACCCCATGTACTCCAGAGTACATGCCATGTACTTTTTCCAGCCTGTTTTCGTCCGGGGGTTCTTTAAACAACTGTAAGTTGAAATCCAGGGGTCTGTTTCACATGTTGTCTATGAAAACACGATCCTTGCTTTAAGGAAGAACTTTTTAATCTAGTTGGAGAAATTTTTGTGTTGGTCATGATGCTTTTTGGTATGAAACGTCCAAAAAAATGATAATAATATTTTAATTATTATTATTTAGCGATTATTGAATCAAACGTATCTTTTGCGTCCGATGTCTGTTTGACGCACCGTCAGTGGCGTTGCAACCCTAAATTAAAAGATAAAGTTTAGAGAGTTATTTCAGGTTCTAAAACCGAAATAATGTGTGGTCCCCACTTATAATCGTTATGATGAATAGTACCTTTTCACCGGTTGACCGTTTTGGCCGTGTGAGTAGTCCATTATGAGCGTTTTTCTGAATAGATCACAATGGTGGAATCCTATTGAAATTTAGAGGTCATCTAAATGATGTTTTTGGGGTAATTCATAAATAGGGAGTTCTTCCTCCAGTTATCGAGCTTATTTTTCACTTGGGAGTGAGACTTGGCGTATATTATATGTCAGGTGTTCGGACTAACCTAGTTGAGACCTTTGATATGAGATGAAATACGAGCTATCTACTATAACATATGATTTTGACGACATCCCCCTTGTGATACGTTCCCTTCTGGCCTACGAGGCCATGAGACCAGAAACTTCCAAGGATCCGCTGAGTGATGCCTTTACTTATGAACTGACCTAGGGAGTCCCTTGTAGGATCTCTCTCCAGTTTTCCTTTAAGAGGATTCCTATTGTAGAATACCTCTGTTGTTCTTCATTAGAGGATACCATTTAGGATTCCTCACTTTATTTTTACTAAGGATCCCATGTAGGATTCCTTCTCTAATGTTTACCTAGAGGATCCCGAGTAGGGTTCCTCTTTGTGTTTGACTTGAGGGACCCAGTGGGATCCTGTGGTTTGACCAACCCTGAGTTGTACGTCGGGTTTTGGTAGAGATGGTGTTCAAGTGTCACCTAGAACCTGTTCCAAACTTGTAAGTCCATGGGGCTGTGGATGTAGTGTTGGGTTGGGCGTTCGTGCCACCCTCACTCGTTTTTTTATATCTCACTTGGTTTTGATAATGTAGTAGTGCTTACCAGATGTGCTTCCTGGATGGTGGATTTTGAGCCTAACGCAAGGCGTCTTTATTGTTTGTTGGGATTCCCGAACATGTTATCATGGGATCTAACTTCTGATCCATGTTATTTCTGATATTTTACTGGTACCTAGAGGTATTTCCTAGGACTCGTCTATTAAGCCTTATGTGTTGACTTGTATACCCTGAGTGATACATGGATTTCCATTGTAGGAATTCCTTGGATGGGCTCATTGGGCTGTTTATTTACGTACCATGAGTGATACATGGATTTTTGTTATAGGAATTCCTTGGACAGGCTCAGTGGACTGTTGAATGTAATTAAACCTTGAGTGATTCATGGATCCAGTTGAGGGATGCCATGAACAGGCTCATTGGTTGGATATGGTTATACCCTGAGTGATACATGGATCCATTTGAGGGATTCCTTGGACGAGCTTAGTGGGTAATAGACTTATGTACCCTGAGTGACACTTGGATCCAGTTGAGGGATGCCTTGTACTAGCTCAGTGGGTTGATGACTCCTATACCTTGAGTGATATTTGGATTCCCATGTAGGAATTCCTTAGATGGGATCACAGGCTGGATGTTATATGATCGTAATGATTACGCTCTTCCAGAATAGTTAGGATTGACTGTCGGTATACGATATCCTTCTTTATAGGGCTGGCTATCGGTATATGGCAATCTAGTTGTGATTGGTGGTGAGTGCAAGTGAACCCAAGTGTAGGATTAGTTTCCCCCTATAGTGACGTAACTTTCTCATAGATATAATTCCAGCATTGACCGAAGTAGGTACATGTCGATGGGATTATGGACCTAGAGATCAACTTAATGATACACTACTTGAGTGTCACAACGTCCATCTCAATTCCCTTACATACTATGTCTAGGAAATAGGGATTATGGACCCAAGGATTGACTACTGATGTGGTTTCTTGTTATTTGATTCACATACCCATGAATATTAATATTTATGTATATTTGTATAGGTATGAGACTATACATGTATACATATATAGATATGGACATCCATGTTGGAACCTGCCCAATTTAAAGGGATTACAGACCCTGAGTTTGATTGTGGTTGCACATTTGGTTTACTTCTTTTTGTTGTGTTTTCCAGCTAGGCTGAGCACGTTGCTGTTGCATACACTTTTAGCAGCATAGTTATAGGTTTCTTGTCGATGTGCCCTACTGAGATTATTTCTCACCCCTACATGTGCACCTCAGTGTATGTGTAGACCTTATGTCTACTTTTCAGGTTGAGAACGAGTTGCATGGTAGATAGAGATGAGTCCCAGTGTTGCATGATCGAGTGGAGATTCTCGAGTGGTTCTACTAATCGAGATGGTGCAGTTCTACAGTGTATGGAGATCGGGTATGTAGATTGGCTCGGAGTTAGCAGTTGATCCCTATAATTTTACTTTCAGTTTCTTTTATACTTTTATCTGTATGATCGGCCCAGTGGGTGACTAGTGTTGTATTGTATTGCATAGTTGTTTGGGATTTTACAATATTTACTATTACATCTTGTTCTATTTCAGTTGTTTATTTCTTCCACACTCTGTTTAAATTCTGTTGTGTATGATACTTAGTTATTTCCATTGTTTGTGTACTCTGGTATGAGGAAATAGTCTCCCCATTATCATACACTAGGCCCACACTACTAGTTGGTAGCCTCTGGTGTATGGTGAGGCGCGCTTGAGGCCTTGTGGCGAACCGGCTTGGAGCACCAGTTTAGTGGATTCCGAGTCGGGACGTTACAAAGTGGTATCAAAGGAGTTTATTTTCTTGGTATTTACTATTTGGGATATGGTAGACTTGAGTATTAGAAATGTGTTGGAACCTGTGATGGATATCAGACTGGTGCGTCAAGAACACTTGTTCCAGTAGGAAGTTTTGGTTTCCAGGGTTTGGGATTGATGTTCTGGTTTTGCAATGTTACAGTTGAATATGATTTTCTCCTTGAGAGACGCACATGTTGTGTGGGTGTTTTGATTTAATATGGATATCTGGATCTTGGCCATTCATAAGATGTTAGGGATGGTTTTGACTCTTGGATGGAGAAGGAAAGAGGCGTCTCAAGCATCATGCTAGGCACGTAGGATTCATAGCATATAGTCCTGCTGGTGTGTGTTTCTACTAAAGATGAGGCTTTTAGGCCTGATTACACATACTTTTTACTCTGATGGAAGGTTATGTGGATCTATGTTGAGGCGTTTTTTGGTTTGAGGATGAAGACTTAGTCCTCATGCACCTCCTATGCAGTGACCCTAGTAGGTCAATATGGCATGTGATGCCTTCCTATAGAACCCCTTGTTGGTTCTTGTTTCTCAGGTCTATGGTTATCTAGTCGGATTGCTGAGTATGATGCCAATCGATACCAAGGATTTTCTTATGAACTTGACCTCCTTGGGTTATTTCCGTATACAGATACCCGATGAGTGTCAGTTCATCTTTTCTCTTGTTCTTTGGTTGTGAAATCCAGGGAGTAGTTCCTTCTGGGAATGCACAGAGATGATCAGGGCCCTTGTAGGCCATGTGTTTCAGTTTTAACCCTCATTGTTCATTGTGATCTTATGCTCGTTTTGTGATCGAGGCACGATAAGTGCTCAAGTTTGCGTTATAGGCATGTTGATGTCTTCATCGTTTGATCGAGGCACCTTGGGTGCTTGATTTTCGAGACTGGCTTCGGCGGACAGGATTGTTCAGGTGTCTGACCTGGTCGACCAGTGTTTCTGTTGTTTATAGTGTAGTTAGAGTGTGGGTAGATTCTCATGACTAGAACTACATCGTGTGTATGGGTCGGGTGATAAAGATACACACTGGTTGTGCGTGGTATCATTTGAATCTATATCAGTGAGTGTCCAGGTGTGATCTGAGGACCAATGTTTCAAGACTTTCCATGGAATTGGATCCCAAAAGTTGTGCTGGAATGTACCTCCATGGTAGAGGTTACATCATTGAATAAATTGGGTACCATAATACTGTTGACCCACGGTTGAATCCTGGTCAGGTTTTGACAGGATGGTAAGTGTGGCTCGAAGGGAACTGGACATGCCTTCGATGAAATCTTAGTGTACTCCTATAATAGACGATCATGTGCTATCTTGATTCATCTTGAGTATTCTAATAGAGCTTCGGCCCTACGCCAAGCTCCATTTTCTTTCTTAATGTTCTTCCCTGTTGAGGAGGTAACCTACTGTGGTTGCACTCTAGGAGCGGTGCAAGGAAAGATATATGGTGGGGAGTGCACCATTGGACATTTTAGGGTGGTTTTCCTCATTTTGGTTAAACATAGGTGTTTTTCTTGAGATTTTGAGCTCGAATTTGATTTTTAAGATGACAATAAGGGTATTCCTATGGTGGGGAGTACCAGATCAGTTGTAGTTGAATGGATTCTGTGTAGGAGACTGTTGTTAATGCTATATGACTGGTTGTTGGACAATCTAGATAGCTTGGTTGTGGAGATGCTCGGGTTGGAAGCACGGATGCTGGTCCTTTCACTGGACTTCTCAGGGACGAGAAGGTTAATGGTGGGGAGTTTGTAAGAACCTGTATTTTTCCGAACTGTCGTTTTGAGCTGAAATTTGAATTTTTGCTGTTGGATGCTCGTGAGGGGTAAAATGGTCTTTTTAACCAAATGGATGACCTCATATAATTTTTCTTACAACTCCGTTATTCCCAAAATAGGGTGTTTACCCTAGGACAGGAGTTTGGTGGAAATATGAGTTCAAATTTTAACGGAATATTTAATATTTAATATTATTAAATTAAATATTAAATTATTCATGCAGGTTCGTTTGGAAATAAATTTTAAACGGAGCATCAGATTGAGATTCTATATGCGCCATTGATTCCAAAATTGGTAGTTTATCCTAGGTGAGGCATAAACTCGAGTCGGGTGCCGGGGCCGGCCCAGACCCCTTTTTCTTTTCGTTCTTTTCTTCTTTTCTTTTCCTTCATCTTTCCTCCTCCTTCTTGTGCATGCTCCTTGTGTGGATCCTCCTTCATAATGACCTATGGGAGAATTTGGAGATCAAGAAAAAGGGAGAGAAGGAAGGGAATAGAGGTACCATTGCGGAGCTCTCGTCGCGCTGATTCGGTGTGCGACAACCGTAGACGGTGTAATCGAATGAAGCTTCGGCGGTTTCCACCTGAAGGTAGGTCCGTTTACATTTTCACCATAGATAACCTTTAAACATGTTTTTTTAAGTTTTTAAAGCCATTTTATGCTTTCTTATGGCCTCTTAAGGTCAAATCTGTTATTTTGGGGGCGAAAACGAGTGTTTCGGGCGTTTTGAGGGTTTTTCCGTCGGAAACCCAGGTTACACGGCGTGTGTTCTAGGGGAACATGCCATGTGTTCTTCTCGTTCGGGGAAGAAGAAGCTTTATTAATTACAAGTCGTGTACTCTGATTACACACCTTTTGGTGGTTTCTCGTGTGCCTGACTGTGTGAAAAAGAACACGGAATGATGGTTTTTGAGCAGTACACACCCTGTAATGGGAGTACACGCCGTGTAGTGGCACATGGGCATGTGTACGGGTGAAAAAGCATATGGGATGGTGTTTTGTGAACATTAAACGACTTTTACAGTAACTTACATGTCGTTTACTTTTACATGGGCAGATCCCATGTACTCCAGAGTACATGCCATGTACTTTGTCTAGCCTCTTTTCATCCGGGGGTTCTTTAAACCACTGTAAGTTGCAATCCCGAGGTCCGTTTCATGTGTCTTTTATGGCCACACGACCCTTGATTTGAGGCGGAACTTTTGAGGCCAGTTGGAGAACTTTTTTTGTTGGGAATGATGCTTGGTGGTACGAAACATCCAAAAATGATAATAATATTTAAATTATTATTATTTGGTGATTATTGAATCAGACGTATCTTCTGCGTCCGATGTCTGTTTGACACACCATCAGCGGCGTTGCTACCTTGAATTAAAGGAGGACATTTAGAGGCTTATTTAAGCTTCTAAAATAGAAATTATGTGTGGGACCTACTCAGGACCGTTACGATGAATATTACATTTCTCACTGGTTGACCGTTTTGGGCGTCTGAGTAGTCTATTATGAGCATTTTTCTTCATAGATCGCAATGGTGGAATCCCCTTGACATTTAGAGGTCATATAAATGATGTTTTGGGGGTTATACCTAAATAGAGAGGTTATTCCTCCGATTATCGAGTTCAGTTGTCACCTGGGAGTGAGACTTGGTGTATATGATAGGTTGGGTGTTCGGACCAACCTATTTGAGACCTTTGATCTGAGATGATCTGTGAGCTATCTCTCATAACCTATGCTTTTGAGGACGTACCCCTTGTGAGATGTTCCCTTCTGGCTTACAAGGTCGTGAGACCGGAAACATCTAAGGATTCGCTGAGGGATGTCGTTACTTATGAACTGACATAGGGAGTCCCTCGTAGGATCTCTCTCCTATTTTCCCTTGAGAGGATCCCTATTGTAGGATGCCTCTATTTTTATTCATTTGAGGATCCCATGTAGGATTCCTCCGTTGATTTTTACTAAGGATCCCATGTAGGGTGCCTTCGCTCGTGTTTTCCTGGAGGATCCCGAGTAGGATGCCTCTTTGTGTTTGACTTGAGGGAGGTTCACTCTGATAGGAAGTGCACCTGATGAGGGTGTCAATGTCCTACAGGACTATGGGCCCAGTGATAAACTCACCCTACTTGATGTTCTCAAAAGGTCTCATAGTAGGGATGCATTTCGTGATGAATTTGGAAACCCTTGGGCTGATGAACAAATTGGGGAAAGTACACTAGATAGGGTTGTCTTCTCTATGAAGAATTACTCTACTGGAGTCATTGAGCCCCATGATGAGGTCAATAACTCATGAAGTATGGATGATCTTCATATCCATTGGCAAGCCCCCAAATAGTTGAAGAGAGGTAGGCACCCGAGTGGTTGGGGTGGCTCTCAGACAAGAGGTGGTAGGGATAAAAGAAAGTGATTGTTGTCTAATTTTTTGTTGTTGGTGGCGTTTCTGGTGCCATTTTGTTTGCTTTGATCATTTCTCTATCTCCGCTCTATACTTTCTATTTTATAATAATTTTTCGGGACCATAAATTTTAATCAATGGTTCGCACTGTTCTGAGTAAATAATATTTAAAAACATCTAAATAAATATATATATTTATAATTATAATTATAAATAAATATTTTTAAAAATATTTTTATATAATTATAAATATTTTTATATAATTATAAATATATTTATATAATTATATATATATATATATTAATATATAAGTATATATAGTTATAAATATAATAAATATATTTATTATAATTGTATAATTATTTAAATATATATATATATATTATTTATTTATTATTCTAATTATAAATAATTATATTTATAAATATTTTTATATAAATAAAAATATATTTATATATTTATATATATTTATATAATTATATAATTATATATAATTATATAATTATTTTGATATAATTATATATATTGATATAATTATATATATATATATATTAATATATAAATATATATAATCACAAATATAATAAATATATTTATTATAATTTTATAATTATTTAAATAAATATATATTTATTTAAATATATATTATTTAAATATATTTATTTTAATTTTATAATAATTTAAATATATATATTTATATTTATAATTATAAATATAAATAAATATATTTATAAATATTTGTATATAATTATAAATATATTTTTATAATTATATATATTTATATAATTATGTATATCCAAAGTGGTGCAGACCACGAGTTTTAGTCTATGATCACCAAATCTTATTAAAAAAGTAAAGTACACATAAACAACAATGGGTACAACAATTACACCCAAACACAAAAGTGGCCAATAGGAGACCCAACAGATAAGAGAATCGAGCACCCCTGTTACCACATGACCCATTATGAAGCCCTCCCTAGAAACTGGGCCAAAGCGCCAATACACGATCTTGTGCAACCACCGTGAGTCTGCCTCCCATGAAAACCCATGCACACCTAAATCCCAACTATCGTCATGTTGTCGTCCTTAGAACTCCACCCAAAGTGTGTCGTTGTGCCCTTGGCATCACCACCAATGATTCATTCCTGTGCCATCACTTCAACATTGGACATCCCAAGCTACCAATGGACACTTGAGAAACCCACATCGAAGAAAATGGCCCGCAAATCCATTAATCATTGAAGGCCGCCTGATGTCCGACCTATTTGAGACCAACGCCCCTTGATCACGCTCGCATGCGCATAGAGAAGACGCATTAAAATATGGCCCAATGGTCCGTTTGAATGTTTTCATCCCAAAGATATCCCACTAAAAACATTCCCTACCTCGCCTGAAAAAATCAACAGCAAGCATACAACATGTCCCGTGAACATTCCACCAAAGATGAAAAGAAACCGCATCCTAAAGTCTCCGACCACGCAACCCGAGGTCATTGCATAAACTCCAAAGGTCACCCCCAACCCACTCACCACTTCGTCACCGACATCCACGCCAATTGTGAGCATCCCTAGAGGAGGGACTGAAAATAAATCGCCTTCGGGATACCACACATGCCTTATGCATCGATCTGAGGTCGCTCCTCCATGAATCCAATTCGTCTGAAGACGTCGCTCGCCAGCCATCGCCATCTACACACGTATCACACTATCTAAGGTCGACGCATCATGAGGTAGCTCCGCATCTTGATTCCGTCTAACATCGCGTCAGGAGGAAGACACCCTCCAGCGCTCGAGGATGACCCCGACTTGCTCCTCATACCATCGTCGGCTCCACACCGACGTCGTTTCTGACACCCCACTCACTAGCCTGGTCACATCACAATCACCGATCATCGGTCAACCCCCCACATTCCATCACCGACCTTCTCGTCGCCCCTGCCAGCAGGCGAAGCCTCTTAAAATATAGTCGCAGTCTTCCATGAGAATCATCCACCATGTTCTTTGAAAACCCCCGAGGATGAGGTCCTCCATCTTAGATCTTGATGTAAATATGTGATCAGATCCTCCTTGACCTGAGAAACCTCCTGTTCGGGACCAGGGAAAATCTCATCTGCATATTTATGAAGATTCACGCCATCAGATTTCTGCCAGGGATATTTGGCACCACATGCCGAAAACATATCGAAGTGCCCAATGATTTTTGCATCCATGATGTGGCAAAAAATTTCTCCATTTGAGACAGTCTACACCAGATTGTGATCACCAGGGCAATCGCCAGGAGAGAGGAGCTCTCCATTGTAGAGAGATAAACTCTCCATCATTATATATATAAGTATATATAATTATATAATTATATGTATTTATTAATATATTAGTATATATAATTATAAATATAATAAATATATATTACTTAAATATATTTATTATAATTTTATAATTATTTAAATATATATATATATATATATATATTTGTATTTCTATTTGTAAATAAATTTATATATATTTGTATGTAAATATAAATATATTTATATACACCAAAGAGGCACAAGTGTGAGTTGGTGACCCAACCCACACCCCTAAAGTTTATTAGAAAAATGTAAAATACAAGCATAAGGGGTTCCATGTTCAGAAAAGTGACACACACATCACCACCAAAAGACACCAAATAGAAAGGGACCAAGAATACAATTTGTATTCATCATCAAGCATCATGGTTCTCCTGAACCATCCAGTAGGATTCACCTTTTCTTATGTTAGCCACCTCTACCTTGGGAGCCACCCCAACTCCTCAGATGTTTGCCTCTTCTCCATATCATATGAGCTTTCCATGAAGTATTTGATCTTCTATGCACAATGAGTCATCCTTCTCACTATGGGACTTGGTGGACAAGTTGTCAACCAAGTCATGTTCTGATTCCATGATTTGAAATTTCTGATCATCACTAACCATGTCCTTATTTGGATCACCATCCACAAATAGCTCATTAGGGAAAACTTTGCATCTAAGATTGTCTATGTTTTTAGTAGTATAAGGTGTCGACTGCTCTTTATTGGAAACCACATCCATATGGGAGTCCTCATTTAAAACTTGCACATTCAATATAGGGGAAAAAGTTTCATTAAGATAAAATTTAATCATTTTCATTATTTCATATTCCTTTCTTATCAAGGATTTCTAGGTAAACAGTATCAAATTTATAATTATTTATACATGTCAACGAAGTTGGGTGAAGGGAAACCCTCAATCCTTCCATTTCTCACTTCCCGAGCCATAATATCATCATCTTCATGACTTTTCTCGATATATCTAATTTTAGAAATACTAGAAGATAATGATATTCCCAAAAAATCACCTATACTTGGTACATTAGAGACATCACCCATGATTTTAGCTCCATGATCATCATTTTCTTCATTGTTGTTGACAGTAGGAATGGGGACCTCTGCTATTGGTTTTGAGTTGGCATTTGGCCCTCCCTTACCTTCCAAATCATCACTGAAAACATGAAGAGAGTTGTCCTTAACTGAAGTAACAAGTGATTTATCATGTTCCAACAAAAGCAGGAGGCAGAGCCTTTATATTTCAAGGCTCTCTTCTTCTCGTTGAGTTGAACAGGTGAAGAAATGTCCATATCAATAGATTTATTTCATTTAATACCCCTGGATTTCTAGAAAATATCTTCTTGAAAGCATGTTGAATCAACATCATCACCACTAGAAGACCATTGATTCATGTCCAAGACCTTTTTATGAGAATTGAGATCCAGTTCAGATGAAACACCAACAACATCATGTCTCTCATTAGAACCCTATGCAGTGTTAAATACACCATGAATTGCCTTTACACTAAGACTAAAGCTTTGGGCTACATAAAAAGATGGCTCTCTAGACCCATTTCTCTCATCAAGAGTTCCATACTTGGGAGGCTTCACCGGTCTTTGATCTCCACCAGCCTCCACCAAATTTGCAATAGGCTAATCCAAACCAAATCTCACCTTACCCTGCATATCCAAGGGATCCAAGTCAGATCCCTCCTTACCTACCAAAACCATGGGATCCAATCCAGATCCCTCCTTACCCCACACAACAAAGGGTCCTTCCCTTATGCATAATGAATCCTCCACCATTCAGGTCCTCAATGAAAAAAAAATTGAATTTACAACTCACAAGGGAATATACAATTTTCTTGCAATTGGTATATGTAATATTCCTTTTGCATTCAGATTTTAAGTACTTGATATTCCCACATTTATTACAAAATGAAGGTTTCTTCTCAAACTCTATTGAGAGTTCTAGTCTTTTATCAGCAGTAAGAAGAATAATAGGATCACCTTTTCGGTATAGGTAACATAGTTACCTTTTTTTGGAGAAACTTTCTCCATCGAGATTCTAGTTGCCGACGTAGTCACAGAGACATCCAAAACAGAAATTGAGTCCCTATTTTGATCAACCAACTTTGTTGTTCTAAGAAATACATCGACCAAATTGAAATAATAGTATAAAAGGAGGGCCATCGTGCTTCAAATGTCTAATCACCATGAAATCTCCTGAATCACCACTCCTACAACATCGCAACCCCTCATCACAAATCTAAATATAATTATATAATTATATATATTTATATAATTATATATATTTATATAGTTATATATATACATATATATTAATATATGTATATATATAATTACATTTAGTTATTATAATTTTATAATTTTTAGAATATATATATATTTATTTATAATTTTATAAATACTTTTATTAAAACATTAAATATATATTTAAATTATTAAAAATATATATTAATATATCATATTTATATTAATTATATACATGCATTTTTAATTAATGTATATAAATAAATATGATTTTTGAATAAAAATGTGATTTTTTAAAAATATATTAATAATATTTTTTATTAAAAGTTTGTATTAGCACTATTTTTAGCAATGATTAAGACCCAATTTTACCCTTTTCATCAGTGGATTAGAACTTGAAATTGGGACTATCCCCCCCTCCCTCTAAAAAAATATCGTCTCAAGTTCGGCCCTCAACCTAACTCTCAGGTTGGTTGTTGGATGGATGCCACGTGGATATTATGTTTTACAGACCTTTGATCAATTGTGGGGTTTCAAAATCAAATCAGAAACCAAGTTGAAAAAATTGGCATCCCACCGAACCCTTCTGTGATTCTATCAGTGAACCCCTTCACGATACCCTCAGATAACCCCTTAGTGAACCCCTCAATGATTCTATCGGTGACCTGCTTAGTGAATCCATCTACTAAACCTCCATGATTCTTGCTCGGTGAATACCTCAGCGAACCCCTTGGTGAATCCCTAGGAAAACCCTTGGTGAATACCTTGGTGAATACCTTGGAGAACCCTCAGATATTCTATTCAAGACTCGCTCGATGAATCCCTCAGTGAACCCCTTAATGAATCTCATATCCAAACCTTCCTCCCAACTTTACATGTACCCCTTACTAACTGTTGTTATACTGATTTAGTCTAAGTTTTTTACTACCAAGGATGGAATATGACAAGTGGTTTATGAGATTTTTGTTATTCGGTTTGTTTATAATTAATCGGATTCACTAATATAGACATGTATTTGGTTGTTTATTTATAAATTTTTGGAACTATGGAGATAGATAGATTAATACTATTTTAGATCGTATTGGTGTGTATGGTTTTTTTAGGGATGTTTGTTTTTTTGTGTGTGGTATTATTTATGAATCATAGGTTTATTTTATCATTTATCTCAGTAAATAGAATAATTTGAATTTTATGATTTTGATTTTTTCTAGGAGGATTTTCATCTGATAAATTTCAATCCAAATTACCATTATAGTGTTAATTTCTACTTCCATTATTTTGGGTCAATCCCCACTAGTTATTTTCATTTACAGTCAAAATGGCCCAAAGGCCTTCATTTTTTTATTATTTTGATAATCCACATTTTAAGGGGTGAGGTGGAACCCTTACAATGCCTGAAGGATTAGATACAATTACATGACCCATAGGTCTTTGAGGGAAACACCCAGACAATACAACTTAGAACTGCTCCTCCCCAGCATATGTCATGATATCAGCACTCCACCTTTGTAGGGCTGGTCAGCTAGCTGTCCTATACAAATTTAAATAACTGGAAGTTTTTATTGGGGTTTTCCAATTAGTTGGAAATGTTAAATTTTAAAGGGACTATTATACTTTTTGAGTATTTGGAATATTTTTTTTTTGAAATTTTTATAGTGATTTTGTATTGGAATTTTTTAGTGGAAATTTCCACTATGAATGTTTCATAGAATATTTAATTTGAGTTTCCATCGGGAATTTCCTGTGGGAATTTTCACTGGGAATTTCCAGCTGCTATTTGTATTATAAATTTCCATTATCAATTTCCATCGGTAATTTGGATTTCATTTGATATAACTGAATCATAATTTCTAATTGGTTGGAATTTTAAATTTCATCTAGAAATTTTTAGTTTGATTTACAAGTTGAATACAATTTTATATTTCATCTAACACTTTGCACTATGGAATTCCAATGTGAATTTAGTATAGGCATTGCAACATGGAATTTTTATTCATTGATATTTACTATTGGGATTTTGTAGTGGGAATTATGACTAGGAATTCACAATTGGAATTTCCCTTTCATGTAGCTTAGTGGAATTTTCAATTAGGAATTTTTGGTGGAATTTTTATGCACTTGTTATTTCCATTTCATATTTTCACTGGTAATCCTCACTAGAATTAAAATTTATTACAATTTAAAATTTCTAGTAATGATTTTAAAATTATTCTATAAGCTATTTTAAATTTTGAATTGATTTTTTGTCAGCCTTCAACTTCAAGATGATATTTTCAATGCACTAGAAATGGACATTTCAGCATTTGGCTTTTCCGCTGGAGATTTTTCTACTTGAAATTTCTACTGTCATTACCTACTAAAAATTCCATAGTGGAAAAACATGTAGACATTTCCAGTGGAAATTCCCACTGGAATTTTCTAGTCACAATTCCATGTTTCAATTCCCATTGGAAATTCCCACTGGACATTCCCAGTGGACATTTTTAGTGGGAATTCCCATTGGAAATTCAAAGTGGAAATTCCCAATGGATATTCTCAGTGGGAATTCCCAGTGGATATTCCCAATGTAAATTCTAAGTGAAAATTTCTAGTTTAAATTTCTAGTGGAAATTCCCTTTAGAAATTCCCAGTGGAAATTTCCAGTGGTTATTCCTAGTGTTTATTCCCTTGTGAAATCCTAATAGGAATTCCCACTGTTAATTCCCAGTGTAAATTCCATGTAGACATTCTTATTCAACGTTTTTATGCTCTAGTAATTTCTATTTCATGTTTCGACAAGGAATGCCATCTGGAATTCCAAATTTAATACAACTATAAATTTCTATTAATGATTTTCTCATGATTCCAAAATATATTTTTAATTTTGAATTGATTATTGGTCATTTGTGTACTTCCATATGATCTTATCAACACACTATAACTTGAAATTTGAGAATTTGGATTTTCCATTGGAGATTTTTCTATTTTAAATTCTCACTATCATTCCCTAATGGAACTTCCATAGCGGAAAGTTCCACCGGAAATTATATAGTTTTAATTTATAGTGTACTACCCAGTGGTCATTCCAAATTAAATTCAATTAAAATTTCCTACTATAAAATGAATTATACATCAATTATTTGAAAATTTCCAATAAGAATTTCCAGTGGAAATTTCCATGTGGAAATCCCATTGGGAAATACCATTGGGAAATCCCATTGGGAAATCCGAATGGTCATTCCCAGTGGAAATTCCCAATATACACCCACAGTGAGAACAATTGATAGTGGAAACCCCCACTGTAAATTCACTGTGGAAATTTCCATTGGCATTTCATAGTGGAATATTACAATGGAAATTTACACTGAAAATTACTATAGAGATTAAATTTTAATTTCCAACTAGAGAACAATTGATAGAATCATTTTATAATTTCTACTAATAATGCCCAGTGTAAATTCCCAACAATAGAATAATTTACAAAATTGTTTGTCATTTTTTTAGTTGGAATTTACACTGCCTATTTCCTAATTGCACTTTTTTCCACACGAGATGCTAATTTTTTAGGGGTACTATTTTTTAATGAAAGAAGAAGCATCAACATAAACTTTTTAACATTACAGGGTTTCAATGACTCAGATGTGGAAAATATTTAATGATATTAGGCCAATGATTACTGAGAATCACATCATATTTATTCAAATGATGCCATTTTGGTAGTTGTTTAAAGTGTTTCTTGATAACACTATGTTATTAGATGATTGTAAAAAAACTAATAGCTCTATTTTATTTTTTCTAAAGAGATACAATCTCACTTTACAAATGTTTAACATATCAAGGAGGATAGTGGAGTTAAATATTTCTGACATCATCCATAAATATGGTATTGGGAATGGTGGAATACCATTGTCAGTTGCCTATACATTACAGAAAAATATCTCAACACTATTAAGGAGTAGGTTTGGAAACATTGGTCAGCTATTATCACATGGCGTTTTACAGATATCCATAATTGAAACTATTGAATGTAGTGAAGGAAAGATTTTTCTAATGTGGCATTATTTTTCCTCACTTCTGGTTCCTATATGGGTTGGAATTTTGTCACATATTTTGAAGACATGTTAAAAGTGAAGTTCTTTTCTTGGGAAACTGGTATTCATCACCAGTTGATTACATCAGTGAAAAAAATTACATTTCTCCTTTAAAAGTTGTAGGTTCTGTTGTCAATTTATTGGTAAGTTCTTAATAATTTTTCAACTGTGTTTATTTTTAATAAGTTACTTGATCTATTCCTAAAAATATTAACTGTTCTAGTATTGGTATGTTTATAATTCTGGTAATGTTCCAGAAAAAAGAGATAGGACACCATTATTTTTTAGGTGTATTTTTTAAGATATTGATGCTTATCTTCAAGAAATTTCAAAGGTAATGTTACTTGAATATGTTTCAGAACTGTCTTTTATTTTTCAAATTAAGTTATAATGACTAAATTTAGGTTTCAACTATTCCATGTAGATTCAAAGAAATCCAAGACTATAATCAAGTGCCTCTAAGGTTAAACAACCTGTTCAAGTGTTTGTTGATGAAAAAAACAACCTGGTTTGCCTACTGTTGGTGATGAAACAAAACAACCTTTTCAGGTGGTTATTTTAGAAAAAAGTACAATTCATATTAAAGGAAATGCGAGAGAAGTTTCAACTGAGGAAACTATTGGGTGTTATATGTAGAGTGTGAAACTTATTAAAAATGTGAGGAGACTAGAGTCCCAATTAAAGTTTAATAATTTAAAAATTATGCGTTTGAGAGAAAGACTAAAGAAGTAAGAGATGAAACCAGTTTTTGGTGAGGAGAAAGCTATTGTTTTAGAGGATAATGGGGTTGTAGAAATAAATAATGAAAAAAATAAAACTTTAACTATTGATATGGAGGGTATCATGCATGAAATTCATGGATATGACATGAGGGAAACTACTAGTATAGAGGGAAGAGAGCAAGATGAAGAATTCATAGAATATTTATGTACAAAATAAGTAAAAGGTCCTCAATAGTCCACTATAGCCTCTTCATCCTAAAAAAAATCATTGATCAGAGGTTCCAAGAGCAGGGTGAGGAAATCAAAGTGTCAATATCCTTATATATTTATGAAGGTGACTTCAAATAAGAGACATGAAATTCCCTAGAAGCTATCATAGTTACTTCCTAGGTGGGTGAAGCAGTATATTATAGTGATGATACTTGATACAAGGCTACTGCAAAGGATGATTAATACTACTAATGGGAATAGGTTATGTAACTGAATTTATGTAATTAGAATTTATTTTAATATATTTTACTCTATTATGAAATAACATATGACCTCCATAAAAAAAATTTGTTTGGGAATTCATTAATAAATCATATCATATCAATATGAAGGAAATTGTCAATTTGTTAAATAAGAGGTCTACATAGAGTATGGTATGTTTCATATTAGTTTGCATAACTAGCACAATTTTTTTTATTTTATTATCTCTTTTTTTCAAAACATGTCATAAATGTGTACATTGTGATAATTGAAGAAATATGTTATCTACGTACTATGGTTGGAATTTCTAAAATGGAAATCTTTTCCTTTATGCCCCGTACCTTTACAGTATGGCTGAAGTTCATTTTTTACATAATGAATTATCTTATTTTTTATTATTTTTGTTACATCAGTGGATGTTTTAAGTTAACAATGACTAAATTTTTTATTTTAATTTTTTATTGGCTTCTAGAGAGTTCTTTATTAAGTAAATGATAATTTGACAGAGATCATTTCGTACCAGCCCACAGTTTCAAGTATGAGGTCATGCACATATTTATTATGCCTAGTAAATTTAGACAATACGCATTGGACATTGTTAGTTAGGGATATTAAAAAAATGTTTTTATATATTTTAATTCCATACAACCTCTTTGTGAAAAAATATGTAGTGATAATTTTATTAAAGATTCAGTTAATGTGGTAAGAAGTTATACAATGTTTGACTAAATTTTCAATAAATTGAAATATAGACTGCTCATTGTTTTTTTTTCAAAAATCATATTTGGAAAACATTTTCAACCACAATTGAAGATGATGTGAAGAAATGTAAATGGGGCATAATAATTGAGAATAATTCTTAGTGGGGAGATGCCACTTTTTATTGTGGTGTCGTCATTTTTTGTGTAATGGAATGTTTGGCTATGGGTGTTGCAGTTCTATCTCGATTGAGTGAAAATGTATCTAATGAGTATCGGTTGTTTATGGTTCATTATTTAATTAATGATCTTGGAAGGATAACCTCAGAGATGGAATCTGATATCAAAAATTATATGTTTGTGGCAAGATACTTTGTAGATAGTTGAATCATTCATTCACAAAAACATAAATTTCGATGTTATTTAACAAACCTAACTAATTTGATTTGTTCTATTGATTTGGGTGGGTGGAAGATTGGGGGTGAAAATGGTTATGATGTAGTATGTGATTGTATGATGGATTCTACATTTTTAGTTTACTTTTTAGTTTCCACTATATATTCTTAGAATGAATTAGAATCTTTCAGTGCATAGAATTTCCCACTAAGAAATCTTAGGGAATTTCCACTAGGAATTTCCATTGGAAATTTCCACTAGAAACTTCCACTATAAACCATGAATGGAATTTTACACTTTCATTTAGATAATTTATATTGATGTAATATGTGGATTTATGATAGATGTTAAAATATAATTTAACTTTCTTGTCTTTAATTTATATTATTTGAATCAATTGGAAACATGTATTATATAGATTTCCCATTGATAATTCTCATTGAAAATTTCCACTGGAAACTCCCACTGTAAACCATGACTGGAAATTTCTAATTTGATTTAGATCATTTAGGTGGGCGATATATAGGGATTAGAAATTTTTATTTGGTGATTTGGATTAACAAATTGATATATTTGATATTTATTTAATACGTGATTATGATAGTTGTCAGACTGTAATATGACTTTGTAGTACTCAATGTCTATTCTTGGAATCAAGTGGAAACATTTACCACATATATTTCCTACTAGGAATTTTCATTAAAAATTTCCACTAGAAATTCCCACTGTAAACCATGACTGGAGATTTATACTTTGATTCTGTGCAAATTTCCAATGGAAATTACCAGTACTGCAACTTCACACTGAAAAATGGCAGTGTAAATTTACATTGAAAATTAATTATAAATTCCAAGTGGAAATGACCATGGGAAGGTCCTAGTGGTTGGATCATACTAAAAATGGTTAGTTGACATTCAAAGGATAAAAATTGGAATTTTCCATACTTGTAATTATTGGAAAATTCGGCTACATTCCAAAATTGTATTTTACATTAACATTATTAACTTAATAATAAATGATCCAATTGTAGAAACTATACAATGCAAAAACCCACATCATTATTTAAAAAAATGGTTTTTATAAATATTTGAGCATTTTGATAACATATTTAGTTCAACTAAATGTCAGGATGTTTGCATTAAATTTTCGGTCCTCAAAATTCTGATACCATTCTGATTTGTGGTGCATGCTTTCAAAATGTGTCTGTCAGAGCGACTTCTTAAACCTTTTTTCCTTTTATTTTTATAAAAAATGTTGTCTTCATTTCTTTTATTTTATGAATTTTTTCAATAAAAAAGATGACCTTGAAGAACATTGTTGTCAGTTTTGGTGAATCCAAGAAAGGAGTCCTTGGTTGATTAATTTTCCACTCTGAAATGATGAAAAATGGTATTCTCCACCTCCTAATTCTAGTTACATTTTTATTATTATAACTAAAAAAAGAAACTATATAATTTTTTTATAGTATTAGTTTATACTGAATTCAAATATTAGAATATATGATGTCTTCTAAAGTGTGCTTAAATATAATATTTTTTAACCTATGGTATAGTTATTACATACATTATGATCTATGAAAGGAGCACCATGGTAGCCAGCATTTGACAGTTATTTAGCACTTCCCTAAAACAAAAATATAACATTATTTATCCATGATATCACAACCTGAATTAGTTCATTAACATAAGAATAAAATACCAATTACATATAGTTTTTTTGTTCTCTTGATTTGTGATATTGTGACTATTCTTTATGAGTTTTCTTGCATACTCTAGAAAGATTTTGAACCTATCACTGCTTATCATTTATCTTTCTTCTTGAATGATGTTTTATTTTTTTGCTAATGTTCCATGTTATATTCTTTTTGAATATGTTTTGAGGGTAAATTATTTATATCTTCCTACAATTCCCTCACACAATTGTTCAGATTTGACATCCCATTCATATATCCTTGTTCAAACTCATATGATTCCATTACAATCTTTATTGGCATTCATACCAACTTTTGGTAACATTTATCTTTTCTTACTACCAAATCATCTTTAAAATGATTAACTATCATCTCTTCCATATGGATGTAACATGAATTTCTTATCCATATCTTATGGATATATAACTATGGAAATCACTCTACATCCAACCACTCTAATATTTTGAGTGAATGATAGTAGAAATACCCATAAATAAAAAAATTCATGCATGTACAACCAATTCTCATAGGTGATTCTTCATAAAATACACCTGAAAACTCATTTGAGGAACCTTTCATTCCAAAAAAATCTTTTTTAGGGAAACTATTTCATTATAAGTCTTAAGGTAACAAGCACAACATAGTTGGTGTTCATGCTAAAAAAGATCAAAATTTTTGTGTGTATACAAATGACTTGACTGACCCATGATCAAATGATATGTAAAATGATTATGAGGGAGTTTTTATCTTCCAAAAAATTCAGATTTCATTTCGCGGTATCGGTTATTCTCCAATACATGGTAAAATTGATGGAAGAATTCCAAGACAGTAAGCTTGCGATTCAAGTAATATTTTAATACTGTATTGAAACTCTCACTCAATTGCATGCTTTGAATACCCAATGTCAACACAGTATTCATGAAACAATGATCCCATTAAAACTTACTTGTTACAAGTCTTTTAACCATGTTGAATTTGTATCACCACATTCTACTTGGATTTGTTTCCATAAAGCCTCAAATTTTTAAGTTTCATAAACCCCATACATGCATTTTTTTAATTAATGAAACAATGTTGTTCCATCCTTAATTACATTTAATAAATGTTTAATTCCATTTTTCATTATGTTTTAAGTGTATAGGGTGTGTCTTTTTTTAGGTAGGGATAAAGAAATGGCATTAGACATAGCTGCATCTTGATATGTGAAAATCATCTCAGGGTTCTTCCCACCATGAAAATCAATAAATCTACTAAACAAAAAACTAAATGAGTGCGTTGTCTCATCATATAACAATGATGCACCAAAAATTACAGTATCCTTATGATGGTTTATACCCACAAACACTCCCAAAGGACTACACTCCTTGTTTGTGTTGAAGGTAGTGTCAAACATGGAAACATCTCTAAAATTCTCATAACCCACCTTCATTTTGGGATCAACCCAAAATAATTTTCTAATTTGATCACACACATCAAGTTAAACTGAGTAAAATAATGATGTGTTATACCATTATTGGTTATCTAGGTATAGTACCATTTTATCATCATTACCTGAGTTCAACTCTTTCTAACTTTTGGAATGAAAAAAAATTCAGTTAGTCTACTCGTGTATATCAAAGACTCTCAGGCCCACCAACAATGGTTATTACAAGTGAAAATGAGTCATCGAGATTAAGAGTAGCTTTATTATTTACATCCAATTCTGCACCTTGTGCATCATTGATGTGTCATTGTGACATCATCAAATGCATAGTATATGGAGAATATAAAGAGTGGTTATGCTATTCAATTAGTTATCTGCACTTATATTTCTTATTTTACATGTAGACAACTCCCATTCACGCTAGAAAATGGGCCCTTGTTTGGCATGTGGATTTTTGACATTTACATCACTTTTTATGATCTTTATCATCCTTATTTTCTATATGAATACAATGTTAATGTTACTAATCTTTTATCCTTTTCATGTTTATTAACAAACTTATTTTGTAAATTGAAAACAAAAATGCCTCCATAAGTAACATAAAATAAATAGGCTTTGGTCTCTGATTTAAAAACCATAACAATGAATGGTCTCCCTATAGTGATTTTTTTATAATTAGTATTAGGTGGAGTTTTTTTCTTCTGAATCTAGAACTTCATCTCTATCGAAGACAATTTCTGCATTTCAGTTTGATTTTGTAATGTCATAACTGTTAGGCTCCTTCACATAAGAGTCAACAAAATACTACATAGTATTAAAATATATTGAATATTTGTGTTCTTAATCATGTACACCATCCAAATTCAGGTCGATCTTATTCATTCTAACCTCTCCAAAGTAGAAGCACAAAATGTCAGAACACCTTTATTTATAAAATCTATTCTATGTGGTTCTTTCTTTTGAATCATTTGGAAATTTCCATTCGAAATTTCAACCGAAAAATATGAATGGAACCTACTATTGGAAATTTCCACTTCGATTAAATTTTAAATCACAGCATCAAAATATAAGTTGATATTTCCAATTTAAATAAAATAAACATCACAAATAACTTTTTTGAAATCTATTTGATGTGGGTGATTTATTTTGAAACATTTGGAAATTTCAATTATCCGAATGGAACCTACTAGTGAAAATTTCTACATTG
This sequence comes from Viscum album, assembly GCA_963277665.1. Lineage (NCBI taxonomy): Eukaryota > Viridiplantae > Streptophyta > Magnoliopsida > Santalales > Viscaceae > Viscum > Viscum album. The sequence goes on along the minus strand of OY728167.1, from coordinate 726,739,965 downwards.
ATTCAATTTAGAATCACAACATCAAAATATAAGTTGATATTTCAACTTTAAATCAATTAAACATCACAAATCACAACCTCAAAATATTTTGGAAATTTCAAGTGGGAATCCCAATTGTGAATTCATAGTCTGAATATCCAGTACAAATGTCATATGGGTATTCCATGTGGAAATTTAGAGTAAAAAGAGCATATTAAATTTCCACTTTAAATCAATTTTAAATCACATATCATTTCTTTTGAAACAATTAAAATTTTCAACTTGGAAATACAACTATGAATTTACAGTGCAAATTTACAGTATAGTTATCATCATGAAATTCCTTTTGGAATTTTTCAGTCAAAATTAATAGGTGATATTACCATTGGAAATTCCTTGTTTAAATTCACAGTCGAATTTCTAAGAGAATTAACTTGAGGTTAAGATTATAAAGGTAATGATAAATTATTCATCTTTTCAAAACATTCCCTGAAAATTCCAACTACAAATCTTGTATTTTTTTAAAAGGTTGGGGGCTGAAGCCTCATTTATTATTAAAGCAAAAGAAATACCTCTTTTAACTAGGTAGAGGGAGACCCATTACATAGATTGAAGGCCCAATGGTCATTTATCCCAATTCATGGCCCATAGGCCCAATTTTTTTGCCCAATGCCCATTTTGTGAATATTACTGTTACAGTACCCGCTGCTACAGTACTGTATAGTACCCACTGCTGCTACAGTACCATGTCGCCGCTACAGTGACCTACTGTTTCTATAGTGCACATCGTTGCTACAGTGCCTACACTACTATAGTACACTACAGTACTACTACAAATCTTGTATGATATTTCATTTGTCAATGAAATGTATTAGAAGCTTATTACTATGTCTCAAAGCTAAACATCAATGAAAAATCCCATGTTCACCTTACCTATATATTTTTTTCCCACTGGTAAAGATTGGGTCTTTACCTATTTTGAGTTCTTAAAGAAGCGTGAAGGTCGCCACCTTGGTATAATCACCCTACCGACTAATGAAGAAACCTTTTAGTTTCGGTTCGGTGGGAACCAAATTTATCCTGCCTTTTCTTTATTTTTGATGGAGTTATTAATTTTTATTCCCCTCTATTTCAATGATCGGGATAAAAAGGACTTATGTAGCACCCATCCAACGGCCAACCTGAGGTTCAGGTTTAGGTTTTGAAACTAACACGATTTTAATCCCCTCTCCAAACCATTCTTTTATGAACCGGACCTCCTCGTCGAGAAGCAGAGCTGGCGTCGCCACAACCATAGCCACCGCCACCCATCATGAACCCGATCCACTACTGCACCCCGCCCCCACACACCTCGAGCACAACCCTCCCTCTCCCCCCTCAAGTGATCACCTCCTCAAACCCTTAGGTCATGAACCAGGCCTCCCCTTCATGAACCAGAGCTACCGCCACCAAACACATATCCACTGCCACCCATCAAGAACTAGATCCTCCATCAAACTCGTAGCCACTGCCTATCGTGAACTAGATCCACCGCCCATCAAAAACTAGATCTACAACCTTTGTGAACCAGGTCGGCCACACTGCATGCTGATGTCGTCCTCTACCTTACCCTCACCACTTTTGAAAGTATGAGAATGTAATTTTGTTTAAATGATGTATTTTTTTTATTCATATTGTTATTGATAAAGATTGATTGTCTAAGAATAGGGTGAATTTTAATATTTTATTGAACTACAACTAGGATGGAGTTAGCATGTCAACATGGTTGAAAACCTTCTTCCAAAGATGATGGAAAACTATACATGGTCTCAGATTTATTGTGATTGTTATTATTCACTTTTGAGTTTTTTTTTGTATTTTTACTTTTTTTTAAATGCTATTATTTTGAAATACGTGATGTTAAATCATTACCTCAAATATTTTTTCCTTAACTATCCATATTTTTTAACAATAAATTCATATAGAAAATGGAATTATAAAATATTTAATTCATTTATTATTTTAATTTTAACTTCAATTTGTTTCTTGAAGAAATTTTATTTATGGGTTGGTCAGTGCCACTGTTAGGTGCAAGTTTTGGATCAATAAATAAAATAGTTGGTGAAACAAATCCATGTCTAGATGTTTTTTACATTATTATTTTAGTTGATTTAAATTGTACAAAAAAATTATGAATTCTAGCATTCGCAATTTCTGATATCATTTTGGTTTATGTTTATAAATTTATATTTCATTTTATATGTATAATTGTTGCAGTTTTTGGATAATGGGGCACAAATAAACTTGAAACACTCTTGGAAAGTAAACTCTTTTGGTTGATAGGTTTGTGTTTCGAATCTTTTTAAAATTTTATTTTTTTTATAGAAAATTTTGGTTCTAAATTTTCATAGTTTTTCTGCACTTACTTGATAATTTAATATGAAAATTAAACTTTTCCATAAAATTTTATCCATGTTTAAGTGTCGATGGAAGGATTTATTCCATGCCTTCCCATGATTCCCTATAAATTGGTCATTTTTTCAATTCCAAAACCTTTACTTGTATTTCATTTATTTCATTAATTGTTTTCATTTCTTATGAATAAAAGTCTTCAAGACACAAAAATTGGGAACATGTTAATGATAAATTGCAACTATTTTACCACACCATGACAATTTTATGTGATTAAAAAAAATTATATTCACTGTTAACATTTTATATATGCAATTACGAGTATGTTATATATGGATTCACATTCAATTTTAGTGTACTATACTCACTGTTAACATTTTATATTCACTATTAGCATACATCTAACAATAAATATAAACATTAATAAAACTGTTAGAATGTTGTTGACAATAAATGAAAACATTAATCTAACTATTTTATTTTAGCATTCTTTAATTGTGATTACATCATTCTAATATGTATAAGTTCATTATTAGTATGTTATAGTCATATTATTTACTTTATATGGTGTTAGCATGATCTATACATGTTAGCATTCTATTAAAAAGCAGCTGACAATGGTATATGCATGCTTAATATGTGTTTCCAATCACTGTAAAATTTATTATTTCACTATATTAATGTGTTTACAATCACTTTTATTATAATTTTTTTTATTTCAATAGTATTTAATGCTCAATTCACTCCCAATAGTGGCGGCCCACACTCAAGCTTCCAGTCTGTTTTTAATTTTTTTATGGAGAAATGCATTCTAATCCTAAACATGATTGATTTTGCATGTTTTTTTTATAAATCTCCCTCTATTATTTAGTAGTAAACCCTTTTCATAAAAGTTTAATTCACATTCTGGTAAAACATTAATGGGATGCATATAAGGAATGAGAAACCCATTCATTTGTTTTTAACAAAAAATTATTATTTTTGTTCGGAGTAAGTTTCATTCGATATATTTAAGTGTCTACCTTAATAGTAGTTATTTAATTTTTTTATTTAATTTTATTTACTTAATAATTATTCTAGAATTTTTCTCTCTTCTTATATTTAACATGGCTTAATAAGAAAATTATATTTTTAATTGTTTCAGAACCTATTACGCCCTATGAATTTTTACGGGCATATTTATACTAGGTAATAAATTTATATGAGCAGTGATATATTTACTCACACTCATGATCAATATGAATATTGAAAAATAGTATACATGTGCATAATTGTACTGATTAATGTGTCAGTTTCTCCAAAGAGATGAATATTAGAGTTCAGTTTTAGCCAATACACTGTTGGGTGCTCTCTTCAATGAACTTACCAAAATACATACAAGAATTTCTCATCATCCTATTTATATTTAAAATTTTCTTACCACTTTCTTAATTAATTTAATGAATCTATTCTTTATGGATTTGAGTTTTAGTTGTAGATTACTGGGTCCCTACCATGATATGATTATGGATCACATTCTCTTATAAGTTTCCCAAAAAGGTTCCTTCCTTGATTCCCTAGAATCTGTATTATTTAATTATTCAAAAAGGATAAATTTATTATTTTAAAATTATCTCCTAGTGTTCTTGGTTATGATTAATGCATAATTTTCTACAAATAAATGAATATTATAGTGAATTTATAGTTAATATGTTTTTTGGTACTCTCTTGTGTACAAGAATTTCTCCCCATCCTCTATCTATTTGAAATTTTCTTTTCATTGTCTTCATTAATTGAATGAATCTGTTCTTTTGAGTGGATTTGAGTTTTTATTGTAGGTTATTGAGTCCCTTCCCTAATCCTATTATAGATGACCCCATCTTTTGTGTTTCCCAACTGGGTTCCCAATTAGTTATCAACCTATTCGGATAGGTTGATGTAAGAAATTATAACATTGTATCCTTTATTTCCAAACTAGGTTCTTTATTTGATTCCCTATAAACTCTATTATTTAATTATCACTACTGAAAATACAGTATTTCCCAACGGTTTAGAACCGTTGGGAAAGGCTGCAGAACCGTTGGTATATGTTATACCAACGGATCAGCAAACCGTAGGGAAGTAAGCCATTGGGAAAGCTTTTCCCAACGGTTTACAGTGAACCGTTGGGATAGGGTGGAGAAAAATTACCCTACCCCGACAGTTCTGCCAAACCGTTGGGAAAGTTTTTCCCAATGGTTTGGCCAAACCATTGGAAAAAACCCAAGGTCTCCTCTTTCCCAACGGTTTCTAAACCATTGGGAAAAGCGTTTTACCAACGGTTCATGGAACCGTTGGTAAAACAAAACCCAGAGATGCTATGCCAACGGTTTCAAACCATTGGCATAGCCTATGCTAGGCAAATTGCACAGCAGCTCTGCAATTTGCCCAGCAGCTCTGCAATTTTCCCACCATGTCTCATTTTGTGGGTTCCCTCTCATTTTCAATCCAATTATTATACCTGTAATAAAATAACACATACATATACAATTATTGGACCTGAAATAACCAACTAACACATACATATAGAGAACAAATTCATACACATTTAACATATAATGCTGGAACTATACACATCCATAATTAAATTAGAATTCATAACATAATTATAAACATACATAATTAATTTAGAATTCAATTTAAAATTTAGATGACAATTATATGTGGAATCCAGAAGTCAATTCATAATTTGATCAGTTTTTTGTATACCATATATTTTTACCTGAAATGATGTCAATTTTAAACAAAATACATACACCTGGAGTGCTACCGGCCACACCGCGCCTTGTATTGATGCGGGGTTGACTCATACACATCACATATGACCCATGGATCATTGTGCTAAATTATCGACACAATTCGAACGCGTTTGGTCGGTTTTCCGTATGCCAGTTGATGTTTTTCAATTAAAATGACATCCTTTTGAAACAAAAGGCAGACACTTTGAGTGGTTCCGGCCACACCGCGTCTCAGATTGAGGCGGGGTTGATTCTTACACGTCACATATGACCCATGGATCGTTCTCCTAAAGTTTCAACAGAAACCGAATGTGTTTGGTCTGTTTTCCGTATGTACTTAAAATGTTGTCCATTTTAAAGAAAAGAGAGGAACTTAGAGTGATTCTAGTCACACCGTGCCTCCGATTAAGGCAAGGTTGACTCTTACACATCACATATGACCCATAGATCGTTGTGCTAAAGTATCGACACAATCCGAATGTGTTTGGTTGGTTTTCTGTACGTCAGTTGATGTTTTTCACTTAAAATGACATCCTTTTGAAACAAAATACAGACACTTTGAGTGGTGGTGGCCACACCGCACCTCAGATTGAGGCGGGGTTGACTCTTACACGTCAAATATGACCCATTAATCATTGTTCTAATGTATCGACACAATACGAATGCTTTTGGTCGGTTTTCCGTATGCCAGTTGATGTTTTTAAATTAAAATGACGTCCTTTTGAAAAAAAAGGTAGAAACTTTGAGTGGTGCTAGCCACACCACGTCTCAGATTGAGGCGGGGTTGATTCTTACACATCACATATGACCCATGAATCGTTCTCCTAAAGTTTCAACAGAAACCGAATGCGTTTGTTCGGTTTTCTGTATGTACTTAAAATGTTGTCCATTTTAAACAAAAGAGAGCCACTTAGAGTTATTCTGGCCACACCGTGCCTCCAATTAAGGAGAGGTTCACTCTTACATGTCACATATGACCCATGGATATTTTTTATAAAGTATCGACACAATCCGAATGCGTTTGTTTGGTTTTCCGTATGCCAGTTGATGTTTTTCACTTAAAATGACGTCCTTTTGAAACAAAAGACAGACACTTTGAGTGTTGGCGGCCACACCGCACCTCAAATTGAGGCGGGGTTGACTATTACACGTCACATATGACCCATGGATCGTTGTGTTAATGTATTGACACAATCCGAATGCGTTTGGTCGGTTTTCCATATGATAGTTGATGTTTTTCAATTAAAATGACGTCCTTTTGAAACAAAAGCCAGAAACTTTGAGTGGTTCCAGCCACAACGCATCTCATATTGAGATGGGGTTGATTCTTACACGTCACATATGACCCATGAATCGTTCTTCTAAAGTTTCAATAGAAACCGAATGCGTTTGGTCAGTTTTCCATATGTACTTAAAATGTTGTCCATTTTAAACAAAAGAGAGCCACTTAGAGTGATTCCGACCACACCGTGCCTCAGATTAAAGCGGGGTTGACTCATACACGTCACATATGACCCATGGATCGTTTTTCTAAAGTATCGACACAATCTGAATGTGTTTGGTCACTTTTCCGTATGCCAGTTGATATTTTTCACTTAAAATGACGTCCTTTTGAAATAAAAGATAGACACATTGAGTGGTGGCGGACACACCACTCCTCAGATTGAGGAGGGGTTGACTCATATGCATCACATATGACCCATGGATTGTTTTTCTAAAGTATCAACACAATCCGAATGCGTTTGGTCAGTTTTCCGTATGCCAGTTGATGTTTTTCAATTAAAATGACGTCCTTTTGAAACAAAAGGCAGACACTTTGAGTGGTGGCAGCCACACCGCGCCTCGTATTGAGGTGGGGTTGATTTGTACATGTCACATATAACCCATGGATTGTTTTTCTAAAGTATCGACACAATCCGAATGCGTTTGGTCGGTTTTCCGTATGCTAGTTGATGTTTTTCAATTAAAATGACGTCCTTTGGAAACAAAAGGCAGACACTTTGAGTGGTTCCGGCCACACCATGCCTTATATTGAGGTGGGGTTGATTCTTACACATCACATATGACCCATGAATCATTCTTCTAAAGTTTCAACGGAAACCGAATGCGTTTGGTCAGTTTTCTGTATGTACTTAAAATATTGTCCATTTTAAACAAAAGAGAGCCACTTAGAGTGATTCTGGCCACACCATGCCTCCGATTAATGTGGGGTTAACTTTTAAACATCACATATGACCCATGGATCGTTTTTGTAAAGTATCGACAAAATATGAATGTGTTTGGTCAGTTTTCCGTATGCCAGTTGATGTTTTTCACTTAAAATGACGTCCTTTTGAAACAAAAGATAGACACTTTGAGTGGTGGCGGCCACACTGTGCCTCAGATTGAGGCGGGGTTGACTCTTACACGTCACATATGACCCATGGATCATTGTGCTAAATTATCGACACAATACTAATGCGTTTGGTCGGTTTTCCGTATGCCAGTTGATGTTTTTCAATTAAAATGACGTCCTTTTGAAACAAAAGGTAGACACTTTGAGTGGTGCTGGCCACACCGCGCCTCGGATTAAGGCAAGGTTGACTTGTACACGTCACATATTACCCATGGATCATTCTTCTAAAGTTTAAATGGAAACTGAATGCGTTTGGTCGGTTTTCCGTATGTACTTGAAATGTTGTCCATTTTAAACAAAAGAGAGCCACTTAGAGTAATTTCGGCCACATCGTGCCTTAGATTAAGTCGGGGTTGACTCATACACATCACATATGACCCATGGATCATTTTTCTAAAGTATCGACACAATACGAATGTGTTTGGTCACTTTTCCATATGCCAGTTGATATTTTTCACTTAAAATGACGTCCTTTTGAAAAAAAAGACAGACACTTTGAGTGGTGGCGGCCACACCGTGCCTCAAATTGAGACAGGGTTGACTCGTACACGTCACATATGACCCATGGATCGTTGTGCTAAATTATCGACACAATCTGAATGCGTTTGGTCAGTTTTCCATATGCCAGTTGATGTTTTTCAATTAAAATGACGTCCTTTTGAAACAAAAGGCAGACACTTTGAGTGGTGGCAGCCACACCATGCCTCGGATTGAGGTGGGGTTGACTTGTACATGTCACATAAAACCCATGAATCTTTGTGCTAATGTATCGACACAATCCGAATGCGTTTGGTCGGTTTTCCGTATGTCAATTGATGTTTTTCAATTAAAATGACGTCCTTTTGAAACAAAAGGCAGACACTTTGAGTGGTGCTGGCCCCACCACGTCTCAGATTGAGGCGGGGTTGATTTGTGCACGTCACATATGACCCATGAATCATTCTCCTAAAGTTTCAACTGAAACCGAATGCGTTTGGTCGGTTTTCCGTATGTACTTAAAATGTTGTCCATTTTAAACAAAAGAGAGCCACTTAGAGTGATTCTGGCCACACCGTGCCTCCAATTAAGGCAGGGTTGACTCGTACATGTCACATATGACCCATGGATTGTTGTTCTAAATTATCGACACAATCCGAATGCGTTTTGTCGGTTTTCCGTATGCCAGTTGATGTTTTTCACTTAAAATGACGTCCTTTTGAAACAAAAGACAGACACTTTGAGTGGTGGCGGCCACACCACGCCTCGGATTGAGGTGGGGTTGACACGCACATGTCACATATGACCCATGGATTGTTGTGATAAAGTATCGACACAATCCGAATGCGTTTGGTCGGTTTTCCGTATGCTAGTTGATGTTTTTCAATTAAAATGACGTCCTTTTGAAAAAAAGGCAGACACTTTGAGTGGTGCCGACCACACCGCATCTCAAATTGAGGCGGGGTTGATTCGTACATGTCACATATGACCCATTAATCATTCTCCTAAAGTTTCAACGGAAACCAAATGCGTTTGGTCGGTTTTCCGTATGTACTTAAAATGTTGTCCATTTTAAACAAAAGAGAGCCATTTAGAGTGATTCCAGCCACACCGTGCCTCAGATTAAGGCGGGGTTGACTCATAAACGTCACATATGACCCATGGATCGTTATTCTAAAGTATTGACACAATCCAAATGCATTTGGTCACTTTTTCGTATGCTAGTTGATATTTTTCACTTAAAATTACATCCTTTTGAAACAAAAGACAGACACTTTGAGTGTTGGCGGCCACACCATGCCTCGGATTGAGGCAGGGTTGACTCATACACATCACATATGACACATGGATCATTGTGCTAAAGTATCGACACAATCCGAATGCGTTTTTCGGTTTTTTGTATGCCAGTTGATGTTTTTCAATTAAAATGATGTCCTTTTGAAACAAAAGGCAGACACTTTGAGTGGTGGTGGACACACCGCACCTCGGATTGAGGCGGGGTTGACTCGTACACGTCACATATGACCCATGGATCGTTTTTCTAAAGTATTGACATAATCCGAATGCGTTTGGTCAGTTTTCCGTATGCCAGTTGATGTTTTTCACTTAAAATGACCTCCTTTTGAAACAAAAGACAGACACTTTGAGTGGTGGTGGCCACACCGCGCCTCGGATTGAGGCAGGGTTGACTCGTACATGTCACATATGACCCATGGATCATTGTTCTAAAGTATCGACACAATATGAATGCGTTTGGTTGGTTTTCCGTATGCCAGTTGATGTTTTTCAATTAAAATGACGTCCTTTTGAAACAAAAGGCAGACACTTTGAGTGGTGGCAGCCACACCGCGCCTCGGATTGAGGCAGAGTTGATTCGTACACGTCACATATGACCCATGGATCGTTCTCCTAAATTTTCAACGGAAACCAAATGTGTTTGGTCATTTTTCCGTATGTACTTAAAATGTTGTCCATTTTATGAGAATCCTCATGTGTCTATTAGTGGAATGGTATTTACTTAAAATATTGTGGACATTTATATAAAATATTTTTATATCATTATTAGTATGGATTAGATTTTAGTTTATCATGCTATGAATCATTTTGGAGCTAACAATGTCATGCCCAATGAATACATCTCTTTTATAACATACCAAGAATCTATGATATTCATTAGATGTGTAAATGTGATTACATTGATTATCATGATGAAAATAAATAAAATATATATTATAGATTTTCTAGTATTAAATGAAATCAAGGAGGGTGGGGGGGTTGTCCGCGGGGTTGTCCGGTGGGTGTCCGGGGGGCTGTCTGGGGACCAAGGAGGAGGGTGGGGGGCTGTGCGGGGGGCTGTCCGGGGGGTGTTCGGGGGGTTGTCCGGGGTCCAAGGAAGAGGGTGGGGGGGCTGTCTGGGGGGCTGTCCGGGGGGCTGTCTGGGGTCCAGGGAGGAGGGTGGGGGGGCTGTCCAGGGGGTTGTTCGGGGGGCTGTTCGGGGGTTGTCCGGGGGTGTTCAGGGGGTTGTCCGGGGTCCAAGGAAGAGGGTGGGGGGTTTTCCGGGGGGATGTCTGGGGGGATGTCTGGGGGGTTATTCGGGGTCCAGGGAGGAGGGTGGGGGGGCTGTTCGGGGGGCTGTCTGGGGGCTGTCCGGGGGTGTTCTGGGGGTTGTTCGGGGTCCAAGGAAGAGGGTGGGGGGATGTCCGGGGGGGGGGGGGTGTCTGGGGGGCTGTTAGGGGGGTTTTCCAGGGGATGTCTAGGGGGTGTTTGGGGGGTTTTCCGGGGTCCAAGGAAGAGGGTGGGGGGGCTGTCCGGGGGGCTGTCCGGGTGGCTGTCCGGGGGGCTGTCTGGGGGGCTATCCGGTGGGGCTGTCCGGGGTCCAGGGAGGAGGGTGGGGGGTTGTCCAGGGTCCAGGAAGGAGGCGGGTTCCCAAACACACAACCACTAAAAGACAACAACATCCATAAAAACAGATAATATATAAAAATAACTCAACTCCAATACTATACTACGAGTCTAGATAAAACTAACAACTAGAATAGATTAAATATCAAATCTCAGTAATATCAATAAACAATTTAATGGATCAACTTGTCCCATATCACCATCACCATCATCACCATCATCATCACCCTCGTCCTCATCCCCATCATCGTCCTCGAACTCCTCGCCCTCACCCTCCTCCTCGCCCTCACCCTCCTCCTCGCCCTCGTCACCCGCCTCGCCCTCCTCCTCTCCCTCCTCTTCCGCATCAGACTCCTCGCCATCATCATCGTCAAGCTGGACATAATCCTGACCACCACTAGAACTAACACCTAGTGCACCATATATAGAACGTATCAATGACATATACTCATCAAAAGCTGGGTTGGCCTCTGCTGGAAGTGTTGGACGTAGAACTTCAATAAATTTCATAAACGCACTGTTTGCCCTAGCAGACTGTTCTTCCGTCTCTATGGCCCTTTTCTCAGCCTGTTCTGCCTGTGCCCTAACTTGTTGCAGCTCGGTGGCACTACATCTCGTACCTGAGGAGGTCTAATACCTCGTCGGGGCTATCCTAGGTCGACAGCGTACTCTGCCAGAATGCTCCTCTTCCAACACCTGATGTAAGTGATCTGTTGGCCCAAAATTGTCTGGTTCTTGGGCATCGAGGGCCTCTAATGCAGCCTGTTACAAATATAAATATATCATTAAGTTACAAAATAGATATTAAAATATAAATTCAATAGATTAAAACTTACAATCTGCTGCTGATTCGCTTTGTTGACGGCACTTCCATCCTTTTTTCGTCTACTTGAGCAAAACAGTTTTGCTCGAGGCACACGTCCTTCAATATTTTTTATTTTCCTCTACAATGACATTGAAATCTAAATTTATATGAAAACTTTAGGAAACTATTAAATAATTGAGGAAACAAAAGAAAGTGTAAGTCGTAAATAAAACTTATAAACAATTGTCATATCTGCTTCCTCTCATGATCATGCATCGTAGTGCGTCCCAGTGTGTGGAGGTATTTTTTTGCATCAATGTTCTTTTTATTTTTTCCAGATGATTCCTAAATAAAATTTGAAAATGCAACAGGTAGTATTAATTCAAAACATGAAAGTTATTATTTAAATACCTCAAATGTTATTAATACCTTAAATTGGGTACTCGTCCAATGAGTAATCATCTGACGATACTGCTCTATAGGACAACCATCCACCACTGGTACCACCTCTAACTCAGTGCCAACTCTAGCAACCCATCCAATATACAACTCATGATTTTAGACTCTCCAAAGCTCACCTAAATCCTTTAGACGTTCCGGTCGTGCACCCTCACCATCGGGAAAATTTAATCGAAGCTGAAATCAAAATATTAATTCATATAAATACAAAAATAATTCATGGCATTAAATAGAACAGATTTTTTTACCCATATCTCTGCCCAAGCTTTATCCTTGACCTCACATGTCTCCACGATAGCGGGCTGACGGGAATGATGTCAGAGTATTTGGAAAGCATCGCCAAAAAACTATGACATTGCTGCCCTGTTTTCTCAACCATTTGGTTATCTTCATTACAATCCACCATAACCTGTGTGCGGCGGTTCCACACCGAACACATGCATGTACGCCCCCGCACATGCCTCCTATCAGTAGATGTATCTGTCATGAAAGAAAAACAAATATTTTATCAAAACATGTTATAATGAAAATAAATATTGCTATAAAAATTTGTTAGGGTTCTATAAATATACCTATGCCGGTCTGATCGTTGAACAGGAGTCGAAGACGATGGAATATAGAAGCTCAGAGAGACAAAAGTAGAAGGAAAAGAAGATGGGACAGCTGTCTGACCGGATGCTAAATGGGGAGTGGGAATCATTATGGGATGTGAAAATGATGGGCCAGAAGATGCAGAAGGTAGAGAAAACATGGGAGGCCTAAATATCTCATGTGTCCCTAACGACACACCGGGATCAGAATGTGGGAAGTATGACATGTCAGTGGGAGGGGCAGGGTCTAGTCGGGTACGCGCAGCTACTCGTCCACCTCTGGTACAAACCCTCCTCATACCACCAGCCTGAGTACTAGGACCAGTACTGGGATCCTCGTCGAATAACTGTCGACGTATAGGTGGATCCTACAAAAATGTTTACAAAAAAATTAATCACATGACATTATATATTCTTTAAATATATCAATTTGAAATAAAGTACTCACTACAGGCACTAATGATGGAATTCCCAACTCCGTCATTCGACGATTGTTCTCCATCATTTTTTTCCTTCGTCTCTCTTCAATTGACTTCATTTCCTGCTTTTGAAAACAAATATATAATTAATTAGAAAAAGAAAACTAATGTGTAACCCAAAAAACTAAATATATGAGGGAATAGGGGGATTCATTGGTAATTTAGCTATCAATTGTTTTAGAATATCTTGAATGGATTTAATAAATCATACAATTTGTAATGTTCACCAAGTTAGAAATATTGTTTGACTGTGTTTGAATACAGTTCAATTCCAAATTAGAAAATGAAATTCAAATAAAACTACAACCAATAAACATCGAAAATTCACATAATGGTCAAGTCAGCTATCAATTGTTTTAGAATAGCTTGAATGGATTTAATAAATCATACAAGTTGTAATGTTCACCAAGTTAAAAATATTGTTTGAATATGTTTGAATACAGTTCAATTCCAAATTAGAAAATGCAATTCAAATAAAACTGCAACCAATAAACATTGAAAATTCACATAACGGTCAAGTCAGCTATCAATTGTTTTAGAAGAGCTTGAATAGATTTAATAAATCATACAAGTTGTAATGTTCACCAAGTTAGAAATATTGTTTGACTCTGTTTGAATACAGTTCAATTCCAAATTAGAAAATGCAATTCAAATAAAACTACAACCAATAAACATTGAAAATTCACATAACGGTCAAGTCAGCTAAAACATATTTGTGATCAACACTAAATCAATTTTAATATTACCAACCTTAACAACCCAACTCTAGGTAAACCAAAAGAATTGAGAACATGGATGAATGATTCTATATATTTTCAACCACAACTTCAGGTTCACAATCAACTCTGAAAATTGAGCTATTTGAGTCATCAAAAGAAATAAATGGATTGGTTCCAATGGAACTAGGGACAGTGTCAATTCCATCATCACCATCATCAAAAATATGTCTTGGAATTACTTCAACTATGACACCAAATTCAGGTCGAAGTTGGTCTTTGACATAAAAAACTTGTTTAGCCATTGATGCCAACACATATGGTTCTTCGGTAGAAAGAGTGCGAGTCATATTAATTACTCGAAATCCAAAATCATCAATAAATGTGCCATGTCTCGTCATAGAATCAAACCAATGGCATTTCATCATTGTGACTCGTCTATGAGAGTAATAATCCAATATTATTATTTTCTCAACAACTCCATAATAACCCACATTTTCAAATCGCGGTCTACTATCTGATGCACTGGCATAACAATCTGTTGTGGTAGTAACCATAACACCATCATGTTGTGTTCTCATGTTCTTTGCTTGTTCAGTGACAATAAATTTGTACCCACTGATAACAATTGATTTATAGTCACGAACCACGGTATTAGGACCAAAATCCAAAGATCTTATTTCCTCAGAGACAGAGTCAGCAGACAAACTCAATACCTGCAATATAAATGACTATTAAACTTAATTAAATATTGATATAATTATTTTAAACATTAATTTTTTTATACCTTCAATTTTAACCAAGCAGAAAACTCTTTGCTATGAAAAGTCTCTCTCCTTCTCAAAGATAAAGAATGATGCTTCATATTTATCATTGTTTTATGTTCCCTGTAGATAAAAAATATGAATAGTTTAACAGATATATATGTAAGATATACATAATAAATTTAGTTACCTGATATACTCATCAAACAAATCACAGTTGAACAAAACTATGTGATGTGCTATCTTCTGCTCTTCATGGCTTAATGTCTTCAATGTATATGATCCAGGAATTACTCCTGTTTGAGGAAGTGATGGAAAACTGGGTTCAATTTGCTCATATTGTTCTTCTTCATTTCTCATTGGTATGTTCAATCTTGTAGTAAGATCAGACAAATACATCGATCAGAAATCCATACATTCTTGATCCAAGTAACCGTTCATGATAGAACCTTCGGGATGATTTCTATTTTGGACATAAGACTTTAATGTGAACATATTTCTTTCAGTTGGATACATCAAACGAAAAGAAACAGGTCCTCCGATAAGTATTTCAGTGGGAATATGGACAACCAGATGTAGCATGCATGTGAAAAATGATGGAGGAAATATTTTCTCAAACTCACACAAAATTAATGGGGAATCTGTCAAAATTTTTTGCAAGAAAAACTTGGAAAACTTCTTAGCACAAAGATCTCTAAACAAATGGCACAACCGAATAAAATCCACCCTTACATTATTGGACAAAAGATGACGGATTTCTATTGGAAGCAACTCATGCAGTAGAACGTGATAATCATGAGTCTTCAAAGATTTTAGCTTCAACTCTCTTCTATTGACCCATTTAGATATGTTGCTTGAATAGCCATCAGGAACTCTAATAGTCTCTAATACTTCTAGAAATTGTTTTTTTGTAGGTTTCATCACATAAGAAGCACATGGAAGTTGCCATTTATTTTCACTGATACGCACAGGATGTAATTCTGGTCTGATGCCCCAATCCACCAAGTCATGCCGAGATTTTAAATAATCTTTTGTCTTCCCCTTGACATTTAGAAGAACCAAAAGAAACATTTCTCATATATTCTTTTCAATATGAATTACGTCTAAGAAATGACGTAACAAATTGGTTGACCAATAAGGAAAATCAAAAAAGATACTCCTCTTACTCCAATTGTAACAGGTTTCAGTGGAAACATTCTTTCTCTTTCTAGATTTCATTTGACCCTTCCCGAACGAAAAACTGAAATCTTTCAATTCATTAAGCATGTCAGTTCCAGACATACGCTGAGGTGGATCATCGGTCTCTATGGTATTATCAAATCTTAGACGATTCATTATATATGGATGATCCTTTGGCAAGAATCGTCGATGTCCCATAAAACTGAAACTATAGTGATTTTTCAGTATTCTGGATCGTGTATTCTTCATACAAACTGGACATGAAAATTTTCCCTTCGTGCTCCATCCAGACATCATTGCATAAGCCGAAAAATCATTGACCGTCCACATAAGCGCATCACGCATCTGAAATATGTCTTTCTAACATGAATCGTATGTGCGCACACCCACATCAAAAAGAAGTTTCAACTCTTTTATTAAAGGTTGCATGTAGACATCAATATCAATGCCGAGATCAGAAGCACCAGATATGAGTATACTCATGAAAGTGAAAGTTTTTTTCATACACAACCATGGGGGAAGATTATAAATGTGTATAAAAACTGTTCATGTGATGTGCGAAGTAAGCATCTGACCAAATGGATTAAAATCGTTGCATGAAAGACCCAGCCTCACATTACGCACGTCAGCTGCAAAATCAGGATGTCGAGCATCAAATCTCTGCCATGCAAATCCATCTGCAGGATGAACCAACTCATCATTAGTCTTCTTTATCTTGGTATCATCCCATCTCATTTTTATTTATATGTCACCAGACATAAAAATATTCTGGAGTCTGGGGATCAATGGAAAGTGCCACATTACTTTCTGTGGAATGCGGGATGGTGTTCCATCAGATTTTGACTTCCAGCGGGATGTGCCACATTTTATACAATCATTTCGTTTGGCGGTTTCCTCCCAGAATAAACTGCAATCTTTCGGGAAAGCATGAATTTTGTTTCTTGAAAATCCAAGTTCCTCAACTAACTTCCATTCCATATAGTGGTTTGAGGGAATATCTACATCATCTGGAAGTAAATCCTTCAAGAGGGTAAGAATGTAATCGATTGCTGTATTAGAAATCCCATACATAGTTTTCCCATGAAACAATCGGATTAAAAATTCAAGCTTTTTCATTTTATCACATTGTCGATATACTGGATTCATGGCAGCATCATTCAATTTTTTCACCCTATCAATATCATCATTTTCACTAGATGCATCAGTTGTGCTCATATCGAAGTCTTATTGAGTCGAAATCCTTTCTTTTTCATGATGACAAATAAACGGAAACCGATCATCTAACAAATTCTCCATTCCTATCTTTTCATTTCGATCATCACCAATTTGAGATTTCATTTTCTCCCTATTGTGATACCACACAAAGTAGTTTGCTTGAAAACCATTTTTGGTTATGTGGTAGCTGACTTCTTCATGGATCAACCAAGGTCTACCAACACAATTGGAACATGGGCAGTGTATGCGACCACTATCTGAAGCATTGTGAAACGAAAAATCTATAAAGCTCTCCAAATTGTTTTGAAAATCGCTTGAGATCCGATCGGTTTCATACATCCAACTTCTGTCCATTCTGTAAAAAGAATTTATATAAGTCATTTTTTCATAAACAATTCAATAGTATTGAACTTTAATAGAAAATACATTTAAGTAAACGATAAAGGAAGAAGTTTCTAGTCGATGTAGTGAACTATTAAAATAATGTAAAGAACAAGTACTCATAAATTAAATTAAAATTTATTTATATTCATTTTAATTAGGTCTATAAGAGGCACATTCCTCAGGTCCCATCATGTGTTATAGGCATCCCAAATCATTCACTCATGTTCAATAACTCATTATTGACACCTGTCCATACCTTTCATTACCCAATTACTTCCCCAAGTCAAGCGCACCCCATGGGTGAATAAATTTTAGGCTTATACACTAATAGGTTGTTCATGGCCTGTAAAAAGATTTAATTTCATTAAGTATAGTAAAAAACATTTATTTTTAAATTTGAAATTCTTAATAAAGTATGTCAATGATAACAACATTACTGAATTAAACTTGTGACTTATCTAACATTTTTATGGATGTCTACACATGCCAGAATGGGTAGTGAAAAGCACCCCACCCTCATAAAAGTGAGTATTGTCCAAGAAGGACACATAATATACAACGTACAATGAGAACCATATTTAGTTGACCCTAAAGTTATATTAGTACAATCATCTCGGGGGAAATGGAATATATGATCCTGGTTAACTGATGAATTCAAAAGCTCGTATTCCATATGTTGGACACTATCTAAGGTAAGAAATAACGTGAGGATGGGTTTACATCATTCAATTTCTTACATGATAGTGAGAATGAAGGCTTAAATTAATGACTTGAGTTCACTGATACCATGTCAACCGTTATACACACCATGTGAACCCTTAACACACCATATGAACCCTTACACCATATCGTCATTATTACAACCATTAATAACAACTTATTAAATAAAATCACTTGTTAAAGATAATAAAATTGAACATAAATCAATAATAATATTGGATATATCAAGTAAAATGAATTCATACTATCTTACATCCTAAATGACCACCCACAACCATGATTAATGACCACAAAGCTCCCCTTTCGGCCAAATAAAAAGTGAAAACAAAAACACATAGTTGTAGAAAAAAACTTCATTTGTGTGAAGAATAATAATCTCATGGTCCTCATGATATTTGAACCACGCAGTCATGATTTTCGAGATGAACTTGTATCCATGAAACCATATGAGAAACACGATTCAATACATGCATTTTTCTGATTTTCCCAAGCATTTCGAGGAACCCCAAATCATTGAAAATGGTCATTGTGTTTTAAAAAGGTGATTGAATAACACATGTATTATGTCGAAGGCAGAATGATTAATGGTTATATTAGAAAATATAATATTCACTAATATTGCGAATTTTACATTCTGTGAATTAGTTTCATGAAGAAGGAAGAAGTACTAATTAGGGACCACATACTATTTTGCAAAGTTCAAGAAGATACTCCATATGTTCTATTGTGAAAATGATAAGTGAACAGTGTGTCATTTTATATATATATTGATTTTGATAGAACATGATACATACTTGTTATGTAATACACATAGTGTACAAAAATTAAGATGAACAAGATCTTCATGTTTGGCATGATCTTAATGAAAGGAGTTATTTTCATGAAATAATATAAATAAATATTACAAAAAATTTATTATTAGTTCATATACATGAAGCTATAATATTTGAAGCAGATTAAAAAAAACTATGAATCTTCAAAATTAGAACACAATAAAGAGACGCCATGCCCTTATAAATGTAAATGTGTAATGAAAACATTAATTGGACATACACCGATATAGGGATTTGAGTAAACAATTCATAGAACAATCATAAAATTTTACAAAAACCCTAAAAATTGGGAATAACGAATTTTTTTAGAATAGAAGGATATGCTTTATAAGATGTGGAACTATATCCTTGATATAATATGGAAGGAGTATAACCTGGTAGCTGCTGATCTGATGGAAGATGTGGGGATTCAGAAGTGCTTCTGCCAAGGAATCGCTTCTGGAGACCAGCGGAAGGGTTCTGGAATCGTGGGGAGGCCGCTGCCTAAATTTGGAGAATTTGGGGCTTTTTTTCCCAACATTTCTTAAAAACCGTTGGGAAAACTAAATTTTTCTCCATCTTTCCTAATGGTTTCCTCAAACCGTTGGGAAAAGTGATTTTTCCCCACTTTTCCCAACAGTTTTATGAAACCGTTGGGAAAAGTCACTTGTTCAAGGTCTTTACCAACGGTTTATGAAAACCGTTGGTAAAGACAACATATACCAACGGTTCTTTGAACCATTGGTATACAAGTGTTGGGAAAATTCCCCTTTCCAGTAGTGTATTCTATAGGATAACATAGACTTCTCATTATGAGATGAATATGGTCATCAATGTTATTATTTTATTCATGATTATAAAACAATGGTATTTAATTCATTTATTCCTTTACATGACATGTAAAAAAACTTGTAATATTTAACAATTTCAAATTTCATATTCCAATATGTGTTTATATTTATAATATTAAAACATACTTAATTTTGAATTTATTCTCATTAAATTTGTTATGTTATAGTATTTTTCATTTTTTAAATATCTTCTTAATATTCTCTGATAAGATTCAATAATTTTTAATGTTTTGTATAATTAAAAATATGATGAATGAAACTATGATTCCTTTTACCATATAGCTATAACATTAAAATTAAAATTTAATTATTAATTTAATAAACTACGAAAACTATAAAAAAATTTAATTTCTCTCATTATTGCACTAGCCATGTCACTAGATTTAGTAGAATTTAACTACAAACAATGTTAATGTATGATTACCCTATTAAATCATGTTTATCTTGACCCATGGAATCAAAATCAAAAGAATTTAAAACTAATATCCCTCTCAAAACTATGATTTTATTTTTATACACCAACAATGAATGTTTATAGACCAACATAGTGTTACTTTTTTTCATAATTTTGATTTAATTTTTTCTATTTCCTTATAAAGTTATCAATTCTTTTTAGTTTTACATGTTTTTAGGACATCAATACAAAATTGGTTTGAAAATCAAACATTGGATCTCCTATTTTTGATGGCATTAGTGAATTACAAGTCTATTTCCTTTTTTATTTTTGAAATTTATATTCACTCTCTAATTTTTTATGAATGAGAATTTTTTAAAAAAAATACACCATTCACCACATGTTTCTATTTGGACAAGTATATTCAATGTATTATAATACCATTGGTTTAAACTCATTTTTAACCAACCTGGATATATTATTTACAACATAACTAAGATAAATATTTTATTTTATTTTATTTACCTATTTCATCTTCATGAAATGAAGTATCAAAAATCACCTCCATATTTTATTATGCCATATCACTATCATAAAAAAATCATTCACTGACCACAATTTATAGGATGGTTTAATGAAACTCTACACCATATTTTTATATGAGTTTTTTTTCAATGAATGTATTAATATTCAATTTATATTTGGTGCATTTTATACTAGTTAACACAATAGATATTTTAGAATTAAAGTTAAAATTTGAGTTTGAGGAGTTGGTATTAAACATATAATCAATAGGTGATTGAGGATGTAACACCCCCAGTTTAAGGAATTTCATTGTTTTATTATGTTTTTTGTATTATAAGAGGGTTTGGATTGGTTTTAGGAAGTTCTATAGGGTTTTTTTGCTATTTTTTTGGGGAGCTCGGTTGTAGAATAAATCTCTTTGAGCTTAAAAACACCTATTTTGTATCCCATGGTAGAGTTCATTTTAGTGTTGTTGGAATGGTGAGTTGGATGTTTTTTAGAGGTTCATTTTTTTACTGGTTCATATTTTTGTCTAATTTTTTCATATTTTTCTCATAGAGGTGAATATTTATTTCTATAAAGGTAACTAATTTTTTTATTCAACATTTATTTTTTTAGAGTAGTTCATATATTTTTTTATAATTGATTTCAATTCAATATACAAGTTAATATTTTTCAAAAAAATTCATATTTTTTACCCCCATTTTTATCTTTAATCTATTTTTTTCATACAGGTTGATATTCTTTTAAATAGGTTCATATTTATTCATATATTTTCACAAAACTTCATATTTATTAACATATTAGTAGGTTTCACTTAAATATACAAGATTATATTTGTTCATATATATATATATATATATATTTGTTAATAATAATTTTTATACATGTTCATATTTTTTTGTTATTGTTTGAACAAGTTCATATTTTTTCATATTTGGTCATTATTTATATTAATAGGTTTTTTATTTGTTTGTTACTAGGAAAAAGAACAACTAAAACTTTTTCAGTGGTGTAACTATAAACTATGTACTCCAGATTTTGATAAACAAATGAGTTCTATCTTGAATGACTCACCATCAAACACTATAGTGATGAAACTGGTCTGTGCAAAATGACTTAGTAGTATTTTATTGAAAATATAAATTTTCCATTTATAATCACTATTATAAAAAAAATTATTATTTATTCAATTGGTTATTTTTCAACTAATTTCTTACAGATTCATTAATTGTTACTACAAGCCTATATGGGACCAAATTCATGTTCAATTATGGCATTCCATTTGTATAAACATTCAAATTCAGGTGATTTATTTTGTATAGTCTGCATGCATGAATTATCTGCAACAAATTCTCATCTACTTGATTATTCACATTCTTTAGATTCAGTTTTACCATAAAAAAAACTTATATTTATAAATTATGTAATAATTGTTCATATATTTGTATATCCACGATTTTAAAGTTTAGGTGAACACCATTATCATCTTCTCAACTTATTAATCCAATATCAACGTCACTTCGAACTGTATATTCGACTCCACTGATATTTTATATCAACAAGTAGATGAGAGTTGATATCAGTAGATGTTTAGAGGTAACTAATTTCTTTATGTAGTTTTTAATTCTTACAAAAAATTAACAGTCTACAATCGTTGAACTTTCCATTTTTAACAAATATTAATTTTATATAACATCTTCAAAATAGTTTATTAAAAGCGCTAATTGCTACAAGTTGGTTAAGTCTTGACATAAGGTTCCATTTTATGATAAAGAAATTTTATTTCTACAATTATAGTGGTAGGTATGATACTTTGATATATCCACAATATAGTTTACATTGGGATTTTTTTATCATAAGATGGTGTATCGAGATTTTTGTGACATATAGATATGTCTTGGTAAGTTTCAATAGATTATAATTTTTGACATTAGGATATTCATTTTAACTTTGATATTTGAAAATATCTTGGCTGAGAAAGATTGTACAAAATCAACTCTTCCTGGTGGGTGTTCGGTGAAGGAAACATATCCTTTTAGAAATATGTATAGGCTGATGATCCTTTCTTTCTTCTTATTTTTCATAAAAAATACTTAACACTCATATATTCATGGGACGTCAAGTCATTTTTTAATGAAGTCCTATATTCTCACAGTGATAAGGTGGCACATGATATTGTATTTTCTTTGATTTTTGTCCACCTTATCTTCTCTGGTAGTTCCAATGGTTCTTTCTCATATTCTATTTTTTGAAGCTTGACATACCCATATCTCCCTCTGTTGAAGTGGGGGAATGATATATATAGTTCTCTCATTTAGAATGATATGAGTTTATTTATTTCGATGATACATAAGTGTGTGATTCTCACTGATCTCTCCCCTAAAAGCTGAGTTATATAACTTGTTTCTTATTACAACTATAGTGATTCTCCCCAAATAACATTTTTGTTTCCTCTATTTGTTTAAAGAGAGTTTTAATAGGAACTATAAACCTATTTTAACATTCTATTAATTTTAGGTAGAATTAGAGACTGCCTATAGTGGTCGATATTCCTATTTCCAGTGGCCACAAATGCAGTCATCTGGAAGGGACCTATAATAGCCACTAATGGCGGCCGTTATTTCCCTTTAGCGGCAGGACAACTGTGACATCCTAAAGTGGTTGGTTGGTAGTCACTAAAGACCTTTAGAGACCATTTTTGGTAGTTTCTAATGGTGGAATTTCTAGTAGTGGTTACCCCTTTTATCAACACTTTAATTTTAACACTGATAAAAGTCGATGTTGCGCAACCCGTAATCTATGATAGGTATAACAAAGTGGCGATGGTGGTGAAGTGGTGATGGTGGTGGGGTAGTAAGAAATGATGATAGTGGGGTTGTGCAACAAAGTGATGCTGGTGGATTGGTAGTGTGGCGTAGTGCGGTGAAGCGACGATTGTGGTGGGAATGGTGAAATAATGTAGTATTACGGTGATGAAAAAGTGGTGGTGTGCTATGGCAGCAGGGTAGTAGTGGTACAGAGGGAGGAAAAGTTTTTTATATTTTCAGTGGAATGCATGGTTCTGCTCGATTTGGAGGGAAGAGCAGATTCCATCATTTGATGGAAGGAATGGGTCTTCTGTTTCCAATTCTAATGGACCAAATATGTGTTTTTTAGGTTTCCATTTTTGTTTCCATTGTATTTTTTTCTTCCAAAAAAGGCTCTAATATCTATTAGTGATTGGAAAACATTCATTAGTTTTTTTTAAAGATAAAGAAATGTATATGAAAGTACCACGGGATGATCATTAGTAAGGAATGGAGATAATATCTCAAACATTCTCATTTTTAATGAACGGTTATTGAGAATGCATTGCTCCTAGTCTGTATGAAATGTCATCACTTGGAAGGGATAAATGTATGAGTACAAGATATATTTCCACATGAATGCATCTCCTGTTGTGAATTCAATGCACATGAGCTTCATAAAACCTCCTCAAAATACCACCGCTAGGAAATCTCCATGTGCCACTAGCAGAGGATACTGTGAAGTGGTGGGTTTTAATTCAAGTTCATGTTTTTTATTCCACACATCACTCCCCTTTCCATTACAATAATATTCCAACACCCATAGTTCAATAAAATATTTTTTATTGCCTTCCTCCACTCATATTATATTGATAACACCCAACATCCCTCGATATTCCACCAACTCACACTTCCTAGACAAGTCATGTGGGTTTGGATTCAGGATCTCTCACAACTCAATTTTCATCATGTTTCATCATATCCATCGATGGTTAGCATGTGGTGTCCATTTCTAAGAATCCAGTGAAAGGTCCCTCCCACTAGAATCCCTAGAACATGTGCATCCAAATGGTCCATCCTTGGGAAGAATATTTCCCCTTTATGCCTCCACTCCCATGTAATGGAATTGAAAACATGGTAGTTCCACACATAAGACTCTTTGTCGATCTGAACACTACCAAAAATTAACTCAACGTTAACTCTTAAGTGTTGGGGAATGCGAGACAAAGTCGAAAGATTACCAGTAGAGCATGAATCTTATGATTTTATACTATAATGGGCTTGTGTTGGTCCCTAGGAATACAACATTATTGATGTCCCCTTAGAAGGTAAGGGACTTCCATTGTTTTGTGGTGGGTTGGTAGATTCCAATGGTAGGGGGAGTACTTGAACCAACACAGATTCCATAGATTGGAGGACGCCAACACATTTACATTTTATAAATTTGGTTATAAGTCCAAAGATAGAACCTTGTCGATGTGGGATGGTGGAGAGATGATATGATTGTGCCTTCAGAACCCGTTGCTCGAAACATTGATGAAATTGATGTACTGGAAAAATACCCTGAGAAGGTTATTGTTTTGAGGGTGTGATGTTTCAAGAAGGTAGGATCAAGAATCATGATATTCCATTCTCTTCAAACCAGTTGGAAGGTGTGCAAATCTTACAATGAGGTTTGAGTGTGGATATTAGAAATAATTCCACCTGGAAGTCGCTGACCCATCATCTTCTTCATAAACCAAAAATATGAAACATGAGATTTGGTAAAATATTTAGAGGATGAAATTCTTGATGAAAAATGGTATTCTTAGTTTGAATTTCCGTTTGAAATTTTATTGATAATTAAATTGAATTTATTTAATATGTTTTTATTTAAGAGTTGTTATGCCGCTGTAAGATGGAACCGCCCAAGGGTTCTCCACCAACAGATTTTTTTTAAATAGGTTTTAAAAAAATATTTTTTAAAAAATGTATAGGTTAAAAAAATTTAAAAATAAGCTCTAAAGGCGGCACTACTGCCTTTATGCTTTGGGGGAAAGGCGAAAGCGACATTGCCACCTTTCGAGTTAAGTTGAAAGCAGCAACCCCGTTGCCGTCTTTCTTCTAAAACCAAAAAAAAATTACTATTTTTTTTATTTTAAAATTTTTTATTGTTGTTTTGTTTTGTTTTGTTTTGTTTATATATATATATATAACAAAAAAATTCAGCAGAATTTATCTACTATTTAATATCCAGCAGTACTTTTATTACAACAGTTTGGATTCTGACAGAAGCTCTCACCCAAGGATCCCTTTTATAAGAGGGCTTACCTTGGAAATCATTCTACATTTATTATGTGGGATTCTGGTTCTCCCTTTCCTACATAGAACATTCTTCTTTCCGATGTAGGATTCTATTTCAAGTACGTGGCTTTGAAAGACTATAAAATATAAAATATAAGACCAATATAAATGAAACTTAAAAAATTGATTAAACATATAAGAAATAGTTGAAAACAAAAATAATTTCATAAAAAAATGTTGATGGAAAATAATTTATAACTTTTCAAATACACCTACTTGAAACTTAAAAATGTTTCAAGTACGTGACTTTGAAAGCCTATAAAATATAAACTATAATATGAATATAAATGAAACTAAAAACATGGATTAAATATATAATAAATATTTTAAAATAAAAGGAATTTTGTAAAAAATATTGATTAAAAATAATTTATAAACTTTCAAAACCACAAACTTGAAACTTAAAAATGTTTCAAGTATTATACTTTGAAAGCCTATAAAATATAAACTATAAGACCAATATAAATAAAAATTAAAACATGGATTAAAAATATAAGAAATAGTTTAAAACAAAAATAATTTCATAAAAAATGTTTATGGAAAATAATTTATATGTTTTCGAAGACACAAACTTGAAACTTAATTTTTTTTCAAGTACGGGACTTTGAAAGCCTATAAAATATAAAATATAAAATGAATATAAATGAAACTTAAAACATGGATTAAACATATAAGAAATAGTTTAAAATAAAAAGATTTTTGTAAAAAATGTAGATGAAAAATAATTTATAAACTTTCAAAACTACCAACTTGAAACTTAAAAATGTTTCAAGTATGTCACTTTGAAAGCCTATAAAATATAAACTATAAACCAATATAAATGAAAATTAAAACATGGATTAAACATATAATAAATAGTAGAAAAAAATAATTTCCTAAAAAATGTTCATCAAAATTAATTTATAATCTTTTAAAGACACCTACTTGAAACTTGAAAATGTTTTAAGTATGTGACTTTGAAAGCCTATAAAATATAAACTACAAGACCAATATAAATAAAACTTAAAACATGGATTAAACATATAATAAATTATTTAATTATTTAATTAGTATTATTAATAATTAATTGTGTAATAATTAATTATTTAATTAGTAAATGTTAATAATTAATTATAAAATAATTAATTTGTTAATTAGTTGTATAATTATTAAGTATATAATAGTTAATTAGTTAATTAGTAATATAATTATAAAATATATTTATTCATTATAATTAATAATTAATAATTATTAAAAATTATTATATAATAATTAATTAGATAATTAGTAATATAATTATTAATTATATAATAGTTAATTAGTTAATTAGTAATATAATTATAAATTATAATTATTCATAATAATTATTAATTGGTAATTATTAAAAATTATTATATAATAATTAATTAGTTAATTAGTAGTATAATTATTCTTTATAATTATTCATTATAATTATTAATTATTAATTAGTTAATTAGCAATATAATTATTAATTATATAATAATTACTTAGTTAATTAGTAACTATTTTATAATTAATAATTATATTACTAATTAAAAAATTAATCATTATATAATAAATAATTATATTACTAATTGACTAATTAATTATTGTATAATTAATAAATATATTACTAATTAACTAATTAATTATTATATAATTAATAATTATATAATTAATAATAACATTAAAAATTCATTATTATATAATTACTAATGATATTACTAATTAACAAATTAATTATATAATTAATAATTAATAATTAAAAATTAATATTTATATTACTAATTAACTAATTAATTATATAATTAACAATTAATAATTAATAATTAATAATTATATTACTGATTAACTAATTAATTATTATATAAT
The DNA here is from genome assembly GCA_963277665.1 of Viscum album. Taxonomy (NCBI): domain Eukaryota; kingdom Viridiplantae; phylum Streptophyta; class Magnoliopsida; order Santalales; family Viscaceae; genus Viscum; species Viscum album. The sequence continues at coordinate 726,712,190 of OY728167.1, read as the reverse complement.
TAGTAATTATATAATTAATAATTCTATTACTAATTAACTAATTGATTATTAAATATTTATTATATATTTAATCCATGTTTTATGTTTCAGTTATATTTGTCTTATATTTTATGTTTTATAGTCTTTCAAAGCCACATACTTGAAACATTTTTAAGTTTCAAGTATGTGGTTTTGAAAGCGTATAAATTATTTTTAATCAACAATTTTTATGAAATAATTTTTATTTTCAACTATTTATTATATGTTTAATCCATGTTTTAAGTTTCATTTATATTGGTCTTGCAGTTTATATTTTATAGGCTTTCAAAGTCACATGCTTGAAACATTTTTAAGTTTCAAGTAGGTGTTTTTGAAAGCTTATAAATTATTTTCATCAACATTTTTTATGAAATTATTTTTCTTTTAAATTATTTGTTATATTTTTAATCCATGTTTTAAGTTTCATTTATGTTGGTCTTATAGTTTGTATTTTATAGGCTTTCAAAGTCACGTACTTGAAACATTTTTAAGTTCCAAGTAGGTGTGTTTGAAAACTTATAAATTATTTTCCATTAACGTTTTTATGAAATTATTTTTATTTTCAACTATTTTTTATATGTTTAATATATTTTTTTATGTTTCATTTATGTTAGTATTATAGTTTATATTTTATAAGCTTTCAAAGCCACATACTTGTAACATCTTTAAGTTTCAAGTAGGTGGATTTGAAATCTTATAAATCATTTTCCAGCAATATTTTTTATGATTTTTTATTTTCAACTATTTATTATATGTTTAATCCATGTTTTAAGTTTAATTTATATTGGTCTTATAGTTTATATTTTATAGTCTTTCAAAAACACGTATTTGAAACAGTTCTGAATCCCACATGAGAAATGCAGAATGTTCTGTGCAGGAAAGGGAGAACCAGAATCCCACATCAGAAATGCAGAATGATTTCTAGGATAAACTCTCTTATAAAAGAGAGTCTTAGGTGAGAGATTCTGTCATAATTTAGACTGCTGTAATGGCAGTACTGCTAGATTTTATATAGTAGATAAATTCTATTGAAAATTTTATTTTTGTTTTGTTATATATATATATATATATATATATATATATAAACAAAACAAAACAAATAAAATTAAAAAAAATTAAAAAAAATTATTATTTTTTGGTTTTAGTAGAAAGGTTCCACCTTTGAGGCTTATTTTTAAAAATATTTTTAACCTAACCATTTTTTTAAAAAAACTTATTAAAAAAAATATTCCACTGACACGTGTCCCACCGGATGTTCCCTCTCCTGATTATATATTATTTTACTGATGGGGATCCTTGTCTTCGGGCTTCTTAAAGTTTTAAAAAATTGATATAGAGAGCTGGAAGGAGCTCCATTCTAGGCACTAGGGTGAGAGATATGGGTATTGGGGGTCTTAGCTTCACCGAGCAAGAGGGATTGAGAGGAAGCTTGGTGGAGGCAAGTGAAAACTACGAGCTCGACGTGTTTGGGTTCAGTCCGCACATGGGTGTTTCCAGATTCACTACTACAACTTGGCCTTTTTTCAGCGCTAAAAACCAACATTGACAGCGCTAGAAAATCGCTGTTAATACCAGCATAGATAGGGGGGTCCCCTTTATCAGCGCTCCGAAAAGCGCTGATAAAGGTGTCCTTTATCAGCGCTAAAAAAAGCACTGATAAAGGGCCCCCTTTATCTACGCTGGAATTAATAGCACTTTTCTAGCGCTGATAAAGGGGTTCCTTTATCAGCGTTCTTTTAGCGCTGATAAAGGCACCTTCCCCTGCACCTGCACAACCAGCACCTGCACACATACACACCTGCACAAACTAGCATACCTGCACAAAATAGCACCTACACACCTGCACAAAATAGCACCCGCATACAATATTTTGACAAACAATGCTATATACATTTACTTAACATCATGAATACAAAAAAACACAATGCTATATACATTTCAAACAATGTTTTACATGGTTACAATTAAAATTATCCAACAACAGTTATAAAAATTAATGTTTCATCCTTTGATATCCGTGATCCACTCTCAAAAATTGTCATCCACGGTATTTGTTGCCGAACAAAGCATCTGAAATCAAGGAAAAAAATTCACCTATATAAGAAAAAAAATATTATGTTAGTAATACAATAATGAAATAAATTAAAACATTAATATGAAATAATACATTAATATGGAAATGTGAAACTAAAATATGAAAATGGTAAACTCAAATGTTTTAATTCTGATAAAAATGTAAGGGAATAATGTAAAATCAATATGTTTTTGGATGATTTATCTCATTTAATAAATATTGATTCTTTATCTAATGAAAAGTTTTACCGGTCACACCGTGCATCGGATTGAGGTGAGGTTGATTCATAAACATCACAAATGACTCATGGATCGTTGTCCTAAAGTATGAAAACAAACCGAATGTGTTTGCTCAGTTTTCCATATGTCACTTGTGTTGTTTTCTAAAGTTTATGTCAATTTGAAACTCATATCAAACACTTTTAGCCATACCGGTTACACCGTGCATCAGATTGAGGTAGATTTGATTCTTAAAGATCACAAATGACTCATGGATTGCTGTCCTAAAGTATTAAAACAATCTGAATGCGTTTTCTCGGTTTTTCATATGTCACTTGTGTTGTTTTCTAAAGTTAATGTCAATTTGAAACTGATATCAGACACTTTTAGCAATACCAGTCACACTGTGCGTCAGATTGAGGTGACGTCGATTATTACACCTCAAAAATGACTCATGGATCATTTTCCTAAAGTATCAAAACAATCCGAACGTGTTTTATCAGTTTTTCGTATGTCACTTGTGTTGTTTTCTAAAGTTTATGTCAATTTGAAACTGATATCATACACTTTTAGCCATACCGGTCACACTGTGCGTCATATTAAGGTGAGGTCGATTTGTACACGTCAAAAATGACTCATAGATCATTTTCCTAAAGTATCAAAACAATCCAAACGCATTTGCTCAGTATTATGTATGGCAGTAGTGTTTTTTTCTAAAGTTTATGTCAATTTGAAACTGATATCAGACACTTTTAGCCATACTGGTCACACCGTGAGTCGGATTGAGGTGTGGTTGATTTGTACACATCACAAATGACTAATGGATTGTTTTCCTAAAGTATCAAAACAATCTGAACGTGTTTTCCTGGTATTCCGTATGTCAGTAGTGTTGTTTTCTAAAGTTAATGTCAATTTCAAACTCATATCAGACACTTTTAGCCATAACGGTCACATCATGTGTCAGATTGAAGTGTGGTTAATTCGTACATGTCAAAAATGACTCATGTATCATTTTCCTAAAGTATAAAAACAATCCGAACGCGTTTTCTCAGTTTGTTGTATGTCACTTGTGTTGTTTTCTAAAGTTTATGTCAATTTGAAACTGATATCAGACACTTTTAGCCATACCCATCACACTGTGCGTCGGATTGAGGTGTGTTCAATTATTAAATGTCAGAAATAGCTCATGGATCGTTTTACTAAAGTATCAAAACAATCCTAATGTGTTTTCTTGGTACTACGTATGTCAGTAGTGTTTTTTTCTAAAGTTTATGTCAATTTGAAACTGATATCAAACACTTTTAGCCATACTGGTCACACCGTACATCGGATTGAGGTGCGGTTGATTTTTACACATAAAAAATGACTCAAGAATCATTTTCCTAAAGTATCAAAACAATCCAAATGCGTTTGCTCAATTTTCCGTATGTCACTTGTGTTGTTTTCTAAAGTTTATGTCAATTTCAAACTGATATCAGACACTTTTAGCCATACCGGTCACACCGTGCGTCGGATTGAGGTGAGGTCAATTCGAACACATCAAAAATGACTCATGGATCATTTTCCTAAAGTATCAAAACAATCTGAACGCGTTTTCTCGGTATTTCATATGTCAGTAATGTTGTTTTCTAAACTTAATGTCAATTTGAAACTGATATCAGACACTTTTAGCCATACCGGTCACACCGTGTATCGTATTGAGGTGCGATTGATTCTTACACGTCAAAAATGACTCATGGATCGTTTTCATAAAGTATAAAAACAATCTGAATGCGTTTTCTCGGTTTTCCGTATGTCACTTGTGTTGTTTTCTAAAGTTTATGTCAATTTGAAACTGATATCAGAAAATTTTAGCCATACCAGTCAGACCGTGCGTCATATTGAGGTGCAGTTGATTCTTACACGTCAAAAATGACTCATTTATAGTTTTCCTAAAGTATCAAAACAATCCTAATGCGTTTTCTCAATATTTCATATGTCAGTAGTGTTGTTTTCTAAAGTTAATGTCAGTTTGAAACTGATATCAGACACTTTTAGCCATACCAATCACACCGTGCATCAGATTGAGGTGCGGTCTATTCATAAATGTCAAAAATGACTCATAGATCATTTTTCTAAAGTATCAAAACAATCTGAACATGTTTTCTCAGTTTTCCATATGTCAGTAGTGTTGTTTTCTAAAGTTAATGTCAATTTCAAACTGATATCAGACACTTTTATCCATACCGGTCACACCGTGCGTCGGATTGAGGTGAGGTCAATTCGTACATGCCAAAAATGACTCATGGATCGTTTTCCTAATATATCAAAATAATCCGAACGTGTTTTCTTGGTTTTCTGTTTGTCAGTAGTGTTGTTTTCTAAAGTTAATGTCAATTTTAAACTGATATCAGAAACTTTTAGCCATACCGGTCACACCGTGCATCGTATTGAGGTGTGCTTGATTTATACACGTCACAAATTACTCATGGATCGTTTTCCTAAATTATCAAAATAATCCGAATGCATTTGCTCGGTATTCCGTATGTCACTTGTGTTGTTTTATAAAGTTAATGTCAATTTCAAACTGATATCAGACACTTTTAGCCATACCGGTCACACCATGCATTGGATTGAGGTGCAGTTGATCCATACACATCACAAATGACTCATGGATCGTTTTCCTAAAGTATCAAAACAATCCTAATGCATTTTCTTGGTATTCCGTATGTCACTTGTGTTGTTTTCTAAAGTTAATGTCAATTTCAAACTGATATCAGACACTTTTAGTCATACTGGTCACACCATGCTTCAGATTGAGTTTCGGTTGATTCATACACATCACAAATGACTCATGGATCGTTTTCCTAAAGTATCAAAACAATCTGAATGCGTTTTCTCGGTATTTCGTATATCAGTATTTCATAAGAGTCTCTCATTAAGTTATTCTTTACTAGAAACTCAAATCATTTCTAAAACCATTCTTTATAATCTAAGGATACGAAACATAAGAAAGGGTGATCATAGATGCTCAATAAGTGTAAACAAGGGAGATAACAATGATCATATAAAGATAACATAAGTAGTAGGAATTCACCTTCATTGTCCTATTTGTTTACATTATTCCATCAGGTACGTTGCCCATTCGTTTCTAAACACATCTATATCATCTTCTGAATAGGATTTTTTTCAACAGTCATAGTATTAATGAAAAAATATAAATACACAAAGGATTAATAATTATTTTAAATTAATTAGTAATTATTTTCAAAAATACCTCTTCAGGGATGCTAGTTTGTTCATGAAATATGATCTCTTTCATAAATTTACAAACATAATAACTGCAGTCCTTATCGTTTATTTATTTCAGACACTACAGAAACATCGATAAAAATAATTAATTTGCTTTGATATGTATTTGAATAGTGAAATATAATTATATATACCCTGATACTTCTCTATTTGTAGATCTTGTGCGCCTTGTCGTCCTTAGGCCCTGGATTCATTCCAGCCTTTAGACGATATTCATACACCACCCTATCATAACAGAATCCCCATTAAAAGATAATATAAATTATATAACTAGATATTTAGTTCTAAAATTTTGGATCTAGTTTATTACGAATTGACAATATCCATTATGTGTGGTCGGTTTATTGGATATCCATACAGTGAATCCAGAAAATAAATTTTTGGAGTATCCAAATTGACTGCAATGAGCATCCAATGTTTCCTAAAAACAAAAAAAGGAATAAGTATTGATAGAAATGAAAATATAATTGATATGATTAAAATGTAGAGTTTTACCCCTGCAACGTTGGTATTAAAAAGAGTCTGTCAGTCATAATTTTGCATTGAAACGTTCTGAGCAAGTTTGACATTAATTCAGCCTGAAAATCAGAATCTATTTCTTCTTGTTGTGTAGACATGGTGTGAGGACTAATGAGTCCAAATTTGTATTCATGGGAAAATCCCTTCAATTTTTTTTCATATATACGCATGTGAAAAATATGAAATATATTTATCCATAATTATCATAGTATATCAGCTTCTGTAATATAAAATCATGAAAACATAACTCATGTATACATTTATAACTGAGGCGCCTAGCCAGTCGTTTGTGATGATTTCAGCTACAACATCAGCACTAACGAAATATAATGTTTCATCTTCGTACATATCTTTTTCACAAAAAATTGTGTGACTCTTTCTGCCTTTCATTTTCGTATCCACATGATCTTGCAATGATATTAAATGTGAATATAGAACGGGCAGGGTGAAGGTGCTCTCATTAGATTGTTTTGATCGGTTGGTTTATCCTTTTGAGCCGCTCTTTCGTTTTATCTCCTCTATTTTGTCCTTATGTAATAACATTCATCGGTTTAGCCATTTTCTAATTTAACATTAAAGGTTCTTCTTGAAAGATTAATTGGAAATGAATACCTCCTAGTCGACATGTTTTTTTACAAGATTCGACGGCCATGCAACGAATGTTCCAACAACTTTTTCCACCATATGAATGTCATCATAGTCATTTGGCACGAGTAGCTCGGTTCTCGGATCATGAGCTACGTTAATCGACACTTAGACATGAACGGTTGGAAGTGGTATGGAGTGTAGCGTGTCATTCTGCATAGTTGGCGGGAAGAACATTTCTAATTCACATAATATGACGACAATTTCTCTTTCCATAGTTGGCAATTTCATCGGGTCTATAACTTTGATGCATATAGCTTTGAAGAAGAAACACACTTTCGTTAATGTATGGCAGATATTCTTGTGCAAAATGCAACGTAAAGCAATAGGAATGAGATCTTGCATCAAAACATGGCAGTCATGTGATTTTAGACCTTTTAACTTCAAGTCGCTCATTGACACGAGGTTCCTGATATTTGACAAATACCCCTCTGAAACCTTTACGTCATTCAAGAAGTTGAAAAACTGATATCTCTCCTTTCTAGAAAGAGTGTAAGTAGTAGGAGGAAGAAATGTTCATTTTTTACCCTTCACTGGTGCCAACTATTCTCGTATTATCATCTCAACCATTTCCAACCTAGCCTTAATTCCATATTTTGTTTTCCCAGATTTATTTAGCAACGTGCTGATGACACTATCAAATACATTTTTTTCTACATGCATAACATCAAGAAAATGTCTGACATACAGACAATTCCAGTATTGTAATTCAAAAAAAAACCGATCTCTTTTTCCAACCGATTTTGGTAAGGTTTTTCGAAAAACGTTTACCAAAAGTAGTGTCCACATTTTTAACTTTCTCAAACAATTGATCACCTGTTAGTGGAGACAGTGTTGTACGTTCTTCTGAACTTCCATCGACTGATGTCGTCCAAGAACGGTACTTATGTCGTCAGGGTAGAAATCTGCAATGTCCTAGAAACACGGTTTTCGATGAATGTTTCAACCTAATTGATTGTGTACCTTGTTCGCAAACGGGACACCCTTAAGTTCCTTTAATGTTATATCCTGACAAATTTCCATAAGTAGTTATGTCATTTATCATCTCGTACAACATGGCTCTCAAAGTGAAATCTTCCTTTCTGTAAGCATCATACAATGTAACACCTGAATCTCACAATAATTTCAAATCTTCGATCAATGGAGCTAAATAAACATCAATATCATTACCCGGTTGTTTTGGTCCTGATATAAGCATAGATAACATGATGTATTTTCGTTTCATGCATAACCACAGTGGTAAGTTATAATTTACCAACATAACCAGCCATGTACTGTGACTGTTGCTCTGAAAACCAAAAGGATTCACTCCATCTGTAGATAACGCAAGATGAAGGTTTCTCGACTTGTTTCCAAATTCAGGATACTCATGATCAATTCAGGTTTCTCGACTTGTTTCCAAATTGAGGAGAGTCTGTCGGGTGATGTAGTATCCCATCTTTAATTCTTGTATCTTCATGCCATGTCAATTGTCCTGCAGTCTCCTCACTTCCATATAGGTGCCTAAACCTTGGAATGATTGGAAAGTACTATACAACTTTAGTAGGGCTGGATTCATCTTTCTTGTATCGAGAAGCACCACACTTTGGGCATTCTTTAAGTGATTTTTGGTCCTTGAGAAACAATATAGAGTCATTCGGGCAGGCGTGTATTCTTTCAGAGATCATACCCATCGAGCGTAACATTCGTTTGGCATCGTATTTTCATCTTGGGAGCTCATTATCTTTTGGAAGCATGTCATTCAGGAGAGAAAGTAGTTTCGTAAAACTGGCGTCACTCCACCCGTTGTCTACTTTCAAATTATATAGCTTCAGTATGGCTAACAGTGTTGTATATTTAGTGCAACCAGCATACAATGGCGTCTTTGCACAACTTTTTAACTTCTCAAACAATTTTAGGCAATCGTGAATTTCATCTTCGACAGTCCTTGTCATTTCCTCAATATGATCTTCATCATCATTCACATTTTTAATCACATCCTCCATACGGTCATCTTCATTGTTCTTGTTTTTAATCATATCAGATGATCCATAAAATACAGTGTTATCCCAGCCACTACCTACATTCGTTGTTTCCCCGAGTTTATTCCAACATGTATAACTCTGATCTATTCCGTAACAGATCAAGTGTTCTTCCAACTCCTCTAGACTAATTTGTTTTGAATAACAACAACGTGAACATGGACAAAGGATTTGAGAAGGGTCACATTCATGCTCTTTTGCAAACTTGATAAACTCTTTCATGCCTTCTTCATACTCTTTTTTCAATCGATTGGCATTCATCCATTCTTTATTTATATTCATCCTATTTGAAATCCATAGGATGGGTATATCAGTTAGGGGAGAAGTAATATGAGTATAATTTAGATAAAAAACTAGGTAATTCAAAAATGGTGGGGGGCGTTCTCATTAATAGAAAATCTTGGGTGGTTCTTGGGATTCATCCATTCTCTTCCTATCTTCGATCCCCCTGATGAGGGGTGGTTCTTGGGAGTTTTTTATAGTGCGTTAGTGAGTTCTTCCCTCATAATTCCTCCATTACTATTATCCTTTATTTCCCTATTATTTGGGATGATTTTAACTAGGATTTGTGTGATGATTTCACTATATCATCTTCAAATCAATTCAGATGATGTATATTTTGTTTGTATTGGCTAGAGGTTATCCTCGTATGATGAACGCACCATGTTTTGTGTGGTTTAGGTGGGGTTGTGTTTCCTAGTGTGTTTTTAAAAGATTATTTCTAATTATATTAAGGTGAATAATTAATTATAAGTTTCTATAATTAATTATTCGGGAATTGTGCCTTTAGATTAGGTCTCAATCATTAGTACAAGATTAGATTAGGCATGTATAGTCTTGGTTGAGGATGAGTTGATCTTGGTGAGGGGGTTACTCCATTTTTTGAGGTAGGTGGACCCTATAATACAAAACCATGTTCCAATTTATGCATGATTGTGCATTCATGCATGAGTATATGTGTTCCAGTAAGAGGGATAGAAATCAAGAGCAACCAAGGTAAATAAATAGGGTGTTTTTGATCCACCAAGAGATAGAGTGAGAGTTCTATTGAATGTTTGTGATTTTGTGATCATCCAGAGATTATGTCTCCATGGAGTAGTTGTTTTTATTAGAGGATCGGGATTGGTATGATATTTGTATAGCCTAGTTAGGTTTTATAAGGCTATTTGAGTAGGTATTAGAGTCTTAGGCCTAAAGAAGATGGATCATATAGTTTTATATCTCATGTATGATGAGGAACACCCTCTTAAGGATATATAAGAGTCATGGTGTGTGTGATGAGTAGGATATTCCATATAGGGATTGGTGAAGTGTGACATAGAGGATTTCCTACTTATAATTGGATTAAGAGATCTCCAAGGGGAGATATGATATGGTACCTAAGTGAGGGTCTTGGTAATAGTCTGGATGACTTAGCATAGGGTATCCAAGGCTCTTAGTGTGAGTTTCTTAGGATGGTCATTATTTAGTTTTAATGAGTTTTAATGTGGGAATTAGAAGATGATATAGACTAGACTATCGAGGCCTAGATCAAGTATATCATGTGGGTTGTGACATTACCATGTAGAGATGAGTGTGTGTTGGTATCAATGAGTAGAGATGGGTTAGGTTTATAGAACCCAGTAGATTCCCTTATAGGAGGAATTAGAATGTTGATAGGTTGGGAATAATTTTCATGTATAACCAAGATGGTTTTAAGGAGATTATTATGCAAGGCTAAATGGATGGTGACTTTTATCATTTATGGTCAGACCGACTAAGAGATTGGGACTTCATATGACTTTCACCTAGTTGAAGTATGATCATCCATGGGGCCCACCTATTGATGATGTGGTTTAGCTAGTATGAGAGGTTGGTTATCTAGATACCCTCCTCAGATTACTATTTATATTTTTTGTGGCATGAGACAAGATGGATGACCTTTATTTAAGTGATAAGGTGTTGGTAGGACCCTACTTTGAGTGAGAAGGCATTGGTAAAAGGGGATTGGTGTGTGAATTCCATGGGATCCACCTATTGATGGTGCATTTTGACTTGTGATAGAGGTTAGATATTGTGATTCCCTCCTTAGATCATTTTTTGTATGATAATATGATGTGAGATATAGAAATGGGGATCACTTAGTATTGGTTTGGAGTAGTTCTGTGAGAGGTTGTCTATAGAGATTCCCTCCTCAAATTGTTTTTTATGTGATGTGATGGTGAGACCCACTGTAAGTGAGAGGGGAGCAACTACTATGTTGTGGAATTAGAGGATATGTGAATCACACCCAATGTGAGAGGTTGGTGGCACTGTTATGTTATAAGAAAGGATGTGATATTTCAATTGGTATATGAATCAACCCAGAGAATAGTGTACAATATAGTGTACAATATAGAACATACTAAACATATGTCTTATCCCATTGGCATGCCTCACCTAATGACATGAATTCACCAACACGGACGGTTCAAACCCTACTTGGCCTAACTATGGGGTAATATCCAAAATCAGAAAAAGATCCATACTAAGGGCCACTAGACGGAATGAAATCCTAATCTAGTGTAACAACCTTTCACAAAAATACTCTCTCTATCCAGGTTTCTATCACAAGGCTATAGTGGGGAGATCTAATCAAGATCAAACAAGTAACCAACCACATATACATGTGTCACACACACAAGCATCACACACAAGCATCACACACAAGAATCACACCAAATCATAATTAATCTCAATATTGACAATAAATGCAAACATAATTAATTCATGCAAATTCAATTTTACTCACCTTAAGAAGGAGGACCCGGTGGCGGAGGAGGAGGAGGCGTCGACAGCGGAGACAGCGCGTAGGCAGCGCGGAGGGAGCGGAGGTAGCTTGGAGGCAGCGGAGTAGGCAGAGTAGGCGGAGGAGGAGGAGGAGGAGGAAGAGGAGGAGGAGGAGGAGGCGCCGATGGAGGAGGAGGAGGAGGCCGTGGTGGAGGAGGAGGAGCAGGAGGAGCTGAAGTGGAGAGGAGGCAGTGGAGTAGACGGAGGAGGAGGAGGAGGAGGGGGAGGAGGAGGAGGAGGAGGAGGCGCCGGTGGTGGAGGAGGAGGAGGAGGCCGCGATGGAGGAGGAGGAGGAGGAGGAGCGACGGCAGAGGAGGCCAGGCACAGGAGGAAGAGGAGGAGGAGTCGCGGTGGAGGAGGAGGAGGAGCCGTGGTGGAGGAGGAGGAGAAGTAGGCGCCAGAGGAGGAGGAGGAGGCGACGGCCGCGACGGAGGAGGAGGAGGAGAAGGAGGCGGCGACCGTGGTGGAGAGGAGGCAGCGGCGCAGGGTAGGGCTTCCGCGAAAGCTTGACAGAGTGCGGGGAGGAGGAGGAGGACCCGGTGGAATTTATAAATCCTGTGTGGACCTTTATCAGCGCTAGTAAAAAGCACTGATAAAGGGGGTATTTATCAGCGCTAAAATGAAAAGCGCTGATAAAGACCCCCTTTATCAGAGCTTTTTTAGCGCTGATAAAGGTTGGACTTTATCAGTGCTTTTGTAGCTCTGATAAAGACATAGTTTATCAGCGCTAATAAAAGCGCTGATAAATGTATAAATTTAATAATTTGTTTATATTATTATATATTTATTTAAAATGATATTTATGATATATATATATATATATATTAATAATTATAACTCTAAATAAATATATCTTTATTTATACTTATAAAATTATTTGAAAGGTATATTTATATATATATCATTGAAAATATAATAAAATATATATTTATTTTTAAATATAATTTAATTTTAATTATAAGTGTACATTTTTTATAACATATATATTATATGGGTAACATAATGAATTATGAATCAATAACACATCAACGTGATATGTAATTATAATCTATAAATGAACATTATTCATGCACGTATATATACGCATGTATGATATATTCATTGACCCCAATTCATTGGAAAATACATATATATATTCAATAATTTTAATTATACATATATATTAAAAAGTATTATATATTTATAAATAAAACAAATACATTAAATATAAACAAATATAATAAATATGTATATTAAATATAATGAATTAATAAATATAATAAATATAATGAGTTAATAAATCTAATAAATCTTATAAATCTAATAAATATATTTATTATTAATCTTATAATTATTTAATTATATATATATATATATATTTAGTTATAACATGTGTTTTTTATTTAATGTATACAATAAATATTATCAGCGCTAAGAAAATCGCTGATAAATGTAACCTTTATCAGTGCTAAGAAAAGCACTGATAAAGAGATATTAGAAGAGCTGATAAATGGTACATTTATCAGCGCTTTTTTTAGCGCTGATAAAGGTCTACCCCTTTATCAGTGCTTTTCCGTTAGCGCTGATAAAGGCAGGCATCTGCCTTGCCCAGTTTTGTGGTAGTGATTTGAGATAAGATATGTTTTGGATTTGAAATATCTTTTATCATATCACACAGATAAGGCTGCATGTGTATCTCATGGGGAGATATATCTTATCTATTTAGATAAGATATGTGTTTGAATCTTAACATAGTAGATACATGGTTATTTGGAGATTTAAGATATTATATTTCATATCTTATCTGTATTTGAAAAAGGAAACAACGAATGCTTTAAAAGGGGAAGCTGTTGGTGGTGAACGGAGAGAGCTGGTGGTGAACGGAGAGAGCTGCTCAAGATGTAGTCCACCGAGAGCAAGAAGGGGGCTACTGCGTCAGTGGTAGCATGTGCGGCGTGTTGGTGTTCTACAAGTGTGAAGCAGCAGCAACATGATTAATGATCGGGCCATGTATCGAGAGTCTTCTCGATTGCGGTGATCAAGTGGCGTGTCCCGATTGAAGATCGATAGTACATCATGACGGCGTGATCATTTGGGTGTCTCAAGCTGGTGCGAGGCAGACGCATGTTCGGGTGAAAATATCCGAGGTAGTAACATTTCGTCGACAAAAGGGTGACGTTTTGTCACTGATTGATCTTCTGATACATAGAGTCAGCGGGATGTTTATCAGAGAGAAGGCAGAGGCGTATCGAGGTGTGGTTTTCACACAGGTTTTCTTCGCTCGCTCATTTTTAATTCAAGTTCGGGCATTAATTGGATTCTTGTATTCTCTGATTCATAATGGATGTTTTTGAGAATTTCCCTGTGGTTTTTTAATCCTCCGCATCGGAGGGTTTTTCACGTTAAAAATCCCATGTACTGATTTATATATTCTGCATATATCACTTCAATTTTTCAATGGGTTTCTCACGATATTTTTGACAATCAATTTTCTGTTCGGAATAAAGATTCACCCCAACACAACGTTGGTAATTGTAAACTAGAATCTCATTGGCAACAAAAACAATATTACAGTGGCAGCGAGAGGAGAAAAGGAAGAACGATTACACAAGTGGGAGAGGAGTAAAGGCGTGTAAGGGATGATGGGACTTTTTTTTCCAAAAATTTGTCTTCTCAATGATGATGGAGTAGCGCGGTTCACACAGAGCAGGTCCCAGAAGAGGATCAGAGCAAAGAGTAGCAGTCACCAAATGCAGAGCTTACCGGATTGGAAGAATGAGAGGGTATGACAACCACCATCGGGACCAGGCACCGTGCAACTTTGTACGGGGCAATGATGGCCGACCAACAATGCAAGGTGGAGAGCTAAGGCGATCAATGATGCAGAAGCTAGGGAGGGGCAGTTCTAGTGGGTTGGGCCTACGAGTCATGTATTGGGCATAGTATGCCTCTGGGACTTCGGGTCATGTATTGCAGGTCGTGTCGGGCCTTGTGCCTTGGGCCTACAAGTCATATACGAGTTCCCCTTCATCCCTTAAAAAGGGGGATTATCCATAATAAAATAAAAAAGAAGGTCTTCGGGCCATTCGAGCCAATGATGATGGAAGCAGGAGGAGAATCACACCCGGTGTTGAGGCGAGGTGGCAAGGAATTAACGTGAGCAGGAGCAAAGGCGTGCATCAAATGCCATCGCTTTCCACTGCCTAATTGGGGGAACCCCATTCCATCGTGATGGAATCCACTCTCCCAACAGAATCCAATTTTGACGTACCAAACACAAAAAATACTGATTTCCCTTTTCCTTTATTATTCCATCATTACGATTCCAACATATTAACAAAACATTATATTATAATATATACAATAGTAGTCGATCAGGACTATGTAGAGCACGCGCGCAGTAGGTGCCGAATATATCCATGGATGGGGATACACCGATTGCTGCTTCTTGCAAGCTCATTCGATGTAGAGGTAACATATTCCATGTCGCCCTGAACCCCCTTATCAATAGGGCCCGTGAATACGTAAATGATTCATTCCTCTCTTTAGGGTTTCCACCACCCCGAGCTACAACCACAGTTTTGCATGAGGCGGGGGCTCCACTGGCTATAGAGGTGGTGATGGTGGCGCCGTCCATTCCAGGAGAGGGTCGGATTCGAGTAATTTGCACCTCCCTCTGCCACATGGCCATTGATGGTAGGATTTCCTAAACCCTCATATGGTTTTTGAATGCCACCTACATCGATCGTTTCTCCGACATTATGTACGCATATGGCCTAATCTGAAATTGACGTCATGAATTGACTTTCTCGTATTCTCTTTGCGTCACGTCACGAAGGATGATTCTCCTGGAGATTTTCCAAAAATATTCAGCCATGAAGCTTTGGGTAAATTATTTAATCCTTTATGCGAATTAAATTTCGTTTTAATTCATTTATGAGCTTTTCATATTAAAATTTCGGTTTACCTTTTATACCTCGTTTTTATTATTCTGTTGGTTGGTATTTGCACAGGATATTTTTGTTGGAGGGGGTGTTTTTTTTATTATTTATTTTAATGGGTCGATGATTGGAATAATTAGGGGAATGGGTGTTTTGAGGCCGAGCGCCGCTTCAAGTGGCGCTCGGCCATTTCCGCGGAAAACAGCTTCAGCGCCACTTCAAGTGGCGCTGCCTTCAAAAAACTAAACATTTCAGCGCCACTTAAAGTGGCGCCGAAACACCCCGCCCTTATAAATAGGAGCCTCCGCCACCCCATTTTCCCATCTTTTCCCCACACCCCTCCTCTCCTTTCTCTCAAACTTCTCTCTAAAGTTTTCTGCGGTTGATCTGCCTGCGCCGCCTGCCTCGCCTACCTCTTCGGTTGCTCTGCCTGTGTAGCTACCTCTCCACAAATTTGAGGTAAATTTTTTTTAAATTTATTTAATACTTTGATTTAATAATTTAGTTGTTGAATTTATAGAATTAGTATATAATGTTTGTATTTTATAAATAGTATGGTTTTTTTAAATGTAATTAGATAATGAAATGATTAGTTAGTTAATTAGTTAATCATAATTAGGTAAATAATTAATGATAATAAGGTTATTAATTAATCATAATTAGGTTATTAATTAATTGTAATTACATTATTAATTAATCATAATTAGGTTAGATGATTAAATAATTATAAATAGGTAATTAATTAATCATAATTAGGTAATTAATTAATCGTAATTAGGTAATTGATTAATCGTAATTAGGTAATTAATTAATCGTAATTAGGAAATGAATTAATCAATATTAGCTAATTAATTAATCATAAATAACTAATTAATTAATCATAAATAGGTTATTAATTAATCGTAAATAGGTTATTAATTAATCGTAATTAGGTAATTAAGAAATCATAATTAGGTAATTAATTAATCAATATTAGCTACTTAATTAATCATAATTGGGTAATTAATTAATCGTAATTAGGTAATTAATTAATTGTAATTAGGTAATTAAATAATTGTAATTAGGTAATCAATTAATCGTAATTAGGTAATTAATTAATCATAATTAGGTAATTAATTAATCGTAATTAGGTAATTAATTAATCGTAATTAGTTAATTAATCAATCAATATTAGCTACTTAATTAATCAATATTAGCTACCTATTTAATCAAAATAAGGTAACTAATTAATAATAATTAGGTAATTAACTAATCATAATTAGCTAATTTATTAATCATAATTAGCTAATTAATTAATCAATATTAATAATTAATCACAATTTGTTAATTAATAAATCATAATTAGGTAATTAATTAATCGTATTTAGGTAATTAATTAATCGTAATTGGGTAATTAATTAATCGTAATTAGGTAATTAATTAATCAATATTAGCTACTTAATTAATCAATATTATCTACCTAATTAATCATAAATATCTAATTAATTAATCATTAATAGGTTATTAATTAATCGTAAATAGGTTATTAATTAATCGTAATTAGGTAATTATTTAATCGTAATTAGGTAATTAATTAATCGTAATTAGGTAATTAATTAATCGTAATTAGGTAATTAATTAATCGTAATTAGGTAATTAATTAATCAATATTAGCTACTTAATTAATCAATATTATCTATCTAATTAATCATAAATAGCTAATTAATTAATCATAAATAGGTTATTAATTAATCGTAAATAGGTTATTAAATAATCGTAATTAGGTAATTAATTAATCGTAATTAGGTAATTAATTAATCGTAATTAGGTAATTAATTAATCAATATTAGCTACTTAATTAATCAATATTATCTACCTAATTAATCATAAATAGCTAATTAATTAATCATAAATAGGTTATTAATTAATCGTAAATAGGTTATTAATTAATCGTAATTAGGTAATTAATTAATCGTAATTAGGTAATTAATTAATCGTAATTAGGTTATTAATTAATCGTAATTAGGTAATTAATTAATCGTAATTAGGTAATTAATTAATCGTAATTAGGTAATTAATTAATCGTAATTAGGTAATTAATTAATCGTAATTAGGTAATTAATTAATCGTAATTAGGTAATTAATTAATCAACATTAGCTACTTAATTAATCGTAATTAGGTAATTAATTAATCAATATTAGCTACCTAATTAATCAAAATAAGGTAACTAATTAATAATAATTAGGTAATTAACTAATCGTAATTAGCTAATTAATAAATTGTAATTAGGTAATTAATTAATCAATATTAATTGTAATTAGGTTATTAATTAATTGTAATTAGGTTATTAATTAATCATAATTAGGTTATTAATTAATTGTAATTAGGTTATTAATTAATTGTAATTAGGTTATTAGCGAAGTAGTTATATTAATCAGCGAAGTAGTTATATTAATTAGCGAAGTAGTTATATTAATTAGCGAAGTAGTTATATTGATTATCCAAGTAGTAGTAAATTGCTTATGGAATATACCTTTGCATTACATTCTAGGTATGATAATGAATTTAGTTTCCAATCTACCTTGACCTCGGTTTGTAATTGAAGTTATGAACTTGAATTTAGTAGTTCAATATATTTTTTGTATATTAAGTGTTAGAATTATCATGAAATGATTGCTCTCTTGAGTAAAGTATCCCCGGGTAGAGGGGCTTTGGGTCGGACCACCTACTTTCCTGGAGGCTTGCCTTGTCTAGGAAAGTGAATGGGGTTGGCTATCTGTCGCTCCGGGCTTACTCATGTGGAGACTTTCAATTTCATATAACTCTATGCTTTTACATGACGTGTTCGTGTACCTCACGCATATAATGCATGTGGATATGTATAAATATATTTGATTTCTATTTTTGGGTAAGTAACACAAACTTGTGGGTTGTGTAAATAGTTACACATCAATATGGTTTGAACATATTGATTTGGTGGAGGGATTAGGATTCCAACCAAAATTACTAGAAGCATGCATACATAAATTGATTCTTTAATCAGATTTAATTAATAACAGTGGTTTCTTTTAGATAAAAAAGATGGTCGCCGCTTATATTTATTGCAACGGTCAAATAATTGAGACAGAACAAGGATGTAGTTATAGTATACATCCAGAAGCTGTTGTGATGCTTGGAGGATGTACTACTTTGGAAGCTGTGCAAAGGAAAATTCATCGGAGGTTAAAACTGGCGAGGAATCAAGTGATAGAGTCCATCACATTCAGACATCTTCAATTTATAGATAGGTTTTGGCATGTGCCCTATCCGATAAATGATGATGATGATTGGGAATATATACTTTCATTGGTTAAGTATATACCCGAGAATCAAATGATGGAGTTGTATGTCACTATAGCTACAATGGAGGTTCCATCGACATTGGAAGTTGACCCATCTCAAATTCATGAGACTATGTCATATGCTCCTTCACATCAAGACGTTCCATCAGCATCAGTAGTTATTCCATCATTTCCATCAGCCACAGTTTCAATGGATAGTCCTCCACATACTTTAGATGCATTGGTTGATGAATTTGAGGATGATGACAATTTTGAACAAGATTAAGAGGAAGTTGAAGAAGAAGAAGAGCATGCGGAAGATCAGTCTGTACCATCTCAT
This sequence comes from Viscum album, assembly GCA_963277665.1. Classification (NCBI taxonomy): domain Eukaryota; kingdom Viridiplantae; phylum Streptophyta; class Magnoliopsida; order Santalales; family Viscaceae; genus Viscum; species Viscum album. Next base: position 726,693,036 of record OY728167.1, on the reverse strand, counting down.
GTGACGTTCAACCGACCATTGAACCATCCTCCACTATTGGCTTCATGGTCGACTGAAGGCATGAATCGCTTGCCAGAATTTGATTATTCAGTTATCACTCCCAGTTCAGAATTTCCAGGAATCATTGGTGGCATAAATCAAGTGTCAGATAACGGTGTTCTGTATATTGGCAGAGAGTTTGAGAGCAAAGAAGCAATGAAAAATGTGATAAAACAATATCACATTGAAAGACATTACTCATATGTTGTAGAAGAGTCAAAGAGATCTTATTATTTGATCCGTTGTGACAAATATGAATCGAACTGTCAAATGCGTCTGCGAGCTATTATTGATAACACTTTTCACAGCTGGCGCATCGCTAGATTTACTCCACACACATGTGTGAACCCAAGCTTGGCACAGGAACACTCTTCATTAGATGTTGAGTTTGTTTCAACTATTATTGTTGAAATGATTAGAGCATATCAAGACGTCCCCGTGGTTCTGGTCATTGAGCGAATCAAACAGCTTTTTGGGTATCGAATCTCTTACTGGAAGGCATGGGCAGCACGACAGAAGGATATTGTGAAAGTGTATGGTGATTGGGATGATTCTTATCGAGTTCTACCACAATTGTTGGAGCTTCTACGCCACAATAATCAAATAGTCTATCGGTTACATACAGTTGAATATGTTAACCAACAGAACCAACTTGACCACTCAATGGTTGTGTTTGATAGATTATTTTGGACATTTTTACCATGTGTGGCGGCTTTTAGACATTGCAAGCAGTTCATACAAATTGATGGAACATTTCTGTATGGAAAGTATACCGGAACTTTATTGATTGCCGCCACACAAGATGGAAATCGAGCCCCTCTGCCTATAGCATTTGCAATTGTGGAGAAAGAGAACTTCTCATCATGGAGCTGGTTTTTGGCATGTCTCCGAGAGTTTGTTACGGATGCAGAAGGGATTTGTCTTATTTCTGATCGCCACCGTGCAATCAAGGAGGCGATACAGTCTGAGGGTCTTTCGTGGAGACCACCATATGCCCATCATCGATACTGTATTCGACACATTTCCAGCAATTTGCGAAAGAAGTTCAAGAATGAGTCGATGAAAAAGGAAATCTTAAAAATTGGTATGAACATCCTTTTCTGTTTAAAATGTTTTTGTCGTAGTTATTTTCATAACTGTTCAGATGACTGCTTGTATGATAGCATATGAGCCTCAACAACAAAGGATGGAGGAGCGTCTTCAAGATATCCACAGAGTGAATCCAGAAGTGTATGATTACATGATGCAAATTCCAAAGCAGAAATGGTCGTTGGCATATGATGATGGGAGGAGATATGGTCATATGACGACCAACATCGTAGAATGTATAAATGGAGTTTTCAAGGGTGTTCGAAAACTACCTATCACAGGTAAATACGAATATTTCAATATATGTTACTCAGAAGAGTTACTATTATAATATAATATTTGTATAATGTCGTAAATCTAGATTTCAGGGTTGGTACAAGAGACCTTCTATCGTAGTGTAAAGTACTTTCTGGAACGAGGAAAGCAAGCTGAAGAGGGCTTGAACAGAGGGATGCGCTATGGACACCATTTCCAACGCGAGCTAGATACAGTTCTTCAGGAGGCCGCAACTTACCGTGTAACTGCATTTAATCGTCCAGAGCAACGATTTGAGGCCTCTGAGCCCGGTGATGCTATGGCATGTAGCAATGGTCGTGTGCGAGTTGTTTTATTGGAGAAGCGTTACTGTGATTGTGGCAACTTTTAGGCACTGACATATCCCTGCGGCCATGTGATTGCTGCATGTGCTTACGTACACGTATCTTGGGAGAAGTTCGTTGATCCAGCTTATCGACTCGAGAGCATCAACTCCTGCTACAATACTCCGTGGATGCCAATCGGGGAATATCAGAATTTTCAGCTGCCTGATGGCGCACCCACGCTTCTACCGAACAGCAATAGACTTCGACCTAAAGGGAGGCCAAAGTCGACTCGTATTCGGAATGAGATGAATTGGCCTAGTGAACATCCAACTGGACGGCGGTGCAGCATATGCCTCCAGGAAGGTCATACGAAGACACGTTGCCCTAGACACATAGGGCAATCATCTAATGGTTAAAATGAATCATGTACTCTATCAGTTACTGTAAAACTTTGTACATGTAATTATTTTTATCATTTCACCATTTTTAATCATATTTGTCTTACTTGTAAATAGGGTAATTTTTGGAAAATGTACCACAATTTCACGTGACATTTTTTGTCGAACGATCAACATTACATGAGTAGCTTTAAACAGACAACACCAACTCAATAAAAGGAATGTACCTGTATAAGAAAACAAAACCATTTGAACTATTAAATGAAAATGTCATCAATTTTGTATAATGAAAGATGAACTTACAGTGACTACAAAACAAAAACGAGGAAACTTTGAAAGTCTTCACCCCAACATCCCAACACGGGAGACAACAACTAACCCAATGTGTTTATGCTTCTTTCAAAATTATATGATAAATTTCATATCTTACATGATAAATGTCATATCTTACATGAAATTAATGTTTTATTGTTTGCACATTCAGATGGAGCAGCCACTTTTATCTGGTCAGGAGACGCACGTGTCGCGCGATGTGTTGGCGCGACGACCTGTTAGACATCTTCATGTTCGGAGAGCGCACCGTTTCCATCATGAGGCACCGCCGGCAGCTATTTGTCCATACCTTAGACGTGCAGGCTTTTATGGAGTCGCTATGTGTGACTTCGAGACCATCGACCATCATTTGATAGCTGCGTTGGTTGAGAGATGGCGGCCAGAGACACACACATTTCATCTCCCAGAGGGGGAGATGACTATTACATTAGAGGACGTCGCCTACATGCTGGGGTTACCTATCCATGGAGATGCAGTTACGGGGGCCAGTACCGGAGATTGGGTTGCAGTCATACAGAGGCTGCTAGGCATTGACGTCATCGGCGCACGGGGTGTCCTCCAGGGTTCGCGCTTGCGCATGAGGTGGCTTGATCAGCATTTCGACGTCATTCCTGATGATGCAGACGAGGAGACGCTTCTTCAGCACACACGTGCATACATTTTGCGGCTGCTCGGAGGCATGTTGTGCGTCGACTACTCCACCGCTTTGGTACACATGATGTACCTCCCATTACTTGAGGATCTGGATCAGACTGCTACATACAGTTGGGGATCCGCTGTATTAGAAAATCTGTACAGATCTCTCTGCACCAGTTGTCAGGCCGATTCACATCAGATTGCAGGTTGCATGGTGTTAGTACAGATGTGGGCCTGGGAGCGTTTTCTGTTGTACCTCTCGTACCCCTCGTGGTTTAATTTTCATGATCACAATCACTCTATTTTTTATCTAATCTTGTTTTAAGTGTTTTTGTTGATAGGCAAAAGGTTGCCAAGGAATTAGGCCAAGAAGGACTGAAAGTGGACTGATTTTCAGTCCACCGGCCAACCGGTGTCCCATCACCGGCCAGCCGGTGGAACCCAGACAGAAGGGACAGCTACTGCCTCCTCACCGGCCAACCGGTGGCCTCCTCACCGGCCAGCCGGTGGTGCCTGAGCCCGTGGCCTCTCCATTTTTCAAAGCACCGGCCAACCGGTGGCCAAGCACCGGTCAGCCGGTGGAGCCAGTCAAACTAGCCGTTGGGCTTTGACCAGACTTGTCCACTTGACTCCCAACGGCTCCGAAGGCCTCTCCAACAGCTCCGAAGACCCCCAAAGTCCATTTGAGGGTTACCCCTCTATAAATAAAGGACTAGGAAGCCCCGGAAATGTACGGAAGCCCACGGGAACATTTTTCCATCATTTGGAAAACCTCCGGCGCATTCCTTCAAGGAACCTCAATTGCTCCAACCCACTTCCACATCTAAGGAGCACCACCATAGAAGCTTGGGAGCGATCTTCATCAACTTCATCAATCCATTGGCGCCCAAGACTTCTCCCATTACGGTTTTTCTTGTTTTATCTTTTTGAGCATAATTTGGGTTTGTGCCTACAAACCCCTCTTTCTCTCATCTTTCTCTTGTTTGGGTTTTCACACCACCTTCAAGGTGTGAAGAGGTTAGTCAAGCCTTCACTTTAAAAGGCTTGAGTCATAGGTGAGCTAGCCTTCACCTGTAAGAAGGCTAGTGGGTTCTTGCTCAACCATTAAAAGCAAGTGGGTTCTTGCATAACCATTAAAATCAAGTTGTAATAGGTTCTAGACTACCTTAAAGTCTAGTGGGTTTCTTGCTAAAACCATTAAAAAGCAAGCGGTAGTAAATCTCTCAATGGTTGAGTTGGGAGCGGAGACGTAGGCTTTGGTTTAAGCCGAACTCCGTTATCAAGTTTTGTGTCTTGCCTATTTTATTTCCGCTGCACTTTTAACTTTGATTTTAAATTGTTAATTATTTTTTAAAAGGGAATTCACCCCCCCTCTTTCCATCACTCTCCGCCCAACATTTTCCACGCATCGCTCCTCGAGTTGTCGCACCACTTGCACCAGAGCTACTTCAGGACTGTCCTCGGGGACGATGGTATGTCTACTTCATTACTTTCGGTTATTCAGTACTTTTGTTATTGATTTTTATAAACTTACCTTAGGTTACTCTTTTTTCACCAGGTGGAGTCAGTCTCAGAAGTATGCACATACTCCGAGACATAGTGTGCATAGCTTCCGACAGATATTCGACGCTATAGTGCCAGCTGATGTAAGTTAAACATTACTTTTTTGTAGGAAAATTTGCTTTGTTATCACTATTTTAAGTTATTTCAATATAATCTCAGTAACATTGTCATGCTACTATATGACTTATTTTTTGAGTTTACATTTCAGGTTTCATGGACTCCTTATACAGGTTATGTCTACGCATCACTTCCACTATACTGCACAGCTTTGGCTGGAGATCGTGCTGTAGTGGTGCCACTCATTCACTTTCACATCATTGAGTGGCACCAGCCAGAACGGTTCATGCGCCAGTTCGGTTTTATACAACATATCCCATTGGCACCACGACAGACTACCGAGTTACATTCGATTGTGCTTATAGGTAGACAGACGACAGACTGGCGACAACATCATGCATCCTATATCCAGCTTTGGGACAGGCGTGCACGATTAAGTATCTTTCCACAGGGATATATCACATCACACTCTGATTTATCTGATCAGGGGGATTATGAACACTGGTATCGACGACATACCATCATGTACCCTACACGTCAGGGGATTGGCATTCAGCGATTGGTATGTTTACTAAGATTTATTAATTTTGTTTAACTCATTTTTGATATTAATTTGATTGTCATTTCATTTGCAGGCAGACGCCATTGGTCAGCTTGCACATTCCACGCAGCCTCAGGAGCATGCATATATTCTGCGGGAGGTAGTTCATCGGGATGTGGTGGCTCTATTGGATCATCTCCGGTTGATACGTGACAGTTTTTTTGATGAGGATCCACAGATATATCCTGATCCATATCTTCAGGCAGAAGCACCTGAGGATGACGATGTCCTTGCTATGCCTGCTGAGGAGGATGCACCGCCACCACCGCCGCCAGCTGGACGACAGAGACGAGCACATCCGGGGGGGGCAGAGGCGACCACATCGACATCCGAGAGCGGCTCCTGCAGATGTCGTCGCACCACAGAGAGACGATCTCGCCCAGCCGACTGATGATTTTGCACAGCAGGGAGACATTTATATACCGCATATGGCGTCTTCGCAGACTACTATGGACTTCGATCTGGGTGCAGTCACACAGCTTATGGCGGCCCCCTGTCCTCCCGACGAGGCCTTCTTCAGTACCCCATTTCTACCATTTATAGGAGCTTCAGAGCCATATGTCACCCCATATGGTTTTGGGGAATCCTCACATGATTTTGGGGCGTCCTCACATGATTTTGGTCAGTCCTATACATAGCATCATGAGGAGGCACCAGAAGCACCGGAAGAGGAGAAACCTGCAGAGAGGACACCGGAGAAACATGGACGTCAGACGCGGAGAGGACGTGACATTCAGACACCGCGTTGTGGTACCGGGGGGCATCGTCGTTGATGTTTTTGGATGTAATGTTGTATATATTAAAAAACTTATTCACTATGATAAGTAACTGTTGTTTAAGTCAAATAACAAGAAAATCAAAAATCTATTAAATACAAACTTATTTCAATTAACTATTAAATTATAAAGTACAGGTACAATATAAACAAAATTTGTCACAGCGAGTTAAACATTAATAATTAATAATTATAATGACAAATAATAATTAATAATTATATTACTAACTAATTAATTATTGTATATAAAATAATAATATTTTATAGACGTTTAAAGTCACATAGTTGAAACATTTTTAAGTTACAACTAGGTGGTTTTGAAAGCCTATAAAATATTTTCTATCGACATTTTTACGTAATTTTTTTATTTTCATCTATTCAGTATATGTTTAATCCAAGTTTCAAGTTTCATTCATATTGGTCATATGGATTATGTTTTATAGACGTTTAAAGTCACATAGTTGAAACATTTTTAAGTTACAACTAGGTGGTTTTGAAAGCCTATAAAATATTTTCTATCGACATTTTTTACGTAATTTTTTTATTTTCATCTATTCAGTATATGTTTAATCCAAGTTTTAAGTTTCATTCATATTGGTCATATGAATTATGTTTTATAGACGTTCAAAGTCACATAGTTGAAACATTTTTAAGTTACAAATAGGTGGTTTTGAAAGCCTATAAAATATTTTCTATCGACATTTTTTACGTAATTTTTTTATTTTCATCTATTTAGTATATGTTTAATCCATGTTTCAAGTTTCATTCATATTGGTCATATGGATTATGTTTTATAGACGTTCAAAGTCACATAGTTGAAACATTTTTAAGTTACAACTAGGTGGTTTTGAAAGCCTATAAAATATTTTCTATCGACATTTTTTACGTAATTTTTTTATTTTCATCTATTTAGTATATGTTTAATCCATGTTTCAAGTTTCATTCATATTGGTCATATGGATTATGTTTTATAGATGTTCAAAGTCACATAGTTGAAAATTTTTTAAGTTACAACTAGGTTGTTTTGAAAGCCTATAAAATATTTTCTATCGACATTTTTTACGTAATTTTTTTATTTTCATATATTCAGTATATGTTTAATCCAAGTTTTAAGTTTCATTCATATTGGTCATATGGATTATGTTTTATAGACGTTTAAAGTCACATAGTTGAAACATTTTTAAGTTACAACTAGGTGGTTTTGAAAGCCTATAAAATATTTTCTATCGACATTTTTTACGTAATTTTTTTATTTTCATCTATTTAGTATATTTTTAATCCATGTTTCAAGTTTCATTCATATTGGTCATATGGATTATGTTTTATAGACGTTCAAAGTCACATAGTTGAAACATTTTAAGTTACAACTAGGTGGTTTTGAAAGCCTATAAAATATTTTCTATCGACATTTTTTACGTAATTTTTTTATTTTCATCTATTCAGTATATGTTTAATCCAAGTTTTAAGTTTCATTCATATTGGTCATATGAATTATGTTTTATATACGTTCAAAGTCACATAGTTGAAACATTTTTAAGTTACAACTAGGTGGTTTTAAAAGCCTATAAAATATTTTTTATCGACATTTTTTACGTAATTTTTTTATTTTTATCTATTTAGTATATTTTTAATACATGTTTTAAGTTTCATTCATATTGTTCATTTAGATTATATTTTATAGGCTTTCAAAGTCACATACTTGAAACATTTTTAAGTTTCAAGTAGGTGGTATTGAAAGACTATATGTTTAACAATATTTCAATTTTTTTTATAAATAGTTACTTATAACTTTGTAAATATATACATGTACAAATATATAATTATACATATACAAGTATAACTATAATTACAATATAATTCTACACACACACATACACACACACACACATATATATATTTACATATGAATATTAAATATATTTATAAATAAATTTTAAATATATATGTAACAATATTTTCATAATTATATATTTTAAATATATTCATATTCATATAATTATAAATATTTATATTTAAAGATTAGTTTATAATTATATAATTACAAATATATTTTTTATTTAAAAAATATATATAAATAGATTTATATTTATAAATATTTATTTTTAATTATATATATACATAATTATATTTATACACACACATATAATTATATATATACATAAATATAATTTCAAAATTATATAAATATAAATATAATAATAATTAATTTAGCATTTTTAAATACATATTTATAAGATTATTTTTAAAATTTTATTTATTTATTTTGAAATTATTTATTAAAAAGAGATGAGGTGGAAAAAAAACTAAAACAAAAAAAAAAAGAAAACAAAATTTTATTTATTTATTTTGAAATTATTTATTAAAAATAGATGAGGTGAAAAACAATTAAAACAAAAAAAAAAGAAAACAAAAACAGAAAAAAAAATTAAAAGGGTGGCAAAGCGCCACTTCAGGTGGCGCTAGCCACCCGAGTTGTTGAGCGCCACTTGAAGTGGCGCTCAATAAACCCTTTTTCCAAATTAATCTAAACCTAGACCCATTTTAATAATAAAAAAAAACCTATCCGCCTAAAATAGCCTATTTGCACATGTTGGCAATCCTATTTTTCTGGCCGGGTTATCTACGGGCCGTTTATCTGTCCCACCGTCCATTTTATCCTGATTGTCCATCTGTTATGGCATTCTGTTCTGAATCTGTTTCGGTCTCCCAGGTATGCTTCGTGGCCGCTTCTATTTGGCCGTGCTGTTACGCCGTTTCGCTTCCCCCGGGGTTTCATCATCCCTGTGGTTCGTTCGGCTGTTCACTCTCATTCAGATCTTCAATCTTGCTCTCGTTGGTGATCTCGCTGGATCTCTGGTGCTCCCCGTTTGGGGTTTTCCCTTCCTCGGTGGTGATTCTCCGAGCCTGTGAACTCCGTGGTTTGCTGCTGGTACATCATATCTAGTGGAGCTTCGAAATCAGCAGTCTTCAGACGAAGAAGACCTCAGGCCGAGTTCCCGACGAAGGACGATTAAATCCAGGTGATTCCTCTGCGAAGATTGCGGTCATCAGCGACTCGGTAGAACCTTGCCTTCAACGCGAAGTGATCTGGACAGCCGAGTTTCAGTATACCCGGCACTGTAAGATTTTACAGTTATGTTCTTCTGCGTTTTCTTCAAACCAGTATTTGTTTTCTTGTTTCTGCTGAAGTTGCGTCGATTCCTGTACTGTAACACTGTATTTGGTTAGATTTTAGTAAAATAAAAGAAATGATTTGATAGTTTATAAAAGAAAAGAAAAGAAAAGAAAAGAAATGATTGTAATTTCTCTCCTTGTGTTTGGATCAATAACATAGTAAAAGAAAAGAAAAGATTTAGATTTCTCTTCATCTTGTTTGGTGAACCTTTTTAAAAGAAAAGAAAAGAAATTATTTTGTGATACATGTAGAAAATATGGATAAAATTGGAATTTTTAATTATTAATAACCCTCCACCACCATTTCCTTCCAAATCATCCCATTTTTGGGATGATTTAAAAACAATAGCAGGAGAGAAATCAATTTCTCTCCGTTTCCCCCCTTATCATTTCTCCCCTCTTAAAATTACCCCACCAAACATTAGAAATCAATTTCTATCCTCTGTATCATTTCTTTTCTCTACATATCACCTGTGCCAAACGAACCCTAAATCCAGCCTTTTCTTTACATAGTAATAAAACGTGTGAGTGTGTGGTGTTCTTGCCTCGTAGTAGGATTCCTAAGGATCCGAAGCATTTAAATCATCTTGTCCATTTACTTTTATGCATCTTTCATTACTTATTTTGATTATTGCTTTGTGAACGCACAACACCAGTTCAATTCTTGCTCTCCCGTGATTGTTTGTTATCCCTGTGGTGTGACTCGCCAACCACAACACTATAGCTGGGATTCCTATTGATTAGTTTCCTGTTTCATCATTTGGTAGGACTGCCAATTCCTGCCCTCTTGGGTCCTTGAACTGCCTTGTTATGTATATGTTTTGACCGTTTTATGGGTATATTGAACCAATTGTAAAGACCCGGATTTTCGATGTATTTTTTTTAATTATATGGAATTATTACGAGTCCGCCGAAAATTGACGGTGTGTGATTCTAAAGCCTGGTGTTCCCGGAATAAATTTCTGAACTTTTTTTAAAGATACGTTCAGTAAACACGCATGCGGCGTTTTCTATATTTTGAACCGGTGCTCGGATTAAAAATCTAAAAGCACCGTTGAATCCGCAACGTCAGGATTCGCTTAAGGGAGACTTTACTTCGACCGCAGTAAGTCTGGATAAAAAGTAAGATTTTGGGACTTTTTAAAAGAATAATAAAATAACTATGTTATTTTATTTATTTATTTATTTTTCTCTAACATACAAACGGTAGTGTGAGACCAGCGATGTGTCAATCCATTAAATGACTTGACCCTTCAAATCTTAAGTAACAGCGTCGTTGGAATTTAGGAAGGTTCCTATTAAATGAACCCTCATAAATTCCACGATCGTTATTTACATTTCCCCTCTCCTATTTATATGGAGCTTGGGGGAGGTATTGACACGACTTCACCAAACGACAAAACTCTGGTAAAGTGCCGCGACGCCCAACACTTGGAGGACGGAGCCGGTTCCAACAGGCGGTGATGAGCGACACTGAACCCCGAACCGAAGAACAACAATTGAACGGCGTCGTTGGAGGTTTGTTGCGGGGATGACGAACACCGACTCTTTCTCGAACGTGACATTCTCCAACGATCTTGATGTAGAGATTTATTTTTGTTATAATTACAAGTGATTGTTGAATCCTATTTTGTTCCACTTGCTATCAAGCTAACGCGGATGGTGCGGGTCAAATGAACAAGGCTCGGACCCTCCACCCTTATTGGAATTTTGATGCATTCTTCGCAAGCATTATCTTCGGGTTGGACAAGACTTGGGACGCTAGATGATGGCGGCGGCCGGCGCCGGCCGACCGTGATGGAGGCGGCCGACGCCGGCGCCGACCGACCGTGATGGAGGCGGCGCGCCGTAGGAGGAGGTCGCGGCGATCGACAAAGCAGCCGGTACCGGTCGACTGCAATGGTGATGCGGCGCGTCGTCGCGCGCCGCCTGCGGAGAAGGGTCTCGACTTTTCATCTGCGGCGGGGTCGAACAGGACGACCAACATCGGCCGACCGCAGAAGGAAGCAACAACGCACCATCGGAAGAGCTGCGACTCCGACGTCGCAGCGGTGGGACCCACATCGGGTCCCACGGGTGACCTGGCAGCACTAAAGGGTGATGCCACTTCACCTTTCGAATGGGGAACACCCCCCATGTCAGCTCGATGGATCCCGCATCACCGGGTCACGCCCCACCACGAGTCGGGCCGCGCGAGCCCAGCGGGCCACGCCTCCTCGGGCCAGGCCGCGCCCCCTTGTGGGTCGGGCCGGACCGCGACCCAGCGGGCCAAGCTTGCCGTGGCCTAGCCCAACCGGGTCGGATTCGGACTGGGTCGGGTTGGGTCGGTTCGACCGGGTCAGGCCGGACACGAACCCAACGAGGCCCAGTTTCGCTTAAAGAGCCATAGCATGAGAACCGGGCATCCGTTTGACGAATCATATGCGGCGTTGGGACCCTTAGAGCGAGACAACCCTTTTGGTATACTCCATTTGATATTTGGATAAAGTTGGAGTATGACCGGGTTGGATCAAATCTGAATCCAATTGGTCCCTCGAAACTAAAACGCTTATAAGTCACAGACAGGGCGTCCGATTGATGCGTTGTCTGTCACGTTGGAACCCTTACGACATGACGGTCCTTTGGAATACTTCTTCATGGAGATTCGTGGTGGTTGAGGTAAGACCGATGGCTTGAGGAACGGTTCTCCCGGAATCAAGCGTACTATGAGCGGGAATCTAGTGGCTTCCAGTGAGGCGGAGGTTGGAGACAGATCATACAGAGGTTAGTACTGAGCGATTCTGTGTGAGTTAGCAACGATACTGTGTGGGTCAGCGCTCAACGATTCTGTGTTGGTCAGCGCTCAGATATTCTGTGTGGGTCAGCGCATACCGATCCTGTGTGGGTTAGCGCTCAACGATCCTGTGTGGGTCAGCACATATCGATCCTGTGTGGGTCATTGCGGGGGTTAGTACCTATCGATCCTGTGTGGGTCAGACTCCGTATGGTCAGCAGCAGTGGCGCTTGACAGGATAAGATGATCTAGGTTCGCGACTGATCATCTGTACTTTTATACTTCACTAATACCTGTGTGAGTTGAGTCTTTTACCTTTGTGGTGATACATGTGTGGTACTTTTACCTTCGTGGTGATATCTTTGTGGTGATACATGTGTGGTACTTTTACCTTCGTGGTGTTACCTGTGTGATATTTTTACTTTCATTGTGTTATTTTCGTGATGTTACCTGTGTGGTACTTTTACCTTCGTGGTGTTACCCTTTGTGATATCTTTCCCTCATGTATGAGACGAGTATATCTTGATAACTTAGGTATATGTATGGGCATATACCTAAGTAGAGTTGATGGCTGCTTCGTGCTTTATGATTGAGATCTTGCTTTGTGGTTTTTACTTTTTGGAACTCTAGGAGACCTTCGGGGGTCTCGGGGTCTCTACTGAGTATTGTTATACTCACCCCTACATGGGCTTCGCCCGCACCTTGTTGTGTCTTATGCAGACGACGAATGGTGTTGATCGAGGCTGAGGGAGCCAGGACTGGATGGTGCTCAGAGGTGGACCATTTGACGTGGCGTGACGCAGGACTACTGATTGTGAGCTGTACCTAAATGCTGTAAACCTTTAGACATGGGTGGTCTTGGCATTAAAAACATTAAGTGCTTTAATGAAGCTCTTCAAGCCAGATTAACTTGGAACCTGATTCACAATGACACCCCCTCAATTTCTTTCATCAAAAACAGGTTCATTGATAGATTGAAAAGAGGTAAGAGGAGTTTCATGACTTCTTCCATTTGTCCCTCTTTTAGAGACATGTACGACAATATTATGCACAACGCTAGATGGATGGTTTCTAGAAACTCTTCCATGAGATTCTGGTTGGACAACTGGACTGACGCTCCTCTTATTTCTTTGACTCCCCCTGACCATATCCCTGATGACATCAACTCCACTGTTAGTAATGTGCTTAACTCTCACATTGATAACCTTCCTGACAATATTATTCAAATTATTGATTCTTACCATTTTTCTACCTCGTGTGATTTCTTGATTTGGGAACCTGCTCATAATGGGATTCTAAACTCCAAAAAGTTCTATAATAACTCTTTACATAACCCATAAAATGACTTGAAATGGATTAAATATTTTGACAAACCTTGGATTAAACCCTCCGGACTCACTCTTATTTAGTGACTCGCCTACAATAGGGTTCCCATTGACTCTTGTCTTCAAATTTTTGGAATTCAACTTTGTTCAAAATTTCATTTTTGCAATCAGCATAAAGAAGATACTAATCACTTATTTCTATCTTGCGCTACTTCCACTGCTCTTTGGAACTATATTTTTGACACTTTTGATTGCAGATGGCCGGTTCATAACTCTATTGATGAGCAGCTTAATTGTTGTGTTGCTATGGATAACTCACAACAAATCAGAAACTTGTTCCTTGCTAGGGTTGCAGAGCTGTTTCATGTGATTTGGTATGATAGAAATACAATTCTTCACAATAACTGCTCACACAACATTAATGCAGGTAAAATGAGAATTCTCATCGCTATTCGGGAAGTTGCGTCGATTCAAAATGGAACCTGCAACAACTCTGTGCCAGACTTTATGATCCTTATATGTTTTCGAGTTGATGCCATTTTCACGCAACCGAAACGCACTTTTGAGGTTTTCTGGAGACCTCCTCTTCCAGGTTGGATTAAAATCAATGTGGATGAAGCCTCTAAAGGAAATCTAGGACCCGCGGGGTGTGGTGCTGTCTTCAGAAATCATCTTGGTCACATCGTTGAGTGCTTTTTTGGAGGTTTTGGTACTTCAACCTCTCTGGAAGCTGAGATGCTGAGTGTGATTCATGCCATTGCTTTCGTTTTTCGCCATGGGTGGAACAAATTGTGGATTGAAAGTGATTCTACTACTGTTGTGCAAGCCATTTGGAAGGGGGACTTTCATCTTGCTTGGCCGCTTACTACGCGTTGGATGAATTGTCTTCAATCTCTCCATGACGTCAACTACATTGCAACTCATACTTACCGAGAAGAAAATATGGTTGCGGATGCTCTCTCCAACAAAGGAATTGATCAGGTCATAACCTGGCTGGAGGAGCTCCCAGAAAACCTGATTCCTTTGCATGTTAAAGATTGTAATTTGATACCGTCTTTTTGACTCATGTAACCTTTCCTATCTTTTTGAAAATAAAATTGCTTTGGTCTTTTGACCAAAGCCCCACCTTCTAAAAAAAAGTGTTATGAGTGTGGTTTTCAGTTTGGGGAATCTAGTGTTGGTGCGACGACCAACGTATTCATACACTAGGACCCTGAATTCTGATTTCCGACTCAGTACATGAAAACACTGATTGCGTGTGTTTTTGAAAATTTTTTCTTGTGATCTCTTTAAGTCAAGTCACCAGGTATAACTTACTGACCGTGACACACCTATTTTCTTTCAGGATGTCACCACGTAGATAGCCAACCAGGATTTCTGAGAGAGTACACGAGGACGACCCACCGAGCGATGAGGCCTCAGTGCAGGGCCCTTTTACGGTGTTAGCACCTTCGGGTGGTGTACCAGTAGCACCACTACCCGTTGGGTAGTCGTTTCCACCAGCCCCACCAGCAGACAGTGCACGCCGATTGAACGCGTTGCACGAGTTTCAACGACAGAGAGCTTCGAGGTTCCGAGGCGAGACGGACCCGCAGGCGGCTAAGGACTGGTTGGAGGCTGTGGCCAGAGTTTTTTGCTTAGTTGGGACACCAGCTGAACTGATTGTGATCCTAGCTGCCAGTCTCTTCCAAGGAGCTGATGAGAGATGGTGGAGTCTAACACTCCAGTTACACGATGAGACCTAGTACAACAGGGCAGCATGACCGTGGCCCAATACTCGGCAAGGTTCACTGATCTCTTCCGCTACTCCACCAACATGGTACAAGACCCTTTATTCAGGGCTCAGACCTTTGAGCAGGGTCTTTGATGGGAGATCATAGCATCAATGATATCGCTCAGCATTCCGACGCAAGCTGGGGTGCTAGAGCGAGCACTTTTTGTGGAGAGCTTCCTAGATGAGTAGGCACTGACAGTGAGAGCCACCACCGGACGTCAGGTAGCGGAGTCATCTGCAGCAGGAAGTAGACAGACGACTCAAGGGCCCACGCGGGCCAGACCTTCTGGTGGGAGACCTCAGGATACAAGGTCGGTGGTGAGGGGCTCACGGGACAAAGGAGGATAGTTGAGGATTAGGCAGTGCTACTCATGCGGCGGGTAGGGTCGCATGGCTCGCGACTGCCCGACCCGCCATACGGACGACCAATAGACGGTCGAGGGACCACCGAGGCAGAGGCAGAGGTTCGAGCAAGGAGGTCTGCAGGACGGTGGGCATGGCAGAGGATATGGTCGTACAACAGGCGGTGGGCGGCGATTTGAGGTTCTGCCACCACCACCCTCAGGTGGTCCACCCCGACCATAGGGAGTAGGAGGACAAGGACGAGTTCAGCTCCAGGCAGCTGAGGCCTACGACCACGACACTCCGGAGATGATTAGAGGTACGATCTGTGTCTATTCCACCCTAGCTGCAGTACTTATAGACACATGTGTTCGTCACTCTTTTATTGCCACGACTCTTGTTCAAAGCTCAGAGATTCCGACGGAGTCGTTGACTCGATCCTTACGGCTAGAGACTCCTACAGGATAAGATTCGACGATTACACACTGGTGCCGACGGTGTGAGCTTTCTCTAGGAAAAAAGAGCTTCTGCTGGGATCTTCTAATAGTGGCATTGAGGCCTTATGACGTCATCTTGGGCATGGACTAGTTATCCACAGTCCATGCTAAGATTGACTATATTAGGCACAAAGTACGGTGTGTCCGCATGAATGGGACCATGTTTTCCTCCACCGGAGAGAAGGGAACCTTTGCAGCACATGATGGAATTTCCTGGAGGAGGGTGTAGTCAACCACACATCAGTTGTCTAGCATTACCCTCGGAGCAGTTGATGTTGAGAGTTTGAGCTATCCTATAGTGGTGGACCAGTATGCCGATGTTTTCCCAGATGATGTTCTAGGACTACCTCCTCACAGAGAGGTGAATTTTACACCGAACTGTAACCCAGGACGATATCGATATCTACACCAGCATATAGGATGGCTCCCGTGGAGTTTCATGAGTTGCAGGTATAGTTGGATGACTTGTAGAGGAAGAGGTTCATAAGGTCCAGTGTGTCTCCATGGGCAGTCCCGATTTTGTTCGCCAAGAAGGCAGATGGGAGTTTGAGACTCTGTGTGGACTCTGTGTGGACTATCGGCCCCTATAGTGTTCATGGAACTCTTGAATAGGATCTTCTAGCCATACCTCGATCGCTTTGTGGTGGTCATCATCGATGACATCTTAGTGTACTCAGCGACGGAGGAGGAGCATGCCTATCATCTGTAGATAGTTCTGGAAACATTCCGAGATCACCAGCTTTATAGTAAGCTCTCAAAGTGCCAGTTCTAGACACAATAAGTTAACTTTCTGAGACACGTTATCTCAGAGGCTGGAGTTTCAGTAGATCTGTCAAGGATAGAGGTTGTGCTAGCTTGGGAGCCACCTAGGAGTGTGACCGAGGTGCGGAGTTTCCTGAGGTTAGCTGGGTACTACCAGAGATTCATACCTGAATTTTCCAGAGTTGCGGAACCCTTGTCAACGTTGAAGAAGAAGGGAAAACTCTTCATGTGGATGGAGAGATGCTAGCAGAGTTTTGAGGAGCTGAGGCAGAGACTAACGAGTGCCCCCATCTTAAGGCTACCAGAAGAGGGCGTTGAGTATTTAGTCTACTGCGACGCATCAGGGGCCAAACTTGGATGTGTATAAATGCAGGAGTGAGCAGTGATCACATATGACTCTCGGCAGCTGAGACAACATGAGCAGAACTACGCTACCCATGACCTGGAGTTAGCAGCAGTGGTTTTCTCCTTGAAGATGTGGTGACATTACTTGATGAGAAAACATTTTACAGTCTACTCTGATCACAAGAGTCTCAGGTGTATCTTCTCTCAGAAGGACCTGAACATGAGACAATGACGATGACTGGAGTTCCTCTAGGACTATGACTTTGAGATAGTCTATACTCCTGGGAAGGAGAACGTGGTAGCAGATGCACTCAGCAGGAGGTCTGGTCTGCAGTTACTGAGTGAGGTGACAGAGCAGCTAGCTGCGTTGCAGATATCCTTTGTAGATAGAGATGGAGCAGCTTACCTCCAGTCTATGACTGTCGTTACTCCACTTCTTCAGCGAGTTTGGGAGGCACAGCTTGGGGACATTGACTACGAGTCACGACGTTCTCAAATATCAAATATCCGTAGGATATGCACCTGATGTATTTTCTAAAGGTCAGGAGCAAATCATCCTCTTTAAAGGATGCACCATGGTACCAGTGGCGCTACAGGAGGTGTTGAGGGAGTTCCATACACCCCCTTTGGCGGTATATCATGGTGTGGTGAAGATGTACCAAGACCTCCAGCGTCATCACTGGTGGCCAAGGATGAAGAAAACAGTGACCATGTTTGTTTCACGATGCCTAACTTGTCAGCAAGTGAAGGCCGGACATCATGTCCCAGTAGGCTTAATGCAGCCACTAGAGGTACCAGAGTGGAAGTGGGATGGTATCTCCATAGACTTTGTGACAGGGCTTCCACCTACGTCCAGGGGACATGATACCATTTGGGTGATCGTTGACCGACTCACCATGTCGGCCTACTTCCTACCCATCCGAGAGTAGAGATCAATTGAGGGCTTGAGATGCCTCTTCATACAGGAGATTGTATGACTTCATGGGGTTCCATAGACGATCGTCTCCGACCGTGACACATTTTTTACATCTCGGTTGTGGAAGGGATTACAGGAGGCATTCGGGACTCAACTACATTTGAGCACCGCCTTTCATCCAAAGACGGATGGTCAGACGGAGCATACCATTTAGACACTGGAGGGCATGCTACGTGCTTGCATCCTAGATTTTGGCCGTAGTTGGGAGGATCAATTTCCCTTGGTGGAGTTCGCGTACAACAACAACTACCACTCCACCATCGGTATGACACCATTTGAGGTCTTATATGGTCGACCTTGCAGATCACCTCTATGATGGACAGACTCAGGGGAGTCAACACTTATGGGTCCAGAGTTAGTACGTGCTACTACTGAGAAGGTGCAGATCATCCAGGAGCAGATGAAATACTGGAAAGAGTAGATAGAATTCTTATGCTGATAGGAGACAGAGACTTTTGGAGTTCGAGGAGGGAGACCATGTCTTCCTACGGGTCTCACATCGACGAGGTTTGAAAAGATTTGGCTGGGGCGACAAGCTATCTCTAAGGTTCATCGAACCTTTTCAGGTTCTCAGAAGAGTTGGTGAGGTGGCGTATCACCTGGATCTTCCCCCACAGATGCACTAGGTGCATGACGTTTTCCACGTGTCGTACCTGAGGAGGTACGTGCATGATCCATTGCCCGTTATCGACTAGGGCAAGCTAGACATTGACGATGGGGTGACCTTTACGGAGGTTCTAGTGGAGATTGAGGATCGACAGGAACGGGTCCTTCGTGGACGATCGATACCTCTGGTGCACGTTCGCTGGAAGCATGAGAACCTCCAGGAGAGCATATGAGAGCGGGAGGCTCAAATTCATGCTTAGTACCCCTATTTGTTTCCTTAGTCTATGTTGTGATTTTCGGGAATGAAAAACCCTAAGGTGGGGAGAATGCAAAGACCCATATTTTCCATGTAATTTTTTAATTATATGGAATTATTACAAGTCTGTGAAAATTGACGGCGCGTGATTCCAAGGCCCTGTGTGCTTGGAATAAATTTCTGAACTTTTTTTAAGGTACGTTCAGTAAACGCTGGGGTGGCATTTTTTATCTTTTGAACCAGTGCTTGGATTAAAAATCTGAGGGCACCGTTGAATCTACAGCGTTGGGATTTTCTTAAGGGAGTCTTTACTTCGACTGAGAAAAAGTCATATTTTGGGACTTTTTAAAAGAATAATAAAATAATTTTTTTTTTATTTCATTCTTTCTTTTACTCCAATAGACAAGCTGTAGTGTTGGACCAGCAACGTTTCAAGCCATTAAATGACTTGACTCTTCAAATCCTAAGTAACAGCGTCGTTGGAATTTAGGAAGGTTATTATTAAATGAACCCTCATAAATTCCACGATCGTTACCTACCCTCCCCCTCTCCTATTTATATGGAGCTTGGGGGGAGGTATTGGCATAGCTTCATCAAGCGACGAAGCTCTGGTAAAGTGCCACGACGCCCAACACTTGGAGGGCAGATCCAATTCCAGCGGGTGGTAACGAGCGACATCGAACCCTGAACCGAAAAACGACGATTGAGCGGCGTCGTTGGAGGCTTGTTGCGAGGACGACGAACACTGACTCTTCTTCGAACGCGACATTCTCCAACGATCTTGAGGTATGGATTTTTTTTGTTATAATTACAAGTGATTGTTGAATCCTATTTCCTCCCTCTTGCTATCAAGCTAACGCGAAGGGCGTGGGCCAAACGAACAAGGCCCAGACCCTCCGCTCTTGTTGGAATTTTGGTGCATTCTTCGCAAAAATTATCTTCGGGTTGGACAAGACCTGGGATAACAGATGATGGCAGTGTGCCGTCGTGCGCCGTAGGAGGAGGACGCGATACTATGCTGCGGCGGTCGGCAGAGCGGCCGGCACCGACCGACCGTGGTGGTGATGCGGCGCACCGTCGCGTGCCGCCTGCGAGGAAGGGTCGTGGATTTTCAGCTGCGGTGGGGTCGAACAGGGCTTCCAGCATTGGTCGGCCGCAGGAGAAAGCAGCGGCGCGCCGCGGCTCCGCCGCGGCGGAGGGACCCATAGTGGGTCCTGCAGGTGACCTGGTAGCGCCAAAGGGCACTGTCGCTTCGCCTTCTGAACGGGATCCCCCTCTGTGCCAGCCCGGCGAACCCCGCATCACCGGGCCGCACCACCCGTGGGCCGCACCCCACCACGGGCCGGGCTGGGCGAGCCCAGAAGGCCGCACCTCCGCGGGTCGGACCGCGCCTCCTCGGGTCGGGCCGCGCGAGCCCAGCGGTCCGCACCTTCGCGGGTTGGGCCACACGAACCCAGCGGGCCGGGCCGCACCCTTTTGGGGGTCGGGCTGGACCGTGGCCCAGCCCAACCGGGTTGGACCTGGACTGGGTCGGGTCGACCCGAACCAGGTTAGGTCGACCCAGACCGGGTCGGGTCGACCAGAACCGGGTCAGGTCGTCCAGACCAGGTCGGGTGGACCCGAACCGGGTCAGGTTGGCCCAGACTGGGTCAGGTCAGCCCGGACCGGGTCGGGTTGGTCTAGATCCGAACCCAACCAGGCCTAGTTTCGCTTAAAGGGCCATAACTTGAGAACCAGACAATCGTCTGAAGAACTGTCTATGGCTGGGACCCTTGAAGCGAGACATACCTTTTGGTATACTTCACTTGAGATTTGGATAAAGTTGGAGTACAACATGACGGTCTTATGAAATACTTATTCATGGAGCTTCGTGGCGGTTTAGGTACAATCGATGGCTTGAGGAGTGGTTCTCTCGGAATCAAGCATACTATGAGCGGGAATCCAGTGGCTGGCAGTGAGGCGCAGGTTGGAGACAGATCATACGAAGGTTAGTACCGAGCGATCCTGTGTGGGTCAACACCGATCCTGTGTGTGTCAGATCCTGTGTGGGTCAGCGCATACCGATCCTGTGTGGGTCAGCGCTCAGCGATCCTGTGTGGGTCAACGCATACCGATCCTATATGGGCCAGATCTTGTGTGGGTCATTGCGGGGGTTAGTACCTATCGATCCTGTGTGGGTCAGACTCCGTATGGTCAGCAACAGTGCCTCTTGACAGAATAAGATGATCTAGCTTCACGACTGATCATCTGTACTTCTATACTTCACGAATACCCGTGTGAGTTGAGTCTTTTACCTTCATGGTGATACTTGTGTGGTACTTTTACCTTCGCGGTGACATCTTCGTGGTGATACCTGTGTTGTACTTTTACCTTCGTGGTGATATCTTTGTGGTGTTACCTGTGTGGTACTTTTACCTTAGTGGTGTTATTTTTGTGATGTTACATGTGTGGTACTTTTACCTTCGTGGTGTCACCCTTTGTGATATTCTTCCCTCATGTATGAGACGAGTATATCTTGATAACTTAGGTATATGTATGAGCATATACGTAAGTAGAGCTGATGGCTGTTTCGTGCTTTGTGATTGAGGTATTTCTTTGTGGGTTTTTCTTTGTGGAACTCTGGGAGACCTTTGGGGGTCTCGGGGTCCCTACTAAGTATTGTTATACTCACCCCTGCACGAGATTCGCCCGCACCTTGTTGTGTCTTGTGTAGACAATGGACAACGTTGATCGAGGATGAGGGAGCCAGGACTGGATGGTGCTCAGAGGTGGACCATTTGACATGGCGTGACGTAGGACTACTGATCGTGAGTTGTACCTACCCTTCAGGTAGGATCCTCAGTGGACAATCCAAGATCTGTTTTTCTCTTTTCAGTTGTACTTGTACTTTCCAGTCGGGCTTTTATTCTAGCCCCTTTACTTTCATCACACTTTTTACTAAATCAGTTTACTTCGTGGTCACCTCTTGTTGTGCTCTTGGATTTGTGTGTTTGTACAGGTTTAAAGGCAATGCCTTCCTGTTAAGGGATACGTCTTTCTGGTGCTAGTTGCCAGCCCTTGGTCTATGGAAGGCGGGCTTTGGGTAGTCAGAGCACGGGCCTCGGGGGACGGGTCGTGACACCAATATCTTGAATCATGTTAGCAATAATCTTTGTAATATTTTTTTTCTTATGTTTGTTAAAAAGAAAGGTTAAAATCTGTAAAAAAAAGTCTCATGGAATCACTGTGAATACATGTTGAGTGGGATGGATTTCATACACAACATAATGAAAATTACAGAAAAATTGCAAAGGGATATGTATGATTTTGAAGATGAAAAATTGGAAAAGTCCTGAAGGTCTCAGTGTGATACATAATATACTCCAAGCAATACAGAAGATATTTTGATGTTTTAGGATGATACATAAGATATTAATTGACATACATAATATATTTTGATGTATCAAGGTGATACGTAAGATTTAGTATTTTTTCCATAAGATTAAATTGCTTTAAAAAAGTTGAGAATTTTAAGGGCTTAAATTCAGATGATGATAATGTTGTTCTTTCAAAGGTTTAAACATCACGATTGTTCAAAATAATTATGATTTAAGCTGAGATGATATGGAGATGTTTTTTGCATTGTGAAGAGATGCTTTGCATAAAGATGCGCGGGAGGATCTCAAAGGTGATGATGCATGTGAAGAGAAAATCATGAAAATTAATTATTTTCATTCAAGTCGACATCCATGGAGTTTTAAATGGAGAAAATCATGGGACGTATCAAGAAGGGTTGAATTCTGATTAATGGTGGAATTTATTAACACAGTTTTCTTTCCAGTTGAAAAATGGAAAGATATGGATTTTGTTGAAGGCAATCAATCTGGAAACCTAGAATGGTGGAAATAATTAATTTTCTGTATATTTTCAATGAATCGCTATGAAGTATAAGGGGAGTCTTAGAAAAATTCCTCTTTGGGTATTTTTGGGTTGTGTTTGTGGACCAGACTATTGAAGGAACTTCTAAAGTTTCTTGCAAAGTCATGAATAACTTGTAACATAAAGGCTAAAAGAGTTTTGGAAGAAGTGCAGAGAAATTGTAACAATTTTCTTCACAGGAAAAAATCACACGATGACATTCTAGGTTATTCCGTAAATAGGCTATGTCAGAGTAACCTATTCTAGAGGTTGGTATCACGGGGGGTGGTTTATGTCATGAAGGGGACCCCATGAAGTTAGGCTCTCGAATATTTGAATCCAATTAGTTTTTTATGCTGTGGAAGTTGGTGTCACAACAAGAGTGAAGTTTCATATTACTGGAAAATGGTAAAGACCTGTATGTAGGGTTCTCCATACGTAATATCTTTCGGGATGTTGAAGTGCAGAAAAAGAAAAAACACTCACTGAGATACATAATATATTTGGGTGAAGTTGAAGGGAAAAGTCACAACAAGAGCACAAGGATCATGCCATTAATGGTTGGATCCACATGTTAAGTAAGAGGACCCAAACAATACCTAAGGGCATCAGGAGAGCATACGTAAGAAACTTTCCTTTACCACAGAAGTGAAAACAATACGTATGAAAAAGTCACACTGTGGGATGTATGGTCACCCCATGAAGAGGTTTAAGCAGATTTCAATGGTTATGTTTTTTTTGAGATGTCCATGCCATGATGCAGTAAATCACGCCACAATAGGTTTGGAGATTGAGAAGATTTGGAGTATCATGTCGTGATCTTCCAAGGGTTTTAAATGGGATATTCTGCCGGATTGGGAGGATTTGGTTGTTGACTTGGATCACACCATGATGAAGTCACGCCATGGAGGTGCCTTTGGAGGAAGAAGTTTAGGTTAAAGGTTTCAAAATGGAATGTGAGCCACACCGTGATGGTAATTCTCATGTTGTGAAGAAGCCGAGTAAATAGATTTTCATATTCAAGTATCTTATCTTTCAGGAAGGAGATCAGGGATTTTAATGGGATACATTGGCTTGGTTTTGAAGATGGTTATTGGAAAAATTTTCCCATCTTAATGAGTTAATTAAAGGTTAATTAAGGGGTAAACCTAGATATTTTCTGAGCGTGAAGTGATATCATTCTTCAAAAGAAGGGTTGTTGATCAAGGTTGAGTAGAGGAGGAATTATAGATCACTGATAAAAGGTTAGAGGTGAAAAGAAGGGAGATCCAAAAGTATTTCTCATTGGAGGTTCGTGGAGTTAATCTCATTTATGATAATGGAGCTAATTAACACACCATTTATTGTTTAATATTAATCTTGGTTCACGGGGATCTAGACTGTTTACCTTGGAGAAGCAATGAGCTTTCTGATTGATTGGGTGCAGAAAGTTCTATGTTTTGTGAAAGTTATAAACCTGAAGGTTTAGCGCAACCACTCTAAATTTTATGAATCAAGCATTGCACATAGTGATTCCTATATATAGGCACATATCCATTGTATTCTCCTTGAATTAGCTCATTTTGAGTGAACCAAGTAAAATTGCTTGTGTCCCTCTTCGTTTGATTCATCGTTTCATACATATTGTGAGAGATGGGTATTCCTACCAAAAATGGAATAAGATTGTTGGAGAAGATTGTTTGGAGAGATCGACATACCCTGATTCACCCCCTCTCAAGATATTTATCTTGGTTGAGACCAATAGGTGGTGTCAAAGATGAATGTTCTTGGTGAATTATTATCTCTTTGAATCAATGGCAGAGAGCGTTAACCACAAGGGAATTCCGATCTTCGACGATAAAAATTTCAAATCATAGATAAATCAAATGCATCAAAATTTCAGATTTTTGGGAATTGATGTCTACACGAATGCCATACTTGGGATCTTGGTCAACATGAAGGGTGAAGTATTATTAGAGAAATATTGGATGGAGCTTGATTCCAATGCCAAAGGAGTAAATGCGTACATTAATTTGATGTCATGTAAATCCTCAAACACCATGTGGGAGAACTTCTAAACATCTATGAAGGAAATTCAAAGATATGTGACACTAAATTTCAGGTTCTATGAAATAAGTATGAGGATTTGAGGGTGCACCCAAATGAGTTCGTTGATGCATTCTTTGATCAATTGAAATTACTTTGGAATACATGTGTAGAATCACAGAAACCCTCAATGATATCATGATCATGAAGAGGATCCTGAGAAGATTTCCGCCACATTTCAACTCAAAGGTCCCGGTTCTTGAAGAAAAAGACCCAATGACAATGATGTTGGATATTCTTCATAGCACCCTTATTTCATATGAGAGGAGGAAAAATGATAATGAGTTATTAGCAATGGATAATTCTTAGGAAGTAGCATTCAAGACAATGAAGAAACATATATTGGAGGATGATCCCAAAAACAGGGGAGCAAATGAGGTGATGTATTTCCTTTCCTCAAATATCAAATGGGGAAAAGGAAAATTCAAGGACAATCTTCCACTTGGTTTCTTTCAATGGGGAAAAGTTGGGCATCTCACTACAAGGTGTCCAACGAAATTTTGGGATGATGATGAAGATGAAGAACCCCTGAAAGATTCATCTAAGGGTGTGAATGGAAATAGGAGTTCACAATAGGAATTCATCAAAAGGAAGAACTTACTTTTATAAGAAGATGTTAGCTTGGACGAAACTAAAGTAGAAGACATTGAGGACTACAAGAACTTGTATGAGGAAGTTGTTGGAGTTTGTTCCCTAAAACCAATTGACATTATAATTTTTATTACCAAAATATTCAAAAACTTGAATATAAAATAAATATGTTATCGCATGAGTATTTTTCTTTTGCGTAAAATTAACGTGACAATGTCCTTATAGAGTATGTGTCGTATTGAAAGGTTATAATAGTTCTCTGTCATAATGGGAACTTGAAAATGCTATGATAATATTTTAAAACATATGTTCTATAGTCTGGTTGACATCTATCTGACGGGACACAGATGATGTTTTGACTATCATGCATTGGATACTCGCAAGTATATGAGACTTTGAATCATGAAGTTTCTCACTTGGTAATCTCTAAAAAAGGAGGTTATGAGGACATACCCAGAAATAGGAATTCCACATGTTATATGTGTCAATGGTTATTCTTATTTGCAGGCACATGTATTGGTCTTTAGACTCGAGATTATTATTAATGTGTATCATGAATTTTGTACTTTGATGTATTGATGAAACTATGATAACATATCCTCACGAAGAGGTATGATATGTTGGGTGCATCATAATTTATATACATTAATTGAATAATTCAAGAAAGGATTTTCTCTTTCCGATAATGAATGTAGATATCTTTGTCCTTTTGATTGAAATTAAATTGTCTGATTAAATCCATCACTATAGTAGTTCATTGATGAGTTTATTTCAAATAGTCAAAGAATGTTAAATTAAACATATAGGTTGATGAAAAAATATGTTACCTACTTGATTAGATATCGAGATAAAGAGATTATATCATATAATAAGAGTTCATATGAGGTTGTTATTGTTACAAAATTAAATTCTTTCTTTATGGGTGTCTTGACATGTTGCAAGACGATATTCTTGGATTTTAGGTTAGCATGCTTAATGAAACGAAAAAAAGACGCAGAGGGTCACACACTAAGTGAATCTAAAATATTAGTAATATTATATTTGTATTTAATATTCAGAATAAATATTATTCTCGACTTGTTGTTTAGTAATTACTCTAGTTTGGTTGACCATATAAATTAAATTACCAGTTTTTTAAGTTAGAATATATGTGGCTTGAATATTAAATAAATTTTATTTGTCAGTTAGTGAATATAATATTTATTTATCTCATGTTTATTATTCATAAGGTAATTAATAATTATTTATTTAGTTTAGATAATATTTTAAAAAAATATCCTCGAGTTAGTGAATATAACATTTATTTATTTATTGAACGAATAATATAAAAAGATTTATTTATTTAAATTAATATTTATTACTCAAGGCTTGATAAAATCCAAGGAGGATAGATGTATTGAGTTAAGGGCTTAATGAAAATGATATATTTTATTTAATAACATTTAAATAAATATCAATTAATTTATTTAACAAATGATATTTAAATATCATTGATTTAGTGCATGTCGTGAAATATAATAATAATAATAATATCATTATTATTTGACATGAGGTTTGTTTAGGGATAGGTAGGGGTCGTAGTAGGTAGTGCAGTGTGGTTTGGGGCTGTTGAAATGGGGGATGCTGGGTTGGTTAGCCGCCAATGATAGTTGTCCGTGTATAGGTATGTTTGGTTAGATGCCAAGGGTAGTTTTGTATTTCTATGTAGTTAGTGGGCGGGAGATATTAAATAGGGTTTTTGTCTATTGGGATGGATTGTCTTGGATATTATTCTGGCACCAGCTTTGGCTGTAGTGGGGGAGGCCTTAGCCTTGGTTTTGGGGAACAACTCAAAGAGTTTTCTTCTCCATTCGTTCTTCCTTCTTCTTCTATGGATTCTACTGTAAAACCATCTCTGTTAATAGAAATATACTATTTTCCTCATTGTTATAACCTATAATCTTATTAACATGGTGCTTTTATTGAGAGAGAAAAATGGGGAATGAGGATCGTTGGAATTAAACTGACTAGAATGATGGTGCGAGATTTAATGGTCGCATTGGAAGAACATGACAGAGAACATGTAGAGATCGTAAAGCAACACTAAGAGTCGATGGATTTTTTTTTTCAGGACAGGTGATCCAAACACATGAAGAGATGTTGGCGATGTATCTAGTCACGGTTGAACCACAAGATTTGCAGCGGCCAGAGTAGGCTCGAACTCACATACTAGTTGAGTATTTCGTTTTCAATTTCCTCCTCTTTCTTTGAAGCCTTTATGGCTGAAATGCATATGACATTTTAAGGTTTATGGAAACTTGTTGAGTACTCCATTCACCCTCTACCTTCTAAATTTTTAAAACCTTAATTTTAGGTGTCTAGTCTGAAGCAGCCAGGCTGGTTGACTTTAGGAGACAAATAGGAAATTCAAACCACTCTTACTTGGACAGAGGAGCTATCAAAAATGGTGGAAATATTTCCAGTCCAAGTTCGATCAAATGAGAGCGAGTGTAAGCCGCAAGTGTTTTTACGACCTGAGTATGATTGGAAACATCCTTCTTTTTCTTTGGATCTTTCATATTTGTAGGAAATGAATGTGATAGAACTGCTCGTTTCACTATTGTTGGCTCAAGTGGAGGAGTAGAAAGTTTCCAATGCTTCGAAACCTCTTTCTACAGAGGTCCCACAGGTGTAGTTGAAGCTAGTGGAGCATGTGGCTGCAATTTTGGGAATTTTCAAAGTCATCTTGAGCATACATTTGCCTTTTATCAGGGAAACTCTACACATGGAAGGCAACGACACCAGTTTGCAAACTCAGAGGTGTGGTGCATAAAGGTTTGGAAAGGCACAGGATGGTTCTGATCCCGTTCATCCAACTGAGGTATTTTTTGATCCTGACATTAATTCAGACAAGTGTATGAGAAGAAAAGTAGTTCCAGATATGATTTTTAATCTTTTAGGAGAAGTTTCTTGTGATATAAAAGGCGCATCGAGTGATGAAAAGCCTTCCAAAGGTGGGATTCTTTTAGAGGATGAATGTGTCTTGTTTCCAATTCCATCATCAGGGCCTCCACCATGGTTATGTCATTTGAGGAGTTACTAGTCTGGAATAGTGGAAGAATATTTCAGTATAGGTAACAGATCTGATTTTGAGAAATTTGATGTAAAAACTCTCTTTCAAGTTACCAATACACAAGGAGGGATTCTTTGGGAACTTGCATCTATATTGGTTTTTGATTATTGTCTCATAGATTCACATGTTGTGTCAGACTGGCACCATATACTAGTTCCCACTACTGTTAAGATACAAATCATTTATAATTCACATAGTGGTGAAATTTTATACCATGAAGATAAAATTTTAAGAAGCATGGAACACAAGAATATTGTAAATTTATTGGGATACAATTTTTATGGACCAGAAAGCCTTATTGTTTATGAATTTTTTCCAAACAAAAGTATTGATCCATTCATCTTTGATTCAAACTGAAGCCACATATTGGACTTGGAGAAGTGGTTTGAGATAATTTTTTTGAAAACTAAAGGTTTGGTCCATCTCCATGGAAATTCTCCTATCAAAACCATATATGGGGATATTAAAGTAAGAAAAATCTTGTTGTACTCGAAGTTTGGGGAAAACCGTTGAATTTGGGCTGGCTAAGTTCTTCCATAAATTTATGGGAACAATGAATTTGATAGTCATGACTACTGATGGAAATTCTTCACCTACACCATTTTCCATTGCGGTGAGGATGAAGGATGCAGTGATTTTAGACAGTCCCTCAGGTTTACATTTTCTTTGGGTGATGATTATCGGATACTGCTTTCTAGGATAAGTAACAATTGTATATTATTTCTGGAGGAACCTATGACTACTCTTATAGAGGCAATAGGTACACTGTTATTTTAGTTCTATTTGGATAGTATAAACTCAAATTCGGTGTATATATATCATTCCTGCTATAGAATTGAAGGAAAATATTTACTTCAAAGAGGGTATTTCTTGTTGTAGCTGTGTCAGTAGAGCTGTATAGACCCGTTAGTAGTGCCTTTTTTCCATTTGATTGTGTCGTGGTTGTTCAAGTGGAATGGAGAATCAAATGAAGAAGAAACATGGGTAGTGGAAAGGTATATGAAGGAATTGTTCCCACCTTGAGGACGATGTTGTTTTTAAAAGTGGGTGGGAATGATAGAAAGAGGTTGTAGTAGGTATTGCAGTGTGTTGTGGGGCTGTCTGATTGGGGGGGGGGGGGTGCTGGTTGGTTAACTGCCTGGGGAAGTTGTTAGTGTAGGGGTAAGGTTGGTTAGATGCTAGGTGTATTTTTTTTATTTCCTTATATTTAGTGGGTGGGGGATATTTAATAGGGGTAGTTGGATGTTGGGAAGGTATGTCTTGAATATTATTCAGCTATAGTGGGAGGCCTGGGTCTTGGCTTCAGGGAACAACTTGAAGAGTCTTCCATCTTCGTTATTTCTTTCTTATGCATATTTGGTTGAAATACCTACTTTGTCAATAGAGACATATTTTTTTCCTCATTGTTAGCACCTACGGTCCAATCATTTAGGACAAACAATTAGTAAAGGGATTTTATGTAATTACTTTTTTGTTTAACCCTTAAAATAAACCTGATTATATCATTTTAGAGAATATAAATAATCATGCACACAATGGATTCTCTAGATAACTATCTCAAAGTACCAGAGATAGTTTCTCAAGAACTCTCTCAAGATTGATAGACGATCCTTGTACTCCCTTTCCAGATTGAGAGATCCATAGATTCTGTAATCTCCAAAAATTCTTATTGTGATCAATTTTGAAAGACACAAAATGTTTGGTTCCTCCATGTTTGTTCCTGAAATACCAACAACAACATTTTGAGATTTTTGGAGCATGTGTGGATATCGTTAGAGGAATTATTCTTTGGATTCTTCACTACAACAACAAGACCGTGTGAGCAGAAACCAGATTGATCAACATCAAAGAAAAAATTATCATGTCAAGGTAATTATTTTAATAAATTATATGTGAAACAATTATCTCTATGAAAATACGAAGTTACTTCATCCATTTATGAAAATTTTATTTTAAGAAACCGACAAAAAATATTGTTGGGAATGAAATCAACCACTTCCACTACACCCCAAAACCTTTATGAGTCCTTATGACTATCATAGAAAAACCATAATTGAAGGATGACAATGATAAAAGTGTTGCAGTTGTTGGAGACTGTACTAAAAGCTGCTCTTGAAGAAATTGATGTTTTGAAGGACAAAATGAAGAAAGTCAATGGAGTGGTACATGATTCCAAACCATATATATAGTAATAATAAGAATAAAAATTCAAGCTGAAGGTTGAGATTGAACGATTCTAATATGGAAATCCTGGAGAAGGAAATTGAACTAAAGCGTAAAATTGAAGAGCATTTTCGGGTTATTGATGGTTTAACTAATTCTATGAAAGATCATGTTAAAAGGATCGAGTTTGAAAAAAGGAAAAGTGATGAATATGTGATTAAATCATGATAATCTAGAAATAATCCTATCTCTTGACCTAAAATTGAGAAGTTGGAGTGCATGGGGTGCCGAAGAAGCTAAAGAAAAACTAAGGGAGTCAACAGAAAATATAGACAATTTCAAGTGCAACATTTCAAAAAAAAAATCTATAGAGGGGCTTGATCATGAGTAAAATGTAGTGGTGGTTGATACAAAACCACGAGCACTCACCTCTTGGAAAAATGTTGATTTGGATGACCCACAAAATACCTGATAAGCTACCGGTGGAGCTACAAAGACACATGATAATACACCACTAATCTAGTTTTGTTATTGTTGAAAGATGGGGTATACACATGGGTTTGATGCCCTGCTAGAAATTGTGGTCGTTGGGAGATTTGTTTACACTTGATGATTTGTGTTGTAACCACTTCTTTTGTTGTGTTTTTTTGATATCACCCTAAAATGGAAATCGATTAACCACTTATATTTCAACAATGAAATGGTTTCCCTAGGATTATGGATTGTGTGATAACACCCATAAAATGAAGTGGAATGTGATAAAAGAATCTTTGTAAATATATAAAATGATCCTTGATGTGTTGTGATGTGTGGCCACATTTTTGGGTGGTGATGTGTGGTTAATGTGTGGTTGGGGCATGCAGGGTTGATGGTTTGTTGGTCATGATTTTTGGGTGGTTAGGTAGTAGTTGTTTGGTCATGCTTTTGGAGTGGTGAGGTGGTTGTTGTTTGGCTGTGCTTTTGGAGCAGCCATGTGGTTGATGTTTGGTCGTGCTTTTGGGGCGGTGAGGTGGTGGCCTATTTGGTCGTGCTTTTAGGGTGGCGAGGGGGTGGAGTGTTTGGTCGCACTTTTGGGGCAGAAAGGTGATGGTTCAATGGAAGTGACGGGCGGCTTGTGATGTGTGGTATCCTTGTCCAAGATACCCGGGTAGTGATGAAATAAATAATTATTTAATAATGATTGAAATGGATGGGGTTTGGTTTGGCTAATGGGATGGAAATGGTCAATGAAAATCCCTGAAAATGTA
This sequence comes from Viscum album, assembly GCA_963277665.1. Taxonomy (NCBI): domain Eukaryota; kingdom Viridiplantae; phylum Streptophyta; class Magnoliopsida; order Santalales; family Viscaceae; genus Viscum; species Viscum album. The sequence continues at coordinate 726,661,039 of OY728167.1, read as the reverse complement.
AAAAACCTAAAAACCCATAAAACCTCCTGAAAACCATAAACCCCTAAAAATTTAAATATACCCAAAACCCATAAAAACCCTAAAAACACACTAAAAACTCTAAAAAACCTTAAAACTCCAAAAAACCCAAAAAAACCCAATTAAACACTAAAAGTCCATAAAAACCCTGAAAACCCCTAAAAACCAAAAAAACACAGAAAAACTCTAAAAACTCTCAAAATCCCTAAAAACCATAAAAATCATAAAAAAGCCCTAAAAATTCTTGAAAATGTGAAAAATACCTGGAAACTAAAAAAACCAAAAAACAATAAAAAACCCTAAAATCCCATAAAATCCAAAAAAAATCACTAAAAACTCTAGAAACCCTTAAAACCCCTAAAACAATAAAAATATCTAAAAACCCTTAAAACCCCTAAAAAACTCAAAAAAACCTTAAAACCCCCAAAAGACCTTATAAACCCTAAAAACCCTGAAAAAAAACCTAAAAACCCTCAAAATCACTAAAAATCATAGAAGGCCAAAAAAATCCCTAAAAATATGTAATAATTTAAAAAATCCTAAAAACCCTGAAAACCCCATGAAAACCAAAGAAACCCCTAAAAACCTTAAAAACATTAAAAACCCATAAAAACCTCACCCAGTAAAAACTCAAAAAAACCCTTTAAACCCCAAAAAACGTTAAAAAACTCTAAAAACCCATTAAACCCCTAAAAATAAAAAAAACCCAAAATACCCTTAAAACCTTCAAAATCCCAAAAATCCTTTAAAAACCTAAAAACTCATAAAATGCCTCAAAATCCCTAAAAACCCTAAAAACCCTAAAAACCCAGAACACTATAAAAATCCTTAAAAATCTCTCAAAACCTTGAAAACGTAAAAAACCCTAAACCCCTAAAAAACCCTGAATACCTAACAACCCTTATAACCTTAAAAACCCTAAAAGTTCATAAAAACCCTAAAAACCACTAAAAACAATAAAAACCCTTAAACCCCTAAAAACATTAAAAAACTCTAAAACCCCTAAAAACCCATAAAAACACAAAAGAAACCTAAAATCTCTAAGCCCACCTAAAAACTCTAAAACCCCTCAATATCCGTAAAAACCTTAACAAACCCGAAAAACCAAAAAAAATACTAAAAAAGCCCAAAAAATCCTTGAAAAAATAAAAACCCCTAAAACCCCTGAAAAACCCATGAAAACCACAACAAATCATAAAGACCATAAAAACTCCTAAAACCTTAAAATCCACTAAAAACCCTTAAAATGATAAAGCTATAAAAAACCTTTAAAACCTACAAAACTCTAAAAACCAAAAAAGACACGGAAAATCCTAAAAACCCCTAAAACCCTAAAAAACCCTGAAAACCTCTAAAACCACTCAAAATCCTTTAAACCCTGAAAAAACCAAAAAATTATAAAAATCCCAAAAAAACAATAGAAATCCATAAAAATGTAAAACCCCCTAAAACCCTGAAAAAGATCTGAAAACCATAAAAACCTTAGAAATATCTAAAAACGCATAAAAACCACTAGAAATTCTAAACTCTTAAAATCCCAAAAAATGTTAAAACACTAAAATATCATTAAAACCCTAAAAAATTCAAAAAATTCAAAAAAAAAATCCTAAAAACACAAAAAAAAAACAAAAAAAACCCCTTAAAAACCCCGTCAAAACCCTCAAAATACCTAAAAACCCTAAAAACTCTAAAAAGCATAAAAATCCCAAAATCCCAAAAATCCATGAAAATGTAAAAAACCCTATAAACCCTGAATAACCCATGAAAACCATACAAACCCTAAAAACCTTAAAAACCCATAAAAAATCAAAAAACCCCTAAAACCCATTAAATACTCTAAAACTCTCAAAACCCCTAAAAACGTTAAAAAAATATAAAAACCCAAAAAACTCAAAAAAACTCCTAGAAAACCAAAAGACCCTAAAAACCCTGAAAACCCCTAAAACCCCTCAAAATCACTAAAAACCCAAAATAGCATAAAAAATCTAAAAATCCCAAAAAATCTCTAAAAACACAAAAAACACTAATAAACCCTTGAAAACCCAAAAACCTCTAAAAACATTTAAGAACCCTAAAAACCCACAAATATCCTAAAAACCAACTAAAAACCAACTAAAACTCTAAAAACCGTTAAAACTCCTAAAAATGTTAAAAAACTCTAAAAACCTTAAAAACCTTAAAAACCTTAAAAAACTCAAAAAATCCAAAATACATTAAAAGACTGTAAAACCCCTGAAAACCCCTGAAAACCCCTAAAACCCAAAAAAACCCTAAAATTCCCTAAAATCGTAAAAATCCCTAAAAAAATCCCAAGAAAATCATAAAAGCCCATAAAAACCATAAAAACCTCTAAAAATCCATAAAAACCCTAAAACCCCTAAGAAATATAAAAACCCTAAAAACCCATAAAACCCCTAAAAACACCCGGGCCGGGCCCAGACCCCCCCATTTTCAGACCACTTCTGGTCTTTTGCCCATATCTTGGGCTACAGACCTCCGATCGACGCAACGTCAGCTGCGATGCGATTCTTGGATCGAGACGCTCGTTTTGGTATATTACAGTCAAAGTTTCGGAGAACTTTGGGTTTGACCAGGTTGGTTCGAACACGAAACCAACCGGGCCCTCGGAGCGGAAACACTTATAACTTGAGCTCCGGACGTCCGATTGACGTGCCGTCGACTTTGATGGATTTATCTTAGTGAGATGGACCTTTTGGCTTACTCCAATCGAGGTTTGGACGCAGTTGGAGTATGGTCGGGTTGGTTTTGACTTAAAAACCAACCGGGCCCCTGGGACGAAAAACCAATAACTCTCAAACTGGGTGTCCGATTGACGCGCCGTCTGTCGCGTTGTGTTCCTTTTGACGAGACAGAACTTTGGGATACATCAACCTCGGAATACGTGTCAGTTGATGTATCGACCTCTTGGCTCGTGGAGTGGACCCTCCCAGAACGAGCGTGCTGTGTGCGGAAACCCTAGAGCTGGCTGTGTCTGCGACGACGATGACTTTCATACTAGAATCCTCTGTGGGTTCGACGACGGTGACAACCGTACGAGAATCTTCCGTGGGTTCGGCGGTGACAACTACGATACTTTCAATCTCTATAAAACCCTAGAGCTGACTGAGACTTGACGTCTGCTGATCGATCGACTCGGTGTGTTCGGTTCGCTCAGTGGGGAGCGCTTGGTTGTAGCGGCAGAAGAAGTACCTCTGGAGGCTATGGGGGGGGGGGGGGCTTGGTTGTAGCGGCAGACCCATGGTGGGAAGCGCTTGGTTGTAGCAGCAGGCCCACAGTACTCGACAGGTGGAGTACTACAACAGTCCAAGTTTAATGGGAAGCGCTTGGTTGTAGTGGCATGCCCACTGTACTCGAAAGAGGAGGAGTTTCCCCAGCAGTTATGGTTTCGACATCATGATTAAATCCTGGTTTGAGTTGAGTCTTGACTTTCAATCTTTATCTTCGATAAGATTGACTTGATTTCCTGTGTGGATTACGTTATGCTTTCCTGTGTGGATTGGGTTGTGAATTTCTTTGTGGAACGGGTTATGTTTTCTTGTGTGGACTGGGTTGTACTTGGGCTCGGATGTTGGAGCTGAATTGATGACTTAGGTATATGTATGGGAATATACGTAAGTAGTGTCGGATGTTACTTCATGATTTTATCTTCCTTTGTGGATTATCCTTTGTGGAATCTGGGAGACCTTCGGGGGTCTCGGGGTCCCTACTGAGTTGCTTATACTCACCCCTGCACGGGCTATGCCCGCACTACGTTGTGTTGGATGCAGATGACGGACATCGCTGATCGTGGTGGAGGCTTGTGGAGCAAGTCAGTACCTGTAGGTGGACCATTGGGTGGGAAGTACACGGAGCAGACGACTGGACCCGTGGAGATGAGGAGGCTATCTATACCCACCCTTCAGGTGGGACTTCCAGTGGACGGTTCGACGTTGCGGCTATACTTTTCAATTGCTGTACTTCCTTTCGAGTTGTACTTTACTTTCAGTTTGGGTTTGTATTCTGGTCCACTTACTTTTCCGCACTTACTATTGTACCCAGTTTTACTTAGTGTTTAGTTTTGCTTTCTTGCTCTGTGGTGTTTGTTTACTTTACAAAGGCAATGTCTTCCCTTTTTTTTATCGGGAATTACGCCTTAGTGCTAGTCGCCAGCCCCTGGCCTATGGAAGGCGGGCTTGGGGTAGTCACGGCACGGGCCCCGAGGACGGGTCAACTCAAAAAAACCATAACCCCCCCCTAAAACCCTAAAACCCCTTTTAAACCCTAAAACCCTAAAAACCCTGAAAACCCTAAAAACCCACAAAATCCCTAAAAACCCTAAAACCATAAAAATCCAAAAAAATCCTTAAAATCCTTAAAAATAAAAAACTCTAAATATTCTGAAAACCCCCTAAAAATCATAAAAACCCCTCAAAATAGTAAAACCCCCTAAAAACCCAAAAAACCCTCTAAAAACACTAAAATCCTTAAAACACCCTAAAAATGTTAAAAAAATATTAAAAACCCAAAAAACACAAAAAAACCCTAAAACCTAAGAAAACAATAAAAACCCTAAAGATCCTAAAAATCCTAAAAAACCCCTCAAAATCTCTAAAATTTAGAAAAAACTCTTAAAACCCAAAGAATAAAAAAAATCTCTAAAAACACCTAAAAACGTAAAATACCCTAAAAACCCTCAAAAAACATGGAAAACCATAAACACCCTAAACCCATAAATACCATAGAAACAACTACCTTACAAAAAACCCCCCTCAAAATACATAAAAATCCTAAAAACCATAGAAACATAAAAAACCTAAAAAATTCATGAAAATGAAAAAATCTTAAAAACCATGAAAACCCCCTGAGAACCATAAATATACCTAAAAACCTTAAAAGACCCTAAAAACCCATACAAACCGTAAAAAACCACTAAAAATATATAAAAACCCTTAAAACCCCTAAAAACGTTAAAAACTCTAAAAAACCTTAAAACCCCTAAAAACTCAAAAAAACCCCTAAAATAACAAAAACACTCTAAAACCCTTAGAAACCCTAAAAACCCTAATAACCATCAAAATCCTTAAAACCCTACAAACCCTACAAACCATAAAAATCCTAAAAAATACCTAAATATCCCTGAAAACATAAAAAACCATAAAAACCATGAAAAACCCTTGAAAACCATAAAACCCATAGAATCTTAAAAACCCTAAAACACATAAAAACCCTGAAAACCCATTAAATTCTAAAAACCCTTAAAACCCCTAATTTTTCTTAAAAACCCTGAAAACCCATAAAAACCCTTATATACCTTAAAAACACTAAAAATTCCATATTAACCATAAACCCCACTAAAAACTCTAAATAACATTTAAACCCTTCAAAATGTTAAAAACTCTAAAAGACCTTAAAACTCTCAAAAAAAATAAAAAAACTCAATAAACACTAAAAGACCCTAAAACCCCTAAAAACAATAAAAACCCTCAAAATCCCTAAACACCCTAAAAACCCGGAAAACTATAAAATCCTAAAAATCCCTAAAAACCATTAAAATGTAAAAAACCCTTTAAATCCCTGAAAACTATAAAACCCCCTAAAACCGTTTAAAACCTTAAAAATCCATAAAATCCATAAGAAACCATTGATAACTATAAAAGCCCTTAAAACCCCTAAAAATGGTAAAAAAACTATTAAAACCCTTAAAAACCCTTAAAAATCAAAGAAACCCAAAAACCCAAAAACGCCTTAAAAACCCTAAAACCCCATAAAACACCTAAAAACACTAAAAAATCCTAAAACCCCTAAAAATACCTAAAAACTTTAAAACCCACTAAAAACTATAAAAAACCTAAAAATCCTTAAAATCCATCAAAATGTACAAAACCCTAAAAACCCTGAAAACTGTTAAAACCCCTAAATAACATAAAAAACTATGAAAACCCATAAATAACCTAATAAACCACTAAAAACATTAAAAATTCTTAAACCCCTAAAACTGTTAAAAAGTGTAAATACCATAAAAACCTAAAAACTATGAAAACATAAAAAACTCTAAATGAACCTAAAAAACCTGAAAACCCCTAAAACCCCTAAAAACCACTGAAAACCCCTGAAAATCACTAAAATCCCTAAAAACCGTAATAACCATAAAAATTATCAAAAATACCTAAAAATCCCTGAAAAGGAAAAATATTAAAAACCCCAAAAATCACTAAAAACCATAAAAATCCTAAAAACATTAAAAAACACTAAAAACCCATAAAAAACCTACCAACTAAAAACTCTTAAAACCCTTTAAACCCCTAAAAACATTAAAAAATTCTAAAATACCTTAAAACCCCTAAGAAACAAAAAAACCCTAAAAAGGTAAAAGACCCTAAAAACCTTCAAAAACCGTAAAACCTTTAAAAGCCTGAAAACCCCTTAAAATCCCTAAAAACCCTGAAGACAAAAAAAAGTCATTAAAAATACCTAAAAACCTAAACACATAAAAAACCCTAAAACCCCTAAAAACCCTTGAAAACCATAATGAACCCCTAAAAACCTTTAAAACACTAAAAACCATAAAAACCCTAAAAACCATTTAAAACTATAAAAACCCTCAAACCCCTAAAATGTTAAAAACACTAAAATCCCTAAAAAACTCAAAAAAAGAAAAAACAATAAAAGACCCTAAAAACCCGGAAAAACCCTTAAGAACCTAAAACCCCTTGAAAACCCTAAAAACCCTCAAAATCACTAAAAATCCTAAAAAACCTAAAAACCATAAAATTGTAAAAAATCCCTAAAAAATCCAAGAAAATGTAAAAAACCCTAAAGTCCTAAAAATCCATGAAATCCATAAAAACACCTAAAAACACTTAAATCCATTAAAAACACATACAAACCCTAAAACTGCTAAAATCTATAAAAACCCTTAAAACACCTAAAAAGTTTTAAAAACTCTTAAAAAACATAAAACCCTTAAAAAACTCTAAAAACCCAAAAGACTCAAAAAACACAGAAAACCCCTAAAAACCCTAAAACCCTTGAAATACTAAATCCCTAAAACTCCCTAAAACCCTAAAAAACCCTAAAAACCATAAAAAAACTAAAAAACCCCTAAAAACCTTGAAAATCCCCTAAAAACATAAAACCCCCTAAGAACCGTAAAAAACTCTAAAAACACATACAAACCCTAACAACCACTAGAAACTCTAAAAACCCTTAAACCCCTAAAAATGTTAAAAAACTCTAAAATACTTAAAATTCAAAAAATCCTAAAAACCCAAAAAACCCAAAAAACACAAAAATCTCTAGAAACCTTTAAAACCATGAAAATACCAAAACCCCTCAAAATCCCTAAAAACCCCTAAAAACCATAAAAAACTTAAAAAACCCCTAAAATCCCTGAAAACGTAAAAAACGGTAAAACCCCTAAAAACCACTGAAAACCATACAAACCCCAAAAAATAGTAAAAACCCCAAAAAATACCCCTAAAACCCTAAAAACTCTAAAAACCCTTAAAAAACCCATAAAATAATTAAAAAACCTGAAAGCCCCTAAAATCCCTCAAAATCCCTAAAACCCCTAAAAACCATAATAGCCATAAAAATCCTAAAAAATCCATAAATATCACTAAAAAAATAAAAAACCCCTAAAACCCCTGAAAACCCCTTAAAAACCATAAAACCCCTAAAAACTCAAAAAACCTTAAAAACTCATAAAAACCCTAAAAACCCACTAAAAATATAAAAACCCTTAAAACCCTACGTTTAAAATTTCTAAAAACCTAAAAAACTCAAAAAAAATCCTAAAAACCCAAAAGGACACTAAAACCCTAAAAAACCCTAAAAATGCTGAAAAACACTAAACCCTCTAAAAATCCCTAAAAACCATAAAAACCATAAAAACCCTAAAAAATCCCTACAAATCCCTGAAAATGTAAAAACCTTAAAACCCCCAAAAAACTCTTGAAAACCATAAAAAACAATAAAAAAATTAAAAAACACTAAAACCCCATAAAACCCGAAAAACTCACTAAAAACTCTAAAAAACCTTAAAACCCCTAAAAATGTTAAAAAGTATAAAAAATCTTAAAACACCTAGAAACTAAAAAAAAATACAATAAAAACTAAAAGACCATAAAAACATTGAAAAACCCAAAAAACTTTGAAAAACTCTAAAACCCCTCGAAATCCCTAAAAACCCTAAAATCCATAAAATTCCTTAAAATTCCTTAAAAATCTCTGAAAATGTAAAAAACCCTTAAAACCACCTAAAAACTATAAAAACTCCTAAAATCATAAAAAACATTAAAAATCCATAAAATCCCTAAAACCCTCTTAAAACTCTAAAAACACTTAAAACCCTAAAAACTCAAAAAACCCTAAAAACCTAAAATGACCTTAAAAACCCAAAAAGCTCCTAAAACCCTCAAAATCCTTAAAACCCCTAAAACCCCCTAAAATCCATAAAAACACCTAAAATCCTTAAATATTCCTCAAAAACATGTAAAATGTTAAAAATTGGGAAAACCCCTAAAAACCATAAAAATCCATAAAAAACATAAAAAACACTAAAAATCCCATAAATACCCTAATAAACTACCAAAAACATTAAAAAATCATTAAACCCCTAAAAATGTTAAAAAAACTCTAAAAGTCGTAAAAACTCCTAAAACCCCCAAAAAACACTGAAAAATCCTAAAAATCTAGAAAAACCCTCATAAACCTAAAAGTACTGAAAACCCTCAAGATCACTGATAACCCTAAAACCCATAAAAATAATAAAAAATCCTAAAAACCATGAAAACCATAAAAATCCCTAAAACCATTAAAAAACATAAAACCTGTAAAAACCTTACACCCTAAAAACTCTAAAAACCTTTTAAAACCTTAAAATGATAAAAATCTCTAAAAATCTTTAAAACACTAAAAAACTCAGAAAACCTCTAAAACCATCAAAACCCCTTAAAACTCCTAAAACCCCTCAAAATCCCAAAAAAACCCAAAAAACCATAAAAATTATTATAACTCCCTAAAAACCCAAAAAAAGTAAGAAACCCTAAAACCCTTAAAAACCTAAAAAACCCTAAAAACCTATAAAACCCCTAAAAACCCATCAAAAACTCGAAAACCATCAAACCCCCTAAATTTTTTAAAAAACTGTAAAAACCCTTCAAAACCCTAAAAACTCAAAAAAATAAAATAAAAAAACAATAAAAGAACCTAAAACCCTTAAAAACCCTAAAACCCCCTGAAAAACCTAAAACCCTCAAAATCCCTAAAAACCCTAAAAACCCTAAAAACAATAAAAATATTTAAAAATACTTTAAATGTAGAAAACCCTAAAAACATTAAAAAATTAGAGAAAAAACCATAAAAACTCTAAAAAATAAAAAAACTCAAAAACCCAAAAAAACCATAAAACCCAAAATTCCCCCAAAACCCTAAAAACACCCTAAAAACCCCTAAAACCCCTAAAACCCCTCAAAATCCCTAAAACCCCTAAAAACCATAAAAACCATAAAACCCTAAAAAACCCCTAAAAATCCATGAAAACATAAGAAACCCTAAAAACCTGGAAAAACCCTTGAAAACCATGCAAACCCCTAAAAACCTTAAAAACCCTAAAAACCCTTAAGACCCCTAAAAACATTAAAAAACTCTAAAAAATATTAAAAACAATAAAAACTCATAAAAGAACCCCTAAAAACCCAAAAACCGTAAAAACCCAAAAACCTCATAAAACCCCTCAAAATCCATGAAAATCCTAAAAAACCCTAAATACCATAAATTCCTAAAAATCCCTCAAAACATAAAAAACCATAATAACCCTAGTGTACCCCTAAAAGCCATAAAAACCGCTAAAAACATTTAAAAACCCTAAAAAACTAAAAACTCTAAAAACCATTTAAACCCTTAAAATCGTTAAAAACACTAAAAAACCTTAAAAGCCTTAAAAAGCTCAAAAAAATCCAAAAAAACACTAAAACACCCTAAAAACCGTGAAAACTGCTAAAGACCCTAAAATAACCCAGAACCCCACTAAAAACACTAAAAATCACTTAAAAACCTAAAAAATGCTAAAAAATAAAAAACCTAAAAAATCCCTAAAAATCCATGAAATTTTAAAAAATCCTAAAAACCCAGAAAAACCCCTGAAAACTATAAAACCCACAAAAAAGCATAAAAACCCTGAAAACCCATAAAAACCCTAAAACAACTAAAAACTCTAAAAACCCTTTAAACCACTAAAAATATCAAAAAAATCTAAAAACCATAAACACATACAAACTCAAAATAAAACCCTAAATACCAAAAAAACAATGAAAAACCCTGAAACACTAAAAAATCCTAAAAAACCATAAAACCCTCAAAATCCCTAAAAATTTTAAAAAATCATAAAAACCATAAAAATCCTAAAAAATATCTAAAAATCACTGAAAACATAAAAACCCTAAACACCCTAAAAACCCCTAAAAACCATAAAACCCCTAACTCCTTAAAAACCCATAAAACTCCATAAAAGCCTTAAAAACCCACTATAGACATTAAAAAACCTTTAAACCCCAAAAAATGTTAAAAAACTCTTAAAAACCTCAAAAACTTTGAAGAACTAAAAAAAACCCAAACAAACACTAAAAGACCCTGAAATACTGGAATAACCCTAAGACCCCTAAAAACCCTGAAAAACCCTAAAAACCTTCAAAATCCCTAAAAATGTAAAAATCTTGATAAATTCCTAAAAACCATAATACCCCATTAAAACATTAAAAAACCCATAAAAACCCATAAAAACCCAAAAACCCACTAAAAACTCTAAAACCCTTAAAACCCCTAAATACATTAAAAACTCAAAAAACTGTAAAAACTCAAAAAAAACCAATAAACCCCCAAAAGACTCTAAAAACCCTGATAAATCCTTAAAACCCTAAGAACCCCCAAAAAACCCTCAAAATCCCTAAAAACCCTAAAACCTCCTAAAAATCATAAAAATCTCAAAAAAGACCTAAAAATCCCTGAAAAGATAAAAAATTCTAAAAATCCTTTAAACCCCCTAAAAACAAAAAAAAACCCTAAAAAACATAAAAACCCACTAAACACTCTTGAAACCCTTTAAAACCCTAATTTTTTTAAAAAAAATCTAAAAAATCATAAAACCCAAAAAAACATAAAACTCCTAAAACCCTAAAAACCCTAAAAAAACTTGAAAAACTCTCAAAATCCCTAAAAACCCTAAAAAACTCTTAAAACCATATAAATCCTTAAAAATCCCTAAAAATCCCCAAAAATGTAAAATACCCTAAAAAATCTCAAAACCCCTAAAAAACTTAAAAACAAACAAAAACATCTAAAACCCATAAAAACACTCAAAACGAGTAAAAACTCTAAAAACCCTTAAAACCCATGAAACATTAAAAAACTCTAAAAAACATTAAAAACCCTAAAAACTCAAAGAAAAACCCTAAAAAATCAAACGAAAACACTAAAAACCCAAAAAACCATAAAAACCCTAAAACCATAGAAAACCCCTAAAATCCCTCAAAATCCCTTAAAACCCTAAAAAACCCTAAAACCCATAAAATCCTTAAAAATCCCTAAAAATCCCTAAAAAGGTAAAAAACCCTAAAACCCTTAAAAACCATAAACTCCCCTAAAAACTTAAAAAACCCTAAAAACCCATAGATCCTAAAACCCCCACTAAAAACTCTAAATACCCTTAAAACACCTAAAATTTTAAAAAACATTAAAAAATGTTAAAAACCCTGAAAAATCAAAAAACGCATAAAATCCCAAGACCCCAAAAACCTTGAAAACCCCTAATCCCTTAAAAAACCCTAAAACCCCTCAAAATCCATAAAAAACCAGAAAATATTGAAAACCTTTAAAATCCTAAAAAAATCTAAAAATCCTCAAAAAAATAAAAAACTAAAAACTTTTAAAACCCCCTAAACACAATAAAAACCCTAAAAACTATAAAAACCACTAAAAATTGTAAAATCCATTAAAACCCCAAAAAATGTTAAAACCCTAAAAAATATTAAAAACCCAAAAAACAAAAAAAACCACAAAACACTAAAAGACCCTAAAAACCCTTTAAACCCCTAAAATCCATAAAACCCTGAAAGAACATTAAAACCATCAAAATACCTAAAACCCGCAAAGACCCTAAAAACCAAAAAAAAATTCTAAAAATCATTAAAAACTTAAAAAAAACCCTTGCAAACCATAAAACCTTAAAAAACCATAAACACCCATAAAAACCTAAAAATTAATAAAAACTCTAAAACCCTTAAAACCCCTAAAACATTAAAAAAATCAAAATAACCTTAAAAATCCTAAAACTCAAAAAAACCCAGAATACCCAAAAAGACCATAAAAACCTTAAAAGCCCTAAAAAACTTAAAACCCCTGAAAAAACCATGAAATCCATAAAAACCCAAAAAACCATAAAAATCCTTTAAAATCCCTAAAAATCCCTGAAAACACAAAAAATCCTAAAACCCTAAAAACACCCAGAAAACCATAAAAAACTCCTAAAATCGTAAAAACCCTAAAAAATCATAAAAACCCTGAAAACCACTAAAAACACTAAAAAACCTTTAAACCCCTAAAAACCTTAAAAAACTCCAAAAAACCTTAAAACCCCTAGAAATTCAAAAAAATCTTAAAACACAAAAGACCCTAAAAACCCTGAAAAAACCTAAAAACTTTGAAAACCATCAAAATCCCTAAAAACCCTAAAACCCCTAAAAAACGTAAAAAACATAAAAATCCTTAAAAATCCCTAAAAACATAAAAAACCCTTAAAAACCATAAAACTTCTAAAACCTTAAAAAACCACAAAAAACTCCAAAAAACCTAAAAACCCCTAGAAATTCAAAAAAAAACCTAAAAAAAGACCCTCAAAATCCCTAAAGACCCTAAAACCCCTAAAAACATGAAAAAAATTAAAAATTTCTAAAAATCCCTAAAAACATAAAAAACACTAAAGACCCTAAAAACCCTTAAAAACCATAAAACTTCTAAAACCTTAAAAACCCAAAAAATCCCATAAAAACCCTAAAAACCCACTAACAACTATAAAACCCCTTAAATACCCTAAAAACGTTAAAAAATCTAAAAAATCCTAAAAACTATAAACAACTCCAAAAATCCCAAAAATCCCAAAAGACTATAAAAACCCTGATAAACCCTAAAACCCTAAAAAAACCTTGAAAACCCCTAAAATCCTCAAATTCCATAAAACCCCTAAAAACACTAAAAACTAAAAAAGTCCTAAAAATCACTAAAATTCTTGAAAACCTAAAAAACCCTAAAAACCCTGAAACACCCCGAAAAACCATAAAAACACATAAAACCTTAAAACACCCCCAAAACCCACAAAAACCATAAAACCCACTAAAAACTCTAAAAACCTTTAAACTCCTAAAACGTTAAAAAACATAAAAAACCCTAAAACCCCTAAAAAGTAAAAAAAAAACACTAAAATCCCAAAAGACTCTAAAACACTTGAGAAACCCTAGACAAACCTAAAAAGCCCTAAATACCACTAAAACCACTCAAAATCACTAAAAACCCTAAAAACCATAAAAATACTAAAGATCGTTAAAAATACCTAAGTACTTAAAAACCCTAAAAACTCTGAGAAACCCCTTGAATCCATAAAACCCCCTAAAAACCTAAAAACCCACAAAACCCCATTAAAACCTTACAACCATTAAAAACACTAAAACCCATAAAACCCTTAAAAATGCTTAAAATTATAAAAAACATAAAAGTAATAAAAAACTAAAAAAAAACCTAAAACCCAAAAATACCATAAAAATATTAAAAGCCCTAAACAACCCTGAAAACCCCTAAAAACCACAAGAATCCAAAATAACCCTAAATTCCCTAAAAAAACTCAAAAAGCCCTAAAAATCCCTGAAAATGTAAAAAACCTTAAAAAACCTGAAAACCCCCTAAAAACCATAAAACCCCTAAACCCATAAAACCCCTAAAAACCCATAAAAATTCAAAAAACCCCTTAAAGCCCCTCAAAACATTAAAAACTATAAAAAACAATAAAAATCCTAAACACTAAAAAACCCTAAAAAATACAAAAGACCTTAAAACCCCTGAAAAAACCCTTAAACCACTAAAAACTCTGGAAACCCTAATAACCATCAAAATCCCTAAAAACCCTAAAAACCATAAAAATCTTAAAAAATACGTGAAAATGTAAAAAACCCTAAAAACCCTGAAAACTTCCTAAAAACCATAAAACAGCATAAAAACCTTAAAAACCCTAAAAACCCATAAAAACAATGAAAAAACACTAAAAAATCTAAAAACCCTTAAAATGCCTAAAAAAATAAAAAACTATAAATAAACTTAAAACCCCAAGAAACTCAAAAAAAAACTCAAAAACACTAAAAGACCCTAAAACCCCTGAAAAGCCCTAAAACCCTAAAACCCCTCAAAATCCTTAAAACCCTAAAAACTTGAAAAACCATAAAAATATTAAAAAATCCCTAAAATTCCCTTAAAACATAAAAAACCCTAAAAACTATAGAAGCATTATTTTTCACTCTAAATGGGCTGTCTTAAGGAATTCAGTTTTAAATTGTTGGACGACCACCTGGCTTGAACGACCCATCTGTGAATCTATCCAACCCCCTCAGAATTTTAAGCATTAGTCCATCGTTGATCTCAACAATAACATGAGCGAGATTGAAAGCATTCTGCCGCAAAATATTATCACACAAATACAAAGTTACAGCTTCATTGATATGGATTGTCTTATTTGGAAACCCAATATGGTTGGGCATTTGAGTACGAAGGAGTTTTACCGATTTGAATGTGAGCAGGGAATTCAACCCCCTTATTGGCTTTCTAAATTTCGGAGGCCCTTCATCCCCCCTTCCAGTCACCTTCTACTATGGAAAATTTGGAGAAATAGATTGCCAGTTCAAGAGCAGTTAAAAAGAGATGGTTGGTTCTTGGATTATGCTTCCCCATCTGTCTTCAGGATGAGGAAAATCTGCAGCATATTTTTCTTAAATGTAGATTGGTTGCTGGTCTTTGGGAGCATCTGCATGTCATTTTCTAGCTAAAAATCTGCACGGACAGCACGCTGTCTTCTTTTTTCAGCAGTGTTGTCGGTGTGCAATGCAGTCAAAAGATTTCTAACTTGCTTCTTGCTGCTGCTACAGCCCTCACCGCTTTTGTGTGGGAAGCCCGGAATAAAGTGGTTTTTGATAATGCTCCCTGCTGCCTCTGCAATGGTGTGGTGGCAATTCACAAAGTCGTCCACATGGCGTCTCATATCCAAGTTGGTACGATGGCTAATGATGTTAATGATCTTATTATTTTGAGAACTCTTGGAGTCTCTGGAAGATGAAGGAAATCAAGGGATTTTAAATTCATTCGGTGGATTCCACCAATCCAGAATAAATAAAAGTCAATGTGGATGGTGCTGCTCTGGGTGCGCCTGGTCTCTCCGGTTGTGGAGGCATTTTCTGGACGTACAGAGCCTTGTTAAAGGATACTTTTATCACTTCATTGGGAATGGATGTGCATATGAAGCGAAGCTTTGGGATATGATAAAGGTTGTCCAGTTTTCAATTCACTTTAGGTGGAAGTAGTTCTGGATTGAATCTGACTCGATGTTGGTGGTGGAAGACCTCAAAAGCAAAACAAGGAGAATCCCATGGAGGCTTCTCCCGTAATGGCTTGAGTGTCTGAGGACTTCTCAGGGTATGAACATTGTGGTCACACATGCATACTGGGAAGCGAACAAGGTGGAGGATGTGCTCTCTAAGAAAGCAATTGAGGATGGATGTTCCATGTGGTCCTTTGTAGCACCGGATTTTTCTATTCCCCTTGGGGACTCAGACATGAAGGGTGACTTGCACACTCAGTTGTCCAGACCCTCCCTGTAAAGCCCTGTACTTACATTTTTGTTAATAAATTTGGTGGGACTGGGTCATGCCTGGCCCCGAACCTGCTTTTCTTAAATACCTACTAAAAACCCAAAAACCAAAACCCCCCTAAAAATGTTAAAAAAATCTAAAAAACCTTAAACCCCTAAAAAAAATAAAAAAACGAAAAGAACACTAAAAGACCCTAAAAACCCTAAGAAACTCTAAAAACCCTAAAACCCCTCAAAATCCCAAAAAACCATAAAAAATCTAAAAAAATTAAAATCCTTGAAAATCCCTAAAAATACATGTAAGCGTAAAAAACCCCGAAAACCATGAAAAACCTCTCAAAACCTTTAAACGCCCCTAAAAACATTAAAAAACCACAAAACCCATAAAAACCATAAAAAACTACAAAAAAATCCAGAAACCCTTAAAACACATAAAAATATTGAAAAACTCTAAGACCCCTTAAAACCCTAAAAAAACTCAAAAACCTAAAAAACCCAAAAAGCGCCTAAAAACCCTCAAAATCCCTAAAAACCCTGAAAACCCCTAAAAATCCTTAAAGAAACTAAAAACCATAAAAATCCTAAAAAATCACTAAAAAAACCTAAAAATGTAAAAAACCCTAAAAACCCTGAACACCCCTTGAAAAACATAAAACCCCTAAAAACGTTAAAAACAATAAAAACCCATAAAAACTTTAAAAACAACTGAATAATATAAAAATGTTAAAACACCTAAAAACATTAAAAAACTCAAAAAAACCTTCAAAAACCTAAAAAACTCAAAAAAACTTAAAACCCCAAAAAACCATAAACATACTAAAAATCCCTAAAAATCCCTAAATATGTAAGTAACCCTTAAAACCCTAAAGCCATAAAACCCATAAAATCATTAAAGTCCCTAAAAATCCATAAAAACACAAAAAACCACTAAAAACTCTAAAAAACCTTAAACCCCCTAAAAACATTAAAAAACTATAAAAACCCATAAAACCCTAAAAACTCCAAAGAACCCAAAAAACCCAAAAAAACTATAAAAACCCTAAAAATCCTAAAAAACATGAAAATCCCTAAAAATACCTAAAAACCCTCAAAATATCTAAAAACTCCAAAAAGCCCAAAAAACCATAAAAAATCCTAAAAAATACCTAAATATCCCTAAAAACATAAAAAACCAAAAAAACCCTGAAAACCCCCTAAAACCATAAAACCCCCTAAAAACATTAAAACCCCCTAAAACCCATAAAAACCCTAAAAACCCTAAAAACCAATAAAAACTATAGACCCCACTAAAACCCCTAAAAACGATAAAAAAACTCTAAAAAACACTAAAAATCCCAAAAAACTCAAAAAACCCCTAAAACCCCCAAAAAACCATAAAAACCCTGAAAAAACCTAAAAACACTAAATACCACTAAACCTCCTTAAAATCCATAAAAACTCTAAATCCCATAATAATCCTAAAAATACCCTAAAAATACCTGAAAATGTAAAAACCCATAAAACCCTGTGAAATCCATGAAAACCATAAAAACCCCTAAAACCCTTTAAAAACCCTTAAGACACATAAAATCCCTAAAAACCACTATAAACTATAAAAACTCTTTAAACACCCAAAAACATTAAAAACTATAAAAACCCTTATAAACCCTAAAAAGCTCAAACCCACCCTCCAAAACACTAAAAGATCCTAAAAACCCTAAAAAATATAAAACCTCTAAAACCCCTAAAACCTACAAAATCCAAAAAAACACTAAAAAACCCTAAAAACCATAAAAATCACAAAAAACCCTAAAATAACAAAAAACGTAAAACCCCCTAAAAACCATGTTAACCATTAAAACCTTTAAAACCCTAAAAAACCTTAAAAAATCCCCAAACCCCATAAAACCCCTAAAAACCACTAAAAACTCTAAAACCCACTAAAAACTCAAAAAACTCTAAAAACCATTTAAACCCCTAGAAACCTTAAAAAACACTAAAAACCATTAAAAACCCTAAACAACTCAAAAGTACCTAAAAACCCCAAAAGACCTTAAAACCCTAAAACCCTAAAACCCTTAGAAAACCCTAAAAAACATGAAAAACCCCTAAAACCCCCTAAAATCCCAAAAAAACCTATACAACCCTAAAAACCATAAAAATCCAAAAAACCATCCCAAAATCCCTCAAAACTTTTAAAATCCTAAAGCCCCTGAAAAACCCCTGAAACCCATAAAAATCCCTAAAAGCCCCATAAAATCATAAAAATACATAAAATTCTTAAAACCCACTAAAAACTCTAAAACCCCTTAAAACCCCTAAAAACATTAAAAACTCTAAAAACCTTAAAAAAATTAAAAAACTAAAAATACCCCAAGAAACACTAAAAATACCTAAAAACCCAGAAAAACCCAAAAGACCCTAAAACCCTCACAATCCCTAAAAACCCTAAAAAACCATAAAAATACCAAAAACCATAAAAAACCAAAAAAAATAATATATTACCTGAAAATGTAAAAAATCATAAAATCCCTTAAAATGAGGGCCTAGAGCTTTGGCTCAATTGGTCTCAATCCGGGACTCCTCCGTATTCAGGAATGAGACCGCAATTTTGACCCATCAAGTGTGAATAACACCTTCACACAGGCGTGGATTCGCATTTGCAAGCTGAATTGGCTTTACTATCATCCTAGAGTACTATGGGATATTGCATATGCAGTGGGTTTCCCTATTATAATTGATAGAGAAACTAATAACCCAAGGTATGGGTACTATGCAAGAGTCCTTATCGAGATTGACCTGGAAAGCATTCTGGTTGAGGAGGTGGTCCTCACCACCATTGATGACACGCTGAATCTAGAAATTCAGTATGAGTGAAGGCCCAAGTTTTGTTGGAATTGTAACTTTATTGGTCATTTGATTGCTAAATGAAGAAGATTAATAACCTACAACAGGTGTAATCAATGAGGCCATCTTGATGGAGTCTGCCAGAGGATGGGGGGAAGGGAAAAGAGAAATTATTTGATCCACCCTCTGAGAAGCAGCCCCCTGACAAGTCACACATCACTGAGTCGGTGCTTTCCCTGCTGTGAAAACACATAATGAGGTGGCCACCACATCCTACCAGGCTGATCACTCAGATCCTAATTCAATACCTTATCCTTCTTTAGGCTCTTCTATAGGGGGAAAAAATCTTGACTTAACTGTTGGCCCTGGTCCAGACCGGGCCAATCTCTTGGAGGCTGACAGGGATGGATCTGCATCAGCTGATGGTGGCACTAAAATTCTCTCACCTGTTCCTGCTGTCACTAGTGAAGGACAAGTTGTGGGGGGGGGGGGGGGGGGGGCTAGAATTCCTCAATGCTCAGGAAGCATTACAATGCTCCCTGGATCACCCAAGTCACCGAAGACACTGGCCCTCCAGGCACATTCTCAGGTTGCACCTACAACTGACTCGGCGCATGCCTTTTGTGGAGGTGGATAGGGTATTGATAAGCAGCTGGAGGGGGATGTAGAATAGGCTTCTATAGCTCCAGAACCTGCTCCCCCTACATGAAGTGGGGTTTTTGAACACTGTTGCACCCTTGGATGAGAAGGGTATGCAAGTAGCCAGCAATCAACCTCCTGTTAAGCAACATAACCATGCAGCGCCTCTTACCTCTTGTGATAATAAGGCTCCTTGAACAATGCTGGAGTCTATTTCTCTAATTGAATGCTGTTCAAAATACACCAACAAAAATTCAGGGTGTCCCTGTGATTCAGTTCGGAGACCTCAATCCTCAGGCTGTCATAGTGGGCTCCCCCTTGGCGGTGATCTCAAATCACTCATCCAGGGAGTCTGGCACACCTGGAGACCTTTCAACTGAGTTCACCGCCATGCAGGATAGAAAGTGTGCAAAAAGGACTCCTGATGGAATGTCCCCAAAGGTTGATACATGTGTTCTGAACAAATTCTCACCACTCTCAGGTAAATACTGGGAAGTTGATGGTGATGACAATCAGGATCAGGTGGATGATGATGTTACAAGCAAACCAAAGCCTGATAAAAAACCTATTGGATGAACACCCAAGATGAAGGGTGGGAAAGGTAAAGGGAAGAATCTTAATCAATGAATACCCTCTTTTGGAACTTTTGAGGGCTTGGGAACTCTCCCACGACCTCTGCCCTAGGACATTTTCTTTCACAGAATAGGCCGATGCTAGTTGCAGTTCTGAACCCAAAATGAACTTTGGGAAATGGAAAGGGTTTAGTTAGGCTGCTCTCAAATACTCACTTATTGAACAAAATGGAGATGTCAATGTATCTGAAACCTTATCGGTTCTCAAGAATGATTATATTCAGATTACTTATTCAAATATTTTTTCTCAAGTCATCACTACCTCTACTATTCTAGGTGGTGTTGTCGCCACCCTTTCATTTGTATATGCATCCTATGCCTATACCAGGAGAAGAGATCTTTGGAGGGATTTGGAATGAATTAATGACCAAATAGGATATAATTGGGTTGTTGTGGAGGATTTTAATACTGTCCTATGGACAGATGAAAAGTTGGGTCCTCATTTTTCTCGTAATGCTGTGGAGGAATTTGCAAGCTGCTTGGATAGATAAAACCTGATAGAGTTCCACATTTCTGGTGATAAATTCACATGGGGAAGTTTCACAGGAAATGGAAGATAAGAAAGTAGGCTTGATAGGTGCTTCTTCCGGATTAATGATAGCTCCACTATTGCTGAAATTTCTGGACATACACTTCCAAAGTTCCACTCGGATCACAATCCTCTTGTCATCAAGATTTTGGAAGGCCCACAAGGTCACCCCCTTGCCATTCAAGTTTAAAAACTCATGTATTACCATTTCTGGATGTAGGGAAATTGTCATTAGTGGCTGGAATAGTGTCATTCATGGTAGCCCCTTTTTCACTATCACATATAAGCTCAAGTGCATCAAGTCCAAGCTGAGGGAATGGAGAAAATTATTTTTCTCTAAGCTGGATGATGACATTAATGAGGAAGAATCGCCGCTTTCCCATTGTCAAATTGTCAATCCGTAGTAGAATTTACCATCCTGGGAGGAGTTAAAGCTCCACTCAAAGCTGAATTACCTCCTGAAACTGAAGGAGAAATTGTCACAGAATCAATTTTGTGTCACCTGGCTCCTGGAAGGTGATAAAAATACCAAATTCTTTCATCGCCTTCATAGAGAGAAAAGGGAAAAGAAGGGGCTGAATGAAATTCAGGTAATGGATCCCTCTTGACAGAGGAGGATGAAATATCTAAAGCGCTGGTGGATTATTTTAAACTACTTTACACTGATACTGGTGTCCCTACCAATACTCAGCTTGTTGATATCAATTTCACCATGCCTTAATGAACAACAGAACCTGATCTTGACAGCTGCCCCATCTGAAGAGGAGATTAAATATTCTCTTTTCTCCCTCAACATGGGCAGTGCAGTGGGCCTTGATGGATTCAACAACAAGTTTTTCATGTTCTACTGGGATATTATGCACATATAAGTGACCAATGCCATTAGGTAATTCTTTCTTTATAACTCAATGAAACATGGTTCCAATTATAACTTCATTGTTCTTATCCCGAAAATGGATAATGTAATCGACATCAAGGACTTCCACCCGGTTTGCAATTGGGAATACCATCCCAAATATTATCAGAAAGATCATTACTATCAGACTGGGAAGGATTGTGTGTGAGATTATTACCCCAAATCAGTTCGAGTTTATCCCAAGGAGAAATATTTAGAGTTTCTTATACATGGACTTGGAAGGAATTAATATCATGCGCAAGGAGTCAAAGCATGGGACCTTTTCCTTCAAGGTAGAAATCTCAAAGGACTTTGACACCATCAAATGGAGCTTCCTTTTCTCCGTGCTGGCCAAGTATGGTTTCTCTCCTACCTTCATCAAAATTACTCACTCTATCCTGAGTAGTTCCAGGATGTCTGTGATGGTTAATGGCTCCCCAAGAGGTTTCTTTCAATGCTCCCATGGTGTCAGGCAAGGATACCCACTCTCTGGCCTTCTTTTTTCCATTTTTGAGGACTACCTAAGCTGATGCATTATTGGTTTGGTGCACTCTGGATTCTTCATGCCAATTAAAGCGAGCAAGGATCTTTATGTTCCATCACATCTCCTCTCACTGATGATATACTTCTTTCTGAACAAGCTAATAGGAGAACATTTAACTCAATAAGGAAGCTTTTTTGCCACTATGAGGATGTGGTGGGACAATCAATCAGTTGGGGTAAGTCATCCATTGTCTTTGACAAAGGGATCTCTAATTCAAGGCAGGTCAGAAATGCGAAACTTCTTGGCGTTAAAAGGGACACACTACCAATTATGTACCTTGGTATCCCTATTTTTTGGGGAAAACCCAAGAGTGCCCATCTTGAGAGAATTGCCTCCAGAACCATTAGTTAGCTTGCTAACTGGAAAGGGAAATACCTATCACAGGCTGGAAGAGTTTGCTTAATTAATGCGGTAATCACTTCTATGTGTGTGCATGCATTATCGATATACAGATGGTCAATCAGTCTGCTTAAGAGACTATAGGGAAAAATCAGTAACTTTATTTGGACTCGATGTGTCAATGAAAGGAAGCTTGTTACTGTGGCCTGGAAAACATGCGCCAAACATATTGATATGGGGGGACTAGGTATTAAAGATCCAAGGAAATTAAATGAGTCTCTCTTGGGAAATTTCACATGGAATCAACTTACTTTGAAGGAAGAGGGACCTGACTTTCTCAATGGTCGTTTCACACATAGACTGATGAATGGTTTCTCTGGTTACATTCATTCTTCGGTTTGGCCTGCTATCAAGTCATCCTTCAATGATATGAACTACAACGTGAAATGGATTGTCTCGAGGAGGTAGTGTCTCAATTGCTGGTCCATGCTGTGGCTAGACTTCCCACTTAATGGGATGGTACATCCCCCCTCAATCATGAGAAATATGTCTATTGCTGAGCTTGTGTAGGGAATTGAAGGCATGGTTGAAATTCTCCCAGCTTCTACTATGGAGGAAATAAAGAGGTACACATTCACTGATGTTGACACCTTGGTTTGGAATCCCAATTGGGGTGTTTCACTCAACACAAAGTAGTTTTATCGGCATAAATGTGAGAAAAATTTTGCGGTGCCAGCTTGGCTTTCCAAATTCAGAAAACCTTTTATTCCACATTCCAAGCAGATTTTTCTCTGGAAAGTATGGAAAGGCCAGCTGCCGCTTCATGGGATGCTGAAAAATACCGGGATTCAACTTTTCTCTACTTGTAGCCTTTGCCTATGGGTGGGGGAAAATGAAAGACACCTCTTTACTCAATACAAGTTTGCTACGGAGCTTTGGCAGCATGTCCAAGGCACCTTTGGGGTTAACCTCAACATCAATAATTAGCAGGGGCTGTCTGGATTGTTGAAGGCATCAACCGACATTGATATGAGCCCACAACTCTTTAATCTCTTTCTTCTGGAAATTGTGGCACTTATCTCGTACGTTTGGGTTGCCCATAATGCTGTTGTGCACAAAAATTAGGCATTCTTTTTCAATGAGGGAGAAGTGTCCATTCATAGAGCAATCCATGCTGCCACTAGCATCCAAACCGGTGAGGTGTCCAATCACACTAATGAACTTTTGATCCTTTAGAAAATTGGTGTCCCTGGTAGGTGAAAGAAACCAATGATACTGAAATTCATCCGTAGGATCCCCCCGATCACGGCATGGGTTAAGGTCAATGTGGAAGGCGTGACTTCGGGCGCACCGGGACCCTCGTGCTGCGGCGGTGTCTTCCGAACCTACCACAACTTCGTTAAAGGATGATTTTTTCATTTTATCAGATATGGAACTACCTATGAAGCAGAACTCTGGGCTTTTTTAAAGGCGGTAAGCTATGTCGATCGCTTCTGATGGAATCACCTTTGGATTGAGTCTGACTCACTTCTAGCGGTGGAGGCCTTCAAAAGAATATCAAGATAAGTACCTTGGCGGATTCTACCTCAATGGATAGAATGCCTTGATGCCTCCTGTTCCCTTACGCTCAACGTCACACATGCATATAGAGAGGAAAATATGGTGGCATACGTCCTCCCCAAGAAGTCAATTGAAGAGAGGAGCTCATTGTGGTCCTTTGTTACCCCCAGCTTTTGTACGTCCTTAGTGGACTCAGACATGAACGGGGTTTCCCATACCCGATTTTTCAAACCTCCTCTGTAACCCCTTGTACTTTATTTTTCTTAATAAATTTGGGGGGATCGGCAACGCCTGCCCCGCGCCCTCTTTTCCTTAAAAACCCCTAAAAACCATAAAACCCCTAAAAACTGTAAAAAACCCTAAAACCCCATAAAAACCCTAAAGCCCATAAAAATCCCAAAACCACTAAAAACTCTAAAGAGAAAAAAAATGTTATGAAACTCTAAAAAATCTTAAAACCCTTAAAAAATAAAAAAACCCATCAAATGAAAAAAGACCATAAAAACCTTGAAAAATCCCTAAAAACCCTAAAAATCATAAAATCCCCTAAACTCCCTCAAAATCCCTAAAAACCATAAAAAACTATAAAAATCCTAAAAGATCCCTAAAAATCCCTGAAAACATAAAAATCCTAAAAATGTTGAAAACTCTCTAAAAACCATAAATACCCATAAAACCTTAAAAAACCCTAAAACCCATAAAAACTCCAAAAACCTCTAGAAACACAAAAAACCCCTTTAAACCCCAAAAAACATTAAAAAAACTAAAGGACCATTAAAACCCTAAAAAACCCTTGAACCCCTCAAAATCCCAAAAATCCCTAAAACCGCTAAAATCCATAAAATCATAAAAAGCCTTAAAATCCCTGAAAACCCCCTCAAACCATGAAAACCCTTAAAAACCTTAAAAAACTCTGAAAATCCATAAAAACCCTAAAACCACTAAAAATAACTAAGCACTCTCAAAACCTGCAAAACCCCTATTTTTTTTAAAAAAAACTCTAAAAAAACTTAAAAAATATAAAAAATCCTTCAAACCCCCCAAAACCCTAAAAATCCCGAAAAACCCTGAAAACCCCTAAAACCCCTCAAAATCTCTAAAAACCTAAAAACCCAAACGAACCATAAAAATCATAAAAAACCCTAAAAACCTTGAAAACCCCCTGAAGACTATAAAAACCCCTAAAAACATTAAAACATCTATAAACCCATAAAAACCCTAAAAACCACTAAAAACTCTAAAAATCCTTTAAAAATCTAAAAAACTCAAAAAATAACCCAAAAACACTAAAAAACACTGAAAACCCTAAAAACCCCTAAAAACCCTTGAAAACCCTAAAACCCCTGAAAATTCCTAAAAAATCTAAAAATATTAAAAACTATAAAAAACCTAAAAAATCCCTAAAAACGTAATAAACCCTAAAATCCTAGAAAACCCCCTGAAAACCATAAAACCTATAAAACCCTTAAAAAACCATAAAAAACCCTAAAACCCTAAAAAATAACTAAAAACACTAGAAACCCTTAAAACCCCTAATTTTTTTGAATATCTATAAAATCCTTAAAACCCCCCAAGAAAACTCTAAAAAAACTAAATACCCAAAAATACCCAAAAATACCAGAAAATCCCTAAAGTCCCTAAAACCCCAAGACCCCCTAAACGCCCTGAAAATCCCTAAAAACCCTAAGAAACCTTTGAAACCATAAAAATCCTTAAAAAATCTCTGAAAATACCTGAAAACTTAAAAAATCAAAAATACTTTGAAACCTCCCCTGAAAACCATAAAAACCCTAAAAACCACTAAAACCCTAAAAACCGTTAAAACCCCAAAAAATGTTAAAAAACTCTAAAAATCCTTAAAACCCCTAAAAATAAAAATAAAACAAAAAATACTAAAAGACCCTGAAAACCCTGAAATCCCCTAAAAACTCTAAAAACAAATGAAAACACTTAAAACACTCAAAATCACTAAATACCAAAAAAACCATAAAACACATAAAAATCCTAAAAAACCCTAAAAACATAAAAAACCCTAAAAACTATGAAAACAATCAAAACAATAAAACCCTATAAAACCATTAAATACCCATAAAACCCTAAAAAACAGCAAAAACTCTAAAAAGCCTTAAAATCCTTAAAAATGCTAAAAACTATAAAAACCTTAAAATACCTAAAAAACTCAAAAAAACACTTAAACCCCAAAATACCATAAAAACCATAAAAAACCTAAAAACCATAAAAAACCCTAAAAACCCATAAAATCCCTCAAAATCCCTAAACCCCTAAATTCCATATAAATCCTAAAAAATACCTAAAAATACCTAAAACCACAAAAAACCATAGAAACCCTAAAAAACACCTAAAAGACATAAAACCTCTAAAAAAATTAAAAATCATAAAACCCATAAAAACCCTAAAACCCCTAAAGACA
Source organism: Viscum album (assembly GCA_963277665.1). NCBI lineage: Eukaryota > Viridiplantae > Streptophyta > Magnoliopsida > Santalales > Viscaceae > Viscum > Viscum album. The sequence continues at coordinate 726,634,725 of OY728167.1, read as the reverse complement.
TTAAAAAACTCTAAAAATCATTTAAAACCCTAAAAACTAAAACAAACCCTAAAACTCCCAAAAGACCCTAAAACTCATAAAACCTTTAAAACCCTGAAAACCCCTGAAAACCCTCAAAATACCTAGAAATTCTAAAAAACCCTAAAACCATAAAAATTCTAAAAAATCCATAAAAATCCCTAAAAATGTAAAAAACACTAAAATCCTTGAAAGCCACCAGAAAACCAGAAAATCCTATAAAAACCATAAAAACGTTAAAACCCATAAAAGTCCTAAAACCCACTAAAAACTCTAAAACACCTTAAAACCCCTAAAACGTTGTACAAATCTATAAACCTTAAAGAACCAAATAAACTTATAGAAACCCTAAGACCCAAAATATGGCTCTCTCCTTGCTCGAGGTCCTCTCCTTCCCTCATGGTGGATTTGGAACATGAATGTGGAGGTGGTGAGAATACCTCTAACCTTCTCCTCTTCCTCTTTTGTGATGGCGGGGTCTCCTTCTAGTGATGTTTGCTTTGGTTCTTTCTTACCTTCCATGAAGAAGGTGTTGAGGAGGCTTTCTTGGGCAGATGAAGGCCAAGCTTCAGAAAAAGTTCCTGTCAGGTCTAATTTTGGTCTTTCTATCTATAGAATTTATTTGGGTGTTAATCATTCATTCAGTTCAGAGAATGATCTCTATCTAGAGGTTTCAGTTCCCCCATGCTCGGATCTTACCTCGAAGGAAGTTTTTGTGGATGGTGATGGTCTTGTGACCGGTTCAGAGGTAAATTATCCTCCTCTGGTTAGGTCTGGAGTTTATAGGGTTATTGAAAGATTTTAGTTCCTCCTATGGGTGATGATGCAGTTGTTTCAATCTTTATTATTGTTGATAATCCTTCATCACTTGTTCTGATTGGGAGTTTTATGAAAGGTGGTAATGTGGGTGTCTCTTAAAAGGCTCTTGTTTCTTTTTCTAATTATGATTCAATTTTCACAGACTCAAATACCATTTATAATTCTATAGTTTTGGTCTTCCACACTCCTGTGGATGGGGGGGAAACCTGATGGTTATCTTTCTGTATTCAGTTCTTCAAAAAAGAGCTTCCTGGCGGAATAATACTTTTGTGGGGTATTTTTTGGAGAAGAAGTTTCCTTTTTCACTGGTTTCTAGAATTTCTTATGAAATGTGGGTGAAGCATCTAATCAAGAAATTGCGAAACAACGATGGATTTAAATTATTTAGTTTTCTTCCTTTTAGCAATCTTGTTGATCTACTTCCGCATGGCCCTTGGTTTTTTGTAGGAAGATCCATGGTTCTAAGGACCTGACACCCGGGTATCTCCCTCAACAAAAATTAATTTTTTGTATTCCCTATCTAGGTTAATTTGTGGAATGTTACCCTTGAATACTGGACAACTGAGGGTCTAAGTTACATTACAAGTGTAGTGGGGAATCCCATTTTTTGACAATAAAGCCACGGTTGATATCGGTAGGATCAATTTTGCAAGAATCTTCATTGAAATCTCTATTGAGTAGGACCTACCTAAGGAGATAATTGTGGATTTAGGCACCGATTCCTACACCTCTATTTTATTAGAGTATGATTGGGTTATGAAGACCTTTAGCTATTGTAGGATCTTCGAGCATCACTTTAACCAGTGCAGGAAGAAGCCTAAGGTTGATTCCCAACCTAGTTTGACCAAGGTTACACTGAAAAAGCATACTTATAGGAAGAAAGAACTGCTTAAGGTTGTTGATTCAGATCCTAAGTGTAGTTGTCTTCCTATGAAGATGGTCATGGAGTAAAAAAGTGCTTCTACCTATAGCATGATTGAGGTTTTTCCTTCTATGGTCACTTGTTCTCCAATTTCTATCCCTATTCCTCCATTGGTTGATGTTTCATTGGTATCTGGTGACTCCACGATTGTGGAAATTCCACCAGCCCATTCTGAGATTGAGGATTTCATCCCTATTCATAATTATTTTGATTTCATGGTAGAGGTTTCTCGGGGTGATGGTGTTGCTTCAGACTATACTCCCCTTATTAATGATTCTCCTATGATTTTTTTAGATCTTCTGGTGAAATCAACATTCGTGGCAGCTAATGGTGTCTTATATCACCCTCCAGATGTTAGAGAGAATGGTTCTTCCTTATATGGTGTCTAGGTTAGTTCTAATTATGAGGGTATCCCCATGTTGCAACTACTAAGGGGATAGAGGAGTGAGGAATGGATCTGTTCTCGCCCGGAGATATCCTTGGAGCAATTTTCTCCGCACTCTAGGGTTTATTTCCCCCTCATGATAGATATGCCTTTCTTCCTCCATTACCTTATTCTACTGCTTCTTCTCCCTTTTGGTTCTTCCTCAGGATCTCTCTTTTAGGTTGTTATTTACCTTCGACGATCTGGATTTCTGACACGCTTCCTCAACTGTGAATCACAGCTACTCTGCCGACTGGATCCGCCATACCGGACTCCATTTGGTCCTTCTTGGTTCTCCTCATGGTGGTTTGGGATGTTTTGGGGTTTGTAGTCATGGTTTGCTGCTGAGGATTCTTGGTTCTTCCGTTCTTTCGTTATCTTCCGGTATTTTCCTTCTATTTCGATGCTTTTCATCCTTGATGTCGACCGATTCTACTGGTGATGGTGTTTATGCTTACTGGTTCTTTTTGTATCGAATGTTTTGGTTTTCAGTTCAGTCTCCCTGCAAAACACAGCTCTCTTTTATACCCTCCCTCTCAAATCTGCCCTGGATTCTAAATCCAATGCTCCTGTCCTAGTTGGTCTGGTGTGTTGGTTCTAATGGGTCTTTGGGAGGTGTTGTTTGAGTGGTCAATATATTTCAGGAGGCACTCTGCATGTGGTTCTCTTTCTTTTTTCTGGTGATGTTTTTGGATGAGTTCGACTCACGATGGCATTGAGAATGTGGTAAGGTTGATTTATTCATGTTTTTTACTTCATGTTGTGTAGTTTTGAGATGAGTATGATGGTTCTTAATGTCATCTACAATGGATTACAGCGGGTTTATTCTAGTCGTTGATGGTGTTTTTGATTTACAGTGGTGAGGTTCTCTGGAGACTGGTGTGGGAAATTGATGAAAATGGGCCTCGTGATGATGATAACAGGAGATATGACGTAACTTTGGAAGTTGTGGGTACACATGGCTTGAGGTTTCTTTGGATTATGTGAATTTATTTATGAATTTTGAACTTCTTTTCTACTGTTTTGAACTTGTATCCCATGCATTTCATTTTGGTTGCCGCTAAACATAAAGCGAATTATTTTAAAATAAAAAAAGATAATTTTTTGGTGAGGGGGATAGAGGTTTCTTCGTTGGAATCTTCTGCTAGCTCTAGTTTTCTGATTACTCCAGGTGTCAAGGAGATCAGGTCTTCTCTAGATGCCTCTCTGCCCGAGTCAAAGATTTTGGAGGTTTTAGCACCCAGTTTGGATTTTATGGGTTGGAAGACCCTATTTATCTTGATGTATCTATGAAGATATATCTTCCTAGACATTCGACGGTTGATGATCAGGTTAATCCAGCTTTATCTTCTTTGAGTGACAATCACTTGAGGAATAAACTGCTCAAGGTGGACGAATGTGATTCAAAGAGGGTGCTTGTTCTCACCATACCTAGGAGAGGTGGCCCAGATCCTTTATTGGGTTCCCATGTTTAATTTTGGAGTTTTTAATATCAGGGGTCTCAATACACCTAGGAAACAAAAGGAAGATAGGGACCTTATCCTTTGTAATAATTTAGGTTGTATTGGGATTGTCGAGACCAAGGTTAAAGATGAAAATATTTATGTTATTTTGATGAATTTCATGTTGGGTTGGAGCTGTTGTGTTAATTTTTCTTATTACCCCTAGATATGTATTATGGTTTTATAAAATCCCCATATATTTATGGTTGATCCTCAGTTTGAATCTCCTCAAATGCGAAAGTGTTTGGTTAGGGTAGTCAAGGTGGATTTTTTCTGTTAGATTTTTTTCATGTATGGGTCTAATTCAGTGGCAGAGAGAAGGATCTTTTAGGGAGAAAATTTTAGTGGGTCTTTGCTATGTGGCTATTAACTTGGTATCTTACATGGAGATTTTAATGAGGCCAGGGTTCCTAAGGACATATCCAATTGTTTTTTGGAATAGAATGATTCCATGGATGACTGCAATTCTAGCATCCTTGATGTGAATTTCACTATAAAAAAGGGCATTAACGACAATTATTTTGTGAAATGATAGTGGTTTAAACCACCATGTAATAATATTGTGGTAGTTTTAAAAACCACCTTGTATTGTATGGTCTCTAGTCATTTAGAGGTGGTTTAATTAATTTCACAGCATTTTTGGTGTGTGTCATTTTTGTAGCATTTAGCGGCGGTTTTTTTACTTAGCGGTGTTTTTTTTGAAAAAATACCTGATGGAAAAATAAATAAAATGTAACTAAGCACCATTGAACAAATTATCAATGGTTATTTATAGTGGCAGTTAAGAGTAACTACCGCTAAACATATTTTTATTAATGTACTTAGCTACAGTTACTACAAATCACCGATAAATAAAATATTTTTTGTAAAATATTTAATAAAAAACTATAAATATAAAAAAATGGCATGAAATAAACTAAAAAAATTTTATGATAAACCCATCATATATACGTCATACCTCAATATTCATACATACAAACATCCACAATCATCATAACCTCAGTCTCAGTCTTAGTCTCAGTAAACCAATAAATGAGTCATCCAACACCTCATTCATCAATATATACATATAAAATATGTACAACATCCCATAAAAAATATGTGTCCACATCATGACCTCCACTTCATCCTTATGCCTCTACATAATCTCATCAACTGATATTGACCACGTCATCTCATCAACTATAACAAAAAAAGAAAATTGAAAAAAAAATCAGAATTATAGTAGAATAATTGATAAAATTTTAACATACCATGGAAACTAAGAACCATCATGAGTGCCTTCTAAAAAATGTGATTGATCAAAATGGTCAACCTCTTACTTACTTTCAGCATCTGTCACCTACAATGAAAACTTGTTCATTTAAGAAAATAAATACAAAAGAGAAAAACACAAAATATTCAAAATGTTGCACATAAAATTTGTTATTTTGTTAATCAAAATAAATAAAATTTAACATAAAACAAATAATATATAATGAAAAACACTTTGAAAATATAAACTTTCCTATTTAAGATATGATTCAATACTTGAAACTGAAAAGGGATAACTAAATATTCTAATTATTTTTTAAATCAACTTGCGGTGTGATTGAAATTTAATTAAGATACAAATTTTATAGAATTTGATATCACAACATGTACTATATTTTAAAAATAACTCAGTGGTGGTTGTCCCTTGACTCCACATCAATATGAGTTCATTTTCTATGGTCTTGACTGTTCCACACACGTTTTATTGTTTTAAAACACTAAAAATTTGTTTACGATCATCTTGGGAAAACCATAATTTGGAATGATTTAATGTCAGTTCCTACACTTTTCTACTCAATATATGGATGTTTTCCTCTGATTTCATAAAAATAAGACATTGTTTCCCTGATTTTGACCCCCTGACACATGTTTTTAAAGGCTTTTGTACCTTAAAGAAGTGTTTACTGAGCCATTCTGACAAAACCACCTGTCAGATTGATGTGTTGTATATTTATACACATTATAAATTACCCAGTGGTGGTTATCCCAGGATTATACATCAATATGAGGTTATTTTCTATGGTTTTTACTATTTCACACACGTTTTAGTGTTTTAAAACACTAAAAATGCATTTACAACCATCTAGGGAAAACCATAATTTAAAATGACATGTTGACAGTTTCTAAATTTATAAATTCAATATATGTTCATTGTACTTTTATTTTAGGGAAATATGACATTGTGGGCCTTGTTTTGACCCCCACCCCCGACACATGTTTTTAAAGTCTTTTGTACCTTTAAGAAGTGTTTACCGAGTCATTCTGACCACACTGCATGTCATATTGCTGTGTTATCTAGGAGTACACATCAAAAATAACTCAACGATCATTGTATATTGATTCCAGATCAATATGAGTTCATTTTCTACTATCTTGACCATTCCATGCATGTTTTAGTGTTTTAGAACACTAAAAATGAATTTACGGTCATCTCGAGCTAATCGTAATTCAAAATAACATGTCATTGGTTCATACATTTAACAACTCAATATATATTATTATTACTCTAGTTTCAGGGAAATACAACATCATTTTCCTAGTTTTGATCCTCCTGATACATGTTTTTAAAGACTTTTATACCTTTAAGAAGTGTTTTCCGAGTCATTCTGACCACACCGCACATCAGATTGATGTTTCGCCTACACATACATGCCAAAAAACACTAATATGTGATTTTTCCAAGATTCCACATCAATATATGGTCATTTTCCATTGTTTTGAACATTCGATGCACATTTTAGTGTTTTAAAACACTAAAAACTCGATTATTTCCATCCCTAAAATACTATAATTCAGAATGATGTGTCTTCAGTTCCTATATTTTAAAAATTAATCTACGGTTGTTTTCCACTGATTTAATGGAAATCCGAAATTTTTTTCTTGGTTTTAACCCCCCGACACATGTTTTTAAAGGCTTTTGTACCTTTAAGAAGTGTTTACAGAGTCATTCTGACCATGCCACACGTCTAATTGATGTTTTATCTTCGCATACATGTTTAAAATAACAAAAATATAGTTATACCATTACTCAATGTCAATATGAGGTCATTATCTATGGTCTTGACCATTCCACGCACGTCTTAGTGTTTCAAAACACTGAAAACACGTTTATGATCATCCCAGGAAAACCATAATTCGGAATAACATGTCGTCAGTTCATACATTTCAAAAAAAGTATACGGTCATTATCCTATGATTTTAGGGTAATCCAACATTGTTTTCTTGGTTTTGACCATCCGACACGTGTTTTTAAAGACTTTTGTACCTTTAAGAAGTGTTTACCGAGTCATTCCAACCACAATACACGTCATATTGACATATTTTCTACGCGTAAACATAAAAAATAACTTAATGGTTGTTTAACCATGATTCCACATCAATCTAAGTCCATTTTTTATGGTCTTGACCATTCCACACACGTTTTAGTGTTTTAAAAGACTGAAAATGTGTTTATGGCTATCGTGGGAAAACCGTAATTTGGAATGATTCTCTATTGGTTCCTACATTTCAAAATTCAATCTATGGTCATTGGTTTACGATTTCATTGAAATCCAATGCCATTTTCCTAGTTTTGACCCCTCAACATAAGTTTTTAAAGGCTTTTGAACCTTTAAGAAGTGTTTACTGTGTCATCCCGACCACACTGCATGTTGACTTGATGTTATATCTATTTGTACAAATAAAAAATAACACATTTTTTGTTGTCCCATGATTTCACATCAATATAAGTCCATTTTCTATGGTTTTGACTATTCCACGCATATTTTTTTTGTTTTAAAACACTAAAAATTCATTTATGGCCATCTTGGGAAAACCTTAATTTGGAATGAAATTCCTTCTGATCCTAAATTTCAAAACTTAATCTATGATCATTTTACTCTGATTTCAAGTCAATAGTGTATTGTTTTCTTGGTTTTGACCCCTTGACACATGTTTTTAAAGGCTTTTGTTCCTTCAATAAGTGTTTACTGATTCATTCCGACCACACCACACATTATATTGACGCATTGTATGCACATACATGTTAAAAATAACACAATGATGGTATTCCCGTGATTCCACATCAATATGGGGTCATTTTCTATGATTTTGATTGTTTAATGCATGTTTTAGTGTTTTAAAACGCTAAAAATGCGTTTATATCCATCTTATACCAACCGTAACTTGTAATGATGTGCCGTCTATTTTTACTTTTCAAAATTCAATCTATAGTCATTTTCCTCTAATTTTGGGGAAATATGATGTTTTTTCCTAGTCTTTCCCCCCAATATGTGTTTTTAAAGGTTTTTGTACCATTAAGAAATGTTTACCGAGTAAAAAGCAAGCAAACAAGCTTCGATTGTTTTTAAACTTATGGATAATGATTTATAATTAATTTTTGATGTGTAAGAATCAACCACACATTAATCTGGAAAAATATGTGGTTGGTATGACTCGAAATTCATTTTTTTATATAAAAGTTTCATTTTAGTTTTATTTATGGATGTTGTATGCGTTCTTTTCAAATGTGTGAATGATTTATTGAATTTAGAATTTTCCTCGATGGGATGAGCTATAAGGATGGAAATTTCCTTGAGGATCGTGTTGGTCATCCACTGAAATAAAGAAACTAAATCATTTTTCATTTTCAACTGCCATTGATCCAATGTTTTCCTATAAGAGTCTTGTTCTTGCACTTTTTCTTTCAATCTTGCAATTTCTCTTTCTGATTCCCGATCAACGACACTAATCGAAACCCCACCGAGTGTAAAAATAATGGATGACTCTACCCTACCAAATACAACTGAGGGAGTAGGGACAAAACCCATCCCATGTACACATCTGTGATGATCCTTCCCTAAAAAAATTATAAATGCATCATCCTGGGAAACCGATGATGATTGTTAAGGGTTTGCATCCCAAAAATCTTGAATTTTAACCTGTTAATAAAAAAATATTAACAATGATTTTTTAAAATAGCTAAACTTTATTATATTATCCAATTAATAAATTTTTCATTACTATTTATTATTATTTAATTACTTTAAAAATATAATAATGAGAGATATATTATAACAAAAAACAAGACTTAAACCTAATTAATTGGGCCTGACTAGATGCATCAAATGATGCCAAATTATGTTGGTGAAGGTGGTGCGAGGATGAGGGTGGTCTTTTTACTTATTGGGATGATGGATACTGCTTGGTTGTTCTGTTCTGTGTGTGTGTGGGTGCGTGTGCATGTGTGTGGGGTGTGTGTGTGTGTGTGCCTGCGTGGGTGTGTGTGCCTATGTGCGTGTTTTTTTGCTTCTATCTATGGGAGAAGGTATTCTTGGTGTTTGCTGATTTGGGGCCTAATGTTTCTTGGTTCCTTATTCTTTGGAGGAGGATCGTTTGCTAGACCGGTGTGCTATTATTGTGGGTCATCATCCCTGTTTTCTCGGGAGCTCTTGTTGGTGTTTGGTGGCACTAATCATGGTGATATTTGTTGTTTTCCTCTCCTTGTTAGGTTACTTGTTGGGTTGGGTTCTTGCTGCCTTGGTGGGTGTCTTGTTGTGTAGTCTTGGTGGTTGGTGGTGCCGACTTGTCAGCTTGGCTACTGGTCTGAGGGATGGTTGGGTTCCACCTTGCTTGGTTTGTTCTTATTGTTATCTGGGTTGGAGTTTTCATGTTCTGTTGGATTTGGTTCGATTCAGATGATTTTGGGTGGGCTTTTGTTGGGTCCTCTTCGGTTGTTCTACTACAGTTCGCGGTTCTCTAGTCGTGCAGATGTTTTTGGGTGCTTCTTCTTGTGGGTTGCTTGTTTTTTGGGAGGGGTTTTTGGTACAGTGGCGTGGGGCAAGTACTATGGGCTTGGACTTGGTGTTGTTGTTGTGGGGGCCTCTTTCTGATGTGTGCGGGTTCTTGGGTGGTTGGAGGGGTGTGTTGGGAGTGAGTGTGTGTGTTTGGTGTGTGTTCTTGCATGTGTGTGTGCTTGTGTGTGTTTGTGTCTGGGGTGTGTGCACGTTAGTGAGTGTGGGTTTTCTTGTTGCATGTGTTTACTCTCTCTAGGGTGTTCTCTTCTTGGGCCTTGGGTTCGCTCGCATTGCAGTCCTCAGAGCACTCACTGGCTTGGTGCCTCGTGATGCTTTCTTGTCAGGCTCATACTGTTTCTGCTTCTTACTTCTTGTTCTTCTTGCTTCTTGGTTTTCCATCCCTTAGTGTGATTACTAGGTGAATTTTCAGTGTGGTTTCTTTCTGCGGTTCGGTGTCTCTCTCTTTCTGATCTCGTGTGTTGTGGTTGGATGTGTCCTTCTTGCTTCATCCTGGTTTTTGGGCATTTTACCTTTTCCTTGGAGTGCCGATACAGGGGCCTCATGGTTGGGGCTTGATCACCACTTATTTTCCCAGGTGCTTCGGTGCTTCTTGGCTATTGGAGTGATGGATTTCTTGGTGTTCTTGGTGCTAGTTTCAGTGGGATTCACAAGGATTCTTGGGCCTTCCTATAGTTTCTCGTCTGAGGTTGCTCGGGCTTGGCCCTTTTTGTGTTGTTGTTTTGTTTGCCTTTGGGTCTTAGTTCACCATTGGTTCTCGTTTTTACATCAATTCCTTTATATTTTAATATATATATATTCTATTTTCCTTTAAAAAAAACTCTAAAATCCCTTAAAACCACTCAAATGTTAAAAAACTCTAAAACCCATTAAAAACTCAAAAACTAAAAAAACCCCTAAAAACCCAAAAGCACCATAAAACCCCTAAAAACCTTTAAAAACAATCAAAATCTCTAAAACCCTAAAAATCCTAAAACCCATAAAAATCTTTAAAAAGCCTTTAAATCCCTAAAACGTCAAAAACCCTCTAAACCTTGAAAAGCACCTTAAAACCATAAAACCAATAAAAACCATAAAACCCCCTAAAAGCCCAAAAACCCAAAAAGAACCACTAAAAACACAAAAAACCCATAAAATCCCTAAAAATGTTAACAAACTCTAAAAAACATTAAAAACTCTAAAAAACTCAAAAAAACCCCTAAAAGCCCAAAAAACCCTAGAAACCCTAAAAACCCAATAAACCCCCTTAAAACCCCTTAAAACACCTAAAAGACCCTAAAAACCATAAAAATCCCAAAAATCCCTAAAAATATATGAAAATGTAAAAAAACCCTTAAAACCCCTTAAAAACCCCTAAAAACCATACAAACCCCTAAAATCCTTAAAAGACCCTAAAAACATAAAAACCCCCTAAAAAGGAAAAACTCTAAAAACCATTAAAACCCATAAAATTGTTTTAAAAAATCTAAAAACCCTTTAAAACCCTAAAAAACTCAAAAAAACCTAAAAACGCAAAAGGCCCTAAAAACCCCTAAAAACCCTCAAAATCCCTAAAACCCCTAAAAACCCATAAATACCACAAAAATCCCAAAAATCCCTAAAAACGTAAAAAACCCCTAAAAGCCTTAATAAACCCTTGAAAACCATAAAAATTCATAAGAACTTTTAAAACCCATAAATACACTAAAAAACTAAAAAAATATTAAAACCCTTAAACCCCTGAAAATGTTAAAAAACTCTAAAAAACCATAGAAACCCTAAAAAAAATCAAAAATCCCAAAAAACATTAAAAGCCCCTAAAATCCTTAAAACCCCCCAAAACCCTAGAAACCCTGAAAACCCCTAAAATCACACAAAATCCCTAAAATCCCTAAAATCCCCTAAAAACCCTTAAAATCCATAAAAATCTTACAAAATCCCAAAAAATCATTGAAGATATAAAAAACCTAAAAACCCATAAAAACCCCTGAAAACCATAAAAAAACCCTAAAAACCATAAAACACCCTAAAAACCCATAAAACCCTAAAACCCCTAAAAAACCTAAAAACCCTAAAAAACCCTAAAAATGTCAAAAAACTATAAAAAAACTTAAAACCCATAAAAACCGTAAAAAAACCCCAAGAACCCAAAAACCCCATAAAATCCTAAAAACCCTAAAATACCTCAAAATCACTAAAAATCCTAAAAACCCTAAAAACCATACAAATCTTTAAAAATCCCTAAAAATCCTTGAAAACATGAAAAATCCCTGAAAACCCGGAAATACCCCTAAAAACCATAAAACCCCTAAAATCCATAAAAATCACTTAAACCCATAAAAACCCTAAAAACCCACAAAAAAAAACTAAAAACCCTTTAAACCCTAAAAATGTTAAAAGCACTAAAACCCCTTAAAAACCTTAAAAACTCAAAAAATTCACAAAACAAAAAAATACCCTAAAACACATGAAAACCCCTAAAACCACTAAAAAACCCTGAAAACCCCTAAAAACACTCAAAATCCATGAAAATGTAAAAATCCTTAAAACCCTCTAAAAACCATAAAATGCCTCTAAAAACCTTAAATAACCCTAAAAACCCATAAAACCCCTAAAAACCCACTAAAAACTCTAAAAATCTTAAACACCCTAAAAACATTAACAAACTCTAAAAAAATGTAAAAACCGTAAAAAACTCAAAAAACCCCTAAAACCCAAAAAACCCTTGAAAACCCTGATAGACCCTAAAAACCCTAATAGAACCTAAAAACCCTAAAAACCACTAAAAACCACTAAAAACACTCAAAATACCTAAAAACCCTAAAACCCATAAAAATCCTAAAAAAGGCCGTAAAAATTCCGGAAAAGATAACAAACTCTAAAAATCCTGATAAAACCCTAAAAACCATAAAAACCCCTAAAAACCATAAAAAACCTAAAAACCCATAAAAATTTTAAAAACCCACCAAAAACACTAAAAACCCTTTAAACCCCTAAAAATGATGAAAATACTCTTAAAAACATTAAAAACACTAAAAATTCAAAAGAAAAAACCCTAAAACCCCAAAAAACCAAAAAACCCAAAAAACAATAAAAGTCCTAAAAAAGCCTAAAAATCCTTTAAAACATAAAATACCCTAAAAACTCTAAAAAACCCCTAAAAACCAAAAAACCCCTAAAAACCATAAAACCCCCTAAAACCCATAAAAATCCTAAAAACCAATAAAAACTCTAAAAACCCATAAAACCCTTAAAATGTTAAAAAAATATATAAAAAAAATTAAAAACCGTAAAGAAATCAAAAAAACATAAAAAAATACAAAAAATCCATAAAAACATAAAAAAACCCTAAAAAGCCTCAAAAACCCTCAAAATACCTAAAAACATTAAAACCCCTAAAACCCATAAAAATCCTTAAAAATCCCTAAAAATCCCTAAAAACATAAAAAACCTTAAAACCCTGAAAACATGCTGAAAACTATAAAGACCCCCGAAACCATAAAAACCCTAAAAACCCAAAAGAACCTAAAATCCTAAAAACCCTTTAAACCCCAAAAAAATCCTAAAACCCCTCAAAATATCTAAAAACCCAAAAACCCTAAAAAACATAAAAATCCTAAAAATCCCTAGAAATCCTAAAAAGAGTAAAAACCTTGAAAACCATAAAAAACCCTAAAACCCATAAAAATATATAAAATCCCTAAAAAAAACTAAAAATCTAAAAACCATTAACACCCAAAAAACGTTAAAAACTCCAAAAAACCATAAAACCCCCAAAAAACTCAAAAAAACCAAAAATAAAAAATAAAATACCCTGAAAACCCCTAAAATCTCTAAAAAACCTAAAACCCCTCAAAATCTCTAAACACCCTAAAAAATCTAAAAATAAAAAAAAATATAAAAAACCATAAAATTCCTTCAAATCATAAAAAACCCTAAAAACCCATAAAAACCATAAAACCCCTAAAAACATTGAAAACCATAAAAAACCATACAAACCCTAAAAACCAATAAAAACTTTAAATACCCTTAGAACCCTTTAAATGTTAAAGATTCTAAACAACATTAAAACCTTAAAAAACTCAAAAAAAACCCTAAAAATCCAAATAGACCCAAAAAACCCTAAACCCCCCCAAAAACCCTAAAAACCCCGAAAACCCTCAAAATCCCTAAAAACCCAAAAAATCCCTAAAAACCCTGAAAACTCCCTAAAACCATAAAAAACCTAAAACCTTACAAAACCCAAAAAACCATAAAAAACCTAAAAGACCACTAAAACCTTTAAAAACCCTTTAAACCCCAAAAAATGTTAAAAAACACAAAAAACCTTGGAAACCCTAAAAAATAAAAAATAAAGCCTAAAACCCAAAAGACCATAAAAAATATAAAACCCCCTAAAAATATTGAAAACCCTCAAAATCTATAAAAACATAAAAATCCTCAAAAATCCGAAATAAATCCCTAAAATCGTAAAAAACCTAAAGACCCTGAAAAGCCCCTGAAAACCATAAACACACTAAAAGCCTAAAAAACACTAAAAACCCATAAAAACCCACTAACAACTCTAAAACCCCTTAAATCCCCAAAAACGTTAAAAAATCTAAAAAACATAAAAACCCTAAAAAACTCAAAAAAACCTATAAACCCAAAAGACCCTAAAAATTCTAAAAAACCCTAAAACCCCTAAAAACCTTGTAAAACCATAAATACTTCAAAATCCCTAAAACCCTAAAAATCATCAAAATCCTAAAAAAGCCATAAAATCCATGAAAATGTAAAAAACCCTAAAAACCCGAAAAAACCCGGAAAACCATAAAACCCTCTAAAATCCGTAAAAAATCCTAAAACCCCATAAAACCGTAAAACCTCATAAACCCCTAAAACCAACTAAAAACTTTAAAAACCCTTAAAACCCCTAAAAATGTTAAAAAGATCTAAAAACCTTAAAACCCCTAAAAACATAAAAAAACCTAAAGCGCCCAAAAGACCCTAAAACCCATGAAAACACTAAAAACCCATTAAAACTCCAAAAACCCCTCAAAATCCCTAAATACACTAAATACCATAAAAATCCTAAAAAACCCCAAAAATCCCTAAAAACGTAAAAAACCCATAAAAATCTTAAAAACCCAAAACACCCCAAAAGCCCCTAAAAACTATTAAAAACACTAAAAACTCTTAAAACCCTTAAAAACGTTAAAAACTCTAAAAACCTTAAGAACCTTAAAAGAACTCAAAAGATCCTAAAAACCTAAAAATACCATAAAAACCCTAAAACCCCTAAAGAACCCTGAAAACCCCTAAAACCCTCCAAAATCCCTAAAAACCCTAAAAACCAAAAAAACCATAATAAATCCCTAAAAATCCATAAAAACGTAAAAAACCCTAAAAACCATGAAACCCCCCAGAAAACCATAAAAACCCCTAAAACCCCTAAAACCCTTTAAAACCACTAAAATCTATAAAAACTCTTAAAACCCCACAAAATGTTAAAAACCATTAAAAAGACTTAAAAACCCTAAAACTCAAAAAAAACCCTAAAAACACAAAAGGCATCAAAAACCCTTAAAACCCATAAAAGCCCTGGAAAACCCTCAAAATACCTAAAAACAATAAAAAACCCTAAAAACTATAAAAGTTTTAAAAAATCCCATAAAACATGAAAAACCCTAAATACCCTGAAAAATCCATGAAAACAATAAAACCCAATAAACACCTTAAAAACCTAAAAACCCTAAAAACAATGAACACCATTAGAAACTTTAAAAACCCTTAAAACGCCAAAAAACATAAAAACTCTAAAAAACCTTAAAACACCTAAAAAGTCAAAAAAACCCAAAAAAAAACAAAAAGACCCTAAAAACCCTAAAAACTTTGAAAACTCACAAAATCCCTCAAAATATCTCAAAATCCCTAAAAACCCTAAAAATCTTAAAAAATACCAAAAATTCCCTGAAAACGTAAAAAATCCTAAAAACTCTGAAAACCCATGAAAACCATAAAAATCCATAAAATTTTTATAAAATCCTAAAAACCTGTAAAAACCCTAAAACCCCACTAAAAACTCTAAAAACCCTTAAAACCACTAAAAACATCAAAAACTATAAAAAAATTAAAAACTCAAAAAAAACCCAAAAAAGACCATAAAAACCCTGAAAAACCCAAAAACCATCACAAACCCTGAAAACCCCTAAAAACCCTCAAAGCCCCTAAAAACCTTAAAAAACCCAAAACCCATAAAAATCCCTAAAAACATAAATAACCTTGAAAACACCTGAAAACCATAAAAACCTCTAAAAACCTTAAAACCCTATAAACCTATAAAAAACCTAAAAAACTACCGAAAACACTAAAAACCCTTGAAATACCTAAAAACTTTAAAAACTCTAAAAACCTTAAAACCTCTAAAAAACAATAAAAGACCCTAAAAACCCTGAGAAAATCTAAAACCCCTAAAACCCCTTAAAACACTAAAAACTCTCAAAATCTAAAAAAATCAAAAAAACCTTAAAAACCATTAAAATCCTAGAAAATCCCAAAAAAATTTGAAAACATATAAAACCCTAAAACCATGAAAAACCCCTGAAAATAGTAAAAACCCATAAAAACCAAAAAACCCCCTAAAAATACATAAAAACCTAAAAAACCCACTAAAAAGTTTAGAAACCCTTAAAACACCTAAAAACATTAAAACACTAAAAACCCTTTAAAACCCAAAAAAATCAAAAGAAAAAAAAACTACGAACCCAAAAAAACCTAAATACCCTGAAAACCCCTAAAAATCCTAAAAATCATGAAGGCCCCCAAAAAATTCAAAATCCTAAAAACCCTAAAAACCATAAAAATCCTAAAAAATCCATAAAAATCCCAAAAAATAAAAAACCCTAAAAACCCTAAACATCCCTTGAAAACCATAAAAACCTTAAAAACCCTAAAAACCCTAAAAACCCTAGAAACCAATAAATACTCTAAAAACCTTTAAAACCCCTAAAAACATTAAAAAACCTTCAATACCATAAAAAACTCAAAAAAGCACTAAAAACAAAAAAAACCCATACAAATCCTAAAAAATCCATAAAAATATCTGAAAACATAAGAACCCCTTAAAAACCTGAAAACCATAAATCCACGGAAAACCATAAAACCCTTAAAATCCATAAAAACCTAAAACCCACTAAAAACTCTAAAACCCCTTAAAACCCCAAAAACATTAAAAAAACTCTAAAAACCCTTTAAACCCCGAAAAACTAAAAAAACCCCAAAAACTTAAAAATAATTTATGAAAAACCAAAAAATCCAAAAAACCCTAAAAAATAAAAAAACCCCTCAAAATCTCTAAAAAACATAAAAACCACAAAAAATCCCTAAAAATCCCTAAAAACATTAAAAACCCTCAAAACCTTGAAAAACCCATGAAAACCATTAAAAGCCCTAAAAATCATAAAAAATCCTAAATGTCCATAAAAACAATTAAATACTCTAAAACCCTTAAAAACCCAAAGATTGTTAAACAAATATAAAAATCAAAAAAAATTAATAACCCAAAAAGACCCTAAAAACACTGGGAATCCCTAAAAATACTAGAAACCCTCAAAAACATAAAACCTCTAAAAACCTTAAAAACCCTAAAAACCCATAAAAACCCTAAAAACCATTAACAATTTGATAACCCCTTAAAATCTGTAATCTAAGGACACTTAAAACCCATAAAAACTCAAAATAACCCCAAAAAATGCAAAAAGGCCGTAAAAACCCTAAAAAGCCTGAAAACCCTGAAAAAACTAAAAACCCTCAAAATCCCTAAAAAACCTAAAAAACAGGAAAAAACATAAAAATTCTAAAAAAACCCTAAAACCCTAAAAATTGCTCTATACGTAAAAACCCCTAAAACCCTAAAAATACATTGAAAACCATAAAGCCCACTAAAACACTTAGAAAACCCTAAAAACCCATAAAAACCCTAAAACTACTAGAACCTCTAAAATCCTATAAAACCCATAAAAATGTTAAGAAACTCTAAAAAATCGTAAAACCCCCAAAAAAGTAAAAAAGCCCTAAAACCCCAAAACGACCCTAAAAACCTTGAACCCCCTACCCCGAAACCCCCTAAAATCATTGAAAACTTCTAAACCCCCACAAAATACCTAAAAGCCTTAAAACCCTGAAAAAAAACCTGAAACCATAAAAACCTTTAAAAACATTTAAAAACCTTTAAAAACCATTTAAACCCCTAAAAACCGATTAAATCCCTAAAACCCATTACAAAACTACAAAACCCTTTAAACCCCAAAAAATTTTAAAAACTCTTAAAAACCTTAAAAACCCTAAAAAACTCAAAAAAACCCAAAAAACACTAAAAGACCCTAAAAACCAAAAAAATCCTAAAACCCCTTAAAACACTAAAAACCTTTAAAATCTCTAAAATCCCTAAAAATCCCTAAAAATCCCTAAAAACCATCAAAATCATTAAAAAAAAACTAAAAATATCAAAAAACATCAAAACCCCTTAAAACCCAAAGAAACACTGAAAACCATAAAAAACCCAAAAAATTTAAAAACCCCTAAAAAGCACTAAAAACTCTAAAAAACCGTAAAACAACTAGAAACGTTAAAAACCACTGAAAACCCATAAGAAACCTAAAAAACTCAAAAAACCCTAAAAATGAAAAAATACCTTAAAACCCTGGAAAACACTAATAACCCTATAAAATTTTGGAAACCCCTAAAACCCAAAAAAATACCTAAAACCCTATACAACAATAAAAACAATAAAAATCCTATAAAATCCCTAAAAATAACTGAAAATGTTAAAACCAAAAAAACCCTAAAAAATCCCCTTAGAACCATAATATCCCCAAAAACCCATATAAAACCCTAAAAACCCATAAAACTCTTAAAAACCCACTAAAAACTAAAAAAAACCATAAAACCCCTAAAAAAATTAAAAAAAATCTAAAAACCTTAAAAACCTTAAAAAACTCAAAAAACCCAAAGAAATAAAATAAAAGACCCGAAAAACCTGAAAAAAGACCTTAAAAACCATAAAAACCCATAATACTCTCATAATCCCTATAAACCCTAAAAAAATAAAAATTCTATAAAATCCCTAAAAATCCATAAAAATGTAAAAAAAACCTAAAAATGCTGAAAACCCACTAAAAACCATAAAAACCCCTAAAACCATTAAAAACCCTAAAAACCATAGAAACCCAAGAAACCCACTAAAAAAATCTAAAAACTCTTAATTCCACAATATTTTTTTAAAAAAACTCTACAAAACATTAACACCCCTAAAAACTCAAAAAAACCCTCAAAAAAAATCCAAAAACACGATAAAAAACCTAAAAACCCTAAAAATCCTAAAAAACCATGAAAACCCAAAAAATCCCTCAAAATCTCTAAAAAACCTAAAAAAACCAAAAAAAAAATAAAAATCATAAAAAAGCCTTAAAAATATCTGAAAACATAAAAAAACCTAAAAACCCTAAAACCCCCCAAAAAACTGTAAACCCCTAAAAACCTTAAAAACCCCTAAAAACCCATAATAACTCTAAAATCCATCAAATAATATAAAAATATTTAAAACCCCTAAAAATTATAGAAAACTCTAAAGACCTTAAAAACCCTAAAAACTACAAAAAACCCTGAAAACCCTAAAAGACCCAAAACCCTGAAAAAAACACCTGAAAACCATAAAACCCCTAAAAACATTAAAACCCTAAAAAACCACTAAAAACTCTAAAAACCACTATAACCTAAAAACATTAAAAACCCTAAAAAATATAATAAAACCCCCCCAAAACACTAAAAGACGCTAAAAACTTAAGAAACCTAAAAAACATAAAAACCCTCAAAATCTCTAAAACCATAAAACCCATAAAAATTTAAAAAATACCCTAAAAATCCCTAAAAACGTAAAAAACCCAATAATCCCTGAAAACCCCCTGAAAACCATGAAACCCCTAAAAACTTTAAAAAACCCTAAAAACCAATAAAAACCCTAAAACCACTAAAAACTCTAAATACTCCTAAAATGTTAAAAACTCTAAAAAACCATAAAGCCCCTAAAAACTAAAAAAACCATAAAAATTCAAAAAGACCCTAAAAACCCTAAAACCCTTTAAACCCCTAAAAACCCCTGAAAAAATATAAAAAGACTCAAAATACATAAAACCCCTAAAAACTATAAAAATCCTAAAAGAGTGCAAAAAATACCAAAAAACGTAAAAAAACACTAAAAACCTTGAAAACCCCTTGAAAACCATAAAACCCCTAAAAACCTTAATAAACCCTAAAACCCATAAAAACACCAAAACCACTAAAAAAATTAGAAACCCTTTAAACCCCTAAAAACGTAAAAAACTCTAAAAACCCTTAAAAACCATAAGAAAATCAAAACCCCCCCATAAAATACTAAAAGAACCTTAAAACCCTTAAAACCCCTAAAAATCCTCAAAATCCCCAAAATCCCTATAACCCCTAAAAACCCTAAAATCCATAAAATTATTAGAAATCCCTAAAGATACCATAAAACATATAAAACCGAAAAAAATCTAAAAACCCCCTAAAAACCATAAAAACCCTAAAAACCTTAAAAAATCCTAAAAATCCATAAAAACCTAAAAATCACTAAAAATCACTAAAAACTATAGAAACCCTAAAATCCACTAAAATTGTTAAAAACTCTAAAAAACCTAAAAACCCATACAAAACTCACAAAAAATCCTTAAAAACCCCAAAAAAAACTTAAAAACCCTGGAAAACCCTAAAACCCCTAAAAACCCTGAAAACCAGTAAAACCCCTAAAAATACCCCAAAACCCCAAAAACCATAAAAATTATAAAAAATCCCAAAAATCCCTAAAAAGGTAAAAAATATTTAAAACCCTAAAAAACCCCTGAATACCATAAAATCCCCTAATAACCTTAAAAATCCTCTAAACCCATAGAAACATTAAAACCCACTAAAAACTCTACAAACCCTTAAAACCCCTACAAATGTTAAAAAACTCTAAAAACATTAAAATACCTAAAAAAATAAAAAAAACCAAAATAATACTATGCTAAAAACCCTGAAAACACTAAAAACTTTATAAAACCCTAACACCCCTCGAAATCCCTAAAAACTCTAAGAAACCCTAAAAACCATAAAAATCATAAAAGTCCCTAAAAATCCCTGAAAATGTAAAAACACCCTAAAATGTAGAGAAATCTCTAAATTCCATAAAAACATGTAAAACCATAAAAACCCTAAAACCCATAAAACCACTAAAAACAAACTGAAAAATGAAGAGCTATGAGGTGTTGGTTATTGGGAACTAAGGAGATGGATGTCGATTGATTCCAGGAGGGGAGCTGTTGAAGGAGATAATGGTTGTTGGAAACTGAAGAGATGGATGCTGGTTACTATTTGGCTGAGACATGATGATGTGGAGGTTGATTATTTTGGGGCTGATGGTTTGATGTTGCTAGTGGTGAATCTTTTTGGTGAGGAGTCACTGGATGCTGGAAAGTGTATTACTGAACACCGGTTACTGCTTAGCTGGGAGGTGCTAAAAAAATGTTATGGCTGTGATGATTTGAATTGGTGCTGCTGGATGCTAGTGTTGATTGGATAAGACGGGTTGAAGTTGTTGTTGTATTTTTTCTTTTGTGTCTTTTTATTTCTTTGTTTTCTTTTTTGGGGCTTGTTTTCTGGGTATGGGTCAATTGACACTACCCTTCCCCCATCTTCCTTGTTATCTTTTTTACTTATAAATTTTTGGGGGGCCAGGAATAGCCTGGTACTGCACCTACCTTTCCCTAAAAATGATAAAAAACTTTTAAAAACCTTAAAACCTTAAAAAAAAATAAAAAAACCTAAATACCCAAAAACACCCAAAAATCCAAGGAAACCCTAAAAACCTGAAAAAAACCTTAAACACTCTAAAAATATCTAAAACCCTTAAGAAACCATAAGAACCATAAAAATCCTAAAATATTCCTCAAAATCACTGAAAAATGTTAAAAACATTAAAAACTCTGAAAACCCCTTGAAAAACATAAAAACCCTAAAACCAATAAAAACTCTAAAAAACAAAAAACCCCCAAAAATGGTAAAAAACTCTAAAAACCATAAAACCCATAAAAAAATGAAAAAAAATAAAATACACTAAAAGACCTTAAAACATAGAAAACTCATCAAAACCCTAAAAATCCCTAAAAACCCCTAAAACCCCTCTAAATCTATAAAAACCCTAAAAACCCAAAAAAACATAAAAATAAAACCCCCTAAAAATCCCTTCAAACTTAAAAACCCATGAAAACCCCAGAAAACCATAAAACCCCCTAAAAACCTTAAATTCTCATAATAATCCTAAAAAACCACTAAAAATTCTAAAACCCCTAAAATATTAAAAAAATATAAAAACCCATAAAACCAATAAAAAACTCCCAAAAACTGTAAAAACCCAAAAACAACATAAAAAACCTAAAAACACTAAAAGCCATGAGAAACTCTAAGAAACCTTAAAAACTCTCAAAATCCCCAAAACCCTAAAAATGATAAAATACTAAAAAATCCAAAAAAAATCCTTGAAAACATAAAAAAAACCTAAAAAACCTAAAAAAACCTAAAAATATATTGAAAACCACAAAAACCCATAAAACCCTTAAAGACCATAAAACCCATAAAAACCCTAAAACCAATTAAAAACACTAAAAACCCTTAAAACCCCTACAAACATTAAAAAACTCTAAAAAACCTTAACCCCCCCCCCCAAAAAAAAATAAAACAAACCTTAAAGCCCAATAAGACCCTAAAATCCTAAAAAACCCTAAAATCCTTGGAAAACCCTAAAAACTTTAAAAACTCTCAACATCCCTAGACACCCTAAAAAACCCTAAAAACCCTGGAAATCCTAAAAAAATCATAAAAACCTAAAAACCCTAAAAGATATGAAAACCACCAAAAAATCATACAAACCCATAAAAACCATAAAAAAATATAAAACCCATAGAAAAACTAAAACCACTAAAAACTCTAAAAAAAATTTAAACCCCTAATAATGTTAAAAAATTCTAAAATTTTAAAAACCCTAAAAAACCAAAAAAAACCATATATCCCAAAACCTGGTCTCTTTTTGATGGTCGCCTTATCTTTCCCTAGCGATGTCATTGGCGTGTGAATGCAGAGGTGGTGATCAAACCTCTAGCCTTCTCCTATTCCTCTTTTGTGATGGCGAGGTCTCCTTCCAGTGATGTTTTCTTTGGTTCTTTCTTACCTTCTATAAAGAAGGTGTCTAAGATGATTTTTGTGACGATGAAGGCCAAACCTCAGAAAAAGTTCATGTTAGGTATGATTTTGGTCTTGTTGTTCACGAATTTTTTTGGGTGTTAGTCATCTATTAGGGTTAGAGAAGGATCTCCCTCTGGAGGTTTCAGTTCCCCCTCACTCAGATCTTCCATCTAAGGTGGTTTCCATGGATGATGATGGTATTGGGACCTCATTGGAAGTTTTTTATCCTCATCCAGTTGGGTCTGGAGCTAATGGGGGTTCTTCAGAGGTTGTGGTTCCTCCTAAGGGTGCTGATGCAGTTTTTGCGATCTAGATTCTTACTATAAATCCTTCAGCTCTAGTTCTAATTGGGAGTTCTACAAAAGACATTATTGTGAGCGGTTCTTTAAAGGCTCCTGTCTCTTCTTTGGATATTGATTTTTCTTTCACAGAATTAAATCCCATTACTTATTCTATAGATATGGTCTTCTAACCTCCTCTAGAGGGGGGGAAATTCTGAAGGTTCTCCTTCTATATTTGGTTCTTAAAAAAGGAGCTTCTGAGTCGAATAATACTTTGGGGGGGTATTTTCTTGAGAAGAAGTTTCCTTTTTTGTTTGTTTCTAGAATTTTTTTTGAAATGTGAGGGAAGTATCTAATCAAGACATTGTGCAACGACGAATGATTTTACTTCTTCGGGTTTCTTCCTTCTAGCGATCTTGTTAATATTCTTTCATATGGCCCATGGTTTTTTGCAGTAAGATCCATGGTTCTAAGAACTTGGAACCTGGGTATCACCCTCAGTAAGGATTCATTTTTTTTCTTATTTATCTGGGTTAATTTTTAGAATGTTTCCCTTGAATCCTGGATGGTGGAGGGTCTGAGTTACATTATGAGTGTAGTGTTAAATCCTATTTTTTCTGATAAATCCACATTTGATATCAGTAGGATAAATTTTTTAAGAATATATGTTGAAATCTATGCTGAGCAGGACCTCTATGAGGAAATCATTGTGGATTCAGGCACTGGTTCCTCCACATCTATTAGAGTGGAGCACGACTGGGTTTTGATGAACTGTATCCATTGTAGGATCTTTAGCCATCACTTTAACCAGTGTGGGAACAAGCCTAAGGTTGATTCCCAACTTGGTTGGACCAAGGTTACACCAAATAATCATGCATAAAGGAAGAAGGAATCACTAAATGTTGTTGATTTAGATCCTAAAGGTTGTTTTCTTCCTGTAAAGAGGGTCGTGGAGTCCAAAGGAGCTTCTAACTCTAGCGTGGTTGAGGTTTGTCCTTCTGTGGTCATCGGTTCCCCAATTTCTGACCTCTACCTCCAGTGGTTGATGTTTCTTTAGTAGCTGGTGGCTCTGTGATTGCATCCATTCCACCATCCAATTCCATGATTGAGGGTTTTATCCCAGTTCATAATACTTTTGATTTGTTGGTGGTGGATTCTCAGGTTCATGGTGCTACCTCAGAATCCACTCCCCTTGTTGATGCTTCTTTTGTGATTGATTTGAAGATGCTGGTGAATACAACGTCTGTGGATACTAATGGTGTCTTATCTCCCCATCTAGATGTTATAGATAATGGTTTTTCCTTATCTGGTGTCCAGGTTGGTTATTCTTCTGAGGGTTTCCCCCTTGTTTCGGTAGCTAAGGGGAAGGAGGTTTCTTCCTTGGCTCTTCTACCAGTTCTTGTTTGTTGATTACTCCAAGAATCAAGGAGGTTGGGTCTTCTATAGATGTCTCTCTCCCAGAGCTGAAGATTTGGGAGGTTTCAGTTCCCAGGTTGGAATTTTTTGGGTCGGAAGACAGGCCATATTTCTCCTGATATCTCCACAGAGATATATCTTCTTATACATTCGAAAGTTGATGATCAGGTTAGTCTAGATTCTTCTTTTTTGAGTGACAATACCATGAGGAACAAACATATCAAGGTGGATGAATGTGATTCGAAGATGGTGCATGTTATCACCAGACCCAGGAGAGGTGGAACTAATCCTTCATTGGTTTCCCATGTTTAATTTTGGAGTTGGGAATATCATGGGTCTCAATACCCTTGGGAAAAAAATGAGGTTAGGGACCTTATCCTTTATAATATTTTAGCTTTTCTTGGTCTTATTGAAACCAAGGTTAAAGGTGAAAATATTTCTGATATTTTGAGGAATGCCATTCAGGTTTGGAGATGTTGTGTTATTTTTTCTTCTTTCCCCTCAATCCATATTATGGATTTATAGAATCCCCATCTGTTGGTGGTTGAGCCTTAGTTTTAATCTCCTCAAATGCTAGAGTGTTTTGATAGGTCAGTAAAGGTAGATATTTTCTACCATATTTTCTTTGAGTATGACTCTAATTCAGTAGTAGAGAGAAGGATCTTTTGGGGATACATTTCTAGTAGGTCATTCCTCTATGGTTGTGATCCTGGTATCTTTCTTGGATATTTTAACTTAGTCAAGGTTCCTGAGGAAAGGTCTGGTGGTTTTTGGATTGGAATGCTTCCATGGATGACTGTAATTATAGTGTCCTTGATGTGAAATTTGGAGTACCTTCAATGATATGGGTTGATATTTTCTTAGATGAAGGGTAATTCTGGAGTTTTTTGGAAGTAGGACATGGTACTGGTGAACTCCTTTTTTCTAGATAGATTTCCCTATTTGATTGTGGAATTTCTTTCTTTTGTGATTTCAGATCACTCCCCCATTATCATTAATGTGTAGATTTTTCTTCCATGCCACCAACCTCATCCTTCACTGTCGTGGTGTCACCCTCATCTCACATGGTGTCGTCTCCCTCTCGCGAAAACTGGAGCCCACCATTTCCTCCTCCCACACGGTTGTCTCATTGTCACCCACAACTCCCACACTGTCATCCTCTACCCCCGCATTTTGTCTCCCTCCACTCTAACATGTCTTATGCGTCATCACCCTCCACTGCCGCGCCATTACTCTCCAATTGCGGATCATCATACAGCTCTTGGGAAAACCCTAGAAGGCCGTTGCCACCTCCTGGTATGTACCTACTTCTTCCATTGACTTTTATGTGACATATTGATGTCCTCCTCCTAGAATTTTATTTCTTCCATATCATTGTCCTCATTCCTTACATATTTTATAATTGTTTTACAATTTTTTTCCGTGGTAGAAGTTATAGGGAATTCAATGGAGAGGAAGGGATTATTAGGATCAAAAAAATTTAGGTATGATTTTATTTATGGTATGTTTTAATTTGTTGTAGAAAATAATGTTATATTAAGGTTGTGAATGAATTTTATTTTCTTTTGTATTGCGCATGAATTTTTTTTAAGAAAAATAAAGGTGTGTATAAAAATGATAGGGATGAAAATTCTTACATAATAGATTCTTGGTCAAAAATTTCAACGTGTCAAAAGAATAAGTATAATGACATGGAAAATGATGAAAAGAATTATTCAGTGGGTCAAAAAGTTAGACCCCAAACTATTTTAAAATGTATATGTTCTCCAAATTTATTTAAAGATGTTGATTTTGTTGTTAGACATGAGAATAAAAAACAATTGGTAATAGAAGTAGGATTTGGTTCGTTGTTGGAATTTAACTTTCAACTCTCACCGAGAGAAATATGTGAGAATATTGTAGATGCCCTTGATCCTCCAACATGTATGATGGAACTTAGGAAATGAAATGATGATTATTGTGGTAGATGTTAATTACATGTTATGTATTCCTTCTGGAGTAAGAGCTGTCTATCTTGAAAGGGACAGTGATGAATATAAAGAAATGAAGAGGCATTATATGGGAAAAAAGTTAACTGTGTTGAAGGAGATGATTTTTGAAGGCTTGGTTGGAAAGGAGTTTTTGACAACCTTTATGTTGTTTACCTTGGGATAATTGTTAAATCCCAGCTCTAGTTCTTCTGTAAATGAAAGAAATATTAGGATGTTGTGTGGTTGTCAAAAAAATCTTGTTTAATTGGATTGGTACCCATTAGTTTTTATGGAGTTTGTTAGATAAGTAAATATCTACAAGTAGTCTATACAAAAAGTCCAACCGAATAAGCATGTTAGTGGTTTCTTGGTTGTCTTATTGGTATGTTTTAAAAATGTTTAACCATGTATGATTTTTTTATTAGTTAGTAAATTTATTTTACTAATAATAACATGATGACATTGTATTGTAGTTTTTTTATTCACCCACTTCCCCATTGTAGAAGTTTGTAATTTATGTAGTGAGAACATTTTTCAATTTTGGAAAGAATATAATATTCAAAGCTGAGTGAAGTTGGAAAAAACAAGAAAAAACTCATCTTATATACACCTCCTACTTCATCAAGGAGAAAGCTGCCTAATTAGGCTTTGTTCACCCATCCAGTAAAAACCTCATCCTAATATCTATATTTTTGAAATATTCCTTTAAAAATTATCATGTTAAAATATGAAATTGAAGTGTTAAAATAAGGTTTTTTATGTTAACTTGTTCATTCTCAATGTCAAAATGTGTTTAGATGTGTAGTCATAGTGGTAAAAACCTAAAATTATAGAGTTACCATGTGGGGTTTTAGTGGTACCTACATTGAAATGGCCCCTTGAAAGTGTTAGTTTTCATTTATTAATGGATAATGTCAAAAAATGGAGGATTAATGTTAAAATATGGCAGGTATGTGTTAATTTATGTTAGATTGTTGTTAAATGATTTATATTGTTCCTTTTTGATGCTTTTATGTTCTCATTTCATTGGTTTTCAATGTTAAAACATGGAAAGAGAGTGTTAAACATCTGTATTTTAGTGTTAGCATCTGAGCTGTAAAATTAAAAGGCATCTTGTTTAAATCTCCCATCGTTAAAAATAGAATGTGGATGCTGAATGTTAAAACCTAGATGATGAATGTTAATTTCTAGTAGGTTAATGTTAAATACCTTGTTATCCTCTTTATAAATGGCCATGTTTTTATATGTGTAATCATAGTGGTAAAAACCTGAAATTAGAGTGTTACTATATGGGGTTTTAGTGGTACCTATATTGAAATGGTCCCTTGAAAGTGTTAGTTTTCATTTATTAATGGACAGTGTCAAAAACTGGAGGATGAGTGTTAAAAAAGGGAAGGTCTGTGTTAATTTCTGTTAGATTGTTGTTAAATGCTTTATATTGTTCCTTTTTGATGCCATTATGTTCTTATTTCGTTTTTTTTCAATGTTAAAACATGGAATGAGAGTTTTAATTTCTGGTAGGTGAGTGTTAATTTCTGGTAGACTAATGCTAAATGCCTTATAATCCTCTTTAGAAATGGACATGTTTTTAGATGTGAAATCATACTGGTAAAAACCATAAATTAGAGTGTTACCATGTGGGGTTTTAGTGGTACCTACATTGAAATGGTTCCTTTAAAGTGTTAGTTTTTATTTATTAATGGATAATGTCAAAAACTGGAGGATGAGTGTTAAAATCTGGATGGTCTGTGTTAATTTGTGTTGGATTGTTGTTAAATTCTTTATATTGTTATTTTTTATACCTTTATGTTCTTATTTTGTTGGGTTTCAATGTTAAAACATGGAATAAGAGTGTTAAACATATATATTTTAGTTGTAGTGTCTAAGATGTTAAATTAAAAGGCTTCCTATTTGAATGTCTCACTGTTAAAGATAACATGTTAATGCCAAATGTTAAAACCTGGATGCTGAATGTTAATTTTTGGTAGGTCCGTGTTAATTTATGGTAGATTAATGTTTAATTCCTTGTAATCCTCTTTATAAATGGCCATTCATTTAGATGTGTAATCTTAGTGTTAAAAACTTAAAATTAGAGAGTTACCATGTAGGGTTTTAGTGGTACCAACATTGAAATGGTCCCTTGAAAGTGTTAGTTTTCATTTATAAATGGATATTGTTAAAAACTGGAGGATGAGTGTTAAAATCTAGAAGGTTTGTTTTAATTTCTGTTAGGTTGTTGTTAAAAGATTTGAATTGTTCCATTTTGATGTTAATATATTTTCATTGGGTTTTTTCCAAATTCCCAAAGGAGTTTTTATGGAATGTTTTTATAGCAGTATCCTCGCACTTCCATAAACACTAGGTATTCAAAGAAATGTCAATGATGTTTTTATCAAGAAATGACTAAATTTATTTTGATGAAATTATTTATTATCATTTATAAATTATATCATAATTTTATTGATGTTTTCAAATAATTAAAGAACAATATGGCATTGAAGAAATTTTATATCATTTTTCTCATTCCCTAATTGCCATACCACTTATGAAGGTTTATGTTATTATTGAATGGTTTTATGGAATGATGTTTATGGATATATGAAGTTGTTATTTTCATAAATGGTTAATGGGTAATCTGATGTAAGTTTAAATAATTTTTTTCATTTGATTCTTTTATGACAAGATGATAAAAGTGTCATTTTTCTTTTATAAATCGGAGCCTGAGTGTTAAGAATCTGGAAGGTCTGTGTTAATTTCTACTAGATTGTTGTTAAATACTTTGAATTACTAATTTATATTATTTTTACTAACATTTATCTCCATTATATATTATATAATATCAAGGTTATTATGATTGATATATGAAAGGTGTCAATGAGTACCTGCATGAAATCCTTCAAGTTCAAGGCAATTTGTTAGTTGGAGGCTCTACTGCTCAAGTGGATAGATTTGATATAGTCCAAGATGAATAAATAGAGTTTGCTGGAGAGTTGGAGGAGCATAAAAAGGTCTTTTAAGAGGAAGTGGAGTAGATATATGAAACTGAGGAGGTGGGGAAAGATGAAGAGGAAGAAACTTTGTTAGGGGGAGATGACGAAAGTGATGAAGAAGAGGGGGGAGCAGCGGATGACGATGATGAATCAAAAAAGGAAGCAGATAAATATGTTTTTGAACCATAATTGGGAGACCCATTTTTTGGTATGTCTCCTAGGTGATCATAGTGAAAAAAAGACTAAAAAAATGGTCACCCCACGTGCAATAGCCTATCAAAGGCAAAGTCGACCTTAAAAGGAGGGTTTATGAGTTGTGAACCTCAGGAAGGATACAAAGCATCAAATAGTGGTAGGTTGTAATCGTATTCATATATTGAATAATGGTACTGTATTGAAATGTATTTCTTGTACTTATGGGTTGTGATTTAAATGCAGAGTTGTTGAGATGCATAATTACTATTTGACTGCACATGAGTGTCGTTGTTGGGGATCTATATAATGGTTCAAAAACAAGTTTAGTAAATGATTCCTTTATAATCAACTATTTTATGATAAATAATCAGTTTCATATGAATGACAATGTTGGAATCACAGATGGTGACCATGATTTCAAGAATTCTTGTGAATGATCAGAAATCATTCGGAATAGTGACTAGACACATCTTTGATCCATTATTCATGGTACTTATTTTAGGCATATATTGATGTAAAATTTTTTTTATTATTTTTTATATTTTGTGATAATCTACTATTGTAGGATAATATTATTTCATGCATGTAAGAGTGAAAATTCGTTGATGTTTTGATTTATGTAATGCCTAATGTTGTCAGACACAACATAGAAAACTTCTAACTTGTGTTTTCCCCAAAATTGATGATTTTTCATTGGTTTTTCTATTGTTCTAACTTAAAGACAAATAAATTGCATGTTATAGAATCCATTGATAATTCATTCACTAATAAACAATAGAAAAAACTTTCTTCATTACTGGTACTTAAGTTTCCATTTGTCATCATTTGGTTTTCGGTTAACAAACATAATTACTGGTTTATAAAGTACTAATTTATTATATCTTTTTTTACTTTAATATAGGGTGATTTTATTATTTCCATGTTGTGGCATCTTTCACGATGAGACTTTTATTTCCCATTTAAATTTGAATTTGTGTATGAGTCTGTTCAGCTGCAGTCTAATTGGTAGAGAAAATTACTCACTTCTTTATTTTCCAAATTTAGTTATGTTATCTAATGGGTGTGTTTATTTTTCAGTAATGATTGTGTCATTCACTTGATCAGATACCTACAATAATGGGAAAACATGAATAAGATGAAATACTATAATCATGTAATTATTTTACACCTCTTTATATATTTTTTTGTCCTTAATATATAGAAAGTTTTTCATTATATTTTTTTTAGATTCAGCTTTAAACGAAAAGGGTTGGTTTACTGTGGTGGTTGGCGAATCATGGGTGCAATGCAATGAGTAAAAAGTTTTTTGAGTATTTTTCCAGTTAAAAACAGAATTTATGGGGGAAATGGTTGTAAAGAAAACTATTAGTGAGTTTCTGGATTTTGGTTGAAGTTTGTGGATGTTTGATTTGGTTCTATTGTGACTATATTTATTGAATCAATGACATACTCAATCGTATTGTCACTTTTCATTTGTTTTTTGAACCAATGGAATACTAAATCTAGAGGAGTGTGATCAATTTCCTTACAATAATTAAGTGTATGTTATGTAAAATTTATATACTGTTATTTCACTTTTCATGAAAACCAAATAAAAAAACCAGGAGAAGGTTTGTTAAAATCTAGAGCCTCCGTGTTAAAACATGGAAAGTAAGTATTAAAATCTATAATTTATACCACCTAAACATGTTGAAATAGTTTATATGTTAGAATATCATACATCTTCCACAATGTATCAATTACATTATAAACACCAATTATTATTCATAGCTCAACATCATTGTAATTTACACGTGAACAAAATTAAAAAGAATTCATGGAACTTAAACACCAAATCTCCAAAAAAACATATTTCATTCCTATTAACATTTAAATCCTTGTCCGCTCTAACATTAAATTGTTTAGAAACATATTTGGCAGTATAAAAAAACATGGATTAGGATTTATACACCTTCCTGTGTGTCACCAACAACTTTACAATGATGCAGAAAACTCTTCGGTGATAGTAAATACGTTTCATCCATTTCATTGGTATATTTTAACACATTAAATTGTAAAAAAAGTGTCACAGTATATAAATCTTGTTATATAAAATTTATATACTGTTATTTCACTTTCCATTAAAAATAAATAAAAAAACCTGGAGCAGGTCTGTTAAAATCTAGAGCCTCCGTGTTAAAACCTGGAAATTCAGTGTTAAAATCTATAATTTATACCACCTAAACATGTTGAAATGGTTTATATGTTAGAATGTAATACATATTCTACAATACATCAATTACATTATAAATACCAGCTTTTATTCATAGATCAACATCATTGTAAGTAACACATGACCAAAATTAAAAATAATTCATGGGACTTAAAAACCAAAACTCCACAATTTTTTTTTCATTCCTCTTAACATTTACATCCTTGTACACTCTAACATGAATTTGTTTAGAAAAATATTTGGAAGCATACATAAACTTGGATTGGTATTTATAAATCTTCTCGTGTGTTACCAACAACTTTACAATAATGAAGAAAACTCTTTGGTGGCAGCAAATACGTTTCCACAATGCATCAATTACATTATAAACGCCAGTGATTATTCATAGCTCAACATCACTGTAAGTAACACATGAACACAATTAAAAAGAATTCATGGGAATTAAACATGAAAACTCCACAAAAAACATATTTCATTCCTCTTAACATTTACATCCTTTTCCTATCTAACATTCCCTTGTTTAGAAACATATTTGGCAGCATATAGGAACTTGGATTGGGATTTCTACACCTCGTGTGTCACCAATATCTTTACAGTGATGAAGACAACCCCTCGGTGGAAGAAAATATGTTTCCACCATTTGATTGGTATATTTCAACACATTCAACTGTAAAAAGGGTCACAATCCATACAGTCTTTTATGTAAAATTCATAGAATGTTATTTTACTTTTCATGAAAACCAAATAAAAAACCTGCAACTGGTCTATTAAAATCTAGATCCTCCATGTTAAGACCTGGAAAGTCAGTTTTTAAAATATTTAATTTATACCATCTAAACATGTTGAAATTTTTATTATGTTATAATTTCATACATCTTCCACAATGCATCAATTACATTATAAACACCATCGATTTTTCATAGCTCAACATCATTTTAAGTAACACATGACCAAAATTAAAAAGAATTCATGGGAGTTAAACACCAAAACTCAAAAAAAACATATTTCATTCATCTTAACATTTAAATCCTTGTCCTCTCTAACATTCCCTTGTTTAGAAACATATTTTCTAGTATACATAAAAAGCACCACCCTTTCAAAGTTTCCACATCAAGTTGGATTGGGATTTCTACACCTTTTTTTTGTGTGACCAAATTCTTTACAAAGAGAACAATGATACAACTTATTATTTTGAAATTGAGACTCAATACAATTATGAGATGTTCTACCAGGAGGACAAGAAGTATTCAGTTCTTGCAAAAAAAAATCATCCATATAATCACTATATGTCAATGCATTCAAATGTGGCATGTCATTGGTCTCAACAGGATGCATAACTACAAGTTAAAGCTTCTGTTGGTTGTTGAGTAGATAAAAATATTATATATATCTTTACAGGTTACCATATACATTTCTTATTTCTGCACATGCATGATCACAAGGGATCCCACTCATTTTCCATACTTGACAAGTGCATTACCGACTACCTAGTTGTATAGTGATATCCACATTACTAGTCCAAACTAAGAAAAAATTATGCCAATATTGCTCTATTATCAAAGTTTCAGCCCTTAACATATTCATTTTCAATTTTTCCTCCACATTGGGACCAACTCCATTTCTCCACTTTTTCATGTCTTCCTTGGTGGTAAAAAATTTCTTACTCAATTTCTCACGATGTTCATTAATCAACAAAAAAATATTTTGTCTTTTCTCATTCACAATCCATGAATTTAATGATTCATCTAAATTAATTGTAATATGATCCCATCGACGGTGTAGAAATAGAGACATTTCCCACCCATCAACATCACCATCCTTTTCAACCCATCTAGAAAATTCTGGGCAAAAGCTTGTAAAATTCTTCATAGAAACATTGAAATCACAGTACAAAAGAGAATAATAAATTACATCCAATAATTTTGATGTCCTTTCCTTAGTTCCACTTCCCATTCCCCTACATAATCTTGTAATTTTAGAGCTAAAATTTTCTTTCACATGATGGTAACAATATTTATTTCTATCTCTACAAAGAACTGTTTTAACCACAACTGTAATTGTATTGTGTCGATTAGATACAATAACTAGTTGATTAGAACCTATAATTTCTTTTATTTTGTTTAAAAACCATGTCCAATCATTATATGTTTCACCCCCAACAATTCAATATGCCACTGGAAAATGGTTTCCATCTGCATCATATGATGACACTGCCAATAAGGTACATTTGTAAGGACCACTAAGGTGACACCCATCCACAAACAACATAGGTCAACAACCAAATAAGAAACCCTTTATGCACCACCCATATGCAATGAATAATCTTTCAAATCTAAAAATTTCTGATGATACCCACTTCACTACAATTTCTAGATCAACTTCCGTTAGTCTATTGCATATCCATGGGATTAACATATATGACTACTCTGGAACCCCATATATTCTACCAACTTATTTTTCCTTGGCTCTTAACGCTTGACGGTATATAAGTGATATACCATATTCTCTGTACAAGTCAGTTTTAATTTCATTGGCAGATTTTTCCACAGTAGACTTCACCTCATCAAAAATGATAGATGACACTAATGATGCCCTTAATTTGTGACTAATTTCTATTCTATATTGGTCTGAGTGCATATAATCATTTTGAAAAGTTTTAACACAAATAAATGGAGTCGAGTTCCCCAATCCATATGATCTTAAATTCCACATTCA
The DNA here is from genome assembly GCA_963277665.1 of Viscum album. Classification (NCBI taxonomy): domain Eukaryota; kingdom Viridiplantae; phylum Streptophyta; class Magnoliopsida; order Santalales; family Viscaceae; genus Viscum; species Viscum album. Next base: position 726,600,182 of record OY728167.1, on the reverse strand, counting down.
ACTCTCAACTTTCCATTTTGCAACAATCCTTTGAGGACTATTCCTGACATATTCATAGTCAAACCCATGTGAAATGATATACTTGAAAATAGTCTCCCTGAATTCTTTGGCTAAAGGAAAAATCTGCCCAACATCCACCAATAATTCATTCCACTTTGAAGTATTTAACTACGGGATTGAACATGGAACACTACTAATTGTACAAGGTAGCATTTGAAAATCACCATTAGCTGATAAACTTTGTTATGAATTCCCACCAACTAATTCAACACTAAAAATTAAATATAAAATGTAAATACATAACATGTGAATAAAATATTAATATAAACAAATTTGACATGTCATTACCTTTGATCTAAATCCACTGTTTGATTTACATCCACTATTTATTGCAAGAATTCATCCAACCTCAAAATAATGTAGACATGAGCAAAACTGTCATTGAATCTGAACAACTGCTCAACTCCTTCATCATCTATAAGGTCTAAAAAAGTTCCATTTTCAAACTTTAATGTGTATTTTAAATCTAACGATGACACATCACACTTCAGAATCGACGATTACAATCTTGATATTTCATCCAATGAAATTACTTCTATTATCACTCTACCCATTGATCTTCCACCTTCATAATGCATTTTTCCTTGGGAATCACCAACAAGTGCTCCATCAAAATGAAAATAACAAAACATTTTTTCTTTAAAATAATTTTACATCATCTTCTATCAATCAACCTACAACATGAATGAATATATGATCCTAAAACTCATTCTCAGTTCATATTTACATAAATTAACAAAATAAATCAACAAAAATATATGCAGCATACAACTTACAGAAAATATGGTTTCTTGGCATTGGGATAAATGAAACACTGATAGAATGTTTCTAAAAGTGGGGACGAGTCAGGGGAGCCTGGGAGAAGATGTGTCTGCTAGATGAGCACCGGAGAAGATTCATGGTGGAAGTAGATGAGCGGCGGGGGCAGTGTGCTAGAGAAGACGCGTGGAGGGAGGGTGAAAGAGTGATCTGTGATTAGTGCATGGGAGAAGTGTACGAGAGCGATGAGGAAGGATATGGTGAGGAGAAATGCACGGAGCAGCCATAAGAGGGGAGAATTTTTTAGGTTATAATCGTTATTTGGATATCCGGTCTCATAAAAGGAGATTCGCTTTTGGTATTTCATAAATATTTGGTCCTTAACCTGAATTACCTCTCTCCTTTGGTTTGTAACCATTATTCCCCCAATTATTTATGACTCTAGGATCTCTAGCTCTGAGTTTGTTTTTGATATTATTTATGATGGTGTTTGGAATCCACTATTGGTTACTTCAGATGAGCACTGGGATATTTCATAGGAGGATATTTTTCTTCCTGAGCTGGATGGGGAATGTGATAGGATCCTCTAGAATCGTCAGCCTTCCTTCTCAATTCTTTTTACTTGGGAGGATCAAAATACAAGATTGTATGTTCTACCCTGGGTTTCTTTGGTTTGGGATCAACCTACTACATCCAGGTATTCCTTCATTATGTGGCTTGCTATCCTTAATCATATGACCACCTGAAATAGGCTTCATTGGTTTGGTCTGGTGTTCCCTAATCGTTGTTTTCTTTGTGAAGTTAATTATAAAAACCTCGATCATATGTTCTTCAACTGCTCCTTTACTATGAATCTCTGGACTTCATTTATATCTTTTGAATGTTGACTTCCCTGAAACTTCCTTCTCTGATCTTATTTTCTGGTGTTCTATTTCTTTTACTGGGGATTCTTTGAAGTTGGTATTGAGAAGGTTTGGGGTGGCATCATTGGTGTATATGATTTGGAGGTAATGTAATTCTCAGTTGAATGGTTCATCCCCTCGCTATTGTAATTATATTTGGTGTATTTTTGACCTTTTTATTCATTCCAGACCTATTTTTTATAAGAGGTTTCTTAATGCCACTGTTAACCAGGAGATGGTTTAGAGATAGAAATTTCCAATATCCTTCCTTCAGAATGGTTAGTGTTACTTATCCTATTGTTTGGGTGATTTTTTCTCTTGTTAGTGGAAGTTGGGGGTTGACCATGTGGGTTCTCTACATGTGGGTCCTCGTGTGTTGGTTGCAGGCAGGTTCGTTTTGATTGCTGGCCTCTTGGTTTATTGGTGGCTCTGACTTCCTGTTGGTTACTTCCCGTAGTGGGGATGGCTCCTGTTGTGTTTGTTTGCTATGGTTAGTTTGTGTTAGCCTTCCAAGATCTTGGTGTAGGCGTGATGCAAGTATAAGGTGTCAAGGTGGAAAGAGTTATTGTGTTGGGTTTGTTCTAGGTTCTGGTTCTGTTACTACATCATTGTTTTAGGGGCAATGGTGATGTGCCTGTTGCTGGTGGTATGTTTTTCCAAGGTTTAGCTGCAAGTTACTTACTATTGTTGGCACTATTGGACAGGGAATGGTCTCTTGGAATCTTTTTCCGCTACTGGGTTTGACGTTGTGGGCTGCTGGTTCAAATTATTTTTGCTGGGTTGTAGTGTTTCTTGCTTCTGGCTAAGTGGGTTGTTAGATACTTGAGATAAGTGGCAGATAGGGGAGGCTCTTATATGCTCGGTGTTGGGCTACTTGGTTGTGAAGGATGTGAATGGGTGGTCTCGTTGCGTGATTCTCTGTGTGTTTTATATATTTGGCTATACAGGTGGCCTTATTTGGTGATAGGGGAGCTGGTGGTTGCCTCGATTGGTGTAGGGGGAGCTAATGAAAGGGTGCAGGTGTGCAGTCTTCTAGGGTTTGATCAGTGTGCAAGATTCTCTCTAGCTGGTTGTGTGGGCACTGGTGCTAGGGATTTTGCAAGATGGGTTGGAGGCTAGAGGCTGGTATTCCGGTGGTCTTCTTAGGGTGCTTCATTGTTGCTGAAGGGTGGTGGTAGGGTCGCTCTGGGGAGCTATTTGATGGGATTTTTGGTGGTGGTGGTGCCACTTCTGGTTTTGTTGTGATGTTTGTGGGTGGTTTATGGTTTTTTTCATGGTTGAGTGTGTGTGTGTGGGGGGGGGGGGGGGTTAGTATGACTTCTCTTCGCTTATCCTTGTGTCGGTGCAGGTGGTGCGGGGTTGAGGGTGGTCTTGTTACTACTTGGGTTGATGGATGCTTCTTGGTTGTTCTGTTTTGTGTGTATTTGTGTGGGTGCACATGTGTGCATACGGGGAGGGTGTATGTTTGTGTGTGAGTGAGTGCACGTGAGTGTGTGTGTTTGGATTCTCTCTATGAGAGCAGGTGATTTTTGCGTTTATCAATTCGGGGTCTGGTGCTACTTGGTTCTTTCTACTTTGGAGGAGGATCGTCTGTTAGGATTGTGTGATATTTTTGTGGGTCATTGTCCCCATTGGATCAAGTGCTTTTCATGGCAGTTTTATGGTTTTTTTCATAATGGAGTGTGGGGGGGGGGGGGTTAGTATGAATTTTCTTCACTTATCCTTGTGTCGTTGCAGGTGGTGTGGGGTTGAGGGTGGTCTTGTTACTACTTGGGTTGATGGATGCTGCTTGGTTGTTCTGTTTTGTGTGTCTGTGTGTGGGTGTGCATGTGTGCATATGGGGAGGGTGTGTGTTTGCGTGTGTGTGAGTGCACACGCGTGTGTGTGTTTGGCTTCTCTCTATGAGAGCAGGTGATTTTGGTGTTTATCGATTTGGGGTCTGGTGCTGCTTGGTTCTTTCTACTTTGGAGGAGGATCGTCTGCTAGGATCGTGTGATATTGTTGTGGGTCGTTATCCCTATTGGATCAAGTTATCTTCGTTGGTGTTTGGTACTGCTGGTCAAGGTGATCATTGTAGTTGGATTGTCTTGGTTCGGTATCTTGTTGGGTCATGTTCTTGTTGCCTTGGTTGGTGTGTTGTTTCACAATCTTGCTGGTTGGTGGTGTTGAATTTACGACATGCCTATTGGTCTGGGGTATGAATGGGTGCCAACTTACTTGGGTTTTTTTGGTTGTTGGACGAGTTGGTGTTTGTTTGTGTTGTTGGATTTAGTTAGATTAAGATCATTTTGGAAAACGTTCCGTTGGGTCCACTTGGGTTGTTTTGCTATAGTTCATGGTTCTCTAGTTGTGATGATGTATTTTTCTGTTTCTTCTTGCGGGATTCTTTGTCGTTGGGTTGGATTTTGGTATCGTGTTATTGGGTAGGTATTATAGCCTTGGCCTTGGTGTTGTTGTTGTGAGGGAATCTTTCTGTTGTGTGTGGGTTCTTAGGTGGTTAGAGGGGTGTCTTGGGAGTGTGTGTGTGTGTGCTTGCTTGTGTGTGTGTGTGTCTGGGGTGTGTGTGTGTGTGAGTGAGTGTGTTTTCTTATTTCTTATGTTTACCCTCTATGGGGTGTTCTCTTCTTGGGCCTTGGGTTCCCTCGCATTTCTGGCCTCAGAGAACACACTAGCTTGGTTCATGGTGTTTCTTTCTTTCTGGTCTCATTATATTGTTGGTTCTTGTCACCTGGTTACCTTGATGTTTACTGCTTCTTGGTTTTCCTTCACTTCGTGTGCTTTCCAGGTGGGTTGTTGGGGCGATTTCTTTCCACAGTTCAGTGTCCATCTCTTGTTGAGCTTGTGTGTTGTGGTTGGATGGGTCCTCCTTGATTCATCCTGGTTTTTGGGTGTTTTTCATTTTCCTTGGAGTACCGCTGCTGAGGCCCCATAGTTGGGGCTTGCTCATCGCTTGTTTTCCCGGGTGCTTCAGTGCTTCTTGGCTGCTGGTGTGTTGGCTTTATTGGTGTTGGTTTTGGTGGGTTTGTGAGGCTTCTAGGGCCTTCCTACCAGTTGCTCGCCTGATTTTTCTTGGGTTTGACCCTTTTTGAATTGTTGTTTTAATGGCCTCTAGATCTTCGTTCACCTTTGGTGTTTGTTTTTTCTTAAATTCATATATCTTTTAATATATCTTCTATTTTCTTTAAAAAAAACTCTAAAAACGCTTTAAACCTCTAAAGCATAAAAAAAATTCTAAAAGCATTTAAAACCCAGAAGACTCGAAAAAAACCTTAAAAACCCAAAACACAATAAAACCCTAAAAACCTAAAAACATTAAAAACCCTTAAAACACCTCAAAATCCCTAACAACCCTAAAGATCATAAAAATCCTAAAAAATTCTTAAAAATCCCTAAAAATGTAAAAAACTCAACACCATGAAAAACACATGAAACCATAAAAACCAATAAAAAACTTAAAACCCATAAAAACCCATTAAAATAAAAAAAGAAAAACTAAAAAAATAAAAAACCCTTAAAATCCCCAAGGTTAACAAACACTAAAAAACCTTAAAAACTCTAAATAACTCCAAAAAACCCAAAAAACAAAAAAACCATAAACCCCCTAAAAACTCTAAAAACCATAAAAACCATAAGATATCCCTAAAAATACTTAAAAAATGTGAAAACCCCCTAAAAACTATAAAACCATTAAATACATTAAAAACCCTAAAAATCCATAAAAACCCTAAAACTCAATAAAAACTCTAAAAACCTTAAAACCCTTGAAAATGTTAAAAAAATCTAAAAATCTTAAAAACCCTAAAAAAATCAATCCCCCCCAAACACTAAGACCCTAAAACCCCCCCAAAACCCCCTAAAACCCTCCCAAACCTCCCAAAACCCTCAAAACCCCCCCAAACCCTCAATACCTCTAAAATCCCTAAAAACCCTAAAACCATAAAAAATCCTAATAAAGCCATAAAAATCCCTGAAAATGTAAAAAACCCTAAAAACACAAAAAACACTTGAAAACCATAAAACCCCTAAACCCATAAAATCCCTAAATACTTAAAAACCCATAAAAAACCTAACATACCTCTAAAAAGTCTAAAAACCCTTAGAACCCCTAAAAACGTTAAAAAACTGTAAAAAACTCAAAAAACCCTAAAAAACTCAAAAAACCCTAAAATCAAAAAGAAACCTAAAAATCCTATAAACCCTAATTTTTTTAAAACACTTAAAACCCATAAAAATTCCTAAAATCTTTAAAAACCCTAAAAACCAGAAATTTCCTAAAAACTCCTTAAAAATCCCTAAAACCATAAAAAACCTAAAACCCTAAAACTCTAGTGAAAACCATAAAACCCCCCAAAAAACCTTAAAAACAAAAATCCCAATAAAATCCATAAACCCTTAAAAATGATAAAAATTCTTAAAAACATTAAAAACCCTAACAAATTCAAAAAAAATCCAAAAAAAGACCCTAAAACCCTGGAAAATCCTAATAACCCTAAAAACCTAGAAAACTATAAAAACCCTTAAAATCCCTAAAAAATCTAAAAACACTTAAAAATCAGAAAAATCCTAAAAATCCCTAAAAATACCTAAAAACGTAAAAACCCCTAAACACCTTGAAAAACCCCTGAAAACAATAAAACCCCATAAAACCCATAAAACCCCATAAAACCCTTAAAACCCCGAAAACCCCACAAAAATCCTAAAAACCCCTCCCTTGTCTGCAGTGTCTTTATGTCTTTTTTAATAAATTTTGGGGGAGGTCAGGAATAGCCTGACCCCGAGCCTTCCTTGCCCTAAAACCCGTAAAGACCTAAAACCCACTAAAAAACTATAAAAACCCTTTAAACCCATAAAAATGTTAAAAACTCTAAAAAGTCTTAGAACCCCTAAAAAAACCATAAAAACCCAAAAAACCCCTAAAAACCTTAAAGCTCCATAAAACCCCTCTAAATCCCTAAAAACCCTAAAAAATCATAAAAACCATAAAAAACCTCAAGTAGCCTTAAAAATCTCTGAAAAAAACACTAAACCCCCGAAAAGGCCCTAAAAACCCTAAAACCCATAAAAACCTTTAAAACCCTAAAACCCTATACAAATGCTAAAAACCAATAAAAAATATAAAAACCCTTAAAACCCAAAAAATGTTAAAAACTCTAAAAAACAATAAAAATACTAAAAACCCCTAAAACCCCTAAAACCCCTAAAAAAGCTTTAAAACCATAAAAATCAGAAAAAAAATCCCTAAGAATCTCTAAAAATTTTAAAAACCCTAAAAAACATGAATAACCCCTGAAAACCATAAAACCCAAAAAAAACAAAAATACCCTAAAAGATCTGAAAAACCCGAAAACCATACAAACCCTAAAAACCCCTAAAAACCCTAAAAATCATAAAAATCCTTAAAAATCCCTAAAAATGTAAAAAACCTAAAAACACGGAAACCCCCCTTTAAAACCATAACAACCCCTAAAACCATAAAACCCATAAAAATCCATAAAACCCACTAAATACTGTACAAACCTATAAAAACCAAAAAACATTAAAAATATCTAAAAACCTTAAAACCCAAAAAACAAAAAAACCCCTAATAACCCCAAAACACCATAAAACCCTGAAAACCACTAAAAACCCTAAACCAATATGAAAACCATTAAAAACCATAAAAATTTATAAAACCCCTAAAAAAATAAAAATCCTAAAAAAAGCCATAAAAATCCCAAAAAACGTAAAAACCCTAAAAAACCCTAAAAACCATAAAACCCCTAAAATATTAAAAAAAACCTTAAAAACCCATTAAAACCCCAAAACCACTAAAAACTCCAAAAACCTTTAAAACTGCTAAAAAAAATCTAAACTTTGAAAACCTTTAAAACCCTAAAAACTTAAAAAACCCCTCAAAACCCAAAAATACTCTAAAAACCCTGAAAACCCTAAAAACAACAAAATCCTAAAAACCCTAGAAAACCCAAAAAAACATTAAAATCCAAAAAAATCCCTAAAAATCCATGAAAACGTAAAAAACCATAAAACCGTAAAAGCCCATAAAAACCATAAAAACCCCTAAAAACATTAAAAACCCTAAAAACCCATAAAAACCATAAAACCCACTCAAAACTCTAAAAACCCCCAAAACCTAAAAATGTTAAAAAAAACTCTAAAAAACATTGAAAACCCTAAAAACCTTTAAAAAACCCAAAAAACACCAAAGGACCCTAAAAAACGAGGAAAACCCTTAAAACCCTCAAAATATCAAAAAAACTAAAAAACCATTTAAATCATAAAGATCCTAAAAAAATCCCTAAAATCCATGAAAATGTAAAAAAACCTAAAATCCATAAAATCCCCCCTAAAACCCATAAAAACCCCTAAAATCCTTAAAAATCCATAAACCCTAAAAACCATCAAAAACCCTAAAAATCCTTAAAACCCCTAAAAACATTAAAAACTATAAAAAAACTTAAAACCCTTAATAACTCACAAAAAGCCTAAAACCCAAAATGACCCTAAAAAACCAGAAAATCCCTAAAAACCCTGAAAATACCTAAACCTAAAAATCCCTAAAAATACTAAAAAACTATAAAAATTATTAAAGAAATCTAAAAATCCATGAAAACGTAAAAACCCATAAAAGCATGACCCCCCCTAAAAACCATAAAGCCCCTAAAAAAATTAAAAAACCCCATAAAAAACCCCCAGACCAAAAAAAACTCTAAAACCTCTTTAAACACCTAAAAATGTTTAAAAAAATCTAAAAATCCTTAAAACCCAACAAAACTCAAACAAACCCAAAAACACTAAAAGAACATTAAAACCCTAAAAATCCCTCAAAACCCTAAAAACCCTCAAAATCTCTAAAATTCCTAAAAACCAAAAATTCTAAACAAAATCCTAAAAGACCTAAAAATACCTAAAAACTTAAAAACTCTAAAAACCCATGAAAACCACAAAACCCCCTAAAAACCGTTTAAACCCCTAAAAGCCCATAAAATCCATAACCCCCCCTAAAACCACTAAAAACTCTAAAAACCCTTAAATCCCCAAAAAACCTTAAAAACCATAACAAAACACAAAATATCCTTAAAAACCCAAAAGACCCTAAAAACCCTAAAATACCCTAAATCCCTTGAAAAACCATGAAAACCCCTAAAACCCCTAAAAATACCTAAAAAGCCTAAAAACCATAAAAATCCTAAAAATCCATGAAAATGTAAAAAACTATAAAAACCCTGAAAGACAACTAAATACCATAAAAACCCCTAAAAACCTTTAAAACCCTATAAACCCATAAAACCCAAAAAATGCACTAAAAAATTTAAAAACCTTTAAAACCCATAAAAATGTTAAAAACTCAAAAAACCATAAGAACCCAAAAAAGTCAAAAAACCCAAGAAACACTAAAAGACCCTAAACCCCTGAAAAACCCTGAAAACCCTGAAATCCATGAAAAACCCTAAAAAGCCCCTCAAAATCCCTAAAAACCCTAAAACCCCGAAAAACCCGAAAAACCATAAAAATACTAAAAAAGACCTAAAAATCTCTGAAGAGGTAAAAAACCCTAAAAATCCAAAAAAAACCATTGAAAAACATAAAAACCCCTAAACACCATAAAAAACCCTAAAACCCCATAAAACCACCAAAAACCCACTAAAAATCTATAAACCTTTAAAACCCAAAAAATGATAAACAACTTTAAAAAACCTTTAAACCCCTAAAAAACTCAATAAAAAACCTAAATACCCAAACAAACCAAAAAATCCATAAAACCCCCTAAAACCCCTACGACCCTCCAAAACCCTAAAAACCTTCAAAATCCATAATAACCCTAAGTAACCTTAAAAACCCTGAAAATCCAAAAAATTCCCTAAAAATCAATGAAAACTTAAAAAATCCTATAAACTCTAAAAACCCTCTCACAACCATAAAAACCACTAAAAACTGTAAAAAACCCAAAAAACCCATAAATCCTTAAAAACCCCACTAAATACACTAAAAACCCTTTAAAACCAAAAAAATGGTAAAAACTCTAAAAACCATAAAAACCTTAAAAAACTGGAAAAAAAATAACTAAAAGACTCAGAAAATCCTAAAATCCACTAAAATCCCTAAAAGCCCAGAAAAACCACTAAAACCCCCCAAAATCTCTAAAACCCCTAAAAAACCTAAAAACCATAAAAATCATAATGAATCCCTAAAATGGAAAAATCCCTTAAAAACCTCTAAAAACCATAAAAGCCACTAAAAACATTAAATACCCAAAAAACCCCACAAACCCACTAAAAACTATAAAAACCCTTACAACCCCTAAAAATGGTAAAAGACTATAAAAAACTTTAAAACCCTGAAAAAATCAGATGAAAAACCCTAAAACCCAAAACACCATAAACTCTTAAAAAACTAAAATCCCTAAAAACCCTTAAAATCCTTAAAAACCGTAAAAACCGTAAAAACCATAAAAAATATAAGAGCGCCCTAAAAATCCCTAAAAAACTAAAAAATCATAAAACCCTAAAAACCTCCTAAAAACCATAAAAACACTTAAAACCCATAAAATCCATAAAAATCCTAAAAACTATTAAATTCTCCAAAACCCCTCAAAACCCCTAAAAACGTTAAAAAACTGTAAAAATACTTAAAACCCATAAAAACTAAAATAAACCCTAAAAGGCCAAAAAATCCAAAAAACCCAAAAAAACTTGAAAACCCCTAAAAACCCTCAAAATCCCTAAAAATCCAAAAAAAGCTTAAAAATTATAAAAATTCAAAAAATATCCATAAGAATCACTAAAAACATTAAAAACCATAAAAACCCTAAAACCCCGATAAAACCCTAAAAACTATAAAAACCGTAAAAATACTAAAACCCACAAAACCCCTAAAAACAAATAAAAACTATAAAAATCCTTAAAACCCCTAGAAAAGTTAAAAAACACGAAAACCCCATAAAATTCATAAAAAATCAAAACCTAATACCCAAAAGAACCTATAACCACCAAAAAACCCAAAAAACCCTGGAAACGCATAAAAACCCTCAAATCCCTAAAAACTCTAAAAACCCCTAAAATCTATAAAAATCCTGAAAAGCACTAAAAATACCTAAAAATGAAAAAAAAACAAAAAAAAATCATAAACCCCCCTAAAAATCCATTTGGTTGGATGGATTTCTCTCTTTGGATGTGGAATTTATTCCTTCTAGGATTTCAGATCAATCCCCCGTTTTTGTTAATGTGCAGGTTTTCCTTCAATTTGTGAAGATTTCATTCAAGTTTCTTAATCATTGGGATGATTACAATGGTTTTCTTGATTTAGTTTCCTCTTCCAAGAAGGATTTCACTTCAGGGTGTAAGATGTTCCAAGTTCACCATAAGCATAAGAAGGTCAAGTTGGCTCTTCAGACCTTGCATGCTGATGTTTCCAAGAAGCATATTGTGAACTTTATTGTGACTAGATCAGATCTGTTTTCCTTCCAATATGAATCTATTCCTCAAGGTCCTTCTGATGCCTTAGTCCTGATGCAGCTTCGGTGAAAAGAGAGTATTAAATCTATGATTCTGAAAGAATCTCTCTCATCCAAACAAAAGATCAAGATCCAATGGATTAAAGAGGGAGATATTAATTCTGCTTTCATTTTTATTCTGTAAAGACCAGAATCAACTCTTCAAAATTAGTGGTCCTTCACATATCTAATGGATCTTTTATCACTGAACCAATTACCATTATCTGTGAGACTATTGATTTTTTAAATCCTTAATTGGGTCTCTGCATGCCTCAACTTATATAGGAAGAGGGAGCCTTCATCAATTTCTATCAGCCTTTATTTATTAGGATATGTGTGACTTACTGGAGAATCCGGTGACTCCAGAGGACATACACCATGATTTTTTCTCTATTCATCTGAAAAACGCTCATGGGCCAGATGGTTTTAATGATTTATTCATCCATAAGGCTTGGTCAGTTATGGTTCTAGATGTGATTGAGGCTGTGTTGAAGTTTTTGAGGATTGGGAAATTACTTCGGGAGGATAATGGCTCGATAATCTATTTGATTCCCAAAGTGGACAATGCTTGTCTTATTTCTAACATTAGTCCTATATCTTGTTGTAATAAAATCTATAAGTGTATTTACAAGGTTCTTCCAGCCATATTGAGAAGGATCCTTCCTTATTTCATTAAAAAATCTCAATATTATTTCATCCAAGGGAGGCGTATATCTGAAAATGTTTTGATTTCTCAAGAGCTTATGTGTGGCTACCACTTGGATTCAGGGTGGTCTTGTTACTTATTGAACTGATAGATGCTGCTTGGTTGTTCTGTTCTGTGTGTGTGTGGGGTGTGTAAGTGCGGGGAGGGCCTGTGTGTGTGTTCTTGCTTTCATGTGTTTGGATTCTCTTTGTGAGAGAAAGTGATCTTGGTGCTTGATGATTCAGGCCCTAGTGTTGTTTGGTTATTTCTGCTTAGGAGGAGGATCGTCTGATAGGCTCATGTGTTATTTCAATGGGTTGTCTTACCTATTGGCTCGGGTGATCTTGGTTGGTGTCTGGTATGTGTTCTTGCTGTCTTGGTTGGTGGTTCCGAATTTCTGGCTTGGATGCTGGTCTGGGGGATGGTTGGGTTCCACCTTCCTTTGGTTGTTCTAGTTTTTGGCAGGGTTAGCGTTTGCGTAGGTTGTTGGCTTCAGTTCAGTTCAGATCATTTTGGGTAGCCTTCTGCTCGGTCCTCTTGGGATGTTCTTCTATAGTTCATGGTTCTATAGTTGTTATAATGTTTTTGTGTTCTATTTCTTGTGGTCTTCTTGATCATTGGGTGAGGTTTTGGTACAGTGGCATGGGGTAGGTACTATGGACTTGGACTTGGTGTTGTTTCTATGGGGGCCTCTTTCTACAATGTACGGGTTGTTGGGTGGTTAGAGGGGGTGTTTTGGGAGTGTGTGTGCACGTTTGATGTATGCTCTTTCTTGTGTGTGCACTTGTGTGTGTCGTGTCTGGGGTGTGTGTGTGATTGATTGAAGGTTTTCTTATTGCTTGTGTTTCCTCTCTCTAGGGTGTTCTCTTCTTGGGACTTGGGTTCCCTTGCGCTGCAGGCCTCGGAGCACTCGCTGGCTCAGTGCCTGGTGCTACTTTCTTGTTGTGCTCGTGTTGTTGCTGGTTCTTACCGCCTGGTTGCCTGAATTTTTGTTTCTTCTTAGTTTTACTTCACTTTTCGTGCTTTCCAAGTGGATTATTGGGGCAGTTTCTTGACACAATTTAGTGGTTGTCTCTTTTTGAGGTCGTTTGCTGTGGTTGGATGGGTCCTCCTCGATTCATCTTGGTTTTTGGGTGTTTTTCCTTTTCCTTGGAGTGATGATGTAGGGGCCTCAGGGTAGGGGATTTCTCGCCGCTTGTTTTCCCAGGGGCATCAATGCTTCTTGGATACTAGAGTGATGGTTTTGGCGGTTTCGTGAGGCTTCTTGGGCCTTCCTACTAGTTCCTTTCTCAAGGATACGCAGGCTTGGCCCTTTTTGCGTTGTTGTTTTGGTGGCCTTTGGGTCGTGGTTTACCTTTTGTGTTTGTTTGTACTTAAATTCCTTTCACTTTTTATATATCTTCTATCTTCCTTGCAAAAAAAACTCTAAAAACCATTAAAACCCCTATGTTTGCTGGTGGAGATGAACCACAATGACCAAGTCCACAACCAGCTTCTTGCTGGTGTAGCGGTGAATGTTCACTATGTTTGGGTTGCTCGCAATGCTATAGCCTTCAATCTAAAACCCCTCTCACTGCATGGGGGGTGACCATCCACAAGATGATCCATAATGCCTCACGATTACAAACAGGTTCGAATTTCAATGATGTTAGTGATCTGACAGTCTTGAACTCTCTTGGGGTTGCTTGCAGAAGCAGAAAACCGATGGTCTTGAAGTACATTAGATGGACTCCCCCTCTCCCATCATGGATAAAGGTAAATGTTGATGGCGCGGCCCTGGGAGCTCCTGGACCCTCGGGGTGTGGTGGAGTTTTTCGAACCTCCAGAGGATTCGTAAAGGGCTGTTTCTTCCATTTTATTGGGGATGGCTGTGCTTATGAAGCAGATCTCTGGGCTATCATATGGGCTGTGAAATTTGCGAGTCATTTCAAGTGTACAAGGCTTTGGATTGAGTCTGATTCGATGCTTGCAGTTTCCGTGCTCAAAGGATTTTCCAGGGACGTCCCATGGATACTTTTACCGCACTGGATTGAGTGTCTTAATATTTCTCGGACCCTGAGCTTTATCATTTCACATACATATAGGGAGACCAATTCAGTTGCGAACGCTCTCTCCAAAAGATAGATCGAGGAAAGATGTTTGATGTGGTACTTCGTCACTCCACCTTTTTGTACTATGTTTGTTGACTCGGATTTGAAGGGTGAGATACACTCTCATCCTTGTAGGCCCATCTTGTAGCTGTCTATTTATGTTTTATTAATTGGGGGGGGGGCAAGGCTAGCCTAGTCCTACACCTCTTCTGCCCTAAAATGTTAAAAAAATCTAAAAATCATTTAAAACCTTAAAAACTCAAAAAACCCCAAAACCCAAAGAAACATAAAAACCCTAAAACCATAAAAACCTTGAAAACCCCTAAAATCCCTCAAAATCCCTAAAAACCCTAAAAACTATAAAAATCTGAAAAAAGTCTTAAAAATCATTGAAAACATAAAAATCCCTAAAACCCCTTAAAAACACCTGAAAATCATAATCCCAATAAAAACATTAAAAACCCCTAAAACCTCAAAAAAAAAGAACCACAAAAAATTCTAAAAACCATAAATTCCCTAAAAATGTTAACAAAATCTAAAAACCTTAATATCACTATAAAACTCAAAAAAACCTAAAAACCCAAAAAAACCCTAAAACCTCTAAAATCCCTAAAGAACTCTAAAAACCATAAAAAACCTAAAAAATCCCTAAAAAACCCTAAAAATGAAAAAAACACTAAAAACCCTTACAAACCCCTAAAAACCATAAAACCCTTCAAAACCATAAAAAACCCTAAAACCCCATAAAACCTTAAAAACCATTAAAAACTCTAAAACCCATAAAAAGATTAAAAAACTCTAAAAGCCTTTAAAAACCTAAAAACTCAAAAAAACCAAAAAATACTAAAGAACCCTAAAAAACCCAAAAACCCAAAAACCCTCCTAAAAACCTTGAAATCCAAAAAATCCCTCAAAATCCATAAAATCCTTAAAAACCCTAAAACCATAAAAATCCTCAAAAAGCCCTAAATATCTCTGAAAATGTAAAAAACCCTAAAAACCCAAAACCCCATGAAAACCATAAAAACACATAAACCTCTTAAAACCATAAAAACACTTAAAAACACTAAAATACCACTAAAAAGTATAAAACCCCTTAGAACCCCTAAAAAATTTAGAAAAATGTAAAAAACATAAAAAACCCTAAAAACTCAAAAAAAAAACCTAAGACCCCAAGAGAAAAAAAATCAAAAAAATCAAAAAAACCCCTAAAACCCTAAAAAATATGAAAACCCTAAAAACCATCAAAATCCCTAAAAATCCTAAAAACCCTAAAAACTATAAAAATCATAAAGGCCTTAAAAATCCCTGAAAACGTAAAAACCCTAAAAAACCTGAAACCTCACTAAAAACCATGAAAACCCTAAAAACCATAAAAATCTATAAAACCGAATAAAAACCTTAAAAACCACTATAAACAATAAAAATAATTTAAACCCATAAAAGCATTAAAAAATCCTAAAAACTTTAAAACCCTAAAAAACATAAAAAACAAAAAAAAAAGCAAAAAAAAAACATAAAAAAAACTAAAATTCACTAAAACCCTAAAAAATCCTAAAAAGCCTAAAAACCTAAAAAACCCTAAAACCCCTCAAATTTTCTAAAAACCCTAAAAAACCCTAAAAACCATAAAAATCTTAAAAAATACATTAAAATTCATGAAAATGTAAAAATCTTTAAAAAACCTGAAAAAATCCCTAAAAACCATAAAACCTCTAAAAACCTCTAAAAACCCTAAAACCCAAAAAAACCCACCAAAACCCACTAAAAACTCTAAAACTTCTTAAAACCCCTAAAACGGTTAAAAAACTCTAGAAAACCTTAAAAACCCTAAAAAACTAAAAAAAACCTAAAAACTCCAAAACACCATAAAAACTCTAAAAACCATAAAAAACCCTAAAAACCCCTCAAAATCCTTGAAATCCCTAACACTCCTAAAAACCCTAAAAACCATAAAAATCCTAAAAGAGCACTAAAAATCCATAAAAACATAGAAAACCCCAAAACCCTGGAAAACCCCTAAAAATCATAAAATCATCTAAAAAGCATAAAAACCCATAAAAACTAAAACCCACTAAAAAATATAAAAAACCTTAAAACCCTTAAAAATATTAAAAACTCTAAAACACGATAAAACCCTAAAAAAATCAAATGAACCTTTAAAATCCATAAAAAATCCTAAAAATCCCTAAAAAACTTAATAACATAAAAAACACTAAAAACATTGAAAAAGCCATGAAAATATAAAAACCCCTAAAAGCCTTAAAAAAAACCTAAACCCCCATAAAATCACTAAAACCCCAATAAAACATCTAAAAAACTGTAAAACCCAAAAAAACGTTAAAAAATCTAAAAACCATAAAAGCCTAAAAACACTAAAAATCCTTTAAAACCCTAAAAACCATAAAAACCATAAAAATCTGAAAAAATAACTAAGAAACTCTAAATTTTTTAAAAATCCTAAAAACCTTGAATAGCCACCATAAAACCATAAAACCGAAGAAATACTAAAAGACCCCAAAAACTCTTAAAACCCTTAAAAATCATAAAGACCCTCAAAAACCTTAAAACCCCCATAATCTCTAAAAACCCAAAAAATCCCAAAAAATCCCTCAGGATCCCTGAAAATGTGAAAAACCCTAAAAACGCTGCAACACCCTTGAAAACCATAAAAACCCCTAAAACCATAAAAACCCTAAAACCCACTAAAAATCAACAAACCCATAAAAAACCAAAAAATTTAAAAATATCTAAAAACCATAAAACCCTAAAAACACAAAAAACCCTAAAAACACAAAAAACCCTAAAAACTCAAAAACACCATAAAACCCTAAAAACCCATAAAAACCCTAAAAAAAATCCAAAATTCCTTTAAACCCCTCAAATTTCCTTAATACCCTAAAAACCTAAAAAATTAAAAATCCTCAAACCCCTAAAATATCCCTGAAAATGTAAAAAACCAAAAAAACCCAAAAAACCCTGAAAGACCCCTAAAAACCATAAACCCCTAAAAACGTTAAAAAACCCTAACAATCCATAAAAACCACTAAAAACTCTAAAAACCCTTAAAACCGCTAAAAATGATAAAAAATCTATAAAAACCCCTAAAAACTCAAAAAAACCCCTCAAAACCGAAAAAGACCCTAAAAATCCTGAAAACCCCTAAAATCCTGAAAAATTCCAAAAAACCCTAGAATGCTTGAAAACCCATTAAAATTGTAAATAATCCCTAAAAACCCTGGAAATGTAAAAAAATCCTAGAACCCTAAAAATCCCCTAAAAATCATACAAAGTCCTAAAAACATTAAAACCCCAAAAAAACCTAAAACCCCACAGAAACTCTAAAAACCCCCAAAACCTATAAAATTTAAAAACTATAAAAAACATTTAAACCACTAAAAATATTTAAAAACCCAAAAAATTATAAAGGACCCTAAACACATAGAAAAATACAAAAAGCCCTCAAAATCCTTAAAAACCATAAAAACCATAAAACCCTAAAAAATCCCTAAAATCTCAAAAAATGCAAAAAATCCTAAAATCCATGAAAAACACCTGAAAAAAATAAAAACCTCTAAAAAAATTAAAAACTAAAAAAACCCATAAAAACGCTAAAACCATTAAAAACTTTAAAAATACTTAAAACCCCTAAAACGTTAAAAAACTTTGAAAAATCCTAAAACCACTAAAAAACTCAAAAAACCATAAAACTCGAAAGGACCATAAAAACCATGAGAACCCCAAAAATACCTTGAAAACCCCTAAAATCCCTCAAAATCCCTAAAAACCATAAAATACAGTAAAAATCCTAAAATATCCCTAAAATCTCAGAAAACGTAAAAAACCCTAAAAACGATGAAATCCCCTGAAAACCATAAAACCCCTAAAAACCTTTAAAAAACCATAAAACCGATAGAAACCTCCAAAACTACTAAAAACTCTAAAAAAAATTTAAAGCCTTAAAAATGTTAAAAAAATCTAAAAATCCTTAAAACCATAAAACTCTAAAAAACCTAAAAACACTAAAAGACCCTTAAAACCCGAAAACCCCTCAAAACCCACAAACCCCCAAAATCCCCAAAATCCCTAAAAACACTAAAAGCAAAAAAATCCTAAAATACCAAAAAATCCCTGAGAACTTGAAAACCATAAAATCCCTAAAAAACACATGATAACCATAAACCCCCAAGAAACCTTTAAAAACCCTAAAAACCCTAAAAACCCAATAAAAACTATAAAAACCCTTTAAACCCCTAAAAATGTTAAAAAACTCTAAAAGCCTTAAAACCATAAAAAACTCAAAAAAACCATAAAATCCCAAAAGACCCTAAAAACCCTAAAATGCCATAAAAACACTGAAGACCCTTGAAAACCCCTAAAACTACCTAAAAATCATAAAAAATCCCCCAAAATCCCTAAAAAAATAAAAATCCCTAAAAAAATCAAAATCCCTAAAAATCATGAAAATTCCCTAAAGACCATAAAAACCCCTAAAAACTTTAAAAAGCCCCTATAAACTAAAAAAAATCAAAAAACCACTAAAAACTCTAAAAACCCTTAAAACCACTAAACACATTAAAAACTATAAAAAATCTAAGGAACCCAAAAAAATAAAAAAACCCAAAACACTAAAAGATCCAAAATCTCCGAAAACCCCTGAAAACCCTAAAAAACTAAAAAACCCTAAACCCCCTCAAAATCACTAAAAACCCTAAAAACCATAAAAATCCTAAAAATCCCTAAAAATATCTGAAAACATAAAAAATCCCTAAAACCCAAAAAAACCCTTGAAAAACATAAAAACCCCTAAAAACCATAAAAATGGTAAAAACTCATAAAACCCCTAAAAACTATAAGAATGGTAAAAACCCATAAAACCCCCCAAAAACTCACTAAAACTCTATAAACCCTTAAAAACCCTAAAAATGTTAAACAACTTTAAAAAACCTTAAAAACCCTAAAAAACTAAAAAAAAACTAAATACTCAAATAGACCAAAAATCCCTGAAAAATCCTTAAAACCCTCAAACCCAACAAAACTATAAAAACCCAAAAAATCCCTAAAAACCATAATAAACCTTTGAAACCATAAAAAATCCTAAAATATCTCTAAAATTCCACAAAAACATAAAAAAACTTATAAAATATGACAAAACCCCTAAAAACCACAAAACCCCCTAAAACCTTAAAAACCATAAAACCCATAAAAACCCTTATAACTAACTAAAATTCAAAAAACCCTTAAAACTCAAAAAGTTTATAAAAAACTCTAAAAACCCATAAAAACCCTAAAAAATTTGAAAAAAAAAAAAAATACCCTCAAAACCCTAAAACCCCTAAAAACCATAAAAATTATAAAAAAATACCTAAAAATACCTTTAATATACTCTCCCTAAAGGAAATTAAAAGACACAACACACATTAAATTAATTGAAAAATATTAAATGGCCTGAAGTAAAAGAAATAGACACTTGGAAAATACTACCGCATGAAAAAGATCTGCATAGGGAAGATGAGATGAATGGGGAAGAGGTGCTTCATGGGGATGATACGGGGAACATTACTTTGTAAACCCAACTGATGGATTTTTGTTTTCATTTCCAATACTCCCCTTCAAACCAAAATCAACTTCACTCCAAGCATTGTTCTTAATTATTTGAATACATTTATCAGTAATGAATTTGTGAAAATATCAGACTCTTTTTCTGTAATATGTAAATATTCCAATTTTATCATTTTCTACTTCACATGATCTCTCAAAAAATGGTAATGGGTATCAATGTGTTTTCTTCTTCTATGTTGTACCAGTTTTTAGGCTAATTTAATTGCTGTCTTATTATCCACATATATGACTGTGGATTTATCCTGCAGATGCTTAAGTTCCTTTAGCATATTTCTCAACCAAATTCCTTCACAAATAGTGGACGACGCTACCACGTACTCTGCTTCACATGTGGATAGGGCTACCACACTTTGTTTTCTTGAATTCCAACTGGAAGTAGTATTTCTAAAAGGAATACATACCCAGTGGTGATTTTTCTTTAATCTTTTTTACCTCCCCAGCCATTTTTTGAGCATCTATATATATTTTCTTCATCATTGTATGGATATAAAATACCAAATTCAACTATTCCTTTGTCATACCTAAGGATTCTTTTTTTGTGGCTAGCCATTGTGACTCTTTTGCTGCCTCCATATACCTGCTTAGAATCCCAACACTGTAGAAAACATCTGGCCCTGTGATTATAAGGTACCTTAGGCTTCCAATTAGACTCTTGAACAAATTCGAGTCAATGTTTCTTCCTCCTCCATCTTTTTTCAGTTTTAAGCTCATTTCTACAGGTGTGTTAACAGCATTGAAATTGGCCATCTTGAATTTTTCAAGCAATTCCTTTGCATACTTCTTATGAGATATATAGATGCCACTATGTTTTTTCTTCACTTCTATACCCATAAAGAAGGACATGAGACCTCTGTCGGTCATCTCAAACTCCTTAAACACGGACTTCTTGAATTCATCGAACATAGGTTGACTGTTCCATGTAAACAAAAAATCATCAACATACAAGCATGTTATAAGTATATCACCACTATAATTCTTCTTCATGTAACCTGCAATCTCATATGGACATTATGTGAAGCCATTCTCTTGAATATAATTGTCGATGTGTGCATTCCAAGTACGTGGATCTTGATTCAACCCATAGAGAGCTTTCTTCAGTCGATACACCTTTTCTTCCTTCCCTTGCATAACAAAGCCTTCAGGTTGGTCAACATAGACCTCTTCTTTTAGAATTTCATTTAGGAATGAATATTTCACATCTATTTGGTAGATCATCCCACTATTATGGACTGCAAGGGATATAATCATCCTCATAGTGTTAAGGCGAGAAACAGGGGCGAAGAATTATTTAAAGTCCACCCTGTACTTAGGTTTATACCCCTTTGCTATGAGACTTTCCTTATAGCGATCGATTTCACTATTTTCATTTCTATTGATCTTATACACCCATTTGAAACTGATGATTTTTCTATATTTTAGGATGTTTAGTCAGCTCCCATGTGTCATTTTTCTCTATGGAATGAATTTCTTCTTCCATATAGATTCTCCAACATTGTTCTCTTATGGATTCCTCAAACATCAGAGGCTTGTGATCTATATACAAGAAAAACAGATTTACCTCTTCGGTTTGCTCTTAGATATTGCTTAAGTTTTTTTTATTTTTATAGGCGCCATGGGTGAGGATGATCTTTCCAAATTTTTATTTTATGGAGTGCTTTTAAGAGTAATGTAATATACTTATGGAATTTTTGTGTTTTGATGATTTACCTGAGGAAGGTGTTGCAGGTGTTTTCTCCTAATGATCTTGCCTTTCTTCATGATATTTTTCTTCAACTAGAATATTTTTGTTTGATTCTTCAGAATGGACTGAAGGCCTTCATTTTTTATTATTTTGATAATCCACCTTTCAAGGTGTGAGGTGGAACCCTTAAAAGACCCGAATTCTTAGGGACAATTACATGACCCATAGGTCTTAGAGGGAATCACCTAGAAAATACAACTTGGAAATTCTCCTCCCTGGTATATGTCATGATATCAGCACTCCACCTTTGTTGTTCTAGTTAGCTAGCTGTCCAATGCAAAGTTTCATAGGCCCGGTACCGATGGAAATTCCATACCCTCTCATTCTTCCAATTTTGGTTATCTCTTCTCTAGTGAATGCGCTCACCCTGAATCCTCATCTGAAGCCTTGTCCCTTATAGTCTTACTAGTACATCTGCATTCATGTATCCCAAAGGCCTTGGGGTGGCCCAAAGGCCTTAAGGTGGTCCTAAGGCCTTGAGAAACAACTTGACCGAAGGCCTTGGGTAACCCGAAAGCCTTTCAAGACCCGAGGAACAAACCGGTGGCCCAATGGCCCATATGGATGAATAGTTCCGGCTACTACAATACTGAAAATTACCTTCTATAGTACCTACACAGTACTTGCTATAGTGTTTGCTATAGTACTATTATAGTACTGCTATAGTACTGCTATAGTTCCTACTACAGTACCCCTGAAAATATGCCTCCACCCATATTTGATCTCAGGTCTCTTGATTCTTCATCATTCCATTTCCAAGATTCTTCCTCACTAAAGATCACATATCTACTCACCACTACTTTATTGGTTAGTAGATTATAGATCTTTTAGGATTTATATGCTTTACTATAGCTGATGAAGATGCACGTTTCTCTATGAACATAAAGCTTCCTTTTTCTTGCTTCTGGAACTTGATCGTAGGTGACACATCCAAAGAGTATTAGGTGCGCCACACATAGTTTGTAGCTTCTCCACATCTCTTGTAGTGTCAATTTTTTTATGCTCTTGGTTGGACACCAATTGAGGAGATAGGCAGTACATGCAACTACCTCTGCCCAAACGATATTTGGGAGGCCTTTCTCCTTCAACATGGTCCTCTTCATGTTGAGGATGGTGCGATTATTTCTTTCTAAAATTACATTATTTTGTGGTGTATATGCTATATTGTATTTCTACTTGATGCCTTTTTCCCTGTAAAAATCTTGAAATACATTTGAATTATATTCTCCACCTCTATCAGACCTGATTAATTTGATTTTTGTGACCACTTTCTGCTTCAACACGAGCTTTGAAAATTTTAAAGATAGTTAAACTGAAATATTTTTCTTTGATACAATACCCCCCAAATATTTCTACTGAAATCATCAATGAGGGTGATAAAATACTTATTACGTCCAAGTGAGGGTGTTTCAAGTGGTCCGCAAATATCAGTGTGAACTAACTGAAGTGGTTCCTTTTATCTTCTGGACACTCCACTTGGGAAGGAATTCATTTATGGCTTACCGAGTGTAGACACCTCACACACATGATTTTAAACTTCAATCATAAGAAAGACACACACCCTGATTGATGGGGATAAAATTTTAAGGTCGCTAAAATGGAGATTCCCAAAGTTCAGATTCCATCTCCATGAGTCATTCTTCATGAGTAAAAAGAGACACTCCTCATCCTTTGTGTTAATATTCATAGGAAACATGCGATTCTTCACCATTTTTACTTTAGAAACAAGTCTCCTATGAGAATCTCTTATAGACAAAGAATAATTATCCATGTGTATGACATACCCCTTCTTAAGGAGTGGGATGATACTGATGATATTATTTTTCATGTTTGGCATGTAATACACATTAGAGATGTAATTCGTCTCACTATTCTTCTGATAAATTTTAATTTTACCTTTTCCAATCATGGGTACCTTTGATAATTTCCCAATGCTCACATCTCCAGGAACTTCTTCTATGGGTTCCTCTAACAATTATTTGTTACCACTCATATGGTTGGTTGAACCCATGTTGAGATAACACACATCTAGCTGTTCACATTCCTTTTATTATGTGAGGAGTGTGGTGACTTATTTTTCATGGTGAGATGCTTCAACATAGTTGGATTGTTCATATTGACTCATTTTTCTCTAACACTTGGAGGCATAATGGCCAAATTTCTTGAAATTGTGGCATTGGACATTCTTTGTGTTTCCATGGCCATGCGTTAATAAGCTACCACCATTTCCACTTCCATGGAAACTGGTAATTTCTTTTTCTTCTTTTGATGTACTGTATGATATCCATGCCCTCTACCTCTTACATGATTTCTAGTGTCATGACTGCCTCGTTGTGTATGGCCATTATTTTGTTCTTGTAGACTCTACTTAGACTCTAAGGCATGATATAGAGTTTAACCAATATTCTTTTTCATTAATTTCTCATGAACTTATAACAATCCCATCAATTCTTCAATGGATAGATTTTCCAAGTCCTTCGATTATTCTATTACAACAACCACATTCTCAAACTTGATTTTGAGATATTTAAGTGATTTTTCAATGACACGAATTTCCTCCACTTTTTCACTATTTGTTTTTAAATTGTTAATAATAACAATTAATCATGATAAGTAGTCAGAGATACTTTCAGCTTCCTTCATGCATGTCGCTTAGAACTATTCTCTTAGTGTTTGAAGATGAACCCACTTCACTCAATAAACACTCTTTAATATGGTGTTAAGGGTATCCCAAGCTTACTTACTTGATATTTCATCATCAATATTTTAAAAGGTTCATTCATGCAACCCTTGATAGAGGAGGAACAACGCCTTGTTTTCTTTCTTCCATTGATTTTTGAGAGGTGGATTTTCTTCATTCGTGAAGGCATATTCTTCCTCTATAGTGGGTACTATATACCCATGAGCGATGATCTCCCATAATTCTTGTGACCCAAAAAACACCTTCGTTTAGATGAACCACCTTTCATAGTTTTCCTTGGAAAAATTTGGAACTTGTGATTGTATTGTGGTGGTAATCTATGGAAATTGGAGGTTTCCTTGGTACTTGAATATAATACTAGTTTGTTGGCTATACAAGCAAGAAAATGAGAGGAAGAAAAATAGAATAACACAAAAAAGATTTCAAGAATATATTTCACATTAATTCATATATAATACATTTGAAGCCCTTTTATTACTCTTCCCAAAGGAAATGAAAAGACACAACACACATTGAATTAATTTAAAAACATTAAATGGCATGAAGTAAAAGAAACGAACACTTGGATAATACATCCACATGAAAAAGAGCCTCATGGGGAAGTTGAGATGCATAAGGAAGACGAGCTTCATGGATAAGACACAGGGAACACTGATTTGTAAACCCAAACAATGGATTTTTATTTTCATTTCCAATATGTTTCACTCAGTTTCCTTTGTTGGTTCATCGACCAAAATTTTGTTGGTTAGTGTTATTATTACTTTAGAGGTTGCCAATTGAGCATTATCATTTTTTGGGGTGGTTTTTGGCTTGTGTAGTTGGGTGCTAGAGTGGATGGTGTGGTTATTGGGAGATGTTGTAGGTGTTAGTTGTTTTTGTTTTGGTTGATGGGTGATGCTCGGTTTGCTGGTGGATGGGGTAATCAGCCGACAATGCTCTTGGTTTGACGGTGCGTCAAGGATTGGTCTTCCTTGTGACTTGTGCATGGGTTCATGGTTATTGATGGTTGATAACGTCTTTCTATGATTCAGTCTGCCTTTGGTTGGTGTGTTTTTTCTGCTAGATTCAGGTTTTAGTGAGGGTGGGGTTGGTGTAGGTTCATTGACCAAATGATGCTTTTCAGTTTCCGCCTTTCAGGCTGTGGGGATTGCAGGCGAGGCTAAATTGATTTTTGGGGCAGTGGTTCATTGTTGGTGAATGGAGGGATTTTGTACCACTATCTTAGTGAGAATCTCAAAGGGTCAAGATGCTCTAGTTTTTTTTGGAGGTACTAGTGAAGGGATGGATTGATGCTGGTGTTTTGGGGAATTTAAGCTGGCTGCTAGTTTTAGAAGTAGGAGGTGCTGGGAGATCATGCAGGGTGCTTGTAGATGATGATGCAGGGTGTTGGGGGTGCTCGGTGATGATGGTGCAGGGTGCTTGGAGCTAATGGGTAGAATTTTTGGGGTGGTTCTTTAAGTGGAGTGGGCTTCTACTGGGGTTTTGGTTGACCATGTTTGCAAGATATTGCTAGTACTGGAGCTAGTGATTCAGATGTTGGGAGTTGGAGGGATATGAGCTTGTGTTGTGGTTTTGGATTCTATTTTTTGTGTTATTTTTTTATGCTGAAGAAGGGTCTAAGACTACTGGGAGGTCAGTTAGGAGATGTTTCAAGGTGTTGGGATTGTTTTAGCTATTGGATGTTGTGTGGGGATTTTAAATGGGGTGTTGGAAGCTAAGATGCTGGATGCTGTGAGTTTTCTTGGGAGCTGAGATTGGTCATCTTCCAGGTGATGTTTTATGGATTTTTTCGAGTAGCTGGTGTTGTGACTTGGTTGGATGGTTGTTGGAGCTATTTTTCTAGGAGGTGATGAACTTGTTTCTATTGAGCAGGTTACTGCGAGAGTGATGGTTTTCATGGAGGATTTTCACTGATGCAGGTTTTGTTGGACGATGTTTTTGGTTTAGAGCGGGCTACTACGTGGTAGGGAGTGTGACTGGTGTGGAGCAGGTTGCAACTGGTACTAGTTTCTAGAGTTGTTGTGAGGTGTTGGGAGTAGTTTGGTGATGTTGATACAGAGTGTCACACTACTACACATATTCCCTTTAACAACGCACAAATAGTCTTTTAACTGTGCTAAAAAGGCACTGTTAATCACAATGGTGATAAGGGGGGTCCCCTTTATCAACGTTATTTTTATCACTGATAAAGGCCTAGCTTCCTACAATGTGTTGTTAATATAATAACACACCCAGAAGAAAAAACCTTCTATTTCAAATGCTATATACAACCTGTGATTTCAAACAATGTTATAATTTCAAACAGTGCTATATACATTTAATTGACATCATGAATACAAAAATTTTCACCCATGGTATATGAAAAAAACACTACTCTTTACATTTCAAACAAAATATTTTACCTAATTATATTTACAATTATCCAAAAACCAATCTAAAACATTAATATTTCATCTTCTGACACATGTGATCCCCTCTCAAAAATGTCAACCCATGGTATCAATTTCCAAACAAATCATCTCAACCCGGTCAAAAGATCACACCTATATAAGAAAACAAATATTATATTATTAATATATAATGAAATAAATTAAACATTAATATGAAAGAATACATTAATAAAATGTCAATATTTAATAAAAATGGAACATTTGGAGTTATATCGGTCACACCATGCATCTTATTGTGGTGGGGTTGATTCCTACATATCACAAATGATTTATGGACCGTTTTCCTAAAATATCAAAATAATACGAATGTGTTTTCTTAGTTTTGAGTATGTCACTTGTTCTTTTACTAAAATTAATGTGAATTTTAAATAATGACACATTTGGAGTTATACCGGTCACACCGTGATTCAGATTGAGGTGCAGATGATTCCTACTTATCACAAATTACTGATGGATCATTTTTCTTAAAGTATCAAAACAATATGAATGATTTTTCTTAGCTTTCAATATGTCAATTGTGTTTTTTACTAAAATGTCATTTCAAACTGGAAACAGTCATTATGAGTAATATTGGCCACATAATGTGTCCGTTTGATGTGATACTACTTCATACACATCAAAAATGAATTATGAATTTTTGTCCTAAATTATCAAGACAATCAGAGTGCATTTACTTGGTTTTTAGTGAGTAACACGTTATGAACTAAAATGTTATTTTTAAATTGATAACGGACATGTTTAGTTATACTGATCATACCATGCATCATATTAAAATGATGTTGACTCATAAACATTATAAATGAATCATGGATCGTTTTCCTAAAGTATGAAAACAATTTCAATGTATTTTTTATGGTTTTTAGTATGTCACTTGGTGTTTTTTCTTAAATTAATGTCAATTTTAAATAAAAATAGACACTTTGAGTTATACCGGCCACACCATGCATTGTATTGAGTTTTAGATGATTCTTACATCTCACAAATGACTAATAGAACATTTTTCTAAAATATTAAAACAATCTGAATGCGTTTTATTGGTTTTCAGAATGTTACTTGTTGTTTTTACTTATTTTAATGTCAATTTTAAATAAAAAGAGATACTTTGAGTTATACCGGCCACACCATGAATCATATTGTTGTGTGAATGATTCGTACACATCAAAAATGACTAATATATAATTTTTATAAAATATCAAAACAATCCAAATGCATTTGTTCAGTTTTCAGTATGTCACTTTTTATTTTTACTTAAATTAATGTCAATTTGAAATAAAAAGAGACACTTTGAGTTATACCGACCAAACCATGCATTGTATTCAGGTGAGGATAATTCCTACACATCAAAAATGACTAATAGATCATTTTAATAAAATATCAAAACAATCCAAATGCGTTTTCTTGGTTTTTAGTGTGCCAATTGTGTGTTTTTACTAAAATATCATTTCAAACTGGAAACATGTATTATGAGTCATAACGATCACATCGTGAGTCAGTTTAACGTGATAATACTTCATACACATAAAAAATGACTTATAAATCAGTTTCCTAAAATATCAAGACAATTAGAGTACATTTTCTTGGTTTTCAGTGAGTGACTATTTTGAACTAAAATGACAATTTTAAACTGATAACAGACACTTTTAGTCATACCAGTCACAACATACATTATATTGAGGTGCGGTTGACTCCTAAACATCAAAAATGACTCATGGATAGTTTCCCTAAAGTATAAAAACAAAAAAAAATGTGTTTTCTTGATTTTCAATATGTTACTTGTTGTTTTTACCAAAATTAATGTCAATTTTAAATAAAAAAGACACTTTGAGTTATATCGACCACACCATGCATGGTATTTAGGTACGACTTATTCCTACACGTCAAAATTTACTAATACACTATTTCAAAAAAATATAAAAACAATCCAAATTAATTTTCTCGTTTTTCAGCGTGTCACTTGTTGTTTTTACTTAAATTAATGCCAATTTTCAATAAAAAGAGACACTTTGAGTTATACCGGCCACATTGTGCTTAATATTGTGTAGAAAATTATTTCTACACGTCATAAATGACTAATATATCATTTTCATAAAATATCAATATAATACAAATGTGTTTGTTCGGTTTTCATTATGTCACTTGTTGTTTTTACTTAAATTAATGTCAATTTTAAATAAAAAGAGACACTTTGAGTTATACCGGCCACACAGTGCGTCATATTGAGGTGTGACTAATTCCTACATGTCAAAAATGACTAATATATCTTTTTTCTAAAATATTTAAATAATCCAAATGCATTTTCTTAGTTTTTAGTATGTAAGTTGTGTTTTTTACTAAAATGTCATTTCAAACTGGAAACATGCATTTTGAGTCATACTAGTCACATTGTGCATCATTTTGATGTGAGACTGCTTTATACATCTCAAAAATGACTTATGAATAATTTTACTAAATTATCTATACAATCAGAGTTCTTTTTCTTAGTTTTTAGTGAGTGACACATTTTGAACTAAAATGTAAATTTTAACCTGACAACGAAAACTTTTAGTCATACAGGTCACATTTTACATCAGATTGAGGTGTGGTTGACTCATAAATTTCAATAATGATTCATGTATTATTTTTCTAAATTATAAAAACAATATGAATGCATTTTCTCAGTTTTTAGTATGTCACTTGTTCTTTTTACTTAAATTAATGTCAATTTTAAATAAAAAGACACACTTTGAGTCATACCAGCCACATCTTGCATTACCATGCTTTCCATTTTCTCTCTTTTTCAAAATTGAAACATGAAATTATTAAAATTTGTCACTTTCCTTCAAGTTTCCTCTACTACCATTGAAGTAAAGTGATAAATGTCGACAATACAGGGGTGAAAAGGTTTTGAGGGAGAATAAGTATGTGAAAGAAATTTTCTGCATGAATAGTCAAAAATTTAATTTAGATTATATAAATATAGTAGAGAAAAAAATAATATTATGAGAAAAAACATAGTATATTAAAAAACATTAAATTTTCATTGAATTCTGAGTTGCATCCTCAAAGTCCTATCTCTCACGAGCATGAGAATCTTTGAATGAACCACCCTAACTCAAACAAATGAATCCACCTATATAAGAAAACAATTATTATGTGGGTAATAATAAAAAGAATTAAATTAAACATAAATATGAAACAATTCACTAATTATATTGAAGTCACATATTCATTCTATTTGTGTACATTCTTACATCAGGTATACTACCCAATCATTTCTAAGCACATCTATATCATCTTATGAATATGAGTCTTTTTTATAGTCATAGTAGTACTGGAAAAATATAAATACACAAAGGATTAATAAATATTTTAAATTAAATAGTAATTATCTTCAAAAATACCTCTTCAGGGATGCTAGTTTGTTTATGGAATATGATCTCTCTCATAAATTTTCAAATATAATAACCGCAATCTTTTCCATTGGTTTGTTTTGGGCACTGCAAAAACATTGAGTATAATAATTAATTTGTTTTAATATGTGTTTGGATAGTAAAATATTATTATTTATACCCTGATAATTTTCCATTCGTAGAACTTTTCTTCTTTCTCATCCTTATCCCCTAACCCCATTCCTTGTTTTTTCACGATAATCATACACCGCCCTGTCATAACAGAATCATCATTAAAGATAATAAAAATTATATAACTTGATGTTTAGTTATAACATTTTTGATTCAATGTATTAATTATTGAAAAATTCCATCATGTGTGGATGGTTTTTTTGGTATCCATGCATTTAATACAAAAAATAAATCTTTGGAGTATCAAAATTTACTGCAATGAGCATCCAATGCTGCCTAAAAACACAAAAAGGAATAAGTAATGAAAGAAATGAAAATATATTTTATATGATTAAATTGTATAGATTTGTCCATATATCATTGGTATTAAATAGAGTTTTTCATTTGAAATTTTACTTTCAAACGATTTGATCAGACCTACCACTATTTCATCCTTTTTCTGGGTTCTATTTTTGTTTGTTCTATAGAGGAGCTGTGAGGACTAATGAGTCCAAAAAAAATTCATGTAAAGTTCCTTTAATTGTATTTCATATATACACCTTCAAAAAATATGAAATGTATTTAGCCATAATTAACACAGTATATCAACTTTTGGGAAATCAAATCATGAAAACATACCTCATGTATACATTTACAACTAAGATGCCTAGTCAATCATAGTAGAAGATTTTAATTACACTCTAAACACCAATGAAGTCTTGATCTTTCTCTCCATACATATTTTCTTCAAAAAAAATTATGTGATTACTACTATTTTTTAAAAATTTTTCCACACGAACCTTCAATGATAGTAAATGTGGATATATAAAGGGTGGGGTAATGGTGCTTTTGGGTGATCAGTTCGATCAGTTGGTAAATCTTTTAGATGGTTTTGAGGTGGTCTTTTGTTTTATCTCCTTCTCTTTGTCTGTCTATAATAACATTCATCAGTTTAAACATTTTTTCATTAATTGTTAAAAAAAATTCTGGAAATGTAAATTGTAAATGAATAACTCCTTGTCAACATGTTTTTTTACAAGATGTGATGGCCATGTGATGAATGTTCCAATAGTTTTTTTTGAATGTATTAATATCTCCATCATAAATTGGAATAGGTAGATCTGTTCTTGGATCATGGGCTATGCTAATCGACACTCACACATGACCTGTTGGAAGTGGTCTACTGTGTAGCATGTCGTTTTTGAATATTGAACACCATAACCATTACTACAAGGCGATGGGTGGGTGTTGCTAGATATAAATCAAAGTCATTATCAACCTATATAATATCAGTGAAAGAAAGTTATAAGTGTCTATTTTATTCTCATTTCATAGAAACATTTATTAGAACATTGATTACCTCAGCTAAGACATCTCTTTGAGAGGAATGGATAGCCTCATAGCTGGTGGTGGGTGGGGTGGGATCTCCATGAGGTGGTTCTTAAATTTCTTCTTCTCTATACCCCATTAAAGTTTCCATAATCTTTCTCTACCTTTGGAATTATTATTCAAGGGTAGATATTCTTTCTATCATATGTTTTATTAATTCACTTTTATCCTCCTCTAGTTTTTTTTTCTCAAAATATGTTTGGGGTGTCACCCCAAAACTTGAACCTCTAAAGTGGCAATACTGTTCTAGCCACTTCAAGGCTTCCAATAGTATGTGTTCATCTAGTATAGGTGTTTTTGCTTCCCATAACTATGTCAGATAGAAAATATAGGAAAATAAGTGATCATTGTTATGAAATAGTTATTTAAATCAAAACAAATTTTTATTATGTAATACTTACACATGTTTCCCACACTTTTTGTGTATTTTCATCTATTAGTATCCTACCTTTATTTAAACTTTCCTTATTCTATATCACATGGTGTGAGATGGAAGTGGCTTTGGATTTGGAGTCATCAATCTGCATATAAATAGAGGAACCTAATTATAGTGTTGTTTCAAGTCACATAAAAGTATTACGGTACATTTAAAATACGTACCAATTTTTTTTCAAGTGAAGCGTACCCCATCCTTGATTTATGGTAAATGTACACTGGTTTTGTTGCTCGTTTCTTATTTCTAGCATTAAGTTGCTGTTTCATAAATAAGAAATTTTCAATCAAAGTGACGAATACATGTATCGTAAAACAATGTATTACTATCCATAATGTACCTGAAAAGACACATCTGCACAACGACCCATAAACGCATCACATACTTCTTGGGTTATCAGGTGTTCATAGATAAGTGGTAGGTGTGGGTTTATTTTCCCATTAACATCTTTAAGATGATGTATTGTTATAATTGTGCGAAATACCCTGTGAATCCTTACAAAAAGAATTAATACATATTTCTTTTGGGAGTCATCTACTATAAATATACTCTATAATGGATGATGAAGAGCGAGTAAATATTTCATTATTTTATTTTTTAGTAAAATAAAGAAACGATATCATAATTTTACCATAATCTCTTCCCTCATCAGTGTCTTAAGCCCAAGAAAAACATGGTTCTACAAATATACATCAATCAATATGTGTTTCAGAGTGACGATTCCAATATAACTGCTGAACATGGCCTTGTTGGGGTTAACATGTTGGCCTCATGCATTCCATCTGACCTCTAATTTGTTGCCTTTTACTTTAACCTTAATGATTTTTTCTAACACTGTCAAAATACAGTGCTCCTATTTTTTCTGCATCATTGGTCCTTCATCAACTACCATTTCCCTAGAATCAACATCGTCAATATGTTACTATAGAGTGGTAGCATAGAATTGTGTAGATGGTCATTTTACCTCTACACTGGGAGAAATAATAGGTTGAGAAACCTATTGTTCCTCAGAAATGGGAACACCAACATGTGAAAAAGGTCGTTCCTCTACACTGCGAGCAGCTGCAGGTTGAGAGACCTATTGTTCTCGGGATTGGGAGAACCATAATATGTGGAAGTCATTATCTATAGAAGTGGTTTAACATTTAATTTAGAGTACATAAATGTAGTAGAAAATGAATAATAACATGAGGCAACATGAGGTATATTACAAAAAAATGTAACCTGGTTATTGAACTCCCTTTTTCTTTTTTAAAGGCTAAGGGAATTTTACCCCTATATCGATGATCCAAATCCATTAATTGTTGTCTACTATAATATAAAAAAGACTATCTACATTGATACCACTGTGAAATGATTGTGACGTCCCAATGAAAGGGCCATCCTCTGTTGAATTTTCATCTAACCCTTCAATGGTTTTGGTCGATGACAGAACAGTTGGCCACATTTGGTTTGCGGGATCTAGAATATAAAATACTTGTTCTACTTGTGATTCCATTATAAATGGTTCATCTCTGTACCCTTTCTTACTAAAATAAAATTTCATGAATCCTAATTCATCCATTTTAATAGCACTTCTGTTATCAACCCACTTGTATTGAAAAAACAGCACTTGGAATGTTGTATAATCCAACTCCCATATTTTTTTATGATGACAAAGTATGATTTATTTACATAAATTGGATTTCTATCCTTAGTACCAGAAACATACATCGCTTAATCCACAAGTGTAACTCCACTATTTTTCATGGTATTGTCTTCATCATGCTCATTTTTATAGAATTTATAACCATTAATTACATAACCATTGGCATGCAACCTAAGTCCATGACAAGTGCTTAAATCCTTTTAAATCTATTTAAAACCAAAAAGGGGTATGTTGAACACATATAATTTAAAACAAACATTTCAAAAAACTTGAATCATTTTAAAAGATCCACTTAGGAATTTTCACAAATACCTAAATCCCAAGAGAGGCACTTTATAAAGGATACATAAATAAAAAATGACCAACATTTTATAAAATATAAATCTATAAAAGTTTTATCATGTCTCTCATGAATAAATAGTATGGATACTATAGTTTAATCCTCCAATACTACTAAGGAGTGAATGAGTGATATATAAATACATAAATGTCACTTTTCCATGATACTTTTGAATATAAAGTCACATATATTCAAAGTGGTCAACCATCTTCCACTTGATGCTTGAATAATGTACTACCTAAGATTGATACTTTTTTTAAAAGGTTGGGGCTGAAGCTTCATTTTTATTATCAAAGCAAAGCAAATACCTCTTTTTGGATGGGTAGAGGGAGACCCATTACATAGCCCGAAGACCCAGGGGCATGAAAGCCTAATTTTTGGCCCAAAGGGACCTCTGGTGAATTGTACTACTATAGTACCTAGGCTGCTACTGTACCTGCTACAGTAACTCCATTGCTACAGTACCTCTACCACTACAGTTTCCCCACTACTACAGTTCCACCAATGCTACAATACTACTACAGTGCCTTGCTACAGTAGTACTACAGTACCTGAGAATTTTGTCCATACCCAGAATCAATCCTAGGTTTTTTGGATGCCAAGCAGGAGCCTTTACCACTTGGGTACATGCTCGTTGGTACCTAATCTTGATACTTCCAATATATTACATTAGAAAAAAAATGTTACACTTCTTGAGGATATACATTAGGTCAAATTTAAAGGATTATAAGTACTAAAATATTCTCCTCTATCAATGGTTCATTTCACTTTGTGATTAAATATATTTCAAATATTTTTTAGTGTATTCCAAAAATATCTCACCCTAAAGAAAATACCAATAACACCTCATGGAAATAACCACTATTTGCAAATTTAGGAAAGGATTTGGGAAGTTTTTGTTATGTTTCATTAACTGTCTGGACCCATAAGAAACCACATGATCATTATGGAATGAAACTGTTCAAATTATGACTCCTAATACATCACAATATAATCCATACTCATTACCCAACTCATTTATGGTTAAGAATTGTTTTTTTATTAATATCCCATTAAAATATTATAAGGATGTCTCATGAAGATCTAGGCAAAGGAACCATAACACATTCTTGGTTAAGGCCTTCTTAGTTCTTCCAATCAGGAAGAATCTTTGTTGACCCTCTGGTAATAACTGGAAATTCACAAAAAGATTTGGATCTCAAAAAAATTATTTGGCCTCTCTAAATAAACTATAACATCAAACTTCTCAGGTTGTAAAAATACACTATCCACTAATATCATTTTCCCC
This sequence comes from Viscum album, assembly GCA_963277665.1. Classification (NCBI taxonomy): domain Eukaryota; kingdom Viridiplantae; phylum Streptophyta; class Magnoliopsida; order Santalales; family Viscaceae; genus Viscum; species Viscum album. The sequence continues at coordinate 726,565,045 of OY728167.1, read as the reverse complement.
ATGAAGTGTACATTATCAATCCAAAACATACACTTTGAGATAATGGCATATAGTTGATGCTCCCTAAGTTTTCTCAAAATGATCTCCAGATATCGATCATGTTAATCCCTCAACTGGTAATACATGATGATATGATTGAAAAATATGGATACAAAATTATCTAAATAAGGATGGAAGACCCAATTGATCTCATCCATGAACAATACCATTGTATTTTTCAAACTAAATGAAATCACTAGATACCCATACAATATACACATGCTCCTAAATATAGTATGTGGTATATCAAAATACCTCACCATAAACTAATGATAACTTGATATCAAATTGGACTTAGAGAACACTTTAGAACCTCTAAGTTGATAAAATAGTCCATCAATACATAGAAGTGGATATAAGTTCATTTATATCACTTAGCATAACCTCTAATAGTACGCACATATTCTCAATGATCCATTTTAATTTTTATGTAAAAAATTAAGGCACCCCAAGGGGAAATAATCATTTATATGAACCCCTTCACCTCAAAGTCGTTCAATTGAGCCCTCTTCTATCATAGCTCTACAAGATCCATCTAATATAGTGAAATAGATATATTCTCCACACCTGGTAAGAACAAAATCATGAAATCAACCTATCCCTTGGGTGGTAACCTAGAGAAGTACTTGATAAATACATCTAGAAACTTTTCAATGATAGTAGGACATATCGACTAATGTTTCTTTATATCATCCAAAATTACTCTAGAAAAATGGGCTATGATTCTACCTGGCTACAGAAATATAGGTCCTACATAACTAGTTTTCATATCCAAATATCCAATATAGACATAATCATCGCCATTTTTAAAATATAATTCCATCCATCAATGAAAAAAATTGATATAGTAGATACATTATTACATGGGGGTTTTAATTATAGTCACAAACTATACTCGTGGTTTTCATGTCACTTAAATTTATTATTTATCAGTTAGTATAATTTTTTATTAATAAAAGTATATCAATATAAAATTTACTTATGTAGTTCATATTCAATGGAAAGAAAAATTGATCAAATGAGACGCACTATCTGATACAAATAATAACATTGTGGAAATAAAGATGCATTGTAAAATAATTTAAGAAGTAAATAATGAGAATCATCAAGATTCTAAAAAGATATTTATTACCAATATAATTTCAATCAAATGAGCATGTTTCTTTTACCCAATTTATTTGTAGGATATATAGACTTGATCCTTGGTATCCTAGATCCACACCCAAAATATCCTTGACTATATACCTATTGCAAGGTATCAAGTTCCAGTCTTGAATATTCATTGATTATCATCTCATCAGTGGAAATAGGTATCTAATGTACCAAGACCCACATCAATATGATGATCAGTGAAAAATATACACCAGAAATTCATCAAACATGATGATTTAGACAATACATATTCTAGACCTAAAAGGTCATCAATATCCTTGATCATAAATAGAAAATTTATAGACATTTAATTCATCATGGAAAATTGTACAATGATAAAATACAAAGTAAATACTAAGAGAATTACAAGAATACTCACAGTGGTACCACCTAAGGAGATAGGTTCACGACACAGGTGGTTTCCTAAAGGAGGAGGGCTTCAAAATAGAGGTGGGGTTCAGCAGTAGAGGTGGGGTACACAGAGGAGGTGGGTTTGTGGAAAAGGAAGGGTTCAAGGTGGAGGTGGGGTTCGGTGCGCGATGTAGGTGATGTTCACGGACGACGTGAGGTTCGCAATATATGGGGTTCACCGGCAGAGGTGAGGTTCACAATGAAGGAGGAATTTTTGGCAGCGGATGAGGGCTTCACAATGGAGGATGGATTCACAACGGTGGAGGAGGAGGAGGAGTCGACGACAGAGGAGGAGGATGAGTCGGTGACAGGGTTTGACTTCTATGAGAGCTTGAGGTATGCGAAAGAAGGAGGATACTCTTAGGTTTTATTTATAAAAGTGGTTAAACCTTTTATCAACATTAGCTAAAAAGCGTGAATAAAGGTATGTTTTATCAGTGCAAAAATAGAAAGTGATGATAAAACATGCATTTATCAGTGCTAAAAAAGCCCTGATAAAACTATAATGATAACAAATTATATATATATATATATAATTATATGTATAATAAATAAATAAATATTTATTTATAATAATAACTATAAATAAATAAATATTTATTTATATTTACATATATAATAAATAAATAAATAAATATAAATATATATAAATTTATAATAAATATATTTATTATATTTATAATTTTATATAATTAATATCTTTATTATAATTTTATAATTATTTAAATATATCTATATTTATTTAGAATTATATTTGTATATATTTATTATAATTTTATAATTATTTAATAACTATATATATATATATATATATTTATAGTTATAATATGTATATATAATTATATATATATATTTCAATAATTATAAAATTATAACAAATATATTTATTACATTTATAATTTTATAAATATATATAATTAATATATTTATTATAATTTTATAATTATTTAAATATATCTGTATTATTTATAATTCTAGTTATAAATATTTGTATTTATTTATAAATATTTGTATATATTTATAAATATATTAATTTAATTATATATATTTATTACTTTATAAGTATAATAAATATATTTATTATAATTTTATAATTATTTTTATATATATATTTTTATAATTATAACTATAAATAAATATATTGAAATACATTACAATATAATAGTTTTCTATTTTGGCCAAATAATAATTAAACTGAATCACATCATATATAAGGATTCTATTTAATGAAAAAACCATTGAAAAGTCCAATTAGTGATTAAACACTTTTGAAACATGAAATAAGGATACTTTCTTCAATGAAAGTAGGAAAAATATATATTTATAAATATATTTATTTAATTATATATATTTATAACTTTATAAGTATAATAAATATATTTATTATAATTTTATAATTATTTACACACACATATATATTTATAATTATAAATATCTTTATAAATATTTTTATATAATTATAATATATATATAGATATATACCTAGTAAAGTAAAGATCATAAAAAATGATTCATCACATATATATGGACAACATGAATAGTAATGAGGGTGTAATGTGTAAATGAACACTCATGATGAATACATAACATATGAACATCAATTATATCCACACATCAATATATTTATTGACCAAATTCATTGGAAACATATATTTATTTAAATATATATATATTTATTTATAATTATAATTATAAATATATATATTTAAAAATTATTTTATATATAATTATAAATATATAATTATAAATGTAATAAATGTAATAAATATATTTATTATTTAATGAAATTTATTATAATCTTATAATTATTTAAATATATATTTATTTAATTATAATCTTATAAATACATTTTTTAAAACATTATATATGTATTTGAATTATTAAAAAAATATATTAATTATAAACATGTGTTTTTTATTTAATATATACAAATAAACATTATTTTTGAATATAAATATAATAATTTTATATAAATTAATAATATTTTTTATTAAAAACTTTTATCATCACTTTCAACTAGCATTGATAAAGGCCCTCTTTCTATCAGTGCTTTATGCTTAGAGCTAATAAAACCCACCGCATCCCTTACCCGAATCTATGGTAGTGTTGGGAGCTGGTTTTGGAGTTCAAGGTTGCACTGCTTTTTTTTACTATAGTTGTTGATGGGAGTTGGGTTTAGGTTGATGGGTTTTGGGATTTCGAAGTTGGGCACTAGGAGAAGGTGTTGGGATTCATTTTCTGGTTGGCTACTAGGAGTTGGGCTTCATGAGGTTTCTTGGGATCTTTTCCAAAAATTGGTTTGGTTGGGATTCATGAGGTTCTCGATACATTTTCTAGGCCATGGTTTTGGTGGGCTTCACGAGGGTGTTTGGTATGTTTTTCAAGCTTTGTTTCATTTGGACTTTGTGAGGATTTTGGGACTTCTTTCTAGGTAGTGGTTTGGATGGGCTTCGCGAGGTTTCTTGGTCCTTTTCTAGGCTATGGTTTGTATGGGATTCTTGGGTCCTTTTTTGAGGAAATTATTGGAGGGGCTTCATGAGGTATCTCTATCCTTTTTTCTGATTGTTTGCCTGAGGTTTCTAGAATTTGGTTTTGTTTTCATGTTGCTATTGGTGTCGGTCATCGAGTCATTGGTTCACCCTTGGTTTATTATGTTGTACTTTAATTCCTTTTCTTTTTGATATTTACTATGTTCTATTTTACTTATAAAAAACCCTAAAAATCCACAAAATCCCTAAAAACACTAAAAAAATCCTAAAAAATAAAAACCTAAAAAATCCCTAAAACCTTTGGAAGTGTAAAATACCCTAAAAACCCTGAAGGACCCATGAAAACTATAAAAATCCCCCAAAAATTAAAAAAACCATAAAATCCCATAAAACCCCTAAAAACCACTAAATAGTTTAAAAACCCTTTAAACCCCTAAAAACATTAAAAAATTATAAAAACTCATAAAAAATCTAAAAGTCATGGAAACCCCTAAAAACCCTCAAAATCCCTAAAAACCCTAAAAACCATAAAAAATCCAAATGATCCATGAAAAAATAAAAAATCCTAAAAACCCCCTGAAAACCATAAGAACCCATAAAAACCATAAAAACCCATAAAAACCAAAAACCTACTAAAAACTCTAAAACCCCTTAAAACCCCAATAAACATTAAAAAACTCTAAAAACCTTAAAACCCTAAAAACTAAAAAAACATTAAAAAATCAAAAAACCCTATAAAAACCTTAAAACCCATCAAAGCCCTGAAAACCCTAAAAAATCCTAAAAACCATAAAAATACTAAAAGATCCACAAAAATAATTGAAAATGTAAAAACCCTAAAAACCCTAAAAAACCCCTAAAAACCATAAACCCCCTTAAAATCCATAAAAAACCCTAAAACCTTATACAAACCCAAAAAACCCACTAAAAAATTATAAAACCCTTAAAACCCCCAAAAACATTAAGAAACTCTAAAAAACTTAAAAACCCTATAAAACTAAAAAAAACCCTAAAAACCTAAAAGACCCAAAAACCCCTAACAAACCCTAAAACCCCAAAAGACCATAAAACCCCCCCAAACCCTTTAAAATCCCTAAAACCCCTAAAAACTATAAAAATAAAAAATAAACCACTAAAAATCCTAGAAATTTTAAAAAACCCTAAAAACCCTGAAATCCCCCTAAAAACATAAAAAACCCATAAAACCCCTAAAACCACTAAAAACTCTAAAAACCCTTAAACCCCCAAAAAACATTAAAATATCTAAAAAACTGGGATAAAAAATGGACGTATTCCTCGCTTAGATCTCCTCCCTCCCTCGAGATTGACCTTGTGTGTAGTTGTGGAGGTGGTGAGAAGCCTTCAGGAATTCTCTTTCTTTGTGACTTCTATGGAGTGGTCACCTTCCAATTTTTTTTATTTTGGTTCCTTCAAATCCTCTCCAGATTCTAAGGTGAATATCCATCTCTCTTAGGAAGAGAATGTTAAGGATTTGGTTAGAGATTTTGCACTGGCCATAATTGGCTTTGATGCTACAGGTGTTGTGAAGGATTTGACTCTCTCGACCGTAGGGTCTTTCTTCAGTGGTTGAGGATTCTCATTGTTCTTCACCAGTGATAGTTTGGGATTCTGTGAAGGAAGTTTTTCCCCATTATGGATTTTTCGATTCTTCCCTTTTGTGGGGTGATCACGATATGGTTCCTAATCAGGTTCTGGTCAGGTCTGATCCATTTTGGTTGTTGTTCAGACAGTGAAGGTTTTTTCTCTCTCTAGCACTGACTTGGCTAAGGATGGGGGTTCTGAGATTGATGATGGCCCATCTAGGGTTCCTTTCATGGTCTATTTAGAACTTGATCCCATAGTTAGATCAATGGATTTAATGTTTCATCCTCTGAAGGATGGAGGTAAAATTCAATGAGTGTTCCTGCCTTCATCAGTTATCCTAAAAGACCCTTTATGGTGGGTCAATACCATATTTGGGTATTTCTTGTATAAGAAGATACCATTCTCCTTGGGTTCGAGAATTGATTCTGATCTATGGGGAGAGGATCTTTTGGAGACATTGTGAAATGATGAAGGGTTCAACTTCTTCATGTTTCTTCCATCCTAAAATCTTGTTGAATTAATTTTGTGTGGTCCTTGGTTCTTTACTAGTCATTTAATGGTTCTCAGAATTTGGCATCGGAGAATCTCCTTGAACAAGGATACCTTCTCTGTCTTCCTGGTTTGGGTGAATTTCTATAATTTCTACTTGAATCTTGGTGGAATGATGTCCTTAATTATATTTCTATCATGGTTGGAAATCCTATCTTCATGGATAGAGCAATGGTCGATGCCAACATAATTAACTTTTCATGAATTTGTGTTGAAATTTTAGAAGAACCAGATCTTCCGGAGTAAATTTCTATAGATCTATGTTTTGTTTATTCCTCCTCCATTCTCATTGAGTATAGTTGGGTCTAAAATACCTTTGGGTTATACAATTTTTTTTCATCATCTTTATTAGTGAAAAAAAATCCTAAGGTAGATTCACAGTTAGGGTGGACCAAAGTTACTCCCAAGAAGCGTGTTTACATGAAAAAAAAACTTGTTTGGGGGTCTACTCAGTTTTCAGTTGGTCATCAGGCTCTCGAGTTCCCTACGATGAAGTAGTTGGCACCTGGTGATGCTTCCACTTCTGGGGTTCATGTACCTTGTCACTCTGGACATATGGTATCCTCCTCAAGGAATACTTCCTCAGTTAAGGTACTTCCTATTAGACCTAAAAAGAATGCTACCATTCCCACACATAATCCTTTTAGCTGTCTTATGAATATTTACTATAGTGTAGACAAATCCTATTAAGCTCCCTTTTTCTATTGGTATGAAAGATTTTGAAGGTATATATCTTTATTAAGAGTATTTTTATCCTTCTGTGCTGAAAGCCTCTGAAGGGATGGTTTCTTTTTTGGGTGGCGACAAGTCTTTCCTTCCAGAATTTATGGAGGTTGTTATTTATATTATGACAAAATGAATTGAAGAGATGGATTCTTTTTTGTGGATATTCCTTCATATAAATAGTTGATTATCACTTATGAGTGTTTACATCCTACTTATTGGGTTGCTTATTCGGGGGATGTTTTTCCATTATCTCCAAAGGTTAGTGAGGATAGAACTCCAACTTATTGTAAATGGACTTCTTATTAGGTTAGTTTAACATCATCCATCATATGTGATAATCCTATTAGAGATAAACTAATCAAGTTTGATGAATGTGATTCGAAGTAGGCTCCATCCAAGCCTGGTGCCAAGGATGCTACATCTAATACTTCCTTGATTCTTGATGATTAATTTTGGTGTTTTGAATATTAGAGGCCTTAATAACCTTAGGAAAGAAAGGGAAGTTAGGGACCTTATTCTCTCTAATAAGTTGTGATGTGAGATGTACGTGGTGGCCCGATATTCACAACATATTTTGGTGGATGAAGGATGTGGTTAAAAGCTAAGTGGTGGATGATGGGTATGGATTATGGATGAAAGTATTAAATCAACAATATAAGAAGCACAACCTACTACTTAGACAACAAACTCAAGGGAGGGGTGTGATGACCAATCCACACAACAACACACTTGGGTTGAGGCACGTAATTAGGGGATTTGAGATCTTGGATCACCAAGATACCTTGTAGATTGAAAAGGAAATAATTCACTAGAGAAATGGAATAATGTAACGATCCTCACAATGAAGAGGATAAACTCATAGAGATTCACTAATGAAAATTTTAATGAGAATACAATGCCATGGTGTGGATATTTTTATCCAAGGGGTGACATAAAAGGTCAAGGTCCTAATACCCTAAAGTCATAAAGCCTATTCTTACCTTTTCCCCTTAAAGACAAAAATTTAATGTCTAAAAATGATTATTTAGAAAATCATCACATGTATTTTGACCCATAGACCACCGGATTTGACTTTGAGTACCTAACCCATCATATTTGACTTCAGTGTCCAAATATTCCATTCTAGAATTCATCATGTGGGAAAGGCTTCCAAAATTCATGAAACCATGTGGTCCAAGATTTAAACATCATGTTTGGGATTGAATCAGTGAAACAATTGACCCATTTGACCCATCCATGCAAGGTGAGATCCATTGGGAGTTTAATGAATTGATCTGGGATCCCATTGTATCATTCAACCTCTTTAATATCCCTCAAATCATCGGTCCTTATAAATCTAACTCCTCCACCTAAGTAGTCGACTTGATGCCTTCAACATGGTTCTCATAATCATCCCCCTCTTGAAAAGGATTCATCCTCTAATCTTCATCCTCTACACCAAAAAAATTAGAAAGATTTGAAACATTGAAAGTCTCACTTAAACCATACTCACCTCAAAGAGATATCTTGTAAACATTTTTGTTAATATTCTCGATCACTTGGAAAGGACCGTATCCTCGAGGCATGATTTTTTATTTTTACTTGTTGGTAAATATTTTTTTCCTCGTATAAATCCATTCTAAGTTATAGGGTTCGAAAAACACTTGCTTGCAACCCTTGTTTTCCCAATCAATATATTTTTGAGTCATCCGCTCGATATTCTTCCTTTCCTTTTAATGGAGTTTCTTGTTGAATTCTGAACATCCTTTCACATCCATATTAATTTCTCCCTACAAAGGAAAATGAACTAGATCAATAAGGGAAAGGGGTTAAATACATAAATAATTCCATAGTGATAATATTGAGTAGTGGAATGCTTAGACCTGTTATATGTGAATTCAACATGTGGTAGACACTCCTCTAAATTCTTGAGATTCTTCTTAACAATTGTTCATATAAGGGATGATAGTGTCTAATTCACCACCTTAGTTTTCCCATCTATTTGTGGATAAAAATTAGTGGAAAATAGTAAATTCGTACTCAGTTTCCACATGGTATTCCAAAATTAAATGAGGAATTTTGTGTCTTGATCAGACACAATCACCATTGGTATTCCATAGAGTTTGACTACTTGAAATAAAATTATTTTAATGTTAGTGGAATCATCTATTTTGTGATAAGGAATAAAATGTTCCATTTTATAAAACTAATCCACCACAAAAAATGGAATCTCTCTTACTATTGGTTCATGGTAACCCCACAATAAAGTATATTGATATGTCCTCCTAAGGGATGTTATGGATTGGGAGTGGAATATATAATCCATGTGGGTTCAATTTTTATTTTTCTTTAAGATAGAAAATGCACTTTCCCACAAATTTTTCAACATCTCTAGATATCCTAGGCAATTAAAAATTCTAAATAAGAATGATCAATGTTTTTTAAAAATTAAAATGTCCCATTAATCCAATATATTGTGACTAATTTAGTAAAAGTAAACAGATAGAGAAATTGGGAATTCAAATCTTATCAATTCGGAATAAGAATCTGTTTGGTAAATTGAACTTTTCCTAACTAAATACAGGTTTACAATGACCATAAGGTTCACTAAAATCACTATCAATGGCATATAAATCCTTAATGAATTGAAAAACATGGATTTTTTAATCCAACGAGTATAAAAGAGAATATATGTATAAAAGTTCATCATCCATAATATTTTATTTTCCTTTTTTATGTGTGGTGACATATGGAAACGATTCAATGAATTCCAGCCATTTAGAATGTCTCCTATTTGGTAGATGTACACACACCTCATCTTAGCCTCTAAATCAAGCTGGTTTGGAATAAATTGACATTTTAGACGAACATCCTTAAAATAGGGTAAAATGGATCACACAGATTTAGAGTTCTATATAGAAATATCAAATAAGAAAAGATACAAGTGGATTTAAGGTCTTACTGATACAGATCCAACAATACAAATGGATCAAATAACAGATCATGTATGGAAGAAATAGGTCAACACCTAGTGGGAGAGGAAAATGGGAGAAGATCCATACTGTGCATGAGATTAGAGGAGAAAAGATGAAGAAAATATATTAAAGGATCAAAGTATTTTTTAACTTTCACGCATTTAATGGGAAACACATTTATCTCCCACGATTTGGAAAACTGTGTGCCTACCGTGTGACACCCACTGCCTAAAGGCTGTACCACACACATTTTTCATGCATAGTTTTCCAAATCGTGTGTCAACCCTATGAATCACCACTAATAAAAAAATCATATATTCCACATGAAAGTGTTCCCCATTCATAATGGGATGGAAATATGTTCAAATTAGACCAAGAGGACCGCACGATTAGTCATTGGAGGCCTCACAATTTTCCCAAATTGTGCACCCCAGTCTACACACATTGAAAACTCAGTTTTTCCACCTCTGATGGACCTGAAACCCAACCAAAACCCAAAGACACTTATTGAGCATTAATATTCATCTAAAAACAAGTTCATGGGTCAAATTAAAACTCATAATTAAGTTCCATTGATCAAGAAAATAGTTGGTGCACCCACCAAACTCTAAAAATTCAAAACGAGCGATGAATTAGACTCGCTCCAAAAACTCGGGACTTTACAGTCTCCCCACCTTGATATAGATCATCCCTGATCTATATAGAATAATTTTGAGATGGTACTGAATATACCCATATCATTAAAATTAACCCAGACTGCCCTGGTCTAAAATCCATAGGTAAACTCTCTCAAGGTGCTCCCCACCTTAAGAGTTACCTACCCCGACCACTTCCCAACCCAAACTCAAAATAAATCTGATGGTCCATCAACCATCCCTGAACTCAAAGTCCTCCCATGAAACATCCTCACTCATTCACCTCATCAGGTTCTCTAGTTCCATACCTTACACCCATCATAGTCCCATACAACATCAATTCCTGCCTCATTCCCATGTTGCACATGAAACCTCCGAGGTCCCACATCTCAAAAGATTCCCAAAATCAGTCGCGGTTCCTCTCACCTCAAACAATCCTACATCAAAATGATTCCCATATTCAAACACACCTCAAAATACATTCACCTAGCAGTGTTCACATATAAATCCCAGTACCATGAACCTCATACACACACAAAAACACACACACACACATATATATAATGCATCTGAGATAATTCCAACATACTAACCAGCATATGGTTAGTCTATAGATACATCCCATCCACCTTATGAACTAAAAAAATGAATACATAAGGACCATGCCAAAAGAAAATGAAAAAAATCACGACTATACCCATGATGTACCTCTAACTGTAACTGAATCCCAGTCCTTCTTATCACTTGGTAGATCCACTGCATGCACCTACCCCGATGCATGACTGAATGAAGCATGTCCTCCCTATATTGTTGCACCAGCCACCATCCACCATCCACTGACCCCACTAATGGGTCTCACCATCTCTTCCACGACCTCCGCATGTAGCTGAATCTTGAATACTAGCTCTCAACAACACTCTTAGTCCAATCTCAGAACCATGAGTCGACCCAGGTCCATGACTGTTGGCTACCCGAGAAGGATTCCTGCATAACCTCTCAAGATTAACAACCTATTCTCAAGCTCGAAACTCCTTCAGTTCCCGATCTTACTGAGTCCGCACATGTCCCAACTTCCCACACTAGAAGCACACCATCGTAGACCCACTATGAGGTGGTCTCCTTGATTCCATGGCCTGACCGCCCTATTGGAACTTCTCTAGTCCCCACTTCATATTATCTGAAGTGTCTCCACTATAGTCTCCTAATGATATCACCTATCTTGAGTAGAACCGGTCTATCAAGTTTCCCCTGACTATGAGAGCATGACTCATGACCTCCGAGAATGAGGTCAACCAGGAAATGTTTACCTACACTCAAATAGAATTTTGTAAACCATCCTCTAAATGACTCACCCTCAAGGTTTCATCACCCACCATACCTAGTGTGAAATGATACAACTTAGAGAACATCGCTGCATAGTCCATGATGGACATGTCACCCTACTAAAAGCTCAAGAACTCCCAAGCTCTCTCTAACCTCAGTATCTTCAGCAAGAAGTTATCAAAGAACCTAGCCTCAAATTACTTCCATACCATACCCTTTTTTATTCCTTCCTAAACCTACATGTCCCACAAATTCTTTACCAATATAATGAGCATGTAATTATCCAGCTTCACCCTTTTCCATGGGGGTGTATCAATCTGCTCGAAGATCATCTGCATCAAATCGATCCATTTCTCAGCCACCTGTGGTCTACCCTAACTGTGAAATAACAATGAATTCTATGACTGGAACTCCTGATTCATGTATTCCATGGAAGTATCTATTCTCTGAGATCTTCTATCAATCCCCTAGATGACACATACTAGGATTGCTTTGAGCTGCTCATCATGCCATAACCCAAAAGCTTTCAAATATGGTGGCTACGCCGCCTACACCTGAGGTTGTACCTATGGCTCATGCTCAGCCTGAACCTTCTAAGAATCATCCCAAACCTCGGTGTTATCATCATATGCATAAACCTGGGACACTAAATCACCACCCTCCTGACACTCCATCCAAAGTTGTCCAGGTGGTAACCCATTGAATACTAATACATTGGTTTGACAACCATAATAACATATATAACACAGATAGGGAAATAAGTAACAGGTAGTAAAATATCACTACCCTTAACCTCCCCCATTTCAACCATGTCACATGACACTCTACCTCTTGGCCCCTCAGGCCATGCCTGTCCTGATAAACCATGTCGCATCAAACTGATGACCACATCGCCCAACCTAGTGGTCAACATCACCCCATTTCATCATCCCTATATTCTCCTATAATATCCAATCGCATACATACATACATACACATATACATATATATATATGTATGTATATATCAAATATCACAAATAGATTTCATTAAGTCCACTTTTCTATGATGGTTGAGTAAGATTCCACCAAAGAAAGTCTAAAAAGGAAAACACTGCTTAGCTTCCTTTGTGGACACTTTAAACAAACCAACCCCTCTTAGAAAAATCTAGGCCCCCAATTACAGTCAACAATATTTTATCATAGGCACATGCATATATATATATATATATATATATATATATAACATCCTATTTCCTAATAAAAAATCATGACCAAGCCTCCATTTCCATACCAAGACCAGGGTCAAACAACTCCTCCTTTACCATACCAAGTCAAGGGTCACATATCATAAAAAGTTTCAATAAATCCAAGTTCACCACTCGAGGTGGAAATCATATCAAATATAAAATAATAAAATAATAATAACAATTCCCACTCCTGTAAACTTTGTATGTCCCGCATGCATGGGGTTGCAGGCACCCAAACATGAGTTATAAACCTAGTTCTGACAACAGCATAATCTTTAGTCTACCATATCCCAAATAGTAAGACCAAATTAAAATAAAATCATGTGATATCATTAGTAGTCATCCAAACACTGGAACTAATTCCCAATCAAGAACTACTCTGATTCCATTTGTAGTGCCCCGACCCATTTGGCCACCTGAATAGTTCTACAAGTCGAGTCTCATTGACCTTAGGTGTGCATCCCCATATGCCAAAGGTTTATTACTAGAAGTGAGGGTGTAAAAGAGTGTTATTGGGGATATTATACCCTCTGGTCATGATATAATAATGGTATAATATATATACAAACAATGGAAAATAAATAGAAAATACACTAGACCAGTAACCCGCCCTTAGCAGAAGCATAACTAATAGAAAGAAATAGTGGAAGAAATAACCAACAAAAGTAGTAGAATAAATAAAAATGAAAAACATACCATTTTTCAATTATAATGAATATAAAAACATGTCATACAGACAATAAATATAAGGGTCACCAATGGATAAGCTCAGTACGTACATATATAAGAGAATATTGATACCTAAAGAGAAAAAAATGGAAGCTCTAGCTGAGGCAAGAACCCATGATTCGTTATCATCCATCCCATGATAACTCAGACAATAAGGTTCATCTCCTAATACTAAAACATTACCTAAATGAAAATACATAAATACTACACGTGTCCTGAAGGGCCTGAGTAGGGTGTGAGAAAGAATCTCAGTAGGTCACCACCAACATGTGCTTACCCTACAACAATGATTTACTAGGTGTATCTAAATAATAAAATAAAACATGACTGAACACATGCATAATGATAAATATCTAACCTTTTTCTTAGAATCCAAAATGGAGTGATCACTATCTTTAACCAACGCTGGTATACCATAGCGGAGATGATCCTTAGAATAAACCCAAGGCATACCCAAATGTAAGTCAGTCTAGTGAACTCTCTGATTTCACCTCTAATAAGATCACCTAGAACCTCATTCCAACCAACGCCTCATGTCCAACAGTATCTAATGTCTCAAAGGAACATCCAAATAATCAATTACCTAGTCCCATGAACCTCATCTCATAAGAAACCCCGTTGTATGATCAATGCACAACGTCTGAGGCACAACGATGTCTTCAATCCAAGTAATTTCACCGTCATCTAAATAGATGAAATCATGAGGAATGATGATGTATATCCTCCCAAACATTTCATGGACCAATGGTATCAAGTACGAAGAGCCTCATCCCCCAACCTAAAGTCTCAACATGGTCAACTGATGACTTCTCATCATCCCCATGGCTTTCTATGGAAAGAACCTTTGACCATTATCCTAAGACTTAAATAAAGGAGGCCTCTACCCACACAAGTGGTCAATACCACCCCCCATCTAATTCCTACTACGTGAACACAACTCTAAAAAGTGCATTTCCCAACACGGGTGAGCGACAATCACCAAAGAAGAACCTATGCCACATTAACTAGCACCTTGTAACCCTACAACCATGTCGCTCCATCTGATGGACAACACCATCAAATATCACATGAGCCTCATCTGTAGCTTGATAACATTGTCTCCTCATCCCAACGACCATGTTTCCCAACTGGTGATCAACATCACCCAAATTACTTGGGCGAATACCATCCTAACAATCATATTTTCTCAAACCAGATGGAAAATTCCATCTCAATCCTCATGCCAAGCCCATCCAGTTCCCATGGAACTCATAAATAGTTGATATATATATATATATAATTCAATTAAATTTAAATAAAAGAAACACCGCATATTAATCTTCCCAAGGTCCAAAGCCTCTCACTTGGCTCAAACAATTTTTAGACTTGCAGAGCATTCCCATAGAAATCTCCAATGATCAATTTAATTAATTTAAAAGAAAAACATTAATTAAAAAGGGTATCTCTCAGTCTACCCAAAGGTGTGCTCAAATACACTCCCCCAAAACACTTGTGAAATCAAAAATAAATATTATCACCACCTACTTCATGTTGGTAAACGTACGTATGCTATATCTTATCCTCTAACTCTAGATGATTTGGAAGAAATCAATGTTTTAGATGAATGCCCTAAAAATAGGGTAAAATAGATTAATTGGATTTAGAATTCTGTATGGAGAGAGAAAATAATTAAAGAGAAAAGAGTATTCAAGGCTATACTGACATGGATCCACGACAGTAGATGGATCAAATAATGGATATTGAATGATGGAAATAGCTCAACACATAGCGGGAGAGTAAAATGGGATAATCTCCCTATTGTGCCTATTATTTAGAGGATAAAGGAGGAAGAAAATATATAAAATGGGAACAAGAATTTTGAAATTTTAACACATTTAATGGATCACACAGTTCACTCGAATGGTTTGGAAAATTTTGTGCCAATCGTGCGACACCAACTATCCAAATGGGGTACCTCGCATGGTTGTCCTTCACAGTTTTTCAAACCATGCTGAAACCATGAAAATCACCTCTTATAAAAACTGCAGAGGTGTCTCACAGTCATGAGCCACCTCTAGTATGGTTTGGAAAACCATTCATAGTAGACCTAAAGGGTCTCACCGTTACTCATTAGAGTCCACAATATTTCTCAAAACTGTGCACCTTAGTTTGTGCACATTGAAAACATGGGTTTTCATCCTCCTTCAGACCTGAAACCCAACCAAACCCCAAGACACTTACTAAGAATCAAAAATCATCTAAAAATAAGGTCTTTAGTCAAAGGAAAACTCAGAATTAAGATTCCTTGATTGAGAAAAGAGTTGGAACACCAACAAAACTCCAAATATTCAAAACATGAGAGGAATTCGACCCGCTCCAAAAACACAGGACGTTAAATTTTTTATGGTTTTTAGGTTTTTAGGGGTTTTTACATTTTTGGGGATTTTTGGGAAATTTTTTGGGTTTTTATGGTTTTTATGGGTTTTATTTTTTTTAATGATTTTGAGGGGTTTTATGGGGATTTTAGGGCTTTTTAGGGTTTTTAGTGATTTTCAAGTTTTTTAGGATCTTTTAGGGTTATAGGGATTTTTTTTGAGATTTTAGGATTTTTAAGTTTTATATAGTTTTTTAACATTTTTAGGGGTCTAATTTTTTTTAGAGTTTTTAGTTGAGTTTTAGGGGTTTTATGGGTTTTTAGGTATTTATTTGTTTTTAGGGGTTTTTAGGGTTTATAGGGTTTTTTAGGGTTTTTAGGGTTTTTTTTTGTTTTCAAGGAATTTTAGGGATTTGTTAGGATTTTAATGGTTTTTAGGGTATTTAGGGTTTTAGGTATTTTGAGGGGTTTTAGTGGTTTTAGGTTTTTTTATGAATTATTGTGTATTTGAGGGTTTTTATGGTATTTTTGGGTTTTTAAGGATATTTTGAGTATTTTTGTAGATTTTAAGGTTTCTTAGAGTTTTTAAAGTTTTTAGGGGTTTTAAGGTTTTAAAGAGTTTTTAGTGTTTTTTTTTTGTTTTTATGGATTTTTATGATTTTTATGGGTTTTTATAGTTTCCAGTGGTTTTTCAAGGTTTTCAGAGTTTTTTTATGTTTTTAGTGATTTTAGTGGATTTTTTATAATTTTCATGTTTTTAGGGATTTTTTAGTGTTTTTAGGGATTTTGAGAGTTCTTAGGGATTTTCAGGGTTTTTTAGGTTTTATGGTTTTTATGGTTTTTTTGGTTTTTTGGGCTTTAGTATTATTTTTGGGTTTTTAGGGTTTTTAAGGTTTTAATAGTTTTTAACATTTTAGGTGTTTAAAGGGTTTTTAGAGTTTTTAATGGTTTTTTTCGGGGTTTTGAGGGTTTTGTGATTTTTAAATGTTTTTATGTGTTTTATGGATTTGATGGGGGTTTTAGGGGTTTTTATATTTTTAGGGATTTTTAGGAATTTTTTATGATTTTTATGGTTTTATGGTTTTTTAGTGTTTTTGGGATTTTTAGGGGTTTTATGGATTTTTAGTGATTTTTAGGGGGGTTTTGGTGTTTTCAGGGTATTTAGGGTCTTTTGGGTTTTAGGTATTTTTTTTTTGATTTTTTTAAGGTTTTAAATGAATCTATGAGTTTTTAATGTTTTTAGGGTTTAAAGGGTTTTAAGAGTTTTAAGTGGGTTTTTAGGGTTTTATGGGGTTTTAGGGGTTTTTAAGGTTTTTAGGGGTTTCTATGGTTTTCAGGGTGTTTTCAGGGTTTTTTAAGTTTTCAGGGATTTTTATGTCCTTTTTTGATTTTTATGGGTTTTTTGGGTTTTTAGGATTCAGAGGGGGTTTCATGATTTTTTATGGATTTTAGGGATTTTCAAGGTTTTTAGGATGTGATGGGGTTTCTAGGGGTTTTTTTTGAGTTTTTGAGGGGTTTTATGGTTGTAAGTGTTTTTTAATGTTTTTAGGGGGTTTGAGGGGTTTTAGAGTTTTTAGTGGGGTTTATGGTTTTGTAGGGTCCTAAAAAATCCGCGAAGGAGAATGAGAATCCCATTTTATCCCAAGGGAGATCCTACCCAATTTTCCCCCAAAGAATTGGAGAGAAGTATGGAGAATGATGGCACAAGACGAACCGGTCCACAGACCGGTACAAACAAGCACACGGCCGGTTCCGCGAAGCACCCCCTCCGTGAACTGCAGTCATTTGCGGAATGAAGGCGGAGATCCTCCGTGGGTGCGAAGCAGGACGGGCGCCAAATCGGTCCATCGGCACGAACCACCCCAGTCGCGAATCGTGTCGACTAGCCCAGGCCACATCCACTGTCGTTCGTGGAATGGAGGCAGAGGTCCTCCGCTGGCGCGAAGCAGGACGGGCGCCAAACCGGTCCAGTGTCACGAACCGTCCCAGCCGCGGACCGCGTCGACTGGCCCAGGCCGCATCCACTGTTGTTCGCGAAATTGAGACGGAACTGTGTGCAGCCGCGAAGCACTCCATCAGCTCGTTTGGTTCACGGGGGGAGATGCATTCAATGCCCCTGCGAGTTGCGGATTGACCAAGTCATCCATAAACCGGGTTTTCGGTCATGGGCCTCCACAAAAGGTTCCATGTGACCATAGATGATCCCATTTCCCCACTCTATAAAAGGATATTGAGGGGGAAGAGAAGAGAGGATTCAGAGAGATCGACCAGATTCGGGTGGAAGGATTTCGAAGGAAAGAGCTTAGGATTTCGCAAACCGTGAAGTTCTAGTCTGCGAACCAGAACATGTATGAAGCGGTAAGAGAGTTAATAAGGAACCGAAAATGCATAATAACTTGGTGAACCACGAACTTAAAATAACAAAGAAAAGAATACCGATAACCATGGCCCCTCCGCGGATGCACTCCCCATGGAGCAGGGGGTTTATGCCCCTTTTTTGATCTGTCGCACCGCGTAGCACCCTCCTACACGGGCGAAGCCCCGACCGATGAACCTCCGACTGGCGCCGCCCTCGGCCGCCGCTGCTCGTGTGGATCCCTCCGCATACCACCCTAGTACGCGGGCCAAACCCGAAGCTGCGAACCACCCTGGTTCGCGGGATGCTCGCCAGTCCGCGAACCACCCTGGTTCGCGGGATGCCCTTCAGTCCGCGGACCATCCTAGTTCGCGGATGGCCTCTCCAGCCGCGTATTACCTCCCTACGCAAAGGGAACCACCACTCATACACTTGTGTGGCTTGCCAAATTCTTATGAGTTCCCATTCCCCGACCCGGATAAAATCCTTCCAATCCGGCCTGATCCTCCGCAGCTCCCTCATTGGCCCATCCATCGGCCTCGAGCTGAGGCCTCCACCAGAGTAACTGGACCCGTGCGATGTAACCCTCAGGCACATCAGCGCGCCGTTTTTAGTTCACATACCCATGGTAAGCGAGGAATAAGGGGTTGCTCCGGCCCTTGAGCAGATTCCCGGAGCATTCCTGGGTTCACATTCCCACGGTAATGCAGGGTCCGAGTCCGAGAGTCCCCTTTCTGCCCCTCCACTTGTTCGGACTGGGGTACTTCTCCCCTCCCTGAGGAGTGGTGGGCTACCCATCAGAAAGAATCCCCCATTCACCTCCGTACTTCCCCACGACCATGACCAAGGAAGGGCGTAGTGGGAAAGGGTGCGGCTCCGTCCTTCTTTGGGGTCAAGTCCCTCTCCCGCTGCACTTTGTCGCCCCGGTCCTCCATCCTGGAGTAAGTCCTAGAACCATGGGCCGACCTATGTGTAAGCCCCACTCCACTTCCCACAGATGCACCTTTCATGATGTGATCATCTGGTCCCTGCTGCCTCTTGTTTCTCACGCCGAGCATGGCTCACGTGGGCTTAGATTAAGCATCGACCATGACATCCTATTATGGGCCTCCTCAGAGTGTAAGCCCCAATCCATTACTCTGGGATGCCCAAGAGCATAAGCCCCAATATAATGCAAACTACGATGACTTTGATTCACTACCATAGGGATACGTAGGAAGCCTCCATGAGGTTCAAGCCCGATCACCATCGGACCCCCAGGTCCACATCCACGTCGATTCTCCAACACTCCTATTTGAACTATGTGGACTTTGATCCCTGTCTCCTAGGCAGGGTATGTAGGAAGCCTCCCTGAGGTTCAAGCCCAAAGACCGGTCGATCCTACTATCTTCATGTCGGTTCATCACACCACTACTAGTGCCTCCTCAATGTGTCCAGACTCCTCGAGGTCATTAATCCAATGAGGGATGGTAAACCTCGGGCATAAATGATTCTGAATCCCTGCATTCAGCTGACCATTTCCAACCAGGAGTAATCCATGGATACTATTCTTGGGTATAAAACAAAGATTCACGAACATATGAATACGTCTTAAATATATAATAGAGTCCCGAAACAAGAAATAATTCCCCCAAAAAGGGTGTGATGAGCCCGACTTCCCATCCTCTCGACCACTCTGAGTTCTTAAGCATCACTAGCCAAACCACCCAGCGAACGCCTGCCTTTAGAAAGAAGGTACATGTATTATCGGATATGGAACCGTTGGGCGTTTCGAAGCGAAGACTGGTGTACCCATCCTTAGAAATAGAGCGACGCTCAGCCCTCCGTGAGATCGACC
This sequence comes from Viscum album, assembly GCA_963277665.1. Classification (NCBI taxonomy): domain Eukaryota; kingdom Viridiplantae; phylum Streptophyta; class Magnoliopsida; order Santalales; family Viscaceae; genus Viscum; species Viscum album. Next base: position 726,544,659 of record OY728167.1, on the reverse strand, counting down.
GTCGGGCGCGTCGATCCTCCATCTCCCGAAGAGAAGCGGTTTGAAACAAAAAATGGTAAACCCGACGAGAATCTTTAACCAAGCATGAAAGATTCAACCTAATCCCACCCTGTTCCCCCTTTATACTCACAAGGAGGGCCACACAAGGTCATTAATTACGCATGGGATCATGAGATACTTCTTTGATGGGTTTTCTATTTGTATTTGTTAAAATGTTTTACAGGTACCACTCAGAACTCCATTCGATCCAATGGCATCACGGAGGAACTTGCAAGTGCGCACTTCAGGCTACACGATGACCAGACATCCTAACCAACATAGGACCCCGTCACCTACCCAGCGACTTCAACGCTGGGTCTCGGATGCGCTGATCCGAGAGTACCACTTGAATGTTACTCTACCAACGGTGGAGGTGGCCATGAACGCCCTCCAATCCGTCAAGACCCGCCGGTCGCCTGCCCAGAAGCGGCTGCGGGAGTAGATCCAGAAGGCCCCCGTTTCCATCTCGAACCATTTCAGGAGTCTATCCCTAGAATGAGACAACGGATACCTCCCTTATATTAGGGAGGCGGATGAGGTCAACATTGAGGACTTCATCCCCACCAAACAGGGGCCGTTCTAAGGCCCCTGACAGAAGATGTCATTGCGGCCATGCCGCGACTCGACATTCTCACAATAATGAGGATGTCGCCCCGAGGATCCAGGCCCACGTTCCCCGAGCTCCGGCCCCTCGGACCGCCCAACGAGGGCAGCAAACTTAAAACCAGGGACCAGTCGTCACCCTTGTCCCTGAGGAGGAGATCCATTGCCCAGTCAAGGAGACGTATCACGAACAGGCACATACACCTATTCTCTCCTCCAAATCCCGCCATCCAGACATGGCGACATCATATGAGAAGGTGTGCATCCCCTCAGAGCTCTGTCAAGCTCTTCGCTCACACAGGACGACACTTACCCGGCACGCACCTTTCCCTACCCATGGTCTTGAAGCCCACCAACCAGACGTGGTGGCGACCCAACACCTGTAGGACCAGCTCCTAGCAGATGTTTCTGACGCTTACCATCCCAATGTGGTGGTGATCAACAAATTCCTCCATCTAGATGTGGTGGAAATTAATAGGTGGGCACGTCTCCCTGACAACAAAGGCCACCGACTCGATACGGTGGGAAACCGACATATGCAGGGCCAGCTCCCTGGGGATACAAGTAAAGTCCGCCATCCCGATTTCGTGGAAAATGGAGAGATAAGCCGACGTATCCTCACACAGGGGAAAATTCATTCACCTGCCCCGACACAGGAGAATTGTCAGTACCCACTGACCACCGAAGGACCGGAGCAGGATATTCCTACTCTGATACCGGAATGGGCCTTCATACCCATTCCAGGCAAAGATGTCTCTCTGCATATCCTGGAAATGATGGAGGAGCAGGTATCAATCCCAGATCATATCTTGCAGACTTTCCAGAATATAATTGCATCAGCGACAACAACAAGGACTCAGGCCCATGAGCCCGTATCCCCAATTGAGGTGACTCATCTAAGAGACGAGATAGTGGCCTCCGAGCAGATCTACATCCCTACTTCAACCCAGGAGGGTCGTCGGCTATATTCCGAGACATAGGGGATACCAGATCGAGAAGCTTCACTCGTTCCAACTGGGGGACACCCGTCCATCACGGTGGATGCTCCAGAGCAGGCATATATCCCTGATAAAAGTAAAGATGTTCGTCGGCGTATCTCAGCAACATCACGGGACCCAATTAGACAGGGACCCAAAGGTAAAGGACATTGTCAATAGAAGACAGTCCCCGCTGCCTGCAAGAAAGCGCCCCAAATGCGGCAAAGGTAGCCGGAAAATAAAGAGCGGGTTCATGACTCCACTCTGCTGGGAGCTGGGGTTACCAACACCGCTAAGCGCATATCGAAGGCTCATAACCCTTCCCACCCATTACCATATTATGGGAGCAGCAGTAGCAGTTGCAAAGGTCCTCCCTGCAATGTCGCTACCAGCAGCTCTGAAGGTCCTCCACAGAGCACTCGTGGGGGCCTCCCGCACGAGCATATAACAATCGATCACGAGAGCTCCTCTTTTGATACGAGTCATGGAAACCCTCCACGTGACTAGAAGATCGAGCAGCAAGAAGGTCCTCCACTTTCTGCGGTCCACCCTGAAGGTCCTCTTTGGGGTATACGCTGCAAACACTCTCCACTTAGTGGGACCACAGATTGTGATAGTAGTCCTCACTATCATAGTCGCAAATACGGAGACCCTCCACATAGTGACATCTCATCACAACAAGAAGTCCCTCCCCTTGTCGTGGCCTGCCCTGAAGGTCCTCCCCAGGGGTTACGTTACAATGGCACTCCGCGCAACCGGGCATCAGATCACGGTGGTAGTCCTCGTCACCCTGATAATGGAGGTCCTCCCCGTAGAGACGTCAAGCAACGAGAAGGCCCTCCCCTCGTTGTGGTATATTCTGGAGGCCCTCCCTAGGGTGTATCCTACAAATATTCTCCATGCGGTAGCTGTAATGGTATTTCTCGTCGTTGCAGCAGCTGTGATGGTAGTCCTCGCCACCATGACCGCCATTGCGAAGGTCCTCCCCGCAGTGGCCCCAAGCAACAAGAAGGTCCTACTCTTTTCGCAGTGTGTCTTGAAGGTCCTCCCCAGGATGCACATCGAATTTCAAACCATGATGGTAATCCTCACCATGATGGCAGTTGTTGCGAAGGCCCTCCCCGTAACAACGCTACGCAGCCAGAAGGTCCGCCCCTTGCTGCGACACACCCTGGAGGTCCCCCCCAAGGTATCCACTGCAAAAGTCCTCTATGCAATGAGGCGTCCAGTTGTGATGGTAGTCCTCACCATTACAGCCGCCATTGCGAAGGTCCTCCCCACAGTGACATATCATATCGACAGGAAGGTCCTCCCCCTGGAGAATCCAGTACAAAAAAGCCCTCGTATGCCAAGGCACTAAGAAGGACGGGATCAAGAATTTCATATTCCCAATTAGTCACCAACGACACCCTTCTCCGATCAGGAGACGGTCCAGGGCCGCGCTCATCTTCTGAACCACCTCGGAATCACCCGCATGACAATTCAATACCTACCGATCCCACTGCCTCCAACCACACTATCAGTGAGCGCCTCGGTTGGACTGAACAGGTAGAGGAATCACTGACGGATGAGTATGCTGACATGTTTTACATGAGTAAACGACTGGCCAAGGATGATATACCAGTTATGTTTTGGCCCACGACCACCTCTCAGTTCGACATATCCAGAGATTTGTCGGAAGAATGCGTGCACGGAATCTGCCATAATATATGGACAACCCTCTACCGGCTGAAATCAAGCTTCCTTCCCTACGACGGGTATGTAGACCATGTCAAGACAATAGGAGACCTCCTTCATCACATCGACCTGGAATCCCTTCCTTCAGCACGGTAACAGCGACCCGAGAGGCGTAAAGGAAACATGGAGATAGCTTGCCTCTGTGTGCTGCACCAGTTGCGTCGCCTCATCGGTGATGCTCTGACGGGAGTCCATATCAGGGGATGGGGGGAAAACGGAGCTCTGCATTTCACTTCGCTCCCCGCCCAGAAGAACCCGTTAGGTATGGTGTCTTGCAACGTCATCACAGCAAGACAACAATCGAGTGGGGCCCCTGCTCAGGAGAGGCAACACACCCAATAGAGTCAGGCCTTGAGTAAGTCCCAGAAGCGTCAGGCCTGATGGGAACAAGCCATTCAAGAACTCCTGAATCAGGCCACCAAGAGCATACAACAGGCCTCTCGCCTAAGAGAGGACAATCAACGGTCATTTCCTGCCTCCCCAAAAGGGATTGATTCACAAGAGAACTCGACACCAAACCCAGTTCACCCCTGAATGGGGGCACGCAAGATCAGGAAGGTAGTGATAGCAGCAGCCACTACTAAAATCTAGGGTCAACCCCAGCCTGCAAGGCTGGGGTAATTTTTAACAACAAATGAACCCGTAAGACCAATAAAAATGGGAAGAGACTCAAAATCCAAGGAACGAAGCCAACCCCAACCCTCAGGGCTGGGGGCATTATTACCTCCTCAACAACAACCTCCCCCACGAGAATCAGTATTCTCTCGTCAAGGGAGGATGGTAAGAAGAGGAGGCTCCTGCCCTATCTTGACCTTTGAATCATCATCCCCTCCAAGAGGGAGGCGCACCATAAGGTCACACCAAATAACTCTCTGCCTCACCCTTTGATAAGGAGTCCGAAAGAAATCATGTGGCAGGAATGGGAGGACCAATAGAAGACGTGGGAGATGCTATTACTATTTGGAAGATGACATCTCCTCCACCCCACGATATTCATTCATCAATTCCATAGAGGCTAACCCCACGGGTGACACCGGGGATGATGCAAATCCGAATGGATCGGGAGACGATGGTTCCGGTCAGGCTGTGACTCACAACGAACTGCCAAGTGTGCACACCCGGAATCAGAGGGCCACCCTAAATATGGACACCCTTCTGGATAACCCTCCTCTGCTTACCCTGCGAGCTTCCAACAAGGATAAGAATAAAGGACTAGTTACCCTTTACCCGCCTCCTTCTCTTGACAAAAATGATCCACTCACGCTCAAAGAGAGATTTTCTCGACAGGAAGAGGAGATGAAAGAATTGAGGTGACTTAATAACGAGCTACTCCAGAGGAACCACCTTATTGAAATCACGTCCCAAGAGTATCCACATCATGCACTCCCAGTAAGTGCACCTCAAAGACCAAGGTTTTCCCCGGCAAACGAAGCACGGTCAGGGCTCCCGCCCAACAAGGCGCCCGGCCCATCCAACTACCTAAATGTGGACCCAGATGAATACCAAGACTTACCTCCACTTAGGAAGAAATCAGAGCGAGTATGATTGAACCCTCCGAAGGTGCCACAAATGGAATACGCACCCTTGATGCTGGCCAACCCGAATCCTCAGGAAATTCCTCAGGCTACACCTGCCCAGAACCGGGCCCAACAGGATGTAAAACAGGGTCTCACCAACACCATTGAGGCACTGACAGCTTGATTGGAAGCGATAGAAGGTCGGTGTGATCTGATACAGCCAGAGCGGAAGACTTACCCGAATTGGGTGAGCAACACACCACCTACACCCAATTTTGGGAGCCCTGTATTCCCTATCTTCAAGGGATCAGGCGATATAAAACATCATTTGATTCACTATGCATCTTATTGCGACCCTATGATGGGAACTCAGGAACAACAAGAAGCAGTGAAACTCAGATTCTTCGTACAGACCTTGCAAGGATCTGCCTTCATCTGGTATACGAGTCTGTCAGCCCAGTCAATAAAAAGCTGGGAAGACCTTCGGCGGTAGTTCCTGTTCCATTTCAGCTCAACGTTGCCTAAAAAAATAGTCAGCGACCTCATGAATTGCAAATAGAGGGGGAACGAGAGGGTTTCAGATTTCATCTCCAGATGGAAAGGTCTGACCTACTCTTTGAACATGCCAATGCCTCAAGATGATATGTTTTACATATGCATCGATAATCTTAGAGATGAACTGTGAACACCGTTCATACCAGTGGAGTGCACCACTGGCTTCTGCCATCTCTCGGCCATTGCCAAGAGAATCGAGGAATCCCTACAGCGGACCAATTTGAAGTCCCGAATAGACTCACAGGCTCCTGCAAAGTGAACAGTTAGAGCTGAAGCGTCCTCTGTCACGCTCAAGCCATCCCCTGTACCTGCTCCACCGCTCAGGCCTCCACCAAATTGTCAAGGGCCCCCTGTATATCAGCGGCCGCCTCCACCCAGGCGGTATGATCAGAAAGGGTCGAAGCAGAATAAATTTGAGGAACAAATACATAAAGTATACTCATTCTGAGAGGACCAAGTCCGTGGCTACTTCATCGCCGCTATGAATTGCAATTTTCTCCGCCTCCCAGAGCCAAGGAAACCCGAAGAAGTCGGCCACGATGACAGGCCAGATTACTATCCCTACCATCGGATGTTGGGGAACAATATTTGGGAATGATTCGTCTTCAAATACCTCCTGCAAAGGATGGTAGACTCCGGGATGGTCGAGCTGGGACCACCCCCACCACATGTGACATATATTTCTACCACCGACTCCGAAAAAGGGGAGGGGTGGCAGAAAGTCGCCAGAAAGAAGGGGATGAAGTTTGATAACTGTATGACTTAGAAGACTATAAATCGAGACCAGGGCATACTCTGAGCTCAACTACAACAGTCGGTGTTTCCACCAACAACCCCTAATGCCGCACAACTGAAAATACCGGCCTCACATCCCTCTACGAGCCGGTCATCCAGGCGTAATCGAGAAAGTAGGAGATACGCACAAGAGGATCAGTCTGCGACAGGGCCAAAGTTAGCCCCGACACTATCAGATTTCATGCCCTCAAACTTAGAGCCACGGGCACCGACCCACCAAATGGAACCATTAGGGACAACCGACCAGGTTGACCTGTCAGAGGATGAAGAGTCAATCTTTGGTTCCATTAACATCATCCATATTATGGAATAATTCCCTAACGAAGGGTATGGTTATGAACCCGAGTTCCCAACACGAGGAGTCGGGACGAGGAATCGCAGAGGTAGGGGATACTAGGGGAGGAGTAGCCATGGACGAAACCAACCCTACGGTTGGACCTCGGCCCAAACCATCAATATCGTGGAAACCCATGGGAGATCCCTTCAATGGACTCAATAGGAGAAAGAATATCCCTACACATCCACAAGCGGCCACTCTACCCCCTTCATTCTGCGGTACCTATCAGAGAAGGAACAAGTGTCTAGATGGCTAGTGCGCACAAACAGACCAGTAGGTCCGAGTCCCCAAAACGTGGGAACACCATCGACCTCCAACCTCGCGGCTGATCCCTCCTTTTCACGTACTCCAGCTCCCAAGTTGCCCGCTAAAACTCTCCCACCAGCAGAAAAGCGTCGGCCACTGGAGAAAAAATATGACATCCTTAAGCAGCCGACATCAGTACCAGCCAAGCTGTCGATCCTGGATGCCCTGAGTTTGTCAGAAAACCTTAGGGAGGTGCTTATAGAAGCCTTTCTCAGCCCCCAAGAGTTTCAAGCCGAGGTATCTGCCACCAAGATTTACCGGACGGAGAATGGCCCGGCTGAATGCAATGTGGTGATTTCCTTCACTGATCAGGATGAAGATGCCATCATGCAAGGACACATCAAACCACTATATGTGTCCAACACACTGAATGACGTTGAGATCTGCAAAGTCTTTATCAACAAAAGCTCTGGAGTTAACCACCTTCCCCTATGAACACTCCTTAATTTGGGCTACAGTGAGGATGATTTAATACCCTCGACCACAACTCTATTGGGTTACAAAAAGAGTGAGCAGAAGACAATGGGGAAAATTAATCTAAGAACCCATTTTGGCGACCTCGTGGCCTACTCGGAATTCCCGGTGGTCTGACAGAACACAGCATTCAATGCCCTGCTGGGAAGGCCATGGCTTCATAAGCACATGGTCATTCCTTCATCTTACCACCAGTGTATCAAGTATTGCGTTAATGGATGAAGTTGAACTTTTCATGCCGACAAGGCCCCCTTTGAACTCTCCGAGTCACACTACATTGATGCCGGATTTTATGAGCAAAAGAAGAAGAAGCCTTCGATCGATGGTGTCAAGTGGATCCCCGCTCCAAATGGTCTGTAAATGGTTCCTAACAAACCCCTCAGACATCTTGGCAGAGACTACGTACTTCCCATCAACTATATTGAGATCAGGAGTTCAAGTCCAGACACACACTCAGCCGTCCTCATAACCTCAGCCATGATGGCCGAGCGTGACAATGCGGGACCGTCTGCCAACCCTCAATTCAGGGGAAAATACTTGAGAGAGGACGCCCACAATGCCCTGCCTCCAGACTCCCAGGAGCCCGAGTCAAGAACTCTCCCCTCGCCAGATCAAGAAGATGAGGATTTGGGAGAAGAGTATGGGGAGGATCTCAGGGATACACCTCCCGTATTTGAGGAGGGTATCTCCACCATGGTGGATGAGGTCAGGGAATTTTCATCCTCACCAGCATAACTAAAAGCAGTTATCGTCCGAGATGCCTGACGTTAAACTGTCGAGCATCCAACGGCCCAAACTCTATGACCCTAAACTAAGAGTATTTCATCCTCACTGATATAACTAAAAGCAGTTATCATCCGAGATGCAGGACGGTAAACTGCCGAGCATCCAACAGTCCAAACTCTATGACCCTAAACTAAGAGTATTTCTTCCTCACTAGAATAACTAAAAGCAGTTATCGTCCGAGCTGTAGGACGGTAAACTGCCAAGCACCCAACGGTCCAAACTCTATGACCCTAAACTAAGAGTATCTCGTCCTTACCGCACAACGTTAAACTGCACGGATAAGGAGATTTAAAAATGTCCTTCCCTCGTGTACGGACCAGCCCTGCACGGGGTGTTCTTATCCAAAGAGAACTATGTGAGGCTTGATTCCTACCCTCGTAGGATACATAGAGACGCCGGGATCCCCTATCCTAGCCCAACCATTCCCAAGTGGAATAAAATTAAAAAATGTACCCTTCCCCCGTGAACGGACCAACCCTACACGGGGTGTACCTTTTGTAGAGAACTACGTGCGGCTTGATTATTGACCTTTTCAGTATACGTAGTGACGCCATGATCTCCCATCCTGGCCCAGCCGCACCCTGGAATAAAAAAAAAATGCCCCCTTACCCTGTGTATGGACCAGACCTGCACGGGGTGTACCATCCAAAAAAGAACTATGTACGGCCTGATTCCTGCCCTCACAGGATACGTAGCGACGCCAGGGTTTCCCATTCTGGCCCAGCAACCCCCGAATAAAAGTTAAAAATGTCCTCTCCCCCCGTGTACGGACCAGCCCTGCACGGGGTGTACTCCTTGTCCTTACCGCATGACGTTAAACTGCATGGATAAGGATAAAAGAAAAAAAAACACCCCTTCTCTCTCGTGTATGGTCCAGAACTGAATGGTGTGTATCATCTTTCATAGAACTACATAAGGCTTGATTCCTGCCCTCGCAGGATACGTAGTGACTCCAGAATTCCACACCCTATCCTAGCCACTACAAATAAAGCAAAAAATACCCCATTCTCCCATACAGACCAGACCCGAACGGGGTGTATTCCCTAAAAGAACTACGTAAGGCTTGATTCATGCCCTCACAAGATACATAGTGATGCCAGGGTCCCCCACCCTAGCCCAGTCATCCCCAAATGAGAGTCAAAAATTCCTTTTTCCTCTGTGTACGGACTAACCCTATGCGGGGTGTACCTCCTTCAGGGAACTACGCATGGCTTGATCCCTTCCCTCGTAGGATGCGTAGTGATGTTAGGGTTTCCCATCCTGGCCTAGCCATTCCTGAATGAGAATAAAAAAATTCCCTCTTCCCCCGTGAACGAACCATACCTGCATGGAGTGTATTCTTCATCCTTACCGCATGATGTTAAACTGAACGGAATCCCCTTTTCATGTCAAATCACCTTCATCCTCACCGCATGACGTTAAAACTGCATGGAATTCGTCCTCAACTCATGAAGTTAAACTGCATAGATTTCATCCTCACCGCATGACGTTAAACTGCACGAACTTCATCCTCACCGCACGACGTTAAACTGCACGGACTTTGTCCTCACCGCACGACGTTAAACTACACGGACTTCATCGTGACCCACCCAAGATATATAGAGAAACCGGATGGGAATACTCCTTGAACATTTGGATGCATCCTCTCCATACATCAGACTCCACGAACCGGATAATTGAGGATCTTCATAACCATTCATGGCCATCAGAAGTGGAAAGTTATCGACCCGTGGACACCTTTGCATGACTATGAATACCAAGCCCTCAGTGGCTCTGCATATTGATAGCCCCTGACCCGTCTACCAAAGGAATGATTTCCTCAGGTGATACCCTTCCTATCCCCATACTCTTACCGGCCTCAGAGCCCCCATATCATATCTCCTGATCCAAAAATTTATGGAGTAGTGGTTTATAAGTTCATTATCCCTTTCACATCCAAATGATTCTAGGGTATCCATACCTGGTTATCCTATGTATCCACTCATGGTTCACGTGATGACCTGCATCTACGAATGTCAAGTCAGGGCTAGGCTACTTTGACTCAATAGAAAATTGTAGTGAAGATGTTTTTTGTATGCTCGGACACCATTATCCCCATATGCTGAACTCTGTGTTGTGATCAATATCAGATTTTCATAATCATTCACGACCATCTAAAGTGGAAAGTTATTGACCCGTGGACAGCTTTGCATGACTATTCATACCATTCCCTCAGCGGCTCTGCATATTGATAGCCCCTGGCCCATATACCAAAGGAAATATTTCCTCAGGCGGTACTCTTCCTAGCTCCATATGCTTACCAGCCTCAGAGCCCCCACACCACATCTCTTGATCTGGGAAACCTCCGAGTTACAATTTACAACCTCCACCCCCACCCTGTTCAGAGTATATCAGAGCATGTTAACTTAGTTATCCTTCGAGTGACTGTAGAAATAGTCACCCAATGGTCCAATCTCTATGACCGCTAAATTATGAGTACTTCATCCTTACTGCACGACGATAAACTGCACAGAGTAAAGGTACACCCCCACGCGCAAGATAAATCACCGCAGGGAGCTCTCTAAGATTTAACAGTAACCAGGGCCGAATATGCTCGACATGTCCGAATATTTTCTTACCGAATGATAGACTTAATGGCCCATACAATCACGAATTCTTATAACCACTCACATCCATCAGAAGTGGAAAGTTATCGAACCGTGGACACCTTTTCAAGACTATGCATACCATGCCCTCAGCGGCTCTGCATATTGATAGCCCTTGGACCTTCTACCAAAGGCAAGATTTCCTCAGGCGATACTCTTCCTATCCCCGTATGCTTCCTGGTCTCAAAGACCCCATATCATTTCTCCTGATCCAAGAAGCCCTGAAACCAAGATTTACACCATCAACCCCTCTCCACGTCTTGGGCATGCCGAGATGTTCAAGCCCAGTTACATTCTGATCGAGAGAGGCCTTTGTAACTACATCCTTACCACATGAAGTTAAACTGCACGGAACATCTTGGCCGCTTAGCATAAAGCTACAAATACCAAGCATTAAACATCCATGGAAATGCCTCCAGGTACAAGAATTTTCACTGGTTTAAAAATTCCCCTTGTCCTCGTTGCACGACGTTAAAATTGCACAGCATCGGCAAAAATTCCCCCCATCCTTGCTGCATGATGTTAAACTGCACAATGTCATTCAATAATGCTCCTCGTCTTTTCTGCATAACGTTAAACTGTACGGTCAAACCTGTCATGGGTTCAGTAAGGAACATAGGATTTTCTCTGTCCCTCAGTGTACGGGTCAGACCTGTACAAACCACCATCTCACACCAGCATGAGCAAGAATGAATTCACCCATTCTCGGGAAATTTAGCCTAGATGTTTCTCCTGTATCCAGGCACCCTCTCCTCATAAACCATACTCTATACTCAGAAAAAAGCCGAACTCTCATAAAACACCCCTGGTGGTCCCGACCCTCAACTTCCCTGAAGCTGCACAGCTATCAGGAGAATGCAATCATTGACCCAAGGACACTTTTGCATGACTATGCATACCATGCCCTCAGCATCTCTACATATTGATCGCCCCTGACCCGTCTACCAAAGGCAATATTTCCTTAGTCGATGCTTCTCTCTGTACACCTCTTGGCCCTTGTGCCCCCATATCCATCCCGGGATTCGGAAACCCTCTGATCTACAGTTTACTAGCCTCTCCCACAAACCTTCCTGAATATGGAGGAATGCCTCTAATGAGATTACCAAGAACCCGGAGAATCCGTTCCATTTTAATTGATGTCCCAGCTGCATGACTTTAAACTGCACCAAGCTCTAATCATCCTTTATGCTAAATAAATGCGTAGGACAGGGACTATGGGTCCACACTCCTAATTGATATAGATGTCCTCAAACCCTTTCAGATGTCACATACCCTTTCCAAGCCACCCCCTGTGGTTTTCATGATTCTCCAAAGCCACCCATGGTGGTTTCCATAAGCCGAACTTCCATGAAGTCCTCAGGCCATCATAAATGGAGAGTCATTGACTTAAGGACACCTTTTCATGACTATGCATACCATGCCCCTAGCGGCTCTGCATATTGATCACCCCTGACCCGTCTACCAAAGGCAAGATTTCCTTAGGCAATGCTCTTCCTACCTCTGCACGCCGATACAACTCCCATGCCTTGAGAAATTCCACGCATGTCGTTCAAATCTAAAAATGCTTCCCCTCACATGCATCTGAAGGATATCGAGACATCTTTTAATCAACAAAACCTCATTGGGGCCCTTGCCCCACCATATTTGGTCAAATCTGTTCAACCTAAAACATCAGTAATGATGGTCTTGTCAACGGGAATTTAAACCACTCACAAAAAAAAGGAGGCACAAAGCATGTTAGGCCGAAAACCTGAAAAGGGTGACCTAAGAAAAAGTCGGGTCATACCTGTTAGGTCCACACCAAATGGGAACAAGAAAAATTAGGGTATTAAAAGAAAAGACAAAAAGTTTTTGGGGATTTTCTACAAAACCCTAGAAATAGTCAAACTATGCTCGCTGGATCCCATGATCCAGGAAAAAGTTAGAGCTCGTTTATTATTTCTTGTCCCGAACTCTGATTATTCAGAGATCAATGAATTAACATACACAACAATCGCGCCAAATGATTTCTGTCATAGGAGAAGACAAGAAGAGTGCTAAGAAAAAAACATTTCTTTGTTCCACAATAATGTTGGTGAGAAGGGAATCCACAACCCGGAGCCTCCTTTGGTGTGAAAGGTTATTATAGGAGGTTTTCAGCAGATTCATAGAGTTGTATTAGGTGCTGATGAGAATCCTCAATTGTTTGAGAGAGATTCTGCAGTAAGGTTGTTTCAGCTTCTGCACCAGCCCGTAACTCTTCCGCCTCCTGGGCCGCCTTTGAGCTCGCCCTCATCTCCTCCTCCATCCATCGCTCCCCTTCTCCAATTATGGTGGCGACGTTAGCCTCTTCCTGCTGCAGCCACTATATCTCATTCCTCAGCACCTCCAGGAGAGAACACTACTCAATGAATTCTCCCTGGATCCTCGCAACTACCCCAACATGATCATGATCCTCTATTAGGCAAAGCTATCGGGTTGCGGAAAGGTAGGCTTCAGATTGAGCAGCAGAAAGGCGAGATTCGAAACCACCCAGTCTTTCCCGATCAGCAACCACCTGCTTGACTATGAAATAAATACCATGGTAGTCAAATCCATCAAATCCCAGTAGCATAAACAGATTGCAAATCTTTGGTAATTTGGTCGGCATCTCGGCTAGGGGCGTCTGAGAAATCAGCCTCCAAATTTTCTCCCAAGCCCTTTGGCGAGCAGGTCGAAGACTGGAGAGGACTTGTTGATCAGGCTCGGAGTCACTCCCGGATGATGATATATACTTAGGAATGAATGTCACCAAGGAGGGACCCGATGCGGCTTCACCCGCAAACTCTGGCACCACAACGACTTCGCCCCCGACAGTCGTGGTCGCGGGCATGATCTGATCCGACAACGCAATCGCCAATGCCAAAGGTCGGGGTCCTAAAGCCCAAAAGTCGGTAAGACATGTAAGTATCCCTAATCAGAAAAGGGAAGAGAAAGGAGTCAGTGGCAAGATATTGAAGAACTTACCCCTGGTCATCAAGGCGTCAGTGTCCTCAATCTCTGCGCTGCCACGACCGCTCGAGGAAGACGCTACATCTTTGAGAGTAAAGGGAGTCCTGGGAACCCCTAGAGGTGTCCAGGACCTAAGGCCACACTCAAGGCCAGTGAATCCCAAGTTCGTCCCCAAGCGGTCGCCTACGGAGATCAAGATCGGGGAAATCAGTCCCCTGGTAAACAAAATAATGGCCTGCTATGGGTTTCTAACAACTGGACTAATGGTGGGCTCTTCCTCCATCACCATAGGATCCATTGGGTCTGAGGTGGATGGCCCCACCGGATCTCGAGACCCCTCAGAAATCACGGGCATCCCATTATCCCTCAAAATTGAAGGGGTTTTCTGATCAGTAGGAGTCTCAAATTCCAGCTGTTCCTCCTCTGACATATCTTTGATTGGTGAAAGCGGAAGTAAAGGGTCCATATCGCTAGCCCCTTTAGCAGGGCCTAACATCTCATCACGCTCGGGTGTGGCTGCAGGAGATCCCTCAGATGATAAGGGGGCAGAAAGTACAACCGCTTGGGTACCCACAGCCAGATCCCTGAGTGTCCCTGCACCATGCACCAAAACAGTTGATGAATGGCAGAATCGTAATGTGCAAGTTGGAAATTGAGGAAACAGGAAGTCATGATTACCCGACGTCCCCTGTCAGAGCCGTTCCGATAAACGAGATGCCTACTGATGTCTGTATATCTTCCTGGGGGACAGTTCTTCGCTCAGAACGCTGGGAGGATCTGGAGGAGAAAAGACCCTAGCTGGGTCCGTAATAGTCGCTTCCATGAACTCAACTGTTCCAGGAGACCCCTCCTCGATGACCCCCATGAGAAAAAGCGCGTGTTCACCTGCTACGATACCTCAGGGAGTATACTCCAGGGAGGGAATTTCCCCTTGTGATTCCTCAGCACCCTGTATAAAAGGAAGAAACTTTAGAACCTTCACCTTAAAGGAGAAGGAAAGCTGGAATGGACAAGTAGGGAAACCTCTTCTTCAGGGTCGGACGATTCTGGATGTCTAATCATCATGGACACCCGAGTGGACCCATAGAGTCGGTTTCAGAGTGAATGAACGTATGCATCCATCTACTTCAATGAGGCGACTATTTCATCCAGATCCTCTTCCAACAATAGGTGAGGCGGAGCGAAGATAGTCCTAATTCCCGAAAGATCGAGAGGTCCCATTTAGAGTAACGCCCAGACATCTTCATCTGAGCCACCGGCCCTCAGTTCATCCCAAATTATCCATGCGCCTAGAAATGCGTCCGTAAAAGGAATATCTAGCCAGGGGGATCAACCTAAGAAGGTCAGGAAGCAGTAGGGCTTGGAGGGGGCGCCAATGGTCATGTTTTCTTGCCAGATCTTGCCGCTGCCCTAGAACTCTCTGGAGCCACCTGTGGGTGGGACCTCATGGGCAGGGGGGAATTCCCTTGCCTCAGCTGCGGCGGGGGGACCACCAAAATCACCGCCCCCTGAAGAGGGATTACTCTCTTCCTCCTCCTCATCAGTCACCAAGTGAAACATGTCCTGGAATTGATGAGTCGACACTGCATAACCCTGGCGTGCATGAATGTAGTCCTCGAGGCCCCGGAGATACCGATCGACCCTCTCTGGGTCCGCATCGTAAAGGATGTCAACAGGGGAAGATATGTAGCCCATCCCGTCAAATGCCACTTATGATTCTTGGAGATACTTCCATAGAGAGCGGGGGTACTGGCTATGAAAGGATGATTGACCTTTGAATTCATCCCATTGTCCTCAGGCCGTCGGGGAGGTAGCATCAGCAGGGACAACCAACCCTCTCTGGGCGGCTTCGAGGGCATGAGAGGATACACCTCTGTCCGTTAAAACCTTCCCCGGAAGCACGAGACCAGCAGGGTGGTGAAGAACCTTGCCCTGCCTGGTTGTAGAACCATCCCCCTTTCGCTTCCTCTTACCATTCAATGGCTTAGGACTTGAGATGGTAGGCACCCATAGCCCTAGCTGTCCATTCGGGTACGATTTCACCCAGGAGTCGGTGTAACTCTTGGATAAGAAGGGCGTGGATTCTGTAAGTGCGGGAGTCATGACCTCTCAACCAGTATCTTCCCGGGTAAACATTAACCACATTTTCCTAGACACCATTAAATGGAGGTTCTCACGGGCTCCATTGAGTGAGGGAGGACACAGTGCCTGGATGCAGCCAAATTGACGTCTGAATCGGCAAGGTGCGTACCCCTCGCAGATAAGTTCCCCGCCAATACGAGCCACTAGAATACCCTCTCGGAGGGAAAAGAGGTAGCCTCGCTTGCTAAAATCTTCATTTATGGTATTTTTAATTGCACCAGATGGGAAGGGATACAGATGGAAGTTGAAATTCTCAAATCTCGAGATCCAACTCGACAACAAACGGATATTCTGGACTGTCTGTTGACCATCCTTATCTTGGGTCGCCCACTCTTCGGGCATGACCCTGCTGGTCAGTTGCAAGTATGGCTGGAATTTGGTGCCCAGAATCGGAAGAGGGTTGATGAAAGTGTAGCAGTTCTTGATATGCGCTCCCAACCATCCTCAGAGAATTTGAAAAGGTCCGGCTACCCAGTTTGGCCAAATTCCATCGGTAATATTGTTGAGCAACCGATAAATCCGGGCCAATATTGAGACAACCAATTTGATGATGTTGTCGGTAGCCAGCTGTGCTGCCATGACAAAAGAAGAGGCCCGCACACCACCAGTCTCACGTATGGGCAATAGCCAGCAACTTAAGAACATGGCCAGAAAATCCACCAAATGGAGTAGCCGATCGACATCTGGGACAAGCTCCCAGCCCCAGTTGTTGAACTGGCCTTGCTCCAGGATCATCCAATAGCTGCCCCTCTGTTTTCGGGACTCCATCGCAGGGCAGGCCGTGGGCCTGCGTGGGAGAGCCACAAACTCGATCTTTCTAGTAAAATCCTTGACCCATTCACGATATGGAACAAGATGTTTCAAAGACGTATCCTTTGAATGCTTCTGGGCTTGGTCAATAAGCTGCTTCACCAGGGGGGAGTCCTCTCTTTGTTGTCCCGCACAGAAGAAGGAGGCAGGAATTCGTCATAAATACCCTTAATGATGGGTACCCCTGAAATCTGAAAGACGTACCAAAGACTAATACACACCTCACCATGGACCAGGTGAAATGTGTTGGTGTCCGGACTCCAACGGCTCATAAGTTTCCCGGTGAGGGCTTGAGGCCGATGGGTATAGGTTTGGGACACCCAGGCAGCTTTATATAAGCCTACAGCTCACAACTTTGCTTCAAAATCTACACAACTCTGGTGAACCCAGAAGGGCCACCCCCAATCCAATTACTTAAATACCCCTCTGGGTCAGAGGTCCCGATTCGCTGACCAGCCATGCAGGTTTTTTACCATGGCATTACGATAAATTCTTTGGTAACCGTGAATTGCCCCTTCCTACTGATTTTTTTATTCTGTAGGGGACACATGAAGATGATTCAACATAGATTCAGCAGATGTATCCCTTGAGTTAGGCCGCACTCTGGAGGATATCACAAATCGAGGGATAGTGGTAGTGAATATCCAGGCAGCAGGATTGTTGTCGCGTGATGGTACTGGAATCGGCATATCAGAGAGTAAACCAAACCTGTAGGTAGAAAGGATGTTGGAAAAGGGGTACTCCCGCTATTACTCGGAGAGCCGATCGACAAGGAAGGAGCACAGTGGGGAGTGACAGACTCCATCCTTAACATAGCTGGCTGATGTGGCCTTATTTTTACTCAGTTTGCCACATCTTTTTATTACATTTTATACAATTTATTTAATTAATTTAACACTTTTTAATAAATAAATGCACTTTTGTATTTTTATAAATAAATTTGTCAATTATTCACTTTTTATAACATTTTATGTAATTTTGGACCTTAAAATAATTGATTTATTCTTGACGTGTTTTTAATATAACTAATTTTTAATTTGTTTAGTTAAATCCTTATTTGTTTATTTTATTTAACTTATCATTATTATCAATCATTGAGTTTGCTAATTAATTTACTTTTTATTTTAAAGTTATATGCAACTTAGCTTGGCTTGCCAGACTACCGGTAGCTTAGCTACCGATAGCAGGTTATCGGTGACTCTGCCTCTATCGGCGACCCTTGTCTCTATCGGTGACCCTTGTCACCGATACTCTTTGCCTATCGGTAGCTCTCTCGTAAGTCTGTCGGTAACTTTTAATTTAAACTACCGGTGGGTCTTTAAATGGTGAGTATTTAGTTAGTTTAAATTAGTTCTGTTTTCTTTCTTTTTAATAAGTTATTCTTATTTTAAATATTTATATAATCGTTATAATTCTAATTAATTAACTTAGACTTTGTTTTTATAATTAGTCTTTTATTTTAGTTACATTAGAATAGGGTTGAAAAGTTATTTTATGTGTTTTGTCATCCTGCAAATTAGTTAAGTAAATATTTAGTGTTTTAAGTTAAATTAAGTTGTTCGCCTTAATTTTATTAGTTCAATTAGTTAATTAATTAATTAATTAAGAGTTTTAAAACATTAATTATATTATTTTATATATGCAGATTGGGTTTTAATTCATTTTTATTTTTTTTAGTCTATCGGTAAGGTATACCAGCACTTGCGGTCACCGATGTTTTTTATTTTTATTTGTTGCCATCCTTTAATTAATTTATATAGTTAATTTAATTTAAGTCTTTTATTAGTTTAGTTTAAAATTTTATTTTGTGTACAATTTTAGTGTTTCTAATTAATTATTTTAATGTGTTTAAGGTTGAATAATAATTTTGTTATGAATTAATGGTATTAATCATTACATTAATTAATTATTTCAAGTCTTTTCATTTAATTTATTTTAGTTTTAATTCTATTTTATTTCAGCAATCTATTATTTTATGTACTTATGGTGGACTTTTATTTATTTATTTATTTTTTTTTCTATCGGTAGCTTCAGCTACCGATGCGTTTTATTTTTCTCACCGATAAATATATTTTTTTTCTTCTATCGGTAGCTACCGATAACCCTCATACACCCCCAGATACTGATATCCTCTGCTTCTATCGGTAGCTCGCGCACCTCACTGCCTAACCCCACCGTCAGTCCCTTCATTACCGCACCACATCACCATTACTTTTTTATTTCCTCACAAATACACCCTACCCTTTTTCCTCACCCCTTACCGGTAGCTATCACTTTACCTCACTGATGCATCTCTCCCTCATTTCCTCACCGATACAGCCCCGCTCAACCTCACCGATGTGTTTTCCCTAAGACCGGCCTCCTTCATCCCCTATTTTTCCCCTTGTCGCCGCTGATGCTTGGACTCAAGATGTTCAGATCTGAAATTCGGACTCTTCCTGCAGCCACCGAGCTTTGCAGGGCCACGCCTTCTCACTGGTGCTCCGAAGCAAGAAACCTTTCCGCCTCAAATTTCCTGAACTCGAGCTTTGCCGCACCTGGTTTTACCGCGCTGCCATGGGGGAGTAAGAGGAGTCCGCCGGGTTCAGGAGGAAGAGACCTAACCCGCTGGTGGCTACTGGTGTCCGCCTCCGCAAGGAGCCGTAACCTTTGTCACCGTAAGAAGGAGGACTGTTGTCGCCGCTTTGAAGGAAGGGAGCCGCACCACCAGTACTGGAGAAGTTGATCTTACTTGGTTTTCACTGAAAATTTCCTTGCCGCTGCGCCCTGAAGGAATCGAGGTGTGCTGGGGTTCTTGCCGCACTACTTTGCTGAAGCAGGGGGGTCGCCGCAGTGTTGCTGAAGACTGAAGCCAAGACGCCGAGTGTGTCCGCTGCTGGAGGAGGTTTTTCCGATGGCAGGAGGGGGTCGAGTTGGTGCTGATGGAAGCTACGGAGCAGCGCCGGTACTGCTGTAGCTAGATGTTAATGTGCTGGACTGGAGGAGTCCGCTGCTCTGAAGTTGAGCTGAAGAGGAGACCTGCACAGGCCGCCGGTTGCAGGGGAGGCCGCGTCAAGCCGCTGCTGGAAGTACGCTGCCGAGCATGGAGCCGCGCTGCAAGAGGGTTGCGCCGTGGAGATATGGGGGAGGAAGAAGGAGATGAAAAATAATAATAATAATAAGTATAAATAAATAATAACAAAAGTATTATAAAACAAAAAGAAAAAAAAAGTAAAGTAAAAAGAGAAAGAAGAAAAGCAAAAAGGTAAAGTGTAAGTTAAGTTAAATTAAAGATAACTTTTTAATAAAGTTAAAGTGAGTTTAACTTTTCATAAAAGTTAAATTATTAAGTCAAATAAATATAAAATAATTTATAAAAGATATTAATTTAAAATAATTATAATATTAACAAATTAATAAATCATTAATTAAAATATAAAAACTAAATTAATAATAATTAGTGATAATTTAATAGTTTACTATTAATAGTGTGAATTTATAATTAAAAATAATTATAAAGAAATTATAAAACATACTTATTAATTTAAAAATACTTAAAACTTAAGCAAAAATTTTAATTACTAAATTAAAATTAACTAATTAATTAATTAATCTAATGATTTAATTTATTTTATAGTAATAATTAAATTATTAATTCAATCTAAAATATTTTCTTAATTAATTATTTATTTATGCTCTTAATTTTTAATAACTAGTTTAAAAAATGGACGAAATTAATAACATAGTATTTATTTTTATTAACCTAATTAAGTTAATATCTTTTTAATTAAATTATGTTCTCGCCATAGTAATTTTTAGTGGATAATTGTACAAATATTTTAAAATTTAATAATTATCAATTAACTCTAAGTAACTTTTAACGAGTAATTTGATATTTAACTCTAAAAATAACTATTTATCTTTCTTTGGGTATTTATTTATTTACGCTTCTGTTCTAACTTCGCAGGTTCATTCTAGAGATGGGAAAACGTCCAGATACATACAACTAACTTTACCGAAGTTAGTTACGTGAGAAAAGATTGCGCGACGTGCCGGTCGCGAAAAAACGCACATTTTGCGGTGTGTGGGTAAAGAACTTTTGAAGTCGGTGGAGATTGGGCGGTGATGTGCAGCAGATGACAGATGGTAGTTAAAGAAGAGCAGCAGCAGAATTTTGGGGACTCTCATTCGACATTCCACGACAACACCAATTCGAGAGCGGAGACTCCCGGGAGCAGCACTGGAAACGAGCAGGAGACCAAGGAGCCCGAGTTCAGAGCATTACTTGGGGAGTACATCTCCCATCTGTCCTTATTTTTTTGTACTCTGTTCTTGGTTTTTTTACACTTCTTGAATCAATATGATCATAGATTGAACTTTCTAAACTCGGGAGTTTTAAAACCTTCTGGTTATGATTTTTAAATCTTCATATGCTTATCTTTTTACGAAATTAGAATCAGTTGGCGAGATTGATTCTATTTCTAATCTTTGATCGTTCACACTTCAATATTTTCAATTTCATTATTCAATTTCAACTGGCGAGGTTGTTTTTGAATGCATTTTTCAGAACTTAAATGTCATTAACATTGGAGATTTATGGTGAGTTTATTTCCAAAAGTTACCTTTTAAAACTACTTTGCAGTTTGGTTGAGTTTTGGTGTGGCGAACTCCAAGACTTAGTCATCTGCCTGTCGATTTTCCTGGCGAGGGAAATTCTTCAGATTTTCTTGAAGTGTGATTCGATTGTAAGCTGTGGAGAGAACATCCATTCGAACTAGTTGTTTAGAATTCCTGAGTACTTTGTTGATCTCGCTTCTTTGTCTTGCTGCTTTATACTAGTATACTGTATTACTCTTAATTTAACAGTACTTAGTATAACTTTAGTTTCTTTGTTAGAAAATCTAGTTTCCTCATCCTGTTTCTATATAATCAGTAAAATAAAAAAAATATAAAAAGTAAAAAGATGCATCCCTCACTACTGACAACAGTGAGGTTTTAGTTTTAAAACCTTAGAATTTTTCGTCTGCCTTCTCTGTGGTTCGACCCTGCACCACTGTGCTAGTGTAGGAGTAATAAATGTAATTTTGAGGGCCGTGACGACCTCCGGCCGCTTCAAAATTTGGCGCCGTTGCCGGGGAAGGCACGCACCGAGAGATTAGGGTTTAAAAAAAACACACACAAAAAAACACACAAAAAAAAACACACAAAAAAAAACACACAAAAAAAACACAAAAAAAAAACTGATTTAAAAAAAACTACTTTGAACTGTATCTGCTACTTTTGTTGTTTTGAAAAGAAAAATCTGCTTCACAGAGAACTGTTGTGTGTTTAAGCTCATTAAATTTTGAATTAAAAATGGATGTTAAACAGAATTGGAATCAACCGGGACCTAACTGTGTTTGTTGTGGTGATTATGGACATACTGCTTGGCAGTGTGTCTATAACCAGCAACAACAAGATGTTTACACTGATGAAAATGAACAATGTGAGTTTAGTCCTATCACCCTAGCTAAAATTGAATTAATTGATTCCAAACTAGATGCTAGGGTGGAACAAATTAATAATTGGTTAAGTCAAACCCATGAGATTCAACTTAGAGATTCTCAAGAGCGAGATCAAAGAATGAAAAGAATAGAAACCATGCTCTTGGAATTGCAACAAAGGGTTAAAGAACAAGAAGTATTTGAAGAAAAGGTAAAAGAAAATGTTTACAAAAGATTTGAAAATCAAGTGGAAGAAGAAAGTGATAATGAAACTGGACAAGAACCCATTCACTTTGAAAAATCTGACTCTGTTGAACTAAATCTGGAAATAACCAACTCTCTAAATAAAGAACACATCATTGAAAATCCAATAAATAACTTTAATGGAATCGAGTTGGACAATTTTGAAGATGAATTGAAACAGATTGAAAAAGATAGCCCAGTTCTTTTCATAATTCCTACACTTGAGAAAAATCATTGTTTTAGAAGCTTTGCGAATGAAGTCACTCGGGTTGAAGATATACTTGAAACTAGAAACTTGAATGTTAAAAACTCTTCACCCAATCTTTCTGAAATTCTGAACAATGAGCCTAAAATTGAAATTGGGAACACTTTGGAAGATAACCTTAAGCTGGATAACATAGAATCTAAATTTTTTGAACCTCAACTGAAAGCTTCACTTCCATGTTTTGAAACTGTAAACCCAATTAATTCTGAAATGATGTTTGATGATGAGAATGAGGGAATAATATTTGAAGAAAGACTAATTGATGAGTTTTCATCTCCGTATTCTCATAGTAACCACTTTTCTGAATCAGTGTGCAATGAAATGGAAATCAGTGTTGATCAACTTGAGGAGAATTGTCTTAACATGAACATTTTGGAAAGTGAATTTATTGAAACTGAATTGTACAATTCTTCTCCTGAAATTGAATTGCAACACTCAAATGACATGGTTTTAGAAAGTGAGCCTTTTGAACTTGAATATGAAAATGAGGTTGAACACACACTTGATCTAGGCAGAACTGATTTGATAGAAGTAATAGATGTTCAATGTGAGTTAACAGATGAGGATCTTTTGGAAGAGATTTATAACATTGTTAGAGATGAACCAATTAGTGATAAAATAAATTCTCTTTCTTGTTTTTCACTTCCATCCTCACCTGTGAAGGGTTCTAAGCTTTTTCATGATACTGATAGTAGTCCAGAGGGGGAATTAGACTTGAGTTCCAATGCTCATGATTCTATTCAGAACTTTATTGAATCCCCTTTTGAACCTACTATTCAGTATTCACCCACAAGCACCCCTGTATTTAAACCTATGAGTGTTGAAGATGAGAGAGAAATCCATGAAAATAATGTCACACCCTTTGAAGCACCAAGTACTATGTTGTCCCTTCATTTGTACTCAACTTTTGATAAATCTGAAACAAAACTGGAAGTGGACAACACTATATCCATTACTGCTAAAGGGTGCTACTTAGGGGTTAATTCAGGCTTTGAGAATTCCATTTTTATCTGCTTATGTTTTGGTGCCAACAATCTTCACTGCTCTATTAAAAATAAATGGGCCAAACACATGTGGTGGTTCCTATTAAGGAAACCAAATCCACCTAGTGACTACGTTTAGTTTCTAGGTGAGTCTGGCTGGGGACTTTAAACCTAGCGCTTCATGGGAGGCAACCCATGGTTTGTGTTTTGTTAATAAATAAAAATTGTGATTAAATAAAGTCTAACTGAAGACTTTAAATTCAGTGCTTCATGGGAGTCAACCCATGCTCTTTCTTTATGTTTACTTTTGTTCTGTTCTTATTTTACTTTGAATAAAGTGCTGCTTTGTTTGCTTATATATGCTCTGTTTTTGCTGGATAATTTTTCCTGGTCTATATACTCCGTGTTTTTAGGAATGCTGCTTCTGTCATCTAAGGAGTGGAATTGCCATGGTCATTTTTGGACAAGAGCTTAGTCAGGGAAGTACTTCAACTTACTGCACTTATTTTTCTGCTCCTGTTTTTGTAAATAGAATGCTACTTTCTTAAAATTCTACTTGTATTATAAAAATTCTGGTGCATGTCTTGTAACTAATGAATTAAAAATCTGCATGAGCCTCCTTGCTTTAAAAAAATTGAATTTCACTATTGTGATAAAACATTTTCACTGCATGAAACTAAGTGTGGGGGGGGGGAGTACATGCTTCTGGTCATTTGAATCTGCTTGTTTCATTGAGGTGTTTGGCATGAACTTTGTCTACTATATTGAACATATTATTGAACTTTTTGTTTAAAATGCTTACACCCAGTTAATTGCACACTTACACCTTATATGTTATGTTTGTGCTTAAATGAAAATCTGTGTCACTGGACTGAATGTTAAAGCATGTGTGTGTCTGAAATGAACCTGCTTTTATTTAATCATTGTGGCAAACACTATTTTTGAACTTCATTGAGACCCTTTATACATGTCATATATCTACTAAATTGAAAATCTGTTTTGAACCATAATCGATTAATTGTTTTCTTCCATATTTAGAAGTCAACTTTGGGGAAAAAGTTGGGTTTTAAGTGTGGGGGAGGGGGTCAATTCTTGACTGTGCTAAACTGTGTTTAATTGTAATGCTCATCAATTCCCACTGCTTTTAAACTTTTTGTCAAAAAAATGGTCAAAATTTTTCAAAACTTCTTTCACAATTTTAGGCTTTACACTGCACTCAGATGAGTCTTGCCTTAGGATAGTGCTTGATTGGAAGTTGAGTCTTGCTTTGAGTCTGAAATGAGTGGTAGTGGATGATTGTTGAGTGGAACTGTTTAGTGGTTTAACGAATTTTGTTTAGGAACTTCTTTTGAGAGTGATATGGGAAACCTTTTAGTGGATTTAAGATCATAATTTTAGGTACTGGAAGTTTGACTTTTATCCGAGGAGCCTTTTCATTCTTTTAATTTATAAAAATGATCACTTATATTGAGTCAATGTAAATGGTTTTTATATAAATCCTTTGTAACTGGAGTAATACTGGGCATCTGGGATCCCACAGTGAATCTCTGAGACCTTAGATGCTGGGTGCGTTTCTGTTTACTATAAGCCCTCTGTACACTCTGAATAAGTGCATTGCACAGTGCTTGGCACAAATTACATGGCTTGGGAAAAATAAATAAAGTGTCTAAGGTCAAAAATGAATTCATTAAGGTGAGGGGAATGATGAACTCCAGATGAAGAAGGGGACAACTGGTTTATATGGGAGCCATTTGGGTTGTATCAATAAAGTGATTTCAAAAAAAAAATATCTATGTTTTAATTTCGGAACCAAGGTGATGAGTCAAAGTACAAAGTTCCTTTTGTTAAGATTTTAATTCCACATTTTTTTTATCCTTTTATCACTCTTGAATTTAGAAATTGAGCTTGAATTGAAGTGAGTCACTAGGCAGAGTCATATATGAAGCAGGACACCTTCATTTATGGATGGTTCATGGTTTACTTGAGTTCCCTTCGAGTAGTGGTTATAGGCGAGACTTTATTTGAGGTATGTGATCAATAGCCTAAGCACATTTTTTTTAGTCCTCTGTTGAAACTTCTCTAAACATAGCTGATTTGTATAATTCACTTTTTTTTTCAAAGATGATAAAACATGGGATTGTTTGAGGACAAACAATGTTTAAGTGTGGGGGAATTTGATGTGGCCTTATTTTTACTCAGTTTGCCACATCTTTTTATTACATTTTATACAATTTATTTAATTAATTTAACACTTTTTAATAAATAAATGCACTTTTGTATTTTTATAAATAAATTTGTCAATTATTCACTTTTTATAACATTTTATGTAATTTTGGACCTTAAAATAATTGATTTATTCTTGACGTGTTTTTAATATAACTAATTTTTAATTTGTTTAGTTAAATCCTTATTTGTTTATTTTATTTAACTTATCATTATTATCAATCATTGAGTTTGCTAATTAATTTACTTTTTATTTTAAAGTTATATGCAACTTAGCTTGGCTTTCCAGACTACCGGTAGCTTAGCTACCGATAGCAGGTTATCGGTGACTCTGCCTCTATCGGTGACCCTTGTCTCTATCGGTGACCCTTGTCACCGATACTCTTTGCCTATCGGTAGCTCTCTCGTAAGTCTGTCGGTAACTTTTAATTTAAACTACCGGTGGGTCTTTAAATGGTGAGTATTTAGTTAGTTTAAATTAGTTCTGTTTTCTTTCTTTTTAATAAGTTATTCTTATTTTAAATATTTATATAATCGTTATAATTCTAATTAATTAACTTAGACTTTGTTTTTATAATTAGTCTTTTATTTTAGTTACATTAGAATAGGTTTGAAAAGTTATTTTATGTGTTTTGTCATCCTGCAAATTAGTTAAGTAAATATTTAGTGTTTTAAGTTAAATTAAGTTGTTCGCCCTTAATTTTATTAGTTCAATTAGTTAATTAATTAATTAATTAAGAGTTTTAAAACATTAATTATATTATTTTATATATGCAGATTGGGTTTTAATTCATTTTTATTTTTTTTAGTCTATCGGTAAGGTATACCAGCACTTGCGGTCACCGATGTTTTTTATTTTTATTTGTTGCCATCCTTTAATTAATTTATATAGTTAATTTAATTTAAGTCTTTTATTAGTTTAGTTTAAAATTTTATTTTGTGTACAATTTTAGTGTTTCTAATTAATTATTTTAATGTGTTTAAGGTTGAATAATAATTTTGTTATGAATTAATGGTATTAATCATTACATTAATTAATTATTTCAAGTCTTTTCATTTAATTTATTTTAGTTTTAATTCTATTTTATTTCAGCAATCTATTATTTTATGTACTTATGGTGGACTTTTATTTATTTATTTTTTTTTTCTATCGGTAGCTTCAGCTACCGATGCGTTTTATTTTTCTCACCGATAAATATATTTTTTTTCTTCTATCGGTAGCTTCAGCTACCGATAACCCTCATACACCCCCAGATACTGATATCCTCTGCTTCTATCGGTAGCTCGCGCACCTCACTGCCTAACCCCACCGTCAGTCCCTTCATTACCGCACCACATCACCATTACTTTTTTATTTCCTCACAAATACACTCTACCCTTTTTCCTCACCCCTTACCGGTAGCTATCACTTTACCTCACTGATGCATCTCTCCCTCATTTCCTCACCGATACAGCCCCGCTCAACCTCACCGATGTGTTTTCCCTAAGACCGGCCTCCTTCATCCCCTATTTTTCCCCTTGTCGCCGCTGATTCTTGGACTCAAGATGTTCAGATCTGAAATTCGGACTCTTCCTGCAGCCACCGAGCTTTGCACGGCCACGCCTTCTCACTGGTGCTCCGAAGCAAGAAACCTTTCCGCCTCAAATTTCCTGAACTCGAGCTTTGCCGCACCTGGTTTTACCGCGCTGCCATGGGGGAGTAAGAGGAGTCCGCCGGGTTCAGGAGGAAGAGACCTAACCCGCTGGTGGCTACTGGTGTCCGCCTCCGCAAGGAGCCGTAACCTTTGTCACCGTAAGAAGGAGGACTGTTGTCGCCGCTTTGAAGGAAGGGAGCCGCACCACCAGTACTGGAGAAGTTGATCTTACTTGGTTTTCACTGAAAATTTCCTTGCCGCTGCGCCCTGAAGGAACCGAGGTGTGCTGGGGTTCTTGCCGCACTACTTTGCTGAAGCAGGGGGGTCGCCGCAGTGTTGCTGAAGACTGAATCCAAGACGCCGAGTGTGTCCGCTGCTGGAGGAGGTTTTTCCGATGGCAGGAGGGGGTCGAGTTGGTGCTGATGGAAGCTACGGAGCAGCGCCGGTACTGCTGTAGCTAGATGTTAATGTGCTGGACTGGAGGAGTCCGCTGCTCTGAAGTTGAGCTGAAGAGGAGACCTGCACAGGCCGCCGGTTGCAGGGGAGGCCGCGTCAAGCCGCTGCTGGAAGTACGCTGCCGAGCATGGAGCCGCGCTGCAAGAGGGTTGCGCCGTGGAGATATGGGGGAGGAAGAAGGAGATGAAAAATAATAATAATAATAAGTATAAATAAATAATAACAAAAGTATTATAAAACAAAAAGAAAAAAAAAGTAAAGTAAAAAGAGAAAGAAGAAAAGCAAAAAGGTTAAGTGTAAGTTAAGTTAAATTAAAGATAACTTTTTAATAAAGTTAAAGTGAGTTTAACTTTTCATAAAAGTTAAATTATTAAGTCAAATAAATATAAAATAATTTATAAAAGATATTAATTTAAAATAATTATAATATTAACAAATTAATAAATCATTAATTAAAATATAAAAACTAAATTAATAATAATTAGTGATAATTTAATAGTTTACTATTAATAGTGTGAATTTATAATTAAAAATAATTATAAAGAAATTATAAAACATACTTATTAATTTAAAAATACTTAAAACTTAAGCAAAAATTTTAATTACTAAATTAAAATTAACTAATTAATTAATTAATCTAATGATTTAATTTATTTTATAGTAATAATTAAATTATTAATTCAATCTAAAATATTTTCTTAATTAATTATTTATTTATGCTCTTAATTTTTAATAACTAGTTTAAAAAATGGACGAAATTAATAACATAGTATTTATTTTTATTAACCTAATTAAGTTAATATCTTTTTAATTAAATTATGTTCTCGCCATAGTAATTTTTAGTGGATAATTGTACAAATATTTTAAAATTTAATAATTATCAATTAACTCTAAGTAACTTTTAACGAGTAATTTGATATTTAACTCTAAAAATAACTATTTATCTTTCTTTGGGTATTTATTTATTTACGCTTCTGTTCTAACTTCGCAGGTTCATTCTAGAGATGGGAAAACGTCCAGATACATACAACTAACTTTACCGAAGTTAGTTACGTGAGAAAAGATTGCGCGACGTGCCGGTCGCGAAAAAACGCACATTTTGCGGTGTGTGGGTAAAGAACTTTTGAAGTCGGTGGAGATTGGGCGGTGATGTGCAGCAGATGACAGATGGTAGTTAAAGAAGAGCAGCAGCAGAATTTTGGGGACTCTCATTCGACATTCCACGACAACACCAATTCGAGAGCGGAGACTCCCGGGAGCAGCACTGGAAACGAGCAGGAGACCAAGGAGCCCGAGTTCAGAGCATTACTTGGGGAGTACATCTCCCATCTGTCCTTATTTTTTTGTACTCTGTTCTTGGTTTTTTTACACTTCTTGAATCAATATGATCATAGATTGAACTTTCTAAACTCGGGAGTTTTAAAACCTTCTGGTTATGATTTTTAAATCTTCATATGCTTATCTTTTTACGAAATTAGAATCAGTTGGCGAGATTGATTCTATTTCTAATCTTTGATCGTTCACACTTCAATATTTTCAATTTCATTATTCAATTTCAACTGGCGAGGTTGTTTTTGAATGCATTTTTCAGAACTTAAATGTCATTAACATTGGAGATTTATGGTGAGTTTATTTCCAAAAGTTACCTTTTAAAACTACTTTGCAGTTTGGTTGAGTTTTGGTGTGGCGAACTCCAAGACTTAGTCATCTGCCTGTCGATTTTCCTGGCGAGGGAAATTCTTCAGATTTTCTTGAAGTGTGATTCGATTGTAAGCTGTGGAGAGAACATCCATTCGAACTAGTTGTTTAGAATTCCTGAGTACTTTGTTGATCTCGCTTCTTTGTCTTGCTGCTTTATACTAGTATACTGTATTACTCTTAATTTATCAGTACTTAGTATAACTTTAGTTTCTTTGTTAGAAAATCTAGTTTCCTCATCCTGTTTCTATATAATCAGTAAAATAAAAAAAATATAAAAAGTAAAAAGATGCATCCCTCACTACTGACAACAGTGAGGTTTTAGTTTTAAAACCTTAGAATTTTTCGTCTGCCTTCTCTGTGGTTCGACCCTGCACCACTGTGCTAGTGTAGGAGTAATAAATGTAATTTTGAGGGCCGTGACGACCTCCGGCCGCTTCAAAATTTGGCGCCGTTGCCGGGGAAGGCACGCACCGAGAGATTAGGGTTTAAAAAAAACACACACAAAAAAACACACAAAAAAAAAACACACAAAAAAAAACACACAAAAAAAACACAAAAAAAAACTGATTTAAAAAAAACTACTTTGAACTGTATCTGCTACTTTTGTTGTTTTGAAAAGAAAAATCTGCTTCACAGAGAACTGTTGTGTGTTTAAGCTCATTAAATTTTGAATTAAAAATGGATGTTAAACAGAATTGGAATCAACCGGGACCTAACTGTGTTTGTTGTGGTGATTATGGACATACTGCTTGGCAGTGTGTCTATAACCAGCAACAACAAGATGTTTACACTGATGAAAATGAACAATGTGAGTTTAGTCCTATCACCCTAGCTAAAATTGAATTAATTGATTCCAAACTAGATGCTAGGGTGGAACAAATTAATAATTGGTTAAGTCAAACCCATGAGATTCAACTTAGAGATTCTCAAGAGCGAGATCAAAGAATGAAAAGAATAGAAACCATGCTCTTGGAATTGCAACAAAGGGTTAAAGAACAAGAAGTATTTGAAGAAAAGGTAAAAGAAAATGTTTACAAAAGATTTGAAAATCAAGTGGAAGAAGAAAGTGATAATGAAACTGGACAAGAACCCATTCACTTTGAAAAATCTGACTCTGTTGAACTAAATCTGGAAATAACCAACTCTCTAAATAAAGAACACATCATTGAAAATCCAATAAATAACTTTAATGGAATCGAGTTGGACAATTTTGAAGATGAATTGAAACAGATTGAAAAAGATAGCCCAGTTCTTTTCATAATTCCTACACTTGAGAAAAATCATTGTTTTAGAAGCTTTGCGAATGAAGTCACTCGGGTTGAAGATATACTTGAAACTAGAAACTTGAATGTTAAAAACTCTTCACCCAATCTTTCTGAAATTCTGAACAATGAGCCTAAAATTGAAATTGGGAACACTTTGGAAGATAACCTTAAGCTGGATAACATAGAATCTAAATTTTTTGAACCTCAACTGAAAGCTTCACTTCCATGTTTTGAAACTGTAAACCCAATTAATTCTGAAATGATGTTTGATGATGAGAATGAGGGAATAATATTTGAAGAAAGACTAATTGATGAGTTTTCATCTCCGTATTCTCATAGTAACCACTTTTCTGAATCAGTGTGCAATGAAATGGAAATCAGTGTTGATCAACTTGAGGAGAATTGTCTTAACATGAACATTTTGGAAAGTGAATTTATTGAAACTGAATTGTACAATTCTTCTCCTGAAATTGAATTGCAACACTCAAATGACATGGTTTTAGAAAGTGAGCCTTTTGAACTTGAATATGAAAATGAGGTTGAACACACACTTGATCTAGGCAGAACTGATTTGATAGAAGTAATAGATGTTCAATGTGAGTTAACAGATGAGGATCTTTTGGAAGAGATTTATAACATTGTTAGAGATGAACCACTTAGTGATAAAATAAATTCTCTTTCTTGTTTTTCACTTCCATCCTCACCTGTGAAGGGTTCTAAGCTTTTTCATGATACTGATAGTAGTCCAGAGGGGGAATTAGACTTGAGTTCCAATGCTCATGATTCTATTCAGAACTTTATTGAATCCCCTTTTGAACCTACTATTCAGTATTCACCCACAAGCACCCCTGTATTTAAACCTATGAGTGTTGAAGATGAGAGAGAAATCCATGAAAATAATGTCACACCCTTTGAAGCACCTAGTACTATGTTGTCCCTTCATTTGTACTCAACTTTTGATAAATCTGAAACAAAACTGGAAGTGGACAACACTATATCCATTACTGCTAAAGGGTGCTACTTAGGGGTTAATTCAGGCTTTGAGAATTCCATTTTTATCTGCTTATGTTTTGGTGCCAACAATCTTCACTGCTCTATTAAAAATAAATGGGCCAAACACATGTGGTGGTTCCTATTAAGGAAACCAAATCCACCTAGTGACTACGGTTAGTTTCTAGGTGAGTCTGGCTGGGGACTTTAAACCTAGCGCTTCATGGGAGGCAACCCATGGTTTGTGTTTTGTTAATAAATAAAAATTGTGATTAAATAAAGTCTAACTGAAGACTTTAAATTCAGTGCTTCATGGGAGTCAACCCATGCTCTTTCTTTATGTTTACTTTTGTTCTGTTCTTATTTTACTTTGAATAAAGTGCTGCTTTGTTTGCTTATATATGCTCTGTTTTTGCTGGATAATTTTTCCTGGTCTATATACTCCGTGTTTTTAGGAATGCTGCTTCTGTCATCTAAGGAGTGGAATTGCCATGGTCATTTTTGGACAAGAGCTTAGTCAGGGAAGTACTTCAACTTACTGCACTTATTTATCTGCTCCTGTTTTTGTAAATAGAATGCTACTTTCTTAAAATTCTACTTGTATTATAAAAATTCTGCTGCATGTCTTGTAACTAATGAATTAAAAATCTGCATGAGCCTCCTTGCTTTAAAAAAATTGAATTTCACTATTGTGATAAAACATTTTCACTGCATGAAACTAAGTGTGGGGGGGGGGAGTACATGCTTCTGGTCATTTGAATCTGCTTGTTTCGTTGAGGTGTTTGGCATGAACTTTGTCTACTATATTGAACATATTATTGAACTTTTTGTTTAAAATGCTTACACCCAGTTAATTGCACACTTACACCTTATATGCTATGTTTGTGCTTAAATGAAAATCTGTGTCACTGGACTGAATGTTAAAACATGTGTGTGTCTGAAATGAACCTGCTTTTATTTAATCATTGTGGCAAACACTATTTTTGAACTTCATTGAGACCCTTTATACATGTCATATATCTACTAAATTGAAAATCTGTTTTGAACCATAATCGATTAATTGTTTTCTTCCATATTTAGAAGTCAACTTTGGGGACAAAGTTGGGTTTTAAGTGTGGGGGAGGGGGTCAATTCTTGACTGTGCTAAACTGTGTTTAATTGTAATGCTCATCAATTCCCACTGCTTTTAAACTTTTTGTCAAAAAAATGGTCAAAATTTTTCAAAAATTCTTTCACAATTTTAGGCTTTACACTGCACTCAGATGAGTCTTGCCTTAGGATAGTGCTTGATTGGAAGTTGAGTCTTGCTTTGAGTCTGAAATGAGTGGTAGTGGATGATTGTTGAGTGGAACTGTTTAGTGGTTTAACGAATTTTGTTTAGGAACTTCTTTTGAGAGTGATATGGGAAACCTTTTAGTGGATTTAAGATCATAATTTTAGGTACTGGAAGTTTGACTTTTATCCGAGGAGCCTTTTCATTCTTTTAATTTATAAAAATGATCACTTATATTGAGTCAATGTAAATGGTTTTTATATAAATCCTTTGTAACTGGAGTAATACTGGGCATCTGGGATCCCACAGTGAATCTCTGAGACCTTAGATGCTGGGTGCGTTTCTGTTTACTATAAGCCCTCTGTACACTCTGAATAAGTGCATTGCACAGTGCTTGGCACAAATTACATGGCTTGGGAAAAATAAATAAAGTGTCTAAGGTCAAAAATGAATTCATTAAGGTGAGGGGAATGATGAACTCCAGATGAAGAAGGGGACAACTGGTTTATATGGGAGCCATTTGGGTTGTATCAATAAAGTGATTTCAAAAAAAAAATATCTATGTTTTAATTTCGGAACCAAGGTGATGAGTCAAAGTACAAAGTTCCTTTTGTTAAGATTTTAATTCCACATTTTTTTTATCCTTTTATCACTCTTGAATTTAGAAATTGAGCTTGAATTGAAGTGAGTCACTAGGCAGAGTCATATATGAAGCAGGACACCTTCATTTATGGATGGTTCATGGTTTACTTGAGTTCCCTTCGAGTAGTGGTTATAGGCGAGACTTTATTTGAGGTATGTGATCAATAGCCTAAGCACATTTTTTTTAGTCCTCTGTTGAAACTTCTCTAAACATAGCTGATTTGTATAATTCACTTTTTTTTCAAAGATGATAAAACATGGGATTGTTTGAGGACAAACAATGTTTAAGTGTGGGGGAATTTGATGTGGCCTTATTTTTACTCAGTTTGCCACATCTTTTTATTACATTTTATACAATTTATTTAATTAATTTAACACTTTTTAATAAATAAATGCACTTTTGTATTTTTATAAATAAATTTGTCAATTATTCACTTTTTATAACATTTTATGTAATTTTGGACCTTAAAATAATTGATTTATTCTTGACGTGTTTTTAATATAACTAATTTTTAATTTGTTTAGTTAAATCCTTATTTGTTTATTTTATTTAACTTATCATTATTATCAATCATTGAGTTTGCTAATTAATTTACTTTTTATTTTAAAGTTATATGCAACTTATCTTGGCTTGCCAGACTACCGGTAGCTTAGCTACCGATAGCAGGTTATCGGTGACTCTGCCTCTATCGGTGACCCTTGTCTCTATCGGTGACCCTTGTCACCGATACTCTTTGCCTATCGGTAGCTCTCTCGTAAGTCTGTCGGTAACTTTTAATTTAAACTACCGGTGGGTCTTTAAATGGTGAGTATTTAGTTAGTTTAAATTAGTTCTGTTTTCTTTCTTTTTAATAAGTTATTCTTATTTTAAATATTTATATAATCGTTATAATTCTAATTAATTAACTTAGACTTTTTTTTTATAATTAGTCTTTTATTTTAGTTACATTAGAATAGGGTTGAAAAGTTATTTTATGTGTTTTGTCATCCTGCAAATTAGTTAAGTAAATATTTAGTGTTTTAAGTTAAATTAAGTTGTTCGCCCTTAATTTTATTAGTTCAATTAGTTAATTAATTAATTAATTAAGAGTTTTAAAACATTAATTATATTATTTTATATATGCAGATTGGGTTTTAATTCATTTTTATTTTTTTTAGTCTATCGGTAAGGTATACCAGCACTTGCGGTCACCGATGTTTTTTATTTTTATTTGTTGTCATCCTTTAATTAATTTATATAGTTAATTTAATTTAAGTCTTTTATTAGTTTAGTTTAAAATTTTATTTTGTGTACAATTTTAGTGTTTCTAATTAATTATTTTAATGTGTTTAAGGTTGAATAATAATTTTGTTATGAATTAATGGTATTAATCATTACATTAATTAATTATTTCAAGTCTTTTCATTTAATTTATTTTAGTTTTAATTCTATTTTATTTCAGCAATCTATTATTTTATGTACTTATGGTGGACTTTTATTTATTTATTTATTTATTTTTTCTATCGGTAGCTTCAGCTACCGATGCGTTTTATTTTTCTCACCGATAAATATATTTTTTTTCTTCTATCGGTAGCTTCAGCTACCGATAACCCTCATACACCCCCAGATACTGATATCCTCTGCTTCTATCGGTAGCTCGCGCACCTCACTGCCTAACCCCACCGTCAGTCCCTTCATTACCGCACCACATCACCATTACTTTTTTATTTCCTCACAAATACACCCTACCCTTTTTCCTCACCCCTTACCGGTAGCTATCACTTTACCTCACTGATGCATCTCTCCCTCATTTCCTCACCGATACAGCCCCGCTCAACCTCACCGATGTGTTTTCCCTAAGACCGGCCTCCTTCATCCCCTATTTTTCCCCTTGTCGCCGCTGATGCTTGGACTCAAGATGTTCAGATCTGAAATTCGGACTCTTCCTGCAGCCACCGAGCTTTGCAGGGCCACGCCTTCTCACTGGTGCTCCGAAGCAAGAAACCTTTCCGCCTCAAATTTCCTGAACTCGAGCTTTGCCGCACCTGGTTTTACCGCGCTGCCATGGGGGAGTAAGAGGAGTCCGCCGGGTTCAGGAGGAAGAGACCTAACCCGCTGGTGGCTACTGGTGTCCGCCTCCGCAAGGAGCCGTAACCTTTGTCACCGTAAGAAGGAGGACTGTTGTCGCCGCTTTGAAGGAAGGGAGCCGCACCACCAGTACTGGAGAAGTTGATCTTACTTGGTTTTCACTGAAAATTTCCTTGCCGCTGCGCCCTGAAGGAACCGAGGTGTGCTGGGGTTCTTGCCGCACTACTTTGCTGAAGCAGGGGGGTCGCCGCAGTGTTGCTGAAGACTGAAGCCAAGACGCCGAGTGTGTCCGCTGCTGGAGGAGGTTTTTCCGATGGCAGGAGGGGGTCGAGTTGGTGCTGATGGAAGCTACGGAGCAGCGCCGGTACTGCTGTAGCTAGATGTTAATGTGCTGGACTGGAGGAGTCCGCTGCTCTGAAGTTGAGCTGAAGAGGAGACCTGCACAGGCCGCCGGTTGCAGGGGAGGCCGCGTCAAGCCGCTGCTGGAAGTACGCTGCCGAGCATGGAGCCGCGCTGCAAGAGGGTTGCGCCGTGGAGATATGGGGGAGGAAGAAGGAGATGAAAAATAATAATAATAATAATAAGTATAAATAAATAATAACAAAAGTATTATAAAACAAAAAGAAAAAAAAAGTAAAGTAAAAAGAGAAAGAAGAAAAGCAAAAAGGTAAAGTGTAAGTTAAGTTAAATTAAAGATAACTTTTTAATAAAGTTAAAGTGAGTTTAACTTTTCATAAAAGTTAAATTATTAAGTCAAATAAATATAAAATAATTTATAAAAGATATTAATTTAAAATAATTATAATATTAACAAATTAATAAATCATTAATTAAAATATAAAAACTAAATTAATAATAATTAGTGATAATTTAATAGTTTACTATTAATAGTGTGAATTTATAATTAAAAATAATTATAAAGAAATTATAAAACATACTTATTAATTTAAAAATACTTAAAACTTAAGCAAAAATTTTAATTACTAAATTAAAATTAACTAATTAATTAATTAATCTAATGATTTAATTTATTTTATAGTAATAATTAAATTATTAATTCAATCTAAAATATTTTCTTAATTAATTTTTTATTTATGCTCTTAATTTTTAATAACTAGTTTAAAAAATGGACGAAATTAATAACATAGTATTTATTTTTATTAACCTAATTAAGTTAATATCTTTTTAATTAAATTATGTTCTCGCCATAGTAATTTTTAGTGGATAATTGTACAAATATTTTAAAATTTAATAATTATCAATTAACTCTAAGTAACTTTTAACGAGTAATTTGATATTTAACTCTAAAAATAACTATTTATCTTTCTTTGGGTATTTATTTATTTACGCTTCTGTTCTAACTTCGCAGGTTCATTCTAGAGATGGGAAAACGTCCAGATACATACAACTAACTTTACCGAAGTTAGTTACGTGAGAAAAGATTGCGCGACGTGCCGGTCGCGAAAAAACGCACATTTTGCGGTGTGTGGGTAAAGAACTTTTGAAGTCGGTGGAGATTGGGCGGTGATGTGCAGCAGATGACAGATGGTAGTTAAAGAAGAGCAGCATCAGAATTTTGGGGACTCTCATTCGACATTCCACGACAACACCAATTCGAGAGCGGAGACTCCCGGGAGCAGCACTGGAAACGAGCAGGAGACCAAGGAGCCCGAGTTCAGAGCATTACTTGGGGAGTACATCTCCCATCTGTCCTTATTTTTTTGTACTCTGTTCTTGGTTTTTTTACACTTCTTGAATCAATATGATCATAGATTGAACTTTCTAAACTCGGGAGTTTTAAAACCTTCTGGTTATGATTTTTAAATCTTCATATGCTTATCTTTTTAC
This sequence comes from Viscum album, assembly GCA_963277665.1. Lineage (NCBI taxonomy): Eukaryota > Viridiplantae > Streptophyta > Magnoliopsida > Santalales > Viscaceae > Viscum > Viscum album. The sequence continues at coordinate 726,506,913 of OY728167.1, read as the reverse complement.
GAAATTAGAATCAGTTGGCGAGATTGATTCTATTTCTAATCTTTGATCGTTCACACTTCAATATTTTCAATTTCATTATTCAATTTCAACTGGCGAGGTTGTTTTTGAATGCATTTTTCAGAACTTAAATGTCATTAACATTGGAGATTTATGGTGAGTTTATTTCCAAAAGTTACCTTTTAAAACTACTTTGCAGTTTGGTTGAGTTTTGGTGTGGCGAACTCCAAGACTTAGTCATCTGCCTGTCGATTTTCCTGGCGAGGGAAATTCTTCAGATTTTCTTGAAGTGTGATTCGATTGTAAGCTGTGGAGAGAACATCCATTCGAACTAGTTGTTTAGAATTCCTGAGTACTTTGTTGATCTCGCTTCTTTGTCTTGCTGCTTTATACTAGTATACTGTATTACTCTTAATTTAACAGTACTTAGTATAACTTTAGTTTCTTTGTTAGAAAATCTAGTTTCCTCATCCTGTTTCTATATAATCAGTAAAATAAAAAAAATATAAAAAGTAAAACGATGCATCCCTCACTACTGACAACAGTGAGGTTTTAGTTTTAAAACCTTAGAATTTTTCGTCTGCCTTCTCTGTGGTTCGACCCTGCACCACTGTGCTAGTGTAGGAGTAATAAATGTAATTTTGAGGGCCGTGACGACCTCCGGCCGCTTCAAAATTTGGCGCCGTTGCCGGGGAAGGCACGCACCGAGAGATTAGGGTTTAAAAAAAACACACACAAAAAAACACACAAAAAAAAACACACAAAAAAAACACAAAAAAAAAACTGATTTAAAAAAAAACTACTTTGAACTGTATCTGCTACTTTTGTTGTTTTGAAAAGAAAAATCTGCTTCATAGAGAACTGTTGTGTGTTTAAGCTCATTAAATTTTGAATTAAAAATGGATGTTAAACAGAATTGGAATCAACCGGGACCTAACTGTGTTTGTTGTGGTGATTATGGACATACTGCTTGGCAGTGTGTCTATAACCAGCAACAACAAGATGTTTACACTGATGAAAATGAACAATGTGAGTTTAGTCCTATCACCCTAGCTAAAATTGAATTAATTGATTCCAAACTAGATGCTAGGGTGGAACAAATTAATAATTGGTTAAGTCAAACCCATGAGATTCAACTTAGAGATTCTCAAGAGCGAGATCAAAGAATGAAAAGAATAGAAACCATGCTCTTGGAATTGCAACAAAGGGTTAAAGAACAAGAAGTATTTGAAGAAAAGGTAAAAGAAAATGTTTACAAAAGATTTGAAAATCAAGTGGAAGAAGAAAGTGATAATGAAACTGGACAAGAACCCATTCACTTTGAAAAATCTGACTCTGTTGAACTAAATCTGGAAATAACCAACTCTCTAAATAAAGAACACATCATTGAAAATCCAATAAATAACTTTAATGGAATCGAGTTGGACAATTTTGAAGATGAATTGAAACAGATTGAAAAAGATAGCCCAGTTCTTTTCATAATTCCTACACTTGAGAAAAATCATTGTTTTAGAAGCTTTGCGAATGAAGTCACTCGGGTTGAAGATATACTTGAAACTAGAAACTTGAATGTTAAAAACTCTTCACCCAATCTTTCTGAAATTCTGAACAATGAGCCTAAAATTGAAATTGGGAACACTTTGGAAGATAACCTTAAGCTGGATAACATAGAATCTAAATTTTTTGAACCTCAACTGAAAGCTTCACTTCCATGTTTTGAAACTGTAAACCCAATTAATTCTGAAATGATGTTTGATGATGAGAATGAGGGAATAATATTTGAAGAAAGACTAATTGATGAGTTTTCATCTCCGTATTCTCATAGTAACCACTTTTCTGAATCAGTGTGCAATGAAATGGAAATCAGTGTTGATCAACTTGAGGAGAATTGTCTTAACATGAACATTTTGGAAAGTGAATTTATTGAAACTGAATTGTACAATTCTTCTCCTGAAATTGAATTGCAACACTCAAATGACATGGTTTTAGAAAGTGAGCCTTTTGAACTTGAATATGAAAATGAGGTTGAACACACACTTGATCTAGGCAGAACTGATTTGATAGAAGTAATAGATGTTCAATGTGAGTTAACAGATGAGGATCTTTTGGAAGAGATTTATAACATTGTTAGAGATGAACCACTTAGTGATAAAATAAATTCTCTTTCTTGTTTTTCACTTCCATCCTCACCTGTGAAGGGTTCTAAGCTTTTTCATGATACTGATAGTAGTCCAGAGGGGGAATTAGACTTGAGTTCCAATGCTCATGATTCTATTCAGAACTTTATTGAATCCCCTTTTGAACCTACTATTCAGTATTCACCCACAAGCACCCCTGTATTTAAACCTATGAGTGTTGAAGATGAGAGAGAAATCCATGAAAATAATGTCACACCCTTTGAAGCACCTAGTACTATGTTGTCCCTTCATTTGTACTCAACTTTTGATAAATCTGAAACAAAACTGGAAGTGGACAACACTATATCCATTACTGCTAAAGGGTGCTACTTAGGGGTTAATTCAGGCTTTGAGAATTCCATTTTTATCTGCTTATGTTTTGGTGCCAACAATCTTCACTGCTCTATTAAAAATAAATGGGCCAAACACATGTGGTGGTTCCTATTAAGGAAACCAAATCCACCTAGTGACTACGGTTAGTTTCTAGGTGAGTCTGGCTGGGGACTTTAAACCTAGCGCTTCATGGGAGGCAACCCATGGTTTGTGTTTTGTTAATAAATAAAAATTGTGATTAAATAAAGTCTAACTGAAGACTTTAAATTCAGTGCTTCATGGGAGTCAACCCATGCTCTTTCTTTATGTTTACTTTTGTTCTGTTCTTATTTTACTTTGAATAAAGTGCTGCTTTGTTTGCTTATATATGCTCTGTTTTTGCTGGATAATTTTTCCTGGTCTATATACTCCGTGTTTTTAGGAATGCTGCTTCTGTCATCTAAGGAGTGGAATTGCCATGGTCATTTTTGGACAAGAGCTTAGTCAGGGAAGTACTTCAACTTACTGCACTTATTTTTCTGCTCCTGTTTTTGTAAATAGAATGCTACTTTCTTAAAATTCTACTTGTATTATAAAAATTCTGCTGCATGTCTTGTAACTAATGAATTAAAAATCTGCATGAGCCTCCTTGCTTTAAAAAAATTGAATTTCACTATTGTGATAAAACATTTTCACTGCATGAAACTAAGTGTGGGGGGGGGAGTACATGCTTCTGGTCATTTGAATCTGCTTGTTTCGTTGAGGTGTTTGGCATGAACTTTGTCTACTATATTGAACATATTATTGAACTTTTTGTTTAAAATGCTTACACCCAGTTAATTGCACACTTACACCTTATATGCTATGTTTGTGCTTAAATGAAAATCTGTGTCACTGGACTGAATGTTAAAGCATGTGTGTGTCTGAAATGAACCTGCTTTTATTTAATCATTGTGGCAAACACTATTTTTGAACTTCATTGAGACCCTTTATACATGTCATATATCTACTAAATTGAAAATCTGTTTTGAACCATAATCGATTAATTGTTTTCTTCCATATTTAGAAGTCAACTTTGGGGACAAAGTTGGGTTTTAAGTGTGGGGGAGGGGGTCAATTCTTGACTGTGCTAAACTGTGTTTAATTGTAATGCTCATCAATTCCCACTGCTTTTAAACTTTTTGTCAAAAAAATGGTCAAAATTTTTCAAAAATTCTTTCACAATTTTAGGCTTTACACTGCACTCAGATGAGTCTTGCCTTAGGATAGTGCTTGATTGGAAGTTGAGTCTTGCTTTGAGTCTGAAATGAGTGGTAGTGGATGATTGTTGAGTGGAACTGTTTAGTGGTTTAACGAATTTTGTTTAGGAACTTCTTTTGAGAGTGATATGGGAAACCTTTTAGTGGATTTAAGATCATAATTTTAGGTACTGGAAGTTTGACTTTTATCCGAGGATCCTTTTCATTCTTTTAATTTATAAAAATGATCACTTATATTGAGTCAATGTAAATGGTTTTTATATAAATCCTTTGTAACTGGAGTAATACTGGGCATCTGGGATCCCACAGTGAATCTCTGAGACCTTAGATGCTGGGTGCGTTTCTGTTTACTATAAGCCCTCTGTACACTCTGAATAAGTGCATTGCACAGTGCTTGGCACAAATTACATGGCTTGGGAAAAATAAATAAAGTGTCTAAGGTCAAAAATGAATTCATTAAGGTGAGGGGAATGATGAACTCCAGATGAAGAAGGGGACAACTGGTTTATATGGGAGCCATTTGGGTTGTATCAATAAAGTGATTTCAAAAAAAAAATATCTATGTTTTAATTTCGGAACCAAGGTGATGAGTCAAAGTACAAAGTTCCTTTTGTTAAGATTTTAATTCCACATTTTTTTTATCCTTTTATCACTCTTGAATTTAGAAATTGAGCTTGAATTGAAGTGAGTCACTAGGCAGAGTCATATATGAAGCAGGACACCTTCATTTATGGATTGTTCATGGTTTACTTGAGTTCCCTTCGAGTAGTGGTTATAGGCGAGACTTTATTTGAGGTATGTGATCAATAGCCTAAGCACATTTTTTTTAGTCCTCTGTTGAAACTTCTCTAAACATAGCTGATTTGTATAATTCACTTTTTTTTCAAAGATGATAAAACATGGGATTGTTTGAGGACAAACAATGTTTAAGTGTGGGGGAATTTGATGTGGCCTTATTTTTACTCAGTTTGCCACATCTTTTTATTACATTTTATACAATTTATTTAATTAATTTAACACTTTTTAATAAATAAATGCACTTTTGTATTTTTATAAATAAATTTGTCAATTATTCACTTTTTATAACATTTTATGTAATTTTGGACCTTAAAATAATTGATTTATTCTTGACGTGTTTTTAATATAACTAATTTTTAATTTGTTTAGTTAAATCCTTATTTGTTTATTTTATTTAACTTATCATTATTATCAATCATTGAGTTTGCTAATTAATTTACTTTTTATTTTAAAGTTATATGCAACTTAGCTTGGCTTGCCAGACTACCGGTAGCTTAGCTACCGATAGCAGGTTATCGGTGACTCTGCCTCTATCGGTGACCCTTGTCTCTATCGGTGACCCTTGTCACCGATACTCTTTGCCTATCGGTAGCTCTCTCGTAAGTCTGTCGGTAACTTTTAATTTAAACTACCGGTGGGTCTTTAAATGGTGAGTATTTAGTTAGTTTAAATTAGTTCTGTTTTCTTTCTTTTTAATAAGTTATTCTTATTTTAAATATTTATATAATCGTTATAATTCTAATTAATTAACTTAGACTTTGTTTTTATAATTAGTCTTTTATTTTAGTTACATTAGAATAGGGTTGAAAAGTTATTTTATGTGTTTTGTCATCCTGCAAATTAGTTAAGTAAATATTTAGTGTTTTAAGTTAAATTAAGTTGTTCGCCCTTAATTTTATTAGTTCAATTAGTTAATTAATTAATTAATTAAGAGTTTTAAAACATTAATTATATTATTTTATATATGCAGATTGGGTTTTAATTCATTTTTATTTTTTTTAGTCTATCGGTAAGGTATACCAGCACTTGCGGTCACCGATGTTTTTTATTTTTATTTGTTGCCATCCTTTAATTAATTTATATAGTTAATTTAATTTAAGTCTTTTATTAGTTTAGTTTAAAATTTTATTTTGTGTACAATTTTAGTGTTTCTAATTAATTATTTTAATGTGTTTAAGGTTGACTAATAATTTTGTTATGAATTAATGGTATTAATCATTACATTAATTAATTATTTCAAGTCTTTTCATTTAATTTATTTTAGTTTTAATTCTATTTTATTTCAGCAATCTATTATTTTATGTACTTATGGTGGACTTTTATTTATTTATTTATTTTTTCTATCGGTAGCTTCAGCTACCGATGCGTTTTATTTTTCTCACCGATAAATATATTTTTTTTCTTCTATCGGTAGCTTCAGCTACCGATAACCCTCATACACCCCCAGATACTGATATCCTCTGCTTCTATCGATAGCTCGCGCACCTCACTGCCTAACCCCACCGTCAGTCCCTTCATTACCGCACCACATCACCATTACTTTTTTATTTCCTCACAAATACACCCTACCCTTTTTCCTCACCCCTTACCGGTAGCTATCACTTTACCTCACTGATGCATCTCTCCCTCATTTCCTCACCGATACAGCCCCGCTCAACCTCACCGATGTGTTTTCCCTAAGACCGGCCTCCTTCATCCCCTATTTTTCCCCTTGTCGCCGCTGATGCTTGGACTCAAGATGTTCAGATCTGAAATTCGGACTCTTCCTGCAGCCACCGAGCTTTGCAGGGCCACGCCTTCTCACTGGTGCTCCGAAGCAAGAAACCTTTCCGCCTCAAATTTCCTGAACTCGAGCTTTGCCGCACCTGGTTTTACCGCGCTGCCATGGGGGAGTAAGAGGAGTCCGCCGGGTTCAGGAGGAAGAGACCTAACCCGCTGGTGGCTACTGGTGTCCGCCTCCGCAAGGAGCCGTAACCTTTGTCACCGTAAGAAGGAGGACTGTTGTCGCCGCTTTGAAGGAAGGGAGCCGCACCACCAGTACTGGAGAAGTTGATCTTACTTGGTTTTCACTAAAAATTTGCTTGCCGCTGCGCCCTGAAGGAACCGAGGTGTGCTGGGGTTCTTGCCGCACTACTTTGCTGAAGCAGGGGGGTCGCCGCAGTGTTGCTGAAGACTGAAGCCAAGACGCCGAGTGTGTCCGCTGCTGGAGGAGGTTTTTCCGATGGCAGGAGGGGGTCGAGTTGGTGCTGATGGAAGCTACGGAGCAGCGCCGGTACTGCTGTAGCTAGATGTTAATGTGCTGGACTGGAGGAGTCCGCTGCTCTGAAGTTGAGCTGAAGAGGAGACCTGCACAGGCCGCCGGTTGCAGGGGAGGCCGCGTCAAGCCGCTGCTGGAAGTACGCTGCCGAGCATGGAGCCGCGCTGCAAGAGGGTTGCGCCGTGGAGATATGGGGGAGGAAGAAGGAGATGAAAAATAATAATAATAATAAGTATAAATAAATAATAACAAAAGTATTATAAAACAAAAAGAAAAAAAAAGTAAAGTAAAAAGAGAAAGAAGAAAAGCAAAAAGGTAAAGTGTAAGTTAAGTTAAATTAAAGATAACTTTTTAATAAAGTTAAAGTGAGTTTAACTTTTCATAAAAGTTAAATTATTAAGTCAAATAAATATAAAATAATTTATAAAAGATATTAATTTAAAATAATTATAATATTAACAAATTAATAAATCATTAATTAAAATATAAAAACTAAATTAATAATAATTAGTGATAATTTAATAGTTTACTATTAATAGTGTGAATTTATAATTAAAAATAATTATAAAGAAATTATAAAACATACTTATTAATTTAAAAATACTTAAAACTTAAGCAAAAATTTTAATTACTAAATTAAAATTAACTAATTAATTAATTAATCTAATGATTTAATTTATTTTATAGTAATAATTAAATTATTAATTCAATCTAAAATATTTTCTTAATTAATTATTTATTTATGCTCTTAATTTTTAATAACTAGTTTAAAAAATGGACGAAATTAATAACATAATATTTATTTTTATTAACCTAATTAAGTTAATATATTTTTAATTAAATTATGTTCTCGCCATAGTAATTTTTAGTGGATAATTGTACAAATATTTTAAAATTTAATAATTATCAATTAACTCTAAGTAACTTTTAACGAGTAATTTGATATTTAACTCTAAAAATAACTATTTATCTTTCTTTGGGTATTTATTTATTTACGCTTCTGTTCTAACTTCGCAGGTTCATTCTAGAGATGGGAAAACGTCCAGATACATACAACTAACTTTACCGAAGTTAGTTACGTGAGAAAAGATTGCGCGACGTGCCGGTCGCGAAAAAACGCACATTTTGCGGTGTGTGGGTAAAGAACTTTTGAAGTCGGTGGAGATTGGGCGGTGATGTGCAGCAGATGACAGATGGTAGTTAAAGAAGAGCAGCAGCAGAATTTTGGGGACTCTCATTCGACATTCCACGACAACACCAATTCGAGAGCGGAGACTCCCGGGAGCAGCACTGGAAACGAGCAGGAGACCAAGGAGCCCGAGTTCAGAGCATTACTTGGGGAGTACATCTCCCCTCTGTCCTTATTTTTTTGTACTCTGTTCTTGGTTGTTTTACACTTCTTGAATCAATATGATCATAGATTGAACTTTCTAAACTCGGGAGTTTTAAAACCTTCTGGTTATGATTTTTAAATCTTCATATGCTTATCTTTTTACGAAATTAGAATCAGTTGGCGAGAGTGATTCTATTTCTAATCTTTGATCGTTCACACTTCAATATTTTCAATTTCATTATTCAATTTCAACTGGCGAGGTTGTTTTTGAATGCATTTTTCAGAACTTAAATGTCATTAACATTGGAGATTTATGGTGAGTTTATTTCCAAAAGTTACCTTTTAAAACTACTTTGCAGTTTGGTTGAGTTTTGGTGTGGCGAACTCCAAGACTTAGTCATCTGCCTGTCGATTTTCCTGGCGAGGGAAATTCTTCAGATTTTCTTGAAGTGTGATTTGATTGTAAGCTGTGGAGAGAACATCCATTCGAACTAGTTGTTTATAATTCCTGAGTACTTTGTTGATCTCGCTTCTTTGTCTTGCTGCTTTATACTAGTATACTGTATTACTCTTAATTTAACAGTACTTAGTATAACTTTAGTTTCTTTGTTAGAAAATCTAGTTTCCTCATCCTGTTTCTATATAATCAGTAAAATAAAAAAAATATAAAAAGTAAAAAGATGCATCCCTCACTACTGACAACAGTGAGGTTTTAGTTTTAAAACCTTAGAATTTTTCGTCTGCCTTCTCTGTGGTTCGACCCTGCACCACTGTGCTAGTGTAGGAGTAATAAATGTAATTTTGAGGGCCTTGACGACCTCCGGCCGCTTCACTGGCCACGTCCTTCAGGCGTTGATCACCAATCGGGAGAGGCTTGGCAGTAGGCCTGGGTGCAGGGCGAGGGGGAACCATGTTTTCTCCCTGCATTATAAGAACCCAGTCAAATTGTTAGTATAGAATAATAAAATCTGGACAAATTTATGAAGCATTTGACAAAGGAGTCAATAAGCCTTCATGACGAAGTCTGTGGATGAGCCTCAAAATGTGGTTCGCGATGAATGCATCCTACGGACTAACCCTACGCGGAAGGGGTCCGTGGTACTTTGGCCCGCAGAACGTTGGCCAGAAAACCGCGAACCAGTATGCTCCGCGGAATCCTAATATCGGATTTAAATAATTAGGATTCGGAAAACTTAAGAAATTTTTAATATTTGGAAGATTTCAGTTCGTGGACCATCAAAACTGTGAAGCGAGTTCCTCCGCGGCCCGTTGTGACTTAATTTTTAATTAATTAAGAGTATTGGTTCGTGGATGGGAAATTGGTCCGCAGATGAAGGCGACCGCGAAGGAGGAATGGTTCGCGGATGTTGTAGTTGGTTCACGGACGAAGCGTTTTGTGAAGGAACGAGCACGCGGAGACAGAAAAGTGAGAAAACTATGGTTTCACAAGGAATCTGGTAAAGGAAAAATGAAGGTCCCCCCGTATTTATAGGTGTGGTCCCCTACTGGGTTCACTCCCCTACCGTGAACCATCCAAGTTTCAGGACTACTCTACATCGGAATGGCCTCCTCTTCATTCCGATCGGACCGCATTCTGATGGGGGGCATTTGTGGGGTCCTAAAAAATCTGTGAAGGAGAATGAGAATCCCCTTTTAACCCAAGGTAGATCCTACCCAATTTCCCCACAAAGAATTGGGGAAAAGTATGGAGAATTAAGGCACAAGACGAACCGGTCCACAGACTGGTCCAAACAAGCACGCAGATGGTTCTGCAAAGCACCCCATCGCGGACCGCAGTCGTTAGCGGAATGATGCCGGAGATCCTCCGTGGGCGCGAAGCAGGACGGGCTCCAAACCGGTCCATCGGCACGAACTGCCGCAGCCGCAGACCGCGTCGACCAGCCCAGGCCGCATTCGCTGTCGTTCGCGGAATGGAGGCAGAGGTCCTCCGCGGCCGCGAAGCAGGACTGGCGCCAAACCGGTCCAGTGTCACGAACCACCCCAGCTGTGGACCGCGTCGACCGGCCCATACCGCATCCACTGTCGTTCATGTAATGGAAGCGGAACCCTACGCGGCCGCGAAGCACTCCCTGAGCTCGTTTGGTTCGCGGGAGGAGATGTGTTCAATGCCCCCACGAGTTGCAGATTGACCAAGTCATCCGTAAACCGGGTTTTTGGTCATGGGCCTCCGCAAAAGGTGATGCGTGACCCCATATGCACCCGTTTCCCCACTCTATAAAATGAGATCAAGGGGGAATAGAAGAGAGGATTCAGAGAGATAGACCAGATTCGGGTGGAAGGATTTCGAAGGAAGGAGCTTAGGATTTTGCAAACCACGAAGTTCCAGTCCGCGAACCAGAACAGGTATGAAGTGGGAAGCGAGTTAATAAGGAATTGAAAATGCATAATAACTTGGTGAACCGCAAAATTAAAATAAAAAAGAAAAGAATACCGTGAACCATGGCCCCTCCGCGGATGCACTCCCCGCGGAGCAGGGAGTTTATGCCCCTTTTCCGATCCGTCGCACCGCGTAGCACCCTCATACGCGGGCGAAGCCCCGACCGATGAACCTCCGACCGGCGCCGCCCTCGGCTGCCACTGCTCGCATGGATCCCTCCGCGTACCACCCTGGTATGTGGGATGAACCCGAAGACGTGAACCACCCTGGTTCACGGGATGCACGCTAGTCCACGAACCACCCTGGTTCGCGGGATGCCCATCAGTCTGCGGACCATCCTGGTTCGCAAACGGCCTCTCTAGCCGCATATCACCTCCCTACGTGAAGGGTTCCACCACTCATACACCTTTGTGGCCCGCCAAATCCTTCGGAGATCCCATTCCTCGAGCCAGATAAAATCCTTCCAATCCGGCCTGATCCTCCGCAGCTCCCTCAATGGCCCGTCCATCGGCCCCAAGCCGAGGCCTCCACCAGAGCCACCAGACCCATGTGATGTAACCCTCAGGTGCGTCAGCGCACCATTTTGAGTACACATACCCATGGTAAGCAAGGTAAAAGGGGTTGCTCCGGCCCTTGAGCGGATTTCCGAAGCATTCCTAGGTTCACATTCACACGGTAATGCGGGGTCCGAGCCCGAGAGTCCCCTTTCTGCCCCTCCACTTGTTTGGACTGGGGCACTTCTCCCCTCCCCAAGGAGTGGCGGGCTACCCATCAGAAGGAATCCCCCATGCACCTCCGTACTTCCCCACGACCACGACCAAGGAAGGGCGTAGTGGGAAAGGGTGCGTCTTCGTCCTTCTTTGGGGTCAAGTCCCTCTCCCGTTGTGCTTTGTCGCCTCGGGCCTCCATCCTGGAGTAAGTCCTAGAACCATGGGCCGCCCTATGCATAATCCCCACTCCACTTCCCATGGACGCACCTTTCGCGACGTGATCGTCTGGTCCCTGCTGCCTCTTGTTTCTCACACCGAGCATGGATCACGTGGGCTTAGAGTAAGCATCGACCATGACATCCTATTATGGGCCTCCTCAGAATGTAAGCCCCAATCCATTACTCTAGGTATCCTCAGAGCATAATCCCCAAGCTAATGCGAACTACTAGGACTTTGATTCCCTACCATAGGGATACGTAGGAATCCTCCATGAGGTTCAAGCCCGATCGCCATCGGACCCCCGGGTCCACATCCACGTCGGCTCTCCGACACTCCTATTCGAACTATGTGGACTTTGATCCCTATCTCCTAGGTAGGGTAGATAGGAAGCCTCCCTGAGGTTCAAGCCCAATGACCGGTCGATCCGACTATCTTCACGTCGGTTCACCGCACTACTCCTAGTGCCGCCTCAATGAGTCCAGACTCCTCAGGGTCATTAATCCAATCAGGGATGGTAAACCTCAGGAATAAATGATTCTGAATCCCTACATTCAGCTGACCATTTCTAACTAGGAGTAATCCATGGATACTATGCTTGGGTATCAACCAAATATTCGCGAACATATGAATATGTCTTAAATCTATAAGAGAGTCCCAGAACAGGAAATAATTCCTCCCAAAAGGGTGTGATGAGCCCGACTTCCCATCCTCTCGACCAATGTGAGATCTTAAGCATCGCTGGCCAAACCACCTAGTGAACACCTGCCTTTGGAAAGAAGGTCCACGTATCATCGAATATGGAACCGTTGGGCGTTTTGAAGCAAAGACCGGTGTGCACGACCTTAGCAATCAAGCGGTACTCAGCTCTCCGTGAGATCAACCGCTGGGCACGTCGGTCCTCCATCTTCTGAAGAGAAGCGGTTAAAAATAGGTTTTTAAGGGTTTTTAGGGGTTTTTTAGTTTTTAGGGGGTTGTATGGTTTTTAGTGTTTTTTAGGATTTTTTACATTTTTTAGGATTTTGGGGGTTTTTAGGATTTTTATGGGTTTTAAGTTTTTTTAGGATTTTTATCGGTTTTAAGGTTTTTAAGGTTTTTAGGGTTTTCAGTGATTTTGTGGGTTTTTAGAGTTTTTATGGTTTTTAGGGTTTAAAGTTTTTTTGGGGTTTTAGGTTTTTTTTGAGTTTTTAGGGTTTTTAAATATTTTTATTGTTTTTTGGTGTTTTAAGGTTTTTTAGATATTTTTTGTGGATTTTTAGGGTTTTTATGATTTTTTAGGGTTTTTAAGGTTTTTAGGGGATTTTATTGTTTTCAAGGGTTTTTCGGTTTTTTAGTTTTTTTTACATTTTCAGGGATTTTTTGGGATTTTGAATATTTTATGGGGTTACAATGTTTTTAGGAATTTTAGGGATTTTCATAGTTTTTAGTGTATTTTTGGGTTTTAGGGATTTTTTTGTATTTTTAGGGTTTTTATGGGTTTTTAGAGTTTTTTAAGGTTTTTATAAATTTTAGTGGTTTTTAGGGTTTTTATGTGGTTTTAGGGTTTTTATGGGTTGTAGGTTTTTTATGGTTTTTAGGGGGTTTTAGGGTTTTCTAGGGTTTTAGGGTTTTAATGTTTTTAGGGATTTTAAGGATTTTTATGGTTTAAGGGGTTTTTATTGTTTTTCTTGGTTTTTAGGGTTTTTTTTAGTTTTTTATGGTTTTATGGTTTTTAGAGTTTTTAAAGTTTTAGGGGTTTCAGGGTTTTTAGACTTTTTTTAATGTTTTTAGTGTTTTTATGGTGTTTTCGATTTTTTTTTATGATTTCTAGGACTTTTATGGTTTTTAGGGGTTTTTCAGGGTTTTTAGGATTTTGTTCGTTTTCAGGGATTTTTAGATCCGTTTTAGGATATTTATGGGTTTTAGGATTTTTAGGGATTTTCTAGTTTTTAGGTTTTTCTATGGTTTTTAGGGTTTTTAGGGTTTTTATGGGGTTTTTAGGTTTTTTTAGTTTTTAGGGTTTTTATGGATTTTTAGAGTTTTTAAATTTTTTAGGGGTTTTAAGGGTTTTTTTAGTTTTTAGGGTTTTTATGGGTTTTAGTGATTTTTATGGTTTTCTGGGATTTTTCAGGATTTTTAGTGATTTTTATGTTTTTAGGTATTTTTAGGGAATTTTTAGGATTTTTATGGTTTTTAAGATTTTTAGGTATTTTAATAATTTTGAAGGATTTTTGGGGGTTTCAAAGTTTTTTAGGGTTTTTAGGGGTTTTCAAGGTTTTTAGGTACTTTTTTGGCTTTAAGGATATTTTTTGACTTTTAGGGTTTTAAGGTTTTTTAGTTTTTTAAATGTTTTTAGGGGTTTAAAGGGTTTTTATATTGGTAGATATTTTTTATGGCTTTATGGGTTCTAGGGTTTTTAAGGGTTTTAGGAGTTTTTATGGTTTTTAGGGTTTTTAGGATCTTTTACATTTCTAGGATTTTTTGGGATTTTTAACGATTTTTATGGTTTTCTGGGTTTTTTGGGTTTTTAGGGAAAAGAAGGTGTTGGGCTAGGATATTCCTAGCACCCCCAAAATTTATTAAAAAATGGTAAAAACAAACAAGGGAGGGGTAGGGATGAACGACCCATGCCTAAAAAGTGCTACATGTAAAAGTCAGAAACAAAACCATATGGGTCACCATCAGCACCATATCCAGAAGATGCATCAACGTCCGCTGACTCCCACTCAGATTCATACTTATTGGAAAGTGCAGTGTACATATCCCTGATCCTTCACTGTTCCTCAGATAGTTGTGCCATTAAAGTATCAGGCCACTTATTCTTATTAGAGGTATTCTTCTTAGGGACCCTAGATGAGGCTCTGGTAGACACGGTACATGGCATATTAGAGTAGTCCTTCTACGGATTCCTCTTTCGGGGAGCTGAACTGAACACTGTAGAATTATTCTCTTTCCTATTTTGAATGGCATCCCCAACCATAACCCTATCCCTCATGATATGAGCTATATTGGAGTTTATCATTCTATCATCCTCAACAAAAATCACACCTAACTGTCTAGCGACATCCACATCACAAGTAAACTGAAGGTCTTGGTTCAAATATTCATCTTGAAAATGGTCCTTCTAATAGTGCTCAAATGGATCAGTATCACCTGGAGCCTTAGTAGCCAGCTCATGATCACTTGGACGTTTAGCATTCCCATGCAGCATGTGTCTATCCACATCCTCCACACAAGATTCACTAGTATTCTCAATTTGAATCAGACCATCATCACTAGGAAATACTGGAGACATGCCCAAGGGATGCTTAAAGGGGCCCTCAATCAGATTCTGCTCATGCAAAAATTGAGCAACCTCCTCCTGCTCAGCCACCTCCCCCTTCTCAACCACTCCCCCCTACGCAGTAGCTCCACAAGCTGACTCAACATACTCAAGATAGTTGAACCTATTACTCAAAGAAACACCATTCAATACCTACCACTCACTTCTTCTAGCCTACCCACTGTTATTGCTCAAATTCAATGCTACCATACTCAAGGGATCCTTCATAGGGACCTCATCTCTCCTCATGCCCAAACCGAGTCATCTAACCCTTATCAGCCACCTACCCCTGCTCATCCACCCCTCCTTGCAACTCACTATTACCAGCCTGCCCATTGTTGTTGCTCGAAGTCGCCTTCACCTCAACCACCCGTACCATGTGATCATCACTCAATACTCTTTTAGAATTATGCATCACCTCTGCACTAGCCATTTAATTTCCAATACAATTCCTAGAAATCTCCAATCCCATGCCACATGAGGCCACCACTACCACCTCCTTATCTCACCCAAATTTTGAATCAGATTTCAAGCGCTCAAAAATTACACTAACATTTGGCTGGGGAGGAAAACGTTTAGGTTATTTCAGCGCCGCCACATCCTACACCTCCACCAAGTCCTGACTCCCTTCACCATACTCAACCTGAGCTAGATTAAAACCATTTATTTCCCTGGAACCACACCTAAAGGCTCAATCATGATGACCAAGTTTAATACAAGAATAACAAAAATCGACCCATGACTCAAAAATCACTAGTTGCTTCCACCAGAGTTTCTCACCAACAACGATCCACACAAAGTCAACCTGATCCTTAGAAACATCAATCTCAACAAAGGAACTCAGAGCAATAGGATGGAAGATGTCCTAAGTTCTACTATCCATGCATAAGAACCTTCCCACCAGATTCACTAACATGAAAATAATGGATAGATTTTGAAAGGGGAGGGGAAGTTCTAGAAATCTAACCCAAGTTGCAAAGAGATCTGGTTCAAATATGGAAGCTATAAACAAGACCCAAATTAGCACGGTCCTAAAGATCCCAGTGCTAAAAAATGAACCTGTCAAATAAATCCACCAAAGGGATCTGGTTCAAATATCAAGTAAACAGTGTCAAATGATGTAAAGAGGAGGCTTCATTGAACTCCGGGATCGAGAGATGAAGTTGAGGGCGACCTTTATATGGGTCAAAATCTTTAGGGAAATGCTGGATTCTTGGAAAAGGAGGCAACAAATCAAGAGAGTAGAATGGGAAAAATATGTGGTCTTCATCAAGAATCAGTAGAGGTCCTTCCCTCATAGAGTGGGGAGGGAGAGGTCACTACTGGAAAACAGAGTTTTCCCAACACTTATATCCCAACGGTTTACTAAACCGTTGGGAATAGCCATCTATACCAATGGTTTCTAATAACCGTTGGTATAGATGGTTTTTTGGAAGCTTTTACCAACGGTTCATCACAACCGTTGGTATAGGGGTGTTTTTACCAACGGTTCAATGAGAACCGTTGGTAAAAGTGGGATTTCGATGACCTTTTACCAACGGTTCTCATTGAACCATTGGTATAGGTTTGGGATGGAGTTATATACCAACGGTTTTTAAAAACCGTTGGGAAAACTTTTCCCCAAATTGCCAGTAGCTGATCCTCTCCCCCATTCGCGATCCAGATCCCTAAACGGGAGCGCTTGGGCGATTTTGGAGGTGATTTTGGAGGTGCTTCGGGTTCTCTTCCTCCATCCCATCCATGGCTGAGGTATTTTCTTAGTTTTTAGTTTCGATTTTGATGTGGGATGAGACCAATTTATATTCTCATATTTCAGTCGAATTTCTGTTCCAGCCCAATTTATGTTTCCGTTCTTTATTTACATTCCATGCATATTCCAGCCCATATAGATTGCATTAGATAGTTGTCTAATTTTTTGATGTGCCTTTCATGTTTCATTACCAAGAAATTTTTATTATATGTTATAAAATTCAATCACATGTTTAGTTTTAACATCCATTTTTACTTTATTATCTTGTTTTAATAATTTATATTAATATTCTTTTCATATATTCCATCGTTGAGTGTTTTTACTTGTGCAATAGAATTCCAAGCTCATTTTACTTCATAGTGATTATTTAGATTTCAAAGTGTTTTATTTTTCATGTTAAATTTATTAAAAAGTTTTGGGGACTAATTAAAGTTATTAGATTCCAATTTCCATGCTTCTATGCTTGTTAAGAATTAAATGAAATATGATGGTTGTAATTAAATGAAAGTCAATGTTCAATTTTTATCATGTATGGGTGATTAATAAATTTGAATGTGATGAACCATATAATTGAACCATTGTTGATGCACATTATATACCAAAATGTTATTGAATAAAAGTTATTCTTGTGAATTTCGTTACATCATAGATAAAAATGGTTGTGGTTATATGAGATATACCTCTGATGGTTCTTTGATCATTGTTTTATGGAGAATGAATGGTTTAGGTCTGGTATTAATAGTAGCTTCCAGTGATACCATTTTAGTATAAGGGGAAATGAGATTATGATCTACAAGGGGGTGATTGAGTTGGTAGAGACCAAACATTGGACAGTCCCACCACTCCCATGACACCCTGCACCCCCCTGGACACGCCACACCCCCCTTGGACAGTCCCGCCACTCCCATGATCCTCATCCTACTCCTCATCCTGATCTACTTGAAGAAGTTAAAGTATAAAACTCATATACTCCCAACAAGACCCTTAAGGATTATGTATTCCTTGATCCACTTCCAATATCTTACTGGTCAATCCTTGAATATAGGCATTAGAAATTTTGTATCTTATTTTCTTATATACACTGTATTTTGTTGTATTTCTTAATATCATTCTCATATAGAGTAATGCCTCAGTTATGCTTTTATATAGAGTAAACAATTGTCATTTACGTAAATATTTTTTTGATTAAACTTTAATATTATTGAATTTCTTTGAAATGACTTATTGCGATTTTTTTACAGAATGGATAGAAGTTGGATTTATGAAACTGATCGGATTTCAACCAATTTTCAAAATAATTTGAAAAGCTTTCTAGATTTTGCATTTGACAAGGCTTCAGATAGTGGTCACATACACTGCCCATGTTTTAATTGTGTTGGAAGACCTTGGTTGGGCTGTGAAGCAGTTAGCTATCATATAACCAAATATGGTTTCCAAATAAACTATTATGTGTGGTATCACAATGGAGAGAAAATGGAATCTCAAAATGTTGATGATCCAAATGATAGGACTGAATTGGAGAGTTTGATATATGATCGGTTTCCATTTATTCAACATCATGAAAAGGAAAGGATGTCCAGCCAACAAGATTTCGATACAAGCACACATGATGCGTCCAATGAAAATGATGATGTTGATAGGGTGAAAAAATTGAATGATGCTGCGACGACTCCAGTATACCGGCAATGTGATAAAATGAAAAAGTTGGAATTTTTAATCTGATTGTTTCATGGGAAAACTATGTATGAGATTTCAAATACTGCAATTGATTACATTCTTACCTTCTTGAAGGAATTACTTCCAGATGATACAAATATTCCCTCAAACCACTATATGGCATGGAAGTTGGTTGATGAACTTGGATTCTCAAAAAAAAATCATGCTTGCCCGAATGATTGCAGCTTATTTTGGGAGGAAACTGCTGAAAGAAATGATTGCATAAAATGCGGAACCTCCTGATGGAATCCAAAAGATGATGGAACACCATCTCGTGTGCCACAAAAAGTAATGTGGCACTTTCCATTGATCCCCAGATTACAGAACCTTTTCATGTCTGATGAAATATCCGTAAAAATGCGATGGCATGACACTGAGAGAAAAAAGAATAATGAAGAGTTGGTTCACCCTACAGATGGATTTTCATGGCAGAGATTTGATGCTTGATATCCTGAATTTGTAGCCGACGTGCGTAATGTGAGACTGGGTCTTTCATGTGACGGTTTTAATCCATTTGGGCAGATGCTTACCTCGCACAGCACATGGCCGGTTTTCATACACATTTATAACCTTCCCCCTTGGTTATGTATGAAAAATCCTTACACTTTCTTGAGTATACTGATATCTGGCCCTTCTGATCCCGGCAATGATATAGATGTATACATGCAACCTTTAATAAAAGAGTTGAAACTTCTTTGGGATGTGGGTGTGCCCACATACGATGCATGTTCGAAAGAAATATTTCAGATGTGTGCTGCACTTATGTGGACTATCAATGATTTTCCTGCTTATGCAATGATGTATGGATGGAGCACAAAAGTAAAATTGTCATGTCTTGTTTGTATGAAGAATACTCGATCGAGAATACTGAAATATCGTCGTAGTTTTAGTTTTATGGGACATCGACGATTCTTGCCAATGAACCATCCATATAGAAACAATTGTCGAAGATTTGACAATACCATGGAGAATGATGATCCACCTCAGCGTATGTCTAGAACTGATGTGCTTAATGAATTGAAAGATTTCAGTTATTCATTTAGGAAGAGTGTAATGAAATCTAGAAATAGGAAAAATGTTTCCAATGATACCTGTTACAATTGGAAGAAGAAGAGTATATTCTTTGAGTTGTCATATTGGTCAACCAACTTGTTACGCCATTTCTTAGACGTAATGCACATTGAAAAGAATATATGTGAAATGTTTCTTTTGATTCTTCTAAATTTCAAGGGGAAGACAAAAGATGATTTACGATCTCGGCGCGACTTGGTAGATTGGGGGATCAGACCAGAATTGAATCATGTCTGTATCAGTGAAAATAAATGGAAAGTTCCATGTGCTTCTTATGTGATGACTCCTGCTGAAAAAAATCAATTTCTGGAAGTGCTAGAGACTATTAAAGTTCCTGATGTCTATTAAAGCAATATATCAAAATGGGTCAATATAAAAGAGTTGAAGTTGAAATCTTTGAAGACTCATGATTATCATGTCCTTTTTCATGAGTTGATTCCAATAGCAATCCGTCATCTCTTGTCCAATAATGTTAGAGTCTCAGTTATTCGGTTGTGCTATTTGTTTAGAGATCTTTGTGCTAAGAGGTTGTCCAAATCCCTCGTGCAAAAACTGTTGGCAGATACACCATTAATTTTGTGTGAGTTAGAGAAAATATTCCCTCCATCATTTTTTACATGCATGTTGCATCTGACTGTCCATATTCCGACCAAAATACTTCTTGGAGGACCCGTTGCTTTCTGTTGGATGTATCCAACTGAAAGAAAAATGTGCACATTGAAATCATATGTTTGGAATAGGAATTATCCCGAAGGTTCTATTGTGAATGGTTACTTGGCTCAATAATGTATGGATTTCTGCTCGATGTATTTGTCTGATCTTACTACAAGATTGAACAGACCAATGAGAAATGAAGAAGAACAGTATGAGAAAATTGAACCCAGTTTTCCATCACTTCCTCAGACAGGAGGAATTCCGGGATCATATACATTGACAACATTAAGCCTTGAAGAGTGAGAGATGGCACATCGCACAGTGTTGTTCAATTGTGATTTGTTCGATGAGTATATCAAGTAAGTTAATTGTACATGTATCTCTTATCTTATCTCTTGTAATTTTAAATATTTGTTAAACTATTATTATTTTTATCTACAAGGAACATAAAGAATTGATATATAGAAAGCATCATTATTTATCTTTGAGAAAGAAGGAGACTTTGCATAGCAAAGGGTTTTCTGCTTGGTTGAAATTGAAGGTAAAAATATTTCTGTAATAACTAAATAAAAATAATATTTAATTAAGTTTACTATTTTTTTATATTTCAGGTATCGAGTTTGCCTACAGACTCTATTTCTGAGAAAATAAGAGCTTTGTCTTTTGGTCCTAATACCATGGTTCGTGCTTGTAAATAACTTGTGATCAATAGATACAAATTTATTATCACTGAATGAGAAAGAAACATGAGAACACATCATAATGGTGTTATGCTAACTACCACAACAGACTGTTATGCCAGTTCATCGGACACTAGACCTCGTTCTGAAAATGTTTCTTATTATGGTGTCATGGAGAAAATAATAATTTTGGATTATTACTCGCATGGTCGAGTCACGATGATGAAATGTCAATGGTTTGATTCAATAACAAGGCAAGGCACCTTTATTGATGATTTTGGATTTTGAGTTATTGACATGACTCGCACTCTTGCCACCGATGAACCATATCTATTGGCATCAATGGTGAAACAAGTTTTTTATTTCAAAGATCATAATCATCCTAAATTTGGTGTAATTATTGAAGTAAATCCCAGACATGTTTTTGATGATGGTGATGATGAAGTTGACACTATCCCTACTGCAATTGGAAGCAATCCGTTTATTACTTATGATGAACCCAACAGCTCAATTGTCAGAGTTGATTGTGAACCCAAAGTTGTGGTGGGAAATATATAGAATCATACAGTTGTGTTCTCACCTACATGTTTCACCTACATCATTCAAAGTGTGTATCCTAGTACTTTCCTTCATAACACCATAAATCTTCTGTTTCATTATCTTCTTTTTATCATAATGGGTTTTCTATATTTTGTTTTTTGGGTTACACATTAGTTATCTGTTTCTAATTACTTCCATATTTGTTTTCATTGCAGGAAATGACACCCATTGAAGAGAGGCGGTGGAAAAAGATGACAGATAATAATCGTCACATGGTACAAATGGGTGTTCCTCCACTCATCCTTTTTGTGAGTATTTTATTTCAAATATAAATATTTCAATAACTTATAATATCATGTGTTTACTTTTCTGTCAAACTTTTTTTCAGGATCCACCCCCTAGACGACAGATATCTGACGAGGAGCCTGATATTGCTCCCAGTAGAGAGGTTGGTGGCAGGAGGGGTGGTGGTGTCAGAGATGGACGATCATCTAGTTGTCCCGGTACTGAGGCCGGTGGTACGAGGGCGAGAGTTAGATGACCCACTACCACAGACGTATCTTTTACGCCCTATTTTGATCCTGGCGTGTCTTCAGGGACATATGAGATATTTAGACCTCCGATGTTTACACTACCAGCTGGCCAGACGTCTATGCCATCATCTTCTGCTTCTGGTTCATTATATCCGGGCTATTATATTCCACCTTCTTCGACTCCTGCTGCGACACAGTATGTGGCTGAGGAGCATACGCTGAGGGACACTCCACCTGTACAGGATATTCCTTCAGCTTCTGCACACATTGATCCGACTACCACAGGTATATTTATATAACTCTATCAAATTTTTATACCAAAATTTATTTTTATTATAACTTGTATTGATATTATTTTTCTTTAATAACAGATTCATCTACAGATAGGAGGTGGGGGAGGGGGCGTACTCGCTTGCGTGCGGTATGGAACCGCTAGACATAGTTGATGGTTGAATACAATGTTGATGGACAAATGATTGAGAAATCTGGGCAACAATGTCGGGGTTTTTTGGCGACGCTAGCCAAATACTCCGATATCATTCCGGTCAGCCCTCTCTCTTGGAGACATCTGCCACCCGAAGTCAAGGATAACACGTGGGAACAAATATGGGTAAAAAATCTATTGGATTTAATGTAGTATATTTTTGTATTTAAATGAACTAATCAATTTGGTTTTATCTTCGGTTTAACTTCCCTGATGGAGAAGGTGCATGACCAACGCGTTTAAAAGAGCTAGGAGAGCTTTGGAGAGCTTATAAGCATGAGCTGTATGTTGGCTGGTGTGATAGAGTGGGCACGGAGTTAGAGACATTACCTATCGTGGATGACTGCCTGATAGAGAAATATCGCCAAATGATTACCCATTGGGCGACTGCCAAATTTAAGGTATTAATCTCATTTGATTTATTTAAATGAGAGTTTTCATATTTTGCATTAATATAATATTATTAATTATTAATCATTATTTAGGAATCTTCTGAAAAAAACAAAAAAAACATTGATTCAAAGCAATACCTCCACACTTTAGGGCGCACAACTATGGAAGATCATGAGAGACAGCAGGTACGATATAGTTGTTTATAATTTTTCTTTAGGACTTTCCCTTTTTAGTGGATCCTACTTAAATTATGTGATTTATTTAATAATGAATATATGATTATACTTTCACTTTATATTGTTTCAATGTCATTACAGAAGCACGAAATGAATATTGAAGGACGTATCCCTCGAGCAAAATTGTTTTTCTCGAGTAGAAGAAAAAAAGATGGAAATGCGGTAAATGAACCGACCCAAGATAATATTATAAGTTTTAATTTGTTTATTTCAAAGTTTAATATCTAATTTGAAATTTAATAATCTATTAATATTTTTTATAGGCTACTTTAGAGGCTCTTGATGCCCAGGAGCTTGACAATTTTGGGCCACACGATCATTTATATAAGGTTTTGGGAGATGAGCACTCTGATTGAGTACGCTGCCGACCTGGTAAGAATATAGTCCCGACGAGGTATTGGTCGTCTCCAAGTATCCATTCTAGTACCACCGAGTTGGAACAGGTCAAGGAGCATGCAAGATAGTCTGATAAAAGGGTCACAGAGTTGGAAGTACAAGTTCAAACAAGAGATAGAGAATTTATGAAACTGATGAAAGCATTATCTTCATCACTTCCACCAGAGGCTAGTGCGGCTTGTCAGACATTTATGTCGTCGATGGGTGCATCATCCAATGCACCAGGCGGCAGCTCTAGTGGCGATCAAGATGATGACATTCCTGGTGATGACGAGGATGCTGAAGAGGAAGAGGGCGAGGATGAGGATGTGGACGAGGGCGAGGATGGGGCCGAGGGCGAGGATGGGGCCGAGGGCGAGGATGATGCCGAGGATGAGAATGAGGCCGACAATGAGCATGGGGACGATGACGAGGACGACGACGAGGACAGAGATGGCGGCGAGGATGAGGCTGATGATGATAGTGGTGATGGTGATGGTGATCAGAGGCAGATTGATCCATTACATTTTTGAATTCTGTATAACTCTTTATTTTTGAACATGGTTTTCCACTTTGGGGTTTTCCTCTGCTTCATAGGGACGTTGCATTCAGATTCTGTTTTTTGCACTTGATTCTTATTGTATGATTAGTCTACTACCTAGACCTTTAGTATTCCTTGGTACTGTGATACTCATTTTTCTATTTTTTTACTTAGCTTTCTTAGTTATCCATGTATTTCATGTTTATGCATGTGGAAAATGATATGGAAAATGTGCTTTGAAGTAGTGGCCGACACCACTCAAAGTGTCTAACTTTTATTTGAAATGGACAGGATTTTAAGTGAAAACAACAACTGGAATACGGAAAATAGACCAAACACATTCGGATTCTGTTTAAACTATAGGAAAATGATCCATGGGTCATATGTTACGTGTATGAGTCAACCCCGCCTCAATCCGAGGGCCGGTGTGGCCGGTACCACTCAAAGTTTGTCACTTTTCTTTGAAATGGACAACGGTTTAAGTTAAAACAACTGACATACGGAAAATGGACCAAAAGCATTCGGATACTGTTTATACTTTATGACATGTATCCATGGGTCATATGTGACGTGTACGAGTCAACCCCACCTCAATCCAAGGTGCGGTGTGGCCGGTACCACTCAAAGTGTCTAACTTTTATTTGGAATGGACAGGATTTTAAGTGAAAACAACAACTGGCATACAGAAAACAGACCAAACACATTCAGATTCTGTTTAAACTATAGGAAAACGATCCATGGGTCATATGTGACGTGTACGAGTCAACCCCGCCTCAATCAGAGGGTCGGTGTGGCCGGTACCACTCAAAGTGTCTTTCTTTTGTTTAAAATGGATGTGCTTTTAAGTAAAAAAACCACATACGGAAAATGGACCAAACGCATTCGGATACTGTTGATACTTTAGGAAATGTATCCATGGGTCATATGTGATGTGTACGAGTCAACCCCGCCTCAATCCGAGGCGCGGTGTGGCCGGCACCACTTAATGTGTCTAACTTTTATTTGAAATGGACAGAATTTTAAGTGAAAACAACAACTGACATACGGAAAACAGACCAAATGCATCCAGATTCTGTTTAAACTATAGTAAAATTATCCATGGGTCATATGTGATTTGTACGAGTCAACCCCGCCTCAATCCGAGTGCCGGTGTGGTCGTTACCACTCAAAGTGTCTTTCTTTTGTTTAAAATGGATGCGCTTTTAAGTAAAAAAACCACATACGGAAAATGGACCAAATGCATTCGGATACTGTTGATACTTTAGGACATGTATCCATGGATCATATGTGACATGTATGAGTCAACCCCGCCTCAATCCGAGGCGTGGTGTGGCCGGCACCACTCAATGTGTCTAACTTTTATTTGAAATGGACAAGATTTTAAGTGAAAACAACAACTGACATACGGAAAACAGACCAAACGCATTCGGATTCTATTTAAACTATAGGACAACGATCTGTGGGTCATATGTGACGTGTACGAGTCAACCCCGCCTCAATCCGAGAACCGGTGTGGCCGGTACCACTCAAAGTGTCTTTCTTTTGTTTAAAATGGATGCGCTTTTAAGTAAAAAAACCACATACGGAAAATGGACCAAACGCATTCAGATACTGTTTATACTTTAGGAAATGTATCCATGGGTCATATGAGACGTGTATGAGTCAACCCCGCCTCAATCCGAGGCTCGGTGTGGCCGGTACCACTCAAAGTGTCTAATTTTTATTTGAAATGGACAGGATTTTAAGTGAAAACAACAACTGGCATACGGAAAACAGACCAAACGCATTCAGATTCTGTTTAAACTATAGGAAAACGATACATGGGTCATATGTGACGTGTAAGAGTCAACCCCGCCTCAATCCAAGGTCCAGTGTGGCTGGTACCACTCAAAGTGTCTTTATTTTGTTTAAAATGGATGCGCTTTTAAGTAAAAAAAAACCACATATGGAAAACGGACCAAACACATTCATATATTGTTGATAATTTAGGACATGTATCCATGGGTCATTTGTGGCATGTAGGAGCCAACCCCGCCTCAATCCGAGGCACGGTGTGGCCGACACCACTCAAAGTGTCTAACTTTTATTTGAAATGGACAGGATTTTAAGTGAAAACAACAACTGGCATACGGAAAACCGACCAAAGGCATTCGGATACTGTTTATACTTTAGGAAATGTATCCATGGGTCATATGTGACGTGTAAGAGTCAACCCCGCCTCAATCCAAGGGCTGGTGTGGCTGGGACCACTCAAAGTGTCTTTCTTTTGTTTAAAATGGATGCGCTTTTAAGTAAAAAACCCACATACGGAAAACTGACCAAATGCACTCGGATACTATTAATACTTTAGTACATGTATCCATGGGTCATTTTTGACGTGTACGAGTCAAACCCGCCTCAATATGAGGCACGGTGTGGCCGGCACCACTCAAAGTGTCTAAATTTTCTTTGAAATGGACAACAGTTTAAGTTAAGACATCAACTGACATACGGAAAACCGACCAAACGCATTCGGATTTTGTTGAAACTATAGGAAAACGATCCATGGGTCATATGTGATGTGTACAAGTCAAACCCGCCTCAATCCGAGGGCCGGTGTGGCCGGTACCACTCAAAGTGTCTTTCTTTTGTTTAAAATGGATGCGCTTTTAAGTAAAAAAAACCACATATGGAAAGCTGACCAAACGCACTCAGATACTGTCGATACTTTAGGAAATGTATCCATGGGTCATTTGTGATGTGTACGAGTCAACCCCGCCTCAATCCGAGGCGCGGTGTGGTCGGCACCACTCAAAGTGTCTAACTTTTCTTTGAAATGGACAACAATTTAAGTTAAAATAAAAATTGACATACAAAAAACCGACCAAACGCATTCGGATTCTGTTGAAACTGTAGGAAAACTATCCATGGGTCATATGTGACATGTACGAGTCAACCCCGCCTCAATCTGAGGCGCAGTGTGTCCGGTAACACTCAAAGTGTCTAACTTTTCTTTGAAATGGACAACAGTTTAAGTTAAAACAACAACTGACATACGGAAAACCAACCAAACGCATTCGGATTCTGTTGAAACTATAGGAAAACGATCCATGGGTCATATGTGATGTGTAAGAGTCAACCCTACCTCAATCCGAGGGCCGGTGTGGCCGGTACCACTCAAAGTGCCTTTCTTTTGTTTAAAATGGATGCGCTTTTAAGTAAAAAAACAACATACGGAAAATTGACCAAACACTTTCGGATTCTGTTGAAACTTTAGGAAAATGATTTATGGGTCATTTTTGACGTGTACGAGACAACCCCACCTCAATCCGAGGCGCGGTGTAGCCAACACCACTCAAAGTGTCTAACTTTTATTTGAAATGGACCGGATTTTAAGTGAAAACAACAACTGGCATACGGAAAACCGACCAAACGCATTCAGATTCTATTGAAACTTTAGGAAAACGATCCATGGGTCATATGTGACGTGTACTAGTCAACCCCGCCTCAATCAGAGGGCCATTGTGTCTGGGACCCCTCAAAGTTTGTCACTTTTCTTTGAAATGGACATCGGTTTAAGTTAGAACAACTGACATACGGAAAAGGGACCAAAGGTATTCAGATACTATTGATACTTTAGGACATGTATCCATGGGTCATATGTGACATGTACGAGTCAACCCCGCCTCAATCTGAGGGCCAGTGTGGCCGGGACCACTCAAAGTGTCTTTCTTGTGTTTAAAATGGATGCGCTTTTAAGTAAAAAAAAACCACATATGGAAAACAGACCAAAAGCAGTCGGATACTATTGATACTTTAGGACATGTATCCATTGGTCATTTTTGACGTGTACGAGTCAACCCCGCCTTAATCCAAGGCGTGTTGTGGCTGACACCACTCAAAGTGTCTAACTTTTATTTGAAATGAACATGATTTTAAGTGAAAACAACAACTGGCATACGGAAAACCGAACCAACGCATTCGGATTATATTAAAACTTTAGGACAACGATCCATGGGTCATATGTGACGTGTAAGAGTCAAACTTGCCTCAATACAAGGGCCGGTGTTGCCAGGACCACTCAAAGTGTCTTTCTTTTGTTTAAAATGGATGCGCTTTTAAGTAAAAAAAATGACATACGGAAAACCGACCAAACGCTTTCGGATTCTATTGAAACTTTAGGACAATGATTCATGGGTCATTTGTGACGTGTACGAGTCAACCTTGCCTCAATCCGAGGTGCGGTGTGACCGGAACCACTCAAAGTGTGTCACTTTTCTTTGAAATGGAGAACAATTTAAGTTAAAACAACAACTGACATACGGAAATTAGACCAAAGGCATTTGGATACTGTTGATACTTTAGGACATGTATCCATGGGTCATTTGTGACGTGTACGAGTCAACTCCGCCACAATCCGAGGCGTGGTGTGGACGACACCACTCAAAGTCTCTCTTTTATTTCAAAAGGAAATCATTTTAATTGAATACAACTGAAATTTACACTCATCAACGATAGTCGCAAACTCTTTTTCATGAGTTGGGTAGTTTCACTCATGGGGTCATAAGTGAAGAGACTCCTAAGAAAATATCTTTTCACCATATATTATAAACAATACAAGTTCAATGAAAAATTCATCACAAATCATTACATACCCAAACCTAGTATCACAAAAAATGGGATTTGAGTCAATTTGAATGTCTTATTCAACTCTAATAGATATTTATCAAACTATTCTGCCTATTAGAATTTGATGGGTGAGGTGAATTACCACCAGATGATTGTTGTCATATGTGTTTTTTTGGGATATTTTAGGTGTTTTTTATACTGTTTGAAGTATGTATGTGGATTTTGTGATATTTTTTATGAAGGTGTATAGTGGAGGGTATACTGGAGGGCTGTTGTGCACTGTTTTTTTTATGCAGGTGTATGGTAGGGATTCTGGAGGGATTCTGGGGGCTGCTTCTGGGGGCTGCTGTGCAGCAGCTCTGGGAAAAGCTTTACCAACGGTTCTGAACCGTTGGTAAAGCCATTTCCTGAAATCTGGAAAAACTTATACCAACGGTTCTGAATCGTTGGTAAAGATTTTTCCAGAATTCTAGAAAAACTTTTACCAATGGTTATGAACCGTTGGTAAAGCTTTTTCCAGAATTCTGGAAAAACTTATACCAACGGTTCTGAACCGTTGGTAAAGAGTTTCCCAAAATTCTCAAACACCTATACCAACGGTTTAAATGAAACCGTTGGTATAGGGCTTTCCCCACGGCTAACTGGCCAACGGTTTGGAAAACCGTTGGTATACCCTATACCAACGGTTTTCCAGCCTATACCAACGGTTATAAACCGTTGGTATAGGCTACTTTTCCAGTAGTGGGTGCGGTAGCGATGTTCATCATCAAGATTGATGAAGGGAAGGGGATAGGCCATTGCAAGAGAGTGTAGGATGCGCCATCAAGGGGTTTCTCTTTGGGGTTTTTGGGATTTTCTGGGTTTTTGGGTTTTTTTTTCAGGGTTTTTTGGGGTTTTCGGGGTTTTCAATGTTTTTAGGGTCTTTTGGGGTTTTAAGCTTTTTTTGAGTTTTTTAGGGTTTTAAAAGTTTTTATAGTTTTTTAATGTTTTAGGGGTTTTTAAGGTTTTTAGAGTTTTTAGTGGGTTCAAGGGGTTTAATGGGTTTTTAGGGTTTTTAAGGTTTTAGGGGCTTTTATGCTTTTCATGGGGTTTTTATGGTTTTAAGGGTTTTTTACATTTTTAGGGATTTCAGGGATTTTTTGGATTTTTATGTTTTTAGGGGTTTTAAGGGGTTTTATTGATTTTGAACAGTTTTAGGGGTTATTAGGGTTTTATAGGGTTTTTAGGGATTTTTAGGATTTTTAGGGTATCTTTGGGTTTTTAGGGTTTTCTTCTGTTTTTTATGGTTTTTTAGTTTTTTTGATTTTTTTAACGTTTTAGGGGTTTTAAGAGTTTCTATATTTTAGGGATTTCTAGGGGTTTTATGGTTTTTAGGTTTTTAAAGGTTTTTAGGGGTTTTTTATGGTTTTATGGTTTTTTATGTTTTCAGGGATTTTTAGGGAATTTTTAGGATTTTCTTGATTTTAGGGGGTTTGGTATTTTTAGGGTTTTTAGGTTTTCTCAGGTTTTTAGGGTTTTGGGGGTTTTCGGGGGTTTTTAGGGGTTTTATGGGTTTTATGGTCTTTGGGTTGTAGGTTTTTTTTTGTGATTTTTTAGGGGGTTTAAGGTTTTTAGAGTTTTTTTAACATTTTTAGGATATCTTAGGGTTTTTGTATTTTTAGTGGGTTTTTAGGGTTTTTATGGGTTTTTAAAGTTTTTTATGATTTTTAGGGATTATTATTTATTTTAGGGTTTTTATGGTTTTTTATGTTTTAGGATTATAGGGATTTTTTATGTTTTTTATGTTTTTTAGGGTTTTTAGGTTTCTTAGGGATTTTGGGTGTTATAGGGTTTTTCAGTATTTTTGAGGGTTTTGTAGTATTTTTGGATTTTAGGGTGATTTTGGGTTTTATGGGTTTTTTAAGTTTTTTAGGGTTTCAAGGATTTTTAGAAATTTTAACATTTTTATGGTTTTAATATTTTTCAATGGATTTTTAGGATTTTTTTGGGATTTTAGGTTTTATTAAGCTTTTCAGAGGGATTTATGGTTTTAATGGGGGTTTTCAGGCTTTTGGGGTGTTTTACATTTTTGGGGGTTTTTATGTTTTTTTAAGAAAAATATGGTTTTTAGGATCTTTTAGGGTTTTTAGGGATTTGAGGGTTTGAAGGGGTTTTTAGTGTTTATTAGGGTTTTTATAGTTTTTCATAGTTTTTAAGGTCTTCTGGGATTTTATGATTTTTTTAATTTTTTAGGTTTTTTATATTTTTTTAACATTTTCAGGGGTTTTAAGAGTTGTTATAGTTTTTAGTGGGTTTCAAGGTTTTATGTATTTTTTATGGTTTTTAGGGGTTTTATGTTTTTTATAGGGTTTTTAGAGTTTTTAGGTTTTTTTTTGTTTTCAAATATTTTTTGGGATTTTTTAAGATTTTATTATTTTAAGGATTTTTAGATTTTAGGGATTTTGAGGGTTCTTAGGGGGTTTCAAGGGTTTTTAGCATTTTTTTTCAGGATTTTTATCACCTTTTGGGGTTATAGGTTTTTATTTATTTATTAAGGGTTTTAAGGTTTTTTAGAGTGTTTAACATTTTTAGGAGTTTTAAGGGTTTTTAGAGTTTTTAGTGGTTTTAGTGTTTTTATGGTTTTTGGAATTTTTAGGAATTTTTTAGGATTTTCTTGGTTTTAGGGATTTTTTAGATATTTTAAGGGTTTTAAAGGTTTTTTCAGGTTTTTTAGGGGTTTTAGAGTTTTTTAGGGTATTTGGGGATTTTTGGGGATTTTTGGATTTTTTTAGTTTTTTAGGGATTTTAATATTTTTAGAGTTTCTTAACATTTTTATAGGTTTAAAAGGTTTTTTTTTGAGTTTTTAGTGGGTCTTTATGGGTTTTAGGGTTTTATGGTTTTTAGGGTATTATGGTTTTTATGGGTTTTTCAAGGTTTTTAGGGTTTTTACACTGTCAAATATTTTTAGGTATTTTTAGGATTTTTATGATTTTTAGGGGTTTTGGGTTTTTTGGAATTTTGAGGGTTTTATGTTTTTTAGGTTTTTAGGGTTTTTATGGGTTTTCAGGTTTTTAGGGTCTTTTGGGTTTTTAGAGTTTTTTAGAGTTTTTAGGGTTTTTAAGGGTTTTTAGAGTTTTTAAAAAAATTTAGGGGTTTAAAGGGATTTAATAGAATTTAATGGTGTTTTGGTTGTTTTTTGGGTTTTAGGGTTTTTATGCATATTAGGGGTCTTTATGGTTTTCAAGGGGGTTTTAGGTTCTTTTAAGTTTCTAAAGATTTTTATTGCCTTTTAGTATTTTTTGGGGTTTTAGGGTTTTTAGGGAAAAGAAGGCACGAACCAAGTAGGGATCTTGGTGCCTAAAATTATAAATAAAGGTAAAGTAAAAGGCATTACAGGGGGGGCTTGTACATTCGAGTACATTCAGTACCCTTCATGTCAGAGTCAACATGGGATGCACAAAAAGAAGGAGCAATAAAATACCATCGCGAGCAACATTCTTCAATAGCCATTTTGGAAAGAACATCAGCTACCATATTAAATTCCCTGTATGCGTGAGTGATCCTGAGAGTCAGATTCTTGGATAAGCTAAGACATCCAACCCATTGAGGTAGAAGCCACCATGGAACATTTCTGGAATTTTAATGAAGATCCTCCACCGCAAGCATCAAGTCAGATTTGATCCAGAGATGCATCCACCCAAATTGGTTTGCGAAACGTATAGCCTTGATGATAGCCCGGAGCTCTGCCTTATAGGCACAACCATTCCCAATGAAATGACAAAAAATTCCCTTGACAAAGCCTCGACAGGTGTGGAAAACACCACCATAGCCTGAAGGGCCTGGTGATCTTGCTGCCGCACCATCAACATTAACTTTTATCCATGAAGGGATTGGTGGGATCCATCAGATGAACTTCATCAACATTGTTTTTCTAACCCTTCCAGAAACACCAAGATTACGGAGGGTGAAAAGATCATTAAAGCAGTTATTCATAGTACTTTCTTGGATACACCCATCCATTCGAACATCACTATTCATGGAGATAATACCCTCATGTATGGAACATGATTTATTCCAGAACATAGCAGAATTCCTCGCAGCCTGTAAGAAGGAAACAGTTGCTGCTGATGCAGCAAGAAGAAGGTTATGAATTTTCTCACTACAGTTGAATTCTTCAATAAAAACCATCCTTTGGACAAAGTTTCCAGAGGGAAAACAAAGACCAAATACATCTTGTATGTGATTCCATAATCTATGCACAAGGTTGCATTCAACAAAGAGGTGTTGTACACTTTCAATGTCCTGTAGATAGAGGCTGCAGACCAAAACAAGATTCCATCCAGCTCTTTGCAATTGACTATGCATAGGCAACCGATTTCTCCAGATCCTCCAAAGAAGAAGGAAGTGTCTAGGGGGAATGAATTGGAACTTAAATTTTAGAATCCATGAGGGGGAGTCCAGACCTTGCCGGAATTTGTGATTATATAACTCCCTTACAGTGAGCTGACCAATCAGATTCAGCTTCCAGATGATAGTATCAAAGTCAATGTATCTGTAGCGCTGAATCTGGGAAGTGATGTGCGCCGGTAAAATTCCATCCAGCTCTATCATCCTTGCATTGAGATCATTAATGGACATGTGTTGGAGGCCTTGAGGTACATGTAGGATTTCATCAAGAGGACAGTCGAGCCACGGAGTTACCCAACAGTTCAAATTGGAATTCTTTGAAACAGCCCAAACTGACTGAGAGATAATGTCCTTATATGAGGATTTAATTGTGGACCAAACAGAGGAGAGCATGTATCCAGTATAGCCATTGTA
The DNA here is from genome assembly GCA_963277665.1 of Viscum album. Classification (NCBI taxonomy): domain Eukaryota; kingdom Viridiplantae; phylum Streptophyta; class Magnoliopsida; order Santalales; family Viscaceae; genus Viscum; species Viscum album. The sequence goes on along the minus strand of OY728167.1, from coordinate 726,473,773 downwards.
CAAGTGGGCAGTAAACCTTTATTTATGAAAATCCAGTTCCCCCTCCTTGTGTGTGAAGAGATTCTAAGTGAATTTAGCAAGCAAAGCCTCATTAAAAACCCTGAGGTCCTTAATTCCAAGACCACCCATTTCAATGGGTTTAATGCAGTCCTTCCATGCAATAGTTACCAATTTCTTTTCATTAATGCATCCTGTCCCTGAAAAGTTCCGAATCTTGGCTTGGAAAGATTTAATCAGACTTACCGGCCATCTATATATGGAAAAGACATGAACAAACATCGAGGTGATGACAGAGTTGATAAGACATACTCTGCCTGCTTGAGACAGGGAAATTCCCTTCCATTTACCCAACTGTTGTGTGATGTTGACAGAGATTCTTTCTAAGTGGTAATGCTTTGCCTTCCCCCAAAAAAGGGGGACCCCAATGTAATTGAATGTCAAGGATCCTTTTTTCACACCAAGGTGTCTGACAATTCTATTCTGCCTCATAGAGGAACTTCCTTTCCCAAAGACAATAGATGATTTTCTCCACCTGATGGCCTATCCAGAAACATCTTCATAATGAGTAAAGATTTTCCGGATAGATGATATAGTTCGCGTATTAGCTTTCCCAAAGAGAAGAACATCATCAGCATAAAAAATGTGTGAAGGTACAAAGGATTTCTTCCCATCTTTGATAGGATAATAGAAGCCAGCCATCATTGCATTCGTAAAAAAGTGACTCAGATAATCTTCCACAAGTGAAAAAAGGATTCCAGAAAGGGGATTCTCCTTTCTGACCCCTCATGTATATTGAAAGAAACCTTTTGGTGCCCCGTTAACCAGAACAGATATTCTGGCACTCTCCAAGATGGTAGAAATCAGACTGATAAATTTGGAAGAAAACCCATACATGCTCAGAACCATGAAGAGAAAGTGCCATTTAATGGTATTAAATGCTTTGGATATATCCAATTTCAGAGAAAAAGTCTTGTGCTTGGATTCTTTCCTCATGATGTTCACTCCTTAAGAATCCATATATAGGCAGTTTTGGATGCTTCACCCAGGAACAAAGCCAAATTGATTGGGTGTGATCATGTTGCCAACAATCTTCCCCAACATAATGACAATAATTTTGATAATAATATTTGGGATGGTGTTTGCAATGGAAATCGGTCTAAAATCCCCAATATCAATTGCAACTTCCTTTTTGAGAAGCAGGGAAATAAAATTGGAGTTGGCTCCAAAAGGAATTGATCCTGAGACAAAGAAGTCCCTGAAAGCATTGGTAATTTCTGTATGAAATATATCCCAATATAAAATGAAGAACTTGTTGGTAAATCCATCAGGTCCAGGGGAACTTTCAGAATTGAGCGAAAAAAGACCAGATTTAACTTCATCCTAAAGAGGGGGAGAGGTCAGATCATTATTCTGTGAGTCATACACACGTTTCTCAACACATTCAGCAATTGGGGAAGAAGGAATCATGTTATCATCATTATAAAGAGATTTTAAATGATCAACAATAGCTTTAGAGAGCTCTTTCTCCTCAACCAGGGTTGTACCATTAATTCGAATACGATTGGTTCCTTTATGAACCCTTTTCTCCTATTGAAAATGATGGAAGAACTTTGATTTTCTATCACCATATTTGATCCATCAAACATTGAATTGATTTTTTTTCAGATCTTATTTAAGAGAAATAAGATCATCAAGTTTTTTGTGAAGCTCAAGTTCCTCACGAGTAGGAACATCCCCTTGCTGATTGTTGTCCTGAAAAGATGCCAGCTGATATTCCGCATCCTCTATCTCATCATCAATTCTTGAGAAAGAGAGTTTACTCCAAACATTAAGAAGACTTTTGATTTTCTTAAGCTTTTAAGAAACCACAAAATGAGGACTACCATGGAAAATGGAGTTCCAACCATCAAGAACAACTTCCCTGCAACCAGGAATTGAAATCCAGGCATTGTTGAACTTGAAAGGTAAGGGGGTGAGTCTCCTGCTGCCCTCACGAATGTTGACAACAATAGGATTATGATCAGAATTAAATTTGGAAGAGTAAATCCTGAAATGTCAGATGGAGCACCAGCATCATTGACTTGCATAAAGCACCTATAGATTTTGCTGGCTTGCCTCCCATTGACAGTGAATCTTCCCCAAGTGAATTTAGCACCTGCAATAGGGACTTCAGTGAGGTTGCATTTATCCACACAACAATGAAACTCATTTGCAGCAGTTCGGGAGAAATGAGGGCCAATTTTTTCATCTGGTCAAAGAAAAACATTGAAATCACCAATGACCACCCAATTGTGAGCCATATTCTCACTGAGAGCAGATAGATCACCCCAAAGATCTCTTCTTCTGATGTAAGAGCAAGAAGCATAAACAAAAGAGAAAGAGAAGGGAATATATTGCAGCCGGGTTTAAACTGTGATTAGTTGTTGACTAATCTCAAGATTATCAAATTGCAAGTCATTGTGTCGCAAAACCCATAAGGTTTCAAGATTTCCAGAACCTCTATTGTGTGAAATAAGTGTATAACCTATAGAGTCCCAATTGAAAATCTTCCAATTTTCAAAACAGATCAAAGGCTCAGCAACGGCCACGAGTGAAGGTTTATTAGCAAAGAGAAAGTGTCGAAGTGCTGCTGCAGTGGGATAATTCCCAATCCCCTAGCAATTCCAAAAGAATATCTTCATTGATTGACATTTCCTCTTAGGAGAGGACGATCTTGCATATCTTTGTGAGCTCCTTTGATATTTCCACCCTGCTTGGGGGCCTTCCAGGAGGTTTCTTGATGATTTGCTCAGTTTTTGGAACCTCATGAGTAGAGGCCATAGGAATCACATTAGAGCTAATATCAGCCTCTTGACTATCATCTTCCTGGTCAACCCAGAATTTTCCAGATATAGGAGAGAACACATTAGTAACACAAATCCCCTTGTTGTGGGGAATTGTAATCGATTTATCCTTAATGAAATGTCATACAGGAATAGGTATAAATACCTCAGAATTGGGAATGTGCATTTCTGCAGCATGCACTTCAATGATATCTGCAAGATCAGGTGCAGGTGTGTCATGCATCTTTCCAGCAGTTGCAAGACTAGGTGCATCAGGAGAAGAAGAGGGAATATCAGAAGCCGGGGAAGCGTGCGCAGATGCTATAAGGGAGGGACTGATAGGTTAAGATTCCCCTAAGGAAACCAGAGCACATGCAGTGTCCTTAGGCTGCTCAAGAGGAACTGTTTTCCCTGCATTATTAGGGGCTGATCCACTGGGCTCAAGAGGAACCGAAGCACTTACAACATCCTTAAGTTGTTCAACAGGAACAAATTGATCGGAATGAACAAGAGCCAGGCCATTCTTCTCAGGGAGGGCCAAAGCATTTGCAGTGACCTTGAGTTGTTCAATAGAGACAAATTGTTCAGCATTATCAGGATCCAAGCCACTGGGCCTATTAACCAGTTCCGATGTGACTGGAGCACCAGTTTTATATTTTTAGGGTTTTTATGTTTTTTTAGATTTTTTATGTTTGTAGGGGTTTTAAGGGTTTTTAGTGTTTTTAATGGTTTTTAGGGTTTTATGGGTTTTTAGGTTTTTTAAGGTTTTTAGGGGTTTTATGGTTTTTAGGGTTTTTTTTAGGGTTTTTTACATTTTCATGGATTTTTAGGGATTCATTAGGAGTTTTCTAGTTTTTATTTTTTTTGGGTTTCCTGGTATTTTGAGGTGTTTTAGTATTTTTAGGGTTTTTTATGGTTTTTAGGGTTTTTCAGGGTATTTCAGGTCTTTTTTGATTTAGGGTATTTTTTATTTTTTAGGGTTTTTAATGTTTTTCAGAGTTTTTTACATTTTTAGGGGGTTTAAGGGTTTTTATTATTTTCAGTGGATTTTTGGGTTTTTAAGGTTTTTGGGGTATTTATGGTTTTCAGGGGGGTTTAGGGGTTTTAGGGTTTTTTAGGTTTTTAGTTTTTTAGTGAATTTTTATGTTTTTTTATGAATTTTATGGTTTTTAGGGTTTTTATGGATTTTGAGTGTTTTAGTGGTTTTCAGGGATTTTTAAGGTCTTCAGGGGTATTTAGGTTTTTAGGGTTTTTTTTTTGGGTTTTTGTGTTTTTTTTGAGTTTTTAGGGGTTTGAAGGTTTTTAGAGGGTTTTTAACGTTTTAGGGGATTTAAGGGTTTTGAGAGTTTTTTGTGGTTTATGGGTTTTTAGTGTTTTTATGTTTTAATGGGTTTTTTTTTCTTAGGGGGTTTTCAGAGTTTTCAGAGTTTTTTAGGTATTTAGGGGTTTTTAGGGATTTTTTAGGGTTTTTATGGTTTTTAGGGTTATTTATGGTTTTTTTGGATTTTAATGGTTTTTAGGTTTTTTCTGAGTTTTTTAGTGTTTTTTGGTTTTTTTGGGTTTTGGGGGTTTTTAAGGTTTTAGATCTTTTAAATGTTTTTAGGGGTTTAAAGTGGTTTTAGAGTTTTTAGTTGGTTTATAGGGTTTTTAAGGTTTTTAGTGGTTTCCTGGTTTTTAGGGGGGTTTCAAGGGTTTTAGGGGTTTCTTACAGTTTCAGGGATTTATATGGTTGTTTTATCATTTTTATGGTTTTTAGGGTTTTCAGGGATTTTGGGGGGTTTTAGAGTTTTTTTAGGGTTTTTAGGGGTTTTAGGGTTTTCAATGTTTTAGGGTCTTTCTAGGTTTTTAGGGGGTATTTTTGAGTTTTGCAGGGTTTTTTATGTTTTCTTACAATTTTTTACTTTTTAAGGGTTTTTTAGGTTTTTATAGTTTTAGAGGTTTTTAGAGTTCTTATAGTGTTTTGGGTTTTTTAATGTTTTCAGGGGTTTTTATGGTTTTAGGTGTTTTTAGGGTTTTTGGGATTTTTATGTTTTTTAGGGATTTTGTAGGATTTTTTTGGTTTTTAGGGTTTTTTAGTGTTTTCAAGGATTTTGAGGGGTTTTAGGGTATTATGGTTTTTTAGAGTTTGTTAATGTATTTTGGGGTTTTAGGGTCTTTTAGAGTATTTAGTGGGTTTTAGGGATTTTATGTGTTTTTAGGATTTTTATGGTTTTTAGAGGGTTTTATGGTTTTCAGGGGGTTTTCATGGTTTTTTTTCATTTTTAGGGATTTTAGGTCTTTTTTAGGATTTTTAGGGTTTTTAGGGATTTTGAGGTGGTTTAGGGGTATTCAAGGGTTTTAGGGGTTTTAGGGGTTTTAGGGTCTTTTTTGTATTTTATGGGTTTGTTGAGTTTTTTATAGTTTTTAGGTTTTTTGGTTTTTATAGTTTTAACGTTTTTAGAGGTTTTAAGGTTTTTAGTGTTTTTAGTTGTTTAGGGTTTTTATGGGTTTTTAGGGTTTTTTAATGTTTTAAGGGTTTTTATGGATTTAATCGGTTTTTTAGGGGTCTGTTTTTTTTTATATTTTTCAGTATTTTTCGTGATTTTTAGGTTTTTTATGTTTTTTTAGGATTTTAGTGTTTTAGGGATTTTTGAGGGATTTTCAAGGTTTTTATGTTGTTTAGGGGTTTTCAGAGTTTTCATCTTATTTTCGGTCTATAGTTTTTTTTTTATTTTTTAGAGTTTTAAGGGTTTTTAGAGTTTTTGTGAGTTTTAGTGTTTTTATGGGGTTTTAGGGTTATTTTTTGTTTTTAGAGGTTTTTAATATTTTCAGGGGTTTTCATGGTTTTTAGGGTTTTTTCTGTTTTCTGTTATTTTTTATGATTTTTATGGTTTTTAGGGTTTATGTGGGTTTTTTGGGTTTTTATGGTTTTTTTCTGTTTTTTTGGGGTTGTTTTTTTATGGTTTCTAAATATTTTTTTTGGTTTTCCTGGTTTTTAGGTTTTTTTTTTACATTTTCCGGGATTTTTAGGTATATTTTTCAGATTATTATAGTTTTTAGGGTTTTTATTTTTTTTAGTATTTTTAGAGATTTTAAGGGGTTTTTTTATGGTTTTTAGTGTATTTCAGGGATTTATGGACATTTTTTAAGGTTTTTTTTTGAGTTTTTTAGCGATTTTAAGATTTTTTAGAGTTTTTAATGATTTTAGGAATTTTAAGGGTTTTTAGATATTTTATTGGTTTGGGGAGTTTTATGTGGTTTTAGGGTTTCTAAAGTTTTTAGGTGTTTTTATGATCTTAGGGGTTTTTAGGGATTTTTGGTTATTTTATGTTTTTGGTATTTTTAGGGATTTTTTAGGGTTTTAGGGTATTTAGGGATTTTAGGGTTTTTAGGGTTTTGAAGATTGGGTTTTTAGGGGTTTTTTTTGAATTTTTTAGGGTTTTAAAGTCTTTTTATTATTTTTTACATGTTTAGAGTTTTTAGGGTTTTTAGAGTTTTTTTAGTTTTTAGGATTTTTCAGGTTTTTTTATGTCATCAGGGATTTTTTTTGGATTTTTTTATGAATTTTAAGGTTTTTATGGGTTTTAGGGTTTTTATGGATTTTGTGGATTTTTAGATATTTTTAGGGTTTTTAGGGGTTTTTTGGTTTTTTGGGGGTTTTATGGGTTTTTTGAGTTTTTTTGGTTTTAAGGTTTTTATAGTTTTTTAATGTTTTTAGGGGTTTAAAGGTTTTTAGAGTTTTTAGTGGATATTTGGGGGATTTATGGTTTTTATGGGTTTTTAGGGTTATGGTTTTTATGAGGTTTTTCAAGTCTTATAGGGATTTTACGTTTTCAAGGATTAGTTGGTATTTTTATGGTTTTTAGATTTTTAAGGATTTTTATGGATTTTGAGGGGTTTTAGGCTTCTTCAGTGTTTTTAGGGTTTTTTAGGGGTTGGGTACTTTAGTTTTTTAGGGTATTTTGAGTTTTTGGGTTTAAAGGTTATTTAGAGTTTTTTAAGGTCTTTAGGGGTTTAAATGGGTTTTAGACACTATATGAAAATTTGTATCTCATGGCAGTTTTTTTTGGGTATGGCGGCGGTTTAAACCGCTATTATATGCTTCTGCGGCGGTTTCTGAAAACCGCCGCTAAATTGTGTTTCAGAACACTATTTTCGGCAGTTATAGGTGTTTATCAGTGGTTTATAGTAACCATCGTAGTTTGTGCATTTCTTGGTGGTTATTATGTTTTTTAGAGGCTGTTTTAACCGCTGCTAAAAAAATCTAAGTCCCTAGCTAGGAAAACCACCACTAAAAACATCATAACTGTCGCGAACTTCACGTGGAATATGGGCCATTGTAGTGGCGGTTAAAACCACTGCTAAATTTAATTCCATAGATGCGGTTATAAACGACGTTAATAGAAAAATTATGACATTTAGCAGCGGTTATAACCGCTGCTAATAGAAAAATGCTGACATGTAGCGGCGGTTTAAACCACCGCTAAAAACAGATTTACAAAAAAAAACAGCAGCTTCTGCAGCTTCTGTACCAGTTCCGTGAAAAAAAAACAATTCCAAGAATACCAAAATATGCATACCACACTCATCTGGTATAATAAATGATTCAAAACTCACTAAGAACCACACATATCTAGTGTGTACTACCCTCACATAGCATGTATGTTTTTGGAATGAAAAACCAACACACACTCTCTTCTTCCCAATATAGTGTAATCCTCTGGGAACTGTCTCACTAGTTATTTCCTATAATCCTACTTAATATTTCCCAAACCTAATGGGTACACACTCCCATACTTCATGATCATAAAACTATAATCATGATCCAATGAATCATGTCTGGTCATATCTGGTTCATGTTCCCAACCCACTTACCATGAACCACTACATGTCAGTAAATTGAATATCCCAAAGCATCTTAGTCATACAAAGTCTAACCACATGATCACCCACCACATATGAGTCATTCTCAAAATGGAGATCACATACCTATTCTATTCTCAACATTATCTTGACAACCTAAGATATCAATCTATAAGGATTGTTATCCAATTGACCCTACCCTCTCCCCTGAACTAAATACCAAAACCACTCAGAGTGTTTCTCGTCCCATGAACACTGAATTACCATGACATTCCTCAACCCTTTCATGGTTACCCGCATAACCACACTTTTTTGTTATGTATAATAACATAATTAAGATATATGATAAAACACTATATAATATGCATACCATGACATTCCTCAACCCTTTAATTCCTAATTTTTTCCCTATTCTTCACTATGGTAAAGTTGTTGGAAAGAGAATGGTTGGTTCTGTTAATGCTTTGGTAGGGGAGTGATGTAATCTGTTGTGTCCTAAATATGCATACCACACTCAAGAAATCAATACATAAAAGGAAACATCATAAATCAATAAAATACATAAAATGATACATGAAAAATCAAGAAAATGTTTGGTCATGAAAATGTTTGGTAGCAACTATGTGCCACACATGATACATATAAAAACCGACGATGAACACATATCATCACCCTATCCACCTCCAACATATCAACAATACTACTAATCACTGTCTGATGATGAACACACATCGTCACCCTCTCCACCTCCATCTCTACTTCCAGATACCACCTGTAAGAACATTATATTGAAAATTAAATAGTGTTTCATATTTATATTTAAACTTAAAACCAATAAAATATTAAAAAATAAATGATTTTTAATTTTTGTGATTTACCTGCTCACCACCAGTTGATACAGTACCACATGGGGCATTTCTGCTCATCTGCTGACGTATTTCAGTCAACTCTTTCTGTAAAGAGGATATCTAATCCCCCTTCTTGTGAACTATGTTTCGTAGAGAAACAATATCTTTCTTAGAATCTCCAGTTATGGGCTGAATACAACCAAGAGTAGATGCAGCTACCATCCCCGGTGTCCTGGTAAAAACCACAGATGGTACAGGTCCCAAACACATCCCACACACTCTACCAAGATGCTCCTTCCCAAGGACTTTAGCAACCGGGTCATCCTGGGAGACTGAGTAGAAGTGGTCAGGATTGGCATCCCATAGTTCTTTAATTTTTACCTATAAATAAAATATCAATATATATTAACATAGTAAAAACTGATAAAAAGTTATTATTATGAAAAAAATGAGTTCATACCCCAACTTCTTTGGCAGGCTCATTAACAAGACTTCCATCAGATTTTTTGTGAACATCCAACAACACTTCAGTTCGGGATGCTTCGTGCCCTAAAATCTGTGACTACATTAAACAAATATAAATCAATAATTTAATATATTAAAAAGATAATATTTTCTTATAAATATTTAAACTAATGAAAAGATTACCAGAGTCGATCGGCTTCTAGAAAATCTTTTTGACCCCGTAGTGTGAGGGATGACTTGCTTTGCCCGGCTTGATACATTATTTCTTGAGAGATCCTAAAATAAATAAAATGAAATTTAATAGTAATGTATTCAATGTAATCTCCTCTTCATATACATTTCTAAATGTAAAATGAGGTTAATATAATAATATATATTTAAATACAATATGCTTCTCATCACGATGTCTGTCAATAAAAACTTTCCACTATTCTTTGGGTACCCCATTGGATAGCTTCTCATAAATTTGTTGGATGGTCAACGAAGTATCATTGACATCACCCCACAATATCCATTTTAAGTATTTCAATTTCTTACCAAGATTTTTCAACGTCCACTTTCATGCTATCACATCAGCAACTGTAAAGTGGAAAACATCTGTATAAAAAAATTCATTTTGAACATATTAATAACATGACATTCAATTACACCATAATGTATTAAAATTACCTTTATTTGGGAGTAAAAAACTTCATTTTTCCAACTTGGAGGCATATTTCTCCAATCATCATAAGAAATAGGAATGGAAATGGGCTCCACTGCCAGCTGGCCTAGAATTTGGCCAAGTAATCCCGCGGTATCATCCGTAGGGACCCCATATGAATCGAATGGGACAATTATCTTCTCTCCATTCATATTCCACACATATGAACTTTTTATATTTTTTCCACAGTTTCATTTTTTTCATCTTTAATGAACAAACAGTTAGTATAAAAATGTGTAATAAATTTATTTATATTAAAATTTTTACCTATAATAGTGACCCTCTGGTATGTCCATGATGAACTAGAAGTGGCGCACCACCGCCTGATTGATGAGGCTGCTGAAGGGGGAGTCGACGACTTAGCTTCTAAAGTGACGCTCATAGAGGGTGTGACAGTTGGTGGAGGGGGATATGGTATTGGGGGCAGGCAGATGGTGGCTCAGATATCGTAAGGAGGGAGGTAGATTGATCGTCATCTGTCGTAGTAGTGGATGAAACAGTGTATCGCTTCCTCCTTGGGATTCCTGTCATTTAATAAAAAAAATTAAGTTCAGAACATATATTTCAAAAAAATTATGCAGAAAAAAAATTAAAAATGATAATAGATGCCCAATACTAACAAAAAAATATACATAACAATGATAATGAATGACTGCATAAATGAAATAAGTGGTTGCTGGATGAATAAATAATTGTACATACAATCATTTTCCCCTTCAATAATGTTTGTTTCCTACTCCATTGATTCATCCACTTCATTCATCATTGCTAGAATAATATTTTCAATATCATGATGGACAAATAATTCTGCTTCTTGTTGTTGATGAGATTCAATTTTAGAGGTCAAATCTTCCACTTCATCACCCATATCATACAAATCTCTTTGTATTACATGAGAAACTACACTCCACCCTTCATCCATAATATCATTCACATAATATACCATTTTTTCTTGCGATGATAAGATATATGGATCATGTAGTTCATGATCACCAACATCCATCAAGAAAGAGAAGTTCACATAAGTAAATTGCAAGGAATCTCTTTTAACACCTCTAATAATATCGACCCAATTTCATTTGAATAAAAAAACTGAAAAATGCCCGTGGTAGTTTAATTCAATAATATCAGTCAGTTTTCCATAGTATTCCACTTAATCAAATGTAAATATACCACTATTCTAGGTTTTCAAACCCTCTTTTCCATCAACTGTATGAAATCTAAATCCATTTACGTTGTAAGCGTCGAACTTTCTAACTTGTTTTAGAGGACCTTGAGCAAGAAATTTCAAATCTTCTGACACCTCTTCTTGAGTATCAGTATTCATGATCTAAAAAAAGAAATACACTTTATTATATTTACAAAATATATGTGTCAAACTAATATTCATATTTATTGCAATATTTATGAACTTACACGTCATGCAAACCATTCTACAATATCTTTATTAACATCTTTCGTTATATCTTTCTCATTTCGTGTTCGGACTCTCATTTGCCTCTTTGTTTGTATCCTAAAATCTTCAACAAATGGATCTGTAATTTCATTATTCATTAGCACATATCTATGTGCCTGTAATAATTCCAATTTTGTCAGTGTCACATTTGAGGTCCTCCCAACTGATCAGCCAATAGCAGGAAATATTTTTGATTTCTAATGAATTTGAGATTGAGTCGATGTGTCATCAACACGTCCAAATTGGTTAAATCTTGTCTCAATATCATCCAAGTATCTAGAACAAAAGGTAAGACACTCCTCATCCAAATAGCCTTCATCAATAGAGCCTTCTGGTTGAGCTTTATTTCTCACGTATGATTTCAAATGCCCAAGATATCGGTGAAATAAAATAAACATAATTATGCATTTAATTAAGTGCCAAATTTTTTTTACTTAACTGAAAAAAATATAAATAAAGTACCTCTCAATTGGATACATCCATCGATAATGAACGGGGCCTCCAAATTTAGTTTCCTCAACCAAATGCACAGTTAAATGCATCATTACAGTAAAAAATGACAGAGGAAAGATCATCTCCATTGCACAAAGGGTCAATTAAAACCTCTCCTGGAGGTTGTCAAGATGAAATGTATGTAGAGATTTCTCACATAGTTGTCTGAAAAATGTGTAGAATTGGAGTACAAAAACAGTAATTTTTTCAGTTAATAATGTACGCAATGCCAATGGTAGTAACTATTGTAACAAAATATGTGAATCATGACTTTTCAATCCATGTAACTTATGATTCTTCAAGTCAACACACCTCGAGATGTTACTTGAATACCCATCAGATACCTTAAAACTCTTTAAAATTTGAAATAATGTATCTTTATCCCTATTTTTCATTGCAAAAATTTTCGGAGGATACTTTTCATTCTCATTTGGATAGAGATCGTGTTTTATGTTCCTTGCTTGTAAGTCTTTTCGAGCATTGAGATGATCCTTCAACTTTCCATGCTCATTAAGAAATGTGAAAATCAAATTATCACAGACATTCTTCTCAATATGAATCACATCACGATTATTTCGCAACAAATTAAATTCCCAATATAGAAGTTGGAAGAATATACCTTTTTTCTTCCATTGTTGCGTTCTGATTTCACTTGACGATGAAATTCGAACCCGTTTCCCACTGTCATTCAAATGAAGAACCTTCCCAAATTTTGTTTCAGCATTTCCAAGTTGTGTCAATATTTCAGAACCAGTTAACAACTTTGGAGGTGGTCTACGATCAATGAAACCGTTAAATTTTGATCTGTTCAGCCGAAATCTATGAGATGCATCGAGAAATCTTCGATGGCACAAGAAGCACCATTTTCTACTGTGAGGTAGCCGTTTGGGCTCAAAATCAAATTTAAAAACAAGACAATCCAAACCCATTTAAGTGTTCTAAATAGATAAATTCTAAAGATCAGGGAAGTCACTAATTGTGCACATTAAAGCAGCATGCATTTTGAACATTGTCTTAAAAGAAGCATCAAATGTCTCAACATCGTTGCACCACAACTCCTGTAATTCTTCAATTAAAGTTTGAAAGTATAAATAAATATCATTTCCAGGCATTTTTTTCCAGGAATAATCATCTAAATGATAAAATATGTTTGTTTCATACACATCCATGCAGGCAGATTGTAAGGGATCAAAACAACTGGCCAAATTCTATAACTGGTACTCAAAGTCCCAAATGGGTTGAATCCATCAGTAGCCAATACCAATCGAACATTCCTAGGATCAGTTGAGAAATCTGGATGTAATTAATCAAATTTCTTCCACGATTGTGAATCTCATGGATGTCTCATTAACCCATCATTGTTATTATCTACAGAATGCCACTTCATGTGTTCGGCGGTTTTTGATGACATGAATAATCTTTGCAATAAAGGCTTTAAAGGAAAGTAATGAAAAACCTTTGTAGGTGTGTTCATTTTCTTCTTCTTCATGAAAGTATATTGATTCAGACTTCCAACATCACCCATTGAATTCCATCTAGAAGAAGAACATTTTTTACAATCTTGTTTACTTGAATCCTCTCGCTAATAAAGCATACAATCATTGGGACACACATGTATTTTTGTATAATTCAGACCAAGCCTGTTAAAAACTTTTTTCATATCATAAAAAGACTCTGGGATGTTTTCTTCAGGAAATTCATCATGAAAAAATTCCAATATAATGGATATTTCCTTATTTTTAATTCGACATAGACATTTGATATGGTACAACTTCAGCATAAAAGAAATTTTTAAATATTTCAAACATCCACTATACAACTCTTGATTTCCATCATCAACTAAATCATGAAATGTATTTTCCTCAGTGAAGTTTTCTCTTACATTATTATCCACATAATCAAGAGGACGATCCAATGATATGTTACAATGTTGATATGGTTTTCCTATAGTCTCAAAAACATCACTTGTCTCGTTGCTATTTGTAGCACCCTCATCTGGTTGTTATGATATGTTTTGATGTTGATGGTGGTCTCTTATAGTGTCGAATGCATAATTTATAAGGTTTTGCATTTCATTTTCCATTATCGACGAAGTTGGGAGGTCATTCTGTGGATTTACATCAGTGCTCAACCTTTCTGTAACGTTCGATTCTCCGTGCCAAATCCAATGCAAATATTGACCAGGGAATTGCTTCAACATTAAATTTTCATAAACTTCATATCTCTTCAACCATCTTCTAAATTTACATTTAGGACATGGAAATCTTATTCTCCCTTCAACGGATCGATTGGAAATTGAAAAATCTAAAAACTCATTCAAACACTTAATATAACGAGGTGCGTTCCTTGGTAATGTGATCTAGATTTTATCTATGTATATCATAATGTGCCTACACAATATTAAAAAAAATTAAAACACATAACTATTAATAAATAGGGAAAGGGATCCATATATACTTGTTGAAAAAATATATAAATATGTTACATAAGGTTTTCATATATCAATACATATGGAAAATCACCCACTAGTGGTGTCATCTAAAGTAGTACTGTGACAAAGGATTAGAATTAAATTGGGAGATTAGGGTGAGTGAACAAAGTCCAGCCACATTACTCAACTTAAGAAAGTTGGAGGTTCCCCTCTCCCATAAAATTAAATAATTCTAACCATTTTTTGAAGTGGCCCAATATTTAGGGGGGGATATGATCCATGGGGTGGATGTGCTAATAAAGTACATGTTATTCAGCTAAAGTAAGATCTAATTAAATCCAAAAAATGCATGAAATAAGTGATGTAATAATTATTTCAAGTCTCATTTGATATCAAATATGATAAAAACGTGTCATGGATGATCATGACTCAGCAAGTGGTGTTAAGAAACCACTTTTTTTCTTCAAAACTTGATTTATAAGTTTCATGCTGAAGTAAATTCACCTTTTGAATATATAATTACATAAAAAAGGGAATATTATAGAATAAAAAGAGGCTTCCAAGCCTTAAAAAAGAGAATCAATGATGTCATATTGAATATGGTTTATAACAAGGGATATCAATCACTAAATTTATTAGAATTATACCACTAATAAGGAAAAGGTACCATCCATACCATCTCGTAATAATGTTTGTAAATATCTTTTTATGAAGGGAGTGGGTAGGAAAAAAATTATGTACAAGTATGTATTTTGAAATGTTTGATGGAATATTCCACCTTATCTAAGGTGGTTAAGAAAATTAAGGATGTTGGTTTCCCTTAAAGATATAAACAAGTTATAAACAAGACCTAATGTCATTATTCAAATGAAATAAGATGATCATGGGTTGTGGATCAATGTTGGTGTTGTGACAAATTCATTTATTGTGAATTAGATTATTGGTGTAGATCGTTAAATGAAAAATTAGAAAGGAATACAATTATAAGGGATAGAAATCCAGATATTAAGAAGAAATATCCATAGGTTAAGAGAAACACGTATACATAAAAAATAATTGGAAATTTTGAAAATTTGTGTGATGTATAAAAAATTAGTATTCATAGGATTGGTCCATGATCATATCAACCTATATATTAATTTAATAAGAAAATAATGCCACATAAGTTAGTGAATAAATAAAAAGAATCCTTAGGAAAAAGTGAAATAATATTGTAAGAAACAAACCTCCTAAGAATATTTCACATAGTGAAGGTAAGAGGCCTTGGAATCTAAATTTGAGAAGTTTATGAAAGGTTCATCATCTAAAAGAACTAATAAAAAGGAGGGAAGTTTGCAGTATCCATGTTGAAAGTTCAAAAAATCTACCAATGAAAAATCTGACATGTTTTTTATATAGATGGAAGTTATAAAGAAAATCTGGAAAATAAAATAAGCACAAGAAAAGTATAGTCAAAAATTAAAAGAATCGATTCCACATAAAGATAACTTAGTTTAATGTGTGTGGTGAAACATGGATGGACACACACATAGATATTGTTATAAAATTATTCCATATTACCAACCACACATATAAATAAAACCTCCTATAATACTATTTTTTAATGAACCAACATGGGTCCCAAAGAGTATTCTTGATCACCATGGGCAAGCGACAAGAACCTGGGTATCAACACACATAACCATGGGAGTGATTTCACACTAAAATAACAAGACAATATCTCTTATATATAACAAGATAAATATAATCAATAAGATTACATCATGGATGAAAAATGAAATGACCATGAGATATAAATAAACCAATCCAAAAAGATAAACATGAAAAGAAACTAAAACAAAGTCTCCATGTGACTATTTGTTACCACTATCCAAACCCACCATTAAAGTGACAAAAACCCAGAGATGAATTCAAGCTACATGAAACTTTTATATTTATCTACATACTAAAATAACATACCTCCATACACCCAATAAAATATTAAAGGTTTGCGAAAAATTCATAGTAATATACCACCAGGAATCTATACAATGTTTATGACCATGGGAAATTTTGTTCTATCTTAAAAATGAATTTTTTTTGATTAAGTAATTTATTTTGAAAACAATTCCAATTAAACATCCATTGGTTTGATTTGAAAAATTCCATATTCCAATAAATTCATAATATGAAAAAAAAGTTAATGAAATTTAAATAAATTGAAATAAACAAAGCATCCATAAGATAAACATGTGATTATTAAAACATGAAACACTGCCATCACGAATGAAACCAAACACAAAGCATGAATGGGATCTAGCCTATAGGAATACATTAAGAAAACCCATAAGAAACACTAGACATGAAAATGTGTATCCCAGTGAATCTGATTCCTTCCATATTCTAAATTTATCAAAACCATACCACTTATTTGTGATACACTCACAAAGGGTTGCATATGTCTATAACCCTATGCACTGAAGGCTCCAAAAAAATATGAAAAACAATACCTACGACTATGAAAACCATCGGTGGAAGGGGAGGGGAGCTGACCTAGGGTAGTAACTCAACGGGTTCAGGGGAGAAGGCGACGTCGTGGGTGTTGGGGGGAGAAGGGGGGGGGGGGTCAGCAGCGATGGGCAGAAAGGTTACCGGTAAAATGGGAGGGGAGTGGAGGTAGGGTTGGGGATCATCGGGAGGAGAAGCGTCGCGGGTGTCAGGGGGAGAATAGGGTCGGCTCGGGTGGGGGGGGGGGGGTGGGAGGGAGTGTCGCCACTATAAAAAAATAAATGGGTTTTGCAGCGGTTTTTAATAAACTGTCGCTAAACCTTTTTAAGGAAAGGTTTAGCGGCGGTTTTGTAAACCTCCATTAAAGGCGATTTATGTTTTAGAGAGATTTTTTAGTGGATTTTGAGTGGTTTTATGGGTTTTTAGTTGTTTTTAAGGTTCTTATGGGGTTTTATGGTTTTCAAGGTTTTTTTTGGGTTTTTACATTTTCAAGTATTTTAAGGGATTTTTAGGAGTTTTATGATTTTTTATGGTTTTTAAGGTTTTTTTGGATTTTGAGGGGTTTTAGTGGTTTTCAAAAAATCTAGGGATTTTAGGGGTTTTCAGGGTTTTTTGTTCATTTAGTGTTTTTTGGAGTTTTTTTAGTTTTTTTTAGAGTTTTTAGAGGTTTTAATGGGTTTTTGAGTATTTAGTGGTTTTAGGGTTTTTATAGGTTTTTAGGGTTTTTAAGTTTTTTATGGTTTTTAGGGTTTTATCAAGGTTTTTAAGGTTTTTTATGTTTTCGGGGATTTTTAGATATTTTTTAGGATTTTTATGGTTTTTATTTTTTAGGGTTTTATGGTTTTAAGTTTTTTTAGGGGTTTTAGGTTATTTTAGCGTTTTTAGGGTTTTTTGAAGTTTTTTGGGGGGTTTTATGGTTTTTAGTGTTTATAAAATTTTTAAGGGTTTAAAGGGTTTTTAGTATTTTTAGTTGTTTTTAGGGTTTTAATGAGTTTTTAGGGATTTTTAAGGTTTTTAGGGTTTTTGTGGCAATCATGGTGTTTTCAAGGTTTTTATGGGGTTTTTACATTTTTTGGTATTTTTATAGATTTTTTGGATTTTTATGGTTTTTAGAGTTTTTTAGTGTTTTAGGGATTTTGAGGTATTTAGGGTTTTTAGGGGTTTTCATGGTTTTTATGGTCTTTTAGTGTTTTTCTATTTTTTTTGAGTTTTTTAGGGTTTATAAATTTTTTATTGTTTATTAATGTTTAGGGGTTTTATGGGGTTTTAGAGTTTTTAGTGGGTTTAGGGGTTTTATGGGGTTTTAAATTTTTTTAAGGTTTTAGGGGATTTTTTTTATTTTAAGGGGGGGTTTAGGTTTTTTAAGTTTTTTATGTTTTCTGGTATTTTTTGGGATTTTTTATAATTTTTATGGGTTTTGGGGGTTTTAGGGCTCTTATGGATTTTGAGGGGTTTTAGGGTCTTTTTAAGGGTTTTCAGGTTTTTAGTGTCTTTTAGTGTTTTTTGGCTTTTTTTATTTTATAGGATTTTTAATGTTTTTATATTTTTTTGATGTTTTAGGGGTTTTAATGGTTTTTAGGTTTTGAGTGGGTTTTAGGGGTTTTCAGATTTTCTAGAGTTTTTAAGGTTTTTAGGGTTTTAGGGTCTTTTTTGGGTTTTAGGGTTTGTTTGAATTTTTTAGGATTTTTAGATTTTTTAAACTTTTTTTGATGTTTTTGGGTTTTTAGAGTTTTTAGTTGGTTTGTAGGGTTTTTTTTTGTTTTTTTTTGTTTTTAAGGTTTTTAGGTGTTTTATGGTTTAAATTGGGTTTTCAGGGATTTTAGGTTTTTTTTATGTTTTCATGGATTTTTTTGTAATTTTTTGGATTTTTATGGGTTTTTGGGTTTTTTTTGGGGTTTTAGAGATTTTGATAGGTTTTTAGGGTTTTTAAGGGTTTTAGGGATTTTTTTTGTTTTTAGTTTTTTTAGTTTTTAGGGTTTTTAAGGCTTTTTAGAGTTTTTAAACATTTTTAGGGCTTTCAAGGGTTTTTAGTGGTTTTAGGTTTTTTATGGGGTTTCTAGGTTTTTTAGGATCTTTATGGGTTTTATGGTTTTCAAGGGTTTTTTTGGGTTTTTAGGTGATGTGAGATGCATGGGGTGGCCCGATATTCATGGTATAGGGTGGCAGATGAAGGATTCAGTTCAAGGCTAAGTGGCGGGTGATGGATATGGATAGTAGATTCATGTAGTCAATCAACGCTATAAGAAGAGTGGCCTACTACTTTGAAAACACACTAAAGGTAGAGACGTTATGGCTAATCCAAACAATGACGCACTTGGGGAGAGTCACAGAATTGGGGGCTTTGTGGTC
Source organism: Viscum album (assembly GCA_963277665.1). Taxonomy (NCBI): domain Eukaryota; kingdom Viridiplantae; phylum Streptophyta; class Magnoliopsida; order Santalales; family Viscaceae; genus Viscum; species Viscum album. The sequence goes on along the minus strand of OY728167.1, from coordinate 726,454,878 downwards.
TTAGATCACCAATCTAACTTGTAGACTGACAAGGTAATAATTCCCAAGAGTAATGGATAAAACCAGAAAAATTCTCACACAAAACTAACTTGTTCCCTTAAATTCAAAAAGATTATGTCTAATAAAGTCTTTTGGGAAAATTATCACATAAATTTCCAACTATGGACCACCATATTTGACTTTAAGTGCCTATCCCACCGGATTTGACTTTAGTGTCCAAAGATGCCATTATAGAGTTCTTCATGTGGGAAAGTCTTCCAAAATTCATGCAACCATGTGGTCCAAGATTTAAAAAACATTTTTGGTCTCGAATAAGTGATATAATAGGACCATTTTCTACATCCATGCAAGGTGAGATCAATTGTGCCTTCAATGAAGATAGATGGGTTACCATTATAGCTTTCAACCTCTTTAATCTCCCTTGCATCATCGAGCCTTGAAAATCTAACTCCTCCACCCAAGAAATAGACTCAGTGTGTTCAAAATTATCATCATCCTCCCCTCATGAAAATGATTCTTCCTCGACTATTCATCCACTACACCCCAAAAAGGAGAAAGATTAAAAACATTGAAATTGGAATTTACCCCATACTCATCTGGTTGAGCTATTTTGTAAGCATTGTTGTTAATCTTCTCAAGAATTCAGAAAGGTCTATCTCCTCATAGCATGAGTTTTGATTTCCACTTGTTGAGAAATCATTATTTCTGTATATAAATTCATACTAAGTCACCAAGACCAAACTACACTTTCTTTCAAACCTTATTGTCATGGTTAACGTATTTTTGGTTCATCTTCTTGATATTTTTCTTTGCATGTTCATAGAGTTTCTTGTTGAATTCTTCACTTATTTTCGCATCCATATTAGTTCCTTCCAACAAAGGAAAATAAACTAGATCAATAGGGGAAATGAGGTTAAATCCATAAAAAATTTCAAATGTATAATATTGAGTAGTGGGATACTTGGACCTATTATATACGAATTCCACATGTGGCATAAACTCCTCCCAATTATTGAGAATCTTCATAACAATTGTTCATAGAAGGCATGATAGTTTACGATTCAACGTATCCATTTTCCCATTGATTTTCTATTGACAAGTAGTGGAAAATAGTAACTTCATACCCAGTTTCCTCCATAAGGTCTTCCAAAAGTAACTAAGGACTTTTTTGTCTCGATCCAACATAATTGTCCTTGTCATTCCATGGAGTTTTAATAATTCTTAAAAGAAAAGTGTTTCAATGTTAGTGGCATCATTTATTTTGTGAAAAAGAATAAAATTTACCATTTTAGAAAATCGATCCTCCACAAAAAAATGAAATCTATCTCCCTCTTGATCCTTGTAAATCCATAATAAAGTCCATTGATATGTCCTCCAAAGGGGTGTTGGGGATTGGGACAAGAATATATAATCCATGCGGGTTTAGTTTCTATTTGGATTTATAGTAGACAATTCACTTCCCCACAAATTTTTCAACATCTCTAGATATCCTAGTCCAATAAAAATGCTCACTAAGAATGATTAAAGTTTTTTCAACACCAAAATTTTCCATTAATACACTAGAATTTGAATCCTTTAGTCAAAGTAAATAGATAGATAAATTGGTAATGAAAATCTTATCAATATGGAATGAAAATACATCATGTAAATAGAACATTTTCCAACTAACACCTGGTTTAAAATGAATATAAGATTCACTAAAATTAAAATCAATGGTATATAAATCCGTAATGCATTAAAAAATAATGAGTTTTGAATCCAATAAGGATAAATGAGAATATATATGTGAAAGTTCATCATCCAAAATATTTTATTTACCCTTTTTATGATTGACGACTTATGGTAATGATTCAATGAATTCCAACCATCTAGCATGTATACTATTTAGTTTATGTTGGATCCTATGCTATTGAAGAGCCTCATGATCAAAATGGATCTCAAATTATTTAATAAAAAGGTAATGTTTCCATGTTTCTAAAACTCTAAACAATTCATAATACTCTTTATCATATGTATTATAGTTTGTAGTTGGTCCATTTAACTTCTCACTAAATAAAGAAACATGATTACCTTATTACATGAGTACTCCTCCTATTATAATTCCTATTGCATCACATTCACTTTCAAAGGTCTTACTGAAGTTCGGAAGTGAAAGTATATGGGAGTGGGTGAGTCTCTCCTTAAGAGCATGGATGGCCTTCTGACAAGAATCAAGGTGCACATATTCACCAAGGAGTAAAGAGATATCATGTCATGGATAGTAGAAGGAGCATAAATTTACAATACCCATTTCCTAGGATTAGTGTCCCAATGACAAGAGGAATAATGATGAGGATTAAATAGGCTTTACATGAATGCATCTTGATATTACAAGAGGAGTCCCAACATGAATTAATAGGAGGATAAAATGGGCCATTACTAATTCTTATTAAAGCCCAAAATTACACTTAAATGGACCACCAAAATGATCCAAAAAATTTCAATCCACTTGCATGAAGGAAATATCCAAAGTCATAAAGTAGTGGGCCACTTGTCTCTAAAGTCATAGTGGGTATCTTAAAATTCTCTGGGGTGGTAAAAAAAGTCTTATTGGTGGATATCTTGTCCTCTAAATCCATATAAATGTGTAAAAAAAGTCAAAAATAGTTTTTTAGGCATTATAATTTTGTGGGATAGGTGTTTGGCATGTATCTCTCCCATTTGGATATAAATATCCACCTCATTGTGCCCCTTAAAGGTTAATTATGAATTTGAGTTTTTTGTAGCATTATTATTCTTGTATTTCTTGTATTTTTGGATGAATGAAATTAATTCTTATTAAAGGAGTGATTAACCTATGTGGTGCTTTATAATTAGTATTTTAAGGGTAAAATATCCTTGGGGTCCTATTTGATCATCCCCTTCCCCTTTTATTTCCATAAATTTCTTTAAATTTCCATTTCTCCTAACTTCATCACTTGTGTTACCAAATTTTCTCCAAGGAATACCACACACCCAATACAGTATCATATAATTTGATATCAGAGCTCGATAAAAAAAGGCTATGGTTGGTTGTACAGGTTTGTTGGCTTATAGGTGACGGGTTAGATTTTTGCTGGTGTTTGGGTGATGAGTTTGGTGTTGGAATCATTTGTTGGTGTGTAGGGTTGTTGGGGTATTTTTAAGATGGATAGTGTCTATGAATGGTAGTGTTGTGGAAGGTTCCTAGGAAGATGTTGGGTGTTCCTTGGAGAGCTGTGGGTTTCTGTTTCTTTTCAAGTGTCTTGACTTCTGAAGGTGCTAGTTTGGTCTTGGGCATTGGAATCCGTTTTTTTCTCCCTTGAAACATGTGTTCCGGTTAGGAATCACTACTTTCAAGCGGTTTCCATTGGATTTATTTATGGAACCGGAAACATCCAACATCTCTTTATCCAAAGGGACCTTCTTTATGAAGGTAGGCATTCGCTAGGTTTGGACCTATTATACTTAAGAACATACATTGGTCAAGAGTGTGGGATTCATAACACTCTTTCGGAGGGAATTATTTTCTACTCCAGGACTCTCTTATAGATTTGATATATTTCGTGTTAATCCTTATTAATTTAACAATTATAACATAGGTTTCCCTTGAAATTTTCAACCAATTATGAGACTGTGCGAAATTTAGAATCATCCGTATGTATTTGAGGTTCTTCATTAATGGAGAAATCCATATGTATTTGAGGTTCTCCATTAATGGTATCCTCTCATATGATATTTAGAGATTATTTTAATCATTGTTATGATAATACTGGTTTTTAATCCACTAAGTGGGGCACTCTAGAATTTATTGTCATCCAGGGAGACAAAATTTTATTTTTTTGAAGTTGGGATCATACCCATAAATGGATAACCAATGTATCCTTGTGAAAGGAATCAGAACCCTCATAGTTCAGTTCCACTTAATGGGACACATCATACCTTTTAAGGTCATTTGATAAGGAACTAACCATATAGTTTAATGTCACGTGGTAAGGACATCTAGGAAGAAGCTGCTTAGTCAAACATTGGTATGGGAATTCTACCTAAGAAGCCCAAAAAACTTGGAAAAGATATGAGTTTCCAAGTTGGATTAGACCCTTTTGGGAATATGGACTAGGAAGAACAAGGTTGACTTGAATTGTTGGGTTTGAACCTCATGGAGGCTTCCTATGTATCCCACTTGGATGGGAATCAAAGCCCACATAGTTCGATGTGTCTCTCAGGGGTGTATAACCCTTTGAGAGAAATACATCAGGGCTTAATCTTAAGGATAATTCCTAAATTAAGGGAATTAGGATTGGATTCCTAAAGAGGATATCCAATGAGCTCAGGCCCTAGTGAAGGATTCCTACGTATCCAAATTGTGGTGGGAATCAGAGTTCTCGTAGTTCAAGAAGTGGTGAATTGTGTGGATGTTGTGGTCATCACAATTATCCAAGACCATGTGAGTCATGATTGGTGTGAGAAATAAGAGGATGTGAAAGATTCAAAAAACCACACACTCTCTCTTCTGCTGATGGGAGAGGGTGGTACTTTGGTGAAAGAAGTCGAGGCGATGGTGGGCAGGGGTGCGGAGCGATGAACCTTTCAGTGTGGGATGACAGTGGAGGTCATGCGGCCTGACTCTCATAAGATTAGTGAGTTAGATCAATGGGAGTTCCCTTATTATATCCTAAGAGAGGATGGAGACTTTTCCTTCATTTTAATGTAAAATCAAGTGTGACCCTCACTCACCCTATTAGGAACTAGAGAATTTGAGTCTTAGAGATGAGAAGGGGAGGTCAGAGTCCCATTCCAAAAATCTAAGATAGGGAACTTCTCAACATTATCTCTAGGGTAAGGATGAATGTGAATGTATATATAAAAACCTAAAATCATCCCAAGGATCTTGAATACCTTAGAAGACAAGTGCAAGAAACATCTGACTGTAGATATACAATCCCAAAATAGGAGACACACTGATGTGCCCTTCCCAAAGGTTTGATAAGTCATGAGGTTTTGGTGGAGGCTTGAACTTAGTACCTTTCAGATAAGGGAACCAAGGAAGGGAATATACTGACATGATTGGATTTAATGAGGGTTTACAAGGTGATATTCATATACCTTGATCACAGCTATGCAGCGTAGCTATACCATGTAGGTATGTCGCATAGGTACACCACACAGGTATGTTGCGTGGGTGTACCGCGCAGGTCTTAGAGATGACCGAAAAAAAAGTTCTTAACACAGGATAACCAAGAATATGAAAGCTTTAAACTTTGAAATTATTTAAAAACATTATTATCCCATCTAATTATCTATTATCTCATGTTTTTAGAGATATATCTGAGAAAATTTGGGGGATTTGGGTGAAATAGATACTCAATTGAAGCTTCAAGAGTTCTTCCAAAAAAATTTCTATATCAAATGAGGAGCCCAAGGGTCCTATTTATAGGAAAGTATGGGAGATGGTCAAAAGGAGTTTGTTGGCATAGGTCATCCACGTAGCTCCTCTATATAGATCCTCCGTGTAGAGGTATAGAAAAAATCTTTTCACATAGCTATGTCGCATAGGTCCTATGCGCAGGTCTATCGTGTAGCTTCTACACATAAATACCTTACAATTTTTATGCCTTTTACTTATTTTAGCTTCATCTTGAGACTTTGAAATATCTGGAGGATGTATTCATAATATTTTTGTCTTACTAAGGAGTGTCAACAAACCCCCCCCCCCCTCAGGATTGGATCTGATTAGAAAGAGGGTCGAGTCCTGAGGTAAGATCATGGGAAAAAGACTATGAAATAAATTTTGAACTGCATAGGTTTGCAGCGTAGCTATATCACGCAAGTATGCCATATATCTATATCGTGAAGGTTTTCTGCGTAGGTCAATGGTGTCTATAAATAGCTCCATTCCTTTGTGATTTTCTTCACTCAAGATCTCATGTTTTCTACTCTCATTGCATAGATCGCTCATCCAGCCTTGCTGCGTTGTTCTCTCACATAGGTCCCTTGAAATTTTCTCAAGGTGAAACCATTTGAGCGATAGATCTATGAAGAAGGATTTCATCAAAGGACTTTCACTAGGATCCTTGTCGAAAGACCTATGTGGATGACCTCATCGAAGGACCTATGTGGAGAATTTGTTTTTCCAAATTCTTAAATTCCTTTAAGTTTAAAATTTGAACTTTCTTAAGTAAAAATTCCAACCTAATATGGAAAACTTGGTAATTATTTTTTAGGAAATGGCTCACTTAATGACCACAACTGAGGAATATAAGGCTCATCAAAACAAGATGATGAAAAGTTTTGGATCGGATTATTATGACGTTTTTGGAAGTACCCTCCCTAGGATGCTGAAAGGCTTAATTCCATACCAACATGAATATCCACGAAGTCACTATCTGCCTCTATATGGACATGGGATTTTTTAAGATTCCCACTTTATGGATACTAAGAGATAATTTCAAAAGACTTGTTTTCTCCAATACTTCAACTGTCATTGCATGAATATTACCACGAAGGGTATGCTTGTTAATGAGGGAACAATCTCTATTGGATGTATCTTACACCATGGTTGTACCCCTGATATGAAAGATTATGTTGTAGATCAAAGGCCACATTGTTATGATTCAACCTTTCATTCTTCACAAACATATCATTATAATGGTTGGAAGGAAGAATGGGATCTTTATTCTGGAGGAGGAGTTAAACCTGAATAGATGTGGGCATTTTGGGTATGTTGTACTTGTGCATAATTCAGGAAAGAACTATCAGATTTTCACACTTATGAAGTTTCATGGATGGGAAAAACTTAAGTTTACAAAAATGACTTCATCCCTAAATTTTTGAGTCGATAGAGCCCACAAAAAAATACTTTTCACTTGACACATGGTGAGGTTGGCATCAGTCTATGGGATATCTACCAAATATATGGGGTTCCTATTCTTAGAGAGATGTATGATGAATTTATTCCACTAGTAACAACATGGGGTGATGTTACTAGGAAACCAAAATTGGCTCATAAATTATTTAAAATAACAAAGTAATTTCCAAAAGAAAAGAGATATATTCATACAAGAGTATGGATGAATGATTTTTAGAACCAATAATAGAGAAAGGTCCCACCTGTGGATGTACTACTATTTTTCCATCTATAGATAACCAAGGAATTTAAGGCACATACTATCCCACATTGGAGAGAGGTGACTACAAGAACTGGGGCTATAAATTCAAATATGATATTGATGAAAAGGTTCACTTACCCAGATTTCTTTCAATGTGGATAAGTATTTACTTACTTCCGGTCTGTGAGTCCGGTGGCGATGTAAGGCCAGTGACTTTTGTTATTGTATCCAAATTGGTATATGGAAAATATATTGGGTTTGAAACTCCTGTATTATTAATAATTTTTTATTCCCTGCTGCATTTTTATAATAGGAAGGCTACATTTAGACTTGCGGGGCCATTCCAAGTGTTGCGGGGTTGGATTGTGGCACAATTTTCTTCATATTCAGTGTTGAATTCAGTTAGAGTCCCCAATGGTTGATTTACCCCATTTTTATAGAAAGTATCTAGTATTCAGCCTATGAACCTGAAACCTGATGTAGTTTTGAGGGAATTGAATGAATCGGGAGAATTCAGCTTCTTTCCTTTTGGTAATCTACGTAGTGGAACATTTATTGATGATAGTAAGGAATAAAATTATGAGATGATGTCCTATATAATGGCATTCAGGGACAACGTGTTATTGACCAGGATTAATGGTGCAATTTTCTGTGAGGCTTACATCCTTTATAGGTTTTCTTTCCAGTTCAAATTTCTTCAACAATCAAGTACTTTTCCTCCCACGTATGTTAGACATGAGAAAAATCCAATGGTGTCCAGAAAATTATTGATTCTGGTGTCTTTAGAGACATCTAAATTATCAATTATGTTACCTACATTAGATGCATAAATTGTATTAGAAGCTGAATATGCCAAAACATGGGCTTCTTCATACCCTCTAGGGGATTTAACAAAAGGAATATGTTGGGTGGCATCCATGACGAATGTTGTGCATAGAAATCATGGTAAGAGGTCTAAAGGAAAAGATGATGCAGAGGATTTAGAAGCTTCAGAACCTTCAAAACATCTTCATAGAAGATATACCAAGAAGATTAAGGCTAAGGAAACAAGACCTCCAACACCGAGGTGATCTAGTCACTGTCATCAGAAAGAGATTCCCATACCATCTTTTGACTTTTCTGAAGAAGAAGGGAGGCCTGAAGAGGCTCTCTAATCAGAGGGTGTTGAGTTTTATCCACATCCAACCATATCAAAACTGAATTATGTTTGGCCTTCAGCTATTAAATTTTGGTATAGCTTGACTCGTGAACTCAGGGATGCATGGTCATTCCTAAAAAATGGCCTTCGAATACCGAATGTGAGCGAAATTAATGCACCTTCTAATTGTCATCCAGATAATAACATGGATGAAGTATAAGATTATATTGCAGAGTTGGAGACCTTCATATATATAATCGATGACCAAGTCCCAACCTCAAAATGAGTCTCTGATATGATGTAACTAGGGATACGTGAAGGGGTAATTTTTCACCTTGAAGAGGAATGAGAAATTTATGTTAATACTGAGAATGTATTTTACTTTTTATTTTTCTTCAATTATACTTTTTAATTCACCATAATTAATCTTGATGAGATTTCATTTTGTAGCTTGGGGAAGGAACCTCATGACAGGTTCTTGAGTCACTGAGGTATGGACCTACAGGTTGTCATATTGACACATTAGATCATCTCCCCAAGTCTCTAGAATGTTATATCAGAGTGAAGATCATGATTTGGGTAATGGTGAAATAAAATCCTCATCCACTACCTTAGGTTTCTACTTCCAAGAGGATTATTTCAATTTCTCCACAAAATTATGAAAATAAATACAAGAGAGCATTGAGATTGGTCTGAAGTGTACATCAAAGAAGTAAGTATTTGTATTGTTCTCTAGTATTATGAATTTCTTCATACACCTTGGTAACCATGATAATCTTCTCACAGGATCTACATCTCTCTCTTATCTTAAGGGGTTAAAAACCGGTCCTTTAGTAATGGATACAGAAACCCCATGAGAATCACAAATTCATGCTGATGAATCTGTTACCTTAATAGGTGAAGTAACAAGAGAGACAAATAAATCTATTCCTGTTACTAAAGAGAGAGATAAAGGTTTTAGTAATGTCAAATACATTTCTATTGAGTATTAAATGATTTTTTTAATATTCTTGTCTTCATAAAATCTCAGATCAGTTTCCCCTGCCAATGGATCCTGTAATAATCAATGTTGATATTCCTATTGCACTAGAAGGAAGGAACGAGGATCCTGGGAAATCTAAAGAAAATACTGGTATTGATACTAACTTAGAAAGATCTGATGAAGTTTCACCAGTTGAATAATTGATGGAACAAAATTTCAGCGGAGCCAATTTGTGCATCAACCAACATTTGTTGGATGCCTTAAATGGTGAGGATGGTATAAAATTCCAAGCCACATACATTGAAATGATGGACACCCTTAATCCAAAAATTGATATTACAGGTTCCATAAAGAAGTTTGGGGACTTCCATGAGGAATTTTAAGGACTTAAGTTATCATTATTTTATTTTCTATACATAATTGTTCTTATTTTACTTGGTAATTCACATCAAATTTCAACTTATGTAGCTTTTTCTACAGAGAATGTTGTAAAGTCCATTCAAGAATAGGGCATTTCAATTTATCCTTCTTCTGCTGAAGCTGGAGAAATATATACTGAGGACACCATGTTGAGAGACACTCCAGATCCTTCAATTATGGTAACTAGGAAAACTCAAGAGAATTCCCCTCCCCAAGAAACACTTGTTCAAATTCATGAAGTTGAGAAGACTGGGGATTAATATAATCAATAATCTGACTTATCATTGGGTAAATGTTATCAACAGTCTAGATCAATCTCTATTTCTTCCATTATTCTGAAACTAACAATTATCTTGATTCAACATTTAGGGTTATCAACTCCCACATCTAGATTAAAAGGTGAAACTTATGTGTTAGATCAAACATCAGCAGAAGGTAAAGCATCTACTGTTATGAGATAAGTAGATCAAGGCACCTCTCTAAGTGATTTGTTTCCTAATTACATTATACCCCTTGTTAGTGACTCAGATTCAGATTTAGATATTATGTTTTCTCTTGGAATATCACGTAAAAATACATGGTAAAAAATTTGGAAGATAATTACCGAGAAGCCTTTGGATGATTTGCGGTCCCATTTTGGAAAACTCCCAGCACTATTTTGCGTACTGGGATTTTGTGGATTTAATTATCACCCAGTCTACAATGCAATGAAAGATACTATTCACTGATGGGAGTAAGAACATAAGCTGAGGAAAGATATTGAAAATTCCATATGACATATTAATTTTGAGAGATTCCAAGATATAGTAGCTGATGCAGAGGATGACCATAGAAAGAGGTCGATAGAAATTAGCCAACAAATTAAATAAGAGATGAATAAGATGATACATCTTCAACATAAAATGGATGTTGTTTATAAATATCTTGATCAATTGAACCAAACATTGGGAGAAACCCAGTTGGAAGGGATAACCACCATTTCAACTGCCAAATAAGCACTTCGTTAAGACAAGGAGGATGAATTTTTCCAATTGTCTCAACTTCAACAAGCGGTTGATAAGGCTCATGAAGCTGTTCAACAGATGAAGAGTCATGCCAAGAATTTCTTTTAATAAAATATTGAGAGGCTCTATTCTATGTATGTTCCTATGATTTTACCATATGAATGAAAGGAATTTTTTCTCCAATCATATATGTCATCATTCTTGCTTTATTTTTGTAATTGCAATATCAAAGGTGTTTTTTTTACAACATCAAACCTTTATTTCAGATAATCATAATTACAATAACATGAATGGAATGTACTATTTAATTTACCTAATCCAATGGGCCTAGTGATCATAGTTTTATTTTTACTAGGGTTATATAGAAAATCCCACAAACTTTGTATCTTTTGGATTTTTATTTCTCAATATTTCCTAAATCATAAAAAATGTAGGTTTAGTGAGCTAAGATTTGACTTTTCTCCAGGGTTCCCTTTGAAGGGGGTTTTCTAGCCTGATGAGTGATATGTCCTTTTTTACTAGTTGTTTAAAGTCATTCATGTTAGACTAATAAGGATATAATTTAAGGTCGAAGAGCTTTGACCATAAATTTTGAAATTAGATCCCAAACAAAGCTTAGTGATTAGTAATTACTCCAATATTCTTTAGATACTTCCAAGGGGAATCTTGAGTCATGATTTTTTTTATGGTCATCAAATCTAAAACTTGAAGTATAGATATAAATGAGGTATTTTACAAGAATGAAGTTACCATTTCTTAACAAACCCATTATGGGGGTTGTATAACACGAGGTCAACTAGGTCATTTTCTATATATCCAAATAGTGGAATCTTTTGACTAGAAGGCCTGTTATGTAGGCGAATTTTATGAAAGGCCACTGGTGGCACGTACTACATAGTCAAAAAAAGAGTTCTAAAAAATTTGACATTCTATTATTGATAGACAAGGGAAAAATAAGATTTTGGTGACTCAAGACCATAGTGGGTGGTTTTAATAAGGGAATATATTTAAGAATAAAGGGCCATCTATGCTAACATAGGTCATGAATGGGGAAACCAATCCTATAAATTTGGTGTGTGAATAATGGTTAACATTTTTCAAAAAGGGGATTTCTAAAATTGTGTTGTGAAGTTTCAAGTCATGTAGTGAGGAAATTAGGTTGTGTAGTTCCAATTCATGTTGCAAGGACATTAGGATCTGTAGTTTCAAGTCATGCTACAAGGACATTAGGGGGATTTAATTTAAGGTCTTCAGCTCTGACCAAATTTTTATAAGTCTCCAATTCCTTGATAATTTGTCTGGAAACATACCACCATGTTCAGGTATGGAAAAAAAGAATTTTAAACTATGATTTGGGAATTTATGGATCCGAAGAATGGTATAGGAAAAGGGATAAAGGAATTAGATGAACTATTTTCCAAGAACAAAGTTACCATTATTTGATGAACTCGTTATGGGGGTTGTATTACACAGGTCCAACTAAGTCATATGTTTCATATCCAAAGAGTGGAATCTTTTGACTGACAGGCCTGTTATGTAGGTGAATTTTATGCAAGGACACCTAAGGGAACTTACTGCATAGTCAGACAAAAGATATCTCAAAAATCTGACATTCTATTTCTAAAAGCTAAAGAAATTTTATAGAGATTCATATTTTCCATAACATAGAGTTCAGTTTATGGAGAAAGGTACCTGAATGTAGAAAGATTATTTCCAATTATGATTTCCAAATAATCAAAGGAATTTGATTTCTATAAAGGTCTGACCCATACGTAGGAATTATGGTATCTGTAGTTTTAGTTCATAAAACTAGGACTAAAATATAATGGAAACAGTAGATGATATGTGGTCAAATTATCCAAGGTTATTTCAATATGGTTTGAACACATGTAGAGGGAAATGTGTAAACCATGGTCTTAGAGACTTTTAGATAAAGAGAAATGTAATGGGACAAATATACATGGATGACCGATTTAATAATGAGGTTACCATTAGTTGAAAAATCCCGTTATGGGGGCTGTATTATGCAGGGCCGACTAGAGAATATGCTACATAGACAAATAGTGGAATCTTTTGACTGAAATAACTATTATGTAGGCAGCTTATTAAAGGCCACCTAGGGGAACGTACTACATAGTCAAGCAAAAGATCTCTCATGTATTAGAAATTCTTCCACCAAAAACCGTAAGAAAGATTCTGAATATCTAAAAGTATTCAATATTAAGAGTGTGAAATGCGAAAGGGGGTAATTCCCAATGAACAGGAGAAATATTTTAATCAATATTGTTCATGATTTTGGAGTCCCTTACATAGATATGATTAATATGAAAAATGGGTACATTTCTTGTTTCCTTGTTGTGGTAAGTAGAGGACCCAAAATGAAGAGCTCCTGCATAGATTTTAAATTGTATGCGGGAGAGGGAAAAAATCTTTTATCTCGGGGTTGGGACTAAGGGTTAAGGAATAGTCTTCACTACATATCTCAATGGGGTGAGAATAAAGCCATAAATAGTTCTTTGAGTACTATTCCATTTAATGCCGTGTAATAATGACATGAAGTGATTCTGACATGAAAAGGAATATTGCTGCTAGACCAAAGGATAGGACCGAAGTGTCACTACATATCTCATATGGATGAGAATCTAGCCACATGTATTTCTTGAGATTTTTCCCCACATCAATAATGTTTTGACGTGGGTAAGAGGGGTTTTTTTGTGGTGGTTGAGTCCAAGATTGGAGATCCAAGCATCTCTATGTATCCCACTGGAATGAGAATCAAGACACACATAGTTATTGAAATGAGGTCTCTATGCATATCTGATTCAAACATAGGTAGAAATGCAACTCATGTTCCACTGAGTAGTAGGAATGATGTGAGTTATTCTTTCCCATGGAAGCTACTCATTTTTTAAAGAATCACAAGGAATACCAATTTACGGTATCTTATGGGATTTCTTAACATAAAATGAAGAAGACGTTAATCGTACAGTTTAATGTCGTGTAGGGAGGAAAAATTATGTCATGCAGTTTAACATAATGCGACAAGGAAAAATATGATACGCATTTTAATGTTGTGTAGCATGGATGCATATGGTTGTTATGCAGTTTAATGTCTTGTAACTAGGAATTTGTGTTGTGCAGTTTAGATTCATGCTGTGAGGACATTGGGCTGTGTAATTACACAAAGTAATTCTTCAAGAATCTTGCATTAGTTGTAGTTGTAATGAGTTCTCCATCCATTGATATTAAGGAAAAAGCTTCATTAGAGTAGATATTATGTAAAGAGTAAGTTCCTTCCCACTTTGGCTCAAGATTTGGAGGCTTCTTTAAAGGTATCGTTAGAGTCCTGAGAACTAATACCAATTCTCCTTGAAGAAATGAGTGAAGGTGAACTTTCTTGTAAAAAGATCATGCTATTCTGTTCTGATAGACTTCCAAATGATGAAAAGTATGAAATATCTTTTAGTCTAATCATTCTAGCTCATCAAATCGATTCTGAGACTCTTCATCTATAGATAACTGATCACAGATTACAACTCAGAGTGAAGGAAATTGAATTTCAATAGGCAAAACTACTTCTATTCCGTACACCAATAAGTATGGAGTTTCCCTAGTGGAATTATGGTTAGTAGTCTGATAATCCCATAAAGCATGCAAAAGTTTATCAAGCCAAGATTTCTTATATTTTCCCACCATTTTATTGAGTATATTTGATATGTTCTTGTTGAAATCTTGCATCTGTCCATTGGTTGTTTCATGATAGTGAGATGAATGGTTGTATTTGATATTGTGCTCCTGATATAACTTCTTTACCTAAAAAGAACATAAATTGGTTCCATTATCCATCAATATGGTATGAGGGACTCCAAATCTGGTAATTATATTATCTTTTAAAAAGCTAACAATGATTTTGGCTCTGACTTCTTTGAGATGTATCACCTCATCCCATTTGGAGAAGAAATCTGTTGCAGTAAGAATATACTTAGATTGATTAGTCATAGTTGGAGGATAAGATCCTACTACATCCATTCCCCATGTTGCAAATGGACAAGAATATTTAGCTATATGTAGTAACTCCAGGGGTTGATGAATAAAGTTGTCATGCACTTGTTAGGGGTGATAGTTCTTGGTGAAATCTTTCAAATCCTATGTCATTGAAGGCCAGAAGTGTCCAAGCCTTCGGATTTGATCAGAAATCTTATGCCCAGACTGGTGAGCACCACAAGATCCTACATGTACTTCTTTCATGATAGCTTTAGTTTCTTATCCATCGATACATCTGAAGATGACTCCATCAAAGACTCTTTTGTAGAGGATCTTCTGTTGATTTAGGCTATCATAAAGAGTGAAATTGACCACTCATCACTGGATTTTCTCTTTCCCAGTTCTATTAGGTGAAAGTATTCCATTTTCAAGGTATTCTATGACAGGTGTCATCCATCATATAGCATGACCATATGGCTTGGAAATAAGGCTGATTTCTTTAATTTCCTCCATTCTAGTTTGAACAAAATGTGAAACCACATGACGATGGGAAATACTGATGATTGTCCCATCCCGATTTGAATCTTCCAAGGTTGTGGCTGTGTTAGCCAATGCACCATCTTGGACATTTTTTGATCGCAGGACATGTGATAATGTTTGATTTGAGGGAAATTCATCCATTAATACTCTAATGTAATAACACAAAGGGATTAACTCTTCTATTCTGATAGCATAATCCACATTTATCTATTTGATTACTAATTCTGAATCATCGTTCACTTTTAGGTGATTCACATGTACCAATAGTTCCAATTCCAAGACTATAATGAGATCTTGAAATTATGCCTCATTGTTGGTACCACCTTCTGATAATAGAAAGGAATATGGAAACACTTCATTTTTTGGGGAGATAAGAACATTTCCTAACCCAAATTTGTTGATTTTAGGGTTTTCCATTATCTTCCCCATTGGAATTCTGGGATCACCATCAAAGTATATTTACCACATTTGGGGATTATCTTAAATATAGAAGATTTATTCATCAGGAAGCTCAGTATTCAAAGATGTATCTTCTGCAGATGGGTGTTCAACAAGAAAGTATGCCAAGGCTTGGCCTTTTATTTATTTTTGAGGCACAAACTGGATATCGAACTATTGAAAAATAACTTCCCACCATGAAAAATGTCCTGTAAGCATAGGAAAACTGAGTATAAATTTGAGTGGGTTATTACGAGACACCAAGTGGACCTCGTGATGTTGCAGGTAGTGACTTAGATTTTGAACTACAAAAATTAATGATAGGAAACACTTCTTGATACTTTAATATCAATTATCCATGTCAATCATGGTTCGACTAAGATAGTAAAGGCTATTTTAAGTCCTAGTATCATTCTTTTGTACAAGGAAGGCACCCAGTGATCGCCCTAAAGTTTTCATATATAGAATAAGCATCCTTCCTTCAATAGGTGGAATTAATACCAATGGACTCAAGTGATATTTCTTGAGGGTGTCAAATGCCTCTTAGTAGTCTTTGGTCCATTGATATGTAACTCCCTTCTTCATTAATCTGGTGAAGGGTAAACACTTTCCTGCCAAATTGGAGATAAATCACCGAATATAGGCCAAGTGTCCTTGAAGTCCTCTTAATTCCTTCAAATTTTTAGGTGGGGCATGCTAAGGATTTATTTTTTCTTCTCAGGATCAACTTAGATTCCATGATGGCGTACAATAAAACCGAGAAATTTTCCCGAGGTTACCCTGAAATCACATTTCAAGGGATTCTGATTCAAATTATGTTGATGAAGTTTACTGAATATGGTCTCTAGATCATCCAAGTGATCAAAACGTTGTCTGGATTTTACCACTAAATCATCCACATAACATTCGACAAATTTTCCCAGGAAGGGTTTGAAGATATGGTGCATGGCACATTGATATGTTGCAAAATCATTATTTAAGAAAAATGACATTACTCTATAGAAAAATAAACCTTGAGGGTATATAAAGGCTGTAGATTCATCATCTTATAGGGCCATTCGAATTTAGTTATACTTAGAGTAGCAATCCATGAAGGAGATATCTTCGTAGCCAGTTATTGCATCAATCAAAAGTTATGTGATTGGAACCGAGAATTCGTCTTTGGGACAATGCCGATTAAGATCTCTAAAATCAATTCAAACTCTGGTTTTTTCATGATTATTTTTCACTGGGATGATGTTATCCATCCATTTGGAATATTTCACCTCCCTAACAAAGTTATCTTTGATAATCTTGTCGACTTCAACTTCAATTTTAGAGGGGTGAGTTGGGTGTGTTCTTCTTACTGCCTTATTAAATACTCGATGCTCTTCTAGAAAACCCAAATTATGAGTGGACACAATGAGATTAAGGCCTGGAATTTCTATATAGTTCCAAGAAAATATATCTCGTTGTTTTTTAGAAATGAAGTATACATATCTTTCTCTTCAGAGGTCATGGTCGCACTAATTAGAGTAGGGCATGGATCTTCTTCTGTACCTAGATTTATTTCTCTGAGCTCATACACAATGGTGGAGATGACTTCCTCAAATGGTGGAGGGGCGTCTTTAAGATCTTCTTATTCTTATTCCTCAGGTGTCACTTCTTCTGTTTTTTTGAAGGGTAGGTGATGAAGAAAAACTTTCATTGCTAGGGGAGGAGTCCGTATTTTAACATCCTGAAGAAGAGGAAACCATTTCTAACCCTAATGATGATGAAGGGTCTTCTTGGAGAATTGGAGAGAGAATTATGGTTTGGGAATAACATACTTATCTTCCTTTTTT
This sequence comes from Viscum album, assembly GCA_963277665.1. NCBI lineage: Eukaryota > Viridiplantae > Streptophyta > Magnoliopsida > Santalales > Viscaceae > Viscum > Viscum album. The sequence goes on along the minus strand of OY728167.1, from coordinate 726,437,443 downwards.
AATGAGACAACTTCTTCTAGCCTGATTGATGAAGTAAATACTTTTTAAAGTTTGGTGGATGAAATGAAGACATATACATTTAAGATTTCACTATCAACAACTTCTCCCATGTTGTCAGGCTCGATTGCCACAACTGAAATTATGAAAGTCATTGGATGAGTGCTTGGATTTGGGTCTATCCTTTCAATATGATTTATAGAAAAAATATAATCTATACTCATATGTTTGAATGGGTTTGCCGATATCTTTTTCAAACCATTCAGAGCATTGATTCTTGTTATATTTTTTGTCGCAGACCTCATTCCCTTTGTGTGATAGAATTATTTCTCAATATACTGAGATTCACATGATTTGACTGGGGCCTTTTCACCATACGATGTACCAATTTTACCATTGAAGCAATTACTTGAGACATTGGTGGTATGAAAAAGGAATTTCTGCATGTTGATGTAGTCAAGGCCTTCCAAGAAGAATGTTGAAGGATGTGTCATGTTGGAAAACCATGAAATTTGAATTAGATACAAGATCCCAAAACTGAGGTCTGAGTGTAATCTCACCTAGAGGTTCTTGTACATTATTTTTATAACCATACAACATAAAAGTGGAAGGAGATAAGTCAGATTTAGTGAGACCCAATCGACAAAGTGTACAAATGAGAATGATGTTGACTCTTGATCCATTATCAATGAAGTCTCGTCATATGTCTATATCATTAACCGTTTCAGATAGATACAAGGGCCTAATGTGTCCAAGTACAACATCATCCTCATCTTCATCCGTGAAAGATATGAAAACATGACATTCTTCAAGATCATTCTTTATATGATAAACCTCAGTAGTAGTAACTTCAGTTTCAAACTCTTGAGGACTTGAAAAATCATCAATAAGTGCTTCTCGAAGACCTTTTGAAAAATTCAAGGCATCCAATATTGACAACTTGGATGGTACTTAGGATATATGTTTCAAAACATCATACTTTTGGTCCAAAGGTCTGTGTTTTCCAGCATGGAGATGTGGTTTTTCATGCACCGTAGAATTTGGTGCTCCTGATGTAGATGTACCATGTGTCGGGGAAGAATATAGAAATACTTTTGATCTTGGTAGATTAGAATGAATAGGTCTATATATTTTCTGAGAGAGTGATGGTGCCTCTAATCGGTCTTCCAGGATGATCATCTCAGGGCTGATCCTATCATGTGTGGGAGGATTTCCTTGTTCTTTCTAAGCACACTGAAGGGCTCTCCCCCGAGTTTCTACCGCATAAATGGTTCGAGCAAGGGTATAGATAAAATAGTGGTTTCTAGCATATCCATGTATTCCCATATATCCTAGACCTTGGATTATTCCTCTAGTTCCACAACCAGGTACAAGGAATTCAAGATCATCATAACCAGAATCATTATTTTCATAGGGGTATGTTAAGTTAATAATGTTAAAAGAATCGAAGATCAATTCTTCATCTGATAAAGATTTTTCTTGGTAGGTCAGTTCTGGTTGTGCCATTTGGCAGGGTCGTGCCTGTGATTTTGAGACCGATGGCATGAAATCTTCCAAAGTCAAGGACAACTTTGGCCTTGACATGAGCTTGTCCTCTTCTGAATTCTCTTTATCTTTCTGATCATGTCACTTCTTTAAGGATTGACCTTTGGAGGACTGATCTTTTGATGAAGATTTCTTTTCTTTAATGAAAGTGGAAGAAGATACAGTTAGTTTTTTCAACTGTGTTTATAGAATAGAATGATTTAGGTTGATCGTTTTACTGACCATCAAATCATCATACTTCTATGCATTTTTTATTTTGACTTCCTGCCATTCTCCTTCTTTCTCTAGATTAGTAACAGTAACACATTATACTTGGGATGATGAACTTTTTAATTTCACTTGTCCAAAGTATTCCATTTCTTGAAGGAGGTCTTGGAAAACAAAACACTCCTGAATGGGATGCCCTAATATTTGATGAAATGAGAAATAATTCAGAAGATCTTCATCACCTTCTTTGTTTGGTTTCTTTGGCCTTGAATACTGAACTAATTTTTTTTCGAAATCTAAAATGATGTAATATGGAACCTTTTCATTCCAAAAAGAGTAGACTTTATTATTTAACTCCTCAAACTATATCCTCATTTGATCTTTTTTATCATATTTATGATTCAGTCGTTGCTGTTGAATCTCGGGAGGTTGAGCCCTTCGGTGGGATTAAGGTTTTGAAGTAGAAGCAGGTATAGGTACTTGTTTGAGTGGGACTGTAGCAGCCTCTACATTCCATGTTATCCTTCCCAAAGTTGATGGGATTACCCGAGATTTAGCTTTGGTTTCCACAATGGAATCCTCCACTTGTTGGGAGATTGAAGAAAGGTCTCGAAACCATCCTATGTATTTCATAGGGATCAGTGGTGTGCGTAACTCATCACACATATTTTCCACACAAATTGGTAGCAACTCTTCTTGAGGGAGTGTTAGATTTAAGGAATATGTTAATCATTTCCATAGAGAAATAAAATCTGAAACTCTTTCATTATCCACTTTTTTAAAATTTATAAGATCAAAAAATGTTGTCTCTGGGAGTGTTGAGCTGAATTGGAGAAGGAATTTCTGACGGAGGTCTTCTCATCCAATAATGTATCGAGAATTCAAACTTATATACGAGACAAAGGCTGGCCCCTAAAATGATTTCACAAATCATTTGATATTTACTGCTTCTTGTTGTTGAGGGGTCCCCATCATGGGATCACAATGAGAAAAAAATTCGTTAAGTGTTGCTTTGGATCTCCCGAACCATTAAAGATTGGAAATATGGTATTCACAAAGTTTGGTGTGGGAGGGATTAAATATACCCATTCATGGTAATCTTTATTTTCAAGTTTTACTAGTAAATTCAATTCTTCCATAACTTCCAGTAACTTTTTTAATGCCTCAATTGTATTCATAAGAATTTGGAGAATATCTGGATGATATGGGACCTGTACAGGTACAACAACTTGAGCTTAAACTGGAGAGATGACTGGAAAACCCACTGGTGGTGGTACTTCTAGTATTTTTCTTGGATAACCCATGGGGACAGGCCAATAAGGATGTGTTTGATCCTATCTGAGTTGAGCACCCAATGGAGGGAATTCATTATCCACATATGTAGTTTCAAAAAACCCTTTTGCTGAGGAGTTCCTATAGGATGTGCAAGTTGAGTATATTCTTGTGGAGCATGTCTAGTAGAAATGTTGTTTTGAAGTAACTCTACATTGAGTCTTTTCAACTCCTTCATATCCTATTCTTTCTATGAAAATATTTCTTCAAATGAAAGAGATTGACCTTCTCCAGTGGAAAAGTGAGGCATGATCTGACCTTTTCCCTTACCCTTGTTAGATGTCTTTATAAGGGGTTGGAGTTGGTTACTTGAGGGAATACCTAAATTTTGGGTAAGACACTAATTTTGGGTATGCACACCTCCTTCATTTTCTTCAGTGTGTACTATATTATGAATAAGAACTTCATCCTCAAACTCCCCTAAACTGGACTCATTTTATGGAGGATCCTCTGTAATGGTATTAATGACATTAACTAACGCACAATGCATTGATGACATTCTGTCAGTATCTTTGTATGATCATCTCCTTCTGTGTCCTCCATGAGACTTTGTTCTCCTATATGATGAATTAATAGGAACTGTTTGACAAAAAGTAACCTAAAGGGAATCCTTGGATAGTTTATTTGTGCATTCACTTAGTGGCTTCTTCCCTAATTGGAATAAAACTAACTTCCATTTAGGAGGGGATTATAGATGTGAAAAATCCCCCGGTCCTATAGGTTGTGGTTGTTCTTCTTCTTCTTCTTCAAACCTTAGAACTTTGTTTATTAAATTCGAAGGTTGAGTTAAACAATCCCCCAGTCCCACAGGCTAGGGTGGATCTAAAACTTCTATGTATGATATTAGCGCAACTTATCTTATGATTTTGTGAATTCTGGTTCGAACATTGGCTGGATGCATTATCTGACAACCACTTAAATCACATGTTTCAGAAGACCGTTGTGTTATTGCAGACATTTTAGCAATCTGATGGATGATATCCTCTAAGAGGGAATCTTGATTAATGTTCTCAAATGATTGATTCAAAAGTATCCCGAAATATTTCTCTCTTTGAACCTAACTTTGGTGAGATCTAGTTGATACCTATGCTTGAACATATCTTTGATTACACACAAAATCTATTGATTGTAGCCATCCATGGGAAATAACATTTCATGAGACCACTTTCGGTGGGATTTGCTTATTTTTGGAGCGCAGTGAAATAAAATGCTCCATGTGCACCCCATCCTTTGATATGAACACCATATGGGGTATTAGTAATTAACTGGCATAGCCTCTTTAGTGCATCAAGGCATGCATGTTGAAGGGTTCCTTACTACTTCTCAACCTTTGGATGTCAGGAAACTGAGAGAGACGCCTAGTCAATTTGTCATTGCAACCATTATATTAATTTTACATGACTTTTATATTCATCATACGGTAATACTTTGGCTTTTAGATGATGAAGAGTATTCCATATGTTGAGGTGAATATCATGAATTCAAAATTCTTCCATCAATTCTGAAATGTTGTATTGATAGGTTGGCAAAGGCCATAAAATGACTGGTATTTCACCTTTAGATAGTTGTTTTCTCATATTCAACATATCCTCATCATCTTTTTCTAGAGGTTTCTCAACTTGGTCTGACCAGAGTGGACATTTCTCAACTATTTTATCATAAATAATAGGATCATTTGTTTTTTCCTCTACTATATTAGAAGACAAATGACCCAAGGGAGGTTCGAAGAATGACCGTTACATTGGGATATCTTCTGGTTGATAATGTATTTCACCTATTAGTAACAAGTCATAAGACATGATTGGACTTATGTTGGAAAGTGCCTCAAGATAATAGGGTTTTCTCATTACTACATTATCAATTAGAGAATTATCTTGATAATTTGAAACACTACTATAGAGAGAAATTTCATAGCGAATGCCATCATGGGGAGGACCACCATGGTGGATTACAAAAAGGTATAAATCCACTTTCTCCTTGGTCTTCTAGCCACACAGAGGGTTTTCGTGGATTTCATCTGGAGATAAATTCTCTAGATTGAAAGAATTTTCATGAAGCAATCCTTCATGATGAAGTATCTGATGGGGAACTTCAGAATTACTAATAATACCCCCATAATTAGGTAATGGGAGGGTAGGATCTTGAGTTTCAATAGATAAATTTATGAGGTCTTCAAGAACTCCAACATTAAGAGGATACATATCACAGATTGACTCTTGATTTTCTAACTATTTTTAGAAATACTTCTTCTTAGATTCTCTTTTACACATAGTTGGGGCCACTTGTTGGGAGGAGTGGTTATCATGGGAAAGTTTATGTGTCTGCCTTGGAGTGGTCATCAAAATTGGTCGATTATCTCCAATTTTAATGGGTGTATGTTCCCAATCCGGTTGTCCATATGATATGGGGGAGTATTCCCCATAACCCTCCTGGACTGGAATAAAGGTGCGTATCTGCTCTGGGATGGAATGCTGATGAGTCATCCCAAGTTTGAAGATAGAATTATGTGTATGTCCCTCTGGTACTACTGAAGTTTCTATTATGATATTATGGAAGTCTTCCAGAATATGGGTAGTAATTTTTATCTTCCCTTTCACCATTTCTAAAATGTGTTTGGTGACTTAAGCGGACGAAACATGAATATAGGTCCATTCCATATCTGGAGTAGGTGTATGTGCCTGCTCCTATCCTCCCTTTCCCATTATTGGATAATGATAGTACTCATGTATGGGGTAATAGAGTTGAGTTTTCCCCAGGTTTGTCATCAGATCTTTCCAACTGACTTCTCTGGGTGCTGCCAAACAAGACTGCTGGCAGGATTGGTGAGTGCAGGCAGGTGTATGTTCCTACTTACAAGTTGCCACCATATTTGATTGGAGGTCTTCCTTGAATGTATCTAGACAAGTCTGCTGACTAGATTATAGATTTTAAGAAGGTGTATGTGTCTTCTCCAGGTATTCCACTGGATTTGAATGGCGGGATTGGTTGGGCATTGCCAGACAAGTTTGTTGGGTAGCAGAATTAAAGCGGATGGGTGTATGTGCCCATTTGTTATTTTCCACCAAGTTAGGTTGATGGAATTCTTTGTAGGGGGAAAAGTAAGAACCTTCTCCCTGTTGGACATATGTTTTCCTCAGTGGTTCGTCTTGCATGCTCGGGTCTGAGGGACTTGATCCAAATAACTGAAGGAAACACCCCCATCATGTTGGGGGTTCACTACCACATAATTTTTTTGGTGGAAATTGTTTGGTGGGATCCCTTGGGAAGTACCCCTGTATCTTTGACTTGAGTCCATAAGTTACCACCTGATTCTCCTCTTTATAGTATGAGAGGTTCTGGTTATTGCTTTTTGGGGATAAAGACCTAAAATGGTTGAAAATGGTGGTTGGCACCGTCTGCTTGTTGACCACCAGTCATCGCTGACTGGATGATCGAGTGTTGTTGTTAACTTGGAGAGCCTATCGAGAAACCTCCAAGGTTGGGACAGTACCATGTTTATGGTATTTATGAACCAATACATTTGAGACCCAATGTTGACATTGATTTGGTGATGACATACTTCAAGCGGATGAGGATCCATCTTGTGTAGCAGATGGGGAATTCAGGGGTGCATACTTGAAGGAAGCCATTTGGATTGAAGGGAGTTCTAAGAAAACTTAGAAATACAAACAATGAACTCCATTAAATAAATAACTTTTATATGTAAACATTCATGATTGATTCCTTTGTCTGGTATTCCTTTATCAATTGATAAGGGCTTGACATGTGGGTAATACTATCAACTTGGTTAAATATTCATGTTGGGTTCACCATTTTTGTTTTTGTCTCCCTCTGAACATGTGTTCTAGTTAGGAATCACTACTTCCAGGTGGTTTCTATTGTATTTATTTATGTAACCAGAAACATCCAATGGTTCTTTATCCAAAGGGACATGCTTTCCAAAGGAAGGCGTTCGTTAGGTTTGGACCTATGATAATTAAGAACATACATTAGTCAATAGGATGGGAGGTCTGACTCATCACACCCTTTTTGGGGGAATTATTTCCTACTCTGGGACTCTCTTATAGATTTAAGATATTTCTTGTGAATCCTTATTAATTTACCAAGTATAACATAGGTTTCCCTTAAATTTTCAATTAATTATTATCATGTGTGAAATTTAGAATCATACGTATGTATTAGAGGTTATTAATTAGTGGATACATCCATATGTATTCGAGGTTGTCCATTAATGGTATCCTCTCATATACTATTTAGAGATTATTTAAACCGTTGTTACGATAATACTGGTTTTTAAGCCACTCTGGGGGGAAATCTAGAATTTATTGTCGCCCAGGTAGATAGAAGTTTATTTTTTTGATATTGGGATCATACCCATAAATGGGCTACCAACGTATCCTTGTGAAAGGAATCAAAACCCTCATATTTCAGTGCCACTTAATGGGACACATCATACCTTTTAAGGTTGTGTGATAAGTACCTAACTGTATAGTTTAATGTCATGTGGTAAGGACATCTAGGCAGAAGGTTCTTAGTCAAATTTTGGTATGGGACTTCTGGATAAGAAGCCCAAGGAACCTTGAAAAGATATGAGTTTCCAAGTTGTATTAGACCCTGTTAGGAATATGGCCTAGGAAGAATAGGGTTTATTTGAAGTGTTGGGTTTGAACCTTAGGGAGGCTTCCTATATATCCCACTTGGATGGGAATCAAATACCACGTAGTTCGATGCATCTCGTATGGGTGTATGATCTTTTGAGAGAAATAGTTGGAGGATTACTTTTAAGGAGAATTATCGAATTAAGGGAATTAGGGTTGGATTCCTGAAGAGGATATCCAATGAGCTCAGGCCCTGGTGAAGGCTTCCTACATATCCCAATTATAGTGGGAATCAGAGTTCTCGTAGTTCAAGAAGTGGTGGATTGTGTGGATGTTGTGATTATCACAATTCTCTAAGCCCACATGAGTCATTCTTGGTGTGAGAAACAAGAAGATTTGAAAGATTCAAAACACCACAAACTCTCTCTTCCGCTGATGGTAGAGGGCGGGAATATGAAAAAAAAAGTTGAGGCAACGATAGGAGAGGGCGTAGAGAAATGAACCTTTCAATATGGGATGACATTGGAGGTCATGAGGCCCGACTCTCAAAAGATTATGGACTTACCTCAGTGGTAGTTCCCTTCTTGGATCCTAATAGACGAGGGTGACTTTTCCTTTATTTGAATGAAAAATAAAGTCTGACCTCACTCGCCCTATTGGGAAATGGAGGATCTGAGTCTTAGAGATTTGAAGGGGAGGTTAGAGTCCCATTCCCAAAATCCTAGCTAGGGAACTTCCCAACATTATCTCTAGGGTAAGTATCCATGTGACTATAGATATACAAACCTACAATCATCACAAGGATCTTGAATCCCATATAAGACGAATTCAGGAAACCTCTAATTGTAGATATTCAAACCCAAAATAGGATACACACTGATATGCCCTTCCCAAAGGTTTGATAAGTCGTTATGTTTTGGTGGAGGCTTCAACTTAGTCCCTTTTAGATAAGGGAGCCAAGGAAGGAAATACCCTACCATGAGTGTCTTTGAAGAGGGTTTACAAGGTGATATTCTTAGGACTTGAGCATATCTATGCAACATAGCTATACCACGTAGGTATGTCGTGTAGGTACACCGTGTAGGTATGTTGTGTAGGTGTGTCGTGCAGGTCTTAGCAATGATTGAAAAAAAGTGATTAACATAGGATAATCAAGCCTATAAAAGCTTAAAACTTTTAAAGTATTTAAAAATGTTCTTATCCCATATAATTATCTCTTCTCTCATGTTTTTAGAGAGCTACTTGAAAAAAAATGGGGGATCTATGCGAAAGAGCTATGCAATGAGAGATTCAAGAATTCTTCCAATTTTTTTAGTGTCAAATGAGGATCCCAAGGGTCCTATTTATAGGCAAGGAGGGGAGCTGGTCGAACGGATTTTTTAGTGTAGTTCGGCCATGTAGATCCTATACATAGAGGTACAAAAAATATCTTGTCGTGTAGCTCTGTCACATAGGTCATCTTTGCAGGTCTGTCGCGTAGATCCTTCACATAGGCCCCTTGAAATTTTTATGCCTTTTACTTATTTTAGCTTCATCTTGAGACTTTTAAATATCTGGAGGACATATTCATAATATTTTTTTATTACTAAGTAGTGCCAAAAGGATCAGTGCAGTGATTCCATGGATGGAGGTTGAGTTATGTTTGGTTACTGTTTGGTAGTTGAGATAGTGGGTTATAGTCTATCTTGGTGTAGAGATGGTTTCAACTAATTTAGTGTATAGTGCATGGTCTATTTTAGGAAGTTGGTGTAGGTGTGGAAGGAAGCTAGTTCTGTTGTATCAAGTTTGATCCATAGGTTGAGTTACGGCCATAGGGATGGTAGGGTTGGTTGTGTGGATAGGTGGAGGCTATTGGATGTGTTTTGGTGTGCTGCAATTGCTGTATAGGTGGCTTGTTGGGTGTGATTGGGTGTGATACATATCATTTGTGTAGGGGGCTTGCTGGAGGTGTGTTCAGTTATTGTTTAGATGAGGTTCTAGTTGGTTACAAGATTCTTGGTGCGGTGCTGGTGTTAGGTTTCGTGTTTGGTTTCACTTCTTGCTTAGGTGGTGTTGGTGGTGCTAGCGGTTGTTGTCGGGGGTGGTTGTTCTTGCAGGTGCTTCTTGCAGGTGTCACTATTGGGATTGTACATTCATGTGTTCATGAATTTGGGGAAGTTTTGTGTGAGTGTGTGTGTGTGTGAGAGTGTGTTCTTAGGCTACCTTTTGTGGACTTTGAGTGGGTATTTCCTTGGTCTCATTCCTTTCTTTTGGATTTTTTGTTCCTATTTTTATTCTAGGATCTTACATTGGGAGCTAATGTGGTTCTTCGATGCTTGGATTCTTATTGTGTGCTTGTTGTTCCCTGCTTGGTGGTTTTATAGCTCCTTCTACCATTTCAAAGGGGCTCAGTTACTTGGATCGTGAACCACTTATGTGGGTCATTTTCCTATTGGTTTGTATTTTTCTATGTAGTTGTGTTGTTCTCTTGGTGGTTCCAATTTTCTCTATTTTGGGAAATTTTCTTCATGAAACTTGGGATTGTGATCTCCGTACTTTCTGATTGTGTGTGTCTCTTGTTCCTTGGTTTCTATTGGTTTATTTATTTCACCTTCCTCTTGTTACTTTCTTTGATACTTCTGTACCGATCCAGCTTTGTTTCACCCTTGGGTGATTGTTTGCAATTCATTTTTTATCTATATATACTTTATTTTTCCTTAAAAAAATATCTCAACGATAGAAACTAGGATATTTCATTTTTATATTTATCCCATACTTTTATTTTCCTTCCATTTTCGACCATCACCAATTCTGGCCAAAGTTACTTATACCATTTTGATATATATTATGTGAATTTATGGATGTACAATATGTCATTTTCATAGTTCAGAATCTCATATTTCCTATCAATTTAGAAACACTAAAATCTGAAGCATACTTTTGGAGATATAATTGATTTAATTCATACTACAACTTCACTCTTGTGAAATCTAATAATGTCCAAGACATAATTCCAATGGATTTTAAAGATGTCATTTGAAGGATACTTTCTCATAGAAATTACAGAAATTCCATTCCTCATCCCTTTGGAATCATTTTTACTGAATTTTTTCTTTTTGATAAGTTCATATTTTTGTACGACACACACTAACATCAAATATTTTTTCACTCTCTCTTGGTTGAATTATTTAAAAAAGAAGCAAAAAAAAATAAAAAAAACCAAAAAATCCGATGGATATTTATTTCACATTGTGTTGGATCTTTACCACAAATTTTTTGAATCTCTACTATAATATTTTTCTTTTATCATTTTCCATCATCCATAGATAACCTTTAACCATAACCATTTATCCCATTTCTCTTTACCTCACATTTCTCTTGGACTCCATTGATTCAAACCCATTTAGAATTTCTAATTTTTAATGTTTTCTATGAACTGATTTCTTCTTACTAGTTGTCTTCTTGATTATTTTTCAGAATTATTTTAGGAACCAAGTTGTTGTTCTAGAAAGTGGGAGGAACTTTTTGTTATATTAAAAAAATATAGAAATATCATGTGAGGAATTTAAAAAAAATAGTCGGTGAGGGATAAATAATTGAGATTGACCTAAAATTATTCACGAAAGTTGTTGTTTCCCAATTTAGATGATTTAATGATAGGTTGTATGATTTAAAATGTTCCTCAACTTCAAGGTCTTTGTGAAGGAATTTTTTTATAAAGGTGGTGATGAGTACTCTGATTTCATTGAATCATTTCCTAGGTGAGGGAAACATGATGCTTGGAGAGACAGTGACTTGGGAATCATCAAAATGACACTCCCATACATTCAAGGGAAGAGTGACCTGTAACTTTATTTTTATTGGGAGCGAAAGGTTGAACATGTGTTAGGACTTCATAACTAATCAGAATAGAAGAATTTAAAGGTGGAGGTACTTGAGTTAATTGACTATGAAAGTATCTGTTGGGACCAATTACAAGTAATTCAAAGAAAGAATGAATAATTTCCTATTCAAAATTGGTAAGAAATGAAGATACTAATGCGAAAAAGATACATTTATTTTCATTACTATAAATATTTTTATTTGAAGTTACAAAAAGTTGTTCATGGTTCCATGTATGTGGAGAAATACTATAAGGAATTTTAGATATCAATGATTTAAAAAGAAACTACATTCTCAAAAGGTGTCAGGTAAGTTCCTACAATTTTTGGAAGGATAACTTGAAAGAGAAAAAATAAAATTCTAAGTGTAATGAAACAAAACCAAGGTATTTAAAATTTGTTTTAAAAACAAATATAAGAGGCCAAAAATAAGTTATTCCCCACTAATTCAAAAAAAATTGACATGAATTTCCATTATAAATCTCATGATATTAAGTATTTTAAGTTTAAAGGACATGGTCATATTGTATCTCAATTACCTAACAAAAGGACCATGATTGTTTTGGATAATGGAGACATCCTTCGTGAGAGATCTAGTGATGATGAAATTCCACCTTTGGAGGAGTGTTTAGATGAAGAAGTTGAAGAACCTGTACATGGAGATGCATTAGTGGTAATAAAATAATTAAACATTTAACCAAAAGATGATCATAATTAGGAGCAGTGTGAGAATATTTTTCATACGAGATGCCACATTAAGGAGAAGGTATGTAGTATGATCATTGATAGTATAAATTGTTCTAATGTGTCTAGTACCTTATTGGTGGATAATTTTATTTTTTTTAACTCTAACACATCCTAGACCATATATGTTTCAATGTATGAATGATAATGGATAATTTATAGTTAAAAAATAGGTCATAGTTTCCTTTTCCATTGGAAAATATCACGATGAGTTGCTTTGTGATGTTTCTTCAATGCATGAAATATATTTTATACTTGGAAGACCGTGGAAATTTGATCGAAGGGTGATGTATAATGGCTATACTAACTTATTTTATTTTCATTTCAGTGGTATAAAGACTATTTTGACTCTTATATGCCCCATCCAAGCACACAAATATCACGTGAGGATTGATAAAGAATACAAAAAGAAAAAATAAATGAGTGAAAAATAATATGGGAAAAAATAAAATTTGAGTGATAAAAAAGAGTGTGATGAGTTGAGAAAAAAAGAAAATAGATAAAAATGAAAAGAGTGAAAAAATTAAGAGTGAAAAAGGAGATATGAGTGACATAAAAATAAATGAGGGAAATCAAAGATACAAAAACAAGGTTGTTGAGAAAAATGTGAGTTTATTTTCTATAAAACATGTGGTGAAAAGTGATTTTTTGAGTGATAAAGTGTTCTTACTCATTAGTAAGGATGATTACCTTTTAACTAATGAGATTTATCGTTCTTTGCCTTCTTGTGTTCTGTCTTTTTTATGGGAATTTGATGATTTTTTTCTCAAAGAAACACATTATGGCGTACCCACTTTGAGAGTAATTCAACATAGAATTGACTTCTAACATTGTGTCACAATTCCCAACATGCCATCATATAGGTATAACCCAGAAGATACTAGAGAGATCCAATGTCAATTTTAATAAATCATGAATAAAGGAATAGTGAGGGAAAGCACGATTCCATGTGCCATTCTGGTGATCCTAGTACCCATGAGAGATAGAACATGGAAGATGTGTATGAATTGTCATGCCATCGATAAAATAATATTTAAGTTCCATTATCACATCCCATAACTTGATGAAATTCTTTATGAATTACACGAGGATGATTTATTTTCAAAAATTTATCTTAAAAGTGGATACCAAAAAATTCTAATAAGAGGGAGGTAAATGGAAAACTTCTTTTAAAACTAAGTTTGTTATGTATGAGTGGTTAGTTATGATGTATGTTTTAACTAATGCACCATGTATATTCATGATCTTAATGAACTGTGTCTTTTGTTCATTCAATATAAAATTCATGGTTGCCTATGTTAATGATATCTTGGTGTATAGAAAATATCCCTAAAACCATTTTGATCACTTTCATTTGGTGTGTGAGACTCATAAAGAAAACCAAATTTATGTCAATATTCAAAAAAAATATTTTTTCATGGATTTTGTTGTGTTTCATGGATTTATTTTAGGGGTGTAAGGTATCTATATAGATGAAGAAATTGTCAAATAAATTTAAGAGTGGCCCTTAATAAAGAACTCAACTGAGGAAATGAGTTTTCATGGATTAGGAAGCTTCTAAAGGAGGTTTGTTAAGTATTTTTCATCCATCACTACACCTATTAATGAACTTTTAAAGAAACATATGGTCTTTAAATTGAGTGAAAATAAGAAAAATCCTTTAACACACTCAAATATAAATTGGCCAGTTCTCCCCTTTTAAGTCTATCATATTGAGTGTGATGCATCAAGAGTTGGTATTGGTGCTGTTTTAACTCAAGAGTCACATCCAATTTCTTAATTTAATGAGAAATTGAATGGGGAAACATTAAATTATTCAAATTATGATAAATAAATTTATGCTTCGAAATAAATCCTAGAAACATGGAAACATTACTTATGTCCTAAATAATTCATTATTCATTCTAACCATGAAATCCTTAATTATTTGAAGTCCCAAGGTAAGTGAATCGGTGGCATGCATCTTGGATTGAATCCATTGAGACTTTCCCCTATGTGATAAGGCACAAAAAAGTAATTAAATGTTATTGTTGATGCCCTTTCATGAATGCATGCACTTATTACATCTCTTCATTATTGATTACTTGGACTTGATATATTAAAGGGAATGTATGAAACTAGTGGATATAATTATCAAATTTGGACATCTTGTGAAAAAACATGGCTTTAAATACTATTATAAAAATTATGTTTTTATTTTCAAAAGGGATAAATTGTGCATTCTAAATTGTTCAACTTGATAATTACTTCTAAAATAAACTCATGGGGGTGGTTTGATGGGGCAATTTGGTGTTGAAAAAACACCAGCTAATTTTCAATTTTTGTATTACACTACTAAATTCTCTCATTTTGATATTGTATATGGATTTAACCAAATTAATCCATTATATATTATTTCATTGCCTACTAATAAGGTTGTTGATCTTGAAGGTGATGAAACGGAAAAATTTGTTCAGGATTTACATGCTAAAGTGAAAGAAAACATTGAAATAAGAAATGAACAATATTATAGAAATAAAACAAGGGTCGATATAATGTTGTAATTGAACCTAGATATTGGGTGTGGGTGAATTTGGGGAAGGAAAGGTTTCCATAGAAAGGAAAATAAAAAAAATCAATGGAAGAGAGATATACCTTTCCATGTTTTAGAAAGAATCATTGACAATGCTTACAGGATTGACTTGACTAGAAGGTAAGGAAATTTGAGTGCTACCTTTAATGTAACTAATATCACATCCTTTGAATATTCATATTCCAGGTCTAATACTTTTGAAGAGGGAGTGGATTATGAGAATAAAGGTGCACATATGCAGTGAGGAGTCAAGAGAGATCATGGCATGAATGGTGGAAGGAGCATAAATGTATAGGATCCATTGCATGTGATTGGTGGCCCAAATTCAAGAGGAAGAATGAGGAGGATGAAAGAGGATTTACATGGCCTCATTTTGAAATTACAAGAGGAGGCCCAACATGAATGCATGTGAGGATCAAATGGTCCTTTAATCCCTATTATTAAATTCCATAAGTGAACTTGAATGTCCCACCAAAATTATCCTACAAATTTCAATCCACTTGCATAAAGTAAATATTCAATGTCAAAAAGTGGTGGTCCCCTTATCTCAAAAGTCATGGTGGGAATTTTAAAAGTCTTTGGGGTGGTGAAAAAAATTCTTCATGATGGATATCATGTCCCCTAAAGCCATGAACATGTTCAATCGAGTCAAAAATCATTTTTTAGGATTTAGGATTTTTTGGTATAGGTGTTTGACATGTATCTCTCCAATTTGGATATATATATATATATCCACCTTATTGTACCCCTTGAAGGTTAATTATAAATTTGAGTGTTTTCTATCATCATTATTATTGTGTTTCTTGCGTTATTGGATGAATTCAAGTAAGACTTATCAAATGAGTGATCAACCATTATGTCCCTTTAAAGTTAGGGTTTTAAGGATAAAGTCTCCTTGGGGTCTTAATTGATCACCCTCTTCCCCTTTTATTTAGATTAATTTATTTTAATTTACATTTATATTAATTTCATTACTTGTGTTTCCACATTTTTTCCAATGAATAACACACACCCAATATGGTATCATATCACCTTCTCTTGATTTTCCCCATTGGAAAGTAAAATTATTCTTTGTTAACTAATTAAATGGCATTGATATTGTGATGAAGTATTTCAAAAATCTCCTATAAAAACTATAAATCCCATGAAAACTTCTTACATGTCCAACGGAGGTTGGAGTTTTCCATTCTTGTATCACTTTGATCTTATAAATTTCAACTTCATCTCCATTTACAATCACAAAAAATCCAATTAAAACAATCTTATCAAAGAAAAATTCACACTTATTTATGTTTCCAAACAATCTTTCCTTCCTTAACACCTCTAGGTATTTTATTAAGAGATCTACATGTTCATGAGAAGTCCCACCATACAAAAAAACATCATTAAAGTAAAATACCAAAAATTTTCTAATATATGCACATAAGAAATGATTCATTAACCACATAAATGTGCTAAGTGCGTTGGTGAGACCAAATAGAATAACTAACCATTCACAAAGTCCATGTTTTGTCTTAAATGAAGTTTTCCACTCATTTCCTTCTTTCATCGAAATTTGATGGTATAAATTTCTGAAATCAATTTTTGAGGAAATAGAAGAACCATTTAATCCATATAAAATATCATCTAACCTAGGTAAATGATGATGATACCTAATCATGATGTTATTTATGTCTCTATAGTCAATGCACATTTTCTATGTTCCATCCTTATTGGGTACTATAAGCACTGGTATGACACAGGTACTAAGGCTCTATCTAATATTTCCCATATCCAATAGATCTTGAACATTCCTTTGAATTTATTTTTCCTCCTCCAGTTTGGTGTGATATTCATTGTGGTTTGGTATTGATGCTCTAGGTATGGGGTCAATTTGATGCTCAATACCTATAATGGGTGGAAAACCCTATGGTACCTCTTTTGGAAAGGCATTATCATTCTCTAGTAACAAATACTCAACATCATTTGGAAAAGGGGGTAAGTCAATATTATTTAGAAATACCTCTTTGTATATGAGTACTATGAGTTTTTTTTTGAAAAAAAAGCTTCCTTAACATCACTTTTTTTTATCAATATAACAATTTTATATTTTCTCAATTTTTTTCATCTTGATTTTTCTTTGCTCTCCATTCCTTTTCTTCTCTCATTTTATCTCTTTCCCTCGTTATCTCCTTTTTCATTTTCACCATTTTTTCTTCATCACTCATTTTTTATTATCTCTCAAAATTTAATCTTATAATTTTTTTGGGGGGAGATGGGGTTGAGGGTTATAGTTTCCCTTTGGAGTATAAAATAGTGTCGATTCAAGAACCCATTCTGAGTAACACATTGATCGTACTACCACAATCGTCCCAAAAAAATGACATGCCTTTATATGAACAAAATTTCACAAAACCTTATCTTTTTACTTAAATATTTTGAAAATACCTTTATTGGTTTGGTGACCTTCATCTCTCCCCAATAATTCAACCACTAAATTCGGTACAGATTTTGGTGTTTCAAAGTCGGGAGTCCCAACTTATCCACCAAATCGGTTCTTTACACATTTCTACAACTTACCCCATTAATAATAACACTAAATACCTTCCCATTGATCATAAATAATGTATGAAAAAGTTTATCTCTCTTATCTTTCTCTCCAATGGTCATTTTTGCACTTAAATTCTCATAGTGACAAGAATACCACCATATTCTGCAAATTATCCATTATCAATTTTGGGGGATTCCTCCTCTTCCTCCTATGATCTTTATCCATAAGTCTCCCATTCTCCATAATTGTTTATGGTCATGGTGTTCCAGTTTGGGAGTTCACTAGAGATGTGACCCATTCCTTGACACTTGAAACATTTAATATCCTGATTCCTTATCTGGTTAGTCTCAAAAGTGGGTTTATTAGGTGCAAGAATTACCTTGTTACTTTTACGATCAATCACCTCTTTTTTCCTTTAATGGTTCTCCAATATCCTTACTTGAATTTATCCATGGAGTGAAAGTGGTAGCAGGTTTCCTCATGTTTCTCCTCCTTTTAATTTATCTCTCACTCTTGGTGTCTTTGTGGATCATATCTTGTATCTCTACATGGTGGTACATCTCCACTTGATAAAAAATCTCCCGATTACTCCCATGTAAAAACCTCTCCATGGTTGCCTCCAAATCCTCCTCAATGTATTCTCAAATCATGGAAATTTTCATATCCTTATTGTACTCTTCAACACTCTTACTCCATTGTGTGAGGTGTTAAATATTGTTGTGGTGATCTCTATGGTAGTGTGAGGGAACAAATCTCTTTCTCAAGGAAAAATTAATGTCCTCCCCATGTATGGATAGGATGTTCTACATATCAGTCTATCTCCTTTTTAACTTGATCCCACCATACTAATGAGTAATAAATTAATTCAAGGGATACATGTTATACCCTTTTCTCCTTGGAATAGGTATGATAAGAGAATACTTGATCGATCCACATCTCACACTCCAAGTATGCCTTTGGATCACTTTTTCCTTGAAAAGAGGGGACTTTCACCATAATACCACCAATTAGGTCATCATAATGTGGTCTCCTTGGTATTCCTCTCGATTTTTAGAACAACCTCCTCCTTTTAGGGAAATCCTAAGAGTCATCATCAAAGTTCTTCATCTTCTCCTCAATGGTGTGGGGGCGATGTGGTGCCAGAGCACGTCATGGGTAAATATGGATCATCCTAAAGATTGGTTTATTATCTAGATCATAAATACTCTCATGTATACTCTCCAACTTTATATTAATAATTTTATCAAAATGGCTGACCAAAGATTTCATTTTGGGTTGCATCACTTCTAGTGCAATAGATCTACTTCAAATTACTTTACAACTAGCATGAACGGTTCCCTTCCCACAATCTTCTTCCATGATAAGTATAAAAAAAACACACAAGGTGAGACACACATAGAATGATACAAAAACACTCACACATGAAAAGATATGAACACACACAAAAGATGTAAACACTCACGCACACAAGATATACACACTCACACACACAAGGATACACACTCATGAATTCTAGATACACACACTCATGCACACAATGTTACATGCTCTCACACACAAGATATACACACTCACACACACAAGTATGCACAATAATAAGTATTTTTTCTTATTTATATCCACTCTCAACATTTGATATTTTTTGTCGGGGGGTAGTGGGTTGTTTCTCTATCGCACATGGTTTTGCTGGAAATTCTACTGATTTCTTGGTCACAGATATCGAGGCCTAGTTAGAAGCAGGTATTAATCAATTTTTTTTGTAAAGAGTGATCAGAATATTCTCTTTAATAGGGATCAAAGCTAACTTTTGTTTGGGTTTGATTTCTCTTTGGGACCATTTTTTGGTATTTGTTGGTTCTAGTTCGTCGAAATCACCTGGTTCATAGAACTATGTTTCTAGGTGACCAGTGCTCGTGTATGTATTTTTTTTTCAAAAGTTAGATAATGGATGTTTGTTCAATACTAATGGTTCATCATTTTTATGGATACTAGTGTGCATGGGATCTGGTATTTCATCATTGTTCATTGGAATTTTATTCTATGTTCCTAGATCACTTTTCAATGGAGGTATACTGGTTCTTATTAGCTTCTGTTCGGAATGGGTGGTTTCATCAACATCGAACATTCATCAATGCTTCGGGATATCTGATCTGCAAGTAGATGGATTGTTGGTCTTCATATTCACTAGTTTATGACATCATCACTTACTATCTCAGTGGATAGTTTACATATTGGTTTCCTCTGTGGCATTGTTCTGATTCTGTATTGTTGTTGTCAGTTGGTTTGGAGGCTTAGATGTTGTTGTTCTCATATAGGTTCTTATGGTTTCACATGGATACTATGTGGGATAGGCTAGGTACCATTGTCAGGGGTGATCAATAGTTTCAGATCTTGCATCGATTTTTTCTTCTTCTGTTGGGGGGATTATGTGGTGGATAGAGATGTTTCTGGCTGGATTTGGTAGAGCAAGAGATGCTACATTGATACCAGAAGGAGATTTTTCTACTGGAGGGGATGGATGGCCTGCGGGGTGCTGGGAGGTGGTGTGATTTTTGGGAGAGGTTGGTGGTGTTGTGTTCTACTAGAGATGTTGGGAGATGATGTTGGGTGATGTGTACTGTTGGGAGCTGATGGGTGTTGTGTGCTCTTGGGTGATGATGCTTGGTGTTGTGTGCTGCTGTGAGATAATGGGAGATGATGTTGGGTGATGTGTGTCACTTGGATTTGGTGGGTGTTTATGTTTGGTATTTTATACCATTGGGAAGTTCTGAGAGATGATTTTGGGTGTAGTGTGCTACTAGGAGCTGATGAGAGTCATTGTTGGGTGTTTTTGCGAATGGTGGTGCTGGACCAGTGGTGGGTACTAGGAGCTGGAGTAGGGATCAGGTATTGTGTATTTGGTTGGATGGTTGTTGGAGTGTGGAATGTTACTTTGGTGGGGAGTTCTCCAGAAGTGGATAGGGTTAGTGTTGGATGTGTTTTGCTAGGAGGTGCAAGTTTTTGTTGTTGAGTGGGTTACTGTCAGAGTGCTGGTTGTCATTGGGGATTTTCTAGGAGATGGTGATGTAGAGTGCAGAGAGTTGGTTATTGGAGCTAGAGATGGGGGTTGTTAGCTTATAGAGTTGTTATTGTGAGCTAGGTAATGGGATTTTCAAGTCTGCTGATAGGTTGCAATGTTGGTTAAGGATGAGTTTGGGGGATTTCAGGTTGCGTTGTTTTGCTGTGGGAGCTACTAATGGGAGCTAGGATATGGTCACTAAGAGATGGGTGATGGGTGTTGAAATATGGGAGTAGGGAACTGGGAGATGGTTCTGAGGTTCTTTTTTATACTTGGTGTTGGTGATGAAACTGTTGGGAGTTTGGCTTCACAATTTTTCTCATGCTCTTTTCTAGGCTTTGAATTGGTTGGGCTTTGCAAGGTTCTCGGGCCTCTTTCTAGGCTTTGGTTTGGATGGGCTTTTTCATTTCTGCTTCATGAAGAATTTGGGGTCGCTTTCCCAGTAACAGTTTGGATGGGCTTTGTTAGGTTTCTTAGGCCTTTTTCCAAGATATGGTTTTCATGGGATTCGTGTGGATTCTTGGGTGTTTCTTTCAAGAAATAATTGTATGAGCTTCACGAGGTTTCTCATGCCTTTTTGCTAGTTATTCTCCTGAGGCTTCTTGGCCCTGGTTTTATTTTAAAGTTTTTGTTGTTGTCAGACTTTGGACCATTGTTTCACCCATGGGTGATTTTGTTCTGATTCAATTCCTTTACCTTTTGATATATAATAAGTCCTATTTTCCTTGCAAAAAACCCCTAAAAACTCTTAAAACCATAAAAATGCAAAAAAATCCCCAAAAATCCCAAAAAAATGTAAAAAAACACTAAAACCTTGAAAACCCTTTGAAAACCATAAAACCCTTAAAAACCTTAAAAACTTTAAAATGCCTTAAAAACCACTAAAAACACTAAAAACCTATAAATGATAAAAAACTCTAAAAAACATTAAAACCCCTAAAAAACTCAAAAAACCCAAAAACACTAAAAGATCATAAAAGCCATGAAAACCCCAAAAAACCTAAAAGACCCTAAAAACCATCAAAATCCCTAAAAACCCTAAAATCCATAAAAATCCTAAAAAGCCCTAAAATCCCTGAAATTGTAATAAAAAACTAAAAAATGCCCAAAAACCATAAAAACCCAAAAAAACAATAAAAACCCTAAAACACCATAAAAACCCTAAAAAATAATGAAAACTGTAAAACCCTCAAAACCCCTAAAAATGTTAAAAACCATAAAAAACCTTGAAAAACTCCAAAAAAAACTTAAAACCCAAAAAGACCCTAAAAACCCTAAAACCCCCTAAAACCCCTGAAAATCCCTAAAACCACTAGAAACCATAAAAATCCTAAAAAATCCCAAAAAATCCCTGAAAATGTTAAAAGCCCTAAAAACCCTAAAAACCCTAAAAACCCCCTAAAAACCAAGAAAAACATTAAAAACCCTAAAAACCCATAAAAACCCTAAAACCCCACTAAAAACTCTAAAAACCATTAAAACCCCAAAAGATGTTGAAAACTATAAAAAACCTTAAAAACCCTAGAAAACTAAAAAACCAAAAAAAAACTAAAAGACCCAAAAATACCCCAAACAAAACCCTAAAAACCATAGAAAAATCCTAAAACCCATCAAAATCCCTAAAATCCCTAAACACCATAAAAATCTTAAAAAATCACTAAAAATCCCAAAAAACATAAAAAACTGAAAAACCCTAAAAATCACTGAAAACCGTAAAAATCCCTATAAACCATTTAAAGCCCCAAAACCCATAAAAACCTAAAACTACCAAAAACTCTAAAATCCCCCAAAACCAGCTAAAAATGTTAATAAAATCTAAAAACCCTTAAAACATAAAAAATCAAAAAAAAAAAACTAAAAACCCAAAAAGACCATAAAAACCTAAAACCCCCTAAAACACCTAAAACCCCGAAAAACCCTAAAACCCCTAAAAACCATAAAATTCCTAAAAAACCCTGAAAATCCCTAAAAACATAAAAAACTCTAAAACCCATGAAAACCCCATAAAAACCATAAAAATACCTTAAAACCTTAAAAACCTAAAAACCCATAAAAACCCAAAATCCTCTAAAACTCTAAAAACCATTAAAACCCTTAAAACATTAAAAAACTCTAAAAAACCATAAAAATCCTAAAAAACTCAATGAAACCCAAAAAAAACTAAAGGACCCTAAAAAACTTGAAACTCCAAAAAACCAAAAAAAACCCTACGAAACACCATAAAACCATAAAAAATCCATAAAACCCCAACCTAAAAACTATAAAAATCGTAAAGACCCCTAAAAATAACTGAAAACCTAAAAACCCCTAAAAACCATTAAAAAATACTGAAAACCATAAAACCCTTAAAACCTCAAAAAAACCCCATAAAACCCGAAAAACCACTGAAAACTCTAAAAACCAAAAGACCCTAAAAACCCCCCAAACCCCCCAAAAAACCTAAATACGAAAAAAAATCCTAAAAATCCCTAAAAACGTAAAAACATAAAAAACCATGAAAACCCCCTGAAAACCATAAAACCCTTAAAAACATAAAACAACCTAAAAACCTAAAAACCACTAATTAAATAAAAACCCTTAAACCCCTAAATAATTTAAAAACTAGAAAAAACCATAAAAACCCTAAAAAATCAAAAAACCCAAAAAATCCAAAAAATACCCTAAAAACCCTAAAAACCCTAAAAACCCTTAAAACCATAAAAAGCCCTGAAAACCATAATAATCCCTCAAAATCCCTAAAAACTATAAACACTATAAAAATCCCTAAAAACCTCTAAAATTGTTAGAAACCTGGAAAACCACATAAAAACCAAAAAACACTAAAACTAAATAGAACCTCAGAACTCCTAAAAATTATAAAAAAATAGTAAACAAACTTAGACACCCTAAAAAACACAAAAAAACAATAAATACTAAAGACCCTAAAAACCATAAAAACCCTAAAAAACCCTAAAATACTCTAAAACCCTAAAACTCCCTAAAACCAAAAAATCCATAAAAATACTAAAAAACCACTAAAATTACCTAAAAACCCCAAAAAAACTAAAAACTGATGAAAACTATAAAAACCCCTAAAAATCTTAAAAAACCATTAAAACCCATAAAAACCATAAAAACAACTAAAAATTATAAAACCCCTTAAAACTAGTAGAAACGATGAAACCTCTAAAAACATAAAACCAAAAAAACTAAAAAAACCCCTAACAGCCTAAAAAGATCCTAAAAACTTGAAAAAACCTAAAACCCCTAAAAAAATAAAATAATCTTGAAAATACCCTAAAAACCATAAAATCTCATAAAAATACTCAAAGAAGCCCTGAAAATCCATAAAAATGTAAAAAACCCAAAAACAATTCTAACAACCATAAAAACCCATTACAACCCTAAAAAACCTAAAAACCAATTAAAAACCTAAAACCACTAAAAAAGATAAAAACCCTTAAAACCTTTAAAATGTTAAAAAATATAAAAAAATTAAAAACCGTAAAAAACTAAAAAAAATCCAAAAAAACACTAAAATACCCTAAAAACCCTTAAAAACATTAAAACCCCTAAAAACCCTTAAAAACCCTCAAAATTCCTAAAACCCCTAAAACCCCTAAAAACCATAAAAATCATAAAAATAACCTAAAATCCATGAAAACATAAAAATCCTAGAAACACAGAAAACCCTTGAAAACCATATAAACACCTAAAACCTTTAAAACCTTAAAACCACTAAAAACTCTAAAAACCAAACAGGACCCAAAAAACCCTAAAAACTCCAAAAATCCTAAAAAACCTTGAAACCCCCAAAAGATCCTCAAAATCCCTAAAAACCTAAAAAACCCTAAAACCCTTAAAAATACTAAAAAGGCTCTAAAAATATCTGAAAAATAAAAAATCCCAAAAACCCTAAAAAACCTCTGAAAACCATAAAAACACCTAAATCCCTTCAAAAACCCTTAAAACACATACAACCCCTAAAAATAACTAAAACCCTTTAAAACTCCTAACAATGTAAAAAAACTCTAAAAAACATTAAATCCCCAACAATTTCAAAAAGAACTCTAAAAAACTAAAAGGACCTAAAAACCTTGAAAACCCCTAAAATCCATAAAAAAACCCTAAAACCCACTAAAACCATCAAAATCCATAAAAACCCTAAAAAACCCAAAAACCATAAAAATACTAAAAAATCCCTAGAAATCACTAAAAAGGTAAGAAACCCTCAAAACCCTGAAAACCCCCTAAAAACCATAAAAACCAATAAAACCCCTAAAAACCCACTAAAAACTCTAAAAACACTTAAAACCCCTAAAAAAGTGAGAATACTTTAAAAACCTTAAAACCCCTAAAAACTCAAAAATACTCTGAACACCCAAAAAATCCTAAAACCTTGAAAAATCCTAAAAACCCTAAATAAACCTAAAAACCCCTAAAACCCCTAAAATCCCTAAAATCCCTAAAAACCATAAAAACCATAAAAATCTTAAGAATCCCTAAAAATCCCTAAAAATGTAAAAATGATAAAAACCTTGAAAACTCTTAGGAACCATAAAACCCCCTAAAACATTGAAAAACCCTAAAACCCCATAAAAACCAAAAAAACCACTGAAAACTTTAAAAACTATTAAAACCCCTAAAAACCTTAAAAATACTAAAAACCTTTAAAACCCCTAAAAAACCCAAAATTGGTCCCTAAACACCCAAAATACCCTAAAATCCATGAAAAACCCTACAAGCATTTAAAACTCTGAAAACCCAAAAACCCTCAAAATCCCTAAAAACCCCAAAAAACCCATAAAAGCATAAAAATCCAAAAAAAATTCCTAAAATCCCCATAAGCTTAAAAAACCCAAAACCTTGAAAACCCCCTTAAAACCATAAAAACCCCTTGAAAACTTTAAAATCCCATAAAACCCCAAAAAACCACTAAAAACTCCAAAAATTCTTTAAAACCTTGAAAATGTAAAAAAAAACTCTAATAAACTTAAAAACGCTAAAAAATAAAAAAAAACCTTTAAACCCCTAAAAACCCTGAAAAACCCTAAAACCCTGAAAACCCCCTGAAAACTATAAAACCCCTAAAAACATTTTAAAACCCTAAAACCACATCAAGACCCATAAAAACCGTCAAAACCCTAAAACGCCACAAAACCCCTAAAAATGTTTAAAAACTCCAAAAACCCTCAAAACCCCTAAAACCCCCTAAAAACTCTAAAAACCCATAAAACCCCTAAAAAACCAAAAAAAAAACCCTAAAACCCCAAAAGGCAGTGAAAACCTAGAAAACCTCTAAAAACCCTAAAAACCCCTAAATCCCCCTTAAACCCCACAAAATACCTAAAAACCCTTAAACCCATAAAAATCCTAAGAATTCCCTAAAAAAACTTGAAGACGTAAAAACCCATAAAAACCATAAAAACCCCTTGAAAACCATAAAAACCCTAAAAACATAAAAAACCATTAAAACCTAAATGTTAAAAAACCTAAACCCATAAAAAAATAAAAATAAAAACCTAAAAACCAAAAAAAGAACATAAAACCTTGAAAATCCCTAAAACCCCTAAAAACCTTGAAAACCCCAAAACACCTCAAAATCCCTAAAATCCCCAAAAAAACCAAAAATCCATAAAAAATCCATAAAATTCCCTAAAAACATAAATAACACTAAAAACCATGATAAAACCCCTAAAACTGTACAACCCCTACAAACCATAAAAAACCCTAAAACCCGTAAAACCCCTAAAAAGCACTAAAAACGCTAAAAACCCTTAAAACCACTAAAAATGTTAAACAACTCTAAAAAACATAAAAATTCTAAAAACATTAAAAAACTCTCAAAACCTAAAAGGACCATAAAAACCCTGAAAAAACATAAACACCCTAAAAACCACGAAACCCCGTAAAAATCCTAAAAATCCCTAAAAACTCTAAAAACCCCTAAAAACCATAAAAATCCTAAAAAAGACCTAAAAATCACTGAAAATGTAAAAAACCCTGAAAACCCAAAAAAAACCTATGAAAACCATGAAAATCCCTAAAAACATTAAAAAACCCATAAAACACCTAAAAACCATAAAAACCCTTAAATCCCCTAAAAACATTAAAAAAACTCACAAAAACCTTTAAAATCCTAAAATACTCAAAAAAACCCTGAAAACACAAAAAACAATTAAACCCCTAAAAACTCTAAAAAGTATAAAAAACCTAAAAACCCTAAAAATCCGTAAAACGCATGAAAATCCTAGAAAACTCTATAAACCATAAAAATACTATAAAATCCCTAAAAATCCATTAAGACATAAAAATACCTAAAACCCTTGAAAAACCCCTTAAAACTATAAAAACCCCTAAAAACCGTAAAAAACTCTTAAAACCCATAAAACCTTAAAAACCCACTAAGCACTATAAAAACCTTTAAAACCACTAGAAACATTAATAAAATCTAAAAAACCTTAAGAACCCTAAAAACTCAAAAAAAAACCCCTAAAAACCTAAAAGAACCTAAAAACCCTAAAACACTGAAATCCTAAAAAACCCTAAAAACCCTCAAAGTCTCTAAAAACCCTTAAAACAATAAAAACCCTAAGAATCCCTAAAAATACCTAACAAATCTTGAAAACATAAAAACCCCTAAAAACCCTTGAAAACCATAAAAACAGTAAAAAACACTAAAAGCCTAAAACACCACAAAAACTATAAAAACCCTCAAAACCCCTAAAAATGTTAAAAAAACTCTAAAAACCTTAAAAATCCTAAAAAAATAAAATATACCCAAAAACAATAAAAGAACCTAAAAACCCTAAAAAATATAAAAAACCCTAGAAAACCCCTAAAAACCCTAAAAATCCCTAAAACTAGAAAAACTCTAAAAACCCAAAAAATCATAAAAGTACTAAAAACCCTTAAAATCCCTAAAAACGAAAAAACATTTAAAAACCCTGAAAACCCATAAAAAACCGAAACCTCTAAAAACTCTAAAACCCCTTAAAACCCCTAAAAATATTAAAAAACTCTTAAAACCCTTAAACCCCTAGAACCCCAAAAGACACAAGAAACCCTGAAAACCCCTAAAAACACTAAATTTTTTGAAAAATACTAAAATACCTCAAAATCCCTAAAAATCATAAAAAACCTAAATACCACAGAAATTCAAAAAAATCCTTAAAAATCCATGAAAACGTAAAAATCCCTAAAAACCCTGAAAACCCAAAAAACCCAGAAAACCACCTAAAAACTTTAACAAACCCTAAAAACCCATAAAAACCCTGAAAACCCACTAAAAATCTCAAAATACCTTAAAACCTTAAAAAACACTAAAAATATAAAAACTTTTTAAACCCCTATTAACGTATAACCCCATGGATCTCAAAGTGGTGGTGGTTCTCTATTTCTCTCTCGATGGCTTTGGTCGGATAATTTGAGTGTGGAGGTGGTGATAGGCCCTCAATACTACTCCTTGTTCTTATCTTCTTCCCTTTAGAGGCCCCCTTTGATTGATGTTTAATTCAATTCCTTGGGTTTTGTGGAGTTGGATCCACATAAGCTTTCATGGGAGGCTAAAGTTATTGCTTCATAGAAGGATCCTACCTTAGATGGTGTAGGTGGAGGCTTGGATGAGGCTTTTAAGGAAGATATATGCTAAAATGGGGTTCCCCCTTGCTCGGTTGATTCTCCTAAGAAGGATTTTGTGGAATGTGTTTCTGTTTTGGTGGAAGATGCGACTTTGTTCCCTAGATCAGCTTTGGTGGGGGGTGTTGCAAATGTCATGAAGGGTCATTCTTCGGTGATTGAAGTTGGTCAATTCCTTTCTTTAGTGTCGGTCATGGAATTCAATATATGTCCTAATTTGGTTGAGGTAGGGTTTATGGGTTTCTTTCGGCTGGTTTTGATTAGGGTTCTCTCTTGGTGGCGATAGATCTTTTGGCTAAGGATGGAAGCTACGCTGCTAATATGGTCTCTATTATGGTGTTCACTGGAATTGTGGATGGTTTGAGGGTCATGTACCATAATCTAGCTATGATTTGGGGCTATGTGATTGCTGCAGTTTTTTCCTCTACAGTAATTGATCAAGGTGGGGGGGATTCGGTTATTCTTGGACAATCAATGGATTTTTTTTCCAACCTCTAGTGAGTGGGGGTAAGAACCTGAAGGTTTTATTTCCTCCTTTAGTCCTTCAAAAAGGATTTTCCAGGTAGATCAACACGCGAGTGGGATACTTTATCAAGAATAAGACACCCTTTTAATTAGAGTCTATAATTGATTTCGAATTGTGGGGGGTGATCTTATTGAAACATTGTGTGGTTATGTAAAGTTATATCTCTTCAGGTTTCATCCATCATGTGATCTTGTGGATATTATCTCAAATAGACCTTGGTTTTTTATCGGTAGATCTTTGATTTTCAGATCTTGGTAGCTGGGTTTGTCTGATGACAAGGGATCCTTCTTCGTCTTCCCAATTTGGGTTAATCCATGGAATGTTACACTTGAAGATTGGACAATTGAGGGACTTAGTTACATTGAAATCTCAGTGGGTAAAACTCTTTTTTTGATAAATCCATAGCCAATGTTTCCATGATAATTGAAATTAGGCTGACCAAGATCTTCTGAAGGAAATCCTAATGGATTTGAACTCTATCTATTATATCACCATAATATTTGAGTACAAATGGGTGCCCAAAACCTATATATTGCATTATGTTTAATGAGAAGATTATTAATAGTATCAAAGTTTGAATGAAAAAAAAACTCTCGTTTATTGGGAGGTTTCATATAATTCAGTATGTCTTGTTTATTATGAAGTATTTCTAGTGTTCTCACTTTATCTTTCCCAAAAATGTGGTTAAATCTATTGAAGCTCATCTCATGTGTTTCCTTTGGAAGGGGCCCACTCTTGTTGTGTCAGGGGAAAAGGTGTATTGGGACTTTATGGAAATAACTAAAGAGGAAAGAGGCTTAGGATTAAGCGTGTTGAGTAATGGAAAAAATATTCCATGGATAAACATGTTGGGGACTTATGAACTCCTTTTTCTTCAGTTGTGATAGATTGGGAACATATTTTTTTCTTAGATGCTCTCAATTCTAGGTGGCCAAAGCCCCGTGGAACTGTTCGTGGACTTGGAGGAAATTACTTGGCCTTTGGTATCTCCTCAATGATCAAATTTCTTTCACAGTTGGGAATTACTTGAACATATCCCTATGGTTTGACCCTTATATTCCTAGAGGACCTATTTGCTCTATTGTTTATGATTATTTCATCTATGATTCTAGTTTCACCTCTTCTTCTATAGTCTAAGATATTATTCTGGATGGGAGTTGGAATCCACCTCTTACTATTTTTACTGAGTTATGGGATATTTATTAGAATATTTTTTTTCCTTCTGACCCTGGAGGTTATTGTGACGATATTATTTGGAATGTGAAACCTTAGTTTTTCATTCATATGGTTTGGGAGGTTCTTAGGATAAAGTTTTTTACCGTTCCTTGGAACTCTCTGGTCTGGAATCCTATTTCCCTTATGAGGTTCTCTTTTATTATTTGGTTATAAATTCTCCACTGGCTGCCTTCCAAATATAGACTTCATTGTAGGGGTATTTCCTTTCCCAATCACTTCTTTCTTTGTGAAGATCATTTTGATGATTTGGATCTTTTTTTCAATTTTTTTTTCTCCAAAGATGTGGAACTCTCTTTTTATCCTCCTTAATATGGATTTTAATCCTCTTATTTCTTATACTATTATTGATTGGTGTATAGGAAACTTCCTTAGTGATTATATATTGAATGTTTTGGGTAGTTTGGGGATGGCCTCTATGGTTTATTTCCTTTTGAAGGAGCATAATTCTCACCTTCATGTCTCCCCTCACCACATTGTTTGTTTTGTGTGGTCGAAGTTGGAGGATACTATTATCTCTAGGCTCTCCTCTTGAAATAAATTCCCTAACATCAATGCTAACCAGTATATGGTGTGTAGATGGAATTTCCCTAGTTCATTTCTTCATGGTGGCTGCTAATCTTTGTTTGATCACTTTGGATGTTTGATTGGTTTTCTATTTTGTGTTGGGTTGGGTGTGTGGGGTGTTGGAAGTTTGTATAGGCTAATTTAGGTTCCTTGGAAGTTCTTATTCTTGGCACATTGATATGATACATTATTGTTGTGCGGTATTCGTTGGAAAAAATGCGTAAACACAAGTGATGGAAGTGTGAGAAATTGAATATAAAAGAAGTTTAAATGAAATAAAAGGGGAATGGGGATGATCAATTAGGACCCCAAGGAGACTTTCCCCTTTCATTCACCTAAGAACACAAGAAACAAAAGCATAATAATGCTAAAAACTCTCAAATTTGAAATTATCCATAAAGGGGTATATGGAGTTGGATATTTATAGACAAATGGGAGAGATACATGTAAAAATACCTAGCCCCAAAAAGTCGAAATCCTAACCCAAGATTTTGACTTTTTTTACACATTTCCATGGTTATAAGGGAAAATATATCCACCAAGAATAATTTTTGGAATCACCATAAAGACAATGGATATTACCACCATTAATTTGGAGAAAAAAGGCTCCACAACTTTTTTACTTTAGTTATTTCCATCATTTAAGTGGATACATATTCATGGGATTATTTGGGTTAGCCATTTAGGTTCACTTTTGGGATTTAATAAGTGTGATTAATGGCCCATTTTCTCCTCCCATGCATGCATGTTGGGCCTCCTCTTTTAATTTCAAAATGATACCATGAAAATACACTTTCATCCTCCTTGTTATTCATCTTTTCATTAGGACACCAATCCCATGAAATCGGTCTTGTGAATTTATGCTCCTTCCACCATCCATGGCATGATCACTCTCAACTCCTCACTGCATATATGCACTTTGATTCTCATCATCCTCTACCTCTTCAAAATAATTCTTCGTATAATCTACATATTCAAAGGGAGTGAGATTAGTAACATTAAAGGTAGCACTCACATTTCCATATCAGCTGGGTAATTCAATATTATAAGCATTATCATTTATTATTTCAAAAACATGGAATGTTCCATCTCCCTATGGTTGAAGTTTTGATTTTATTTTATCTGGAAACATTTCATTCCTCAAATTAACCCACATCCAATCTCCATGCTCTAGTAAAAACTTGTGTCGAAACTTTTTTTCTTTCTTAACATATTGTTCATTTCTTCTTTCAATGTTAGAGTTCACTTTTTAATGTAACTTTCGAACAAATTTTTCCTTTTCATCAGCTGCAAGATCAACAACCTAATTTTTAAGCAATGAAAGAATATCTAACGGATTCATTGGGTTAAAACCAGATACAATATCAAAAGGTAATAATGTATTAGTGAAATTCATTACTCGATTATATGAAAAC
This sequence comes from Viscum album, assembly GCA_963277665.1. Taxonomy (NCBI): domain Eukaryota; kingdom Viridiplantae; phylum Streptophyta; class Magnoliopsida; order Santalales; family Viscaceae; genus Viscum; species Viscum album. The sequence goes on along the minus strand of OY728167.1, from coordinate 726,405,642 downwards.
TCTATGTGTGTAAAAAATTACCAATTATTTATATTTGTTTTTAATTATTGCATGCAATATGGTAGAAAGAGTCCTATTAACCACTTCAATTTTGCCATCAGTTTTAGAATGTGCAATAATTGAGAGAAATAAAGTATTTCCCAATTTATTTTAAAAATTCCACCAAAATTTGATAAGTAATTTCACATCCTTATCACTTACAATTTTTTTCAAAAGTCCATGTAATCTCACAATTTCATTGAAAAAAAATCTATGTGAATAATATCATTATTTTTTGATCATGTAATGAAATGAAACATTTTTCTAAATCAATCCACAACAGAAATGATTCTATATTTTCTTGGTTAGGATTGAGGCAATCACAACACAAAATCCATAGAAATATTGGTTTTAGGATGGGATGGAATGGGAAAGGGGGAATACAATCCATTAGATTGAACCTTAGAATTTGAATGATTACAAGTGACACATTTAACACAAATTACACTAACATAATTTCTTATAATTGAACAGTAAAAATTTTCATGAAAAATATCTATTATTTTATCAACACCAAAATTCCCCATCAAACCACCTCCATGAGTTTCTTTTAAATGTTATTCTCAAGTTGAACAATTTATAATGAACAATTTATCCCTTTTGAAAATAAACCCATCATTTTTGTAATATATGTTTTTTATAGGATGTCCAAATTCCAAAAAAATATCCATCAATTCCATACATTATTTTTAATAGACCAAGTACAAGTAATTGAGAATTAATAGATGTAAAAAGTGCATACCGTTGTGAAATATAATCAAAACCCACATTTTACTTACCGTTTTTGTGCTTGATCACATAGAGGAATTTCACAATTAATTCTATCCAATATTCATACCTAAAATATAGAATACCTTAGGAATAAAAATACTTAAGGCTTTGATGGACAGAATTAATAATGAACTCTTTATGAAATAATTAATGTTTCCATGTTTCTAGGTTTTGATTCAAAGCATAAAGTTCTTTATCATAAGTTGGATAATTTCAGTAGTGTGGGTGGTCTCATATTGATACTATTCTTTACTACTCATAGGGACAATGTCTCTTTCTTGTTTTAGTGGAAGCTTTGTGTCTCCTATCCTGGTTTACTCTCTGCGGGTTTTAAAGAGGATTTTATGTGGATTATGTTGGTGTTCTCATTCCTCGATGTTGTTTTTTGGTGATGAGGTGCGAGTTCTTGGTTGTATAGGTGTTATTCTAGGTTGTAGGTGGTGTGCTGATTTTGGTTGTTGTGGTGTAGATCTTGTTTTGGGCTGTTGGTTTGGGTTTGGTATAGTGTGGAGTTGGCATGGGTTCGGCTGGATACTTTCATGGGTTGTTGGTGGTTCCTGATGACTTCTTTTTTGGGGTCTTCATTTTCATGTGTCGGTGCTATGTCTTGGAGGGTTGTGGAGGGTTGTGGAGGGTTTTGGAGGGTTGTTGAGTGGTTTTATTGGCTTGTTATTGTGATCACAATGTGTGTGTGGTCGTTTGGTGGTGTGGGGGGGTCATTTCTACTACAGGTTCGGTTAGACGAGGTTTTAGTTTTGGGGTTGATGCTTTCATGGGCCTCATGTATATAGTGGTTTTTGGATATTGGTTGGAGCGTGGTGTAGTGGGAATACTGGAGGTTTGGGTTCTATCTCTCGGTAATAGTTATGGTTGGTTGGGTGGGGTTTTGGCTGTGGGTGGTTGTTTTTTGGGGCGGTGTGTGGATGAATTTCTTTCATGTGTGGGATAACATGTGTAGGTGTTGTTGGTGGTTTAGTTGGTGGTTTTTTTTGTCTACTGGGGGATTTCTCTTTTGTAATTTAAGTGGTAATGATCTTTCTTCAATATTATTGTATATTTCTTCTTGGGTCTGACTTTATCGAGTGGGGTGCATGAGTGTGTGTTTTCATGCGTGTGTTCTTGGGAATTATCTATGGGTGGTAGAGTATTTGTGTGTGTGTGTGCATGGATTTGTTTGTTACATGTTCTTGGAGGGATTTCTTGGTTTATTCTTGGGTGTTGTTGCGGATGTTTCCCGTGGCTTATGTGGAAGTTTCCTACCATTCTCAGATGCTGTTGGCTGGGGGGATTTTCCCTATTTCGAGTCTGTGTTATGTGGGTTTGTCTCTTGCTACTGCCATAGTGGAGTGGTGTTGTGTTGTCCTGAAGGTGGTTCTCTCCTTCTAACTGCTCATTTGGTTGGGAGGTAATATTCTTTATCCTATCTGGTTTCTTGGTTGTGCTACCTTTTCCTTGGAGCCCTGTTGCTCAGTGCCTCATAGTTGGTGCCTCGGTGCTTCTTGGATACTGGTGTGTGATCTATTGGTACTTCATGGTGCTGAACCGGTTAGGGTTCATGTGGATTCTCATACCTTCTTTCTAGTTTATTTCCTAAGGTTTCTTGGGCTTGGTTCTCTTAGGTTTTGTTAATGTTGGCCTTCAGGTCTTAGTTCACCTTTGGGTGTCATTTGTACTTCAATTCATTCTTTCTTTATTACCTTTCTATTTTCCTTGTAAAAAAATTATTTGAGTGTGTAAATGGATTTTTCTTATTTTGTGCACCCCATTTAAATACCACATGTTTTTTATACGTTTATTGAGAGGTGTAAAAATGGATGAAAAATCCATAACAAAACTCATGTAGAGGCTTTCCAATCCATGAAAACTCTTTACCTTGGTTTCGTTCTTTGTTTTGGTCCACTCATAAAATGTTTTGACATTTTATTCATCGATATAGATCCATTCCTCTAATGCAAAAAATACCTGAAATACAATGGAATCCATGAAAAAGGAACATTTTCAAGATTGTCATAATGTTGATTTTTAAGAGTCTTACACACCAAACTAAAGTGTTCGTCATGGTTTTCTAGAGATTTTATATACACCAATATATCATAAAAATAGACAAACATAAATTTTACAATGAATGAATGATGGAAAAGGTTTATTAATCCCATGAATGTATTCGGTTCATTAGTTAAACCAAATGGCATAATTAACCAATCATACAAACCGAAATTAGTTTTAAAAGAAGTTTTCCATTCATCCCCTTCTTTTATTCGAATTTTGTGGTATCCACTTTTAAGATTAATTTTTGAAAACAAAGAAGACCCTTGTAATTCACTAAGTATGTAATCAAGTAGAGGGATGTGATAATGGTACTTAACTATTATTTTGTTTATGGCCCAAAAATCCACACACATATTCCATATTCCATCTTTATTTAGTAGTAGGATCAACAGAACGACATATAGACTCATGCTTTCCCTCACTAATCCATTCTTCATGAGCTATTTAACTTGACATTGGATCTCTATTGTCTCTTTTAGATTAGATATATATTCTAGCATGTTGGGAATTATGAAACGAGATATGAAGTCAAATTTATGCTCTCAAAGGGATTAATCCATTGGATGTTTCTTTGGAAAAAAATCACCAAATTCCTGCATTAAAGACACAACACAAGAAGGAAAATAATGTTTATGTTCATTCGTTTCAAGGTAAGAATCCTTACCCGTGATTAATAACACTTTCTCACTCAATAAAGCACTTTTCACCCCAGTTTTTCTAAAAAATAAACTCACATTTCTCTCAACACTCTTGTTTTCATATCTTTGATTTATGTTATTTATTTTTATGTCACTCAACACTCCTTTTTCTCTCTTAATTTTTCTAATATTTTAATTTTATCCTATCTTTTATTTTTTCTCAACTCATCAAAATCTTTTTTATAACTCAAAATTTTATTTTCCCGACATTATTTTTCACTCATTTGTTTTTTTTATTTTTTAATTATTTCTCTATCCTCACTTGATATTTATAATATTATATGGGACATAATAGAGTCAGAACAATATTTATACCACTAAATTGAAAAAATAGAAGTGGTTAGCATATCCATCATACATCACCCTCTTATAAAATTGCCACAGTCACCCTAGTATAAAATTTCTGGCCTGCATTGGAGAAACAACACAAAGCACCTCGTCATGATATTTTACAATAGAAAATAAATTATGGCCTATTTTTTGACCCACACCTCTCCTATATGAAATCTATAAGGTATAGGATTCTTTAGAGTATGAAATCTTAACCTTTCCACCAGAAATATGCCATCCATATTAGTACAACATCTACTATCAATGACCATAATACATACCTTTTCCTTGATGTGACATCTCATAGGAAAAATATGTTCACACTACTCTTCATCATGATCAGCATTCAGTTGAATGTTTAAAGCTATTATTTCCACCAATGGATCTCCATTTATGGTTTCTTCAACTTCTATATCTGAACACTCCTCCAATGGTGGAACTCCATAATCACTAGAGATCTCAATAAGGATATCTCTAGTATCTAAAACAACCACGGTCCTTTTTTGTGAATTGAGATGCAATATGACCATGTAATTGACACTTGAAACACTTAATATCATAAGATTTGGAAGGTAAATCCAGGTCAATTTTTTCTTTTGAATCAATGGGGGTACTTATTTTTTTCCTCTTATCTTTGTTTTGGAACAAATTTTTAATCCCTTGGTTTTGTTTCATTCCACAAAGAAGTTAATTTTGGATCCTTTCGATTATCCTTCCAAAAATTGTGAGAACTTACTTAACTCCTTAGAGAATGTAGTTTCTTTTCAACCTTCACTGACTTATGTATAAACTACTCCATGTAAATGTAGGTTTGGATTTCTAACACATCTCTAATTTTTGGATTCAATCCATTGACAAACCTTTCCATGGTAGCTTCGTGATCCTCCTCCAAATTGGCCTAGATCACTGATATCTCCATTTCCTTGTAGTATTCCTCCATACACATGGAACCTTGCACAATTGTTTGTAACATAAAATGAAAATATTGATAGTAATGAATATAAATATACCTTTTGAGAATTATTATCTCCATTTCTTCCCATCTTCAAATTGTCCTTTCTCTATTATATTGTCAAATAACTTTTAATTGATCCCACCAAATACTTACATAGTCATTGAACTCAAGCACCACCAACTTTACCTTCTTCTCCTCTAAGTAGTTGTGAAGTCCAAAAACATGTTCAACCTTATACTCCCACTCCAAATAAATTTCTGGTTCACTTTTCCCTTAAAATGGATAGAAGTTCCATTTTGATTCTTCCCAAGCCACTTTCTCTCCAAGCAGCATGTTTCCCTTACCTTGGAAAAAATTCTCCCAAATCAGAGTACTCATAATTTCCTTCATCAATTTATTTCCTTCATGGATCCCTTGAAGTCAAGGAACTTTGAAAATCATCCAACCTAGCATTAAATCTTTTAAATTGGATAACGACAGATTTCAAGAATAATTTGATCTCGATCTCACTTATTTCTCACTTGCTCACTATTTTTTTAATTCATTGCACACTCTTTATCTTTTTTTTAATTTCTCAAAATGATTACTCAAACCTTCTAGAAAAAAAACTTTCCTATTATATTTTTTCTTAAATAGAATCAAGAATAAAACTCATAAGAAGCAATCAATTAATGGAAAACTTTAAAAATTATAAATTTTAAAAGGGTTTGAATTAATGGAGTCCAAAAAAATGAGAGGTAAAGAGAAATGGGAGAAATGGTTATGGTTTAAGGTTTTATATGGATGAAGTAAAGAATATGGAAGATAAATATTAGAGTATAAATCTATATAATTTGTGATAAATATCCAACACAATGTGAAATAAATTTTAAGAAGTTATTATTATTTTTCATTTTTTTATTGCTCTTTTTTTAAAATAATTAAACCATGAGAGATTCCAAAATGATTTGACATTAGTGTGTGGCTTAAAAAATATTTAATTATCAAAAAAGACAAATCCAATAAAAATTATTCCAAAACTATAAGGAATATAATTTCTAGAATTTCTATAAGAACGTATCCTTCAAATGAAAACTTTAAACTTGATTGGAATTCCATCTTTCATATTTTTAAATTTCACAAGAGTGAATTTGTAGCATGAATTAAATTGGCTATATCTCCAAAAGTGTGACTTGGATTTCAGTGTTTCCAAATCAAGAATAAATATGAGATTTATAACTATGAAAATGACATATCATGCATCCATAAATTTGAAGAAAAATCCTTTAAAATTAAAGATGAAAGTTACAACCAGAATTGATGATGAAAAAAATGGAAGGAGAAGAAAAATGATGGGAGAAATAAAAAAAAAGAAAAACCCAATTACTTTTGTTAGGATTTAATACCAAATGATATGATACCATATGGTTTTGTGGTATTAATTGGAAATAAATTTAAACCCAAGTGATGGAATTGGTATAAATGAACATAAAAGAAGTGAAAAGGAAATAAAAGGGGAAGGGGGTGATCAATTAGGACCCCAAGGAGACTTGACCCTTAAAAACCTAATTATAAATCCCCAAAAAGGTTGATCACTCATTTTATGAGACTTATATTAATTCACATAAGAACACAAGAAACACAAGAATAATAATTCTATAACTTTCAAATTCTAAATTAACCTTCAAGGTGGTACAAAGATGTGGTTATTTATAGACAAATGGGAGAGATACATGTCAAAATACCCAACCCACAAAGGTCTAAAGTATAACCCATGATTTTGATTTTCTACACATGGACATGGATTTATAGGACAAGATATCCACCAAGAAGTCTTTTTGGAATCACCATAAAGACTTTAGAGATTCCCACCATGACTTTGAAAACAATAGGCCCCGCCACTTTTGACTTTGGAGATTTCCTTTATGCAAGTGGATATAAATTCATGGGATCATTTTGTTGGTATAATTAGTTTCACTTTTGGCCTTAAATAAGTGTGATTAAAGGACCATTTTATCCTCCCATTAATCCATGTTGGTCCTCCTCTTGTAATTTCAAAATGAGTCCATGTAAAACCACATTCATCATCCTCATTCTTCCTCTTATCATTGGTTCTCCAATCCCAGAAAATGGGTATTGTAAATTTATTTTCCTTACACAATAAATTACATGATTAATATATAATTATAACTACATATGTGTGACTTAATTCTAATCATGAATCATTATGGGTTTGGTTCTATTTGGGTACTATTGTACTGGGGGGTTGGTTCTAGTTTGGTCTGGGCTTCATAGCTGGGTTTTTTTTGTGGTAGTTTTATTTGATTGTGTGAAGGGTGTTGCTGTATTGTGATGGTTCTCCTTGTGGGTTATGTTTTTTATGGCTATTTCTAGATTTTGTGTTTGTGGCTATGGTTAGGAGGCCTTGATTTGGACTGGTTTTGAGCTATTGTTGGTGCTTGTTTTTTTGGTTATACAGGTGTGTAGGGGTGTTGTTGTTTTTAGGGGGTTCACTATTGTGGGTTGATGGGTTATTGATGTAGGTGGAAGGGTGAATCTGGGGGTATTTGGATTCTAGTGTGTGGGGTTTGGTATTGGTTGTAGGTTGTGTAGGATCAGCGAAAGCTTGTTGGGTGCTGCAGTGGGGTTTTGTGCTTAGTGTTGGCTACAAGTGGATCGAATGGGAGATATTCAGGTGGATTGTGGATGGTTGTTTGGTGTTGTGATAATGTTATTTTTCTTAGCATATGGAACCTTTTCTCTTGGGATGGAGTGTTTTTTTAGCTTCTGGTGGTGGGTCTGCTCGCGGTTGTTGGTTTTCTTGGTGGCTGAGGCCGGTGGTTTGCTCATAGCTGGATGATGTGTTGATTTCTCGGGTGGATATTACTGGTTGGGTTGGGCTATTTTGTGTAGGGTGCTTTGGGTGGCTGGTGAGTTTGATGGGTGGGCCTTAGGGCTATGTAGGGTGTGATGTTTTCAAGGGCTGTTGGCGTAGGTGCACTGTAGGGGTGGTTGTTTTTGTTGGCATGTGGGCTGCCTATTGATGGGATACTTGTGTTTCTTGGGTGGTGGTGTGTTAGTGTGTGTGTGGATTGAGGATTGGTTGTTTTCTTATGGGGTGGTACATGTGTGTGTGTGTGTGTGTGGTTGGGGGTGTGTGTGCATGCGTGTGTGGTTTTATCTTGCTTCAGGTTTTTCTTGGCCTACTGTGTGGTTGTATTATTCCTCCCGGGACATTTTTTCTCTTGGAGGACATACTTGTTGGCTTCTACGGGTTCATTGGAAGTGCCTATGACATGATTGGCTGTTGTTGGGTTGTTGTTTCTTTCATCTTCACCTTGTGTGCTCCTGTCTATGGTCTTGCTTGACGCTTCTTTGTCCCTGGGTGTTGGTGCTACTGGTCTCTTTGACTGTAGTGTTCGTTGATGCTTTCACATTTTGGCTCGGGTTCTTGTGGGGATCGTGTCTTGTTAGTAATATTTTAACATCGTGTTGTTCCTTTCTTTTCTTATGGCTGCTGACTGGAGGGATTCATGTGGCTCTCAGGCCTTTCTAGTTGTTTTTCTCTCTTGTCTCTTGTGGTTGTTTTGTTTTTGTGGTTATTGCTGGCTTTGGGCTAGTTGTTTCCACCATTTTGGTGATCATTTTTTACTTTAATTAATTTTTCTTTTGGTATATACTATGTTTTATTTTCCTTGCAAAAAACCCACTAAAAACTCTAAAAACCCTTAAAATCGCTAAAAATGTTAAAAAATTCTAAAAAACTTAAAAAAAACAAAAAATAAAAAAACCAAAAACACTAAAATATCATAAAACCCTAAAAACCCCTAAAACCCCTTAAAACTTGAAAATCCCTAAAAACCCTCAAAATACCTAAAAACCCTAAAAACCCTAAAACCGTAAAAATCCTAAAAATCCCTAAAAATGTAAAAAACCCTAAAAACCCTTAAAAACCCCTTAAAAACATAAAAAACCATAAAAACCCATAAAAACCCTAAAACCCACTAAAAATTAAAAAACCCCTTAAACCCCCTAAAATGTTAAAAACTCTCAAAACCATAAAAAACCCTAAAACTGAAAAAACACTAAAAACCCTGAAAACCCCTAAAAATCCTCAAAATACCAAAAAACCCTAAAAACCATAAAAATGTAAAAAATCACTAAAAACCCCTGAACACATAAAAAACCCTAAAAACATGAAAAACCACTGAAAACCATAAAACCCCCAAAAACCCTAAAAAAACCCTAAAAATCCATAAAAACAATAAAACCACTAAAAACTCTAAAATCCATCAAGACCCCTAAAAATATTTTGAGAACTCTAAAAAATCATAGAAACCTTAAAATCTAAAACACCCCCAAAAAACTCTAAAAATACATAAATACCCTAAAAACTCTAAAAACCCTAAAACCGTGAAAACCCCTAAAACCCTCAAAATCCATAAAAACCCTAAAAACATAAATATCCAAAAATCCCTAAAAATATAAAGAATCCTAAAAACCCAAAAAACTCATGAAAACCATAACAACCCCTAAACCCCCTAAAAAACTTTAAAACCCCCAAAAAACCCAAAGAATCACTAAAAACTCTAAAAACCCTTAAAACCCATAAAAAGTTAAAAAACTCTAAAAATACCTGAAAAATCCAAAAAAAACCCTATAACCCTAAAAACACAAAAGACCCAAAACCCGCTGAAAAATCCTAAAAACCCTAAAAACCGTAAAAACCACTAAAAACCCTAAAAAACCGTAAAAAACACTAAAAATCCTAAAAATCCCTAAAAACCCTAAAAATATAAAAAACCCTAAAAACCTGGAAAACCCCCTGAAATCCATAAAAAAAATAAAAAGCATATGAAACCATAAAAACAAATAAAAACATGAAAACCCACTGAAACTATAAAAACCCTTTGAACCCCTTGAAATGTTAAAAAACTCTAAAAAATCATAAAAACCCAAAAAAACTAAAAAAACTAAAAAAACCCTAAAAACCCAAAATACCCAAAAAACCTTGAAAATATTTAAAGCCCCTAAAAACCATGAAAAAACCTAAAACCCCTCAAAATACATAAAAACTCTAAAACCATAAAAAACCAAAAATACCTAAAAACATAAAAACCCTAAAAACTATCAAAAACCCGTGAAAACCATAAAAACACCTAAAAACCTAAAAACTACCAAAAACCCTAAAACCCACTAAAAACCCATAAAACCCATAATAACATTAAAAACTATAAAAAACCTTAAAAACCATAAAAACCCAAAAAGACCCTAAAAACTCTGAAAACCCATAAAAACCCTAAAAACCATAAAATTACCTAAAAACCCTAAAACCATAAATACATCAAAAAATCAAAAAAACAATCCCTAAAATCCATGAAAACATAAAAAAACCATAAAACCCCCTAAAAAACTGTGTGAATCCTAAAAACTGATAAATTCCCTAAAAATCCCCTCAAAACTCTAAAAGGCCTTAAAACCCCTAAAACATTAAAAAACTCTAAAAAACCTTAACCCCCTAAAAAACTCAAAAAACCCTGAAAACCCCAAAAAAACTAAAAAAACCTAAAAAAACCTAAAAAAATTAAAAAAACCTAAAAACTGAAAAAATTCCTAAAACCTCTCAAAACCCTGATAACCATAATAATCCTAAAAAAGACCTAAAATCCTAGAAAATGTAAAATACCCTAAAAACCTTGAAAATCCCTTGAAAACCATAAAAACCACTGAAAACCATAAAAACCAATAAAAACCCTAAAACCCCACTTAAAATCTAAAAAACCATAAACCCCTAAAAACATTAAAAAACTCTAAAAATCCATAAAAACTAAATAAAATATAAAAACACAAAAAAACCATAAAAACCCTGAAAACCGATAAAACCCTAAAAACCCTTATAAACCTTGAAAACCCATCAAAATTCCTAAAACAACTAAAAGATATAAAACATCATAAAAACGCTAAAAATCCTTGAAAACCATAAAAAAATTGAAAACCCCTAAATACCCTCAAAATCCCTAAAAACCCAAAAGGACCCTAAAAACCATAAAATTCCTTAAAATCCCTAAAAATCTCTAAAAATTTAAAAAAAACCCCAAAACCCCTGAAAATGATAAAAAACCCAAAAACCTTAAAACCCTAAAAATCCTTAAAAACTTTAATACTCCAAGATTTCATAGTACGTTATCTCTTCAAAGTAATTCAATAACTTGCACTACACGCAAAACCGAGTTCGAGCGCACTACGACTTACCAAACTAGCCGTTCAAAAAGTGGTTATGAATAGTATTAAATTCATTTTGAATTTTATATACTACATATAATCTTAACATCCATATTATGTGTTTCTTAGACATAATATAAGAACAAATTCAATTTTTCAGATAAAGTATGTATTTTTCATAAAATGAAATTTTACCGCCTTTTAATGGAGAACCCTTTTTAAATCCAATATTTGAAACTTTTATATATTAAATTTGAAAAAATAAACTTCTTATTTAGAATTAGGGAATAAAAATTTAGTTTCGATAAATTTTTGGTGTTTTTCTGATAACTTTCATATTTTGGTGAATAGTGAAAATACTAAATTTTAATTGAAACCAACTTTTTTAATCAAAATAGTTTATAGTGTTAAATTATACATTTTAATGGTTTGGAAGTATAATTATATTATATTTTTTTATTTAATACAATTTAGTTCATTATAAGTAATTTCACATTTAAATTTCACATAAACATATGACAATCTTTTGACAGTTTTTACTTTTTAAAAACCCGCTTTTTTGGTTTTGACAATGGGAATTAATTTTAAATTAATTAATGAAAATTATATGATTTTAATTTGGTAAAATATAATTCATTTTTGAATTCTTAATATCAAAATTAGCTTAGTGTGAATTTTTTGGTATTTTTCTGAAAACTTTCAATTTTTGATGAATAGTTAAAAACACCGTGTTATTGTTTAAAACCGAATTTAAATTTATATAATTACTTATTTTATTTAAATTTATTTTAAGTAAAAATAGATATATAATACCTATATAAGTTCAATTTAATTCATTGGAGTCATTTTATAATAAAATTATATGTATAAAATTTTATTGAACTTTTTAACATCTTTTACCCACCTTCTATGCACATTTGAAAATTTTCATAAAACGTAATTTTACCAATTTTGTGAATTGAATTTAAAAAATAAGAGAGAAATGGTTGAAATAGGTAAGTAAAATTTGGTTCAATAAGAGGAAAATAATTTTTGTGAATAGTAACTTTTGACTTTTATTTTCCACAGTTAAAATTAAATAGGGTAATTAAAGGTAAAAATAATATTATAATTACCATAAAACATGTCTTAATTCTATTATATAATTTTATTTCGACCAAAACCTTAGGAATAAAATTTGATCCTTTTGGTCCACTTGGATTAGATTAGGACATTTATTATTATTGTATTTAAAGAAGAGTTAAACGTATTAAATTCAAAGTTTAATAAATAAACCATTTTTAATATAGGGTAATACATAAGATAAATTCAACTATAAATATTCATTAAAAATATAAAAATATTTCCTAAATAATGGTATTTTATTTATAATTTTTTAGAGATTAAATAATTAAATTTATTAATGACATAATGACGATGCAGTAACGACTTTATCAATGAAAGATTTAAAATAATTGATATTATAAATATAAGAATAAATTTAAATTGAGGATTTTGATGTCATAAAATAATTTTCTAGATTAATATTTCATTTTAGGGTTTATTCAATGAATTTTTTCGAAGTAATCATGTTTCCATGACTTTTACAAAAACCAAATACTAAATAGTGTCAAAATTGACATAAATGAATTTTTTAAAAAATACTATATTATTAAATGATATAATATTCCTAAAAATTTAAGGTTCACCCAAAGTACATATATAATGATAAATATGTCATCAAAAAACCACTTGGGGTTATCTTGGCTTTTTATAGTAAGTTTATTAACCATTTATTATAATAATACAAGAGGACATGGTAAAAGTTAAACTATTTAACTAAGAGTTAAATAAACAATATAGGGTTGATATGGTGACATAAAATTGTCTAAAACCTATTGGTTGAGAGTATTTAGACCCATCCCCACCTTAACATTGAAATAAATCAATTTTTAGCCATTAGAAATTGCAAATTATTTTATAATAAAATAATATTTCAAACTTTTCCAAAAGTGACCCTCACCTCTCTTATAAAAGGGTACTTCCCCTTCTCTAAAAATCACACCTCCAAAGAAATTTGGATCGGCCAAACACTGCCCAAATATCCTCCAAAATTCCCTCAATTCAACCTATATGCCTTCCCTTGATCATAAATCCAACCTAAGAAGCCCTTTTTTTCAAATCAAAAGGAAACACTCGGAGAAGAAGTAATTATTTTATCACCTCTTTCAAAGTTCTTTTCTTCTTCCACTTTATCTTTCTTTGTTTTTTTATACCAAAATAATAACTCCTACCTTCTACATACTGTGATTTTATTATAAATATGGTATAACCATATTCATTATTCTATCCATCCTATGAATGATAATGTCACAATGCGTGCGTACGTACGGCTTACCGTCTCCGCGCCGTGGTGTAATTTTTTATTCAACACCATGTTATTTGTATGGATATAATGATGAGTAATATGTATATAAATAAGGAAAATAACATGATAATGTCTCTATAAAATTAATATACCATCCAATTCCACACCTTTTAATCATTAAGGAAATGATATTATCGCTCGTGTGTATGTACGGCTTACCGTCTCCACGACGCGATGAGATTCATTTCCACATTCACCATTTAATGATGATTATAAAAATATATATTATTAATAAGTATGTAATATAAGACATAATAATGCTAATGGAGATATATATATATATATATGTATGTATATATATATATGTACTTACATATATCTTATTCACTTACTTCTGTTCAATACGATATGAAAACGGAAACAATGTTTATGCGTACGTATGAACTACCTTCTCCATAAATGGTGTTTTACATTTCATATATATATATATATTATACATATTTATATTCTAAATATATGATATATTAATCATTTTTTATATTCTAGAAGTATTTAAATCATGATCTAAATGATACGATCAAGAATAACAAGTTAAAACACATACGATAAAGAATGCGATTATTACCCGAAATATTAATTTAACATAGAAATCATTATTAAATGGGTAGTATAAAATCATAAATGAATCATGTATGATATAATAAATATGAATATGTTTCTGGTATAATTTAATAACATACTATGGTCATTATACAGGAGGTTAAACGTTTCCTCGACTAATGGAAAGTGCAAGGTAAGGGTTAATTCCTCAATATCATTATTATCTAAGATTGTTTATATGTTTGTATTTACAGGGACATATTTATAATACATGTCCATGTTTTATAAATTTTTTTTCAAAATTAATATTTTATGGTTTTATGTAAGGCACTCATTAACTAGATCTTCATTTTAAATGGTTTAAATATTTATTCTTCAAAATTATTCTTATTAATGTCCAAGTTTTCAAAATGGTTTATAGAGATTTATTTATATGAACATGAATTTTTTAAAATTTTAATTCCTTTAAAAAGTTTCAATGTGGTATGGGACACTTTTATTCAAAAATTTATTTATATGTCTTCCTTTCTAAATTGGTTCACTTTTAAATGTTTTCATCAAAAAGGGATATTTCTCTCAAAGAGTTTTACTAATCATTTCCAACTATATCAAAATCCTTTTTGGATATTATTATTTATTAAGGTTGATTTATTATAAATACAATATTAAATATTGTATTGAATGAGTTATGATATGTTTTAATGTGAATGTGACATTTTTATACCATTCATGGTTTATGGTTAATGTATTGACATTTCGTATGCTAGTTTTAATACGAATGTTTATGCTATGTTTCAAAATTTTCATATGCGGAATGCAGTGGACTTAGTAAGTGAAAAGTGGAGCCTACTATATCTCCTTAATGCATCGTTAGGTCTCATGAGACAAATTAGTGTCTTGGTATAAGTCCTTAACAAAAATATTATTAGTAGTCTGGTCACGAGGCCTTGACTATGTGGTAATGATGTCCGACATTAGACATTCCCTCATTATGAAATTAGTTATTACATGTGATTATTCAAATAGTAGAATATCCATGTGCATGTTTATATGGAAATTTTTGATTTATTTTTTCCATATTATGTTCAAGATTATGTTTAAAAAGGATTTTATTTTTATTATACATCTTGCCTTAAAATTTTATAGCTTTCGCTAAATTATTTACCCTTACTAAGCATTTGATCTCACCCCTTTATTATATTTTATTTTCCAAAGATGTGAAAAGGTATATTATGATTGACTTTTAGGTTTAAGATATAAGAATAGTGGAATTATCAAGGGATTTTTTGTATGTTGTGTGTGAATGTGTAATGTGAAGTTCTTGTATGCAATCTATTTTCCAAGACTGCTAAACTTATTGGTCCTTTGGGTCTTGATTACTTGTAATCATGCCAACATATTAAAATAATGCACCGGCTAATGTATTCTAGGGTTGGGACTTACAGTTGGTATCAGAGGAAGTTTAGAAATAACCTTGGAAACTAGATTTAGAAAAACTCTAATTTGAGAACATTACCTTAAGATAGAATTTGAGGATTAGTATAGAAGAAGATCCAAAACTTTTGGTAGTGTAAATATTATGTGGGTTTTCCAAGAAATACATCCCTTTTTGGATATGAGCAGGTAGAGGCGGCTCTGGAATAGATGTACATAGGAGTGAAAACTCCGACAAGGAGTTTTGGGCTTGACCTGGGGTTTCCTGGTACACGAAAATGGGCCTTGTTGAACTAATTGTTATGACACTCCTGGGGGATATTCTTAGGATAATTCACATTTTATTTACAAACCATTATGAAGGATTTGTGAGTAAATATGTTAGCAAAGAAACCATTTTTATGATTATGAGACTACATGTGTGAAAATATTCAATTAATGTTGAGAGGTTTTATAGTTTTTTGATTATACATTATAATATGATCTAACCTAGTGTATGTCTTCATTTAGAAATTGTGCCCAATATAAGGGATGAGAACTCCAGCAATACACATGTCCCAATGAGTAAGAGGGATCATATCTTTCATGGTCTTAAGAAAACATTTCAAAGGGAAATATCCTCCCATGTATTCTCATCATACGATGAAATAATATCATGTGTTAATAAGATAAGTAAAGAATTATCTGAGTCCTATGGATTTTAAGGGATGCCAGAGAAGAAGAGTATGGCAGAGAGAAAAATGGATAAAGGGAAGAAGGGAAAGAAGGATTTTCCCATATGTGATAACTGAGGAAAGAATCACACTGGGATGTACTTGAATGGAATCAGTGTTTGTTATAAGTGTAAAAAAAAGGACACCAAGTACATGATTGTAAGGGTAAGAAAAAGGTTTCGAATGTATGATGTTTCATCTTCAAGGAGTTGGGACACTACGCAAATCAATGTCCCAATCATCAGAGTATACCCCAAATGATGTTATTAGATAATAATCAAGTTATGATACTACCTTATATGAAGAGGAATGACAAGTGTTCTTATGTTGTTATTGAAGAATTATGTCATTTGAGTATTGTATCAATGATGTAATGGTTATATGAATTATGGAAATAAATAAGGATTTTACTCCAGTACTATATCATTGAGGATTTGAGATTATATGGTTCTAAGAAAAGTGACTCAATAGAAAGTTAACCTTTTTGGAAAATACATGGATGAAGGAAAGAAAAACCTTAATATGGTTCTGATACTGAGGTAATGATTTTGGAATAAGATATGATTGATTTGGATAAATTATGTTGTATATTCTTGACTACCTTGAAACTGATTAATTGTTTGTTTATTCCATTATTGTTGTAGTTTACAACATTTTTGGATATAAGGAGTATATCCAGTATACTATAAGGAATAAGGGAGCATAAATGTAATCAAAAGGTTTTATGGTAATTTAGGATGTTACCGTGTTTTTAAAGAATACATGATGAGGTATTCACATGTTACTACACTAGTGCAGAAACCGTGTTTTACGTCGGTAATTTTTCATTTTTTATGTAGGTTTTTAGCCGACATTAATATAGAAAACATCATAAATAACGTTTTTTACGTCGGTTATTTAAAAACCGACGCAAAAAACATAACATCGTGATGTTTATCACGTTGGTTAATTAATAACTGACGTGAAAAAACCGGGGGGTGGGGTTTATAACGTCGGTTATTATATAACCACTGTGATAAACCGAGGGGGGGGGGGTTATCACATCAGTTATATAATAACCGACATCATAAACCCCGGCCCCCAGTTTATCACGTCGGTTATTAATTAACCGACATGATAAACTCCTGGGAGATGGTTTATCACGTAGGTTATATAATAACCAACATTCTAAACCAGTCCGGGGGGGGGGGGGTTATCACGTCTGTTAATAAATAACTGATGTGATAAACCATTTCCCAGGCCTTTTATCACATCGGTTATGAAATAACTGACGTGATAAACCATGCCACATCTGTTTATCATGTCAGTTATTAAAATAACCGATGTAATAAACCCTTCCCGATTTCTTTATCATGCCGGTTATAAAATAACCGACGTGGAAGCCAATTTTTTTTCAAAAAAATTGAATAAAGTCCTCTTCTCTCCCCCAGAATCAACCAGCAACCAAATAAAGAAATCGCATCACAAAAACATAAGGAGATCAAAACAAGAAATAAAGAACATTTAAGAATTTACATTGATAACATATAAAACTTACCCCACTTGACAGCCCCCACCCTCATGTATACCCCCTGGACAGCCCTCCCCCACCCCATTGGATCCCCCACCACACCCCTGGACTGCCCCCTGACCTCCTGGACAGCCCCAAACACCCCTCAACAACCCCCACCCTCCTAAACAGCACCCCCTCACCCCACTTGACTTCCCCCACCCCATTGGAGCCCCCACCACACCCCTGGACTGCCCCCCGACCCCCTGGACAGCCCCAAACACCCCTAGACAACCCCCACCCTCCTGAACACCACCCCCTCACCCCACTTGACAGCCCCCACCCCATTGGATCCCCCACCACACCCTCGGACTGACCCCGACCCCCTGGACAGCCCCAAACACCCCTCGACAACCCCCCACCCTCCTGAACAGCACCCCCTCACCCCCACCCCACTTGACAGCCCCCACCACACCCCTGGACTGCCCCTCGACTCCCTGGACAGCTCCAAACACCCCGAGACAACCCCCCCCCCCACCCACCCTCATGTATACCCCCCCATTCCCTGGACATCCCTCCCCCCCCCCCCATTGGAGCCCCCACCACACCCCTGGACAACCCCCCACCCTCATGTATACCCCCACCCCCTGGACAACACGCCCACACCCCTGGACAGCCCTCCCACACCCCTGGACAGCCCTCCCACCCCCTGGACTACCCCCCACCCCACCGGACAGCCCTCCCAGACCCCTGGACACCCCCCAACCCCACTGAACACCCCGCCACACCCTTGGAACCCCTCCCCCCCAGACCAGAATCCATACCAGAAAAACCATCATAAGTAGACCAAAACAAGAAGTAGAGAAAAATTAAACATTCACATATATAACATTAAAAACTTACACTGTCAACTTCAAAAAAACTAAATCCAACCTAAACGACTACCAAATACACAATTACAATGACAATATTCAAAATTAAATTTTACATTACAAACAACTAAAATTCAATCAAACCTATAAAATAATTTGACCTCTCCACTTGTAAGTGTTTGATTTCTTCAGCAGTATAGGGTTGAGGGTCATCAAAAAGCTACAAATAAAAAGGATAGTAGTTAACGTGTATAATGAATAAATCAAATTGAAATATTATGGAAAAGTTTAAGAGGAAATCTTACTAGGTAAAAATTCACAACTGTCCCAGTTGTTATTATTTCATACATAAATCTTAACATATAATATCCGCATTCGATGACGCCTTTTTTTCATGACAATTCTGTATGAGTGAGTGTAAATTAAATATATTATTTTTATGTAATAAATCAAAAAGTACAAATTATAAATGGATATTTACCTTCGCATTTACATATTTGATCTTTGCACTCTTTTTCTTTGTGTTTTTTCGAAAGTAGGCCCTTGCACTGTTAGAAAATAATACGAATGGGTTAAATTTAAAATTCATTATAATATATAAAACTATTGAGAAATTGAAACTTACTTTTCCAATATATTCTTAAAACTTTTCCGCACATCATCATGGACAGAGCATATCCAATAAAGTGCTTTCTCCCTTGGAAAAAAAACCCCTAACATCCAATGATCACTGATAAAAAAAAATTAACATTAGTGATTTTTTATGTTAAAAGATAATTAACTCTTTGAGAGAGATGTGTTTCATACCTCTCACAAAAATGAATCATTCAACATTGTGTGACTATATTATTTTCAAATCTTTCAGCAATATAAAACATTATTTGTTCCTCATTCAATGCAAATGCTTCAGGGGAAATCAATTGCGGGTCCATGAATCCATATACATCTGTCAGCTCATTCCTCTCACAAATTTTATAAAGATACCTAATACAAAACCTACATAATTATACATTTTTAATAAATATAACGTAGGGAAAAGGTGTTAAGACTTACATGGAAAAAATTTGCACCATGTTGATGCCCAACTTATCTCCAGTAACAAGATCCATGATATCAGTTTTCATAATCCCCACACTTATTTCACATCCACAAACATGAGCTTCCATTGGAAACTCATAATGACCCGCCAAAAAAAATGAATATCTTGAAAATCTGTCAAGACTACTAGAATTTGTATCTGATATCATAGCCATTTGTCTTTATTGTTGTCTATACAGTATTTCTTTACCTTTGAAGTATTCCTGTAAAAATAAATTGAAAAATATATTATTTTTTAAATGATAAAACAACTTTAATAAAAAAAAATAAAATAAAAGATATAACATTCATACCTCTATGGTAATGAGTCGAAGAAGTCTGGATGGCCAAATTAAAAAATGGTTGATACTATGTCCAATTGTTGCCACCTCATTTGTAGGTAATGGTACCCAAGATGATCTATCTATAATATCCTATACAGTGACCCTATGATTATCTACCTCTAATTGTTGATGATGAACTGTATCTCCTATACAATATACCAAGCCATATGCTACTATATGATGTTGAGAATCATCAACATACAACTCGTAATAAGTAGGAAGTTGCGGAGGAGGAGTAGGATAAAAAATGGGGTCCGTAGGCTGAGGTGGGGGAGTGGGAGCTACTAGCGATGGTGGAGGATAAATAATGGGGTCTGCAGGGGGAGGTGGAGGAGTGGGAGCTGCAGTCTGAAATTGTCTTTGCATGTATGCAAACATAGACTGCACCGATGCTCTAATCTTGTCCTCCATTGTTGCATTAATATTATGAACTTCAGCCTCCAAGGATTCTATTTTTTTTATAAACCCCCTCAACATTAGAAGTTGAAGAACGTGGCAACACTTTTCTTACTGATACACCTTCCAGATATCCTCTTACATGACCAGGATGTTCGGGACTTCCCAATGCTATAGATAAAATATCTTCCCTCCCAGTAGCTGTAAATGTCCCCTGTGAACTCTGCTCCTCAAGAGAGTCATGTATTAATTAATTGAACATTTCTGTAATGATTGAAATTATATGAATAAAATAGTTAAGTTAAATAAATAAAATAGATATCTTACAATCCTCTCAGCTACAATTCTTGATTATTCTAAAAGATATTGCCCTTTTTTCCCTTCTGATCTCTCTTCCATTTTTCATGTCTAGATGGAGGGGATGGAGGGGCCACCTCTCCAGAGCTTGAAGACTCAGCTCTTAGTTGTTAAAATTTTTCTGCCATTATTTGTTCTTCCAAAAATGCATACCCTCCCCTAGATAAACTATGAGGGTATACATTTTTAGATTGGATCTCCTGATGATCTTTCCTTGTTTGATGTAAACTAAGAATAAGAAATCATTAACAAAACATTAATAAGACCATTTATATAAGAAATTTTATAAAAGTTTACATTGCCCTTACCAAAAATGACTCTTTTCTTCTACTTTCAAAAAACTGTCTCCATGTGTCTTTATCTATAAAAGGATATATACGACATGGATTGTCATGAATCCTATGACCATAAATGAAATCAGATGAGAGGGTTGATTTGAAATCCCTCCATCTCCTGGCAGCCAACGATAAGCATTTCTTCCTAACTCCTACAGTGTCAGGAATATCAAATGTCATCTGATAAAGAAGACGTTAAACATATTATATATACTAGAAACATTAAAAGAATAGTCAAACAATAACAAAAGATATTACCAAAATCGTCTCCCACAACTGAGAGATTATCGCTTTATCCACACTTCTCCAGTCATCATACAGAATGCTTACTTTGCTCTTAGCCTGAGTTTCTACAAAACTCTTAAAATATTTTGCATTTGGACCTCTAGTAATATCATCATCATCAAACTCAATGACTATCCTCTGATCCTGCGTGTAGGCAAGTGATAATTTTGGTAAACGTGTGCACCCATGTTTACCAACCTTTGAACTCTTTGTCGTAATAGGAGCATGTGAATGTTCATCCCCAGAGGTGTGAACAATATTCTCATCTCTAGAATCATGTGGTTGATCAACTGAATGATCTGTCATTATCCTTCAAATAAAAAAAACAAACGTTAGTTCACAAATATAAAAATTCAAATATTTTAATACTACTGTAATCAGAAAATAGAAAAGTGTACTAAGTTACGTAATAGTAAACATTGGTAATATGGTAAGCATGTTAAACAATGGTAAAGATGGTCAACATGGTCAAGATGGTCAAGATGGTAAACATGGTAAAGTAATTGTCATTAAACAAAAATAATAGATATATAATTCATGTAATGGTTATAAACATGATAATGTAAATTAAACAAACTTAAAACAAACAAAAACTTATACTTATTTTGTTTTAAAAAATGTTTTAATAAATAAAAAACTTACAATATATAACATTTATGAAAAAAATAAATGTAAAAAAGAAATAAACATATGTTACCTGTAATTTTAAGAATTTACAAATGGATTGTTTTCCAAAATTCCTTCATCGTGATCGTTCCTTATGGCACAAACCATGTCTTCAACATGCTCATAATTATGTTCTGTTAATCTTTCCATGGAAGTAGGGATCTCACATAAATCAGCATCTTCATCAACTTCATCCTCACCAACATATTGTTTTTTCCCTTTTAAAACAACAACCCACTACATATCTGATTGATCTACTACATAGAAAATTTGTTTTTCATGTGTTACCATTATAAAAGAATCAGATGTGTCTTCCAATATATTCATATTAACAAGTGTTATTCCAAATTCATCATGTATGACACTGTTGTTACCGATAAACCATTTACAGTTAAAAACAGGAACTTTAATTTTAAATTAATCAATCTCCCATATGTCTTCAATCAGTCCATAATATGCACTTGATGCAGAAATTGGGTTTTTGTCCTTATCACTCGAAAAATGAATTGCTTCTACAAACACCAATACACCACTATTCTGAACTGCACTTCTGTTGTCCTGAGCTTTTGTATGAAATTTATAGCCATTAATGTCATAAATGGACCATGTTATCACATTTAAACATGGACCACCCACTATCCATTTTAATGTCTCTGATACATCTGATCTACCAAACAAAGTCTTTTTAATCCATGACAAAAAAGATTTGTTGTGCTCATTCAAAATCCACATTTCTTTCTTCTTTGGATGACATTGTTTCAACTCATTAATATGCAATGTGATATATGGTTGAGAATCAGCTATGTTATTCAAGATGTATGATTCTAACTTCTTCATCTGTTCAGCTAACAATGATTTGACTTTCAAGCCACGAATCCCCTTTCCCTCATTATTAACTCATTCATGGAGAGATGGAGACAAACCTATGTGTTGCGCCACAACCAAGTAGCTCGTACAAAACTTTGCTACCTCCTTAGAAATATACTTTTCAATAATGGAGGCTTCAGGTCGATATGGATTTTTAACATACCCCTTTAATATTTTCATATACCTTTCAAAAGGATACATCCAACGAAGATATACAGGTCTACAAAGCTTTATTTCTCAAACCAGATGAATCATTAAATGCACCATTATATCAAAAAAAGTTGGAGGAAAATACATTTCCAATTTACAAAGTATAAAAATTGCATCCTTTTCCAAAATTTTCAAAGTATTCACATCAATCGCCTTGTTAAAAATTGAATTGAAAAAATAACACAACTTCATTATAGTCTTTCTAACATGAATGGGCAATATTCCACGCAATGAAACTGGTATAATTTGTTGCATCATGATGTGAAAATCATGTGATTTCATACCTATCAACTTCAAGTACTTCAATGAGACAAAAATTTTCACATTTGAAGAATAACCTTGAGGCACTTTGATATCATGAAGACACTGAAAAAAGATAATTTTCTCCCACTTCGATAATGTATGACAAGCTGGGGGAAGAAATGTTTGTCTTAATTTAGGATTGGGAGCTAACTCCAAACGTATTCCCATTGATAGTAAGTCTAATCTTGCATTCAACCCATATTTTGTCTTTCCTTTAATATCTAACAATGTTCCAATCAAAAAATCACAGATATTCTTCTCCACGTGCATGAAATAAATATTATGTTTAACTTCATGATACCTCCAATATGATAACTCAAAAAATATTGACCTTTTCTTCCAAATATGTCTATCATTACCAGATTTTTGTGTCTTTCCCAATGTTACATCAAGGTTTTTCACCCTCTCAAAATACAGATCAGGGGATAAAGGTTTTGGAGTAGTATCAAATTCTTGTGAGCCATTGAATGCCTTTTTTATTCTTTTATAAGGGTCATCCATAGGAAAAAACTTTCGATGACCCATGTACACTTTTTTCCTCCCATGATGCAATTGACAATATGACGTCTGTTGTTCGCAAATTGAACATTCTTTATGCCCTTTAACACTGTATCCAAACAAATTTCCATATGATGGTAAGTCATTTATAGTGAACAGAATCATTGCATGAAGTTGAAAATATTCCATTTTATAAGAATCATACACCCTAATACCATCATCCCATAACAGTTTCAAATCATCAATCAATAGTGACAAGTAAACATCAATATAATTGCCGGGATGCTTTGGACCAAATATCATTATACTCAACATGACATATTTGCGCTTCATACAAACTTTAGGAGAGAGGTTGTAAATTACCAATAAAACAGGCCATGAACTATGTGTACTACTGAGGGTTCAGTATGGATTCATTCCATCTGTGCACAACCCTAGTATGAGATTTCTAATTTCACTTCCAAATGTAGAATACTACGCATCAATTTTCTTCCATTGTGGAAAATCAGCTGGATGACGTATTTTTCCATCACATACCCGCTCATCAGCATGCCATCTTAACCTTTTTTCATCATGTGAATTAGAAAATAAACGTTTGAAACGATGAAATATAGGAATATACAAAAATACCTTTGAAGGGAGCTTTGTAATCTCTACATCAGCCTGTGATTTTTCTTTCACCTTATACCGTGATGTCCCACATTTAGGACACTCTGACAGAAATTCATTTTCCTTCCTATATATAATGCAGTCATTCGGACAGGAAAGTATTTTCTTATATCCCAATCCCATCGGGAATAATATTTTCTTGGTCTTGTAATGTGAATCTAGAAGATCGTTATCTTTTGGAAGAATGTATTTCATCAATTGTAGCAGCTCTGTAAAACTTCTGTCACTCCATCCATGTTTCGCCTTCAGGTTAATCAATCTTAACACCCCCGAAAAAACCTTAAAATCTGTATAACCAGGATATAATGGTTTTTCAGCATCACCATATAGACGCACAACTTTCGGTTCTATCTCAATTTGTTCTACTACAATATCACGAATCATTTCTTCAATTCCATCGGAGTTACCATCTTGCGAATCATCATCATCAGTAACATTCCGTCCAGTTTCACCATGACAAATCCAAGGGCTATAACTCGGATTAAAACCATGACAAATCAGATGATCTTTTATCTCTCTACTTTTCAACTTCTTCATATTCAAACATTTCAGGTATGGAGAGAAAAAAATGTCACTACTTGGAACATTTCGTTTAGAAAATTCCAAAAAGGCATAAACAC
Source organism: Viscum album (assembly GCA_963277665.1). Classification (NCBI taxonomy): domain Eukaryota; kingdom Viridiplantae; phylum Streptophyta; class Magnoliopsida; order Santalales; family Viscaceae; genus Viscum; species Viscum album. The sequence continues at coordinate 726,380,517 of OY728167.1, read as the reverse complement.
CTTCCTCATATTCATTGCTCATTTGATGTGTCGTAATCTAACTTCAACTCATTATTACCTATAACAAATATCAAAAATATATATATTTTTAAGATAAGAAAAATATATGTTTATATGAAAAAAATCATAATTTAAATGTGAAACAATTTTGAAATATAAAACAAATCTATGGGTATTTAAAAAAATATGCTTGAATATTATTTTTAAAAAAAATATAGTTAGATATAACAGTTTTAAATTCCATTGAATCAAAGAAAACCATGGAGCCTACATGGTTGATAGAAAATTGGAGAAAATGGAGTAAAACTGAGAATCACCCCCACCCCCCAAGACAACCCCCAAAACCCTCTAGACAGGCCCCACCCCCTTGGACAACCCCCACACCCACCCACCCCCTTGGACCCCCTGGACACCCCCAACCCTCTGGGCAGCCCCCCACCCCCTGGACAGCCCCCACCCCTCTAGCCAGCACCCCCACCCCTCCTGAACACCACCCCCCACCCCCTACCCCCTTGGACACCCCCTGGACACCCCCCAACCCTCTGGATAGCCCCCCCACCCCACCGGACAACCCCAAAAACCCTCTGGAAAATCCCCCACCCCCGTGGACAGCCACCCACACCCACCCACCCCCTTGGACACCCCTCGGACACCCCCAACCCTTTGGACAGCCCCCCCCCCCCCCCCCCGCACCCCTGGACAGCCCCCCACCCCTCTAGACAGCACCTCCCACCCCTCCTGGACACCACCCCCACCCCCTACCCCCTTGGACACCCCCAACCCTCTGGACAGGCCCCCCACCCCCCGAAAAACCCCAAAAACCTCTGGACAGGCCCCACCCCCTTGGACATCCCCCCACACCAACCCAACCCTTGGACACCCCCCAACCCCCTGGACACCCCCTAACCCTCTGGACAGCCCCCACCCCTCTAGACAGCACCTCCCACCCCTCCTGGACACCACCCCCACCCCCTACCCCCTTGGACACCCCCTTGGACACCCCCTTGGACACCCCCAACCCTCTGGACATCCCCCCACCCCATAGACAACCCCCAAAACCCTCTGGACAGGCCCCCACCCCCTTGGACATCCCCCCACACCCACCCACCCCCCTGGACACCCCCAACCCTCTGGGCATCCCCCCACCCCCTGGACAGCCCCCCCTCTAGACAGCACCCCCCCACCCCTCCTGGACAACACCCCCCACCCCCTACCCCCTTGGACACCCCACTAGACACCCCCAACCCTTTGGATAGCCCCCCTGGACAGCACCCCACCCCTCCAGACAACACCCCCACCCCTCCTTGACCCCCCACCCCCAACCCCCTTGGACACCCCCCTAGACAACCCCCCAACCCTATGGACAACCCCCCACACCCACCAGCCCCCTTGGACACCCCACTGGACACCCCCCAACCCTATGGACATCCCCCACCCCTCTAGACAGCACCTACCACCCCTCCTGGACACCCCCCCACCCCCTACCCCCTGGACACCCCCAACCCTCTGGACAGCCCCCCACCCCCCCGTACAACCCCCAAAACCCTCTGGACAAGCCCCCACCCCCTTGGACAACCCCCCACACCCACCCACCCCCTTGGACACCCCCCTGGACACCCCCCCCCCCCAACCCTCTGGACAGCCCCCCACCCCCTGGACAGCCCCCACCCCTCTAGACAGCACCCCCACCCCTCCTGGACACCACCCCCAACCCCCTTGGACACCCCACTGGACACCCCCAACCCTTTGGACACCCCCACCCCCTGGACAGCACCCCACCCCTCCAGACAGCACCCCCACCCCTCCTGGACACCACCCCCCCACCCCCGACCCCCTTGGACACCCCCCCCCGGACTACCCCCAAAACCCTATGGATAGGCTCCACCCCCTTGGACAGCCCCCCACACCCACCCACCCCCTTGGACACCCCCCTGGACACCCCCCAACCCTCTGGACATCCCCCCACCCCTCGGACAACCCCCCAATCAATGGTTTACATATAAAAACTAGGCATGGTGAACAACTAAAAACACATGCATTTAATATATACTTAAGCATGAAATAGATGGAATTAAATATTATTAAATATGGCTACTTAAATGATCATATGATAATTAAAAATAACCAATGATATTCAACAAGTCAAATGATCACAAGTTTTCTCAATAACTAATATCATAATGAGGTAATGGATAATTCTAGAAATCTTAAACATATTGTCAAGGCCTTGGCCAAGCCCTCAAAAAATACTGGGGTAAGCCCTCAGAAGAACCCATTTTTATTTGGAATCATGATACATAGCGATGCATCGAAGGGCCATAGAGGTCAACAACCATTACATTATATGTCTAATAGATTCTCATATAAAAGAGGATAAACATAAGCAACAACAACCCAAGAAATATCATTTTTGAATTCGTACATTTAATCAATAACCATTCTATGCAGTAATATAGGTGAATGAGATCATTAGTTGTCAATGAAAACAAAAATTACCATCAATGTCGGGCATTCGCAAAACAAAAAAAAAACTAAATAGAAGTATTTGAGGCTTACCTGAATATTGCGAGTCGATCTAATAGATCTGGGGATGATAAATAAGATGATGATGGAAAAAAGAGGTAAGAGGGTTCGAAATAGAAGAATCTTACCTAGTTTAAACACAAAAATAGCAAAACATAAATATAGACTATCTGAGAAAAAAACGAACGAAATAAATTCGTGGAAGGCTTACTTGAGTGTTGCGAGTTGAGATGATAGATCCGAGGAGAGTAAAGACGATAAACGATGAAGGAAAAACGAGTTTAACGCAGCGAGATCGACGAGCCGATTAGGGTTTACCGCGTGAGAGAGACGAGCCACCGTACTGTCGATCAAAAAATTGTAAATGACAATCCATGGGGCTTGTTAATTTTTTAAATGTTTTATAACGTCGGTTATTTAATAACCAATGTTATAAACTGTTTTTTTACATTTATAACGTCGGTTATTATAATAACCGATGTTATAAATGTATCAGATATGACTTTTTTTCCGTCGGTTATTTATAACCGACCTAAAAAATTCCGTGTGTTGGTTTTTTACGTCGGTTATATAATAACCGACGTAAAAAATACACCATAAATCACAATTTTTTACGTTGGTTATACAATAACTGACGTAAAAAACTTCTACAGGATGTTTTTTTACGTCGGTTATAAATTAACCGACGTCAAAAAGGCCTCAAAAACCGCATTTACTACATCGGTTATAAAATAACCGACGTAAAAAACTCATATATATCTCTTTTTTTACATCGGTTATCAAATAACCGACGTAAAAAACCCCGCTCTTTGGTTTTTTGCGTCGGTTAATTTATAACCGACGTAAAAAACGAACGCGCGTGATTTGTAACATCGGTTATTAAAATAACCGACGTTAAAAATATACTCACCGCATTTTTTACGTCGGTTATAAAATAACCAACATAAAAAACCACGTTTCATAGATTATCACGTCAGTTATATATAACCGACGTAAAAAATGGTGATGTAAAAAACGTTTTCTGCACTAGTGTTATGTGGAAAAAAAGATCTTCATTGTGTTTACCTTCCTTATAAATTTTGCACTGTGAGTTTGGACAAAAGTATTTCGGATAAGTCTAAAGGTTGGAATGGATTAAGTTTGACATTGGATATTATTGTTAATGTTAAATCATTTATTAAGGTTATTTTTGGATTGTTATAAAAAGGATAACCCGGAGGTCGAGCGACAACCTGTCGCATTCGACAAGGGTGTGAGACTTGAACCCGCAACTGAAGGGCGACAAGGGTGCATCACCTGTCACTGGCCTACGTGATGTCCTGGTTTGTATAATGTAGTTTTTTTTAAATAGTCCGACAAATGAATTATAAATTCATTATTTTTGGAACCCTATACAATTAGGATAAATAGGATATTTTGGAATTGTATTATATTTTGGAGTGAAAGATGAGTTTGTGGAAAGAATTAGTTTAAGGATGAAACTATACTTTTCAAGTATATTTTTTTCCTCTTATTATATGAATAAATTAATTCTTAAACTTTAGGGAAGGGGTCTTAAAACCAAAAATGTGTTATCCTAATACCTTATTTTTTGTTGAACCGATGATATTTTAAATCATAATAGATTGATTACTTTGAGGCCCTCAATTTTACACTTGTTTGTGATTGATGACCACAATCACTCCCTATAAATATTTATGTTTTCCTCAAATTATGTGTCTCTAATTTCCACCAATGTTCTCCTAATCGAGATCATAATTTTTTGGTGACTTTTTTATTTCCCTTTCCCTCTTATTAAGACTAAATTTTATTAACCCAATTTCCGATGTGGGTTTTTCACAAAGTTATTTTTCTATTTTTAACATTTTTTTTCGAAGAACAATTTCAAATTTTGAGGATGAAATTTATTGAAGGAGGGGAGAATGTAACACCCCAAGATTTCATAGTACGTTATCTCTTCAAAGTAATTCAATAACTTACACTACATGCAAAACCGAGTTCGAGCGCACCACGACTTACCAAACTAGCCATTCAAAAAGCAGTTATGAATATTATTAAATACATTTTAAATTTTATATACTCCATATAATTTTAAAACCCATATTATGTGTTTCTTAGACATAATATAAGAACAAATTCAATTTTTCAGATAAAGGAAGTATTTTTTAGAAAATGCAATTTTACTGCCTTTTAATGGTGAACCATTTTTAAATCCAATATTTGACACTTTTATATATTCAATTTGACAAAATAAACTTCTTATTTAGAATAGGGGCATAAAAATTTAGTTTTGATAAATTTTTGGTGTTTTTATGATAACTTTCATATTTTGGTGAATAATGAAAATACTAAATTTTAATTGAAAGCAACTTTTTTAATCAAAATAATTTATAGTGTTAAATTATAAATTTTAATGGTTTATAATTATAATTATATTATATTTTTATCATTTAATACAATTTATTTCATTATAAGTAATTTCACATTTAAATTTGACATAAACACAAATCAATCTTTTGATAGTTTTTACTTTTTAAAAACCTGCTTTTTTGGTTTTGACAACAGGAATTAATTTTAAATTGGTAAAATAGAATTCATTTTTGAATTCGGAATATCCAATTTAGCTTAGGGTGAATTTTTGGTATTTTTCTGAAAACATTCAATTTTTGATGAATAGTTAAAAACATAGCGTTATTGTTTAAAACCGACTTTTTATTTATATAATTATTTATTTTATTTAAATTTAATTTAAGTCAAAATAAATATATAATACCTATATAAGTTCAATGTAATTCATTGGAGTCATTTTATAATAAAATTATATTTATAAATTTTTATTGAGCTCTTTAACGTCTTTTACCCACCTTCTAGGCACATTTGCAACTTTGCATAAAATGTAATTTTGCCACATCAATGAATTGAATTTCAAAAATACAAGAGACATGGTTTACATCATTAAGTAAAATGTGGTTCAATAATATGAAAATATTTTTTGGTGAATAGTAACTTTTGACTTTTATTTTCTACGGTTAAAATTAAATAGGGTAATTAAAGGTAAAAATGATATTATAATTACCCTAACACATGTCTTAATTCTATTGGATAAGATTATTTCGACCAAAACAAACCTTATGAATAAAATATGATCCTTTTTGTCCACTTGGATTAGATTAGGGCATTTATTATTATTTTATTTAAAGAAGAGTTAAAAGTGTTAAACTCAAAGTTTAATAACTAAACCATTTTTAATATAGGGTTATACATAAGATAAATTCTAATATAAATATTATTTATAAATATAAAAATATTTCCTAAATAATGATATTTTATTTATAATTTTTAGAGATTAAATAATTAAATTTATTTATGACACAATGATGATGCAGTAATGACTTTATCAATAAAATATTCAAAATAATTGATATTATAAATATAAAAATAAATGTAAATTGAAACTTTTGATATCATCCATGAATTTTATAGATTAATATGACATTCTAGGGTTGATTAAATGAATTTTTTTTTGAAGTAATCATGTAGTTATGACTTTCACAAAAACCAAATACTAAATAGTGTCAAAATTGACATAAATGAGTTTTTAAAACAAATACTATATTATTAAATGATATAATATTCCTAAAAATATAAGGTTTTTCCAAAGGACTTATATGATGATAAATATGTCATTATTTAACAACTTGAGGTTATCTTGGATTTTTATAGTAATTTTATTAACCATTTATTATAATAATACAAGAGGACATGGTAAAAGTTAAACTATTTAACTAAGAGTTAAATATAAAAGATAGGGTTATTATGGGGACATAAAATTGTCTAAAACATATTGTTTGAGATGATTTAGACCCATACCCACCTAAAATTATAAATAAATAAATTTTTATCCATTAGAAACCGAAAATGATTTTATAATAAAATAATATTTCAAACTTTTCCTAAAGTGGACCTCACCTCTCTTATAAAAGGGTACTTCCCCTTCTCTCAAAATCACACCTCCAAAGCCATTAGGGTCGGCCAAACCCTGAACAAATCTCCTAAAAACTTCCATCACTTCAATCTAGAGTCCTTCCCTTGATCATAAATTCAACCTAAGAATTCCTTTTGTTCAAATCAAAAGGAAACACCCAAAGAAGAAGTAATTATTTTATCACCTCTTTCAAAGTTCTTTTCTTCTTCTACTTTCTATTTCTTTGTTTTTTCCATACCAAAATAATAACACCATTACCTTATACATACTTTTATGTTATTATAAATATTTTATAACCATATTAATTATTTTATCCATCCTATGAATGATAATGTCACCATGCGTGCGTACGTACGGCTTACCGTCTCCACGTCGTGGTGTAATTTTTTATTCTACACTATGTTATTTTTATGGATATAATGATGAGTAATATGTATATAAATAATGAAAATAACATGATAATGTCTCTATAAAATTAATATTCAATCCAATTATACACCTTTTAATCATTAAGGAAATGATATTTTCGATCGTGTGTACGTACGGTTTATCGTCTCCACGATGTGATAAGATTCATTTCCACATTCACCATTTAATGATGATTATAAAAAAAATATTTTTAATAAGTATGTAATATATTAAATAATAATTATACTAGAGAAATATATATATATATATATATATATTTATATATATATATATGTGTGTGTGTGTACTTACATATATCTTATTCACTTACTTCTATTCAATACGATATGAAAACGGAAACATTGTTTATGCGTACGTACGGCCTATCGTCTCCATAAACGGTGTTTTCCATTTCGTATATCTATCTATTATACATATTTATATTCTAAATATATGATATATAAATCTTGTTTTATATTCTGGAAGTATTTAAATCATTATCTAAATTATATGATCAAGAATAACAAGTTAAAACACGTACGATAAAGAAAGCGATTATTACCTGAAATGTTAATTTAACATAGAAATATATATTAAATGGGTATTATAAAATCATAAATGAATCATTAATGATATAATAAATATTAATATGTTTATGGAATAATTTAATAACATACTATGGTCATTATACAGGACTTTCAACGCACCCTCAACCAAAGGAAAGTGCAAGGTAAGGGTTAATTCCTCAATCTCATTATTATCCAAGAATGTTTATATGTATGTATTTACTGGGAAATATTTATCATCCATGTCCAAGTTTCATAAAAATGTTTCCAAAAGGAATATTTTATGGTTTTATGGAAGGGGATCTTTAACTAGATCATCATTTTAAATGGTTTAAATATTTATTCTTCTAAATCATTCTCATTAGTGTCCAAGTTTTCAAAATGGATTTTAAGGATTTATTTATATGGACATGAATGTTTTAAAATGTTAATTCCTTTAAAAAGTTTCAAAGTGGTATGGGACACTTTGATTAAAAAATTTATTTAAATGTCTTCCTTTATAAATTGTGTGACTTTTAAATTTTTTTCATGAAAAAGGGATATTTCTCTCAAAGAGTTTTACTAATCATTTCCAACTATGTCAACATCCTTTTTGGATATTATTCTCTATTGAGGTTGATTTATTATGAATACAACATTAAATATTGTATTGAATGAGTTATGATATGTTTGACTGTGAATGTGCTATTTTTTATACCATTCATGGTTTATGGTTAATGTATTGACATTTCGTATGCTAGTTTTAATACGAATGTTTATGTTATGTTTCAACATTTTTATATGAGGAATGCAATGGACTTAGTAAGTGATGGGTGGAGTCTGCTATAGCTCCTCGATGAATCGGTAGGTCTCATGAGACAAATTAGTGTCTTGGCACAAGGCCTTGAAAAAAATTATTAGTAGTATTGGAACGATGCCTTGACTATGTGGTAATGATGTACGGCGTTAGGCATTCCCTCATTATGAAATTAGTTATTACATGTGATTATTCGACTAGTAGAATATCCATGTGCATGTTTATATGGTAATGTTTGATTTATTTGTTCTATATTATGTCAATATTATGTTTAAAAAGGCTTTTATTTTTATTAAACATCTTTCCTTAAAATTTTATAGCTTTCTCTAAATTATTTACCCTTACTGAGCATCTGAGCTCACCCATTTCTTATGTTTTATTTTCCCAGAATTTGAAGAAGTATATTTTGATTGACCTGCAGGTTTAATCTAGAAGAATAATGGAATTCTCAAAGAATTTTTTTATGTTGTGCGTGAATGTATAACGTGAAGTTCATGTATGTAATCTATTTTCCAAGACTGCTAAACTGATCGGTCCTTTGGGACTTGATTCCTTGTAATCATGCCAACGTATTAAAATAATGCATCGGATCCATGCTTCTAGGGTCGGGGTGTTAAAAAAATCCTAAAAACCACTAGAAACTCTAAAAATCCTTAAAACCCCTAAAAATGTTAAAAAACATTAAAAAAACCTTAAAACCATAAAAACTCTAAACCACTGAAAACCATAAAAAACCCTCAAAATCCCTAAAAACCCTAAAAATAAAAAAAGCCCTAAAATCCCTCAAAACATAAAAAACCCTAACACCCTAAAAAGCTCCAAAAAACCATAAAAACACATAAAATATTAAAAACCTAAAAACCAATATAAACTTTAAAACCCACCAAAAACTCTAAAAATCCTTAAAAAACTAAAAAGGGTAAAAAATATGAAAACCTATAAAACTCTAAATACCCCTATACACTCAAAATGACCCTAAAAACCTAAAAAACCCTAAAAATCATAAAATCCATAAAAGCCCTTAGAATCCCTAAAAGAGGTTAAAAATACTAAAACTCTAAAAAACTAAAAAACACTAAAAATCCATGAAAATTTAAAATGAACTAAAAAACCCTGAAAAACCCATGATAACCATAAACCCCCTAAAGACCTTAAAAACCTTAAAACCCCATAAAAACCTAAAAAACCACCAAAATCTCTAAAAACTCTAAAAATGTTTAAAAACTTTAAGACCATTAAAAACCCAAAAAAAACTAAAAAATCCCTAAAAACACAAAATGACCCTGAAAACCCCTGAAAACCCTAAAAACACTGAAAACCCATAAAACCCTAAAAATCCATCAAAACCATAAAAACTATAAAATCCTAAAAAAATCCCTCAAAATACATGGAAATGTAAAATACCCTAAATACCCTGAAAAACCCCTAAAAACAATAAAACCCCTAAAAACCTTAAAAATCCTAAAAACCCTAAAAGCCACTAAAACTTTAAAAACCCTTAAAACCCCTAAAACCTTAAAAAACTCTAAAAAATCATAAAATCCCTAAAAATATCAAAAAAATACCTAAAACCCCAAAAAGACCCTAAAAACCTTGAAACCCCCAAAAAACCCTAAAAACCATAAATCCCTAAAAAATACCTAAAAACCCTAAATATGTAAATAACCCTAAAATCCCTAAAAAACCTCTAAATAGCATAAAAACTCTTGAAAGCATTTTAAAACCCTAAAACCCCTTAAAACCCCTAAAAACTACTAAAAATTATAAATTCTACTAAAATCCTTAAAAATTTAAAAAACTATAAAAACATTAAAAACCCTAAAAGACCCTAAAAACCCTGAAAAACCATAAAAACCCTTCAAATCCCTAAAAACCCTAAAAACCGTCAAAATCCCTAAAACACCTAAAAACTATAAAAATCCTAAAAATTCCCTAACAATCCTTGAAAATGTAAAAAACACTAAAAACTTGAAAACCCCTGAACACCGTAAAACCCCAAAACTCTAAAAAACACTAAAACACCTAAAATCCATAAAAACCCTAAAAACTTTAAAAACCCAAAAAATGAAAAAAACCCTAAGAACCCAAAATACACTAAAACCCCAAAAAACCCTACAAACCCCTAAAAACACTCAAAATCCCTAAAAACCCTAGAAACAATAAAATTCCTAAAAATCTCTAAAAGTCCATGAAAAATAAAAAAACCAAAAAACCCTGAAAACCATAAAACCCCTAAAAAAAATAAAAAAACCTAAAACCCTTAAAAATCCCTAAAAACCACTATAAACTCTAAAAGCATTAAATTCCCCTAAAAATGTTAAAAAACCTTAAAAACATTAAAATCCCTAAAAACTCAAAAATGCACTAAAAACCTTAAAAACCTTTAAAACACCTAAAAACCCTCAAAATCTCTAAAAACCCTAAAACCCTTAAAACCAAAGAAATCCTAAAAACTCCCTCAAAATAAATGAAAACGTAAAAATCCCTAAAAACCCTAAAAACCCCTTAAAACCCTAAAAGCCATTAAAAACCTTAAAACCCAAAAATAAATAAAAACCTAAAACCCACTAAAAACTCTACACAACCATTTAAACCCCTAAAAATGTTAAAAAAACCTTAAAAAAACTAAAAAACTCAAAAGAAACCTAAAAACCAAAAAAGACTCTAAAAAACCTAAAAAACCCTAAATCCCTTAAAAAACCCCTAAAACCTCTAAAACCCTCAATATCTCTAAAAGCCCTAAAATCCTAAAATCCATAAAAATCCCTAAAAATCCCTAAAAATTCCTGAAATTGTAAAAAACCCTAAAAACCCTGAAAACCCACCTAAAATTAATAAAAACCCCTAACAGCCTTAAACAACCCTAAAAATCTTATAAATCCCTAAAACTCTAAAAAGCCTTAAAATGCCTAAAAATGTTAAAAAACTCTAAAAACCCTTAAAACCCCTAAAAAATAAAAAAACCCTAAAAACATAAAAGGACCCTAAAACCCTAAAAAAGACTAAAAATTATAAAAACACTGAAACCCCCTAAAACCCCTAAAAATCCATAAAAACCATAAAAAACACTAAAAACCATAAAATCCGAAAAAACCGAAAAAATCACTAAAAATATTAAAAACCCTGAAAACCCCCTAAAACCATAAACCCTTAAAACCCATAAAAACTAAAACCACTAAAAACTATAAAAACCCTTTAAACCCCTAAAAATATTAAAAAAACTATACAGAACCTTAAAACCCTTAAAAAACTCCAAAAAACTGTAAAAACACAAAAGACCCTAAAATCCTAAAAACACCAAAAAAACCCTAAAAACATTGAAAGCCCCTAAAACCCCCCACAAAATTCTTAAAATCCATAAAAACCCTAAATATCATAAAAATGATTAAAATACTTAAAATACTTGCAAACCTATAAAACCTTAAAAACCCAAACCCCCCCCCTCAAACCCATCAAAAACCCTTAAAACCATAAAAACCCAAAAAACCCATAAAAACCATAAAAAACCACTAAAAACATTATAAACCCTCAGAACCCCTAAAAATTTAAAAACCTTAAAACCCTAAAAAATTTAAAAAAAAACTAAAACCCAAAAAAGACCCTAAAACCCTAAAGACCCCTAAAATTCCTAAAAAATTCTTAAAAGCCCTAAAACCCCTAAAATCCCTAAGAAAACTAAAAAACCCAGAAAAACAAAAAAAACTCAAAAATACATAAAAATACCTAAAAATGTAAAAACCCCTAAAAACATTGAATAGCTCTGAAAATCATAAAAAAACAAAAAAAACTATGAAAATTTTAAAAACCCTAAGAAACCTTTAAAAACTCTTAAAACCCTTAAAACCACTAAAGATGTTAAAAAACTCTAAAACCCCAATAAAAAATGAAAAAAAACCCAAAAAACCTAAAAGACCCTAAAAACACTAAAAATCCTAAAACCACTCAAAACACCTAGAAATGCCCAAAACCCCTAAAAACCATATAAACCATAAAAATCCTAAAAAAACCCTAAAAACACTAAAAATATAAAAACCCTAAAGACCCTGAAAAACCCATGAAAATCCATATAAACCCCTAAAACCCTTTAAAACTTCCCAAAACCCATAAGACCCCTAAAAACCACTAAAAACTCTAAAAACCCTTTAAACCCCTAAAAACGTTAAAAACACTAAATAACCTTAAAAACCCTAAAAACAAAAAAATCCCTAAAATCCCAAAATGCCATAAAAACCCTGAAAAACCCTGAAAACCTTGAAAACCCCTAAAAACCCTCAAAGTCCCTAAAAATCCTAAAAAACTTCAAAATCCATAAAAATATTAAAAAATCACTAATATTCCCTAAAAATATATAAAACACTAAAAAACATAGAAATCCCCTGAAAACCATACAACCCCTTAAAAATGATAAAAACCCTAAAAATTCATAAAACCCTAAAAATTCCCTAAAAACTCAAAAACCCTTAAAATACCTAAAAACGTTAAAATACTCTAAAAACCATAAAACCCTAAAAAACTAAATAATCCCTAAAAATCCAAAAAGAACCTAATAACAATAAAACCATAAAACCCCCTAAAAACCCTCAAAATCACTAAAAACCCTAAAAACTCTTAAAAACCATTAAAATCATAAAAAGTCCATAAAAATCTCAAAAAATATAAAAAAGCCTAAAACCCTGAAAACCCCCAAAAAATCAAAAAAACTACTAAAAACTCAAAAAACCCCTTAAAACCCCTAAAAACGTTAAAGAACTCAAAAAAATTATAACCCCAAAAAAACTCAAAAAAAAAACCCTAAAAACCCCTAAACTAGATAAAAATCCTAAAAAATTTCTAAAAATCCAGGAAAATTTTAAAAACCCTAAAAAACCCCTAAAAACCATAAAAACTTCAAAGAATTAAAAAACATTAAAAACCCAATAAAAATCTAAAAAACCTTTAAACCTATACATATGTAAAAAACACTAAAAAACCTTTAAACCCCCAAAAGCTCAAAAAAACATAAAAACCAAAAAGGACCCTAAAAACCCTGAAATACCATAAAAACCATAAAATCCCTAAAAACCCTAAAAACCCTCAAAATCCATAGAAAACCTATAAACCCCTAAAGCTATAAAAATACCAAGAAATCCCAAAAATCCTTGAAAACCTAAAAACCCATAAAAACCTTGAAAATCCCCTAAAAACCATAAAAACCATAAAAACCCTTAAAAACTAAAATCTCATAAAAACCCTTAAAACCCCTAAAAATGTTAAATAGACTAAAAACCTATAAAAACACTAAAAAATAAAAATCTAAAATCTAAAATTCCAAAAGTCCCTAAAAAGCCTAAAAACCTAAAAACCGTGAAAACCACTAAAAATCCTCAAAATCCCCAAAAAACCCAAAAAACATCACAATCCTAAAATATCCCTAAAAATCCCTAAAAAGGTAAAAAACCCTTAAAACCCTGAAAACCCCCTGAAAACCATAAAAAACTCTAAAAACATAAAAACCCTAAAACTCATTCTATTCACCATGCAAAAAAAATAACTAAAAAGGCATAGAAAACCTAAAACCACTACAAACTCTAAAAAACCTTCAAACCCATAAAAATTTATAAAACAAAAAAAACCATAAAACCCTAAAAACTAAAAAACCCCTAAAAACTAAAAAAGACCCTAATAACCCTAAAAACCCTTTAAAACCCTCAAAATCCCTAAAAACCCCTGGTAACCTAAAACCCCTAAAATCCCTGAAAACCCTCTAAAAACCATAAAATCTCCTAAAAACAATAAAAACAATAAAAAAACAGAAAACACCTAAAAACCCACAAAAAAACTCTAAAACCCCTTAAAACCGCTAAAATGTTAAAAAACTCTGAAAACATTAAAACCCTAAAAAACTCAAAAAACCTGAAAATCCCAAGAAACCCTCAAAATCCATAAAACCCTAAAAACCCTAAAATCCTTAAAAATCACTAAAATACCTAAAAAAGTAAAAAACCCTAAAAACTCTGAAAACCCCCTGAAAACTAGAAAACCCCCGAAAAATCTTAAATACCCTAAAACCCCTAAAATACCCTAAAAACCCTAAAAACCCTCAAAATCCCTAAAAACCCTAAATCCCCTAAAAACCATAAAAATCCTTGAAAATTTAAAAACCATAAAAATCCTTGAAAATTTAAAAACCATTAAATATCCTAAAAATCCGTTAAAACAATTAAAACTGTTAAAAACCTTCAAACCCATAAAACTCTATAAAACCCCCTAAAACCCACTAAATGTCTAAAATCCCTTAATACCTTAAAAATTTTTAAAAACTAAAAAAACCTTAAAAACCCAAGAAAAATAAAAAAACCTAAAACCCCAAAAGTCCCTATAAACCTTGGAAACTGCTAAAAATCCTAAAAACCCTGAAAAACCATAAAACCCCTAAAAATCCATAAAAATCCTAATAGAACCTAAAAACCATAAAATTCATAAAAAATCCTTAAAAATCCATCAAATGTAAAAAACATCAAAAACCCTTAAACCCTTTGAAAACCATAAAACCCCCTAAAAACATAAAAAACCTTCAAAACCCATAAAAACTGTAAAAACCAATAGAAAATCTAAAAACCTTTAAAACCCTAAAAACGTTTAAAAACTTTAAAACCCTTAAATTCAAAAAAATACCCTAAAAACCAAAAAAACCCTAAAAAATTGTAAAAATCATAAAAATCCTAAAAAACCCCTAAAAATCCCTAAATACGTAAAAAACCCTAAAAACCCAGGAAAACCCTTGAAAACCATAAAACTCTTAAAAACAATAAAAAACCTAAAAACCCATAAAAACACTAAAAATCCACTAATAATTATAAAAACCCTCAAAACTCCTAAAAATGTCAGAAAATTCTAAAACCCCTTTAAAACCATAGAAAACTCTAAACATACCCACCCTCAAAACTCAAAAAGACCCTAAAAATCATGAAAACCCCTAAAAACCTTTAAAACCCACAAAATCCCTAAAAACACTAAAAACCCTAAAAACAATAAATACATAAAAATCCATAAAAATCCTTGAAAACGTAAAAAATCCTAAAAACCCTAAAAACCATGAAAACCTTAAAAACCCTAAAAACCCTAAAAACCCTAAAAACCCCTAAAAACCCACTAAAAACTCTAAAAACCCTTTAATCCCCTAAAAACGTTATAAACTCTAAAACCCCTAAAAACTAAAAAAACCCTAAAAACCCAAAAATACCCTAAAACCCCTTAAAACCCCAAAAAATACTAAAACCCCATGAAAATACTTAAAAACCCACAAAATCCCTAAAAACCATAAAAAGCCTTAAAATCGCTCAAAATCCCTAAAAACTTAAAAAACCCCCAAAACCCTGAAAACCCTCTGAAAATCATAAAAACCACTAAAAACTTTAAAAAGTCCTAAAAACCATGAACTATTAATAACTCTAAAAACATTTAAAACCCCTAAAACATTAAAAAATATATAAAAAACCGTAAAACCCTAAAATACTAAAAAAACCCTTAAAAACTAAAAAAACCCAAAAAGTCCCTATAAACCTTGAAAAACCCTGAAAACCCTAAAAACCCAAGGAAACCCCTAAAACGCTCAAAATCCAAAAAACCCTAAAACCCCTAAAAACCATAAAAAAACCTAAAAAACCATAAAAATCCATGAAAATGTAAAAAATCCTAAAATCCATAAAAACCCTAAAAACCTAAAAACACAAAATAACACTAAAAACAAAAAAGACTCAAAAAATGATAAAAACCCAAAAAACCATGAGAAAACATAAAAACCCTGAAAATCCCAGAAAACCCTAAAACCAATTAAAATAAAAAAACCCCTAAGAACCATAAAAATCATAAAAAAATCACTAAAAATTCCTAAAAACTTAAAAACACTAAAAACCATGAAAACCCTCTAAAAACCATAAAAACCACTAAAAATATTAAAAACCTTTAAAACCCATAAAACTGTAAAAAACCACTAAAACTCTAAAAACCCTTAAACCCCTAAAAATATTAAAAACCCTAAAAACTTTAAAAACCCTGAAAAACTCAAATAAAACCTCTAAAACTGAAAAAATAACCTAAAACCCCATAAAACCAGTACAAACCTTGAAAAAACAATAAAACCCCTCAAAATCCCTAAAACCCCTAAAAATCCTAAAATCCATAAAAATCCTAAAAATCCATAAAAATCCATGAAAACGAAAAAAAAAACCCCAAAACCCCTAAAAACTAAAGAAATCCTTAAAAAGGTGTAAAAATCTCTAAAAACATATTAAACCCTAAAACCCTGAAATACACCTCAAACCCATAAAAAATTAAAACACCAAAAAATCCATATAACAATAAAAAACCCACTAAAAACTCTAAAAACCCTTTAAATCACTAAAAACATTTAAAAACCTAAAAACCATAAAAACCCTAATAAACTAAAACAAACACAAAACCCAAAAAGGAACCTAAAAACCCAAAAAACCCAAAAAACCCAAAAAATTCTAAAAACACCTAAAAACCCGAAAATCCCTAAAAACATAAAATTAATAGAAATCCTAAAAAACCCTAAATGTCCTTAAAAACGTAAAAATATTAAAAACCCTAAAACCCCCTGAAAATTAGAAAAACCTCAAACAGCCTTAAAAACCCAAAAAATCCATAAAAACTTTAAAAATCCCTAAAAACTCTAAAAACTCTCAAAACCCCTAAAAATGTTTAAAAACTCTAAAAATATTAAGATTCCTAAAAAACTCAAAAAACCCCTAAAAATAAAAACCCTAAAAACCTAGAAAATGTCTAAATACCTAAAAACCCTTGAAAAACCCTAAAAAACATCAAAATCCATAAACACCATAAAAACCCCTAATAAACATAAGAATCTAAAAAAATACTTAAAAGTCATTAAAAACCAAAAAACCCTGAAAACCCTAAAAATCTCCTGAAAACCATACAAACCCCGAAAAACCCATTTAAACCCTAAAAAAACTAAACAATCTAAAAACCCTTAGACCCCTAAAATGTTAAAAAAATTATAAAAAACCTTAAACCCCAAAAAAATAAAAAAAATCCTAAAACCCCAAAATTCATTAAAAACACTGAACACCTAAAAAACATAAAAACCCTAAAACCCCCTAAAACCCCTCAAAATCCCTAAAAACCATAAAAACCCAAAATACAATAAAATGATAAAAAAGTACAAAAATCCTTAAAAATGATAAAACACCCCAAAACCCTAAAAACTATAACAATCCCCTAAAAACCATCAAAACCCCTAAAAACCTTAAAAAACCCCCCAAATATCCAATAAAACCCCAAAAACCCACTAAAAACTCAAAAAAACACAAAAAACCCTAAAACACTTGAAAACTCCCTCAAAACCATTAAAACAACTAAAAACCTAAAAAACCCAAAAAACCCATTAAAACCCATAAAAACCCTAAAAAACCATAAAAACCCTAAAAACCCACAAAAACTCTAAACGCCCTAAAACCCCTGCAAACATTAGAAAACTCTAAAAACCATAAAATACTAACAAAACACAAAAACAAAATAAGGAAAACCCCTAGAATCCATCAAATTCCCAAGAAACCCTAAAAACCCCTAAAAATCCCTTAAAAGAAAAGAAACACTAAATACCCTGAAAACCCTCTAAAACCCATAAAACTCCCTAAAAATCATAAAAAACCCCAAAACCCCATTGAAACCTTCAGAAACCACAAAAAAATCTAAAAACATCAAAACCCCTAAAAAGTTATAGAAAACTCTAAAAAACCTTAGAAATCCTAAAAAACTAAAAAAATACCTAAAAACCTAAAAACAGCCTAAAACCTTGAAAACCCATAAAAACCATGAAAAACTCTAAATTCCCTCAAAATCCATAAAAACTCTAAAAAATCCTAAAACCCATAAAATCCAAAAAAATACATAAAAAATCAATGAAAATGTAAAAAACCCCTAAAACTCTAGAATACCCCTAAAAATCATAAAAAGACCTAAAAACCTTAAAAACTATAAAAAAACCATAAAAACCATAAAAAATCATAACCCTTCAAACACATAAAAACATTAAATTCAATAAAAAATTATAAAAACCCTAAAATATAAAAAACCGAAAAACTGAAAAAACCATAAAAACCCTGAAAACCCCTAAAAACCTAAAAAACCCTGAAAAAACCTAAAAACCTTCATAATACCTAAAAATACTGAAAAACCGTCAAACCATAAAAATCATAAAAATTCCCTAAATGTCCTTGAAAATATAAAAAACCCTAAAACCATAAAAACCTATTAGATTTCAAAACCCTAAAAAACATAAAAACCTTAAGAAATCACTAAAAACTCTAAAACCCCTTAAAACCCCTAAAAATATTAAAAAACCTTAAACCCCTAAAAAACTCATAAATACCCTAAAATCCAAAAAAAAAACCATAAAAACCCTAAAAACCCAAAGAACCCTTAAAAACCTTGAAAACACCTAAAAACCTTCAAAATCCCTAAACACCATAAAAACCCTAAAACCTAAAAAAATCTTAAAAGAGCCCTAAAAATCCTTGAAAATGTTAAAAACCCTAAAAACCTCAAAAACACCTAAAAACAATAAAACCCTTTAAACCTTAAAATCCCTAAAAACCATAAAACCCTAAAAATCACTAAAAACTCTAGAAAACACTTAAAACCCATAAAACATTAAAAAAATCTAAAAAAAATTAAAGACACTAAAAAACTCAAAAAAACCTAAAAAACCCAAAAACACCCTAAAAACCCTGAAAATCCATAAAAATTAAAAAATAATCGTGAAACCCCTAAAACCCTCACAATCCCTAAAACCCCTAAAAACCCTAAAAACCATAAAAATCCTAAAAATTCTCAAAAAATCACAGAAAACATAAAAACCATATAAAACCTAAAAAACCATTGAAAACCATAAAAAACCTAACAACCTTAAAAAAAATAAAATCCCATAAAAATCCTAAAAACCCCACTAAAAACTAGAAAAACACTTTAAACCCCTAAAAATGTTAAAAACTCTAAAAAACCTTAAAACCCCTATAAACCTAAAAAAACACAAAAGATCCTAAAAACACCAAAATACCCTAAAACACTAAAAAACTCTAAAAACCCTAAAAATACCTAAACAACCTAGGTAAAAAAATATCCTAAAAAACCAAATAAATCCCTAAAAACGTAAATATATCTAGATGATGGTGGCCAAGTATCCCCACTCCTCTCATGCTCGGGTTTCCCTACAATGTCGACTCCTCTTGCGGTGCATCTTCTTCGGCTTGGAGGTGATTTCTTTGCTGCTTTGGACTCTCAGGAATTGGCCTTCACAACATTATTGCTTCATTTAGGAGTGCGTTTCTTCTAGCTCAGCAGTTCCCTTGCTAGTTCTCGAGCATCGACATCCGATGAAGGCATCAACCTTGGATGAATGGGTCAGATATGGTCTCCCTGGTGTGTGGTGTTTCATATTCATGGAGGAGTGGGCCGGATCTAGTCTTCCCTTGGTGCAGCGTTGCAAAGCCATGGTGGAGCTTCTCAGATATGGAATTATCATTGTGCGGTGCTTTAGATCCATGGAGGAGCGGGACAGATCTGGGCGCTATGGTTTGCGGTATTGCGGATCTCTATCCCTTATCAGTTTTGAGGGGCGATCTCAGTGGTGATGGGCTTCGGCGGTGATCTTCGGTTTCATGGTGGAAGGTGTGTACCTGTTTCTTCGGCGACTTTGTCTTCTCCGAGCAGTGACCTAGCGGGTTCGTGTGACTGGATGTCCTTCCTTGGTTTCATCCTTATTTCACGAAGCAGATGAAGATCCGAGTCTGGGAGGGGTTTTCTAGTTTTTCTAGCTTTACGATGGGTTATAGTGGCTACAGAGGATGTTATGCTGGATTGGTGTTGGCATTCTCAGTTCTTTTGTGTGGGATTTTAGATTTTTTTGTCATCATTTCACATAGATGATGAAGGTTCATGCTCGGTTCTCTTTGTTCTATGTTGTTGATGAAGTTCTGGTTAAGTTGTGCTACGTTCTAGTTTCTATGTTGGACTGTGGGTTTTGTGGCTGGTTTGGTTGTGAGTTGCTACTGGTGCTGGATATTGGTTTTGTTGTGAGGTGTCGGGAAATGTCTAGCCATGATCTGGGTATCTGGAGGGGTTGTATGGTTCTAGTTTGAACAAGGAGTTATGGGTGTTGCGGAATGGTTC
The DNA here is from genome assembly GCA_963277665.1 of Viscum album. Taxonomy (NCBI): domain Eukaryota; kingdom Viridiplantae; phylum Streptophyta; class Magnoliopsida; order Santalales; family Viscaceae; genus Viscum; species Viscum album. The sequence goes on along the minus strand of OY728167.1, from coordinate 726,360,047 downwards.
TAGGAGTGGGTTCTGGTGGTCCTAGTTTTCTAGTTGTTCTACTAGGTGTGATGTGCTAGAATCTAACTGGTTAGGAGTTGATGGTTGTTGGAATTTGAGTTATTGGGTGTTGGTTGTTTCTTGGATGGGATGCGATGATGGTGATGTTAATTATTTTGATGCTGGTGGTTATGTGTTGTTGGTGGTGGATCTACTTGGAAAGGAGGTGACGGATGATGGAATCTATGCTGCGGGATGCTGGTTGCTGATTGGCTGGGAGGTGCTTCTGATTTTGTGCTTTGTCTAGTATTTCATGTGCTTTTTGGGTTTTCGGTTTTTATGGGTTTGGGGATGTTGAGGGTTTTTGGGTGTGGGTCGTTTGAATCCTCCCCTCCCTTTTCTACCGTGTTTTTTTTCTAATAAATTTTGGGGTGGTTGGTAATATTCTGGCCCTACACCTACCTTGCCCTAAAAATGTAAAAAACTATAAAAAACCCTAAAAAACCCCTAACACCATAAAAACTACTAAAAACCTTAAAAAAGTTAAAAAACTTAAAAAACTTAAAAACCCATAGAAACCCTAAATGACACTAAAATCACTAAATACCCTTAAAACCACTTAAAATTTTAAAAGACAATAAAAAACCTTAAAATCCTAAAAACCCTAAATAAACCCCTAAAACCATAAAAAATGCTAAAAACCTTAAAAAATGACACTAAAATCTCAAAAATAACTTAAAACCACCCAAAAAATTAAAAACCATAATAAACCTTAAACCCCTAAAAAACTCAAAAAAGCCCTAAAACCCCAAAAAGACCCTAAACCCCTAAAAAACCTTTAAAACCCAAAAAAACCAAAAACCCTCAAATCCCCAGAACCCTAAAAACCCCATAAAACCAAAAAATTCCTAAATACCTTAAAAACCATAAAAACTTATAAAAACCCAAAACACCACTAAAAACTCTAAAAACCCCTTAAAACCCTAAAAACGTTAACAAACTATAAAAACATTAAAAACCCTAGAAAACTCAAAAACATCATAATAACCCAAAAAGACACTAAAACCTTGAAAACCCCTAAAAACTATAAAAACCCCTGAAAAATCCTAAAAACACTGAAAATCCCAAAAAAACCTAAAAAACCATAAAAATCCTAAAAACCCTAAAAACCCATGAAAGCCTAAAACCCCTGAAAACCCTAAAAACCCCTAAAAACCATAAAAACACCTAAAAAAGATAAAAACCCCTAAAAAAGATAAAAACCCTCAAAACCCCATACAAATTTCTAAAAACCCATAAAACACCAAAATTGTTAAAAATCTCTTAAAACCTAAAAAACCCTAAAAAAACTCAAGAAACCCCTAAAAACCAAAAAAGACACTAAAACCCTCTCTTTAAAAACCTTAAAAACCTTGAAAACCCTAACAACCCACAGAGTCCCTAAAAACCCAAAAAAACCCTAAAAACCATAAAAATCCTAAAAACTCCTAAAAATCCCAAAAATCATTAAAACCCCTAAAAACCATGAAAGCCCCATGAAAACCATAAAAACCCCTAAAAACATTAAAACCCATAAAAACCCTGAAAAACCAATATAACCCTAAAACCCTTAAATACCCTAAAATGTTAAAAACCACTACAACCCTCAAAACCCTAAATAAATAAAAAAACACTAAAACCCCAAAAGACCTTAAGAACCCTTAAAACCCCTGAAAACCCCTAGAAAACCCTCAAAACCCTCAAAATCACTAAAACCCCTAAAAACCCCTAGAAAACCCTCAAAACCCTCAAAATCACTAAACCCCTAAAAACCTCTAAAAACTATAAAATCTTAAAAAATACCTAAAAATCCAGAAAAATCCTTGAAAACATAAAAAACCCTAAAATTTCCGAAAATTCCCTAAAAACCCAAAAAAAACCCCTAAAAACCTAAAAACCCTAAAAACCATAAAAACCCACTAAAAACTCTAAAAACCCTAAAAACCCTAAAACCCCAAAATGATCCTAAAACCCCAAAAAAACTCAGATTAGAACCCCCAAAACCTTAAAAGACCCTAAAAACCCCAAAACCCCTAAAAAACCCTAAAACCCCCAAAAATCCGTAAAAACCATAAAAAACCCAAAAAATAATAAAAATACTAAAGAATCCCTATAAACCTTGAAAATGTAAAAACCCTAAAATACTTGAAAAATCCTTGAAAATCACAAAAACCTTAAAAACCCTAAAACCTATAAATACGCTAAAAATCAATAAAATCTTTAAAAACCCTTAAAACCCCTAAAAACATTAAAAAATTATAAAAACCTTAAAAACCCTAAAAAATAAAAAAACTATAAAAAATAACCCTAAAACCCCTAAAACCCCTAAAAATCCCTGAAAACCCCTGAAAAACCCCTCAAAATCTATAAAAAACTTAAAAACCATAAAAATCTTAAAATTCCCTATAAATCTCTTAAAACCTAAAAAACCCTAAAAACATTAAAAAACCATTGAAAACTATAAAAACCCCTAAGAACCTTAAAAACCCTAAAACCCACAAAAAACTCTTAAAAACCTTAAAACCCCAAAAAATGTTAAAATACTATAAAAACCCTTCAATCCCCTAAAAACAAAAAAAACCCTAAAACCCAAAAAAGACCCTAAAAACTCTGAAAACCCTTAAAACCCCCCAAAATTCTGAAAACCCATAAAAACCCTCAAAATCCCAAAAAACGCTCAAAAACCAAAAAAAACTATTAAAACCCAAAAAAATCCCTAAAAGTCCCTACAAAAATAAAAAACCTAAAACACTGAAAAACCCTTTAAAATCATAAAAACCCATAAAAAGATAAAAAAAAACCCCAATAATCCATAAAAACCTGAAACACACTAAAATCTCTAAAAACCCTTAAAACCCCTAAAAAGGTTAAAAAACTATAAAAAACATTTAAAACCCTAAAAAAACAAAACAAAACCCCAATAGACCCTGAAAATCTTGGAAAACCCAAAAGTCCCTAAAAACCATGAAAAACCATGAAAGCCCCTAAAACCGCTCCAAATTCTTAAAAGCCCCAAAAAATCCCAAAACTCATTAAAATCGTAAAGAATCCCTAAAAACCCTAAAAAACCCTTTAAAACCATAAAAACCTTAATGACCCAAAATACCTAAAAAAATATAAAACAATCTAAAAACACTACAAACCTTTAAAACCCTAAAAACATTAAAAAACTCTAAAAACCCTTAAAACCCCTATAATCTAAAAAAAAACCATAAAAACCGAAAAAACCATAAAAACCACAAAACCCCTAAAAACCCCCGAAAAAACCCTAAAATCCCTCAAAAGCCCTAAAAACCCTTAAAACCATAAAAATATTATAAAATCCCTAAAAAACTCTGAAAACATAAATAACCCTGAAAACCCTAAAAACCCATGAAAACCATGAATACTCTAGAAAACCATAAAAAATACTAAAAACCCTAAAAACCACTATAAACTCTAGAAACCCTTAAAACCCTTAAAACGTTAGAAAACTCAAAAACACTGAAAAACTCAAAACCTCCCCTAAAAACAAAAAAGGACCCTAAAACCCTAAAAACCCTAAAAGACCCTAAAACCCATCAAAAATCTGTAAAAACCCTAAAACCCCCTCAAAAATCCAAAAACCCATAAAAAACCTAAAAAATCTCTTAAAATCTCTGAAAAAAAACCCCAAAAAATACTGAAAAACCTTGAAACCATAAATACCCCTAAAAATCATAAAAAATCCTAAAAACCATAAAATTCCTATAAACCTACTAAAAATCTAAACACCCTTAAAAATCCTACAAATGTTAAAAAACTCGAAAAAACCATAAAACCAACAAAAAGTCAAAAAAACCCTAAAACCCTAAAAAACACAAAATACCTAAAAAATGGTAAAAAATCCTAAAAACAAGAAAAGTACCTTAAAACCTTAAAAATCCTATAAACCATAAAAATCCTAGAAAGGGCTAAAAATCCCTTAAAATGTAAAAAAAACTAAAAACCCTAAAAACCCATTGAAAACCATAAACCTCCTAAAAACCTTAAAAACATAAAAAAACCCATAAAAACCCTAGATAACAACTAAACTATAAAAACCATTAAACCCATAAAAACATTGAAAAACTCTAAAAAGATTAAAAACCCTAAAAAACTCAAAAAACCCAAAAAGATCATAAAACCTCTGAAAAAACCTAAAAACCCCGAAAACACTAAAAAACCCTAAAAATCCCTAAAAACAGAAAATCCAAAAAAACCATAAAAATTCTAAAAAAGACCAAAAATTTGAAAAAACATAAAAAATCCTAAAAACCATGAAAACCCCCTAAAATCCATAAAACCCCCTATACCTTAAAAACCCTAAAAATACAAAAAACCCCTAAAACCACTAAAAAATTTAAAACCCTTAAAACCCCTAAAAACTCAAAAAATCCACTAAAAAGACAAAAAGACCCTAAAGCCCTAAAAAACCCAAAAACCCCTAAAAACCTTGAAAACCCCAAAAAATCTTAAAAATCCCTAAAATCCTGAAAAACCGCTAAGAACCATAAAAATCCAAAAAGGACCAAAAAATTACAAAAAATGCAAAAACCCTAAAAACCCTGAAATTCCCCTAAAAACACTAAAAACCACTAGAAACCTTAAAAAACCATAAAACCTATAAAAATCATAAAACCCACTAAACCTCTCAAAACCCATAAACCCCTAAAAATGTTAAAAAACCCTAAAAAACTTTGAAAACTCTAAAAAACTCTAAAAAAACTCTAAAAACCCAAAAGTCCCTAAAACACTGAAAAACCCAAAAACCCCGCAATATTCCCAAAAATCCTAAAAACAATTAAAATCCTAAAAAATACCAAAAAAAATCCTGAAAACGTAAAAAACCATAAAACCCCTTTAAACCCCTAGAAAACAATAAAAACCCATAAAAGCCTTAAAAATCCTAAAACCCTTTAAAGTACATAGAACCACTAGAAACTCTAAAAACCATTAAAACCACTAAAAATGTGAGAAAACTCTAAAAACCCTTAAAACCCATAAAAACAAAAAAACCCCTTAAAACCTAAAAAGACTCTAAAAACCATGAAAAACTCTAAGAACCCTAAAAAACCCTGAAATCCCCAAAAGACCCTAAAATCCCTAGAGACCCTAAAAACCACAAAAAATATAAAAAATCCCTAAAAATAGATGAAAATTTAAAAGACCAAAAAAACCCTGAAATACCCCTGAAAATGATAAAAACCCATAAAAGACTTAAAAACCCTAAAAACCCATAAATCCCTAAAACCACTAAAACCTCTAAAAATCATTTAAACCCCTAAGAAACTCAAAAAAACCCTAAAAACCCGAAAAATACCATAGAAACGCTGTTATGGTTAGGTCAAAGGAGGAACAGAACAAAAGAGGTACCGAAAATCCTGGGTCAGAAGGTAAGAAAGAGAAGGCACCATCTACTGTAAGCGATGGAGTCACTTGTGCGAAATCAGGTTATGAAGCCAGATCCACCTCTACCCCCCCCGAGGCGAAGATGGGGGAAGGATTATTTTTCCCTCTCACGTCCTATGGAAACTCGGGCCTCTTCAAGGGAAGTCAGACTTAATCTAAAAGTTAATAAGTGAGAGCGGCCTTCAATTTCCGCTGAGCAAGATAAGTCTAGGATGAAGATGCTATCCAGGCTTGGCATGCAAGAAGATTTTGAGTCTGGATGGGATTCAATGGAAATGGGTGCTGAGTCAGATTAAAGTTTTACTAATGTGGGTGACAGCTTTGGTGTGGACTTTGGGTATCATGGTGCGGAGCTGGATGATTTTGGTGGCGACATTGAATGATCCTCTCCTTGTGTGCCTTTCTTTTTGGACTCTTTTGGCATGTTTTTTTCTCACTTTTTTGTTCTTTCTTCCTTTCTTTTTGGGGCCTCCGGGCTGAGGTCGTAAGGGGGTTTTGGGTGTGGGTCATTTGATCCCTCCCCTCCCTTGTCTGTAGTATCTTTGTGTCTTTTTATAATATATTTTGGGGGGTGCCAGGAATAGCCTGGAAACGAGCCTTCCTTGCCCTAATACCCTCCAAAACACTAAAAACAATAAAAATATGAAAAATCCCAAAAAATCCAAAAAAAATAAAAAAATCCCTAAAAATCTGCAAAAACTCCTAAAACCATAAAACCCCTAAAAACCTTTTAAAAACCCTAAAAACACATAAAAACTCTAAAACCAGTAAAATTATAAAAATCCTTAAAACTCCTAAAGACTTTAAAAAACTTATAAAAACCTTAAAACCCCTTGAAAACTCAAAAAAATCCAAAACCCCCAAAAAGTCCCTAAAAACTATAAAAATGCCTAAAAACCCTAAAAAAATGGAAAATCCTAAACACCATAAAAATTCCTAAAAACATAATAAACTCTAAAAACCATAAAAACCATTTAAACTCCCTGAAAAACATAAAAATCTTTTAAAACTATAAAACCCCATAAAACCCGAAAACCCCACCAAACACTGTAAAAACACTTAAAACCCTAAAAACATTAAAAAACTCCAACAAAACCATAAAATCCATAAAAACTCAAAAAACCCCTAAAAACCCAAAAAAATGCCAAAAAACCCTGAAAACACTTAAAACCACTCAAATCCCTAAAAACCATAAAAATGCCTAAAAACCATAAAAATCATAAAAAGGACATAAAAACAACCACTGAAAACGTAAAAAACCCCCAAATCCCTAAAACCTTCTTAAAACCATAAAAACCATAAAAAACTCTAAAAACCCACAAAAACCCTAAAAACCTACTAAAATTTATAAAACCCCTTAAAACCTATAAAAATGTTTAAAAAATCTAAAAAATTTAAACCCCAAAAAAACTCAAAAATACCCTAAAACCCAAAAAGTCCCTTAAAACCTTGAAAACCCATAAAACCCCTAAAAAGACCTAAAACCCCTAAAAACAATCAAAATCCCGGAAAAACCTAAAAACCTTAAAAATCCTAAAAAAACCCTAAAAATCCCTGAAAACGTCAAAATATCCTAAAAACCCTGAAAACCCCCTACAAACCATTAAAACCCCTAAAAACATTAAATAAACCAAAAACCCAATAAAAACCTAAAAAACCACTAAAAACTATAAAAACCCTTAAAACCCCTAAAAATATTTAAAAAACTCTAAAAACCTTAAAAACCCTAAAAGACACAAAGAATCTCTAAAATCCCAAAAGACCCTAGAACCCGTGAAAAAACCTGAAGACCCCTTAAAACCCCTTAAAAACTCAAAAAAATCCAAAACCCCCCAAAAGTCCCTAAAAACTATAAAAACCCCTAAAAACCCTTAAAAAATGTAAAATCCTAAACACCATAAAAATTCCAAAAAACTTAATAAACTCTAAAAACCATAAAAACACTTTATACCCCCTGAAAACATAAAAATCTTTTAAAACTATAAAACCCCATAAAACTCAAAAACCCCACCAAACACTGTAAAAACACTTAAAACCCTAAAAAGATTAAAAAACTCTAACAAAACCTTAAAACCCCAAAAAACTCAAAAAAAACCCTAAAAACCCAAAACCCCCTAAAAAACCCTGAAAACACTTAAAATCACTCAAATCCCTAAAAACCATAAAAATCCCTAAAACCCATAAAAATCATAAAAAGGAGATAAAAACAACCACTGAAAATATAAAAAAAAACCCAAATCCCTAAAACCTTATTAAAACCATAAAAACCATAAAAAACTCTAGAAACCCACAAACACCCTAAAAACCTGCTAAAAATTATAAAACCCCTTAAAACCTCTAAAAATGTTTAAAAAATCTAAAAAATTTAAACCCCCAAAAAACTAAAAAATACCCTAAAACCCAAAAAGTCCATTAAAACCTTGAAAACCCATAAAACCCCTAAAAAGACCTAAAACCCCTAAAAACAATCAAAATCCCAGAAAAACCTAAAAACCTTAAATATCCTAAAAAAACCCTAAAAATCCCTGAAAACATCAAAATATCCTAAAAACCCTGAAAACCCCCTACAAACCATTAAAACTCCTAAAAACATTAAATAAACCAAAACCCAATAAAAACCTAAAAACCCACTAAAAACTATAAAACCCTTAAAATCCCTAAATATGTTTAAAAAACTCTAAAAATGTTTAAAAAACTCTAAAAACCATAAAACCCCTAAAAGACATAAAGAATCCCTAAAATCCCAAAACACCCTAGAACCCATGAAAAAACCTGAAGACCCCTAAGAACCCCTAAGAACCCTAAAGATCCCTAAATACCCTAAAACTATAAAAATCCTAAACAAATCCCAAAAAACACTGAAAACATAAAAACACTTAAAATTCCCTTAAAACCATAAAACATCTAAAAATATTTAAAAAACATAAAAACCCAAAAGAACCCTAAAACCTATAAAAACTCTAAAACCCCTTAAAACCCCTAAAATGTTAAAAATCCTCTAAAAAACCTTAAAACCCAAAAAACTCAAAAAAAACCCTAAAAACACAAAAGACCTTCAAAACCCTAAAAAGAATTTAAATCCCTAAAAACCATAAAAACCCTAAAAATGCACGGAACCACTAAGAATCCTAAAATCCATAAAAAATATAAAAATCCTAAAAAATCCCTAAAATCTCTGAAAATGTAAAAACCCAAAAAAACCCTGAAAAACTCCTGAAAACCATAAAACCCCTAAAAACATTAAAAACCTAAAAACCATAAAAACCCACTAAAACCCTAAAAACCTTTAAAACGTATAAATTCATTAAAAAACTCTAACAAAATTTTAAAAACACTAAAAAATTCAAAAAAAACTAAAACCCCAAAAAGACCATAAAATTCCTAAAAAACCTAAAAACCCTAAAAACCCATAAAACCCCTCAAAATCACTAAAATCCCTAAAAAACCCTAAAGGCCATAAAAATCCTAAAAATTCCTTAAATATCCATGAAAACGTAAAAATCCATTAAATCCCTAAAAAAAATAGAAAAATATAAAACCCATAAAAATTTTAAAAACCCTTAAAACCCATAAAACTCTAAAACCCCACTAAAAACATTAAAAACCCTAAAAACACTAAAAACTATAAAACCTTAAAGCTCCTAAAAAACTAAAAAAACCCCAAAACCCAAAAATACTCTAAAATCCCTAAAAACCCATTAAACCCATGAAAACCCCTGAAAACCCCAAAACCCCCTCAAAATCCCTAAAAACCATAAAAAACCTAAAAATCCCTAAAAATACCTGAAAATGTAAAAAACAAAAAACCCAGAAAAACATATAAAAATCATAAAAACCACTAATACCATAAAACCCCTAAAATCAATAAAAACCTAAAACCATTAAAACACTAAAACCCCTTAAAACCACTAAAAATTTCAAAAAACTCAAAAATACCCTAAAACCCCTAAAAAACCCTACAAACCCCTAAAAACCCTCAAAATCCCTAAAACCCATAAAAACACCTAAAATGCATTAAGATCCTAAAAATTCCCTAAAAATACCTAAAAATGTAAAAATCCTAAAAACCCGGAAAGCCCCTAAAAACCATAAAACCCATAAAACCTTAAAAAACCCTAAAAACACATTAAAACCCTAAAAACCACTAAAAACTCTAAAAAAACTTTAAACCCCCAAAAACATTATGAAAGTAAAAAAAATCCTTAAAAATCCTAAAAATTCAAATAAACCCATAAAATCCCCAAAAGACCCTAAAACATCTAAAAACTCTAAAACCCTAAAATACCCCCAAAAACCACTAAAAACCTTCAAAACCCCTAAAACCCATAAAAATCCAAAAAAAACCTTAAAAATACATTAAAATTTAAACAATCCTAAAAAACCCTTAATAACCCCAAAAAAACCATAAAAACCCCTAAAAACACTAAAAATCCAAAAAACCCATAAGAACCCTAAAACCCACTAAAAATATAAAAACCCTTAAAACCCATAAATTTGTTAAACAACTCTAAAAACCCTTTAAAGCCTAAAAACTAAAAAACCTAAAAACCCAAAATACCCTAAAAACCCTGAAAAATTTTCAAAACCCTAGAAACCCTAAAAAACCCATAAAACCCCCCAAAATCCCTAAAAACCCTAAAAAACCTATAAACCGTAAAATATAATAAAAAACCCTTAAAATCCATGAAAACGTAAAAAGCCATAAAACCTTGAAAAACACCTAAAAACCATAAAAACACCTAAAAACATTAAAAGACCATAAAAAACCATAAAACCATAAAAAATTTAAATAACTCTAAAAAACCTTTGAACCCTAAAAAACTCAAAAAAAACACTAAAATCCCAAATGACCCTAAAACCCCTCAAAACCATAAAACCCTCAAAATCCCTAAAAACCCAAAAAATACCTAAAAACCCTAAAAACTATTAAATTCCTAAGAAATCCCTAAAAGGCCTTGAAAACATAAAACCCATTAAAACCATGTAAACCCCCCTAAAAACCATAAAAACCATAAAACCCCTAAAAACTGATAAAAACCCCAAAAACTAAAAAATACTATAAAAATCATTAAAACCATAAAAAACATTAAAAACTCTAAATATGTTAAAAACTCTAAAACTCAAAAAAACACTAAAAACCCCAAAAAACAAAAAAACCTGAAAAACCCTAAAAACCCTAAAAAACCTAAAAACTATAGAAACCCTCAAAATCACTAAGAATCCTAAAAAATACAAAAATCCATAAAAATACATAAAATTCTCTAAAAATCCCAAAAGACTTAGAAAAATCCAAAAAACCCTAAATACTCTAAAAAAACAAAAAACCTAAAAAACCCCAAAAACCCATAAAAACCAAAAAAACCACTAAAAACTATAAAAACTCTTAAAACCCCTAAAAATGTTAAAAAACTATAAAAAACCTTCAAACCTTTAAACAACTCAAAAAAACATTAAAACCACAAAAGACCATAAAAACTCAAAAAACCTTAAAACCCATAAAAAATCCTAAAACCCACCAAAACCCTCAAAATCCCTAAAAACCTTAAAAAACCCTAAAACTCATAAGATTTGTTAAAAATCCCAAAAAATACCTAAAAACGTAAAAACCCTAAAAACCATGGAAAACCCCTAAAACCATAAAAACCCCTAAAAACCATTAAAAACCCTAAAAACTCTAAACATCCCTAAAACCCACTAAAACTATAAAAACCCTTAAAACCCCTAAAAACAATAAAAAACTCAAAAAACATTAAAAAAATTCAAAAAATCAAAAAACCCTAAAAAAGAAAAAGACCATAAAACCCATAAAAACCGTAAAGACCCTGGAAACCCCTAAAAACCATCAAAATCCCTAAAAACCCTAAAAACCTTTAAACCATAAAAAACCTAAAAATTCCATAAAAATTCATGAAAACATAGAAGACCCTAAAACCCCGGAAAATCCCTTACAACCCATAAAACCACAAAAAACCCTCAAAACACTAAAAAATAAAAACTCTTTAAACCTCTAAAAACATTAAAAAAATCTAAAAAACCTTTAAAACCCTAAAACTCAAAAAGACCATAAAAACCCAAAAGTCCCTAAAAACCCAAAATTCCCTAAAACCCTTGAACCCCCCCCCCCTCCAACAACTCTAAAATACCCTGAAAACTTCTCTAAATCCCTAAAAACCATAAAAACCATAAAAATCCTAAAAAACCCGTAAAAATCCCTAAAAACATAAAAACCCCGTAAAAACCCTTAAAATTCCAAAAAAACCAAAAAACCCCATGAAACATTAAAAAACCCCAAACCCCCTAAAAACCTTCAAAACCCTAGAAAACCTAAAAAACCTAAAACCCCAAAAAGACCCTTGAAACACATGAAAAAATCAAAAAACCACGAATAACCCTAAAAACCCTTAAAATCCATAAAACCCCTAAAAACCCTAAAAACATAAAAATCCTAAAAAATCCCTAAAAATCCCTAATAACCCTAAAAACCCCTAAAAAAATTAAAAAACCAAAAAACCCCATACTTTTTCATAAAAACACTAAAACCACTAAAAAGTATAAAAACCCTTAAAACATTGAAAACCCCTAAAAACCATCGAAATACCTAAAAACCCTAAAAAACAAAGAAACCATAATAATCCTAAAAAATCCCTAAAAATCCCTAAAAATGAAAAAACCCTAAAAACCATGAAAACCCCTGAAAACCATAAAAACCACAAAAACCCTTCAAAACCCCTAAAAGCTCATAAAATACCTAAAAACTCAGAAAACTCTGAAAAACATTCAAACCCCTAAGAACGTTAAAAAACTCTAAAATGCATAAAAACTCTACAAAACTCAAAAAAAAATCCCTAAATCACCAAAAGACCCTAAAAACATGGAAAATCCTAAAAACCCCTAAAACTCTCAAAATCTCAAAAAAACCCTAAAAACCCTAAAATCCATAAAAAATGCAAAAAATATATAAAAATCAATGAAAATGTAAGTAGCCCTAAACACCCAAAACCCCCCTTAAAATCATAAAAAATCCCTAAAAAATTAAAATCCTCTAAAAAACCATAAAATTCCTAAAAACCACTAAAAATCAAAAGGCCCTTAAAATCCAAAAAACATTAAAAACCTATAAAAACCCCCAAAACCCTAAAAAACTCAACAAAACCTTGAAAAACCAAAAATACCCTCAAAACCCTGAAAACCACTAAAACCCTTAAATCTCTAAAAAACCCAAAGATCCATCAAAATCCTTAAATAACCTAAAAACCATAAAAACCATAAAAATCCTAAAAAAGCCCTAAAAATCTATGAAAACATAAAAAACCCCTAAAAATCCAGAAAACCTCCTAAAAGCCATAAAAACACTAAAAGCATTAAAAACCCCAACAAACCTAAAAACCCATAAAACCCACTAAAAATATAAAACCCTAAAACCCCCAGAAAACGTTATAAAACTCTAAAATAGCTTACAAATTATAGAAAAACTCAAAAAACACTAAAAACCCAAAATACCCTGAGAAACCCTAAAAACCCTAAAAATACAGAAAAAACCCAAAAACCCTCAACATCCCTAAAATAACTAAAAACCATAAAAATCCAAAAAATAATTGAAAATTAAAAATCCCCAAAACCCTGAAAACCCCCTGAAAACCATAAAAACCATAAAAACATTAAGGTTCTAGATGGAGGCACACTCTCCTGCTGCTCTCTCCCCCTCGAAGCGGCTTCTAGGGATTCCTCCAGATTCCCCTAGAGATGGCGGTGATAAATCTTTTCCCCTACCCTCTCAGCCTTGTGGGGGCGCTCGTGGAGGCAGCAGGATGATGCAGAGTTATTTGGTGCAACAGTTTCTCTTCGGCAGCATCGCTTTTTCTGAGCAGCGAAGCTGATCGGGGTTTTAGCGCCCTTCACGGCCCTACCCTCTCATGCTTATGGGGGGAGATCTCGGTGATGGTGGACCTTAGTAGCATTCTCCGGACCAAAGGTCGTAGGTGTTCTTTGGAGGCTTCCTATTTTCCGAACGGTGGGTTTGCCTAAGTTTCTGGCGACTCTGGAAGCTGCGTGGAATGTTGTAGCTTCAGCTCAGCTTGGATCATTGGGCTATAGTGGTTCTTTCTCGTTTCAGTTCTCATAGTCTCGATCTCTCTATGAAGAAGGTTTGTACGGTGATTTGGTCCATTCTTTTATTCGATTCGTGAAGCAGATGTAGGTTTTTGCTGGACATAGTCCGTCATCTTCTTCTCTGCTTCAAGCTATTGATGCTAGATTTGGTCAGATTCCTTGGCTTTTCATGATATTCTATTTATTGGTTGTGGTTGTGGTTAGGAGTCACTGTGGGTACTAGTTATTGGATTTTATGAGATTTGTTAGGTGACTTTTGGTGATGTTGTGCATGCTTGTTCTGTCCAAGGGGAGTTGGGTGTTGTCGTTTGGTACTGGCCATGATTTCTGGTGGCACGTTGTTTTCTATGCTGCGAGGTGTGGAATTCTGAAAGTTGTTCAGTCTGAAGGCCTTTATTGCTCAATGTTGATCTGTGATCTCTTAGGAGATGATGGGTTAGGATGTGATGGATACTGTAATGTGACCTACTTTTTTATAGGAGCTAGTTGAATTGGAGGCGGTGTTTTTTATGATGTTGATACTAGTGATTATGTACCATTGTGTGTCGATGGCTGCCATCTTGGGTAGATGAGCTTGGCTTGGAATTTTATTGTGCAGAAGATGCAATTTTGTATTTATGGTTTCTCTCTTTCGAATTTGTTTCATGTTGTTGATCATGGGCTCGTTAAGCTGTGTTGTGTTTTGGCTGCTATGTTGGACTGTGGTTTTCTGTGTCGTGGATGGTCTGGTTGTGAATTGTTTCAGGTGATGTATTTTGGCTATGTTGAGTGGAGCTGGATGATGTATTGCCTTTGGGTGTCGCAGATGGGTTCCATGCATGGGTACTCGTTTCCTTGTGTTCCTGGAGGTGATACTTGGTGCGAAATGATTGAAGTTGACTGGATAAGAGGTGATGGTTCCTAGAATCTAAGTTGTTGTTGCAGGAAGCCGGTTTTAGCTAGTAGTTCTGATGCGCGGTGTTTAGATGATATGCTAGTTGACTATTGGAATCAGATTCTGGGGTGCGCCTGCTCACCGTTTTCACTCCCCTTGACTCGTGCTCCCACCTCTGCTCTTGCTTCCCTTCCCATCACACTACACTCAATTTTGGTTTGGTATGATGGTGCATGTGGCAGTGTTGGGATGGTGTTGGTGGTTCAGCTCGGTGTCAATGGCGTTTCTCAGAGGGGCGGCACTGTTCTATGGGGGTTTACTATGGTGCTGCTGATTTTGTGCTGATGATTGCTGATGAAATGTTGCTGGTGGTTATGGTGATTCTAGTTGCTGGTTGCTGATTGGCTGGGAGGTGATGATGGTGACAGTTTTGTATTTCTACTTTGTTTGTCTTTTTGTGTTCTTTTTGGTTTTTTGGATTTTTTGGTTTGGGGTTTAAGGGTTTTTGGGTGTGGTTCATTTGACCCCTCCCTTCCCTTGTCTATTGTGTCTTTTTATTTTCTAATAAATTTGGAGGGGTCGGGAATAGCCTGACTCTTGCATCTTCCTTTCCATAAAAACATTAAAAAATCCTAAAAACTCATAAAAATTGTAAAAACCCTCTAAAAACTCTAGAACCCCATAACAACCCTGAGAACGTTAAAAATATCTTAAAACCCTAAAAAAATAAAAAAAAACCCATAAATACCCAAATAAACCATAAAAATCCTAAAAACCATGAAAACATCTGGAAACTATAAAAACCCCTAAACCTAAAAACCCCTTAAAATCCATAAAAACCCAAAAAAAACTAAAATGTCTAAATTCCCTTAAAACCCCAAAAATTGTTAAAAAGTCTAAAAAACCTTAAAACCACTAAAAACTAAAAAAATGCTAAAAAAATAAATAAATAAAACAATAAAACCAGAAAAACCCTAAAAAACCCTGAAAACCCCTAAAAACCCTAAAAATATATAAAAACCATGAAAATATCTAAAAGCCTAAAAATCCTAAAAAATAATTAAAAATCCCTGAAGACATAAAACACTCTAAAAACACTTAAAACCCCCTGAAAACCATAAAAAAACCCTAAATCGATAAAAAACCCTAAAAACCAATAAAAACCCTAAAACCCACTAAAAACTCTAAATACCAAAAAACCCCTAAAACATTAAAAAACTCTAAAAACCATAAAAACCCTAAAAACTAAAAAACCCATAAAACCCAAAAAAAACCCTAAAAACCATTAAAACCCCTAAAACACCAAAAACCCAAAACCCTCAAAATCCCTAAAAACCCTCAAAATCCCTAAAAACCCTATAATCCCTACAATACATAAAAATACTAAAAAATGCTAAAAATTCATGAAAATGTAAAGAATCCTAAAAACCCTAAAAAGCCCCGAAAACCCATAAACACCCCTAAAACCATAAAACCACCTAAAACCCCTAAAAACCCACAAAAAACTCTAAAGATCCTTTAAACCCATAAAAATGTTAAAAACTCTAAAAAAACTTAAAACTCCTAAAAAACTCAAAAAAATATAAAATTGAAAAGACCCAAAAAAACTGAAAACCCCTAAAAACCCTAAGAATCCCTAAAAACCCTCAAAATCTATAAAAACCCCAAAAAACCATAAAACCATAAAAATATTAAAAAATCCCTATAAATTACTAAAAATTTAAAAACCCTAAAATCCCTAAAAAATCCCTGAAGACCATAAGAACCCCTAAAAAGATTAAAACCCCTAAAAACCTATAAAACCCCTAAAAACCCACTAAAAAATCTAAAAACCCCTAAAACCCATAAAAATGTTAATAACTATAAAAACCTTAAACCCTAAAAAAACTAAAAAAAATCCTAAAAACCCAAAAGGAATCAAAAAATCCTTAAAAACCATAAAACCCATAAATATCCATAAAAACCCTCAAACTCCCTAAATGCCATAAAAATCCAAAAAAACCAAAAAAATCCCTAAAAATACTTGAAAATGTAAAAAACCCTAAAAACCCTGAAAAACCCTTGAAAACCATAAAAATCACTAAAAATCATAAAACCCCTAAAAATCCTAACACCCACTAAAAACCCTTAAAACCTAAAAAACATGAAAAATATTAAAAACACAAAAGACCCTAACAACCCTATAAAACATAAAGACCCTAAAAACACTCAAAACCCATAAAAACCCTAGAAATCCCTAAAACCCTAAAAACCCTAAGAACTATAAAAATCCTAAAAAATCCCTAAAACTCCTTGAATATGTAAAAACCCTAAAAACCCTGAAAAACCATTTAAAACCATAAAAACCCTTAAAAACTTAAAAAACCCATAAAAACTCTAAAAACCTAGTAAAAACTCTAAAAACACCTAAAACCCATAAAAACATTAAAAACTCTAAAAAACTTAAAACCCCTAAAAAAATAAAAAAACCCTAAAACCCAAAAGACCCTAAAAACACTTAAAACCCCTAAATCCCTAAAAAACCTCAAATCCCTAAAAACCCTAAAAAACCTATAAAAACCATAAAAATCCTAAAAAATTCTTAAATTTTTTTGAAAACATAATAAAACCTAAAAGCCTTGAAAACCCCTAAAATCCGTAAAACCCCTAAAACCTTTAAAACCCCTAAAAACATATAAAAACATTTAAAATCACTAAAACTCTAAAAACCCTTAAAACCCCTTAAAACCTTAAAAACTCTAAAAACCTTACAAATCCTAAAAAAACTTAAAAACACCTAAAACCCAACAAAGAACATAAAAATTTTGAAAGACCCTTAAAAAACCCTGAAAACCCCTTAGAAACCCTAAAATCCATCAAAATCCCTAAAACCCTAAAAAAACTTCAAAACCATAAATATCTTTAAAAACCCTAAAAATCCATGAAAACTTAAAAATACCTAAAACCCCTAAAAACCCCTAAAACCCATAAAAAATCCATAAAAACCCTAAAAACACATAAAAACATTAAAAACCTTTAAAAACCTAAAAACCCTAAAAAACTCAAAAACCCCAAAAGATCCTAAAATTCCTAAAAAAACATGAAAACTAGAAAAAACCCCTAAATCCCCTCAAAATCCCTAAAAACTCCAAAAAGAATAAAAATCATAAAAAATCCATAAAAATCCCTGAAAACCTAAAAAACTCCAACCCCCCCCCCCCTCGAAAACCATAAAAACCACTAAAATCTTATAAAACACAAAAACCCACTGAAAACTCTAAAAACCCTTTAAACCCCTAAAAAGTTTTAAATACTCTAAAAACCATTAAAACTATAAAAAATTAAAAAAACATTAAAAACCCTAAAAACCCTAAAAACCACTAAACCCCACAAAATGACTAAAAACCCTAAAAACCCATAAAAACTATAAAATCCCTAAAAATCCCTAAAAACACCTAAAAATGTAAATAACCCTAAAAATCGTGAAAAAATCCTAGAGAATCCCTAAAACCCTTAAAAACCTTAAAAACCCTAAAAACTCATAAAAACTCCAAACCCCCTAAAAATAATGAAAATCATTAAAACCACTCTATTAGAGTGCATGATGTTTTTTTCTTCTTCAAGGGTGGTCTATTTAAATTTGTGGTGCATATTGTTGGGTGGTTGTTATGCTTGTGGGATAGGGTGTGTGGGTTTGGTGGGTATGGAGTGAAGGTTGGGGGTCAATGAGTGATAGCTAGCTGATGGTGCCTGGGCCTTAATGATTGGTCTTGGTTTTCTATAGATTCTTGGATTCCTTGGGTGTTGGTTGGTCATGGGGGGTGATCTGTTGTGGGATTCATTTGCAGGTGACGGTCGGGTGTTGTCACCTTCAGATTGGTAGGATGGTGGTTCCCACTTGGGATGTAGTTGGATTAGTGCTTATTGGTTATCTGTTGGTTGTAGGTTCTTGGGATTTCTTGAAGGTGATCTAGGGTCTTGGGGTGTAGGGTTCTATTGGTGTTATTTGGGTGGTGTCTTATTTTTGTTGGTGTTTTGGAAGGGTGGTGGATTATTTTCTTAGGGTGTTGGCCAAAGGTTGTGCAGGTTGTATTGGTGTGGATGGTGTTTTCTGGGTTGTAGCTACTAGTGTGGGGGTGTTGGGATGTGGTTAGTGTGGGGATTTTGCTGGATTATTTTCTATCTAGGAAGTTATGGATTAGGGCCTCTATTGGTTCTATATGCTATTTTTTTATGCTTTTCTACTATGGTACACTTTGGGTTGGGATTGCTGGCTCTTTGGCTGAGTTGGTGTGGTGTTGTTATTTCTGGATGTGTCTGGGATTCGTTGCTGGTCTTGTTATCTTATGGTTTTCTGGTGTTTCTTCTACTTTCTTTCTGTGCTTGGTGCATCGTTTTGGGGGTAGTTTTGGGTAGGGATCTGGTTTTTTCTGTTTGGTGCTGCTCAGGTTTAGTCATGTGGGTGGTCTTGAATGGATATTTTTCTCCTGCGGCTTGCATGGATGATGGACCATGTTTTTCATGGGAGCCTTAGTGGTGTTTTCTGGTGCGATGGTGTGGGTGCTTGGTTGTGCAGGTGCTCTTTTAGGTTGTAGGCTTCCATGGGCATGTGGGTAGGGTAGGTTTTCTGGTGGTTGTATGTGCGTGCATGTAGGGTGTGTGGGTGAAAGTGTGAGTGTGTGTGTGTGTGTGTGTGTGTTCATGCGTGAGTGGTGGTGAGTGTGTGTTTATCAAGTTTGTTTGGCTTCTCTTTTAGTTTCGTTGGTACTACTTTAGACCTTCTTATGTCCTTGGAGGTGTTATTTCTCAGTATGCTTGCATGTTCGTTGCCTAGAGATGCGGTGTTTCATATTTTATCGGTTGCTGGTTGGTTTCCCTACTGGATCGCGTGTATTGGGTGTTTTCTGGTGGTGTTAGTTGCGGTGTTTGTTTGTTTCTAGATTCATTTAGGCTCAACTACTTTCTGGGCTATGTTGTGTTTCCATGGTGGTGCATCAGGCTTTGTTGTTGGTTTCCTTCGTGTTGCTTTTTCTAGCCATCCTGTTGTTGACTGGAAGGCCCTTGCATATTTCTTGGTTTATTGGCGTTTCATTGTTTCTTTCTGGGTGCTCCGTCTTGGTTTGGGTCTTCCTTCGACCTTTTGGTTCCTTGGCCAGTCATAGTCTCACCCTCGGGTGATTTTATTTGTAATCCATCTTCCCTTTTTTATATATTTTTCACTTTTACCTTAAAAAGCCCCCTTTAAACCCCTAAAAATGTTAACAACTCTAAAAACCCTTAAAACACTAAACAAAACTCATAAAAACCCTAAAAACCATCAAAATCCCTAAAACCTAAAAAACACTAAAAGCCATAAAAATCCTAAAAATCCATATATGAAAATTTAAAAAACCCAAAAAACCTTGAAAACCCCCTTAAAACCATGAATCCCCCCAAAAATCGTAAAAAACCCTAAAATCCCATAAAAACCTTAAAAACCACTAAAAACTCTAAAAACCCTTAAAACCTCAAAAAATGTTAAAAAATCTAAAAAACCATAAAAATAATAAAAACTAAAAAATAACCTTAAAAACAAAAAAAAACATATAAATAATGAAAACCCCATAAAACCCTCAAAATCCCTAAAAACCCCTAAATACCATAAAATCCTAAAAACTCCCTAAAAATCCCTAAAAATGTAAAAAACCCTACAAACTCTGAAAATTCTCTAAAAACCATAAAACCCATAAAACCCATAAAAACCCTAAAACCCATAAAAACCCTAAAACCCCATAAAAACCTTAAAATCCATCAAAAACATAAGAACCCTTAAAACCCCTAAAACGTTAAAAACTCTAAAATACTTAAAAACCCTAAAAAACTCAAAAATACCCTAAAAACAAAAAAACCCTAAAAACCCTGAAAAATCCTAAAAACCGCCTAGAAAAACCCTAAAAACCATAAAAAAATTCTAAAAACCCCAAACCCCCTCAAAATCCCTAAAAACAATAAAAACCCTAAAAACCATAACAATCATCGAAACCCTACTAAACTCTGCAAACGTAAAAAACCCTAAAAACCCCTTGAAAACCATAAAACCCCTAAAACCCTTAATAACCACTAAAACCCATAAAAAACCTAAAACACCAATGAAATATCTAAAACCACTAAAAATGTTAAAAAACTGTAAAAACCTAAAAAAATACTAAAAAACCCTAAAACAACTTAAAAACACTAAAAACCATTAAAAACTTGAAAACCGTAAAAATCCTAGAAAAACCTTCAAATCCCTTAAAACATAAAAATCCCTTAAAACCCAAAAAAAAAACCCTGAAAACCATAAAACCCCTAAAAACCGTAAAAACCCTAAAACCCCATAAAAACCCTAAAACCCACTAAAAACTCTAAAAAACCCTTAAAACCCCTAAAACATTAGAAAACTATAAAAACCCATTAGAACCTTAAAAATTCAAAAAAAACCTTGAAATCCCAAAAAAACCATAAAACCCCTAAAAAACCTAAAAACCCTAAAAATCATAATAATTTATTAAAAATCCTTGAAAGAGTAAAAAACCCAAAAAATCCTTAAAACCATAAAGACCAGTTAAAACCATAAAAATCCTAAAAACTCTAAAAACAACTAAAAACTCTAAAAACCCTTTAAACCCCTAAAAATTTTAAAAACTCTAAAAGACTTAAAATCCTAAAAAACTCAAATGAAACACTAAAAACTCAAAAAAACCATAAAAGCTCTAAAAAACTAAAAACCCCTAAAAACCATCAAAATCCCTAAAAGCCCAAAAAACCCTAAAATCCAAAAATTTCTAAAAAATCCCAAAAAATGTAAAAAAACCTAAAAACCATAAAAATGACTAAAAACCTTTAAACACCTAAAAACCTATAAAATCCTAAAAAATCAGTAAAATCTCTAAAACCCCTTAACCCCACCCCCCAAAAAATGTTAAAAAACTTTAAAAAACCCTAAAACCCATAAAAAGATAAAAACCCCCTAAAAATGAAAATGAAACAATAAAAACCCTAAAAACATTAAAAACCCAAGGAACCCATAAAAATCCCTAAAATCCCTAAAACACCCTAAAACCATAAAAATCCTAAAAAATCCCTAAAAATCCCTGAAAGTGTAAAAACCCCTAAAATTCTTGAAAATAACCTGAAAATCATAAAAACCTCTAAAACCTTTAAAACCCCTAAAACCCATAAAAACTCTAAAAACCTACTAAAAACTCTAAAAAACTGAAAAATGATAAAAAAACTCTAAAAAACATTAACATCTTAAAAAACTCAAAAAAACCCCTAAAACCCCCAAAAAACTAAAAAACTCCTTAAAAACCCTCAAAATACCTCAAAATACATAAAAACCCTAAAAAAATAAAAAAACCTAAAAAATCCCTAAAAACCCCAAAATGCGTAAAAAACCCTAAAACCCCTAAAATATGGGTAAAAACATAAAAACCCTAAAAACTATACAAAATCATAAAATACCATAAAAACCCTAAAAACCACTAAAAACTATAAAAACCCTTAAACCCCCTAAAAATGTTATAAAATCTAAAAAACCATAAAAATCCAAAAAAATAAAAAAAATACCCAAAAAGATAATAAAAAACCTGAAAACCCCTAAAATCCTTAAAAACACTGAAACCCCCTAAGAACCATTTAAATACCTAAAATAATAAAAACCCAAAAAAATAAAATCCTAAAAAATCCATAAAATTCCCTAAAAATGTAAAAAAAACTCTAAAACTCTGAAAAACACCTGAAAACCGCAAAAAAACATTAAAACCCCTAAAACCCCATAAAAACCCTAAAAACCAGTAAAAACTCTAAAAACCCTTAAACCCCATAGAAAGGTTTAAAAACTCTAAAAAACATTAAGAAGCACAAAAAACCCCTAAATCCCAAAAATACCCTAAAACCCCTGGTGAACCTTAAAAACCATAAAAATCCCTAAAAAACCCTAAAACCCTCAAAATCCCTAAAATCCATAAAATCCATAAATATCCTAAAAAATCTCTAAAAATCACTAAAAACATAAAAAACCATAGAAAACCTGAAAAAATCCTTAAAACCATAAAACCCCTAAAAATTTTATAAACCCATAAAAATCCTAAAAAACAACTAAATTCTGTAAAACCATTAAACCACCTAAAAACGTTAAGAAACTCTAAAAAATATGAAAAACCATAAAAATTTAGATAAAAACCATAAAAACCGATAAGAGAGTAAAAACCCTAAAAAGCCCTAAAAATCCCTGAAAACCCCAAAAACCCCACAAAATCCCAAAAAACCCAAAAAACCATTAAAACCCTAAAAAATCCCAAAAAATACCTGAAAAGATAAAAAACCCTAAAACCATGAAAATCCCCCAAAACCCATAAAACCCCAAAAACCTTAAAAAACCTAAAACCCCATAAAATCCCTAAAAACCCAATAAAACCCCAAAATCCCATATACCCCTAAAAACATTAATAAATGTTAAAAAATATTAAACCCCAATAAAACTAAAAAAAACCCTAAAACCCCAAAATACCCTAAAACCCTGAAAACTCTAAAAAAACTGAAAATCCCTAAAAACGTAAAAACCCCTAAAAACCATAAAAATCATAAAAAAATCCGTAAAAATACCTGAAAATGTAAAAAATACTAAACCCCCCCCCCCCCCCGAAAACCATAAAAACGCCTAAAAACATTAAAAACCCTAAAAACCCAAAAGAACCTTAAAAACCACTAAAACCACTAACAACCCTAAAACATAAAAAAAACATGAACACTGAAACAGTCCCTAAAACCCTAAAAACCCATAAAAATCCCTAAAAATAATGAAAATCCCAAAAACCGTTAAAATATCTAAATACATTAAAATACCATTAAATTTCTAAAAAATACATAAAAATCCTTGAAAATGTAAAAACCCCTAGAAAACCTTAAAACACCCTAAAAACCATGAAAATGCCAAAAAATCATAAAACCCATAAAACCATAAAAACTAATAAAAATATAAAACCTTTAAACCACTCAAAATGTTAAAAAATTATAAAAAATCTTAAAACCCTACAAAATAAAATAAATACTAAAAACCCAAAAAAAAACAAAAAAACCCTAAAAAACCCTCAAAATCTATAAAAACCCTAAAAGCCCTAAAACCACAAAATCCTAAAAAATCCCTAAAAATCCTTGAAACCTAAAAACCCTAAAAACCTGGAAAAACCCCAAAAATCTATAAAAAACCCAAAAACCATAAAATCCATTAAAACCCTAAAAACACTAGAAACACAAAAAGCCATTAAAAAACCTAAAAACATTAAAAAAACTCTGTAAAAATTCAAAACCCTAAAAAACTCAAAAAACCCCTAAAACCCAAAAAAACCATAAATACCATAAATACCCTAAATATCCTAAAAACCCTAAAAACCCTCAAAATCCTTAAAAACACTAAAACCCCTAAAAACCTTAAAAACCCTAAAAACTCATAAAAACAAGAAACCCTACTAAAAACACTAAAAATCCTTAAAACCTGTAAAAATGTTAAAAAGTATAACAAACCTAAAAAAACTAAAAAATCAAAAAAAATCAAAAAATACCTTAAAATACAAATTACCATAAAACCCCCTAAAAACCTGTAAAAACCCTAACACCCTCAAAATCCCTTAAAACTTTATAAAACTGTAAAAACAATAAAAATACAAAAAAGACACAAAAATCCTTAAAATCGTAAAAATCATTTTAACCCATGAATACCATAAAACTCCTAAAAACCTTCAAAACCTTAAAAACCCTAAAATACCACTAAAAACTCTAAAAATCCTTAAAACTCATAAATTTTTTAAAAAACTCTAAGAATCCTTAAAAACCCTAAAAAAATCAAAAAATCACTAAAAACCTCAAAAAACCATAAAACTAAGAAAACCCCTAAAAATCCCTAAAAAACATGAAAATCTCTAACAACCCTAAAAATCCATAAAATCCTAAAAACCCCCTTAAAATTACTAAAAATGTAAAAAACTCTAAAAACCCCGAAAAACACCTAAAAACCATAAAAACCCCTAAAACCCATAAAACTACTAAAAACCACTAATTTTTTTGAAAGCCATTAAAATGCCTAAAACCCTTAAAAACACTATAAAACCTTAAAACCCCTAAAAATTCAAAAAAAAAAACCTAAGAACCCAAAAAACCATAAAAACCCAGAAAAAACCCTAAAAACCTCAAAAATCCACTAAAAAGTCTAAAAACCATCAAAATCCCTAAAATGTTCAAAAACTATAAAAAATATTAAAACCCCTAAAATACTAAAAAAGCACCTAAAAACCCAATACAATCATAAAACCCCTAAAAACCCTATTGACCCTACCCCGACTCTATCTGTTGCGTCTTTTTTCTTATTAATAAGTTTTAGGGGGGACGGGAATAGCCTGTCCTTACACCTATTCTGCCCTAAAAACCCTAAAAAACCTAAAAAAACATAAAACCCCCAAAAAACCTTCAAAATACCTAAATAACCTAAAAACCCCTAAACTACTAAAAAAACATGAAAATCCCTAAAAATGATAAAAAAAAAAGTGATGAAAAGCCTTTAAACCCCTCAAAATCCCTAAAAATCCTAAAAACTCTAAAAACCATAAAAATCCTAAAAATCCTAAAAACCATGAACATGCCTTGAAAACAATAAAAACACATAAAACCCATAAAACCCCTAAAAACCCAATAAAAACTCTACAAACCCTTAAAACCCCTAAAAACTTTGAAAAACTCTAAAAATATTAATACATAAAAAACTAAAAAACCCAAAAAGACCCTAAAAAGCCTGAAAAACCCTAAAACCATAAAAACCCTGAAAATCCCTCAAAATCACTAAAACCCATAAAAATCCAAAAAAACCCAAAAAAATCCTAAAAATGTAAAAAACCTAAATACCCTGAAAAACCCTTGAAAACCATAAAATTACTAAAAACCTTTAAAAACCCCTAAAATCCCCTAAAACCCCTAAAACCCCACTAAAAACTCTAAAACCTCTAAAAACCCCAAAAATGTTAAAAAAATATTAAATACTATAACAACCCTGAAAACCCTAAAAACCCTAGAAAAAAACCATGAATCCACCCTCAAAATCCCTAAAAACCCTAAAAATTCTAAAAACAATAAAAAACCAAAAAACCCCTAAAAACCTAAGAAACGTAAAAAAACCCTAAAAACTTTGAAAACCCCTGAAAATGATAAAAATACCTAAAAGCATTAAAAAACCCTAAAACCCCTAAAAACTCTAAATACCCTTAAAACCTATCAAAATGGTAAAAACTCTAAAAAATCTTAAAAACACAAAAAACTCAAAAAAAAAACTATAAAACACTGAAAAACCCTAAAAACCCATGAAAAATCAAAAAAGCTATAAAAATCCCACAAAATGTAAAAAATAATAAAAAACATGGAAACCTCATGAAAACCATAAAAACCTCTAAAGACATTAAAAACCCATAAAAAACCCTAAAACCACTAAAAACTCAAAAAACCTTTAAACCCCTAAAAACGTTTAAAAAATCTAAAAAACCATTAAACCCCTAAAAACTGAAAAAAACATAAAAACACCAAAAGACCCTAAAAACACTAGAAAAACCTAAAAACCTATAAAATACTAAAGACATAAAAATACCTAAAAACCTTAAAAACCCTAAAAACCATAATAATCCTAAAAAATCCCAAAAAATCCCTGACAACATACAAAACTTAAAAACCTTGAAAAACCCCTAAAAACCTTAAAAACCATAAAAACCCATAAAAACTCTAAAACCCACTAAAAACTCTAAAAACCCTTAAGAACCCTAAAAACTAAGAAAAACCTAAAAACTCAAAAAAGATAATAAAAACCCCTAAAAACCTTGAAAATCCCTGAAAATCCCTAAAAATCCACAAAATCCCTAAAATCCTAAAAAATCCTAAAAACCATAAAAATCCTTAAAAATCCCAAAGAATACATGAAGACGTAAAAACCCTAAAACCTTGAAAACCCCCCAAAAACCATAAAACCCCAAAAATTCTTAAAAAACCCTAAAACCACTAAAAACTCTAGAAACCCTTAAAACCGCTAAAAATGATAAAAAAATCTAAAAACCCCTAAAAACTCAAAAAAAAAACCTAGAAGCCCAAAAAGACCCTAAACACCCTAAAACATTGGAAAAATCCTAAAAATGCTGAAAACCCTATAAACCCTCAAAATCCCTAAACACCCAAAAAATCATTAAAATCCAAAAATGTCCTAAAAATATCTGAAAACGTAAAAAATCATAAAAATATTAAAAACCCCGTGAAAAACATAAAACCCCTAAAATAAATAAAAACCAAAAACCCATAAAAACCCTAAAGCCACTAAAAACTCTAAAAACACTTAAAACCCAAAAAACAATAAAAACTATAAAAAAAATTAAAATTCCTAAAAATTAAAAAAAACCTTAAAAACCCTAAAAGACCCTAAAAACCCAGAAAAAATAATAAAACCCCTAAAAACTGGAAACCCAAAAGACCCTCAAAGTCACTGAAAACCCTAAAAACCCCTAAAAACCATAAAAATCCTAAAAAATCCCTAAATATTCATAAAGACTTAAAAACCCCTAAAACCATAAAAAACCCTGAAAATCATTAAACCCCTTATAAAAACCTTAAAAAACACTAAAAACACATAAAAACCTACAAACCGCTAAAAACTCTAAAAATACATAAAACCCCTAAAAATGTGAAGAACTCTAAAAAACCTTAAAACCCATAAAGAACTAAAAAAACCTGAAAAACCCAAAAGACCCCAAAACCCTTGAAAATACCAAAAACCCCAAAAAACTAAGAAACCCTAAAAATCCAAAAAACTATAAAAATCCTCAAAATCCCAAAAAATCCCTAAAAACATAAAAAACTGTAAAATCCTTAAAACCTCTTTTACCCATAAAAACCCGTAAAATACCATAAAACTCTAAAAACCCTTAAAAACACTAAAAACGTTAAAAAACTCAAAAAACATTAAAAACTCTAAAAAAATAGAAGAAAAATCCCTAAAAAACTAAAAGATCCTAAAAGCCCTAAAATATATTACAAAAACTTTAAAAACCCTCAAAACCCTAGAACCCTCAAAATCCCTAAAAATTGTAAAAAAACCCTAAAACCATAAAATCCTAAAAAAACCCTAAAAATTCTTGAAATCATCAAAAACCCTGAAAACCCCTGGAAAACCATTAAAACCCCTAAAAATCTTAAAAACCCTTAAAATCTGTAAAACGCCTAAAAACCAAAAAAAAACTCTAAAACCCCTAAAAACGTTAAAAACTATAAAAACACCTTAAAACCCAAAAAAACTCAACCCCCCCCCCCCTAAAAACCCAAAAAGTACATAAAACCCAAGAAACCCCCTAAAATCCCTAAAATATCCTGAAAAACCCTAAAAATCCCTAAAATCCAAAAACCCTAAGAATAATAAAAAACCTAAAAAATCCTTAAAAAACTATAAAAATGTAAAAAACTATAAAAATGTAAAAAACTCTAAAAACATCAAAAAAGCCCATGAAAACCATAAAAACCCAAAAACCCTTAAAAACCCTAAAAACCCATAAAACCCTAAAACCACTATACACTCTAAAAACCCTTAAAATACCTAAAAACGTTAAAAAAATTAAAAAAATCTTTAAAACCCTAAAAACACAAAAAAACCTAAAAACCCAAGAAGACCCTAAAACCTCGAAAATATCCCAAAACCCTTAAAAATACCTAAAACCCTTAAAAATACCTAAAAACCATAAAAATCCTAAAAAAATCCCTAGAAATCCATGAAAATGTAAAAAACCCTAAAACCCTAGAAAAACCCATGAAAACCAAGAAAACCTTAAAAACCCTAAAACCCCATAAAAACACTAAATACTATAAATACCATTAAACCCCCTAAAAACAATAAAAAAAACTCTGAAAACCCTTTAAAACGATAAAAACTCAAGAAAAAACCATAAAACCCCAAAAAGACCCTAAAACCCCAAAAATCCCTAAAAACCATGAAATCCCCTAAAAACCCAAAAAACCCCTAAAAGCCCCTAGAAATCCCAAGGAACCCTAAATACCCTAAAATAGATAAAGATCCTAAGAAATCCCAAAAAATCCCTAAAACCGTACGAAACCCTAAAAACCCTAAAAACACCTGAAAACTATAAACACCCCTAAAAACATTAAAAACCCCTAAAAATAATAAATACCATAAACCCACTAAAAACTCTAAAAATCCTAAAAACACCTAAAGACGTTAAAAACTATAAAAAACATTAAAAACCATAAAAAATTCAAAAATACCCCAAAATTCAAAAGACCCTAAAAACACTAAAAAACCCTAAAACCCCTAAAAACCTTGAAAAACCCTAAAATCCTTCAAAATCCCTAAAACCCCTAAAATAATAAAAACTCCTTAAAAATACCTAAATATCCCTAAAATGTAAAAAACCTTTAAAACAATGAAAAACACTTGAAAACCATAAAAACCAAAAAAATCATTAAAACCATAAAAACCCAGGAAAATACAAAAAAACACTAAAAAATCTAAACCCCCTTAAAACCCATAAAATTTTAAAAAACTCAAAAAAATCATTAAAACCTTAAAAACCTCAAAAAACCCTTAAAAACCCAAAATAAACCAAAAAACCATGATAAACCCAAAAAAAACCTAAAATCCATAAAAATTCTAAAACACCGATAAAAATATCTAAAAATATAAAAGACCCTAAAAACCAGAAAACCCCTTGAAAACAATTAAAACCCCTAAAAACCTTTGAAACCCCTAAAAACCCAAAAAAAACCTAAAAAACCCACTAAAACTCTAAAAACCCATAAAACCCATAAAAACGTTACAACTCTAAAAACCCTTAAAAAACTAAAAAACTCAAAAAACCCTAAAAACCCAAAAAGACCCTAAACATCCTGAAAATTTATAAAAACCCAAAAACCTTGAAAAACACTAAAACCCTCAAAATCCATAAAAACCCTAAAAAATATTTAAAACCATAAAAATTCTAAAAAATCCCTAAGAATCCCTTAAAACATAAAAAATCCTAAAAACCTAAAAAACCCCTGAAAACCATAAAACACCATGAAATCCTTTAAAACCCATGAAGACCCATAAAAACCCTATAAAACCACTAAAAACTCTACAAAACCTTAAAACCCTTAAAATGTAAAAAAACTATAAAAACATTAAAACCCCTAAAAACTAAAAAAACACCAAAACCCCCAAAAAACCAAAAAACCCTTAAAACTTTAAAACCCATGAAAAACCCTAAGACCCCATAAAATCCGTAAAAACTCCCCAAGGACCATAAAAATCCTAAAAAATATCTAAAAATATTTGAAACTATAAAAAACCCTAAAAATCGCTAAAAACGTAAAACCCCCAAAAAACCTTAAAAATCCATAGAAACCCATAAAAACACTAAAACCGCTAAAAACTATAAAATCCCTTAAAAACCCTAAAATTATTAAAAATATAAAAAACCTTAAAAAATCTAAAAACTAAAAGGACCCTAAAATTCCAAAAGGACCCTAAAACCCCTAAAAACACATAAAAACCCTAAATACCTTTGGAAAACCCTAAATCCCCTCAAAATCCCTAAAAACCAGAAAAACCATAATATCCCTGAAAGACCCCTAACAACCATAAAACCCCCTAAAAATTTTAAAAACCCTAAAACCCATAAAAACCACTAAAACTTTAAAAACCGTTAAAACCGCTAAAAATGTTAAAAACCTTAAAAAATATTAAAACACCTTAAAAACTAAAGAAAAAAATATAAAAACTCAAAAAAATCTTAAAAACATTGAAAACCCAAAAAAACCCCCATTATAATTAAAAACCCTAAAACTCTAAAAACCATAAAAATACTATAATAGCCCTAAAAATCCCTAAAAATGTAAACCACCATAAAAACCCTGAATACCCCCCTTAAACCACAAAAAAAATCCTAAAACCATACAAAACCCTAATACCCATAAAAACCCTAAAAATTAACTAAAAAAATATAAAAACCATTTAAACTCCTCAAAACATTAAAAAACTATACAAATACCTTAAAATCCATAAAATTTAAAAAAAAAGAAACCCAAAAAAATAAAACCCTAGTAACCCTAAAAACCATGAAAACCCCTAAAAACCATCAAAATCCCTAAAGACAAAAAAACCCTAAAACCCGTTAAAGTCCTAAAAACCCTAAAAATCCATGAGAACATAAAAAAAAATAAAAACACTGAAAATCCCTAAAAACCATTAAAACCACTAAACACCATAAATATCCAAAATACCCATAAAAACCTTAAAACCACTAAAAACTCTAAAACCCTTAAAACTCCTAAAAAAGTTAAAAAAACTCCAAAAACATTGAAAACCCCAAAATACTCAAAAAATCCCCAAAAAACAATAAAATCCATCAAAATCCCTAAAACCCTAAAATACCCTAAAAACCATGAAAATATTAAAAAATCCCTAAAAATCCTTTAAAATGTAAAAAACCATGAAAAACACCTAAAAACAACAAAAACCCCTAAAAACTTTTAAAAACCTATAAAACCCCTAAAAACACAAAAAACACTAAAAACCCTTAAAAACACAAAAAAATGTTAAAAACTCTAAAAAGCATAAAAACCCTAAAAAACTAAAAAACCTAAGAAACAAAAAACCATAAAACCCCCTAAAATCCTAACAACCCTAAAAAACCTTAAAACCCCTAAAAACTTTAAAAACTCTAAAAATAAATAAAAACCCTAAAAACTCTAAAAACCCAAAAATAACATAAAAACCCCAAAAACCCAAAAAAAATCTTGAAAACCCCAAAAAACTCTCAAAATCCATAAAACCCCTAAAAAAATTAAAGCCATAAAAATCCTAAAACAGCCCTAAAAATCCATGAAAATTTAAAAAACTCTAAAAAACCCTAAAAACTTAAAAATAAAAAAAAACCCATAAACCCCTAAAACCACTAAAAACTATGAAATCCATTAAAATCCCAAAAACATTATAAAACTCTAAAAACTCTTAAAACCCCTAAAAAATCTATAAAAAAACCCAAAACTCAAAAATACCATAAAAACCATAAAACCCCTAAAATCCCTGAAAAACCCCTAAAACCCTCAAAATCCCTAAAACCATAGAAATCATTAAAAAATCCCTAAAAATATAAAAACCCTAAAAACCCTGAACCCCCCT
Organism: Viscum album; assembly: GCA_963277665.1. Lineage (NCBI taxonomy): Eukaryota > Viridiplantae > Streptophyta > Magnoliopsida > Santalales > Viscaceae > Viscum > Viscum album. Next base: position 726,328,449 of record OY728167.1, on the reverse strand, counting down.
GAAAATAATGAAAACCCATAAATACATTAAAATCCCTAGAAATACATAAAACCCCTAAAAAAACTATAAAAATCTAAAAAACTCAAAAAAAACCCTAAAACCCCAAAGACCCAAAAAACCTGAAAACAACTAAAAACCCTAAAAACATTGAAAATTACTAAAACCCCTCAAAATACCTAAAACCCTTAAATTCATAAAAAACTAAAAATCCCTAAAAATCCTTGAAAATGTAAAATATCCTAAAAACCCTGAAAACCCCCAAAAACCATAAAAACCCTTAAAAACCTTAATAACCCCCAAAAATCATAAAAAACCTAAAAACCACTAAAAACTCTAAAAACCCTTAAAACCCCTAAAAATTTTAAAAAACTCTAAAAACCATAAAAAACCCTTAAAATTTTATAAATAATCTAAAAACCATAAAAACCATAAATCCATAAAAAACGATAAAAATCCCAAAAACCCTTGAAAACCCCTAAAATCCATCAAAATCCCTAAAAGCCCTAAAACCCCTAAAAACCATAAATATCCTAAAAACCCATGAAAACCCCCGAAAACCCCATGAAAATCATAAAAAACATTAAAAAACCTAAATACCCTAAATACCTTAAGAAACCCTAAACAACCACTAAAAACAGTAAAAATACATAAAACCCCTAAAAACGTTAAAAACTCTAAAAAACCTTAAAACCCCTAAAAAACTAAATAACCCCATAAAAACCCAAAAAAATCCAAAAAACCCTAAAAAACATTGAGAAACACTGAAACCCTAAAAAATCATGAAAAAACCCATAAAAATTCCTAAAACCCATAAAAATCCTAAAAAATCCCTAAAAATAACTAAATATTTAAAAAGCCCTAAAAACTCTGAAAACCATGAAAACCTCTAAAAACCTTAAAAAACATGAAAACCCAATAAAAACCCTAAAATCCCACTAAAAAAATCTAAAAACCCTTAAAACCGCTAAAAACGTTAAAAATCTAAAAAACCATAAAACCATAAAAAACTAAAAAACCCAAAAAACTTAAAAAACCCATAAAAATCCTGAAAAAATCCAAATCCCCAAAAAAACCCTGAAAACCCCTAAAACCCATCAAAATAACTAAAACCCTAAAAACACTAAAAATGATAAATATCATAAAAAATACATAAAAAACCTTGAAAACAAAAAAACCCTAAAACCCCCCTAAAAACATAAAAATCCCTAAAAACTTTAAAAAGACCTAAATGCCCAAAAAACTCTAAAAAACATTAAAAACCCTAAAAAGCTAAAAAAAACCCTCAACACCCAAAAAACCCAAAAAAACCCTAAACCCCTGAAAATCCCCTGAAAAATCAAAAAACCTTCAAAATCACTAAAACCCCTAAAAATCCTAAAAACCATAAAATCCAAAAAAATCCCTAAAAATATTTGAAAATGTAAAAAACCCTGAAAAACTCCTAAAAAACATAAAAACCCCTAAAAACCTTAAAACCCCAACAAAACCCTAAAACTCACTAAAACTCTAAAAACCCTTAAAACCCCTAAAAATGTTTAAAAACACTAAAAACCATAAAAACACTAAAAACTCAAAAAAAAACCCTAAAACCCAAAAAAACCATTAAAACCCTAAAACCCCTACAAATTCTAAAAAACCTTAAAACCGCTAAAAACCCTCAAAATCCCTAAAACCCCTAAAAACACCCAAAATCCATAAAAATCCTAAAAAGTCCAAAAAATACCTGAAAACATAAAAAACCCTAAAAACCCAGAAAACCCCCTTAAAACCATAAAATCACTAAAAAGCATCAAAAACCCTAAAACCCATAAAACCCTAAAAGCCACTAAAATATCTAAAAACCCTTAAAACCCCTAATAATGGTAAAAAACTCAGGAAACCTTAGAACCCTAAAAAATTCAAAAAACCCATAAAACCCCAAAAAACCAATAAAAACATTGAAAACACCTGAAAACCATGAAAACCCCTCAAAATCCCAAAAAACCATAAAATCTATAAAAATCCTATAAAATCCATAAAATCCATGAAAACGTAAAAAAACCCCTGAAAACCCCCCATAAAACCATAAAACCCCTAAAAACCTTTAAAAATACTAAATAACCATAACGGCCCTAAAAACCACTAAAAACTCTAAAAACCCTTTAAACCCCTAAATGTGTTAAAAACTCTAAAAAACCTCAAAACCCTAAAAAACTCATAAAACCCCTAAAAACTTGAAAAATAAAAAAAACTTAAAAACACTAGAAACCCTAAAAACCCCTGAAAATACCTAAAACCCCCAAAAATCCCTAAAACCCCTAAAAATCTATAAAAAGTATAAAAATCCTAAAAAATACCTAAAAAACCCTAAAACCATTAAAACCCTTGAAAACCATAAAACCCACTAAAAACCTTAAAAACCCATAAAAACCTTTGTAGGGTCTTGAAAAAACCATAAAGGGAAAGAAAATACTCTCGTAAATTGGATAAAGGGAAGATATTCACGTGGGGATGAAAATTTGAGGAGAATATTGAAGAAATCCAATTCAGTGAAGGACCCAAATTTGTTCACATAATGATTACCGGGAAAGGTATGCATAAGGAATATAACGCAAACCAAGCGGTACACAGATGGCTTGCGAAATGCTGGCCAGCGAAGCGTTGGATAGAGAACCAGACAGTTCGCAAAATAAATGAGGAATGGCACCAGTCAACCGCTAACCACGTCATTGGCGGAAGAGAGATGGAGAAATCCCACCCGCGAACCATGACCCCACGGACCACGTCATTGGAAAAAACATGAAAGAGAATTAAGTCCCTACGCACCATCTCTAAAGACTTAGCAGTTCGCGGATGAGGGAAGGCTGGTAGTGTCCTGGAAACCGCATCGTTCACGGGCGTGAGGCGGTGATTTCCACTACCATGACACCATATATATCAGTTAACTGAGTCGTCTGTGGGTTGGATGATCCCTCCATGAGCTTCCGTAGTAGGTGTCATGTGACCCATAGATACAGCCTCCTCAGAACTCTATAAAAGGAACCCAAGGGGAGCTGAGGAAAGGATCAAATTTTTTGGGTGGAAACTCTGAATTCATGGGCAGAAGACTTTGAAGGAAAAAAACCGATGAAGGGAAGAACCTCAAACGGTTTTCAACAAGTATAAACACACCGCGAACCATAAAAAGAAGAAATCATAATAAGATGGAAAAAATGTGAACCTAAAAGGCCAATCGTGAACTATACTCCCTTCGTGGATGAACTTCCCGTGAACTACGATACCAATGCCCCTTCTTCAAACTGGTGCACTGCATAGCATATCTCTATGCAGATGAAACCCTACCATGTGCGACATTCTGCCACACGGAGGGACTCCAGTTTCGCATACCACCCCAGTACGTGGACAGAATCTAGTGCCGCATACCACCCTGGTATGCAGACGACGTGCAGGTGCAAGTACCACCCCAGTACATGAACGATGTCTAGGTTGGCGTACCACCCCGGTACGTGGATAACCCCTCCACCTGCATAGAAAAACGCTATGCGAAGGGTACCCCACCCCTCATGAACAAGTGGTATGTGGAGTAGGGTGCCTTCGGGTTTTCCACCTTCTGATGCCAATCACACCCTTCCATTTCCATCCCATCTTCCAAATCCTCTCCCCAAACCAGTCCATCAGTTTCAAGCCAAAGCATCTTCCCAAGCCACCAAACCCGTATGAACAGACCATCGGGTGCATCAGCGCACCCTTCTGAGTTTGCATACCCATGGTAAGTGAAGTCACTAAGGTAATCCCTGTATCAGTATGGACCCCCAGGAATGTTCTTAAGTATACATTACCATGGTAACCTAGAGTCCAACTTTGGGATACTGACGCGGATCTCCCCATTCTAAGGATCAAGGGCAATCACTGGCTTTTCCATTCAATGAGGGATAGTGACCAGTCAAAGGAATTATGTTTGATTTTACTTTTGATGAGGAGAAAAATTGCTCTCATTTCCCGTAACCCGTTTCAGGGCATCCCTCCTGGAGTAAACCCCTATCATTTCAGGACAAACCTAATGACCTTCACTTTCATTTCACATTGAAGGGTTCATTGCTCGGTGCCCTCTCCCACCATCTTCCTCCTCCTTTTCCATCAACGGATAAGGGAAGGTGTGCCTTTGTTGAATCTTTTACATCCTCTTTTTTATCACACCTAGCATTAATCACGTGAGATTAAAGGTTTGTGATGATACAACATTCAAACAACCCAATGGAACTACAAAAAATCTTATTCCCAACACAACTGGGATATGTAGGAAGCCTTTATCTAGGCCCGATCCCCATATCATATCATCCATGAAATGAGAGATCATGCCCCCTTTAAGTGGGAATCTTCTACACGTAAGCCCCACCCAAATGGAACTATGAGAACTCTGATTCCCAACATAACTAGGATAATTAGGAAGACTTTATCTAGGCATGAGCCTCATATCATCTCATCCATGAAATGAGAGATCATGCCCCCTTCAAGTGGGAATATTCTATGCTTAATCCCCACCTAAATGGAACTATGAGAACTCTGATTCTTGCTCTAACCAGGATACGTAGGATTCCTACCTAAGGCCTGAGCTCATGGTTCATCCTCTTTAAAATTCAGTACCAATGATAATTTCTCCTGAATCACTAGGGCCTCTTTTTCAGAAATAATCCCCAATGTGACTCTTTCAAGAAATTCCTCCTCTATAGTGTAATCCCCAACCATGTATCTACAAAGGGTAATATATCATGCATAAGTACCATATCTTGAACTATGAGAACTTTGATTCCCAACTAACTGGGATGCGTAAGAAGCCTCCCTGAGGTCTAAACCCAACATCTAAATCACCCTAGTATTCTTCAGGCCGCATACTCGGTAATGTCATATTCACCTAGGAGACTGAACCCTTCTTGGTCATCCCAGGCCACCTCGGTGTAAGACTCGCATTGGATCTTGACTAGGCACCTTTCACCCAGACCTCCTTGTCGAACGACACTAAACTGCATGGATGGGTCCTCATCACACGACCTTAAAAGGTGATGTTCCCAATTAAGTGGAACCAAACTATGTGGGTTCTAATTCCTCTCAAGATATGTAGGAAGCCCATATAATGTGTTTGATCCTGATTTCAAATAAACTTCTATCCTCATTAGATTATGATAAAATATGGATCACCTCATCATAGGGATTACACCAGTGTTTTCTCAGCAATTTCTAATTTGTGTGCATCCATGATTAATATTGAAACTCAGGGGTATTCTATGGATACACTCTTGGGGAAAGAACCAAGGATTCATGAACATATAAAAATTTCTTAAATCTATAAGAGAGCCTCGGAGTAGGCAATAATTCCCCCAAAAAAGGTGTGATGATACCGCCCTCCCATCCTCTTGACCAATAGAGTCATCAACTGTCATTTTTCAAATCATCATCCAACGATCACATTCCTTTGGAAATAAGGTCCATGGGTCATGGATAATAGGGCCATTGGGTGTTTCTATCTCCACGAATAAACCTGTTTGAGACCATCTGAGGACATCATACCTAATGTGGAGAGATTGCACACATACTCAACGTCCCTAAAATTGCCCGCCCGGACCATTCAACGGTGGAACCTCCTTCGTAATATAAAAAGTACACACTTCCCAGGCCCAGTGAACACATCTCACCCACAAAAATGGGTCTTGACATGAATTGGGTGTCTTTTGTGGTGCGACGCGAGTCGGGATGAAACAAAAATGGTGAACCTAACATGAATCCTTCGCCAAGGTGGCAGATTACCACACCTCAAGCCCCTTTCACATTCAAAAGGAAGAGGTCCAAGCAATATCATCAATTTCAAATGTTATCATCAGATGATACTTTGACAGGGTTTTTTTTCTTTCATATATATATTACAGAAATTTAGTAGATCTCTCTTTTATCCAAATGGCATCTCAACAAATTGCTCAGACACGCATGTCAGTGACCACATGGGTGGTCGAATCCCCAACAAAGAACATGAACCCCTCACCTACCCAGTGTCCTCAATGCTAGATTTCAAACACACTGATCAAAGAGTACCATAAAAATAGTACTCGCTCTATAGTGAAGGCCATAAGATAGGCCCTCCAATCGGCGAAAGCTCTCCAGCTGCCTCTTCAGACGCGGCCGAATATCCAGCACAAGACGGCCCCACTGTCCATCTCCAACCACTTTGAGAGCTTGTCCCTAGAGCACGATAATAAGTACCTCCCTTATCTTAGGGAGGCAGATGAATTTTATGCCAATGACTTCATCCCAGATACACCGGAACCCTGCTCAAGGTCTCATATCGGAGGATGTTGGCACCAGCAGTGTACAACCTGATATCCTCCCTCTAAAGAGGATCCCATGCTGAGGGAACCGTCTGAATTACAAGGGACAATGGCCCCTATAGATTCCCACCGAGGGTGGAAATGGATAATCAAGAACATGTTATCACCCTGGTTCCTAAGGAGGAGGTCTGCCACACAAATGTGGCGGCATGTAATGGGAAGGCATATAATGATGCCCTTCCTGCTAAAGTACGCCATAGAAATACGGTGGAAATATATGAGCAGATTCATATCCCTGATATCTATTATAAATCCCAACACGGAAATAGGGTGGCATAATACGAGCAAATGCATATCCCTGATAGTGTTCTTCAGTCCCGCCGCAAGAACAGAGCATCAAATTATTAGAAGATGCAAATGTCTGCAAATGTGCAAGAAGTCTGTCATCCAAATAGTAAGACACCCAGATATAAGCAGGTATAAATACCTATTGATGAAAAATAAGCCTGATATCTAAATAGGGTGGAAAATTATGGGAAATCTTACAACACATATAGCACATATGAATCCCACCATCCAAATATAGTGGAAATCAAATATGAGCAAATTCAAATTCCTGCGGGTGAAAATAAATCCCATGATACAAATAAAACATCAAACAAGAAGACGCAAATTAATGCTTGAAAATAAAAATAATAATACCCAAATATAGTGGTAAATAGAGAAAACAGTCAGTGGAAGACTCATTCCTATGCCCCGACACAGGAGAATCACTGGTACCCACTAGAAACTCATGGAGGAAGGAGTAGGCACATACACCTGCTCCGACATCAGAATGGGAATTCATACCCATTCCATCCAAAGAAATATCTCAACACATATTGTCCATGATAGAGGATCAGACATAGATTCCATACTATATCCTCCAAATATGTCAAGACATCACTGCATCCGCGACAAAAGTGAGGATTCGGGCCCATGACCTGATCTCCCCGGGCGGGGTGATCTATCCACCAAATCAGATAATCACTTCGGAGTAGACCAACATCCATTATTTAGTCCAGGAGGTTCGAGGACCATATTCTATGATACAAGTACAACCAGATTAGGAACAAATACCCATTCCAATTAGGGGGCACCGGTTCAATGTGGTGGTCGCTCCAGGGAAGACATACATCCATGCCACAACTCAAGATGTTTTTCGGCGTACCTCGTCAGCATCACATGATCCAACCAAATAGGGACCCATACATAAAGGTCATTACCAATAGCAAGCGGCCCCAGTTTCCCATGAGAGAGCACCCAAGCATTAAATTCACCAAAGGCAACTGGAAAATGAAGAGTGTACTCATGATTCTGCTCTGTTGGAAGATGACGTTCTTGGCTCCATCAAACATTTATCAATAGAGGCTCAAGACCCTATCAATCCATTACCAAATTATGGAAGTGGAAGTATCATTTGCGAAGGTCCTCCCCACAATGTCGCTACCAACAGCTCTGAAGTTACTCCCTAGATCACCCTTGGGGGCTTACTTCGTGTTCTAGAAATTATTGATCACGAGAGACTATCTCCTGATGTGTGCCAGGGTATCCCTCCCCTTGACCAGAAGATAATATAGCAAGAAGTCCCTCACCTTTCTTTAGTCTACCCTGATGGTCCTCCCCAGGGTATACTCTATAGATATGCTTCTCCCTATAGTTGGACGTCAAGCTATGATGGTAGTCCTTTCCATGATGGAAGTCGCTACGAAGACCCTCCCCACAGTGACATTAACCAATGAGAAGGCCATACCCTCATTATAGTATATCCTAAAGTCACTCCCAAGAGTTTACACTATAGATACTATCCCTGCATCCATATCTATGATGGTATTCCTCACCATGATAGCAGTCATTGTGAAGACCCTACCCTTAATGACGTCAAGCAGCAAGAAGGTCCTCCCCTTACTACAGTCCACCATGAAGGTCCTCCCCAGGTTATACATCGCATAAGTCCTCTATAAGGTCGGACACTAAGCTATGATGTTATTCCTCACCATCATGGAACTGATTGTGAAGGTCCTCCCCACATTTTAAATTTATGTCGACGAAAAGGTCCTCCCCTCATTGGGTCAAATATGAGAAAACCCGCATATGCTGAAGCGCTTAGAAAAAGGGAGTACAACATGTGGGATAATCTCTCCATTACCATCTATATCCTTTCTCAACCAGAGTACTGCCTAGGTACATGATCATCTTTAGAACCACCCTTGTATCATTGAAATGTCAACAAGACTCCCGCCAACCCCGTTTCTTAGAACGAAATCATCAAGGAATAGTCAAACTAGGCGGATCAAGCTGAAGAGTCCCTAGTGGAACAACAATAAGATGTGTTTTTTGTGATAATACAACTAGATATGGATGAAATACCAGTGATGTATTGTAACATGGCCAATTATTAGTTCAACATAACAAGATAGTTGTCAGAAGAATGTATGAATAACATTCGCCTCAATATCTGGAAGACTCTATGCCAGTTAAAAAGAAATTTTTTTCCCTACGATGGTTATACAGATCATGTTAACATATTGGGAGAGCTTAACCATCAAATAGACCTAGAATCCCTTCCGTTTTTATGGTGGACACAATCAGAAAGGTGAAAGAAAGACGTTGGGTTGGCCTGCCTCCATGAACTACACAATTTTCACTATCTTATTAGCCACACCTTGTCTGGTGTTCATATCTAAGGATGGGGAGATCATGGATCCCTACACTTCACCTCAATTATTGTAAATTAGAACTCTCTATAAATTAAATATTGTAATTTCATTACCCAAATATGGAATTCAAATGAATTCCCTGCTCAAGAAAGGTGGAGTACTCAAAAAAAGTCGGGCTTGAGTAAGTCTTAGAAGTTTCAGGCCTGACGAGAGCAATCCATCAAGAATCTCCTGAACTAATAAAATGAGAACATACAGTAGGATTATAGTTTAAGTTAGGCTAATAAACAAGAAATTATCATGTCCTTGAAAGCAAACAATTTATGTGCATACCAGGCACCATATCTGGCTCACATCCACATGAGAATGCGTGAGATCAAGAAGGCGACAATAGCATCAGTATCCACTGTAACACGGAATCAAACCCAGCCCATAGGGATGGGGGATTTTTTAACTAAAAATTCCCATTTAAGACCAGAAAATCCAAGCTGAGGACTGTCAAAAGGATAATGGGAGCAACCCCAACCCGCAGGGCTGGAGGAATTTTTACCTCAAATTCCCACCCAATGGATATTTTTCTTCTCCTATTTAGGGAGAATATTGGATAAAAGGTTCACCCATTCTATAACATCCCATGACTCAAATCCACCAAAATAGAGGCATACTAAAATTTCATATTAGGGATCCCTTCGAGTCACTCTTCACTAAGAAACCCAAAGAGCATCACAGAATAGCCAGAAAAGACCCAACAAAGGGCGTAAGAAGCTCTCCTACCATTTAGCACCTAGTACACCACCCCAAATGTGGTATGCATCGGTGAATTTCATGGAAATCATCCCCATGGACCTCACTAAAAATAATGCAAATAATGAGGAAACTGGAGAATAGGGTTCCCTCCCAGAGATGGTCCACACTGAGCCTGGAGGTGTGCACACCAGAAACCAAAGATTTTTCTTAAACTTGGGTGCCCCCTAATTCAATCCGCTATTACCTCCCATTTGATTACTAAACAAGGATAAGAATAAGAGTAAGGTATACGACCCACCTCCTCCTCCCTGTGAAGATGATTCCCCTACACTTGAGGATAGATTCTCTTGATAAGAGGAATAAATGAAATACATGAAGTGACTCAACACTAAGCTAATAAGATAATGTCATCGTACTGGGTATGTTCCTCAGGTGGAGCATAAACACACACTTCCATCAGACATCCCTATACCTCATGGGCTCATCTTGAAAAATGAATCAAGGCTGGAAGGCTAATTTAGGGTGGAACTGGGACAATCAGTCTACCTAAACCCAATCTCGGTAGGATATCAAGATTTCCCTATATTAGGGAATCAATCAGAACATATTTAGGAAAAATCACAAAGGATTACCCCGGATAGGTATCCTCCAAAAGGTCCAGCAGCGCCGACACATCCAATCTTGCCCCCTACTACACCTATTCATGCTCAGGTCCAACAGGACATGCATCAAGGGATCCTGAATACCATCGAGTTATTAACAACTCGAATGGAAAAAATGTAAGGACGGTGTGCTCCAGTACAACCGGAATGGATTCCTTACCCCGACTGGGTGAGCAACATCCTACCTCCACCAAATTTCAATAATACTATATTTCCAGTGTTCAATGGATCAAGGGACCCGGAGTAGCATCTAATGCACTACTCTTATTATTGTGATCCCATGATGGGAACTCCAAAGGAACAATAGTTTGTAAAACTGAGATGATTTGTGTGAACAATAAAAGGTTCAGCCTTCATGTGTTACACTAGTTTTGAATCTAACTCAATAACAGGATGGGAGGATCTCCGGTACTAGGTTCTTATTCTAGTTCATATCGATGTTGCCCAAAACAATAGTCAGTGATCTCATGAACTACAAAAAGTGAGAGAATGAGATATTCTCAGACTTCATAGCCATATGGAAAGGTTTTACATAATCCTTTAACTAACCACTCCCCCAAGATGAGATAATTTCCATGTGCTTCGATAATCTCTGAGATAAGATGTGAACGCCACTCATTCTTATGAATTACACAAGTGGGTTCTGGGACTTCTTCACCATCATTTGAAGGATATAGGATTCCTTGAAACAGCCCCATCAACCCCAGTAAAAATAGAAGGGAGAGATGAAGTGACTTTTTTCACAATTAATCCACCCCTTACACCATACCCAGCTCCAAGACCCCACCAAACCATGTAGGGGGGCCTGGATGTCAGTATCCACCACTGCCCCATCAAGACAATAGGAGGGGGACAAAAGAAACCAATTAGAGGAATATAGAAATAAATTCTACTCTTTCTGGGATGACCAAGTCTGATATTACTTCATAGATTCCATGAATTTCAACTTGCTTCGGCTTTCAGAGCCAAAGAGGGTTGATGGTGTAGGACTTGATGACTAGACAGATTACTATCCCTTCCATCGGATATTGGGACATAATATCCAGGAGAGTTTTGTCTTCAAATACCTCCTAAAAAGGATGATAGATTCCAGACAGGTCAAGCTGGGACCACCTCTAGTGCAAGTGGAATATGTTTCCACCACTGATCCGGATGAAGAAGGGGACCGACAAAAAGTTGTTAACAAAAATAAGAAAAAGTTTGATAGTTGGATGAATCATAAGACAGTCGGTCGAGCTCATGGAATAATTCAGGAATAGTTGAAGCAACCAATTGTGTGTCCAAGGGCTCTTAATGAAACACGATCATCATCCTCAACCCCACAATCCTCTAAGGGACAGTTGTTTGGAAAGTAGTACAGTCAAAAGATGCAGGAAGATAAACTTTCACTAAAGCCAAGTTTGGATTTGACACTCTCAAATTTCATGCCATCAAATCTAAAGATACATTAAATGCCCCACCAAACGACACAATGGTCACCACCCCACCAAATGGTACAACCAGAGGTAGATAATGAGGCAAAGTCATCATTAGAAGAGGAGATGATTTTTGGATCCGTCAATGTCATCCATTTGATGGATCCTTTATCTGATGATGAGTATGGTTATCGACCAAAATTACAGACACCCAAATAGGGAGCCAAAGGAAGAAGCCGAAGAATCCAGGGATACCAAGGGAGACGCAACCATGGTATAAATAAATCATATAGATGCACCCCCGCTCAAACTGTCAGTGTTGAAGAAACCCATAGAAGGACCCTCTTGTAGATTCGATAGGGGAAAGAAAATTCTCCTGCCACCATAGGAAACCATCCCGGTCCAATTATTCTAAAATACCCATCAAAGGAAGAGCATATGACTAATTTCCCTCAGCATGTGAGCAGATCTGCTCGGCCTGATCCACAAAGGATGGAAGCTCCTCCAACTCCGGTACCAAGGGTTGGCCCGCCTTCATCAAATGATCAAGCCCCTAAAGTGCTTGTTAAAGAGCATCCCCAAGCTAGTAAGTGCCATCCTTTAGATCATAAATATGACATTATGAAATGGTTAGATTTAGTGACAGCTAAGCTATCAATCATGGATGCACTAAATCTATCAGCAAATCTCAAGGAAGCTCTCATAGAGGCTTTTCTAAGTCCCTAGGAGTTTGAAGTCGAAGTAGCCGCTGCTAAAGTCTAATAGACAGAGATCAATATTGTAGAATTTTATGTAGTTATCTACTTCACAGATCAATATGAAGGCTCCATCATGAAAGGACACATAAAAACTTTATATGTGTCTAGAATAATAAATGGTGTAGATATCCTAAAAGTATTCATAAATAATGGATATAGGGTTAATATCCTCCCATTGCGGACACTCCGTCATCTATGATTCAATGAGGATAGTCTTACGCCCTTCAACACAACCCTATTGGGCTACAACAAAACAAATTAGAAGACTTTAGGTAAAATCAAGCTCAAAAACTGGTTCAGTGACCTTGTAGATCACCTAGAATTTCTGATGGTCCGAAATAATACAACCTTCAATGCCCTGCTAGGAAGACCCTGGCTACATAAACACATAGCAATCCCCTCCTCATACCATCAGTTCTTGAAATATATCATTAATAGATAGAGCGGGACACTACATGCTGATAAGGCCCCATTTGAGTCCTGTGAGTCACACTATATTGATGAAAGGTCCTATGAACCAAAGGGGAAACAACCCTCAGCTGATGGAATTGATTGGGTTGCCACCCAAAATGGATTGGAAATGTTTCCTACCAATCCCATCAAGAAGCTCAGGGAAGAATATTTACTTCCCATCAATCATGTTGAAAGTACAAGTCCAAATTCGGATGCGTATTCAGCAGTCCTAGTGATTTCAGTTACGACTGTCGAGCCTAATAATGTCTAAAGGCTCATTGACTCTCGAGATAATGGGGAAGTTTTGGATAAAAATACCCCTGAACTATCATCAAAACCCCGGGAACTTCCCGCCTCACTCACTGAGGTGGGAGGAAATGTATCATCACTCAAAGAAGATAAGGAAACTCTTTTACCCCTTACGACATATCCTCTAGAGAAGCCTCTGCTAATGATGACAACTTCACTTATAAAACACCAAAATTGAAACTCCTCCCTCAAATATAGAGAAATTGTTTCAAGTATTTTTTCCCTACCAAAAGATGAAGAGGAAGATGATGAGGATTTAGGGGGGAGGAAGAAGAAGACCTAAGGGATTTCCCTCCAGTATTTGAGGAAGGCATTTCCACCACTGTTTATGAACATAACGAAATCAACTTGGGTATGGAAGAAGACCCACAAGCCACTCTGGTTAGTGCGACCATGCCTTTCGAAGAGCAAGAGATATATGCCTCTTTCCTGAAGAAGAATCGATATTTTTTCACCTGGAATTATACAGAAATTCTAGGTCTTGATCTAGAGATGTCCGCTCACCACCTTGACCTTCCAGAAGATCACTGTGGTTACAAGCAAGCCGCCAGAAGGATGCACCCGACACATGCTTCCAAAATAGCGGCTGAATTCGACAAGCTAATCAAAGCTAACTTCATTTGGGAGGTCTAATACCCTATATGGATATAAAAAATTGTTCCCATCAAGAAGAAAAATGAGTAGATTAGGGTCTGCATTGATTTCAAGAACCTCAACCAACACTTCTCAAAAGATTATTTCTCATTCCCAATCATATAATTTTTTATTGAAGCAACTATTGGATATGATTATATCTATTTCATGGACTATTATTCAAGATATAACCAGATCTGAATGGCCTAAAAATATGAATAATACACTGCCTTCAGGGATCCCTAGGGAGTTTTTTTCTACAAGGTGATGCCTTTCGGTTTGTAAAATTATGGCGTCACATATCAGCGTGCCATGCACGACATTTTCAAACCCTTCCTGGGAAAGTTCGTCTAATGTTATTTCAATGATCTAGTGGTTAAATCATGACAAATCTCAAACCATCTGGTGGATCTTGAAACCATCTTCAACAAACTATGACAACATAGTCTGAAAATGAACCCCCTGAAATATTCTTTCAGTGTCACATCAGGGAAATTTGTCAGATTAGTCATGTGCCACTGAGGCATTGAATTCGAACTTGAGAAGAAAAAGGTCATCCTTGGCATGTCACAACCTCACAACCTCACTGAGTTGAGAAGAATCCAAGGAAATATGTCTTACAATTGGTGGTTCATAGAAAACCTTGCAGGAAAATGTTTTCCATTCAACAGGTTGATGAAAAAAGGGGTAGAATATCAATGGATTGATGATTTTCAGGAAGCATTCGAAAATATCAAGAAATATCTCTTGATTCCACCGGTGATAATACTTCTTGTTGAAGGAAGACCACTCATTCTGTCTGTAAACTCCTTGGAACAATCCCGAGGCACCTTCCTCGCACAAAATAATGATGTAGTTAGTGAGAATAGTCTCTATTATCTTAGCCGAACCATGATCGATGCTGAGACTCGTTATTCAAATATCGAGAAGATCTACCTTGCATTAATATTTGTGGTCCAGAAGCTGATACATTAATTGTATCACCACGAAGTCCATTTGGTCTCATATAGCAACCCACTCAAGTACATTCCTAGCCATACAATTTTAACTAGACGCCTGTCATGATAGGCGGTCATCCTACAGTAGTTCGATATACAGTTCATACCAAAGAAATCTATCAAAGGCCAGACATTAGCATATTTCCTGGACGAGCACCCCTCAATAGGAGTGGCCCCATAAGATGATGAGATACCTAATGAGGAAGTGTTCTCTATTCAAGAGAACTATCAAATGTGGGAAATACACTTCGAAGGTGCCTCCAAAATCCTGGAATGATGAAGAATGGAAAACCCAAAATTCAACAAAGTGGGTCTGGGAGTCATACTCGCATCCCTAGAAAAAGAAATTATGACATATTCCTTCCTAATATCAGAAGGATTAAAGAATAATGAATTAGATTACTTGGCCCTTATTGTAGGTCTGGAACTAGAAATCCAAATGCAAGTCGAACACTTGAAGATAAATGGTGATTTAGAACAGGTTATCAAGCATGTCAATGGAAACTATGCTATCAAGAAATAGGATATGATACCTTTAATGAATCGTGTCCAAGAAATGATGGAATAATTCCCATTAGATCCAACATTTACTTATGTTCCCCATTCACAAAATGTGCAAGATGATTCATTGGAAAATGTAGCCACAACTCTGGCAGACCCGGATCAGAATGAGACAGTCATCAGTATTTCGCACCACTGGATGGTTTTACCATACATTCGGGCCAACACAGAAGAAATTAATGATATTAGTCACATATTCAAGTCATATGGTCCTAACATCGTCTAAATAACTTCCATTGTGGACTATATTCAAAATGGAGAACTCCCACCAAATAGGTCTGGAAGGGAACAAATCTGAAGAAGAGTAGTCAATTTCATGATTTATGATGGAATAAACCGGAAAAAGGTTCTTTATAAGAGAGGTTGTGATGGAGTCCTTCTCAGGTGTGTTGATGGAGGAGATACCACCTCCATCATGAAATAAGTTCATGCAAGAACTTTTGGGGCACACCAGTTAGCATCCAAACTCTCTTACCAAATTCAGAGGCTTGGATACTATTGGCCCACCATGATGCAGGATTGTCCCTATTTCACCAAAAAGTGTCATTCCTACCAATTCCATGCCAATTTCATCCAACCCCCAGAGTTTCTTCACAAAACTAAGTATTAATTTCCATTTTCCATATGGGGAATGGACGTCATGGGACCATATCCTCCCGCCACGGCCAGACAATTCAAGTTTATTCTCACAGCAACCGACTTCTTTTCCAAATGTGAAAAATTTTCACCTCTCAAAGAGTTTAGGGAAAAAAGCATTGTAGGCTTTGTGAAATAAAATATCATTACTAGGTTTAGTGTCCCTCACACAATAGTGATGGACAATAGTACCAATTTCTGCTCTGTTGAATTGGAAAAACTCTGCCAGGAGTATGGTATCAAATCCAACCATTCATCCCACTACCATGCAGCGACTAAAAGACAGATAGAGGCTTCCAAAAAGACCTTATCCAATATAATTCAAAAGATTGTGGATAGAGATAAGAAATAATGGTCGGACAAGATCCTCTATGCTCTTTGGACTTACCATACCACAACCCGCACTGCCACTCAAGAAAACTTGTACTCATTAGTATATTGGACGGAGGAGGTTATTCCCATTGAAATTCAACTACCATCACTCCGCATCACTATCTGTGATCAACTATCTACAGATGAGTAATCCCAAAAAATAGAGCTGGAGCAGATGGATGATAAAATATTTCACACTATGCACCATCTGGAAGTCTACCAAAATCAGATTTGACAAACCTTCAATAATAATGTTCGCCTACGATATTTCCTCAAAGGAGAAATGGTATTGGTCCTCAAAGCCCCAATGATACTTGGGAAGAAACCTCCAAAGTTGGAGCCAAAATGGGAGGGACCATATGTTGTACACAATGTTTACTCTAATGGAGTATATGCCCTGATTTCAATGGATATATATCTCACAACAACCCCCACCAATGCGAGGTTCCTAAAAAAGTACTTTGTGTAATGATGATGAATTCATCCATGTTATACGATGTCAAACTACTCAACACCCCCATCTTAGCTACAAGATTTTAAACTGCATAGAGACATATTCATACTTACCACATGATGTTAAACTTCATGGACCCAAAAATGTTCTCACCCAATGGTACATTGTCTTCAGCATCGGTCACCTGCCATGTCGTGCTATAGAACTACGTACGGCTTGATTCCCATCTGCTGACGGGATATGTAGTGACACTAGGGTCTTTCATCCAGGTCCATCCACCATCAAAAAAAATATGATCCTCCTTTCTTGTGCATGTTTCAGGACGGTATAGGGATCATGTTGTCTTAGAACTATGTACAGATTGATTCCCATCTGTCGATGGGATACATAGAGACGCCTCGATCCTAGATCTTGTTCCAACCACCACATAGTAACACAATACCTCTATGGTACTCTCAACTACCTCTTCATCTTGAGAAGAGACCCTAAATATTTATTATTTCTCACATTGAGCATAACTCATGTGAGCTTAGAAATGATGGTAAAGGTTTCACATTAGACGAATAAAGGATACATGTAAGCTGTAGGCCCATTAAAAAATAGTCAAAAATGCCCCCTCTCTGTGTAGGATCCAAGCTTATATGGGGAGGAAGTTCCATAACTATGTGTGGCTTGATTCCTACCCTTGCATGATATGTAGTGATGCTCAAATTCTTCATCCTAGTGCAGCTGCCTCCAAAAGAAAAAAATGCCTCCTTTCCCTACACAAAGGTCAGACCTATTCTGGGAGTTTCTTTATAAGAGCCACATATGGGTGCATTCCTACCCCTAAAGGATATTTAAGTAGCCCCTAACCTTAAAACATAGGCCTGGATGCAGCAAATTATTGAAGCCAAATGCCTTGTCCTTCTTCATGATCCCAATTGTGTGGTAGAGTAATCCCTTTCTGACCCTTGTTTCTCACACTAAGTTCTACTCACGTGGGCTTGGGAGTTTCGGCAGAGGATTCCTTGTAGGAATACCAATACACTACATAGCTCAAAGTCCTTACTACAAGATGTAAAATTGTTGGGTACCCAAAGAACTACATGTCATCTTGATTCCTTCCCTCATAGGATACGTAGTGATGCCCAGATTCTTCATCCTGGTCCAGCCACCAATATAAAAAAAAGTGATCCCCCTCCTTGAATATGGCCAGAACCTATGCAGGGAGGGCCTTTTATAGAACAATGTATGGTTGGATTCCTATTCATCAATGGGATGCATAGAGACACCTTGACCCTAAGTCTTGGTCCATCCATCATGTAATGTGGAATGCCTCTGCTATATCCTCTATTTCCCCTATACTACGAGGGAACTCCTCATTTCTCCTTGTTTCTCACATTGATTATAACTCATGTGAGCTTAGGAATGATGGTAAAGACTTACCCTGCATGGAAAAAGCATAGAGAAGTATAATAAGCCCATAATCTTGAAAGCATGGTGTAAAATTACCCCCTCCTCGTGCACAAGTCAAATTATCACAGGAAGTGTTCAGAACTATGTGGAATTTTATTTCCCACTCACTAGGATACAAAGAAAACCTCTATGAGGTTCAATCCTGTCACTTCACTCACCTCATCATTTCCACGTTGGTTCATTCTTTTCCTAACCACATGAAGTTAAATTGTGTGACCAAATAAGTCCTAACCATATGACATTAAAGTGTATGGTAGCTCAAGAAATATTGATGGTTTGATTCCTGACATGACGATATACGTAGTGACACTCAGGTTTTCCCAGGTCCGGCCATGAAAAACAAAAAAAGAGCCCCCAATCCCCCACATGTGAAATAAAAATAGAGGTAGGGGATTTCAAATCTAGGATCTTACATCTAGAAAGGGTCAAAGGACCATGATTCCCTTTACACATGAATCAGAACTATGTAAAGGATCTTGTAGATTAGAATTAATCATGATCTGTATGTTCCTCATGTACACAGACATCCTCTTTTCATCCACCAAACTTCATACCCCAGAAAATCTTGAGTCACCATAATCATCCACTGCTATTGTAAATAGATGTCTAGTGTCTTGCGGACACCTTTGTTTGACTATGCACATTATGCCCCAGCGGCTCTGCATATGTTAACCACAAAAATGGCCTATCAACCAGAGTAAAATTCATACCCATGAGAGGATTTTCCTCTTTTCATATGCCTAATGAATTCTAAGCCAAATGTCATCTCTCCTAACTCAAGGGCCCCCACAATCATGGTTTACACCTTCTTCCCCCACTCATGTATGGGGGATACTGGGGATATCTTGGCCTGATTATCTCATTTTTACACATGATTCCTTCAATAATTCATCCATACAACATGAATATTAAATTGTACTATCAACTTTCTCTCCACACGATGGTAAACTATACAGAAGACGTCCTCACTTCATGAAGTTAAACTGTATGGCCCAAAGTCCTAACCGCGTGACATTAAAAACATAAAGGTAACCCAAATATAGCTAAAATTCCCCATTCCTTGTGCAAAAAGGTAAAATTGTGTAGGTAACATGGTCTTGGGATGCCTGGATCTTAAAAGATGGGCCCCGATCTGACAAGGGAGTCAAAATATCCCGCCTCACATACAGGTTAAATATGTATAGAGAGACTCCCAATTCCATGAATAATCACGGCCTGAGTGTTTCTGATGTTTCCAAACCAACCCTCTACATTTTTTAGACTCCATTATTTGAGTAATCTTGAATCTTCATAACCCTTAATGACCATCAGGAATGGAAGGTAGTGTCCTGTAGACACCTTTGTTTGACTATGCACATTATGCCTCGGTGGCTCTGCATATGTTACCCACAAAAATGGCTTTTCAACCAAAGTAAAATCTGTCCCTAGGAGAGGATTTTCCTCTTTTCATATGCCTAATGGATTCTAAGCCCCATTTCATTCCTCCTAACCCAAGATCCCTCGAATCCATGGTTTACACTCTCCTCCCTACCCATGTCCATGACATGTTAGAACATCTTGTCTCGATTACTCTCTAGTTACTTGGGTTTCTATATCAATGTCATAATCTCATGACATTCAAACTACATGATACTCGATACTAGATATTCAACCTTAGGATAGGTCAAGTTAAAAGGGGTATTTCCCCTCATGACCCTGTACAAGAAATAAATATGCACAGGAAAGTTTGATGTACGCCTTTCCCCATTGGTGAATCTGTATCCAAAATAAAAATTCCCATCCATATGCACAAATCAGACCCGCATACGGGTAAGTCTTAAAAGATCTACGTATAGATTGATTTTTTCCCTCGTAGGATATGTAGCAATGTTCTATCTAACATTTCAGGTCCAACCATGAGACAAAAATGTCCCATCCCTGCCTATGAAATGGTTAAACCTATTTGAGGAAACAATTCACATGGATATGATAAAAATGCCTCAACTTATTCCTAGTAAAGTTTGACCTGAAATGCCCCCTTTTCATGTTTAGGCATACCCCTTTTCAAGATCCATACTCTGTGTCCAGAAAGGTCTAAATCTATATAATCCTTCATGGCCATTAAAAATGGAAGGTTAGTGTCCTGTAGAAACCTTTGTTTGACTATGCACATTATGCCCTGGTGTCTCTGCATATGTTTCCTGCAAAAATGGTCTGTCAACCAAAAGAAAATCCATCCTCAGGAGTATCTCTTCCTGTCTCCGTACACCCTTATGAAATTTATGTCCCACCCCATCCCTTGGATTCAAAAACCCCTCGGATTACGGTTGGTAGATTTCCCCTTTTTAATGTCTAAAGGTGAAAGATGTTCCCGACCAAACTATTATAGAGGAAGTGAATCATTTAACCTCCTATAGATTGAGTAGGATGATTTCTCAAAACAGGTTCCAAATTTCCTGGTATTATGAAGTTAAACTACACTATGCTTCAACCCTCCCTTACACAAGTCAAATTCATGTGGAAGCAGTTTTTCATCCAAAACCGATATAAATGCCCTTATTACATTCATACAACATTCCTTCAATGGGCCACCCAATATGGTCCTCAATGGAAAAATAAATCCAAAATTCTATAAAAAATTCATGGACATCAAAAATGGAAGCCCAGTGTCCTATGGACACCATTGTTTGACTATGCACATTATGCCTCAGCGGCTCTGCACATGTTACCCACAAAAATGGTCTGTCAACCAAAGGAAAATCCATCCTAAGGAGAGGATTTTCCTATCTCTATACACCCCATGGCTTCTATGCCCCATATCATGTCCCATATCTATAAATCACAATTTAGGGTCAAGAAAAACCCCTCATCCATGTCTGAAAGTTACCGGGACATTATCGGTTAATGAGTCCTAAATCGGGGTCCTTACCTTGAAATTCATGGTCAAAGCTATTCGACCTAAAACATTAGTGCAGTTATGGAAAAATCCATTTTACCTAAAACATCAGTAATGATAGTGTGGTTGGAAAGACTTTAAACTAACCTCTAAAAGAGACACTATGCTCACCCAGGTGAAAACCCACAAAGGTCACCTTGGATAAAAATAGAGTGTCAGCACACTAAATCCATGCTACATATGGCTTAGGAAAACAAATGTTGATAAACCAAAAAATTAAGAGACACAAAGCCTATTAGGTTGAAAACCCGCAAAGGGTGTCCTAAGAAAAATTCGAGTTATACCCTCTAAGTTCACACTGTAGGCTTAGGTAAAAATTAGGGTGATGAAGAAAAATGCACAATGTTTTTAGGGTTCTCCATGTGACCCTAGAAAGAGTCAAAGTACACTCGTTGATCCCCTTGATTTAGAAAAAAATTAGAGTATAACTTGATTATTACTTTATCTTAGATTATAATTCAAATTGATATCTGGTTGACATTATTGTTTAAAATCTAGTTGATCACAAATGATTAATATTGTAGGAAAGAGTAAAAGAGGAACACTAGAAAGAAAAATGTTTCTGTTTTATTAAAAAAATAAGTGACAGTGGGAGGGAAATCCATAGTTTGGAGCCTCTCCCCAATGAAAAAACAAAGCTGGTGTAGGTAGTCCAACTGATTACAATGAGTTCTGACTCGCTCTCTCTAGTAGGTCAATAATTTCCCAATGAGGGCCATCAAGGTCCTATTCTAAAGTATCCCTCCACTCAGCTTCAGCTTTAACCATCAAGATTAATCACTTCATAATAGTCCATAGTTCTCGCCCTTTATTTTATACAGCTTCATAATTAGCATTTTACGATGCCAGTTGCACTTTTAGTCTAGCCATGTGAGCCTCGCACTCATGCAGCTCCTCTATTTGGGCAATCACTTGGTCATGATCACTAGCTTTATCAGCTTCCAGATGATTCAACT
The DNA here is from genome assembly GCA_963277665.1 of Viscum album. Taxonomy (NCBI): domain Eukaryota; kingdom Viridiplantae; phylum Streptophyta; class Magnoliopsida; order Santalales; family Viscaceae; genus Viscum; species Viscum album. The sequence continues at coordinate 726,306,107 of OY728167.1, read as the reverse complement.
CATCAGTAATATTCTGTAAATTATGAGCTTGGTGGTGAGAAGTGTTTAATTGAGAAAGGTCGCCTTCATAAGTAGTGAGATCCTCTCAATCCATAACAATTTGATGCATAAGGGGACACGGGTGTCAGTAATCAAAGCTTCCTAAGAACAGATCTGCAAATAGTCGTCGAAATTTACCCTCCTCATTGAAAAAATATTCTAGGTGAGTTTCCACGGAAAGAGTGTGGATTTGATGCCATTCCCACTTTCACATAGACTGGTGCCTCTTAATAGCATCATAATCTTGATCCTCCTCCACCGTGATAGGTACGCAATGAGGAAGCGTCATTGCAGAAGATAGAAGTGCCCCGAGCTGAGTCACCCAAGTAGGGGGATTTCCCTCCCAATAGATGGTTCATCCTCTAGGACTAAATGAGGGGGGATGATATCAACTTTACGAACATTAGGTGATGTCCTACTCGGACCAGCTTCGATAGGACCATAGACCACATCAGCCAAAGATATGGGATCCGAATCACTCTCTACAGAAATGGGTTGTGCTGGTGTAGCCCCTTTTAAAAACATGTGAAGGTGGGTAGAGTGCCTTATCACCATAATAAGGGGAACATATGGCATGACTGGAATGGTTGGGATAGGATCTGAAACAACCGACGGTTTCCAAACCCACTGAACTGGCCTTGCCAATACCCCGTCAAGATAGCAAGCCGCCCACATCTGGGCATACTCTAATGATAGGTAAGTTGAGGCTCCTATGGGAGGAATGAGGACATCCACATTAGAATCCTCTCATGTCATGACCAACCACAATTGGTGAATAATTACAGGGTGATATTCCTGCTGCACCAGGGTGGCAGGAAGAGATGTGATTTTCTGAAGGCATCTAAACTGCCTAGTGAACCTATAAGGAATGTAAAGTTCGCAAATGGTCACCCTGTCTATGTGTGCAGTCAAGACTCCATCTCGAAGTGTGATAATATAAGAACGTTCTTCATGGGAGACTCTCCTAGTATCTATCACTGGCCCATGGGGCACTGTGTAAGGCACAAAAGAGAAGTGGGATATGTCACTTAACAATTCAATCACGTCTTCCACGCTCGAAGTTTTTTTCTGGATGACAACAATGTTAAGAAAAGTTGGGTGGAAGTCAGAATGAGGAACTATGGTGGTATGACGGTACTCGTAACAGGGGAAATACTCTGCCATCCAGCCATATAAAAATTGGAACAGCCTGCTAAGACGATGTGGGGGTTTCCATTCTTGTATTTTCCCTAACAATTCATAGATTCACGCAAGAGTAGGAACAACCAATTTAATGGGCTATCCCTCCACCAATGTGGTTTCCATCATCAAATTTCAGGCCCTAACACTAGTATAAACATCATGAGAGGGGAAGATACATCCACTTAGGAACATGGAAAAGAAAAATTCTTGTCTGAGCTCAAGTGACACGTCTTGGCGGATTTCATAACCCCAAGTGGTGTATTGACCTGCCTCAAGGGTAGCGTAATAAGAACCAAGAATGAGTCGTGACTGCTGGGTCGGATGGGTTCAGCTATGGAAAACTCTCATATTTGGCCCATTCACCTGCAAGAGTAGCCATGTCCAATCCTCAAATGAGATAAGTGAGTGGTTGTGAAGGGGCTGACCAATTAGCCTCTCCACCATAAACAACAATTATCCTACCAAGGGGGACACTTTCTCAACATTCCTCCCGGCATTAGACACTGGTAAAAAATTACATACATGTATCCAAGGATAAGAAGTCCCCCTTATCTGGTAGACGTCCCATAGAATGATCCTCGCTTCACCATGGGATAAGTGAAATGTGTTGGCGCCCGGACACCAGTGGCTGAGAAGCTCAGGTAGTATCTTTCCCGGTGAAAATATGGAAAATTGGGAGACTGACACCGCTTGATATAGATTGATAACTTTTAATAGAATGAGGGATTATAAGTAGTTCTAATGAACCCAAAACGCCCAAGCTCACTCATCATAAAATCACCCTCCCGATCGAAGGTCCCATTTGGAGCTCTATCCCCGGTTAGGGTCAACTCATGATAGGTTAATTATGGATGGATAATTTTTTATGATGGAATCCAAGGACATACTATGAGGGAGTTTCCACTCTAAGTCCACATAGAGATACTCAGGATGAACCCACCCTCCTGACTCAAAGTAGTAATTATTTCTCCGGTAGCAAAGATGTTTACCCTATTATGCCCATGGGACGTTCCAAAATGTGTGACAAGATCGCCACAATCAATCCCTGGAAAATGAGCGTCATCTTGAATCCCAAAATTATAAAGTGGAAAATCATTGGATAGTGGATAGGCTATTAGCTCTAGTGAAATAAGATCTTGGAGAATACACCTTTGAGGATCAACGACAGCATGAAGTTTCTCTTCAACATTCTCGACCATAGCTGCCCTCCTCCTGATCACTTCTATCGAGATAATGAGAATATCCATTTTATCCTAAAAGACAAAAAGACCCACATAAAGGGTTAGTCTAATAAAAATGAGTGGGAAAATGGAAAAAAATGTAAAAGTAACAAAGAAGTACGCCTAGTGCAAGGATTCACGTACTAAACCCCAGGAACAGCTCGTAGAATGAATTCCCCACAAACTGGCGGTACGCAGAATGCCACGCAAGATACTGGATCGCAAAGCATTGGCTAGTGAATCAGATGGTTTTTTGAATGGGGAAACCGTGTACTAAGCCCCACTATGCGGATGTTCAGAGTTCACAGTTCTAATATTTAAAGTTTTATTTAGAAATTTAAAGTTCAGTTCACCGAATTGAAGTTAAGCCTGCAGGACTGGAGAGCCACATAGCGTCTTACTATGTGGAAATTTGAACTTAAATTTTAAAATTCCATAGTTTGGTTCACGGATTCAAAGTTCAGTTCACGGCCGAGGAAACTGTAAGGAGTACGCAGTTCACATAATGCAAGGCACGGTTTGCGGATGACGAATTTCATGAAGGAGCTGGTACGTGGAAGCACAGAAAGACGAGAGCACTCTGTAGAGAATTTTTCACTAGGAAACCAGGTAAAAGAAAAATGACCTGGCCCCCCTATATATAGGTGTGGTCCCCCCAATGGTTCCACCTTTCTACCGCAGACCAATTCAGTTTGGGACCATTTTCTACATCAGAATAGCCTCCTCTTCATTACGACCAAACCCCATTCTAATGGGGGGTATTTGTAGGGTCTCGAAAAATTCGAAAGGGGAAAGAAAATACTCCCATAAATTGGATAAAGGGAAGATATTCATGTGGGGATGAAAATTTGAGGAGAATATTGAAGAAATCCAATTTGGCGAAGGACCCAAGTCTGTTCGCGTACTGATTACTGGGAAAGGTCGACGGAAGGCACAAACCATGAACCAAATGGTATGTGGATGTCCTATGAAACACTAGTCTGTGAATAATTGGCCATCAAACCAGGTAGTGTGTTGAATGAATGAGGAATGGAACCGGTCACCCGCTAACCATGTCATTGGAAGAAGGGAGATGGAGAAATTACACCCACAAAACACAGCCCCACAGACCACGTTTTTGGTGAAAACATGACGTAGAATTAATTCCCCATTCACCATCTCCATAGACTGAGCAGTTCGCAGACAAGGCAAGGCTGGAAGCGTCCTACAAACCGCATCATTCGTGGGAGTGAGGTGGTGATTTCCAACACCGTGAACTGCGACACCGCAGATATCGGTTGAACGAGTCATCTTTTGGTCATATGATCCCTCCATGGGATTCCAAAAGGGTGTCATGTGACCCATAGATATAACCTTATAGACACTCTATAAAAGGACCCCAAGGGGAGTTGAGGAAAGGATCAGATTTTTGGGGGGGGAAACTTGGAATTCACAGGAAGAAGAATTCAAAGGCACACAACTGAAGAAGGGTGAAACCATGAACGGTTTTCAACAGGTATAAACACATCAATAACCATAAAAAGAAGAAATCATAATAATATGGGAAAACTGAGAACCTAAAAGGCCAACATCCAACTATACTCCCTTCACAGATGAACTTCTCGTGAACTATAGGACCAATGCCCCTTCTTCAAACCGGTGCACCACATAGCATATCTCTATGTGGACAAAACCCTTCCCTACACGGCATTCCGTCACATGGAGGGACTCCAATGCTGCATACCACCCTGGTACACGGATAGACTCCAGTTCCATATACCACCCCGATACGCAGATGACGTCCAGGTCCGAGTACCACATCGGTACACATACATCCCCTCCACCTGCATATAAAAACTCTATGTAGAGGGTAACCCACCCCACATGAACAAGTGGTACACAAAGTAAGGTTCCTTCAGGTTTTCCACCTTCTAGTGCCAATCATGCCCTTATTTTTTCATCCCATCCTATGAATCCTCTCTACAAACCAGTCCATCGGTGTCAGGCCAAAGCCTCTTCCCAAGCCACCAGACCCATATGAACAGACCATCAGGCACATCAACGTGACCTTCTGAGTCTACATACCCATAGTAAGAAGAGTCACGAAGGTAATCCCCGAATCAGTATGGACACCAGGAATGTTCTTAAGTCTACATTCCCATTGTAATCCGGAGTTCAAATTTGGGATACTGACATGGATCTCCCCATTATAGGGATCAAGGGTGATCACTGGCTTTTCCATTCAATGGGGGACAATGATCAATCAAAGTAATTATGTTTTCTTTTCCTTTTGATGAGGAGAAACATTTTTCCCCTTTCCCAAAACCCATTTCAGGGAATCCCTCCTAGAGTATACCCCTATCCTTTCAGAACAGACCTAATGAACTTCACTTTCATTTCACATTGAATGGTTCATTGCTCTGCACCCTGGTCCACCATTTCCCTCATCCTTTTCCCTAAGCGAATAAGCGAAGTTTCACCTTTGTTGAATCTTTTACATCCTATTGTTTCTCACACTGAGCATGACTCACATGGGCTTAGAGGTTTGTGATGATACGACATTTCCATCACCCAATGGAACTATGCGAAATCTGATTCCCAACACAACTGAGATATATAGGAAGCCTTTATCTAGGACTGAACCCCATATCATCTCATACATGAAATGAGAGATCATGCCCCCTTCAAGTGGGAAGCTTCTACGTGTAATCCCCACCCAAAAGGAACTACGAGAACTCTGATTCCCAATACAACTGAGATAGTAGGAAGCATTTATCCAGGCCCGATCCCCATATCATCTCATCCCTGAAATGAGAGATCATGCCCCCTTCAAGTGGTAAGCTTCTACGTGTAAGCCCCACCCAAATGGAACTATGAGAACTCTGATTCCTTCTCTAGCCAAGATATGTAGGATGCCTACCTAAGGCCCAAGCTAAAGGGACATCCTCCTTAAAAGTCAGTCCAAATGAGAATTTCCCCCAACTCACTGGGGACTCCTCTTTAGAAATAAGCCCCAACATGACTCTTTCAAGAAAGACCTCCCCTACGGTGCAATCCCCAACCATGTATCTACAAAGGAGTAGCTATCGTACATAAGTACCATATCTTGAACTACGACATAACTAGAAAAAAGCTTATTTCCACGGTTCAAAACCATGGAAATAGGCCCCAAAAACGTGGTTGTAGCCTACAACCACGGTTTTGGGCAACCGTGGCCACTATCGACGTGGTAGTAGGTACTAGACTATTTCCACGGTTTTGAAAACCATGGAAATGAGACTCAAAAATGGCCACCATGGCAGTTGACCTATAAACACCTTTTAAACTGTGGCTATAGCCTTGGTAAACCATGGTAATAGCCTAAATAAAAAATGACACAAGGGAGTTTCGATCCCTGTACCACCACTTTATGAACCAGCGTACTCACCACTACACCGCACAATAATTAGGGTATATATATATTATGATATATATATATATATTAATATAAACCGTGGTAATATCTTCAAAACCATGGTGGTAGGTCTTCCCGCCAATTTTTTGGTGGGAATTTTTTTCCCACTGAAGTGCGGGAACCCTATTGCCATAATTTTGAAAAATTGTGGCTATAGGCCATAAAAAAAGAGCCTATAGCCACGGTTTTAAAACTGTGGATATAGTTCTATGGCAGTCGACTCATTTTCTAGTAGTGCGAGAACTTTGATTCCCAGCTAACTGGGATATGTAGGAAGCCTACCTAAGGTCCAAACCCAGCATCTAGATCACCCTAGTATTCTCCGGGCTGCATCCTCGGTAGAGTCATATTCACCCAGGAGATTAAAACCTTCATGGGCATCTTGGGTCGCCTCAGCATAAGCCCCACATTGGATGTTGACTAGGCACCTTTCGCCTAGACGTCCTTTCCGTACAACGTTAAACTACATGAATGGGTCCTCATCACACGACCTTAAAAAGTGGTGTGCCCAGTTAAGCGGGAATTGAACTACGTGGGTTCTGATTCCTCTCATGAGAATAGATAGGAATCCCATCTCATGGGTTCGATCCTGACATCAAAGCAACTTCTACCCTCCATGTATGACGGTAAACTCCAGAGCACCTCATCATAGGGCTTACACTAGTGTTGTCACAGCAATTTCTAATTTGTGCGCATTCGTGATTAATCTTGAAACTCAGGGGTAATCTATGGACACGCTCTTAGGGAAAGAACCAAGGATTCATGAACATATGAATATTACTTAAATCTATAAGAGAGTCCTAGAGTAGGCAATAATTCCCCCCAAAAAGGAGTGATGAGCCCGACTTCCCATCCTCTCGACCAATGGATTCATCAAGTGTCATTGGCCAAATAATCATCCAACGAGCACCTTCCTTTGGAAATAAGGTCCATGGATCATGGATGCCAGGGCTATTGGGTGTTTCTGGTTCCACGAATAAACCCATTGGAGACTATCTGAGGACATCGTACCCAACGCAGACTGATTGCACACATACTCAACCCTCATGTAATCGCCCACCCAGACCATTCAACTATGGAACCTCCTTTGTAATATAAAAAGGACACACTTCACAAGCCTAATGAAAACGTCTCCCCCACCAAAATCGGTCTTGATGTGAATCGGGTGTCCGTTGTGGTGCGACGCGAGTCAGGACGAAACAACCTTAAAAACCCAACAAAAACTCTAAAAACACTTAAAACCCCCTAAAAACTTTTAAAAACTCTAAAAACCTTAAAAACCCTAAAAACTCAAAAAAAACACTAAAACCCCAAAAAAAATCATAAAAACCCTAAAACCCCATAAAAACCCTAAAAATAAAAATAATAAAATCCATAAAAGTCCTAAAAAGGCCCTAAAAATTACTAAAAACGTAAAAACCCCAAAAAACTTTGAAAACATCTAAAAACCAAAAAAAACCTAAAAACATTAAAAAACCCTAAGCCCCATAAAATCTCAAAACTCGCTAAAAATTTTAAAAATCATTTAAACCCCTAAAAACATTAAAAAACTATAAAAACCTTTAAAACAATAAAAACTCAAAAAAACCCTAAAACCCAAAAAACAATAAAACCCTAAAAAAATGAAAACCCCTCAAAATCCCTAACCCCCCCCCAAAAAAAACTCTAAAAATCATAAAAATCTACAAAAATCCCTATAAATCCCAGAAAACGTAAAAAACCCTAAAAACCCTAAAAACCCTAAAAACCCTAAAAACCCATAAAAACTCTAAATGACCACTAAAAAATCTAAAAAAACTTTAAACCCTAAAAATGTTATAAAACTATAAAAAACCATAAAACCCCTAAAAACTTAAAAAAACCCTAAAACATCGGAAAAAAAATAAAACCCCCAAAAAATCTACAAACCCTGAAAACCCTTAAACCCCTAAAAAAGTTAAAAAGCTCAAAAAAACTTTAAAAACCCTAAAAAATTCAAAAGGAACCATTAAAACCCAAAAGGACCCTAAAACCCCTAAAAATACTAAAACCCCCAAAACCCTCAAAAACCCTAACCCCCCCCCCCCAAAAAAAACCCTAAAACCCATAAAAATTCTAAAAAATCCCTAAAAATACCTGAAACGTAAAAAAACCTAAAACCCCTAAAAACCTATGAAAACAATAAAAACCTGTAAAAAATCATAATAAACCCCAAACACCAATAAAACCCTAAAATACCACTAAAAACACTAAAAAAGCTTTAAACACCTAAAAATTTAAAAAAACTATAATAATCTTAAAAACCCAAAAAATATCAAAAAAACTGTAAAAACCCTAAAAACATTAAAAAACCCTAAAAAATCGTAAAAAACCTTATAAACCATAAAGACAAATAAAAACCATAAAACTCCAAAAAAATCCATAAAAATCCTCAAAAATGTAAAAACCCCTAAAAACCTTGAAAAACCCCCTGAAAATAATAAAAACCCATAAAAACCTTAAGAAAACCTAAAAAAACTGCTAAAAACTCTAAAAACCATTTAAACCCCTTAAAACGTTAAAAAACTCTAAAAAATATTAAAAAACCTAAAAAACTCAAAAAAGACTTAAAACCCCATAAAACCATAAAAACCTTGAAAACCCCCAAAAAAACCCTTATAATCCCTAAAACCCCGAAAAAATCCTAAAAATGATAAAAATACTAAAAAATCCCTTAAAATCTCAGCAAATGTAAAAAACCATAAAACCCCTAAAAACATAAAAACCTAATAACCCATTAAAGACTAAAAAACAACTAAAAACTCTAAAAACCATTAAAACCTCGAAAATGTTAGAAACCCTAAAAACTCAAAAAACCCCAAAAAACCATAAAACCCCTAAAACTCCATGAAAACCCCTAAAACTCCTCAAAATCCCTAAAAACCCTAAAACCCCTAAAAACCATAAAAATCCAAAAAAACGTAAAAATCTCAAAAATGTAAAAAACCCTAAAAATCATAAAAAACCCTGAATACAATTAAAAAATTTAAAACCCTAAATACCCATAAAAACGCTAAAACCCGCTAAAAACTTTAAAAACCCTTAAATCCCCTAAACACTAAAAACCATAAAAACCCAAAAAAAATCCCTAAAATGCCAAAATACCCATAAAATCCCTAAAATCCCTAAAAACCCTGAAAAATCCTAAAAACCATCAAAATCCCAAAAACCCCATAAAAACCATAAATATCCTAAAAAGGGCCTAAAAACACTAAAAATGTAAAAATCATAAAAACCTTGAAAACCCCCTAAAACCATAAAACCCCTAAAAACCATAAAAACCCTAAAACCCCATAAAAATCCTAAAAACTACTAAAAACTCTAAAACCCCTTAAACCCTCTAAAAATGTTAAAAACTCTAAAAAAACTTAAAAACCATAAAAACTCAAAAAAACCTAAAACCCCCCAAAAAACCATAAAAACCCTAAAAACCCATAAGATCCCTCACAAACCCTAAAACAATAAAAAACCCTGAAAACCATGAAAATAAAAAAAACACGAAAAATCCTTGAACACATAAAAACACATAAAAAATCTTGAAAACCCCTAAAAACCTAATAAATTACAAAAAACCCATAAGAACCCTAAAACCCCCTAAAATATCTAAAAACCCTTAAAACCCCTATAAACATTAAACAACTCTAAAAAATATTCAAAACCCTAAAACACTCAAAAAACTCTAAAAGCACAAAAAACCATAAATACCCTAAGTCGTTCAAAACCCTCAAAAACCCTGAAAACCCTTAAACCCCCCAAAATCCCAAAAAACCCACAAAAACCCTAAAAACCCTAAATATCCTAAAATAACCCTAAAAATCCCTGAAAATATAAAAAATCCTAAAAACCCCCGAAAACCAAAAAACCCTCAAAAACATTAAAACCCATAAAAACCTATAAGAACCCTAAAAACCCACTAAAACTCTAAAAACCCTTAAAATCTCTAATAATGCTGAAAAACTCTTAAAACCCTTAAAAACCTAAAAGACTAAAAAACCCAAAAAAACCAAAAAAGACCATAAAACCCCTGAAATCCCCGAAAAACCATAAAACACTAAAAACCATAAAACCCCTCAAAATCTCTAAAAACCCTAAACAACTATAAGAATTCTAAAAGAACCTTACAGATCCATGAAAACATAAAAAAACCCTAAAAACTTTGAAAAACCCCTGAAAACCATAAAAATCCCAAAGAATCTTAAAAAATCTTAAACCCCTCTAAAACCCCAAAAAACCAACTAAAACCCTTAAAACCCCTAAAATTATTAAAAACTCTAAAAGTGTCAGCACCAAAATGGATCTCCTCCTTCCCTCGCGATGGTTGTAGCATGCGGTTGTGGATTCGGTGAGCAGCCTTCGGGCCTACTCTTTTCACATTACTGATGGAGTGGTCTCCTCAGAACGTGATTCACTTTTCCTCCTTCCATGCTTTAGTAAGGGGGAAGGTGTCACAAAGGCTCTCTTGGGATCAGTAAGTTGAGATCTTGGATAAAGCTCTTGTTTTGGGGTATAGGAATGGTTGTTTGGTGCCGGTGAAGGTGGAAGATCCTGAAACGGGGGTTGCAATTGATTATTCTTCAAAGGTTATTCTCTACCCATGCCCTAATTATTTTATGGTTGGGGATTAAGTGGATATAAATGAATTTTTTTCTGATTTTGGCCCTTTGGTTGAGGCAAATTTGGTTTATGTGGGTCAAGTTGTTCCATGGATTTTTTTGATAGGTGTTGACGTAGAGGATTCAACTGTTTTTGGTTTGATGGCTTCGGAGATGTCCCTGGATTCATTTGGGGATGAAGATAGATCTCATAATGATGATAAGGTAGTGGGGTCCTTGCTAGTATTTTTTGGTTCTCCCTTCTTCATCAGAAGTAGCCAATCTGTGCCCTATTCCTGCTATGGGTGGATTCTTAGTGAACACAGCTAGTTCGTCTGTGGGAGTTGGTTTGGATGATGGGGAACCTTTTTCTACTGTTAATTCCATGGATTTTTCTTTCTTGCCCCCAATTAAAGGAGGTAAATTTCCAAGGGTTTTCCTTCCAGATTCGATGCTTCGAGGTGGAGTAATACCCTAGTCTAGTATTTTTTTGGAGAAGAAACCACCCTTCTCTATGGTTTCTCAAATTGATTTAAATTTTTTGGGGAATGATCTTCTCGAGATGCTTAGCAATGATGATGTATTCTTCTTCTTCACATTCCATTCATCGTGTAGTCTTGTTGATATTATCTCAAATGGTCCTTAGTTCGTTGCAGGTAGGTCCATTATTCTTAAATCCTTGCAATCAGGTCTAGTTCTCGAAAATGAGGATTTGTAACAACCCAATGTTTTTCAATGGAAATTTCCTTATTGTGATTATTCCATATAATCACATGAAATCATAGTATAATAAACTACTAAGTTCTATGTGACCTTTAAACATAAGTTTTTCACTTCTGTGATTTGAATTTCAAAAATCTGACAAACACGGTTGTGATTAGTAAGTTATTTGGAGTCTAATATGATCAACTTAATTTTTGGTGAATAGTAACATACCCTTATTAATAGTAATGTTACCCTTATGAATAGTGACATACCCTAATTAATAGTAACCTTACCTATTATATTATATAAGATTCATGTAGGGGTATGAAATACCTATATCTTGGAATAAGAAAATGAATGTTTTAAAAATTGTTATTTTTTGAGTAAATTGTGATTTTAATTAAAAATTAAATTAATCATATTTATAAAATTATTTTTTAAAAATGGATTTCATTTTTGGATTCTACACATCGAAAAATGGTTAGGGTGATTTTTTGGGATTTTTCTAAAATACTTGAATTTTTATGAATAGTAAAATACAATAATTTACGATAAATTCTAAATAATGGATTTATTGAGTCATTGATGATGATATGATGATGTATGACCAATTGTTTCTAACTCACATGCACTTATTACTATTTTTGGTCATGAAATAATCATTATTTCTGGTGTTGAAGGAAAATAATAAACTAAGGAATTAAATATTATGAAAACCCTCCTCTCCTCCACTATAAATATCATCCATCCTTACCTCTTCTCTTCACTCCTATCAAGCCTTGTTCCTTGCCTATATTCTACCCAAATCACTCCCCAAGATCCTCCCCCACGTTCAAAATCCTTTGGTCTCCTCAAAATACAAAATCCTCTCCCCTTAAGAGGCTCAAGGAAGATTGAATCAAGAGGTAAATTCCTCTTTTTTTATTTCTTTTTCTTTTCAAGTTCATTTGTTTTCTTTTCTATCCTTACCTATCCTCATAAAAATGTTATGAAAACTCTAGTACCTTAAATGTACTAAAATTTTGTTATGGTAATGGAATAAGTTATTATCATCTCTCATTTACTCTTCTTTTATTTTAGTAGTAAAGACGCTATCTGAGATGTGTTAATTTACCACATTCAAGGATGATGGGTTTACAATTTCCATTACCATCTTCAATTATGGTCATGAAACCATTTTCATGGTTGAACCAGACTATAATATATGTATTTTGACTCATCTATGGTTATGTAATCCTTTTTTACACATGGTTTTGGTTTATAAAACAAAACGTGTTCTTTGTGGTCAAAAACCGCCAATTAACCCAAAAGGTTGTCACTAACGTTTTATATAATGATTCAACATCACTTCAAGTAACCAAATTAAATTTTCAACCATGTAACCTTTTTTATGTTCAATAATAAAATATAACTTCGATTATGGACAACCACCTTCATCATACATGCTTATCCAAACATGAACCGATCATTAAAACCAAGCAAGCAAACAGACCCGATCAATGAAATTGAACCTCATAACCAATAAAAATGGTTATAAATGAACTTAAAAAGGTTCTAATAAATATTTTAAATATATAAGAGGTTATGGACTTATTAATTAATTAAAATAATTTTATTATTCAGGTCATTAATGAAGGTTTTGGGCACAACGGAAGCGTGGTTGGGACAGGACCCAACTTTGATTTTTACCATGATCAATGATTATTCCAAGATCAATACGATGATGAATTCCAGTCTCCATGGAATATAATAAAAGATTTAGATAAAGAAGAAAGAGGCCTAAAACCTTTAGATAGGATCTTTCACATCATGTTTATAATTAATTTAATTGATTTCATAAAGAAAAAATAATATCTTGATCTATGGTATTTTTCTTCGCTGATGATATTGATCGTCCGGAATGACCCTTCCAGATTATCTAGTTGCACTTATAAGGATCCAAACTAGAATAACTCTAGCGGTGATCCACACAAGCTCTGGTGGCCTCCGATCGACACTGCTCATTCTCTGGGTGCTAGCGCGGGGAAGCGAGTGACTTGTGTCGTTCGTTCTTGATCTCTTGTTATTCGGTCTTGAAAAACATCTCTCGTTATTGAGAGGGAAGAGAAGAAGATTTGAGAGAAAAATTGTTCGGCTCAACAATTCTCAATTCACTAGGCATGTGGTGTGTTGTATGGCACAATAGAGGTAATTTCCTATTTATATACATAGAATTTCAGTTACAATATTTAATTGCATAGAAACAATTAAATACATTCATGAACTTAGAGAAAACCCATGCATTTAATAATAATACGGTGTCATTATTTATGGTGCGAAAACTTGCTCAAAACAGAATTATAAATAAAATTCCACAACACAAAATAATAGAATCATTATTTTAATTTGTGCCAACTAGTTAAATAATTATTTACCGTCTTGTAAATAATTATTTTACTACCGAATCGACCATGGTCCGCTCAAACTCTACTTCCATTTATTGAACACCTGAATAAATAAATAAATAATTTATTCTCTTAAATAAATATTTTATTTACAAACTAGTAAATAAATTTTTATTAAATGTTTAATAAAATAAATAAATATATTTTATTTAATTTATGCGATCGTTTTAACTTGAATAAAATTATTCCATGGTCTTGAGAATAATATTTATTTTTTTAATTAAATTCAAATAGAATTTAACTGAGACCACCAAAAACACTTAGTGTGTGACCCTCTATTATTCTTTCTCGTTGGCATTAGGCGGAATTGCCTAAATTCCAAGAGTATTGTCTAGCAACGATTCAAGGCACCCAAGAGAAAGAACGTAAAGTTGCAACAATGACATCCACATATAAATTATCACTATGTAATATAAACCCTTCATTGCAATATCTCATCAAGCAGGTTTCATGATTGTGTCATCAACTTTTATTCTTGATACGTTGTTCTTTTACAACCTGAAATAAACTTGTTGTTACACCCTGGCCATGGAATTTCGTGTGACGGATCTATTTCAATCAAAGGGCTGAGATATCAACTTCCATAAATAGAAGGGACAAATCCTTCCTCGACTTATCCATTAATAACATGTCACTCATGATGCACCCAACGTACCCTACTTCTCACCAACTGTCTGTGTGATGGTTTTCATCAGTAAATCAAAGTGCGCGAGTCGTTACACATATTAATGATAATCTTAAAGTATAAGTATCATTACACATGCTCGCAGATATAAATATCTAATGACACCAAAACATGTGGAATTCCTACTAGCGAGTCTGTTCTCATAATCTCCCATCTTGGAGATTTCCAAGTGCAAACTTCATGAGAAGAAGTCTCATCTACTTACGAGTACTCACACCTAATGGTTTGTATTATATGTGTCCCATCATAGCATGTCATCCAACTGCAGAACTATATTTAAGAATATTGTTATAGTATTTCAGGGTTCTCATCATAGCGGGGAACTGCCATGACCTTATCAATGTAACAACTACTCTAGGAAATTATTACATCATAGTCATGTAGAACAATGAACAATATGTAATAATACATTAAATATCCATGTAATAAAAGTAAAACTAGTTGGTTCTAGGACACCAACTCTTACAAACTCCCACTTGGACTAAAGCCAACTGCCTACGAATTTCAGTCCGCTAGACCTCACATGATGATCATGTTTCTGCTGAGTCAAGGCTTTTGTCAAGGGGTCTGCCGCGTTGTCTTCCATGGAAATACTAATCACTGCAACTTCACTTCTCTGAGAAAAATCCCTCAATAGATGATACTCTCGAAGTATGTGCTTCACCTACTGATGTGACCTTGGCTCTTTTGCAAGAGCCACCACTGCAGTATTATCACAGTACAGTGTGATGGGATCTTTACTGCTAGGTATCACATCTAGCTCCTGGACGAAGCTTCGCATCCAAACTACTTCTTTAGCTACCTCAGAATCAGTGATATACTCAGACTCTACTATAGAATATGCGACCACACTTTACTTTGAGCTCTTCCAGCTCACTGCACCTCCATTCAAAGTGAAGTTGTATCCTGTTTGTGACTTCATGTCATCTTGATCAGTCTGGAAACTAGCATCTGCATATCCTTTGATGACTAGTTCCTCATATCCTCCATAAACCAGGAAGATATCCTTAGTACACCTCAGATACTTTAGGATAGTCTTGACTACCATCCAATGGCGGTCACATGGGTTATCTTGATATCTGCCTACCGCACTCAATGCGTAGGCGACATCCAGCCTATTACATAGCATGACATACATGAATGACCCAATCTCTGATGTGTATGGAGTCCTTGTCATTATCTTTCTTTCCTCATGTGTCTAAGGACACATTTTCTTGGAAAGATGAATACCATGTGATGCTGGCAACAATCCCCTCTTGGATTGTTCCATACTAAATCTCTTCAGTATCTTGTCAATGTATGTACTTTGACTTAGGCCCAACAATCTCTTGGATCTATCACGATAGATCTTGATACCAAGAATATACACTGCCTCGCCCAAGTCTTTCATGGAGAAGCATTGATCCAACCATGCCTTAACATACTGTAAGACTGGTATCTCATTTCCAATAAGTAATATGTCATCAACATATACTATTAGGAAAACGACTGTACTCCCACTAAACTGTTTGTAGACACAAGGCTCACATTCATTTTTAATAAAACCAAATTCTTTTATGGCTTCATCAAAACGAATGTTCCATGACCTGGATACTTTCTTTAATCCATAAATGGATTTCTACAACTTGCATATCTTATTAGCATCCTTTGGACTCACAAACCCTTCAGGTTGTGTCATGTAGACATCTTCCTGAAGGTTCCCATTAAGTAATTCTGTTTTGACATCCATTTTCCAAATCTCATAGTCATGGTAAGCCGAAATGGAAATTAGAATTCTGATGGATTTCAGCATTGAAACTGGTGAGAAGGTTTCATCGTAATGAATTCCTTGATGTTGTTTAAACCCTTTTACAACCAGTCGTGCCTTATAGGTACTGACTTGTCCTTCCATGTCCATTTTATTCTTGAATACCCATTTGCAAACAACAGGATTTACATCAACTGGAGGATCTACCAAAATCCAGACTTGGTTTTGGTACATGGAATCCATTTCAGAATTCATGGCTTCCTGCCACTTAGCAACGTCCATTATATTTACTACTTCTTTGTAGGTTAGAGGATCATTATTATCAAATAATAATGAGTCACCATCCTCAATAACTAGAAAACTGTACCGTTCTAGTTCTCTAACCTCTTTTGTACTCCTACGTAGTACTTGTGTCTCTAGAACAGATTCTTCTTCCATGGGGCTTTGTGGAATATGTTCCTTTACCAACTCTTGTGTACCTTGAGCCTCGACTTCATCGAAGTCTATCTCACTCCCACTATCTCTTTTGGAGATATACTCCCTCTCAAGGAATATTTCATGTCTTGCCACTATAACCTTTTTGTCTAAGGGGTTATATAGGTAATATCCCCTTGTTTCTTTGGGGTATCCTATAAAGGTACACTTTGTGCCTCGGCATGAGAGTTTGTTACCTGAAGAGACCTTAACAAACGCTTCGCTACCCCACATATGTAAATTTGATAACATGGCCTTTCTTCCACTCCATAACTCATATGGAATACCATTTATCGATTTAGTTGGTACTTGGTTTAGTATGTGTGCCACTGTTTGTAACGAATATCCCCAAAAGGATAATGGAAGACTTGCATGACTCGTCATTGATCTCACCATGTCCAACAAGGTGTGGTTCCTCCTTTATCTCACACCATTCCACTAGGGTGTGTTTTGAGGAGTGAGTTGTGATAGGATCCCAAACTCCCATAAGTAATCAATTAAGTCTTGATTAAGATATTCTCCACCTCGGTCTGAGAGGAGTTTCTTAATCTTCTTACCAAGCTGGTTCTCAACTTCATTCTTGTATTCTTTGAACTTATCAAAATAATCCAACTTATACCTCATTAAGTAGATATATCCATATCTACTAAAATCATCAGTAAAAGTTATGAAGTATGAGTACCCTCCCCTTGCTTCAACTGGAAATAGACCACACACATTGGTATGAAACAATTCAAGAAGTTATTTAGCCCTTTCACCTTTCCCACTAAATGGGGATTTGGTCATTTTTCCTTGTAAACATGCATGACATATTCCAAGTGGTTTTAGTTCAAAATAATCTAAATATCCATATTGATGTAACTGTTTCAAACGTTTCTCGTTTACATGACCTAGCCGATGATGTCAAATCTAAGTGTGGTATGAGTCATGTGAAGTATCTTTGATATATATTTCCATTACTTGGTTTGTGTAATCCAACATGTAAATTCCGTTATATAAATGTGTCCTACCATAAAAAATTCTATATTTGTAAAAGAAGCAACATTTATTTCCAATCTTGAAAAAAAATCCATATGTATCTAATCTAGATATAAGAATAATGTTTTTAGTAACAAAAGGCACATAATAACAACCCTTTAACACCAAGATCATCCCAGTTGGCAATGAGAGGTGGTAGTCCCCGACAGCTACAACAGCAATTCTGGCTCCGTTGGATGCTCATATATCTACCTTCCCTCGATCAATCTTCCTGAATCTACTTGGTTCCTGTATTTGGATACATATGTGAGCACCACAAACTGTATCTAATACCCAATTTGTAGAAATAGATAGATTGCATTTGATAAAAAACGCACCTGAGGCTTCCCCTTGCTTCTTAGGTTGGGTGAAATTCTTCTTCCAGTGGCCTTTCTTGCCACAAGCAAAACAAACAGCCTCCTATTACCTTGCCTCCCCTTTTATCTTCCTTTTCTTGGAAGGATGTGAAGAAGATTTGGGCTTAAATCTCTTCACCTTCCCTTTCCTCTTATTCACCATAAGGACATAAGGATTTTTGCACTTCATATCTTTTTCCACTTAGAGAATGAGGGTAAGAAGATCAGATAGAGACTTCTCAATGTTTTTCATATTGAAATTGACAACAAAGTTAGAGAATCTCTGAGGTAGTGATGCGAGAATGAGACCGGTGTCGAGTTCTTTAGTGAGTTTAAACCCTAGAACCTCCAGGTGCTCAATATAGCCAATGAGCTTGACTACATGAGGCCTAGCTGTGGCACCTTCTCCATGCTTAATCTGAAAGAGTGCCTTGGATATCTCAAACCTTTCCTATCTTTCTATCTTCTAGTAAAGACCACAGAGGTGCTCAATCATGCTATAAGCATCCATGTTTTCATGATACTTATGATCTCACTAGACATTGATGATTACATCAAATATTGAACGTAGACCGTGTCGTTCATATGTTTCTCATAGACCATGAAATCCTAATCACTCGCCTCCTTGGCAAGAAAATCATGTTATGATGACTCCAACATGTAAGACTTCCATTCATGGCATAGGATAACCCAAAGGTGTGTAAACCATTCCTGGGAGTTACTGTCGGTGAAGATGTTGTCTTTATCCAGAATTGATCGTAGGGATAGTGTGGTTGACGAGTTTTTCATTTTTTTTCTACAATTAAAAGAGTGTATCATTAGTACTTTCTTGATTACATTTTATGAGAAATAATAAATTTTATTAAGTCTCCCACTATTTTATCAAGTCCCAATGGCCCTCACCATTTAACTCGGAATGTCTAGTTTCCATGATATTCTAGTGGAAAGGATCCATATTCCCCTTCACATAACCCCAACAAGGGTTGGTTAAACTATTAAAGGGTATTTAGGTAGGCGGGTCTTTGCCAACTGTAGGCTTGCAGTTCCTTGGTCTGTTGAGTGGACTCCCCAATCCTGAAATCATGACTTTGGATTTCCTCAACTCTTACCTCCAATATTACACCAAGTCTAGAAAGGTCTACTCCTCTTGATGTAATATGGTTAAGTCAACCTGAAACCTTTCATAAGGGTTACTGTATAAAATTAAGTGTCCCAACAAGGGTTGGTCAAACACATAGTTTTATTGATTTTTTTCCTTAATCAAGTAACGGAAGGCTTGGTCTGACTTAATATTTTATTTGAGGGATTTTTATATCTTATGCGTTAATTGATTATTATAACATTCTTGTTAATATTAAGTGGAACTTACTTAAGTGATTAACCATGTCTTGATAATATTTATGCATAAGTCTAGTTTATTTTAGTTCCATATTGCATGCTTTGTTTAATTAATTAATTATGTGATCATTAAAACACATCCATAATGATAAACCATGCAAATGACAGAAATAAAATAAATGGTATGATCATGAGCTTGTTCTATTGGTTATTTTATCTAGCGGTTGATAAACTAACCCAAGACCTAGGGGAGAAAACACCATGAACCTTTTGGGTTCGTGTTTACAACTTTCTACCTGTCCAACTTTGTATCTCCTTGGATTGGTTTCACCTTGGCTCCTGACTTGAGCCACCTCCACTATCTTGGGAGCTCCATCCATTACATATGCATTTATCTCACATGCAGGTGAGGGGTAAAAAGGGGGTTTTACATAAAAGGAACCTTGGGAATGCAGGCCCTACATATTAATGAGGAGAAGGCTTGCAGGCCAACAATTTTAATTTAAATAAATAAAATAAAATAAACCATCCACATACAAAAGATCTTGGTCTAGATCATGATCATGATCATCCATACATGAAATTATATTTACACATAAATAAAACTAGCATTCTATTATTTAATCGTTCTTTTTTAAGATAAATCACGCTCAAATCAATTAATTATCATCTTTAATTAATCAATCCTTTTATCTTAAATCCTTTTCTGAATTTCCTTGAGATTCTCATCCATCATAATTTTAAATAAATTCATTTAAAATTTTATTTGTATGTAACCTATACCTTGGAGGAAACCCATTGAATTCCCATTCATAACTACCCAATGAGTATAAATGAACATTACGCAGATGTTAAATTAAACACATATATATATATAAAACACCTATCACGAGTTGTGCCTCATCTTTACGCCTGCACTATGGTACAAGTCTCAAGGGTTTGTATAATATAATAATAAATTTTAATAAATCTGCGTAATTTGGATGAGTACACGGTGTATAATTCTAACTACACAGCGTGTACTTTTGTTCACTCTCCATCCGAAGTATACGCCCGGGGACATGGCGTGTAGACGTACTTCGGAATTTTTTGGAGTACACTACGTGTTCAGTGGGACACATGTCGTGTAGTATCTTTGTTACACAGTTTCCAGTTGGGAAAGCCATGTACGGAGCATACGGTCCAACCCATCCCAATGGGACTACATGCTGTGTTCAGTGGACCGCACGACATGTAATCCGGAAACCGTGTGCCACATGTTCCTAGTCAACACACAGTGTCATTTATGACTTAGGTAGGATCCATTTACACGGCCTGATTTTTCGGACCAGTCCAATGCATTGAACCTAGACTACATGGCGTGTACTTCCGAATACACGCCGTGTATTCTGGTGTTGTACGACCAGGAACTTTTGGCACTTCAAGATGAGATCCTCTATTTTATTTTAATCAAAATTAAAAGAAAAATTTGTTTCTGTAAGGTGAACGAGAAACGAAAGAAGAGGAATATATCTCGAGATTCAGATTTACAAAACGATTAACTTGAATTGAAACAACTAAATTATTAAATGTGTATGTCATCAACGAAATATTTAAATAATTATAAACTATGATGTAACAGCTCTAATACCACTTGAAGGTTCCTGGAACAGCGAAAGCGTGGTTGGGACGGGACCCAACTTTGATTTTTACCATGATCAATGATTATTTCGGGATCAATACGACGATGAACGCTAGTCTCCATGGAATATAGTCAAATATTTAGATAAAGAAGAATGAGGCTCGAAACCTTTAGAGAGGATCTTGCACATCATGTTTATAATTAATTTAATTAATTTCATAAAGAAAAAATAATACCTGGATCTTTGGTATTTTTCTTCGTTGATGATGTTGATCGTCCGGAATGACCCTTCTGGATTATCTCGTTGCGCTTGTAAGGATCCAAACTAGTATCCCTCTAGTGGTGATCCACACGTGCTCAGATGGCCTTCGATCGAAACCACTCGTTCTCCAAGTGCTAGTGTGGGGAAGCGAGTGTCTTGTGTCGGTCGTTCTTGATCGTTTGTTCTTCGGTCATGAAAAATGTCTCTCGTTCTTGAGAGGGGAGAGAAGAAGATTCGAGAGAGAAATTGTTTGGCTCAACAATTCTCAATTCACCAGGCGTGTGGTGTGTTGTATGGCACAATAGGGGTACTTTCCTATTTATATACATGAAATTTCAGTTACAAAATTTAATTACTTAGAAACAATTAAATACATTCATGAACTTAGAGAAAACCCATGCATTTAATAATAATACTGTGTCATTATTTATGGTGCACCATTTTTTGAAAAACGGAATTATAAATAAAATTCCGCATCACAAAATAATAGCATCATTATTTTAATTTGTGCCAACTAGTTAAATAATTATTTACCGCCTTGCTAATAATTATTTTACTACCGGACCGACCTTGGTCCACTCGAACTCCACTTCCATTTATTGAACACCCAAATAAATAAATAATTTTTCTCTTAAATAACTATTTTATTTACAAACTTGTAAATAAATATTTTTTAAATGTTCAATAAAATAAATAAATATGTTTTATTTAATTTATGCAATCATTTTAACTTGAATAAAATTATTCCACGGTCTTGAGAATAATATTTATTTTATTAATTAAATTCAAATAGAATTTAAATGAGACCACCAAAAACACTTATTGTGTGACCCTCTAGGATTATTTCTCATTGGCATTAGGCAGACTTGCCTAAATTACAAGAGTACTGTCTAGCAACGGGTCAAGGCACCCAAGAGAAAGAACGTAAAGTCAAAACAATGAAATCCATATACGAACGCTCACTTTGTAATATAATACCTTTTTCACAATATCTCATCAAGCAGTTTTCATGATTGTGTCATCAACTTTTATGCTTGATACGTTGTTCTTTAACTACCTGAAATAAACTCTTCGTTACACCATGGCCATGGAATTTCTTGCAACAGTTCTATTTCAATCAAAGGGCTGAGATATCAACTTCCATAAATGGAAGGGACAAATCCTTCATCGACTTATCCATTAATAACATGTCACTCGTGACGCACCCAACGTACCCTACTTCCCGCTAACTGTCTGCATGATGGTTTTCATCAGTAAATCAAATTGCACGAGTTGTGACATGTATTAATGATAATCTTAAAGTCTAAGGATCATTACACATGCTCGCAGATAGAAATATCCAATGACACCAAAACATGTAGAATTCCTACTAGCGGGTCTGTTCTCATAATCTCCCATCTTGGAGATTACCAAGTGCGAACTTCATGAGAGAAAGTCTCATCTTCTTACGAGTACTCACACCTAACAACCTGCATGCTATGTATCCCATCATAACATGCCATCCAACCACAGAACTATATTTAAGAATATTGTTATAGAATTTCAAGGTTCTCATCATAGCGGGGAACTACCATGACCTTATCAATGTAACAAATACTCTAGGACATTATTACATCATAGTCATGCAGAACAATGAAAAATATGTCATAATACATTAAATATACATGTAAAAAAACGTAAAACCAGTTGGTTCTAGGACACCAACTCTTACAATTAAGTTCAAGCAAATATCACCATTAGATTTAAGGTAAGGGATCATCTTCATTTCACTTTTATTCAAGATCGTCCTCTATGTTATGCCCTTTTAGGTGTAATTCCTAATGATGGGGTATGATTTCTCACCTACCTCATACTTCCATAATGATGTATAAGTGATAAGAAACCCCTTTATCTTTAATGAATCCCTCTTAAGTACACCTGATACCATGCCGATAATCCTTAAGGAATTCTAACCGAACCGCTTTTATTCTTTCAGGTTGCTCTATCTTTATTTTTACCCAAATGAAGTTGTCTTTTATTTTTATGTAAAACTTATATATGATTTTTATATTCTCCAAACTCATGTTTCAAGATCCATCTCTCATTATTTTTCAGGGATATACATGCTTTTAAATGACTCCCTCAATACTTCCTGATAAACTAACCTGTTTTGAGGGAGCTTCCCGAATTCTTACCCAATTTTAAGTGTACTCTATATTCTATTTTAAGCCAAAATTTTCTTTATAAAATCAATATTTTTATTATGAAAAAATTATTGGTTCACTTATGGTTTTATATAAAGGATTGTTCTCTATTCTATTTTAAAGGCTCTATAGTATTTTCCTTAAAATCGCACAAAAATGTTTTAATGATAAGATTTATTAAATACTTTTCTAACATGTTGTCACTTATACTTGACATAACTTACCAAGAAACATGCATATTTTACCTTATGAATGCCCATGTATATTTTAGTTACTTTCTTTCATGGACACTTTTATGATACACCCATTTATTATGTTTTATGACATGATTGTGGTACCCAATTCTTTCCATGGGTAACCCTTATGATTATGTAAGATTGATTATGTATGATTTTTTATGTGGAAAAAATATTCATTAAAAGTTAATATGGATGTGCCTAGATAAAACTCCAATGCATTGGGTAAAGTTGAGTCTAATGAGACATTATGTGCAACGGTCTTGGCGGTTAGCCTTGGCTTGTGCTACTATGTGCAACTATCTTGGCAGTTAGCCTTGGCTTGTGCTATTATGGGAAACAGTCTTGGTGGTTAGCCTTAACTCATACTAAATTCATGTTTTATGTTCTACCACATTACAATGACTCCATGTTTATATGATTTTATGTTTATATGTTATGATTCCATATGTTACATGCCTTTTTATATCATCATGTCATGCCTTCTATCCCATGTGCTAATGATTTGTTCTTATGGTTATTCCCTTACTAGGATTTTTAGATCATCACTTTGTTCATGTTATCCCCAGGTTATCCTATGAATATGTATGGGCACAATGGAATTTATGGGCTCTTTATGAAGACTAAATAAATAAATATTATATTTAATTCCATGTTTTCAGTTTTATGTACCTAGTCTTCCAAGACACTAGACTTTAAGATCATTGACTTATACTCTGATGTATAATTATGCTTAAAATCATGTAATGTTATGTGAAAAGGCTAGGGTCACTATAGTTGGTATCATAGGATGGTCTAGTTATTTTTTGATATTAGGAATAGAGCACTTTGTTAAGAACCTTAAGGATAAGACAAAGTGTAAGAGAACATCCCTAAATTTTGGTAATTATAGAGTAAGTGGTTTATCAAGAAAATACATCCATGTCTGGATACAAATAGGTAGAGGTGGCTCTGGAATAGATGTAACTAGGAGTGAAAACTCCGATAAGGA
This sequence comes from Viscum album, assembly GCA_963277665.1. Lineage (NCBI taxonomy): Eukaryota > Viridiplantae > Streptophyta > Magnoliopsida > Santalales > Viscaceae > Viscum > Viscum album. The sequence goes on along the minus strand of OY728167.1, from coordinate 726,281,564 downwards.
GTTTTGGGCTTGACCCGGGGTATCCTGATACACAACAACGGGCCTTACTACACTCTTGGTTTGACACTCCTAGGGGACATGATTTGGTGAATTCATGATCTTAGTGAAAACCATTATTAAGGGAATAAAAAAATACCATAATAATATAAGTTAAGAAATAGATCGAGGATAACCTAGATTTAAACATAAGGAATCACAAGTTAGGATATACTTCTCCTTTACAAGTTTATCCTTATTTTCAAAAGTTTCCTTTTTTATGTTCAATAACTAAGTATACAATCCCTCTAATTATACATTCCTTTTCTTAGTTAATGGTGGGAAATATAAGAACACATTCCAATAACCAATGTGATAGTCAATGTCAAGATTTCTCTAATGATATGCCGGATATGACGAGAAAGAGTGCTCAAAACTTCATGAAAGTACTTGGTCAGCTGGATCAAGTTATGAATAATAACTTGAATCATGTGGAACACCCTCCTCCTCCAAGGAAAGAGCAAGTTTCCATTGAATAATTCATGAAAAAAAGGATTCCCCTGTTTAGAAGATCTTTTAATCCCGTCCTCGCAGAACAATGGATTAACTCCATTGAAAATATACTCGTTGTCCTCCAGTGCTCATAAGAAGAGAAAGTTGTACTGGTGGTTTATCATTTTGATGGGGAAGCTGATCAGTGGTGGACATTGATCAAGAATACAAAGTACCAAGAGGAAATTGATTCCATGGATTAGGAGGAATTCAAGAGGATGTTTTTCAATAAATATTTTCCTTGAACCCTTCATCTCAAGATGGAAAGAGAGTTCCTCGATCTCAAGTAGAAGGAAGATGAGTCCATCAGGGCGTATGAAGCAAACTTTACAAGGCTTTCAAGGTACGCCTCTGGCTTTGTCATGAACACTGAAAGTAAGGTGGATCGCTTCTTTAGTGGACTAAAGTTGAGTCTATGAAAATCGTTGTTGATTAGATACTTCTACAATTATGAGGAGATTGTTCATTGTGCCCTCAAGGTTGAAATGGATATTGGAGAATTTCAGTGGTCTTGTGGGCCCAGTGACAAGAAGATGAAAATAGAGAACAACATGGGTGGTTCAACAAAAAAATCACATGATGGAAAGAAGCCTGGCTATCTCACTTGTAAAATTTGTGGGAAGAAGCATCTTGGGAACTGTCTAAAGGGAACCAGGAATTGATTCATATGTGGAAATCTGGGACATCTGACTAAGAACTGCCGAAGGGATATGAAAAATACCGTTAATGTGGAAGAAGAAAGGAAGGTTCAGATCAATGCTCAGCCAGTGGTGCAGTGTTACAACTACAAGGATCATGGTCATTATGAAAACAATTTCCCTAAGTGAAATTTTGTCGGAGGAAATCAAGAAAAACCTCCAAGGCAACAATGAAGGGATTATTCTATCACTATTGATGAGGTGGAGCCGAAAAACGATTTGGTGAAAGGTATGCTAGTTATTCATTCAAGAATATCGAATGTACTATTTGATTCGGGTTCTACGCATTCTTTCATATCTTGCAAGTTTAGTAGAACTATTCAAGAACCACCTCAAAATTTGGAGGATAAGTTATCTGTGATAACGGAGAATGAGGCAGTTATTGCATCCATGATTTATAACTCCTCCTCATTTAACGTTTGTGGGCCGAACCTCCCATAAAATCTCATCATACTTCCTTTAGTGGAGTTTGACGCTATCTTGGGCATGGATTGTCTATCATTGTACAAATCCAACATCAATTGTAGAGAAAGGGAGATCACTCTTCACATCCCGAAGCATCCTCCAATTCTATACAAGTGTAAGGAGGAAGATGAATATCCTTTAGAATCATCATCTCAACTGTGGATATTGCTGCCATATGAACAAGAATATCTAGATCAAATGATTGAGATAAGGGAGAGAATCATGCTTGAAGACATTCCCATCGTGAGGTATTACACTGAGGTATTCCCTGAAGAGTTTTTTAGTCTTCCTCCTGACTGAGAGGTGGAGTTCTTAAATAAAATTATTCCTGGATCTCTGCCTATATTAATGACATCTTATAGAATAGCCACCGTAGAGCTGGAAGAGCTGAAGAAGCGGTTACAGGAGAATCTAGACAAGGGTTTTATACGCCCGAGTACTTCACCATGGGGTGTGAAAATCCTCTTCATCAATAAGGAGGATGGATTAATGCACCTCTACAATGATTATTGTGAGCTCGATAAAATTGTGATATATAAGAAGTATCCCCTTACTCAGATAGATGACTTGTTTGATCAGCTTTGTGGGTCCTATTATTTTTCTAAGGTGGAACTTCGGTCGGGATATCACCAATTAAAGGTGAGGAAGGAAGATATTCCCAATACTACCTTTCAAACGAGGTATGGACACTATGATTTCATAGTGATGCCCTTCAGACTCACTAATGATCTAGAAATTTTCATTGATTTATTGAATATAGTCTTTAGATATCACCTCAACAAATTTGTGCTAGTCTTTCTTAACGATATTCTGATATACTCCAAGAGTAAGGAGGAATATGAGGAGCATTTGAATACTATGTTAATGAATCTGATAAGGGAGAAGCTATATGAAAAGTACAATAAATGTGATTTATGGAGGGAGGAAGTATCATTCTTGGGGCATGTTATCACCAGAAAAGGGATATCTATGGACCCTTCCAAGACAAAGGCAATTGAAGAGTGGCCCATACCATCATCTGCAACAGAGATCCACAGCTTTTTTGGGTTTAGCCAGGTATTATCAACGATTTTTAAATAACTTTTCATGATTTTCAAACCCAATGACAAAGCTAACATAGAAGGGAGTAAAGTTTTTCTAGACTCAGGAATGTGAATATTGTTTTAAGGAGTTGAAAAGGAGGCTAATCACTGCCCCAGTACTCACACTACCAACAAGTGGAGAACTCTTTATGGTGTAAAGTGATGATTCAAAGAATGTATTAGGTTGTGTGCTAATAAAAAATGATAAATTGATATCATGTGCCTCAAGGCATCTGAAAATCCATTAGCAAAACTATCCCACGCATGATCTAGAGTTGGCGGTTATGATATTTGCGTTGAAAATATGGTGGAATTATCTCTATGGGGAGAAGTGTGAGATATATACTGATCACAAGAGTCTCAAATATATATTCACACAAAAAGAGCATAATATGCGCCAACAAAGATGGATAGAGCTCATCAAGGATTATGACTGCTAAATCCACTACCATCCCAGTAAGGCAAACAAGGTGGCAGATGTTCTAAGTAGAAAGGATCATGCATCTTTATTAATGATTAAAATTGAAAAGGATCTGATCTTATTAGATTTACAGAGGATGGACATGGGAATTATTAAGGTAGGAACATCATCAACCCTTTCTCAAATGATTGATCAACCATCCCTCATAGAGAAAATAAAGGATTCTTAGAGAAAAGATGTGGAAATTCAGAAAAGGGTGGAAGCTATCAGAAATGGGAAATCCTCTAATTTTAAAACTGACAAGGATGGGGTTGTAAGATTTGGGTTACAATTATGTGTACTATATAATCTATAGATAAATAATGAGCTTTTTAATGATGCACATAACTCAACCTTCTCATTTCACCCAGGGAGCACAAAGATGTTTCGAGATCTCTGAGAGAACTTTTGGTGGGACAATATGAAGAAGGAGATTTCTGAGTATACATAAAAGTGCCTAATTTTTCAGAAAGTGAAGGATGAAAGAAAAAAATCTAAGGGGATGATGCAACCACTGCCCATAGAAAAATGGAAGTGGGAGAACATTACCATGGACATTGTCACTGGACTTCCAAGGACATCTAGACGAAACAATGTTATATGGGTTGTTTTGGATCGTCTTACAAAAATAGATAACTTTATTGAAATTTGAGAGGACTTCTCATTGGATCAACTTTTACGTATTTACATCAAAGAAGTGGTAACACTGCATGGAGTACCAAAATCTATTGTATCTGATCGTGATCCGAGATTCACCTTGAAGTTTTGGAAAAGTCTCCAACATGCTCTAAGTACTGAACTAAACTTTAGTATGGCCTATCATCCTCAAACTGATAGAAAATCTATGTGAACTATTCATACACTGGAAGATATATTGAGAGCATGTTCTATGGACATCAAAGGAGGATGGGACCAACATCCTCCGCTGGTTAAATTCCCCTACAACAACAATTTCCAATCGAGCATCTGAATGGAACTATATAAAGACCTTTATGGGAAAAGGTACAAAACATCGGCATGTTGGGATGAAGTTGATGAGCGTAAGCTGCTAGGACCTGAAATGGTTGATGAAATTATGGAGAAGGTGAAAACCATTCAACAGCATATCAAGGTAGCCCAAAGTTGACAGAAGTTTTATGAAGATAATTTTCGATGAGACCATGAGTTTAAATTTGGAGACATGGTATTTCTACGCATATCTCTATGGACGGTCATGAGGTTTGGAAAGAAAAGGAAGTTAAGTCCCAGGTACATCGACCCCTTCAATATTCTTGATCGTGTCGAGGTTGTGGCCTATCGATTAGAACTTCCACCTACCATGACCAAAGTACAAGATGTCTTTCATGTATCCCTATTAAGGAAGTACATACTAGACCCTTCACATGTACTCTCTTCATAGGTGGTACAGTTGGATGATGATCTTTCTTATGAGGAGCAGCCAGTGAAGATCTTGGATCATAGGGATAAAGTTCTATGTAACAAGACTAATCACCTGGTCAAGGTACTATGGCAGAATCACAAGTACGAATAGGCAACATGAGAACTGGAGAAGGCAATGATAGAAAAGTACCCGCACCTATTTATGGCCTAGAATGTAAAACGAAATTTCGAGGGAAAAATTTCTTAAGGGGGGAAGAATGTAACGACCCAATGTTTTTAAATAGAAATTTCCTTATTATGATTATGTCATATAATCATATTAAATCACAACATAATGAACTAATAAGTGCTATGTGACCTTTAAACATAAGTTTTTCACTTCTGTGATTTGAATTTCAAAAATCTGACATACACGGTTGTGATCAGTAAGTTATTTGGAGTCTAATATAACCAACCTAATTTTTGGTGAATAGTAACATACCCTTATGAATATTAATGTTACCCTTATGAATAGTGAAATACACTAATGAATAGTAACATTACCTATGATAGTATATAAATAAGATTCAATTGGGAGTATGAAATACCTATATCTTGGAATAAGAAAATAAATGCTTTAAAATTGTTATTTTTCGAGTAAATTGTTATTTTAATTAAAAGTTAAATTAATCAAATTTAGAAAATTATTTTTGAAAAATGAATTTTATTTTTGGATTCTATACGTCGAAAAATGGTTAGGGTGATTTTTTGGTATTTTTCTAAAATACTTGAATTTTTTATGAATAGTAAAATACGATAATTTATGATAAATGCTAAATAATTGATTTATTGAGTCATTGATTATGATCTGATAATTTAATCTCAGTTGGTTAGAACTCACATGCACTTATTACTATTTTTGGTTATGGAATCATCACTATTTTTGGTCTTGAAGAAAAATAATAAACTAAGGAATTAAATATTATGAAAACCCTCCTCCCCTCCACTATAAATACCACCCATTTTTACCTCTTCTCTTCACTCCTATCAAGCTTTGTTCCTTGCCTATATTATTCCAAAATAACTCCCCAAGATCCTCCCCCACATAAATAGCCTTTGTTCTCGTCAAAATACCAAATCCTCTCCCCTTAAGAGGCTCTCAAGGAAGATTGAATCAAGAGGTAAATTCCTCTTTTCTTTTCTTTCCTTTTCTTTTCATGTTCATTTGTTTTATTTTCTATCCTTACCTATCCTTATCCAAATTTCGTGACAAATCCAGTACCATTCATGTACTGAAATTTTTTTATGATAATGGAGTAAGTTATAATCATCTCTCCTTTACTCTTCTTTTATTTTAGTAGTAAAGACACCATCCGAGATGTGTTAATTTACCACATTCAAGGATGATGAGTTTTCAATTTCCGTTACCGTCTTCAATTATGTTCATGAAAACATTTTCATGGATGAACTAGACCATAATATATTTATTTTTCCTCATTTATGGTTATTGAATCATTATGTACAGATGGTTTTGGTTTATAAAACAAAATGTGTTCTTTGTGGTCAAAAACCGCCAATTAACCCAAAAGGTTGTCACTAAAGTTTTATATAATGATTCAACATCATTCCAAGTAACCAAATTAAAATTTAAACCATGTAACCTTCTGGATGTTCAATAATAAAATATAACTTCAATTATAGACAACCACCTTCATCATACATGTTTATCCGAACATGAACCGATCATTAAAACCAAGCAAGCAAACGGACCTGATCAATGAAATTGAACCTCATAACCAATCAAAATGGTTATAAATGAACTTAAAAAGGTTGTAATAAATAATTTACATATATAATAGGTTATTTAATTATTAATTAATGACACTAATTTGATAATTCAGGTCATTAAGTTCAATCAAAGATCACCATCAGATTTAAGGTAAGGGATCCTCTTCATTTCACTTTTATTCAAGATTGTCCTCTATGTTATGCCCTTTTATGTGTAATTACTAATCATGGGGTATGATTTATCACCTCTCCCATGCTTCCCTAATGATTTATAATTGATTATAAACCTCATTATATCTCATGAATCCCTCTTAAGTACGCTCGATACCATGCCGATAATCCGTAAGGAATTCTACTCGAACCACCTTTATTCCGTCGGGTTTCTCTATCTTTCTTTTTACCCAAATAAAGTTGTATTTTATTTTTATGTACAACTTATATATTATTTTTATATTCTCTAAACTCATGTTTAAATATTAATCCATCATTATATTTTGGTTATATACGTGCTTGTAAGTGATTCCCTCCCCAATACTTCCCGACAAGCTAACCTGTTTTGAGGGAGCTTCCTAAATTTTTACCCGATTTCAAGTGCACTCTATCTTCTTTTTAAGCCACCATTTTCTTTATAAAATAAGTCTTTTATTATGAAAACTTACTTGGTTCACTTCTGGTTTTATATAAAGGATTTTTCCCTTTTCTATTTTAAAGGCTCTATAGTATTTTCCTTAAAATCACACAAAAATGTTTTAATGCTAATATTTCTTAAATACTTTTCTCGCATGTTGTCACTTCTACTTGAAATCACTTACCATGAAACATGACTATTTTACCTTATGAATGTCCATGTATATTTTATTTCCTTTCTTTCATGGACACTTTTATGATACGTCCATTTTTTATGTTTTATGACATGATTGTGGTACCCAATTCTTTCCATGGGCAACCCTTATGATTGTGTATGATTCTTTATGTGGAAAAAATATTCATGAAAAGTTAAGATGAGTGTGCTCAGATAGTGCTTTGATGCATTGGGTAAAGTTGAGTCTCATGAGACTTTATGTGCAACAGTCTTGATGGTTAGTTTTGGTTTGTGCTGCTATGTGCAACGATCTTGGCGGTTAGCCTTAGCTTGTGCTACTATGGGAAACAGTCTTGGTGATTAGATTTGACTCGTACTAAATTCATGTTTTATGTTCTAACACATTACTATGACTCCATGTTTATATGATTTCGTGTTTATATGTTATGATAACATATGTTATATGCCTTTTTATATCATCATGACATGTCTTCTATCCCATGTTTTAATGCTTTGTTCTTATGGTTATTCCCTTACCGACCTTTCTAGCTCATACCTTTGTTCGTGTTATCCTCAAATTATCCTATGAAGATGTATGAGAATAATGGAAGTTAGGGGCTCTTTATGAAGACTACATAAATAAATGTTATATTTAATTCCATGTTTTCAGTTTTATGTACCTAGTCTTCCAAGAAACTAGACCTTACGATCCTTGGCTTGTACTCTGATTCATAATTATGCTTAAAATCATGTAATGTTATGTGAAAAGGCTAGGGTCGCTATAGGTTTTTTCTATCTTCCTAGTTTGGTTGTAATGTTTCATTGTAATCTTGGATTGTGGAAGGCTTTAGCTACTCAACAAGTACAGTTAGCAATCACTACTACAAAATTGGGTTTATCCAACGCTGTTAAAGACCCCCTTTATCAGTGCTAAAAAAGAACTACTAAAGGGGGTTTTTAACAGTCTTTTTATCGATGTTAAAGGAGGACTTTAACAACGCTAAAAAAATCATTGTTAAAGGGGGACCTTTATCAGCGTTTTTTTACAAGTGCTGATAAATGGGGTCTTTTATCAGCACTTGTAAAAAAATGCTGATAAAAGGGGGGTTATCAACGCTTTTTAAGAAGAGGTGATAAAGACCCCCATTTATCCGCACTTTTTTAGTAGCACCAATAAAGGGTATATTACAGGGAAAAAAATATTTCATTGAAAATAATATATTAATATGTAAATACATTTATATTGATATAAATATAATATATATATTTTAAATATGTTTTAGATAAGGTAAATAGGCATTTACACTTAATATAAAAGATATTTAGTGAAAATGTATTATAAAATAAATAAAAAAATATTTTCAATCAATAATTTGTAAATTATTATCAAGTAATATTCATTTAATATCAATTGGAAGATAAAAAAAGTCAAAAAAAATAATAAAAGATCTAAAATATGTTGAAAATGTAACTTAAAATTTAAACGACCATAACTTTTGATTCGGATGTTCGTTTGGGCTCTACCACATATCAAATCAAAGCTTGCGATGATCTCTACACCCAAATAATTTAGGATAAACCCTATGTCACATTTTTGAGGCCCAAAAAGGCACAGAAGGCCTCTAAAACTATGTTTTTAGTAGGGGTAACCAAAATTTTTAACATTCGATGGATTTTCAGCATCATTTATGGGGTTCTTTTTGCCCTTTTTCAGTGGAAACTGAATTTATTACTATGTATTACATTCATATTGATATTATGGCTTTGAAAATTTATCATTTTTCACAATGTACTATTATTTATAATCAAATATATAATAATATATACATATTTTTTATATATTCACACATAAAAATTTAATTTTATAAATAAATTAATAATATATAGTTACATATAAAATATATTTATTAATATATAAACATATATATAAATATATGGATAAAAAATGTAATGAAATTTATATAAATATATAGACATTTCATAAAATGTAAAACAAAACAGTATAGGGAAGTGGAAAAGTCGCTAGTCTATAAGTTAAAGATCTTATATTCAAAAATCGTTGGCAGGGTGTATGGGGGAGGGTTGGATTATCTAAAGCGATGATAAAGGGGTTGGGGAAGCGCTGATAAAGGGAGGGGTGGGGGGAAGCGCTGATAGGGGGGCTGGTAGTGCGTAGGAATTTTTTTTTTAAAAAAATTATACCCTTTATTGGATGGGTCTTTATCGACACTTTTTTAGCACTATTAAAGACCTCCTTTAACATTTCTTTTTTAGCACTGTTAAAAGTGGTCTTTAACAGCGCTACAAAAGTGTCGTTAAGGAACCATTTTAACCGTGCTTTTTTTAGCGCTGTTAAAGGGGGCCTTTAAAAACGTTTTTTTAGCGTTTGATAAAAACTTTGGGCTTTTAACCGCGCTCAAATTATCTGTGTTTTTTAGCACTGATAAGAGCATATTCTATCAATGTTAATGACTGTTTTTTGTAGCAGTGAATCCTCTATTTTTCGTTAAAGTTACAGTTGACATTGGCAAAGTGAATTATGCGCGTATCTGTGTGGAATTCTTGGCGGAGCAGAGTTTCCAGAGGTAATTTCCTTGAACTTGGGCTCAGACTCTTCATCTTCCATTAGAGTTGACTATGACCGAGTTCCAAAAACTTACACCTTATGTAAAATTTTCATGCACCTTTTTAATCAGTGCAAGAAGAATCCAAAACTTATTGCTCAATCGGGTTGGACTAAAGTCACTCCTAAGAAGCGGGTTTATAGGAAGAAGGATTTTGCACCCGCTCCTACCTTGAGAGTTTGAGAGTTATATTTTATGTTGTTTAGTTAGGATATTATCATATTTTGTTATTTTTATTTCACTGTAACCATGGCTATAAATAGTCTGCTTTTGGACATTTATGAAAATAAGGAAAAACGACGTCTCTCGCTTGTCTCTCACTCTCGCCTCTTCCACTCTTCTTCTCCAGGAGCTCCATATGGTATCAGAGGAAAATTGATCCGCTGCAAATTTTCTTGTTCGATTCTTCCTACATTGTTGCTTCTTCTCTTCCTTGTAATGGCAACTCATTTTTTGATGAGTGATTCAAATTCAGGAGAACATACCAATACAAATCGATCTTCCATACTTGAATCTTCGAATCCCTACATGTTTGCTAAACCTCTTCATTCTACTCATCTTTTATCTTTGATGTCCAAGATGGGTATCATAGATATTTAAAGGCCATCTTGAAGGGGAGTTTTAGAGTTTTAATTTCTGCTGTTTAGTTAGGATTTTATCATATTTTGTTATTTTTATTTCCCCGTAATCGTGGCTATAAATAGCCTGCTTCTGGACATTTACGGAAATCAGGAAAAACGACGCCTCTCGCACTCGCCTCTTCCACTCTTCTTCTCGAGGAGCTCAATAGAGAGGTATGTATCTTGTTCGTCCTGTTGTGTCGGGTTCTTCTATTCAGGGAGATAAGACTTCCTCCCATCTTACTGGGAAGATAGTTTTGGAACCGAAGGCTGCTTCATTTTCTGGTAATTCTGTGTTGATTCCTGTTGGGGCTGAGGGCGCCTCTACCGCTGCTATTTCTGCCTTTGAATGAGTTTATTTCAATCATACCAAATATTGGCTACTTCATTCCCACTCACAATTCCTATGATTGATTTTGGTGGACCCGGATGGTGTTTTCGGTGCCTCTTCTCCCGAGCCTCTTACCTCTCCTTCTCATTTGAAGATCTGTTTTCAGCGGGGGGCTTCAGATTCAGCAGTTGAAGGTTCTTCTCCCTTTTTTCCAGATGTGGGTGTTGTTTCGGGTCTGCATCTGATGATAGGCCTTCGGCTCGTCCTTCTATTGGGGGGGCTATTGGGGGCCCTCCTTATGATTGAATCCTCTAGAGTATGGTAAGGAGTGTGACAACCGGGTCCCGGTGACAGCACAGACACCCCGACTTAACATGGCCGTCAGGTCCTGGCCCACCAGGTACCACCAATTGCCTCGCAGACACGTGGGGCCCACCCTAGGGTCCACCCACATGCCCGAATAGGTCATCTGACTAATGATAGTCCCCACAGGCCAACACATGTCCTTTCCAATGTGCTTTGTCCTCACTCACATACACCCTGAGAAACTTCCCAGAAGGTCACCCATCTTGATGACTACTCGAGGCCAAGCACGCTTAACTGTGGAGTTCTAATCCGACAGGCTCCTGAAAAGGAAGGTGCACCTTGATTTTCGAGAGCCTATCCAATTAGAACTCCACAGTTAAGCGTGCTTGGCCTAGAGTAGTAATCAGGATGGGTGACCTCCTGAAAAATTTCTCAGGGTGTGTGTGAGTGAGGACAAAACACACTGGAAAGGACATGTGTTGGCCTGTGGGGACTGTCATTAGTTAGATAACCCGTTCGGGCATGTGGGTTGACCCTGGGGTGAGCCCCACGTGTCTGTGGGGCAACTAGTGGTACCTGGTAGGCTAGAACCCGACGACCATGTTAAGGCGGGGTGTCTGTGCTGTCACCGGGACCCGGTTGTTACAAGGAGACTATTCCCATCATGGCGTGCATTGGTTCTCATTCGTAGTGCTCTCCAGGTGACAGGGAGACTGGGTCTCCTAGGTGCTCTGGGTCTTCTGAACAGGTTAGCCCTACCTCGTCTACTTTTAAGTGCTAATCCTCCCAGGGACAAACATATTAAGGTTGATGAATGTGACTCTATGAGGATTCCAATAAAAATCAAACCGTGATTTCTGGCTCTGATTCTTTTCCTGTTCCTAAGGTTTAACATTGGAGTTTGGAATGTTAAGAGGTCTCAACACCCCTATTAAGCGGTTCGAGATCTCATTCTTGCTAATACATTGTCTTTTTTAGGGCTTCTTGAAACTAAGGTTAGATTTGATTCTCTTGATTCCATTGTGAAGAAGATTATGTCAGGTTGGGAAAGCTTCTCAAATCACTCTTCTTCTCCTGGATGTATTTTGGTGATTTGGAATCCACAATTATTGGAGGTTGAGCCTCAATTTGAGACTCCTTGGATCATTGATTGTCATGTTAAAGCTTTTAAGGTTGATGTTTTGTTTTTTATTTCCTTTGTTTATCGGTTTAATTCTTTTGCTGATCGAAGACTGTTGTGGGAGGATGTTGTCAATCGTGCTTCTTCCAGTCCTATTGAACCTTGTATTCTTCTTGGTGACATTAATGTGGTGAGATTCCCTGAGGACAGATTGGGAGGCTGTTTAAACAGGTTCTCTTCTATGGAGGAGTGAAACTCATGTATTGTCGCTACTAACCTGGAGGACTTGCGTTGTTCCATGATGAGATATTCTTGGAGGAAGGGGAATTCAGGGGGGTTTGAGGAAGCTGGATAGAGCTTTGGTTAATTCGGCCTAGTTGTCCCGATTTCATTCTTTGGTGGTTGAGTTCCTACCATTCACGTTTTCGGATCATACCCCCATCATTATCAGATCTGGAGATGGCCTCTCTTCTAGGAAGTTATCGTTTCAGTTATTTAATCAGTGGGCTGATTATGATGGCTTTATTTCCCCTGTTTCCACTGCTTGGAATTTTAGGGTTTCTGGATGTAAAATGGTTGAAGTCTATCAAAGACATAAGATGGTCAAGAAGGCCCTTCGTGAGTTTCATACCCTTATTTATGACAGGGATCGTTCTGAAATTTATTTGATTAGATCTGAGTTATCTAATTTCCATGTTGCATTTTTTTAAAATGGGGTTTCAGATGAATTAATTCAACAAGAGATAAGGTGTAAAGAGAGGTTAAAATATTTGTCCATTAAGGATGCTCTCTTGGCTAGGAATAAGAGTAGAGTTAAATGGTTAAAGGATGGAGACCTTAAATTGGATTTCTTTTTTAATTTTGTCAAGGCTATATCCAATTCTTCCAAACTTGTTCCTCTTCACAAAGAGGAATTCTCAGTTATTTCTAACCCTAAAGAGATAATTTGTGAGACTATTGGGTTTTTATAATCTCTTATTGGGACTCCACATGCTTCAAGCTACGCTAGCATGTCACATTTGGAACCGTTACTGATCTATGTTCTTAACATAACCTCTTCTGATATGTTGGAAAATTCATTGGAGATAGAGGAGGTTTGTAAAGAGTTTGTATCTCTTCATCCTAACAATCCTCCGTGCCCTGAGGTTTTTAATGCCTTTTTCTACTGTAAGGCCTGGTCGGTGGTTGGATCATATGTCATTGAGGTAGTGCTTGATTTTTTTAGAAATGTAAAATTTCTTCATGGAGCCAATGGTTCTATTATTTCTCTGGTTCTGAAGGTGTCAAATGCGGGTTTTCTCTTTGAGTTTAGGCCTATCTCATGTTGCAACACTATCTACAAATGTATTTCCAAGATTTTAGTGGAAAGGATGAGGACTCTCTAATTTCATTAACAAGGAAAAATCCCCTTTTATTGAAGGAGACACATATCTGATAACATTTTACTTTCTTAGGAGATGATGAGAGGCTATCATTTGGATTCCAGTGCTCATTGTGCTTTCAAGATTGACTTGTTCAAGGCTTGTAACTATTTTAGGTGGGAGTTCTTATGCGACGCTCTGGATCTTCTTGGATTCCCTTCCAAATTTTCCTCTTGGTTCAGGAGGTGCGTCTCTTGTTCTATGCTTCCAGTTAATATTAATGGGTGCTTTCATGGCTATTTTATATGAAAGAGAGGGTTGAGACAGGGGGATCCCCTTTCTCCCTTTCTTTTTGGGGTTTTTATGGTGGTCTTTTCCCGAATTTTGTAATGTCTTATCTCAGCATTAGGGTCCTTCAAATTTCATTGGAGATGTGGAAAGACCTTGATTTCTCACTTCTGTTTTGCGGATGATAATTTATTATTCTTTTTTGGAAATTTGGATTCTGTTCTGGTTCTGAAGAATACTTTGGATCTTTTTTCTTCATTGTCTGGGATGTATGTCAATCTCTCAAAATATCTCATTCACTTTGTCTTGGGGTTCCTATGATTACTTCCAGACTAGATACTGATTGTGTTATTTTAGAAGAGAAGGTTATTAAGATAATCAATGCCTGAACGAACACTTTTCTTTCCTTCACAGGCTGGTTGCAGCTTGTTTAGTCCATCTTGTTCAGAATGCAAAGCTTATTGGTGATATCATTTTATCTTCACTAAAAAGGTGGTTAAATATATTGAAGCCAAGTATAGGTGTTTCCTTTGTAAGATACCCTCTCTTTCCATGTCTGGGGATAAGGTGTCTTGGGACTTGGTGGCCAGGTCCAAGGAGGAGGGAGGCCTTGGGATTAAGTGGGTCGAGGATTGGAATAAAGTGGTCATGGCTAGGCATGTTTAGGACCTTTGTAACCCATACTTTTCTTCTGTTTGGGTGGATTGCGCGTGCTTATTTTTGCTTGGACAATCGCAGTTTTGGGTATCCAAAGTTCCTTGGAACAACTCGTGGTCTTGGAGGAAGTTATTGGGGCTACAGGATTTTATTAAGGATCATATTTCTTTTTCGATTGGGAATGGCTCCTGTATCTCCCATTGGTTTGACTCATGGCTTCATAGGGATCTTATTTTCTCTTCCATTGATCATATAATTTATGAATCTGGGATCCCCGCTTCTGCTTTGGTCTTGGACATTATTTCAGATGGAAACCAGAATTCGCCTTTGGATATTTCTGGTGATTTTTGGGAAATTCATCAAGAGATCCTTTTTCTTGATGAACCAAGTGGAGGTTGTGATAGATTACTTTGGAATAGGCAGTTAGGGTTTTCTGTTCACATGGTTTTGGAGGATCTTAGGTTGAAATTTCCCCCTACCCCTTAGAATTCATTTATTAGAGCTAATTAGGATTTGGATAATAATTGGAGTTTTCTAAGTTCGTTTATTCATGGTGTCTGATATTCCTCAGTTCTAGGCTGGGTGGGTATGTTTTGATCTGGTGCTGGGGGTTTACTGGGTTGCGGTTGGTATGGCTTGGTGCTGTTGGTTTTAGATGTTGTTTCTCTATTAGTTGGCTGGATTATTGTCTTGGTGGTGTTTTCTGCAAGCTGTAAGGAAGGTTTGTATAGGAAACCGAAACATCCTGAGAGGGGAGGGGTGAATCAAGGTGTCAATTTTTTCTTCTTAAGTGAATGATCTTTTTCCCACGTTGATAGGAACCCGTTAAACTTGTCTGATTATAACGTGTAGTAAACACACAATCACATGTAGAGAGAAGACAAAACAATTTTACATGGTTCACCACTTAGGAACAGTCCAAAGAGTATACACCGACAATGCGTCGGTCGTACCAAAGTTCACTAATCTTCACTACTGTGAAATACAGAAGTTTAGGCACAGTCACTTTATGTTAGACACACCGCCTTTACAAGATTTTAGAGATAGCACACTGCGTCCCTCACAAAACTTCCGTTGACTCCTCCTATCTCACTGTTTTTGGTTTATTCTTAATCATTTTATCGATTTGAAGGTCTCTTCAATAGATTGGTATTGAAGTCTTTTTCTCTGTCGAGCATGAGACTCTACTTGCACCATTGTCCTTCATTAATGCACTTGAGAGCACTGATCAAACAAATGGGATATCTAAACCCTGTTAGAAGATCAACACTGCACTTGCGTGTAACACCTGTTCTTGCGTGAAAGTTTTGGTACCGTCACGCAAGATTTCTTTCGCTCAACCCCTATCTTTCATGCAACCACACCATGAGGTTCACTTGGCCTGGAACGATTCAAGTATCACCTTGCGCGCAAGATTTACCGTGCGGAAGAGAAACCAGATCTTCATTGGAAAAAGTTCTAAGTCTTGAATGGGGGTAGTCGCCTATTTATAGGCCTTGACGACCATGCGTGAAAGTTTTACACTGTGTGCGGAAAACACTTTTTGACGTCGCATTTGGCGCGTACATCTCTTCCGCACAACCTCGTCTTTTGCGCATATTTTAAATCTTTCGCGCACTTTTTTCCTTTTCCATATTTAGACGTGATGGTCTCAAAACATGCCTTTTGTGCAACATTTCAAACCACTTTAGAGCTTTGTGAAACTCCCATTTTCAAAAACATTTTTCTCCATTTTGCAATTTTTGGACTAAAAAATTTGGTAAACACTGGGAAACGACGCCACTTTCAATACTGTTTTCATCTTGAACTGTAAGATCTATTTCCTTAAAAACTCTCTGATCTTCCATGAGAGGATTGAAAACACAAACTATAATCCATTTCCAGCAAAGACCAACCTTGGTTCCAATAGTTTGGTCGGGTTCTTAGAGGGCTCCTGCGGTATGGTTGTGCAGAGGACTGCTTGAGGTTGCAGTCGTCTTTGAGCTACTGGTTTGGGTGTTGTTGCTGGTTCCATGGTTGATTATGGTTGGTTCTGTCTATGCAGGTGTGGTCTGTTTGTCCTGGTACAGGTGCAGTGTTTGATGCAGGTGCCTGGTTTGGTTGGGGGCTTCGGTTGGGCAGGTTGCAGGAGGCGGGCTTGGTTTTGTTTGGTTGATGCGTTCTGTATTGTGTTGTTGTGCAGGCCCTGGCGCTGGTTTGGTTGGTGATGGTTTCTTGCATGGTGTTCATGCAATGTTGTTGTGTTGGGATTATTCTTGGTTGTGGCTTCTCTTGTAGGGTGCATAATGGTTTGTGGGTGCTTGCTGTTCTGGTCGGTTGCCTATTGGGTGCGCGTGGGTTGGTTATTAGATTTCTTTTGTTTTTTCACCGTAGGTGTCTAGCTAGGTTCTTTTATAGGGCATGGTCTGGTGCTGGTTTGGAGGTGGTTTTCTATGGATTTTCTGTGGGTTGCTGGACGGTTGGCAGCGTGTTGTGGTGTGATGTTGGTCTTGTGCTTGTTCGCTTATTGCATAAGGATCCTTCCCAAGGTTGTTTGATAGTTGGATGCATTGGATTTTGTTGTTGGCTTCTATTGGCTTGTTCTCAGGTTGGGATTTGTATGTTGGGTTTTTTGGTTGTTTGTTTTACCTGTTGGTTGTTGCTGCTTGGATTGTGGCTGAATGGGCTTGCGGTTTGGTTATAGTGGGTGCTCGTTGGGAAACTGGTCGGTGGTCAGGTGAGATGGCTCATCGCTGGCGATGTACTGATGGTCTTACTTGGTATGGTGGCTGTTAGAGTTGGTGTCCTGAGAACCAACTTTTTGTACTTTGATTACATGAATGTACACTTATTATATATTGTTCATTGTTCTTCATGACTATAATATAATAATGTCTTGGAATATTTGTTTCATTAATAAGGTCATGGAAGATCCTCTCTATGATGAGAACCTTGAAATGCTATAACAATATTCTTAAATAAAGTTTTACGGTTGGATGATATACTATGATAGGATACATAGTATACAGACCGTCATGTGCGAGTACTCGTAAGAAGACGAGACTCTCGCTCATAGAGTTCGCATTTGGTAATCTCCAAGATGGGAGATTATGAAAATAGACATGCCAGTAGTAATTTCGCATGTCTTGGTGTCATTGGACATTACTATCTACGAACGTGTGTAATGGTCCTTAGACTGGAAGATTATCATTAACTCATGTCATGGCTCGCACACTTAGATTTGCTGACGAAAACCGTCACGAAGACAGTTGGTGGGAAGTAGGGTACAATGGGTGCGTCACGAATGACATGTTGTTAATGGATAAGTCGATGAAGGATTTGTACCTTCCATGTTAATGGAAGTAGATATCTCAGGTCCTTTGATTGAAATAGAACCGTCGCCCAAATTCCATGGCCATGGTGTAACGACGAGTTTATTTATGAAAGTCAAAGAATGACATATCAAGCATATAAGTTTATGACAATCCCATGAAACCTGCTTGACGAGATATTGAGACAAAGAGATTAAATTACACGGTAATCGTTCGTATGAGGTGACACGTCAATGCGACGTCAACTTCTTTCTCTTGGGTGGCTTGGCCTGTTGCTAGATGGTAATCTTGGACTTTAGGCAAGCCTGCCTAATGTCAATGAGAAAGAGACCTAGAGGGTCACACACTAAGTGTATCCAAGTATCTCAAGTAGAATAAAGATTATTCTCGTACGTGGTTTAATAATTATTCAAGGAAGCCTAAATCGTTTTAATAATGGAGGAAGAATAAAATGAAAACAAGATATACACGCCGTGTATTAATGATTACACGCCGTGTAGTTTTCATTTTGGAAAGGAAAAGAAAAACAAGTACACGTCGTGTATTAATGATTACACGCCGTATAGTTTTATGAAAAACAAGTACACGCCGTGTAGTTTTTCCAGTCAGGATTTTGAGAAAATAATATTGTTTTATTAAATGATATTTATTATAATCTGCGTGGGCGCATGTCAAGGAATTAGTGATTCGACGTGAGAGTTTTCAATAAGAGTTGATGAAATAAATAAAACGCGTAACGCGTTTATTTATTATCATAACTCTATAACCTCAAACCCGATTATAAATATCCTCACAACCTCAACACTTTTCTTTAATCGTTGTGCACAACAATTTTGGAGAATTCTCTCAAGACCGAAAGAACTCCTTCCTCCAAGAACGCTCTCAAGACCGAGAGAGATCCTCATCCATCAGATCAAGACGATCTAAGGCGGACAACACAAGCAAAGGTTTCTCCACGCTAGCACCCGGAGAATCATTTGGCGACGTCCATAGATACATGGTGCACATGCAGATCACCGCTAGAGGAAGTCTACCCTTGGCTTCTGCGACGCAACGACGAATCACATCGGAACGTGATCAGAAATATCAACGAAGAAAGAACGCCATAAAAGATACTTCTTGTCAATTAATTAAATTAATTATAATCAACCTGTGATGATCCTCGTTTTTGGTTCCAGGACTATCCATCTTCTTTGTCTATTTCTGTGATTCGATCCGTGGAGGCTGGCGTTTATTATCGTATTGATCCCGGATTGATCATTGTTAATGACAAAAAGCCAAGTGGGCACATCCACCCACGAGCTTCCGCTGCGCCCGGAACCTTCAGTGACTACTGCAGTTGCTGGATGGGCCTGTTGGTTTCCTTTGCAGGTGGATATGTGGTGTTCTGGAGTACTGGTTGGAGGTTCTGTGCAGTGGGGTTTCAAGGGAAGCTGATGGTTTACTATTTTGGGAAGAAGTTAGTGTTTTCTTGCTGTGTGGCTGGGGGTCTCTTGGTTTGATGATGCAGGGGCTGGTTCTTCTGATGGGTCTCGACATGCTGATGCTTGTAGGGGATGGTTGGATGATTTTCATTGGACAGTTTCTACTGCTAGGATGCGGTTGGCTTCTGCAGGGTGTGGACGATGTTCTTGTTGGCTAGGTGGCGTCTTGTTGCTGGTTGCTGGTTCTGGAAGCAGGGGTGTTCAATGGTGTTGAGGGGGTCCGTCTCTTGCTGGCTGGGATGGACGCTGGCTGCATTGTTTTGAGCATGGACTCAGTGTCATTTGTTGCTGGTTATGTTGTTGCGTTTGTTGATGTACTGCTGAGCTGGCTTGGAGGTGATGGTCTTCAGGCTTCCTGGCAGTGCTGCCTCCTCTTTGGAGTGCTACTGTTCGATGCTTCATGGATATTTTTTCGGCACTTCATGGATGCTGGGCGGGCATGATTGGTGTTTCATGATGTCAGACTAGTTGGGCTTCGTGAGGCTTCTCAGGCCTTTCTTCGGGCTATTCGTCTGAGATTGATTATGCTTGGTTCTGTTTCCCCTTTGTTGTTGTAGGCTTTCAGGCCCTTGTTCATCTTTGGGTGTTTCTTTGTATTTCACTTCCCTACCCTTTTATTATATTTCTATTTTCCCTGAAAAAAAACTTGAAAAATCGTAAAACATTACAAAACTCAAAAAAATCCCTCAAAATGCAAAAAAAACCATAAAAATCCGGAAAAACATTAAAATCCCTCAAAATCTCTAAAAAACTCTAAAAAGAATAAAAATCCTAAAAAACCCTAAAAATCGAAGGAAATATGAAAAAACATAAAACCATGAAAACACTTGAAAACCATAAAACCCCCTTGAAAAACATAAAAAAACCATAAAACTCTAAAAATCCATTAAAAACTTTAAAAAGCTTTAAAACCTAAAAAATGTTAAAAAACTCTAAAAAATCTTAAAAACTCAAAAAAACCCAAAAAATTAATAAAAACCCTTAAAACACCCACTACCCTCAAAATCCCTAAAATCTTAAAAATCATAAAAATCATAAAAACCATAAACCCCCTCGAAAACCATAAAAACCCCTAAATCTGAGAGTATTACACAGCTTTCCTCAATCAATATGAATCTTCTGAATGAGATTCGGCGGAGTCGGATGCTTCCTCTGGTTATGGTGATGATGGGGATCCCTTTGGGGATGGAGAAGTCATCTTGTAACTTCTGTCTTTTCTTGTTGTCTTTTGGGTCTTTTGGACTTTGATTTATGGGGGGGGTTCAGGGCTTTTTGGTGTGGGTTGATTGACCCCGCCCTCCCTTGTCTGCTTGCTTCTCTTTTATAAATTTTGAGGGGTCAGGAATAGCCTGACCTCACACCTTCCTTGCCCTGAAAATATAAAAACCCTTAAAAACCCTGAAAAATTGTTGAAACCCATAAAAACTTTAAAAAACCTTAAAAACTAATAGAAATCATAAAAACCACTAAAAATTATAAAAACCCTAAAAACTCTAAAAACCCTTAAAACCTCTAATAATGTTAAAAAACTCAAAAAACCCTTAAAACCATAAAAAACTCAAAAAAACCTAAACTCAAAAAAACCATAAAAACTCTAAAAACCGTGAAAAACCCTAAAAACTATAAAAATCCCTAAAACCTTTTAAATCCCAAAAAACCTTGAAAACTCTAAAAACCTTAAAAATCTTAAAAAATCCCTAAAAATCCATGAAAACGTAAAAAATCCAGAAAACCCTTGAAAACCCTAAAACACCCTAAAACACCCTAAAAATCTTTAAAACCCCTGAAATCCCATTAAAATGCTAGAAAACTCTAAAACCTTTAAACAACTAAAAAAATAAAAAAAAACCCAAAATGACCCAAAAACCCTCAATAACCCCAAAAAACATTGAAAAACCCTACAAACCTTTGAAATCCCTAAAAACCCTAAAAAAACATAAAAATCCTAAAGCTCTAAAAATCTTTGAAAACGTAAAAGGAGAGGGCCCGACTGAAGATGGCCATTCCTTATGGGAAGGAAAACAAATCTGCGGAGGTCTCTTCAGTTCCCTATAGGAGGAAACCAAGGAAGGACTATTCGGCTTTGCCGAGGACAGTGTCCACGAGAGCCTCTTGCAAAGCTAAGGAGGTTGACTATGGTAGGGGAAGTCGGTCTAGCAAGGCACAGCTGAATGTGGAACGTCTCAGGGAGTATTACGCGACCTTCTTAAAGGAATATGAATCTTCTGAATGGGATTCGGTGGAGTCAGATGCTTCCTTTGGTTATGGTGCTGATGGGGACCCTTTTAGGGAGGATGTTGATTTGTAGTTCCCGCTGTTTTCTTTCCAGCTTTTTGGGTCTTTTGGGGTTTCATTGTCATAGGGGGTCCAAGGAATTTTGGGTGTGGGTTGTTTGGCCCCACCCTGCCCTTTTCTCCTTTTCTTTTCCTTTAATAATTTTTTTTTGGGGGGGGGTCCGGAATAGCCTGGCCCTGTACCTTCCTTGCCCTGAAAAACCCTAAAAACCCTAAAACCATAAAGATACTAAAAAATCCATAAAAATATATGAATTTGTAAAAAATACTAAAAACCCTGAAAACCCCAAAAAACCATAAAACCCCTAAAAATCTTAAATGCTCATAAAAACACTAAAAACTATAAAAACCCTTTAAACCTCTATTTTTTTAAAAAAAATCTAAAAAACATAGAACCCCTAAAAACCTTGAAAACCCTCAAAATCCCTATGAACCCTATAAAATCCTAAAAACCATAAAAATTCTAAAAAAAACCCTAAAAATCCCTGAAAACATAAATAATTCTAAAACCCTGAAAAAATCCAAAAAACTATAAAAACTACTAAAAACCATAAAAACCCAAAAAAATCACTAAAAACTCTAAAAACACTTAAAACCCCTATGAAAGTTAAAAAAACTCTAAAAACATTAGACCCTAAAAAATCAAAAAACCTCTAAAAACCCAAAATACCCTAAAAACCATAAAAACCTCTAAAAACCCAAAAATAATGAAAATCTCAAAACCCCTCAAAATTCCTCAAAATCATAAAAATTCTAAAAAATCCCTAAAAAACTCTAAAAACATAAAAAACCCTAAAACCTCTAAAAAACCCCTAAAACCATAAAAATTCCAAAAAACCTTAAAACCCATAAAATCCATAAAACACTAAAAGCCACTAAAAACTCTGAAATCCCTTAAAACCTATAAAAATGTTAAAATATCTAAATAAACCATAAAACCCTAAAAAACTCAAAAAACCCCTAAAACCCCAAAATGACCCTAAAAACCTTTAAAAACCATAAAAACCTAAAAACCCCTGAAAACCCTCAAAATCCCTAAAAACCCTAAGAAACCTTGAAAAACTAAAAAAAACATAAAAAACACTAAAAACCCTGAAAATCCCTTGAAAATCATAAAAACCTTACAAATTCCCTAAAACCCATATAACCACTAAAAACTTTAAAAATCCTTTAAACCCCTAAAAACTCTAAAAACCATTAAAACCTC
The DNA here is from genome assembly GCA_963277665.1 of Viscum album. Taxonomy (NCBI): domain Eukaryota; kingdom Viridiplantae; phylum Streptophyta; class Magnoliopsida; order Santalales; family Viscaceae; genus Viscum; species Viscum album. The sequence goes on along the minus strand of OY728167.1, from coordinate 726,258,779 downwards.
TAAAAACCTTAAAAAATCCTAAAACCTCTAAAACGTTAAAAATCTCTAAACAACCTTAAAACCCTAAAAAAATAACCCCCCTAAAATCCCAAAAAGGCCCTAATCCCATGAAAAACCCTAAAAACTCTAAAACCCGGAAAACCCTCAAAATCCTTAAAACCCCTAAAAATCCCTAAAACCCAGAAAATTCCTAAAAAAGTCATAAAAATCCCTAAAAATCTAAAAAACCTTAAAAACTGTTAAAAACCCTGGAAAATCATAGAAACCCTTAAAAACCTTAAAAACTCAAAACCACATAAAAACCCTAAAAACCACTAAACACTCTAAAAATCCTCAAAACCCCTAAAGTGTGAAAAAACTATAAAAATCCTTAAAAATCCTAAAAAAATTTAATAAACCCCTAAAACCCAAAAAGACCGTAAAAACCATGGGAAACCCTAATGATGTTAAAAAAACCTGAAAACCCCTAAACCCATAAAAATCCTAAAAATTCCCTAAAAATCCATGAAAATGTAAAAAACCCTAGAATCCCATAAAAACCCCTAAGAATCATAAAAAACGTATAAACCACTAAACCCTTAAAGGGTTAAGAACTCTAAATAACCTTAAAAACCCTAAGAAACTAAAAAAATCCAAAATACCCTATAACCCGTAAAAATCCATAAAACCCTAAAAACCCCTAAAAAATTCTAAAAATCATCAAAATCCCTAAAAACCCAAAAAACTCTAAAAACCATAGAAATCCTAAAAAATCTCTAAAAATCCCAGAAAACGTAAAAAATCTAAAAAACTCTGGAAGAGCCCTGAAAACCACAAACCCCCTAAAATCCTTAAAAAATATTTCTATTGGGTGCACTTTCATAGGTGGTTCTTTCTCAAGCGGGGTGCGTGAGTGCGTGCATGCTCAGGTGGTGTTTTTGGGTGGAGCGTGTGTGTGTGTGGGGGGGGGGGTTAGTCTATTGCAGGTTCCTTTCTAGAGGGCTTGTAATCTGTGTTCTGGTTGCTACTATCAATGCTTCTGCGTTTCAGGGATAGTAGTTTTCCGTTTTCGAACGCTGTTGATTGGGGGGATCTTCTCAGTTCTCGCTGGTGTTGAGGGGGTCCGTCTCTTGCTGGCTGGGATGGACGCTGGATGCATTGTTTTGAGCATGGACTCAGTGTCATTTGTTGCTGGTTATGTTGCTGCGTTTGTTGATGTACTGCCGATCTGGCTTGGAGGTGATGGTCTTCGGGCTTCCTAGCAGTGCTGCCTCCTCCTTGGAGTGCTACTGTTCGATGCTTCATGGATATTGTTTCGGCGCTTCATGGATGTTGGGCGGGCATGATTGGTGTTTCATTCTGTCATACTAGTTGGGCTTCGTGAGGCATCTCAGGCCTTTCTTCGGGCTGTTCGTCTGAGATTGCTTATGCTTGGTTCTGTTGCCCCTTTTTTGCTGTAGGCCTTCAGGCCCTTGTTCATCTTTGGGTGTTTCTTTGTATTTCACTTCCCTCCCCTTTTATTATATTTCTATTTTCCCTGAAAAAAAAACTTTAAAAATCTTAAAACATTACAAAACTCAAAAAAATCCCTCAAAATGCAAAAAAAAAACATAAAAATCCTGAAAAACTTTAAAATCCCTCAAAATCTCTAAAAAACTCTAAAAAGAATAAAAATCCTAAAAAACCCTAAAAATCGAAGGAAATACGAAAAAACATAAAACCATGAAAACACTTGAAAACCATAAAACCCCCTTGAAAAACATAAAAAAACCATAAAACTCTAAAAATCCATTAAAAACTTTAAAAATCTTTAAAACCTATAAAATGTTAAAAAACTCTAAAAAATCTTAAAAACTCAAAAAAACCCAAAAAATTAATAAAAACCTTAAAAAACCCTTAAAACACCCACTACCCTCAAAATCCCTAAAATCTTAAAAATCATAAAAACCATGAAAACCATAAAAACCATAAACCCCCTCGAAAACCATAAAACCCCCTAAATCCGAGAGTATTACACGGCTTTACTCAAGCAATATGAATCTTCTGAATGAGATTCGGTGGAGTCGGATGCTTCCTCTAGTTATGGTGATGATGGGGATCCCTTTGGGGATGGAGAAGCCATCTTGTAAATTCTGTCTTTTCTTGTTGTCTTTTGGGTCTTTTGGACTTTGATGTATGGGGGGGGGGTTTAGGGCTTTTTGGTGTGGGTTGATTGACCCCACCCTCCCTTGTCTGCTTGCTTCTCTTTTATAAATTTTGAGGGGTCAGGAATAGCCTGACCTCACACCTTCCTTGCCCTGAAAATATAAAAACCCTTAAAAACCCTAAAAAAGCGTTAAAACCCATAAAAACATTAAAAAACCTTAAAAACTAATAGAAATCATAAAAACCACTAAAAATTATAAAAACCCTAAAAACCCTTAAAACCTCTAATAATGTTAAAAAAACTCTAAAAACCCTTAAAACCATAAAAAACTCAAAAAAAACTAAACCCAAAAAGACCATAAAAACTCTAAAAACCGTGAAAAAACCCTAAAAACTATAAAAATCCCTAAAACCTTTTAAATCCCTAAAAACCTTGAAAACTCTAAAAATCTTAAAAAATCCCTAAAAATCCATGAAAACGTAAAAAATCCAGAAAACCCTTGAAAACCCTAAACCACCCTAAAACACCCTAAAAATCTTTAAAACCCCTAAAACCCCATTAAAATGCTAGAAAACTCTAAAACCTTTAAACAACTAAAAAAGTAAAAAAAACCCAAAATGACCCAAAAACCCTCAATAACCCCAAAAAACATTGAAAAACCCTACAAACCTTTGAAATCTCTAAAAACCCTAAAAAAACATAAAAATCCTAAAGCTCTAAAAATATTTGAAAACGTAAAAGGAGAGGGCCCGGCTGGAGATGGACATTCCTTATGGGAAGGAAAACAAATCTACGGAGGTCTCTTCAGTTCCCTGTAGGAGGAAACCAAGGAAGGACTATTCGGCTTTTCCGAGGACAGTGTCCACGAGAGCCTCTTGCAAAGCTAAGGAGGTTGACTATGGTAGGGGAAGTCAGTCTAGCAAGGCACAGCTGAATGTGGAACAACGTCTCAGGGAGTATTACATGGCCTTCTTAAAGGAATATGAATCTTATGAGTGGGAGTCGGTGGAGTCAGATGCTTCCTTTGGTTATGGTGCTGATGGGGACCCTCTTAGGGAGGATCTTGATTTGTAGTTCCCGATGTTTTCTTTCCAGCTTTTTGGGTCTTTTGGGGTTTCATTGTCATAGGGGGTCCAAGGAATTTTGGGTGTGGGCTGTTTGGCTCCACCCTGCCCTTGTCTTCTTTTCTTTTCCTTTAATAATTTTTTTTTTGGGGGGGGGGGGGGTCAGGAATAGCCTGGCCCTGCACCTTCCTTGCCCTGAAAAACCCTAAAAACCCTAAAACCATAAAGATACTAAAAAAGCCCTAAAAATATATGAATATGTAAAAAATACTAAAAACCCTGAAAACCTCGAAAAACCATAAAACCCCTAAAAATATTAAATGCTCATAAAAACACTAAAAACTATAAAAACCCTTTAAACCTCTATTTTTTTTAAAAAAATCGAAAAAAACATAGAACCCCTAAAAACCTTGAAAACCCTCAAAATCCCTATGAACCCTAGAAAATCCTAAAAACCATAAAAATTCTAAAAAAACCCTAAAAATCCCTAAAAACATAAATAATTCTAAAACCCTGAAAAAATACAAAAAACTATAAAAACTACTAAAACCATAAAAACCCAAAAAAATCACTAAAAACTCTAAAAACACTTAAAACCCCTATGAAAGTTAAAAAAACTCTAAAAACATTAGACCCTAAAAAATCAAAAAACCCCTAAAAACCCAAAATACCTTAAAAACCCTAAAACCTCTAAAAACCCAAAAATAATGAAAATCTCAAAACCCCTCAAAATTCCTCAAAATCATAAAAATTCTAAAAAATCCCTAAAAACTCTAAAAACATAAAAAACCATAAAACCTCTAAAAAACCCCTAAAACCATAAAAATTCCAAAAAAGACTTAAAACCCATAAAATCCATAAAACACTAAAAGCCACTAAAAACTCTGAAATCCCTTAAAACCTATAAAAATGTTAAAATATCTAAAAAAACCATAAAACCCTAAAAAACTCAAAAAACCCCTAAAAACCCAAAATGACCATAAAAACCTTGAAAAACCATAAAAACCATAAAAACCTAAAAACCCTGAAAACCCTCAAAATCCCTAAAAACCCTAAGAAACCTTGAAAAACTAAAAAAACATAAAAAACACTAAAAACCCTGAAAATCCCTTGAAAACCATAAAAACCTTACAAATGCCCTAAAACCCATATAACCACTAAAAACTTTAAAAATACTTTAAACCCCTAAAAACTCTAAAAACCATTAAAACCTCTAAAAACCATAAAAAATCCTAAAACCTCTAAAACGTTAAAAAGCTCTAAACAACCTTAAAACCCTAAAAAAAATAACCCCCCTAAAATCCCCAAAAGGCCCTAAACCCATGAAAAACCCTAAAAACTCTAAAACCCGGAAAACCCTCAAAATCCTTAAAACCCCTAAAAATCACTAAAACCCAGAAAATTCCTAAAAAGTCATAAAAATCCCTAAAAATCTAAAAAACCTTAAAAACTGTTAAAAACCCTGGAAAATCATAGAAACCCTTAAAAACCATAAAAACTCAAAACCACATAAAAACCCTAAAAACCATTAAACACTCTAAAAATCCTCAAAACCCCTAAAGTGTGAAAAAACTCTAAAAATCCTTAAAAATACTAAAAAAATTTAATAAACCCCTAAAACCCAAAAAGACCGTAAAAACCATGGGAAACCCTAATGATGTTAAAAAAACCTGAAAACCCCTAAAACCATAAAAATCCTAAAAATTCCCTAAAAATCCATGAAAATGTAAAAAACCCTAGAATCCCATAAAAACCCCTAAGAATCATAAAAAACGTATAAACCACTAAACCCTTAAAGGGTTAAGAACTCTAAATAACCTTAAAAACCCTAAGAAAATAAAAAAAATCCAAAATACCCTATAACCCGTAAAAATCCATAAAACCCTAAAAAACCCTAAAAATTTCTAAAAATCTTCAAAATCCCTAGAAACCCAAAAAACTCTAAAAACCATAGAAATCCTAAAAAATCTCTAAAAATCCCTGAAAACGTAAAAAATTTAAAAAACTCTGGAAGAGCCCTGAAAACCACAAACCCCCTAAAATCCTTAAAAAACCAGAAATCCCATAAAACCCCTAAAAACCGGCTGAAAACTTTAAAAACCCTCATAAGACCTAAAAATGATTAAAAAAACTCCAAAAAACTTAACCCCTCCCCCAAAAAAAATATAAAAAACCCATAAAATCCCAATAATACACTAAAAACCCTGAAATACCTAAATAGTCTAAAAACCCTGAAATTCCCTGAAAACCCTCAAATTCATGAAAACCCCTAAAAACCATAAAAATCCTAAAAAAGCCATAAAAATATCAGAAAACATAAAAAAAACCTAAAAACCACTAAAAGCTATAAAAACCCTTAAAACCCTTAAAAACCCTAAAAACTTTAAAAAACTCTAAAAAACCTCAAAACCCTAATTAACTAAAAAAACCCACTAAAATCCTCAAAAGACACTAAAAACCTTGAAAACCCTAAAAACCATCAAAATTCCTAAAAACACTAAAAACTCCCTAAAAATCATAAAAAATCCTAAAAATCCCTAAAAAACTTATAAAACCTTAAAAACCCTATAAAAACCCTAATACCCCACTAAAAACTCTAAAAACTCTAAAAACCCCAAAAACTCTAAAAATCTTAAAAACCCTAAAAAACTCAAAAAAAAAACCTTGAGAAACCCAAGAAATCCTCAAAATCACAAAAAATCGTAAAAACCACAAAAAAATTAAAACCCTAAAAAATCCTTACTAAAAATGTAAAAAAAACCTAAACCCTAAAAACCCTGAAAACAATAAAACCCATAAAAACCCAATAAAAACACTAAAACCCTTAAAACCCCTAAAAACATTAAAAACTCTAAAAAACCTTAAAAATGCTAAAAATACTAAAAAAACATTAAAGCCCCAAAACACTATAAAAAACCAATAAAATACCCAAATACCTCAAAATCCCAAAAAACCACAAAAAATTCTAAAAAACATAAAAATCGTAAAAGGCCCAAAAATCCATGAAAATATAAAAAAACCCTTTAAAACCCTCCAAAACCATAAAACCTGTCAAAACTATAAATACCCAAAAAACAAATAAAAAACCTAAAACCACTAAAAACGCTTAAAACCCCTAAAACATTAAAAACTCTAAAAATCCATACAAACCCTAAAATGCTAAAAAAAAACCCTTAAAAACAAAAAAGACACTAAAAAACCCTGAAACCCCTAAAAACCCTCAAAATCCCTAAAAACCTTAAAAATCCATGAAAATGTAAATAACCCTAAAACCCTAAACCCCCTGAAAACCATAAAACCCCCTAAAAACATTAAAAGACTTTAAAAAACCATAAACACCTAAAAACTCACCCCCAAACCCTAAAAACCCTAAAAACCCTAAAGCCCTAAAACCATAGATACCCTCAAAATCCCCAAAGCCCCAAAACTCTAAAAAACCCCAAAACAATAAAAATATTAAAATCCCTTAAAATCCATGAAAATTTAAAAATCCATAAAAACGCTAAAAACCACCTAAAACCCCAGAAAACCCCTAAAAACATAAAATCCCTAAAAACCCATAAAAACTCATAAAAACCCTAAAGCCCACTAAAAACTCAAAAAACCCTTAAAACCCTTAAAAACTTTAAAAAACTCAAAAAACCTTAAAAAACCCTAAAAACCCTAAAAAACACATAAAAACCCTAAAAGATCTTAAAAACCAAGAAAAACATTAAAAACCCTAAAAACATTGAAAAATTCTCAAAATCTTTAAAAATCTAAAAAATCCTAAAAACCATTAAAATATTAAAAAAACCCTAAAAATCCCTCAAAACGTAAAATACCCTAAAAACTTTGAAATCCCCCAGAAAAAATAAAAACCCCTAAAGACATTAATAACCCTGAAAACTGCAAAAAACCTAAAAAAATATTAAAAACTCTAAAAACCCTTTAAACCCTTTAAACCCTTTAAATCCTTTAAACCGTTAATTTTTTCAAAAAACCATAAAAACACAAAAAAATAAAAAACCCTAAATACCCAAAAGACCCTAAAACCCAGAAAACCCCCCAAACCCCTCAAGATTCCTAAAAAACAAAAAAAACCATAAAAACCATAAAAATCTTAAAATCCCTAAAAATCCCTGAAAATGTTTAAAGCCCTAAAAACCTTGAAAAACCCCTGAAAACCATAAAACCCAACAAAATCCTAAAAACCCTAAAAACCCCACTAAAAACTCAAAAAACGCTCAAAACCCCTAAAACATTTAAAAAAACTCTATAAAACCATAAAAACTCTAAAAACTAAAAAAACACCTGAAAACCCAAAAGACCCTAAAACCGTCAAAATCCTTAAAACCCTAAAATCCTTAAAAATCTCAAAAAAGCATCCCAAAAAAGCCCTAAAACTCCCTAAAAACATAAAAAAAACCCTAAATAACCTGAAAAACTCTGAGAACCATAAATACCCCTAAGAACCTTTTAAACCCCCAAAAAGCCCAAAAAGCCCCAAACCCCCCTAAAATGTTTAAAAACTCTAAAAAACCTTAAAAACCATAAAATCATAAAAAAACTCTAAAACCCCCAGAAGACCCTAAAGACCCTGAAAAAACCCTAAGAACCCTAGAAAAATCCTAAAAACCATAAAACCCTAAAAAATCTCTATAAACCCCTAAAAAATATAAAAACCCTAAAAAATCCCTAAAAATCTTGAGAAATGTAAAAAAACAAAAAACCCTGAAAAACCCTGAAAACCATAAAAACCCCTATAAACCTTTAAAACACAAAAAACCCCAAAATAACTAAAAAAAGCATTAAAACCCTCAAAAACGTTAAAAAATACTAATAAATCTTAAAAACCCTAAAAAACTCAAAAAACCCTAAATACTTAAAAAGACCCTAAAAATCCTTAAAAACCCAAAAAACCCCAAAAAACCCTTGAAAACCCTCTAAATCACTAAAAACCCTAAAAACCCCAAAAAACAATAAAATCCCAAAAAATACCTAAAACTCTCAGAAAATGTAATAACTCCCAAAAACCCTGAAAACCCCAGAAAACCATAAAAACCTTAATAATAATTATAACACTGAAAACCCACTAAAAACTCTAAAAACCCTCTAAACCCTAAAAATATTTAAAAACTCTAAAAAAACATTAAAAACTAAAAAATTCAAAAAAACCTCAAAAACCAAAAAACCAAAAAACACAAAAAACCCTGAAAAACCCAAAAATCCCTCCAAATCCGTCAAAATCCCCAAAACCCCTAAAAACCATAGAAATCATAAATAAGCCTTAAAAATCCCCCAAAATATAAAAAAAACCCTAGAAACCCTAAAAAAACCACTAAAAACCTTAAAAACCCTAAAAATCCATAAAACCCATAAAACCCACTACAAACTCAAAAAAATTTTAAAACCCCTAAAAATGGTAAAAAAAAATCTAAAAAACATTAAAACCCTAAAAACCACAAGAAAACACTAAAACCCCAAAAAGAATCTAAAAACACTAAAAAACTACTAAAAACACTAAAAACCCTTTAAACCCCTAAAACGTTAAAAACTCTAAAAACCTTAAAACCCCCTAAAAACTCTAAAAAACCCCCCAAAACCCCCAAAAACCCAAAAAAACTCCCAAACCCCTAAAAATCCTAAAAAACCCTTAAAAACTCTAAAAAACACTCAAAATCCCTAAAAACAAAAAAAAACACCTAAAACCACAGAAACCTAAAAATCCCTAAAAATCCCTAAAAATGTAAAAAACCCTAAAAACCCTTAAAAACCTCAGAAAATCATAAAAAATCCTGAAAACCTTAACCCCCACTAAAAACCCATAAACCCCTAAAACCCCACTAAAACTCTAAAAACCATTAATACCAATAAAAACATTAAAAAACCTAAAAACCATAGAACCCTCAATAACTCAAAAAAACCCATAAAAACCCAAAAAATCCAAAAAGCCACTAAAACCCCTAAAGACCCTAAAAATCCCCAAAAATCATCAAAATCCCTAAAACCCTAAAAAAACATAAAAAAATAAAAAATCCTAAAAAAGACCTTAAAATCCTTGAAAACGTAAAAAACCATGAAAAACCCCTGAACACTATAAAAACCTTTAAAACCTTGAAAGTCCATAAAACCCATAAAAACCTTAAAAACCCACTAAAAACTCTAAAACCCCTTTTAAACCCTAAAAATGTTAAAAAATTTCTAGAAAACCTTAAATAACCTAAAAAGCTCAAAAAAACTCCTCAAACCCCCAAAAAACCTTAAAACCCCTAAATACCTTAAAAACCATAAAAATCCTTAAAATCCATAATAATCCCTAAAAACTTAAAAACCCTAAAAATACTGAATAACCTGAGAAAACCATAAAAACCTCTAAGAACGTTAAAAAACCCTAAAAACCCATAAAACCCATAAAATCCCCTAAAACCCTAAAACACCTTAAAATCTCTAAAACCCTAAAACAACTCAAAACCCCTAAAACCCTAAAAACCCTAAAACCCCTAAAAACCATAAAAATACTAAAAAAGACTTAAAGATCACTAAAAACGTAAAATACCCAAAAAAACCATAATACCCCACAAAAAACCCAAAAAACTATACAAACATAAAAAAACCCTAAAACCCTACAAATCCTAAAAAACCACTAAAAACTCTAAAACCCTTTAAACCCCTAAAAATGTAAAAAACTCTAAAAATCCATAAAAACCATAAAAACTCAAACAAACCCTAAAAACCCAAAGACCCTAAAACCTTGAAAGCCCCAGAAAACCCCTAAAACCCCTCCAAAGCTCTGAAAGACACTAAAAACCCTCAATATCCCTAAATCCCAAAAAAGCATAAAAATCCAAAAAAAACTCTAAAAATCCCCGAAAACATAAAAAGCGTAAAAAACCCTGATCCCCCCCCCCCCCCCCGTAAAACCATAAAACCCCGAAAAACCTTAAAAACCCCGAAAAACCTTAAAAAACCTAAAAAGGCGTAAAAAACCCTAAACCCCTGGATTCTTGTAATGACCCGCCAATTCTCATTGGCTTGAGAGCTCAATGAGTTATTACTTGGCCTTAAGCGACATCCCTGAGACGCCAAAGGCTGGCAATAAATGCCGAAGTGTTTCAAAACACATGGGGGACGATTTACCCTTTAAATGAAAACAACTAACAAACCATGCAAACTAAATAAAAATGTCAAAACAACCACTATATGATGCATGATTTAAACCCAAGATAGTTCAGCCATTTATTTCATAATAATCCAACCAAAGTGCAACAACAGAAACCAAAACAAAGTCAGAGTAAATAGCGGAAAGACAACTGACAAGACTCAAAGATCACAAAGACTCCAAGGCTCCACAAGCTCCATGATCTAACATCACGAACCAGACCAAGCATCAAGAAGTAGTGCTATAAACATGCGACACTTTACCTTTGCCAACATCCTGGTATTGACATCTGCAAAAGCACCATCGTGCCAAAGCAGGGGGTGAGTAATGAAACTCGGTAGGTTTTCCCCGATGACTTCCCAACCCATGCCTCTAGGATAAAACATGTTAGCAAAATTATATAAACCAATTTTGATGAGAAACATGTTAAAGACACCAAGTCGATTGCACGGGAGGAAGAGTTGGATTTGCAAGGCTCGATGACACGTCGGAGATTAAAGAGGCTAAATGAAACAATGGGTGCCCATCTCACTTTATTAAAGGCCCAATGGATATTTCCTTTCATGGATGGAGAAAATGGGCCTATTATCTCACTTATTCAATCCCAAACATGATGTTTAAATCTTGGCCCACATGGTTGCACGAATTTGGATGCCTTTCCCACATGGAGGATTCTAGAAATGGCATCTTTGGGCACCAAAGTCAAATCCGGTAGGCTATGTACTCAAAGTCAAGTCTGGCGGGATATGTTGGAAAGTTGTGTGCTACTTTTCCAAAAGACTTTGTTAGACTTTATATTTTTTACTTTTAAGGGGACAAGGTAGGTTTAGCCTTTATGACTTTAGGGTATTAGACCCTTGACGATTGTATCACCTCCTTGGCTATAAATAGCCACCCCATGTCATTGTATTTTCATTCAAGACTTAATTGAGATCTTATGCTTGTTTCTCCCCGTTGTGTGATAATTGTTCCGAATTTCCCCCTTGCTCTTGTGCATTCTTGCCTTGTCAGTCTACAAGTTAGATTGGTGATCCAAGATCACAAATCCCCCAATTTCGTGCCTCAACCCAAGTGCGTTGTTGTGTGGATTGGCTATCACAACCCTCCCTTGAGTGTGTTTTCTAAGTAGTAGGTCGCACTCCTTATAGTGTTGATTGACTACTTGCATCCACTATTCATACCCCTCATCCAACCCTTAGCCCCGAACCGCATACTTCATCTTCCGACCTACGCCGTGAAGATCGGGCCACCCCGTGCGTCACATATTAGTTGGTATCAAAGCTCTGGTTGACACAGTATGAATCTATCCTTTCATTTATATTTATTTTATCCATTAACCTTCTTATATTTCCTTATTATCAACCCATTAAAAAAACCTTTGCTTTGAAAACCTCTAGAATTAGCCTTTGTTGTGCAAGATTGAAATATTTTCACATTGAGTCAATTGTTCATCCATATTCTTTTCACTTTAAATTCTCTATATGTGATTTGTATCTAGTAAAAAAAATTATCTCAACTCATCATTTTGTGCTTTTAAAAATTAAGCACATCCCTTATTTGAGATATTTCAAAAAAAACTATCTTAATCTCTGTTCAGTCATCTTGTGCTTTAAAACTCCAAGCACAACACTTTTTGGGGAGAATTGACAAAAAAAAAAAGCAAAAAAAAGCAGATACAATTACTCCTTTGTGCTTTACCTTATTAGAACTTTCCATTTCCATATATCACTTTTTCCATCATTTTACTTCAACCCCATTTTGTATTTGGCTCATATTGTTATTCATTTATCTTATCTTTCACAATCGGGAAAAACCCAAATACCACCTTTCTACCCCCTTTTTTCACCCACCCTTTATCCATTTTCTACCCTCTTTTCACCCTTTACCCTTTACCACTCAAGCGGGTTGTGTTAAACCAGCCCCCAACACAATCTTGATTGGGGAAATATTGGTGGAAATTGATCATCCAAACCAGGGTATTATATTTCATAAGAGCTTGGAATTTTAATTAAGTGTTGAGAGTGGAGATAAATAAGGAAAAAAATATTTTGTGTGTGTGGGTGTGTGCATCTTGTTGTGTGTGTGTGTGTGAATCTTGTGTGTGTGAGTGTGTATATCTTGTGTGCGTGAGTGTGTATCCTTGTGTGTGTGAGTGTGTACATCTTGTGTGTGTGTGTGTGTAAATCTCGCGTGTGTGAGTGAGTGTGTATCATTGTGTGTGTTCCCCCCTGGTGTGTGTTTGTGTTTGCATAACATATCATGACAGAAGATCGTGGGAAGAAAATTGCACATGTTAGCAATGAAGGAAGTCGAAGTAGATCTCCTGAACCCGAAGCTACGCAATTCCAAATGCAAGCTTTGTTGAGCCACTTCGAGAATCTTCTTGATCAGAAGTTGGAGGTGTTACATGAGAGGATTGATGAATTGGAGAATAAACCATGCCAAAGGATGTTCCATGATAAGCCACGACGTGCTCCAGCACCACGTCGTCCCCACATCATGGAGGAGGTGATGGTGAACTTTGATGATGATCTTGATGATGTCCCACAAAGGAGGAGGTTGTACCAACAACCTAGAGGAGGACAAAGGAGACAACATGATGATGACCTACTTTGTGGGATCAAGGTGAAGGTCCCTTCTTTTCAAGGGAAAAGCGATCCGAAAGCATACTTGGAGTGGGAGATGCGGATCGAGCATGTATTTTCATGCCATGCATATTCCGAGGAGAAAAAGGTCAAACTTGCTTCCCTTGAATTTATGATTATGCATTAATATGGTGGGATCAAGTTCAAAAGGAGAGGGATAGATATGGAGGACGTCCCATCAACACTTGGGAAGACATGAAGTTCGCCATGCGGAAGCGTTTTGTTCCCACACATTACCATAGAGATCTCCACAAAAAACTTCAACGCCTCACCCAAGGGAGTAAGAGTGTAGAAGACTACTACAAAGAGATGAAAATTTCCATGATTCGGGAAAATGTTGAGGAGGACCCGGAGGTAACCATGGCACGGTTTTTACATGGGATCAATCGGGAGATTGCGGATCAAGTGGAGATGTACCACCATGTAGAGATACAAGATATGATCCACCAAGCCACCAAGATCGAGCAACAAATCAAAAGGAGGAGCAACATGAGAAAACCCACTACCCCTTTCACACCATGGAGAAATCTGAGGAAGGAGCTTGTAGAATCATCAAATCCAAAAGAGGTGGTTAATCGCAAAAGTGACAAGGTAATTCTTCCACCTAAGAAAACTACTTTTGAGGCTAAGAAAACTAGGAATTGGGATATTTGGTGTTTCAAATGTCAAGGAAGGGGTCACATTGCTAGTGAGTGCCCAAACCGGCACACCATGACCATCAACAAGTATGGAGAATGGGAGACCGATGGAGAGAGCTCAGAAGAGGAGGAGGAAGAATCTCCAGAAATTGATAGTGGAGAGTTTGCAGAAGATGGTGAGATTATTTTCACTAGGAGAGTTCTAAGAACACAAATGACTGTGGGAGAGGAGCAGTGGGAGAACCTTTTCCATACACAGTGCAAGATCCTTGGGAAGGTATGTAGTATTATTATTGATGGCGGAAGCTGTAGTAATGTTGCGAGCACCGAGTTAGTAGAGAAGTTGGGACTTCCTACTTTGAAGCATCAACATCCATATCGGCTTCAGTGGTTGAATGATTACGGGGAGTTGAAGGTCACCAAGCAAGTAAAGGTAATTTTCACCATTGGGAAGTACAAGGATGAGGTCTTGTGCGATGTTGTTCCTATGAAGGCTTGCCATTTTTTGTTGGGATGGCCATGGAAGTATGATCGGCGTGTTACCCATGACGGTTTCTTGAATCGTCATTCTTTTGTACTCCGAGGGGAACCTATAACCCTCAACCCCATGTCCCCCAAACAAATTCTGGAAGATCACATTTTGATAGAAAAGAAAAAAATGAGTGATGAGGAAAAAAAGAGTGAAAATGAAAGATGAGAGAATGAGGGAAAGAGAGAAAATGAGAGAAGAAAAGAAATGGAGAGAAAAGAAAAATCAAGTGGGAAAAAGAAATTGAGAGAAGAGAAAAGCGTGATGTTGGAAAAAAAGAGTAAGGTTAAGGAAGCTTTGTTTTCACAACAAACCCTCCTAGTACTCATGTACAAAGAGGTGTTGCTAAATACTAACAACTTACCCCGTTTGCCAAATGTTGTTGAGTCCTTGTTGCAGGATTATGATGATGTCTTTCCTGAAGAGGTGCCACCAGGTTTGCCACCCATTAGAGGTATTGAGAATCAAATTGACCTCATACCTGGAGCATCACTACCGAACCGCCCTGCATATCGCACCAACCCTGAAGAGACAAAAGAAATTCAAAGGAAAGTTCAAGAGCTATTGGATGTGTGATATGTCAGAGAGAGCCTTAGTCCTTGTACCGTACCGGTGATTCTAGTACCAAAGAAGGATGGAACATGGAGAATGTGCATTGACTGTAGAGCCATCAACAACATCACAGTCAGGTATCGTCATCCTATCCCAAGGTTAGATGATATGCTAGATGAATTAAATGGTTCAACTATTTTCTCAAAAATTGATCTAATAAGTGGATACCATCAAATTAGGATGAAATAAGGAGATGAGTGGAAAACTGCATTTAAGACAAAACATGGACTTCATGAATGGCTAGTCATGCCCTTTGGTCTCACCAATGCACCTAGCACATTTATGAGGTTAATGAATCATGTCTTACGTGCATATATTGGAAAATTTGTGGTAGTTTACTTTGATGATATTCTGGTGTATAGTAGGACTTTGCATGAACATGTAGATCACTTAAGAAAAGTACTAGAGGTATTAAGGAAAGAAAACCTATTTGGAAACATAAATAAGTGTGAATTTTGTCTCGATAAGATTGTTTTCCTTGGATTTGTTGTGAGTGGCAATGGAGTTGAAGTTGATACTGAAAATATCAAAGCAATACAAGAATGACCAACTCCAACCTCCGTTGGACAGGTAAGAAGTTTTCATGGGCTTGCTAGTTTTTACAAGAGATTTGTGAAGGACTTCAGCACATTGGCAGCACAGTTGAACGAGTTGACAAAGAAGAAAATTCCTTTCAAATGGGGGATAACTCAAGAGAAGGTCTTCCATGCTCTTAAGGAGAGACTCACCCGCGCCCCTCTACTTGCACTTCCAGACTTCGGTAAGACCTTTGAAATTGAATGTGATTCAAGCGGAATTGGAATAGGAGGAGTACTCATGCAAGAAGGTAAGCCTATTGATTTCTTTAGTGCGAAGTTAAATGGCCCAACTCTAAACTATGCTATATATGATAAAGAGTTGTATGCATTGTTTAGAGTACTAGAGACATGACAGCACTATCTTTGGCCTAAAGAATTTTTGATCCATTCTAATCACGAGGCTATTAAATACCTTAGAAGCCAACATAAACTAAATAGAAGACATGCTAGATGGATGGAATTCATTGAATCATTTCTATATGTCATCAAGCATAAAAAGGGTAAAGAAAATACTTTGGCCGATGCACTTTTACGTAGATATTCTCTTTTATCCTTGTTGGATTCCAAAACTCCTTGGTTTTGAACACATTAAGGATTTATATGCCATTGGTAGTGATTTTAACGAACCTTATGAACATTGTAAACCTGGAGTTAGTTGGGAAAAGTTCTATTTACATGATGGATTCTTATTCAGGATTGATAAACTTTTCATTCCCAATTTCTCTATCCGTTTACTTTTACTGAAAGAGTCACATTCGGGTGGGTTAATGGGGCATTTTGGTGTTGAAAAAACTCTAAGTATTCTTAGTGAGCATTTTTATTGGCCTAGGATTTCTAGATATGTTGAGAAATTTGTGGGAAAGTTCATTGTCTGCCATAAAGACAAATCAAAACTGAACCCACATGGACTATATCTTCCTCCCCCAATCCCCAACACCCCTTGGGAGGACATATCAATGGACTTTATTGTGGGGTTACCACGGACCAAGAGGGGGAGAGATTATGTTTTTGTTTTGGTGGATCGATTTTCAAAAATGGCACATTTTATTCCTTGTCAAAAAACTGATGATGCCACTAACATTGCAACAATTTTCTTTCAGGAAGTAGTAAAACTCCATGGATTGCCAAAGACCATTGTGTCAGATCGAGACACAAAATTTCTTAGTTACTTTTGGAAGACCTTGTGGATCAAATTGGGTATAAAGTTAATATTTTACACTACTTTTCATCCGCAAACCGATGGGAAAACAGAGGTGGTGAATCGAACACTATAATACCTTCTCCGGACAATTGTCAAGAAGAATATCAAGAATTGGGAGGAGTGTCTTCCACATGTGGAATTCGCATATAACAGGGCCAAACATTCAACTACTCAATATTCTCCATTCGAAATTGTTTACGGTTTTAACCCTCTTTCCCCTATTGATATAGTTCCTTTGCCTTTGCAGGAAGCAACTAATATGGATGCAAAAGGGCACGCAGAATTCATCAAACAACTCCATGAGAAGGCAAGGAAAAATATCGAGCACATGACCCAAAAATATGTTGATCGTGCAAACAAGGGTCACAAACAAGTGTTGTTTGAGCCTGGGGACTTAGTATGGATTCATATGTGAAAGGATAGATTTCCTAACAAGCGGAAATCAAAACTCATGCCACGTGGAGATGGACCTTTTCGAGTTCTTGAGAAGATTAACAACAATGATTAAAAGATAGATTTTCCAGGTGAGTATGGTGTAAGTGCCACTTTCAATGTTTCTGATCTTTCTCTTTTTTTGGGTGCAGAGGATGAAGAGTCAAGGACGACTCCTTTTCAAGAGGGGGAGGATGATGAGAAGCATGTTAAAGACACCAAGTCGATTTCACGGGAGGAAGAGTTGGATTTGCAAGGCCCGATGACACGTGGGAGATTAAAGAGGCTAAATGCAACTATGGGAACCCATCTCGCTTCATTAAAGGCCCAATGGATCTTGCCTTGCATGGATGGAGAAAATGGGCCTATTATCTCACTTATTCAAGCCCAAACATGATGTTTAAAGCTTGGCCCACATGGTTGCACGAATTTGGATGCCTTCTCCACATGGAGGATTCTAGAAATGACATCTTTGGGCACCAAAGTCAAATCCGGTAGGCTATGCACTCAAAGTCAAGTCCGATGGGATATGTTGGAAAGTTGTGTGCTACTTTTCCAAAAGTATTTGTTAGACTTTATATTTTTGACTTTTAAGGGGACAAGTTATGTTTGGACTTTATGATTTTAGGGTATTAGACCATTGACCATTGTATCACCTCCTTGGCTATAAATAGCCACCCCATGTCATTGTATTTTCATTCAAGACTTAATTGAGAGCTTATGCTGTTTCTCCCCATTTTGTGAGAATTGTTCCGAATTTCCCCCTTGCTCTTGTGCATTCTTGCCTTGTCAATCTAAAAGTTAGATTGGTGATCCAAGATCACAAAGCCCCCAATTTCGTGCCTCAACCCAAGTGCGTTGTTGTGTGGATTGGCTATCTCATCCCTCCCTTGAGTGTGTTGTCTAAGTAGTAGGTCACACTCCTTATAGTGTTGATTGACTACTTGCATCCACTATCCATAACCCTCATCCAACCCTTAGCCCTGAACCGCATACTTCATCTGCCGACCTACGCCGTGAAGATCGGGCCACCCCGTGCGTCTCACATCAAATTTATATAAAACAGTTCCAAATAGTTCACAATATAGAAAGTTCCATGTCAAAACCATTTTCCAACTAAACCATTTTTCCAACCAAAACCATCTTTTCTAAGAAAAGTTTCCAAATCATAACCACATCTTCACTTTGGCATAACCATTCCATTCCACATAATCACATCATTACCCATGCATGCATCGTTATGATAGTTCCATACTCATGAGCGGTCTCTCATCGATCTACCAAGTCGTCACAAGGTAATTATTCCCCATGTGCCATTACACTTTTGACACCGAGCACAAGGTCATATTTCAACCAAGCCTCATAAATGCAATATGAACACACACTCCAAGTATGTCCAAAAAACCACACCATTTCAACAATGCCCAAACCATTTCAATAAAACAACCCTTTTGTTGAAAACCTTTTTCCCAAAACCATTTTCCAAATCCAGAAAATCCATATTTTAAAATCACCATTTTAAAATCAAGAAACCAAAACACTTTGTACAAACTATTCATTCAATTTCCACAATTTCATCAAAACCCATAAATCAACACTAAAGAAGATTTATAACATGATTTTCACCAAAATTTCACAATCAAAACCAAGCAATTAAATAAATTTGAACCAAGCCTTCAAGTTCTAAGAAAGAGGAATCGAGAGTGAAGCCACCTACCTCAAAAAATTAGGCGAAACCAACCAACGGACGAAGAACACCAACAAAACCGAGATGATTCTCCAAAAACCCTCCTTAGATCTCTTCTCCTAACCCAACCAAGACCAAATCTTGTCATATTTGGCATCCCCACCCTTAGATATACCCATAACAGGCGTATATCTAAGAAAACGAGAGAAGAGGAGAAGTAGATATAATTAGATCTAAGAAACCGATCAAGAACGATCACATACCTTAAGAATTCGGCTTCGATTCGCCAAGAGAACCCTTCGAATCGCCTCCGAAATGCCTGGGAGAATTCCTCCAACCTTCAAGGGAGAGTAATCCTGAGTTAGGGCCGCTTAGGAGCTTTAATGAGACAATTAGAGGAAAAACGGATTTGATCAACAATTTTAGGATCTAATTTTAAGTGATCGCATGGTTAGTCCAAACGGTTTGACAAACCGTGCGTTAGCTTCTCCCTCGGCCATCCTTCACACACGACCTCATCGCACAGTTTCCCATAACCGTGCACCGACCGTGCAGAAGCCATTGCCTCCCCAGTCATCCATACACGGTTTGGCCGCACGGTTTAGACTAACAGTGCGCTACCCGTGCGCCTTCCCCTTTTACTTCAAACTTCAATCCAGGATCTCTCGACTCTCCCAAACATCACCCTTAACTTTTACAACAAGAAAAGCATCAAGTAAGGGTTACATACTAGAAATCGGGGGTACTACAATTCTGGTTGTTGCTTGGATTTTGTTAGTTTGGATGATGGCTGTCGGAATCTGATGGGCTGGACATTGGCTGCTGCTTGGCTGAGATGTGATGTTGCTGATGCTTTGGAGGTGATGAAGTTGTTGCGTATGGTGACAGTGTTGCTGCTGCTGGATGTTGGTTGCTTCTTGGTTGGGACTGCTATCGGATCTTTCTTGCTTGGCTTTGTGTGTTTTTTCTGTTTTGATCTTTCTTTTTTGGGGGTCTTTTGCGTCTTGGGTTTGTAAAGGGTTTTTTGGGTGCGGGTCATTTGACCCCTCCACTCCCTTGTCTGCTGCGTCCTTTTTTCATAATAAAATTTGGGGGGGGGGGGGGGGCGGGAATAGCCCGATCCTCGCATCTTCCTTGCCCAAAAAACCCTTAAAACCCTATGAAGGCCCTAAAATACCTAAAAACCTTAAAAAACCCATAAAACCCACTAAATACCGTCAAAATCCTTTAAAACCCTACAAATATTAAAAAAATAAAAAACCCATAAAAACCCTAAAACTATAAAAAACACTAAAAACCACAAAAGACTATAAAAACGCTGAAAAACCTGAAAAATCCTAAGAAACACTAAAAATCCATAAAAACCCTAAAAATCCCGAAAAACCATAAAACCCCAAAAGGCTATAAAAATCCTAAAAAAGCAATAAAAAATCACGGAGAACCTAAAAAAACCTAAAAACCCCGAAAACCCCCCTAAAACCCCATAAAAATCCAGAAACCGTTAATCTTCTAAAAACCATTAAAACCCCTTAAAAATGTTAAAAACTCTAAAAAAACATAAAAAACTCAAAAACCCTAAAACCCCAAAAGACCCTAAAAATCCTTAAAACCCCAAAAAACCCTAAAAAATCCCAAAAACCCCCGAAAACCCTCCAAATCCCTAAAAACCTAAAAACAATAAGAACCCTAAAAAACACTTAAAATATTTGAAAACTAAAAAACCCCTAAAACCATGAAATCCCCCTCAAGACCATAAAAACCCTAAATCCCTTAAAAATCACAAACCACTAAAAACTCTAAAAACACTTAAAACCCATAAAAAGGTTAAAAAACTCTAAAAAACCTTAAAGCCTCTAAAAAAATTAAAAAACGGTAAAATACCTTGAAAAACCCTAAAACCCATCAAAATCCCTAAAAACTCTGAAAACCACTAAAATCCTAAAAAATATTAAAAATCCCTGAAAATGTAAAAAACCCTAAAAAACTTTAAAACCCCTTGAAAAAAATAAAACCCCTAAAACCTTACAAAACCCAAAAAACCCCTAAAAACGCACCAAATACTCTAAAAACACAAAACCCCCTAAAAATGTTTAAAAACCTTAAAAACTCAAAAAAAAACCCCTAAAAAACCCAAAAGACACTAAAAACCATGAAAACCTCTAAACCCTTAAAAAACCGTGAGAAACCCTAAATACACACAAAATCCCAAAAAACCCAAAAAAACCCAAAAAATCCTAAAAAATCCCTGAAAATGTAGAAAACCCTAAAAACCTTAAAAAAATATTGAAAACCATAAACCCCCATAAAAACCATAAAAAACCTCAACACAGATAAAAAACCTCAACACAAATAAAAACATTTAATCCACTAAAAACTCTAAAGACCCTTAAAACGCCAAAAACATTAAAGAAACTCTAAAAACCTTTAAAAACCAAAAAAAACCAAAAAACACTAAAAGACCCTAAAAACCCTGAAAACCCCTAAAAAACCAGAAAAACCCTAAGAACCCTAAAAATCCCTAAAAATACTAAAAACCCTAAAACCCATAAAAATCCTAAAAATCCCTAAAAAACCCTGAAAACGTAAAAAAACCCTAAAACCATGAAATCCCCTGAAAACCATAAAAACCATTAAAAACTGTTAAAAATCTAAAAACTAACAAAAACCCTAAAACACACTAAAAACTCTAAACAACCTTTAAAACCTTAAAAATGTTAATAAACTCTAAAAACCCTTAAAACCCCGAAACACTAAAAAACTACAAAAAATCTTAAAAGACCCGAAAACTTTGAAAAACCCTAAAAACCCTTAAACCCCTAATCCCTCTCAAAATCCCCAAAAACCATAAAAACTCTGAAAAGGATATAAAGCCTAAAAGTCCCTAAAAATCCCTAAATACTTAAAAAATCATAAAAAACCCTAAAAATAACCTAAAAACCATGAAACCCATCTAACCCAAAAAACCACTAAAAACATTAAAAAACCTTCAAACCCTTAAAAACATTAAAAATGATAAAAAACCCCAAAAATCATAAAAACCTAAAAAACAATAAAATCCAAAAAAAACCTTTAAAACACTAAAAAACCTAAAATACCCTATAAATACTAAAAACACTCAAATTCACTAAAAACCATAACAATCCCAAAAAATCCCTAAAAACGTGAAAAACCCTAAAAACCCTAAAACCCCCCTAAAACTATAAAACACCTAAAAAAATTAAAAAAAAACTCTAAGAACCCATAGAACCCATAAAAAGACACTAAAAACTCTAAAATCCCTTTAAAACCCTAAAAACGTTAAAAAAACTCTCAAAAAACCATAAAATCCAAAAAAACTCTAAAAAACTACTAAAAACCTAAAAACCCTAAAACCCTAAAAACCCTAAAACCCTAAAAACCCTAAAACCCTAAAAATACCTAAAACCATAAAAGCCTAAAAATACTTGAAAACCTAAAAAACACTAAAAACCCTAAAAAACCCCTGAATACCATAAAAACACCTAAAAACCTTTAAAACCCTAAAACCCATAAAAACCCTAAAACCACTAAATACTCAAAAAAACCCTTTAAACCCTAATAACAAAAAATAACTCTAAAAAACCTTAAAAACCCTAAAAAAACTAAATAAACCCTAAAAACCCAAAAAGATATTAAAAACTTTAAAACCCAAAAAACCTTCAAAAAACCATGAAGAACCCTAAAAACCCTCGAAGTCCCTAAAAACCCTCAAAATCTCTAAAACCCCTAAAAACCACAAAAACACTAAAAGCCTCAGAAATATTTAAAAATGTAAAAAACCCAAAAACCCTAAAAAACCCCAGAAAACCATAAAAACCACTAAAAAATAACAAAAATAAAACCCATAAAACCGTAAAAACCCATTGATAAATCTAAAAACCCTTAAAAACCATAAAACGCTAAAATACTCAAAAAAAATTAATGCCCTAAAAACTCCAAAAAAACCAAAAAATATTAAAGGAACCTGAATACCCTGAAAAACCCTAAAACCCATAACACCCTAAAATCCCTCAAAATCCATAAAAACTATAAAAAACCCTAAAAACCAAAAAAAAACCTAAAAAATCCCTAAAAATGTAAAAAACACTAAAAACCCTGAAAACCTCGGAAAAACATAACCGACCCCCCCAAAAAAACCTTAAAAACCATAAAACCCATAAAAACCCTAAAACTACTAAAAACTATAAAAATCCTTAAAACCCCCAAAGCTTTAAAAAACTCAAAAAACCTTAAAAAACTAAAAAAACCTTAAAACCACTAAATACTCTAAAAAAACCATAAAACCCAAATAGACCCTTAAAACCCTAGAAAACCCTAAAAACCCTAAAAAACAAAAACCCTTAAAAATCCTCAAAAAAACCCTAAAAGTCCCTGAAAACATAAAAAGCCCAAAAAGCCCTGAAAAAATCCCGAAATCCATAAAACACTAAAAAAACTTAAAAAATCATAAAACCCATAAAACCCTAAAACCACTAAAAACACTTAAAACCCCTAAAAAAATAAAAAAAAAATATAAAACATAAAAAACCCTACAAAACAAAAAAAACTCAAAAAACAATAAAAGACCCTAAAAACCCTGAAAAAGTTTAAAAATCATAAAAAAACCATGCAGATCCCTAAAAACTCTCGAAATATCTAAAAACCATAAAACCCCAAGAACCATAAAAATATTAAAAATCCAAAAAATTACCTAAGAACATGAAAAATCCTAAAAACACTGAAAAATCCCTAAAAACCATAAAAAACACTCAAAACCATAAAACCCTAAATCCCTAAAACCCCTAAACCCCCTAAAAAACAACTAAAAACTCAAAAAACCCTTAAAACCCCTATTTTTTTAAAAAACTATAAAATCCTTAAAAACCTTAAAAAATCATAAAGATCCAAGAAACCTAAAAAAGGTCCTAAATAACATAAAAACTCTAAAAACCAAAAAAGACCCTAAAACCCTAAAACCCCTTAAAAACTCTATAACCCCTTAAAAATCCTAAAAACCCTGAATACCCCCAAAAACCTTGAAAACCCCTTAAAAACCCTAAAACCCTAAAACCCTAAAAAACTCTTAAAACCCCTAAAAACTCTCAAAATCCCTAAAAACCCCCCAAAAACCCAAAAACCATAAAAATCCTAAAAAATCCCTAAAAACCCCTGAAAACATAAAAAACCCTAAAAACGCTCAGAACCTTAAAAACCCCCCAAAAACCTTAAAAAACTCTAAAACCCCTCAAAAACCTTAAAAACCACAAAAAATTCTAAAAACACTTTAAACCCCTAAAAATGTTAAATAAGACCTAGAGAAAATGTCGCCGCTCTCTCCTGGGCTTCTCCTGACGCGGCGATCTCTAGGGTGCCATCTTGGAATCCTCTTCAGTGGCTCCGTTGATCTCTCCCTCTTCAGGCTTTGCGATGTGGATGATTTTCTATTCAAGAGGATTTCTCTCTTGGCGCGATGGTGGTTTTCGAGGCGGATGGTTGATGGTGCTGGGATCTGGTGGGTTGTTTCAGGTTTTGGCGGCGATGGCTTGGTCTGGATTTTGCTTCAATTTGGATCAGCTATGCTAGATCCGGACTCTGCTCTGGCATTGTTCTCTCATGGAGTCTCTCCCCCGGCGGTTCCGAGATTCCTCCTGGTCTTCCCCCTGATGGCGTCATTGACCAGCTCTTCCTCAGGCGTGGCGGTGCGGATTTGGTGGCGCTCTTATTGGCTTCTTCACGGCGGTGCTCCGATGGCGTGTGGTTTAGGGTTTCGCAGCCCTGGATCTCAGGATTCTGGATCTGAAAGACGGATCTTTCAGGATTTGTCTTGCTGGCGGTTTTTCCATGGCGTCATGTCGTTCTGGCTCTGCGATGCGGTTGTGGTGGCGATATGGTTTAGGAGACAGGGAGTCGTCCTCGGTGGGTGGTGGCGTCTTCGGCAAGTGGTCCGACGATTTGTGGCATGGCAGTTTGTGGCGCCTTCGAAGGAGACGGTCCAGATCTGTCCTGATCTGGTCGAATGTTGCGATTTCAAGAATAGATATACCCTCTCGTGGTAGATTGATGCTGTTATAGGTCTGTATTATGCTCGGGTGTGATTTTGTCTGTGTTTTGCGCATCTGTTGTCTCGTTCTAGCTACCTGTCTTCGCCTTTGCTTCATGCTGCTGATGCTGGTTTTAGTCAGAATGATTGGTCTTGTTTGATATGTTGGTTTGTGGTGATGGATGGTATGGGTGTGATCCTTGGTGAGCTGGGGGTTTTGGATTTTAGTAAAGGTGCTTGTATGAGGTTTCTGTGCATTGGTGGCTGCTGGAATGTTGCTTGGATGGGTGGTGATGCTTTTGGTCTAGTGCTGATGGATTATGTTGTTGCTTGTTGTGGATGTGGTGACTGGATGATTCACTGCTGGTCCTGCCTGATGGGATGGCTGCATGATGTTGCTGATTACTGGAAGGTGATGATGGCTGCTGTTGTTTGCGGTTTTATTTTGTGGTTTGTTGCTGCTTGTGGTGATTGGTTGTGGTGTCGGATCTGGTGTTGTTGGTTGCTGGGGCTGGTTGGATTGGACGTGTTGTCTCTGCTGCTTGGCTGTGATGTTTGGTATTGGTGTTGGATGATGGTGTTGGCTGGAAAAGATGTGTGGACGCTGCTGTTGTGTTTTGTTTTTGTGTCTTTTTCTATGTTTTTGTTTTCTTTTTTGATTTTTCTTTTTTTTTGGGGTCTTTTGCTGTGAAGGGTTTTTGGATGTGGGTCGTTTGACCCCTCCCCTCCCTTGTCTGTTGTGTCTTTTTTCTTCTTAATAAATTGGGGGGGGGGGATAGTCCGACCCTCACATCTTTCTTGCCCTAAAAATGTTAAAAACTTCTAAAAAGACTTAAAAATACTTAAAAACTCAAAAAAACATAGAAAAATTAAAAAAAACCATAAAACCCCTAAAAACTCTAAAAACCTTAAAAAACCCTATAACTCTAAAAATCCCTAAAACCCTAAAAAACCATAAAACCATAAAAATCATAAAAAATCCCTAAATATCCCTTAAAACATAAAACCCCCTAAAAATCCTGAAAAACCCCTCAAAATAATAAAAACCCCTTAAATCCTCCCCCCCCCAAAAAAAACCATAAAGTCCCTAAAAAACCACTAAATTTTTAAAAAACCTTTAAAACCCATAAAAATGATAAAAAACACTAAAAAAAATTAAAAAACCTAAAAAACTAAAAAAACCCTAAAACTCAAAACAGATTATAAACCCCATAAAACCCTAAAAAATCTTAAAACCCGTCGAAATCCCTAAAAAACCTAAAAAACCCTAAAACCCATAAAAACCCTAAAATATCCCTAAAAACATAAAAAACCCAAAAAATAATGAATAACCCCTAAAAACCATAAAAACAACTAAATACCTTCAAAAACACTAAAAACCCATAAAAACACTAAAAAAGCCACTAAATCTGTACAACCATTTAAACCCCTAAAAACATTAACAACTCTAAAAAACCATTAAAACCCTAAAAATATAAAAAAAACCTTAAAATAAAAAAACCATAAAAACCCTAAAAAGCCTGAAAAATCCTGAAAAAATCTAAAAACTCACAAAATCCTTAAAAACCCTAAAAAATAAAAATCCAAAAAAAATTGCTAAGATCCCTGAAAACGTAAAAAACCCTAAAAACCATGAAAAACCTCAAAAAACCATAAAACCCCTAAAAAATATAAAAACCCATAAAACCCAATAAAAACCCTAAAACCAATAAAAACTCTAAAAACCCTTAAAACCCCAAAAAATGTTAAAAAAACCTAAAAAAACAAAAAAAATCCTAAATCCCCCCCCCCCAAAAAAAAACCCTGAAACCCCAAAAAAAAACCTGAAAACCCTAAAAACCCTCAAAATCCCTAAACACCCTAAAAACCATAAATAACATAAAAAATTACCAAAAAATCCATTAAAATGTAAAAAACCCTAAATACCATGAAAAATTTGGAAAACCAAAAAAACCCTAAAAACCTAAAAAATCCTAAAAATCCATAAAAACCCTAAACACTACTAAAAACTCTAAAAACCCTTTAAATCATAAAAATTTTAAAAATTTTAAAAAACTTTAAAACCATAAATATGTAAAAAAAACTTTAAAACCCAAAATACCTTAAAACCCAAAAAATCTTAAAGACGATCAACATCCCTAAAAACCGTAAAAAAACTAAAAACCATAAAAATCCTATAAAACCCTAAAAACACTAAAAATTTTAAAAACCATAAGAACCCTGCAAAAACCTCTTAAAACCATAGAAACCACTAAAAACCTTAAATACCCTAAAACCACTAAAAACTCTAGAAACCATTAAATCCCTAAAACACTAAAAAACTCTAAAAAGCCTTTAAACCCCTAAAATACTTAAAAAGATCCTAAAATCCCAAAAGACCCTAAAACCCTAAAAAACCCTAAAAATAATAAAAAAAAACCCTGAAAGACCCTAAAACCCCTCAAAATCAGTAAAAAAACCCTAAAAAACTCTAAAATCTATGAAAATACAAAAACACCCTAAAATACCTGAAAATACCTGAAAATGTAGAAAATTTTAAAAACTCTGAAAAACCCTTGAAGACCAAACCCCCCTAAAAACCTTAAAAACCATAAAACCCATAAATACCCTAAAACCACTAAAACTATAAAAACCCTTAAAACCCCTAAAAACGTTAAAAAACTATAAAAAACCTACAAAACCCCTTAAAATCCCTAAAAATCCTAAAAATCCTATATGAAAAGAGAGAAAAGATGAAAAATGTCGTCGCTCTCTCCCGGGCTCTCCCTCCTGATGCGGAGATCTTCAGGGTATTCTCTTGGATTCCTTACCGGCGACTTTTTTGATCTCTTATAGCTCCTGGCGGTCTTCTCCTATAGAGAATTTTTGGGAGTCAAGGATCACGCTCAATGGTGACAGGATCTGGTGGCTCTGTTCAGGCATGGGTGGTACAGTCTTCTCTGGATCTGGAGGCTTTTCGGATCGGTTTCGGAAGATCTACCTCTCTGGGCGTACCTCCTTTGTTACGGCATGAGGGCTTGGCGGTTTTCTAGGCCGATGGAAAAGTCAAGGCTGGATCTAGATTTGAAGTGGCTTCCTTAGTTTCGTGAAGGTCTCAGGCAGGTGCGACGGACACCCCGACGTGTCAGTGGTGTAATGGGATGGTCCTCTCAAATTTCAGTGATGAGATCTTCTCGCGATTGGTTTACACAGGAGCTGCAGGTCCGTGGTCCTGGTCTTTCGACTTCGGCCTTGTTTCACGCTGTGATTTCAGGTTGTTTTGTGTTGTGCTGCGATATGGTTTTCCTACTAGTTTGGGGGTTCCATTCGGGTTCTCTGTGGTCTGGGGTGAGGCATTGGTGCTAGTGGCCCTATGTCGTCGTCCTTGTTACTGGGTGTGGTTTGTTGTGTGATGAATGGCCAGGAGGTGCTGGCCGCTGGTTTTGGAGCTGCTGGGTATTGCTTACTGCTTCGTTGAGAACTGGTGAAAGAGGTGCTGGTTTTCAGATGTTATTGGGCTGGATAATGGCTGTTGTTTGGCTAAGATTTGATGAAGGTGGTGCTTATGCTTCTGGTGCTGATGTCTCTATATTGCTGGTGATAAACTTTCTTGGAGAGATGGTGATGGCTGCTGGATTTTGTGATGTTGAATGCAGGTTACTGCTTAGCTGGGAGGTGCTGAAGTTACGGTTCTTGGTATTGTTGTTTAGCTGGTGTCTCTATGCCTTCCTGGAAAATGGTGAGGTTGATGTCTATGATACTGGTGTTGGTGGTTCTGTGTTCCTGGTGGTGATTTTTCATGGAGTGAAGGCGTTGGATGATGGAATTGGTGATGCAGGATGCAGGGTGCTGCTTAGCTGGGAGGTAAGGAAGTCGTGGTTCATGGACTTGCTGCTGCTGGATGTTGATTATTGCTTGGTTGGGACTGTTGCTGGTTGTCGTTTGCTGGGAGGTGATGATGGTCGCGTTTGGTTGTGGTGTTTGTGCTTTGGTTTGATGTTGTTGGTTGTGATTGGATGTGATGTCGGATTTGGTGTTGTTGGTTGCTAGGGCTGGTTGGTTTGGATGTGTTGCTGCTGCTGTGTTGCTGTGATGATTGGATGTGGTGCTGCTGGATGCTGGTATTGGATGGATGTGACATGATGATGCCATATTTGTTTCTGGTTTGAGTCTTTTTCTTTCTTTGTTTTTCTTTTTTTACGGTCCTTATGTGTGTGTTTGTTAAGGGTTTTTGGGTGTGAGTTGTTTGACCCCGCCCCTCCCTTGTCTGTAGTGTCTTTGTTTCTTTTTATAATAAATTTTGGGGGAGGTTAGGAATATCCTGTCCCCAAGCCTTCCTTGGCCTAAAAATCCTAAAAAACCCTAAAAACCATAAATATCCTAAAAAATCCCAAAAAATCCCTAAAAATGTAAAAAACCCTGAAAACCCCTTTAAAACTGCTAAAAACTATATAAACCCTTTAAACCCCTAAAATTGTTAAAAAATATAAAAACCTTAAGATCCCTAAAAAAGTCAAAAAACCCTAAAAAACTAAAAAGACCATAAAACCCCGAAAAATCCTAAAAGCCCTAAAAAATGAAAAACCCCTCAAAATCCCTAAAAACCCTAAAATACCCTAAAAACCATAAAATTCCAAAAAAAATCCCTAAAAACATAAAAAAACCTAAAATCCTTTAAAAAACCCTGAAAACCATAAAAACACCTAAAAACCTTAAAAACCCTAAAAACTCATAAAAATAATAAAAACCCACTTAAAACCCTCAGAATCCAAAAAAACCCCAAAAAACCCTAAGACCATAAAAACCCTTTAAAAGCCCTAAAAATCCTAGAAAATATAAAAAACCTTAAAAACCCTAAAAACCCCTTAAAAGCATAAAAAACATTAAAAACCTAAAAAACCACTAATAACTCTAAAAACCCCAAAACCTCAAAAAATGTTAAAAAAACTAAAAAAACTTAAAACCCCTAAAAAAATAAAAAAAACCCTAAAAACCCCAGAAAACATTAAAAAATTAAAAAAATCCTGAAAATCCCTAAAAACCCTCAAAATCCTAAAAATACGTAAAAAACCCATAAAAACCATAAAAATCTTGAAAATTCCATAAAAATCCCTAAAAATGAAAAAACTAAAAACCCTAAAAATCCCATGAAAACCATAAAACCCTATAAACCCTTTTAAAAACCCTTAAAACCCTAAAATCCTATAAAATCCCTAAAAAGAAGAAAAACTCTAAATTTTTTTAAAACCCTAAAATTGTTAAAAAAACTCTAAAAAACCTATAAAACCCTAAAAACCTAAAAAACTATAAAAACCAAAAGACCCTTAAAACCCTAAAAAACCTAAAACCCACTCAAAATCCCAAAAAACCCAAAAAACCCTAAAAATACAAAAAAAATCCTAAAAATCCTAAAAATCCTTGAAAACATAAAAACCCTAAAAACATTGAAAAATCCCTAAAAATAATAAAAACCTATAAAAACCTTAAAAAATCCTAAAAAAATAAAAACCACTAAATACTCAAAAATATAGATAACTTCTAAAAATGTTAGAAAACTCTAAAAATCCTTAAATACCATAAAAAATAAAATAACCCAAAAAACCAAAAACCATAAAAACCCTGAAAACCCTAAAACCCTAAAAACCCTGAAAACCCCTAAAAACCCTCAAATCCCTAAAAACCCCAATACGATATGCTTGGGGTGGCCCAATCTTCATGGTATAGGGTGTTGGATGAAAGATGCAGTCTGGGTCTAAGTGGAAGATGATGAGTATGGATAGTGGATCCAAGTAGTTAATCAATGCTATAAGGAACATGACTTACTACTTAGACAACACACTCTAAGTGGGGTATGATGGATAATCAACATAACAATTTGCTTGTGTTGAGGCAAAAAATTGGGGCCTTTGTGATCTTGTATCACCAATCTAACTTATAGGTTGACAAGAAAAGAATGCACAAGAGCAAGGGGAAATATCATAAAAATCCTCACACAATAGAGAGAAACGAAGAATAAGCTCTCTATTAAAATCATGAATAAAAATACAATGCCATGGGGAGGTATTTATAGACAATGGGTGATACAATAGTCAAGGGTATAAGATCCTAAAGTCATAAAGTCTAAACCTACCTTCTCCCCTTAAATTCAAAAAGATAAATTTCAACAAAGTATTTTGGGAAAAGTATCACATGTCTTTCCATTCATAGCCCAAAAATTTTTTATTTGAGTTCCTAGCCCACAGGATTTGACTTTAATGTCCAAAGATTCCATTCTCGAATCTCTATGTGGGAAAGGCTTCCAAAATTCAGGAAAACATGTGTCTTGGGTTTCATGCATCTCATTTGGGCTTAAATAAGAGTGATAATAAACCCATTTGCCACTTCCATGCACGCACCTTGGGTTTAGGCCTTTTAATGAAGAGAGATTGGCTCCCGTTACCACTTTTAGTCTCCTTAATCTTCCTAGCATCATTGGGCCTTGAAATTCCAACTCCACAAATGCCATAAAGATAATTTCATCTACTGGTTTCATATCATCCTACCCCTCTTGAAAAGGAGTCTTCCTTGACTCTTTATCATCCGCATCCAAATACGAGGAAAGATTCAAAACATTGAGTTTAAAAATAGATTCATACTCACCTTGCAATGTGATCTTGTAATCAATAATATCATGCATTAAGTATAGTCTATCTCTATATATCTTGAGATTTGACTTCTGTTTGTTTTGAAACCCCTCAAGCTTCTTCACTTTCTTATGGTGTTTCTTAACATGTCGTTTTCCTTCCATATTTATAATTTCCTATAAAGAAAAAGAAAATTTATCAATATGGGTAAGGAGGATAAATCCAAAAGTAGTTTCAAAAGGATAAAATTTAATTTTAGAGTCATCTCCCCTTTTGTAAGAAAACTCCAAATGTGGTAGATACTATTTTCAATCCTTTAGACTCAAGATGTTGTTAATGGATCTTTGAATTTCTTCAATATATCTAATAGGAAGCAAACCAAGTTGTGCATACTCAAGAATGACTCCATCATACACCTGTGACAAAGATTTCACAACATTCGACAATGAATATGCTAAGTCATTAGTGTTTAACATCAAACTTTCACCTCTCTCAAATCTTTTTTTCCTCTTGATTTTTATTTGCTCTCAATTTTTGTTCTCTCATTTTCTATTCTTCACCCATTCTCTCCTTTTTCTATTTCTCTCATATTTTATTTTTCACTTATTTTTTCCTTCTCTCTCAAAATGTGATCATCCAAAACTTGTTTGGGGGACATTGGGATGAGGGTTATAGGTTCCCTTTGTAGTAAAAAAGAATGTTGGTTTAGAAAACCATCATGTGTAACAAACTGATCATATTTCCATGGTTTTATAAGTAGAAAGTGACAATCCCTCATCGATACAACATCATATAAAATATCATCTTTGTAGTTACCGATTTTGACCAATATATTCACCTGTTTAGTAACCTTATGCACTCCATAATCATTCAACAATTGAATCTGATAGGGATACGGATGCTTCAAAGTTTGAAGTCCCAACTTCTCCACCAACTCAGTGCTTACCACATTGCTAAAAATTTCCCCCTCAATGATGACACTGCATACCTTCCCATTTATTTGGCACCGGGAATGAAAAAAGTTATCCCTTTTATCATTCTCATTGGACATCATTTTAGAACTCAAAACCCACCTTGTGAAGAAAATATCACCTTCTTCCACAAATTATCCATTATCCATTTTCAGGTAATCCTCCAAATCATCCTTCGAGATCACTCTATCAGTCTCCCATTCTCCATACTTGGTGATGGTCATGGTGTGTCATTTTTGGGAACTCACTAGAAATGTGACCCCTTCCTTGAAATTTAAAAATTTGATTTTCCCAATTCCTCATTTGGTTATCCTCAAAAGTAGGTTTCTTTGGTGGATGAATTACCTTATCACTTTTATGATCAATCAGCCTCCTTATTTGAATTTCTCCATAGAGTGAAATGGGTAGTGGGTTTCCTCATGTTTCTCACCCTTTTGATTCTTTTCTCAACCATGGTGTCTTGGTGGATCATATATTGTTTTTCTACATGGTGGAACATCTTCGGTTGATCAGAAATATCCCGATTGATCCCATGAAAAAACCATGCCATGGTTTCCTCAGGATCCCCCTCAATGTTTTCTCAAGTCATGGAAATTTTCATCTATTTGTTAATGAATTCAAGGGCTGCATGTTTTACCCTTTTCTCCTCAGAATAGGTATGGAAATAGAATAATTTATTGATCCACATATCTCACTCCCAGTATGCTTCCATATTGCTTTTTTATTGAAAAGAGGGAACCCTCACCTTAATGCCTCCAAGGAAATCATCATCATGTGGTCTCTGTTAGTCTACTCCAGGTTGTTGGAACAACCTCCTCATTTGTGGGACATCCTCAAAATCATCATTAAAGTTCTCCCTTTCCCCCTCCATGATGTGGGGGCGATGTGGTGCTAGAGCACATTGTGGGTTACCATGAACCATCCTTGGTATTGATTTATTCTCTAGGTTATCAATCATATCATGTAGCACTTCAAACTTCATATCAAGAAGATTCTCAAAATTGATCAACAAAGAATGCATTTGGATTTGTGCAGCTTCCGATGCATGAGATCTACTTTGGCATCCTTCATCACTAGCATGCGAGATTCTCTTCCCACAATCTTCTACCATGATATGTTACACATACACAAACACACATGAGGAGAAACACACACTGTGATACACGAACTCACACATGCATAGACACACACATACACACTCACATATGCAAGGATACACACTCACGCATGAAATATGTACACACACACACACACAAAATATGTATGCACTCCCCCACGCAAAGGATACACACAAGTTGTACACACTCACACACACAATGATATACAATCACACACACAAGATGTACACAAACATTCCCACAAGATGTGCACACTTACACTCACACACAAAATGTACACAATCACACACACAATGATACACACTCACACACACATGAATACACACTCAAGAATGTTTTTCCCTTATTTATCTTCACTCTAAAAACTTATTTAAAATCCCAAGATCTTACAAAATATAATACCTTGTTTTATGTGATCACATTCTACCATTCCTTCCCAAATCAAGATTTTTTTGGGGGATGGTTTAACACAACCTGTTTGAGTGGTAAAGGGTTAAAAAAGGGTAAAAAGGATGAAAAGGGGTAGAAAGGCGGTATATGGGTTTTTTCTGATTGTGCAAGATAAGAAAAATCAATAACAGTATGAGACAATATGATATGGTGATGAAGTAAAATGATGGAGAAATTATTTTATGGAAATGGAAAGTGCCAATAATGTAAAGAACAAAGAAGAATTAATTGTATCGGTTTTTTGTCAAATCTCCCCAAAATTTTTGTGCATAGTATTTTAAAGAACAAGATGATGAACGAGGGGTAAGACGATTTTTTTTTGAAATCTCTCAAAATAAGGATGTTATTAGTTTTGAAAATAATAAAATGATGAATTGAGAGAATTTATTTTTTTCCCAGATAAAAATCAAATATAGTAAATTTAATGTGAAAAGAGATGGATGAAAAATCGGCTCAATGTAAAATATTTCAATCTTGCACAATTTAGGCCAATTATGGATGTTTTTAAAGAAAATTGTTCTTTTATTTTTGTTTTTTAGTGTGTAAATAATATGGAAAGACAAAATGGTAAATAGTAAAAAAATAATGTAAATGAAGAGATAGATGCCTACTGTGTCAACTAGAGCTTTGATACCAATTGATGCGAGATTCTTAGGGTGGATCTTTCTATAGAATGTAGGGAGACAAAAGAAGGATGTGATTCGGGGATAAGTGGAGGATGATGGGTATAGATAGTGGATGCAAGTAGTTAATCAACGTTATAAGGAGCCTACCCTACAAATTAGACAACACACTCAAGGAGGGGTGTGATGGCCAATCACCACAATAATGCACTTGGTTTGAGGCACAAAATTGGAGGATTTGTGATCTTGGATCACCAATATAACTTTTATATTGGCAAGTAAATAATGCACAAGAGCAAGGGGAAATATCAGAACAATTATCACACAACAGAGAGAATCAAAGCATATGATTCTTATTACAATATTGAATCAAAATACAATTCCATGGGGAGGTATTTATATCCAAGGGGTGATACATTATTCAATGTTCTAATACCCTAAAGTCATAAAGGAAAATATTTCCCCTTAAATTAAAAAAGATAAAGTCTAATAAAGACTTTTGGGAAAAGTAGCACATGTCTTTCCATCCATAGCCCACCATATTTGAATTTGAGTACCTAGCCCACCAGATTTAACTTTTGTGTCCAAACATTCCATTCTAGAATATACATCTGGGTAAGGCTTACAACATTCATGAAACCATGTGTATTGGGATTCATGCATCTCATTTGGGCTTAAACAAGTGTGAAAATAAACCCATTTTCCACTTCCATGCAAGCACCTTGGGTTTGGGCCTTTTAATGCAGGAAGATTGGCTATCGACACCGCTTGTAGTCTATTTAATCTTCCTTGCATAATTAGCCCTTGCAACTCCAACTTCACACATTCCATCAAGTCAATATCATTTATCAATTTCATATCAAACCATAAAAACCATAAAAATCTTAAAAAATCCCTAAAAATACCTAAAAACATAAAAACTCCAAAAAACCCCATAAAAACCCTACAAACCCATAAATCCCCTAAAAACTAATAAAAATCTAATAACCCTTTAAACCCCTAAAAATGTTAAAAAAACTCTAAAACCCTTAAAAACCCTAAAAAACTTGAAAGAACCCTAAAATCTCAAAAAAACCATAAAAAACCTAAAACCCCTAAAAAATCTAAAACACCCTAAAAATCCATAAACAACCCTCAAATCCCTAAAAACCCCAAAACTCCCTAAATACCATAAAAATCCTAAAAAGGAAATAAAAATCTTTGAAAATTTAAAAAACCCAAAAAACCCTTAAAAACACTAAAACCCATAAAACCCATAAAAACATTAAAAACCCAGAAAAACCATAAAACCACTAAAAAAATATAAAAACCCTTAAAACCCCAAAAAATGTTATAAAACTCTAAAAACCCTTAAAAAACTAAAAAAACACAAAACCCCTAAAACCCAATAAAACCATAAAAAACCCTAAAAACTCTAAAAACCATAAATCCCTAAAAAATCCTCAAAACATCAAAATCCCTAAAAACAATGAAAACTCTAAAATCCATAAAATTTTCAAAGAAGCCCTAAAAATCCATGAAAACATAAAAACACCTAAAAATCCTAAAAAACCCCTAAAAACTATAAAAACCCCAAGAAACCATAAAAAATCCCAAAAACCCATAAAAACCCTATAAAACCACTAAAACCCCTAAAATCCATTTAAACCCCAAAAAATGTTAAATAATTCTAAAAAACCCTAAAAACTCAAAAAAAAACCCCTAAAAACACAAAAGAACCACTAAAACCTAAAAACCCCTAAAAACCCTAAAAACCCTTAATAATCATCAAAATCCATAAAACCATAGAAAACCATAAAAACCATAAATATCCTAAAAAATCCCTAAAAAACCCTAAAAATGTAAAACCCCTAAAAACCATAAACAGCCCCTGAAAAAAATAATAACTCATAAAAACATTAAATAACCCTAAAAACCCCTAAAAACCTAAAACCCACTAAAAACTCTAAAAACCATTAAAAATCCTAAAAATGTTAAAAAAAACTAAAATCGTTAAAAACACTAAAAAATAAAAAAACCCTAAAAAAATAAAAAAACCCTAAAAACCCAGAAGACCATAAAAACCAGAAAAAAATATATAAGAACCCTAATACCCCTCAATATCCCTAAAACCCTTAAAAAACCCTAAATACCCCCAAACACTAAAAATCCTAAAAATCCCCAAAACCTATTAAACTCACTAAAAACTCTAAAAAGACTTTAATCCCCTAAAAATGATAAAAAAATTCTAAAAAGCCTTTAAAAACCTCAAAAATTCAAAAAACCCCCTAAATACCCTAAAAAACCCAAAAACCCATAAAAACCATAAACCCCCATAAAACCCTCAAAATCCCTAATAATCCTAAAAAACCCAAAAAATATTAAGAATCCTCAAAAATCCCAAAAATCCCTGAAAATGTAATAAACTCTAAAAACCAAGAAAAACCCCTTAAACCCATAAAAACCTTAAAAACCCTAAAACCTAAAAAACACTAAAAACTCTAAAACTCCTTAAAACCCCTAAAAACTTTAAAAACACTAAAAAACCTTAAAAACCCTAAAAATATAAAAAAAACTAAAACCCCCAAAAACCATATAAACCATAAAAGACCCTAAAAACCTGAAAAACCCTAAAAACCATCAAAATCCCAAAAAACCCCTAAAAACCCTAAAAATAATAAAAATACCTGAAAACGTAAAGACCCCTAAAGACCTTGAAAACCCATGAAAACTATAAAACCTCTGAAAACCTTAAAAACCCCTAAACACCCATAAAAACTAAAACCACTAAAAACTCTAAAAACCCTTAAAACCTCTAAATATGTTAAAAACTCTAAAAACATTAAAAAACCTAAAAACTAAAAAAAAAATAAAACACCAAAAACACATAAAAATCCTAAAAACCATAAAACCCCTAAAACCCCTCAAAATCCCTAAAACCCTATAACCCCATAAAACCCATAAAAATCCTAAAAAATCCCTAAAAATCCCTAAAAACATAAAAAATCCCCAAAACCCTAATAAAACACTAAAAACCGCAAAACCACTAAAAAGCATAAAAAACTAAAACCACTTAAAACTCTAAAAACCATCAAACCCCCTAATGACGATGCGGTCTTGGCGAGGAGGCGCAATCGAGCTCGGTTTGGAAGCGATTTTCCTAGAGGATGTAGTTTGGGTCTTGGGTTACTGATGGTTTCTTGTTGGAGCATTGCATCAATGACCTGCAGATTGGTGCCTTTCGATGGATCTTATGGTTTTGTGATGGAATAAGGCGCTTGGTGCTGGATGCTGCGGGGGCTTTCGGTTCTTCGCCGAGGTTGCAAGAGGCACATTTGAAGTGGTGGAGGGGGACACACCGGCAGTGTGGGCTCTGGATGTCGGTCAACTCTCCTGAGTTACTGCCTCGGTTATGCTTCGTGGATGCCTCCTCAATGCTGATTCAAATCTGGTATGTTTCCTTTTCCTTGGTGTTGTTTCTGTGAATTTGTTCTGGTTTTGGTGTGCCATTAGATCATGGAATATTGCTCTGCGGGTTCAATCTACTGTTATGGATCGCTTTTCGAGTGGCTTGGTTCGTTGGTTGCGTTCTGGTTATGGTTCTAAATGAGCTGCTGGTTAAGATGGTTCTTTTTTTTATGGTTTTGACACTGCTATGGGGTTTGGTGTGGGCTGATGCTGATAATGTTTTCTGGAATTTGAGCTATTGGATGCTTGATGTGGCATGGATGAAAGTGGAAAGGTTGGGTTTTTTTGATTTCTGTGATGAACATGTGGGTTGCTAGATTGGATGTGATGCTGGATGTGGCTGGATGTTTGGCTGTGATTTTTTGATAGGGATGGCTTGCTGCGGCTGGTTTGGTAGTGGGCATCCGATAGTGCTGGGTGTTGGTAGGGAAGAAGAGTTGCTGGGGTCTGGAGGCTGGTTGGTGTTATGGGATGCTTGCTCTGTTTGGATGGGTGATGCTTGTTCTGTTTGGATGGGTGATGCTATTGAAGATGCTATTGGTGAGAAGGTGATGGATGCTGGTATATGTGAGGTTGAAAGCTGGTCTTTTCTTGGTAGTGGGTCGCTGGATGCTGGATACTGCTAGATGCTGGTGATGGTTGTTGTTTGGACATGGGTGAGTTTGTTTTTTTTTTCTTTTCTTTTTTGATTTTATTTTTTTGCGTGGGTTGTAAGGGGTTTTTGGGCATGGGTCGTTTGACCCCTCCCCTCCCTTGTATGTTGTGTCTCTTTTTTCTTTCTAATAAATTTTTGGGGGGGGAATAGCTCGACCCTCGCATCTTCCTTGCCCTAAAACATTAAAAAATCTTAAAAAACCTTAAAAACCATAAAAAACTCAAAATCTCTAAAAAACTCTAAACCCTTAAAATCCCTCAAAATCCCAAAAAAAACCCAAAAAATACATGAATACCCCCTAAAATCCTTAAAAACATAAAACACCATAAAATCCCTAAAAACCCACTAAAAAGTCTAAAAACCCTTTAAACCCCTAAAAACATTCAAAAACTCTAAAAATCTTAAAAAACCAAAAAAACTAAAAAAATGCTGAAACCCCAAAAAAGATTTAAAAATCTAAAAAACCTTAATACCTTGAAAGACCCTAAAAACCCTAAAAACCCCTTAAAACCCTAAAAATCATAAAAATCCTAAAACATCCCTAAAAATACCATAAAATTTAAAAAACCCTAAAAATCCAGAAAACCCCTGAAAACCATAAGCCCCCCTAAAAACCTTAAAAAACCCCAAAACCCATAAAAACAAAATAACCACTAAAAACTCTAAAAACCCTTTAAACCCCTAAAAATGTTAAAAACTATAAAAACATTAAAAAACTCCAAAACCCATAAAAAGAAAATAACCACTAAAAACTCTAAAAACCCTTTAAACCCCTAAAAATGTTAAAAACTCTAAAAACCTTTTAAAAACATAAAAACATTAAAAATCCTAAAAACCCAAAAAACCATAAAAACCCTAAAACCCCTAAAACCTTGAAAAACACTAAAACCCATCAACATCCCTAAAACCCTAAAACCCCCTAAAAACCATAAAAATCCTAAAAAATCCCTTAAAATCCCTGAAAACATAAAAACCCCTCGAAACCCTAAAAACTCCCTAAAAACCACAAAACCACTAAAAAAATTTTAAAAACCCACAAAAACCCTAAAAACGACCAAAAACTCTAAAACCCCACAAACCCCCTAAAAATGTTAAAAAAAACTCTAAAAACCCTTAAAACTATGAAAACTCAAAAAAAAACCCAAAACCCAAAAGGCCATCAAATCCCTAAAAACTGTAAAAACCCTAAAAAACATTGAATATCCCTAAAAATACCTAACACCCTAAAAACCCTAAAACCATAAAAATCATAAAAAACCCTAAAAATCCCTGAAAATTTAAAAAACCCAAGAAACCCTAAAAACCCCCTAAAACCATAAAAACCCCTAAAAATCCATAAAACACCAAAAACCACTAACAAATATAAACACCCTTAAAATCCATAAAATTGTTAGAAAACTCTAAAAAACCTTTAAAACCCTAAAACCTCAAAAAAAACAAGGTTAAAATGGATAATCTTGATGGTAGCGTGAAGAACATCATGTTAGGATGGAATTTATGCTCCAAATTTTCTTCTTCACATTCTAATCAAATTCTGGTCCTATGGAATCCCAATTTTTTGGATGTGGTTCCGCACACTAATAGAAAAATGATATATAGCCATGAACCTATAGCCCCACTTTTATATGTATATGGCTATAAATGAATTTATAACCACAGATTAATTAGAACTGTGGCTATATGGGTATTTAAAGACATGATTTTTACTAAACTGTGGCAATAGGGTTCATTCAATCATGCTGCTTCACAAGACCCCCGCCCATTACCATTGTGAGAACCTCCTATCCTCCTCCCCTAACATTGCCCCTCACGAGCTCTCCTCTCCATGACCTTCCTCCCTGACACTGCCCCTCACAACGCTGCCACTCACAGCCACCCAATCTGGCCACCCCAATGTGAGCTCTCCTCTCCACAACCCTCCTCCCCCAATGCTACCATCCAATGCAGCCACCCTACCTCCCCACTGACATTGATCTTAGGTGGCCTCCTCACCTCCTCCTCTAGTGCACCCCTGACACGGCCACCCCACCACTTGGGGATTACCCTCCTCCTCACGGATCTCAGTCACAGCTTCTAAATTCGCTTACCCACTAAAGGTATTTAGGGGTTTTCATTACTGGGTTGATAAAATTAGTTCTTACTCTTCTTCACTGTGTAGCATTCCCCATATCTCCAACCTAGGCTTTGATTCAGTCTAGCCCTTGGTGGGTGAATTGCATTAATTTCCTATGGTATGTTCCACTTTTAATAATCCCTCTTATGTTACTAATATTTTAAACTAGTTTTATTCTTATTTTTCTACCCTAACTATATTAAATGTTTTCCCTCTAAACCACTGCTCCTATTTTTTCCATTCTACTCTAAATTTTTCCATTATAGTCTATCATTGTAGTGTTAGAATTTTTTTTGTTGTATCTTCAGCCATTCAAAGTATACGTAGAATGATATAGGTTTGGATAACCCATTACAGTAGTGTGTAAATAATGTGGATTTAAAATCTTACATCACTTCTATGTTTTGTAATGAATTATTTGTCTTAACACTTCTTGTAGATTCAACTACTAATTATTGATAAAATAAAAATGGTTGATTCCCTTTAGTTAAAAATCTATGATCATTCTCTTAATGATCACTAAATAATTCACATGGGTGTTACATAAATCTATCTACAACCAATAAAATCTAACCTTTAGAATAATTCAAATATATAAATAATATAATTACAATATATCTTTCTATAGTAATTACATTTCTCATCCATAGACTCTGATAAATAATTCTACATTTATCTATAAAAATTAATATTTATTTCAACATTACATTATCTAAAATAATCAACATTAAACACTTTGTATAATCACTAAAAACACATGTGATGGTGAATTTAAAAAACCAACCATTAGAATTTTAATAAAATTAAATTTTCCCAAATTATCTACTATAGGATACGATTGATAATATATCAGACAATGATAAAAAATTTATCAGCAGCAGTCTGAGAATACATAAAACTATCATTATATGTATGTTTTTAAACTCCCAAATCCTTATGAACTAAACCTAAAAATCATCTTGAGCATAACTTCTGAAGCCTTAAATTATGAAACACCCTCACCATAATATTTAAGAGTAGCTTCTATAAATACTTAAAGTTTAATCATTGTCATGTAATAGTACTTTCCAATATGTAAGAGTTCAAAATTTTCCAAATTTCTAAAGTCTTCAATCAATACGTAATATTCAAGATGGGTAATATATTTCTTAGAAAAATTATCCAAATATTTTATCTTATATAAGGTTTCTTTAATATATCAGAGTAAATTACTTTTCCAAAATTCATTACATAAGAGTTAACTTCACTTCATTTTTAAAATTTTATACTTGAAATTTTTTTTATGAATGTGATCATATTAGGGATTTACTCCAAACATAAGAATAAATTCTAAACAAACTATAATACCTCAATATTATAACTTTTACAAATATAAGAACATATAGTTTTATTCTAGAACTTATTATCTTAGTAGAAATTCCCATTGGATAAAATTGACTGAAAAAGTCACTGAACAATTGGTACCATCTTTTAAAAAGCACTAAATCAATTTGATTGAACCAAATACAAGAATTTACCTTAATGAAATTTTTTAAAACACTAAGTTTTATTTCAATTTCTCTAAAACCCCTATGTTTTTGTGGTTGTACTAAACTATATAATTAACTAATTTATTCAGGAGTGTTCATTAGTTAATACATTATATGATGGAATTATAGAAAAAATGTATTCTTTGACCTCATAATTTCTAGACCTAGGTGATTTCATAATCACTCCGATGATAATTTATCAAGTCATTGATATGAACTTGATAAGAGTAATCTTAACTCAATTTCCATTCATTGAGTTAAGCATCCAAGTCATTGGTGTTTTTTAAAAGAATATGTGTGAATGTCCTCTGATTGATTCACATTGAATATCCAATCATGTTGAGTGTATTTATATTTTTCACACATAATTATGTTATTGATTTATCCTTAACCTAAGGATATAGTCTTTATAAGGGACTTTATCTCAATTTACATTCCATTGAGACTTCTTTGTTGTTATGTGCCAATTCATTTTTTATGGTGTATATACTGAACTTTGACATAGTATATCATGGATCCCTTTATTATCATGATATTATAAAGTTTTGATTACCTCAATTATTTGTATTCAAGCGTCTCTCATTTGGTTAGGAACTCTAACTAAAATATTATTTTAAATGTTTTAAAGATTTATTCTTCTAAATCTTTCTCATTAATGTCCATGTTTTAAAAAATGTTTTTAAGGATTTATTTATAAGGACATTAATGTTTTAAAATTAAAATTCCTTTTAAAAGTTTCAAAGACACTTTGATTCAAAAATCTCTTTTAAACGACTTCTTTGATAAATAGCGTGACATTTAAATGTTATCAAGAAAAAGGGGATATTTATCTAAAAATAGTTTTAATAACTATTTTCATCTATGTAAAAATCCTTCAGTGCATTTTATTCTTGATTTAAGTTGATTTATCATAATACAATCATCCTTATTGTATTGAATGAGTTATGTTTGACAGTGGATGTGCTATTTTTATGCCATTCATGGTTTGTGGTTAAAATATTGACATTTCATATGCTAGTTTTAATACGAATTTTTAGATAATGTTTCAACCTTTCATATGAGGAATGAATTGGACTTAGTAAGTGACAGGTGGAGTTCGCTATAGCTCCTTGATGCATCAGCAGGTAACATGAGGAAAACTAGTGTCTTGGCATAAGGCCTTGACAAAATCTTATTTGTAGTCTTGGCACGAGGCCTTGACTATGTGGTTATGATGTCTGACATTATGCATTCCATCATTATGAAATTGGCTATTAATATTACATGTGATTATTCGACTAGTAGAATATCC
Organism: Viscum album; assembly: GCA_963277665.1. NCBI lineage: Eukaryota > Viridiplantae > Streptophyta > Magnoliopsida > Santalales > Viscaceae > Viscum > Viscum album. Next base: position 726,215,291 of record OY728167.1, on the reverse strand, counting down.
ATGTGAATAAGTAAATGGAAATATTTGATTTATCTTTTCCATATTATGCTAAAGTTTAAGTTTAAAATTCTTATGTTCTAGTCTTATACATTTCCTTAAATGTTTATTCTTCTTTAAGATAGTTTCCGCTATATTGCTAACCTTACTGAGCACCTGATCTCACCCCTTTCTTATGTTTTATTTTTCTGAGGATGTAAAGAATTATATTTGGATTAAAATGTAGGAATAGGCTAAGGGATATAAGAGTGTTCAAAGGGGACACAATGTTGTTTTTTTATTTCATGATGTAATGTAAAACCTATTTATGTATCTAGTACTTCCAAGGCTACTAAACTGATCGGTCTTTTGGGACATGATTCCTTGTATCATGCCAATGTTATGTAATAATGCACCAATTCTAGGTAACTGGGGTCGGGGCGTTACAGTTGGTATCAGAGGAAGTTTAGTACAAACCTTGAAATCAAGATTTAGAATAAATCTGATTACAAAACACTACCCTAAGATAGAATTTGAGGATTAGTATAGAAGGAAATCCAAAAAATTTGGTAATGTAAATATTATATGGGTTTTCCAAGAAATAAATCCCTATCTAGATATGATAAGGTAGAGGTGGATCTGGCACAGATGTACCTAGGAGTGAAAAATCTGACAAGGAGTTTCGTGTTTGAATCAGGGTATCCTGGTACATGATAAGGGGCCTTGCTACACTCTTGGTTACGAAAATCCAGAGGGATATGCTTGGGATAATTCAAATTTTATTTACAAATAGATTTGAAGGATATTAATATAATATGAGAATAAATAACCTTGGTTAATCTTAAGGTGTTTTAGATTGAAAATATTGTGTCATGATATTCTCTAAATGATTTTATGACTATTGTTACTCACACGAAGCTTTCTGGTTTCAGTCAACAGCTGGATTACATGGAAGTCATTGTAACATTGAGCTTGATGTACAAGGTGGGAACGGTGGTGAAAATGAGCAAAAAAATGGAATGTTGATAGGCGTGAAAGATATCGTGTTCATGAAAAATCAGTTTTCCAAAAATATGATCAAAAACATATATATTAACCAACTCCCAAACTCAAAAAAGAAGAGAAAAATGAAGAATGATAAGAGCTCTAGCAGTGGAGACCATGGAGAAAAGAAAGGTCAATTTATATCATGCAGGAAATGTGGAAGGAGACACCCAGTAAATTGTCTCAATGGAAAAAAGAAATGATTTATGCGTGTGAAAGAAGAACATAAAGTAAATAATTGCCATGAAAAAATGAAGAGTAATATGGAAGAAAATAAAAATGATCCCAAGAATCCATTTACAGTCATTTTTCGTAAATGTAGGGGACCTTTCCATTACCCTGAGTGAATTCTCTATTATATAGGATAACCTCTTGGTCAAGGAAGAACCTATGTGGAAATAAATGGATGGAGAAATGTTTAAAAGTATTAGTGCTCTTTGTTGATGGGATTACTTTGGATGACTTTTCTCTTGTATGTGTAACCCTGTAGTTTGTTATGAGAAAATTCTATTTGAGGAAGAATTATCTTTTCTCTTGTGGATATAGTTATAAATAACCATTTGGGTTTATATGATCCTTGAATTTGAGGCAATTACAGGTTATTAGATTTTGGTATGAAAATGAGAGGTAGGAGATAAAATTTGTGGTTAAATTGTGTTATGGTTATTTTGAGGAATTTATCATTTTGGGAATGTTATAAAATATAGTTTTTGAAAAAGGACAACACGCAGAACTTGTGACAACCCGTCCCATCAGACAAAGCTGCGGGAATCGAACCCACAAACAAAGTGCGACTGAGATTTATCGCCTACCACTAGACTACGAGAAGTCCCCGGTCAGTGTGACTAATTATTTTTAGTTAAATGATTTTATTGATCAATAATAATTTTATTTGGGATCATATTTTTATCAAATGGATATCCTTAGTATATGAAAATGATTTGGTGATTAAGTGATAAATGTTATTTTGGAAGAAGTTTGCTCTGTTGGGAACACTATATGTCTAATGAAAATAGAATACTATAGGATTTCATTTGAGAAATAATGATGTATTTTTTTATTATAGATATTTAGGTTATTTATGGACATTATTAACCTATCATAGAGAATATGTGATTAGGTTAACTACTTTTATGTATGTGACTTTAATAGTAGTCGATGTTATTTGGAGATACAATTTAACGTGGAAGACAACGTAATGAAATTATTCTAAGTTTTGGGTTTCAATATTAGTTTGGATTATATTCAAATATTTTAAGGACAATTGTTTATTTAATGGTATTTATTGAACTTTGGGTACTGTTGGTTTAATTTTAGAAATTAATATTAGAATTTCTTTCTCTAAAGGATTGTCCTTTTTGGGGATCGTCTGATCTTGTACTAACCATTTTGGTTTTTGTTAACCTCTAATGACAAGGGAAATATATAGTTTATCCTTTTTGGATCATGTGATTCTCTAGAAGTTAATTCTAGCACTTCAGGTGCGACCAAGTCATCTTGAATACTCATCGTTTAAAAAAAAGAGTTAGTGGTAGAAATTTATTAAAGGATGAAACTCTACTTAAAAAGTAAATATATCACTTTATGTTCTTAGTCAATCTCATAAATAAATTCCTCAACTTTATGAAATGGAACTTAAAACAAAAAATGTTATCCGTTTAATTTTCCTACTGGGAAACTAATGACCATTTATCCCATCAAAAGTTTGTGATTTTCTTGTTGTTAACTTTCTTCTGATCATGTTTTCTATCACTCTACATCAGAACTTGACACTTATTTTATCTTCCATATCCATGTTTTCCTACATGGAATCCTAGTATGGGTTATCTCAGGTGACCTTTGTACTTCTCTTTCTTTCTTTTAAAGTGATACTTTTATTGACTCTTTTTCCGATGTGGGACTTTCAATGAAGTTCCCAAGCCCAATTTTAAAATTGCGAGGATGAAATTTCCAAAAGGGGGGAATAATGTAACACCCTAAGATTTCATAGTAAGTTATTTTCTTTAAAGTAATTAAGTAGCTTGCGCTACACACAACACCGAGTTCGAGCACACCACGACTTACCAAACTAGTCGTTCAAAAAGCGGTTATGAATAGTATTAACTGAATTTTGAATTTTATATACTCCATATAATTTTAGAATCCATATTATGTGTTTCTTAGACATAATATAAGAACAAATTAATTTTTTCAGATAAAAGAAGTATTTTTCAAAAAATGAAATTTTACCACCTTTTAATGGAGAACCTTTTTTAAAACCAATATTTGACACTTTTATATATTCAATTTAATGAAATTAAATTCTTCTTTAGAATTGGGACATAAAAATTTATTTTGGATAAATTTTTGGTACTTTTCTGATAACATTCATATTTTGATGAATAGTGAAAAATACTAAATTTTAATTGAAAACAACTTTTTTAATCGAAAAAATTTATAGTGTTACATTATGAATTTGAATGGTTTTAAAGTATAATCAGATTATATTTTTATCATTTGATACAATTTAGTTCACTATAAGTAATTTCACATTTAAATTTGACATAAACAAATGTCAATCTTTTGATAGTATTTACTTCTTAAAAACTCAATTTTTTGTTTTGACAATGGGAATTAATTTTAAATTAATTAATGCTACTTCTATGTTTTGAATTTGGTAAAATAGAATTCATTTTTTAATTTGGATCATCAAAATTATCTTATGGTGAATCTTTGGTATTTTTTCTGAAAACTTTCAATTTTTGATGAATAGTGAAAAACACTGCGTTACTATTTAAAAACCAACTTTTTATTTAAATAATTATTTATTTTATTTATTTAAGTCGATATAGATACATAATACCTATATCAGTTCAATGTGATTCATTGAAGTCATTTTTTATAATAAAATTAGATGTATAAAATTTTATTGAACTTTTTACCGTCTTTTACCCACCTTCTAGGAGCATTTGCAAATTTGCATAAAACATAATTTTACCGCTTCTCTGGGTTGAATTTCAAAAATCCGAAAGACACGGTTAAAATAATTAAGTAAAATATGGTTCAATAAGATGAAAATAATTTCTTGGTGAATAGTAACTTTTGACTTTTATTTACCACGGTTAAAAGAAAATAGGGTAATTAAAGGTAAAAATGATATTATAATTACCCTAACACATGTCCTAATTCTGTTGGATAAATGTAATTCAACCAAAAACCAACCTTAGGAATAAAATATGATCCTTTTGGTCCACTTGGATTAGATTAGGACATTTATTATTATTTTATTTAAAGAAGAGTTAAAAGTGTTAAATTCAATGTTTAATAACAAAACTATTTTTAATATAGGGTTATACATAACATAAATTTGAATATAAATATTCCTTATAAATATAAAAATATTTCCAACATAATGGTATTTTATTGATAATTTTTAGACCTTAAATAATTAAATTTATTTATGAAACAATGATAATACAGTAATTACCTTATTAATGAAAGATTAAAATAATTGATATTATAAATATCCAAATAAATGTAATTTGAGACTTTTGATGAATTCCACTAATTTTATAGGTTGATATGACATGTTAGGGTTGTTTAAATAATTTTTTTTTGAAGTAATCGTGCTGTTATGATTTTCACAAAAACCAAATACTAAATAGTTTCAAAATTGACCTAAATGAGTTTGTTAAAAAAATACAATATTATTGGTTGATATAATATTCCTAAAAAACTAAGGTTAAGAAAAAGGGATTAAATAATATTATATATTTCATTAATGAACCACTTTAGGTTCTCTTGGAAGTTTAGAGTAAGTTTATTAACCATATTGTGTAAGAATACAAGAATACACAGTAAAAGTTAAACTATTTAACTAATAGTTAAATATAAAAGATAAGGTTAATATAGTGATCTAAACTTGTCTAAAACCTATTGGTTGAGAGTATTGCGACCCATACCCACATTCTCTTTGAAATAAATCAATTTTTATCAATTAGAAACTGAAAATTATTTAAAATAAAATAATATTTCAAGGTTTTCCTAAAGTGATCCTCACCTCTCTTATAAAAGGGTACTTCCCCTTCTCTTAATTTCACACCTCCAAATCCATTTGGCTCGGACAACCTCTGCCCAAATATCCTCCCAACTAGTTTCACTACATCCTATAGTATTTCCTTTGATCATAAAGACAACCTAAAGAGCCCTTTTGATCAAATCAAAAGGAAGCACCAGAAGAAGAGGTAATAATTTCACCACCCCCTTTCACGTTATTTTCTTCTACCACTTCCTATTTATTTGTTGATTACATACCAAAATAATAACCCCATAACCTCCTAAATACTTTGGTGTTATTATAAATATGGTACAACCATATTCGTTATTCTATCCATCCTATAAATGAAAAATTCACCATACGTGCGTACGTACGGCTTACCGTCTCCACGTCGTGGTGTGGTTTGTTATTCAAAAACTTCATTATTTGGATGGGTATAATAACGATTATAACTAATGTAAATAATACATATAACATGTTAATGATTCTTTATATATGATATACCATCTAATTATATACGATTTCACCATCAAAAGAATGATATTGTCGCTCGTGCGTACGTACGGCTTACCGTCTCCACAACGCGATGAGATGTCATTCCCCATCGTAACTATTCAAGACTAATTTTCATTTTATGATTAAAAATAATATTTAAAGACTTAATATCATTCTGGATATGAATATAATACATCCTATCCATAAAAAACATTACTTACGTAATAGAACATATAAAGGAAAACTAATCAGTTAACCCCCGAAACAATGATACTGCTAAAATATTATTAACAAAGAAATATTAGAAGATCATATATGATTTCATATTTTCGTATGTAATTATTTTATAATTTAATAAAAATAATTTAACTATTATATATGATTTTAATGTACTCTCGACTAAGGAAAATTAAAAGGTAATAGGTTTCTTATCTCACTTTTAATTCCGTGATATTTCCATTGTTCTCCACTTATTTATTGCATGTGTTGTATTGTGTACTGCCATTTGATATATATTATCATGATTCTATTTATATTCATGTTATTCTGTGATTAATTTTATGGTTATTAACTTTTTTTCATACGCATCGATTGATTACAACGTGGTAAGGGGTTTTCATCTCACTTCTTATTCCCATGAGATTCATGCTATATTGCCACTATTTCCTTTTGTGTGGTGTATGTACTGCCCATGATTGTATTCTTTGTATAATATAATTTAATTTATGTGTATTTACATCTTCATTATATGATACTTCATTCATGGGGTGTATGTTTCGTAAGTTACCAAATCGTTAAGGGAATTTCAAATCTCAATTTCCACTCATTGGTCTTTACGCATACTTCATTGATTATTTTAATCCAAGATTATGTGTGGAATCACTATTTATTCTTTATTTAGTAATTTACACTCCTCTTTGTGTGGATATAATTTTGATACACATAATCACTCCATTGATAATTTCTCAATTCATTGATATGAACTTGATAAGAATAATCTTAACTCAATTTCCATTCATTGAGTTAAGCATCTAAGTCATTGGTGTTTTTTTACAAGAATATGTGTGAATGTCCTATGATTGATTTAAACTGAATATCCAATAATATTGAGTGTATTTATATTTTTCACACATAATTATGTTATTGATTTATCCTTAAACTAAGGATACAGTCTTTATAAGAGACTTTATCTCAATTTACATTCCATTGAGACTTCTTTGTTATTATGCACCAATTCATTTTTATATGGTGTATATATAAAACTTTTACATAGTATATCATGAATCCCTTTATTCTCATGATATTATAAAGTTTTTATTACCTCAATTATTTGTATTCAAGTGTCTCTCATTTTGTTAGGAACTCTAACTAAAATATCATTTTAAATGTTTTAAAATTTTATTCTTCTAAATCTTTCTCATTAATGTCCATGTTTTAAAAAATGGTTTTAAGGATTTATTTATATGTACATTAATGTTTTAAAATTAAAATTTCTTTTAAAAATTTCAAAGTGGTATGGGACACTTTGATTCAAAAATCTCTTTTAAATGACTTCTTGATAAATAGTGTGATATTTAAATGTTCTCAAGAAAAAGGGGAAATTTTGTCTAAAAATAGTTTTAATGACTATTTAAATCTATGTCAATATCCTTTAGTGTATTTTATTCTTGATTGAGGTTGATTTATCATAATACAATCATCCATATTGTATTGAATGAGTTATGTTTGACTGTGGATGTGCTATTTTTAAGCCATTCATGGTTTGTGGTTAAAACATTGACATTTCGTATGCTAGTTTTAATATGAATATTTAGATTATGTTCCACCATTTCATATGAGGAATGCATTGGACTTAGTAAGTGATGGGTGAGACCCACTATAGCTCCTCTATGCATCGGTAGGTCTCATGAGACAAACTAGTGTCTTGGCACAAGACCTTGACAAAATCTTATTTTTAGTCTTGGCATGAGGCCTTGACTATGTGGTTATGATGTCCGGAGTTATGCATACCATCATTATGAAATTGGATATTGATATTAAATGTGATTATTCGACTAGTAGAATATCCATGTGAATAAGTGAATGAAATTATTTGATTTATCTTTTCCATATTATGCTGAAGTTTAAGTTTAAAAGGCTTGTGTTCTAGTCTTATACATTTCCTTAAATGTTTATATTTATTTAAGATAGTTTCCTCTATATTGTTAACCTTAATGAGAAACTGAGCTCACCACTTTCTTATATTTTATTTTTCTCAGGATGTAAAGAAGTATATTACGATTAACCTGCAGGAATAGGATAATGTATATAAGAGTGTTCAAAGGGGACACAATGTTGTTTTTTTATTTCATGATGTAATGTAAAACCTATGTATATATCGATTACTTCCAAGGATACTGAACTGATCGGTCTTTCGGGACATGATTCCTTGTATCATGATAATGTTATGTAATAATTCTCCGATTCTGGGTAACTGGGGTCGAGGCGTTACAGTTGGTATCAGAGAAATTTTAGTAAAAAACTTGGAAGCTAGATTTAGAAAAACTCTAATTATAAAAACTACCCTAAGATAGAATTTGAGGATTAGTATAGAAGAACATCCAAAAAATTTGGAAATGTAAATATTATGTGGGTTTTCCAAGAAATAAATCTGTCTGGATATGAGCAGGTAGAGGCGGGTCTGGCACAAATGTACCTAGGAGTGAAAACTATGACAAGGAGTTTCGAGCTTGAATCAGGGTATCCTGGTACACGACAATGGGCCTTGTTGCACTCTTGGTTACGACACTCCCAGGGGATATGCTTGGGATAATTCACATTTTATTGACAAACTGATTTGAAGTATTTTAATATAAGATGAGAATAAATAACCTTGGTTAATCCTAATGTGTTTTAGATTGAAAATAATGTGTCATGATATTCTCTAAATGATTTTATGACTATTGTTACTCACAGAATGCTTTCTGGTTTTAGTCAATGGCTGGATTGCAAGGAAGTCATTGTAACATTGAGCATGATTTACAAGGTGGGAACAGTGGTGGAAATGAGCAACAAAATGGAATGTTGATAGGATTAAAAGATATTGTGTTCATGCCAAATCAGTTTTCCAAAAATATGATCAACAACATATATATTAACCAACTCCTGGAATCAACAAAGAAGAGAAAGGCGATGAATGATAAGAGCTCCAGCAGTGGAGACCATGGAGAAAAGAAAGCTCAATTTCCATCATGCAGGAAATGTGGAAGGAGATACCCAGAAAAATACCTCAATGGAACAAAACAATGCTCTATGTGTGGGATAGAAGGAAATAAAGTAAATAATTTCCGTTAAAAAATGAAGAGTACTATAGAGGAAAATAAAAATGATCCCAAGAATCCATTTACACTCATTTTCCATAAATGTAGGGGACCTGGCCATTACCCGAGTGAATTCCCTATTCTATAGGATAACCTCTTAGTCAAGGAAGAACCTATGTAGAAATAAATAGATAGCGAAATGTTTAAATGTATTAGTGCTCTTTGTTGATGGGATTACTTTGGAAGACTTTTCTCTTATATGTGTAACCCCGTAGTTTTTTATGCAAAAATGCTATTTGAGGAAGAATTATCTTTTCTCTTGTGGATATAGTTATAAATAACCATTTGGGTGTATATGATCCTTGAATTTGAGGAAATTACAAGTTATTAGATTTTGGGATGAAAATGCGAGGTACGAGATAACATTTGTGGTTAAATTATGTTATGGTTATTTTGAGGAATTTATCATTTTGGGAATGTTATAAAATATAGTTTTTGAAAAGGGACAACACGCAGACCATGTGACAACCTGTCGCATTGGACAAAGATGTGGAAATTGAACCCACAACCAAAGTGCGACTGAGATTTATCGCCTACCACTGGACTACGAGAAGTCCCTGGTTAGTGTGACTAATTATTTTTAGTTACATGATTTTATTGATCAATAATAAGTTAATTTGGGATCATATGTTTATCAAATGTATATCCTTAGTATAGGAAAATGATTTGGTGATTAAGTGATAAATGTTATTTTGAAAGAAGTTTGCTCTGTTGGGAACACTATATGCCTAAGGAAAATATAATTCTATGGGATTTCATTTGAATAATAATGATGAATTTTTTTATTATAAATATTTAGGTTATTTATGGACATTATTAACCTATCATAGAGAATATTTGATTAGGTTAACTACTTTTAAGTATGTGAATTTAATAGTAGTCGATGTGATTTGAAGATACAATTTAACGTGGAAGACTAAGTAATCAAATTATTCTAAGTTTTGGGTTTCAATATTAGTTTGGATTATATTGAAATATTTTAAGAACAATTGTTTATTGAATGGTATTTATGGAACTCTGGGTATTGATGGTTTAATTTTAGAAATTAATATTAGAATTTCTTTCTCTAAAGGATTATCCTTTTTGGGGATCGTCTGATCTTGTACTAACCATTTTGGTTTTGGTTAATCTATAAATACAATGGAAATATATAGTTTGTCCTTTGTGGATCATGTGATTCTTTAGAAGTTGATTCTAGCGCTCCAGGTGTGACCAAGTCATCTTGAATACTCATCATTAAAAAAAAGATGAGTTAGTGGTAGAAATTTATTAAAGGATGAAACTCTACTTAAAAAGTAAGTATATATCTTTATGTTCTTATTCAATCTCATAAATAAATTCCTCAACATTATGAAATGGAACTTAAAACAAAAAACGTTATCCATTTACTTTTCCTGCTGGGAAACTAATAACCATTTATCTCATCACAAGTTTGTGGTTTTCTTATTGCTAACTTTCCCCTGATCATGTTTTCTATCACTCTCCCTCAGAAATTGACACTTATTTTATCTTCTATATCCGTGCTTTCCTACATGGAATCCTAGTATGGGTTATCTCGGGTGACCTTTTTACTTCTCTTTCTTTCTTTTAAAGTGATAGTTTTATTGACTCTTTTTCTGATTTGGGAATTTCAATGAAGTTCCCAAGCCCAATTTTAAAATTGCGAGGATGAAATTTCCAAAAGGGGGAAGAATGTAACACCCCAAGATTTCATAGTAAGTTATTTTCTTTAAAGCAATTCAATAGCTTGCGCTACACGCAACACCGAGTTAAAGCGCACCACGAATTACCAAACTAGCCGTTCGAAAAGAAGTTATGAATAGTATTAACTAAATTTTGAATTTTATATTCTCCATATAATTTTAGAATCCATATTATATTTTTATTAGACATAATATAAGAACAAATTCATTTTTTCAGATAAAAGAAGTATTTTTCAAAAAATGCAATTTTACCACCTTCTAATGGCGAACCTTTTTTAAAACCAATATTTGACACTTATACATTAAATTTAATGAAATTAAATTCTTCTCTAGAATCAGGTCATAAAATTTTATTTTGGATAAATTTTTGGTACTTTTCTAATAACATTCATATTTTGATAAATAGTGAAAAATACTAAATTTTAATTGAAAACAACTTTTTTAATCGAAATAATTTATAGTGTTAAATTATGAATTTGAAAGGTTTGAAAGTATAATCAGATTATATTTTTATCATTTTATACAATTTAGGTCATTATAAGTAATTTCACATTTAAATTTTACATAAACACATGTCAATCTTTTGATAGTTTTTACTTCTTAAAAACCAGCTTTTTGGTTTTGACAACGAGAATTAATTTTAAATTAATTAATGATACTTCTATGTTTTGAATTTGGTAAAATAGAATTCATTTTTGAATTTGGAACATCAGAATTAGGTTAGGGTGAATTTTTGGTATTTTTTGTAAAAACATTCAATTTTTGATGAATAGTGAAAACACTGTGATATTGTTTAAAAACGTACTTTTTATTTAAACAATTATTTATTTTATTTATTTAAGTCTATATAGACAAATAATACATATATTAGTTCAATTTTATTCATTGGAGTCATTTTTTATAATAAAATTATATGTATAATTTTTTATTGAACTTTTTACCGTCTTTTACCCACCTTCTAGGATCATTTGCAAATTTTCTTAAAACATAATTTTACCACTTCTGTGAGTTGAATTTCAAAAATACAAGAGACACAGTTGACATCAGTAAGTAAAATGTGGTTCAATAAGATGAAAATAATTTTTTTTATGAATAGTAACTTTTGACTTTTATTTACCACAGTTAAAATTAAATAGGGTAATTAAAGGTAAAAACTAATATTATAATTACCCTAACACATGTCCTAATTCTATTGGATAAATTTAATTCGACCAAAAACAACCTTAGGAATAAAATATGATCCTTTTGGTCCACTTGGATTAGATTAGGACATTTATTATTATTTTATTTAAAGAAGAGTTAAAAGTGTTAAATTTAAAGTTTAATAACAAAAATATTTTTAATATAGGGTTATACATAATATTAATTTGACTATAAATACTAATTACAAATATAAAAATATTTCCTACATAATGGTTTTTTATTTATAATTTTTAGACATTAAATAATTAAATTTATTTATGACACAATAATGATGTAGTAATTACCTTATTAATGAATGATTAAAATAATTGATATTATAAATATCCAAATAAATGTAATTTGAGACTTTTTATTAATTACACTAATTTTATAGGTTGATATGATGTGTTAGGGTTGATTAAATAAATTTTTTTCGAAATAATCATGCTGTTATGTTTTTCACAAAAACCAAATACTAAATAGTCTCAAAATTGACCTAAATGTGTTTTTAAAACAAATACTATATTATTTGTTGATATAATATTCTTAAAAATATAAGGTTTGGCCAAAGGGATTAAATAATATTATATATGTCATTAATTAACCACTTTAGGTTCTCTTGGAAGTTTAGAGTAAGTTTATTAACCATATAGTGTAAGAATACAATAAGACACGGTAAAAGTTAAACTATTTAACTAATAGTTAAATCTAAAAGATAAGGTTAATATGGTGAACTAAACTTGTCTAAAACCTATTGGTTGAGATGCTTTTGACTCATACCCACCTTAGCTTCAAAATAAATTAATTTGGATCCATTAGAAACCGAAAATGATTTAAAATAAAATAATATTTCAAGGTTTTCCTAAAGTGACCCTCACCTCTCTTATTAAAGGGTACTTCCCCTTCTCTTAATTTCACACCTCCAAATCCATTTGGATCGGACAACCGCTGCCCAAATATCCTCCCAACTACTGTCACTACATCCTAGAGTCCTTCCTTTGATCATAAAGACAACCTAAGGAGCCCTTTTGATCAAATCAAAAGGAAGCACCCGAAGAAGAGGTAATAATTTTACCACCCTCTTTCAGGTTATTTTCTTCTACCACTTCCTCTTTTTTTGTTTATTCCATACCAAAATAATAACCCCATTATCTCCTAAATACTGTGGTGTTATTATAAATATGGTACAACCATATTCGTTATTCTGTCCATCCTATAAATGAAAAATTCACCATACGTGCGTACGTACGGCTTACCATCTCCACGTCGTGGTAAGGGGTTTTCATTTCGCTTCTTATTCCCATGAGATTCATGCTACATTGTCACTATTTCCTTTTGTGTGGTGTATGTACTACCCATGATTGTATTATTTGTGTAATAATATTTAATTTATGGGTATTTACATCTTTATTTTATGATACTTCTTTCATGGGGTGTATGTTTCGTAAGTTACCAAATCAGTAAGGGAATTTCAAATTTTAATTTCCACTCATTGGGCTTTACGCATACTTCATTGATTATTTTACTCCAAGATTATGTGTAGAATCACTATTTATTATTTATGTAGTAATTTCCACTCCCCATTGTGTGGATATACCTTTGATTCACATAATCACTCCATTGATAATTTCTCAAGTCATTGATATGAACTTGATAAGAGTAATCTTAACTCAATTTCCATTCATTGAGTTAAGCATCCAAGTCATTGGTGTTTTTTTACAAGAATATATGTGAATTTTCTCTGATTGATTTACACTGAATATCCAATCATATTGAGTGTATTTATAATTTTCACACATAAATCGATTTATCCTTAACCTAAGGATAGAGTCTTTATAAGGGACTTTATCTCAATTTACATTCCATTGAGACTTATTTGTTGTTATGCGCCAATTCATTTTTATATGGTGTATATACTGAACTTTGACATAGTATATCTTGAATCCCTTTATTCTCATGATATTATAAAGTTTTTATTACCTCAATTATTTGTATTCAAACATCTCTCATTTGGTTAGAAACTCTAACTAAAATATCATTTTAAACGTTTTAAAAATTTATTCTTCTAAATCCTTCTCATTAATTTCCATGTTTTAAAAAATGGTTTTAAGGATTTATTTATATGGACATTGATGTTTTAAAATTAAAATTCCTTTTAAAAATTTCAAAGTGGTATGAGACACTTTGATTCAAAAATCTCTTTTAAAGGACTTCTTTGATAAATAGTGCGACATTTAAATGTTCTCACGAAAAAGGGGATATTTCTCTAAAAATAGTTTTAATGAATATTTTCATCTATGTCAATATCATTCATTGTATTTTATTCTTGATTGAGGTTGATTTATCATAATAAAATCATCCATATTGTATTGAATGAGTTATGTTTGACTGTGGATGTGCTATTTTTATGCCATTCATGGTTTGTGGTTAAAATATTGACATTTCGTATGCTATTTTTAATACGAATGTTTAGATTATGTTTCACTCTTTCATATGAGGAATGCATTGGATTTAGTAAGTGACAGGTAGAGTCCGCTATAGCTTCTCGATGCATCGGTAGGTCTCATGAGACAAACTAGTGTCTTAGCACAAGGCCTTGACAAAATCTTATTTGTAGTCTTGGCACGAGGTCTTGATTATGTGGTTATGATGTCCGACATTATGCATTCCATCATTATGAAATTGGCTATTGATATTACATGTGATTATTCGACTAGTAGAATATCCACGTGAATAAGTAAATGAAATTATTTGATTTATCTTTGTCATATTATGCTGAAGTTTAAGTTTAAAAGGCTTGTGTTTTAGTCTTATACATTGACTTAAATGTTTATTCTTATTTAAGATAGTTTCCGCTATATTGTTAACCTTACTGAGCATCTGAGCTCACCTCTTTCTTATGTTTTATTTTTCCCAGGATGCAAAGAAGTATATTACGATTAACCTGCAGGAATAGGATAAGGGATATAAGATTGTTCAAAGGGGGCACAATGTTGTTTTTTTTATTTCATGATGTAATGTAAAACCTATGTTTGTATTTAGTACTTCCAAGGCTACTAAACTGATCGGTCTTTCGGGACATGATTCCTTGTATCATGATAATGTTATGTAATAATGCACTGATTCTGGGTAACCAGGGTTGAGGCATTATAATTTCTCTAGACTATAAAACATGAAAGTATTTAATCCTTTCTCACTCTAATAGCTCATTCCTAGGTTAAGGTGGATCAATTATTATAATTCATTATTATTCATATTCTCCCAATTATCATCCGTTTTTATTATCTTCTTTTTTATGGAACTTAAATGTCTATGAGTTTCATGAGTAATTGGCTCCAATAATTCTATTTTGGCCCTGTTTTCTTCGCACAATAGATTTATTAAATTGATATTTTTTATATCCATTTAGAATAGATTCGATCATTGTTTTTTATTTATCATGAGAATTTCTTAATGCTTATTGGTCATATGTTTTTTCCTCCACAATGGCACAAAAATTAGACTGAGCATGTAGTTAATGCTCAATAGATTATTTTTTTTTTTTTTACAAAAAAAACTAGTATAGTTGGTGCAGTGGCTATTCTTGCTTGGCTGGTTGCTGTTGGTGGCGATGGGGCCTGTGTTTTCACTGGAGACTGGTGGTTTGTTGGGTTGAAGCGGTCAAGGCTTCAGTTGGTGGTGATGGGCTGGTCAGGTTGGGGTTTTTGGGGTGGTGGCTGGTGCTGTTTGGGTTTCTTTCAGGGTGTTTTGGTGGTTTCTCGTGGCTTACGGATGTGTTTTGCAGGGGGCTAAGGAATGAAAGTGTTGGTGGTCGGGGTGGGTTGGTGCTGCAGTTCGGCTTGGGTGGTGGTGTGTGCATGAGTGCGTGTGTATGGTAGGGTGCGTGTGTGCATGTGTGAGTGGGTTGGCTTGCTGCAGGTTCATTGGCGTGCGGCGTGGTTGGTTTGTTTCTTTTGGGCCGTCCTCTGCGGGTTTATTGGTGGTTTGCTTGCCGTGCTCAGGTGCTGTTAGGTTACTGTTGTCGTGGCTTCTCCTTGCGTGCTCTCCGATCTTTTGGGTTGCTTTTCACTTTGTCTCTTAGCATCGTTGTTGCGGGACTCCTTGCCACAACCTTGGTGGGTGCGTGCTGTGCCTATTGGTGTCGGCCCTCGCCTTCCACCTGCTGTTTTGTTGTCACTATTTTTGGTGCTCATTCTGGGAGCGGTGTTGTGCCGGGCTTTGGCGTCTTGGTGGTGGGATGGCATGATGTTGTGGCTTGTCTCCTCGAAGGTCGTGTCTTCGGGTGGTTCACAGGATTCAGTGGTTTCTGCTGGACTCCGGCTATTGGCGGGCGGGGGACTCTCCTTGTCCCTTGTTCCAGGGTTGTCTTGGTCCCTTGGACCTTTCCTGTGGATGCCTCCTTGGAGGCTCCTAGTTTGTACTTCGTCGCCAATTCCTTTTATATATACTTCTATTTTCCTTGCAAAAAAATGTGTGCATGTGTTACAAAGGGAACAAAGAAGAACACATAAAAAATAAATAAAATCATAGAAATAATTTTGGATGAGGAACATGATGATTATGATAAATCAGTATGGAAGTAGGTGAGATAACTCAATGAACAACTACATATCACAAAGAAATTACAAACAGTCAATTGATGAAATAGGAGAATTAAATTGGATGGTTTTATAAATATTTTATATTGTTTGTGCAAAAAAATAACTAGATACTGTAAAAAGTGGCTGACCAACTATGTCAATAGACCATCCAGTGAGTGGGTGAATCTCAATTTCCTTCATCTATAGAACTCACTTGATGAAAAAAATTATGAACACAACTTCCTCAGTTAGACCAACTTGTTTGATCGTAGTGTATGAATATAATGTGTCGATAATGTGTCAGATTAATCCATAGATGATTTAGAAATTTAAAATTCAATTAGATCATGATCATTTATACAAAACTCTATGATTTATAGAAAAATAGAACTAGAAATGAAATTAATTTTGAGAGAAACATAGAGTAAAAGAAGACATGAATGATGTAAATAGATTAACTGCATAATCCCAATCCCCCAATGAGGTGTTAGACAATGATCATATCTGATTGAAAAACACTGTAGAAATTCCTTATAATTAATATAGAACTCCTGGCATTAAGCTACCCTTAAACAAATATTTCATGTGTTTCTTTAGGTTTCCCAATTCACAGACTCCATCTGTTAACCGTTCCCTCACCACTAGGAAAAAATCTTTGTTTCAATGATAATGTATTTCGATGGAGTATAATGGAAAAAATATCAAACTTCTGTCACACATAAAGGATGAATTTGGAGACATTTCATTGAGATAAAACTCATGAGGCCTAATAGTCTAGGAAATTTAGTTATCCATTGTAAGTTATTAATTTTCTATGTTTTATATATTAAATTCTTAGAACACAACGTTGTTAGGGTCAATCAGTTTTACAATGAAGGATAGTTTATAAACTTTTTTAATAACAAATGTTCCAAAAAAAGTTCAATTGGGGTTATCATATTCTCTACCAATAAATATTTTTTATACAATAGAAATAGAAGAGATATTCTACTAGAAAATTAAATTCCTTAGTTAAATTGAAAATGATTCTCTCCATTAACATATAAGGGGAGGAAATTAAAGTCTCCAAAACATAACTAAATTCATTAAAAAACAACCACCGATTGACTTACTATATATGTTGTTTAATTAATCTATTTTTTTATATCAACTAATAAAAAACATATAAAACTATCTTTAAAAAATAAAGTTATGTCAAAAAAATATAAAACTCTATTATTTATACATATATACCATTTTAGATCAATTGATTTAACCTGAATTGGAGGGATAAACTACATGTATATCCTATATGATAACTATTCCCATTGATGTTGATTTTATTTATTTATAAAAAATATAAAAATATTAATAATGTGTATTTTAATTTATACTAATTTGATATAATTTATTTTTTTCTTGATTTAAAATATAACTATAATAATTTTATTTTTCATGTTATGTGCCTTAGTTTCGAGAGGCGTGCACCTTGCTCTACATCCTCACACAACCTCTGCGTCTTACTGCGCTACACGAATTTGACAACTATGATGTCATCTATGCACAAAATAATCACCAAAAGGTTCTAATGACAAATGAAATCTCCCCAATAGGAATAGTTATTAACGACACACTCCATGGTGTGTCATTGTGCCATGGTTAGAGCTATAGACCATTGCAACACTTGGGAAATTTCCCAGTTGAGATGGCGTGGCATGGTGTGCGCTATGTTGCACCATGGACCATTGCAAAAGATTCTAATGCCATTGCGACACTTGGGAAATTTCCCAGTTTAGATGGTGTGTCGTGGCATGAGCTATGTTGCGCCATGGCGTGGTGTGATGTTGTGAGCTTCGTTGCACCATTATATTTTCTTTTCGTTTTTTTCACCTTTTTGTACCGGCTAACCCACCTCTATTAAAAATACTTTATTAAAAAACCCTATTGTAAGTCAAGTGATTCCCCTCCTTCCTCCACTGACTCTATGAGATGCGTTGATCAGGTACCACAACCAAGCACAACTAGCATGTTTGTCACCTTCTCATTATCCTTCCCACGATTGAATTATAATGATTTTTTATTTGAATTACTAATTGTCAATTATTAAAAATAGATTATTTTTTAAAATAAATTTTCACTGAAATTTATAAATATTTTTTATATTTTTATATTTTTATATTTGTATTATTACCGATAATTTTACCATCTTAGTTTTTATTTTTTCTAATTTGAATTTGCTTATATGCCCTTTGTGCCCCGAAATTTAATATTTCCACGCGCTATTTGCTGCGCATGCACTTTTGTGTCGGAGGCCCTTGTCACCATTGTGAGTCATACGCTGTAAATAAACATTCCAATGGGGATCCCATAATTCAAGAATCATAATTATTTCATTAGGTAAATATATAAATTATATAATTCATATGAAAAATAGATTAAAATCAACAACATATGATATCTTTTAGGAGTGTCCACTTATATTATTTTAATTTCCATTTAATATATTTTTTATGATTTTTTTATAAAAAAGTTATTGATGTTTACTTTTTATCTTAGGAAACAATAAATATCACGTTAAGTCATTTTCTAGATTATTTATTTAATATATGTTTATTTGTCTCAGGATGGATAGAAGTTGTATATACAACATTGATTGGATCATTGATGAGTTTCAGAATGATTTATAATATTTCTTGGAATTTTTAATCAATAATGATTCAGATAGAGGATTTATTCGACACATGTGTTTTGATTGTGCAAGAAGACCATGGTTAACTTGTGAGTAAGTGAGTTACCATGTAACTAAACTTGGTTTCCAAAAAAAGATCACATGTGGTATCACAATGGATAAAATGATCAAGTACGAGAATGACATTGATTCAGCTGAAAGGATTGGTATGGGAAATTTTATTTATGATAGGTTTCCATTTGTTTCTGAAACCATCTTCTCATGTAGAATAGTTCAAGAAGAAATGAAAACCAGAACATAGTTTTTATCTATTGATCAGAATGATATTGTTGAGAGTGTTAGAAAGATTATGGAATATGTGAATACCCTAGTATATCAGGCATGTGAAAAAATGAGTAAATTTGAGTTTTTAATGAGATTATATCATGAGAAAGAAAAGTAGGGATTTAGTAATACTGTGGTTAACTATTTCCTTACATTTATTAAAGATTTACTACTTAATGATGCATGTATTCTATAAAATTATTACATGGAATCGTAGTTGGTTGACAAAATTGGATTTTCATCTTCTAAGATTCATTCTTTCCCAAAAATTGTTGTCTGTTCTGGAAGGAAAATGCATATTTGAGTCAGTGAAAATAGTGTGCTACATCAAGGTAGAAGACTAATAAAGATAGAACTCAATCCTACATACTAGAGAAGATGATGGGGAACTTCCCTTTAATTCATAGTCTTCGAAAAAATATCAAAACAAATGGAAAGGAATATGATATGACATAAATATGAAATAAATAAGGATAATGATGAAATAATGCATCCTATATATGTGTTAGCTTGGAATAAATTTGATAGTATACATCCTGATTTTTTAGCTGACCCACAAAATGTTAGATTAGGATTATCCTATAATGGTTTCAACCTATTTTGAAAAATGCATTCTACACATAGTACATGGTCTGTTTTCATTCACATTTATAACTTTCCATCAAGGATGTGTATGAAGAATCTGTTTACTATTATGAGTATATTGATTTCTATACCCAGTAATCCTGGAAATGATATTGACATATACTTGCAGCCATTAATATATGAGTTTAAGGATCTATGGATTATTGTTTCTCAAGTATATGATTCATTCAGGATGGGGTACTTTATTTTTTGTGTATCTTTTTATGGATGATAAATGATTTCTCTGCTTACAGAATAATATATGGTTAGAGTACAAAAGGTCAATTATTCTGACCTATTTGTATGAAAAATACACTTTCTTAGAGATTAATGTTTCGATGAACTTTCAACTTCATATGGCATTGATGATTTCTACCGATGGATCATCCATACATGAAAAATCAGATGCATTTTGATAATGTCGTTGAGACAGATGAAACACCTCAACGAATGTTGGGGAATGAAATTGTTAATGAACTTGATGGTTTGAATTATGTTCTTGGAAAAATTCAATCAAAAATCAGAAAGTGAAAGCATGTTAATTCAAATTCCAATAGAAATTATAGAAATAAAAGTATATTCTTTGAGTTTCTATATTGGTCATCGAATTTATTATGTCATTGTTTGATGTAAATCATATCAAGGAAAAAAATTATGATATGTCACTTGATACTCTTTTAAATGTCAAGGGGAAAATAAAATATGGTTTGTGGTCATGTCATAATTTGATGGATTGGGGTATAAGATCAAGAATTCATCCTGATTTAATTGGTCAATATAAGTGGAAAGTCCATTTTTCCTATTATTCAATGAAAAATGGGGAGAAAAAACAATTTCTTCAAGTCTTGTAAAGTTTGAAGGTTCCAGATGGTTATTCATGTTACATTTCGAAAAGGGTGAATAGACAAGATATGAAACTAAAATCTCTTCAAACCCATGATTACCATGTCTTGTTATATGTGTTGATTCCCATTTCCATTCTAAATTTACATTCACGTAATGTTAGAGTTTTGGTGATTAATTTATGTTATTTTTATCGAGAACTTTGTGCCAAAATACTGAGCAGAAGTGTTGTTCAAAAATTGATGATAGATGCACCAATTATTCTTTATGACTTAGAGAAAATATTCCAACCATCACTTTTCACATGTATATTACATATGATAGTGAATATTCCCACTAAAGTTCTATTTAGTGGTCATGTTTCAAGTTGGTAGATGTATCTAACAGAAATAATGATGTTTACATTGAAATCTTATGTGAGAAATAAATATCACCCTGAAGGTTCTATTGTGAAAGGCTAGTTAGCATAAGAATGCATGGATTTCTATTCATCATACTTGGATAACGTCTCTACAAGGTCTAATAAACTAATAAGAACTGAATTTAATCAATATAATCCCATTGAGACTACATTTCCTTTACTTCCCCAAATAGGGTGGATATCTGGATCGTAATCATTTTGTACTTTAAACAGGGAAGAGTGGAAAATGGATAATCATACAGTATTATTCAACTGTGGTGTGTTTGATGATTATATCAAGTAAAATAATAAATAAACATTTTTCATTGTGTGATTTCATCATATATTCTAACATTTTAAATATTTCTTGTTTGTAGATAACATTTAAAAATTATTAAAAGGATACATTGTTCTTTATTTATTAAGAGGAAGGAACAATTTCACGACAAAGAATTTAATACTTGGTTAAATTCAAAGGTAATATATTTCCTTTTTTTCTCATAACATAATCAGAGGAATCTTTTTAATATTTGATGTTGGTATCTTTCAAGTTTTAACTTTACCAATGAATGATTTATCAGATGAAATAAGAGCGTTTTCATTTAGTCCAAATAATGTGGTACGTGATTGTATGGTAATGATTTTCAATGGATTTAGATTTTTTATAAATAGTTGTGCAAAAAATATGGAAACACATCATGATGGTGTCATGATAAGAACCAAAAAATATTTTTATGAAAGTTTATTAGACAAGAAACCTCAGTTAGAAAATTTATCATATTATGGGGTTATCGAAAGAATAATTTTATTAGATTACTATGCACATGGTCATTTTGAAATGTTGAAATGAAAGTGGTTTGATTCAATGAAACAGAAAGTCATTAAAATTTATAACTTTGGATTTAGAGTGATTGATATGAACTGCCAACTTCATACTAATGAAACTTATATTCTTACATTACAAGTTAGATAGGTGTTTTATGCAACTTATCCATTAAGACAACAATTTAGTGTTATTATTTATTTCATTACAAGACATATTTCTGATGAAGGAATGGATGATAATGATGTTGTGGATGAACCTATAGGTATTTATTTAAATGTTTAATTTGATGAAATAGATGATTCAATTGTTATAATAGACTGTGAACCATAAATTTTCATAAAGAAGACATAGCATTGGCACATTTTTAAGTATTTTTCAGATATTATTGCAATATTGAATGTGTTTTTTGGATTTCATATATGATATCAAATTAAATAGTAGTTCTCCCATGTAATTGCATGATATATTAAGTGTTTTAAAAAAATTATTGATTATGAATTAAAAATATCAAACACTAAACTATACACAATAATTTTTTAAATGAAATACTAATTTTTTTATGTTCCCAAAATATTCTTTTTGATGACAAGTAGAGTCCAAATATATTACTACAAATGTATAGGTCATGTGTACAACATTCAATATGACTTCATCGGATATGGGTGGTTATATAAGACTCTAGACCACTGAACCCAGGGATTTATATATCCTAAATAGTTAATTAATTTCAAACAACTCAAATACTAACATTCTCTAGCTCCCCTTTTATGAGTGAACTGAACCTCAAAATACAAAACTCCATAATATGGTATTCTGAAATAGCATGATAAAAGAAATATCTAGGATATTACAACCCAATTTATTTCATTTAGATAGAACCTCTACAACTGATTATAGCTTCTTCCATCCCTTAAAAATGATTTTGTGGGCATAAGTGATTCTTCTCTCAAAACACATGCAAAACCTGCTATTTTTGAAGAAAATATGGATTCTCTTATTGAAAACCAAGATGTTCTGAGAGGAAAACTTTCTCATTTCAGTGAATATTCCTCTACTAATTCATGTTTTAAACCTCCCAAATGAGCCCTTGTTCTAACCTCTATTCCTTCCCCTATAGTTTCTTTGCTTGATAAAGTGTGAAATGTACGTGTATTTTTTGTTAAAAATTGTAGTTTTTTCATCGCATTGTTGTTTTCCTTACTGTGTGAACCTATTCTTTACTAAACTTATGACTCAAAATCATTTTAATCAACCCATAGGGAATAAATTTTTATAAAACCAACCTTATAAGAACCAAACCATCCATGAACCAACATTTTATAACAACCCTACACCTAATAACTTTAACCAAAACAAATTTAACCAAAAAAAATCCATGTAACATTAAACAAGGAAATTAAAATAATATTAATGGGGAATCATCATCTAGAAAACCATGGGAAAATTTTCTTTAGAATCAAAATTATTTCATTAAAAATATTTTAAGTGTTAACAAAAATATAGAAAACCAATTAGGATAGATGAATTCTCAATCAAGTTAAATAAATCACTTAATTAAAAACATAAATTGACAATCACCTTCAAAAAAAACTCTAAATCCTAAAGGTAATGTGAATAAAATAGAACATAGGTATATAAATATATTAATTCAAACTAAAATATTTGTTAAAAATGACCAAATTTCTAAAAATAGAGCTGAGAATATTAAAACTGAAGAAAAAAAACGTTATCCACCCATCCCCTAAAAATTATTTAGTGGGAGGCAGTGAATCTTCTCTTAAAACACATGGGAAACCTGATATTTTTAAATAAAATATTTCTATTCCTATTGAAAACCAATCTGTTCTGAGTGGAAAACCTACTCATTTCAGTGAATATTCCTATACTAATTCATGTTTTGAGCCTACCAAACCACCCATGTTCTGACCTTTGTTCCTACCCATGTAGTTCCTTTTCCTCATGCTATAAACAAGGATAAAATCCCATTGAACCTGAAGTGGAGTTTCTTTATATTTTTAAGAAAACTAAGTTAAATATTCTATTGCTTTAGGTTGTGAAACAAATCCATAAACATGCTAAGTTTTAAAGAGGATTTACACTAATCGAAGAAAGATCAAAGTGGTTCTAAATGTATCTCATTGTTTTATGTTACAGTTATATTATTTAAAAATATCATTATTTCTATTTATCTTAGAATATTATTTTAAAATTTAAGGTCAAAATTTATGATTAAAATGATGTTAGAAGAAGAAGAATACAATGAAATGAACAATGTATTAGAGATTTAGGCATGTCTTATCTAGTCACCTCTGTAAGTACAATTTATGTTTGAATATTATTTTCTTTCATATTTTTTATCTTTTTTTCATTCGTTTTATTTTATCATCAATGTTATTTTAGGCTACATTGTCAAGGAGACAGTTGGATTATGTTACGGAGGATGATAGTATGGAAGGGGTACTCCTACAAATGATTCTATAGTTCAACCTACCATTATGTTTCTTCAGTCATTGGGAGGTCATTTAGTTTAGAATCTCTTCATCCTAATTCATTCACTAGGATTTCATCCTCTGATTATTCCATATCCATATTTTCCATACCCACCTTTTCCATATCCCTTTCCACCAGCACCCACACAGGATGGTATTTATCAAGATCTCATCCCTCCTTATTACCCATTCCCACCATCCAATTTATAGGGAATTGTTCCCCCATATATCCAGATCTATATCCATATCCATATCCACCCTCATATGTACATGGATATCAATCAGGTTTTCCTCATCCATCAGTACACACTACTGGAAATGGGGTCTTTCCCAACGGTTTAGAACCGTTGGGAAAGCCTGCAGAACCGTTGGTATATATTATACCAATGGTTCTGCAAACCATAGGGAAGTAAGCCGTTGGGAAAACCTATCCCAACGGTTTACAAAGAACCATTGGTATAGGTTAGTAAAATTAACCCATGCCAACGGTTTTTCCAACCATTGGCATAAGTTTTACCAACGGTTTACACAAAACCGTTGGTAAAAATAAGGAAATCAACTCTTTCCCAACGGTTTCTAAACTGTTGGGAATGGTTTTTTTCAATGGTTCTCATTGAACCGTTGGCAAAAAAAATCCCTAGAAATATTTCCCAATGGTTTGAAACCGTTGGCATAGGCTATGCTGTGCAAATTGCACAGTAGCCTGCAATTTGCACAGGAGCCTCTAATGATGTCCATTCTGCTCCTTTCCAATAACTATACCTGAAATAACAAACTAAGACATACATATAGAGAAAAAATTCATACAAATTTAACATATAATGCATTCTTGAACTATAAACATCCAGAATTAAATCATAATTCATAACGTAATTATAAACATACATAATTGATTTAAAATTCAATTTAAAATTTAGATGAAAATTATATGTGGAATCCAGAATTCAATTCATAATTGAATACATACATAATTTAATTATCAATTATCAATAAAATATATAAAATACTGAATAAGTATCAACAGAATCCGAATACGTTTGTTCGGTTTTTTGTATACCGGTTGTTTTTACTAAAAATGATGTCCATTTTAAACAAAATACATACACTTGGAGTGATACCGGCCACACTGTGCCTCGAATTGAGGAGAGGTTGACTCGTACACGTTAAATATGACCCATGGGTCATTTTCCTAAACTATCAACATATTATGAAAGCGTTTGGTCGGTTTTCCGTATGCCAGTTATTGTTTTCACTTAAAATGTTGTTCATTTCAAAAAAAAATGATACACTTTGAGTGGTTCCAGACACACCATGCCTCGGATTAAGGTGGGATTAACTCTTACACATCACATATGACTCATTTATCATTGTTCTAAAGTTTCAACAAATTCAGAATGCGTTTGGTCAGTTTTCCGTATGCCAGTAGTTATTTTCAATTAAAATGTTGTCCATTTCAAATAAATGTGAGACACTTTGAGTGTTTCTGGACACACCGGGCCTTGGATTGAGGCGGGGTTGACTCTTACATGTCACATATGACCCATGGATTGATTTCCTAATGTTTCAATGGAATCCGAATGCATTTGGTCAGTTTTCCGTATGTCAGTTGTTGTTTTCACTTAAAATGATGTCCTTTTGAAACAAAAGAGAGACACTTTGAGTGGTTATGGCCACACCGTGGCTCGTATTGAAGTGAGGTTGAATCATAAACATAACATATGACCCATTGATCATTTCCTTAAAGTTTCAACAGAATATGAATTCGTTTGGTCAGTTTTCTGTATGCCAGTTGTACTTTTCACTTAAAATGTTGTCCATTTCAAATAAAACTAAGACACTTAGAGTTGTGACGGCCACACTATGCCTCATATTTAGAAGGTATTGACTCTTAAACATCACATATGACCCATGGATCTTTTTCATAAATTTTAAATGGAATCCAAATGCATTTTCTCAGTTTTCCGTATATCAGTTTTTGTTTTCACTTAAAATGATGTCCATTTTAAACAAAAGAGAGACACTTTGAGTGGTGACAGCAACAACTCACCTAAGATTGAGGTAGATTTGACTTTTACACATCACATATGACCCATGTATCATTTTACTAAAGCATAAACACATTCAGAATGTGTTTGGTCAGTTTTCCGTATGTCAGTTGTTGTTTTCACTTAAAATGTTGTTCATTTCAAAAAAAAATGAGACACATTGAGTGGTGTCGGTCACAAAATGCCTCATATTAAGGTAGGGTTGACTTTTACACATCAAATATGACCCATTTATAGTTTTTCTAAACTTTCAACACATTTTGAATGCGTTTGGTCAGTTTTACGTATGCCAGTAGTTGTTTTTAATTAAAATGTTATCCATTTCAAATAAATGTGAGACACTTTGAGTGGTTCCAGCCACACCAGGCCTCGGATTGAGGAGGGGTTGACTCTTACATGTCACATATGTTCCATGGATCATTTCCCTAAAGTTTAAATGGAATCATAATGCATTTGGTCAGTTTTCCGTATGTCATTTATTGTTTTCACTTAAAATGAAGTCCATTTTAAACAAAAGAGAGACACTTTGAGTGGTTCCAACCACACTATGCCTCAGATTGAATATAGGTTGACTATTAAACATCAAAAATGAAACATGGATCATTTTACTAAAGGTTCAACAGAATCCAAATGCGTTTGGATGGTTTTCCGTATGTCAGTTGTTGTTTTCACTTAAAATGAAGTCCATTTTACACTAAAGAGAGACACTTTGAGTGGTACCGGGTACACCGCGCCTCATATTGAGGCGGAGTTTACTCATACATATCACATATGACTCATGGATCGTTTCCCTAAAGTTTCAACAGAATCCGAATGATTTTGGTCGGTTTTACGTATGTCAGTTGTTGTTTTCAATTAAAATGACGTCCTTTTGAAACAAAAGAGAGATACTTTGGGTGGTTTCGGGAACATCGCGCCTCAGATTGAGGCGAAGTTGATTCTTACACGTCACATATGACCCATGGATCATTTTTCTAAAGTATCAATACAATCAGAATCTGTTTCATCAATTTTCCGTATGTACTTAAAATGTTGTCCATTTTAAACAAAAGAGAGACACTTAGAGTGATTCCGGCCACACCGTGCCTCGGATTGAGGTGAGGTTGACTCATACACGTCACATATGACCAATGGATAATTTTCCTAAAGCATCAACACATTCTGAATGCGTTTGTTTAGTTTTCCGTATGTCATTTGTTGTTTTCACTTAAAATTATGTCCATTTTAAACAAAAGATAGACAATATGAAAGGTGTCGGCCACACCGCAACTCGGATTGAGTCGGGGTTGACTCCTACACATCAAATATGACCCATGGATCATTTTTCTAAAGTATCAACACAATCAGAATCCGTTGGGTCAGTTTTCCATATGCTAGTTGTTGTTTTCACTTAAAATGAAGTCCATTTTAAACAAAAGAGAGACACTTTGAGTGGTGTCAGCCACACCGCACCTCGGATTGAGGCAAGGTTGACTCGTAAACGTCACATATGACCCATGGATCTTTCTGCTAATGTTTCAATGGAAACCGAATGTTTTTGGTCAGTTTTCCGTATGTACTTAAAATGTTGTCCATTTTAAACAAAAGAGAGACACTTAGAGTGATCCCGGCCACAACACGATTCGGATTGAGCCTTGGTTAGCTCTTACACGTCACATATGACCCATGGATCATTGTGATAAAGTATCAATAGAATCTGAATTCATTTGGCCGGTTTTCCATATGTCAGTTGTTCTTTTCACTTAAAATGAAGTGCTTTTTAAATAAAAGAGAGACACTTTGAGTGGTGTCAGCCACACCGCGCCTTGAATTGAGGTGGGGTTGACTATTACACGTCACAAATGACCCATGGATCATTTTCCCAAAGTATCAACACAATAAAAATCCGTTTGGTCAGTTTTCCATATGTCAGTTTTTGTTTTCACTTAAAATGAAGTGCTTTTTAAATAAAAGAGAGACACTTTGAGTAGTGCCGGCCACACCGCACCTTGGATTGAGGTGGGGTTGACTCATACACGTCAAAAATGAGCCATAGATCATTGTGATAAAGTATCAATACTATAAAACAGGTCTATACCCATGGTTTTGAAAAAAATCGTGGGTATAGGGTACCCTTATACCCACAGTTTTCCAAAACCATGGGTATAGGGATAGTAGGTGAATCTATACCCACTGTTGTGCCAAAAAACGTGGGTATACTTTTCTTTTAAGACCTATACCCATGGTTTTGGAGAGAACCGTGGGTATAGGGTATTTTCCGAAAACCTATACCGACGGTTCTTGAAAACCGTAGGTATTGCGGTTTTTTTTTGAAGACCTATACCCACGGTTCTCCAGAACCGTGGGTATAGCTTTCCCGCGTTATGGCGCGAAAAGAAATTTTGGTGAGACACATGAAAAATTTGGCAGGTAGGCTATTTTTCATGGTTTAGATTAATATATTTATACATATATAAATATTATATTTCAAACGTTACTTAGCTTGGTTGGTCTGTCGTTGGGGCACGGTTGTGAGGTTCTGCATGAGTTGCGGGTTCGATTCCCTACGAACGCTTTTTTTTGAATTTAAATACAGAATTTTAATATATATAAGAAGATATATGCATATTTCATATATAGAAAATCCAGCTAGGTTGGTGGCATGGTTGCGATTATTGGCGCGTGTCCCGGGTTCGAAACCCAGCGGTCGCCATTTTGAATTTAAATACTGAATATAAATATATATAAGTAGATATACGTACATATAATAGATGTGAAGCCCATCTCGGTTGGTGTGGCAGTTCAGAGTGTTTGTGCGAGACCCGGGTTCGAAACTCCCCACGTTCAGTTTTAAAATTTAAATACTAAATATTAATATATAGAAGCAGTTATATATATAAATAACATATAAAGAGTTCAGCTCGGCTGGTGGCACGCCTGTGAGGGATAGCTGGAGTCGCGAGTTCGAAACCTACTGGGTAGATTTTTTGAATTTAAATACCCCCACGATTTTCAAACCGTGGGGTCTGTTGTGTGCCATGCTGGAACAGCCAATGTGCCACATGTGACACCCCTATACCCATAGTTCTCCAAACTGTGGGTATAGGCTGAGACCCCTATTCCGATTCCATTCCAGCCCACGGTTCCGAAAATCATGGGTATAGCCTATACCCATGGTTTTGGGGGCTATACCCACAGTTTTGAACTGTGGGTATAGGCCGTTTTTTCAGTAGTGTATCAACACAATCAGAATTCGTTTGGTCAGTTTTCCATATGTACTTA
Source organism: Viscum album (assembly GCA_963277665.1). NCBI lineage: Eukaryota > Viridiplantae > Streptophyta > Magnoliopsida > Santalales > Viscaceae > Viscum > Viscum album. The sequence goes on along the minus strand of OY728167.1, from coordinate 726,185,436 downwards.
AAATGTTGTCCATTTTAAACATAAGAGAGACACTTTGGGTGGTTCCGGCCACACTACGACTCAGATTGAGGCGCGGTTGACTCGTACATGTCACATATGACCCATGGATCATTTTCCTAAAGTTTCAATAGATTCCGAATGCATTTGGTTGGTTTTTCGTATGCCAGTTGTTCTTTTCACTTATAATCTTGTCCATTTTAAACAAAAGAGACACAGTTAGAGTGGTATCGGCCACACCGCGCCTCAGATTAAGACGAGTTTGACTTTTAAACGTCTCAAATGACCCATGGATCATTTTCCTAAAGTATCAACACAATCAGAATCCGTTTGGTCGGTTTTCCGTATGTCAGTTATTGTTTTCACTTAAAATGAAGTGCTTTTTAAATAAAAGAGAGACACTTTGAGTGGTGTCAGCCACACCGTGCCTCAGATTTAGGTGGGTTTGACTCGTACACATCACAAATGATCCATGGATCGTTGTTCTAAAGTATCAACACAATCAAAATCCGTTTGGTCAGTTTTCCACATGTACTTAAAATGTTGCCCATTTTAAACATAAGAGAGACACTTTGGGTGGTGCCGGCAACACCATGACTCAGATTGAGGCACAGTTGAATCGTACACATCACATATGACACATGGATCTTTTTCCTAAAGTTTCAACAGATTCCGAATGCATTTGGTTGGTTTTTCGTATGCCAGTTGTTCTTTTCACTTATAATCCTGTCCATTTTAAACAAAAGAGACACAATTAGAGTGGTACCGGCCAGAATGTGCCTCGGATTTAGATGGGGTTGACTTGTACATGTCTCAAATGACCCATAGATCATTTTCCTAAAGTATCAACATAATCCGAATGCATTTGGTCAGTTTTCCGTATGCCAGTTGATGTTTTCACTTAAAATGATGTCCTTTTGAAACAAAACAAAGACACTTTGAGTGGTTTTGGCCACACCGCGCCTCATATTGAGGTGGGGTTGATTCGTAAATGTCACATATGACCCAGGATCATTGTTCTAAAGTATCAACACAATCATAATCCGTTTGGTCAGTTTTCCGTATGTACTTAAAATGTTGTCCATTTTAAACTAAAGACAGACACTTAGAGTGATCCCGGCCACACTGTGCCTCGGATTGAGGCGGGGTTCACTCTTACACGTCACATATGACCCATGGATCGTTGTCCTAAAGCATCAACATATTCTGAATGCATTTGGTCAGTTTCTCGTATGTCAGTTATTGTTTTCACTTAAAATGATGTCCATTTTAAACAAAAGAGAGACACTATGAAGGGTGCCAGCCACACCGCATCTCGGATTAAGGTGTCGTTGACTGTTACACATCACATATGACCCATGGATCATTGTGCTATAGTATCAACACAATCAGAATCTGTTTGGTCAGTTTTCCGTATGCTAGTTGTTGTTTTCACTTAAAATGAAGTCCATTTTAAACAAAAGAGAGGCACTTTGAGTGGTGTCGGCCACAACGCACCTCGGATTGAGGTGAGGTTGACTCTTGCACGTCAAATATGACCCCTGGATAATTCTCCTAAAGTCTTAATGGAAACCGAATGTGTTTGGTTGGTTTTCTATATGTACTTAAAATGTTGTCCATTTTAAACAAAAGAGAGACACTTAGAGTGATCCCGACCACACCGTGACTCGGATTGAGTCGGGGTTGACTCTTACACGTCACATATGACCCATGGATCGTTTTTATAAAGTATCAATAGAATCCGAATGCATTTGGTCAGTTTTCTGTATGCCAGTTGTTCTTTTCACTTAAAATCCCGGCCACATCGCGCCTCGGATTTAGACAAGGTTGACTCGTACACGTCACTTTGAGTGGTTTCGGCCACACCATGCCTCGGATTTAGGTGGACTTTCTTGCCAAGTATATCACATAGGGGACCAGGTATCACCTGATGCATGGTATTACCATCTTGAAAAATAGACATGTGCTCGGTTTATCTTCAAGAAACCAATATCACTCATGAGTAATAGAAACCATCCTGATAGCCCTCACCTAGAAACCAAAACATTCATCCTGGAATTTCAAGTCTAAATTCCCTGAGCATGATGAGTCCTTCCATGAGTCCTTAACATGTAATCCATGTCTTATCCTAAAAATTGACAAGTAAACCAAATCAAACAAGGCATAATTCACATAACATGGAGAATGTATAACAAGGCTTTGTATTCAGTTTAAAGTATATAATCACATGAATTTGATGAGCATGAGATAATAATCTTACCAAGACATTCATATAATTCAAGACATATAAAAATGGAATAATCCTAAATAACATCGTCATCACCCTCATCATCACTATCATCACCATCATCATCACCCTCATCCTCGTGGTCATCATTGTCCTCATCATCATCCCCGCCATCCTCAACGCCCTCCTCCTCACCCTTTCCCTCCACCTCTCCCTCCTCCTCTGCCTTGACCTCCTCCTCTCCCTCCTCTTCCACATCAAACTCCTCGTCATCACCATCGTCAGGCTGGACATCGTCTTGAACACCACTAGAAATACCACCTGGTGCACCATATATAGAACGTATCGACGAAATATATTCATCAAAAGCTGGGCTGGCCTCTGGTGGAAGTGTTGGATGTAGAACTTTAATAAATTTCATAAATGAACTGTTTTCTCTAGCAGACTATTATGCCGTCTGTATGTCCCTTTTTTCAGCCTGTTCTACATGTTCCCTAACTTATTACAGCTCGGTGGTACTAAAACTCGTACCTGAGGAGGGCCAATACTTCATCGGGGATATCCTAGGTCGGCAGCGTACTCTGCCAGAATGCTCCTCTCCCAACACCTGATGTAAGTGATCAGTTGGCCCAAAATTTTCTGGTTCTTGGGCATCTAGGGCCTCTAAAGCAGCCTATTACAAATATAAATCTGTTATTAAGTTACATAATAGATATTAAAATATAAAATCAATAGATTAAAACTTACAATCTACTGCTGAGTCGGTTCGTTGACGACACTTCCATCCTTTTTCCGTCTACTCAAGCAAAACAGTTTTTCTCAAGGCACACGTCCTTCAATATTCAGTTTTTTCCTCTATAATGACATTTAAAACAAAATTTATATGAAAACTTTAGAAAACGATTAAATAATTGAGGAAACAAAATAAATTGTAAGTCATAAAGAAAACTTATAAACAATTGTCATACCAGCTTCCTCTCATGATCTGGCATCGTAGTACGTCCCAGTGTGTGGAGGTATTTTTTTGCATCAATGTTCTTTTTATTTTTAACAGATGATTCCTAAATAAAATTCGATAATTAAAAGGATAATATTAATTAAAAACATGAAAGTTATTATTTAAATACCTCAAATGTAATTAATACCTTAAACTGAGTAGTCGTCCAATGAGTAATCATTTTCCGATACTACTCTATAGGACAATCATCCATGAATGGTACCACCTCTAACTCAGTTCTAACTCTAGCATGCCAGCCAATATACAACTCATGCTTGTAGGCTCTCTAAAGCTCACCTAAATCCTTTAGACGTGCCAGTCATGCACCCTCACCATCGGGAAAATTAAATCGAAGCTGACTCTAAAATATTAATTCCTATAAATACAAAAATAATTCATGGCATTAAATACAACATATTTTTTTATCCATATCTCTACCCAAGCTCTATCCTTGACCTCATGTGGAAAATGTCTCCACGATAGCGTGCTGGCGGGAATGATGTCAGAGTATTTGGCAAGCATCGCCAAAAAACTCCGACATTGCTGCCCTGTTTTCTCAACCATTTGGTTGTCTTCATTGCAATCCACCATTACCTGTGTGCGACGGTTCCACACTGCATGCATGCGTGTACTCCCCTGCCCCCGCCTCCTATCAGTAGATGTATCTGTCATGAAAGAAAAACAAATATTTTATCAAAACATGTTATAATGAAAATAAATATTGGTATAACAATTTGTTAGGGTTCTATAAATATACCTGCACCAGTCTGATCGCTGAGCATCACTGGATCCACAGAAACTGATGGAACACCCTATGGTGGAACAAGAGTCGAAGACAATGGAATATAGAATCTTGGAGAGATAGAAGTAGAAGGAAAAGAAGTTGGGACAGCTGTATGACCAAATTATGGCTGGGGAGTGGGAATCATCATGGGATATGAAAAAGATGGGTCAGAAGATGCAAAAGGTGGAGAAAACATGGGAGGCCTAAATATCCCATGTGTCCCTAATGACACATCGGGATCAGAATGTGGGAAGTATGATATGTCAGTGGGAGGGGTAGGGTCTAGTCGGGTACACGGAGCTGCTCGTATACCTCTGGTATGAACCCCCCTCGTACCACCGGCCTGAGTACTAGGACCAGTACTAGGATCCTCGTCGAATAACTGTCGACGTATAGGTGGATCCTACAAAAATGTTTACAAAAAAATTAATCACATGAAATTATATATTCTTTAAATATATATATTTGAAATAAAGTACTCACTGCAGGCACTAATGGTGGAACTCCCATCTCCACCATTCGACGATTGTTCTCCATCATTTTTTCCTTCGTCTCTCTTCAATTGGATGCATTTCATGCTTTTGAAAAAAAATATGTAATTAATTAGAAAAAGGAAACTAATGTGTGACCTAAAAAACTAAATATATGAGGGAATAGGGGGATTCATGGGTAATTTAGCTATCAATTGTTTTATAAGATCTTGAATGTATTTAATAAATCATACAAGTTGTAATGTTCACCATGTTAGAAATATTGTTTGACTAGGTTTGAATACAGTTCAATTCCAAATTAGAAAATCCAATTCAAATAAAACTACAACCAATAAACATTGAAAATTCACATAACGGTCAAGTTAGCTAAAACATATTTGTGATCAATACTAAATCAATTTGAATAGTACCAACCTTAACAACCCAACTCGAGGTAAACCAAAAGAATTGTGAACATGGATGAATGATTCTATATATTTTCAACCACAACTTTGGGTTCACAATCAACTCTGACAATTGAGCTATTGGAGTCATCAACTCAAGGTAAACCAAAATAATTGCATACACTGTGCATGGTAGGGGAGTATCAGCCGATTTAGAAACTAAAATAAATTCCCATCATAGGTATCAATAAGAAACATCAGCATCAAAAGAAACTCCAAATAAAAAAGGACTAAAAACATAAAACACTTCAAGAATTCACTACTATGCATGGTTTATCCACATGTTTAGCACTAATTATATGCCTTAATCATGAACCACCTCTACAGCTCCTAGTTTTCACCAATAAACATATAATATCCCCCATGATCACTATATGACTTAACACCAATAGGTAAATATCTCAAAATATTTTAAAACAACTCATTAATAGGCTCAAAACGTAAATATAATCTTGAACCAACCATGGAATCTCTTTAACAACACATTCTCACACACCAGTTATCTCATGTGTTACTAAATACCAAACATAGTCACATAACAAGTGTACTATAACAAAATACATTACACAAGCCTTATTAAAAAAATTCCCATTTTAATAAAACACTTTCCTCAAGATTAAATCATTTCTGAAATATCTTTCGAAATCCATTTTAAATAATAACACCCCTTTGATCATTTTTAACAAATATTTGGATTATTCTCAAGGCACCCCCATTTGGAAAAGTCACATTAAATTCCCAATTTCTACACCAAACCATTTAAAACAATTAACATGGGACAATCATTGACCACAAATAACTTAACTGGAAATTAAAAAAATAGAAACCAAATGTGATATAGAATTTAATGTTAAGTTCGGGGAAATGAGATTAAATAGAGACAACAACATCATAAATGGTTCCAACATCATAACTTTTGATTAAAACCACCCATAATAGGAATGGGAATGACTCATACACCTAATCCCTAATAAAACAAACCAAATCTCCAATTAAAACATTGAATTTAGGGTTTCCACCTTCAATAAAAATGAATAAATATGTAAGATAAGTGGAAAATGATCAATAATATATGAAGATTTGGAATTATCCCATATAACCTCATGGGGGAGTCTCACCAGATTTGATGGAGTTCACCAGGGGCGCGCGCGCGAGGGTTTGGAAAATTGGGGGATAGGGGTTCTGGAAATTGGGGGAGAAATGCGACTGGAGGAGGTCTGCCCGATTTGTGTATTTCTGGACATCTTTTCCCAATGGTTTTTAAAATCTGTTGGGAAAAGGATGCTTTCCCAACGGTTTGAACCAAACCGTTGGGAAAGCATTGGGAAAGTGAAGATTTCCCAACGGTTTTAAGAAAACCATTAGGAAATCATCAACCTTTCCCAACAGTTTCATCAAACTGTTGGGAAAAGGAGCATAAGTGGAAGATTTCCCAACAGTTTGATAAAACCATTGGGAAATCATGACAAAACTATCCTATACCAATGGTTCATTGGAACCATTGGTATAATACCATTGGGAAAAACAAGATTCCCAATAGTGACACCTATCATTTTCGACTATACACAGTACTCCTACTGTAGATATCCCACCTACCACAAAGGCTACTCCCCCTCCTCTAAATGTATCACTTCAGGAGTCAACCGATCCCCCATCTACTGGTATGTGTTTAAAAATTAATGATAGTTATTAATGATAAATTCATATATATTATTTTTCTTTACTAATTATTTTTCATGATTAGAAACACCCTCTACCAGATGATGAGGTTGCAAAAAAATGTGAGAGGTATAGAATCGACACACGCAGATCATGGTTCAATACAAAATGGATAGTGGTAAAATTGGAAAAAATTGTAAGGGATGTAAAATTTTTATAGGAAAACTTTCTAAACACAACAATATCATTCTGGTTCAACCAATAAGTTGGATAGAAGTTGAAGAATAAATAAAGTATGCTGACTGGGAAGATATTTGGGTAAGTAATGTTAATAAACTCTTATATATATTAATTTATAATATTTTCCTAACAAATATTTTTCCAATGTCTCTTCAATATAATTTTCCTGATGGAAAAAATGCCAAGGCAGCAAGGTTAATGGAATTAAGTGATATATGGAAAGCATACAATCATGACTTCTATGTTGGTTGGAACAAGAGAGTTGATACGAATCTTGAAGAAATATTGATCATTCGTGATTACCTAATATCACAATATAGAGAGATGACCGAATATTGGAAGATCCCAAAGTTTAATGTATTAGTTAAATATATATAATCATTTATTTATTTTAAAATTATTTTTAAATTATAAATTATGAATTTTATTTATTTTAATGAAATTATATAATTTATTTTTTATAGGATAAATCAGACAGAAATAAAATAAATAAGAGTGCAATGAAATACATTCATAATCTTGGACACTTCACTCCCATATAATGAGAAAGCATAGGTAATTTAACATTTAAAATATTCAAATGGGCTTCCATTGTGCATTTATGATTTGTGTATTACATAAAATATCCAATCTGTTATGCCTAAATATTTTGTTGTACCAATAATTCCCTACAAACCACATCCTTTTTAATTTTCAGTGTTATGATTTTCTAGATTGGAGAGAATTATATTGTTGTGCATTCACTTCAGATGGTTGGGACTCTTTGGGGGAACTAGAAATCAATATCCTTTTAATACCACCTATTATCCCCAAACAAGTTCAATATATGAAGTGGGGTGGAGGTGAATCAGGGTTAATCTATTTTATTCTACCCTCGCCATTAATCATTTCTTTTGATTTTCAATAATGATTTCTCTACCTAAAATTTATATTAAGCATTTAATATGTAAAATAAAGATACATGATAAAATTGCATTATTCTTAGTGAATTTAACATAGGAATCCATTGATGATTCCAACAATATTCTTGAAAATTTCCTTAAGATCACTGATAATATAATGTACATTTATAAGTATTGGTGTTTAGAGATAAGAAATGTGGGTGATCCTACCATTGAAAGAAAGAAAGAAACTATTCAAGTTAATCTTGGATGTCATCTATGACCATATTTTTTATGACTCACCAAACAAAAATATAGATGAATCCTGGATATCCATGAGTCCTTCAAGCACTATTAATTTTTAGATAGTTAACAGTGCCCCTGATCTCTTCCTCCATAGCCATGTCATTAATTATATTATTAATTTAGTAACCAATTCAAAAATTTCTATTATTGAAAAAGGATACATCTACATCCTCTCATTTATATATACTCTAATCCACCCATAAACATAATAGGATAGAGGATATGTAAGAGACAAAAAAAGGCCAATGACCTCGATAACATTGATATATAAACCATCTTCAAGTTTCATTTTGAGGGTCCCGATAAATTTCATCTCATTGATATAATTGTGGAATAAGTATATATTCCTATCATGATATTTTATCCATAGAGATCAAGATTTTCGATAAACAATCCTCTCTTCCTTTGAAAATTTGTCAACCAGTAATCTCTGTTTGTTAAAAAGAGTCATGAATTTTTCATTATCAAATGTATACTGATGTCCAGTGTTGAACTGATTAATTTATAACTTGAATTAAATAAATATAGATCTTATTGAAACTCAACTCATGGTTCTTATTAATATATTATAAAAATAGAATAAAAACAAAGTTTTATGTATGTATTCCATGATTTCACTTATTTCCCATACTATTTTAGGAAAATTATTCCTAATATTTTAGCATATAATGAGATGAATTACATGTCACATGGTGTATAATTTCAATTTATTTTCAAGGAACAAGAGGATTTTATAGCTGGAGAAACCTGAAACAATATCTCTTTAACCCGACTCTTGTAAAATCACTATCAAATGTAAATTTTTTGGAAATTATAATAATATTTTCATGCTATAGTATCAATAATTTTGTAACAGATAACTTATTAAAAGAAGGGTAGTGTCTAGGATTAACTCAAATGCTTATAGTTTCAACATTAGGGATGTATTTTTTTTAAATTTTGTACTTTTAATTATTATCTCTTTTTTATTTTGTTACTAATTTTAAATAATTCAATGATTAATTGGATTAAAATGCATTGAAATGTATGTTGGAATCATCTAGGAAATTCATTTAGTTCCTCCTACAATATTTAATGATTGGTTTACTCAATCCAAGACATTGTGTACTGATTTCCAAGTGTATTAAATGGAATTTTGAACCTACAATGTTTTACCTTGAATCTTTCTATTTTTTTATTATGTGTTAATGATGTTAAATAGTGTATAACTAGAAACATTTTTTTGTTAATCTATCTGATGATTGATTATTGTTTAAAATATTTGAATTTATCTCAACTCATTGAATAATATTTTTCATTGCATAATTACCAAACCTTTTTGAACCATACTACTTTACTTGTTTCTACCACATTTAAATATAAATATTAATGGAAATGTTGGGTTTTATGTGTGGGTGTGGGGTCTATAAATTATCTAATCATTACATAAATTTTATATAAATCAAAATAACCTAACATTTTACAGAATTGATTGTTCTTTAACTTCATAATAATTTCATAGGATGTTGTTTCTAGTGTGGCTCCACCTTCCTTTAAGCATGTATTGTCTAGAACTCAATCTCCATCTCATTTGGATGGCATCCTTGTTATTATTAATATCTTAGGAGATAACGAATCTTTGGATCTCACTGAAGGTATTCTATTATTTTCCATTTCAATTTCTGAACTCTCATATATTACATATTAGTATATTTGGTCACCTTTAGAGGCATTCAAGAGGGTTCAACCCAACCTCGTTGTATTTTGAAGTTTTATTACATTATTGTATATCTCTTCTCCAGCAATAATTTCTATTCTTAATCATCACTACTTCTAAATCCATATCCTCTTAAGGGAGGATTTCATGGATTATTAGGTTTTGGAGTCTCAAGATTATAGTTCCTATAGGTAAATCATGTTTTATTGGTTGATGAAGCTTCATGAGGCGCATAATCCTTCCATGGTGGTGGTTTTTCTTCATCTTCTCAAACTAGGGATCTTCTTTTTCAGTGTTTTAGCTCGGATTGGATTTCAAACTTCTTCATGGGTAAACAATTTGGGTTCCTCAAGTCTTGTAGGGGCCTCAGGCAAGGAGATACATTTTCCCCCACCCTCTTCATCCTCTCCCAAAATGCATTTAGCCATTACATCAATTGGGGCTTGAGAATGGAGAAAGTCCTTTCTTATCGAAATAGGTGTGTAGTGAGGGGTGTCTCTCACCTGATGTTTGCTGATGATACAATTATTTTTGTCAAAGGAAGCAGGAGATCTATTTAGGGGATGAATGAGCTTCTTGGGGACTATTGTAGGTGGAGTGTTCAAGTGGTGAACAGGGATACAAGACTCTTTTTTACTTCCAAGAATATTTCTGAGAGCAAGGAAATGATTCTTAATGAAATCCTGACTATGAGTAGGGGGTCCTTCCTGATGGAGTACTTAGGGGCGCCAATGAGTCCTTACACTCTCAGAATTCATCACTTTGATAAGCTTGTGGGTAAGATCTTGGGGTGCATTTATAATTGGAAAAACAGATTCCTATCATTTGGAGGTCGCATCACCCTTGTGAATAGTGTCCTTGTCTCTATTTCCATTCACATTTTGTCTACTTTGAAGGTTCCCAGAAGTGTTCTTGCTAACTTAGAGAAGATTATGGTGTCCTTCATTTGGGATGGGCAGAGGGAGGGTAAGTACCACTGGGCATCAGGGAAGCGGATGACTAGACCTCTTTCTGAAGGAGGGATCAATTTGTGAAGTGTTTCTGAGACCATGCAAGGGTTTCATGCCAAACTAGCATGGGAAGAAATGGAATTTCGATCATTATGGGGTAGGTTGGTGTAGGGAAAATATGGTCATAATATAAATGAGGTGAGGGCGTGACCATCCAAGATATGAAAACTGATTAATCCTTACTCATAGTCTTGTACCAGCATTCCAAATGGCTGGTGGGAAGTGGTGACATTAACTTCTGGCTTCAAGACTGGGGGGCTGGAAGGTTATGGTTCCCAAGGTGTCCTACACCGAGCCTCTCTTTTAGGGAAGCCAGTGACCATCCGGGCTTTATCCAGGCTATTCTTGATGAAAACCGACATGTTAGGTTTAATTCTGTGGTCATGAATGATGAATGTGACAAGCTTGTTTTTACAGGCTGCTCGACTGGGGAGTTCTCTTTGAAGGCCTTCTCTCGGATGAGGAGGGGTGTTGTCAATCCTGATCCTTGGGGGTGATGTTGTGGTGCAAGGAGATCCATTCCAAAATTTCATTCCTATTATGGAGGGTGAGGAACTGAGCCTTCCCCACTGATGATAACATCAAACGAATGGGTGTTCAGTTGGCCTCACGGTGATGGTGTTGTAGCAACCCCAAGCAAGAAACAGTGGATCACCTGTTCTTTGATAGTGAGTGGGCATTCTGGATTTGGAAGGCGTTTGGGGATTTTACTAGTTGGAATGGTCAGGGTGGTTCACTGGATGGTTTTCTCAGTGCATGGTTTCAAGGAGCTGGGGAACAGGGAGCCGAGAGGAAGGCTTGGGCGGTGATTGTTTCAGTAGGGTGTTGGACCATCTGGACGGTGAGGAATGATGCGCACCATAAGTGTGCTCAGGGTTCTCAGGTTAGTGTTCTTTTCAAAATGAAGAATATGTTCCTGGACTTGGTTCGGTTATGTGAAGACTGTCATGGCGCACCATCAGTGAGGGGCCTGGTCTCGAATCAGTTCCTCTCCAATCGGGATGGCGCCTCGGGGTAGGGGCACTGGGTCCGCTGGAGTCCGCTCCACTGTGGTCTCAAGATGATTACGGATGGATCCCTGGTTGGGGGGAGATGCGCAGAGGCGGTGTCATCATGAACCCAAATGGGTCGGTGATAGCGGCTTTCTATGCTTCCTATGGAAGGGGCAATGTTTTAAAAGCGGAGGTGCATTTGATGCTCACAGGGTTGGAGCTTTGTGGCCAGCGACGCATCGATCTGAAGGTGGTGGAGACAAATTCTCTCATACTCTTCAAAGAACTCTCTGGTCCTGGCCGATTTCCTTGGAATGTCTCATACCTCATTAGAAAGTGCAAACAACTTTTGGGCACTCAAGTTGATATCACTCATACCTGGCGGGAGGGTAATCAGGTTGGAAACTTCCTGGCGTCTCTGGCACCTCTGGCTAAAATTTTGTCTCTCTTCCTTAACGTCGGCTCATTCCCTAAGGAGGGATTGAGGTTTGTTATTAATGATGCTCTGAGTTTGCATTTTTTCGGCCCCCATGATTCTCTTTCTCCCTGTTTTTGTTTTTGTTTTCTGATTTTATGTCTTTCTGTACTTTCTTTTATTCAATAAAAATGTTAGTTTTCAGTCCATCAACCACTAACAACGTTCTCTCTTAATATCCATATTAAAATATTTTCATTCAAATATCACTCTACATGGTTGAAAGAACCACCATATAAATATTATATGAGAAAATATAAATTTCAACTGTAACACTATCATAATGACCAAGGAGAGAATATTTAGGATCCATATCCATTTAAATTGGAATTCGAATTGATAAATCAATATTAAATAGAATATGTATCATAATACTGCTAATCCAAGAAATCTAAATCCAAACCTATACCAGAGTATTACTGACAATGACTGGATTAAATTTGTGATACTATTCTTTAATAAAAAATTAAACAAGACTTACTTGAATATAAACATACCCCCCACACTCTCTACTTGATGTCACTATGTTTTGGGGAATTTCATCATGTTGTGCCCCTACCTGAGATGTATTATTTTTAGAAGATAATTCCAATAATTTCCCTATGATCCATGATAATTTATTATTTATGACATGATCACTTTAGACACATCATAACCAATGTTATTTAGATTTAGATAAATACATCACTTTGAATTAAAGATCGAGGGTGCATTTTGGAATTAGGAAATCAATCATGTCAATATTATTAAAATTTCTAAAGAGATTATAAAATGAAGATAATTTTATAATTATCACTTATTTCATCAACTTCCTCCAAATACCAAGTTGTGTTCATTTAGATATCCTTAGCTTTTCACTGATTGGTTTTGTCTGTTAACATCAATAAATTAACCTCATTGTGATCCAAGGTGCTTTATTTTATTCTCTAACATTTTAATCTTTTCCATTCATGTTCCATCTTCTAGCAGAAGATGATTGGGAATAACATGATCTTATTATTGTACCTCAAAAGATCGAATGATTTCTAATTTGTATTTTTTTCTTGGGCCTTGATTTTCATGAAATTGTATGACTGTTACTTGTATATTAAGATCAATCTGATTCTGTTTAGATTGGTTTAGTGTAATTTAATTGAATTATAATGTTTATTTATTTCTTTTTTTTTTTCTTCATAAAAGGCATTGAATATCGTGGGTCGCGTTCCTCGATCTACCATTTTTTTACAAGCAGAAAAAAGAGAGATGTTACTGTGGTAAATAGGAACACACAAGAGACAATTGTAAGTATATTTCAATTTCATTTATTTTGACTGAATTTAATTATTTATGTTATTTATCATTTTAATATATGTAATATATTAATCAATAGATTTATTTGAAGGCATTGGCACAAAAAGAACCCGATAATTTCGGCCTGAACGATCATCTACATCAGGTATTAGGAGATGATCATCATGGAAGAGTGTGTTGTTGACCTAGTAAGAAGATTGTGCAGTTTAGATACCGGTCTTCCAGCAATGTTTCTTCGATAAACAATTATAGTATGGTTATAGTAGAACAAATGATTTTTGTAATCAAACAACCATCTCAAAAATAAGCTAAGAAATTAGAAGAAGAGATTCAATGTCAAAAGAAAATATATGAACATATAATGAAAGCTATGTTTGCTCTTTATTCAAAACTTCCACCAGAATATTCTACAACATTTGATGATTTTTTGATGTTGATGTGTTCTGTTTATGTAGATTCCTTTTCTCCTACCGGTGTCGGTGCCGATGTCGATGATGATGTTGATGTTGATGTCGATGTCGATGTCGACGTCGATGATGATACTGGTGGTGGGAGAGGTGTGGATGAGGGTTATCATAGTTATGAGGATATTGATATTGAGGCTCACTTTTGATGTAAAATGTATTTTTGGTTTGTTTATATGTTGAATTTTATTATGTAGTTAAGTTTTATTATTGTTATATTGAATTTTATTCTGGCATGTCTATCGATTTCTATATATATTAAATTATTTTATTATGGTGTCTATTTGTTTCAACAGTAGTTAATTTTTTTTATTATTATATTTAATTTTATCCTCCTCCTCTGATGCGGCCACCGCACCTCCCCACCAACACTACTCTGAGGCGTCCTCCCTACCTTATACTTTGGAGTGCCTCCGACGGTATGGGTTCATCAATTTTTGAACTAGTTTTTTTCTTCCTTTTCTACACTGAATATTTTAAATGTTTTCCCTATAAACTATTTCTCCTTTTAATTCTACGAGTGAACCGCACACGAGTGTTTTAGCTGAGACCTTCCACAAGCGGGACACACGCAAGACGAACCCTACCCTTTCTCTGAATCATACTCCTCCCGCTCGCAGTCAGTATTATTCTTTCATCCATGTGATTTTGTTGTAGCATCCTCATTTTTGTTGAATGATCCTTGAATTAATTGTAAGTTCCATTTCATTTTTATGATTCTAATTTTATTCATGTTTTTGTTTATTCCTTTGTTTATTTTCAAGTATCAAACACCTTAAATTGTGTTCGGTGTCTCTGTTATCTCTGCACTGGTTATGATTTTCATTTTTTTGTCTAAAATATGTTGTTTCTTTCCATATTTAATGAGCTCAGTAGTGATATTTTGGATTTTTATTGACATTTATTGTTTTTTTATCTGCAACTAAAAAATACTAATGATGACTAGAAGGTTAAAATTTGAAAAATAGAATGTGCTTGTCAAATATATGAGATTATTGATCCCTCACATCATGCTACTTTCATAAAATGATGTATGTAGGTTCATGGTGTTTAAGTTTTTCCCCTTTTATCTTACATGAATAATTGATGAAAGCAAAGTTTGAGGCAATTTATAAAACTAAAGAACTACTAGAGGTTCTTTGATGAAATATTTTTTTTCGAGGCTCGTTGATGAAATATTTATATGTTATTTGCTTGTATTTTTCTATTTTAGAGGCAGGGAACTGTAGCAGGACTGTAGCAGCAGTGGAACTATAGCAGCAGAGGCACTATTGTAGGAACTGTAGCGGCGACGGTACTGTAGCAGCTCGGGGTACTGTAGTTGTACTATTCACCGTGGGGCTCTTTGGGCCAAAAAATGGGATTTCATGCCTAGTATTCAGGCCACTTGGCCTTGGGCCTTCGGGCTATGTAATGGGTCTCCCTCTACCCAGTCTAAAGAGGTCTTTTCTTTAAATAATAAAATGAGGCTTCGGACCCAACCTTTAAAAAAAAGGTCATATGATATTAGATAGAAGTTCCACCCCTACCTTAATCTGTTCAATTCATAGAGAATCTTCAAGCCACACAGTCACTAAAACCCTATGAGATATATGTTCAACACACCTAATCACTAAACACCAGTGTTAACCTCTTCCCACAATAAAATTTTCTTTATTAGATGAACTAAATCAATCATCCACACTAATCCAATACGAAAAAAACACAACTAGAATAGAAACATCAAGCCACAAGACTAGATCACCATCATTAAAAACTACCTATGAAACCATCATACTATTAACCTCTACCAGAGGTTATTACTACACAAACACAATTATTCCTCTATTAAGGGAAACAACTTTAGAAAAAAATGAACTAAATCCCTAAATTCTACACAAAATAGCTACTCTAAGGATACCATACCACAACACTAGGGGATAACACCTAGATCAAAAAAGAACAAACTGATGAAAGAAACTATCTTTTCAAAACACTGCCCATTGAATCTATTACCTAAAATGCATGAGTTGACTTAATCAATCACTACTAATAAACCCCCACAAACACAAGATCAGAGACTCTCAAGGATAACACAAAAAACCCCACCACCAAAATGGAATTTTTCTATGAGTTTTGTGGTGGTGTTTTATAGATTAATGTGGATTCCATTTTTTCTATGTATTTTAAATTCATGTTTTTTGTTTTTTTAGGTCATCGTTTTATGGTGTTACCAATAAAACCATTCAGTATTGTTGGAAAGGTAGGGATTTAAGTGTAGAAGGTTGGATTATACGTTATATTATTGGTAAGGATTTAAGTGTTTGAATTCTTGTGATATATTCTTGTTTGAGTTCTAGCAAGGTAGTAATTTAATTGTGATAGAAGAATTATCCTAGGATAGTTAGTCTAGAAATTTTTCTGATATCTTCTAAAATACTATTTTAATTGCACTCCAAACTTAATGATATCTATAATTTATTTTGAAAGCATTATCATTTCAGGTAGGAACTTCAATGTGAATTCATGGGCTAACATTGATCGGGACTAAACCTATGTGATTGGTTACAAGTTTCTAACATGTATAGATTATGCCTTTTGACGGGTTGCGACTCGGTTGTGTATTCGGGGGCATACCTTATTTATCAATGTTTTTTTTGTGTTATATTGTTTTTTTCAGGGTATGAGTGTTGTTTAAGCTATAGGGTAGGAGTATTTTTTTGTGCTGGAAGCTGGAGGAACTAAAGAATATGAGTGGATACAAGTAAATTCTAATTACAAAAACTAATTTTGTGAAGTAAACTATGTTAAAAAAATGTTTTAAATTCAGTACTTACAGCTTATTTAACAAGTAATATTGGGATGCTTCTGGTATATATAAAAAACATGAATAATACTAAACATGGTCCATCACATAGTAATCTTATTGCATATCTTGGTTACTACACATGTATGACTAAATCCTTATTTGGATAGGATGTTAATGAACTCTAAACTAGTACCTAATTAGTTTTTTGAATTTTTTATGATATGACTATAGAATAACATGAAATAATTCCATCTCTTAAATTTTGAAACATTTGTCTTGATGTTGTACAAGGGTTTGAATCCCATGATGTGTTATTAATGGTTTTCCTATGTTATGTTAATAATAATATGTGACTTGGAATCACATTTAATTAATATGATATCAAGGGAACCTTATGATAGTATGGGTTTCTTTTTCCACATTGACCATTAGAAAAACCTTGATATAATTTTGTCATGAGCATGATTGTTACCATGTTATATTTAGAATTATTTCAACTTTGTTTGATGAGCATGTTAATTTGGATAACTATTAATTTTACTTTACCTTATATTCTATTATGATATCTTGTATTTCTATTTTATAACTATAAGAGGGTATATTATTGTATAAAAATGTGATCAAGTACACATTTTATTGGTATCACAGTTGTATGAAATGTATATAGGTTCCCACTTTATGGTGTTATGATTAAACACATGAGAAGGGATTTAATATTTCTTTGACTCTACTATTCCCATTACCCTAACCTAGAAGGGAAGGGTTGTAAGATTTCATTGTCTTTAGTATTCAAAAATTAATATCCTCTATGGAATGAGTATTGCACCTTGAATGATTTATGCTTATCTAGAAGAAATAGTTGTAAGATTTACTAATCTTATTATATAATCTTGATAAAAGGTTCTAAGTGGGTATAATAGGTATTGATCTTTCTAGTATAGAGAGTTTTTATTTATGGTTAATTCTGATATGTAGAAGACAATTTTATTCTGCTATAACTAATTATGTTTCAGTTTATTTTTATTTACTTTAAATGAGTAGATTGATCTTAATCACACACCTTAATGTTTTTCTTATATTCTGAAACATTGGTCATTTCCTATGTAATGTATCATTCTCAAGCCTGATATGTGCACTCTGAAGTACATGCAATGCGGGGGTGCAGGGTGTAGGGTGTAGGGGTACAGGGGTGGGGGTGAAAGGGTGTAGGGTGCAGGGTACAATATAACTGTACCAGGTGTGGAAGGGTGCATGGTATAGTAGAACTGTACCGGGTGTAGGGTACAGGGTGCGGCAGGGTGTAGAAGGGTGCAGGGTGTAGTAGAACTTTTTTTCTGGGAAACTAATATGTAGCCAAGGTTTATAACCTTGATAGTAGAGTTTTTGTTTTTGTTATAGAAAGTGTAGGTTTTAACCACTGTTTCAAACCATGTAATTATCCCTATTTCCAAAGTTTAAACCATAGCTATTAACCTATTTCCATGGTTTCAAACCATGGAAATTGATTTCAATTGAATTACCTACAGCCACGGTTCAAAACCATGGCTTTAGGTCCACTTCCACGGTTTGAAACCGTGGCTATTGACCTATATCCAATGTTTCAAACCATGGAGATAAATTTCAATGTAATTACCTTTATCCATGGTTTCCAACCATGACAATAGGTTCACTGCCATGGTGGAAACCATGGCTATAAGTGTACTGCCACGATGAAAACTATGTCTATAGTTGTAGCCCTATTTACATGCCAATAGGATTCATGGTTCCCCAAACCGTTTCTATAACATATATCCATGGTTTTAAGACCTATAGCCACAGTTATAAACCATGGGTATTGCTTGAATTTCTAGTTGTGGCAGTTTAAATCTGAAAATATTATTAAATTTTTTATTAGGGAAGTGAAGGTGGATTTTTCATGTGTTATCTCCTATGTTTATTGTTCAAAAAACAGTTGTTGTTCGTAGAATTCTCTATGATGTCATGGAAACTCATGATACGTCTAGCTCTGCTATTGCAGGTATTTTTTTGGGAGATTTTAATGCAGTGTAGTTTCTGAAGGATAGAGCGTGTGGCTGTTTATATTGGAACACTTCTATGGAGGAATGTAATTCTAGAATTGTGAACTCTAATTTGGTTGACTAGCACTGTTCTGGGTTGAGGTTCTTTTGGAGGAAGGGAAGCTCTGGGGTTTTGAGGAAGCTTGATAGAGCCCTAGTTAATTTTTCTTGGATATCCAGATTTCCTTTTTCTAGTGATGATTTTCTACCTTTTGGACATTCAAATCATAATCCTATTTTTATTAGGGCTGGAGATGGGATTCATTCTTGGAATCTCCCACTTATTTTTTTAATTATTGGGCAGATTATGACTGGTATCTCTCTTTGGTTATTTTTGCGTGTAATGTTGCAGTTGTTTGATGTAGTATGTTTCATGTCTATCAAAATCTTAAGAGGGTTAAGAGGAATATTCATGATCTGTATGCTCAGGTAACTGATCTGAATAATGATGAAATTGTCTCCATCATATCTGAATTGGTCGAGTTCCAATCTTCTTCTGTTTAGTTTGTGTGTTCGGATGTTCTATCCCAAAAGATTCTTAGATGAAAAGATAGGTTGAAAGCCATATCCCTAAAGGATTTCCTCTCAGATAAGAAAAAGAGTAGGGTCAATGGCTAAAGGAGGGGGACCTTAATTTTTCCTTTTTCTTCAACTCAGTTAAGGCTAGATTCAATTATTCTAAGCTGGTACTCCTTTGAAAACCTGATGGTTCGACTATCGCTAATCCTGGGATGATTATTCGTGAGACAGTAAAATTCTTCCAATCCTTTATTGGTTCTCTGCACTCTTTGGTCTATCTAGAGAGAGAGATCTTGGAGCCTTTTCTGGTGCATTATATTGATAGAACTCTTTGTGATATGTTGGATAAGATTGTGGAGCTAGAGGATGTCCATAACGCATTATTCTCTATTCATCCCAGTAGAGCACTGGGGCCAGATGACTTTAATGCTTTTTTCTTCCACATGGCTTAGTCTGTGGTGGGTCCGAATGTGACTAAATATGCCTTCGATTTTTTCAGATATGGGAAGATGCTATGGGAAGCTAATGGTTCGATTAATTCCAAGATTCCAAAGGTTTCGAATGCTTTATCCCTTACAGACTTCAGGCCTATATCTTATTGCAAGAAAATCTACAAGTGAATTTTGAATATTTTAGCAACCAGATTGAGAGTGGTTCTTCCAGGCTACATTAACAAGGCTCGGTATTCCTTTATCCAAGAGAGGAGATTCTTTGACAATATTTTGATTGCATAGGATTTAATACAAGGTTTTCATCTAGATTCTGGAGTTCCTCATCGTACTTTTAAAATTGATCTCTTCAAGGCCATTGATTCTGTCCGATGGGAGATTATTTTAGATGCTTTGGATCTTCTTGGATTTCTGACTAGATTCTCCTCTTGGATCCAAATGTGTATCTCTTATACTATATTCTCAGTGAATATTAATGGTTTCTTGCAGGTCTATTTTCTTATGAAGAGAGGGTTGAGACAGGGGGACCCTCTTTCTCATTTCCTTTTTCTGATTTGTATGTTGGTATTATCTCACATCCCGGACACTCTTATTTTCACTTCTGGCTCCTTTAAATTTCATTTGAGATTTGGTAAGACTTCTATTTACCATATTTTCTTTTCGGATGACTTATTACTATTTTCCTTTGGGAATTTGGATTCTGTTTTAGTCATGAAGCATTATTTAGATCCATTTTGTTCTTTTTCTGGGTTGACAATTAATCTTTCAAAATATCTAATTTTCTCGGCTGGTGTTGCCAATGAGGTTCGGGACACCCTTGGGGAATCCATGGGTATTAGGGGTGGGTCCTTACATCTTTTTTGTCTTGGGGTGCCTCTAATTACTATTAGGCTAAGAGCTACTGACTATGCCATTTTGAAGGAGAATATCGTCACGATAATTAAGGTCTGGACTAATAACTTCCTTTCCTTTGTAGGGATTCTACAGTTGATCAAATCTATTTTGATCAGTATGCAAGCCTATTGGTGTTATCATTTTATTTTTCCCAAGAAAATTATTAAATTTATTGAATCTATACTGAGGTGTTTTTTATGGAAGGGTCCTTCTCTTGAGTTGTCATGGGCCAAAGTGGCTTGGGATTTAGTTGCAAGAACTAAGGAGGAGGGTGGGTTACAGATCAAGAATATTAGTGATTGGAATAAAGAGGATAAGGCTAGACATGTTTGGGATCTTTGTAATCTGTCTTTCACTTCAGTCTGGGTGGAATGGGCTCACATTTTTCAGATTAGACGTTCTGAGTTTTGGGTGGCCAAATTTCCTTGTAATTGTTCATGGATGTGAAGGAAATTATTAGATCTTTGGGACTTTCTTAAGGAGCATTTATCATTTTCGGTTGGGACAATTTCTTAAATTTCCTTATGGTTTGATTCCTAGTTTCCTAGGGGGACAATCTGCTCCACCATTGATGATCGTATCATTTATGATTCAGGTTATAGAAGTTCTGCTAAAGTTTCAAATATTATCTGTGATGGTGATTGGAACCCCCCTCTTTCTATTTCTGCAGAGCTTTGGGATGTCTGGAGTGAGATTCTTTCTCTTACTGAGCCTATGGGAGACAGGGATAGGGTGCTTTGGAATGGCCAGTCAGATTTATCCATCCGCAATGTGCGGGAGGACCTTAGGCTGAATTTTGTTAGCATTCCTTTGTTTTCTTTTGTTTGGAATCGGGTCTCCCCAGCTAGATATTCCTTTGTTCTATGGTCAGTGATTCTCAAGTGCCTTTCCACTCAAGACAAGTTACAACGCACAGATGAGGCTTTCCCAAACCGTTGTTTCCTTTGTGAGTGATATTCTTAAAGTTTTGACCAACTTTTTTTCATTTGTAGCTGGTCACGGTAGCTTGGGTCATCCTTTTTAGACTCTTAAATGTTCATTTCCCAGATGGTTCCCTCTCTGAAGTTATTTCATGGTGTTCTTGAATATTCAATGGAAATTATATGACTTGTGTCATGGGAAGATTCAAGATGGTTGCTTTGGTTTATCTCATTTGGAAGGAGCAGAATTCTCGGCTGCATGGTCTTGGCCCTCTTAGTGGAATCTCTATTTGGATCAAATTTGACCTGGTTATTCATTCCAAAATCCCTCCTTGTAATAAATTTCCAAATAATAAGGAGAATCTGGATTTGGTTAGAAGATGGAAGTTCCCAACCTCTTTTTTAAGGAATGGTTTATTCTAAGTGGTATTTGTTGTTCTGTTCTGTTCTTTTCCATCTCCTATGGCCTCTATTGTGGTAATTTACTTTAGGTTGGACTTTTTTCTAGGTAGAGGGGCTATGACGGTGATGCTTTCAGATTCATTGGCTGGGCCGTTATTGATGGGGGGTTGCTATTGTTGGAGGAGTTTTCTACTGGTTTTGGGTGGCCTAGGTTGACTCCTTGGGTTGCTAGACTGGGTGTGGTCTCCTGGTTCTTGGCATGGACTTTTCTTTCTTAGGCTTGGTGTTCTCAGTTGGGTTCTGGTTTTTCTCTTGCAGGTTTGTGGAGGTTCTTCTTGGTGCTGACTGCAGTTTTCGTGGTCTTTTCTTTTGGCATCCTACTTCTTTTGGCCTGGCTTGCGGCTGGGGCTGTTTTGGGGCATAGTGTTTGGCTGTAGTTTTGTTTTGGCTTCGGTGTGGTAGCTACAATTGGTATTTCTGGGTGGTGAAGGCTCGGGTGCTTCAGTGGGTGCATGGCGTTTGGTTTTGGTCTTTGGTTGTTTTGCAGCTGGATAGTGGTTGGTTGGTTGGTTTCAGGTTGGTTTTGTAACGGTTGCATGCGGGCTTCGGTTGTTGGGTGCTTCCTTCCAGGTTGCGTTTGGGCTGCCTGTTTCTCATTTTTGAAGGCTGATGGAGGGGTTTGTTGGTGCTGCTTATAGGTTTCGGCTTTGGGTGGTGGTGATGTTTGCAGGGGTTTGGCTGGAGGTGCTGAGGAGGGGCTGGTGCTGTGTCTCATGGGTAGGGGTTGTTGGCTCGGTGGGCTACGGGTTGCTGCTCGATCGGCAGCCAGTGTTGTTGCAGGGTTTCAGGGTGCTTGCTCGATGGTGTAACGGTGCAGGTTTTTCTGCTAGGATGTGTTGGAACTGCTTTCCTGGTGGCTGCTGGGTTGTTTCTTGTGGGATAGAAGGCTGGGGCTTTTTTTGCTGTGTGGTGTTGTGTCTTGCTCGGGTGCTGGCTTGCTTTGGAAAGGTTGTGCCAGGTTGGCGGGTGCTGTTGGTGTGCTGGTGTAGGAGCGGCTAGTGTGGTGCAGGTGCGGTTTGAATGGTGTGGTGGTTTCTCGGTTTGTGGCTGGCTGTGTTTGGTCTGAGGGCGATTAGGGTGCTTTGAGGTTCTGGTTGGCTGGTTTTTCTTGCTGGTTTGGTGAGGGGTTGGTTCCGGTTGCGGCCAGTGTTGTGGGGATGGTGTGTGGTAGTTTTCTTGCATATGTGGCAGGGGAGTTTTTTGGGTTCCTTGTTGGTGTTTGGACTTCGGGTTGTTTGTGGTTCGGTTGGATGTGGTTTTCTCAGGTGGGGTGCGTGAGTGCGTGAGTTCCTTAGCATTGTTTGTGGGTGGTGGTGCGTGTGTGCGTGCAAGTGTGCATGGGTAGGTTTGTTGCAGGTTCCTTCTTATTGGAGGGCTTGCTTGTTAGTTTCTTAGGTGCTGTTATGGACGCTTCCTGCAGGTTCGGTGGTAGTGTCCTTGCATGTTGTTGTTGGTGATTGTAGTTGCAGCTACCTGGTGATTTTCGTGGTGTCATTGTTGCTGGCTTGGTTGATTTTAGCTCAGTTGCTTGGTGTTCATGGGTGATTTCCGGGTGCTCATGTTTTGGTTTGGTTGGTCTGGGACCTTTGTTTATTGGGACCACCGGCGTTTCACGCATGGGGGATCTGTGGTAATTCATCTTTCTTTTATATATTCTACTTTTTCCTTGCAAAAAAAAATTCTAAAAACCATTAACTAGAAAAAATCATAAAATACTAAAAGAACCCAAAAACCTTGAAAAATCCTAAAAATCCCGGAAAACCCTTAAAACCCCTCAAAATCTTTAAAAACCATAAAACCCCTAAAAATCATAAAAATCCAAAAAAACCCTAAAAATAATTGAAGATATAAAAAATCCTAAAAAACCATAAAAACTCTAAAAACCCTTAAAACCCCTAAAAATATTAAAAAAAATTAAAAACCCTAAATAACTCAACAAAACCCAAAAAACATTAAAATATCCTAAAACCTTGAAAACCCCTAAAAACCCAAAAAAAACATGAAAACCCCTAAAACCCCTCAAAATACCTAAAAACTCTAAAAACATAAAAATCCTAAAAAAAACTCTAAAAACATAAAAAACCCAAAAAATCCTGAAAACCCCAAAAAAATCCTAAAAGCCCCTAAAAACCTTATAAAACCCTAAAAACGTTAAAAAACTTTAAAAAACATTTAAAACCCTAAAAAACTCAAAAAAACCCTTAAACCCCCAAAAGACCCTAAACACTCTAAAAACCCTAAAAACACCTGAAACACCCTAAAACCCCTCAAAATCTCTAAAACAGATAAAACCCTAAAAACCATAAAAATCCCAAAAAATCCCTAAAAATCCCTGAAAATAAAAAAAAATACCTCTAAAATCTTTAAAACCCCTAAAAATCGACTAAAAACTCTAAAAACCTTTAAAAACCCTAAAAATGTAAAAAAACACTAAAAACCTTATAAACCCTAAAAAACTGAAAAAATACCCTAAAACCCCCAAAACACCATAAAAACCCTAAGAAACCTAAAACCCCTAAAAACCTTAAAAACCATAAAAATCATAAAAAGCCCTAAAAATCCATGAAAATGTTAAAAACCCTAAAAACTCTGAAAAACCCCCGAGAATAATAAAAACCCCTAAAACCATAAAACCCACTAAAAATTCTAAAAACCCTTAAAACCCCTAAAAACATTAAAAATCCAAAAAAATCAAAAAAACCCTATAAACTCAAAAAGACCATAAACACCCTTAAAACCCCTAAAACCCCTAAAAAATCCTCACTGCTGAAAATCTAGCATTTCCCAACGGTTTAGAACCGTTGGGAAAGGCTGTAGAACCGTTGGTACATGTTATACCAACGGTTCTGCAAACCGTGGGGAAGTAAGCCGTTGGGAAAGGCTTTTCCCAACGGTTTACAGAGAACCGTTGGGATAGGTTAGAAAAAATCAACCTATCCCAACGGTTCTGCCAAACCGTTGGGAAAGGCCTTTCCCAACGGTTTGACCCGTTGGGAAATCAACAGAGAAATTCTTTCCCAACGGTTTACAAACCGTTGGTAAAAATAACCATTCAACAGGATATCCCAACGGTTCCAAACCGTTGGGATAGGTTGTTTTTACCAACGGTTCCTTGAACCGTTGGTAAAAACAGCTACATAGAGCCTATGCCAACGGTTTTCAAACCGTTGGCATAGGCTTTGCTGTGCAAATTGCACAGCAGCCTGCAATTTGCACAGCAGGTCTGGTTTTTGGGCATTCACCCTCGGTTTCAATTCAATTTTCAATCCAATTATGCCCTCGTTTTCAATTCATTTTTCAATCCAATTATTGTACCTGTAACACATATAATGCATACATATAGAGAACAAACCAACACATACAAATAATGCAAACCAACCAACCAACACATATAATGCCTCCTGAAAATATACACATCCATAATTAAAGTAGAATTCATAACATAATTATAAACATACACAATTCATTTAGAATTCATTTTAAAATTTAGATGACAATCATATGTGGAATCCAGAATTCAATTCATAATTTGATTGGTTTTTCATATACCATATATTTTTAATAGAAATGATATCCATTTTAAACAAAATACATACATCTGGATTGATACCGGTCACACCGTGCCTCGGATTGAGGCGAGGTTAACTCGTACACGTCACAAATGACTCATTGATCTTTGTCCTAAAGTATCAACATATTCCGAAATCGTTTGGTCGGTTTTCTGTATGTCAGTTGTTGTTTTCATTTAAAATGAAGTGTTTTTTAAATAAAAGAGAGACACTTTGAATGGTGTCGGCCACACCGCGCCTCGTATTGAGGCGGGGTTAACTTGTACACATCACAAATGACCCATGGATTGTTGTGCTAAAATATAAACACAATCAGAATGTGTTTGGTTGGTTTTCCGTATGAATTTAAAATGTAGTCCATTTTAAAGAAAAGAGATACACTTAGAGTGGTCTCGGCCAAACCGCGACTCGGATTGAGGCGTGGTTGACTCGTACACATAACATATGACCCATGAATCGTTGTCCTAAATTTTCAACAGATTCCGAATGCGTTTGGTCAGTTTTTCATATGTCAGTTGTTTATTTCACTTATAATCTTGTCCATTTTAAACAAAAGAGACACAGTCAGAGTGGTACCGGCCACACCGCGTCTCGGATTTAGACGGGGTTGACTCTTACACGTCTCAAATGACCCATGGATCATTTTCCTAAAGTATCAACACAATCCGAATGCGTTTGGCCGGTTTTCCGTATGTCAGTTGATGTTTTTCACTTAAAATGATGTCCTTTTGAAACAAAAGACATACACTTTGAGTTGTGCCGGCCACACCATGCCTCGGATTGAGGTGGCGTTGACTCGTACATATCACATATAACCCATGGATCGTTCTCCTAAAGTTTCAATGGAAACCGAATGCGTTTGGTCAGTTTTCCGTATGTACTTAAAATGTTGTCCATTTTAAACAACAAAAAGTCACTTAGAGTTGTCCCGACCACACTTAGATGACAATTAAATTAGAATTCATAACGTAATTATAAACGTACATAATTCATATAGAATTCAATTTAAAATTTAGATGACAATTATATGTGGAATCTGAAATTCAATTCACAATTTGATCGGTTTTTTCTATACCATATATTTTTACCTCAAATGATGTCCATTTTAAACAAAATACATACACCTGAAGTGATACCGGCCACACTGCACCTCAGATTGAGGCGGGGTTGACTCGTACACGTCACATTTGACCCATGGATCGTTCTGCTAAAGTATCGACACAATCCGAATGCGTTTGGTCGGTTTTTCGTATGCCAGTTGATGTTTTTCACTTAAAATGACGTCCTTTTGAAACAAAAGATGGACACTATGAGTGGTGCCGACCACACCGCGTCTCCAATTGAGGCGGGGTTGATTCGTACACGTCACATATGACCCATGGATCATTCTCCTAAAGTTTAAATGGAAACCGAATGCGTTTGGTCGGTTTTCCATATGTACTTAAAATGTTGTCCATTTTAAACAAAAGAGTGACACTTAGACTAATCTTGACCACACCGCGACTCAGATTCATCCCGGGTTGGCTCGTACATGTCACATATGACCCATGGATCATTGTGATAAATTATCAAAAGATTACGAATGCGTTTGGTCGGTTTTGCGTATGCCAGTTGTTCTTTTCATTTATAATCATGTCCATTTTAAACAAAAGAGACAGAGTTAGAGCGGTGTCGGCCACACCGCGTCTCGGGTTAAGATGGGGTTGACTTGTACACGTCAAATATGACTCATGTATCGTTGTGCTAAAGTATCGATAGAATCCGAATGCGTTTGTTCGTTCTTCCGTATGTCAGTTGATGCCTTTCACTTAAAATGACGTCCTTTTGAAACAAAAGACGGACAATTTGAGTGGTGTCAGCCGCACCGCATGTCGGATTGAGGCGGGGATGATTCATACACGTCACATATGACCCATGGATCGTTCTCCTAAAGTTTCAATGGAAACCTAATCCGTTTGGTCGTTTTTCCGTATGTACTTAAAATGGTGTCCATTTTAAACAAAAGAGAGTCACTTAGACTTATCCTGGCCACACCGCGACTCAGATTCATCCCGGGTTGGCTCGTACACGTCACATATGACCCATGTATTGTTGGGATAAATTATCAACAGATTCGGAATGCGTTTGGTCGGTTTTCCGTATGTCAGTTGATGCTTTTCACTTAAAATGACGTCATTTTGAAACAAAAGACGGACACTTTGAGTGGTGTCGGCCACACCACGTCTCCGGATTGAGCTGAAACCACCGTGAAACATTCTAATTATTATTTGTGACGTGTACGCATAGAAATCACATCAATCGGACGTGCGGTTTGCGCGGTACGACTCAATATTCGTGTTTTAGGTGATGTGCGCGCTTCGTAAACGCGCGTGAGGGGGGTCCAAACGGGCCGAACGACGTCAGAATGGCCTGAAATCAGACGAAAAATACGGGAGAGTGATTGATGAAGTGGTCGAGCAGACGGTACGTCAATCGGACGTGCCGTGTGCCCGCGGTGACCGACAACGCAGTTCTGGTGTCATAAACGGCCAAAACGGACGTCCAACGGTCAAATTCATAGCGGACGACCTCAGATTGATCTGAAACCACCGTGCAACATTCTAATTATTATTAGTGACGTGTACGTGCAGACGTCACATCAATCGGACGTGCGGTTTGCGCGGTACGCCTCAATATTCGTATTTTAACTGATGCGCGCGCTTCGTAAACGCGCGTGAGGGGGGTCCAAACGGGCCGAACGAAGTCGGAATGGCCTGAAATCAGACGACAAATACGGGTAAGTGATTTCTGAAGTGGTCGAGTAGACGGCACGTCAATTGGACGTGCCCTGTGCCCGCGGTGACCGACAACGCAGTTCTGGTGTCATAAACGGCCAAAACGGGCGTCAAACGGTCAAATTCATAGCGGACGACCTCGGATTGAGCTGAAACCACCGTGAAACATTCTAATTATTATTCGTGACGTGTACGCGCAGACGGCACGTCAATCGGACGTGCGGTTTGCGCGGTACGGCTCAATATTCGTGTTTTAAGTGATGCGCGCGCTTCGTAAACGCGCGTGAGGGTGGTCCAAACGGGCCGAACGATTTCGGAATGGCCTGAAATCAGACGAAAAATACGGGTGATTGATTTATGAAGTGTTAGAGTAGACGACACGTCAATCGGACGTGCCGTGTGCCCGCGGTGACCGACAACGTAGTTCTGGTGTCATAAACGGCCAAAACGGGCGTCCAACGGTCAAATTCATAGCGGACGACCTCGGATTTACCTGAAACCACCGTGCAACATTATAATTATTATTCGTGACGTGTACGCGTAGACGGCACGTCAATCGGACGTGCGGTTTGCGCGGTACGGCTCAATATTCGTGTTTTAAGTGATGCGTGTGCTTCGTAAACGCGCGTGAGGGGGGTCCAAACGGTCCGAACGAAGTCGGAATGGCCTGAAATCAGAATACAAACACGGGAGACTGATTTATGAAGTGGTCGAGTAGACGGCACGTCAATCGGACGTGCCGTGTGCCCGCGGTGACCGACAACGCAGTTCTGGTGTCATAAACGGCCAAAACGGGCGTCCAACGGTCAAATTCATAGCGGACGACCTCTGATTGACCTGAAACCACCGTGAAACATTCTAATTATTATTCGTGACATGTACGCGCAGACGGCACGTCAATCGGACGTACGATTTGCGCGGTACGGCTCAATATTCGTGTTTTAAGTGATGCGCGCGCTTCGTAAACGCGCGTGAGGGGGGTCCAAACGGGCCGAATGAAGTCAGAATGGCCTGAAATCAGACGACAAAATACGGGAGAGTGATTTATGAAGTGGTCGAGCAGACGGCACGTCAATCGAACGTGCCGTGTGCCCGCGGTGACCGACAACGCAGTTCTGGTGTCACAAACGGCCAAAACGGGCATCCAACGGTCAAATTCATAGCGGACGACCTCGGATTGACATAAAACCACCATTAAACATTCTAATTATTATTCTTGACGTGTACGCGCAGACGGAACGTCAATCGGACGTGCGGTTTGCGCGGTACGGCTCAATATTCGTGTTTTAAGTGATGCGCGCACTTCGTAAACGCGCGTGAGGGTGGTCCAAACGGGCCGAACGATTTCGGAATGGCCTGAAATCAGACGACAAATATGGGTGAGTGATTTATGAAGTGGTCGAGCAGACGGCACGTCAATCGGACGTGCCGTGTGCCCGCGGTGACCGACAACGCAGTTCTGGTTTCATAAACGGCCAAAACGGGCGTCCAACGGTCAAATTCATAGCGGACGACCTCATATTGACCTGAAACCACCGTGCAACATTCTAATTATTATTCGTGACATGTACGCGCAGACGACACGTCAATCGGACGTGCGGTTTGCGCGGTACGGCTCAATATTCGTGTTTTAAGTGATGCGCGCGCTTCGTAAACGCGCGTGAGGGGCGTCCAAACGGGCCGAACGAAGTCGTAATGGCCTGAAATCAGACGACAAATACGGGAGAGTGATTTATGAAGTGGTCGAGCAGACGGCATGTCAATAGGACGTGCCGTGTGCCCGCGGTGACCGACAACGCAGTTCTGGTGTCATAAACGGCCAAAACGGGCGTCAAACGGTCAAATTCATAGCGGACGACCTCGTATTGATATTAAACCACCGTGCAACATTCTAATTATTATTCGTGACATGTACGCGCAGACGGCACGTCAATCGGATGTGCGGTTTGCGCGGTACGGCTCAATATTCGTGTTTTAAGTGATGCGCGCGCTTCGTAAACGCGCGTGAGGGGGGTCCAAACGGGCCGAACGATTTCGTAATGGCCTGAAATCAGACTAAAAATACGGGAGAGTGATTTATGAAGTGGTCGAGAAGACGACACGTCAATCGGACGTGCCGTGTGCCCGCGGTGACCGACAACGCAGTTCTGGTGTCATAAACGGCCAAAACGGGCGTCCAACGGTCAAATTCATAGCGGACGACCTCGGATTGACCTGAAACGACCGTGCAACATTATAATTATTATTCGTGACATGTACGCGCAGACAGCACGTCAATCGGACGTGCGGTTTGCGCGGTACGGCTCAATATTCGTGTTTTAAGTGATGCGCGCGCTTCGTAAACGTGCGTGAGGGGGGTCCAAACGGGCTGAACGAAGTCGGAATGGCCTGAAATCAGACGAAAAATACGGGAGAGTGATTTATGAAGTGGTAGAGAAGACGGCACGTCAATCGGACGTGTCGTGTGCCCGCGGTGACCGACAACGCAGTTCTGGTGTCATAAACGGCCAAAACGGGCGTCAAACGGTCAAATTCATAGCGGACGACCTCGGATTGAGCTGAAACCACCGTGAAACATTCTAATTATTATTCGTGACGTGTACGCGCAGACGGCACGTCAATCGGACATGCGGTTTGCGCGGTACGGCTCAATATTCGTGTTTTAAGTGATGCGCGAGCTTCGTAAACGCGCGTGAGGGGGGTCCAAACGGGCCAAACGAAGTCGGAATGGCCTGAAATCAGACGAAAAATACGGGAGAGTGATTTATAAAGTGGTTGAGCAGACGGCACGTCAATATGACGTGCCGTGTGCCCGCGGTGACCGACAACGCAGTTCTGGTGTCATAAACGGCCAAAACGGGCGTCCAACGGTCAAATTCATAGCGGACAACCTCAGATTGAGCTTAAACCACCGTGAAACATTCTAATTATTATTCGTGACGTGTACGCGCAGACGGCACGTCAATCGGACGTGCGGTTTGCGCGGTACGGCTCAATATTCGTATTTTAAGTGATGCACGCGGTTCGTAAACGCGCGTGAGGGGGGTCCAAACGGGCCGAACGAAGTCGGAATGACCTGAAATCAGACGAAAAATACGGGTGAGTGATTTATGAAGTGGTCGAGCAGACGGAACGTCAATTGGACGTGCCATGTGCCCGCGGTGACCGACAACGCAGTTCTGGTGTCATAAACGGCCAAAACGGGCGTCCAACGGTCAAATTCATAGCGAACGACCTCATATTGAGCTGAAACCACCGTGAAACATTCTAATTATTATTCGTGATGTGTACGCACAGACGGCACGTCAATCGGACGTGCGGTTTGCGCGGTACGGCTCAATATTTGTGTTTTAAGTGATGCGCGAGCTTCGTAAACGCGCGTGAGGGGGTCCAAACGGGCCGAACGAAGTCGGAATGGCCTGAAATCAGACAAAAAATACGGGAGAGTGATTTATGAAGTGTTCGAGTAGACGGCACGTCAATCGGACGTGTCGTGTGCCCGCGGTGACCGACAACGCAGTTCTGGTGTCATAAACGGCCAAAACGGGCGTCCAACGGTCAAATTCATAGCGGACGACCTCGGATTGACCTGAAACCACTGTGCAACATTCTAATTATTATTCTTGACATGTACGCGCAGACGGAACGTCAATCGGACGTGCCATGTGCCCGCGGTGACCGACAACGCAGTTCTGGTCTCATTAACGGCCAAAATACTGTCCATTTTAAACAAAATAGAGACACTTTGATTGGTGTCGGCCACACCGCGCCTCGGATTGAGGTGGCGTTGAATCGTACACGTCACATATGACCCATGGATCGTTCTCCTAAAGTTTCAACAGAAACCGAATGCGTTTGGTCAGTTTTCCGTATGTCATTTTTTGTTTTCACTAAAAATGAAGTCCATTTTAAACAAAATAGAGACACTTTGAGTGGTGTCGGCCACACCGCGCCTCAGATTGAGGTGGCGTTGACTCGTACACGTCACATATGACCCATGGATCGTTCTTCTAAAGTTTCAACAGAAACCGAATGCGTTTGGTCGGTTTTCCGTATATACTTAAAATACTGTCCATTTTAAACAAAAGAAATTCACTTAGAGTGGTCCCGACCACACCGGATCTCGGATTTAGGCGGGGTTGACTCATACACGTCTCAAATGACCCATGGATCGTTTTCTTAAAGTATCAACACAATCTGAATGCGTTTGGCCGGTTTTCCGTATGCCAGTTGATGTTTTTCACTTAAAATAATGTCCTTTTGAAACAAAAGACATACACTTTGAGTTGTTCTGACCACACCGCGCCTCGGATTGATGCGGGGTTGATTCGTACACGTCACATATGACCCATGGATCGTTGTCCTAAAGCATCAACACATTTCGAATGCGTTTGGTCAGTTTTTCGTATGTCACTTTTTGTTTTCACTTAAAATCTTATGGAAATTCATATAGAATATTTTTATATCATATTTAGTATGGATTAGATTTTAGTTGATCGTGCTATGAAACATTTCAGAGCTAATGAAATTAAGGAAGGTGGAGGGGCTGTCCGGGGGGCTGTCCGGGGGGGCTGTCCGGTGGGTGTCCGAGGGGCTGTCCGGGGACCAAGGAGGAGGGTGGGAGGGGGCTGTGCGGGGTCTGTCCGGGGGGTGTTTGGGGGTTGTTCAAGGGGTTGTCTGGGGTTGTTCAGGGGGCTGTCCGGGGGTTGTTCAGGGGGTTGTTCAGCGGTTGTTCAGGGGTTGTTCAGGGGGTTGTCCGGGGTTGTTCAGGGGGCTGTCCGGGGGGTGTTTGGGGGGTTGTCCGGGGTCCAAGGGGGAGGGTGGGGGGGTTGTCCGGGGGGCTATCCGGGGTCTAGGGTGGAGGGTTGGGGGCTGTACGGGGGGCTGTCCAGGGGGCTGTCCGCGGGGCTGTCCGGGGGGTGTTTGGGGGGTGTTCGGGGTCCAAGGGGGAGGGGGGGTTGTCCAGGGTCCAAGAATGAGGGGGGTTGTCCAGGGAGTTCTCAAACACACAACCACTAAAAGACAACAACATCCATAAAAACAGAAAATATATAAAAATAACTCAACTCCAATACTATACTACGAGTCTAGATAAAACAAACAACTAGAATAGATTAAACATCAAATCTCAGTAATATAAGTCAAAAATGTAACGGATCAATATGTCCCACATCAGCATCACCATCACCATCATCATCATCATCACCCTCATCATCGTCCTCCTCATCGTCCTCACCCTCCACAGCGCCTTCCTCCTCGCCTTCGCCCTCCTCCTCGCCCTCCTCATCTCCCTCCTCTTCCGCATCAGACTCCTCGCCATCATCATCTTCAAGCTGGACATCGGTCTGACCACCACTGGAACTGCCACCTGGTGCACCATATATAGAATGTATCGACGACATGTATTCATCAATCGCTGGGCTGGCCTCTGCTGGAAGTGTTGGACGTAGAACTTCAATAAATTTCATAAATGCATTGTTTGCCCTAGAAGACTGTTCTGC
The DNA here is from genome assembly GCA_963277665.1 of Viscum album. NCBI lineage: Eukaryota > Viridiplantae > Streptophyta > Magnoliopsida > Santalales > Viscaceae > Viscum > Viscum album. The sequence goes on along the minus strand of OY728167.1, from coordinate 726,151,551 downwards.
CGTCTCTGTGGCCCTTTTCTCAGCCTGTTCTGCCTGTGCCCTAACTTGCTGCAGCTCGGTGTAACTACAACTTGTACCTAAGGCAGGCCAATACCTCATCGGGGCTATCCTAGGTCGGCAGCGTACTCTGCCAGAATGATCCTCTCCCAACACCTGATGTAAGTGATCAGATGGCCCAAAATTGTCTGCTTCTTGGGCATCGAGGGCCTCTAAAGAATCCTGTTACAAATATAAATATATTATTAAGTTACGAAATAGATATTAAAATATAAAATCAACAGATTAAAACTTATAATATGCTGCTGAGTCGCTTCGTTGACAGCACTTCCATCCCTTTTTCGTCTACTCGAGCAAAACAGTTTTTCTCGAGGCACACGTCCTTCAATATTTTGTACTTGCCTCTATAATGACATTGAAAACAAAAGTTATATAAAAACTTTAGCAAATGATTAAATAATTGAGGAAACAAAAGAAAATGTATGTCGTAAAGAAAACTTATAAACAATTGTCATACCTGCTACCTCTCATGATCCGACATCGTCGTGCGTCCTAGTGTATGGAGGTATTTTTTTGCATCAATGTTTTTTTTTTCAGATGATTTCTAAATAAAATTCGATAATGCAAAGGATAATATTAATGCAAAACTTGAAAGTTATTATTTAAATACCTCAAATGTAATTCATACCTTAAACTGGGTACTCGTCCAATGAGTAATCATCTGACGATACTGCTCTATAGGACAATCATCCACGACTGGTATCGCCTCTAACTCAGTGCCAACTCTAGCACGCCAGCCAATATACAGCTCATGCTTGTAGGCTCTCCAAAGCTCGCCTAAATCCTTTAGACGTTCTAGTCGTGCACCCTCACCATCAGGAAAATTAAATCGAAGCTGAAATCAAAATATTAATTCATATAAATACAAAAATAATTCATGGCATTAAATACAACAGATTTTTTTACCCATATCTCTGCCCAAGCTCTATCTTTGACCTCATGTGGCAAATGTCTCCACGACAGCGAGCTGACGGGAATGATGTCGGAGTATTTGGCAAGCGTCGCCAGAAAACTCTGACATTGCTGCCCTATTTTCTCAATCATCTGATTGTCTTCATTATATTCCACCATAACCTGTGTGCGACGGTTCCACACCGAACGCATGCGTGTACGGCCCCGCCCCCGCCTCCTATCAGTAGATGTATCTGTCATGAAAGAAAAAAAAAATATTTTATCAAAACATGTTATAATGAAAATAAATATTGCTATAAAAATTTGTTAGGGTTTTATAAATATACCTGCGCTAGTCTGATCAATGAGTGGCGCCAGATCCACATAACCTGATGGAACACCCTCTGGTGGAACAGGAGTCGAAGACGATGGAATATAAAAGCTCGGAGATACAGAAGTAGAAGGAAAAGAAGATGGAACAGCTGTATGACCTGATGCTGACTGGGGAGTGGGAATCATCATGGGATGTGAAAATGATGGGGCAGAAGATGCAGAAGGTAGCGAAAACATGGGAGGCCTAAATACCCTGTGTGTCCCTAACGACACACCGGGATCAGAATGTGGGAAGGCTGAAATGTCAGTGGGAGGGGCAGGGTCTAGTCGGGCACGCGCAGCTCTACGTCCACCTCTGGTACGAACCCTCCTCGTACCACCGGCCTGAGTACTAGGACCAGTACTAGGCTCCTCGTCGAATAACTGTCGACGTAATGGTGGATCCTACAAAAAAGTTTACAAAAAAAATTAATCACATGACATTATATATTCTGTAAATATATATATATATATATATTTGAAATAAAGTACTCACTATAGGCACTAATGGTGGAATGCCCATCTCCTCCATCCGACGATTGTTCTCCGCCATTTTTTTTCTTCGTCTCTCTTCAATTGGCTGCATTTCCTGCATTTGAAAACAAATATGTAATTAATTAGAAAAAGAAAATTAATGTGTAAACCAAAAAACTAAATATATGAGGGAATGAGGGGATTCATTGGTAATTTAGCTATCAATTGTTTTAGAAGAGCTTGAATGAATTTAATAAAACATACAAGTTGTAATGTTCACCAAGTTAGAAATATTGTTTGATTTGGTTTGAATACAGTTCAATTCCAAATTAGAAAATGCAATTCAAATAAAACAGCAACCAATAAACATTGAAAATTCACATAACGGTCAAGTCAGCTAAAACATATTTTTGATCAATACTAAATAAATATGAATATTACCAACCTTAACAACCCAACTCGAGGTAAACCAAAAGAATTGAGAACATGGATGAATGATTCTATATATTTCCAACCACAACTTCAGGTTCACAATCAACTCTGACAATTGAGCTATTGGAGTCATCAAAAGAAATAAATGGATTGGTTCCAATGGCAATAGGGACAGTGTCAATTCCATCATCAGCATCATCAAAAATATTTCTTGGAATTACTTCAACTATGACACCAAATTCAGGTTGAAGTTGATCTTTGACATAAAAAACTTGTTTAGCCATTGATGCCAACACATATGGTTCTTCGGTAGCAAGAGTGTGGGTCATATTAATTACTCGAAATCCACAATCATCAATAAATGTGCCATGTCTCGTCATCGAATCAAACCAATGGCATTTCATCATTGTGACTCGTCCATGAGAGTAATAATCCAATATTATTATTTTCTCAACGACTCCATAATAACCCACATTTTCAAGTCACGGTCTACTATCTGATGCACTGGCATAACAATCTGTTGTGGCAGTAACCATAATACCTTCATGTTGTGTTCTCATGTTTTTGGCTCGTTTAGTGACAATAAATCTGTACCCATTGATAACAATTGATTTACAGTCACGAACCACGGTATTAGGACCAAAATCCAAAGCTCTTATTTCCTCAGAGACAGAGTCAGCAGAAAAACTCAATACCTGCAATATAAATGACAGTTAAACTTAATTAAATATTGAAATAATTAATTTAAACAGTAATATTTTTACCTTCAATTTTAACCAAGTAGAAAACTCTTTGCTATGCAAAGTCTCTCTCCTTCTCAAAGATAAAGAACGATGCTTCCTATTTATCATTGTTTTATGTTCCCTGTAGATAAAAAAATATGAATAGTTTAACAGATATATATGTAATATATACATATTCAATTTTGTTACCTGATATAGTCATCGAACAAATCATAGTTGAACAAAACTGTGCGATGTGCCATCTCCCGCTCTTCATGGCTTAATGTCTTCAATGTATATGATCCAGGAATTCCTCCTGTTTGAGGAAGTGATGGAAAACTGGGTTCAATTTTCTCATATTGTTCTTCTTCATTTCTCATCGGTCTATTCATTCTTGTAGTAAGATCAGACAAATACATTGAACAGAAATCCATACATTCTTGAGCTAAGTAACCGTTCACGATAGAACCTTCGGGATGATTCTTGTTTCGAACATAAGACTTTATTGTGAACATATTTCTTTCAGTTGGATACATCCAACGAAAAGAAACAGGTCCTCCGAGAAGTATTTCAGTTGGAATATGGACAGTCAGATGCAGCATGCATGTGAAAAATGATGGGGGAAATATTTTCTCCAACTCACACAAAATTAATGGGGCATCTGTCAACATTTTTTGCAAGAAAGACTTGGAAAACTTCTTAGCACAAAGATCTCTAAACAAATGGCACAACCGAATAACACCCACCCTTACATTATTGGACAAAAGATGACGGATTGCTATTGGAAGCAACTCATGCAGTAGAACGTGATAATCATGAGTCTTCACAGATTTTAGCTTCAACTCTCTTCTGTTGACCCGTTTAGATATGTTGCTTGAATATCCATCAGGAACTCTAATAGTCTCTAATACTTCCAAAAATTGTTTTTTTTCAGTAGGTGTCATCACATAAGAAGCACATGGAAGTTGCCATTTATTTTCACTGATACGCACAGGATGCAATTCTGGTCTGATGCCCCAATCCACCAAGTCACGTCGAGATCGTAAATCATCTTTTGTCTTCCCCATGACATTTAGAAGAACTGAAAGCAACATTTCACATATATTCTTTTCAATATGCATTACGTCTAAGCAATGACGTAGCAAATTGGTTGACCAATAAGGCAAATCAAAAAAGATACTCCTCTTCCTCCAATTGTAACAGGTTTCTGTGGAAACATTCTTTCTCTTTCCAGATTTCATTTGACCCTTCCCGAACGAAAAACTGAAATCTTTCAATTCATTAAGCACATCAGTTCCAGACATACGCTGAGGTGGATCATCGGTCTCTATAGTATTATCAAATCTTCGACGATCCATTCTATATGGATGATCCTTTGGCAAAAATCGTCGATGTCCCATAAAACTGAAACTACAATGATGTTTCAGTCTTCTGGATCGTGTATTCTTCATACAAACTGGACATGACAGTTTTCCCTTCGTGCTTCATCCAGACATCATTGCATAAGCCGGAAAATCATTGATCGTCCACATAAGCGCAGCACGCATCTGAAATATGTCTTTCGAACATGCATCGTATGTGCGCACACCCACATCCCAAAGAAGTTTCAACTCTTTTATTAAAGGTTGCATGTATACATCAATATCAATACCGGGATCAGAAGGACCAGATATGAGTATACTCATGAAAGTGAAAGATTTTTTCATACACAACCATGGGGGAAGATTATAAATGTGTATAAAAACTGGCCATGTGTTGTGCGAAGTAAGCATCTGCCCAAACGGATTAAAACCGTCGCATGAAAGACCCAGCCTCACATTACGCACGTCAGCTGCAAAATCAGGATGTCGAGCATCAAATCTCTTCCATGAAAATCCATCTGCAGGATGAACCAACTCATCATTAGTATTCTTTCTCTCGGTATCATGCCATCTCATTTTTATTGATATGTCATCAGACATAAAAAGATTCTGGAGTCTGGGGATCAATGGAAAGTGCCACATTACTTTCTGTGGAACGCGGGATGGTGTTCCATCAGATTTTGACTTCCAGCGGGATGTGCCACATTTTATACATTCATTTCGTTCAGCGGTTTCTTCCCAGAATAAACTGCAATCTTTCGGGCAAGCATGAATTTTGTTTCTGTAAAATCCAAGTTCTTCAACTAACTTCCATGCCATATAGTGGTTTGAGGTAATATCTGCATCATCTGGAAGTAAATCCTTCAAGAGGGTAAGAATGTAATCGATTGCGGTATTAGAAATCCCATACATAGTTTTTCCATAAAATAATCGGATTAAAAATTCCAGCTTTTTCATTTTATCGCATTGTCGATATACTGGAGTCGTGGCAGCATCATTCAATTTTTTCACCCTATCAATATCATCATTTTCACTAGATGCATCAGTTGTCCTCATATCGACGTCTTCTTGAGTCAAAATCCTTTCTTTTTCATGATGACGAATAAACGGAAACCGATCATCTAACAAATTCTCCATTCCAGTCCTTTCATTTCGATCATCACCAATTTGAGATTTCATTTTCTCCCCATTGTGATACCACAAAAAGTAGTTTGCTTGAAAACCATTTTTGGTTATGTGGTAGCTGGCTTCTTCACGACTCAACCAAGGTCTACCAACACAATTGGAACATGGGCAGGGTATGCGACCACTATCTGAAGCATTGTGAAATGAAAAATCTATAAAGCTCTCCAAATTGTTTTGAAAATCGCTTGAGATACGATCGGTTTCATACATCCAACTTCTATCCATTCTGTAAAAAGAATTCATATAAGTCATTTTGTCATAAACAATTCAATAGGATTGAACTTTAATAGAAAATACATTTAAGTAAATGATAAAGGAAGAAAATAATCATGGTATCAACTACACATGTGAAAAAAACATACTAATGTGTTATTGAAAAAATGTAAAACCAACAAGAACTTAATGTGTTATCACATCAGAGCATGCCTCATCCCATAACCATATTAGTAGGGTATCCTCATATGCGATTTACCTTTTTGAATTAATATGCACTTCCTCACCAGGTACCTGAGTAGATTTCATAGATATAATCATCTCACATCCTGTAAGGCTTCCATTATGTATGATCTGCAAAATAATTTGAGTGATCATGAATCATGCATGGGATCTTCCCATGATCACTATAGATTATGAGAAGGAATTATGATAGGTCACGTGAAGAACATCAAACACATATTTTAGATAATTTGAGACATAATATAATAAAATAATGTATAAATCTATGGAATTGGGGATAAAAGGTGGGTTGTCCACGGGGGTCGATGATGTTCAGACGGGGGGTTCGCGAGAGCACGGCCACCCCCTGTGGCCAGCCCACCCACCCCCCCTGGACAGCCCGCCCACCCCTCCTTGACAGCCCGACCACCCCCGTGGACAGCCCGTCCACCCTTGTGGACAGCCCGCCCACCCCCGTACCCCCCTGGACACCCCGTACCCCCCTGGGATAGCCCCGCCCACCCTCCCAAATAGCCCACACCCCCCTCCCCTGCAACCCCACCACCACCACCTAGACATACCAACCCCCTTGGACACCCCACACACCCCTCCCCCACCAGGACACCCCACCCAGACCCCTAGGACAGCCCACACCCCCTGGACAGCCCTGCCCACCCACGTGGACAGCCTTTCCCACCCTCGTGGACAACCCCGCCCACCCCCATGGACAACCCACCCCCGTTGACACCCCCTACCCCCTAGACAGCCCAACCACCCCCGTGGACAGCCCACCCACCCCCCTCGACACCCCTTCTCCCTATGGAAAGCCCCCCACCCCCTTGGATAGCCCGCCCACCCCCCTGGACACCCCTACCCCCTGTGGCCAGCCCACCCACCCCCCCTGGACAGCCCGCCCACCCCTCCTTGACAGCCCGACCACCCCCGTGGACAGACCGTCCACCCTTGTGGACAGCCCGCCCACCCTCGTACCCCCCTGGACACCCCGTACCCCCCCGGGATAGCCCCGCCCACCCGCCCAAACAGCCCACACCCCCCTCCCCTGCAACCCCACCACCACCACCTAGACATACCAACCCCCCTAGACACCCCACACACCCCTCCCCCACCAGGACACCCCACCCAGACCCCCAGGACAGCCCACACCCCCTGGACAGCCCCGCCCACCCCCGTGAACAGCCTTTCCCACCCCCGTGGACAGCCCCGCCCACCTCGTCACTACTACAAAAACGGGCAAGCAAAGAGCTACCTTTATCAGCGCTAATCAAAAAGCGCTGATAAAGGATAATCTTTATCAGCGCTATTTAAAAGCGCTGATAAAGGGATGATTTATCAGCGCTTTTCTAGCGCTGATAAAGGACAGGTTTTAACAGCGCTAGAAAAGCGCTGATAAATCCCCCCTTTATCAACGCTTAAATTTTAGCGCTGATAAAGGGTGGCTTTATCAGCGCTAAAATTTAAGCGCTGATAAAGGGGGGATTTATCAGCGCTTTTCTAGCGCTGTTAAAACCTGTCTCCCATTTTATTAAAAGGAGGATGGCAGTCTCCTCTTTTTTATCGTGCCCTAATCTCTCGCGGGACTGTACCCTTGCGACTGCTTCCTCCCCCCGATCTTCCCTTTGCCAGACCTCCGCCGTACTCCTTCTCCTTCTTCTCGACCCTCTTCTGTGGATCTTCCTCCCTTCCGAACCCTACTCCTCCTCTTCAACGGTTGGCAGCTCCTCCCGTGCACCCCTACTCCGGCGGTCGCGTCTTCCAGGCAGCGCAGAAGGCTCCCTCACCTCTTTGGACTTCCGATTTCTTCACCCAAGGTATGTGGATGCCCTAAATATTGTTTTGCAGTGTAGGTTTTTATGTGTTTGTCATTTATTTGTCGCCTCTTCTTCCCCTCCTCCCTCTTTTCAGACTGAATCAATGTTATTCACTCTACTCCTGGTGATGATTTTTTTTGCATATGTTTTCGCTTATTCGTTCTTCAAATCTGCTACTGCTGTGTGTTTTTTTGATTTGATTTTCCTTATGTTAGTAATGTTTATTTCTACTGCATCATGAATTTACTCCACTTTAACTTCAATTGGTTCTGTTACTGGTGTTGATAGTGAGTCACATTAGGGGGGGTTGGTTTGCAGGGGGTGTGAGGGGGGGCTGGTGTGTGCAGGGGTACGGGATGGGTAGGTTTGGTGTGTGCAGGAGGGGGGAGGGGAGGGGGCAGGGAGTGCAGGGGGAGGGGGGCAGGGAGTGCAGGGGGAGAGGGTTGTTTTGTTGTACAGGGTACAGGAGCGGGGAGGCTGGTGTGCCTGGGGGAGGGGGACAGAGGGTGCAGGGGGCTGAAATTTTTTGTGCAGGGGGGCTGAAATTTTTGTGCGGGGGGGGGGGGGGTCTGGGTTTTTTGTGCAGGGGTGTAGGAGGGGGGAGACTGTGCAGGGGGGAGGGGGCAGGGGGAGAGGGGTGTTGTGTTGTATAGGGTACAGGAGGGGGGGGGGCTGGTGTGCCTGGGGGAGGGGGCAGAGGGTGCAGGGGGAGGGGGCTGAAATTTTTGTGCAGGGGGGCTGGTTTTTTTGTGCAGCAGGCTGGTGCAGTGCAGGGGGTCCATCGGGTTGGGTCTAGGGGGGTTGGGTTTGAGTGGATGGTTCGGGTCCGTTGGGTTGGGATGGGTTGGATTGGTTTGGTTCGGGTTGGGTCGGGTTTACACATATAACCCGACCCAAATTGACCCGACCCTCGATGGGTTGGGTTGGGTTGGGTCCTTCGGGCATGCGACGGGTAACCCGACCCCACTGGGTCGGGTTGGGTCAGGTTGGTTGCTCCGGAAGCTTGTGACCCGACCCGACCCAACCCGAACTTTTTTGTTCGGGTCGGGCCTTGAAACACCTCCAACCCGACCCGACCCGACCCATGGACACCCCTAGTTTATATGATGCGCTATTGTGTCGTGTGGTGAACCTTCTGCATGTTGACTATAAAATGTAAAATTAATTTAGTAGATTATCATGTCTTAAATTGGTTAGTCATTGTGCACCAAACTTATTCTTTGGAGGTTGTATACCTTACTCGAATCACCCCCTTAGGGTGTGTTTCTTATAGGCCCATGACCCCTATTGATCTTTGGCTTGAAATTGAACCACCTTTGACATGTGTTGATATATCCCATGCCCATGGGTTTATTAAAGGTAATTAATGATATTTATGTGTAATGGACATACCCATGGACTACTTGATCACTTATAAATGAATTAAATAAAAGTTGAATGGTAAGGCCATGTTCCTTAACCATTTTTAAACAATGTAGTGCTATTGATTATATACCTTGGACCCCATCTTACTAATTATCAGTTATAAGACTTAAATTTATCAAATTAATTGATAAAATGCAAGGGTGATATTCCTTAGACTTGATCATAATATGATATGGATGTGATTACATCATTATTACCTTCTTTAATGAATATGATGTTTCATTGATTATTTGGAATTAATAGACATGAACTTCCATATTGCTTATTCGAAATTAATGGAATTAACATTCTATATTGTTTGTTTGGAATTAATGGACATGGCGTTCTGTATTGCTTATTCAGAATTAATGGACATGAAATTCCTTATTATTTATTTGGAATTAATGGACATGATGTTCCATATTTTTTATTCAAAATTAATGAACAATATGCTCCTTATGGTTTACATGGAATTAATGGACACGACATTTGTTATTGTTCATTTGTAATTAATGGACATGATGTTCCATGTTGTTTATTCAGAATTAATGGCAATGAATAAAGATTGGATGGATGCTAATCGTTTGACAATAGAGTATGATAACGGAGTGAAAGAGTTCATCAAGTTTGCACAGTATCATGCAAAGGATCCTTCTCAACTCCTTTGTCCGTGTTTACGTTGTTGTTATTCTAGACTAATTACTCCAGAGGAGTTGGAAGAACATTTGATATGTCACGGAATAGATAGGAGTTATAAATGTTGGAATAAACACGGGGAAAAAGCAAATGTAGCTATTGGCTGGAATAAAACTGCATTTTATGGATCATCAGATATAATAACAAATATGGATAATGAAGAAGACCGTATAGAGGATGTGATTACAGATATCAATGATGATGAAGATCGTATTGAGGAAATGACAAGGACAGTTGAACATGAACTCCGTGATTGCCCAAAATTGTTTGAGAAGTTAAAGAGTTGTGCAAAGACGCCATTGTATGCTGGTTGCACTAAATATACTGCATTGTCAGCTGTACTGAAGTTGTATAAATTGAAAGCAGGCAACGGATGGAGTGATGTCAGTTTCACGGAACTACTTGCTCTTTTAAATGACATGCTTCCAGAAGATAATGAGCTCCCAAGACGGATATATGAAGCTAAAAAAATTCTACACTCGATGGGTATGATTTCTGAAAGAATACATGCCTGCCCGAAAGACTGTATATTGTTTCGCAAGGAGAACAAATCACTTACAGACTGCCCAAAGTGTGGTGCTTCTCGATACAAGAAAGATGAATGCAGTCCTACGAAAGTTGTATGGTACTTTCCAATCATTCCAAGGTTTAGGCGTCTATATGGAAGTGAAGAAACTGCAAGACAATTGTCGTGGCATGCAAATAAAAGAAATAAAGATGGAAAATTACGTCACCCGGTCGACTCTCCTCAATGGAAGAGAATTGATCATGAGTATCCTGAATTTGGAAATGAGTTGAGAAACCTGTGTCTTGCGTTATCTACCGATGGAGTGAATCCTTTTGGTTTTCAAACCAGCACTCATAGTACTTGGCCTGTTATGTTGGTAAATTATAACCTGCCACCTTGGTTATGCATGAAACGGAAATTCATTATGTTATCTTTGCTTATATCAGGACCAAAACAACCAGGTAACGATATTGATGTATATTTGGCTCCCTTGATCGATGATTTGAAGTTACTGTGGGATTCAGGTGTTATGTTGTATGATGCTTATGAAAAAGAATACTTCACGTTGAGAGCGTTGTTGTATGGGACGATAAATGATTTCCCTGCTTATGGAAATTTGTCAGGCTATATCATTAAAGGAAGTCAAGGGTTTCCTGTGTGCGAAGAAGATACAGAATCAATTATGTTGAAACATTCATCCAAATTTGTGTTTCTAGGACATCGTAGATTTCTACCCCGTCGACATAAGTACCGATCTTGGATGACATCATTCAATGGAAGTTCAGAACAACGCAAAACACCGTCTCCACTAACAGGTGATCAGCTGTTTGAGAAATTAAAAGACGTGAACACTGTTTTTGGTAAACCATTTTCGAAAAACATTACGAAAATCGGTTGGAAAAAGAGATCAATTTTTTTTGAATTACCATACTGGAAATGTCTGTAGGTCAGACATTTTCTTGATGTGATGCATGTGGAAAAAAATGTATGTGATAGTGTTATAGGAACGTTGCTAAATGCTCCTGGCAAAACAAAGGATGGAATTAAGCAAGGTTGGACATGGTTGACATGGGAATAAGAGAAGAGTTGGCTCCCGTGAAGGGTGAAAATCAAACGTTTCTTCCTCCAGCTGCGTACACTCTTTCTAGGGATGAGAGATATCAGTTTTTCAACTTCTTCAATGATGTAAATGTTCCAGAGGGATATTCATCAAATATCAAAAACATTGTGTCAATGAATGATTTGAAGTTAAAAGGTTTGAAATCACATGACTGCCATGTTTTGATGCAAGATTTAATTCCTATAGCTTTACGTTGCATTTTGCCCAAGAATGTTCATCATACGTTAAGAAAACTTTGTTTCTTCTTCAAAGCTATATGCAGCAAAGTTTTAGACCCGGCGAAATTGCCAGCTATGGAAAAAGAAATTGTCATCATATTATGTGAATTAGAAATGTTCTTCCCGCCAAAATTCTTTGATATGATGGTTCATTTGATGGTTCATTTGGTGAGAGAGGTTAGACTTTGTGGTCCTGTGCACTATAGATGGATGTACCCCGTTGAACGGTATATGAAGATTTTGAAAGGGTATGTCAAAAATCGAAGTCGGCCAGAGGGTTGTATTGTGGAGCGATATATTGTTGAGGAAGCCATTGAATTCTGTACCGAATACCTATCTGATGTGGAAAGCATTGGTCTGCCGAAATCTCGTCACACTGGACGCATTGAGGGTGAGGGAATTTCTGGAAGAGATGTTGTGACAATCAATATTACTGATCGGGAGCAGGCCCACCTTTATGTTTTTCATAACAGTTGGGAGGTTGCTCCATATATTGAAACCCACAAAGAAATTTTGAGGCAGTTGAATCCATCAAGGGCTGAAAAATGGATAGCAAATACACATAATCACCAGTTTATAGGATGGTTTCGAGACCATATTTTTAAGGAGTTAGATGAAAATCCGAATTCAATTTCAGAACGACTTCGATGGCTAGCTGCCGGACCAAGCGTGTATGTATTATCTTACAATGGTTATGTAATTAATGGTTATACATTCTATACAGATAAACATGATGAAGATAGTACCATGCAAAATAGTGGAGTAACACTTGTGGCTGAAGTGATGCATGTTTCTGGTAGTAAGGATAGAAATCCAATTTTCTCGAATATGTCATACTTTGGCATTATCAAAAGAATATGGGAGTTGGATTATACGACATTCCAATTGCCGATTTTTCAATGAAACTGGGTTGATAACAACAGTGGTGTTAAAATAGATGAATTGGGATTTGTGAAAGTTGATTTCAGTAAAGAAGGGTACAAAGACGAACAATTTATAATGGCATCACAAGCGGTACAAGTATTTTATGTTCCAGACCCCGCAAACCGAAAGTGGTCGATTGTTCTGTTATCGTCCAAAACTACTGAAGGGTCCGATGAAAATTCAATTGAGGATGATCCTTTCAGTGGGACGTCGCAATCATTTCGCAGCGGTCCCAATGAAGACGACGTTTTGTATGTTAGAGGAGACCATAATGAAGGGATTTGGATTATCGATAGAGGTGTCAAATCCATTCAGCCTTTGAAAAAAAAAGAGTTCAATAAACAGGTTATATTTTGTTTGTAATATAAATATTGTTATCTCATGTTATTATCTTATCATTATTGCATTTATGTAATCCAACTTAAGTGTTAAACCTTTTTTTGCAGATAATGACTTCTGCACATTCTGGTGCTCCTAACCTCGAGGCTGAACAAGCCTCTCAAGCTACTGCTGCTGCTGCTGCTTCTACTTCTGCTGCTGCTGCTTCTGCTGCTGCTATTGCTGAACAAGCCTCTCAAGCCTCTCAAGCCTCTCATTCTCAACATATTGTTGTTGGTACTGCTGCTGCTATTGGTGCTCCTATTGTTGAGGTCCAACAACCATCTGAACATGCTGATGCTAGGATTTTAGATGAAAACATTGATGATACTGATATAGACGAAATGGTTGGGGATAAAGGAGCGACATCGCAGAAAAAACAGGTGCGTCGTAGTTTAACAGTGTTGTCTAATGTTTTTAAGGGAAAGAGCAAAGGAATCAAATTCGATGTTGGGTGGAATGCACGGGTCCAACACGTTAACCCCAACAAGGCAATGTTTAGCAGTTACGTTGGAATTGTCACTCGGCAACGCGTGCCGATTGACATAGCTTCATGGCACCATGTTTCGTCCGGCCTGAAGGCTGTGATGTGGGAAGAAATTATGGTAACATTTTTATTTAATTTATTTAATTTACTAGCAAATAAAATAATGAAACAATGTCTTATTATTCACAATCCATTGCAGAGTGCATTTATAGTAGATGATTCACACAAGACTTATGTACTAAGGCTTGCGGGAAGGTGTCATCGAGGTTTTCGCACTCTTCTTACAAAATATCATCTGAAAGATTCCAAGGGTAAAATAAACCCGCAACCACCCATTGTCTACAATCACTTGATATCCCAAGAATCATGAGGTTCATTTGTTGGTCATCGTGGGGATCAAAAGTTTCAGGTACATTGTGACTGATAATATGTTGTTTGAGGATATACATGTATTCATCACTTTGATTGTCAATATTTCATTTATGAAACTGCAACTCAGTACTGAAAACAAGGAACGCGCATCAAAACCGACGTACCCCTATCGTAAAGCAAGGATGGGGTACGCCTCACTAGAAAAGAAAATGGTGTGTATTTTAAATTTACAGTGATATTGTTATGTGTCAATAAACAACTTTATAAAAATCTTTCTTTATTTATATGTAGATTGATGCCTCTGAAACCAAACACACATCCATCCCTCGTCATGTGCTATGGAAGGAGGCACGTGTGGATAAGGAAGGGAATTTGGTTGATGAAAACACACAAAAAGTGTGGGAAATATGTGTAAGTATGACACGATAAAATGTTTTGTTTTTAAATTGCTATTACATAATAATAATTACTTATTTTCTTATATCCGACAGTCACAGGAGTCAGGTACTCTTGCAGCTGGTGCAGATATATTAGCGACAGCTTTGAAGCAACCAGAACAATACGGTCGCGTCAGAGTTGGGGGGTTTGGGGTGACACCCCGAGTATATTATGAGAAAAAAAACAAGAGGATCAAAAAAATGAAGAAATGACAGCAATGAAAAATAGACTAGCAACTCTTGAAGAACAGTTTCAATGGCAGGGAGAGTTGCTAGCAACTTTAATGGGTCGGAAGCCAAGAGAAGAGACAACTCAGGAACAACCAGCGCCTGAAGATCCTGCCCCACACCCCACCAGCTTTGAGGCAAGCCATTCCCCTGAAAGAGCTGTGTTAACTGTGGTAATCAATATTCTATTAATTGTTCTGATAAAATGTGAATCAGACAAACACTGATTTCTTCCTATACTGATCTTCTGTAGGGTGATAATGATTGTGATTTATATCTTTCAACACCCACCTATCGCCTTGTAGCGAGGGCTACAGTATTCAACATCTCAGAGGACACACTGCACAATAGAGCACTTCCAAAAGATCATCTGAAAGTGACAATTACGGTAGCTCATGAGCCAACAGCACAACTACCTGTTCCACTTGATGATGATGATATTTGTACAGTCGAACAGGCTATTGGGACATTCATTGCATGGCCATCACAACTTGTGAGACTACATGCCGAAAAAGAGGTATTTATTTACAGTTTTTTAAGCCAAACCTTTATAAAAAAAGGTATGAACCAATGAATTTTATTGTAGACGAAGAAAGGGGATGCAGTGAAAGGAGCATCGAAAAGATCGACCAACCGATCCAAAAGATCTACTGAAAGTGGAATTACACTGCCTATTCTCTATCCACATTTAATTGAATTGAAGACTCATGTGGATACAAAGTTGACAAATGGTAGTAGCCATGTAGTTGTTTTTGAAGAGAATATGTATGGAGAGGAAATACAAGATTTTGTTGCTGCTGAAAATGTAAATGAGATCCTTGAGTATCAGTGGCTCGGCGTCACAAGTGTAAATGTGTATATGAGGTATGTTTTCAACCCCTTCGCTTTTCCAAAAGATGATATATTGTGCTAATTATGATTAAATACATTTTATATTATTGGCAGACGTATATATGAAAAGCAGTTGAAGGGTTTTCCTCATGAGCCAAAGTTCGGACTCGTCAGTCCTCATATCACATCAACACAAGAAATAGAATTATCAGAATCAAAAATTAAGGAAAGAGCGACTACTTTGCTGAAAGCATTTGACAGCAAGATAACGGATGACCGACTCTTCCTCATACCAACCATGCAGGGGTAAAACTCTACGATTAAAGCATATCAATTATATTTTCATTTATTTCATTACTTATTCCTTTTTGTGTATTTAGGCAACATTGGCTGCTAATTGCGGTGCATTTGGATACTCCCAAGATTTATTTTCTGGACTCAAAGCACGGATATCCAACAAACCAACCGCATGTGATTGCAGTTTGTCAATCTGTAAGACACTACATCCTACGTTTTAGGTCTAAACATCAATTTATATAATATATATTATCTTTTACTGAGGATTCTGTTATGATAGGGCGGTGTACCAATATCGTCTAAATCATGGTATGAGGACAGGGGCTAAGAATAAGGAGCCGAGCAAGTACTATGTCTGGACAAATATCAGGGTATATATAATAAAATTGCACTATCCAAGCATATATGAAACACAAGTTACTTACTCGCCTCATGATCAATGTTTCTGCAGTGTCCAAAATAAACAAACGACAAATATTGCGGTTATTATGTTTGTAGATTCATGAAAGAGATCGTTTTCAATGGAAAAATTAGCATCCCTAAAGAGGTATTTTCGAAAACAAGTACTATTTCATTTAAATTATTTATTAATTATTTATTTATATATTTTTCAGTACTATTATGAATGCCGAAAAGCATCATATTCACAAGACGATGTAGATATGTTCAGAAACGAGTGGGCCGCATACCTGATGCAAGATTGTTCAGATATAGCATGAAGATCTGACTTTTATTGCAAGAGTTGCAGAAGCGTATAATTGGCAGAAATTTTTGAGAGGGGTTCATGGGGATAAAAAGATGAAACATTCTTGTATGTAAATGTTTGTAGAAAAATTGTAATTATTATTAAATAAAACATTCTTTCTCCAATGGGTCATTTGTCCATTTTAACAGATGAAATGCACCAGTAACATGCAAGAATGATGGACCACATTTCTTTGGACTTTGGACAAAAAAACCAGTAAAATCTCCAAAATACCTTCATATCATGCATGAACCAGTAAAATCTCCAAAATACCTTCATATCACGCAGTTCTGAAAAGAGTCACTATTTAAAAGAAAGTCACAAGTTTAGATACATATCGAGATGGTCAGTGAATTACTCTATGTATCATTAGTGTTCTAATGCATATCTTGGTTGTCCTTAAGTTTCAGCAGAATCCAAATGCGTTTGGTCGGTTTGCCGTATGTCAGTTCTTGATTTCACTTAAAATTAAGTCCATTTTTAACAAAACATAGACACTGTGAGTGGTGTCGGCCACATCGGGCCTCGTATTGATGTGGGGTTGACTCATACACGTCACACATGAGTCATGGATCGTTGTGCAAAAGTATCAACACAATCAGAAGACGTTAGATCGGTTTGGCGTGTGTACGTAAAATATTGTCCCTTTTAAACAAATTACATACACTTGGAGTGATACCGGTCACACCGCGTCTCAGATTGAGGCGGGGTTGACTCGTACACATCACATATGACCCATGAATCGTTGTCCTAAAATGTCAACACAATCCGAAGGCGTTTGGTCGGTTTCCCGTATGTCAGTTGTTGATTTCTCACTTAAAAATAAGTCCATTCTGAACAAAACAGAGGCACTTGGAGTGATACCGGTCACACCGCGCCTCTGATTGAGGAGGGGTTGACTCGTACACGTCACATTTGACCCATGGATCGTTTTCCTTAAGTTTCAATAGAATCCCAATGCGTTTGGTCGGTTTGCCGTATGTCAGTTGTTGATTTCTCACTTAAAAATAAGTCCATTTTGAACAAAACAGAGGCACTTGGAGTTGTGTCAGCCACAACAGGCCTCAGATTGAGGCGGGGTTGACTCGTACACGTCACATTTGAAGGTGAGTATGCATACACGATAGTTGACCTTCTTAGAGAAGAGTTTCTGGAAGATTATAAAAGACATGAAGCAATGAAGATCATTAGAGTGTTGGAGAAAATGTGGTTGCTACAAACAATGTGGAAATCGGCTTGTGCAAAGCGAACTAAGTTACAACTTGCAGGTATTGTACTCTATTTTTTTCTGGAAGGTTTCAGTTTAAATGCATTTTGGAATGATCATTTCTAGACATTGTCTTTTAGGTTTTTTTGACAGCCGAGGGGAAAGGGTGGAGTCTGAAGACATTGGAGGATATGTCGAAGGGTGATTTTGTGTGTGAATATGTTGGAGAAATGTTAACTCCAGCAGTTCTGAAAAGAGTCACTATTTAAAAGAAATTCACAAGTTTAGATACATCTCAATATGGTCAGTTTAAAGACATTTTGAGGGACACTACTAAAGACATGTTCAGATATGCACACATCCCCCACTTTTAGATCGTTGTCTACTACAATGATCTTTCAACCAAGATATGCATTAGAACGCTCATGATACATAGAGCAATTCACTGCCCAACTTTGAGAATGATCTGAAGCCCAAACAATGACAGCATTATGTTTTTCCTTGAAAATTCTCTTGGCGAACTGGAATGGCAGTAGCTGCACACATGAAGAGACAAGTAGAGACGCAAAATCACAAGAGTGAGTTTCCATTCCAGTTCGCCAAGAGAATTTTCAAGGAAAAACATAATGTTTTCATGGTTTGTGCTTCAGATCATTCTCGAAGGTGGACAGTGAATTTCTCTATGTATCGTGAGCGTTCTAATGCATATCTTGTTTGGAAGATCATTGTAGTAGACAACGATCTAAAAGTGGGGGATGTGTGCATATCTGAGCATGTCTTTAGTAGTGTCCCTCAAAATGTATTTAAACTGACCATCTTGAGATGTATCTAAACTTATGACTTTCTTTTAAATAGTGACTCTTTTCAGAACTGTGGGATTTAACATTTCTCCAACATATTCACACACAAAATCACCCTTCGACATATCCTCCAATGTCTGCAGACCCCACCCTTTCCCCTCGGCTATCAAAAAAACCTAAAAGACAATGGCTAGAAATGATCATTCCAAAATGCATTTAAACTGAAACCTTCCAGAAAAAAATAGAGTACAATACCTGCAAGTTGTAACTTAGGTCGCTTTGCACAAGCCGATTTCCACATTGTTTGTAGCAACCACATTTGCTCCAACACTCTAATGATCTTCATTGCTTCATGTCTTTTATACTCTTCCAGAAACACTTCTCTAAGAAGGTCAACTATCATGTATGCATACTCACCTTCAAATGTGACGTGTACGATTCAACCCCGCCTCAATCTGAGGCCTGTTGTGGCTGACACAACTCCAAGTGCCTCTGTTTTGTTCAAAATGGACTTATTTTTAAGTGAGAAATCAACAACTGACATACGGAAAACCGACCAAACGCATTGGGATTCTATTTAAACTTAAGGAAAACGATCCATGGGTCAAATGTGACGTGTACGAGTCAACCCCGCCTAAATCAGAGGCACGGTGTGACCGGTATCACTCCAAGTGTATGTATTTAGTTTAAAATGGACAATATTTTACGTACATACGCCAAACCGATCTAACGGCTTCTGATTGCGTTGATACTTTTTCACAACGATCAATGACTCATGTGTGACGTGTACGATTCAACACTGCATCAATCCGAGGCCCGGTGTGGCCGACACCACTCACATTGTCACTGTTTTGTTAAAAATGGACTTAATTTTAAGTGAAATCAACAACTGACATACGGCAAACCGACCAAACGCATTGGGATTCTATTGAAACTTAAGTAAAACGATCCATGGGTCAAATGTGACGTGTAAGAGTCAACCCCGCCTCAATCAGAGGCGCGGTGTGACCGGTATCACTCCAAGTGTATGTATTTAGTTTAAAATGGACAATATTTTACGTACATACGCCAAACCAATCTAACGGCTTCTGATTGCATTGATACTTTTTCAAAATGATCAATGACTCATGTGTGACGTGTACGATTCAACACCGCATCAATCCGAGGCCCGGTGTGGCCGACACCACTCATAGTGCCTCTCTTTTGTTCAAAATGGACTTATTTTTAAGTGAAATCAACAACTGACATGCGGAAAACCGACCAAACGCATTTGGATTCTATTGAAACTTAAGGAAAATGATCCATGTGTCAAATTTGACGTGTAAGAGTCAACCCCGACTCAATTCGAGGCCCGGTGTGGCCGACACCACTCAAAGTGCCTCTATTTTGTTCAAAATGGATTTATTTTTAAGTGAAATCAACAACTGACATACGGGAAACCGACCAAACGCCTTAGGATTGTGTTAACACTTTAGTACAATGATCCATGGGTCATATGTGATGTGTACGAGTCAACCCTGCTTCAATCCGAGACGCGGTGTGGCCGGTATCACTCCAAGTGTATGTATTTTTTTTAAAAATGGACAATATTTTACATACATACACCAAACCGACCAAACACATTAGGTTTCTATTGAAACTTAAGGAAAACGATCCATGAGTCAAATGTGACGTGTACGAGTCAACCCCGCCTCAATCTGAGGCCCGGTGTGGCCGACACCACTCAAAGTGCCTCTGTTTTTGTTAAAAATGGACTTAATTTTAAGTGAAATCAACAACTAACATACGACAAACCAACCAAACGCATTCGGATTCTGTTGAAACTTTAGAACAATGATACATGGGTAAAATGTGACATGTACAAGTCAACCCCGCCTCAATCCGAGGCCCGGTGTGGCCGACACCACTGAAAGTGCCTCTGTTTTTGTTAAAAATGGACTTAATTTTAAGTGAGAAATCAACAACTGACATACAGGAAACTGACCAAACGCATTCGGATTCTATTGAAACTTAAGTACAATGATCCATGGGTCAAATTTGATGTGTATGAGTCAACCCCGACTCAATCCGAGGCCCGGTGTGGTCGACACCACTCAAAGTGCCTCTGTTTTGTTCAAAATGGACTTATTTTTAAGTGAAATCAACAACTGAGATATCCACCTCACATGTACTGTAGACCCTACCCCAAGACTTCGCATGAATTTTTGAGATACACAAACATGGGGTGGATTACATGGCTTTCCTACATGGAATATATCCCACTACACGTCTTTAATGAGCCAGCTACGCAGTTTATCCCTTGTACAGATACACAGGAAGAATCACACGGGATCGACGTCATGTACTAACATAGGGAAAGGGTGAATAAGAGGACACAAGATCAAAGGGTAACAAGTATATGTTTTTTAACATGCCATGTAATTTCCTATTGATATGACATGTATATTCACACAGGCAGCTAAACATTGGAGTTACCCAGGGTAAAGGGACAAGGCATGTGACCCTTTAAATGACACATAATTTTATGTACCATGATTGATCTCTTTGAACACTATATCAAGGACATATTTCATTAGGGTTGGCTCCCATGATCCTTCCTAGGATGGTTTTGGTATCTTTTCCTACTTACGGTAGTACGATCGCTTCAGCAGGACGTCCTAGACATAGTTGGAGTCTCTCTAAAAGTCCTGGAGTGAGATCATATATCTATTTTTGAGGTCCAGGTAGAGTCATGTATCAACGCAACCAATCCTACCAGACATTGATCCTATATATAGAATGTTAATATTGATGTCTCATTACAGTCCCCCAGTTTATGATATGTTACCTTTTTTGTATTAATATACATAATTACTAAGGGTGGTGGTTGGGAGAGTTGGGATATCCTTTTTATGTATTGCAGAATGATTCAAGGAGCACGGGCTCTGCACGATTTGTCAAAACCAAGTGGCAATCCAAGGAGAAACAATGCATAGTGGAATGTTCTAGTATTTATCCTCTGAGTTGTGTAGGAATATTTTGTGATACTATGTAATGAGGTAGTTTTTGTTTCTGGGTAGACAGTATCTAACTCATGGTAAGAACACCGTTTGGTTGGGTTGTGATCGGTTGATGACATGATTGTGGTTGATATACTGGTTTTTGTGCAGGTCTGTGGTTGATATACTGGTTTTTGTGCAGGTCTGCTCGGCTGGCTGTACTCGTGCAGGTTTTTTTTTAGCAGTAGGCAGGGATTTAACAGCGCTTTTTTAGCGCTGTTAAAGGCAACATTTAACAGCGCTAAAAAAGCGCTGTTAAAGGAGATATTTAACAGCGCTAAAAAAGAGTTGTTAAAGGAAACATATAACAACGCTTTTTTAGCGCTGTTAAATATCTCCTTTAACAGCGCTTTTTTAGCGTCGTTAAAGGAGACATTTAACAGCGCTTTTTTAGCGCTGTTAAAGGCGACATTTAACAGCGCTTTTTTAGCGCTGTTAAAGGTGACATTTAACAGCGCTTAAAACGCGCTGTGAAAGGACCCCCCCCCCCCCCCCCCTTTATCAGCGATGAGCTTTACAGCGCTTTTCTAGTGCTGTTAAAGCCCGATTTTAGCGCTGTTATTGCCCGTTTTTGTAGTAGTGCGTGGACAACCCACCCACCCCCGTGGACGCCCCCCTACCCCCTAGACAGCCCAACCACCCCCGTGGACAGCCCACCCACCCCCCTCGACACCCCTTCTCCTTATGGACAGCCCCCACCCCCTTGGATAGCCCGCCCACCCCCCTGGACACCCCTACCCCCTGTGGCTAGCCCACCCACCCCCCCTGGACAGCCCGCCCACGCCTCCTTGACAGCCCGACCACCCCCGTGGACAGCCCGTCCACCCTTGTGGACAGCCCGCCCACCCCCGTACCCCCCCTGGATAGCCCCGCCCACCCTCCCAAACAGCCCACACCCCCTTCCCTGCAACCCCACCACCACCACCTAGACATACCACCCCACCTGGACACCCCACACACCCCTCCCCCACCAGGACACCCCACCCAGACCCCCAGGACAGCCCACACCCCCTGGACAGCCCCGCCCACCCCCGTGGACACCCCCTACCCCTAGACAGCCCAACCACCCCCGTGGACAGCCCACCCACCCCCCTCGACACCCCTTCCCCCTATGGAAAGCCCCCCACCCCCTTGGATAGCCCGCCCACCTCCCTAGACACCCCTACCCCCCGTGGCCAGCCCACCCACCCCCCCTGGACAGCCCGCCCACCCCTCCTTGACAGCCCGACCACCCCCGTGGACAGCCCGTCCACCCTTGTGGACAACCCGCCCACCCCCATACCCCCCTGGACACCCCGTACCCCCCCCTGGATAGCCTCGCCCACCCTCCCAAACAGCCCACACCCCCCCCCTGCAACCCCACCACCACCACCTAGACATACCACCCCCCCTGGACACCCCACACACCCCCTCCCCCACCAGGACACCCCACCCAGACCCCCAGGACAGCCCACACCCCCTAGACAGCACCGCCCACCCCGTGGACAGCCTTTCCCACCCCCGTGGACACCCCCGCCCACCCCCATGGACAACCCACCCACCCCCGTGGACACCCCCTACCCCCACAATCCATTATCCAAAACATATCAAATTGGTTTGAACACAATCCATAATTCCCACAATCCATTATCCAAAACATGTAAACGTCCCAACTCTGATTTACATGTTTTGAACACTCTCCTTCCAAACATAGAATACAAAAACATTAAAGAAGTCTTCACAAACACAAACAATATCCTATTTAGATATTAATTTCAATAATCAATTAAACCACCAACACCTGGAAAAAATCTATTCATTAAAACAACTACAACAATATGGTTGAGATCAAATTTTACCTATTCGTATAGGGGTGCACCTGTTGGGATGGGGGGTGCTGGTGTTCGGATTCGCGAGAGCAGTGGAGTCGGATGGGGTTCGCGAGAGCACCGGAGCGAATAGATTAGGGCTCTGTCCGAATGGGGAGAGGAGATCATGATCTGCAATTTGGGGGAAACCTTTGCCAACGGTTTATAAAAACCGTTGGCAAAGGCACACATTTCCCAACGGTTCACTGGAACCGTTGGGAAATGTCTGAGTTTAGCACCCCTTTCCCAATGGTTCCAGTGAACCGTTGGGAAAGGTGTGAGTTTTTCCCAACGGTTCCACTGAACTGTTGGGAAATGTGTGATTTTAGCACCCTTTCCCAACGGTTCCAGTGAACCGTTGGGAAAGGGTCCACCGAAATTCTCTTTGCCAACGGTTTTCTTAAACCGTTGGCAAAGGCTCACTATACCAACGGTTTAAGCAAACCGTTGGTATACTGCCGTTGGGAAAAGACTAGATTCCAGTAGTGCCTAAAATCCCCTAAAACCCCTGAAAATCCATAAACCCCTAAAAACACCAAAAATAAAAAATCCTAAAAATCCATAAAATTCCTGAAATTGTAAAAAACCCTAAAAATCGTGGACAGCCCTTGAAAACCATAAATACCCCTAAAAACCTTAAAAACCTAAAAACCCATAAAACCTCTAAAACTCACTAAAATCTCTCAAAACTCACTAAAATCTCTCAAAACCCTTTAAACCCCTGAAAACGTTAAAAAAATATAAATTTTTTAAAAATCCTAAAAACTCAAAAAAAAAATGCAAAAAACACTAAAATACACTAAAACCCTAAAAACCCTAAAAACCTGAAAAATCCTAAAAAACCTCAAAACCCATAAGAACACTAAAAACCCTAAAAACCATAAAAATCTTAAAAAGGCTTTAAAATCATCGAAAACATAAAGAACCCTAAAAACCATGAAAACCCCTTGAAAACCCGAAAATCCCCTAAAAACATAAAAGACCCAAAAAACCCATGAAAACCCTAAACCTGCTAAAAACTCTAAAACCCATTAAAACCCCCAAAAATGTTCAAAAAACTTTAAAAACCTTATAAATAATAAAAAATAAAAAAAAGAACACAAAAAACACTAAAAGACCCTAAAAACCCTGAAAACCCATAATTAACCGAAAAATGAAAAAACCCCTCAAAATCCCTAAAACCCTAAAAACCCTAAAAATCCAAAAAAAACCCTAAAAATCCCTAAAAAGGTAAAAACCCATAAAAACCATGAAACCCATAAAAAACCCTAAAAACCTTAAAAATACATAAAAACCTATAAAAGCCCTCAACACAACTAAAAACTCTAAAAACCCCCAAAACCCCTAAAAACATTATAAAACTCTAAAAAACCTTTTAAACCCCAAAAAATATCAAAAACCCCTAAAAACATACCCTATAAACTTTAAAAACCTTAAAAACTACAAATAAATCTAAAAACCCCTAAAACCCCTCAAAATCCCTAAAAAAGTAAAATTACCTAAATACCATAAAAAACTTTAAAAATCCTTAAAAATCCCTTAAAACATAAAAAACCATAAAAACCCTGAAAACCATAAAAACCCCTAAAACCTTAAAAAACCCTAAAACCCAGAATACCCCAAAACCCATAAAAACCCTAAAAACCCACTAAAAACTCTAAAAACCCTTAAACTCCCTAAAAACGTTAAAAATACTAACAAACCTTACAACCCATAAAAAACTCAAAAAAAACCCAAAACCCCCCAAAAGACCCTAAAAACCTGAAATACCCTAAAAACCCATATAAAACCCTAAAAACCACTAAAACCCCTCAAAATCCCTAAAACCCTCTAAAAGCGTAAAAAACCCTAAAAACCCCTGAAAACCTTTAAAAACCCTAAAATTATTAAAACACTAAAAACACATAATAACCCAAAAAAATCATTAAAACTCTAAAAAACATTGAAACCCCTAAAAACATTAAAAACACTAAAAACCTTAAAACCCTTAAAACTCAAAAAAGCCCAAAAACCCCAAAATACCCTAAAAACCATGAAAAAACCTAAAATCCTTGAAATAGCCATATATACCCTTAAAACCCCTAAAAACCATAAAAAATCCCTAAGAATCCCTGAAAACGTAAAAACCCCTAAAAACCTTGAAAACCATAAAAACCATAAAAACCCTTAAAAACCCATAAAAGCCCTAAAAATGAATAAAAACTCTAAAAACCCTTTAAACCCCTAAAAACATTAAAAACACTAAAAACCTTAAACACCCTAAAAACTAAAAAAATCCCAAAAAACACTAAAAGACCCTAAATCCACGGAAAACCCCTAAAATCCCAAAAAAACCCTATTACCCCTAAAAACATTCAAAACCCCTAAAAAACCTAAAACCCACAAAAACCATAAAAATACTAAAAAATCCTTAAAAATCCTTGAAATGTAAAAAACCTAAAACCCCGAAAAACACCTAAAAACCACTAAAAACCTTAAAAACCCATAAAAACCTAAATACCTCTAAAAACATTAAAAATCCTTAAAACCCCTAAAAACTAAAACCCTAAAAATCCAAAAGACCCTAAAAACCTTGAAAACCCCAAAAAACCCAGAAACCCTGAAAACCAATAAAAACTCAAAATCCATAAAAACCATAAAAACATAAAAAAAAATAAAAAATCCTAAAAAATCATAAGAAATACCTGAAAACGTAAAAACCCATAAAATCCCTGAAAACCACATTAAACCATAAAACCCCTAAAAACGTTAAAAATCTGTAAAAAACATGGAAAATCGTAAAAAACTCAAAAAAACACAAAAAAGGCAAAAAGACCCTAAAAACTAAAATTCCCTAAGAATCCTAAAAAACCCCCAAAACGCTAAAAATCCCTAAAACCCCTAAAACATATAAATCCTAAAAAAATCCCTAAAAATCCTTGAAAACACAAAAAACCTTAAAAAATCTGAAAAAACCCCTGAAAACCATAAAAACCCTAAAATCCTTAAAAACCCTAAAAACACATAATAACCCTAAAGAACTGCTGAAAACTCTAAAACAGTTAAAACCCCATAAAATGGTAAAAACTCTAAAAACCATTAAAAACTTAAAAAACTCAAAAAAAACCCAAAAAAAACCCAAAAAGACCCTAAAACCCCTAAAAACCCCTAAAAACGCTAAAGAACCCTAAAAATCCCTAAAAATGTAAAAAACCATGAAAAACCCCTGAAAACCATAAAAACCCCTAAAAGCCATAAAAACTCTAAAAAACCCATAAAACCCTAAAAACCCACTAAAACTCTTAAAAACCATAAAACACCTTGAGACAATAAAAAAAATCTAAAAACCCTTAAAAAGAAAAAACTTAAAAAAACTTAAAAACACAAAAGACCCTAAAAACCCTTAAAAACCAAATACCTTCAAAATCCCTAAAAACCATAAAAATCCATAAAAACAATAAAAATCCAAAAAAATCCCTCAAAGTATCTGAAAATGTAAAAAACCATAAAAAACTTGAAAACACATGAAAACCATAAAAACCACTAAAAACATTAAAAACCTAAAAACCAATAAAACCCCTAAAAACCAATAAAAACCGTAAAACCACTAAAAACAATAAAAACTCTTAAAACCCCAACAAACCTTAAAAAAATCTAAAAAAACTTGAAAACCCTAAAAACTCAACCCCCCCCCCCCAAAAAAAACCCACAAAAAATCCTTATTAACCATAAAGAACCTAAAAACCATAAAAATCCTAAAAATCCATAAAAATCCCAAAAAACTTAAAAAATCATAAAAGTCCGGAAAACCACAGGAAAACCAATAAAACCCCTAAAAATACACTAAAAACTCCAAAACCCCTTAAAACTACTAAAAATGTTAGAAAACTGTAAAAACTTTTAAAAGTCTAGAAAACTTTAAAAAAACCCAAAAAACCCTCAAAATCCCTAAAATCCCTAAAACCCATGAAAATCCTGAAAAATCCTTAAAAATGTAAAAAACCCTAAAAACCTTGAAAAACCCAAAAAACCCTAAAAAATCACTAAAAACTCAAAAAACCCTTAAAACCTCCTAAAATATAAAAAATTTAAAAAACTTAAAAACCCTAAAAAACTCAAAAACCCTAAAAACCAAAAGACACTAAAAACCTAGAAAGTCACTAAAAATCCTAAAAACCCAAAAAAAAAACCTCAAAATCCATAAAAACCCTAAAAAACTCTAAAATTCATAAAAATCCTAGTGTCTCTAAAAATATCTGAAAACGTAAAAAAACTAATAACCCTGGAAACCCCCTAAATACCATAAAAACCCTATAAACATTTAAAAAACACAAAAACTCATAAAAAACCAAAAACCCAAAAACCACTAAAAACTATAAAAACCCTTAAAACCACTAAAAACATAAAAAAACTCTAAAACACCTTAAAACCCTAAAAAAGCCCTAAAAACATAAAATACCCAAAAACCCTAAAAAAACATAAAAAACACTAAAAATCCCTCAAAATAAACTAAACACTCTAAAAACCCTTAAAACCCCTAAAAACGTTAAAACTCTAAAAAACCTTAAAAACGCTAAAAAACTCAAAAAACCCCTAAAAACCAAAAGTCTATAAAAACCCTGAACACCCCTAATAACCTAAAAAAACCATTAAAAACCGAAAAATTTACTAAAAACCCTAAAAACCTTAAAAACCCTAATGATTCTAAAAAATACCTAAAAATCACTAAAAATGTAAAAAACCCTAAAAACCCCATGAAAACCATAAAACCCCTAAAACCATAAAAAACCGTAAAACCCCGAAAAAACACTAAAAAGCCACTAATAACTCAAAAATAAAATTAAACCCCTAAAATGTCAAAAAACTCTAAAAACCTTAATAACCCTAAAAACTCAAAAAAAAACCCCAAAAACCTAAAAACATTAAAACCCCATGAAAGATCCTAAAAACCCTCAAAATCCCTAAAATCCCTAAAAACTCCTAAAAACCATAAAAATACAAAAAGGCTGTAGAAATCTCTAAAAACATAAAAAATCCTAAAACCCTAACCCCCCCCCCCAAACCATAAAAACCTTTAAAAACCCTAACATCCCATCAAAACCCTGAAAAAACAAAATACTCTAAAATTGCTTTAAACCCCTAAAAACGTTAAAAACAATAAAAAACCTTAAAACCCAAAAAATATAAATATATATATATAAACCAAAAAATATCCTGAAAACCCTGAAAAACCATAAAAACCCTCAAAATCCCCAAAAAAAACTCGAAAAACCATAAAAATCCTAAAAAATCCCTAAAAGTCCCTGAAAACATAAAAACCCAAAAAATCCAGAAAAACCCTTGAAAACCATAAAACACCTAAATTTTTTTAAAAAACCCTAAAACCCCATAAAAACCAAAAAAAATCTAAAAAGAATTAAAACCCCTAAAAATGTTAAAAAGTCTAAAAAATGTTAAAACCCCTAAAAAACTAAAAAAAATAAAAAATACTAAAATACCCTAAAACCTTGAAAACCCTAAAAAATTGAAATCCCTAAAAACCCTCAGAATCTCTAAAAACCCAAAAAAACTATAAAAAGACCAATAAACCAAAAACATTGTAAAAAAGCACTACAAATCCCTAAAGAGGTACAGAACCTTAAAAACCCTAAAAATCATCTGAAAACCATAAAACCCATAAAAACCTTAAAAAACCCTAAAATCACACAAAAATCCTAAAAGGACTGAAAACTCTTAAAACCCTTAAAACTGTTAAAAACGTCAAAAAACTCTAAAACCCCCTAAAAACTCAAAAAAGAAACCCTAAAAACCCAAAAAAACACATAAAAACCCTAAAATTCCTATAAAACCCAAAAAAACCCTAGAAACCCTCAGAATCCCTAAAACCCTATAAACCATAAAAAACGAAATGTCCTAAACCATCCCTAAAAATACCTAAAAATGTAAAAACCCCAAAAAACAATGAAAACCCCTTAAATCTATAAAAACCCCTAAAACCCATAAAAAACCTAAAACCCATAAAAATTCTAAAAACCCAATAATAACTCTAAAAACCCTTTAAACACCTAAAAACATTAAAAAACTCTAAAAACATTAAAACCCATAAAAACTAAAAAACACTAAAAATACAAAAAGTCCCTAAAAACCCTTAAAACCCTAAAAACCATAAAAAACCCTTAAAAATATTAAAACCCTCGGAATCCCTAAAAACCCTAAAAAACCCTAAAGACCATAAAAATCTAAAAAACCCCTAAAAATCCCTGAAAATGTAAACCCATAAAAAACCCTGAAAAGCACATCAAAACAATAAAAACCCGTAAAACCTTAAAAACCCTAAAACCCTATAAAAACCCTAAGGACAACAAAAACTTTAAAATCTCTAAATCCCCCCCAAAAAATGTTAAAAAAACACTAAAAACCCTAAAAAACTCAAAAAAAATCCTAAAAACACAAAAGACCCCAAACACCCAAAAAACACCTAAAAATCCCTAAAAACGTAAAAACCCATAAAAACCCTGAAAACCCCCCAAAAACCATAAAACCCCCAAAAGCCTTTAAAAACCCTAAATCCCATAAAACCCCAAAAAACTAAAAAAATCTAAAACCCCTAAAAATGTCAAAAACACTAGAAAACCATAAAAACCCTAACCCCCCCCCCCCCCCCCAAACTACAAAAATCCTATAATACCCTAAAAACCCTCAAAATCCCTAAGAACCATAAAAACCCTAAAAACTGTAAAAATTCTAAAAACTATCTTTAAATCCCTTAAAACATAAAAAACACTAAAAACATTGGAAATCCCAAGAAAAATGTAAAAACCCCTAAGAACCTTAAAAAATATAAAAAATCATAAAAACCCTAAAAACCACTAAAAACCATAAAACACCTAAAAACTTTTAAAAAAACTCTAAGAAAACCTTAAAACCCCTAAAAAATCAAAAATAAAATCCTAAAATTCGAGAAATATCATAAAAACCCAAAACCCCTAAAAACCTTAAAAATCCATTAAAACCCATAAAACCCTTCAAAATCCATGAAAATCCTAAAAACCATAAAAACCATAAAAACCTTAAAAGTCATAAAAATCCCAAAAAACATAAAAAACCCTAAAAAACCCTAAAACCCCTAAAAATTCCAAAAAACTATAAAAACCATAGAAATCCTCAAAAATCCACAAAAAACCTGAAAACATAACAACCCCTAAAAACATTGAAAACCCCAGGAAAACCATAAAACCCCTAAAACCTCAAAACCCTAAGAAACTATAAAAACCCAAAAATAAACTAAAAACTCTAAAAACCCTTAAAACCCCTAAAAACATTAAAAACTCTAAAAACCCTTAAAAATAATAAAAAACTAAAAAAACCCAAAAAACCCCAAAAGACCCTAAAAACTCTGAAAACCCCAAAAATCCCAAAAGCCAAGAAAAATCCTAAAACCCCCAAAAATCCATAAAAACCCTAAAAACCCTAAAGCCCGTAAAATCCTAAAAACCCCATAAAAATCTTGAAAACGTAAAAAACCCTAAAAACACTAAAAAAAACCCCTGAAGACCATAAAACCCCTTAAAACCATAAAAAATCCTAAAAACCCATAAAAACCCTAAAACCACTAAAAACTCTAAAAACCCTTAAAACAACCCTTAAAACCCTTGAAAACATTAAAAACTCAAAAAAACATTAAAACCCTAAAAAACTCAAAAAAAAACAAGACACAGAAAAAGATCTTAAAAACACGGAAACCCCTAAAAACCATGAAAACCTTAAAAAACCTCCAAATACCTAAAAACCGTAAAAAACCCTATAACCAATAAAAATCATAAAAAAACCCTAAAAATAACTTAAAAAGTAAAAAACCATGAAACCCCTGAAAACTCCATGAAAACTACAGAACCACTAAACCTTAAAACCACATAAAAACCCTAAAAACCACTAAAAACTGTAAAAACCCATAAACCACTTAAAATGTTAAAAAACTCTAAAAATATTTAAAAGAAAAAAAACTCAAAAAAAACCCTAAAAACAAAAGACTATAAAACCCTTGAAAACACCTAAAACTCTTAAAAACCCTGAAAACCTCTAAAAAACCTCAAAATCCTAAAAAACCCCCCAAAAACTATAAAAATCATAAAAAAATCCCTAAAAATCCATGAAAATATAAAAACACCAAAAAAAACCCTGAAAACCCCCTAAAAACATAAAAACCCTCATAAATTTAAAAAACCCTAAAACCCAAAAAACCCTAAAACCCCACTTAAAACTCTAAAAACCCTTGAAACCCTTAAAAATGTTAAAAAAACTCTCAATAAACTTAAAACCCCTAAAAAATTCAAAAATAAACCCCTAAACCCCAAAAGCCCCTAAAACCAAAAGAACCTTAAAAACACTCAAAATCCCTAAAAACCCTTAAAATCCCTAAAACCCCTAAATAACTCTAAAAGCCTTAAAATACTCTAAAAACCATAAAAATACTTAAAAATCCCTAAAAATACCTAAAAATGTAAAAAATCATAAAATCCATAAAAACTTCTAAAAACCATAAAAATCCCTAAAAACCAATAAAAACCCTAAACCACTAAAAACTAAAAAAACCATTTAATCCCCTAAAAACATTAAAAAACTCTAAAAATCCTTAAACCCCTTAAAAACCTCAAAAAACCCTGAAAACCACTTAAAACCCTAAAACCCTAGAAGACCCCTAAAAACCCCAAAATCCCTAAATACCATAAAAACCCATAACGACCATAAAAATCATAAAAAATCCCTAAAAATCCCTGAAAATGTAAAACACCCTAAAAATCCTGGAAACTACTGAAAACCAAAAAAACCCCTAAAAACCTTAAAAACCCTAAAAACCCATAAAACCAGTAAAAACTCTCAAACCCCTAAAAAGGTTAAAAGACTCTAAAAAATCTTTAAAACCCTAAAAAATTCAGAAAAACCCTAAAAACCCAGAAATACCCTAAAACCCTAAAAAACATTAAAACCCCTAAAAACACTGAAAATCCCAAAAAAACCCCTCAAAATACCTAAAATACTTAAAAAACACTAAAAACCATAAAAATCCTAAAAAAGATACAAAATCCATGAATACGTAAAAAACCTCGAAAAACCATTAAAACCATAAAACCCCTAAAAACATTAAAACCCTTAAAACCCCTTAAAACATTAAAAATCTTTAAAAACATTTAAAAACTGAAAAAACTCAAAAATCACTAAAATCCCAAAAGACCGTAAAACCTTGAAAACCCCACAAAATCAACAAGATCAATAAAAACCATAAAAAACCCTAACAACTATAAAAATCCAAAAGAAGCATGAAAAATCCCTAAAAACATAAAAAACCCTAAAACCCTCAAAACCTTAAAAACCCCTAAAAATATTAAAAACCCCAAAAAAACCAAAAAACCCCAAAAAACCCAGTAAAAATATAAAACCCCTTAAACCCCTAAAATATGATAAAAAAAATCAAAAAAATGTTAAAACGTCTAAAAAAATCAAAAAAAACCCAAAAGAACCTAAAACCCTAAAGACCCTTAAACCCCTAAAAAACCCTAAAACCCTCAAAATCCCTAAAACCCCTAAAAATCACTAAAAACCATAAAAATTCTAAAAAAGCACTATAAATCCCTAAAATAAAAAAAACACTAAAAACCCTGAAACACCCCTGAAAACCATTAAAGCCCCTAAAAACCTTAAAAATCCTTGAAAAACTTAAAACCCCTAAAAATCCATAAAAACCCTAAAAACCACTAAAAACTCTAAAAATCCTAAAACCCGTAAAAACGTTATAGAACACTAAAAAACCTTAAAATCCTAAAAAACTCAAAAAATCCCTAAAAACCAAAAAGACCCTAAAAACCTGAAAAAACCCTAAAACCCAAAAATAGACTAAAAACCCTAAAACCCCTCAAAATCCATAAAAAACATAAAAAACCATAAAACCATAAAAATCCTAAAAAATCGCTAAAAATCCATGAAAACGTAAAATACCCTAAAAACCCCAAAAAACCCCTGAAAACCATAAAAACTCTTAAAAACCTTAAGAACCCCTAAAAACCCATAAAACCCCGAAAATCCATGAAAAACTCTAAAAACCCATAAAACCCCTAAAAACGTTAAAAAACTCTGAAAACCCTTAAAATCTTTAAGAACCCCCTAGAACCCCAAAAGACCATAAAACCCTGAAAACCCAGTAAAACCCTAAAAAACCCAGAAAAATCCTAAAAACCTAAAAAAAATCCGGAAAAACCCTAAAAAACATGAAAACCCCCTTAAAACCATAAAATACCTAAAAACATTATAAATCCTAAAAATCCATAAAAATATGAAAAACCCACTACAAACTCTAAAACCCTCAAAAACTCTAAAAATGTTAGAAAACTCTATAAAACCTTAAAAATCCTAAAAAACACAAAAAACCCTAAAAACCCAAAAATACCCTAAACAACTAAAACCCCATAAAACCCTAAAAACCACTAAAACCATCAAAATCCATAAAACCCTAAAAACCCTAAAAATCATAAAATTCCTAAAAACACCCTAAAAATCCTTGAAAACATAAAAAACCCAAAAAACCCCTAAAAATATTAAAACCCATAAAAACCCATAAAAAACTCTAAAAAGCCTAAAAACTCTAAAAACCCTTTAAACCCCTAAAAATGTTAAAAAACTCTAAAAACTTTAAAAACCATAAAAAATAAAAAATAAACCCTAAATACCCAAAAGGCCTTAAAAACCCTAAAAACCCCTAAAAACAAAAAAACATGAAAACCCATAAAACCCCTCAAAATTCATAAAAAACCTAAAAAACCCTAAAAACCATAAAAATCCTAAAACCCCCTATAAATCCATAAAAATGTAAATATCACCCCCGCTATTTTTAAATCGTTTATTTTATTAATTTTCTGGGCATCGAGTAGTTCGGGTTGGAGCTCGTCTAAATTTTTTTGAGTTCTTATTTAAAAACACATGTTTTGACCCTGATAGCGTTCAGCGCACTGTGGTCAAAGCTGCGCGACCTCGCCCGAGTCACCGCGTGACCTCACCCGGCTCACCGCATGACCCACTTCATGTTCACCGCAGATAAATAGAATGTAATGAATAGTAAAATTAAAATAAAATAAAAGTGAGAAGTGTAATAAAATTCAAGGGACTATTTTAATTATAATAATATTGTTTGAGAATATTATTATTATTATTATTAGTGTTAAGAATAAAAATTTTATTAATCACTTTAATTTTTTTTTCATTATAAAATTGTTTATGTCACGAATGTTATTTTTATTATCAACATAAATTATTAATATTACCATGTTTTCAAAATGAAATGCTCAAATTAATTAATATTATTATTATGGTAATAGTTATTATTTTTATTTCTAAGAGGGTTTCTTTATAATAATTTTTATTTTATAATTTTACCTGGCTTTAAAAAAGGGGGGGTTTCGTTGAGCTGTGGGTCGGGCCTGACTTGAGTTTGTGCGCTTTTTCTAATAAGCGAGCATTTCAGCCTGATAATGTCTGACACACGCACAATGTACGGTAGAATCCATATGGCTTCGCCAGAGCACCATGCGGCCGGCCTGGTGCATGGCCAGTTAATTAATTAATCGAGTGGATAATAGAGTCAACGCAAAAGGAAAAAAAAGTTGTTTTAATGTTGTTTTAATAATAATAATATTATTATTATTAAGATTATTATTGTTATTATTATTATTATTATTTTCGTTAATACTATAATTAGGCCATTAATAGTAAAATTATATTTGTATTTGTAAAATTGTAAAACTATTATTATTATTACTATTAGTTTAACTTACTTTAATTTTTTTGTTTTATTTTTAGTTTTATTCTTTATTTATTTTGATTTTTTGTTTTTCCCTTGGGTTAGGGTTTCCCCATCGAGCCCCCTTCTCTACCTTTTTCTCTTTCCCACGAACCGCTGCACCCCTTGGTTTGCCTCTTCCCGTCGCACCCTGCACCCCTCTCCTGGATGCTTGTTGAGTCGTGCCTCCCTCTTGGAAAACAGCTCATGTCACGCCTCCCTCTCGGCCGAGCTTTCTCACGTCGCCCGCAACCCCACCAAGCCACCCCGCTGGCGCCGCACCCCGACCTCCTAGCCAGCCCTGTCGCGCTGCGCCACTGCTCCAGGCCGACCGCCTCACACCTCCTCCCCCTTGTTGGCAGAACCTCCGGAGACACCTCCAGCGCCTTTCCACCCTTCCGCGTGAGCAACCCCCTCCAGTTGAGCCTTCTTATTCTTCTTTTTTCTCCTCTTGAATTTTGGTTGTTCATCAGGTTGGTTCCTTTTTAGGGTTCAATTTTTATTCCTTTTGGTTAGAATTCTTGTTGTAGGGTTCAATTTGATCTTTGTGTGGTGTGTTCATGGTGCGATTGGAGTTTCACACCAATTTGTGGGAAATTCGGCTTCAAAGGTAGGTGGTTTCATGCCTTAACACCCTTTGATAATTTTATTTTTCTTGTTTAAAATTTTGGGTGTGTTCTACAATTTATTTTCTTGGTTCTAATAATAATTTCAAGGTGTTTTGCATGTTTAAATGTTGGGAATAGGATTTAAAATGAAGTTGGGAGTGATTTGTGTGTGCAAATTGGTGTGTTTTTTTATAAATATGTTTTATGCGTTGTTTGTTAGGTACGAAGCATGTTTTAGTGTGAAAATGTTGGGAGTTCGTTTTAAAGTGACATTATTTTTACGTGAAACTGGGTAAATTTGATGTAAACCTTGATTGTACCACTTGCTTATGTTTTATAAATTATTCAAATAGTTTATTAGCTTAATTATGTGGTACATATAATGTTTTCAAAATGGTTTGAGTTTTTAAAGGCTGGGAGTGGATTTTAATATAGGAATTTGGTTGTGTTTTAATGTGTGTCTTGATGTAATGTCCCTAGAAAGTGTTTCGAGGGTTGTCTAGATGGTGCGAAGTGCATTTCCAAGGTCTTTGATGTGTGCATAGATTTAAATGGAGATTTTAAAAAGGAAAATGATTCACTTTGTGTGTTTTTCCTTGTTGTTAACTTTTGAAATTAAACTGCAAATTGTTAAATAGTGGAAAACATATTTTGATATGGTTACCTTGGGTATTTGGTTTTAAAGTAGCGTCACTAAATCGAATCAAGTGGTTTTTTTGGGTGTAAAGTCTTGTTTTTTCTTGAAATGATTTAGTAAATAGTTAAAAGATGTATTGATTTATTTGGATGGCGCAAAAATAGTGTTTTTCAAAGAGTAGAGTATGCGCTTGTTTTTAAAGTAGAATGTTTATATAAAATGAGACATTTTTTTGGTGTAAACCCTCTTCGCATCACTTGGTGGTGTTTTATAAGTGGTGCAAGCGGTTCATTAATTGTGCAAGTGGTGTGAAACTAGTTTTAAGGTGAATGTGTTAATCAAGTGATTTGAAATGGATTTCCCAAATTAGTTATGTTTATTGTTTAAACCCTTATTGTGCTATTTACTAATGCTTTATATGTTGTGAAAAGTGATTATGTTATTCTTTGAGTGTTTCCAAATAGGGATTTTTGAAATGATTATGTAACAGCAAATATATTTTTGGAAAGGTATTTTGGTGTGCGTGTTTTTTTGAAATGTTGTTTGGGTATGTAAGTGGTGGATTTTGTGTGTAATGTCCTGTTTGGCCTGTGATATGAGAAAGCAATATACTATGTGAATGTAAAACTTGATTGAGCACAAGGGAAAACCCTGGGTATCTAGGTGGGTGGACTATAACTAGTGCACTAGTGATCCAGAGAGTTATCGTCCCTGTTTCACTTAGTTGGATTGACGATTGTAACACTAACTAAACATATGAATGACTAAGGGTCATGATTTCTAAGCCATGTTTACTGAGGGTTGTGGTTTCTAAGCCACGTTTACTGAGGCTTGTGGTTTCTAAGACACATTTACTTAGGGTCATGGTTTATAAGACACGTTTCACCGAGACACGAGGTTCTAGGGTCCCACTCGAGCTAGATAAACCTTAGGGGATTTACCCGCAGTGATCTACTATTCATGACGTGGTGCCTTCCGTCAGCATATGGAGGACCACTTGAGTATGTACATGTTATTTATAAATTTTTTCTTCCATTTTAAATTAGTATTTGTGAAATGGTTTTTCTTTCAGTGCTCTTTCCTTTTCACTTTCATCTTTTAAATGTTTTCCTTAAAAACAAAACATTTTAAAAGTATGGTTTTAAATAATCATGTTAAATTATCTCTTAGGTGTTGTGGCATGGAATCTTTTTATTGGGTGACTTCCTGCTAGGCTTTTCGCTCACACCCCGCATACACCTTTGGGTGTTTTTAGACCTTGTTTCTTGTGTATTCTATGTTGTGGCATCATGCTCAGTGATGGTGGTTCAGGTTTCAGCTGGTCTTCTCATGAAGGGTGGTGTTGATGTGGCCTCTCTTATTACCTGGAGGTTTGAGTCAGAGTTTTAGTTTTTGTTATTGTCATTTCCTTTTAGTTATTGGTTTGAGTTGTAGACCATTAAGTTTGTTTTTAGTTTAAGAGCCTGTTTTATTGATAGTTTTTCAGTTTCAGTTTATCTATCTTGTTGATTGTTTTTATGTCTCCCATTTTAGGTAAATCATTCCCTTGAATTTTTTTGGTACCCTGGCACTTGTGCCAGCCCGTGGGGATCGGGAACGCCCCTTGGGTCATGCCGCATACTAGGTCGGGTGCCGGGTCGGATGGAAACCCGGATTGGTTCATGATAAAATGGTATCATAGGAGGTTCACTATCTTGGGTCGTGTTATTTTAGTAAGAGTCAGGGTAGAACGGAGTTAAGGTTATTAGAACTCGATGTTCTAGATACGAGCAAGGTGCCTGGCTAGCACACCTCATGGTGGGACTCGAGTTACCAGGATAATTCGTGGTTTGTTTGATTCATTGTTCCTTGTGGTCAATCTTGTTTAGGGGAAATGAAAGGGGAGTAGGTTCAGTGGTCTGAGTGAGCTCTCAGGGCCTGACAAGCCATGTGGAGCCGGGGACACTGTCCTAGAATACTCTTTTGTGGTAGTGGTGTGATTGGCGTATGGCCGCCAACCATATGTCTCAGTCACCCGCTGAAACTAGTCACCTCTTACATCGTTCCTCGTCTCTTTGTTTTGAATTCGTGGAAATCTGGTTTTTAAGAAAAAAAATGATTTTTTGTTTTGAATAATCAGTGGTTATGTGGTGTGTTGTGTTTGTTGGTGTTGTCTCGGTTGTAGTATTGTTGCGTGTGACCCCAAAGGGAGAAACTCAGTTCGGGAGTCTTCAATACGTGACTGCGAGGCAGGATATGATTCAAACATCAGGGCTCCAGCCATAGGCCTCAGAGTGAAGCTGGCGCATGGTCAGGAAACTAGAGAGTGTATGAGACCCCAACTTTATTTCAGTCATCGGTGTTGAAATTCAAAGCAATTTAAATCGTTTCATATAGATGTTCCATTCCGAACGACCCATCTGGGTGCGTGAGGTTTCTCATGGCTATGAGGAGGCATGGTTGTCTTATTACCTTAAAGTCTTGGGGGTTGCATCCCACAGGATGAAATCGCTTTTAGCGGTCCTTATGTAGTCTGTTCGGGTGAATTGGTCTCAAATTTGAATGGTGATCATCCAGGGATGTGGATATGTTGGTTTGTCTTTGGCTGTGGTTTTGGTGCCCCGGTAGGTGGGCCCTTTCCTCCCCACCCTTTTTGTGGGGTGTTTGGTCACCGTAGAATTTTTTTCAAAGTTTGTGTATCTTCTGTCAGTCCTTATGGCAACGAGACCCTCTATGAGTATCATTGAAATCCCTTTGGAGTAAGTCGATGCTAGCTTATTTTTATGGTGGGGAGCCCTCCTTGGACGTGGTTGGTCTTGTTTGTTCATCCCAGTCAAACAACGTGGTTTTTGTTTAATGGTGTTTGAGGTGTTTTGGTTTGTGAAGTTGGTTTTTGTGGGTGTAAGAGTTCCTTTCTTTGATCAATCAACTGGAGGTGTTCTAACTCTTTGGGGTAAGTGACACATAGTGAAAAGTCTTTTACGGGTCTCTTGAGGCTGTCATTTAAGACACTTTCTCTGAGCACGATTCATTTTCTTCTTTTCACTTATTTTTCCTAGAGATCCTTTTTGAACATTAAGGGGGTGTCAGTTTCTTCTTCGGGGGTTCAACCTTAGTGTGGCTTTCTGGTGATGGAAAACTCTTTGGTGGGGAGAATTTTCACACCCTCTATTTTTAAATCATTTATTTTATTAATTTTATGGGTATCGGGTAGTTCGGGTTGGAGCTCATCTTAAATTTTTTGAGATCTTATTTAAAAACACATGTTTTGGCCCTGAAAGTGTTCAACACACCGCAGTCAAAGCCACACGACCTTGCCCGAGTCACCACGCGTCCTCGCCCGGCTCACTGCACGACCCGCTTGATGTTCACAGAAAATAAATAGAATGTGATGAATAGTAAAATGAAAATAAAATAAAAATGAGAAGCGTAATAAAATTTAAGGGACTGTTTTAATTATAATAATATTGTTTGAGAATATTATTATTATTATTATTATTATTATTATTATTATTAGTGTTAAGAATAAAAAATTTATTAATCACTTTCATTATTTTTGTCATTATAAAATTGTTGATGTCACTAATGTTATTATTATTATCAACATAAATTATTAATATTATCATGTTTTCAAAATCAAATGATCAAATTAATTAATATTATTATTATGGTAATTGTTATTATTTTTATTTCTAAGAGGATTTATTTTTAATAATTTTTATTTAATAATTTTACCTAGATTTAAAAAAGGGGGTTTTGTTGAGCTGTGGGCTGGGCCTAACTTGAGTTTGTGCACTTTTGCTGATAAGCGAGCATTTCGGCCTGACAATATCGAGCGCACGCACAAGGTACGATAGAATCCATATGGATTTTCCCGACCACCGTGCGGCCTACCCAGTGTGCGACCAGTTAATTAATTAACTGAGTGGATAATAGAGTCAACACAAAAGGAAAAATACAATTATTTTAATGTTGTTTTAATAATAATAATATTATTATTATTATTATTATTAAGATT
This sequence comes from Viscum album, assembly GCA_963277665.1. Lineage (NCBI taxonomy): Eukaryota > Viridiplantae > Streptophyta > Magnoliopsida > Santalales > Viscaceae > Viscum > Viscum album. Next base: position 726,111,208 of record OY728167.1, on the reverse strand, counting down.
ATTATTGTTATTATTATTATTTTTTTTGTTAATACTTTAATTAGTCCATTAATAGTAAAATTGGTTTTGTATTTGTAAAATTGTTAACCTATTATTATTATTACTGTTAGTTTAACTTTAATTTTTTTGTTTTATTTTTATTTTTATTCTTTATTTATTTTGTTTTTTTGTTTTTTTTCCTTGGGTTAGGGTTTCCCCATCGAGCCCCCTTCTCCCCCCTTTTTCTCTTTCCCACGAACCGCCACACCACTCTCCTGGATGCATGTTGTGCCGCGCCTCCCTCCTGACTACCCAGCTCACGTTGCACCTCCCTCTCGGTCGGGCTTTCTCGCGTCGCCCGCAACCCCACCCGGCCACCCCGCTCGTGCCGCACCCCGACCTACCAGCCAGCCCCGTCGCGCTGCGCCACTGCTCAGGGCCGACCACCTCACGCCGCCTCCCCCTATTGGCGAAACCTCCAGTGACACCTCTGGCGCCTTTCCCTCCTTTCGCGTGAGCAACCCCCCTCTGGTTGAGCCTTCTTATTCTTATTTTTTTTTTCTCCTCTTGAGTTTTGGTTGTTCATCGGGTTGGTTCCTTTTTAGGGTTTGATTTTGATTCTTTTTTGTTCGAATTCTTGTTTTAGGGTTCAATTTGATCTTTGTGTGGTGTGTTCTTGGTGAAATTGGAGTTTTGCACCAATTTTTGGGAAATTCGGCTTCAAAGGTAGGTGGTTCCATGCTTTAACACCCGTTGATAATTTTATTATGCTTGTTTAAAATTTTGGGTGTGTTCTAAAATTTCTTTTCTTGGTGCGAATAATAATTTCAAAGTGTTTTACATGTTTAAATGTTGGGAATAGGATTCAAAATGAAGTCGAGTGTGCTTTGTGCGTGCAAATTGGTGTGTTGTTTTATAAATATGTTTTATGCGTTGATTGTTAGGTGCGAAGCATGTTTTAGTGTGATAACGTTGGGCGTTCATTTTAAAGTGACATTCTTTTTTATGTGAAACTGGGTAGATTTGATGTAAACCTTGATTGCACCACTTGCTTATGTTTTATAAATTATTCAAATAGTTTATTACCTTAATTATGTGGTGCGTATAATGTTTTCGTAATGGTTTGAGTTTTTAAAGGCTGAGAGTGGATTTTAATATAGGGATTTGGTTGTGTTTTAATGTGTCATGATGTAATGTCCCTAGAAAGTGTTCGGAGGGTTGTTTGGATGGTGCGAAGTGAATTTCCAAGGTCTTTGATGTGTGTGTAGATTTAAATGGAGATTTTAAAAAGGAAAATGAGTCACTTTGGGCGTGTTTGCCTTGTTGTTCACTTTTCAAATTGAACTGCAAATTGTTGAACAATGGAAAATATATTTTGATATGGTTACCTTGGGTATTTGGTTTTAAAGTAGCATCACTAAATCGAATCAAGTGGTTTTTTGGGTGTAAAGTCTTCTTCATTTTTCTTGAAATGATTTAATAAATAGTTAAAAGATGTATTGATTTATTTGGATGGTGTGAAAGCAGTGTTTTTGAATGATTTGAGTATGCACTTGTTTTTAAAGTAGTGTGTTTATATAAAATGAGACATGTTTTTGGTGTAAACCCTCTTCGCGTCACTTGGTGGTGTTTTATAAGTGGTGCAAGCGGTTCATTAATTGTGAAAGTGGTGTGAAACTATTTTTAAGGTTAATGTGTTAAGCAAGTAATTTGAAATGGCTTTCCTTTTTGAAATTGGGTATGTTTATTGTGTAAGCCCTTGTTGTGCTATTTACTAATTCTTTATATGTTGTGCAAAGTGATTATGTTATTCTTTGAGTGTTGCCAAATAGGGATTTTTGAAATGATTAAGTAACGAAAAATATATTTTTGGAAAGGTATTTTGGTGCGCGTGTGTGTTTGAAATGTTGTTTGGGTATGTAAGTGGTGGATTTTGTGTGTAATGTCCCGTTTAGCATGTGATATGAGAAAGAAATATACTATGTGAATATGAAACTTGATTGAGAACAAGGGAAAACTCTGGGTATCTTGGTGGGCGGACTATAACTAGTGCACTAGTGATCTCGAGGGGTGTCGTCCCTGCTTCACTTAGCTAGATTGACGACTGCAACACTAACTAAACATATGAATGACTGAGGTTTGTGGTTTCTAAGCCACGTTTACTGAGGGTCGTGGTTTCTAAGCCACGTTTACTGAGGGTTGTGGTTTCTAAGCCACGATTACTGAGTGTCGTGGTTCTTAAGCCACGTTTCACCAAGACACGAGGTTCTAGGGTCCCACTAGAGCTAGATGAACCTTAGGGGATTTACCTGTAGTGCTCTACTATTCATGACGTGGTGCCTTCCTTCGGCATACGGAGAACCACTTGAGTATGTGCATGTTTTTTATAAATTTTCTCTTCCATTTTAAATTAGTATTTGTGAAATGGATTTTCTTTTAGCGCTCTTTCCTTTTCACTTTCATCTTTTAAATGTTTTCCTTAAAAAACGTTTTAAAAGTTTGGTTTTAAATAACCATGTTAAATTATCTCTTAGGTGTTGTGGCATGGAATCTTTTTATTGGGTGACTTCCTACTGGGCTTTTAGCTCACACCCTACATACACCTTTAGGTGTATGTAGACCTTGTTTCTTGTGTATTCTAGGTTGTGACATCGTGCTCAGTGATGGTGGTTCAGGTTGCAGTTGGTCTTCTTATGCAAGGTGGTGTTGATGTGGCCTCTCTTGTTGCCGGGAGGTTTGAGTTTGAGTTTTAGTTTCTGTTTTTGTCATTTCCTTTTAGTTATTGGTTCTAGTTGTAGACCATTAAGTTTGTTTTTAGTTTAAGGGCCTGTTTGATTGATAGTTTTTCAGTTTTAGTTTATTTATCTTTTTTATTGTTTTTATGTCTCTCATTTTAGGTAAATTGTTCCCTTGCATTTTTTTGGTACCCGGGCACTTGTGCCAGCCCATGGGGATCAAGAACGCCCCTCGGGTCTTGCCGCGGACTGGGTCGGGTGTCGGGTTGAATGGTGACCCTAAAAACCCAAAAAACCCAAAAAAATCCAAAAAACCCTAAAAAACCCTAAAAATCCTAAAACCCCTAAAACCCGTTAAAATCCTCAATCCCTAAAAAACCCAAATAACCATAAAAATCCTCAAAATCCCTAAAAAATCCTGAAAATATAAAAATACCTAAAACCCTTGAATAACCCCTGAAAACCATAAAAACCTTTAAAAACCTATAAAATCCAAAAAGCCACTAAAAACCCTTAAAACCCTTAAAAGCCCTAAATATGTTAAAAAAATCTAAAAACCTTAAAAACCTTGAAAAAACTCTAAAAAATCCTTAAAAGAAAAAAAAACCATAAAACCCCTAAAAACCCTAAAAACCTAGAAAACCCTAAAATCCCTCAAAAATCCCTCAAAATCCCTAAAAACCCTAAAAGACCCTAAAAATAATGAATATCCTAAAAAATCCCTAAATATCTATGAAAACGTAAAAAACCCTGAAAACCCCCCAAAACCAAAAAACCATGGAAACTTTAAAAAACCCACAAAAAATCATAACAACCACAAAAAAATTTAAATAACCTTAAAACCCCAAAAAATGTTAAAAAACTCTAAAAAACCTTAAATACCCTAAAAACTCAAAAAACCATAAAAACTTTGACCCCCCCCCACTCCAAAAACCTCTGAAAACCCCTAAATATCATAAAAACCCTCAAAATCCTTAAAAGAACTAAAAAACTTAAAAAACCATAAAAATCCTAAAAAATCCCAAAAAAATCCCTGAAAACCTAAAACCCCCCTAAAAACTATAAAAACTCCTAAAAACCTTAAAAACCTAAAACCCCCTAAGAAACCACTAAAACCTCTAAAACCCTTAAAACCCGTAAAAACGTTAAAAAACTCTTAAATCCATAAAACCATAAAAAAATCTAAAAAGATCCAAAAAAAACAAAAAGACACTAAAACCCCAAACCCCTAAAAACATGAAAAAAGCCCTAAAAAAAACTAAAACCAATCAAAATCATAAAAACCCTAAAAACCATAAAAATCATAAAAAGCTATAAAATCCTAGAAAACGTAAAACCCCTAAAAGCCCTGAGAAACCCCTGAAAACCATAAAACCCCACAAAAACCCATAAAAACCCTAAATACCAATAAAAGCACTAAAACACTTAAAACCCCCAAAATGCTAAAAAACTCAAGAAATACTTAAAAAGCATAAAAAATCATAAAAAACACTAAGAGACAAAAAGACCCTAACAACCAAAAAAACCCTAAAACCCCTAAAAACCATAAAACCCCTTAAAAATCCTCAAAATCCCTACAACCCATTAAAAACCCTAAAGTCCATAAAAAACCTAAAATCCCAAAAAATACCTAGAAATATAAAAAACACTAAAACCGATAAAAAACATAAAACCCCTAAAAACCTTTAAAAACCCTAAAAACAGATAAAAAACCTAAAAACCACTAAAAACTCTAAAAACCCCTAAAATTCCCAAAAATCTTTAAAAAGTATAAAAACCCATTAAAAACCTAAAAAACTCTAAAAACCCTAAAAACCATAAAACCCCTAAAAACCCTAAAAAACTTGAAAACACCTAAAAACCCACAAAATCCCTAAAAACCATTAAAACCCACTAAAAACCATAAAAATCCTAAAAAATCCCTAAAACATAAAACCCCCTAATAACCCGAAAAACCCCTTGAAAACCATAAAACCCCTAAAAACCTTAAAACCCCTAAAAACCCAAAAACCTTTTAAAACCACTAAAACTCTAAAACCCTAAATCCCCTAAAAACATAAAAAACTCTAAAAAATCATAAAAACCCTAATAAATTCAAAAAAACCCTAAAACCAAAAAGACCATAAAAACACTAAAAACCCAAGAAAACCCTGAAAAACCCTAAAAACCCTCAAAATTCCTAAAAACCCAAAACCCTAAAAACCCTAAAAACCATAAAAGACCTAAAAATATCCCTAAAATTCATAAAAACGTAAAAACCGTAAAAACCCTAAAAACCCAAAAAATATTAAAAAACATTAAAACCCATAAAAACACTAAAAAATAATTAAAAACACAAAAATCCATTAAAACCAATAAAAAATATTAAAAATAACTCTAAAAACATTAAAAATTCTGAAAACCAAAAAACCCCTAAAAATTCAAAGAGATGGTGGCGCACTCCCCCGGTCCTCTCTCTCGCTCGACACCTCTCCCAGGTTTTCCCCTGGATTCTACTCGGATATTTGGTGTTGGATCCTCGCTCCTTCCCAGTTCTCGGCATCGGTGTGCTCTGGCAGTGCTCTCTAATCTCAAGACGATGGTGGTTTTTTGTCTTTGGTGACTTAATCTTCCCCGAGCGTTGCGGCTTTTGGCTTTGGATGGGTCTTCGATCCGTTTTTGGTGCATCCGAGCTTCGATGACTATGGAGGTCTCGTGATCTTCAGATCGTTCCGATATGGAATGCGACGAATCCGACGAATCCTTGGAGGACAGGAACCCTTCTGGATTTCAGTCGTTCGGGGTTAACTTTTCAGATCTGGGGTTTCTACGGACGGGTAAGTGGGTTCAAGGGCTTAAACGGTAGAGAAGGTTGTTTTGGCGATGCCGGTTATGGTCTTAGCGGCGATCTGTCATCTACTCCAGGTTGCTACTTCGTTGTTCGGTTTCCTCTCCGATGGCGCTTTGAATTTGGACGGTGACTTTCATCTGCAGTGGTGACGACTCGGACTTTGTGTGCTTTTCCTTTCTTCGGTCTGCGCAGAAGATCCAGGTTCGTTCCTCGACCCAGTCTCTGATTCATGCAATTGATCCTGGTTTGTTTGCGTTTTGCTGCGATATTGTATTGGTCTATTCTTTCCTGCGGTGCCAAAGCGGTCTGTTTGCTCCCGCGATCTTGCTGAAGGGTTTGGTTGGTCCCTTTTTCTATTACGGATCTGCTATACTGGTGGATGGTTTGGTTGTGAGTCGATGCTGGTGTTGTTTGCTGATTCTGATATGAGGTGTTGCGTGCTGGTGGTGCTTTGCATTTTCTGGATTTCTGGAAAGGTTGTTTGGGCTTCGGATTGGCTCTTCTCTTGGATGTTGGTTGTTCTATGCCCCTGGCTATGCTTCTGGGTGCGATATGCTGGAATTTTGGTTGTTACTTGGATGAGATGTGATGAAGATGATGCTCTTATTTTTGGTGTCGGTGGTTCTGTACTGATGGAGATGGAACTTCCTAGTGTGGTGGCATTTCCGGAGGTGGGTGCTGGTGATTCTAGGGTTATAGTTGGATTGGTTGTGAATCGGTGTGGATGCTAGATATTGGTACTGTTTAGTGGTGTTGGATGTTGTCTTGATTTTGGGTGCTGCAGATGTGTACTTAGAGGTGGGTGCGAAGAAAGATGCTGGTATTTGGTGATGGTTGCTGCTTCACCGCGAGGTGGTGAAGTTGAGACTTATGACTTTGATGATGGTGGCTCTGTGATGCTGGAGGTGGATGTGATTGGAAAGGGAGATACGGTTGATGAAAATGGTGCTGCGAGATGTTGGTTGCTGTTTGGCTGGGAGATGCTGGTGGAGATGCTTCTTTTTTTCTTCTTTTTTTGGCTATGTGTGTCTATTGGTTTTTTTGGGGACTTTTGGGTTTTGTGGGGGCGTCCAGGGTTTTTGGGTGTGGGTTGATTGACCCTGCCCCTCCCTTGTCTCTAGTGTCATTTTTCTAATAAATTTTGGGGGGCCAGAAATAGCCTAGCCTCGCACCTCTTCATCCCTAAAAACCCGAAAAAGACCCTAAAACCATAAAGAACCCTAAAACCCCTGAAAACTCCTAAAAACCCTAAAAACCCCTAAAACCCTAAACCCATCAAAATCCCTAAAAACCCTAAAACCCCTAAAAATCATAAAAATACTAAGAAAGCCCTAAAAATTCCAGAAAATGTAAAAACCCCTAAATACCCTGAAAACCCCCCTCGAAACCATAAAACCCCTTAAAACCTTCAAACACCCAAAAAAACCCATAAATACAATAAACCCCCCTAAAAACTCTAAAACCCTTAAAACCTTTAAAAATGTTAAAAACCTCTAAAAACCCTAAAATCCTAAAAAACCCCCTAAAACCCCAAAAAGAAACAAAAAAACCCAAAAAACCCCAAAACCCCAAAAAACTCTGAAAACCCTCAAATCCCTAAAAACCATAAAAAACCTAAAAATCTCTAAAAATCCCAGAAAACTTAAGCAACCCTAAAAAACCACTAAAAACTCTAAAACCCCTAAAATTGTCAAGAAACTCTAAAACCCCTTAAAACCCTAAAAAGCTCAAAAACCCCAAAAGATCCTAAAAACCCTGAAAATCCATAAAAACCCTCAAAATCCCTAAAAACACTAAAAAACCAAAAAACAATAAAAATCCTAAAAAATCCCTAAAAACCCCTAAAAATGTAACAAAACTTGAAAACCCTAAAAACCACCGGAAAACATTTAAAACCCCTAAAAACCTTAAAACCCCTAAAAAAATGAAAACCCTAAAAAAATGAAAACCCTAAAAAACCACTAAAAACTCAAACCCCTAAAATTGTTAAAAAACTTAAAAACCCCTAAGAACTTGAAAAAACCCAAAAAAACCTTAGAAACACAAAATGTCCCTAAAAACCCTAAAAACCCATAAAAACCCTAAAACCCCCAAAAAAACCTAAAAACCATACAAACCCTAAAAACCGTAAAATTCCTAAAAAATCTCTAAATATCCTTGAAAATGTAAAAAACCCTAAAAACCTTGGAAAACCCCAGAAAATCATAAAAATCCCTAAAATCAAGAAAAACCCTAGAAGCCATAAAAACCCCTAAAAATTACTAAAAACTCTAAAACCCTTGAAACCCCTAAAAACATTAAAAACTCTAAAAAACATAAAAACCATAAAAAAACTCAAAGAACACCGTAAAAACCAAAAAAGACCCCCAAAACCCAGAAAAACACTAAAAACCCTAAAAACATGAAATACACTAAAACCCCTATGAATCCCTAAAAATCGTAAAAATAATAAAAATCCTAAGAAATCCCTAAAAATCCCTGAAAACATAAAAAAGATTTAAAACACTTACAAACCCCTAAAAACTCTAAAAGCCCCTAAAGACCTTAAAAACTCATGAAACCCATAAAAACCCTCGAAACCACTAAAAACTCAAAAAACCCTCAAAACCCCTAAAAATTTTAAAAATCTAAAAACATTAAAAATCTAAAAACCTCAAATAAAACCCTAAAAACCAAAAAAGTCCCTAAATACACAAAAACCCTCAAAATCCCTAAAAACCCTAAAAACAATAAAAATCATAAAAAATCCCTAAAAGCCCAAAAAACAAAGAAAATCCAGAAAACCCTAAAACCCCCTGAAAACCATAAAAACCCCTAAAAACAAAACCCTAAAAACCCAGTAAAAACTCTATTAATCCTTAAAACTCATACAAATTTTAAAAACTCTAAACCCCCTTTAAAACCCTAAAATACGCAACAAAACACAAAAAATTGAAAAAGATCGTAAAAACCCTAAAAAACCCAAAATTCCCAAAATTCCAGAGAAATCCTAAAAATCCTAAAAATCCCTAAAACCCTAAAAGAACCTAAAACCCATAAAAATCCTAAAAAACACTAAAAATCCATGAAAACATAAAAAACCATAAATCTCTGAAAACCCCTTGAAGACCATAAAATCCTTTAAAAACATTAAAAAAAACCTAAAAACCCAAAAAACCACTACAAACTCTAAAAACATTAAAAATCCAAAAAAACCCAAAAAACTGGAAAAGATCGCAAAAACCCTAAAAAACTCTGAAATGCCCTAAAAACACTCCAAAATCCCTAAAATCCTAAAATACCCTAAAAAACTCCAAAATCCCTAAAACCCAAAAACCCATAAAAATCCTAAAAAATCCCTAAAAAACCCTAAAAACATAAAAAACCATGAAACCCCTAAAGACCCACTAAAAACTAAAAAACCCATAAAACCCTATAAAAACCCTAAAAACACTAAAAACACTAAAAACCCTTCAAACACCTTAAAATGTTAAGAGGAAAGAAGCCTCTGAGCGGCTACGCCTTCCCCGCCGAGAGCTCCGACTGCTTCTTCCTCCTCACATTTTCTCTTTCCTCCTCCGGCCGCTTCGGGTGGCACAGTGTCGACTGGTTCATCCTCGACTAGGCGTTGGTTCTTCATTCTCGTCCTGAATCCAGTTGCACGACATCCGTTCAGGCGTTCCTCTCTTGGTGATGAATCAGGTTTCAATCTTCGATTGGTGATAGATCCGGCATTTTTTCGGCACGATTATGGCTTGAGGACCTTAGATCGGGGTTGGCACGGATTGATTTCTGCTTGAGATCTGGTGTTTGCCTCGGCTCGGTGACAAATCTAGCGTTAATCTGCTGTCGAATCTGGCATGCTTTCGCCGTGGTCGGCTTCGAGTCCTTGGGTCGGCATCAGCGCGACTTGGCGTTCTTGACTTGCTTGTGACTTGGCGACGGAATTATGAATCTGGAGTTGGCCTCAGCTCGTGGAAAGATTCGGTGTCGATCTCTGTCAGGTGTGCTTCTTGTGTGGGTTTGCTTTCAAGTCCTTGGGTCGGTGTTGGCGTAGCTTGGCGTGTTCCTGGATTCGATCATCTTGCTCATGGATGTTCCTGCGTGATTTTAGAGGTTTGGTGGCAGTTCTATCGTTGTCCTCAGATTGGCGTCGATTCTGGTTTGCTTCCAGTTCTGGGACGACTCAAAGGCTTATCCTACACGGTTTCGTTGGATCTTGGGATGGTTGCTTTGCCTTCCTGGATTGGCTCGGCGACGGCTGTGGAGCGGCCTGGAGGGGGGAGGTAATGGTTTTGGCATTGATAGAATTTTTTTTCTACTGGTGATTTAAATGGGTCAAGGTGCTGGGTGTGGAATGGAGACAGGTGAGGGTGATGTTGTATGGGCTGCTGGAGGCTTGATGTTGGTGCAGGTTGCTGGATCTGTCTAGAAGGTGCTGAGTGTTGTTGATTGGTCTGACGGTGTTGATTCAGGATTGAGCTGTTGGATGCTGGTTGAAGGTGATGATTTGGTGATTTGCGATGAGTTGGTGATTGGTGATGATTTTTTGTGTGTTGTGTGCTGCTGATTGGTTTTGATGGCGATGTGTGTTGTTGGATGCTGGTTGCTGCTTGGATGGGAAGTGTTGAAGGAGTTGATTTTGTGTTTCTGTTGTGTCTAGTTTTTGTGTGCTTTTTGGGTTTTTTTGGGGGTTTTGGGTTTCTTGGGGGTGTCCGGAGTTTTTTGGGTGTGGGTCGTTTGACCACACCCCTCCCTTGTCTGCTTTTCCTTTTTTCTAATAAAGTTTGGGGGTCAGGAATAGCCTAGTTCTGCGCCTTTTCTGCTCTTAAAATGTTAAAAACTCTAAAAAACCTTAAAAACCAAAAAAAACCAAAAAAAAAACACTAAAAACCCAAAAAGATCTTAAAACCCTGAAAAAACCTAAAACTCTAAAAAATCCTGAAAACCCCTAAAACCCATCAAAATCGATAAAAACCCTAAAAAACCCGAAAAATCCTAAAAATCCTAAAAAATCCCTAAATATCCCTACAAACGTAAAACCCCCCAAAAAACCCTAAAAACCTCCGGAAAACCATAAAACCCCTCAAAATATTAAAAACCATAAAAACCCTAAAGCCACTAAAAACACTAAAAACCCTTGAAACACCTTAAAATCTTAACAATTTCTAAAAACCCATAAACCACTAAAAAACTCAAAAAAAACCCTAAACACCAAAAATACCATAAAAAATATGAAAAACCCAAAAAACCCTCAAAATCCCGTAAAACACTAAAAACCCTAAAAAGCATAAAAATCCTAAAAAAGCCCCAAAAATCCCTAAAAACATAAAAAACCTTGAAAACCCCCTAAAAACTATAAAAACCCTAAAAACCCTAAAACCACTAAAAACTCAAAAACCATTTAGACCCCTAAAAACTTTAAAAACACTAAAAAACCTTAAAAACCCTAAAAACCTAAAAATAACCATAAAACCCCTACCTTGAAAAAAAACCCAAAACCCCAAAAGACCCTAAAACCCATAAAAACACTAAAAACCCTTAAAAACCAAGAAAACCCCATAAAATCCATAAAATCCTTAAAAAACCATAAAAATCCTAAAAAATCCCTAAAAACCCTAAAACAAAATAAAAACCCATAAAAACCCTAAGACAAAATAAAAACCTCTAAAAACACTAAAAACCCATTGAAAACTAAAAAACCCATAAAAACACTAAAAACTTTAAAAACCAAGAAAACCCCTAAATCCCCAAAAAAAATCCGTAAAATCCTTAAAAACCCATAAAAACCCTAAAAAATCCCTAAAAACCCATCGAAAACTAAAAAACCCCTAAAAATCTTAAAAAATCTAGAAAACCATAAAACCATTAGAATCTCTCAACCCCCAAAAAGGTTAAAAACTCTAAAAAACCTTTAAAACCCTAAAAACTCATAAAAACATTAAAAAACCAAAAGACCCTAAAACCCTAAAAACCACTAAAACCCCTAAAAAATCCTGAAATCCTAAAAAAAACCCTTAAAACCCTAAAACCCCTTAAAATCCCTAAAAACCCTATAACTCATAAAAAACCTAAAAAATCCCTAAAAATCCATGAAAACGTAAAAAACTCTAAAAACCCTGAAAACCCCCCTTAAAACCTAAAAACCACTTAAAACCATAAAACCCCTTAAAAAATAAAAACTATAAAACCACTAAAAACTCTAAAAACCCTTAAAACCCCTAAAAACACTAAAAAACTCTAAAAATGCTTAAAACCCAAAATTTCTCAAAAAAAACCCTAAAAACCCAAAATACCCTAAAAACACTGAAACCCCCTAAAAAACTATAAAAATACTAAAACCCTAAAAACCAAAAAAAATCATGAAAAAGCCTAAATAATAGTTGAAAATGTAAAAAACCCTGAAAATCCTGAATAACCCCTGAAAACCATAAAACCTCTAAAAACCTTAAAAAAACCCTAAAACCCACTAAAAACTCTAAAACCGCTTAAAACCCCTAAAAACGATAAAAACTCTTAAAAACCATTAAACCCCAAAAAAATTCATAAAAACCGCTAAAAATACAAAAAACACCCTAAAACCCATGAAATGCTAAAAGCCCTAAAACCCTAAAAAATCCTAAAAACCCTCAAAAACCCTAAAAACCCTCAAAAACATAAAAATTCAGAAAAAAGTACAAAAAATTATGGAAAACGTAAGAAACCCAAAAAACCCTGAAAACCCTAGAAAACCATTAAAAACCTTAAAACCCTTAAAACCCATAAAACCACTAAAAACCCATAAAAACGTTAAAAACTCTAAAAACCCTTAAAAATCCTAGAAAACTCAAAAAACCCCTAAAAACTCAAAAAGACCCTAAAACCCTAAAACCCCAAAACCCTAAAAAACCCTCAAAACCCTAACCCTCAAAACTCTAACTCTCAAAATCCCTAAAAACCATAATAACCCTAATAACCCTAAAAACCATAAAAATCCTAAAAAAATCCCTAAAAATGTAAAAAACCCTAGAAACCCTGAAAAACCACTCAGACACATAAAACTCCAAAAAACCGTAAGAAACCCTAAAAACTCATAAAACCCCTAAAAACTACTAAAAACTCTAACGACCCTTAAGACCCCTAAACATGTTAAAAACTCTAAAAACCCTCATAACCCCTAAAAAACTCAAAAAAAACCTAAAAACCCAAAAAACCATGAAAACCATAAAATACCTAAAAACCCAGAAAAAACATTGAAAACCCACAAATCCCCAAAAATGCTAAAAAACCATAAAAATCCTAAAAAAGACCTAAAAATTCCTGAAGACGTAAAAACACCGTAAAAAACCTTAAAACCCCTCAAAAACCTAAAAACCTTTAAAAACCCTAAAACCCCATAAAAACCATAAAACCCAATACAAACTCTAAAACCCTCAAAACCTCTAAAAATGTTTAAAAACTCCAAAAAAACTCTAAAAACATTAAAAACCATAAAAAATAAAAAAACACTTAAACCCCAAAAAGACCCTAAAAAACCTCGAAAACCTTAAAAGCCTAAAAAAACTGAAAGCCCCTAAACCCCCTAAAAATCCCTAAAAACCCTAAAAACCCATAAAAACCCTAAAAATCCTAAAAAATCCCTAAAAATCCCTGAACATGTAAAATACCGTAAATACCTTGAAAAATCGCCTGAAAACCATGAAAGTACCTAAAAACCCTAAAAAACATTAAAAACCCCTAAAACCCCAAAAAAACCCATAAAAACCATAAAAACCATAAAAATTGTAATAACCCTAAAAACCCAAGAAAATCTCTAAAAACTCTAAAAACCCTAAAAACCCACTAAAAACCCTTACAAACTTGAATAACCCATGAAGACCATAAAAACCACTAAAAACCCATAAAAACCCTTAAAACCCACTAAAAACTCTAAAACACCTTTAAACCCCTAAAAACATTAAAAAATCTAAAAAAAATTAAAAAATCTAAAAAACTAAAAAAAAAACCCTTGCAATAAAAAAACCCATAAAACCCAAAAAACCAGAAAACCCTAAAACCCTCAAAATTCCAAAAAAACCCTGAAAAACCCTAAATACCATAAAAATCCAAAAAGTCCATAAAAATCCAACAAAACGTAAAAAAATCCTAAAAACGCTGAAAACCCCTAAAAATCATAAAACCCCTAGAAAACATAAAAAACCACAAAAGCCCATAAAAACCTAAAACCACAAAAAACTCATAAAATCCTTAAAACACATAAAAACGTTGAAAATTCTAAAAATCCTTAAAAACCATAAAAATATCAAAAATAAAAACCCTAAAATTTTGAAAAGCCTAAAAATCTCAATGAACCCTAAAAAACCCAAAAAAAATCCTGTAAAATCCCTAAATAACCAAAAAACCCTTAAAACCATTAAAATCTTAGAATCCCTAAAAATCCTTGAAAAGGTGAAAATATCTAAAAACCCTGAAAACCATAAAACCCCAAAAAACCTTAAAAAACATTAAAAACCAATAAACCCCTAAGAAACCACTAAAAAATATAAAACCCCTTAAAACTCGTAAAAACATTAAAAACCTTAAAAACCCTAAAATACTCAAAAAAATCCAAAAAACCCATAAAAGATCCTAAAAACCCTGAAAACCCCTAAAAACCCCTCAAAACACTAAAACCTTTTAAAATACCAATATACCCAAAAACCCAAAAACCATAAAAATCCAAAAAAAACCCTAAAAATCCCTAAAAACATAAAAAACCTTAAAACCCTCGAAAAAACCCCAAAACCCATAAAAATACTTAAAAACCATAAAACCCCAAAACCCATAAAATTCATAAAAGCCACTAAAAAATCTAAAACCCTTAAAACCCCTAAAAATGTCAAAAAAATCTAGAAAACCTCAAAAGCCCTAAAAAATAAGACCTGAAAAAACCCTAAAATGAGCTAAAAACCCTAAAAAACATTGAAAAACCGTAAAACCCCTCAAAATCTATAAAATGAATAAAAAGCCCTAAAACCATAAAAAACCAAAATGCCTTAAAAATCCCTGGAAACATAAAATACCCTAAAGACCCTGAAAAACTCATGAAAACCATAAAAACATCTAAAAACCATAAAAACCCCTAAAAACCCATAAAAACCCTAAAAACCTACTAAAAACTCTAAAACCCTTAAAACCCCTAAAAACATTAACACATTTCTCAAAACCCTTAAAAATCTAAGAATCCCTAAAAACCCAAAAGACACTAAAAACCCTAAAAGCACTTAAAAACCATAAACCCTTCAAAATCCCTAAAACCCCTAAAAACCCCTAAAAACCATAAAAATCCTAAAAAAATCCATAAAAATCCTAAAAAAACCATAAAAATCCTTGAAAATGTTAAAAAAACGTAAAAACCCTAAAGAACCTTTGTAAACCATGAAAACCCCTCCCCTATTTCTGTCTCTTTTACTTATAAATATGGGGGGTCAAGACTAGCCTGACCCTACACGTACTTTTCCCTAGAAACCATAAAACCGGTAAAAACTCATAAAACCTCTAAAACCACCAAAATTCTAAAGCCCTTAAAATCTCTAAAAACGTTAAAAACATTAAAAACCCTTAAAACCCTAAAACACTCAAAAAACTCTAAAATCCCAAAAGACCCTAAAACCCCTTCACATCCTAAAAAACCCTGAAAAAACCCTAAAAAGCCTAAAAATCCCTAAAAAACCCTAAAACCCTAATAATCCTGAAAACGTATAAATATCCTAAAAAGCCCTAAAAATCATGAAAACGTAAAAAAACCATAAAAACCTGAAAAACATAAAAAACCCTAAAAACATAATTTTTTTAAAACCCCATAAAAACCCTATAAATCAATAAAAACACAAAAAAACATTAAAACCCTTAAAATGTTAAAAAAACATTAAAAACCCTAAAAACTCAAAAAAAACCCCTAAAACTCAAAAGACCCTAAAAACCTTAAAGAAACCTAAAACCCCTAAAAAACCATGAAAACCCTTAACCCCCTCAAAATCCATAAAACCCTAAAAAATCCTAAAAGCCATAAAAATTACTGAAAACATAAAAAACATTGAAAACCCTTGAAAACCATAAAAAACCATTAAAACTCATAAAAACCCAAAAACCACTAAAAACTCTCAAAACCTTTAAAACCCCTAAAAACATTAATGAAGACTTGAGAAGATGGCGGCACACTCCCCAGACTCTCGCTCGACGCCTCTTCCAGGGTTTCTCCTGGGTTCTGCCCGCAGCTTCGGTGATGGATCTTCGGTTCTTTCAGGTTCTCGGCGAAGGTCTGCTCAGGTTGCGCTCTTTGGTCTCAAGGTGGTGGTGGTCTCCTTTTTTTTGGCGGCCTTGACTTCCCCGAATGGTGTCTTTGTCCGGGCCTTCGGCTTCTATTCCCTGCAGGGCGTTTCTCCTTTTCTGGTGTGTTCGGGCTTCAAAGGCTATGAAGGTTGTGAGATCTGTTGTGGCTTCAGATCTGGTCATTTTGGAAGGCGATGTCGCTGCATTTCTGCCTCGGATCGGGGTCAATATTACAGATATGAAGTGTCCACATTCAGGTCAACGGGGTTGCGGGGCTCAAAGAAGGATGCAACAGAGGCACAATCGACGATCAGTTTCCTACCCTGGGATCTCATCTTGGATGGTGCTTCAAACCGGCGGCCTTTTTCAGATTTCCTTCCCTTTACGGGCGGTCTCCGCTGCGTCGTGTCACGGCCTGGGCTCTTTGGGTGCCACCGTTCGGACACCTTTCAGGTAAATTCTTATGGCTTCGGGTTTTGTTTTGTGGCGGATGGATTTGGTTGGTTGCTGCTCCTGGGATGTGGCATGAGGTACAGCTTTATGTTTTCCTTAGTTTACTGGTTTCGATCTTCTGGTATGACTTGGTGCTCGAGTGTTTCAATTGTGGTGGTTCTTATTCTCGGAATGTTGTTTCTGGACCTTGATTTTGGCGAAGGGGAGGGTTCCTATCATGCTGTCGGTTGGGAGCTGCTGGTTGCAATTTGTTGGATGTTGGATATTGATTGGTTTGAAGGTGATGGATGCTTTTCTGGTTGTCGCTCTTTCGGTTGTGTGTTGCTGGTGTTGTCTGATGGGTTTGATGCGAGGTGTTTTCTGGATCTGAATCTGATTAAGGAGGTTTGGGTGCTGCGGAATGGTCCTGGGTGGGGGCGTTGGTGGTCCGATGCTGCTATTAAAGTCGATATGCTGGATGATGGTTGGTTAGAAGGTCCTGGTTGCTGAAAATCAAAGAGATGGATGCTTGCTTTGATGAGGAATGTTGGTCGCTGCTCGTGTGTGCTATTCTGGGTTAGCTTCTGCCTGGGTTAGTGTTGCTGGAAGCCGACTTTTGGTGGTAATGCTGATGTGCGGTGTTTGGATGATCTGCTAGGTGATTGTTGGATTTGGATGCTAGGGTACGGCTGGTCACCATTGTCGTTCCCCTTAACTCGTGCGTCCACCTCTGCTCTTGCTTCCCTCCCTATCACATTGGACTCCATCTTGGTCCGTTATGATGGTGCATGTGGCGGTTTTGGGATGGTGTTGGTGGTTCAATTCGGTGTCAAGAGCGCGTCTTGGCGGGGCGACGGTGTTAAGTGGTGAAGGCTTGAGAAGCTAAGTTTGGATTTTAGGTTGATGGTTGCCGAACTTGGTACGGTGATGAAATATGGTAGTGCTTAGACAAGGTTTTTTGTGGTGTTGCTGATATTGTGCTACTGATTTCGTGCTGATGATTGCTGATGAAATTGCTGCTGGTGGTTATGGTGCTGCTGGATGCTGGTTGTTGATTGGCTGGGAGGTGATGATGGGGACAGTTCTGTTTTGCAGCTTTGTTTGTCTTTTGTGTCTTTTTCTTTCTTTGTTTTCCTTTTGGGGATTGTTTTTTGGGTATGGGTCAATTGACTCTGCCCCTCCCCGATCTGCAGTGTCCTCTTTTTCTTAATAAATTTTGGGGGGCTAGGCTAGCCTAGTCCTGCACCTCTTCTGCCCTAAAAACATTAAAGAATTTAAAAAACCTTATAAAATCTAAAAAACTCAAAAAAAACCTAAAAACCAAAAAAAGACCATAAAACCCCTTCAAAATCCTTAAAAACAAAAAAACCCTAAAAATCCACCAAAAAAACATAAAACTTCATGAAAACGTAAAAAGCCCTAAATGCCCTAAAACCCCCCAAAAACCATAAAAAACCCCTAAAAACATAAAAAACACTAAAAACCTATAAAAACCCTTAAAAACCCTAAATATGTTAAAAACTATAAAAAGCATAAAAAACCTAAAAACCCCCTAAAACCTTGAGAGAAGCCCAAAATCCATAAAAACCATAAAAAACCTATAAAACCCCTAAAACCACAAAAAAGTCTAAAACCTCTAAAAATGATAAAAAAAACTCTAAAAACCTTAAAAAACAAAAAAGATCCTAAAACCTGAAAAACACTAACAAAACGCTGAAAATGCCAAAAAACCACTAAAAATCCCTAAGAACCCAAAAAACCATAAATATCCTCAAAAACTCCTAAAAAACCCTGAAAATGTAAAAAACCTTTAAAACCTTGAAAACCCCTAAAAACCATAAAAACCATAAAAACCTTTAAAACCCTAAGAACAAATAAACACCCTAAAAACCCATTATAAACTCAAAAAACCCTAAAAACCCTAAAGACCCTAAAAACCCTAAAAAACCCTTAAAAAATCTCAAAATCCCTAAAACCCCCCAAGAAACTAAAAACGTAAAAATCCTAAAAAAGCCCTAAAAATCACTGAAAACGTAAACACCCCTAAAAACACTAAAAAACCCCTTGAAAATCATAAAACCCCCAAAAAAACTATAAAAAACCCCCAAAACCACTTAAAACTCTAAAAAACTTTAAAACCATTTAAAACATTAAAAAACTCTAAAAAACATTAAAACCCTAAAAAACTCAAAAAAAAACCATAAATCCTAAAAGACCCCAAAACCCTGAAAACCCCTGAAAATCCTAAAAATGCCCTAAAAATCAATGAAAATGTAAAAAACCCTAAAATACCCTTAAATCTCAGAAAACCCTAAAAACCGCTAAAAATGTAAAAAACCTTAAAAACCTTAAAAAACCCCTAAAAACCATAAAACCCATAAAAGTTTTTAAAACCCTAAGAAAAAATAAACACCCTAAAAACCCACTATAATCTCAAAAAACCCTAAAAACCCAAAAGACCCTAAAAACCCTAAATAATCCTAAATAATCTCAAAATCACTAAAAACCCAAAAAAAAACTAAAAACGTAAAAATCTTTAAAAAGCCCTAAAAATCACTGAAAACGTAAACACCCCTAAAAACACTAAATAACCCCTTGAAAATCATAAAACCCCCAAAAAACTATAAAAAACCCCAAAACCCCGAAAAACCACTTAAAACTCTAAAAAACTTTAAAACCATTTAAAACATTAAAAAACTCAAAAAAACCTTAAAACCCTAAAAAACTCAAAAAACCCCTAAATCCTAAAAGACCCTAAAACCCTGAAAACCCTGAAAATCCTAAAAATGCCCTAAAAATCAATGAAAATGTAAAAAACCCTAAAAAACCCTTAAAATCTCAGAAAACCCTAAAAACCACTAGAAATATTAAAAATTGTAAAAACCCATAAAAACCCTAAAAACCCTATAAAACTCTAAAAACCCTTAAAAACTTTAAAAGCTCTATAAAACCTTAAAACCTCGAAAAAAACTCAAGAAAACCTTAAAACCTCGAAAAAAACTCAAGAAAACCTTAAAACCCCAAAAATACCCGAAAAACTATGAAAAATCCTAGAAACCATAAAGTCCCAAAAAATCCCAAAAAACCCTGAAAACGACAAAATCCTAAAAAACGTCTAAAATCCTTGAAAAAGTAAAAAACCCTAAAAATCATGAAAAACCCCTAAAAACCATAAAAACCCATAAAAACCTTAAAACCCCTTAAAAACCCATAAAAACCCATAAAAACCTTAAAACCCACTAAAAAATCTAAAACCCCTAAAAACGTTAAAATACTCTAAAAACCCTTAAAACCCCTAAAAACTAAAGAAACCCTAAAAACCCAAAAGACCCTAAAACCCTACAAACCTAGAAAAACCCTCAAAATCCCTAAAACCCCTAAAAATCCTAAAAACCCTAAAAATACTAAAAAGATCTAAAAATACCTAAAAACGTAAAATATCTTAAAAATCCTGAAAACCCCACAGAAACCTTAAAAACTCCTAAAAACCACCAAACACTCTAAAACCCTTAAAACCCCTAAAAACGTTAAAAACGTTAAAAAACCTTAAAACCAAACTAAAAAAACCTAAAACCTGGAAAACATCTTAAAACACTCTAAATCCCTAAAAACCGTAAAATCCCTATAAATCCCTCAAAACGTAAAAAACACTAAAACCCAAAAAAAACCCCAAAAAAACGTAAAAACCCATAAAAAACATAAAAAAACCCATAAAAACCTAAAAGCCACTAAAAACTCTAAAAAACCTTAAACCCCTAAATTTTTTAAAAATCTCTAAAAAACCTTAAAAACTCTAATAAACTCAAAAAAAAAACCAAAAGAACCTAAAAACCCTGAAAACCTCTAAAAACCTTAAAACCCACTGAAACCCTCTAAAACCCTTCAAAATCCCTAAAAACCTTAAAAACCCCTAAAAACCCTAAAAAAATCCCAAAAAAACCTTGAAAATGTAAAAAACCATAAAAGCCCCTAAAAACCTTAAAAACCCTAAAAACCCACTAAAAACTCTAAAAGCATTAAAAGATCTAAAAAACCTTGAAAACCTAAAAAACTAAAAAAAACCCTAAAAACCCAAATAGAACGTTAAAACCTTTAAAATCCCTAAAAACATTAAAAACCCTAAAAAACCTTAAAACCCTAAAAAACTAAAAAAAAACCCTAAAAACCCAAAATAGACCGTTAAAACCTTCAAAACCCTTAAAAACCCCAAAACCCCCTAAAACCCATTAAAATACCTAAAAAGGTAAAAAACCCATAAAAACCCTGACAAACCCGTGAAAACAAAAAAAAACTCTTAAACCCCTATAAAACCCTAAAAACTACGGAAAACTCTAAAACCCTTAAAACCTCTAAAAGCGATAAAAAATTCTTAAAAACCCAAAAGTCCCTAGAAACCCTAAAAACCTTGAAAACCCCTACCCCCCCCCCCAAACTATGAAAATCCTAAAAAGCACTAAAAATTCCAGAAAATGTAAAAAACCCTAAAACCCTGAAAACCCCTGAAAACCAAAAGAACCACTAAAAATAATAAAAAAACTAAAAACTCATAAAACCCTAAAAACCAACTAAAAACTCTAAAAACCTTAGACACTAAAGACTCAACCCCCCCCCCCAAACTCCAAAAAGACCCAAAAAACCCTGAAAAACCATAAAACCCCATGATGATATGAAACCCATAGATGAAATTGAATTGATGGAATGTGTGGAGTGGGAGTTTCATAGCCCAATGATGCAATGAAGAATAAATGGACTACAATCAGCAAGAGGAGCCCATCTAGCTACATTAAAAGGCCCAACCCAAGGTGTATGCATGGAATTCACTCTTATTTAAGACCAAATGAGATGGATGGAGACCAAGACACGTTGCATGAATTTTGGAAGCGTTGCCCACATGGTGATTCTAGAATGACATCTTTGGACGCCAAAGTCAAATTCGATAGGCTAGGTGCTTAAAGTCAAATTCAGTTGGCTATGGGTGGAAAGGCTTGTGTTACTTTTCTCAAAACACTTTGTTAGACTTTTATCTTTTTAACTTTAAGATGACAAAGTAGTTTAGCCTTTATGACTTTAGAGTATTAGACCATTGACTATTGTATTAACCCTTAGCTATAAATAATCACTCCATGTCATAGTATTTTCATTCAAGATTGTAATAGATAGATTATTCTTTGTTTATGTGATGATCATGTCAATTTTCCCCCTTACTCTTGTGCATTCTTGTCTTGTTAATCTACAAGTTAGATTAGTGATCCAATATCACAAAACCTCTAATTCCATGCCTCAACCCAAGTGTGTTGCTGTGTGAATTGGTCATCACATCCCTCTCTCGAGTGTGTTGTTTAAGTAGTAGATCACGTTCCATATAACGTTGATTGACTATTTACTTCTACTATCCAAACTCATCATCTTCCACTTAGCTCTGAACTACAACCTTCAACCACCACCCTATTCCCTGAAGATTGGGACACCCTGTGTGTCTCGCATTAGTTGGTTTCAGAGTTGTGGTTGACTCGGTAGGTATCTATCTCTTAATTTATATTACTTTTACCCATTAACCTTATGATATTTCCATATTATCAACCCATTAAAAAATAGAAGTCGTTTTTCCTTGAAAACCTTCTAAATTAGTCTATGTTGTGCAAAATTGAAATATTTTAACATTGTGCCAATTATTCATCCATCTTATTTTCATATTTAATTTGATATATGTGATTTGTATTCAGAAAAAAAATCAAATTCTCCCACCTCATCATTTTTTACTTTTTAAAACTAAACACATACTTTCTCTGAGAGATTAAAAAAATGGAAACACTACGAAAAAATATTTTGGAAAGATTTGACAAAAAGAAAAGAAAAGAAAAAAACAGATAAAATTACTTATTCTTTGTGGTTTACATTATTAGCACTTTCAATTTGTATACTTAACTTTATCAATTCTTTTACTTCACCCCCATATCATATTTTGCCCATATTTTTCTTAATTTTTCTTATATTGCACAATAGCGAAAAACCCACAAACCACACCTTTATACCCCTCTTTTCCACCATTTACCCATTTCTCTATGCTCTTTTCCACCCTTTACCATTTTTTAATCCTTTACCACTCAAACGGATTGTGTACGGATTGTGTTGATCCATTCCCCTGTACCATATTGCTTGGGTAAGGTTTGACGAATCATTTGTTTTGCAAGTCAAAAGAAGGTATATATAGATAAAAGTTGAATTAAAAAATCACCCAAAGGTGACGTAGAACATAAGGATCAAAACAAGAAGCGAGGAAGGTGAAAGTAAGAAACCAATGGAAACCATGGAACACACGAGAGAAGCGGCATGAAGGCAACCACCCAAAAGCCACCAAGAGAAAAGCATGACTGCATTGCAAAAAATGAACCAGCCGGACAATGGTGCACAACAGCAGCACACAATCCAAGGAACCAAGCCCCTCCGAAATGACATAAGGATCCACAACACCACCAAGCAGCGAACAACAAGCACACAACAAGCATCCAAGCATCAAAGAACCATAGCAGCTCCCAACGCAAGAGCCCAACAAACAAAGAGGAACAACAAAGCCAAGAGAAAGGAACTAGCCCAAGGAAAGACCCACCCAAAGGCCAATAAAGGCATCCCAAGAACACTCACAAACACACCATAACAGACATGAAAACACACACTCACACTCACACCCAACCACTCCACACACACACATGCACGCAAAAGCCCGACAGTAAAACCTACAAGCAACACCTGCAAGAAAAACCGCCCCCAACAAAAACCACCAGCACCACAAACACCACCTGAACCAGAAGAGAAACCAAACATGAAACCCAACACCAGCACCACGTCAAGCATCCTGAAACCAACCGACACCTCAGCCGAACAGCAACCGAACACACCTCCAACTATCACCCTGCACAAAAGAACTGCAGTACAACCAAACACACATAAAAGGCCACTTGCACAGAACCTGCAACACAAAAAACACACATCCAACAACTGCTCACCCTGCCACACAACCAACCCTTCCATCCCTGCAGCCGTAACTCAACCTCTGACACAACCTGGATACAACAAAACCAGCTTCTATCCACACCTGCACCATCCGCCCAAAATAGACCATGCACCAACCACCAAAACAGCCGACACCAGTTCTACACCAATCCAGGCTGAAACCCACCAGCTTTCCTACCAAAAAACAACAAATCGCACCCCAACCTCCATCCATGGAAGCACTGCACCCATCCCAGCCCCCAAGACCAAACTAGCACCTCCAAGAAGTCAAGACACCTGCAAAGCAACCGAAACCCACTCCTCTCTGAGGAACACCCAACATCCACCTGAGAACCAGCCACAGTACCGCCATTCGGAGACACCACCCACCCTCCAAAGCCCCCAAGACCCCTGCACACCAACACAAGAAGCCAACACCAAGTGCATCACCCAAACTCCAGTAATAGACCAACCCACCACCTGTAAGCTAGCAAACCTGTACAACCAACCAGAGACCCTGGAAACACCCATTCCACCCTGCCTCAAGAGCACATAACCACAACCAGGCCAGCCCATAACTACAACCATGACAGCCCCAATAGTACCCTGCACCCCAATCCCCCAGAGCACCTACAATAAGCCCCAGAACCCTCAACCAGCAGAGAACCAACCAATACTAATCCAACTACATCCCCAGCAGTAACCACAAGGAAACCAAACCAGCCAAAGAACAACACCTGCACAGACCACACCAAGTAACGACATTTAGCAAGACGCCATAAAAAAGCTCCAGCAGCAACCGAACAAAGAACCAACACCAGCAGAAACCACCCGAAGCACCAACCAGAAACAAGAGCAACAATAAGAAATCCACCAGAAAGAGAACCAAAACCAAACACTGCCCACCAACAAAGAATCAGCAGCCACCCATGAGAAGGGAACCTGGGAGGTTCTATCTTCAGACCAGCTCCTGGTTAACATTGGTATTAGGAAAGGGTTTTCAAGATAAAAGCATGGCCCGAACAATCAACTAAATGTTCAACCAAATGTAACTGCCACTGTGAGAGGGAGAACTGTGAAACCAAGAATTCCACTACTGCCAAATAGAATACACCAAAGTGGCCAAACCAATCTATCCCAAAAAACTCCTTAAGGAGTCATCAATAAATAGACCAGAGCACCAATCCAGAATGATATAGAAGGAAGAAGCAGAGAAATCAGCATTAAGAAGGCTTAAAAAGGAATACCAAAGCTTCCTAGACAGCTCACAGTTGAAGAACTGGTGATCCAAATTTTCAGAATCCACTTCAAAAAGAAAAAAATTATTAGGAAATACCAAACCCCTTCTTTGTGACCTATCTTGGGTAGACATGCCATTAAAAATTACCAAACATAAAATGAAAGAAAATCTCACCCGGGAAAAGAGGTTCCAAACCAAGGAGTACCAAGGGACAGTAGAAAACTTCTCCCTTAGGTCATCCCAAACCCTTTGAAGAAAGAACCTAACATACCCATTCTAAAGAATCCTATCCAAACCTCCTCCAGGATCTAGTGAAGAATGAATCTCCTGTCTGATTTCCTAGAGATCAGAAGAAACAACAAATGGCAGATCCCAGGCACCATTAGAAATAATTCCAGCAACTGAAGAAAACTTGGTTAAACCTGAATCATCGATAATCCTATTGTCAAGTAAGGAACAAATAGGACCCCTAGGAATCCAGGGATCTGACCATAATGATATATTGGAACCATTCATGACTAAAAAGGACAGGTGTTCCTTGTGGAAACCATGAAGCCCCAACAATTTCCTCCAAATCCCAGAGCAATTCCATGGAACCTTAGCACCCCAAAACTGGGAACGAATTAGGAGGAAGAAACAATCCCAGTCCACCCAAATAAAAGAAAAAGAAGGGTCGCAAAGGTCCCAGGAATGTCTAACCATGGAAGCCTTATTCCAATCCTCACATTTGATTCCTAATCCTCCCTCCTCCTTAGTTATCGCTGACAAATCCCAAGCCACATTAGCCCTCTACTTCTTATGGGAGGGGCCTTTCCAAAGAAAACAATGAAGCTGTCCTTCAACATACTTCACAAATATCTTAGGCCAGAGAAAATGATGACACCAGTAAGCATGTATGCTAAATAAAACTGATTGGAACAGTTGAAATTGTCTGGAAATGGAAAGAAAATTGTTTGTCCGCACATTAATTCTTATGAAAATCATTTATTCCAAAACATCACAATCCACAGCTCTAAATCTGGTAGTAATGAGAGGCACCCCAAGATAACAAATAGGTAGGGAGCTACCCTTTATACACATTGCCACCTTAATGATATCTCGAACCTCATTATAAATTCCCTCATAGAACATCATAGATTTAGAAGGTTTAATAGCCATCCCAAACAAGGAAGAAAAGAGATCCAAGGCTTGTTTCAAAACCAAAACCTATTCCATGTTTCCATAAGAAAATAATAAAAGGCCATCCACAAAGAAAAGATGGGAAATGGAAGTCTTTCAACATCTCCAATGGAATTTAAAAGAACTCAAGGCCTAGATGAGTGAATCACGGATGCGAGAGAAAACTTCCATGAAGATCACAAAGGAAAGGAGAGAGAGGATCCACTTGCCTCAAGCACTTATTCCGAGAGAAGTAACCTTGCATTCAACCATTGATATTGACAGAAAACATTGTAGAGGAAACACATCTTTTGATCCAAGTAGAGAATCTGGAAGGGAAACCAAGGAGGTCCAAAGAGTCCGAAAGGAATTCCCATCTCACTTAATCAAATGCCTTAAATAAATCGATATAAAAGGCACAACATGGGACTCTAGAATCCATGTTATACCCTCGCATTAACTCTTGTGCAATTAGAATATTATCAGAAATCCTCTTGCCTTGAATAAAAGCAGATTGGGCCTTATTAACTCACCCAGGAAGAATCAATCTCGGTGTGGCCACCAAAATCATCAAAATACATTTATAAATTGTGTTTCAACAGGAAATTGGTCTAAAGTCTAGAAGAGTGTACACATTAGTAACCTTGGGAATCAAGGAGAATATCGATTCGTTGGGTTCCCAAAAAATTTTGTTGGCCTTGACAAATTCGATAACTTATTCCATAACTTCAGATCCAACCACGGACCAAGATTTGTGAAAAAAGGCATTGAAACCATCGGGTCTAGGAGCATTGTTGGGATGAATGGAGAGAAGCATCCGAAGGATATCTTCTGGGAAAACAACCTTGAATAAGGCCTCACAAGAGCTCTGGTCAACAGAAAGAGAAAGAAAGGGTTCTAGACTCACTCTCCCAAGATAACTGAAGCATGTGGTGATTCGATCAAGGCTTGGAAGAATTCAACCATCTCATGAATAATAGAACTGGGATCCATGGTAACCGAACCATCATCCCTTCGAAGGAGAACCAGTTTTGTAGAATTAAATCTAGATTTCATCAAATTGAAGAAGAAGAAGACGATGTTAAGGTCACCCTCTTTCAGCCATTGAATCATACTCTTCTTCTTGGATGAGAGGCTGCCCTTAAGAGTCGGGGCTTTAAGCCTCTCCTTTCATCTAGATTTGATAAGGAAAATATCATCTAAAGGACCATTCAACACAAAGGAGGTTTGACATTCATAAAATTCTGATCTAATCAGATTGATCTCTGTTGGAGTCTGCATCCCACATCGGACTTGAGGTCCGGTGTGGTCTTTAATATTCATTATAAATTAACCCCAAGGGCTCCTTTAGAGGGTACATCTTGGGGGTTCGGGTCTCACCTTATTTTATCATTCTACATGGTATCAGAGGGAAGTTAATCCCGACCCCACCCTCCAATCTTTTTTTTATATTATGCTCTAGGGTTAACTTCAGTTTTCCCTGTAAGGGGGGGCGGCGGCCTCCATGGCCAGCTCTGCCGTCGCCCCTCCCCTCCCTTCCGAGCGCCGCTCGGCCCACCTGGAAAGAAGGCCCAATCCCGACGGCTCCTCCCTCCCAACGCACGCGCCCTTCCCGTCGCGGCTTCTCCCGAGCGCGACACTCCCGACGCCCTGCCGCGGCTCCTCCCGTCGGCCTTCCTCCCGACGCAGCCCCTCTTCTTGTCGGCTTCACTCCGCCCCGACGAAGGCACGCGGCCCCTTCTCCGCGGCCCTCCTGGCACCCGACGGCGTCCCTCCCCGCCGCGCACTCCCAGCCGACAACTTTCCTCCCGGCACGACGTCCCTCGCCTCCCTGCGCGCGACCGCTGCGGCGATCTTTCCACCTCCCCGCAACTGCCGGCACCCGCTTGCGCCCTTCCCAACGATCTTTCCGGCTCCCCGCAACTGCTCGCACCGGCTCCCGCATCTCCCGGCAACTGAACTGGTCCGCAGCGCCTCTCCCGGCCATCCTCTTCTGCGCGCAACACCTCCCGCGGCTTCCCCGGCGGCCCTCCCCCCAGCCTGCGCCACTTCATCGAGCACCCCTCTCCTGCGCAGGACCTCTCCCGTCGGCTTCGCACCGTCCCTGCACGCTCCTCCAGCGGCATCCCCGCTTCGCTGGCATCTCCCTCTCTCCCGGCGCGGATCCTCAGTCGCGACTCTTTTTTTTTCTGGCGTTTCTCCCGCACGGGACTCTCCAGCGGCACGCACTCCCTATTCTGTCGGCCTCTCCCCCTGCCGGCGCCTCCGACAGCCGGCCTCCAGCCACCGGCCTCCACCCTTGCCGGCCCCTCCACGCCGGCGGCCTCCTCCGGCTTCCAGCTATGCCTCCCGCTGTCCTGCTCCCTCGCCGGCCTCCTCCTGCGCTCCTCTTCCGGCAGCCAGCTGACACCAGTTTCTCCCAGCGGCTGCCCAACTTCAGATTTAGTGGTTGAATGATTATGGAACAAAAAAGGTTACCAAACAGGTGAATATATCGTTCACCATCGGTAAGTACAAAAATGAGGTTTTATGCGATTTTGTACTGATGAAGGAATGTCACTTGCTACTCGAAAAACCGTGGACATATGATCGGTATGTTAGACATGATGGTTTTCTAATTTTTCATTCTTATGTACTATGTGGGGAACCTATAACCCTCATCCTGATGTCCAAAAAACAACTTCTAGAAGATAAAATTTTGAGATAGAAGAACAAAATGTGTGATCAAGAAAAGATGAGAGAAAGAGAGAAAGGAGATAATGAGTGAAGAGGAGAAAATGAGAGAACAAAAATGGAGAGTAAATAAAAATCACGTGGGAAAAATGATTTGAGAGAGGAGAGAAGTGTGATGTTGGTAAAAAAGAGTGAGGTTAAGAGTGATTTGATTTCTCCACAAAACCTTTTAGTACATATGTAAAAATAGGTGATGTTGAACACTGAAAACATTACTTCTTAATTTTAAACTATTGTGAAATCTTTGTTATAGGTGTATGATGGAGTAATTCTTGAGGAGGTGCAACCTTATTTGCTACCTATTAGAGAGATATAATAAATTCATATACCCATTAACAACATAATGGGTCTAAAGGATTTGAAGGAGTGTCTACAGCATGCAGAGACTTCTTAAAAAAGGGAAGATAACTCTACAAGTCAATTTTATCCATCTGGATCACCTTTTTTATTTAGTCTCCTTACCCATATTGATCAAGTTTCATTGCCTTTAATGGAAAGTAGAAATAGGGAAGAAAAATGACATGTTAAGAAACAACATAGGAAATAAAATATGTTGGAGAGCCATCATAAGAAACCTAATTCAAAGCTCAAGATAATTGGAGACGGACCATACATAGTGTTTGATATGATTGATTATAACATCTCATTACAAGGTGAGTATGAAGTTATTTTTAAAGTCAATGTTTCGAATCTTTTCTCATATTTTGATGCAGATGATGAAGAGTCAAGAACAACTCCTTTTTAAGAGGGGGAGTATGATATGAAACTGTTAGATGACATTGACTTGATGTCATGTGAGGCATTGTAGTTGCATGGCCCGATGATGCAAGGAAGAATAAAGAGACTACAAGTGGAAATGCTAGCCCAACTCACTGCATTAATAGGCCCAAACCCAAGGTGCATGAATGGAAGTGGGAAATGGGATTATTATCTCTCTTATTTAATCCCAAATGAGATGGATGAAGCCCAAGACACATGGTTGCATGAATTTTGGAAGCCTTTCCCAGATAGAGATTCTATAATTGAATCTTTGGACACCAAAGTCAAATCTAGTGGACTAAGTACTCAAAGTCAAATCTGTTGGACTGTGGGTGGAAAGGCATGTGCTCATTTTTCCAAAATTCTTTGTTAGACTTTATATTTTTGACTTTAAGGGGACATGGTAGGTTTAGCCATTATGAATTTAGGGTATTAGACCTTTGACTATTGTATTACCCCTTGGCTATAAATAGCCACCCCATGGAATTGTATTTTCATTCAAGATTGTAATAAAGAGCTTATACTTTGTTTATCTCTATTGTGTGAGGACCGCTATGATTTCCCCCTTTCTCTTGTGCATTATTGCATTTCCAATATACAAGATAGATTGGTGATCCAAGATCATTAAGCCCCCAATTTTGTGCTTCATCCCAAGTGCATTGTTGTGTGGATTGACCATCACGTCCCTCCCTTGAGTGTGTTGTCTAAGTAGTAGGTCACACTCCATATAGTGTTTCTCTACTACTTTCTTACGCTATCCAAACTCATTATCTTCCACTTAGTTCTGAAATGAATCCTTCGTTCTCCACCTTATGCCATGAAGATCGGGCCACCCCATGCGTCTCCCATCACCTGAAAACCCTTAAAAGCTCTCAAAATCCCTAAAACCCTAAAAAACACTAAAAAACCCTAAAAACCATAAAGATCCTAAAAATGACCTAAAAATCCATGAATATGTAAAAAACCCTAAAACCCTGAAAAAATCTTGAAAACCATAAAACCCCCAAAAAACATAAAATCCCTAAAAACCCATAAAAAACCAAAAACCCTTAAAAACTCTAAAAACCCACTAAAATCTCTAAAAACCATTAAACCCCTAAAAATATTAAAAACTCTAAAAAACCATAAAACCCCTAATAAACTCAAAAAAACCCAAAAAAACACCAAAAGACCTTAAAAACTCTGAAAACCAATGAAACCCTAAAAAACCTAAAACCCCACAAAATCCCTAAAACCCCTAAAAAACACTAATAACCAAAAAATTCTAAACAATCACTAAAAATCCCTGAAAACATAAAAAACCCTAAAACCCTGAAAAACCTCGAAAAACAAAAAAAACCCTTAAAAACCTTTAAAAACTCTAAAAACCCATAAAAACTCTAAAAAACCACTAAAAACTCAAAACCCCTTAAAACACCTAAAACATTAAGAAACTCTAAAAAACCTTTAAAACCCCAAAACCCCCTAAAAACATTGAAAAAACTAAAAACCCTAAAAAACTCAGAAAAACCCTAAAACTCTCAAAATCCATAAAACCCTAAACAACCCTAAAAACCATAAATTCTAAAAAATTCCCAAAAATCTATGAAAATGTAAAAAATCCTAAAACCCATAAAACCCCCTTAAAAACCATAAAACCCACTAAAAACCTTAAAAACACTAAAAACCCATAAACACAATAAAAACCAATGAAACTCTAAAAACCCCCAAAACCCCTAAAACGTTAAAAAACTCTAAAAACCATAAAACCCTAAAGAACTAAAAAAACCACTAAAAACCAAAAAATAACCTAAAACCCTAAAAACCCCTAAAAACCCCTAAAAACCCTCAAAATCCCTAAAAACCCTAAAAAACCTAAAAACCAAAAAAATCCTTAAAAAACCCTAAAACCCTTGAAAACGTAAAAAATCCTAAAAACCTAGAAAGACCCCTGAAAAACATAAAACCCCTAAAAACCCTAAAAACCCAAAAATCCCATAAAAACCCTAAAACCACTATAAATTCTAAAAACTCTTAAAACCACTAAAAATATTAAAAACCTAATGACCATAAAAACCCTAAAAAACTCAAAAAAACCCAAAAAACACTTAAAGACTCAAAAAACCCTGAAAACACCTAAAACCACAAAAACTCTTAAAACCCCTAAAAACCCACATAATCATTAAAATCCCTAAAAACCCAAAAAACCATAAAAAAGCTAAAAAATCCCTAAAAATCTGTAAAAATGAAAAAACCCTAAAAACCATGAAAAAAAACCTAAAGACCACAAAATCCCTAAAAACCGTAAAAAATTCCTAAGAACCCATAAAACAGTAAAAAATACTAAAAATAGAAAAACCCTTAAAAACCCTAAAAATGTCAAAAACTCTAAAAAACCTAAAAACCCTAAAAAACTCAACCCCCCCCCCCTTAAAACCCCAAAACACTCTAAAAACACGGGCATTGATCCCCTACTTAGCGGGATAATACAGATTGGTTTTTGGTATACCCCATGTACCAGGGTGTGTTCCCCATCTATGTATCTATATCTTTAGACTTCCAGCATGTAATTCCTTATAGAGAGACCTAATGAACATGAAATCTCAGGTGGATGCCATCGATGCTACCAGACTCATGGAGTGTGTTCACCCAAACGTGCGTGGTTACGAGCTCTCGATCAGAATCCTAGGTTGGCAATATGGTTGTGACCTGACCTTAAGATTGAGTGTTGAATATGAGTATATCTGGATGTTTTATTTATATATATCACATTCTGATTGATATATCATGTGATGAGTTTTCTAATCATGATGAAGTATGCTTAGTGTTTTTAGGGTGTCCTGTTGGGTATTGTTATACTTACCCCTACATGGGATTTTCCCACACGTGTTGTTTCTTATGTAGATG
Organism: Viscum album; assembly: GCA_963277665.1. NCBI lineage: Eukaryota > Viridiplantae > Streptophyta > Magnoliopsida > Santalales > Viscaceae > Viscum > Viscum album. Next base: position 726,079,197 of record OY728167.1, on the reverse strand, counting down.
ACTGGTTGTTCAATGGGGTTCTCAATGGAACAAGAGTATAAAAAGAATAGATTTGGTCCAGACAGACTGTGGTTCATTCCAGGAGTAAAATTTTATTATAGTCCCCTCTTACTATCAGGTTATACTTATTTACAGTTTTCAGTGAGCTTGTATTTGTACCTTAATACTTCCAAGAATTTGTTTTTTTACTCTGATTGTGATATTTAGATGTACACATGCATTTGGTATCATTTTTATTTTACTTATCATCATTGTATGGGATTGGATGTGTGTGTGTGTAAAGGTACTTTAGGCTAAGACCTCCCATGTGAGTGTTATGCCTACTCGGTGCTGGTTTTTAGCCCCATGACTATTAGAGGTGGGCTTGGGGTAGTCACACTCAGATTATTGCTAGCCAGGTGGGATCAGGTGGACTAGGTCATGAAAATCTCACTCAAATTATATTATTTTTTAATAATTTTAAAGTTATATATTATGTTTTTATTAATTAATAAAATACTACATCAGTGTTGTATAAGCATTTAAGGTAAATAATTAATTAATAAAAATTAGAAATAAATTTATATTATAAAAATAATTTCATTAAGCTCAAAATAGACATTTATATTCATTCAGAACTTGATTTTCCCCTATGTGGACATATAAGATATATTTAAAACTAAGAGTGTGACATTTTGTAACTTTATTTGATTTAAATATTATATAGATCATTTTCATGGACAAGTTTACAATAATTAAATTTCAAGAATAAGGGGATAAAGGTAAAATTCACTTCATCCAATATGTACTAAGATGAAAAATGTTGACCTTATCTTTTATTTTTAACATAGTTTAACCTGATTTACCCTTTACCATGGTGATAAATTTTACTAAGATTACTATTCATATTAACCAAAAATAAATGGGTCCTATTTTAAAAAATTGAACCTCATGATTCCAAATATGGAAAAAATATTATCAAATTCAATTTCTCTAAGTGAAAAAATTTAATTTTAAAATATGCTCGCAAAACGTGATGAAAACCACTTTTTAGAAAAAATAAAATTTTAAGCATAAAACTATAATTATTCTTATTCAATACCTAAAAAATATTATATAAATGTTAAAACATTTGATTGAATAAAAATATATATGTTTCATTAAAATAATTCACTAAAAGTGATTTATATAATTTATTAAGATAAAATGGCTTTATGTGTATAAAAACAGTTTTTCAGAAAAATGCATTTTTAAGTATAATTTTTTTATACCAAATTCAACCATAAAATTGATTCAAATGAACATAATTGGGTTATTGATAATATTAGAAAACTTATTTTTATATTTAATCCATTTTAAAATAAAATTTTATTTTTTAAATCATTGAAACAAAAATATAGTTTTCAATAAAATCATTATTTTTACTATTCATCCAAAAAAATCAAAATTTTTAGAAAAATCCCAAAAATTCATCCTAATATAATTTTGATATGATGAATTCAAAAATTATATCCTTTTTATCAAATAATAATTCTATAAGTTCCATAATTAATTACAATATTTCTTAAAAAAACAAAAAAAAAAACATTTTTGAAGAGAATACATTTTTGAAGAATAAAATGACTATTAAAAATTGAGTGATTATTTCCTAAGAATTAATCAATAAATTTTTATTTAGTAGGAACTTAATATATATTTCATGATATGGTTGATCCTATTCATACCCATCAATTTAATGGCTAGGTGATAACTGTCATATACAATAGTAATATTCCACTATTCATTTTAGCTTAGTGTTGCATGTCTAGTATGCTATCGAACATAGACTTATTTTAAAATCTTTAGGTGTTACAATGATTGATCCTTGTGTACTAGTTGGATGTCTTAGCTACTGATGGATGATAATATAAATTGAATCATGCACCGTGGAACATAGGAAACCCATGATGTGTGTAATTAAAATAAAATGAACATGAACATGACATAGTGGCCCTAGCGTAGAATCCCTCATGCACCTCCTTATAAAGGAGTGTGTTGGACTTAGTTGTTTGTGCCTAATAGGCCTTATTGGACCTTGTTTAGGTTTCCTGAGGCACTTCCTTATGAAGTAAGGTGTTGAAATGGAATGGTTATCCCATGTAAGCCATAATAAATCTTGTGATACCCTAGAACTATTGAGATAATTTAGAGAACTGTGGGGAGAGTGTTCCTACCACACTAGGATGTGATTACATAGGTTGTTAGGCCCTAAAGAGACTAGAAAAAATCAGGTATTTTGAATGACCTAGTATGACTTAGAAAGGGAATAAGCCTAAGGTTATCTCCTTAGCGTGGCTTGATTATGAGGCAAAAGGGGCCTCAATGATACCTATGGGCCCCTAGTAGGTTACCTTGTGACTTGTGACCCTAGAGTGAGGGGGAATTTGGGAACTGGTAGTGATGATCGTAGTTTTCACCTTAGAACCCAAATTGATTATTTGAGCCTTATGAGGTTGTGTTGAGTTGGGTCATTCTATTGGGAGTCTGACCGTGGATTGAAACATGGTTTAAGCTGATGGACACCCATATTTATGATATTTATATATACATATTCTTAATATGGTATACGCCTTTAGGGTATTCTGAAAATTGAAATGGAAAACACTCATGGAGTGATATGGTAAACACTCTTGGAGTGGTCGTGATGCATTTATGGATGCCCAAATGTGCTTATTGGGTCTAGATTTTGAGCTAGTATATGAGATAAAGATGATCATATAAATTTGGATTCCTAGATGTGCTTCCTATGATTCGGTTGTTGAGCCATGCAATGGAATTCCTAGGACCCCGAATCCAACCTAGAGTCCATATGGGATGCTTGGAAGCCAAGGGTCCCTAGGGTTCCTGGAACATCTAGGATCCATCCATTCGGCATGAGGGTTATTATTATTTCTGTTATTATTATTATTATCACTTACATGGGATGGCTATGTTACCCCTAGGTACCGACTAGTTGAGCCTAATGATATTTATATTTGATTGGGATGCTTTATATGGATAAGATATAGCTGGTTGGTATGATGACATCAAGGATGTTATTGACCAGATAATTATCAGGATACATCATAATCATCTTTGAGCCTATCTATATAGAGTTTAGAGGGATTCTTAATATGCGTAGGATCTAGCAGTTGAGCCTTCATCGATGTGGTACATGGATCTTAGGCCTAGTTTTGTATGGATTTATAGGGTAATTCCTAGGATTTGGTGTTATCACCTTACTAGAGGCACGATTACATGGCATTCTCAAAAGCACTCTAATACTATCCGAAGAAGGTATGGTTGATTGGGGTCATGGGCCCGGGAATTGATGATGGTAGTTATTTATTTATATTTTAGAAGTTCTTTTTTTTGAGTATATTGAATATAGATACACTACATTTATAGGTTATTCATGAGAATGTGTTGGTGGTTACCTAATGAGTTATGTACTCACACTCTGCTCAGGCGGACATGACACGTTGGTACCCAACAATTCCTTCCACTTGTCACAGGAATAAATTGTGAAGAGGCCTGATACGTTATTGATTATTGATTTGGATTGGTTTGAGTGGGATAATATATCGGGAAGAGGTGAGTCTCATGGATGTTGTAAGGCCTACTATACTTTTATTTATTCCTATATTTATTTGTAATTGTGATCATCCTGGTGGAAAATCATCTTTTTATGACTGTATGGATTCTGCATTGAATATTTCTATTTATTTGGATGTTTTAGGTATATCACGTATAAAAATTTAATATGGATGTATGATTCTCATTTATTTTATCTATTACTACACACTCTGATTAGTGGTATAGTTTCCCCATGGTACTACCTTAGACCCATGCCGTTAGTCGACAATCTCTGGAATCACTATTAGAAATATAGGAAACCTCACCACTTGAAATGGTTGACCACCAAAGACGGTCGCTGACCCAAAAAACAATTTACCTACATATCACCCCTTCCCCCACCCATCATCATGAACACCCCTCCCTGTTACGACCCATCCCCCGGGGCCTGTGCCGTGACTACCCCAAGTCCACCTTCCATAGGCCAGGGGCTGGCGACTAGCACCAAAGGCATAATTCCCTAAAACTGGGAAGATATTGCCTTTATAAACTGTAAACAACACAACAGAGCACACAGCTGGATACAAAACACTAGGTAAACTGTATAAATAAAGAGTGATTAAAATTAAAAGGGGTTGGAAATACAGGCCCAACTGTAAATTACAAGGAACCAGAAATACAAGTATAACTGAAGAAAGGAAAAACAGCAGTTGGGTCGTCCTCCGGGATTCCTACCTAAAGGGTAGGTACATATAGCCTCCTCAACACTCCACATCTGTCTGTCTCTTCTGTGTACCGACTCGTTGTAAGGTCCACCTCCGGGCACCGTCCAGTCCTGGTACACTCAGCCTCAGTCCGCACTGTTTGTCGTCTACATCCAACACAACGAGGTGCGGGCATAGCTCGTGCAGGGATGAGTATAACGATACTCAGTAGGGACCCCGAGACCCTCAAGGTCTCACAAAATCCAACAAGGATAAAACAAAAAGTATGAAATCAACAGATAACCCCACTTAGGTATATGCCCATACATATACCTAAGTTATCAAGTAATTCATCTCAATCATGAGGAAAACACAAAAGTTACTGACTCAGCTCAACCGTGATTTTTATTCAAGGGGTAGTAACGTTTAGAACCCTCGGCTGCTGGAGAACTCCTCCTCTATCAAGTACAGTGGGCCTACCGTGACACCAAGGCGCTTCCCACTAACCTTGGACTGTTGAGGTACTCCTCCTGTCGAGTACTGTGGGTCTGCTGCGTCACATAGCGGCGCTCCCCACCATAGGTCTGCCGCCACAACTAGGCACTCACCCTCATAGCCTGCAGAGGTATTCCTCCTGTCGAGTATCGCGGGTCTACCGCCACAACCAGGCACTCCTCCGTCGTGGGTCTGCCGCGACACCAAGGCACTCCCCACTGGGCCATACGAATCACTCCAAGTTGCTCGGTTAGCAGTCTTCAAGTCTCATCCAGCTACTAGGTTCCCGCACAAATGCTCGCTCGTCTCCGGAAGATCCGCTCCACAAGCTACTAGTCGATGCTCCAACTACCACGAAATCCCACAAAGAATTTTCCCAAAAGTCTTCCACGTTATAGAGGTCTCAACGCCATAGAAGACGCATCAATCGGACGCCCGGTCTGTGAGTTATTAGCCTTTTAGTCCCGGGGGCCCGATTGGATTCGTGCCCGATCCAACATGACAGTATCACAACTATACCCCAAACTATAGTGGGGTATACTCAAAGGGACCATCAAGATCTAAGATTACCAGTTCCACTGACGGTTCGTCAAACGGACGTCCGGTGCCAAAGATATGGCCAAAAGAAAGTAAAGGGTCGGTAGTAGGCCTGGGTCCGGTCCGACCCGGTCAGACTGACCCGGACCGACCCGGTCTGGGCCGACCCGGTTTGGGTCGACCCGACCAGACCTTTTGGGTCTGGCCTGGCCCATTAGGTTCGGTCTGGCCCACTGGGCCTAGCCCAGCAGGCCGTGAGGGGCTGCAGAGGGCCGCGAGGGCGCGGACCAGCCACAGGTTGGCGTAAGAGAGGTTCGGCCCGGAGGCGCCGTGAGGGGAGCAGCTCGGGCGGCTCGGCCTGGGAGGCCAGTTCAGCCAGATGCCATGAGGGGCGCGGCTCGAGCGGCTCGGCCCGGGAGCCGGGAGGCTGGCGGGCAGTCAGGAGGCCGGTGGGCGGCCGGGAGCCAGGAGGCCAGCGGGCGGCCGGCGGCAGCACGGGGTGCCAGAGCATCGCGGGGGCGACACGGGTTGCGGAGGTTGCGGGTAGCACGACCATTGCCTCCATCGCCTTCGTCGCCTCGTCTCCTCATCGGCTTTTCAAATAAAATCACAAACAAGAACGACGGAGGGGTCGGGCCATGTTGGTTTGGCCCGCACCCTCCACGTTTAGGGTGGTAGCAAGCAGTTCATCAAGAACAAGCATAACAAAACCTGCAAAAGGAAAACACCCACGTTCTTCATTTTAAAATAAAGGAATAATATGGGAAGATCATGGGTATAAATCATACTTAATAAAATTAAGCCCCTACCTTGCTCGTAGTTGGTTGACGGAGTCGCGGGGAAGAAGATAGATCATTGGGAAAAGTCGGATGTCTATGTCGTCGGCGTTTTCCTCAATCGTCGGTTTGTTTGCTGGCTCGTCGTAGTCAAAGAAGTCCTATGTCAGAGGAAGTCCCGAGGAAGAAGGTCGAAGTCGAGGTCGTTCTTTGTCAGGAGAGCGTTCTTCATCGGGAGAACACGTTCTTCATTGTAGAGCGTAATCCTCCAAGTGTTGGGCGTTGCGTCACTTTACCAGCACTTCGTCTCTTGGTGAAGCCGTCCCAAATCCTCCTCCCAAGATCCATATATATAGGAGAGGGGAGAGGTAGGTAACGATTGTTGGAATTTATGATGATTCATTTATTAGGAACCTTTCTAAATTCCAACGACGTTGTTACTTAATTTAAAAAGGGGCAAGGCAATTAACTTACGGTGCCGCAACTATGCGGTGCGTTGGCAAGATTAATGGTATGTGCATTAGCGCAATTAAGGTGGAGGAGGTCAAGAGGCTCTCCCTTATTAATTGTGGGAGTTGAGGGTTTCTCCCAATTAAAGGGAGGTTTCATCCCGAGTGGTCCCCACCACCATAACCTCTCATGGGAGGTTATGGTTCAGGTGGTCCCCACCACCTTAACCTCTCATGAGAGGTTAAGATCTAGTGGTCCCCAATTTCAACTTCCACATGGAGGTTTAGTTTCGGTGGACCCCACCTAAAATATCTACATAGAAGCTCAAAATAAAATAAAATAAAATTTATTTTATTTTATTAATTCAATGAAAAACCCAAAAACTAACTTTCACCCTCGACCAACTACCATCGAGGTGAAAGTCTCCTTAAGTGAATACCGGCGCTGCGAGTTCAACGGTGCCCTCATATTTCAATTCTGAGAACCGGTTCAAAAGTTACAAAATGCCTCTTGCGCGTTCACTGAACGTACTCGAAAAAAAGTTCGGAAAATTATTATCAGTCACCCTCGACCTGTGCCGGTCGAGGTTAGGCTCTTACTAGGTGAAACACGCCCCAACAAACCCAAAGGTACTCTCGGATTTCCAATACAAGTTACCATTTAAAAGTTATGAATTTTACAATAAAATAATTGTCACTTAATTATTTTATTTATGGAAAAAAACTAACTTTTATGGTGGCCCGTGCCGGCCAAAGTTAGTATGTTCCTAAACAAAGCATACCCTCACGAGTTTAACGATGGTATTGGATTTTTAATCCGATTTACCGTTTGTGAGTTATAAGAATTTGAAAAATAAAATAATTTATTTAATTATTTTATTTATGATTATGCCAATTTTGGGTTTTTTCATAGGAGGCCCATGCCAAATAAACTTAAGTCACGCCTATGGTAAACCCGCCATCCTGAGTGAAACAGTGCCCTTAGATTTATGATTCGAGTAACCATTTAAGAGTTATTCCACCTTTTCAGGAAAACTGCATACACGCGTTAATTTAAGCGTAACAAAACTTCAGAAATTTATTCCAGGCACATCGGGCCTCAGAATCATGCGTCGTCAATTTTTGCGGACTCGTAAAATTCCCATTTATTTAAAAAAAAATTACATGGAAATTATAGATATTTACACTCCCCCTCATGACCATTCACCCAACACAAACCCTACCCATCATCACCACCACTGCACCCATATCCATCGTCACCCGTCCTCCCTCCACCCCCTCGCGCACACCCATCCTCCTCCCGAACCAAAGTTGTCACCACCACCACCACCACCCACCCTCTAAACCTTGTCCACCTTACTTGTATCCATCTACACCGACATCATCATCTATCCACCCTCACCACCCTCACTCCCATAACCCTCACAACAACCCCTTCTGGGACACCTCTACTGCCCATCCGACCTCCCCATCCTCTCCCTTACCCTCGTTGTAGCCCTACTGGAGATGCTTCCACTACTGTCTTTGATCTTGTTCACTGCTGTTGCCCCCTCTCCACCACTACCGATGATCTTTTTTCCATCCCATATTCATTGAGATATTTGAGGAAAACCATGTGATTCTTGTATGTAATATCTTGGTTTATCATTTGATAGATAACTTTTTACGCATTTCAATTAATTATTCAGCATTCATTTGATCAAAATTTTAATTATCGTAAAAATATTTGTTTTATTCTGACATTTTTATAGGAAATGTCAATTTATACTCCATAGTAGAATAAAATTAATTCTAATAATTTATATGGGTTAAGAAAGGTGGAAATACAATGAAAATACACACACATACACCCATAGAGAGTCGAACCTATGACCTCCTAGATGGATAGTCAATGACACAACCTTCTAATAATGATGACAATGACAATTAATATTATTATTTATCAAAACTGATAATGGATATATTAAAAAAATTGATAATTATTATAATGGTGACCAACATTAATATCTTTTTTGAAAATGATGATGACTATTTTTAAAAGTCATTTTAATTTTAATGATGATTATGATAATGATGATAAATATTATTATTTATCATATATTATGATGAATATACTTAAAACTCATTTTAAAAGTCATTCTAATGATAATGATAATTATAAAGATTATAAATATTATAATTTTAATATTTGTTTTACATTTTCAATAAATTTATTTTCATCATTATAATATTTATTAAGATTTGATTCATTATCCAAATATTTTTGGTTATATTATAATGTTATAACTATATTTATGTTGACAATTTTACCAATCATATACTTTTTTTCATTTTTAAAACACTTAAATAAATTAATTTTCCACATGAGCTGACCACCAACTTTTATTATGCATTATTCATGACATATAAGCATCCACAATTTCTATCATATACTTAGTTATTTTTTCCCCCAAAAAATGGCCTTATATCAAACAAAATCTACAAAGGTATTTCTAAATATAAAATGTGTATTAAAAAATATAATTTATTATAAATCATAAATATATAATTAATTATAATAAATTTTATTTATTGATACACTAACATATCAAAGATAACTGAATAAAATAATTTTATGTATTCTAGTGTTTTGATAACTAAGTTTATAAAGTAACCACGAGTTATATATTATTATATATATGTGATTTTTTGTCACTTTTTAAACTTTCCTGTCATCTATTTATTTACAAGGGCCACTTTACAAAATATTTATTCATGTACAAAATAATAATTTTAAAAAATAAAAGGTATAAATAATTAAATCTAACATAAAATATGTTGATCATGTAATTTGAGAATTGTTTTCTTATTTTGGATGAGTACGAATTGAAGTACACATGAAATTGGTTAGTCATTTTTCTAAATATATTTTGTGATATGAAATTCTAAAAAATCATTCAATGTGAATTCTTGTGTAAATGTTACTACTTGTTGTATAGACACGATTATAGATAAGAATTAGATTAATCTTAAAAATAGAACATCTCGAGAATATTTTTAGAGCATTATGCAGTTTATCAGTTTTACTAGAGGATTTAAAATTGAATATATTAGTTTTCCATATAGAAAATGTGAAAAAAGATATCAATTCATATAAGATACCATGAGGTACCACCTATTCTTGAATGAGTTTCTGAAAAATTATAATATTTGGACTCATCTTTGGGAAGAATATATTAATTTTCATCATACAGAAACAATTCATATGGATGTTGATGTGAGGATGAATGATATGATGCATGAAATGATTACTGAAATGGTATGTGGGTTGGATCCTAAAGGTATTAACATCTAGAATATTGATACTGGTGATATCAATCTGTGCTCTGGTGTAGATCATGATTCGTTGAGGTTTTATGAAATACTTGATTCAACAAATGGATTATATTCTAGGTGTATTTTTTACAGTAAATTTTTATTTTTCGTGGAGTTATTACACTTGAAGAATTTGAATCAGTGGTCAGATACATCATTTGACTTGTTGTCGGTGTTATTGAAAAAATTAATTCCTGTTGACGCTAAGATTCCTGAGTCATAATACCATGATCATAAGTTGACCGAGAACATAAGTTTAACATATGATACCATAGATGCATGTGAAAAAAATTATGTTTTTTATAAAGGAAACTATCCATTTGAATAATTATATGGTCTATAACTCTTCCTGGGGGAAATATAATAGGGTAAATCAGACTCATCAAAGTCATACCAGGAAATAGGGGAAACTGGTTTTTGTAAACAAAATTAATTACTTTATACTGAATCCAAGGTTGAAAATATTATTTATGACATCTAAATTTTCTAAATTAATGAGATGGAATGTGGAAATAAATATGGAAAGTGATATGTTAACCCACCTAGAATACTCTCTTGCATGGAATGATTTCAATCAGAGTCACCGTGATTTTTTTAAAGATAGCCATGATGTTTGATTTGGGTTGGTAGCAGACAATTTCAATCTATTTAAATCTATGGTTGGTGAAACTCATAGGGAATAACCCATGTAATTAATCCCTTATAATCTCCCTTTACATATTTTTATGAAACAATAATTTATATTACTTTCCACTCTTATTGATAAACCTGGAATTCGGGAAGATATGATTTATGTTTAACTTCATCCATTTATTGGTGAATTGAATGAATTTTGGGGTGATGGTGTGATGACTTATTACTGTGAGATAAATAAAATGTTCAAAATTTAGGCTGATTTATTGTGGATAATCAATGACTTCTCAGCTTATGAAAAATTTTCATGTTAGAGTATGAAAGGGGAATTTTCTTTCCCTTACTAGAATAAAATTAAAAATTATACATTTCATAAGAATTATCAAAAATTGGCATACATGGGTCATTGATGTTTTCTTACCCCTCGACATAGGTTTATAAAGGATAGAGTGGAATTTGATGACTCTAGAGAATTCAACCCAGCACAAAAGATCACGAAAGGAGTAGAAATATAATCATAGATCGAGGAAGAAAACATCCACACAGTATATGAATTTTAAGATTTTATGGCTCATCCATTACCCAATATTATTGGAGCTGGTAGATAGTGAAGTCACAATTGGAAGAAGAAAATAAATTTTTTTATCTCACTTACTATCCCGAATGGCCCGAAGGACTTCATTTTTTATTGATTTTTGATAACCCCCCTTTCAAGGGATGAGGGAGAAACCTTACAAGGCCCGTAGGCTCAGAGATTACATGGCCCATAGGATTTAGGAGATTACATGACCTGAAGGTCTTAGGGAATCAACCAGACTATCTACAAGGAACTGCCCCTCCCCAGCATCTACATCATGATAGTAGCTCTCCACATTCGCATGTACGTATGTCTAGGATTCTTGTGTAAGCATAGGCTTGTCCCGATGGCATAGCCATACCCTCTCATTCTGAAAAATCCATTTGGCTTTGCTCTGGTGAGTGCACCTGCTCTGAATCCTCTTCTGGGGCTACTCTTTTTTTGTAGAGTCTATCTGGGGCAACTGCATGTGGCCCGAAGGCCTTGAGGTGGCCATAAGGCCTTAAAGGTGCCCTGAAATCCCTACTGTCTCGAAGGCCTAGGTGGCCCTAAATCCTTAAGGACTTCAAGCCCAAACCAGTGGCCCAAGGTGAATAGTTCCAGCTGCTACAGTACCGAACAATACCTGCTACAGTAACTGTTACAGTGCCCGCACATTGTACAGTTCTACTACAGTACCTGTACAGTATACAGTTCTGCTACAGTACCTGTGTAGTGATCGCTATAGTACCTGCTACAATATTTCTACAATACCCCAAAAATATGCCTCTACCTGGTTTTGAACCTGGGTCTCATGGATGCACTTAAGGATACCTCACCAACTAAGCTGAGGCTCATGTGCTTTATCTCACTTACTAGAAAACAAATATGTTAAAGAAAAATCTGAATGTCATGCACATTAAAAAAATGTCTGTAATAATATATTGTGTAACTTTTTAGGTGATAGTGGAAAATACAAGGACCACGTCAATACACGATGTGATTTATAATAAATGGGTTTAAGGAAACAATTCCATTTATAGTTGGGTGAGGGAAACATAGAATATATGCTTGTTTCATTATATACGATGAGTAAGAAAGAGAAAGAGACATTTTCTTAAATTTTGAATATCCTCTAGGTTCCTGATGGTTACTCTTCTAATATTTAATGGGTTGTGAATTTAAAGAGAAAAACATTGAAAGTGTTGAAAATTCATGACAATAACATACTACATCAGCAGTTGATTCCAACCAAATTTCATGATTGTTTATCACAAAATTTTGTTCAGCCAAATATTGAGATGATTATTATTTTTAGATATCTTCTTTAATAAATCAATGAATATGTGATTTAAAAAAAATTCAGGACATAATTTTACTTATGCTTTGTCACACAGAGAAACTATTTCCACCCTCATTTTTCGATGTTATGGTTCACTTGATAGTGCACCTAATCGATGAAGTAATGGTTTTTGGTCTAGTGAAATTTTGGTGGATGTATCATATTGAGTGGTATATGAATACATTGAAATAATTCGTATGTAATATATCTTGTCTAGAGGCATCAATATCCAATTATTATTTGATGGACGAGTAACTATTTTTTGTAAAAAATATCTTATGGATTTTGAAACAAATTTAGATAATCCCCCTCGAATTCATGATGGTCCAGTTAGAGAAGGAACTGTATTTGATATGGAAAAAATAGAGTTGGTAGAAGTTTATTGATATATCTTGTTCAATACTTAATCAGTTTCACCATTGATGCAGTAAGTTTCTTACCACTTTTATTGTTTAACTTTTACATGTTTTTTTAGCATATAAATGTTTATCATTTAAACATGGTTTTATCATTTTTAGGAAAAACATTAATGAACTAAAATATGAGATGTCTCATGTGAGTTATTATAAAATTAAACAGTCCCATTATGCATCATTTCATGATTTGTTCAAATATTTTGTACATATAAATATATTTTCATTATGATTGAAGTATAGTACTAATTTATTTCTGTACAACTTTTTATTGAATTCTGTGAAATATATAGGTCTATAACCTATGGGAGTTAGGTGACACTACACTAACTAAATAATTTAACCAACTAGACAAGAGTCCATCTATAATGGTTCATCGTTACAAATCATTAGATGCTAATGGATTTCAATTTTTCATTAGAGATGTCGATGAAAAATGAGTAACAAAAAATAGTTCCATTGGTTGTCTATATGTCAATTATAGTTATTACAATGATCAATTGAAATAAATCATTGATGTTTTATATGAGAACGAGTTAAAATACATATTGTTAAAGTTTAATTAAGTTGATTTAATCTTTGGAAGTAAAGTTGATCAATACCAGTTTACATTGGAGACCATTAATAGTATGTTTTATAGAGATGAAAGTTTTAGTAACAAACCTTTCATTTTGGAATCACAAGAATAATAATTTTTATTTATTACCTTTCCATATAATCCAAATCAGAAAGTTTATGGGAAAATTTTAAGGAAATGAGTGTTTTTAATTGAAAAAGATGAACCTAGGACTTTGCCTTTATTATTCAGCATCTTGATCAACACACCATAGTTAAATGTGAGGAAGATATTCAATGGTCTAGAGAGACCATTGATGGAGAAAAATTCAATTTTAATGTTTAATGAAAGGTATTATGTTTTTCTTACTCTTCGATTTAAAACCTTTTTTAAAATTGATTATCTTTTTATGAACATTCAAACTATTTTTGGGTATTTATTTTCTCATTATTTGATATATACATGCATGAAAAATGACACGAATAAGAGTAAAAATAATTAAAGAGTTTTTTAAAAAAATATAAAATAAAAAATTCCAATAATATTTATATAATAAAACATAGAAAACCATAAATTATATTTAAACTATGATAAGAAAATAATAACAAAAATATGTTAACTGTATTCCCCCACAATTTATATACTACTCCCCTTCAAGTAATTTCTTACAATAAGAAGTTTCACTAAGCATTAATTTCATCAAATTTATGAGGATTGGGTTATCAAATGTTAATTGGAATGAATTATTTGAATTATAATATTAATATAACAACACATTTTCAATTAATTCTCATTCAATATTCTCACCCTTCTACCCAATTTCCCATAATCAATGATTCATCACTACACAACTAATCATATGCATTAATTTTTCCATTAGACATCAATTTTTAGTATTCCCCATCATCAACATGTCCTTTAATAATAAGGAACACTTACAACATGCTTATATTTATTTTTATTAATCCATTTTTTTGAATAAAAATTATTCATGTAATGATTATATTAAAATCAAGAACTAAACCACTCCAAACAAAAAAAAATCCCTTGGAAGTTATTTTTGGTAATTAGGGAATGAAAGCTATACACGATAACCAGCTCCTAGATTTATCTTAACACTTATTCATGGATTTATTTTTCACACACACACACAAAGTTCCATGATTTCTCAATAAAAATAATATTATGTTCTAAAATGGTCATTTTACTACAATTAAAATGAAATTATCTAATTGGTTGTTTAGAATGAATCATTAAAGTGATACTCATGCACAACCCTCAAGTAACTCTAGGTTGAGTTTATTAATCCTATTCATCCAAGATAAATATTGATTCACTTAAATTATATTCAACTAAATTTAATACTCATTTGCTAAGAATAATCATCACAATTATTTACAAGTGAGAATGTCTCCTTGAGTTTGATAAATAAGGTTCTCTGAAATATTTTTTTCATACACAAAAAACACTACAGGTACTCCCTCCACACTTATTTTTTATTATATATTCAATATAAACACTAAAAGTGTGATGTATTAAATTATTTAAAAATGATTAAATATATTATGAAAGTGATACATAATGGTTGGGTAGAATACACTAATTCCTTTTTGGTATTTCCATGCAGTGTGTTTCTTTCATCCAGGTTTCCATTATTTTATTTTTTTGTGAGAATCCTTTATAAAAAATGTACCACACTTAATTGTATAAAGGATAATTTTATTGAGAAGAATAATTAAAATAACAAACTAAAAGTTAAATGTTTGGTTCTCCACCCAAGGGTGCTTGTTTTAAATTTGCATCCCGGCTTCTACATCTGCATGTTCATCTATAGTCCATGAGAAGTTGGAACTTCATTAGTGGTAACCCAAGTGGATATTAAACAAATAATTTTCCTATACTTCCTTTCTTTCCAATTAAATCACGTATTTTTGATATTTTTTCTTATAATATCCCCTCATGTATGTAATTTTTTCACTTATCTTGTATGATTTGAACATCGATATCTTGTTTTGATAACAAATACATGTGAAATTTGGTATCTTATACACAATTTTTTTTTTCAGGATTATTATGTCAACCTTGATTCAGTCTTCTATTTTCCATTCATTTTTAACCTCTTGAAAAAAAAACATGTATCCTTTTTTATCTTCTCTATTTTGAAATTTAAATTTCCAATTTCACATAGGAAATATAGTTTTTTCTATAAGAATTATGTTCCCTCATTATTTTGTTTTCATTTCACCCTTTTTAATGGTATTATATGTTCATATTTTTCTATACCATCATCAATAAATGTTTCCAAATTAATTCCTCTTTTTCTTTTACTTCATGGCTAGTTCTCTTCCTTAACTTCTATTCCCATTGAAGGTTGTGTCATTTTATAAATTGTAGTATATCTTCTTTCTCATTCATTTACTCATTGTTTAAATTTTTTGGACATTATTCCTCAATGTCACTACTATTACATATAGTAATTTACATAGAAAACTACATTGGATTAAATTTATCACTAATTATCATTATTGCTTTATCCCTGACACTATTTTATCTAGTAATATTCTCTAATTTAATTTCAATTTCTGAGATAAATGCATATATATTTTGAGAAAACTAGTTAGTCCATTTATATTTTCAATAAAAATTTCCTTGATTACACTGGATGTGGGTTTGAGTTGTTTGAATTAAGACTTATATTCATTCTTTATTCCATGATAACATAGATTTAATTTTATGAAAAATGATCCAATATTATTATAATTTTTTATTCTACAGGGCTAATATATGTTTGTTTCACATGAATCCCACTTTATAATACAATTTTACATCATTATTGGAATTTTACTTGAAATCCCAAAATTATATCTTGGTTGAAGTTTCCTTGCTACCTCCAAGATGAGTCATGATGATCCCTCTAAAAAAATTATATACCCTAAAGAATGTATAACTTCTCTTAGGATGTTTCCTATAAAATCCCTCTATTTCTTCTATTTTACTTAATAATATGACAATGATTCTAGAATCTCAAGGTTTATGTAATGATTTAAACTAGGACCAAATATTACATAGTAACAACACCACTCTTTCTTCCCTTATTTCATTAAAATTATTATTTGAAACTATTTTTAACCCCTTCTATCCCTGCATATAGTGCCAATTTTTTCTTAATGTATTTATATAATTGTAAACTACAGAACTCTTACAAGAGTATAAGGTATTTATAGTATAATAACTGGTATATACCAGACTATCTCCATGAGGATAAGATATTTATTAGATAATTGATTTACTTATTTACAAAGAATGAAAATTAATAATGAATGGTGTTTTTTTTGGGAATCATGATAAGAATTTAAATATGTTTGGAATTTTTTATTAATTGTGTGAGTGTGAAAATGAGTTAGCAGAAGGGGCAAAAAAAATTTATTTTTGATTTCCTAATAGATAAGTAGGGTAATCCTGGTAGAATCTGACCTTATGATTTATAATAAATGAATTTATAATAATTTTTTTTTCAACAACATGAATTTCTTAATGTTCTATCTTAGGATATTAATGTACTTACTCATAAGTTCATGAGTACCTATAATTTTTTACTATTCCTTATGATAATTAGTTCATTCATTTTTTATGATTATGTTCCCACTTTAGTCCCTAAAATTCCATTCAAAAAATACATTGATCATAACTCTTTTTCAAGATTTCTTCTGCCAAATTATCTTCATCACCATCACATTAAGATATATTAACTAGTAATAAATCAATTATATTCTTAAGAATAAGACCCTGATTCAAATATTTATAGATTTTAATTAACATGAAACAATCAGCGAATTAAATCCCATTTACCCCCCACAAGAGTTCCTAGTCTAGAAAACTAAAAAAATGTATAAACATAGAGTAAAAAGTTATTCTCTATCATGAAAATCAAACCCTTATTCTTACGTAGTCTACAAATACTCATCAAAATGGATTTATGGATGAACCAAAATTAATGGAAAGTGAATAAAAATTAATGGGATAAATAAGGAATAAATCAGAATGGGTTGAATAGAATAAACCACACTTTTTCCAATGGAATTCAAACTTAAAATATCTACTTTAGATTTATCAAAATTCCAATATGGATCCACGAGAATTTATTCTTTCACTTGATCACTTTCATGTGACACACTCCCCTTATAGATCTACATTATTATTTGATGTTCATTATATCCAAATTGATGAGAGAGAATAAGTTCAATTCATCCTAAACCTTTTATCTCTCTCTCTCTCTCTCTTCACATTATACATCTCTGTGTCCCTTATAATAACCTTACATGAATTGGATGAAAATATTTCTATAAATATCCTTTATATTATCATACTTCTAACATGTAATTCGGATGAAATCAGTATCTCTAGTTCAACTTGAGGGGTCCCCTTGTAATGACCTTTATATATATTTGTATAATCTTCTACCTATAAAAATTTTATGCCTCTCTTTATGATACATGAAATAATATTTTATTCTCATGCATGTAGATGCCTCTTTTCCATTATATGATAGTGATGATATTTAATTTTTGGTAGTGGATAGAAAAATTCAACACCTTTTATTTCCTGGTGTTGAGAAACTTATCCTTTATGAATTTATCATTTTTCATGAATCAAATAAATGGGTATTGGATATTTATCCTTTATATGGTATTTAAATGTTATGCAATAATGAAATATCATAGATTTTCCTAGACATATGTTTTGATCCAGCCACTCCTTTATATTTGATGAAATATGTGTGCAATAAATTAAAACTACACAAGTCCTTTATAGGAAATATTATGTGAAACTATAATACGAAATGAATCCTCTCCTCGCTAATGCTTTCTATGACTACAGACATGTCATGGGAACATGCACCAGATCCACATCATTTTGCAGATCCATCTGTGTCTACGGGTTGAGGTATGTATGAATGTAAATGTGTTTTTATTTTTTTAATTAAGAGTTAAACATATATATTCACATATTTATAATTATGTATGATTTTTTTCAATAGGATTATATGTGACCACTTCTTCCACTCATAAGAGAATCCCAGGTCATGGTATTTCATCATGAAATTCTAACACAACCCATGATGTATATTTTGATGACACATACCATCATGTGGGAGTGGGTTCCCCTTCATTTATTCACCAGTTGGGTCATATCATACGTGACCCAAACATATTTTCATCAACTACATGTGACAGGGCTTTATTACCCTAGGATACATTAGATTATCTATGGAGGTAAGTTTAGGTAAGTGGATCATTTTAGTTTCATAGTTATGTTTAAAAAATACTTAAATTTATGATTTTTTTCATAAATAGGATAATATGAGAGTGTACCCCAATGAGTTTCATCCAGTGTGTATGAAAAAATGTCATAAAATGTGTAAATATTATAAAGGTAGAGTCAAGAAGGATAACTTGATACCAAATGTGGTTGCCCCATACATTTTAGATAGAGTCTTGATAGGAGTTCTTCGATCTCAGTGGAATGAGTTAGTTGCATATTGGTCCACTGAGGCTGAAATGGCGAGTCTATTTATTTTGGTTAATATATTTCAAATAATTTTTATCATTTTACATGTTTGAAATTTTAATTAATTGAATGTAGGAGGTGGCATCATGTCATTTTGAGAATCGTGCGTTGTAGGCACTACCTCACATGCTTGGGACTCATATCATGTACAAGATTCGACATGATGTATTTATTATTCAATTTTTAAATTTATTATTTAATATGGATTTTTGTTCTATATTTATATCTTATTGGTATATAGTCACAAGATCAAGGTGCACCGACTGATAAAATATCAGTCTGGATAATGAATATTGATCAGAATGATCTGGAGATTTTAGCTCTTATAAAAAGTTCTTGTACTAATTATCAATACTTACATAAATCTATATATACATATATATTTAAATTTATATACTTCAAAGGATCAATTTTAGGTTGAGTTAGCAAAAATTCCAGAGGACTAGAGACAACTTTCCATATGAAGGGATGAGACATTTCATCACATTATTGGTTGCGATGGACATGGATATAGCTTGACATATGGAACAAGGATTCCTTATTCTATAGTGTCACCCATTGAGGTTGTGGATATTTTTGTATTTGGGATGACATAACAAGTGATATATTTGGATGCATTGATGGAGGATTTTGAGGAGGTAAATGCGCAACTGTTAGTTGAGTTCAGAGCACTGTGGGAGTATATACGCCGCGGTGAAGGTGTAGGGGATCCTACAATGCAACTTAATATTGAATTTATTTATTTATTTTTTATTGCATTAATTATTATTATATTATTATATTTTTTATTTTTTTTAGTCATGTAATATACAAAATGTAGGTAGATTCCATGGTCCCAAATGGCACATCAAATTCAAGAGGTGTGTTTTATTTTATCTTTTTGGTTTCTCATTCCAATTGACTATCTCATTTTGTTTTTTTATTTTTAGTAAAGTCGCAAATCACATTTATATTTCCATTAAAATGAAATTTGATCACGTTAGGATTAAAAAAACTAAATACATATATATTGATGAGAGAAATTAGGAAAATAATCAATAATTTTAAATTAGAAATATAATAACTCTTTGACACTTGTTTCAAATTTTATAAGATATCAGACCTCAATTGTTGTCTCTGTGAATTTTAAAAAATCCATGTGAATTCTTCATGGTCACACGGCCTTTTATATACATAAAGGGGGATACTTATCTATCCATTCATTTTCAGAAGCTTCTTTTTTGACTACATGAGTAAGTATATCACAAATTTCCGATCATAGAATAATTATCTTATTCCATTGGTTATTGGATCCAATTAAAGAAATAAGATACAAGATTTATTCTACATGAGTTCATCTTTTAGGTTTACCACTCTCATTTCACAACACATTAATTTTAGAGTATATTAGAGACTCCATTGGGAATTTTATTTTCATTGATGCCTTAACGCACCTTATGATATCCACCATTTTGGCTGGTATTTAAATTAACATTAGACTATCATTATAATTTCCTGATCAGGACTTTCTATGGGTGAGGGATTCTATATAATTTTGGAAGAAACTTGATTTCCTTGAATTTTTTTCCTTTTGTTTGATATATCACATTCATGGACTTGTGATATCTGACTATAATATATATAATCAGGAAATCCTCTATGTTAGTTTGGTTGTATCATCAAAGAATCATTCTCTATCATTGAAATATTTGATGAACATAATTTTCTTTTAGAGGGTTCTTATGTTATAGACCATGTTTAGGATGTTAATTCTTCTAGAGGAATTCTAATTAGAGATTTAAAGAGGGATGGGTTGATGTAGAAATTTAATCAACTACGTATCAATCCAATCCCTAGATTAGTCGGTACAATTTTAAGTTTATTTTCACATTTGTTATCATTTTTGTAATAACGATAAAATCATGCATGAAGGGGTCAAAATCGGAAAAATGAGATTTTATTGACATGAAATATTTGGAAAACAATCTTTAAGTCATTTAAAATATATAGGAAGCATTAGAGTGTGGATCATCTATCTGTATTGCTCAGTATGATAAAAAGTGATGTTTTCCCTCATATTTGGAGTTAAGTGAACAATCACATAAAATGGTACAATACCAAGAAAAATTACTTTTATTAGTATAAATTAATGGGAGAACAATCATTGATCCATTTTTGATCTGTAGTAATCAACTCCGCATCTATCAGATGCTCGTTTCACTTGGTATGAAGGAAAATGATGGGTAACATTGTCTAGTGATATTAAAATGAAATATCTACCATCATGGGGTAAAATAATATTTTTTTTCTAATTTATGTGAAAATCTTGGAGAAAATTCCTCAAATCATATTTGATCTATTAGAATCAACCATGGGTCAATATGATGCCCGAATTGATCGGTATACGGTAAACATGGTTTCAACTTTTAATATTCATTGCTTAATTGAGAAATACTATAAACAAACATTTCATATTAGATTTGCATCATTTTTGTATTTATGATTCTTTCTATATGTAACACTATATAAGTTTTTTTGATTATTATATATATATATATTAACTAAATAAATTTAATTAATGATTGATATATTAATTATAATTTGCATTTTTTAATTGTTTTTTGTATTTTATTAGTAGGTTAATTGAGATATAAGATTTAAAGGATCTGTATCTATTTGGATCACTGGTTTTGTCTGGATGCATGTATTTTATTTTTTGTTTTTATTCTTTACTAGATATTTTTTAGTTGTTTGAAGGCTGTGAAAATGAAATATTTTTTTTAAAAAAAATCTTCAGTTAGCGACAACTATAGGGTATCACTAATGATTCTATTTTCGAGGAGAATTAGCGACCACCTTTGACAGTCTCTTTATATTTATATATTGAGACCACCTTTGATGGTCTCTAATTATATTTCTGGCAACAACCACTATGGTCTTCTAGGGAGTGCCTATATAAACGGGCCAACTACGACCTCCAAAAGCATTTGGATGGCAGTCGCTGTATCTCATTAGTGACCGATTTAGGTGGTATCTAAAAGTAAAATTTCTAGTTGTGAATACGGTGCAACACACCTGAGTTCTTGTGGAAATCCAGGACGGGCACTGGTCAAGTGGCCTTCGAGTCATGATGCTACACCAAGCATGAGAACTTCCTTAAATAGATACCTTTTTTCACATGCCTTAGGGTTTAGGTAACCAAAAGGATATTGGGTATAGTGTTTATCATGTCATCAAATGGAGATAAACCATGATTGGATTGTCATCTAGTATGAAAAGTATGACATCTGGGACCTCGATCGAGTTAGACTTAGAAAATGAATTACTATAATTAAAAGATATATATGATGTGATTTTATACTTTGTTGAGGGGAATCTAATGTACACATCTACTAGATTAATGGGACTTTATGTATATATAAAATTGGTTAGTATGTATTAAAATATTTGAGAATGTTTATATAGGATATATGGTATTGACATACATTGTTTCACATATGGTCACTCGATTTCTTAGACAAAGGCAACATATGAAAACGTAGTTTATCATGTGATATGGTTAGTGGACACAGGAACATAGATAGAACCTTCAAATTGTAGGATGTTAACACCTTCACATTTTAGGAATCTGGTGAAAAGTCCAATGATATAACCTTTTTGATGTAGTATTTTGTGGAACCAAAGATATGATGGTGCATTTGAAACCTATTATGGGATGTATTATTTTAAGGGAAACAAACTATGGGAGGGTTTTGGTTATGTGGGTGTGATATTTCAAGATGGTGGGACCCCAAATCATGATATTATATTCTCTACAAACCAATCGATAGGTGTATAGTGCTTATAATGAGGGTTGACTGAGGATCACATTGATAATCTCACTAGAAATCACGGATGCCACAATGGATGCTTCTTAGATGAAATAATATCCATGGACATATCAATTTATTTGAGAGTGTTGGGGAAGAAATGATGTTGGGTCTATGTGAAGAGATGGTGATAGACATAGGTGTACTAAGATAATATGGAAAAATTTCCTTAACATATAGACAACAGTTTTTCTTCATAGACAGAAAAGTGGAAACATGAGATTTCATAATATCCAATATCTAAAACTGTAATTATTGGTCACTCATTTCTTCCCTCTACCAAATCCCTAGACATTGTTTGTTATGTAGGAAACAAATTCAATGGAAATTGAAGGGTAAATGAAAATGGAAATAGAAAGGTAATTGGAACAAAAATAGATGTGTGGCATAGGGGGTGCGACATAGGCGAGATGAAGATGATGGCCTCATGATGACAATAGAGTCATGATGGTGACAAGGAAAAGTGACATAACAGTTGTGGTGGGGTGTGATTATGGAAGAAGTGTAATGACCTAGATATTTATAAAATAATACTTTTTATTTTCTATTAATATTTATGAATAAGATATTATTTTTATGTTAAATTAGACACTTTTTATGATACCTTACTCAAAAAACAACAACGAGTTTCTCCGAAATCAATGATGCGCACAACATTAAGTTATACTGAAAAATAATACAGCAATAATAATATTATTTTAAATAGTAGTTAATTCCTAGCCATTGGGATGGTGGGAATGATTATTATCAACTGAATTATGAAAATATGGTTTAAAAATGTTTAAATAATTATTCATTAGTTACCAAAATTTTTATAAATGGAAATAAAAACCAATTGAATATAAAGGATGTGTTTTTATGGAAACCTTTTTAAAAAGAGAATAATTGTGTTTATAAAATCATATAACTTTTTATGGATTTTTATTTAATGAAAAATATATTTTCTATATTCAATGAAATTTTTTAAATTCATATTATATTTTATTTAGATATTATATAAGAACGAATTCAATTTTTCGGATAAAAGAAGCATTTTTCTAAAAATACAGTTTTACTGCCTTTTGATGGAAAATCCTTTTTAAATTTCGTTTTTGTCACTTTTATATGTTATATTTAACAAATTAACTTATTATTTACAATAGGGACATCAAAATTTACTTTGGATGAATTTTTGATATTTTTCTGATAACTATCATTTTTTGATGAATAGTAAAAATACGCTAAATTTTAATTGAAAACAACTTTTTCCATTGAGATAATTTATATGGTTAAATAATATTATTTAATGGTTTTAAAGTATAAATTGAATATATTTTTATCATTTAATCCAAATTTTTTCATTATAATTAATTTCACATTGAAATTAGACATAAAAACATGTCAATCTTTTGGTAATTTTTACTTCTTAAAAACACGCCTTTTGGTTTTCACAATGAGAATTAATTTTAAATTAATTAATGAAATTTCTATATTTTGAATTTGGAAAAATGGATTCCATATTTGGAATTATAAGTTTCAAATTGTGTGAATAGGTATTTTTTATTTTTAGGCATTATGAATAGTAACTTCAGTAATTATTTTATTTACCATGGTTAAAAGGTAAATATGGTAAATAAGGGTAAAAAATAATATTATAATAATATAAAACTACCCTCAAACATGTCCTAATCCTATTTGATGATATATTTCAGACCATGAGTATCCTTGGGTTGGTTTTGGGACCCCATAGAGCCACATGGATGTGAAAATGACATTTTATAAGAATTAATTTTAAGTAAAGAGAAATACAACATAAACACGTATATTTTACTAAATAAATTTTAATATAGAGTTATATAATATATATATTTTACTATAAATATTAATTATAAATGTAAAAATATTTCCTAAATCATGGTATTTTATTTATAATTTTTATACATTAAATAAATAATTTTATTTATGACACAATGATGATGCAGTGATTACCTTATTTATGAAAGATTCAAATAAATGATATTATAAATAATAAAATAAATGTAATTTGATTATTTTTATTCCATAAAAGAATTTCATGGATTATATTTACATTTTATATTTTATTTAATGTTTTTTTGAATGAATCAAGTTGTCATGACTTAAAAAAAACCAATTACTTAATAGTGTCAAAATTGAAATAAATGAGTTTTTATAAAAAAAATTATTTTATTAAATTATATAATAGTCCTAAAAATATAATATTAGTAAAACTAACTTATATAATGTTAAAAAAGTCATTAATTATCAACTTATGGTTCTCTTGGTGTTTTATAGTAACTATACTTACCATATATTATGAAAATACAAGAAGACATTGTAAGAGTTAATGTTTTTAACTAAGGGTTAAAGCTAAAAGATAAGGTTAATTTTGTGACCTAAACTTCTCTAAAACCTATTGGTTGAGATTTTTTAGACCCAAAAGAATATTATCATTGAAATAAATTATTTTAGAACCATTTTAAACCGAAAATCAATTTATAATAAAATAATATTTCAAGACCTTCCTAAAGTGCCCCTCCTCCCTCTTATAAAAGGCCACCACCTCTACCCACATAACACACACATATCAAGCCCCTTGGCTCATAAAAATTCTGCCAAAATAATCTAATGACATCCCTAACTTCCTCTTAGAAGCCTTACCTTGGGTATAAGTCAATTCAATAAATCATTTTGGCTCAAATCAAAGGAAGTTACCCGATATAGAGGTAACATCTTCTCTCAAGTTCATTTCCTTTATTTTCATTCTCCACTCCCTATTATTTTCTTATTCTTTGATTACATAACAAAAAAGTATCATAAATATACTAGGATGTTTTTATGATAATTATTCTAACTAAAATTACACACAACTCCATCTAATTGATACGAACATACTGTTTCTGTGTATGGCGAACTACTACCTCACGAAACGATGATTGTTAAATTTTTCCATACCACCTATCATGGTGGCCATTATGATGGAAATGTATTTATATATGATATATATTATATTTATATTGTCTCTATTCTTATTTATTTTTTATTTATATCATACCTTTATGCTTTCCATAATGTGTAAATACGATAATTTCATTTGAGGAAGTGCGGACTACTGCCCCCTCAAAGTGATATGGCTCGTTCATGCCATACATGAAACACATGAAGGATATAATTAATGAAATTATGTAACATATATAACATATATATTATACTATAATTATAATATACTTATGTATCATTTAGTTTTCATTCTTTTAAATATGAAAAAGAAATGAAAGTAGCGTTCATGCATACGTACGACTTACCGTCTCCATGAACGGTGCATTTAATTTCTTATATACAAATGTTATAGACTATTATAAATAAATATATAATGGATCTAAATACACATATATAGTATATATATGATACTTAAATCATGAATAATATTCTGGTGATGATGGACTTTTGACTACATGAACAATTTACATCAAAATAAGTTCATTTTTGACTAAAGTACCGAATATCGACAAAACAACCGATATGAACTTAAATAATTATGTAATTTTTATAACATGATGATAAGTAATATAAAATTAATAATAAACTTGAAAAAGGTTCTGAATAAAGTATAAATGAACCTAAGTTTATTATTCAGGAATATAAAGAATGAACGAGACAAGTATGAATCAAGGTAAGGGACTTCCTCTCAATATCCTTTCATTGAGGCATATTTTGGTTTATACATGAACTTATTTAATATGGTGTATTATTATACCATTTTTATTTTAATTTAATTCAATGTTTTTCAAAAATAATACTTTGTTTTATGAAACGTTTTACTAAAAAACAAAGGGAATGTTTCTTTTTAATGTACTCGATGACAATAACCTTTCTACCACTGCGAGTATTATTTGATATTTGGCTTCCTTAACAAGACGTAATGTTTTTAAAAGGAAAATAAATATCATATACCCTTTACGTATTTTGGTATTGAAATTTTTTTTGATAAAACATTGATTATGTCAATATCTTGAAATGTTATCTTTCCTTTATGCTTGTTTTATGTATTATGAATATGTTATGGTTCTTGGGAATTGTTTATGTATATGGGTGGTTCCATGTTAAAATAAGGGCCGGTGAGCCCAAGATAGATATCTAATACATTGAGTAACATGATATAGGTAAATGTTAATGTTTCTCCTAAGATATTTAGGGAATATACTGTGATGGGTATTCCAAACGTAACTCTCTATGTAGCTATGAAAGCTACAATGTAAGTATGTTATAGATTCCACAAGTTACCTTTATGATTTATGATTTCTATGTGTTATTCACAAATCTTATGATTTCATGAGGTATGTTAAAGAGCTTACATTTTATGAGTGAAAAGTATGATTTCATTGATTTGTATATATTCATGGACTAATGTTTTCTTTCCTTATTTTATATCAATTACTGAGATTTTTATGATCATCCCATGTTTTTGAGATTTAATATAATAGTTATGGACTAATTCTCTAAAACTCTAAACCTGAAAAGATCCTCAATGTGAATTCATTACTAATATTATGTAATGTTTATGGATGGGGAATTATAAGAAGAGTGTGGTGGTAGGCCACTATAGTGGTAGTGAATTGGCATAGTAGTGGCAGTGGGGTACGATGGTGGTGGCAGGGTTTGGAGACGGTGAAGTGGCGGAGTAGTGTGACGACAAACTACCATAAATCAGCACATTAATAATACTCAATGTGGGATTTAACAGTGCTAAAATATTTATATTTTCCAAATCTTCATTAAAAGGGGGACCCATTTATCATCACTTTACTTAGCGCTGATAAAGGCCCTACTATTGTGGTGTGTTGTTGGAATCACAACACACTACAACAAATACACCTGTATTCTAATTCATATTTTATTTAAAATAAAATCTACATTAAAAATAAAAAAAACACTATTATATACATTTCAAACAATGTTTTGTATAATTAAACTTTTAATGACTATGAAAAACATTTAAAAACATCAATTAATATTTTATTGTCTTTGGAACCAGAAACCTCCCCTCAAAAAACCTCGATCATAGTATCAGTTTCCAAAAAACCACCCCAACTCGATAAAAATAATCCACCTATATAAGAAAATAATTATTATTTTATTAATACTATAAAGAAATAAATTAAACATAATATGAAACAATTCATGAATAAAATGTTAATTTTAAATAAAAGGACACACTTATAGTCACACATGTATCACCACGCATCAGATTGAGTTGAAGATGATTCCTACATTTCACAAATGAATTGTGAATAATTTTCCTATAGAATTGAAAATATCCAAATATTTTTTCTCAGTTATGAGTATATCACTTTTCTTTTTTACTAAAATGTCATTATAAACTGAAAACACACACTTTGAGTCATTCTGATCACATCATGTTTCAGTTTGACGTGAGACTGATTCTTACACATCAAAAATGACTTATGAATCATTTTCCAAATATATCAAGAATATTTGAGCTCAATTTTTCAATTTTCAATGTGTGACATGTGTTTTGAACTAAAATGTCAATTTTAGACTGATAACGGACACTTTGAGTCATACTGAGCACACCGTGTATCAGATTATAGTGCAGTTAATTCCTAAAATTAAAAAATGAATTATGGATTGTTTTCATAAAGTATAAAAATAATCCAAATGTTTTTCTTGGTTTTGAGTATGTCGCCTATGTTTTTAATAAAATATTCATTTTAAATAAAAAGACACACTAGAATTCATACCAGTCACACCGTTCATCGGATTGAGGTGTGGTTGATTCCTACATATCAAAAATAATTTATGTATTGTATTCATAAAGTATCAAAACAATCAGAATCTATTTTCTTAGTTTTGAGTATGTCACTTGTGACTTTTACTAAAATGTAATTTTAAACTGAAAACATGCACTTTTGGTTATACCAGTCACATCGTGTGCCAGTTTTACGTGAGACTGATTCCTACATATAACAAATGTCTTACGAATCATTATCCTAAGTTATGAAGAAAATCAGAGCACATTTTTTGGAATAAACATCACATCCATCTAATTATCATGTCACCCAATATGATGGAAAATGATGGGTAATGTTGTCTAGTGTTGTTAAAATGAAATATCTCCCATATGGGGTTCAAAAACAAGCAAATGATTTATGATTTATGTGAAAATATAGGATAAAATTCCTCAAATCATATTTGATATATTAGAATCAACCATGCATCAATCCAATCCCAGAATTGATTAATTTATGGTAAACTTGGTTTTCAACATTTAATAGTAATTTATTAATTGATAAATATTGTAAACAAACATTTTAGATTAGATTTACATTATTTATGTATTTATGATTATTTTAGTAGTTACACTATATAAACTATTTTGATTATTCTACATATATATATATATATTAACTAAATAAATTTGATTAATGTAATATATATTAATTTTTATTTTCTTAGTTTAATTATTTTTTGTATCTTATCAGTATGTAGATTGAGAAAAAATATTGGAAGGATCTATAACTGTTTGTATAACTGGTTTTGTATAGATGTTTATCTTTTATTTGTTGTTTTTGTTCTTTGGTGTTTGTTTTTTTGGTCATTTGGAGGGAAGAGTGGATTCCATCATTTTATGGAAGGAGTGGGTCTTCAGTTTCCAATTCTAACATACCAAACACATTATTTTTAGTTTTCTATTTTGTTTCCATTACATTTTTCCTTCCAAACTAGGACCTAATATCTAATAGTGATTGGAAAACATCCATTAATTTTGTTTAAATATAATGAAATTAATATGAAAGTACAAGTGGATGATAATTATAAAGTAATTATAATAATCCATCAAACACTCTCTTTTCTAATTAATATTTTTTTGAAATATATTTAGTAAATAAAATACATGTGTAATGACACTTTTAAATATCATAGCACACTGAGAAGGCATGGATCCCATCCCATGTGAAAACTCATGACTAGAAATAGAGAAACATATGAGTCCAATATATACTTTCACATGACTACATATCTTATTTTGACATTATACACATATGCATCCCATAACCTCCTCGAAATACCACTGCTAGGGAATCTACATGCACCACCAGTGGAGGTTATCTTAAAGTCATGGTTTTTATTTCAAGTGTTTGTTTTTTCTTCCACACACTCCCATTTTCATTACAATAATTTTCCCACATCCATAGTTTAATCCAATATTTTTTCCTTCCCTTCCTCTACTCATATTTTATTGATAATACCCGACATACCTTGATATTCCACCAACTAAAAATTCCACAGAAGGTATTGAGGGTTTGGATTCAGGATCCATGGTAATTCTATTATTTTCTTGTTTTCATCATATCTACTGATGGTCATCATGTGGCATCCATTGTTGATAAACAAGTGAAAGGCCAGTCCCACTAGAATCCCTGAAACATGTGCATCCAAATGGGCTCTCTCTGAGAATTATATTTCACCTTTTTGCCTCCAATATCATGTAATGGAATTTAAAACATGGTTGGTCCACACATAACACTCTTTTTTGAGTTCAAAACAGCCAAAAATTAATTCAACATTAACTCATAGGGGTTGTGGAATGTGACACAGAGTAGAGAGCTTACCAGGAGCACATGAACCATATGATTTTATATTGTAATGGGCCTGTGTTGTTCACTGGGAATGAAGCATTATTGATTCCCCCTAGGAAGGTAAGGGACTTACATTGTTTGGTGGTAGGTATATATATTCCAATGACAGGGGGAGCACTTTAAGCAACACAACAACCCTATATTAGAGAAATCCAATACCTTTACA
The DNA here is from genome assembly GCA_963277665.1 of Viscum album. Taxonomy (NCBI): domain Eukaryota; kingdom Viridiplantae; phylum Streptophyta; class Magnoliopsida; order Santalales; family Viscaceae; genus Viscum; species Viscum album. The sequence goes on along the minus strand of OY728167.1, from coordinate 726,048,569 downwards.
TTTTACGAATCTAATAAAAAGTCCGAAGATGGAACATTATTGATGTGGGATGGTGCATAAAAGATGATATGATGGAACATTAGGAACTCATTGCTGGAAAAATTAATGTACTAGAAAAAGTAACTTGAGAAGGTTCTTATTCTAAGGTTTTGAAGTTTCAATATGGAAGGATCAAGAATCATGAGATTCCATTCTCTGAAAACCATTAGGTAGGTGTACAGATATTTCAATGAGGTTTGAGTGAGGATCTCAAAAATAATCTCACTCAGAAATATTATAATTTTAATAATAATAATAATAATGAATCAAGTGTTTTTATTGGTCAAAACACCATTTTCTTGGATTGACGATGTTGAAAACAATGGTAATCCCACATTAGAAATGTGGGTATAATTTCCATAGATCATCCCTTATAAAAAGAACCATGGGAATTGTTATTCTCAATAAAAAATATATTTTTTCCTAAATTATTTTAAAGTATTTTAAAAAAATATATTTAATAATATTTTTTCCTATATATATTTTATATAAAAAAAATATTTTATAAAAAATGACTAATAGCATGATTGTCGTAACAGTTAGATTTCATTTGATTAAAAATAAAAGGGGTGCCACCCCCCCCCACCAAGATTTTTCTTGTTTTCGTCGAACCAAGGTGTTCTATGACCGAAAAAGTGAGATTAAAGTTGTGTGATTCACAATGATTTTTATCTATCAATAAGTGATGATAATATCACTTAAGAGATTAATTCCTTCAATCCAAAATTATCCTGATAAAATTACCCAATATCAGTGTTGTGGGGATTTCATATTTTGGTGACCATAATCCGCAAAATCTTTGTGAAATACTTGAGGCAAACTTCCACTTATAACCCTACATCAACAAGTGTGGTTGGATCAAACCATTTTGGACAATGAATTAAATTCATGCATCAAGATTCAATCTATCGTCTCCCTCTGCCTAATTATTTTTTCAACAATCAAAAGGGTTTGAACATAAGAAATAACATAGAATGTGGATTATGAATCCCTCAATGTGATGAACAAATAAATGGTCAAAATTTACCATTTTGATGGAAACAACTTCTTATGATGACATGAAAAGATGACATTTTTTCTTATGGTGTTGAATATTTTTAAACATTTTGTAACTGAATTTTCCTCTCATTCCCAATGAGCCTCCTCCAAATCCTAAGGGCACACCCATTAATGTGAATCATGTCAAGATTATTTGGGAAATTGGGAATAAACATGAAGATGATCATGTTTTGTGTTGAGGACATATTCTCAACACATTATCAAATCATCTTTATAATAATTTTCCTCAAATGAAGTATTATTGAGAGATTTGGGACGTACTCAATATCAAGTAAAAATATAAGGAAGAAGGTACCTATAAATTTCTTATTTAAAATTATCTAAACATTAAGATGGTTGATAAAAAACTAGTGTTGGAGAAAGTTCATGAGCTAAAAGTTATAGAAAATAAAATTATTTTCCTTAAGATTAATATACAAGGAACTTTCCAAGTTGATCAAATTATTTCTAAATTTACACCTTTGTGGAATGATTTTGGTAAATCACTCATTAAAAAGAGTGAAATTATTTCCTTATAACAATTTAAAAATATTCTTTGCAACAGAGAAGAATCCATGTTGAGAGACGTGGGTATGGCTTTACAATTTGATACCAAGATTAATACCATTTAGGGAAAGACACAACTGAACTCTTCCTCATTTTTTAGGATAAAAAGTAAACAATTAAAGAAGAAAGGAAATCATTCTAGGAAGAAATAATAATGATTTATCTGTGGAAAACCAGGTAATTTTACAAGGGAATGTCGTTATTGAAAGAAAGTTGATAAATCCGCTGTAAATATACTGTCTAAATAGAATCTATTTGGATTGATATCCAAAGTCAATATGAAATTGAGGATGATGGGATGGTGGATTTATTTGGGAGAAACATTTCATGTGTTCAAGTATTGTTCTATGTTCAAAATATTTGATGATTTTACTATAGCGAAGGAAGCACACCTTGGAAATAATGAATGCATCAGAGTTAGTGGACAAGGAATCATGAAGATTGATTTTAATTATATGAAGAAGTTGACTCTTCTTAATGTTTTTTACATACCAAAAATTTGAAAGAATTTAGTTTCTATGGATATTTTATGTAAGAAGGTATTTTGGGTTTCATTTGATTCCAAAAAGATTATCTTGTTGAAGGGAGGAATGTTTGTGGGGAAAGCGTTCTCAAATGATGGAATGTATCCAATTTACATTAATAATATGATTATATATTCTGCTTACTTAATCGAGACCTATAATTTATGGCTTGATCATTTATCACATGCTAATTATAATTCATTAAAAATAATGAAGAAGTTAAACTTAATTAACTCTGGAAATGAATTTAATTATTATGAAACATGTGTAGAATCTAAAATAGTTAAGAAACCTTTTTATAGTGTTGAATGAAATTATGATATATTAGAATTAGTACATTCAGATATTTTTGAATTAAATAGTTTACTAACGCATGGAGAAAAATATATTTTATTACTTATGTTGATGAATGTAGATGATATTTACATATATATATTCTTAAAACAAAGGGTGAAACCTTTAATATGTTTAATAAGTATAAAGAAGTTGAAAACCAATTAAAAACGGACTAATTTACTACACATAGATAGAGGTGGTGAATAATTTATTAACGAGTTTAATGAATTCTATGAATAAAATAGTACAATTCATCAAATTACTGCTCCTCACACATAAGAAAAAAGACTCAGATGAACGGAAAATCATAATTTAGTATACATGGTAAATTTCATGATTCATAAATCTAAGTTACCATTAAATTTAAGGGGTGAAGCTTTATTGGATGCATTTCATATTCATAATAGGGTTTCCTATAGGAAAAAAGTTATCCCCTTATGAAATTTTTGAAGTTAGAAGACTCGATATTTCTTATTTTAAAGTGTGGGGGTGTTTAACTTACTATATATTTCTTGGTTCTAAATGAACTAAAATTTCTCCTAGATCAATTAAAGTTATTTTGTTAGATATACAAAAAATAGAAAAGAAAATAGAATTATGGATTTGGTAGCTAATATAATTATAGAATTAAGGGATGTAGAGTTTTTTAAAAATAATTTTTATAAATATGATGAAGAGGAAGTTATTTATCATACCCATATCTCTTGTACTATATGTAGTTAAAATACAATAGTAGAGAATAATGATGATTCTTGAGTTGAACCTAAATAGATTATAAGAATTTTGTATGTGAAAAACCTACATTTAGATTTTATTTCTCCTGATTCCATAGTTTTCCTTATTGAGGTAGATCAAAATAATCATCTTCTAAATAAGTATCCAATGGTATTGACTATAGAATATGACCCAAATACGTATACATAATTTATGACTTCAAATGATGTTGCTTTCTGGAAAGAAGAAATTAATGATGAAATGGATTCCATTATGGGGAATAATACTTGGGTAATTATGGATTTACCAAACGATTAAAAACCTATTGGTTGTAAATGGATTTTTAGAAAAAAGTATGATTATAATGGTAACAATCAATATTTTAAATCTAGATTGGTTTCTAAAGGTTTTAGACAAAAATAAGGGATTGATTATTTTTATACTTATTCACCTATAGCTCAGATTACTTCCATAAGGATTTTATTTTCTTTAGCTTCAATTAATCATTTTTATGTCCATCAAACGGATTCAATTTTTTTAAATGGATACTTAAATGAAGAAATTTACCAAGAATAACTAGAAGGGTTTGTTTTATAAGGCAACAAAAAGAATGTATGTAAACTAGTTAAATATCATTATGGCATTAAACAAGATCCAAACAAATGGAATGAGAAATTTGATTCTATTATTTTATATAATGGATTTACTCATAACAATGAGGATAAATGTGTTTATTCAAAGTTTAAAAAAGAATATGAGGTTATTTTGAGTTTATATTTTGATGATATGTTAATTTTTGGAGCCAATGATTGGTATAAATGAGAAAGAGAGTTATTTATCCTTATTTTTTAAAATGAAGGATCATGGAATTATTGATACTATTCTAGGCATTAAGGTTAGAAAACATAGTGGGGGTTGTTTTTTAAGTCAGTATCATTACATCGGAAAAATGTTAAAAAATTTGATCATCTTGGTTTCAAGGATGATAATACTCTATTTGATTCTAGTGTTAAATTATTTATGAATACAGGCAGATTCGTAGCACAACTTGAGTATACATGTTCAATTGGTTGTTTAATGTATGAAATGCATTGCACTAGACCTAATATTTCTTTTTTTAGTATGTAAAATGAGTAGATATACTAGTAATCCTGGTGTGGATATTTGGAGATGTATAATAATAATCTTTGGATACTTAAGAAAGACCAAAGATATAATTTTATACTATAATTATTATCTGGATGTATTAAAAGGATATACTGATGAAAGTCAGATTACCTGTATTGTTGATAACCAATCCACATCTGGATGTTTGTTTACTCTTAGAGGTAGTTCTATTTATTGGGTGAGAAAGAAACAAACATGTATTTCACATTTGACCATGGAGTCAGAGTTTATCGCCTTAGCGACATGTGAAAAGGAAGCTGAATTGATTAGAAATATATTATTGGATATTATATTGTGGCCTAGCCTAATGCCTTCTATCTCTATAAGTTATGATATTTAAGAAAGTTTATTATGGGATTATAGTTGAATGTATAATTGAAAGTCTATGCATATAAGTTTGAAACATGATTATGTGAGACAATTATTACAAGATGGTACCATAAAAACTGTATATGAAAGATAGTGTAAAAACCTTGCAGATCCATTTAAAAAATATATATCAAGAGAGATAATTCATGCAACTACTAATTATATGAGGTTAACGCCCACAAACTAAATCATTTTTTAATGGAAACCCAACACATTTAGTAGGTAAATCCTAATTAAAGTGTTTAATGGGTAAAAAAAAGTTAAGAATATGGTTGTTGATATTTAAAATTATAACCCCAACTATGTGGTAGCAATATCATTCATTATTACTAGAGGTTGAGTTATAAAGTCTTGCCAAAATATTAATTCTCAATGAGTTATGTGTTCTATTAATGTAAGAACATTGTAATATTTTTCCAATGTGAACTATGAAGTGGTTTCACTTCTTATAGGAGAAATGGGTTTACTCCATAGATATTTAATGAAAAGGATATAAGCACATGGCCATAAAAGTGCTACAAAATGAGATTTTGGATGGAAACTTCGTTGAATGTATGATACCACCAGTTTACCTTAAATATTATCAATTTTAATGTTTTGAAAACTTGTAAATCTAATAATACTTTGGGATATTGATACTAAGTAAAGGTTTAAATCAAAATATACCTTTATTATGTATAATTAATCACTTGTGGTCTAGAGAATTAATATTTACAAATAAAAGAGGGGGTTATTATAATTTTATTCACAATAATAATAAAAATGAATAAGGTGTTCTGATTGGTCAGAACAACCTATTCTTGGATTGATGAGGTGGACAACAATGGGTATCCCACATTGGAAATGTGGATAGAATTACTATAGCTTATCTCTTATAAATGGAACCTTGGGAATTGGTATTTTTAATAAAAATATATATTTTCCTAAATTATTTTAATGCATTTATAAAAATATTTAGTATTTTTTTTCTTTATATAAATATAAAACAAATCAAAAAAATATAAAAAAATAAAATAAAATATTTTATAAAAAACAACTAATGACTTTATTAGTCGTAACAGTTGAATTTCATTTTTTTGAAGCCCAAATGGATTCCCCCCACTAAGAGTTGTCTCGTTTCGATCAAACCAAATTTTTATTTGACCAAAATGGTGAGATAAAATAGTCGTTATTTATACCATTTTTGATCTATAAATAAGTGATGATGAGATCACTTATTAGATGAATTCCTTCAATCTAGAATTCTACTGATAAAATTTCCCAACATCAATGTTTCAAGGCTGTCAGTTTTTATTAACATAATCCCCAAATTCTTGGTGAAATCCTCAAGTGAAACTTCATCCAAGAAACATACACCAATAAGTGGTGGTGGATAAAACCCTATTGGAAAGTGAATTAAATTCACACATCGAGATTCAATCTACATTCTCCATTTTCCTGGTTATTTTTTCAATAAGAAGTCGCTGGCCCCGTAGTGGCTGCTGCTCAACTAGAATAATCTCCATGGACAGATCTATCACTATGAGAGTGTGGGGTAAGAACTGATGTTATCATCTTATTCATAAGCTGAAAATAGAAAATACAAGATTTTGTAAAATCTTCGAATGATAATATTCTTCATAAACAAAAATATTATTGGCACTAAGTATTTATTTTTTTTAAACATGAAATATATTTTGTGTTTAAAAATAGAATAATTAAACATTTTTCTTCTCAAAAAAGTTATATGAACCCAGATGTATTAAATATTATTTAAAATTTAAAATCATTTATGAAAAAATGAAATTTATAATGGAAAGTAAAATTGAAAAAATAATTGAATATATATATATATATGTGAGTGTGAGTGTGTGTGTTTGTGTAGTAATATACAGTGGAAGAAATAAAGTGACAGGCCCACATATTAATTTGTGTAAATAGTATATTATCATATATACACTACTAGAATGAAGGTATTTTTCATTTTCTTTACAGTAACCAAATGATCACCGCTTTTGACCATTTGATGAAGGTTTTACCAACCACTAATATGTGGTTATTAAAGGGTCTCAATATTTTATTCGGGTCACCTATAGTAATTTTAATTTGATAGTCCCTGAAGTAGTATTACCTTTCACCAAACAAAAATCACTATAGGGCCCTGAAATGAAATATCAAGACCCTTAAGTGACCACATTTACTAATCCCTAGTGATTTCTTATATATACATATATATATATATGTGTGTGTGTGTGTGTGTGTGTGTTTTATTATAATATATATCCCATGATATCTAGAAAAAACACAGATGGATTACAATATTTAAGGCATAATTATACAACATCAACATATTTATATATTATGAAAAATTTATATATCATATAATAATTTTACAAATAAAAAAATTACTAAAATCAAATAATCCATCCATCAAACTACAACTGAAATATTTTAGTCCAAAAGACAATTGAATTTAAAGTTGATTTGGTATAATAAAAAAATAAGTAAAAATTAAAATAAAAAACCTATTTTTTTACCAATATAATGATAAATAATACTTAAAAGGTATAAATTTATTCAAAAACATTGATTTGAATATTCTGACCATACCACATTTTTGATTGACGTGTTGTTCATTTCCAAAGACTATAACTTAATAAATTATCATTGTCTTAGAATTTCAGGAAAATTTGAGATCATTTGTTCAATTTTTACCCTCTCACTCATTTTAAATTATTTTAAATAGGAAAATTCACTTTCGATCATTCTTACCAAACCGAACATCAGTTTGACATGTGGTTTGTTCACATATGAAAAAAATTAAGCTAAGTTCATTATCCTAGGATTTCACAATGAACATAGGTCATTTTATCAATTTCAATTATTTAATAAATGTTTGAAAACTCTTAAATCTATAAAAACTTATTTTTCATCTATTCCGATCATATGATATGATAGATTAGCACTTTGTTTATTCTTATAGGTCAAAAATTAATCAATGATTTTTGTTATATGATTTAAGAAAAATTGGTGGTAATTTTCTTATCACAACTCCCTCCCTCCAATAGCCCCCCCCCCCACCTAGGCCGACAATAAAGGAAGAGAGACAATGATTCCCGAAGCTCGCCTCCAATAGGACACAAGTTGGAGACTACCACCGAGGGTATATCAATCACACATATGGGAGGCATTTCCATCTATATAGTTTAAGTTCTAAGAGATAAGATGAAAAGAACCACCAACTAATCACTAAGTAAATATATAGAAACAATCCCAAGACATGTAATGCCAGACATAAACTGAACAAAACTGAAAGAATACAGTAAGTAAAACTGAAAGTACCAAAAGTAAATATAGGCATCAACCGTGAATTCTTTACACTCCAAATAGTCTCTCAATAACTCTTCTGACCTAGTACGACTTATCTTGATCAATAAAATATCCCTATTAACCTGAAAAATAGTTTATATATATATAGGGTTTTCATAACATTTATACTCAGTATGATCCTCCCAGAAAAAACTCTTATAAAATATGAAAGAAGCCTACTAAAGACCAAAAAATAAAGAAATGAAACTAACTCCTCACTTAAACAGGTAATACTAGTTTCTTATCCTCACCTTGGATCTTTCACCAAGTAACACATAAAGGTATATTATTATATATCAAAACAATATAAGTAAATAAAGGTACTCTGCTTCCACTTCTCCACCATTTTTCCCTCTCACTCCCCAATGCCACACATCCTGTGCTCTTCCATCCTATGAATAATCTTGTATCTCATATAATAATATCACAACCATTATTGAATCCTATTCAAAACTAGAATGTATCATCATCATCATCATATCCAAATAGTAAATAATTTTATTCTTGGAAGCCACTACATCTCGTGTACGTGCATTATACCTCAAGCCATCATAGACCATACACACACTCCTATGTGAAGACAAAACCACCACGTTCGAATATAATTATGTGTTATACCTCAAGCCATTTAAATCTTCACATAAATTTATAGTAAAATTGTGAGCCATCACAACCCTGGTGGGAATTCACCCTATAACATATGCCATTATATCCTATGAAACGCCTACTCATATACATCTGAAGGGAGAACGAGAAAGAGGGAGAAGTCAACCATCCATTCTCTTGTAGTCCCAGATGTTGGAGAAAAAACCCCCCAAACATTTGGTTATTGGTTTCCCTACTGACAAGGGTGGTGAATATTATACAATTATAAAATATAAAGCAATATCATACACAACTATTCCAAGGAAAAATACCTAGCCTTAGACTCATCTGCCGCTATTATCACACATGACACTTGACTGCCACAGATAATGTCTAGGTATCAAATAAGAATACAAGAATCAATATTTGATTAATCAATTAATTAGTCATTAATTAATATTCTATATTAATTTTCCAATATTAACATTTTAATATTTTAATCCTGGTATCTTAGGAAACATAACAATTGATTATATTCTCAAGTATGCCATCATTATTTGGAAAAAACATGAATTGATCATGTTTATTTATTATTTAAATATCAGTAAGAAATATAACAGATCAATCCTTCCCTCATCACTATCACTATCATCACCATCCTCTTCATCCTCATACTCTTCATCATTCCCACCCCCTTCCTCATCCCCATTCTCATACTCATCCTTGTCCTCATCCTTGGCCTCATCCTCACCCTTGTCCTCCACCTCAGCCTTAGCCTTGTCCTCATCCTTTCCCTCAGCCTCTTCCTCGCCATCATCCTCTCCATGTCATCTCCAGGAATTAAATCATATAAAACACCACTAGGACTACCACCTAGTTCACTATATAATGAACTCATAGATTACATATATTCATCACAATCCATGGTGGTCTCTAGTGTGAGTGATAGACATAAAACTTTCATCAGTTTCATAAATTAAGCGTTATCCCATTCAGCCCATTATTATACCTGTGTTACCCATTTTTCAGCCTTTTATACCTTAGCCTCAGCCTGTGTTGCCTGTTCATGAGTCTTTTCCGACTTAGTGGTACTATAACTAGTACCTGAAGTGGGCCAATACCTCATCGAGACTATACTCTTCCCAGGTTGGCAGCGTACTCTGCCATGGTTATCATCTCCAAAAACATGATGTAAGTGGTCATTTGACCCAAAATTATCAGGTTCCTAGGCATCAAGGCCCTCCAAAGCAACCTGTTACAAATATAAATAGATTATTAAGTTACAAAATAGATATTAAAACTTTAAATCAATAAAGTAAAACTTAGAATCTGCTGTTGTGTGAGTTTTTAACCACACTTCCATCTTTTTTCTTTCTGGTCAAGAAAAAGAGTTTTTCTCGAGACACACATCCTTCAATATTCAAGACCTCCATCTGAAATGAAATTTAATGTAAGAAACCATAATTAAAAATAGGTTACTAATAATTAATTTCATAACTAAAATAAAATGGATATTAATTTTAAATGAAGATGAAAAGAAAAACATATGGTAGATGAATTCATGTTGGTCCAATCCAATTTGGTTTTGTTATGATTAGTTTTCTTTACTATTGTTTAATTTAGTTTAGTTTAAGATTGTTAAATTTGGTATAGATCTGGTTGAGTCTATTTAGGACAAGTTAGTTCGATTTGATTCAATTCAATTCATATTTATTTGGTTAGATTTGAGTTGTTTCAATTATATTCTATAAAATCCAAAATGTTTATTTATTTTTGAATAGTTTGATTCAATTATATATAATTCTATTCAGTGTGGTTTGTTTTGATAATATTTGGTTCTATTGGGTTTAGGTTGGTTTTAGTATTTTAATAAAAATATATTCCTTTATATTCAATTTCATTTGGTTTACCTCTACTTGAATTAGTGTATACTTGTTTTTTTTGGTTCACTTATGTTTAGGTATTCCTAGGATTGTTTAGTTTAGTTCGGTTCTATTTGATTCTATTTGATTTAATTCAATATTATTTAGGTCTACTTGATTTGGTTTTATTTCAATAGGTTTCATTCAGTTGTATTTATGTCAAGTAATATCAAATAAATTTGGTTCAAATCTATTTGATTTAGTTCGGTTTTTTTTATTCTGTTTAGTTCTGTTTATTTCAGTTTAGTGTGGTTTGGGTTGATATTCAATATCCAATACTCTACAAAAACTTTAGAAATCGAATGAATTATGGATGAAACAATAGAAAGTACAAGTCCTAAATAAAAATTATAAATGACTTTCTTACATACTTCCTCTGATGGTCCGGTATTGTATTCCTCCCCAAAGGTGGAGATATTTCTTAGAATCAATGTTTTTTTTATTTTTTCTTGACGATTCCTAAAAAAAATCAAATAATAAAAAATAAATTATTAATGAAAAACATGATTATATTAATTTAAAAACCACAAATTTTATTAATACCTTGAACGTAGTACTCATCCAATGATTAATCATTTGCCGATAATGTTCTATTAGACAATCATCCATGAGAGGTATGGCCTCTAAATCCGTTCCAAATCTATCATTCCATCCAACATACAACTCATTCTTATAGGCTCTCTATATATCACCTAATTCCATTAGTCGTGATGGCCTCACACATTCACATGAAAATTAAAACAAAACTAGCACCAAAATATTAATTCATATAAATACAATAATAATATAAAATTAAATTCAACATATTTTTTACCCATATTTGTGCCCAAGTGTTATCCTTGACTTTTTTTGGAAGGTTTCTCCAGGAGAGTGGACTGACGGGAATGATGTCAGAGTATTTTGCAAGCATCGCCAAAAAACTCCTACATCCCCACATTGTTTTTTTGATCATTTGGTTTTCTTCGTTGCAGTCCACCATCAACTACGTGCGGAGGTTCCACACTGCATGCATGCGTATATGCCCATTCTTCCTATGAGTAGATCTATATGTTATAGAAGAAAAAAATATATTATATCAGTACATATTATAATTAAAATAAAATATGGTAAAAAAATTATTAAGGTTATATAAATATACCTACAGTAGTCTGATCAATGGGTGCTGCTGGATCTACAGGCTAAAGGAACATCACCCTGTACAGATGGAGTGGGCATAGTGTATGATCTGCAGACTTAGAATGTGTCAGAGAATGAGTTTAGAAGAAGGATTGTATTAGCTTGGAGATAATAAAGTATAAGTAAAAGAAGATGACATGGATGAATGTCCAAATTCATGATATGGACGAGGAGTAGGAATCATCATCAGATACAAGAAATATGGGTGAGAAGGATCAGATGTAAATGATATTGAAAACATGGGCAGCCAAAATATCCCATGTGTCCCTAACGAAACCGCGGGATCAAAATGTGTGGTAGATGGTACATCAGTGGGAGGGATAGGGTCAAATCAGGTACACCGACTGGAGCGCCTAACTCTATTACCACCCCCTCATACCGCCAACCTGAGTACTGGGACTACTAGGCATCTCATCCAATAACTGGTGCCTAAGTGGTGGATCTTGATAAAATTTTAAAACAAAATTAATCACAAGACATTATATGTTATTGAAATATATATATATATATATATATATATGAAATAAAATACTCCCAACATGCACTAATGGAGGAACACCCATCTCAGTCATTCGATGATTGTTGTCCATCATCCTTTTTTTCACATCTCCTCAATAGGTTTCATTTCCTATATTTGAAAATAAATATGGAATTAATTAGAAATTAATAACTAATGTGTAACCTAAACAACAAAAAATATGAGAAACGACTTAATTAAGTAACACCACTTGTGAAAACAAATACAGTATACGTAGTGATATAACCAGAAAAAATTTAAATTTAGTGGGAAGAATATAAAAATAGAATACATGTCATAAAATAAACAATAAGTTAAAATTCACATGTTTAGAATAGGTATGATATAGTTTTCTTCTATTTTCAATTCGATCCAATTCAATTTTGGTTATCTCATTTGTCAATTTTTATTTTTACATTGGTTGGTTCATTTTTTTAAATTGATTAGTTCATTTGTCCATTTTTATTTCACTTTGGTCATTTGGTTCAATTTTGTTAATTGATTAGTTCATTAGTTCATTTTTATTTATCTTAGGTCATTTGGTTCATATTTTGGGTTAGGTAATTTTTTCATTTTTTGGTTAGGTCATTATATTCAGTTTTTTTCCATATCAATAAGTTTCATATGTCTAATTCAATTCCTCTTGTTTTTTTATAATTTAATTATTTCATTTGTGTTTGGTTTTGTAGGTTTGAATACATTTCAATTCAATATTTAAAAATATAACTCAAAGAAAATTGTAATCAATAAATATTGAAGATTCACATGAAGGTCAAGTAAGATACAAGAAATTTGTAATCAATAGTAAATCAATTTGAATAGTACCAACCTTAAAAAATCAAGTCGAGTTAAACCAAAATAAATAAGAACACAAATGAGTGATTCTATATATTTACCACAACAACTTCAGGTTCACAATCAAATCTGAAAATTAATCTTTTGGATTAATCATATGCAATAAATGGATTGGGGCCAATGGCAGCAGGGATGGTGTCAATTCCATCATCACTATCATTAAAAATATGCCTTGGAATTACTTCAATTATGACACCAAATTTAGGCTGAAGATGATCTTTGACATAAAAAACTTTTTTCTCCATTGATTCCAATACATATGGTTCATCAGTAGTAAGAATGCGAGTCATTTCAATAACTCAAAATCCACAATCATCAATAAATGTTCCCCACCTCATCATCGAATCAAACCACTGACATTTCATCACAGTGACTCGACCATGAGAGTAATAATCCAATATTATTATTTTTTCAATGACTCCATAATAATCAAAATTTGAAAATCGGGTTATACTATCCAATGAACCAACATAACAGTCTATTGTGGCAGTTATCATAACACCAACTTGTTGTGTTCTCATGTTCTTTGCATGTTTAGTGATAATAAATTTATACCAATTGATCACAATTTATTTACATTCATGAACTGCTGTATTAGGACCAAAATCCAAAGCTCTTATTTCCTCAGAGATGGAGTTGGAAGGAGAACTTAATACCTAAAATATAAATGAATATTAAACTTAATTAAATATTGATTTTATTAATTAAATACAGTAATATTTCTACCTTCAATTTCAACCAAGAAAAAAACTATTTCCTATGAAAAGTATATCTCCTTCTCAAAGATAAAGAACACTGCTTTCTATTTATCATTTATTTATGTTCCCTATAGATAAAAATATAAATATTTTAACAGATATGTAAAATTACATGATATGAGATAAGATATACATGTTCAATTTACTTACTTGATGTAGTCATTGAACAGATTACAATTGAACAAAACTATGCGATGTTCCATATCCCGCTCTTCAAGGATTAATGTCATTAATGTATATGATATGAGAATTACTCCTATTTTAGAATGTGATGGAAAACTTGGTTAAATTTTATAATACTATTCTTCTTTATTTCTCATTGTTCTGTTCATTATCGTAGTAAGATCATACAAATATATTAAGAAGAAATCCATACATTCCTAATCCATGTAACCATTCAAGATAGAACCTTCAGGATGATTCCTATTCCAAACATAACACTTTAATGTGTACATATTTATTTCAGTTAGATACATCCACCAAAAAGAAACAGGTTCTCTGAGAAGTATTTCAGTTGGAAGATGGGTATTCAGATACAGCATGCATGTAAAAAATGACGGAGGAAGTATTTTATATAACTCGCAAAAAATTAATGGAGCATCTTCCAACATTTTTTTCAATAAATACTTTGAAAAATTCTTATAAAAAATATCCCTAAACAAATGGAACAACCGAATAAATGGCACCCTTATATTATTGGAAAAAAGATGATAGATTTCTATTAGAATCAACTAATGTAGAAGGAAATGATAATCATGAGTCTTCAAAGATTTCAACTTCAATTCTCTTTTGTTTACCAATTTTTATATGTTTCTTTAATATCCATTAGGAACTTTAATAGTCTTTAGAGCTTTCATAAATTGATTTTTTTTTTCTACAGGTGTCATCACATAAGAAGCAGATGGAACTTTCCATTTATTATCACTGATACACACAAGATGCAATTCTAGTCTCATGCTATAATCCACCAAGTCATGCTAAGATCATAAATCATATTTTGTATTTCCCTTGAAATTTAGAAGAATAGAAAGCAAAATTTCACATATATTCTTTTCAATGTGCATTATTTCTAAGCAATGACGTAAAAAATTGGTTGACTAATAAGAAAACTCAAAGAAGATACTTCCTTTATTCCAATTGTAACAGGTTTTAGTGGAAACATTCTTCCTCTTTCTAGAATTTCATTTGACCCATCCCGAATGAAAAAATGAAATCTTTCAATTCATTAATCACTTTAGTTCCAGACATACATTGAGGTGGATTATCAGTCTTCATGGTATTTTCAAATCTTCGACGATTATTTCTATATGGATGGTCCATGAGAAAGAATCTTTGATGTCCCATAAAACCAAAACTACGATGATATTTCAGTCTTATGGATCTTGTATTCTTCATAAAAATAGGACATGATAGTATTCCATTCATGCTCCATCCATACATCATTTCATAAGAAGGAAAATCATTGATCATCCACATAAGGGTATCATAGATCTAAAATATGTCTTTTTAACATGAATTGTATGTGCGTACACCCACATCCCAAATAAGTTTCAAATATTTTATTAAAGGTTACATGTATACATCTACATCATTTCTGGTATCATGACATCACATTTTTATTGATATTTCATTATACATGAAAAGATTTTAGAGTTTGGGGATCAATGTAAAGTGCCACATTAATTTCTGTGGAATACAGGATGGTGTTCCATTAGATTTTGGATTCTATCAAGATGTGCCACATTTTATAAAATCATTATTTAGTAGTTTCCTCCCAGAATAAGTTACAATATTTTGGGTAAACATGAATTTTGTTTTTTTAAAATCCAAGTTCCTCAACTAACTTCCATGACATATAGTGGTTTGATGGAATATCTTCATTATCTAGTAGTAATTCCATCAGTAAGGTAAGAATTTAATATATGGAAGTATTAGAAATCCCATACATGGTTTTCCCATGAAACAATCATATTAAATATTCATGATTTTTCATTTTACCACATTACCGATATACCGGAGTTGTGGCAACATCATTCAATTTTTTCACTCTATAAACATCATCATTTACATTAGAAGGATCATGTGTGCTCATATTAAAGTCTTCTTGGGTCGACATCCTTTCCTTCTCATGATGAAGAATAAATAGAAACTGGTTATATAAAAAATTCTCCAATACAGTCCTCTCATTTGGATCATTAGCATTTTGAGATTTCATTTTCTCCCCCATTGTGATACCACACATAGTATTTTGTTTGAAAACTATATTTGGTTATATAGTAGATAACTTCTTCATGTCTCAACAAAGGTCTTACAACAAAATTATAACATGGGAAGTGTATGTGACCACTATATAAAGCATTGTTAAATAAAAAACCTAAAAATCTCTCCAAATTGTTTTGAAAATTTCATGAGATCCAATTAGTTTCATACATCTAACTTCTATCAATTCTATAAAAAATTATTACAAGTCATTTCATAAAATAAATTCAATAAGATTTAAGTTAAATAAAAAATATATTTAAGTAAATGAGAATTTTTCACTTTATATAAAACCATAACTAACACACTACTCTATATGAGAATCATAATACAAAAGAAAAAAAATACTATATATACAAAAAAATTCTATAAATATAAAACCACAATATTAAATTAAATTATAAATAAAATACCATGATATTTTTTGGGTTTGGTTATTTTATTTGAATTGGTTCAGTGCATGCCTATTAGGGTTTTATCATAGTAATTTACAACGTATAGCACACAACAATGACAAGGGTCCTTGGCGAAAAAGCGCATTGCACAGTGCACAACACGTGGAAATGTTAACTTACGGTGCAAAAAAGGCATATTATCATATTAAAATAAAAACAAATAATAAGTTAGATAAAAAAATTATCAGTAATAATAAAACTATAAAAAACTATTTTTTTATAAATTTTAGGAAAAAATTATTTTGAAAAATAATCTATTGTTAATAAATAACCTTAAGTCATTCATATAAAAAATCATTGCAATTTGATTATGGGAAGGATTTTGAAGAAGTGGTAAGGTTTTTGGTTGTGCTTGGTTGCGACACTTGGTCGATGTGTTGCACAAAGTCAAGGGAGAAATAAAGGAATCAATTAACTAGAAATAGTGTTTTGAAAAATAATTTTAATAGGGTTTGGGTTGGCTAGTTAAAAATGTGAAAAAAATTAAGATGGCTCCATGGAGCATGCAACACCACACCATGCCATGGTGCAACATAGCGCATTCCATGAAACGCCATCCCAACTGGGCTATTACACAGGCGTCGCAAGGTGTAATGGTCTCCGGAAATATCCATGGTGAATACCATTAATAACTATGATTTGTATTAAAGATTTTTCAACACAATTAATTTTTTATCATTACTATAGGATTTGTTTTAGTTAGGTTCAATTTAGTTCACTTATTTTTATTCTAGTTCAGTTTGATACAGTTTAGTGTTGTTTGGGTCTATTCAAGTCTACTTGGGTCAAATCAAGTCATTTAAATTTAATTTAATTGGTTTGGTAAAGTCAGTTTTGTTATGATATAGATAGGATTTGTTAGTTCGGTTGGGTTTTAGCCTGTAAAGGTTTGAAAGGTTCAGTTCATTTATTTTCAAGACTGGTTAGGTCAGTTTGGTACAATTTAGTTCGCTTAGGGTCTGATCAATTCATTTCAATTTTGTTTATTTTGCGGGACATTATAACAAGGAATAAATTGGGATATTATGTGAAACGTAGTGGATGTGATAAAAAATCATTGTATAAAGACCATATCAGTGGATGATGTCCTTATATCCTAGTTATGGAACATCCCCTATTATAAATATATTTTCTCTCCATCATTTCACAATAAAACCCAAACTATATTAACATGTATAAAAATAATATTATCATGATTTATCAAGTATAATAGGGTAAAAAAAATCTTTATTCGAATAATAATATATCATGTATATATCATTAAATACATTGTCAATCATTACTGCATCACTCCAAAACATCTTCCACCAACTGTTTCCACCACAAAATCCAACTCATTATATAAAACAGCGACACACAACCCATAATTCCTCTCTTTCATTTACAGATTCAACCAATTTCTATATTTTCCAATTTATCAACCAAGATCCATTTAATATCCATTTAATTAAATATTTATTGAAAAACCCCTTTTGTCATCACCCACATTTATTACCATTTATCAACATTCAATTTGTTAATCAATTACCACATATTGTATTCTATACCCTACTTATTTAATTTCAGCTGATTTCATTCCCATTTTATTATTACTAATCATATTTCATAGCTACTAGTCAACAACAAAAACACCACCACACAAAAAAACATCAATATTGTAATAACCACTAGAACATCCCAACACTAATTCATCACCATCACCATAATTTCCCAAAAAGATCTAAAAAATCACAATGTAAAAAATAGAACACACTAGAAAGCATAGAAATAGATTTCAACCACCTTAATTACTACAATTTCAATTTAAAGGGGGATTTCGAAACATTTCCTAATCTCTTTCATTTCTATTTTCCCAAAATTTCTAGATTCACACACAGTTGGTATGTTTAAGCGTTTAACCTTTTATAAATTGTGAGTTCAAACAATCAATCACATAAGGGGATCATAATACACAATGGCTAAAACAAACACAACAGAACCAAAGATATAAATTGAGGATATTGCATCAGAAGATTAATGAAAAAAGACAAAGTAAATCAAGGTAGAAGACTCTCTTAAAACATACTGATTTGAAGTAGAAGAAAAAAAAGGCATCAACCAGAATGGATCACCAGTTGGGAGGAACTTTTACAGCTTTGGATGAATGGGATAGCTCTTGGCTAAGGAAAAATATGGGTTGTGTGATTCTAGAATAAGGAGGCATGATGCTGGGTATTTGGGGATGATATATCCCAAAAGGTTTTTAAAACCATTGGGATACCCTCTATGAAATGAACCCTATCCCAATGGTTTCAAAAAACCGCTGGGATAGGGGGTTATCTCCTAACAGTTTTCTCAAACCATTGAGAAAACATTGTGTAAACAACCCTATCCTAACATATTTTTGAAACCGTTGGGATAGGGGTGTTGGTATAGGTGGGATTTCTATCAGTGGAGCCTTAAAACAACTTGGGATATTTATCATGTATCCACGCATCTTTCTCCCAAGTTCTTTCCTCTAATCCACTATGCTATGAAATGGAACAAACCAAAGGAATTGAATTCCCATAAAACACCATCTCTTAGTGGTACTAAATCTTAATAGGTTTCTCTTTGAAGGTCACAATGTCTTCGACATCTAGCTCACCCCAATAAATGATGTGGAGATATTAATGAAGAAATATATGAAGATATGATACATGGAATATGTCATGAATCTGGATCATCTATGGGGGTAGTTCTAATCAATATTCCATAACTCTAACTAAAGTCAACACCTCGAAAGGTATAATGAGCATGTGATAAATCATACTCCCATAACTGAACTTTCACTACCCGTGATTATGAAAACCTTAAAGAACATATGATCTCTAATGACGAGATCTAGAAACCTCCTCCAATGATCACCATAGTACTTATGATGATCTCGCACCACCTTTATTATCTCAAGAATCACTTTTACCTTCTCTGTCATACTCTACACCAATTCTGGTCCAAGAATAGATAAATATCCAACCTTGGTATAACATAATGAAGAAAAACATGTTCATCTATACATAGCTTCAATATGATCCATTCCAATAGTGTAGTGATAACTATTGTTGTAATAAAACTCCACTAAGGGTAGGTTCCTCAATCACAAACCTCCAAAATCTAGAATGCACATGTTAAACATGTACTCTAAAGTTTGGATGTTCCACTCTGCCTGACCATTCATTTGCAGATGAAAAGTGGTTCTAAGGAATAACTGATATGTAAAATCATGATGGAGAACTCTCCACACCCTAGAGGTAAAACGAGGAACATGATAAGAGATGATTATTTTTGAAACCCCATAAAGCCTCACTATCTCCTCAAGATACTACCTCAACAATGCTTCCACTAAGCTCAACTCCTTAATCACTAAGAAGTGAGTTGAATTCATCAATCGTCCCATGATCACCCATATTACATCATAAAACCTTGATCTATGGGTAAAATGGAGAATAAGACCATCCAAATTTCCCCCCACTTCCAATGAGGAACATCAAATGACTGATGTAAAACACTAGGATCACGATTCTCAACATTAAACTTCTAAAAAAACAAAACACAGAGAGACAAACCCCATAACTAAATGTTTTAGAACTGAAAAAACTAGTCTCTCATAGCATGATAAATCTTTATCACACAAGGATATACTACTATGGGTGAACTGTGAAACTTACAGAGAACAACATCATGTATTTATGAAGGAATGAAATAATTTCCTCATAAAATCACTCAATGTTGTAAATCCTCTGACCATACCTCAAGATCATTGACACAAATAACATTATCACACCAAACTCCTACCTCTGGATCCTAAAGTTGGGAATCCTCCACCTACTGCACTAAGGATTATCGCACTGTGATATGATAAACATAACATCTACCATCGACTACTCCCATGTCAAGGTGCAATAATTCCAACTCCTCCATCACTCTCTAAGAGTCTCTAGACTCATGAAAAACATGACCACATGAATTCTAGATCTATGAACCATGCATAAAATTACCTTAAACAACTGTGAAGGAAATATCAAAATTAAAATCCTATAGGAACTCCATTCATTATCACTACTGGAAGTTCATGTAACACTAAGAGAAAACATACATTATGATTTTTTGATTCATGAAGAGCATAAAATGATCACTGATAATATAGTGTTACCACAACTTCAAATATTACACCAACAAAAAAATATCAAGATCATGGGTGGCATAGTTACATTAATGAGGCTATAACTTTTGAGACCCATAAGATATAACCACCTACTACTGTACCAATATACAACCAAGGAAAAGATGTAAAGAATCTCTAATGGACTTAAACATAATGATCTCCTTTCAAAAATGAATAACTAGAGAAATTACCATATTCTCATTAAAATATTCAAAAGTATTATTACATTGGTTAGTCCACCCAAAATCACGATCCTTTATAGACAAGGATGTCATAGGAGTTTTAATCCAAGAGAAGACAAGAATTAACCTCCAATAATAAATAGAAATACCAAGAAAACTCTACACCTTTGCAATATTCCATGGGTTTTCCAATTAATCTACACCTCAATATTCATAGGATCTAAAACCAAACCTTTTCAAGACAAGTCATGCCCTATGAAATGGACCTCACGATCCCAGAACTAACACTTTGACAACTTCTCAAATAGATTATGAAATTGATGAACTCTTAACATGGTTCATTTATGCTATGTGTGATCCCCCTCTTTTCAAAATCATAAGGATTTTTTAGATACAAACCACCATGAATTAGTTCATAAAATCATAGAACACCACATTCATCTACCCCATGAACACAGATGTAGGGTTTGTAACTTCGAGTGACATCAAAATGAACCTATAATACGCATAACGACATCAGAAAATTGTCTTCGGAATATCCGCATACTTTACTCACATATAATGATACCCCAAAAACTAATAGATTTTCCATAAACATCTGGACCCCTTCAACTGATCAAATAAATCTTCAATAAATAGGAGAGGATAGTGGTTCTTTACTAACACTTAATTTATGTGACAATAATTGATGCACAACCACATACTATAATCTAAATTCATCACAAAAAGAACCGGAGTTCCCCTAGGTGACACACTATACTGAATAAAACCATGATGAAAAAGATCATTGATATGGATCTTCATCTCTCACAACTCAAAAGATGTCATCATATATTGAGACATAGATATAGAAGAAGCACTTGATTTCAGTTCTATCTCAAAATTTATCTATCATTGAGGGGGTAGTGCGACAACCTCATTAGGGAGAATATCAAGTTAATCTTCAATAACCCTAGGGAAAATTACCAGCTAAACCTCCGATGAACTCATCGTCAACTTAGTCATCAAGTAAGATAGATACTTAACACACCTTTGACCCATTTGAGTTACCCTCACCCTAGCCTCCTATTCAAGAATAATGTCAAAATTATAATGTATATGGTTATTATAAGGGATTCTAAACTCAAATACACTAAAAATCCCTTATATAAGGGTAATGATCTCCCATTGGGAAACCGCTCTAACTATCAAAGATAGAAACTCAACGTGAAACTCATCCCTGAACATGTACCACCAAATAGATGACTCCTTAAGATCCCTCAGGAACAAAAACTCAGAGTGTCATCCTTCAAGTTTATTAATAATCAACCAATACTCTATAGTGATCCACTAGAACATCCTTATAACACCATGAGATTTAAAATTTTATTTTCTTTTGAAATATAATGTGCTCGGTAGACTGTCTTACATAAAACAACTAATTATAACAATCTGTAATGTATTTTATTATGATTAAGAATTACTACAAAAAAATATTAAAATAATAATTAAACATAATATATTATTAATCACAATATATTAATTCATACATTAAAAGTGCATAAATTCTTAGGGGATAATAAATAAAAAAGAATAAAATCTTCACGAATAGGAAATCCCTTGGGAAATCTTCAACTTTAAGGATAACCAATAACAAAAAAGCATATAACGAGGAAGAAAACCATAAAAGGAGAAATAATTATGTAAAATATATAATATGAAATAAGCGATGTTCCTTGCGATGTGTGAATAGAATAAACAAATGATTTTTTAAAACTACATATAGGAACTAAACCTAACTGTTACAAATATGGCCATTGGAAATATATTCCCTATAAATATGGTTGTTGGATATATATGTATACAATATGTATACTAAAGTTGTGTATTACTAATAACATATTAAAATAATATATTTTATAAATATTAAATAACCACGAAATCTCTTTTTGATCCCATGGTTATTTTCTCAAAATTAACTTAATCTTTATCTTTCAAAATGTGCATGTACAAAACTTTCATACTAACTGGGACATCGCGTAGTCCATTGTTAGAAAATTCAACCATGTCTCTCTTTGATTGTGGGTTCAACCCCCATGGTCTTACAAACCTATAAAATTCACCTGTAACAATAGTAAAAAATTGTGGCTATAACTAATTGACACAATCCAGTAGGTTGTGGCTCTTATTAGCATGGTTATAGGGCCAAAGATATATCCATGGTTTAAATGGATATTTCATGGTTTCAAATTATGGTAATAGAGATATATCCATGGATTTCCATCATGGAAACGAACCTATTCCCATGTTTTTTCATCAAGGAAATAACCTAATTACAACAGTTTCAGAACCATGGAAATAACCATATTGATTATCCAATGTGGAAATAGACCTATTTACACAGTTTAAAACTATGGTTATAGGTCTATTTATATGGTTGAAAACCATGTCTATATCCTTTTAAACCCTGGCTATAGGCTTCTAAAATAATATCACTGGACATATTTGAATCCTAAACCTCCGCTATCAGAAACTAGACACTTAACCACTTTACTAAAAAAATTATTTGTTTATATATATATATACATTATGATATTTATATTTTATAAAACTATATAAATATGTATAAAATCATGAAAATAGTTTTTCTCACACCCTTACCATGGGGTTTTTTTACCGTTCTTGAGAGGGAAACCAATAACCACGATTTATATGAACTGTGGCTATAGGCGGGATCTATAGCCAAGGTTTTAGAGAACCATGGATATAGCCTATAAAAAATATCTATAGCCACATTTTTCTAAAACATGGCTATATTTGGGTCTATATCCATGGTTTTTAGAAAATTGTGGCTATAGGTGTGTCCTATTGCTACAATTCATGGAAAAAACATGGTTATATGGATGTTTTCTAGTAGTATTGCCAAACACAATGAGTTTTCACCCAGCTTACTAGTTGTACTTTTTCAAAAACTATGAAAAAACACATGTTACAATCATATTCATAATTCAACTTGTTCATATAATGTTTCTAAAAATATGATGAATATCATCAAAAATCATAAAATCAATTTTTAACCTCTAAGGTTTTATTTACAACTTATTCTTTCCCCAAAATCATATAATCTTAACTACTTATTATTAACTTAATATCAAACACATATTAAAGGTTATATTTTCCTCAATCTTCTTTTTTTTCATAAAATATCAACTTGCAATTAAATCACATTTCAAGTTCATCAGTTCCATTTAATATATTCTTACAAATAATTAAAGAAAAACTACCACATAATAATCCTTGGATCTTCCATGATTCTTATAACCAAGATACCATTGATAAAAATACTTCAAAAACATAATTCTTGAGTTATAAAACATAAATTATTCAATAATTCCAATTCAATGATTTTAATAACATAGGACTTTAATAATTAATCCTTAGATTAGGTAATTGACTAAGATAATTACCATGTTCCGCACACATAAGACATTGAACTTTAAATGATACCTTAGTGTGAAATTCATTTTCCTCTATTAAACTCTTCATTTTTCCTTAACAATTAATTTCTATATTACCTTATTTTCCATACATAAAATGTCTTCTTTTTCTATTAATACATTCACTATAGTGATCATTTCCACATTCTCACCATACAAGAAGCTGTATCTTCTTTCCTCCATAATATCCACCACCTGATATCTTAGTGAACTCTATACTTATCTTCTTTGGTGAGTCTGGGAGTGGGATATGGTAACAATTGTTAGTCATATATCGTGATAACTTATTAGGCATAATCACAATATCTTTCACTCTAGTCATCATTCCATATGGTTGTTCATCATCATATTTTCCATTATATTCAATTTTAACATGGTTCCTTCTAGTTCCATCCACTCACTAAAATGAAAAATCATAGTTTGAGAACCACTAATCATAGTGGGAAATCACATATTCATGAAAAAAACATTTATAGGAGGTATAAATCATTAAACCTTCATTTATGTCTATGACACATTAAGTTTAACCTATGATATCCACAAATATCATATATTTAAATCCTTTATAATAGTTTGTAAAAAAAATTGGATTAACTAAAGCATATCCCTTGGGAGTGTTAAACCAGGTGTGAAACAAGGACTCTTTTTTCATGCACCAGGCGATGATTGAATCAAATCCCAATGCATCATTTTCAGAGTTATTACCCCTATGTATAACTATTATAGATCCATATTCACTTGTATTATCTTGATAGGGATGGAATTTCATGGAAAATAATATAATATATTCCTTACTAAAACATTAGGATGTTATAATATACTTAGATTTATCCCTAGGGGTTTTGCCAAAGTTTTATAATCCTAATATCCAAAGGATGACTAATAATTTCCTTTGATACCAACTATAGAGACCTTGGATTTCTATAATACATTTTATATATTTTTATATTAATATTCTATAAATTTTACAAATACATGTCTGAGGACCATACAAGTTTAGTATATTTGAATACTAGAAATAAAACCTCATTATCTATTGAATGATCTTCAACATCACCCACAATTATCTTCCCACATAGTACCACTTTTATACAGACCCTACATAAAACCATTATTTATAACCTAGGAAAATGAAACATAAGAAAGAGTGGCCTCATATTCTCACTAAGGATAAACATATGAGACATTAATTGATGATCATATAAAAACATAAGACAAACATAAGGGTATGAGATCATGAACATTACTTAAAAAGTTCATAACTAATATTCCAGGGATCATAAACATGAGGCATGGAATAAAACTTATTTTTAATGAGACATCAATCATAAAGGAATCAAATAACATTATCTATGAGAGTATAACGTTAGTATAATACATAGTTTTTTTTGGAATAAACATAAACACAGAAAATCATTTCCTTAGTAGTCAAGGATCTCTGATAGGACTATAATGGTAGAATGAGTTCACTTCAAATTCCATAATATTAGTCAATATTCACTCCCAAGACTATAATAGTGGAAGAAGTACCTTATTGAACTGGTTTCACTCCCCATTATAGTCATATTTATCCCATTAGATATCAATCACTACCCAATGCAATGGAGAGATATAATAGACTCACTATCCCCAGTTTATAACAGAACCCCTCATCATTGGATTATAATAGAAACAAAGATCCTTGGATTATAATATAACCACACACCACAAAATGAAAACCATACATATATGTTCCACAAGATCATGAAACATTCATCATATCATCACATCATAACCCATACAAAGAAAACAGGTTTCATAAACATTTCATCAATTCATCAAAGCATAACACATGGAAAATAAACTAGTTTCATAAACACCTCA
Organism: Viscum album; assembly: GCA_963277665.1. Lineage (NCBI taxonomy): Eukaryota > Viridiplantae > Streptophyta > Magnoliopsida > Santalales > Viscaceae > Viscum > Viscum album. The sequence goes on along the minus strand of OY728167.1, from coordinate 726,022,236 downwards.
TCATAATAAAAATTAACTTTATAGAAAAAGAGTAATAATTTTATCATTAGACTATCACACTGGTAAATCATAAATCACATCAAATGATGTTATCATACATGAAATTCCTTTAAAGGATCATTGAAATACTTCTTGAGGTAAATAACCTTTATACTTAGAAAATAAATTTTAAAATAAAAATATATCCTAAATATTAGGAAGAATATTTAATTTGAAAATTACCTTAGAAAATTGTAAAGGAATATTTAAAACATTGATCATTCATGATGGTTGGAAATTTTGTTCATGCTGTATAAGTTAAAAGTAAACATTCCTCTCACATTTTTGGTACAAATTCAAAAAATTAATCATTCAGAAAAGAAAAAGAATAATAATTTTAAGAAATTTTGTAAAAAGAAAATCATGGGTAAAAATGAAATTAAAAAATTATATTAAAAAATCAAACTTTTTTAGAAAACATGTATATAAAAGAAAAAATCATTTTCGACTGAAGAGAGAAATAAAGTCATTCTTCATTAAAAAAAATTCTTTCTATCGCTTAAGTATTTTAAATGAGAAAAATGAAAGGAAAACATGTATTATATAGAAATAAACTAAGGAGAATAAAATGAAATGAATTTATCAAATAATCATCATATAATTTCCTCAATATAAATTCAATAATAAATAATCTAAATTGAAATAGGATTGAAACATAAATCCCTTACCTTCAGCCTCACCTTTCGTCAAAAGTGTTGTATCCTACTACATAATAAATTAAATTTTATTATACTTATATAATAGATTAATTTAAATACTTATAACATCACATATTACCCCCTTATAATATTTTAACACTCTTTTATTAATAACCCCATATTAAAATCATCATTTCTGGGTGTTAACTATTTCTTTTTTATGAGAATTTCGGTTCAGTAGTTTCGATACTTGTAATTTGATCATAATTACATAATCTCTATAATTTTAATCATGATATAAATATAAAATATATTCATTATATATATATATATATTTATATTCATTCATAATATACAAAGTTAGAAAAATGAATTACACTGTTTATGCAGATGGCATGCCACATGTACACTTGAATGTTGTTTTCACTTTTCAACAGATGGAATTAAAAAATGGTAAATAATAATTCATCATAACATAATTATTAAATCATATATATCATATATAATCATTAAATATATTCTTATAAACATCCATGAAAAACTAAATTAAAAACAAATTACATAGCTTCACGAATATGGTAGTCCACACATACACACGAGTAACATTATTGTTTTCCAAAGAGTTTTAAGGTAAGATGGTAGATGTGATTTTATAATTTCATAATAATAGGTATGTCATAAGTAAAATATAGAAACATTTAACCCATAATAATACCCATCAATAAAAGTGGGTGATGAAAAACGAATTGTATCGCTATGTGGAGGTGGTAAGCTTGTGCGTACGTACAACTTGAAATTCATGTAGCACTGAGTTAGCATAAATCGCAAACAACAACAAGTTTCTTCAATGGATTACGTTACACGCATGACAGGGTTTTATTGAACAATAATATATTATTAAAATATTATTATTTAATATAATACGATAAAACATAGCCTTTAAATTAGCAGTTATGAATATTATTAACTTACTTATGAAAATATATGGTTTACACAAATATAAAAATGAAATAATTTGTTACTAATTAATTATAAATGATTATAAAAACTAATTGAATATAAATGGAATATTTTTATAGAAAATCTATCTTTATGCTCACAAAGGTGTTTTATCCTAATAAATTAAATTAATTACAATTAGTGAGTGATATTAATGAAATATATATATATTATATTTTGAGTAAAATATTTTTGGTATTCATCCAATAGATTTTATAAGCTTAAGATAAGAATAAATCCAATATTACACATAAAAACCTATATTTTTATTAAGGCAATTTAACCGAATTTTAATGGGGAACCTATATTAAATACACTTTTTGGAACCTTTATAAATTTCTATGTCAAAATAAACTTCATATTTGAAATAAAAACATAAAAATTAGGTTAGAGTGAATTTTTGGTATCTTTCTGTGAAGTTTCATTTTTTAATGAATAATGAAAAATACTGAATTTAAATTCAAAACTACATTTTCATATAATTTATTTATAGAATTAAATTATATTATTAATTGGTTTTAAAGTAAAATTATATCAATTATTTTTCAATTAATATATTTTAGGTCATTTTAATCAATTTCACTTTGAAGTTGAATATAAAAACTCAGCAAATTGTTGGACTTTTTTACTTTAAAAACCCGCATTATCTTCCCGTTTGCAGGATTAAATTTAAATCAATTTCTTCAAACTATGTGATTTAAATTTTAAAAAACAGATTCCATATTTTGAATCAAAATAATTTATAATTTCTAATAAGGTCAACTTAATTTTTGACAAAAGATAATACTAAATGTAATTAAAATTAATTACAATGATTAAAGTGAAATTAAGCTTAATAGGGGAATAAACGTTAAACATAAGGTCCCAAATGACCTATCCACTTGTCCAAAACCAATTTTTTGTCCTTAATTATACCATAAACCATCCATTATTGAGTTTTTTGGGTTTTTATGTCTTTTTTATGTATAAAACTTGGGTATACCTAACTTCTTTTCAAAAATACAAAGCGAGTCCTTTTCCTCACTTATGAAAGGCCACCACCACTCCCACTTCCTCACACCTCTAAAAACACTTAGGTTTAGAAAATATATTCCTAATTAAATTCCAAAAAACCCTCCCTTTCTCCTTGGAAACTCCCTTTGGGTAGGAATCCATCCAAGGAAGCCTTTTGGTGCAAACCAAAAGGAGTTACCCGATTAAGTGGTAATGTATTTCCTCAAGATCTTTAGTTTTATTTACATTATCCACCCCCTAAAATCTCATTATTACATTATTATATAAAAAAGTATCATAACTATACAGATATTTTTTTATGCTATGGGTTCGATCAGCACTTATACACACTTCCATCTAATGGGTAACAAACACACTATTTACATGTACGATGAACTACCGTCTCACGAAACGATGGTTGTTAATTTTCCCTTTACCACCTCTCATGGTGGACATTATGATGGAGAATATATTTATATATGTTATATATGATATTTATTTTTTATTTTTTCTTATTTAATTCTTTTATAACACATATCATTATGCTTTCCATTTTGTGTAAATATGATAACATCATTTGTGGAAGTGTGGACTACCGCCTCCTCAAAGCGACGTGATTCGTTCACGCTATACATGTAATTTATAAAGGATGATTTTAATTAAAAATATATGACATTAAAAAAATCTATATGATATTCATGACATAATTACCTTTCTGCATATATAATATATAATTTCCTTTATTACCCTTTTCACACACAAAAAGTGATAACATCAATCGTGGACGTGTGGAATACCGCCTCTTCGATGCGATGTGATTCCTTTTACATCAAAATAATTATATATAATTAAATAAAATTTTATTTATAATATAAGTACCATTATTTAAATATATAGTGTTTCTTAACTTCTTACCATAATTACCATTGAAAAAATGTGAACATTACTCATGTGTACGTACAACCTACCGTCTCCATGATTGTAACATTGGTTCAATTTTCATAACCATATTTCATAATTGGTTCTAAAAATATAATTGAGGTTTAAATATTATAATTATTTCATTATTATTATTCCATATATTTTTATATAAATACCCCTTTGAGCATATTCGACCTACCAAAGTCGTTTTTGTCACATGAACAGAATTTGGTCAAAACACTCAATGTAAACTTAATTTTTTTAGTTATAATGAAACATTGTAATAAGTGGAGTAAAATTAATAATAAACTTGAAAATGTTTCAAAATAAAGTAAATAATTAACATAAATTTATCATTTAGTAATATAAAGATGCACGAGACAAGTCATACTCAAGGTAAGTTATTTTCTTCTAAATTTACATTCCATTGGGGCTTTATTGTTGTTATGTACCTAGTTTATTTTATATGGTGTATATACTGCCTTTTAAATGTTATATAATGAATCCCCTTATTATCATGATATTATAATTTTCATTTAATGTTATTACTCTAAGTGGATTATGGTTCTAAATGTTTCAATGTGGTATGGGACACTTTGGGATGTTTAATGATTATTTTCCTAAAGAATGTTTAAATGGTGTTTCAATGGTATCTAATTTCATTACCTTTACTCCACTATTTTTTTGATAAATCTGTATCTTTTATTCAATATGTATATTTTATGATAAGGCACATTTTTCATTAATTAAATCTACTATTCAATATATGAGGAATGCTTTGGATAGACAATATACGGGTTGAGGGCTAGTTAATGAAATCCCATCGATGCATCAGTAGTCTCATGGGACAAAATCATGTTAGAAAAACCCTTCGTGTTTATAACTAGTATGCTATAAACTATCTTGTGAAAGGTATTGATAATAGAGTTAAGGTTGGACAAACCAAATTGGTTTGTAACCAATATGTTTTAAATCGTATTGTGAAAGGTCTTGACGGTAATGATACCATATACATAAGAAACATAGAATCCAATAATTAAGCATTTCATTTATTGAGAATCAGTTATTATTATTATCCATGATATTTTATGTTGAAATATCTATGAATTAATTATATTCTCAGTTTTATTAATTTATATGGTATCTGTTTCAATTTATTACCTTTCTATATTAATTATTCCAAATCTAGTTATTTGAATGGCATGTGTTATCAATTATTTACCTTTCCATGTTGATTCATTCTCATTGATTCATTATTGATTTCACTTTACTTACACTTAATGATAATTTTAGCTCACCCTTATTATGTTTCCTTTCCCATGGTTATGAAGAATAATAATTTGAATGAGTTTCAAGGATATCGATATTTTACATATGTTAGGATTTATTTTATTTTACAGTGTATTTTGGGTATCATGTATTATTCTTGCTTTCCAAGACTGGTAAACTGATCAGTCCTTAGGGATTTTATTCCTTGTAATCATGATAATGCAATAAAATAATGCACCTAATTTTTCCTTCTGGGGTCGGGTCATTACAGTTGGTATCAAAGGAATTTTAGTAATAACCTTGGGAACTAGATTTAGGAAAACATAGATTAGAGAACATAACCCCAAGGTAGAATTTGAGGATAAGTATAGAAGAACACCCTATAATTTGGGTAAAGAAGAGATTATGTGGATCTTCCTAGAAATACATCCCTAGCTGGATACTACAAGTTTACAATGTTCTAGAAGAGATATACCTAGGAGTAACAACTCCAAAAAGGTGTGTTGAGCCTACCTCGACATAACCTGGTACATGACAACGGGCCTTACTGTGCACCTAGTTTGACACTCATGGGGGAAATTCTTAGGAAAATTTACATATTCTTTTCAAACCATTATGAAGGATTTTAAAGTAAAAAATATCCACAATGAAACTATGTTTATGATTATGATATTAGCTTTGCAAAAACATTGATTTTTTTTAACTGTTACACCATATTTAGAGTTATACAAAGTTCATAAATTTATGATCTAATCCAATATATTCCATTTTTTATAAATGGAGCCCGGAAGGAAAAAGTATAACAATGCTCATGGTCAATGTAGATGATTCCTTGCAGAGAAAGACGATATAGCTGGTATTAAAAATGATAAATTAATGGATATATTAGGGCATCTTAATCAGGTTATGGCACATAACCTTTCCTGGATAGAACAAACTATTCCACAACAAGATTATCTATTGTTGGATCTCTTTATGTGACAGAGGCCTCCATCATTTAGTGGGACTACTCATCTAATGGAATCTAAACAATTTATTAAGTCTTTGGAGATGATATTTATGGATTTGGGATATAGAAAAAAGGAAAAGGCTACACTTTTGGTTTATTGTCTCAAAGGTGATGATGATAAATGGTGGAATTTGATCCAGGATACAAGGGAGGAAGTAGATATAGAACTCATGGAATGTAGAACCTTTAAGGATACATTCTTTGATAAATACTTCCCTCATGATCAAAAAATTAAGATAAAGAGGAAGTTCTTTATCTTAATTGTAGCACCCTGAGATTTTATGAGAAATATTCCTTTTAATTTATTTGATGTCTTGTATTGTACGCTGCACCAAGATTAGATTTTGCTATACTCAATACCATATTAGCTTGTAGTATACGCAAGCACTATTCTTGGCTTGTGTTGCACGCAAGAGAGACCTTCCTCAATAGCATGTGTTGCACGCAATACCGAGTTTCACTAAACAAGGATATATTGTTATAATATTATTATGAACTGGCCGTTATGAATAGTATTAACAAAATTTTTAATTTTATAACATTATCATTCATCTTACACATATTCTAGAACATCATATGAAAACAGAATAAATTTTCGGGTAAAATAAATATTTTTCAAAAAAATGTAGTCTTGTCGCCTTTTGATGGAACATCCACTTTAAATATAGTTTTTGACATGTTTATAAGTTCAATTTTAAAAATTAAACTTCTTCCTTGGAATAAGGATATGAAAATTTACTTTGGATAAATTTTTGGTATTTTTCTGATAAGTTTCTTATTTTTATGAATAGTAAAAATACGCTAAATTTTAATTGAAAACAAATTTTTTCATTAAAATAATTTATATGGTTAAGATATATTATTTAATGGTTTTAAAGTATAAATAGAATATATTTTTACCATTTAATATAATTAATTTAATTATCTTTAATTTTACATTGAATTCCTAGGTAAAAACATTTCAATCTTTTGCAATGTTTTAACTTTTAAAACCCGTTTTCTCAACAGCGGGATTAATTTTAAATTAAATACTGCAACTTCTGTGTTTTGAATTTGGAAAAATGGATTCCATATTTGGAATAATTAGGTCCAAATTATGTTTATAGCCCACTTTTTATTTTAAGGCATTATGAATAGTAACTACGGTAAATTTTATTTACAACAGTTAAAGGTAAATCAGGTAATTAAGGGTAAAAATAATATTATAAAATTACCCTAACACTTGTATTAATATACTTTGATGATTATATTTAGCCCTAAAATATACTTGGGTATAAATGGTATCTTTTGAAACCCACTTGGATGTGATTAATACTTTTAATTTATTTTATTTAAAGAAAGTGAAATATGTCTCACTCAAACTTTAATAATAAAAGTATTTTTAATATAAGGATATACATAATATAAATTCGATTATAAATAATAATTTGAAATATAAAATGTTTTTATTCATCATGGTAATTTATTTGTGATTTTTAAGAAATATATAATTATCTTAACAGCTTATACATTAATGATGAAGAAATTATTTATTTAGTGAAAAATCAATAATATAGTTTTTATTAAAATAATAATACCCATCAAAAGGACCAGAAACTCGACCAAACCCTATTGGTAGAGTATATATATACCCTAATCATCCAAGTGTCAGCTTTTGGACCATTTGGATCCTTATAAAACAGATTATGACATTTATATTATTTTATTTTAAATGATGTCAAAGTTGTCACCTTCATAATTTAATAAACATATCATTTTAAGAGTTGGGTGTTTTAGTATATAAATTCTACTAAAAGTATTATTATGAAATATATTATATTTATCTTCATAATAGTATTTTATTTTTAATTTTTATGCAACAAATAAGTATATTAAATAATTATACAAAAATGTTGTAGTAATTATTTTATTAAGAGAAATATCAAATAAATGGTTTTAAAAATATTAAAATAAATATTAAATGAACTAATTAATGTGATCCAAGAATTTTATAGATAAATATGACATGTTAATAAACTATTAAATATTTTTTTTGAACATATCTTCTGTGTGGATTTTATTTAAATTCAAATAAATGAATAGTGTCAAAATTGACACAATTGATATTTTATAAAAATAACATATTATTAAATTGTTTGAAAATCACAAAAATATTTTAAAATTAAAAATTTAAATTTATATGGTCTAAAATTTCATAAATTATATAATTATGGACAATTCATAACACATAATTAAGTATTTATAACAATTTAAAATTTAGAATATTATTACCACAAATAAAATTAAATAGATTAATTAAGGATAAATCAAAATGATAAGGTTTAAAATAAAATCAAAACATGTCTAAATTTGATTGGTTTATGAGATTACAACCCTATATTACCTCATATCCTAATTTTAGTCACTTTGGAAGTTTTTAAGTGGGGTTTGAGTTTATTATAAATTAATATTTTGGAGGTTTCCAAAAGTGCCCCTCTAATCACTTATAAAAGGGCACCCCTTCCCTCTCCTCTTCACTCAATCTTGAGCCTTAAAGATCGGAAGAAACCTGAAAATTACTCTTCTAAACCTCTCTAGTTACATTATAGAGGTTCTTTTCTTCTCAAAAGTCCAACTCTAGTGCCCTAATAGGAAGTTTAAAGGAGGCACTTTGAGGAAGAGGTAATACCTTCTACCGATTCTTTCAAGTTTCATTCTTCTTCAACTTCATCTTATTTAGTTGTTTCATTATAAAGTAATAACATCAATATCAATAATATACTGATATGTTATTATAAATATAAAACAACCCTATTTCACCTTATATCCATCTTACAAAAAATGAAATCACCGCGCGTGCGTACGTACGACTTACCATCTCTACGCTGTGGTGTAATCTGTTTTCCCACCACCACCATACTTGGATGGGTATAATGGTGGAAATAATAACTATATTTTATTATTATAACATGATACTAATTATGAGATATTATATCATCCACTCCAATTCCATTCAATAATTATGGGAACGATATCATCGCTCGTGCGTACGTACGGATTACCGTCTCCACGACGCGATGAGATTCATTCTCCAAGTTAACCATTCAAGAATGATTATAAAGTATATATAATAAATAATCATGAAATATATGACATAATAATGATACTATATTTATGTATATGTTATTTTCTTACTTCCATTCAATTTAATAAGGAAACGAAAACCGCGTTCATGCGTACATACGACCTACCGTCTCCATGAACGATGTATTTCATTCCATCTATCGATCTATTATATATATATATATATATATTATATTCTGAATATATTTTATATAAATCATGTTTTAAATTCTATAAGTAAGTAAACATGATCTAAGTAATCATATGAATAATTAAAAGTCAATACACGTACGACAAATGTAACGATTTTACCCAAAACACTGCTTTAACATGGAATTGACAAATGAATGGGTAATATAAAGTCGTAAGTAAATAATATATGATATTATAAATATTATTATGGTTATATTACAAGTTAATAATATGTTTAAACCCACTATACAAGAGTCTCAGACACATACAGAAGAAAATGGACATAAGGTAAGGGATAATTATTCCAATCTCGTTCTTATCCAGGATTGTTTATTCGTAAGTATTTACTAGGGTTATATTCATCATCCATTTACATGTTTTCTAAAAATGTCTTCATAAAATGTTTTATATTCTTCCATGTATGTTTAAAGTCATTTTTACCCTTTTTTTGACTTTTACCACATGGTATGTAAGGAGTCTTTATTTTGTTTACCATACGATGTACTTTTTGAATTTTCCGACAAAAGTATGAGGATAATGTTTTTTTAACTTATACAGCATGAACATATTTTTACGGTTTCATAATGCATTTTTTCGATAAATAATCCTCTACAAGATTTCATGATTATTTTCAAAAGAATTCTTTTCTTTTAAAATTTCATGGCATTCTGAGAAAAGAAAATTATTTTAAAGAAGATAGGATATTTTCCTCAAGAATTAATTTCAAGTGTTTTATCAAAACTATTTTCTATATAAGATGATATTATTTAATATGTTTATGTTTCAAGTATAATGTATCTATTATTTACATGGTTTTATTTTTATTATGATGAAATGATATCCATTTTTTATATGGATTATGCTATGATGGGATGATGTTTGTGAAACCCATTTTATTCTTTGGGTTATGATAAATGATTTATGTTTATTTTGTGGCACACGTAAGAATGATTTCATTAAGAGATGGATGGGACATATATCTCCATCCAATGCATTGGGTAAATATTTATATCTCATGAGATAGACATGGCTGGAACGACAAGTGAATTCGGTTTAGTAATACAGGGATGGAATGACAAGTAAACCCAGTTTAGTAATGGAAATTATCCACTATGATGGTCTTGGAAGAAATGCCTTGGATACTATGGAAATCATTTTATGTTCTTAATGGTTTACCACAATTACATGTTTTATTACCGTGCTATTTTATCATGATTAATGTTTCTTTATGATCTATGCCTTACGTACTTCCAAGATTTATTTCATGACTCAAGATTTTGATGTTTAAACATTATGTTCATGTTTTTAAGTTCAAATGAATATGGTTTATTTTTTTTTCTCCATGCTTACCCTTACTAAGAATTTGAGCTCACCCTTTTTATGTTTTCTTTTTCCCCCAGGTTATAAAGGAAGGTTTTAGGTAAGAAAACAAAGGGGAAGATCTTTATGGGAGATGTTGAAGATCTTTCACCATGATTCGAAGTTTATGTTCCGAGTTTCCAAAGACACTAAACTAATAAGGTCTTTGGGCATCTATTTTTTTTATTTATTAAGTATTCCACAAAAGTAATGTAATGTACATGTACGTCAAGCTTGGGTCTCTACATTTGGTATCAGAGCGAAGGTTTAGTCAACCTTTGGAAACTAGGATGTGAAAACTTTGGTGAGATCCCTAGAGATATTTCTAAGGTATGTCTATGGATGTCCCTAAGGGAATGTCTAACTATAGATTATAGTTCTAGAATTATGGAAATAATCATGAATAATCTAGGGTGAACCTAAGGTGTCATGGATTAAAGAAGGTGTCATAAGTTAGACATCCCATAAATGAATTTTTATGATTATGTGGCTCCTCTTTATTTTAACTGTTTCTTACACATTGGTTTATGGTTTTAGTTAATGGAGGGAACCAGAAGGAATTTAGTTAACATTGAATCCAATGGACAAATTGGTGACTATGAGAAACGAAATTTCATAATGCCTAGAGAGAAAGATATTGTGATTATACCAAATCAATCATCGCGATATATGAATAACAAGGTGGAATTTAGTGGTATTCCTAATTCATCAAATATTAGGAAGATGGAATTTTATGCATGTTCAAATGGTGAGGATCATAGAGAAAGAAAGATTAAGATTTCAAAATAAGGTAAGAATAACCTTGATGAATACATCAAATGGAGGGGAAGATTTTATCTATTTGGGGAGAAGGGTCATAGAGTGACAGACTGTCATGGAGTTCAATGTCTTATATGTGGAAAACACAGACATTACCCAACTCAATGCCCTGACCTAAGAGGTTACTTCTAAATCGAGGAAGGACCTATTCCATTACAATCATTGAAGAGGATGGATTAAAGTGTTTATGTATTGGTATTCAAGAATAATTTTGTAGAGATACTTTTATGGTATTATGGAATATTGGAATATCTATGGTTTATTGTGGTTTTCTATAAGAATATGGTATCGGTAATAATGAAAATTTATTGAAACATTTTTGGAAGGAAGATGTTATGTGCATAATGAAGGGATATGGAGAAAATAATATGTTTGATAGTATTAATGAGCTCATGATTGATATAAGGAAAAAGTGATATCATGGTTTGAGTATATTGATTTTTTTTGGGATTTTGGTAAGTGGAAAGAGTTAACTTTTGAAATCATTCATGTTTTCACTAAGGTTCTATGGTAATTAATTTTTTTTCAAGAGAATACATGATTAGGGTATTCACATGTTTGGAATGTGACCAATAAGATATATCTTATGATATGTGGAGGATAAATTATGGTATTCACATGCTTGTTATATGACCTTTGTGATAATTTTTTTCTTTATAATATGAGATTGGACAAAAGTATTTTAGATAAACCTAAGGATTGGAATGGATTAAGTTAGAAATCAGATAGTATTGTTTAAGGTAAAAACCATTTTTCTAGAATGTTATAATAGTATAGTTTTAGAAAAAGGACAACCTGCATGACGGGAGATAACCCATCGCGTCGGACAAGGATACGGGAATCGAACCCACAACCGAAGTGCGAAAGGCCTTTATCACCTACCACTGGCCTACAAGAAGTCCCTCGTTAGTAGAAACTAGTTTTATTTTATTAACTGGTATGATAGATAAAGTATAAGTCCATTTTTGGAACTATATATGATTAATCTCACCATATATGGACTTATGTATATATAATCACTTGTGATAACCTTTTTTGTGATAAAGACAGATGAAATGACCTATCATTCTATCGCATTATTTGCTAACACTTCATGAATGAAAATTCAACTTCATTTCTTTAAATAAGCGATGAAGTGGAAATTTTTCATGCAATGACCAACAATGATATTACACTGAAATCAAGTAAGTATTTCGCCTTATGAAAATATTCATCAACTTTAGGGAAATGATCTTGAAAACAAATTTTTTTTACTAGTACTCTCATATCCGATGAATCAGATGGTACATGAGATAATCACCAATTTATGGCTTTGTAAGTGTTGGCTTTTTCATAGCCATGTTCTCTACCACTCTTCATTAGAACATGATGGTTAGATTTCTCCTCCATATCCATATTTTCTCCTATATTCTCCTATGTAGAAACCCAGTGCTGAGTTACTTTGGGTGACCGTTATGTTTCTAACTATCCTTTTTAAAATTAAGTTTTAGTATTCCTTTTTACGATATGGGTTTCTATGAAAGAAACTTTCAAGTAGAGAACCATTTATAACCCCAACGAATTTCGAGGGTGAAATTCATTTTAAGGGGGGTAGAATGTAACACCCTGAGATTTTATGAGAAATATTCCTTTTAATTTATTTGATGTATTATATTGTAACCTACACCAAGATTAGCTTGCGCTATACTAAACACCATATTATCTTGTAGTATATGCAAGCACTATTCTTGGCTTGTGTTGCACGCAAGAGAGACCTTCCTCAAAAGCGTGTGTTACACGCAATACCGAGTTTCACTAAACAATGATATATTGTTATAATATTATTATGAATTAGACATTATGAATAGTATTAACCACATTTTAAATTTTTTAACATTATCATTAATCTTACACATATTCTTGAACAAGGTATGAGAACAAAATAAATTTTCGAGTAAAATAATTATTTTTAAAAAAATATAGTTTTGCCGCCTTTTGGTGGCGCACCCACATTAAATATAGTTTTTTACATGTTTATAAGTTCAATTTTACAAATTAAACTTATTCCTTGGAATCAGGATATAAAAATTTACTTTTCATAATTTTTTGATGTTTTTCTGATAAGTTTCTTATTTTGATGAATAGTAAAAATACGCTAAATTTTAATTGAAAACAATTCTTTTCATGAAAATAATTTATATGGTTAAAAAATATTATTTAATGGTTTTAAAGTATAAATAAAATATATTTATACCATTTAATATAATTAATTTCATTATCTTTAATTTTACATTTAATTCATAGGTAAAAACATTTCAATCTTTTGCAATGTTTTAACTTTTAAAACTCATTTTCTCAACAGCGGGATTAATTTTAAATTAAATACTGCAACTTCTGTGTTTTGAATTTGAAAAAATGGATTCCATATTTTGAATCATTAGGTCCAAATTATGTTTATAGGCTACTTTTTATTTTAAGGCATTATGAATAGTAACTACGGTAAATTTTATTTACAACAGTTAAAGGTAAATCAGGTAATTAAGGGTAAAAATAATATTATAAAATTACCCTAACACTTGTATTAATATAATTGGATGATTATATTTCGTCCTAAAATATACTTGGGTATAAATGGTATCTTTTGGAACCCACTTGGATGTGATTAAGACCTTTAATTTATTTTAATTAAAGAAAGTGAAATATGTCTCACTCAAACTTTAATAATAAAAGTATTTTTAATATAAGGATATACATAATATAAATTCTATTATAAATACTCATTTTAAATATAAAATGTTTTTATTAATCATGGTAATTTATTTGTGATTTTCAAGAAATATATAAATACCTTAATAGCTTATACATTAATGATGCAGAAATTATTTATTTTGTGAAAAATTAATAATATAGTTTTTATTAAAAAAATAATACCCATCAAAAGGACCAGAAACTCAAACAAACACTATTTGTAGAGTATATTTATACCCTAATAATACAAGTGTCTTATTTGGACCATTTTAATCCTTATAAAACAGATTATGATATTTATATTATTTTATTTTAAATGATGTCAAAGTTGTCACCTTCATAATTTAATAAACATATCATTTTAAGAGTTGGGTGTTTTAGAAGATAAATTGGACTAAAAGTATTATTATGAAAGATATTATATTTATATTCATCATAGTATTTTATTTTTAATTTTTATGCATAAAATAAGTATATTACATAATTATACGAAAATGTTGTAGTAATTATTTTATTAAGATAAATATCAAATAAATGGTTTTAAAAATATTCAAATAAATATTAAATGAACTAATTAATGTGATCCACGAATTTTATAGATAAATATGACATGTTAGGAAACTATTAAATATTTTTGTTCTAACATATCTTCTGTGTGGATTTTATTTAAATTCAAATAAATGAATAGTGTCAAAATTGACAGAATTGATATTTTATAAAAATAACATATTATTAAATTGTTTAAAAATCACAAAAATATTTAAAATTTAAAAATTTAAATTTATATGGTCTAAAATTTCATAATGTATCCAATTATGGACAATTCACAACACATAAGTAAGTATATATAACCATTTAAAATTTAGAATATTATTAGCATAAATAAATTTAAATAGATTAAATAAGGATAAATCAAAATGATAAGGTTTAATATAAATTCAAAACATATCTAAATTTGATTGGTTTATGATATTACAACCCTTTATTACCTCATATCCGAATTTTAGTCACTTTGTAAGTTTTTAAGTGTGGTTTGGGTTTATTATAAATTAATATTTTGGAGGTTTCCAAAAGTGCCCCTCTCCTCACTTATAAAAGGGAACCCCTTCCCTCTCCTCTTTACTTAATATTGAGCCTTAAATATTGGAAAAAAACTTAAAATTACCCTTATAAACCTCTCTAGTTACATTATAGAGGTTTATTTCTTCTCAAAAGACCAACTCTAGTGCCCTAAGAGGAAGTTTAAAGGAGGCACTTTGAGGAAGAGGTAATACCTTCTACCGATTCTTTCAAGTTTCTTTCTTCTTCAACTTCATCTTATTTAGTTGTTTCATTATAAAGTAATAACATAACTATCACTAATATACTGATATGTTATTATAAATATAAAACAACCCTATTTCACCTTATATCCATCTTACCAAAAATGAAATCACCGCGCGTGCGTACGTATGGCTTACCGTCTTCACGCCGTGGTGTAATCTGTTTTTCCACCACCACCATACTTGGATGGGTATAATGGTGTAAATAATAACTATATATTATTATTATAACCTTATACTAATTCTGAGATATTATATCATCCACTCCAATTCCATTCAATAATTATGAGAACGATATCATCGCTCGTGCGTACGTACGAATTACCCTCTCCACGATGCGATGAGATTCATTCTCCAAGTTAACCATTCAAGACTGATTATAAAGTATATATAATAAATAATCATGATATATTTGACATAATAATGATACTGTATTTATGTATATGTTATTTACTTACTTCCATTCAATTTAATAAGGAAACGAAAACAACGTTCATGCGTACGTACGGCCTACCGTCTCCATGAATGGTGTATTTCATTCCATTTATCGATCTATTATATATATATATATATTATTCTGAATATATTATATATAAATCATGTTTTATATTATGGAATTAATTAATCATGATCTAAGTAATCATATTAATAATTACAAGTCAAAACACGTACGACAAATGAAACGATTTTACCCAAAACACTGCTTTAACATGGAATTGACAAATGAACGGGTAGTATAAAGTCGTAAGTAAATCATATATAATATTAAAAATATTATTATTGTTCTGTTACAAGATAATAATATATTTAAACCTACTATACAGGAGTCTCGGACACATACGGAAGAAATTGGACATAAGGTAAGGGATAATTATTCCAATCTCATTCTTATCCGGGATTGTTTATTTGTAAGTATTTACTGGGGTTATATTCATCATCCATGTACATGTTTTATAAAAATGTTTTCATAAAATGTTTACTATTATTCCATTTATGTTTAAAGTCATTTTTACACTTTTTTTACTTTTACCACATGGTATCTAAGGAATCTTTCTTTTGTTTACCATATGATGTACTTTTTGACTTTTCCGACAAAAGTGCGAGGAGAATGTTTTTTTAACTTATACGGAATGAAAAAAGTTTTATGGTTTCATAATGCCTTATTTACATGAAGCATCCTCTACAATATTTCATGATTATTTTCAACAGAATTTTTTTCTTTTAAAATTTCATGGCATTCTGAGAAAAGAAAATGATTTTGAAGAAGAAAGGATATTTTCCTCAAGAATTCATTTCAAGTGTTTTGTCAAAACTATTTTCCATCTAAGAAAACATTATTTAATATGTTTATGTTTCAAGTATAATGTATCTATTATTTACATGGTTTGATTTTTCTTATGATTAAATGATATCAATTTGTTTTATATGGATTATGTTATGATGGGATGATGTTTATGAAACCCATTTTATTCTTTGGGTTATGATGAATGATTTATGTTTATTTTGTGGTAAATGTAAGAATGATTTCATTATGAGATGGGTGAGATATATATCTCCCTCCAATGCATTGGGTAAAGATTTATATCTCATGAGATAGACATGGATGGAATGACAAGTGAATCTGGTTTAGTAATACAGGGCTGGAATGACAAGTAAACTCAGTTCAGTAATGGACATTGTCCACTATGATGGTCTTGGTAGAAATTCCTTGGATACTATGGAAATCATATCATGTTCTTAATGGTTTTCCACAATTACATGTTTTATTCCCATGCTATTTTATCATGATTAATTTTTATTTATGATCTATGCCTTATGTACTACCAAGATATATTTAACGACTCAAGATTTTTATGTTTAAACATTATGTTCATGTTTTTAAGTTCAAATGAATATGTTTTTTTTTTGTTTTCTCCATGCATACCCTTACTGAGCATTTGAGCTCACTCTTTTTATGTTTTCTTTTCCCCCAGGATATAAAGAAAGGTTTTAGGTAAGAAAACAAAGGGGAATATCTTTATGGGAGATGTTGAAGATCTTTCACCATGATTAGAAGTTTATGTTATGAGTTTCCAAAGACACTAAACTAATACGGTCTTTGGGTGTCTGTTTTTTGTTATATATTAAGTATTCCGCAAAAGTAATGTAATATCCATGTATGCCAAGCTTGGGTCTCTACATTAATTAAAAAGGAAGAAGAGATTGTTTCAGATTATGAATCTACATTTACAAGGTTATCCAGGTATTCTACAGATTACATATGAAAAATGGAGTGCATGATTGATCACTTTTTAAAAGGGATTAGTACAAGTCTTCAAAAGGAGCTGGTCTCCCAAAATTCTTCATCATATGATGAAATAGTTTTATGTTCAATCAAGAATGAGAAATAATTATCAAAGTATTATGGATTTGAAGGGTATCCAGATAATAAAAGGAAGGTAGATCAGAAAAAGGATAAGGGAAAGAAGATAATGAATGAATTTTATGCATGTGATAATTGTGGAAAGAAAATCCACGATACTTACTTGAAGGGAATGGGAGTTTTTTATAAGTGTGGAGAAAAATGGAACCATGTTTTTGATTGTGAGGGAAAGAAAGAAAATTCAAATGTGAAATGATTCCACTATAAAGATATTGGGTACTATGAAAATTAATTCCCCAAACATAGAGGGAATATATATAAGAAGAATCCAAGGGATCAAGGTCAAGCTTATGTTATTGATACTACTAAAGTGGAATAATTAATGTTCCTATGTATTTGGATCCCTGAGTAATGTTGTAAAAGTATTTTATCTATAGTGTAATGGTTATAAGAATTATTAAATATGTAAGGATTGTATTGTAGTACTTTTTAATCTTCGATTTAAAAGCTTGTGCTGATCAGAACTGATAACCAAGAAACGTGATTCAATGGAAAGTTGAACGTGTTGTAAAATACACGGTTTATGGAAATATAAGCCCTAATATGTCCATCATGTTGAATTAATTATATTTGGACAAAGAGATGATTCATATGGATAAATAAATATAGAAAATACTAAATACCATGTAAATGATTCTAAAGTGTTGGATCATAATCTTTTTTAAAGGTTAACCATTTATGAATAGGTTTAAATTGTACTTTTGATGTGGTTTTAGAGATTTATATATTAATTCACTATATGAATAATCTTTTGCTAAGATATGAAGTAGAAATAGTTCAAGGAATAATCAAAGGAAAATATTTGTATTATAGAAACATATATTTACTTATATTCTTAGAGTGTGAAATAATTTCTCAACTCTAGGAAAAAGAATATTTAAACAAAAATGTTATCCTAATACCTTAATTTTTTTTGAACTAATGGTCTTCTAAATCATCCAAAATTTACAGCTTTGAGGGCCTCAAATTTACATTGACCATTCACTTGTTTGTGATTGATGACCATAATCACTCACAATAAATATTTAAACTTTTCTTCCAAGTACATATCTCTACTTTACACTTATGTTATCCTACTTAAAAACCAAGTTATATATTATTCCATGATAACTTTTTACTTATTATTCTCTCCTAATAAAGGGATATTTTATTAAATCTTCTCACAATTTGATATTTTAACAAAGGAATTTTCATATATAAGACCCTAGATTATAGAGATAATTTTAAAATTGTGAGGATGCAATTTAATGATGGCAAGGAGAATGTAACACCCCAATAATTTACAATATTTCTATGTTAGAATAAATATTAATTTATTACTAGATTTCTGTATATGCAACACCAAGAACATAATGGAATATGATATCTTGAAAATTTATAACATATTTATATTTAAAATAAATTAAATATAATTTATAGCTTGCAATGAACACGACACTGAGTTTGCGTGCATTACACAAAACAACGAGTTTCTTCAGTGGCTTGCATTACATGCAAGACCTAGTTTTACCAGAAAATAATATATTATTGGAATATTATTATTTAATATAATAACATATAGACTAGCTGTTAAATTAGTGGTTATGAATAGTATTAACTAATGTTGGTCGGAGTGTGTAACTCAAGAGGGGGTGAATTGAGTTCCCAATAATTTTTTTTGTAAATAAATAGACTAAAATAAAAAACCCCTTTATAATATAAACCGGAAAATTAATAAAAAAATAGATCGATATATGATCTATAATTTTAAAATATTTCTTAAATATTTATTAGGTCTCAGTTAAAATATAGTTTAGAAATACCTTAACTTTTGGAATCAATTTACTTAGACAGAAACATATATAAACACTAGTTAATATTAATTATCAAATATTTTTTTTTGTTTTTTAATAAAAATTATTTTAAATATGATATTAAAAAAAATACAGTGACATAGTAGAATAAACAAGAGGTTCAGTCTCAAGGTGAGACTTAATCCACTCTACTTGGAAATCACCCGCTGCCAAGAAGATTATAAATATAATCAAATAAATCTATAACCTGAATTGGGTATAAGGTCAACAAAAACAAGACGTATATTCTAAAAATACTCTTACACAATTATTTATGGGATGTAAGAATAACATAGGCCACACAAGGACCTCTTCCACAAACACAGTGGGAAATAGATTAAGGAAGAAGAGAATAACAAGTATTCTCTAGGAATGTGCAGGAGACAGTGTGTGTTGGATAACAGGAAAACAACACACTTCTCAAAAGTAAAATAGATAGAATAAATAAGAATAAAAAAATATCATTATAATGTGTTATGTATGTTCGTAGTCCTCAGATCAATATTAGTGAGGAGTTTGTGCTTTGTTCTGGAAAATTGAAGTAGAACAAAGGATCATAGAAATATGTAGGTTTGTTTTAGTTGATCTCTATCTGATGTATCAATCAATCTCGGTAATGGGTTCTATTCTTATGTATCATTGATCTTCATAGAATGTGAATAAAAAAATTCATGAGAATTCAAAAATTCCGTCACATGATCTATTGTATGTTTTTTTAGTAAGATATTGTATTAGCTGTCTATAGTATCTATTGTTATATATCTGAGAGAGAGATCTTTTTCAAATATATAAAAGCGATGGTTAGAGGAGATCCAAAATCATCAGATCAAATTTTACTAAGTCTTGAAGACTTGGTCAAACTATACAAGAATAGATTTATCCATTGATCCATTCACGCCAAATTCCTTGAATAGAAATGATAATAAGAAGCTGGCGGTGACTTAACATCTGGCGGTGTCTCACTTCTAGAGGTGACTCTGTTGGCGGTAATGGTGACTCAGTCTGGAGGTAGCTCTTCCTGGTAGTAACTCTTGTTGGCGGTGACGATGACTCTTAGCCAATAGTGACTTTCCATAATAATTATAAGAAATATCATAGAATCTATCTTATTATATAAAATGCTATCATACAACATGTGATAAATTAGTACTAAAATAATAATGGTTTGTGATCATTAAAATAAAAGAGTTTCAAACATACTCCATACAAGGAGGTTCCAACATTATCCCCCATTTTTTTTATCACAAAACATGGAATTTTATAAATCATGTACTAAATGAGTAATCATAAATTATCAGAGATGTATTTGAGTTTAAAAAAAATTATTACCGATATAAAACTAAATTCCCAATTTATATCCCCCTTTGAGATTATCAAAAATTAATAATAGTTATTAAACTTAGAGGGAAAATAAAAGAAAACAAAGAGTTTTCATTATCTAGGTGACAAAAAGGTATGAGTACAAAAAGATAAGCATGAAAGGGAAAATAAAAATAATCCCTATAAAAAAATAACATCAAAACAGATTCACTATCTTTGCCTTTTTCTCTGTCTCTGTCACTGTGATGTAATGAGCCTATAGAAGTGTATTTTGGGGAAAATGTTTTAATGGATGGTAGTGTGTTAGTAGGAGGAAGTGGATCTTGAAAAATAACTGGTCTATGTTTTTTGATCACTTAATTGGTGATAAAATTAGAGGATGATATGGTGGGGGGTATAAGACTATTTGACTGAGTGATTAGAGTAGGCATGTACTGAACTGATTCTGTGGATTTGGTTGAAATAATTGTTGAAAAAAGTATTGCTTCTCTAGAAATTACAGTGGTTTGATGGACATAAATGTATGGTTTTATGAGATTCATGATGTCCATAATTATTAAACCAACCCTTTCCATTGCATTAACTAAGTTTTCCTTCTCATCCATAAATCTTTGAAGAGTTGGTGTGAGAACCTTTAGTTGACTCACCTGTACATTGAAAAATCTTATCACTGGTGGTATCCTCAAGTTCTCAGTAATAAATTTGAAATTATTAGACATTTCATGCTTGGTATAGATCCTTGAAAATTATTAATGGATAGATTTATTTATGACCTCCTTATCTTGTCTAAGATCTCTAGCATATCCTCTTATGAAATCAAGGATATGTTCTCCATGAAGATGTATCTGCCGAATTTTCTCTTCCTGAGTGCTCACATCACCCATATAATTTATGATTTATTCTCTGATTATCTATTGAAGAATATATCTATCAATTTTTACTAGAGTAGTAGGAGGTAAAAATGAAGTAGAGGTAGTAGTAGCTAAACTAACCAACTTCTGAGAAATGGATTTCATTGATTCTAAAACAGAGGATGTCAGACTCTCTACTAAAGATTTTAAACATTCAAGTTTAGATGAAAATATTTTATTATCTACTTCCATTTCATGAATATGAAACCTAAATATTGATTGGATATGTAATATCACCAATTCAACCAAATATTGAACACTTTTTTCATTAAGACAAGTAGTTGGTGATGGTTGAGAGTTCAAGACATGAGTAAAGTCTGAAACCAAATTTTTCCTCAAAGTTTCCAAATCAGAATTCACAATCCTCAGAAAATAATTCAAATCATCTTGTGTCACTACATCATGAGGTAAAATAGGTTGAAAAATTGGAATATCTCTTTACTCGTGATATATTTCAACCTCAATTGGTCTATTGGTTTCCATGGGGATAAAAGGATGTAACTATCTAGCTTGATCGATCTGATCCACCAGGGATCCTTCTCTTATAACAAAAATTTCAGGCTCATCATCTAAATCACTATATTCTAATCCAAGTATTAAAAAACCAAGATATTTTTACCATTCTTCAAATGATCTAATTGATGGTGTTATATATGGAATAATTTAAGTTTATCTGGGTATTTGAGAAATTTTACTAACTTCAGTTACAGATGGGGAAACTTCTGGATGATTAGTTTCCATGCTGTTTACTAGTTCTAATTAATCTGTTTGATCATCAGGATTTAGAGTTTTATCCCCCTAATTTGAAGCTTCCATACCTTCTGTAGGAACATTTAGAACATCAGGAATCATGATATCCTTTGGTTTATTTTCATATCTATGAGAACTAGATACCCAATGTAAAGAGGATTGATGTTGAACTCTCTCTTGTTCAAGATCAAGATCATTTTCACTATCATCAATTACTTCATAATCAGTACCACCTTTTTTATCATCTCTATGATCAGGGATACCATTATTGTTTCTATCATCAGAATCCTCATCAACATGAGCTTAATCATTCTGATCCTCATCATCCTGATTGGAAGATTCATCAGAATTTTCAAGATCTACAATCTATTTATCTGCTTCTTTAGAAACAATATCATTACCTCCATTTCCATTATCATCACTTGAAGTCTCATAGGTTGAAAATTTAAACTAAGATTCTACAAAAACATCAGTATATTCTTCATCATCATTTTATGGTAAGAGAGTTTCTCTGGTAGGAAGAGAGACCGATGAACAAAAATGTCCACTCAATACTCTAGGTAAAGATTTAATTATCTCCGGATCACTCCCTTCTTCAACTAAAAAAAATTCTTCTTCTTATTCTACTACTTCTTATTTTTACACTACTGGCTCATATTTTTCAATAACAACATCAGGATCAGAGTACTTAGCTATCTCATAAGATTCAAGACCTGGATCCACCATGTCCTTAGGTATAGTTGGGTGATCAGTAGGGTTAAAACCATCATAAAATTTCTCATTGTCTCTAACCCAGCATCCCTTCCAGGTATTATAGACCACTTTAACTCTTTTGAATTTTTTTTTATTGGAAAAAACCACCAAACTTGTCTTTATATTCTTTTCCAGATTTGACATAACTGTTTCCTTTTAAGATGGTAGAAATCATTTTAGGATAAAAGAGGTAGTTTGATCTAGAGCTCTTCTTTCACATCTCATGCATATGGATCATAAAAAATCTATAAAGATTTATTTTCTTCCCTTTCTTCATCATATAGAGAAATTATATATCTTGATAACTCATTTTATTGAATTCCCCTTTTCTTGGACATAAAACATTATGTACAAATTTGAAAAGTAACTTACATTCACCATCAATCTCAGCATTAGTAGGTCTTCTTAGTGTTATATCTCCAGTTAATTCTAGGAGAGCCCTTTAATAATTGAAATTTTCACTATCACTTGGTATACTTACTTTGAAATCCACATATAATCCTTTGTGAGGAACCTTTAAACATTTTTATCATTCTCTTGAAGAGAAAGAAATATCTTCTCCATCTATGCTTCTTTGAATTTTATCAGATTTCTTCCCAAAAATAAATCTCGTATTCTGATAAAGTTCAAAGACTACCCTCAGATAATATACTCAATGATTTGAGTTAAATAAGTTCATCCACTTCTGTTATTCTATTACCTTTAACACTAGCATATTGCTAGTTGGAAGCCACTGTGCTACAATTTCTTTTTCTGCTTCGACTACAAAATTTATTAGATTTGGGTTTAGTGAAATGGTTTCCAAAATACTTGTGGATAATTTTTGTTTTTTTGAATGCCTCATATCTTCTAGATTTGATTCCGCAACTTTCCTCACACAGTCCATTCAGATCGGTTGAAGGCTTTAGGTGGAACAATTAAGAAGGAAGATCAGTTCGAGAGGAAGGAACATGTTTGGGAGATCAAGGGTTATAGGTAGTGAATCTATTTTGAGTTATCCTAATGGTTTTATCATTTAATAATTATAAATAAATAATAATAAAATTAAAATTATTAAAATTTAATCAGTAAAGGAAAATAGCAATTGTAATAAAGCAATGGTAATATAAAAAGGAACAACGACTCGTTCAACAACGACTTTATCAATAGTAACTCATCAACGATGACTCATAAATAGTGAATCATCAACAGTGAATCATAAATAGTTACTCATAAATGGTGAATCTTCAATGGTGACTCATCAATGATGAATCTTAAATGATGACTCATCAATGATGACTCATCAATAGTGACTCATTAACCAAAATTTATCATTCCTAATTCATGTTTTATGTAGATAAATCTTTCAAAATTCAAAGGATTTGTGAATATAACAACTAAATGATGTTTAGTTCCAATAAATTCTAAAATTATATCACCCTTTTGAGAATGATATCTCAAAAATCAATGTCTTACATAAATGTGTTTTGTTCTAGAGTGAGATACTAGATTATTGGAAATGTCTATCATACTTGTGTTATCACAATTTATAGGTACATGTCTAAATTGGTATCCAAAGTCTAGTAAAGTATGTTTCATCCACAATATTTGTGCACAACAACTTCCTACAGCTATGTATTCAGCTTTATCAGTAGATAATGCAACAAAATTTCTCTTCTTACGACACCATGATACTATAGATTTGCCTAAAAGATGAAATGTTCTTGATGCGATTTTTATATCTAACTTTCAGCCACCAAAATCAGCATCTGAATAAATAAATAAATCAAAATCACGTCCTCTTGGATAGAAAAATACTAAATTGGTTGTATAATTGAGGTATTTAAAAATTATTTTGATATCTAATATATGTGACTCTTTTGTATTTTCTTAAAAGTGAGCACACATACACACAATAAACATAATATGAGGCCGACGAGCAGTTAAGTATAAAAGACTTCCAATCATACCTCTATAACTAGTTTGATCTACTAATTTTACAACTTCATCAAGGTCTAGTTTATAGGTGGTACTCATGGTAGTATCAATTCTTTTGGTACTTTCTAGGCCAAAACGTTTTAAAATATCTTTAGTGAATTTACTTTGATTTAAGATAATTATTTATTTATTTTAAAAAAAATCTGAAATCCAAGAAAGAATATTAGTTCACCCCTTAAAATCATTTCAAATCCATTTTTCATCAATTTTGAAAAATCAGCACATAAGGAATCTTTATTAGATCCAAAAATAATATCATCTACATATATTTGTACTGTTAAAACATCTTTTGAAATTATTTTTATAAAGAGGGTTGGATCAGCTATACCTTTTTAAAAACTTTTTAAAATAACGAAATAGGCAATCCTATCATACCAAGATCTATAAGCCTATTTTAAACCATACAAATATTTTGTTAATTTAAAAACTCTATTTGGAAAATGTGGATTTTGAAATCCTGGGGGTTGTTCAAAAAAACATCCTCAATTATGAATCCAATTAATAATTCACTTTTAACATCCATTTGATATTGTTTGAAGTAAAAATGTGATTAATAGGAAATTAGTATCCTAATGGATTCAAGTATTGCTATAGGTGAAAAAGTTTCTTCATAATCAATACCTTCTTCTTGATTATAACCTTGTGTAACTAATCTTTTTTATTTCTTACTGTAGTGTCAAACTCATCAACCTTATTTCTAAACACCCACTGAGTTCCAATAGTTAAGTTTTCTTAAGGTTGGTCAACAAGTTCCAAAAAATTGTTTCTTTCAAATTAATTAAGTTTTTCATACATATCTATTACCCATAATTCATCATTGATGAAATCATTGATATTCTTTGGTTAAATCCCTGACAAGAGGGATTGATGTTCAATTTGATTTCTCAGGGAATATTTGTTATGTGTACCTTTGTCTAGGTTTTGTATTACTACATCTAAAGGGTGGTTTCTATGAGACCTAATGGGTCATTGAGAAGAGGGACTGGTAGACTAAAGGTCTTCTTCCTGTTTAGGTTTTGGCAGTTTACTGGCCAAACTAACAGTTTGTTTAATATAATTTTTAGAAGGTTTAGAAATGAGATTTATAGTTAAAAGATCACCCTTAAGGTCTTCTAAGATAGTTTTATCTTAATTGGGATTAGTTTCATCAAACTTAATGTGAACATATTCTTCTATTATTCTGGCTCTCTTGTTAAACACACTATAATATTTACTAAAAGTTGAATACCCAAGGAAAATTCCTTCATCACTCTTGGAATAAAATTTGACCAAATTATCCTTTGTATTTAGAATAAAAACTTTGTAACCAAAAAATATAAAGTAATTAACCTTTTTATTTCTGTTATTCCATAACACATAAGGAGTTATATTTAAGATAGGTCTTATTAATACTTTTTTATAGTGTAAAAGGATATATTAATAGATTCAATCCAAAAGTAGATATGTAGGTCATACTCATTTAAGATAGTTCAGGATCTCTTGAAGAGTTCTATTTATTCTTTCTACCACACCATTTTTCTGTGGTGTCCTGGGTGCAGAAAATTTGTGATTGTAACCATTTTTTGAAAAAAAAGATTCAAAGTCTTGATTTTCAAATTCTCTACCATGATCACTTCTTAAGGTCTTAATCCTAATTCCACTATGATTTTATAAAAATTTGGCATATTTAATAAAGTAAGAACAAGATTAACTTTTATGAGTTAGAAATAATACCCATGTGTATATAGAGAAGTCATCTACAAGGAAATATCCATAATGTTTTCCACTTAGACTGGAGACTCTAGAAGGTCCAAAGTGGTCCATTTGGATTAACTCTAAAGTATGGGAGGTTGGAACTTCTTTATTTGGTTTAAAATAAATCTTATGAATTTTTCATTTTTGATAGGGATTATAAATTCTATCATTTGAGAATTCAAGATTTGGTAGGTCTCTAAATAACCTTTTACTAGTTATATTTTTAAGTGAATGAATACTACAATGTCCTAGTCTCCTATCCCAAAGACAATATTCTTTGTGAAAGGAACTTAAGAAATAAATATTTTTAAAAGATAAAGAATTTAAATCAACAGAATAAATATTATCATTTCTTAAGGTAATAAAAATTAAAACATTTTTATCATTAAAAACATGACATGAATGGTTTTCAAATTTTACATAAAATATATCATCACATAGTTGAGATATGCTAAGTATATCATATTTCAAACCATCTATTTATAAAACTTTGTAAATTAATACTGAATTAGAATTACCAATTTGGCTACGGCTAATGATTTTTCCTTTTTCATTGTCACCAAAAGTTACATGTCCACCATAAAATTTGATAAAATTATTTAATTTTGAATACTCACCAGACATATGTCCGAAACATCCACTGTTCATATACCATAAGATTTTGTTGGAGGTTTTCAAACATGTTTCCTATAAAACAAAGTTTATAACAAAAATGATTTTGGTACCCAAATTCTCTTGGGTCTAGATATGTTAATAATAACATATCTTAGCATTCATATTTTCTAAATGGGTTTCTTATAAGTAGTTTGTAAGTTTCTATAAATAAAAACTTTATTTGGCCCAATTGAATAGGTATTGGATGTATATGGATTCTCAGGATTAGTACTAGATGTGAATTTGATTTTTGAAATTTTTCTCTGCCCTGGTTGGTATCCTATTCTAGTTATATACATGGCTGCAACTTGATTTCCTAGTATTTGAGTTAATATTTTCTTACCATTGGTAAATTTTTCAATGTATTTCTTTAAATGTTCATTTGAAAATTTTAATTCATTTTTTTATTTCAACAGTTCATCATTTTAATCTTTTTCAATAGTAAAGTTATTTTTAACATTTACTGTTAAGGAATTGTATTTATTTAGTGAATTATATTTATTTTTCATATCATGAAATGTGTCTTCCATCATGTTACAGTAATCATACAGATCTTTTTGGGTCATGTTTTCATCATTGTCATTATTTTTAACATTTTCAGAAATGTATGAAACATTAGTAAGAGAAACATGAAGAAAATTTTATAACTATGATATTATTGTTGTAAAGAACATATTGGATCTGCTATACTTATATTCTTGATTATTATCTGAGTCACTTGATCTATCTTCAGAGGCACTCCATGTTGCTTTCATGGTTTTTTTTTGTATCTTCTGTCCTTATCCTCATACTTATTTTTATATTTCAATTTTGGGAAGTTAGATTTAATGTGGCCTTTACTCTTGTACTCATAATAGGTGACTTTATTTTGAGTGTAATCCTTTTTCCAATCCTTTATCCACTTTAATTTGGTATCATAATCTCCTCTGAAATTTTATTTTTTTGAAGAAATTATTTTTCCTATAGAATTTATTGAATCTTCTGGCCATGTGTTACATTTCTTTATCACTGTCATCAGGAGATACTTCTTCACTAGAATATTTAGTTTGTACTTTTTATCTTTGTCTAGAGGTAGTATATTTGGAGGATACTGATTTTCTTTTTGGTCCATCTTCATCAATCTCT
The DNA here is from genome assembly GCA_963277665.1 of Viscum album. Taxonomy (NCBI): domain Eukaryota; kingdom Viridiplantae; phylum Streptophyta; class Magnoliopsida; order Santalales; family Viscaceae; genus Viscum; species Viscum album. The sequence continues at coordinate 725,993,369 of OY728167.1, read as the reverse complement.
TTGCTGAATTTAAGATCATTTTCATACATCATCAGCTTTCCTATCAGTTCCTTGATAGGTAGTTTACTTACATCACATGATTATCTCATTGACACAGATGTTCCTCTCTATCTATCTGGTAAGAATTTGATTAGTCTCATTACTTGATCTTTTTCTGTTACTTGTTTTCCAAGAGAGTGCATAATATTCACTATTTCATTGAACCTGAGATACATATCTGAAATAGGTTCATCAGATTTTATTTTAAAAGTATCATACTTGATTGTGTATGTATTTAATCTCATTTATTTGACATTTTATGTTCCTTCATGTGAGATAGATAAGGTATCCCATATTTAAAAAGTAGATTTTCAAGTAGGTATTCTATAGAATTCATCATCTCCCAAATCATAAAACAAAGCATTCATAGATTTACAATTATTATTGTAAGAAGTTTTTGTAACATTACTCCATTCACTTCCAAGAGTTTGTAGTATTTCATATTGATCTTCTATTACAGTCCATATGTCAAAACCTATACTTTCCAAATGCATTTTCATTTTGATTTTCCATTGAGTATAGTTTGAACCATTAAAATAAGGAGGTTTGTTGGTAGTAGATCCTTCTTTTCTATTATCCATAAAGAACTAAAATTTAGAAATGATAGAAATTTGAGATATTTAGAATAAAAATAAAATCACAGTTAAAAAGGTAATAATATATATAAAGGAAACTATTACTTTGATACCAAATGTTGGTCAGAGTGAGTAACTCATGAGGGGGTGAATTGAGTTCCCAATAATTTTTTTAAATAAATATACTAAAATAAAAAACCACTTTATAAAATAAACTGGACAATTAATCAAAATAATATATTGATATAATATCTATCCTTTTAAACAATTTCTTAAAGAGTGATTAGGTCTCAGTTAAAATATAGTTTAGAAATACCTTAACTTTTTAAATAAATGTACTTAGACAGAAAAATATATAAACACTAGTTAAGATTAATTATCAAAGTAATTGTTTTGTTTGTTAATAACAATTTATCTTGAATATGATAGTGAAACAAAACAAATAATACAGTGACATAGCGGAATAAAAAAGAGGTTTAGTATCAAGGTGATACTTAATCCCCTCCACTTTGAAATCACCCACTGCCAAGAAGATTATAAATATAATAAAATAAATCTACAACCTGGATTAGGTATACAGTCAATAGAAAAAATATGTCTAGGCTAAAAATCCTCTTCCACAGTTATTCATGGGATGTAAGAATAAAAAAGTTCACACATGGAACTCTTCCACAAACACAGTGGGAAATAGATTGAGGAAGAGGAGAATAACAATTATTCTCTAGGAATGTGTAGGAGACAATGTGTGTTGGATAACAAAAAAAACACACTGCTCAAAAGTAAAATAGAAAGAACAAATAAGAATAGAAAAATCTCAGTCTGATGTGTTCTATATGTTTATAGTCCCCATATTATCATTGGTGAGGAGTCTGTGCATTATTCTATAAAATTTAAGCAAAATAGAGGATCATAGAAATATATAGGTATGTTTCAGTTGATCTATATCTAATGTCTCAATAAATCTTGGTAATGGGTTATGTGCTTCTATATTATTGATCTTCACATAATATAAATAAACAAGTTCTTGAGAATTCACAAATTCGGTTGCACAATCCACTGTAGGTTTTTTCGTCAGTAAGAGATCATTTCAGCTGGATATAGTATCTATTGTTCTATATTTGAGAGATATATCCTTTGTTAATATATATCAGTGATGGATAGAGGAGATCCACAATCATCAAATTGAATTTTACTAAGTCTTGAAGACTTGTACAAACTATCCAAGAATATATTTAGTTATTGAGCCATTCACGCCAAAGTCCTCGGATAACAATAGTAAAAAAGAAGATGTCAATGACTTAGAATCTAGTGGTGACTAACTTCTGGTGGTGACTCCACTGGTGGTAATGGTGACTCGGTTTGGTGGTAGCTCGTCCTGGCGGTAGCTTCTATTGGTGGTGACAGTGACTCCCGACCAATAGTGACTTTCCATAATACTTAGTAGAAATATCATAGAATAACTCTTATTATATAAAATTATATTATACAACATGAGAAACATTATTAATAAAAGAATAATGGGTTTTGATCATTAAAATAAGAGTGTCATACACACTCCATATAAGGAGATGCCAACAACTAACTTATGAAATTGGACGGTTTACTCAAATATAAAATAAAACCATTGGTTACTAAATAGTATCATAAATATACTTATTCCATGATTATATTACAAAAATAGTATCCTAAATATACTTGGAAATTTTTATTCTAAGGGTTTTATGTAAACTTACACACACTTCAATCTAATGTGTAACGAACATATTATTTACGTGTACAGTGAACTATCACCTCACGAAAGGATGATTGTTCATTTTTCCTTTACCACCTATCATGGTGGCCATTATTATGGAAACTATGTTTATATATGTTATATATGATATTTATTATATCTTTATACTTCTTTAATTATTTTATAACACATACCCTTATACTTTCTATTTTGTGTAAATATGATAACATCATTTGTGGAAGTGTGTAATACAACCTCCTCAAAGCAATGTGATTAATTCATGATATACATGCAACTTACAAAGGATGTTTTTAATTAAACATACATGACATAAACAAAATCTATATGATATTAATTAAATAAATAAATTTCTGGGAAATAATATATAATTTTCTTTATTACCCTTTTCACACACAAAAAGTGATAACGTAGATCACGGACGTGTGGACTACTCCATCCTCGACGCGATGTGATTCCATTTACATCACAATAATTATATATATAAGTATATATGATTAAATAATTTTTTTATGATATAAGGATAATTTTTTAAAGATATAGTTTTTCTTACCTTCTTTTCATAATGATCATTAGAAAATTGGAATGTTACTCATGCGTACATACAACCTAACATCTCGATGATTGTAACGTTGGTTCATTTTTCATAACCATATTTAATAATTGGTTTTAAAATATATATTTTAGGTATAAATATGATAATTATTTTGGATATTTTTATATAAATACCCCTTTGACCATATTCAACTTACCAAATTCATTTTTTTCACATGAACCGAATTTGGTCAAAACACTCGACGTAAACTTAATTGTTTAAGATGTTGTAATGAAAAATTGTAATACTTGGAGTGAAAAAAATAATAAAAATGAAAAAGGTTAAGAATAAAGTAAATAATTAATATAAGTTTATCATTCATGAATATAAGGACACATGAGACAAGTTAGACTCAAGGTAAGGGATTTTTATCTCAATTTACATTCCATTGAGACTTAATTGTGTTTATGCACCTAGTTTATTTTATATGGTGTATATATTTCCTTTGAAATGTTATATAATGAATCTAATTATTATTATGATATTATAAGTTTCATTTAATGTTATTCCTCCAAGTAGATTATGGTTTAGAATTTTGAATAATTGGTATGGGATGATTTTGGATGTTTAAAGATTATTTTCCTCAAGAGTGATTTAATGGTATTTTAATGGTTTATACACTAATTACCTATCCAACACTGGGAAATTTTTGATAAATAAGTATATTTTATTCCATATGGATATTTGATGATAAGTCACATTGTTCATTAATTAAATCTATTATTTGATATATGATAAATTCTTTGGACAAGAAGTGTATGAGTTGGGGACTGGTTAATAAAAGACACTCAATGCATCGATAGTCTCATGGGATGAAATCGGGTTGAAAAAATCCTTCATGTTTATAAACAGTGTGTTATAAAATTCCTTGTTAAATGTATTTATAATAGAGTTAATGTTGGAAAAAACAAATTAGATTATAACCAGTATGTTTTAAACCGTCATGTGAAAGGTCTTGACTGTAATGGTCTCATGTACCTAGGAAACATGGTGTCTAATAATTAAGAATTTACTTTATTGATAATTAGTTATTATTATTACTATCCATGAGATTTTGTGTATAAATATCTATGTATTCATTCTATTATCAATTTTATTAATTTAGATGGAATGTACTTCAGTTTATTACCTTTCCATATTGATTATGCCTTATCTATTTTTTTGAATGGCATGTGTTATGCGTTATATACCTTCACATATTGATTTATTCTCATTGATTCATCATTGATTACACTTTACATACCCTTACTAATCATTTGAGCTCACCCTTATTATGTTTCCTTTCCCCATGTTATGAAGAGGAAACCATTGAATGAGTTTCAAGGATGATGATCTTTTACATTTGTTATCATTTATTTTATTTTCCAATGTATTATGGGTATCATGTATGTATTATTAAATTACAAGACTGCTAAATAGGTTGGTCTTTTGGGATTTTATTCCTTGAAATCATGCCAATGTAATAAAATAATGCACCGAATCTGGGCTTCTGCGGTTAGGTCGTTACACTATTCATTTAATTTGACTTAAAATACATAAAGACAAAGTTGGAATTAAAATATAATCATTTAATAATAATAATAATATGTTATATTTATAAAAAAATTAATTTAACACATTAAATCTCTTATTTATTTATTTTCCATGTAAATATTTGAAATATATTTAGTAATATTTTCAATACTTGGTGCTGAGATGACGTGAGATTATGAGTCCGGGTGATCCCAAAATTTTTATTTGAAAAATATTAAGTATATTAATATAAAGAATGAGTAGCTTTCCTAAAAAAGTGGAATAAACCCCAAAAGAGTCTTTGATTATAAATTTGGGACCACTGTTGAGTTGATAATAGTTGTTTTACCCCAGGCACGACATAATTTTAGTCAGTGTCGGGAGTTTTGTGAAAAAGTCATCATGGGCATAAATAATAAATAAATAAATAAACTAATTAATTTTTATTTGGGATGATGTAGAGACCTAATAAACTTATATATAAACTTAATTATAACCTAATTTCAGGGTTGGCCTCATAACCTTGGAATTTTAGAGAATATAAAGTGGAAGAACTTCTGTGGGAGAACATCAACTGATCAGGATTTTGTGATTAGTGTGCCAATAGAACCTATGGATCACATCAAAAAAATAGACCAAAACTGTTCTTTTCTAGGGATTGATACAAATTGAGATAGGAAATTTTTATTATGTGGATTTACCCCTTTTAATTTTATTATGATAAATGTGAATCAAAACAACCAACAAATTAATTTGAAAGTTGATTATTTTGTGGGTATGAGATTATTTTTTGGGATTTGGGGATTTTTATTATTGAATAACTCCACCACTTTGTTCATAATTATAATTAAAAAGAGTCGAGTCCAATAATAACATTGGCTGAGGTCTGTTCCTCATGTTTTTGTTTTGTTAATTTCTTCCCCTATTCATCGTGCATTCATCACTAGTGTTTCTCTTGACCAATGGTTTGAAAAAATTCCTAGTAATAAACTATTACACACCTGTTAGTTGGTGTAATAGATTTGGTAATTATAGGTGTAGTGGAATAATACAGTGGTGGGTGATATATTAAATAAATTTCTTTTAATTATTGTTTCCTAATACCATAAGTAATGATCTTTCACGTCAAATTTATAATTAATTTATTTAACATATAAAGAAATAACTAACTAGGATTAAGAATTTTCTTCATTGGTGAATTTTGATCATAAGAAAAGACCATTTTAGATTATATTTGTTGTAATATTAGGATCCAATGATATAATCCCTCTAGCGGTGATCCATAGGTGCTCCTGTGAACTTCGAACAACACCACTCAATCTCCTAGTACTAGTGTGGCGAGTTGAAGGTATTACATTGTTCATTATTGATTGATAATTATTTGGTTTTAATGAAATATCTCTTTCTCTACTCATTATTGATAGGGAGAGAGAAGGAGGTGTCTAGAGTGAATTTGTTGAGTGCAAAAATTCTATATTCTCAAATTTGGATACTCTACACAATAGATATATTCATCTATTTATAGAGTTATAATTTAAGTTAAAATATTATTTAATTACATGCGAGCCATTAAATAATAATTATTACTTTTAATAAACCCCATGCCACATAATAATTATATTATTATTATTTTGTGGTGCGTTCCAACACGCACCATAAAAAATATTATGTAACTGTCTTGTTAATTAATATTTGTCACCAGAGTTGGTCTTGGTCTGTTCGAACTCCTCTAACATTTATTGAACAACCGAATAAATATTTCATTCATAAATAAATATTTTATTCAGAATCTATAGAATAAATATTTATTAAAATATTCAATAAATAAAATAAATATTTTTTTCACAATCCAACAAATAAATATTATATATATATTCTCATAATCAAATAAATTATTTATTAATAAAAAATTAATTATTTTTTACCTTGTGAATATTAGTGATCAATAAAACTTGAATAAAATTATTCCCCGGTCTTGAGAATAATAGTTATTCCAATAATTAAATTTAAATATATTTTAATCAAGATCATTGGAATCACTCATTGGGTGACCCTCTAGGATTCTTTATTATTGGCATTATGCAGGCTTGCCTAGAGTCTAAGATTACTATCTAGTAATGGTTTAAGGAAACCAAGAGAAATAAATTAATATCATAATAATTAAAACCACATATAAATTCTCAATGAGTAATATAATCCCTTTATCACAATATCTCATCAAGCAGGTTGCACATCCGTGTCACCATCCTATATGCTCTGTAATGCCCAGGCACAAGAAGCCCGAAGTTGGTGCATTAATTAGTTACATTGGAATAATTAAAAGGAAATAAATCCCAAAGGAACGATCAGTTTTGTATTCTTTAAGAAACTAGATGCATACATGTAACTCATATTACATTGTGGAAGGTAACAAAATACAAAACATAACAAAACTGATAAACTGAATCCACGAGAACTCAATAAATGGTGTCCTCCTCATAAACTATTGATGGTAAAAAAATGAAATGGGTGAGCTCAAATACTCAGCAAGGGTTACAAATAGAGTTAGCATGAATCAATGATAACTGAATCATAAACAAAGTGGCATAGTCAATATGGCACGGTGAATAAATGAAAAAAACACATGACATTAATAAACTGAGAATGAAACTACATCCATATATATTTTTTTCATAGTGAAAAACTCATGGATAGTAATAACTAAAAATGAATAATGAGAATTATTATTAATTGGATTTCATGTATCTGTCACATGATACCACAATACCATCAAAATGGTTTATGTCTATGGGTAGAAACTCATTTGATTTTTGGAAACAAACTCGAAGGGTTTGTTGCCAACTGATTTGTCTCATGCGACCTATCGATGCATAAAGGGGATATAGTGGGCCCCAACCATTACTTCAAGTACAAATAATTATTTATACATAGATTTATTACAAGTACAATATGCCTTCTCAGTATACGTATAGAGTAAAGGATACATATTCATTAATATTTCCATAGTTAAAACAACATTCCAAATAAGCACCGTAAATAAAAGGGTATATGACTTAAGACAATTATCATATCCATGAAACCAGAATATGGATATATAATATATTTAAAATTTAAAATGAAAAATGATCTCAAATGGGTAGTGGATACACCGCATAAGAAAGATTAGGTGCACAATACCAAGTAAGTCTCAATGAAATGGAAATTGAGACAAAGTCCCTTACCACATTGTAATCAATTGATTCGTATGACCAAAAATTAATAACCAAAAAATTAATCACATAATACCATGAATATAAATAGAATAATTATAATATAAATCAAATTTAAGTACACAATACACCACATACAAGAAATAATTGGCGAACAATGGAAATCCCAAGGAATTAAAAGTGAGATAAGAAACCCCTTACATTATGTACGGAAGTGTTCTTTGATTGATCTTAATAACCTGAATAATAAAATTTATCTTCTTTAATTAATAATTTCAGAACCTCATCCACCTGAAATTGATTTCTTATAACCTTATTAGGTTCATTAATGGACTTTTTGATGGGTTTAAGAGGTTCAATTTTATTGTTTTGGAAGCATTTTCTTCCTTGGTTTTCAAGATCGGTTTACGTGTATTCATGAACAAAGTTCCTTTTAAATGTTGTAAAACATACAGAATTTTTAATATATATTATTATTGAAATTAAATAGATATAAATTATCTTATAAGTATTTTGGGTTACATACCATGAGGATTAATTTTTTTGATAAAAGATAATGATAAACACTTGGATTAACTTGGCGGTTTTGTGCACAATGAACTTGTTTTGTGTTATTATTTATATTATGAGTGTGTAAGGATTATATAAAATTAAATAAGATGAAATAAATATATTATTATCTGGTTCAAACATAATAATGGTTTCATGACTATAATTGAATATGGTAATAAAAATTGAGAACCTATCGTCCTTGAATGTGATAAATTAACACATCTCAGACGGTGTTTTCATTTTTAGTATAAGAGGAGGGAGAAAAAGAGAGATGATGATGAAATATTACATTAGAATAATAAAATTCCATTTAATTTAAGTTTATTTAATTATCATATTATTTTTATGAGGGTAGATTAAGAAAGAAAAAAAATAATGGAACTCGAAATAAAAGAAAATTTGGGAAAGCCCTCACAAAAATTCGGCAGCCTAATGGCGTCACTTAAAAATTCATAAAATATTTTGATTAGAGAAAATGGGTATCTCATCATTATTAAATAATATGTACATAAAGGGGAATATGTAATGGCATATACCAACATAATCCAATTGAAAATAAAAGAGAATAACATAAAATGAAAGCTTTAAAAAGAGATGGGTGATAGATTCCCTTACCTTGTAGAGTAACTCCCAGAACTTGAAGGTTGGGAACTTGAGGGTTTGAGGACACATTAGGAGAACTCATAGGGAGGTAAAACTACCATATCATCAAGGATAATGAGTTTTTAATGAAAGAAAACTAATTAATGAGTGGTTATTTATAGTAAATGAGAGAGAGTTTTTTATTAATTTCAAAGGACACCTCATTAGTGGTTTTTGAAAAACCGTGGGCTTGACCATGGTATCTTCCCATGGTATTAGACACATGGGACACCTCATATAATATTTTAAAATACAAAATTCTACTATCCTTTTATATTAATTATTACATCATTATGATGTCATTAAACATACCAAAAACTCAAAACTGTATTTTTACTATTCATAAAATTCAAATATTTTAGAAAAATACCAAAAAATCACCCTAAACATTTTTTGACATTTATAATTCAAAAATGAACTCCATTTTTTGAAAATAATTTTCTAAATATTATTAACTTAATTTTTAAATAAAATCATAATTTATTCAAAAATAACAATTTTAAATCTATAACTCATTTTTTAATACCTTGAAAAATTAATCAACATATCATTACCTTATAACCTCAAGAAAATAAAATAATAATATGATTTAATATTTATAAGGGTCATATTACTATTCATAAGGGTATGTTACTATTCATCAAAAAAACAAGTTGGTTCTATCAGACTCCAAATAAATTACTGATCACAACCGTAGATGACCGTTTTTTGAAATTCAAAACACAGATGTAGAAAATTTAAGTTTAATGGATAGGTTATGAATTTATTCAATAAATAACCAAGTGTTTTTTCACAGAGACTCATTGCTTCATGAAATATAGTCTATCTAATCAATTGAAAGTATTTGAGAGAAACATACCCTAAAAATTTGTGGTGTTATATTATTCCCACCTTTGAAAATTTCATCCTCAAAATTTTTCATGTATAAAGCCTATAAAAAAGATGTTGGTGGTTCTTATTCATAACATCCTTAGGTTCCCACGTCACTGCCTCCATTTTATGGTTTCTATGAAGAACCTTTACTAGAGGAGTTTTTGATTTCTCAATACCTGCTCCCTTGTGTCAAGAATCTCGAAAGGCTCTTCACAGTATGACAAATCAGGTTCCATCTATATTTCTTCATAGGTGAGTATATGCATTGGGTCTTGCTTGTATTTCTTTAAAAAAGACATGTGGAACACATTATGAACTTTGGAGAGACTTGGTGTCATTGCTAAACGGTAAGCTATAGCTCTGATCCTTTCCAGAATTTAAAATGGTCTGATGTAACTAGGGCTCGGTTTCCCTTTCTTACCGAACCTTAAGACACCCTTCCACAGAGATACTTTTAGAAAGACATGATCTCATACTTGAAATTCCAAATAATTTCTCTGGTTGTCAGCATAACTCTTTTACCTACTTTACGATATTTTAATATGGGCCTGAATTTTATTTACATTTTCAGTTGTATCTTCGATAAGTTTAGGGAATATAAATTTCTTATCACCAACTTCATCCTAACAAGTTGGAGTTCGACACCTCTTAACATGTTTCATATGGCACCATTTGAATTCCAGAATGGAAACATTATTGTAAGAAAATTCCACCAAAGGAAAGTATTTATCCCACATACCTTTAAGGTAAAGAGAACATGATCTCAACATGTCTCCCATTTTTTGAATATTCCTTTCAGATTTTCCATCAGTTTGGGGGTGATACGTAGTACTCATATGAAGCTCAGTATCCAAAGGATTTTGGAGGATTTTCCAAAATTTTGATGTAAACTAGGGATCACGATCAGACAAAATCGATACAGGTGCACCATTAATTCTTACAACTTCATTATTATAAAGCCTTTCTAGACACTCAAGTGGTAAATCCTCTCTTATATCAAGGAAATGTGCTGGTTTTTTGAGACGATCAACAATTACCCATATTGCATAATTCCATCTAGGTGTCCTTGGTAGTACTATGAAAAAATCCATCATAATTTCATCCCACTTCTACATTAGAATAGTTATAGGTTGTATGACCCCTCTAGGATGTTGTCTCTTGTCCTTCACATGTTGAAAAACTAGACATTTTGACACATAGTCATCAATTTTTCTCTTCATGTTGTCCCATAAAAAATATTCCTTTATATCTCTATATATCTTAGTCCTACCAAGGTTTATAAATAAATTTGAGTTATGAGAATCATCTAATAGTTCCCTTTTTAGCTCAGGTACTGATGGAACACATAACCTCTTCCCAAATTTCAGAACTCCATCCACATACACAAAGTCTTCCAATCTTCCATCCTTAACACCTTTAATTTAATTTTGTAGATTCTCATCATTGGATTGAGAGATTTTTATCATATCTAGTAAATATGGTTTATCAATCATTTGAAAGAGGAAAGATATTTCCCCTTCCATAACAATTCCCATATACATATTTAGTTGATCCATGAATATAGGATCTCTCTCAATCCTCATTTTGGTCAGAAGTCCATGATATTTCCTACTTAATGCATCTTCCACCTTATTTGACTTTCCTGGGTGGTAGTGTATTGAAAAATAAAAGTCTTTGAGTAACTCAAGCCATCTCTTTTTCCTCATGTTGAGTTCTTTCTGTGTAAAAATGTATTTCAAACTCTTGTGAATTGTATATATCTGACATCTTTCACCGTAGAGATAATTTATCCATATTTTAAGAGCAATGATTACAGATACTAAATCAAGATCATGAGTAGGATAATTTTTCTCATGAGTATTCAACTTCCTTGATGCATAAGAAATAAATTTATCATTTTTCATAAGGACTCAACCCATTCAATTCTTTGATGCATCACTGTATATCACAAATCAATCATTTCCAGATGGAAGAGTAAAAATTAGAGCATTGAACAATCTTATTTTCAATTCTTTAAATAATTCTATAAATTCTTTCATCCATATAAAATTAACCCCTTTACATGTGAGCATGGTTAGTGGGTTAGCCAGTCAGGCGAAATTCTAAACGAAATGCTGATACTAACCTGCTAAGCCAATAAAACTATGTACCTCAATTATGTTCGTTGGCATGGTCCATTCTTGGACTGACTTTGTCTTCATGAGATCAACTTAGATTCCATACTTAGAAACAATATTTCCAAGAAATTAAACTTATTGTGTAACACCCCAATCTTTCACAATATGCTTCTCTTTCAATAATGCAATAGCTAGCATTGTACTCAAGTTCGAGATTCTAACACACCGCGACTAATCAAAATAGCCATTATGAATAGTAATACCCACTTTTTTGAAGTTATATATATTTTATATTTCAAAATGGACTTCATTTTTGGATTCGGAATATCGAAATTATCCTAAGTTGATTTTTTTGTAATTTTATGAGAACTTCCAATTTTTTATGAATAGTGAAAAATACTTAAAAACAACTTTTTAAATCAAAATAATTTATAGTGATAAATTATACTATTTAGTGGTTTTAAAGTATAATTAGAATATATTTTTACCATTTTATCCAATGGTGTTCATTATAATTAATTTCACTTTGAAATTGGACATAAACAATTGTCAATCTTTTGATATATATTGTTTCTTAAAAACACGCTATTTGTTGTGACAGCGGGAATTAATTATAAAATTAATTAATTCAACTTATATGTTTGTAATTATTTAAAATAGACATCATTTTTGAATTTGGAATATCAATTATAGCTTAGGGTGAAATTTTGGCATTGTTCTGAAAAACTTCAATTTTTGATGAATAGTGAAACCACTAAGTGGTAGTTAAAAAATTGATTTTTTGTTTAAATTAAAGATTACCACTTCTGTGATTTTATTTTCAAAAATCCGACATACATGGTTTTCATTAGGATGTAAAATGTGGTTCAATGGAATTAAAATAATTTTTTGGTGAATAGTAACTTTTAAGTTTAATTAATCGCGATTAAAGGTAATTAGTGAAATTTAAGGTAAAAATGATATTATAAAAATATGAAAATACCTTTACACTTGTCCTAAACCTACTGGATGAGTCATTACCGACCAAGAAAATCCATGGGTCAACTTGGGGACCCCATGGAGCCACTTTGGTAGGAAAATGACATTAAAAACTTTTTATTTAATGTTAAAATAAAAATGTCACAAACATGAGTTGTTTTACTAAAACAATTTTTAAATGGGGTTATACAAGTCATATTTTTGACTATAAATATTCATTAGAAAGATAAAAAGATTTAATACATCATGATATTTTTTTTATAATTTTTAGACATTAAATAAATTAAAATTTTTATGACACAATGATGATGCAGCGATTACCTCATTAATTTACAATTTAAATAAAATGAAAAGATAATGTAAAATCTAAGGCTTACACTTCTAAAAAACCTATTGGATGAGTATATTTAGAACCATTATCACCTTAGACTCGAAATATATTATTCTGGGACCTTTAGAATCCGAAAAGCATTTCATAAAACAGTAACATTTCAATCTTTCCAAGAGTGCCCCTTCTCTCCTCTTATAAAAGGCCCCCACCTCTACCACCTTATTCACACCTTCAAGCCATTTGGATCGGAAAACCTATGCCCAAATACTCTCCCAACCTCCCTCTATTACTCCTAGAATCCTCACTTTTGGCAGAACTCTTCCCAAGGAAGCCTTTGGCTCAAATCAAAAAGAGTTGCCCGATTTTAAGGTAATGTCTTCTCTTATGTTATTTTGTTTTATTTTGCTTCTCCAACCCCCTAAACTCTTTTTATTAATTTCTTTTGTAACAAAAAAAGTATCCTAAATATACTAGGATGTTTTTATAAGAAGGATTCTAGCTACACTTACACACACCTACATCTAATGGTTAAAGAACATATTGTTTCTGTAGATGGCGAATTTTTGCCTCACGAAATGATGATTGTTCAACACTCATATAACACCTTAAAATGTGGCCATTAAGATGTAACTATATTTATATATGATATATAATATGTTTATGTTTTACTTAAGCTTCTGTATTTTTCATTTATTGCATACCTTTATGGTTTCCATTATGGGTAAACGCGATATTTTCATTTTAGGAAGTGTGGACTACCGCCCCCTCAAAGTGATTTGAATCATTAATGCCATATGTGGGATGTATAAAGGATGGAGTAAATGGTATTATACATTATATTATACTGTAATTATAGTATACCTTTATATAATTATAATTTCATTCCATTAAATATGAAATAGAAATGAAAGTAGCGTTCATGCGTACGTACGGCTTACCGTCTCCATGAACGGTGCATTTCATTTCTTACCTCTAAATGTTATTTAATATTATAAATGAATGTATATACTAGATATATACGATATATATGATATATACATCATGAATATAATTCTGGAGATAATGGATATTCTACCACATAAACAACTTGTAATTATAAGAAGTTTATTGTTGACTCAAGTACCAAAGATCGACAAAACGACCATTATTAACTTAAATAATTACATAATGTTCATAACATGGTAATAAGTGATATAAAAGGAATAATGAACTTGAAAAAGGTTCTTAAGCCGGTAGATATTAACTCTAGTTTATTATTCATGAGGTTAAAGAGCGGTCGAGTCAAGTTGGACACGAGGTAAGGGAACTACTTAACCCAATTTCCATTCTTTGGGTTAATCTCCTAATTTAAAATTATGTCATGATATTATTATGTCATATCTTGTATTTATACTTTATTTATGTGTACATATATTGAATACACATAATAGATCTATTTTATTTAAAAAATGATATTTGTAAGGGACTTCGTCTCAATCTCCATTCATTGAGGCATATTTTGTTTTATACACAAATTTCTTCTATACGGTGTATAAACCCCTTTGACTTTGACTTTTATTCAAAAGGAATATTTTTATACGATCCGTTTTTACTAAACGACAAAAGGAATGTTTTTTTCTTACATATGCGGCGACAACGAATTCCCCGCCGTCGTGACCATTATTTGAGTTTCGGCTTCCTCTACAAGCCTTAACTTTTTTTAAAATGAAAAATAAATATCAAGTTTTAATTTTCTTTTATTTTGGTATTGAAAATGGTTTTGAAAGTGTTTTTATTATATCAATGTGTTGTATTGATATCTTATGATTGAAATGTGGAAATTTTATGTTTTCTTTATTCATATTTTATGTGATATGATTATGTTATGGTTTATGATATGTTTAAACTTGTTCATATGAGGAATGCATTGGACTTAATAAGTGACGGGTGGAGCCCGCTATAGCTCCTCGATGCATCGGTAGGTCTCATGAGACAAACTAATGTCTTGGCATGAGGCCTTGTCAAAATCTTATTTGTAGTCTTCGCACGAGGCCTTGGCTACGTGGTTATGATAGTCTGGCATTATGCATTCCATCATTATGAAAGTGGTTATTGATATTGCATGTGATTATTCGACCAGTAGAATATCCATGTGAATAAGTAAATGGCATTATCTCATTTTACTTTTTCCATATTATGTTGAAGTTCAAGTTTAAAAGGCTTTTGTTTTAGTCATAAATTGCCTTAAATGTTTATGTTTATTTATGAATGCTTCCGCTATATTGTTATCCTTACTGAGCATCTGAGCTCACCCCTTCCAATGTTTTAATTTTTCCAGGATGTGAAGAAGTATTTTATGAATGGCCTGCAGGGATAGTCAGAAGGGGGTATGAGTGTGGAAAATGGAGACTATGTTATTGTAGTTTTTCACTTTATGATGTAATGTAACATTTATGAATGTATCTAGTGTTTCCAAGGCTACTAAACTAATCGGTCTTTCGAGACTTGATCTTTTGTGATCATGCAAATTTTACGCAGTAATGCACCGACTCTGGGTAACTGGGTTCGGGGCGTTATAGTTGGTATCAGAGGCAGTTTAGTACTAACCTTGGAAGCTATATTTAGATAAACTCTGATTAGAGCACATAGCCCTAAGATAGTCTTTGAGGATTAGTATAGAATAACTTCCTAGAATTTTGGTATTATAGAGATTTTGTGAGTTTTCTGAGAAATACATCCCTGTCTGGATACGAGCAGGTAGAGGCGGCTCTGGCACAGATGTACCTAGGGGTAAAACCCAAAAACACCACTTTGAGCTAGACTCGAATGGGAACTGGTGCACGACAACGGGCCTTGCTGCACTCTTGGTTACGACACTCCCGGGGGATATTCTTAGGATAATTCTCATTTTCTTTACAAAACATTATGAATGGTTTATGAGTATATACTTCCTCAAAGAAAAAATTTCTTTTTATGATTATGGATTATATCCATAAATAGTTCAATTTATGTTAAGTGTTTTACAAGTATGGAATTATGTATTCTAATTCATAAACTAATCTAGTTTATGCCATTGTTTAGAAATGGTGCCTGGTGGGAGGAATGGAAACTGTATCAATGCATGCACTCCATGTAGGGATTTCCCTCCTTCTCAAGATAATTATTGTGGAGCTGGAGATACAACTGGTGCTGATCAACTTATTACCATTCTGGGAAAACTCACTCAGGTTATGAATAATAACCTTACTCATATGGAGCACCCTGATCCGCAACGTGGAGGATAAATTTTAGACCACTTCATGAGGAAACAACCACCAACATTTAATGGGGGTACAAATCCATTAGTAGCTGAGCAATGGATAAACTCATTAGAGAAAATATTTCATGCCTTGGGGAGTAGTGAAAGGGAAAAGGTTATCATGGCATTTTACCGCCTCACTAGAGATGCTGATCAATGGTGGTCATTGATTCAAAACACAAAGGAAGATGATGAAGTATCGAATATGGAATGGAGGGAGTTCAAAGATCTTTTCTTAGAAAAATACTTCCCTCGTGACCATAGAGAAGATATGGATAGGCAATTTCTGAGTCTGAGGTAGAATGAGGATGAGAATTTCGCAAAGTATGAGACTAACTTTACAAGGTTAGCGAGGCATGCTCCAGATTATATACGTAACCCAAGAAGTAAGATCGATCGTTTCTTTGATGGGTTAAAACCATTTCTCTGTCGAGTACTAGTATCACAATATTTCTCAACGTACGAAGATATAGTCGCGTGTTCTATCAAGACAGAAAAGGAATTATCTAAATCTTATGACAATAAAGTAAAGCGAGAGAAGAATAGAACGATGGAACAAGAGACAAATAAAGGGAAAAAGGAAAAGAATGATTTTCCATTATGCGATAATTGTGGGAAGAATCACCCCGGTACTTGCCTAAAAGGAATGGGAGTTTGTTATAAATGTGGAGAAAAAGGTCACCAAGCTCGTGATTGCAAGGGAAAGAAAGAGGCTATCAATGTTGAATGCTACAATTGTAGGGAAATGGGGAATTATGAAAATGAATGTCCTAATTGTAAGGGAAACTTACCTTAGAAAAGGCCAAGGGATCAAGGACAATCTTATGTTGTTACTACAGTTGAAGTGGAATAATTAATGTATTGGTGCTTTTGGACTCAAGGATTATATTCTGGTTATAAGAATAATGTGATATATATAAGGATTGTACTGCAGTACTTGTTGTTTTCATTAAGGTTTTAATATGATGAAGGTAATCATATTTTTAGTATGTTGCAATAAGAGAAACTTTACCTTGTTTGGGGAATCTGATGTTACAATTGATTTTGGAAATTAGAGACCTTTTACAGAAAGTCTGGAAAGAGGTATTTTGGATAACCATAAAGGTTGGAATGGATTAAGTTGAACTTTGGATAGTATTGTTTAAGGTTAAAACATTTATGAAGATTATTTTTGGAATATTATAATACTGTAGTTTTAGGAAAAGGATAACCTGCAGGTTGGGGGATAACCCGTTGCGTCGGAAAAAGCTGCAGGAATCGAACCCACAACCATAGTGCGACAGGCCTTTATTACCTACCACTAGCCTACAGGAAGTCTCTGGTTATTACAAAATAGTTTTCCTAATCTAAATGGTATGTGGTAATATTTGGAACCTTATACAGTTAGGTTAAATAGAATATTTTTGAGTTCTGTTACCATTTGGAGTGAAAGATGGGTTCGTGGTAAAAATTTATTAAATAATGAAAGCCTACATGACAAGTAAGTATATTTCCTTATATTCTTAGTAAATCTCTTAAATAAATTCCTCAACTTTATGAAAGGCAACTTAAAACAAAAACGTTGTCGGTAAACTTTTCCAACTGGGGATTCAATGACCGTTTAACCAATCACAAGTTTGTGATTTTCTTGTGGTTAACTTTCTCCTAATCCTGTTTTCTACAACTCTCCATCAAACCTTGATGGTTTGTTTTTCCTCCATATCCATATTTTCATATAATCCTAGTATGGGCTATCTCGGATGACCTTTGTACTTCTCTTTCTTTCTTTTAATGTTATATTTTTATTAACCCTATTTCTGATGTGGGTTTTCCACAAAGGTATTTTCTATTTTCAACCTTTTATTTTCGAAGAACATTTTCAAATTGCGAGGACGCAATTTATTGAAGGAGGGTATAATGTAACACCCCAAGCTTTCATGATACGCTTCTCTTTCAATAATGCAATAGCTTGCATTGTACGCAAGTTCGAGATTCTAACACACCACGACTAATCAAAATAGCCATTATGAATAGTAATACCCACTTTTTTGAAATTAAATATATTTTATATTTCAAAATGGACTTCATTTTTGGATTCGGAATATCGAAATTATCCTAAGTTGAATTTTTTGTAATTTTCTGAGAACTTCCAATTTTTTATGAATAGTGAAAAATACTTAAAAACAACTTTTTTAATCAAAATAATTTATAGTGATAAATTATAATATTGAGTGGTTTTAAAGTATAATTAGAATATATTTTTACCATTTTATCCAATGGTATTCATTATAATTAATTTCACTTTGAAATTGGACATAAACAATTGTCAATATTTTGATATATATTGTTTCTTAAAAACACGCTATTTGTTGTGACAGCGGGAATTAATTATAAAATTAATTAATGAAACTTATATGTTTGGAATTTTTTAAAAAAGACATTATTTTTTAATTCAGAATATCAATTATAGCTTAGGGTGAAATTTTGGCATTGTTCTGAAAAACTTCAATTTTTGATGAATAGTGAAACCACTAAGTGGTAGTTAAAAAACTGATTTTTTGTTTAAATAAAACATTAACACTTCTGTGATTTGATTTTCAAAAATCCGACATACATGGTTGTCATTAGGATGTAAAATGTGGTTCAATGGGATTAAAATAATTTTTTTGGTGAATAGTAACTTTTAAGTTTAATTAATCGCGATTAAAGGTAATTAGTGAAATTTAAGGTAAAAATGATATTATAAAAATATGAAAATACCTTTACACTTGTCCTACCCCTATTGGATGAGTCATGGCCGACCAAAACAATCCATGGGTCAACTTGGGGACCCCATGGATCCACTTTGGTAGGAAAATGACATTAAAAACTTTTTATTAAATGTTAAAATAAAAATTTCACAAACATGATTTTTTTTACTAAAACAATTTTTAAATGGGGTTATACAAGTCATATTTTTTACTATAAATATTCATTAGAAATATAAAAATATTTCCTACATCATGATATTTTTTTTATAATTTTTATACATTAAATAAAATAAAATTTTTATGACACAATGATGATGCAGCGATTACCTCATTAATTAACAATTTAAATAAAACGAAAAGATAATGTAAAATATAAGGCTTACACTTGTCAAAAACATATTGGATGAGTATATTTCAAACCCTTATCACCTTAGCCTAGAAATATATCATTGTGGGACCTTTAGAATCCGAAAAGCATTTCATAAAAAAGTAACATTTCAATCTT
Organism: Viscum album; assembly: GCA_963277665.1. Classification (NCBI taxonomy): domain Eukaryota; kingdom Viridiplantae; phylum Streptophyta; class Magnoliopsida; order Santalales; family Viscaceae; genus Viscum; species Viscum album. The sequence goes on along the minus strand of OY728167.1, from coordinate 725,973,685 downwards.
TCCAAGAGTGTCCCTTCTCTCCTCTTATAAAAGGCCCCCACCTCTACCACCTTATTCACACCTTCAAGCCATTTGGCTCGGCCAAACTCTGCCCAAATACTCTTAAAACCTCCCTCTCTTACTCCTAGAAGCCTCACTTTGGGAAGAACGCTTCCCAAGGAAGCCTTTGGCTCAAATCAAAAAGAGTTACCCGATTTTAAGGTAATGTCTTCTCTTATGTTATTTTGTTTTATTTTGCTTCTCCAACCCCCTAAACTATTTTTATTAATTTATTTTGTAACAAAACCAGTATAATCAATATACTAGAATGTTTTTATAATAAGTATTAGAGCTACACTTACACACACCTACATCTAATGGTCAAAGAACATACTGTTTCTGTGGATGGAGAATTTCTGCCTCACGAAACGATGATTGTTCAACACTCATATAACACCTTAAAAGGTGGCCATTAAGATGTCACTATATTTATATATGATATATAATATGTTTATGTTTTACTTAAGCTTCTGTATTTTTCATTTATTACATACCCTTATGGTTTCCATTATGGATAAACGCGATATTTTCATTTTAGGAAGTGCGGACTACCGCCCCCTCAAAGTGATTTGAATCGTTAATGCCATATGTGGGATGTATAAAGGATGGAGTAAATGGTATTATAAATTATATTATACTGGAATTATAGTATACCTTTATATAATTATAATTTCATTCCATTAAATATGAAATAGAAATGAAAGTAGCGTTTATGCGTACGTACGGCTTACCGTCTCCATGAACAGTGCATTTCATTTCTTACCTCTAAATGTTATGTAATATTATAAATGAATGTATATACTAGATATATACAATATATATGATATCTAAATAATGAATATAATTCTGGAGATAATGGATATTCTACCACATAAACAACTTGTAATTATAAGAAGTTTATTTTGACTCAAGTACCAAAGATCGACAAAACGACCGTTATTAACTTAAATAATTACATAATGTTCATAACATGGTAATAAGTGATATAAAAGGAATAATGAACTTGAAAAAGGTTCTTAAGTTGGTAGAGATTAACTCTAGTTTATTATTCATGAGGTTAAAGAGCGGTCGAGTCAAGTCGGACACGAGGTAAGGGAACTTCTTAACCCAATTTCCATTCTTTGGGTTAATATCATACTTTAAAATTATGTCATGATATTATTATGTCATATCTTGTATTTATAATTTATTTATGTGTACATATATTTAATACAAATAATAGATCTATTTTATTTAAAAAATGATATTTGTAAGGGACTTCGTCTCAATCTCCATTCATTGAGGCATATTTTGTTTTATACACAAATTTCTTCTATACGGTATATAAACCCCTTTGACTTTTACTTTTATTCAAAAGGAATCTTTTTATACGATGCGTTTTTACTAAACGACAAAAGGAATGTTTTTTTCTTACATATGCGGCGACAATGACTTCCCCACCATCGTGACCATTATTTGAGTTTCGGCTTCTTCTACAAGACTTAACTTTTTTTAAAATGAAAAATAAATATCAAGTTTTAATTTTCTTTTATTTTGGTATTGAAAATGGTTTTGAAAGTGTTTTTATTATATCAATGTGTTGTATTGATATCTTGTGATTGAAATATGGAAATGTTATGTTTCCTTTATGCATATTTTATGTGATATGATTATGTTATGGTTTATGATATGTTTAAACCTGTTCATATGAGGAATGCATTGGACTTAATAAGTGACGGGTGGAGCCCGCTATAGCTCCTCGATGCATCGGAATGTCTCATGAGATAAACTAGTGTCTTGGCACGAGGCCTTGACAAAATCTTATTTGTAGTCTTGGCACTAGGCCTTGGATATGTGGTTATGATAGTCTGACATTATGCATTCCATCATTATGAAAGTGGTTATTGATATTGCATGTGATTATTCGACCAGTAGAATATCCATGAGAATAAGTAAATGGAATTATCTCATTTTACTTTTGCCATATTATGTTGAAGTTCAAGTTTAAAAGGCTTTTGTTTTAGTCATACATTGCCTTAAATTTTTATGTTTATTTATGAAAGCTTCCGCTATATTGTTATCCTTACTGAGCATCTGAGCTCACCCCTTCCAATGTTTTAATTTTTCTAGGATGTGAAGATGTATTTTATGAATGACCCACAGGGATAGTCAGAAGGGGATATGAGTGTGGAAAATGGAGACTATGTTATTGTAGTTTTTTACTTTATGATGTAATGTAACATTTATGAATGTATCTAGTGTTTCCAAGGATACTAAACTAATCGGTCTTTCGAGAATTGATCTTTTGTGATCATGCCAATGTTACGCAGTAATGCACCGAATCTGGGTAACTGGGGTCAGGGCGTTACATATTAAATCCAAAATTCACACTTGCTAAACTTTCCATATAATTCATTTCTTATAAGAGCTTTCAGAATAATCTGAAAGTGATTCTCATGGTATTCATAGCTTTTGGAGTATACAAGTATATCATCGATAAATACCACAAAATATTCATCAAGATATTCCTTGAAAACTCTATTCATTAGATCTATTAAAACAAATGGTGCATTAGTCAATCCAAAAATCATTACTGTAAACTCACAATTCTCATACCTAGTTTAAAATGCTGTATTTAAAATATCTTCCTTCCTCACACACAATTGATGATATCCTGATCGAAGGTCAATATTTGAAAAAATATTGGGATCCATGAATTTGATCAAATAAATCATCAATATGTGGTAGAGGATACTTGTTCTTTATTGTAATAGGATTGATTTCTTTGTAATAAATGCATATCCTCATGGATCCATCTTTCTTATTAACAAAGAGGATATTGGCTCCCCATGGAGAAAAACTAGGTCAAATAAATACTTTTTCACTCAATTCCTCTAGTTTTTTCTTTAGCTCAACAAATTCCACAGTGGCCATTCTAGAGGTATTCTTTGATATAGGTCTTGTAATAGGTATTAAATCAATAGAGAACTCAACTTCTCACTCTAGAGGATGTCCAGGTAAATCTTATGGAAATAAATCAATATATTATTACACAATAGGTACCTCTTCAATTTGAATATTTCTTTCCTCACCCATAGATATTGTGTTATATTCCTCTCCAAGAATTGCATTCAGTAGATCTACTGGTGGTGGATCTAGATAAGAATCATATAGCGAGGTTTCTGCTCTGAAAATAAGAAATTCTAAACCATTCTCAAAAATTTTAAATTCCTTCTTCTTACAATAGATATTTACATCATAATTTGATATCCAATTCATTCTAAGAATTATATAAAAATAAATCATTGGTATGATGATAAGGTTATCAACTAAAGAACGTTTATGTGTCATGAGGGGGACTGATCGACACATCTCTATTGCAATGATACATCCCCTAGGAGTTTTGACTAACAACTCCTTTATTAAATCAAATTGGACATGTCTAATTTTCTTTCCAAAATAGGAAGATATAAATGAATATGATGATCCATAATAAAATAAATCATTGGCCATGTTTGATGAAATAATTAAAGTACCTACCACAACATCATTAGAAACTTCAACCTCTGTGGTTGTAATCACATAAGATTTCCCTTGCTCCTGTGGCCTTTTCTGAGGCTAGTTTCCTTGGATATTAAGACACTCATTTTCATAGTGTCCCATATCTCTACAATTTTAGCATTGAACATCATTGAATTGTCTCTTCCCCTTTCATTCACTAGATCGATGACCCTTTTCTCCACACTTATAGCAAACTCCCATGCCTTTCAAGCATTTCCCAGGATGATTCTTTCCGTAGTTCTCACATAATGGAAATTGATTCATTCCATTATTCTTCATTGGTGATTTATTTTTTCTATGGTTATTAGAATTCCTCTTCTTATCTTGATTTTCCTTGAACAAATTTTATCTAGAAAATTCCTTCTCTGTTTTGATGGCACTTGATACAATTTCATCATATGATGAAAATGTTTGAGAAGATAGTTACCTTTGAAGACTTGGCTTAAGACCTTAAAATAAATAATCAATCTTGTCTTCCAAATCATGTACGTAGTCTATAGAATACCTAGACAATCTTGTGATTCTATACTCATACTCTGTAACATCTCTTCTTACCTTTTCTTTAAGCTAAAAAATTTACTCTTCATTTCAGTTCATTGTTCATGAGGGAAATATTTTTCAAATAATATTTCCTTAAAAGTTCTTTATTCCATATCTTCTATTTCTTCTTCATACATGGAATTTTGGATCAAGGACCACCATTGATCAACATCACCCTTGAGGCAATATACTTCCATTACTACCTTTTAATTTTTATTGCATATTAATTTCGGAAATATATTTTCAAGGGACTTGATCCAATGCTGAGATACCACCGGATTATTAGTCCCACTAAAATATGGGGGCTTATGTCACATGAAACAATACAATACAGGTGTATCATGGTTATTCGTCACAGCCTGAGTAAGTTTTACCAATATAGCTATGATCTAATCTGCTCCAACATTGACTGTGTTGACTTGCTCAGTGGGGTAATCCCTACATTGTCTGTAGGTATTGTTTCCCATTCTTCCATTAGGAATCATCACTAAACAATGGAATACACTAAATTAGGCCATAGTTTATAATTTCTAACTATAAAACACTTAAGATAATCTGAAAACTTATGCACAACTAATCTTGTAATCATAAACATTGTTTATATTTAATTTTAAATCCTTAATAATGGTTTGTAAAGAAAATGTAAATTATCCTAAGAATATCCCCCGAGAGTGTCAAACTAGGTGCATAGTAAGGCCTGTTTTTGTATACCAGGATACCCCAAGTCAAGGCTGAAACTCCTTGTCGTAGTTTTCACTCCTAGGTACATCTGTGCCAGAAGCACGTCCACTTGTAGTATTTAGACATGGATGTATTTTATAGAAATATCTACATAATCTATTCCTTAACAAAATACCAGGATGTTCTTGTATGTTTATACTCAAAGACTATCTTACGGGTTTATTCCCTTATCTAAGTTTTCTAAATCTAGTTTCCATGTTTTCTACTAAACTTCCTCTAATACCAACTGTAATGCCCCAACCCTAGAAGCCTGGAGCCAGTTCATTACTTCGTTACATTGGCATGATTAAAAGGAATGGAATTCCAATGGAATTATTAGTTTATTATTCTTGAAGAAACTGGATGCATACATGTAACTCATATTACATTGGTAAATGTAACAAAATACAAAACATAACAAAACTAATAAGCTGCATCCATGAGAACTCAATAAATGGTCTCCTCCTCCTAACCTATTGATGGTAAACAAATGAAAGGGGTGAGATCAAATGATCAGTAGGGGTTAAAAATAGAGGAAGCATGAATAAAAAATAACTGAATTATAAACAAAGTGGTATAGTCAATATGGCATGGTGAATAAATGAAAAAACACACACGTCATTAATAAACTGAGAATGAAACTGCATCCAGAGATTTTTTCATAGTGAAAACCTCAGGGATAATAATAAATAAAAATGAATAATGAGAATGATTATTAATTGGATGTAATTTATCTGACACAGGATACCAATATACCGTGAAAATGGTTTAATTATGTGGGTAAAAACCCATTTGATTTTTGGAAACAAACTCGAAGGGTTTGTCACCAACTGATTTGTCTCATGAGACCTGTCGATGCATCGGGGGGATATAGAAGGCCCCAAAAATTTCTACAAGTCCAAATAATTATTTATACATATATTTAATACAAGTACAATAGGCCTTCTCAATATACGTATAGAGTAGAGGATACATATTCATCAATATTTCCATAGTTAAAACAATATTCTAAATAAACACATAAGTAAAAGGGTATATGACTTAAGACAATAATCATATCCATGAAATTAGAATATTGATATATTTTATATTTACAATTTCAAATGAAAAATTATCTCAAATGGGTATTGGATACACCACATAAGAAATATTAGGTTCACAATACCAAGCAAGTCTCAATGAAATGGAAATTGAGACAAAGTCCATTACCACATTGTAATCAATTGATTCATTTGACCCAAAATTAATAACCACCAAATAAATAACATAATACCATGGATATAAAGAGAATCATGATAATTTATATCAATTGTAAGTACACAATACACCACATTCCAGAAATAAGTGGCGAACAATGGAAATCTCATGGAATTAAAAGTGAGATAAGAAACCCCTTACCTTATGTCTAAAAGTGTTCTTTGATTGATCTTAATAACCCTAATAATAAAATTTAACTTCATTAATTAATAATTACATAACCTCATATACATAAAATTGATTTATTATAACATTATTAGGTTCATTCATGGACTTTTTTATGGGTTTAAGAGGTTCAATTTTATTATTTTGGAAGCATTTTCTTCCTTAGTTTTCATGATTGGTTTACTTGTATTATTGAAAGGAAGTTCGTTTGAAATGTTTTCAAAAATTCATAATTTTTAATATATATTATTAGTGACATTACAAAGATATAAATGATATTATAATTATTTTGGGTTACATACCATGAGGATTACTTTGTTTGATAAAAGATAATGATAAACACTTGGATTAACTTGGCAGTTTTGAATGAACTTGTTTTGTATCATTATTTATATTAAGAGTGTGTAAGGATTATAGAAAATTACATAAGATTAAATACATATATTCTGATCTGGTTCAACCATAATAATGGTATCTTGACCAGAATTAAAGATGGTAATAAAAATTGAGAGCCTGTCATCCTTGAATGTGATAAATTAAAAAATCTCATACAGTGTTTTCATTTATAGTATTAGAGGAGGGGGAAATAAGAGATGATGATGAAATATTCCATTAGCATAATAAAATTACAGTTCATTAAAGGTATTGAAATTATCATATCATTTGGATGAGGGGATATGAAGAAATAAAAAGAAAAGAAAGGAACTTGAAATAAAAGAAAAGTTGAGAAATCACTCACGAAAATTCGGCAGCCTAACAATGTCACTTAAAAATTCATAAAATATTCTGATGAGAGAAAAGGGGTATCTCATAATTATTATATAATATGGATATAAAGGAGAACACTTAATGACATATCCCAACATAATCCAACTGAAAATAAAATAGAATAACATAAAATGAAATCTTTAAAAAGAGAAGGGTGGTAGATTCCCTTACCTTGTAGGGTAACTCCAAAAACATGAAGGTTAGGGCATTGGGGGCTTGAGGACACATTGGGAGGACTCATAGGGAGATAAAACTACCATATATTCTAGTACAATGAGTTTGGAATGAAATAAAACGAAGAAATGAGTGGATATTTATATTAAATGAGAGGGATTTTTTTATTAATTTCAAAGGACACCTCATTAGTGGTTTTTGCAAAACCATGGGCTTGGCCATGATATTTTCCCATGGTATTAGACAGTTGGGACACCTCATGTAATATTTTACTGTACTCAATTTGACCATCGATTTATATTAATTATTACATAATTAGGATGTCATTAAACATACCGGAAACTCAAAACTATATTTTTACTATTCATGAAAAATTCAAGTATTTTAGAAAAATCTAACAAATTCACCCTAACCATTTTTTTGACATGTATAATTAAAAAATGAACTCCATTTTTTGAAAATAATTTTATAAATATTATTAATTTATTTTTTAATTAAAATCACAATTTATTCAAAAATAAAAATTTTAAATCTATAACTCATTTTTTAATACATTGAAAAATTAATCAACATCTCATTACCTTATAACCTCAAGAAAATAAAATAATAATATAATTTACTATTTATAAGGGTTATATTACTATTCATAATGTTATGTTACTATTCATAAAAAAATAATTTAGTTCTATCATACTCCAAATAACTTACTAATAACAACCGTAGATGACTTTTTTTTTAATTCAAAACACAGATGTGGAAAATTTAAGTTTAATGGATAGGTTATGAATTTCTCCTATAAATAACCAAGTTTTTTTTTCATAGAGACTTAGTGCTTCATGAAATATAGGATATCTAATTAATTTAAAGTATTTGAGAGAAACATACCATAAAAATTTTGGGGTGTTATATGCTCGATATGTCTTTCTTTGACTATCTGAAATAAACATGTCGTTACACCATGGCCATGAAATTTAATGAAATAGTTCTATTCCAATCAAAGGGTTGTGATATCCGGTTCCATTAATATGGAAGAGACAAATCGTTCCTCAACTTATTCATTAATGACATGTCAATCATGATGCATCCAACGTATCCAACTTCACCATGAATTGTTATCATCATGGATTACGAAATATATCTAAGTACGCGAGTTGTAACAGGAATTAATAATAATATTAATGTATTGGGAACATGACACATTCTCATAGATTGAAATATATGATGACACAAAAATATGCAAAATTTCTATTGGTGGGTTTGTTCTCATAATCTACCATAAGGGATATTACCAAGTGTGATCATCATGATAAGAAGCCTTATATTATCGCAACTACTCTCACCTGACATTCTATATACTATGTGTACCATCATATTTTTTTATCCAACAAAAAAACATTATTTATATATATCTTTATATAACATCAAGGTTCTCATCATTTTTGGGAACTTACCTGACTTAATCAATGTGATGTATACTCTAGGACATTATTACATTAGAGTCATATAGAACAATGGAAAATACACAGTGAGTTGTTTTATTAATATTCAATACATTGAATATACATATAATCAATGTACAATAGTTGGACCTAGGATACCAACTCTAACAAACTACCACTTGTACTAGAGCCAACTGCCTATGACCTTCAATCCGCTAGACCTCACATGATAGTCATGTTTCTGCTGAGTCAAAGATTTAGTCAGGGGGTATTCCATGTTATCTTCTGTGGAAATACTTCTCACTGAAACTTTACCTCTTTGAGTTAAATACATAAAGATATGATACTTTTAATGGCACGGCCGATTGTCGCCTATCGACCGGTCAAGGTTCCGGTGCTCTGCTAATGTGTATAGCAGCACTCGGGTCGAATCCTCAGCGATGATACTTTTAATAGTCGTTTGTTTTTAGTTAATTGTATTTTGATTGGGGGTTTGTTTACAGAGCTTAATTGAAATGTTTGATTAATTAATATTGATTTAATAATTTGATAAATATTGGGATGAGTTCATCATTAGGTAGTTAAGCTTGTGATATCCTAGATCTTTGCTTTATATTTCATTGAATTAACACCCATGTCACACCTTGACATTTATTGGAATTCCTAAGTGTTAAGGATTTAATACAAGACTTAACTTAACTAGGACTCTAATATCAATCATTAATTGATTGTGGTATTATATTTATGGTTCCAATAATCCATGGAATCCATATGTTAAACAAAACAAGTCATTAATCCATGACATGTTAAGTCCAACATACACAATGTTAATTTAAAGAACATTCGTCGAGCAAAAGCTCTCAATCAATTAACATACGTAAATTATAACTCCCCCCAATTAAATATTTACTCAGCCATTAAAATGATTACTAATATGGTTATAATGACTATGATGATAAATTAAGAAGATAAGATAAAGAAAGGGATAAGAAAATATTTGTGCGCTGAACACACACACATGAACGATGTTGATAATTAAAAATGAACTTTAGATTGAATTAGAAAGAAAAATAAGGGAAGGGTATAAAACTGTATTTAAAATATTTTAAGAACATTAATATTAGACTACATAAGGTGGATGAGAATAAGATATATTGAATAAGAAACTTGCATTAAAACATAATTACAAAGGAAAGGACTTACAAAATTACAACAATGAAGAACATAAAAGTAAATGAAAACAAAGAGAGGAGGAAAGGTCTCTCAAGTGAAAACTTGAGTATGTAAGATCCTCAAAAGCCTTTTTCAAGGATTTTTTCATTCCAATATGATCTCCTATATTCTGAAATGCCAACCCCTCTCAAGTAGATAAGGAGAGAGTAATTATTGCCCAAGGAGTGGACTGTTTTCATTCCCAATATGTCTCTCCACTTTCATCGCCAATTTGGCTATCCAGACCGCCTAATATCTTCATATATCCTTCTTCAAAGTTTTAGATAATAAAGTTTTCCGACCCCTCTAAAAATTTGGAGTCATTTGGACCTATTGAGCCAAAGTTATGGCCGGTTTATTTAACAATTTTAATCTGTCCATTTCAATCCAGTCTTTTTGAAGTTCAAAATTTGAAAGGGTTTTTGAATAGTAATATGCCTTAAAAGATGAATTATTTATTCAACTAAGTCGGCCGAATATATCTCCTATTTCACACTGCAAAATCTCATCTTTATTGGATGCTTAAATCATGAGATATGTCATGAATATTTTACTAATTTTATTTCTCATCCAGAATGGTGGGATGGATTTCAATGCTTCATTTGGGACTCTTGTTCTTAGATTTTGGCCCTGAAATTTTTATCAATGATTATTCTGGATAATAAAGAATATATTTTAGAGTTTCATAAAATTTGGGCTTTGGGATTTAGACAAGTAACTCAATCATCTTGGCTGGTTTAGTTTCTTCACAAATTCTTTGGGTCATCTTGTGTGGTAAATGTGATCCTTCAAATGGAAGAATTGGCCCATGATCCCTTATAATGAAATGTTTTATATTGAATTAGGAATCCTAAAAAACCATAATCACACAATTTTGATCATTAGGGAGAGATTTATAAATAAAATAGTAAACTGACTCAATTGGACTACTTCAAAAAATGATAAAAAATTATTCTTAATATTAAAACATTAATATTTCACACACATTGTGCACATTTCATATAAAATCAGTAAATGAGTTATATAATAAGTCATTAAAATATTAATAACATCAACTCCCCCACACTTATTCTTGTGAATTTACTCATGTGCAACAAATATAAAAACATGAAAAAATCATTTTCACTCACCAACAAATATTAAAATTTTGTTTTCTCCAATCAGGGGAGGTTTAGACTATTTCAATCATCCATTTTGAATTCCACCAAAATTTGTTACAGAAAAAATGTTCCAAAACTAATTCATTTTTTATGCTCAAATTTAGAAATGGAAAATGTGGACAGTCAAAACTCACACCTCTCAAGATGATAAAATTCATTTGTGGAGGTTCACTCTTTGACAAACCAAAAGTGAAAATATTAGAGTTTGAAAGAGCTCTCAGATTCAAATACCTATCCAAAGTGCACAAGAATCAAGAGGTCTTTTTAAGGGGTTTTTATGTGGCTATGGGATGGTAGGAATATAATTTACAAGAGAGATAAGATGAGGGGTAAAACACCAATATAGAAAAATCAATGCACATTTTTTTTGTAATAAAACATGGAAGGAAATGAAAACACATATTTACAAGGGAATGATTGTGTGAAGAAAGAAACAATAGAGGAAGAAAATATTAAGGTAATGAGAAGATGAAATATTTACAAAACATAAAACTTCTCCCAATAATAATATAATGCAAGTGTTCTCTCTTTTTTTCCTTTTTTTTTCTTTGTTTTTTCGAAAGTCGACCTTGAAACAGATCTCACACTCATATCCCAACCCATGTTTGATCTCCTCATGACACTAATTGTAATAGTTATTACAAGATCATAGGTTGAGGAAGAGTGATTTTTGACCTACCCAAGACACAACCCATTTTTTAATTTTTTTTTGATTTTTTTCATAATTTTTGATTTTTTTGAACACTTGTCAAAAACATTTACAAAATTACATAAATGGAAGTACATTACATTCCCCAAAACACACTGAATGAAAACCTCTCCCCCACACTGAAATGGATGTTTTCCCTCAAGCATATGATAACATGGTGAAATCAACAAAGGGTACCCATAATGAAATCCGTTCCCCCCACACTTAAATTTCAAAAAAAATGTAATGAAAAATCCATGTTGATATTGGGTGGGAAAAGGTATTGGTCTTGTAATGTAGCTATCAAAGAAAAGGTTTTCATAGGCTCGAAGAGGCTTTCAAAAGGAGGATTAATGTAAGGGAAATGAGAGGCTATTTGGATATTGTGATTCTCATGTGGTTCAGAAAATGCCTCTATCATATTAATGTACACTAAAGTAGGAAATTAAGCTTGAAGGTCCACAAAATCAAGATTCACAAATAGAGGTGAATAAACACATTTTGAAAAGATGGCCATAGGTGGCCTTGACATGAAAGCTAATGTTGGTTCGCACGATTGGGGAAAATAATTTTCCAAATCAAAAATTGAGCATTCAAAATTTATTGGTTTTGACACACTATTCTTTATCCAAAGTCACGATAAAAATAAAAACTTTTTGAGATGAAAACATGCCTATTGACTCCCCAAAAAGGATGGAAAGATTTTCAAAACTCAATGGTGAGTAAGCATGACTCTTTTTTTTTGTTATGATTCTTTTTTGTTTTTTTAGTTTTTAATAAAGACACACTCACACAAAAGAGAAAGAGAAAAATAAAGGTTTTGAAAAATAAAGTGGCAAAAAAAATGAAAGACAGAGGAGGAGGAAGAAAGAGGTAGAGGGAGGAAGATAGATATAGAGAGAGTTAAAGGGAAAGAGGTGCCCCCTGGTTTGGATTTGGCGGGTCGCCATCTCCATCTAGTGGTAGTTCGGCTAGAGAAGTTGGGGATCCAGTGGATGTTGATGATGATCCAAGATCGTGTGTCCTCTCATGGTGATGCTTTAACCTATGTCCATTAACTGTGAATGTCCTTTTGGAAGAGGGGTCTTGGACTTGCACTACACCAAATGGGTAAACATTAGTAATAACAAAAAAACCTTACCAACGAGAATTAAGCTTACCTGGGTGAAGCCGAAATCTAGAATTGAAGAGAATTACCTTTTCACCTTCATGAAATACCTTTCTCAGGATGTGTTTATCATGGAGTGCCTTGGATTTTTATTTGTAGAAATTAGAATTCTCATATGAATCAAGTCGAAGCTCCTCCAGTTCAGCCAATTGCAACAATCTTTCTTCACCAGATTTTTCAAGATCAAAATTACAAGTTTTCACTACCCAAAAATACTTATGTTGGATTTCAACTCGTAGATAACATACTTTACCAAAAAATAGCCTAAAAGGAGACATCCCAATGGGTGTTTTATAGGCAGATCGATAAGCCCAAAGTGCTTCACCAAGTCTTTCAGGCCAGTCTTTTCTAGTGGGTTTTACAATTCTATCAAGCAATCTTTTCACTTCTCTATTAGAAAGTTCATCCATGCCATTTGTTTGGGGTGATATGCAGTTTAAGTTTTATATAAAACCTCATTCTTTTTCAAAATAGATTCCATGGTTTTATTAAAAAAATGGGTTCCTAAGTCACTTATGAGGTGTTCCAAATCTATGGAAGATGTGTGTCTTTAGGAACTCACTAACAGTATGTAAATAATCCTTTCTAGTGGGTTTGGCCTCGACCCACCTAGAAACATAATCAACCGCAAGAAGAATGTATGAAAATCTATTGGAAGGGGGAAATGGTCCCATGAAATCGATGCCCCAAACATCGAAGATATCACAGAAAATTAAAGGCTTTTGGGGCATTTCATTTCTCTTGGAAATTGTGCCAAACTTTTGGCAAGTGGGACATGATTGACAGAACTCATGTGAGTCCTTGAAGAGTGAAGGCTAGAAGAATCCAGAGTCTAGGACCTTTCAGGAGGTCCTTTGTGGTCCAAAGTGGCCACCTCCAGGAAGTGCGTGACTTAATTCTAATATGGAAGAATGTTCATTTTCATCGACACATATCCTTATTACCATGTCATCCCCAGTTTTCCAAATTTTATTTTCTTCCCAAAAATAGTATTTTGAATCACTTTTCAAATTCATTTTTTGTTCTTATGAAAAATTTTCAGGAAAAACACCAGAAACCAATTAATTTACATTTGGGGCATACCATGGTATTTTTGGAGTGAGAGATGAAAGGTGGTCAGTGGGAAATTCAGGATCAATGATTTCAGAATGAGAAGAATTAGAAATTCTACTCAAGTGATCAGCCACAGGGTTTTATTTTCCTGTTCTATCTTTTATTTCAAGGTCAAACTCTTGGAGCATTAGAATCCATCTTATTAGCCTCGGTTTGGAATCACTTTTCTTAAGTAATAAATTTATAGCAGAATGATCTGTGAAGATGATGATTTTGGAACCTAAGAGATATGGCCGGAATTTATCTAAGGCAAAAACAACTGATAAAAGTTTTTTTTCAGTGACAGTGTAGTGAGATTGAGTTTCATCCAATGTTTTTGAGGTATAATAGATGACATGAGAAATTATTTCTCTTCTTTGACCAAGAATAGACCCAACAGCTCTATCATAAGCATCACACATGAATTCAAAGGGTAAGGACCAATCTAGGGGTTGTATTATTAGGGTGGATGTTAGAGTAGTTTTGAGTTCAACAAATGCTCTCTTGCAAACCTCATCAAAATGGAAAGGGACATCATTTTAGAGCAACCGAGTGAGTGGGAGGGAAATTTTACTGAAGTTATAGATGAATTGCCGATAGAAACCAACATGACCGAGGAATGAATGGATGTATCAAATAGAAGTGGGTTCAGGAAGTGATTGGATCACTTCAATTTTGGCAGGATCAACTTCAATTCCATCTTTTGAAACTATGTGCCCTAGAACAATCCCATTTGCAACCATGAAGTGACATTTTTCAAAATTTAACACAAGGTTACACTTGACACACTTTTGAAGGACTAGAGAGAGTGAATTAAAGCACGATTAAAATGACTCACCATAAATGGTACCATGAATAATTCCATGCAGTGTTCAATGAATTCAGTAAAGATACTCATCATACACCTCTGGAATGTTGCAGGAGCATTTAAAAGGTCAAAAGGCATTCTTCTATATTCATATGTTCCAAAGGGTCATGTGAAAGTAGTCTTTTCTTGGTCTTGAGGTGTGATTGGGATTTGGAAGTAGCTAGTGTATCCATCAAGAAAGCAATAGTGTGACTTTCTAGCTAATCGTTCCAACATTTGATCAAGGAATGGAAGAGGGTAGTTATCTTTTCTTGTTTCAACATTCAATTTCATATAGTTGATTCACACACGCCATTTGTTTTTAACTCAAGTTGTGACTACCTCTCCATGTTCATTTGTGACAACAGTTATCTCACCCTTCTTCGGTACAACTTGAATTGGACTAACCCATTCACTATCAGAAATTGGGTAGATAATACCAGCTTGAAGAATCTTGGTGATCTCTTCCCTAACTACCTCAAGGATGAGTGGATTGAGTCTTCTTTGTGGTTGTCTAATTGGTTTGGATGATTCCTCAAGATGGATGTTATGCATGCAAAGAGAAGGGTTGATTCCTGGTATGTCATCTAGGGTCCATCCTATGACCTTTTTGTTTTCCTCTAACACCTGAACAAGTTTGGACTCTTCGGTTTCAGTAAGTGAAGTGGAGATAATGACAGGATATGAGTGATCATGGAAAAGGAATGCATATTTCAGGTGTTCAGAAAGAGGTTTTAGATCAGTCTCGTATTTCATTTTTGGGTTAGAAAACACAGGAATAGAGGAAGGGACTTTAGTTACTTCAAATTCATTCTCCTTAATACTTTCCAAGGTGAAGTAGTAGAGATCAGATTTGATGTGGGATTCAAGAGAGTTTTCAAGTTTCTCTAGATTGGTGGAATCTATGAATGAGAGGTCCACATCAACTTCACCATTTATGAATTGGTTAATCATAGTGTAGATTTCACAAGATCTTTTGTCATTAGAACATGAATAAAATGGTGTATTGGGGTTCGATTGACTCTTAGAAGTGTCCTCAAAAGCATGGATTGAGAATGCAGAGTGATCCTCAGATGGGTATCACATGGCTTGGAAAATGTTGAACTTGACCAGTTGGTCACCAAATTCCATGGATAAGATGCCTGAATGGACATCAATCTTGGTTTTCCCAGTCATGAGGAATGGTCTTCCTAGAATTAGGGGAGATCTAGAAGAGGTCGTCTCACCTTCCATGTCAAGGACATAGAAATCGGCAGGGAAGATAAGATCATTGACTCAGACAAGGAAATCCTCAATTATTCCCTTAGGGATGGTTGTGCTTCGATTGGCAAACTAAATGACAAAACCCGTTGGATGTAAGGTACCTAGAACAAGGTTGGAGAATATAGATTTGGGCATGACATTAATTGAGGATCTTAAATCTATGAGTGCATCATCAAAGTTGAAACTTCCAATTTGGCATGGGACCGTAAAGGTCCCTAGATCTTTTCACTTAATGGGAATAGAATTCTGGGAGGAAACATTTTTGAATGTCCTAAGTTTCCTCTTGTGGGTACACAATTCCTTAAGAAACTTGGCATACTTAGGAATTTGTTTGATGGAATCTAAGAGAGGAACGTTGACTTCAACACGTCTAAACATATCGAGCATTTCAAGATCAAGTTCAAAGGACTTATTTGGCTTAGAAATGGATTTAGGAAAAGGAATTGGGTTCCTAAGTGGAATTGAAGGAGGTGAGGGAATGGTTTCAGGTTCCTTTTAAAGTTTCTTTTTCTTTTCATTTTCTAGGTTAGCATTTAAAGGGGGGTTGGAGGACTTATCTTGAGGCATAGCAAGTTGCTTTCCTGATCTAAGTGCAATTTCACTTACATTACCCTTGGGGTTGGGTAATGGTTGAGCTGGGAGTTGGGAAGAATTGGATGGTTGCTACTGACTAAGGTGGGATGCAAGTTGACCAATTTGGGTTTCAATGTTCTCAAGGCTTGAACGGGTGAAGGAGGCAAGATCTTCCACTGCACTTTCCCATGGTTGCTTGGAAGAAGAGGTCTGTCCCATATTGGGATTACCTAGATTTTGGTTCTTGGGAAAGCGATTGTATTGGTTTTGGAATTGGGAAGGCTCACTAGGATAATGGAATCCAGGAGGAAGATTGTTTCTTTGTGGTTGATGAATAAAAGGATAAGGTTGTTGGAAGTTACCAACACCTTGACCATATTGAAACTGGTTTGGGTTTTGAGGATGGAATTTAGGGGGATGAGATATGGGATTACCATACCTTAGGCCTTGGTTATAGGAAGAAGAGAAGGGCTCGGAGTGAGGTTGGTTGAAGTTTCTAATAAACTGACCTGATAGTTGAGGGTTGGTGTTCCGCTGAGCATATGCTGCATTGATCTCCATTGTTCCAGATGAATCAGATTGATCCTCTTGAAGTTGTGGACATGTGTCAGTTGGATGTGATTGAGAGTTGCAGATTCCATAGTTTTTGACAGGTCCAGGAAACATTGATTGCGAAGAAGATGAGGTTGGGGATTTGGTAGCCACAACTAGTTGTCACACAAGACCTGTAAGTTCACTCATCCACTCGGTCATCTTGTTCGGCTCAATTGATTGATTATCTTGGGCTTGTTTGACTTGAGCATGTGCTCGAGTATGGAATTGTTGTGTGTTTGCAGTCATGTTACTTATGAGATCTCTTGCAGCTGTGGGAGTTTTATCAACTAGAGCACCGCCACTTGAAGCATCAATGATACTTCTCTCCATAGCCAATAGCCCCTCATAAAAGTATTGGATCAAGATTTGGTCAGGAATTTGGTGATGTGGGAAGGTTGCAACAAGATTTTTGAACCTCTCCCAGTACTCATGGAGTGATTCACTTGGGAACTG
Source organism: Viscum album (assembly GCA_963277665.1). NCBI lineage: Eukaryota > Viridiplantae > Streptophyta > Magnoliopsida > Santalales > Viscaceae > Viscum > Viscum album. The sequence continues at coordinate 725,955,993 of OY728167.1, read as the reverse complement.
TCGGATACCACTTATTTCCTTTCGGATAGAAGCAGTATGAGAAGCAGGAAAGAATTTCTCTAAGAAGAGTCGCTTCATGTCATTCCATGTAGTTATGGAACCAGGAGGGAGGTAGTAAATCCATGACTTGGCAGTTTCATCTAGGGAGAAAGGGAATTATTGGAGTTTTATTTGTTCCTCAGAATCCCCTTGAGGCTTCATGGTAGAGCGCACTACTTGGAACTCTTTAAGGTGGAGATGTGGATCCTCATCGGCTAGCCCATGGAAATGAGGAAGAAGATGAATCAAACCCGATTTGAGTTCAAAGTCAGCCTCTATGTTTGGATATTGAATACCAAGAGGTTGGTAATTCATATCAGGGGAAGCGAGTTCTTTAAGTGTTTGTTCCCTAGGATTGGCCATATATAATTTAATTGGTTGGACAAGGACTGGTTCTTGAATTATTTGATTATCTATTATGTTCCCCCTAAGTTGGTGAAGTGTTCTCTCAATTTCAGGGTCAAACAAATTCGAGGGATTGTTTAGGAGGCTATGGGGCATTCAGAGAGATGTTGGAAGGAAAAGGAAGAAAGTTTTTTTGTGTTTTTTTTTTAGTTTATGATTTTTATGAGAAGGCGGGTTTTTCTTTGTGTTTTTTTTCAAATTTTTTTTAACTTCGTTTTTTTTATTTTTTTTTACAATAACCAGAAACTAATGACTACTTAAAGCACAATCCCTGGAAACAGTGCCATTTAAAACACACGGCCGATTGTCGCCTATCGACCGGTCAAGGTTTCGGTGCTCTGCTAATGTGTATAGCAGCACTTGGGTCGAATCCTCGGTGATGATACTTTGTAATAGTCGTTTGTTTTTAGTTAATTGTATTTTGATTGGGGGGTTTGTTTCCAGAGCTTAATTGAAATGGTTGATTGATTAAGATTGATTTAATAATTTTATAAATATTGGGTTGAGTTCACCATTAGGTAGTTAATCTTGTGATATCCTAGAGCTTAGCTTTATATTGCATTGAATTAACACCCATGTCACAAGTTGACGTTGATTGGAATTACTAAGTGTTAAGGATTTAAACCAAGACTTAACTTAACTAGGATTCTAATCTCAATCAGTAATTGATTGTGGTAGTGTATTTATGGTTCCAATAATCCATGGGATCCATATGTTAAACAAAACAAGTCATTAATCCATGACATGTTAAGTCCAACATACAGAATATTAATTTAAAAAACATTCGTCGAGCAAAAGCTCTCAATCACTTAACATACCTAAATTATAACTCACCCCAATTAAAGATTTAACCAGACATTAAAATGATTAATAATCTGGTTATAATGATTATGATGATAAATTAAGAAGATAAGATAAAGAAAGGGATAAGAAATGATTTGTGCGCCGAACACACACACACGAACGATGATGGGAATTAAAAACGAACATTAGATTGAATTAGAAATAAAAAGAAGGGAAGAGTATTAAACTGTATTTAAACTATTTTAAGAACATTAATATTAAACTATAGAAGGTGTATGAGAATAAGATATATTGAAGAAGAAACTTTCATTAAAACAGAATTACAAAGGAAAGGACTTACAAAATTACAACAATGAAGAACATAAAAGTAAATGAAAACAAAGAGAGGAGGAAAGGTCTCTCAAGTGAAAACTTTAGTATGGAAGATCATCCCAAGACTTTGGAAAGTCTTTTTTCATGCCAATATGATCTCCTCTCTTCTGAAATGCCAACCCCTCTCAAGGAGATAAGGGGAGAGTATTTATAGCCCAAGGAGTGGACTGTTTTCATTCCCAATATGTCCCTCCACTTTCATCGCCAATTTGGCTATTCAGACAACAGAATCTCGAGATATATACTTCTTCAAAGTTGTAGATAATAAAGTTGGACGAACCATCTCAAAATGTGGAGCCATTTTTACCTATGGATCCAATGTTATGTCTGGTTGAGTAAGCAATTTTAATCTGTCCATTTCAATCTAGGATTTTTGAAGTCCAAAATGTGAAAGGGTTTTTGAATAGTAATATGCCTTCAAATATGAATAATTTCTTCAAAAAAGTCTTCCGTCTATATTTACTATTTCATAATTCAAAATCTCAGCTTGATTGTATGCTTACATCATGAGATATGTCATTAATACTGCAGTGATTTTATTTATCAGCCAGAATGGTGGGCTGGACTTCAAAGCTTCATTTGGGACCATTGTTCTTAGATTTGGGCCCTGAAATTTTTATCCATGATGATTTTGGATAATAAATAACATATGTTAGAGTTTAATAAAATTTGGGATTTGGGATTTAGACTAGTAACTCAATCATCTTGGCTGGTCCGGTTTCTTCACAAAATCTTTGGGTCATCTTGTGTGGTAAATGTGATCCTTCAAATGGAAGAATTGGCCCATGATCCCTTATAATGAAATGTTTTATATTAAATTAGGAATCCTAAAAAATAAGAATCACACAATTTGTATCATTAGTAAGATAGTTATAAATAAAATAGTAAACTGACTCAATTGGACTACTTCAAAAAATGCTCAAAAATTATTCTTAATATTAAAACATTAATATTTCACACACATTATGCACATTTCATATAAAATAAGTAAAGGGAGTATATAATAACTCATGAAAATATTAACAAAATCATACTTCCAAAGTTTTTTCTTTATCCGCTGATGTGACCTTGTCTATTTTTCAAGATCCTCCACTACAGTATTATCACAATAGACTATGACACGATCTTTACTTTTAGTTACCACATCAAGCTCTTGGATGAAGTTGCGCATCTATACTACTTCTCTATCTTCCTCATAAGATATAATATACTTAGACTCTATTATATAATCTACAACCACATACTACTTTAATCTCTTATAACTCACAGCTCCTCTATTGAAAGTAAATATGTATCCCGTTTGTGACTCCATGTCATCTTGATTAGTTTGGAAACTAGAATATTCATATCATCTGATGACTAGTTCCTCATCTCCTATATAAACTAAGAATATATCCTTAGTAGGAATCAGATAGATAAGGATAGTCTTTACTTCCATCCAATGAAGGTTACCTGGATCATCTTGATATATTCCTAAAAAACTTAATGCGTAGGTGTTATCTAGATTATTACATAGCATAACATACATGAATGAACCAATAAATGTTGTGTATGGAATCCTTTCCATTATATTTCTTTCCTCTTATGTATGAGGAAAAATTTTCCTAGAAAGATTAATTCCATGTGATGGATGAAATAATCCCCTCTTGGATTGTTACATACTGAATACTTTTAGTATCTTTTCAATGTATGTACTTTGACTTAGGCCAAGCAACATCTTGGATCTATCATGATGGATCTTGATCCCATGGATATATACTACCCCACCCAATTCCTTCATAGTGAATCATTTATTACACCTTTCCATAACAGACTATAAGAATGGTATTTCATTTCAAATGAGCAATATGTCATCAACATATATTATTAAGAAAATGAATTCACTCTCGCTAAACTATTTATAGACACATAGATCACATTCATTATTTATGAAACAAAATTCTATTATGGCCTCATGAAAATGAACATTCCATGATCTAGATTCTTTCTTTAATCCATAAATGGATATTTGAAACTTACATACCTTGTTTTCATACTTTGGAGTTTCAAACCCTTTGTGTTGTCTCATATAGGCATCTTCCTAAAGGTTCCCATTAAGTAAACCTATTTTGACATCCATTTTTCAAATACCATAGTCATGGAAAGTCATAATTAAAAGAATAATTCTAATGGATTTCATCATTGTAACTGGTGAAAAGGTTTTTTGGTATTCAATTCCTTGATGCTATTTAAACCCGTTTTCATCTAGTCTCACCTTATAGGTGCTGACTTGTCCTTGCATGCCTAGTTTCTTCTTGAATACCCATTTTCAACCAATGGACTTTACATCTACGACAGGGTCTACTAAAATATAGAAATTGTTTTGGTACATGGAATCCATTTCAGAATTCATGACCTCTTTTAATTTTGAAACATTTGTGCCACTTACCGCTTCCTTTTAGTTTAGAGGATCATTATTATCAACTAATTATGAGTCACCATCCTTAGTGACTAGAAAAAAGTTCTAGTTCTCTAAAATCTCCATTACTCATATGTAGTAATTGTGTTTGTGGAACAATTTCTTATTCCATGGGTATTTTTGGAAATTTTTCCTATTCCATCTCTTGTAATATCCTGAAATCCTGTAAATAAAAAATGAAGTCTTGATTAAGATAATATACACCATGGTCTGAGCAGAGCTTCTTAATCTTCTTACCAATATTGTTCACAACTTCATTCTTTTATTCCTTTAATTTATCAAAATAATTTGACTTATACCTCATTAAGTATATATATATATATTTATCTACAAATATCATTAGTAAAAGCTATGAAGTATGAGTACCCACCCCTTTCTTCAATAGGAAATGGCCCACACACATCGGTGTGAAGTAATTCAATAATCTCTTTAGCCCTTTCACCTTTCCCACTGAATGAGGATTTATTCATTTTTCCTTTTAATCATGTGTTACATACACAAAGTGGTTTTAGTTTAAAATAATTTAAATATCTATCTTGATGTAATTTAGTCAATCGATTTTAATTTACATGGCCTAGCTGCTGATGCCAAATTTTGGTGTGGTATGTGTAATGTGCAGTAACTTCATTATCGATTTCCATTTCTTGGTTCATGTAATCCAATACATAAAGACCATTATTTAAATGTTCCTTACTATAAAAATTATATCCTTTTAAAATAAGAAACATTTATTACCAAATTTGAAAATAAATAGATCTGTTTCATGTCTACATAAAGAAGTAATGTTTTTGGTAATTTAACGTACATAATAACAACCCTTTAAAATCAAGATCATTCTAGTCACTAACTTGAGGTGGTAGTCCCAAACATCTACAATAGTATTTTTTAGCTCTATTGGCTACATGAAGATCCACCTATCCTCAATCAATCTTTCTAAATCTACCACGTTCCTATATTTGAATACATATGTGAGAACCAAAATCTACATCTAATACCCAATATTTTGAACGAGATAAAATGAAATCGATAATAAACACACATGAAGATTCCCCTTACATATTTGGCTCAGTGCAGTTTTTCTTCTGGTGGCCCTTCTTTCCATATGTGAAACCGAAAACATCTTATTCCATTGATTTCCCCTTGATCTTCCTTTTCTTGGATGGGCATGAAAATGACATGGGCTTAAATATATTCACATTCCCACTCCATTTTTTCACCATAAGTATGGGAGGTTTTTAATGATTCATAACATTATCTACTTGTAAAAGAAGAGTAAGAAGGATGGGAAGAGACTTCTCAATGTTTTTCATATTAAAATTTACAACAATGTTGGAGAAGATATGAGGGAGAGATTCCAGAATGAGGTAAGTTCTTGTTCCATAGGGAGTTTAAACCCTAGAACCTCTAAGCACTCAATGTATCCAATGAGCATGACTACATGAGGACCAGCTGGGGAACTGATGGCATCTTGCGCGGTGGTGACATTACTTCCTCCGACATGGATCAAATTTAAAATTTATATTTTTTCCCAAACTTTCACTGACTACAAGGGTGTAGTGTAGTGGTAGTGAAGGGTCTAATCCATAGGGATACTGCCATTTTTTTATTGAAGAATTCAGGTTTTAATTTCTAAAAAGATTCCTTTATAGAATCCCTTTTTTGGGAATTTTGTTATGAGTTCCAATTGGGATGAATTTAATTAATAAAGGAGGGATCATGATCAAGTTGAGTATCTGGGTGAAGGATATACTTTAAGTCTTACCACGAGAAAGATCCTATGACTTAGTCTATGAAGAAAACGAAGGTCACTAGTTGACTTTGGTCTTAGTCTCCTAGCTCTACCTAGGGAGTATCTATTCCATGGCTAGGAAATAGAAACCACCTAAGTGCATTAAGTTTGGCTTCTTTAGACAGAAAGTTTATGAGCTAGTAGTCGTATATCATTCTGCTCCAATTAGGATAGGGTTATTTTTTTTATTGTCCCATGTTCAGGGATGTTCACACAAATGGGATATCCTATGAATTAATATCCTAATTACTACTTCAATTAGAATTTCCAAGTTTAGATTTAAAGGTAAATTTAAGTTATTCAGATGTGTTTCTTGATCTCTACCCCTACAGATTTAGCTACTCATGGAGGGGTAGAATGATATTAAATAAATGAGAGATAGCATATTTTATGGATCGATAAACATTAATGAAATCAAGATCATGAAAGAGGTTTGGGAAAAATAATTGAAATAAACATGCACGAAGTGATTCAAAATTATAAAGAAAACTTAATTGAGAAAGAGGAATGTAACTAAAATCTAAATGCGGTGGAAAAAATTGAATGTGTTGAAGAACAGAAACTCCAAAACTCTTGAATTAATTAAAACACACAAAATATAAAGGAATTGAGAGTTTGAGAGTAAAAAGGATGAAAGAGTTTTCAAGGGATCGAGAGGAAGAAGAAAGGATCATCCGAAAGTGTCTCTAATGCTATGCCGCAACTATGCTTATATAGGAGTTTTTGGTCACGACGTGTACCTGTGGTACATGACATGTACCCTTTATCCACATCATTTTCCTATGGATCTCCAGTGCAGCACGCAGGTCTTGCGCATTAAGGTGTTTGACCAGGTACACAATGTGTAAGCATTGTTCACGATGTGGACCCTACGTTCATTCTATTTTTTGTGTGGATTCCTCATGAAATTCTCACCTGAGGATTTGACTAGTCATTACATCATGTATGAGTATGTCTCGACTTGTAGTGGATTTTTATAGTGTCTTGGTCACGACTGGATTCACGACTTTGAATCAGGCTGTGAGCTTTGGGTAAATGATGTGTATAGTGGAATCACGATGTGTACTTGGATAGTTTTGCATTTATTATGCATTTTCTTTCTTGAAAACTTGTGAAGCCTTTATTCCTTCAAAATTAGACACATACCACGTTCATTATCACATTTTTTTAATGAAAAAATGGTAAAATGACAACAAAGTGAATATATGAATTATTCTTATCAAATCCCCCTACACTTGAACAATTTCTTGTCCTCAATAAATACATCTCTACAATTATTTCAAAAAGTATAAGCAATTTTTAAAGTGAGAAATATTCATTATGTCCATGCAATTAAATTAGGTGCAAGTAGAGAAAAGTAGATTTCCATAATCAATCCTGCATAGAAAGTCATTCATGCCTCATAGTTCGAATTTTTAAACAAATTATCTCTCTTTAATCACAATATTTCAACTGTTCCCTAAGTTATATGTCCAATTTTAATTTACCTCACAATTTCACTCATCACTCAAGGTGTAAATAGAAGTAGAGTTATGATCGTACCCCGAGTACATGTTCCTAACTGTATGCTTGTACTGGTTCTATCATCTCCATTATGTAAAGACAAGTGTAAAATCAATATTAAGGGCTTAAGAAATTTGGGTTTTGATGAATCTGCAGTTGTGGGTAGGTAAAGAAATGTGAAAATCAGGATTAAAAAGGGGGTAATCTCTATATTACCATAAAAAAGATGTCTGAGTAATTGTGATGTCATTCTTCATTCTTCCCGGTCAAATTGGTACTTTATTAGTTCGGGTTGGATCCATATGTATAGAAAGTATGTAAATGAAAAAAATTGTGTTCCCTTATTTTTATTTTTCCCCTTTTTCTTTTTCTTTTGTATTTCATTTTTTGAAATTTGTTCCTAGGATAGATCTCACAACCATCACCTAACCATATATGATCCTTCGAGGGATTCATCGGTCTAGAAAATGGTAATTTTTGACCTTCCTAGTACGTAACCCATATCAATTTTGTTTCTTTATTTTATTTTGGTATTTTGAAAAGGAATAGAATTCAAATGGAATACAAAAAATGGCATATGTATTACAAACTTTTTGTTAGGCGAGTGCAACGTACATCTCTAGAAGTGGAATCATCCCGTGCTCTCTGAATTCCTCCCCAACACTTGTTCAAAGGTAATCTTTAATCATAGTACAAGGAGAAGGGTAGGAAGGGAAAAGGCTTGAAATAGATTCATTCTAACAGGTCATTCATGGAAACTATGGGCTGAACAAAAGAAATATGTCAGGTGGGCCTTAAGAAAGTGACTATCAATGAGTGCCTCAATCATTTTAATTCTATACCTATTTAGTCATCGCTTTGATAAGATCTTAGTGCAAGTTCTATTTGGTCTACATTCCCCAGGTATCTCTCAAGAAATATGCTCAGATAATAAAATACAATTGTAGGTTGAGAGTCCTCATGGGTAATGGGAGTCAAAACCAAGCTGGAAATCACAAAGGGCATAAACCTTAAGTAGTGGGTTAATTAATCATAATTTCAATGTTTTTAATTTGAATTAATCCTCTAAACTTATAAATCATTCCAAAAAAGTCCAAGAATGTGTTAAACATGTTTATTAACACTTTTCCACTTAACGTTTTCTTTAATTACAAGGGAATCATGATTTTCAGGTTCAAAGCATGCTTGTCTTTTGAAAAATGTCTCCTAGACTAGTGAAAAAAATGAATAAGTTCAGTGTGTCATAAGTGAAACATGAGAACCCCCCCCCCCCACACACACACACACTTAGAATGAGATAGTGTCTGCACTTCCAGTGAAATACAAGTGGGATTGGTTTTACATTTGTGTGAAAAAAATATTTGGAAATGGAATTTTGTTATACCTAATTGAAATTAAAGGGAATCGAGAGATCCCTGGAGAATGCGGTATGCCATGAGGATGATGGAATCTGTCGTAGCATGAAATTGTACCAGAAAATTGTTAGAAAAGGAAATTCCTACACTAGATAGAAAACATTAGTTCATAGGTAAAAGCAGTTTGAATAGCATAATAATGGAAAATAGTGACATTGAGATACGAGTTTTATTCAAATTGGGTATGATATACATAACATTTCCAAGAAAGTTATGAAATGAAAAATACAAAACAGGAAAAGTACACGAAAATGAAGACTTGATAAAACAACAGATTGGAAAATGTAGACATGAACGATCCTCATGGGGCCCACCAGCTCTAGGGCTCTGTTCCCTCTTGCAGCTGCTATAGGTTGTGTCCTTGAGTGTGCATGGTTGTTTGAGTGGGTTAATCACTTCAGGTGTAGCAGCATGAGCATGTAAGAGATATGGTAAGAAAGGAATCATAGGTTGCGGCAGCTACTGGTGCTGGTGAGAGATGATGTGCTCGAGTACTCTGCATTCTTAGATATGTGGTGGAACTAGACCATCGAGGATGATAGAGGATTCAGAGGAACTTGACAAGCTACAGACAAAAAGTGGAAACACAGAAAACAAAACACAACAAGAAGTGAAAGCGAAATGCTTGTGGTATATAAAAGTGTCCATAGAGCATACAAAATTTAAATAAGGAATGAAATAGTCAACAACCAGTAAAAAAATATGAAAGTTCCCAAAAATACCAAAATATGGAAAAAAGTCAGATTAGGGGTCCTCGGTGAAGATCTCCTCCAGCGTCAGTCCAATGCCAGCTGTCTCGACCATCTGGACCGTCATAGCAGCATCACTAGCAGTCGTTGGTGGGGTGGTATGGGTGGTGGGGGGTGTGGTAATATATATAGGTATATGGGATGGGTTGGGTGGGGGGGGAGTACTGATCCATATGGGGGCCGCGGATCTGGCAGCAGGATCAATGAAAGGTACCTCCAATGGTGTAGGCTCAATGGTAACCCCCTTGCCCCGCCAGGCCTGCTCTACCAGAAACTCTTGATGGGCCTTAGGGTCTATGATATTGGAGGGGATTTCCAGCTGGGTGGACGAGGGTGGGTTAATGGTGGATGATGAAGTGACGTCCATGTTGGGTGAGGGTGATGGGGTAAAAGAGGGAGGCTCAATGAAGGGTAGGTGCAGATGGGCAGTGATCTGGTGAAGATTCGCCTAAAAACTATGAAGAATACCCCATAACTCTATGGGGGTACGATGGGTGGTCAGATGGGTGGTATATGGGCTAGAGGATGGCCTGGGTGGAGGTGGTGTGGTGGAGGTAGGTGGATGGGAAGGTGGGGATACTGGTGCTACGTCGTCTGCCTGCTCATGAGGTGCAGGTGCCTGTGCACCTAGCACCTAGAAATAATGATCATCCTCCTTGACCAACATCTTCATCTTTTTCAAGAGCACAAGATCTATCAGCTCCATGGTCCCAATGGAGATGAGTGGTAGAGAGGCCTTGAAGATTCCAAGAGAGCGGGCTAGTCAGGTGATAAAAAAGCCACCCATGAGTGTGCCCTGATTCCTTTGAGTAAGGGTTCTGACGCAGGAAGCGAACTGGGCAGCCATATTTATAGGTGGACCACCCATGGAAGCTACTAAAATCAATATGTCCAATTGGCTGATGTTTCCATGGGTCTCACCTCATGCGAACCAACCATGCACCATGGCTCGATGCAAGATACACAAAGTTGAACCATGAAGCTGAGTCGACTTTGTGAGTCGAGAATCATGATGTGACTCGGGGTCACATGCTATCAACGTCTATAACTAAAAAGATATATCGCGATGTGACTGGAGCTGAAGCGTCAGATAAATATTAGAAACAAAAAAATCCTTGATATATATGCCAAGCCTGACCCCAAACTCAGCGAGAAACAATTCGTCTGAGCGACCACCAAGGCAAAAACTGAGATTTCCGATTCCCATTTCAAAGGTGTCCAGAAACCCCAAAAATAAATCTCCGAATTTCTCCTCTGGAACTTTGATAATGGCACCGATGTGGATAGTATCGAGGAGGTTAACAAAGGTATTAGTAATGTTCTATTGGGAAAGTGTCGGAATATCCAAAGTTTTGTTTGTACGCATGGGCTTCACCTGCAACTTGAGAAAATTGAATCTGTGCACTAGGTTTGAGAAACATAAGATAAGGTGAAGGTGCAAGTCATCATCACTGGATGTGGTGGTGGTGGTGTCGGACCACGTATGAGGAGTTGGGGTTGCGCGTGCGGTGGTAGGTGCAGGCGGTGTGTCTATGGCGGTCCATAGATGCTTGTAGGTAGGACGTTCTTCAGATGGGGAAGAGGAGGAGGTGGAAGTATAGGATGTGGATGGCTGTGGGTGATTGGTAAATTCCATGGAAGTGGGTAGTTATTGTGGTGAGAAAGAGATGGGAGAGGGGGGATGCATCGTTAGGGAAGAGGGGCAGTGCGGCGATAATGGAGGGCAGAGGAGGAGGGTTGCGGTAAGGTTTCGAAAGAGGAGGGGGTGCAACGATTTGGATGGGTTCAATGGGAAGGGAGGTCAGGGAAGCTGAGAGGTTGGGGTGTTTATATGATGCGGTTTGTGAATGTTTGGGTCATGACCTGCGGTTTTTTTAAAAACCAACCCACCACTCTACACAACATGTATGCGGGAGTCACGTCGTGTCTGGGGAGAAAAATGGATTTTTGGGGCCGAAAACGAGTCACGATGTGTGCTAGTGGTACACGATGTGTACTAATGAGTTCTTGGACCAATTTTGATGATCCTTCCACATCTCACTATTCATTATTCATGCAACTGTTGGATGACTATCCTAAAATAACTTATCTAGAAATCTTCATACCCTAGGTTGCCTCCCAGTCAGCGATTCCTTTAACATTGGGATCTTGATGCCTTTAATGCTCAGTTGAACTTGAGGATGAGGACACAACCTTCATGGAATGGTTCTTGAAATATCTTTAATCTTTGACCATTGACCATGAATGGTGGTTCTCCTTCTCGTTGAATTTCAATTTTTCCATAAGGTAAAACTTGGATGACCTTAAAAGGACTAGACCATCATGACTTCAACTTTCCTAGGAATTGTTTTAATCTTGAATTAAATCTAAAAACTTTGTTCCCTGGACTAAAAGTACGTCATGAAATTCATTGGTCATGCCACTTTTTCATTTTTTCCATGTGAATCCTTGTATTTTCTTATGCATCTTTCCTGATTTCTTCAAATGCAGTCAATTTCAATAACCATTCCTCTCCAGCCTTTTCTAGATTTAGATTCATTTTCTTAATTTCCCAAAACGAATGATGTTTCAATTACACCAGAAGATGACATGGTTTACCACAAAACTTTCTAAATGGGATGGTTCCTATGGGTGTTTTGTATGAAATTCAATACACCCATAATGCATCATCCATTTTCAGGCTCCAATCACCTCTTCTTGTGTTGATAGTATTTTCTAAAATTTGTTCCATCTCCCTATTTGACAATTCTACATTCCCACTTGTTTGTGGGTCATAGGGAGTTCCAGTGTTGTAGAAAATTCCATATTTTTCAAGCATTTTGTACACTGAATGATTTGAGAAATGAGTTCTGTGATCACTAATGAGTAAATGTAGAAATCCAAATCATACGAACACGTTATTTTGAAGAAAATTCATGATTAAGTTTTCTGTGTCATGTGTTGTGGCTTAGAGTTCAACCCATTTGGAAACATATTCTACTTTCACTATAGTGTAATTCCTACCACGTGACGAAGGGAATGGTCCCATAAAATCAATTCCCTAGTTGTCAAAAACTTCGACCTCCAGAATGGTATTTTATGGAATTTAATTTATTTTACTGATGTTTCCCATTCGTTGACATCTATAAAATTGATGACAGAATCTCGTAGATTCATGATGAAGTGAGGGCCAAAATAATAGGCTTTGTAGGATCTTTTGCACTATGCACTCTAGTCCATGATGGCCTCCAATTGGTGATGTGTGGCACACTTCAATCACATTTTGTATTTATACCTCTGGAATTTAGTGTCTTAATAGGCTATCTACACAATGCTTAAATAGCAATGGTTCGTCCCAAAAGTAGTTTTTGGCATTGTATAGAAACGTATTGCATTGCTTTTATGAGAGGTCATGATGTAGATAACCTATGGAAAGATAGTTGGACATATCTGAAAACCAAGGTTGGGTTGTGACACTAAACAATGTCTCATATAGAAAATCTACTTCAATATTAGTCTTGATGTCTACATTAATGATGGTCAGGGGTAACTATGAGGGGTGTTCAAAAATGAAATTTTTTGTTCCTTTGGTGTCCTTGATTTCGATATCGAATTCTTGTATCAAAATAATCTAGTGTATCAATATTTGTTTTTCATTTTTCTTACTCATCAGGTATCGAAGGGTGGCATGATCTATATGGACAATGACTTTTGATAGAATGAGGTATGAATGGAACTTTTCAAAGGAATATATGATGGCTAGGAGATCCTTCTCCATAGTCATATAATTGATCTAGGCTTTATTCAATGTGTGGATGGAATAATTTATTGGGAAGAAGGTGGTGTCTATATGTTGTCCAAGACAACTCATACAACAAGGTCACTGGTGTCGCACAAAAGCTCGATTTTTTTTCTAGTTTGGTGCAATGATAACCGAAGACACAATCATACTATGTTTCAGTGTTTTAAAAGATTTTCAGAAATCCTCATTAAATTCGAATGGAATTTCCTTTGAAAACAAGTGCGTCAATGGATATGTGACTTTAGTGAAATATTTTATGAAGAGTCTGTAGAATCCAGCATGCCCAAGGAAACTTATGATCCCTTTTACGGTTGATGGTTCCGACAGATCCTTGATGACCTTGACCTTAGCGGGATCAACCTCAATGCCTTCTTTAGATATTTTGTTCCCTATAATAATTCCTTATTTCACCATGAAGTGACATTTTTCCCAATTCAGCACTTAGCATTTCTCCTCATTGCATTGGAGAACCCGTTCTAGATTTCTTAGACAGATATCAAATGATGTCCCATAGACAGAGAAATTTTCCATGAATATTTTGAGAAATTCTTCAAAAATATCATTAAATATCTGTGTCATGCATATTTAGAATGTTTCTGGTGCGTTGAACATACTGAATTACATGCATTGATACAAAAAAGTACTGAAGAGGAATGTGAAGGTGGTTTTGGGACAATCAACGGGGTCTACTGCAATTTGATTGTATCATGAATAGCCATCTAGGAAACAATAGAAATCTTATCCCGCTAGCCTCTCAATCATTTGATCCATAAAAGTTAAGGGAAAATGATCTTCCCTTATTTCTATATTCAAATACCTATAATCCATGCAAACTCTTCATCCAGTGATGGTGCATATTGAAATAAGTACATTTCCCTCTGTTCTTGTGACTGTGAGTCCTCCCTTTTTGGGAATGACTTGGAGGGGGATCACCCATTCACTATTTGATATAGGAAAGATTATCCTAGAATCCATAAGTTTCAGCACTTCCTGCTTGAAAACCTCCTTCATTGGTGGTGTGAGCCACCTCTGAGGTTGTCTTTTTGGTTTCCTATTTTATTTGAGAAAAAATTGGTGGGTGCATTCTGAATAATTGATTCTCTTAATATCCACCACTCCCCCGGAAATTGATTGCTTATGTCTTTTTAGGACATTAACTAGCTTTTATTCATATGCCATAGATAGTTCATCGTTGATAATTATGGGTAAAGAAGATAAATCCCCTAAGTATGAGTACTTCAACGTACTAGGTAATGGTTTTAAATCCAACTTGGGTAGCTGAATGATGGATAGTATGAATGGTGGTACAATGTCTCTGGTAAGTGGTTAAATAAAGTTGACTTCCTCAAAGTCACATTCTTATTTCTTGTCAAATACAAAATCATTAGTATCTTTCTCAATATAAATGTACTCCCGGTCTTGAGCGAGAGAGATGGCGTGACAGTCGACCGAGTCATCTGGATGTTGTGTAGATTTTATTAAATTAAACACCACTTGTTCTTTTTCAACTCTAAATATGAGGTTTCCTTGATTAAAATCAATTAAGTCCTTCCCTATTCTAGGAAGGGTCTTCCGAGAATGGCTGGGACATCTCCGTCCTCTTCCATGTCTAAAATTATAAAGTCTGTAGGAAAAATGAATATTCCAACTTTAACCAGAACATATTCATGAATACATCATAACTATTTGACTGAAATATTGAATAACTGTAGTGCTACTCTTGTTTCCTTGAGCTCTTGGAGTCCGAGTTTGTGGAAAACACTCATCAGAATTAGTTTAATGCTGGATCCGAAATCACAGAGTGATCTTCCAAATTTTCACTCTCCTATGGCACAATCTATTGAAAAGATTCTCAGATCACTCATCTTTGGTGGGATATTTTTTTGTACAATAGCATATCATTATTCATTTAACGAGACGACTCCTAGATCTTCTATATTTCTATTATTTGATAGAAAATACTTGAGAAATTTTTTCATACTCAGGATTTTGTGTTATTGTCTCAGCAAAAGGAATATAGATATGCAATTGCTTGAATATTTCAAGGAACTTTTTGTACTGATCCTCCTGCCTACCTTTCTTTTATCTTTCAGAAAAGGGGATCGGTGTCTTGAATGGAGGTGGGGATACATAAATGGGTTTCTTATGTTTTTATGGGTCTTGATCCTTCTCAGCTAGACTTGATTTTGGTGATGATGTAGGGATGACTTATTATACCTTTTTTGATGGTTTCTTGGGTTCTTCTTGTGATCCTGCTTCTGTTGGTTGTTGGAAGTTCAAAACTTTTCCACTCCTCATCACTACATCCATATCCTCCTCTCATGGGTATGCTTCAGTGTTACCTGGTAGGGTGACTAGTAATCTATCAGATAATGTTTTTGAGATTTGACCCATTTGAATCTCCAAATTCCTCAAAGATGCTTGCTGATTTTTCATCCCAGTTTCCTGTGTAGACATCCATTGAACGGATTTCGGAACGGAAGATGTTAGGATATTTTCCAAGTTTCTTTAGAGTGATGGAGGTTATTATTGTGTTCTTGTAAGGGTGAGTGGAATATGTTATTTTTGGGGATTCAAAAAGGGTTGTTGTGGATATGTTTGCTACTTTGGTCTCAGGATAGGGTTTATTGGTTGATACTCAGGTGGTCCCTGATTGCAAAACTGAGCTTTACCATTACGCTACTAAAAATTTATTTGATTGTTCCGAGGCTACTATCGAGCAGGCCTCTGCTGATAAAATGGTTGTTTTTGCTGCTATTAAAATGGTCAATTCTATTGATTTTAATTAATGTAATTAAAATATTGTGGTTCCTCATATCCAGATTTGTAGTCTTGATACTGGTGCGGTCCACCACACATCTCACATGATTGGATATCCATGACTAGGGGAGGGGAAAGTTGTGTGGTAGTTATTTGAAATAATTTGAGCTTTACGGTTAGTGCTTCAACTTGTGCTATTAATCTGGTGGTCTCATCAACTTGGTGGATTCCACATCATGGTGGTCCTCAGTCACTTTTCCACATACTAGAATTGTGGGATACTTTTTCCAGAATATATCTTCCTACTTTAGGGGTTTTAAACATCAGCCCTCCATTAGCGGCAACATCGACCACTGTTCATGCTATTGGTTGGAGTCCTTGATAAAATGTTTTTATTTGAATAATACAGGTGTCATGTCCGTGATGTGGAAATTTCCGCATGAGTTATTTAAATCGATCCCATAACTCCCATAAAGTCTCTCTATCTATTTTTGTAAAATTATGAATTTCATTTCGAAGTTTTTAGGTTCGGGTTGGTGGAAAGTATTTTTCAATAAATTTTTCACGAGCTTGTCCCAAGTCATAATGGATTCAGGGGCTTGGATTTTGAGGCAATATTTTTCCCAGTCTCTGAGTGAAAAGGGGAAGACACAAAGTCTTATGGCATCAGATGATACTCCATGGTTGTGAAAGGTATCGTAAACTTCTAGGAAGTTGGAAAAATGTTCGTGGGGAACTTCTCTCTAAAGACTACTGAATTGCCTCGTGTTCTGGATCATATGGATGAGTCCAAGTTTAATTTCAAATGTTTGGGCTTGGATTGGAGGGTGAAAGATGCTTGGTGTAGCCCCATGGATTGATGGTAAACCATAATCCATGATGGTCTTCTCTGGTTTCATTGGGTGTTCTATAACTTGATGATTCGGTAGGTTAGGTCACACATTTTGATGTTACTCAGCCATTGTTGACTGGAGAAGTGACAATATATGCCTTTCAATCTGAAGGTCAAAGGCAAACGGTTCTTGTTTTTAAGGTTCCTTGATCCGGTCAAGGGACTTTGGTACATGCACTGAAGAAGATGTAAAGAAGCATCTGGAAAGAATAAAGAGGATGAAGGAAAGGTAATCATTGGTCAACAAAAACCAGAGTTCTTAAAAAAGGGCGTTGCCTCCCCAACAACAGAGCCAAAAATTTGATGGTATCTTGTGTGGTGGTGTCGTTACTTCCTCCAGTGTGGATCAAATTTATAATTTATATTTTTTTCCCAAAAATTCACTGAATACAAGGGTGTAGTGTAGTGGTAGTGTGGGGTCGAATCCATAGGGAAACTGCCATTTTTTTTCTGAAGAATTCAGGTTTTAATTTCTAAAAAGGAGTCCTTTCTATAAGTCCTTTGTTTAGGAATTTTGTTATGAGTTCCAATTAGGATGACTTCAGTTAATAAAGGAGGGATCGGGACCAAGTCAAGTATCTGGGTGAAGGATGTCCTTTAAGTCTAACCTTGGAAAGATCCTATGAATTAATCTGCGAATCAAACGGGGGTCACTAGTTTAATTTAGTCTTAGTCACCTTTCTCTACCTAGGTAGTATCTATTATGTGGTCAAGAAATAGCAACAGCCTAAGTGAATTATGTTTGGATTATTTAGACAAAAAGTTTCCTAAGGTAGTGGTCATATCTCATTCTGATCCAATTAGGATAAGGTTATTTTTTTGATTTTCCCATGGTCAGGGATGCTCGTAAAAATGGGATAGACCATGAATTAATATCCTAATTACTAATTCAATTAGAGTTACCAAGTTTATATTTAAAGGTTCATTTAAGTTATTCAGATACATCGCTTGATCCCTACCCCTATAGATTTAGCTACTCATGGTGGGGTAGAATGAAATTAAATAAACGAGTGATAAAATATTTTATGGATTGATAAAAATTTATGGAATCGGGATTATGAAAGAGGTTTGGGAAAGATAATTAAAATAAACATACAAAAAGTGATTCAAAATTATAAAGAAAACTTGAGAAATAGGAATGGAACTCAAATATAAATGCGGTGGAAGAAATTGAATGTGTTAAAGAACAGAATATCCACATCTCTTGAATTAATAAAAATGCACAAAATATGAAGGAATTGAGAGTTTGAGGGGGAAAATGATGAAAGAGTTCATACAGGATTGAGAGGAAGAAGAAAGGATCATCTGGAAGTGTCTCTAATGCTCCACTATGGCTATACTTATATAGGAATTTTTGGTCATGACGTGTCCCTGTGGTACATGATGTGTACCCTTGATCTACATCATTTCCTACAGATCTCCTGCGTGGCATGAAAGTCTTTCACATTAAGGAGTTTGACCAAGTATATGATGTGTACCCTGCATTCATTCTATTTTTGCGTGGATTACTCACGGAATTCTCACCCAAGGATTTGACTGGTCATCATGTCATGTACTAGTAAGTCCTGACGTGTGGTGGCTTTTTCTGAAGGCTTGGTCATGATTAGTTTCACGACTTGGAATCATGCTGTGAGCTTCAGGAACATGATGTGTATGGTGGAATCACGACGTGTACTTGGATGGTTTTGCACTTATTCTGCCTTTTCTTTCTTGAAAATCTTTGAAGCCTTTATTCCTGAATAATTATACACATACCATGTGAATTATCACATATTTTAATGAAAGAAATTAAAAAACAAAAACAAAGTGAACATATGAATTATGATTATCAGGAACCCTCTCTAATATTTCTCTAAAATATAACCTTATAAATCTCAAACCCTTAGTTTCTAGATCTATCCTGGAAAAGACCGTAGTGGTTCTCTATAATGCTATATGCATCCATTTTTTCATGGGAATTTATTAGTTCTATATACATCAATGAATGAAAAAAACATTCAACATCGACTACATTGCTCAAATGATTTTTATAGACAAGGAACTTTTCATCACTCACATCTTTAACAAGAGGATCAACCATTGAGTATTCTAGCATGTAATATTTTTGTTCATGACATAGAAAAACCTGAAGGCATATAAACCAATCCTAGAAGTTACTACCAGTTAGGAGGTTATAATTCTCCAATATTGATCGTAGGGAAATTTTGGATGAAGAACTTGTCATTTTATTCTACAATTAAAAATAACAGATTATTAGTACTTTGATTGATTTAAAATTATGTGAGATATAATAAATTAAATGTTTTTATTAAATCTAACACTATTTTATCAAGTCAAAATATTCCTCACTATTGGAATCAAAATATATAGTTTCTTAAAAATTATAGTGGAAAGGATCCTCATTACTTTTCTTAATGATCCAAACTTTGTCCATGGAAAATATAATAAAGTAATTAGGTATGTGATCTTTCTAATAGTAGACTTGCATCTCCTTGATCTGTTGAGTGGATTCCCCTATCCTGGAATCTTGAAATGGATTTCCTCAAAACTTTACTAAAAATTTCTATTGAACAGGCTTTGGCTATTAAACTAAATATAAGCTCAGTTGGGTTAAATGGTAACTATCATGACAACTCACCGGTAAAAGTAAGTGTCTATACTTTGTCCATGTACTACACCTAGTTCTATGGTTTCATTCCAAATAAAGTATTGGAAGGTATAATATGACTTAATATTTAATTGAAAGATTTTAATTTATTATGAATAAATTTTATCTTGTTTTATCCTTTACATGTATTTTTAATATTAAGTGGATGTTACTTAATTAATTATCAATGTTGGATAAAATGTTTACACATAATTCATTTATTTAACTTCTATCTTTGCACAGTAATTCATCTATCTATGTGACTGTGGCCTTGAATCCATAAAATAAATAATCACATAGAAAAGAATAAATAATTAATTTAATGAACCATTCATGATCTTTATCTAATGGTTTATTTAATGAGTGGAAATTAAATGAACCATTAACCTCAAGGAAATGAATCCTATTACCGGTCATGGCATGAGTTACACCGTTCCACCTATCAACCTATGCATCACTTGGGTTGGCATCATCAAGGTTCTATCTTGAACCGCCTCCATTCTCTTTGGGATGCTTCATTAGTTACAAATATTTATTAATCGTATGCAAATGATGGGAACCAAATGATTGGTTAAAAGGGGATTACATAAATAACCGTGCACACATAGGTCCTACATAATAGTGGAGGAATGGATTACTTGTAGGCCATCATTTAATTTAATATAAAATATTTGAAAACCCATGCAATAAATTAAATTAAAATACCCAACACATACAAAGGACTTTTTCAAGTTCATGATATGTCATACATACGATGAATAAGAAAAAGTAACCAGCTAGAATTCATTTCTTAATTCATTCTTCATTATTATAATAAATGTGATTAAATTAGATAATTAATTAATTAATTAATTTCTTTTCATCTTAATGATCATCTGATCTTAATTGGAGATACCCATCATTTATGGAATTCATGTAAAATAAACAACAAAACCAATAATGAAATATTTATTAAAATACATTAATTGAGAATTTAAAATTATTTTAAACCATTATTAAATTGTCAAACACAAAAGGTTGTTCCAATAAATTAAATAATTTTTTAATGATTTAATTTTTAAATTTAATGTAAATTTAATTTTTTCCACTAATGGAAGACTACACAGTGTGTACATCCAACTACATGCCATGTACCTTGTTTTTTGTGTATCTGAGTCACACACCTGGGGATTTGGCATGTTAACTCGACATGACTACATGGCATGTACATGCAATCTACATGCCCTGTATCCACTTTATGTGTTTCAGGTTGGCCCATTCAACATGCGTTGTACAATAAAAGCACCATGTGTAATTAATTTCTTGGAGCATCTTGGTACACTGCACATGGGTATGCGACATGTGCTCTGGCTACATGACGGGTAACCCAGTTTTACCAGCCAAATATTTGGAACTTCATGATGGAATCTATGATCATTATTCATTTGTTATTAAACCTTTAAGAAAATGAAACACATAACAAACATGATTAATATTTCGATAACATGTTAATTCAAATCAGATTAAAGAATGAATAACATGAAATGAAAAACTAACCACAATTGCATAAAGATAAAAAAAATTATAAATTTAAATGTGACCGCTTTGATACCAATTGATGGTTCTGGGTGAAACAAAATAGTGTGGTGGTGGGAGATATATTACATAATTTTATTTTAATTATCATTCACCAAAACCATTAGCAAGGATCTTACACATAAAATTTATAATTAATTTATTTAATATCTGAAGAAATAAACACTTGGTCTTAGGGACATTCTTCATTGGTGAATGTTGATCATCTGAAAAGAAACATTCAGATTACATTCGTTGCATTGTGAGGATCCAAGGAAAGAATCCCTCTAGTGGTGGTCCCCATGTGCTCCTATTATATCTGAGAAAAACCACTCGATCTCTGGGTTCTAGTGAAGTGAGTCAAATGTATTGCGTTGTTTGTTCTTGATTTTTCATTCTTCAGTCTTGGAGAAATCTATATTGCGCTTCTTGTTCTTGAGAGGGAGAGAGAAGGAGGATTCGAGAGAGAATTATTTGTGCACAACAATTCACTATTCTCAAATTTGGATACTCTACACAATATACATAAACATCTATTTACAGATTTAGGATTTATGTTAAAATATTATTTAATTGTATGTAGACCATTAAATAAAATTTATTACCTTTAATAAACCTCATTCCACATAATAATTATATTATTACTATTTTGTGGTGTGCACCAACTTGCACAATAAAAAATATTATGTAATGGTCTTATTAATTAATATTTTTCACTCGGCTTGGTCTTGGTCTGTTCAAACTCCTCTAGAATTTATTGAACTACCGAATAAATATTTTCTTCATAAATAAATATTTTATTCACAATCTAGTGAATAAATATTTATTATAATATTCAATAAATAAAATAAATATTTTACTCATAATCCAACGAATAAATATTTTATATATATTCAAATAAATAAATAAATTATTTATTAATAAAAAATAATTATTTATTACCTTATGTATATTAGCAATCCATAAAACATGAATAAAATTATTCCTTGGTATTGAGAATAATATTTATTCCAATAATTTAATTCAAATGGAATTTAATCAAGATCATAGGAAAAACTTAATGTGTAACCCTCTAGGATTATTTCTCATTGGCATTAGGTGGGCTTGCCTAAAGTACATGATTACTGTCTAGCAATGAGTCAAGGAACCCAAGGGAAAAAACTTATTATCGCAATGACAATAACCACATACAAATGATCACTAGATAATATAATCCTCGTATCACAATATCTCGTCAAGAAGGTTGCACATATGTTTCACCAACCTATATTCTCAATATGTCTTTCTTTGACTATCAAAAATAAACATGTTGTTACACCATGTCCATGGAATTTAATGTGACAGTTCTATTCCAATCAAAGATCCAAGATATCAGCTTCCATAAATATGAAAGGGACAAATCCTTCCCCAGATTATTCATTAATGAAATTTCACTTGTGACACACCCAATGTAACCAAATTTGCTATGAAATATTATCATCATGGTTTATGAAACACATTTAAGTACGTGATTTGTAACATGAATTAATAATAATCTTAAATTATAAGTACCATCGCACATGCTCATAGATATGAATATCTGATGACCCCAAAACATGCATAATTCATACTAGAAGGTTTGTTCTCATAATATATCATCTTGGAGACTACGAAGTGAGAATTTCAAAAGAATAAGCCTCATCTGCTTACGAGTACTTACACCTGATAGTCTATATACTCTGTTTCCCATCATAGTACATTTTTGAAACATAGAAAATTATTTAATAATATATTCATAGAACATAAATGTTCTCATCATATCGGGGTACTACTATGACCTTATCAATGCGACATATAATTTAGAACATTATTACATTTGATTTATACAGAACAACATAATTAGTTTTATTAATATTCAATACATTGAATATACATTTTATCAAAGTAAAAATAGTTGTTACTAGGAAACCATCTCTAATAATATCGATACCATATATCTGGGTTCATTATTGATGATGGATCATGATAAATGGCTATGACAGTGGATCAAGTTCATATTTTTTGACCTCCGATTCTAGTTTCAGTGTGTGGTAATGGAATTTCTAGACGATAAAGGTTACCTAATTGATTTGGATGGCCATAAATTAGATCTCCATAGGAGATCAAACTTGGTTAACTCAAATCCATGGTTTTCAGTAAGATTCATGAATAAATTTGGTGCAGTAGTGGCGGAGTCAGTGTGAAGATCTATAGATTATGGAAATTCTTACACTACATAGTGTGTAACAGAGGACCTGGATGCATCATTAGGGTTCCATGTGAAATTAAATATCACAAACCATGAGGCACATGTCACACACCATGTGACCCTTACCCAGTGTCTCTGTGTGCATCTCAAAGGATACATAAGCACATACATGACCAGGTACATGACACAGACATAGTACACATGCTAAGCCATGTACTTGGACATGGCCTGATATATGGACCCAACCAAGTACACAAGCACATCCAGGTGTACACTACCACATACATGGGAACAGGATGTGATACATGGGTATAATCGGTGTTGAAGGAATATATTGTGTACCGATAGTACATGTCATGTACTTCTTAAAATATTACTTAGAAACTTTGTTCCCCTCTGTGTGGAATTGTTTACTTAAGGATGAATTCTCTCAATATATCCCTATGAGGGTATAGTATGGAATTAAATCTTGAACATAGGATCATGGTATTATCTAAGGTATTAGTTTCAGATAGTGTTGTAGTAATAACTCCTATAGGTTGGGATGAGGCCCTCTATTATCTTTTTCCCTAGGTGGGGTTTTTGGATTCGGCATGACCACCTGTTCACAGGTTTCGATACCCAACATAGCGGGATAATCCGGATTGGGTTGTTGGTATACCCCATGGACCTCCCCATTTTTGTATCAATATTTTCATACATCCAACATCTACTTCCTTATGGTGAGACCCTAAGAGAATGAAATCTTGGATGAATTCTATCAGTGCTTTTAAACTTGCATAGTGAGTTCTCCTGGGTGAGTGTGGTTATGAACTCTCGAGTAGAATCATAGGACGTAAATGTAGTTGTGACCTTACCTTATGACTAAGTTCTAACTACAAGTACATCTGTATTTTTTTATATTCCTTATATTCTGATTGACATATCATGTGATGAGTTGACTACTCTTGATGCTTTATTCTTAGAGATTTTGGGGTGTCTTATTGGGTATTGTCATACTCACCCCCGCATGGGTTCTTCTCACACGTGTGGTGTGTTATTAAGAAGATTGACCATTTGATGGGGTTTTTGGTGGACCAGTAGTAGACATAGATCATATTTTTTCTACACAGACCATGTTTCATTTCAAGATTCACATTTGACTATAGTCCCCTCTAACTATAAGGTTGGAATTATTTATAGTTTTCAGTGGGCTTTTATTGGGACCTTATTTCTTCCCAGTATTTTTTTGTACTCTGGTTGTGGTATTTAGATGTATTCATGCATTTGGTATTGGTTTTATTTTAAATTTCAGCATTATATGGGATTGTAGAATTGTTTTTGTGTACAAGTACCTTAGGGTAAGGCCTCCCATGTGAGTGTTATGCCTACTTGGTGTAGATTTCCATCCCCTTTCCAATTGGAGGTGATCTTGGGGTAATGAAACTCAACTTATCATCATCCATGTGGGTCCCATTGGGTTAGGTCATAACAGATTGGTAACCGAGCGTGTTCCATCTTAAGACCAAATTTTAGAGTTTTTTCTAGATGTGATATTGGTTTGGGTTTTATGGAAACAATGTTAAGTATTTTGATTTTAAAATTCAGGGTAGGGACTCCATCATTAGTGTGGTGGCCGACATATCCATACACAAGGACTTTGATCACATTAATTTCATCTCAGTATATACAGAACCTGGTTTCAAGGAAAAACTTTGGCACATGCATCATATAGGAAGGGGTTTTGTTTCCATGTCCTTCTTGACTCATCTCTCGAAATGGTGATCCTGGTAGTAAGACTTCCCCATGGCTCCACGGGACATTGGTGGATCTTGGTGATTTTTTTTATACGATGAGGTGACTCTTTCATGGATGAAGTTTGACAATCTCTTTAGGGAGGAGTACTCTCTAGCTATGATGTGAGTTGTGTGAATCATAGAGCTCTTACAACTATAGAAGGGTAGCATAACTATGGTTGAGTATTCATCGAGGTTTACCAACCTCTCATGATACTCAATATATATGGTTTGAGATCCTTTATTTTGTTCATGGACCTTTGAGTGAGGTTTACATAGAGACATCCAAGCTAGTGTGATACCTCTATTAATTCCTACTTAATCTAGGGTATTAGAGTGTTTCTTGGTGATAGAGAGCTTTTGGGCCGAGCAAACACCGATAGTGGGTGACAGTGGGTGCCAGTAGGGGCACACATGGGATGGGATTTAAGTATTAGGTATCCAATGAGAGATTCATGGATTCCAAAATGTGAGACATTTTAGGAGGTGATCTCAAGACCAGGGTTATGCATTTCATGGATTTTAGGATGGGTTTATCCATCCTAGGGAGAGGTAGTGATACTATTGTGATGGTTGGGGATATCTCACATGAGATTTTATGACCTTCCATATGGATGATAAAGATACAATGGATAGGTCGCCTAGGTAGAAGTAGTGGTAGGTGTAGGGAGGTCTACAGGATGGTGGACATGGAAGAGGAGCAATGAGAGCACTAGGAGGTGGAAAATGGTTTAACATATTTCCACCACCACCCCTAGGTGGTCCCCTCCAGGATCAAGGAGCTGGTGGACGGGGGAAAGGGAAGGTGCAGGCCATAGAGTCCCATGATCTAGAGGCTCCAGGGATTATTAGAGGTATGATCTATATCTTTTCTACCGTACCTACAATTTATATAGAACCATGTGTGAGCCAATATTTTCTTACTATATACCTATTTCAAGTTCTATAGGTTTCATTTGAGCCCTTATCTCGAACCTTATGCTTGGAGACTCATACTAGAGATGTATCCGAAATCACACATTTTTCCAAAAATGTGATCTGATTCTTGGAGGAGGGAGTTTCTAATGGGATCTATTTATAGCAGCGATAAGGCCTTACGATGTCATCATAGGCATGGACTAGATATGTTCCATTTATGCACATATTGACTATTTAAGTTAGAGGATTTGGTTTATCCCTGTTGATGGGATGTGGTTTTACTTCACATGTGAGAAGGAGACACAACAGGGGTAGGATGGACTCATACATAGGAGGGTACAACCAATTACTCACTAATTGGCTAGCGTGACTCTTGGAGTGGTAGATGCTATGAAATATTTGTTTCTTGGTATGGTGGTTGAGTATGAGGATGTATTTCCTAAGGATGTGTTAGTCATACCTTCCCATTGATAGATATCATTCTATATTTACATACACTCAGGGACTACCCCGATATCTATTCCAGTATATTGGATGGATCCCATAGAGCTTTGCGTCCTGAGGGTGCGGTTGGATGATTTTATGAGGAAGGCCTATGTGGGACCTAGTGTTTCCCCTGGGCGACCCCAATGTTGTTCTCCAATAATGAGAATGGGATATTGAGTTTATAAATGGATTATTGGTTCCTAAACTGGGTGACTGTGAATAATATGTATCCACTATCGAGGATTGATGAACTCTTCGATCACTTGAGAGGGGAATGATGATTCTCAAAAATCGACCTCAGATCAGGCTATCACCATATGCAAGTACATGATGAGGATATAACAAATACGAAATTCATAATTCACTATGGTCACTATGAGTACTTGGTGATGCCCTTCAGCATGAAGAATACCCCAACTGTGTTCTTGGGACTCATGAACCAGATCTTTCATCCCTTCTTAGACCAGTTTTTTGTAGTCTTCATTAATGATATCCTAGTGTACTCGGTGTCTGAGTTGAATCATGTGATACAATTGAGGATGGTTCTAAACACACTCCAAGGGAACTGTATTTATAGGAATCTCTCGAAGTGTTACTTTTAGATTCAAGAGGTCCACTTTCTGGGATATTTTTTCTTAGCTGATGGTGTAGCAGTGGACCCTGATAAGGTTGAGTCATTGTAAACATGGGATCTTCCCAAGTGCATGAAAGAGTTGTGGAACTTCCTTTGGTTGGTAGGATACTAAAGAATATTTTTTTCCATATTTCTCTTGGATATCAACACCTTTTACTATTTTGACCTAGAAAGGGAATCCTTTCATGTGAATAGAAGGGTGCCAAAAATATTTTCAGGAGTTTTCGAAGAGGTTGATGAGTGCCCACATCTTGAGATTATAATATTATGGTGTTGATTGTGTAGTATTATGAGACACCTTAGGGACTAAACTTGGTTGTGTGATGATTCATTGGTGGGCCATGCTTTCCTATGGGTCCAGGAATTTGATACCACACATGCAGAACTACACAACACATGAACTTGAGTAGGTAGTGGTAGTCTTTTCCCTAAAGATGTGTTGACACTAAATTATGGGTGAGTGGTTCATAATTTACTCTGACCACAAGAGTATCAAGTATATTTTATCTTAGAAGGAACTTAACCTGAGATAGAGGTGATGAATATGGTTTCTCTAGGTCTATGACTTAAAGATTGTCTATACTCCTATGAAGGGGAATGTGGTGGAAGATGATATTAACTGGTGATCTTGTTCCTAGTTGTTGGATGAGGTGTCAGAGTAGTTATCCTTATTTTAATTATCCTTATTGTATAGGGATGGTGATTAATATCTTTAGTTGATGGTTTTTCCCCAACATGTTTACAACATGTTATGGAATATCAACATGGAGATACCAACTGTGGGACCTTACATACTCGAATATCCACTAGATATGCTCATGATGGATTTTCTAGAGGTTAGGAGCATGTTATCCTTTTAGGAGGATGGATGATGGTACTAATGATGCAGTATGAGGAGGTGATAAGGGAGTTTCATACATCTCCTTTGGCATCACATCCAAGTGTGGAAAAGATTTACTAAAACCTAGGGTGTCAGTTCTGGTGGCCATGCATAAGGAATGGTGTAGTGAATCTTGTCTCTTGATGAATCACTTGTTATAAGATGACTAAGGACTAGGTTCCAATGGGTTTAGATCAACCCCTTGAGGTTCTAGAGTATATATGAGATTGAATATCTATGGAATTTGGTAAGGGGTTATCATCTATGTCTAAATGATACAATGTCGTCTGGGTGATCCTAGACCAACTCACCAAGTCGGCCCACTTCCTAGCTATTCGAGAGAAGAGTTCAATAAAGAGATTGAGATTCCTGTATATAAAGAATATAGTCTCTCTCCATAGAGTTACTTAT
Organism: Viscum album; assembly: GCA_963277665.1. Lineage (NCBI taxonomy): Eukaryota > Viridiplantae > Streptophyta > Magnoliopsida > Santalales > Viscaceae > Viscum > Viscum album. The sequence goes on along the minus strand of OY728167.1, from coordinate 725,927,494 downwards.
ATGGTCATTTTAGACTGTGATACTCGCTTCAAATCATGGTTATGGAATGGACTGTAGGAGTCCTTTGGAATGCAGATGCATTTAAGGACAATGTTTCACCCCCAGGAAAACATCCAGATAGAGAAAACCATTTAGGACTTTGAGTACATGTTGTAGCCTTCATGTTGGACTTTGGTCACAGCTGGGAGGATCATATACACTTAGTGGAGTTTAAGTATAATAATAGATACCATTTCACCATAGATATGGTACCATTCATGGATTTATATGGTTAACACTGCAGGTCACCACATTTTTGTACTGATCTAGGTGAGTCAGTAGTCATGGACCCAGAGTTTTTTTGAGCTATGATAGAGAAGGTTCAAATAATATAGGGTTGGATGAGGACTGCACAAAGATATTATAATTCCTACGTGGAATAACAACAGAGGCCTTTGGATTTTGAGGAGGGATACCATGTGTTACATATGGTCTTATCTTGATGAAGATTACAACAATTTGGCCAGAGTGGCATGTTATCTCTGAGATTCATTGTAATTTTTCATATACCACATAGATTTAGCGAGGTGGAATATCACTTGGATCTACCAACACATTTAGACTGGGTACACAACATTTTATACGTGTCGTAGCTGAGAAGATATGTGCATGACCTATCACATGTATCTATTGGGGTTAGTTTCACATCATGGATGAAGCTACCTTTCTGGAGTACCCATTGAATATCAAGGATCGGTAGGAGAGGATCTTATGTGGTCAAGAGATTCTCTTGGTGCATATCTGATGCCAACATAAAAATATTCAAGAGAGAAACTTGGAGTGGGACACCCAGATGTGATCTCAATAGACACATATTTTTAATTAGTCCCTTTTTCTTTTTAGAATGAAAATCCATAAGGTAAGGATAATTTACTTTCTTGTTTTTTTCCATGTAAATCATTGAAATATATCTAATAATATTTTTAGAGATAGTTGTTTAGATGACATGAGATTATTAGTCCCAGTGTTCCCAGAATTTATATTTGAAAAATATTAAGTTTATTAATATCATTCCCAAAATATTTCTTGAAAAAGTGTAATATCTCCAAAATGGTGTCTCTGATCAGAAATCCAGGACTTCTATTGAGGTTATAATGTGGGTTTTACCCTATTCATAACATTTTTTTTCCTTCAAAAGTTTTTTGAAAAAGTTATCACAATCATAAATAATAAATAAATTAATTAATTAATAAATTTTTATTTGGGATGATATATAGATCTAATAAACATCTATATAATCTGATTTAGAACCAGATTTTTGGTTTGGCCTTATAACATTGGGATTTGAGAGAGGCAATGGTGGGGGAGCTTCCATGGACAGACATTGACATATCGAGCTTTGGAAATCGGTGTGCCAATGAATCCTATGGATCTTATCAACTACAACGGCCCAAAACCATTCTTTGCTAGAGATTAATTCAAATCAATGTAGGAATTTTTTTATGAGTATTTAAACACATTTTATTATCCCATGATAAGCATGAATTGGCTCGAATGGCCCGAAGGCCTTCTTTTTATTTTATTATAGATAATCCCCCTTTTAAGGGTTGAAGGGGAACCCGAACATGACCTGTAGGCCCAAGGCACAAGGTCCGACATGACCCGCAATACATGACCCGAAGGCCCAGATGATGAAAGTTGATTGGGTTTGGATTTTGGGACCTTTAGATGCAGTTCTGGCTAGCGGTGATGGAGCAACTTGATAGTGAAGGTTCCTCAATCGATTTGGACAGTCAAAAATTAGATCTTCGATAGTGATCAAGATCATTTAACTCAGATCCATGGTTTTTTAGTAGGAATCATGGAGGAAATCAGTGTGGAAGCGCTGGAGGAGGATTCCACATAAAGATGCACAAATTATTGAAATTTCCACACTACATGGCTTGTAACGGAAGAACACACACCGTGTGTGGGGCCCTGGATGTGGTGATAGGGCTACCCCTGAAATTATATACCAAAAACTTTGTGACCCTTACCCAATAGATCAACATATATGTTTGAGGATACATGGGAACAAATAAAAATAGGTCCACGGCATAGTCAGATTACACGAGATGAGTCATGTACTCATACATGGCCTAGTACACAGATACGTCTAAGTACACAAGAACGACCAGGTGTACATGGGTACAGACTCAAGCATGAGCTATGATACACGAGTAGACCTGATACCTAAGGGACACATTGTGTATTGGTAGTACACTCCATGTACTTCTTCAAAGTTGACTTGGAGACCTTGTTCCCCTCAGTGTGGACTATTTTCCTTAAGGTTCAGTTCCCTTGATCCATCCTTGTGAGGGTATAACAACCCCGAACTTGAACTCTCAGATTTGGTGATGAAATAATAACATTAAATTTTTGGATTTGATACTGATGGAGGTGATCCAATTTTCAACATCCAAAATTTATAATATCAAAAGGAAAAATTGGATTGATTAGATGAATTTTTATATACATTTTGTATACATTTGTTTAAGATTTATACCTGAATTATTCAATGATTCATTGGGTTTTTGTTTGTTTTCACGGGAATTATGAATTCTATAATTAAATGAAGAAATTCTAAAAAAAAGTTCCAAAAATAGGATTTCCACGTCGTGTATCACATACGTGCCGTTTAGTATTCATTAAAATAATGCCTACGGGGCAACAGACGAACCTATGAAGCTTCTTCATGACGTAAAGACAATACACAGAATGTACATCCATTAAACAACATGAAACTTTCAAAATTAGAATCCTACATAAAGTTGAATTCATACATGACATGCAGAGATTACATGATGTGAAAATTTAGAAGGCTCACCCAGTCAAAGATATAACCTATTATTTGATGGTAAAAGTGGATCTCAATTACACAACCTATGACTAACATACATGACGTACAAATATTGGGACCCAAGTCACTTAGGCTAGTACATGACATGCAGAACTTACACATTATGCACTTTTCAATCCTTTTAATATTTACAGCCCCCTCCGTGCACCATAGACTTCAGATGTCATTATTTTATCTCATTTTCCTTCAACTTTTTTCATCCGTTCTCATCCTAAACTAGATTACTTTCAATTATTTTATTTTTTATTAAATATTTTTGAGTTTTTAATCCTTCAGCACCCGTTCTTATCCCTTTTCAATCCCACATTAAATAACATCGTCTGTTTCAACTCCACACTCTATTGTTCATCAATGATTGAATCATTCTTCATACGTTTCTTCATTCTCAGTATGTTTGTGATTGTTTCTTATTTATTTAGACATCAATTTAATCATTCTTAATTATTTAATCCTGAAAAGTTAGTTTTTGGTTAGATCTAAATTTATTCTAATTGTTTGATATTGATTCTTTCCTATTTAATATTAGATTTTATTTTTTGAAACTATTTTATGATTATGCGCAACATGCTTAATACTTCCTTTCTTTTGATCTTCCCTGCCATGCATGGCTAATCTACCTATGGTTTGGGGTTGAGAGTAGGGGTGTATCCAAACCTAATGAATCATTATATTGAACCGTGATAACCTTATGGATATTAATTATATTAATAATAATTTTTTATCAAATTATTTTGCACAACCTTGACCATGGGAAGTGTGATTGCATGAACCTAACCTAATTGGAGTTGATCTAGAATATGACCATCAACCTATAAAACCTTCTACATAGAATCCAAGTGTATTGTACCTAGGTTTTCAACTATACCATTACCACTTGATAGTTTCATCATAGGTAGGTCTAACTGGTTTGACCAAAACCAATTGGTGATTTTTTTAGTACTTTGCAACCTATTCCATAAAAACATTCCATACTAAATATAGGATTATCATATTTCAAGAGCCCTAAAATTTACCTCGATACCTTCTTTCTTATCTAAATTAAAACTAAAAACTATATATTATTAGTTAAAAACCAAAACTAAAGAGTGATAGTAAGGAATCCTTCAAAAGGGTTTTGTTTGAATGGTCACTAACCTAACAGTAGTCATCATGGGATCGACCCCTCACTACTACTTTACTGTTCCCTTGTATTAAGAGTAGTTTGGGACTATAAATTCTAATATTATTTCATATAGTGAGAATTAAATGATCTGTGTGGGTGAGGAAAATTGTGGCACCATTACCAGGGATCACTTTTGCTCAGGAAGAGTGACCATCGGATTGAACCCCAGATTACCTCACCCCTCCTTTTCATCTTTTCCTTCCCCTTTACTTTTTACTTTTTTCCCTTTGGATGAACCTGTTTCCCTTATATTTACCTATTTCTTTCTTTATTCTTGTTGATTACATGTTCCAGGGGCCCTTGACTCTCTCAAGAATCCTAGATGTGTAAGAACACCTTATCTTCAATACCAAGATCGATAAAACAATTGTTCCATGTCACCGCTTTTCAATGGAAGAGCGTAATGATCTTGCACCACCGTACCTTTATGAATACCACTCTAAACAACATTCCAGTCATGTTAAGAGACTAGTCTTGGAGGAGAACACCATTATGGACTACGATTTACCATCCATTAGTGGTGTTGCACCCAACATTGTGCACCCACCAATTTAGGCACACACATATCCAGTTTTTTAGAGGGTTATGATACCTTTCACAAACAAAGAATATCTTTAGACACAATAATACTCAGAGTACTCCCTTTCTAATTATGAGATAGAGACAAGGATTGGATAAAAAGTCATGCTTCTAAGTAAAACATGACTTGGGATGAATCATTAATAAAATTTATTGAAAAATACTTCCCAAAAATTTATACTTGGAAGCTCCAGAAAGAAATTCAAAACTTCACCCATGAGGATAAAGAATCAGAATGGGAATCCTAATATAGATTCAAGGAGATAACTCAAAAATGACCACAACACAAACTAGATGTGTGGATTAAAATTCAAATATTTTATCAAGGACTCCGCCTTGTTTCACATATTATAGTAGAAACTGTTGTTGATGGTGTATTAATGCTCAAGATGCCATAAGTTGGATAATAAATTCTTGATGAATTTTATCATAGTGAAATTATGTGTAAAAGTTATAGAGGAACAACCTGGCATGAAATCCATCAAGTGGAAGAAACCACCCACATCTTTGTTCAGGTTGATTCACTAACAAATAAGTTGGAATCATTTCATCTACTTACTAAACCACCACCCACCCCTGCTCTAGTAATGGAAATTTAGTCCTACAAGATGTGTAGAGGACCACATTCTTACCAAGACTGCAGGGTAGGAATAAAAGAAACCCAAACTCAAGATTATAATTATATCAATTAAAATCAACAAGGCCAATAGCACCCACAACCCCAAAAGTGTCAACAACAAAATTACTAACAGAGGCCAGCTCAGCCGCAACAAAACCAAAGTTACTTTAAAAATTGGAGTGGAAAGGTACCAAAAAGGAATCATGGATCACTAGGTTACCCACCACAAGGTCTATCTCCTCAACCAAAATAATTCCATCAACCTTTTCCTAGAGCTCAACAGTATCCACCAGTGCTATAGAAATAATTCCAGCATGCTCTACAAAGACAACCACCACCAAAACAACCTCTACAAACCAATTATGAAAAACTTCCCACTGCCTTCATGTAGAAATAATTCCAAATGCATAAAACCTAGGATATGGAGATGCAAAACCACAAGGATGCACTGCGCAACCAAGAGCATCAAATGGGACACATTTCAACGACCTTATCAGATTAGTCACCAGGTACTTTTACTAGTAATATCGAGGCTCATATAATGGAATTGGATAAGGATATAATTGTTAAAGGTGAAAATTTTCTTGATATTTATCAACCACACAGAGATAAGGAAAAGTATTTGATAAAATAAAATGATGCTAGTTAGGAGAGAAATAAAAATGTAGGACCATATGAGGAATCCCTAATTGATGAATAGCCTGAAGAGGATGATGACTACATGAAACCTCCCACATACAAGGCACCTATCCCCTTTCCTGAATGGATTCAACAAGGAAAAAAGGAGGGAAAATATAAAATATTTCTATAATTTTTTAAAAAATTTAATATGAATTTACCTTTTACAAAGGCAATTGCACAACTACCTCCTTATGCATGATTATTTAAGGACTTTCTCCCAAGTAAAAAAGAAAAGTGAAGACTTTGGATATGTTTCCTTAAATAGAGAGTTCTCCACAATTGTTCAACAAAACTACCTCCAAAGATTAGGTACCCTATAATTTTTTCAATTCCTTTCATGATTGGGACATATAATTTTGAAAAGGCATTTTGTGATCTAGGTGAAAGTATCAATCTAATTCCAATGAGTGTCTATACGAAGATGGGGCTCGAAGAATTGAAACCAACAAGGGTGGAACTCCAACTTGCTGACTTCTCAGTCAAGCACCCTCAGGGACTACTTGTGGATGTCCTATTAAACATTTTAAAATTCATTTTTACTGCTGAATTCCTTGTTTTGGATATGGAAGAGAAATTTGATATCCACTAAAAACTCTAAAACCACTTAAAACCCCTAAAAACGATAAAAACTCTTAAAAACCATTAAACCCCAAAAAAATTCATAAAAACCGCTAAAAATACAAAAAACACCCTAAAACCCATGAAATGCTAAAAGCCCTAAAACCCCAAAAAAATCCAAAAAACCCTCAAAATCCCTAAAAACCCTAAAAAACATAAAAATTCAGAAAAAAGTACAAAAAATTCTGGAAAACGTAAGAAACCCAAAAAACCCTGAAAACCCTAGAAAACCATTAAAAACCTTAAAACCCTTAAAACCCATAAAACCACTAAAAACCCATAAAAACGTTAAAAACTCTAAAAACCCTTAAAAATCCTAGAAAACTCAAAAAACCCCTAAAAACTCAAAAAGACCCTAAAACCCTAAAACCCCAAAACCCTAAAAACCCTCAAAACCCTAACCCTCAAAACCCTAACTCTCAAAATCCCTAAAAACCATAATAACCCTAATAACCCTAAAAACCATAAAAATCCTAAAAAATCCCTAAAAATCCTTAAAAATGTAAAAACCCCTAGAAACCCTGAAAAACCACTCAGACCCATAAAACTCCTAAAAACCGTAAGAAACCCTAAAAACTCATAAAACCCCTAAAAACTACTAAAAACTCTAATGACCCTTAAGACCCCTAAACATGTTAAAAACTCTAAAAACCCTCAGAACCCCTAAAAACTCAAAAAAAACCTAAAAACCCAAAAAACCATGAAAACCATAAAATACCTAAAAACCCAGAAAAAACACTGAAAACCCACAAATCCCCAAAAACGCTAAAAAACCATAAAAATCCTAAAAAAGCCCTAAAAATTCCTGAAGACGTAAAAACACCGTAAAAAACCTTAAAACCCCTCAAAAACCTAAAACCCCATAAAAACCATAAAACCCAATACAAACTCTAAAACCCTCAAAACCACTAAAAATGTTTAAAAACTCCAAAAAAATTCTAAAAACATTAAAAACCATAAAAAATAAAAATACACTTAAACCCCAAAAAGACCCTAAAAAACCTCGAAAACCTTAAAATCCTAAAAAAACTGAAATCCCCTAAAACCACTAAAAATCCCTAAAAACCCTAAAAACCCATAAAAACCATAAAAATCCTAAAAAATCCCTAAAAATCCCTGAACATGTAAAATACTGTAAATACCTTGAAAAATCGCCTGAAAACCATGAAAGTACCTAAAAACCCTAAAAAACATTAAAAACCCCTAAAACCCCAAAAAACCCATAAAAACCATAAAAATTGTAATAACCCTAAAAAACCAAGAAAATCCCTAAAAACTCTAAAAACCCTAAAAACACACTAAAAACCCTTACAAACTTGAATAACCCATGAAGACCATAAAAACCACTAAAAACCCATAAAACCCTTAAAACCCACTAAAAACTCTAAAACACCTTTAAACCCCTAAAAACATTAAAAAATCTAAAAAAAATTAAAAACTCTAAAAAACTCAAAAAAAAACCCTTGCAATAAAAAAACCCATAAAACCCAGAAAACCAGAAAACCCTAAAACCCTCAAAATTTTAAAAAACCCTAAAAAACCCTAAATACCATAAAAATCCAAAAAGTCCATAAAAATCCAACAAAACGTAAAAAAAATCCTAAAAACTTTGAAAACCCCTAAAAAATCATAAAACCCCTAGAAAACATAAAAAACCACAAAAGCCCATAAAAACCTAAAACCACAAAAAACTCATAAAATCCTTAAAACACATAAAAACGTTGAAAATTCTAAAAAAACTTAAAAACCCTAAAAATCTCAAAAATAAAAACCCTAAAATTTTGAAAAGCCTAAAAATCTCAATGAACCCTAAAAACCCAAAAAAAACCCCGTAAAATCCCTAAATAACCAAAAAACCCTTAAAACCATTAAAATCTTAGAATCCTTAAAAATCCTTGAAAAGGTGAAAATATCTAAAAACCCTGAAAACCATAAAACCCCAAAAAACCTTAAAAAACATTAAAAACCAATAAACCCCTAAGAAACCACTAAAAAATATAAAACCCCTTAAAACTCGTAAAAACATTAAAAATCTTAAAAACCCTAAAATACTCAAAAAAATCCAAAAAACCCATAAAAGATCCTAAAAACCCTAAAAACCCCTAAAACCCCTAAAAACCCCTCAAAACACTAAAACCTTTTAAAATACCAATATACCCAAAAAACCCTAAAACCATAAAAATCCAAAAAAAACCCTAAAAATCCCTAAAAACATAAAAAACCTTAAAACCCTCGAAAAAACCCCAAAACCCATAAAATTCATAAAAGCCACTAAAAAATCTAAAACCCTTAAAACCCCTAAAAATGTCAAAAAAATCTAGAAAACCTCAAAAGTCCTAAAAAATAAGACCTGAAAAAACCCTAAAATGAGCTAAAAACCCTAAAAACATTGAAAAACCGTAAAACCCCTCAAAATCTATAAAAAGAATAAAAACCCCTAAAACCATAAAAAACCAAAATGCCTTAAAAATACCTGGAAACATAAAATACCCTAAAGACCCTGAAAAACTCATGAAAACCATAAAAACCTCTAAAAACCATAAAAACCCCTAAAAACCCATAAAAACCCTAAAAACCTACTAAAAACTCTAAAACCCTTAAAAACCCTAAAAACATTAACAAATTTCTCAAAACCCTTAAAAAATCTAAGAATCCCTAAAAACCCAAAAGACCTTAAAAACCCTAAAAGCACTTAAAACCATAAACCCTTCAAAATCCCTAAAAACCCTAAAAACCCCTAAAAACCATAAAAATCCTAAAAAAATCCATAAAAATCCTAAAAAATCCATAAAAATCCTTGAAAATGTTAAAAAACGTAAAAACCCTAAAGAACCTTTGAAAACCATGAAAACCCCTCCCCTATTTCTGTCTCTTTTACTTATAAATATGGGGGGTCGAGACTAGCCTGACCCTACACGTACTTTGCCCTAGAAACCATAAAACCGGTAAAAACTCATGAAACCTCTAAAAACCACCAAAATTCTAAAGCCCTTAAAATCTCTAAAAACGTTAAAAACATTAAAAACCCTTAAAACCCTAAAACACTCAAAAAAAACTCTAAAATCCCAAAAGACCCTAAAACCCCTTCACATCCTAAAAAACCCTGAAAAAACCCTAAAAAGCCTAAAAATCCCTAAAAAGCCTAAAAATCCCTAAAAAACCCTAAAACCCTAATAATCCTGAAAACGTATAAATATCCTAAAAAGCCCTAAAAATCATGAAAACGTAAAAAAACCATAAAACCCTGAAAAACATAAAAAACCCTAAAAGCATAATTTTTTTTAAAGCCCCATAAAAACCCCATAAATCAATAAAAACACAAAAAAAACATTAAAACCCTTAAAATGTTAAAAAAACATTAAAAACCCTAAAAACTCAAAAAAAAACCCCTAAAACTCAAAAGACCCTAAAAACCTTAAAGAAACCTAAAACCCCTAAAAAACCATGAAAACCCTTAACCCCCTCAAAATCCATAAAACCCTAAAAAATCCTAAAAGCCATAAAAATTACTGAAAACATAAAAAACATTGAAAACCCTTGAAAACCATAAAAATCCATTAAAACCCATAAAAACCCAAAACCACTAAAAACTCTCAAAACCTTTAAAACCCCTAAAAACATTAATGAAGACTTGAGAAGATGGCGGCACACTCCCCAGACTCTCGCTCGACGCCTCTTCCAGGGTTTCTCCTGGGTTCTGCCCGCAGCTTCAGTGATGGATCTTCGGTTCTTTCTGGTTCTCGGCGAAGGTCTGCTCAGGTTGTGCTCTTTGGTCTCAAGGTGGTAGTGGTCTCCTTTTTTTTGGCGGCCTTGAATTCCCTGAATGGTGTCTTTGTCCGGGCCTTCGGCTTCTATTCCCTACAGGGCGTTTCTCCTTTTCTGGTGTGTTCGGGCTTCAAAGGCTATGAAGGTTGTGAGATCTATTATGGCTTCAGATCTGGTCATTTTGGAAGGCGATGTCGCTGCATTTCTGCCTCGGATCGGGGTCAATATTACAGATATGAAGTGTCCACATTCAGGTCAACGGGGTTGCGGGGCTCAAAGAAGGATGCAACAGAGGCACAATCGACGATCAGTTTCCTACCCTGGGATCTCATCTTGGATGGTGCTTCAAACCCGCGGCCTTTTCAGATTTGCTTCCCTTTATGGGCGGTCTCCGCTGCATCGTTTCGCGGCCTGGGCTCTTCGGGTGCCACCGTTCGGACACCTTTCAGGTAAATTCTTATGGCTTCAAGTTTTGTTTTGTGGCGGATGGATTTGGTTGGTTGTTTCTCCTGGGATGTGGCATGAGGTACAACTTTATGTTTTCCTTAGTTTACTGGTTCCGATCTTCTGGTATGACTTGGTGCTCGAGTGTTTCAATTGTGGTGGTTCTTATTCTCGGAATGTTGTTTCTGGACCTTGATTTTGGAAAAGGGGAGGGTTCCTATCATGCTGTCGATTGGGAGCTGCTGGTTGCAATTTGTTGGATGTTGGATATTGATTGGTTTGAAGGTGATGGATGCTTTTCTGGTTGTCGCTCTTTCGGTTGCGTGTTGCTGGTGTTGTCTGATGGGTTTGATGCGAGGTGTTTTCTAGATCTGAATCTGATTAAGGAGGTTTGGGTGCTGCGGAATGGTCCTGGGTGGGGGCGTTGGTGGTCCGATGCTGCTATTAAAGGCGATATGCTGGATGATGGCTGGTTAGAAGGTCCTGGTTGCTGGAAATCAAAGAGATGGATGCTTGCTTTGATGAGGAATGTTGGTCGCTGCTTTTGTGTGCTATTCTGGGTTAGGTTCTGCCTGGGTTAGTGTTGCTGGAAGCCGACTTTTGGTGGTAATGCTGATGTGCGGTGTTTGGATGATCTGCTAGGTGATTGTTGGATTTGGATGATAGGGTGCGGCTGCTCACCGTTGTCGTTCCCCTTAACTCGTGCGTCCACCTCTGTTCTTGCTTCCCTCCCTATCACATTGGACTCCATCTTGGTCCGTTATGATGGTGCATGTGGCGGTTTTGGGATGGTGTTGGTGGTTCAATTCGGTGTCAAGGGCGCGTCTTGGTGGGGCGACGGTGTTAAGTGGTGAAGGCTTGAGAAGCTAAGTTTGGATTTTAGGCTGATGGTTGCCGAACTTGGTACGGTGATGAATTATGGTAGTGCTGAGACAAGGTTTTTTGTGGTGTTGCTGATATTGTGCTACTGATTTCGTGCTGATGATTGCTGATGAAATTGCTGCTGGTGGTTATGGTGCTGCTGGATGTTGGTTGCTGATTGGCTGGGAGGTGATGATGGGGACAGTTCTGTTTTGCAGCTTTGTTTGTCTTTTGTGTCTTTTTCTTTCTTTGTTTTCCTTTTGGGGATTGTTTTTTGGGTATGGGTCAATTGACTCTGCCCCTCCCCAATCTGCAGTGTCCTCTTTTTCTTAATAAATTTTGGGGGGCTAGGATAGCCTAGTCCTACACCTCTTCTGCCCTAAAAACATTAAAGAATTTAAAAAACCTTATAAAATCTAAAAAACTCAAAAAAAACCTAAAAACCAAAAAAAGACCATAAAACCCCTTCAAAATCCTTAAAAACAAAAAAACCCTAAAAATCCGAAAAAAAACCCTAAAACTTCATGAAAACGTAAAAAGCCCTAAATGCCCTAAAACCCCCCAAAAACCATAAAAATCCCCTAAAAATCATAAAAAACACTAAAAACCTATAAAAACCCTAAGAACCCACTAAATAATCTAAAAACCCTTAAAAACCCTAAATATGTTAAAAACTATAAAAAGCATAAAAAACCTAAAAACCCCCTAAAACCTTGAGAGAAGCCCAAAATCCATAAAAACCATAAAAAACCTATAAAACCCCTAAAACCACAAAAAAGTCTAAAACCCCTAAAAATGATAAAAAACTCTAAAAACCCTAAAAAACAAAAAAGATCTTAAAACCTGAAAAACACTAACAAAACGCTGAAAAGGCCAAAAAACCACTAAAAATCCCTAAGAACCCAAAAAACCATAAATATCCTCAAAAACTCCTAAAAATCCCTGAAAATGTAAAAAACCTTTAAAACCTTGAAAACCCCTAAAAACCATAAAAACCATAAAAACCTTTAAAACCCTAGAACAAATAAACACCCTAAAAACCCATTATAAACTCAAAAAACACTAAAAACCCTAAAGTCCCTAAAAACCCTAAAAAACCCTTAAAAAATCTCAAAATCCCTAAAACCCCCCAAAAAACTAAAAACGTAAAAATCCTAAAAAAGCCCTAAAAATCACTGAAAACGTAAACACCCCTAAAAACACTAAAAAAACCCTTGAAAATCATAAAACCCCCAAAAAACTATAAAAAAACCCCAAAACCACTTAAAACTCTAAAAAACTTTAAAACAATTTAAAACATTAAAAAACTCTAAAAAACATTAAAACCCTAAAAACTCAAAAAAACCCCTAAATCCTAAAAGACCCCAAAACCCTGAAAACCCCTGAAAATCCTAAAAATGCCCTAAAAATCAATGAAAATGTAAAAAACCCTAAAAAACCCTTAAATTTCAGAAAACCCTAAAAACCACTAAAAATGTAAAAAACCTTAAAAACCTTGAAAAACCCCTAAAAACCATAAAACCCATAAAAGTTTTTAAAACCCTAAGAACAAATAAACACCCTAAAAACCCAAAAGACCCTAAAAACCTTAAATAATTCTAAATAATCTCAAAATCCCTAAAAACTCAAAAAAAACTAAAAACGTAAAAATCTTTAAAAAGCCCTAAAAATCACTGAAAACGTAAACACCCCTAAAAACACTAAATAACCCCTTGAAAATCATAAAACCTCCAAAAAACTATAAAAAACCCCAAAAACCCCAAAAACCACTTAAAACTCTAAAAAACTTTAAAACCATTTAAAACATTAAAAAACTCAAAAAAACCTTAAAACCCTAAAAACTCAAAAAAAAACCCTAAATCCTAAAAGACCCTAAAACCCTGAAAACCCTGAAAATCCTAAAAATGCCCTAAAAATCAATGAAAATGTAAAAAACCCTAAAAAACCCTTAAAATCTCATAAAACCCTAAAAACCACTAAAAACCACTAGAAATATTAAAAATTGTAAAAAACCATAAAAACCCTATAAAACTCTAAAAACCCTTAAAAACTTTAAAAGCTCTATAAAACCTTAAAACCTCGAAAAAAACTCAAAAAAACCTTAAAACCCCAAAAATACCCTAAAAACTATGAAAAATCCTAGAAACCATAAAGTCCCAAAAAATCCCAAAAAACCCTGAAAACGACAAAATCCTAAAAAACATCTAAAATCCTTGAAAAAGTAAAAAACCCTAAAAATCATGAAAAACCCCTAAAAACCATAAAAACCCATAAAAACCTTAAAACCCCTTAAAAACCCATAAAAACCTGAAAACCCACTAAAAAATCTAAAACCCCTAAAAACGTTAAAATACTCTAAAAACCCTTAAAACCCCTAAAAACTAAAGAAACCCTAAAAACCCAAAAGACCCTAAAAATACTAAAAAGATCTAAAAATCCCTAAAAACGTAAAATATCTTAAAAATCCTGAAAACCCCACAGAAACCTTAAAAACCCCTAAAAAACCACCAAACACTCTAAAACCCTTAAAACCCCCTAAAAACGTTAAAAAGCGTTAAAAACCTTAAAACCAAACTAAAAAAACCTAAAACCTGGAAAACCTCTGAAAACACTCTAAATCCCTAAAAACTATAAAATCCCTCAAAACGTAAAAAACACTAAAACCCAAAAAAAACCCAAAAAAACGTAAAAACCCTTAAAAAACATAAAAAACCCTAAAAACCCATAAAAACCTAAAAACCACTAAAAACTCTAAAAAGCCTTAAACCCCTAAATTTTTTAAAAATCTCTAAAAAACCTTAAAAACCCTAATAAACTCAAAAAAACCAAAAGAACCTAAAAACCCTGAAAACCTCTAAAAACCTTAAAACCCACTGAAACCCCCTAAAACCCTTCAAAATCCCTAAAAACCTTAAAAACCCCTAAAAACCCTAAAAAATCCCAAAAAAACCTTGAAAATGTAAAAAATCATAAAAACCCCTAAAAACCTTAAAAACCCTAAAAACCCACTAAAAACTCTAAAAGCATTAAAAGATCTAAAAAACCTTGAAAACCTAAAAAACTAAAAAAACCCCTAAAAACCCAAATAGAACGTTAAAACCTTTAAAATCCCTAAAAACATTAAAAACCCTAAAAAACCTTAAAACCCTAAAAAACTAAAAAAACCCTAAAAACCCAAAATAGACCGTTAAAACCTTCAAAACCCTTAAAAACCCCAAAACCCCTAAAAACCATTAAAATACCTAAAAACGTAAAAACCCATAAAAACCCTAACAAACCCCTGAAAACAAAAAAAAACTCTTAAACCCCTATAAAACCCTAAAAATTACGAAAAACTCTAAAACCCTTAAAACCTCTAAAAACGATAAAAAATTCTTAAAACCCCTAAAAACCAAAAAGACCCTAGAAACCCTAAAAACCTTGAAAACCCCTAACCCCCTCCCCCCCAAACTATGAAAATCCTAAAAAGCACTAAAAATTCCAAAAAATGTAAAAACCCTAAAACCCTGAAAACCCCTGAAAACCAAAAGAACCACTAAAAACAATAGAAAAACTAAAAACTCATAAAACCCTAAAAACCAACTAAAAACTCTAAAAACCCCTAAAAACGTTAAAAACTCTAAAAACCTTAGACACTAAAGACTCAACCCCCCCCCCCCCCAAAACTCCAAAAAGACCCAAAAAACCCTGAAAACCCATAAAACCCCATGATGATATGAAACCCATAGATGAAATTGATTTGATGGAATGTGTGGAGTGGGAGTTTCATAGCCCAATGATGCAATGAAGAATAAAAGGACTACAATCAGCAACAGGAGCCCATCTAGTTACATTAAAAGGCCCAACCCAAGGTGTATGCATGGAATTCACTCTTATTTAAGACCAAATGAGATGGATGGAGACCAAGACACGTTGCATGAATTTTGGAAGCGTTGCCCACATGGTGATTCTAGAATGACATCTTTGGACGCCAAAGTCAAATTCGATAGGCTAGGTGCTTAAAGTCAAATCCAGTTGGCTATGGGTGGAAAGGCTTGTGTTACTTTTCTCAAAACACTTTGTTAGACTTTTATCTTTTTAACTTTAAGATGACAAAGTAGTTTAGCCTTTATGACTTTAGAGTATTAGACCATTGACTATTGTATTAACCCTTAGCTATAAATAATCACTCCATGTCATAGTATTTTCATTCAAGATTGTAATAGATAGATTATTCTTTGTTTATGTGATGATAATGTCAATTTTCTCCCTTACTCTTGTGCATTCTTGTCTTGTTAATCTACAAGTTAGATTAGTGATCCAATATCACAAAACCCCTAATTCCATGCCTCAACCCAAGTGCGTTGCTGTGTGAATTGGTCATCACATCCCTCTCTCGAGTGTGTTGTTTAAGTAGTAGATCACATTCCATATAACGTTGATTGACTACTTACTTCTACTATCCAAACTCATCATCTTCCACTTAGCTTTGAACTACATCCTTCAACCACCACCCTATTCCCTGAAGATTGGGACACCCTGTGTGTCTCGCATTAGTTGGTTTCAGAGTTGTGGTTGACTCGGTAGGTATCTATCTCTTAATTTATATTACTTTTACCCATTAACCATCTGATATTTCAATATTATCAACCCATTAAAAAATAGAAGTCGTTTTTCCTTGAAAACCTCCTAAATTAGTCTATGTTGTGCAAAATTGAAATATTTTAACATTGTGCCAATTATTCATCCATATTATTTTCATATTTAATTTGATATATGTGATTTGTATTCAGAAAAAAAAAATCAAATTCTCTCACCTCATCATTTTTTACTTTTTAAAACTAAACACATACTTTCTCTGAGAGATTAAAAAAAATGTTTTACTCCATTCATCATTTTGTGCTTTAAAACACTACGAAAAAATATTTTGGAAAGATTTGACAAAAAGAAAAGAAAAGAAAAAAACACATAAAATTACTTATTCTTTGTGCTTTACATTATTAGCACTTTCAATTTGTATACTTAACTTTATCCATCCTTTTACTTCACCCCCATATCATATTTTGCCCATATTTTTCTTAATTTTTCTTATATTGCACAATAGCGAAAAACCCACAAACCACACCTTTATACCCCTCTTTTCCACCATTTACCCATTTTTCTATGCTCTTTTCCACCCTTTACCATTTTTTAATCCTTTACCACTCAAACGAATTGTGTACGGATTGTGTTGATCCATTCCCCTGTACCATATTGCTTGGGTAAGGTTTGACAAATCATTTGTTTTGCAAGTCAAAAGAAGGTATATATAGATAAAAGTTGAATTAAAAAATCACCCAAAGGTGACGGAGAACATAAGGATCAAAACAAGAAGCGAGGAAGGCGAAAGTAAGAAACCAATGGAAACCATGGAACACACGAGAGAAGCGGCATGAAGGCAACCACCCAAAAGCCACCAACAGAAAAGCATGACTGCATTGCAAAAAATGAACCAGCAGGACAATGATGCACAACAGCAGCACACAATCCAAGGAACCAAGCCCCTCCGAAATGACATAAGGATCCACAACACCACCAAGCAGCGAACAACAAGCACACAACAAGCATCCAAGCATCAAAGAACCATAGCAGCTCCCAACGCAAGAGCCCAACAAACAAAGAGGAACAACAAAGCCAAGAGAAAGGAACTAGCCCAAGGAAAGACCCACCCAAAGGCCAATAAAGGCATCCCAAGAACACTCACAAACACACCATAACAGACATGAAAACACACACTCACACCCAACCACTCCACACACACACACATGCACGCAAAAGCCCGACAGTAAAACCTACAAGCAACACCTGCAAGAAAAACCGCCCCCAACAAAAACCACCAGCACCACAAACACCACCTGAACCAGAAGAGAAACCAAACATGAAACCCAACACCAGCACCACGTCAAGCATGCTGAAACCAACCGACACCTCAGCCGAACAGCAACCGAACACACCTCCAACTATCACCCTGCACAAAAGAACTGCAGTACAACCAAACACACATAAAAGGCCACTTGCACAGAACCTGCAACACAAAAAACACACATCCAACAACTGCTCACCCTTCCACACAACCAACCCTTCCATCCCTGCAGTCGTAACTCAACCTCTGACACAACCTGGATACAACAAAACCAGCTTCTATCCACACCTGCACCATCCGCCCAAAATATACCATGCACCAACCACCAAAACATCCGACACCAGTTCTACACCAATCCAGGCTGAAACCCACCAGCTTTCCTACCAAA
Organism: Viscum album; assembly: GCA_963277665.1. Classification (NCBI taxonomy): domain Eukaryota; kingdom Viridiplantae; phylum Streptophyta; class Magnoliopsida; order Santalales; family Viscaceae; genus Viscum; species Viscum album. Next base: position 725,909,618 of record OY728167.1, on the reverse strand, counting down.
AAACAACCAATCGCACCCCAACCTCCATCCATGGAAGCACTGCACCCATCCCAGCCCCCAAGACCAAACTAGCACCTCCAAGAAGTCAAGACACCTGCAAAGCAACCGAAACCCACTCCTCTCTGAGGAACACCCAACATCCGCCTGAGAACCAGCCACAGTACCGCCATTCGGAGACACCACCCACCCTCCAAAGCCCCCAAGACCCCTGCACACTAACACAAGAAGCCAACACCAAGTGCATCACCCAAACTCCAGTAATAGACCAACCCACCACCTGTAAGCTAGCAAACCTGTACAACCAACCAGAGACCCTGGAAACACCCATTCCACCCTGCCTCAAGAGCACATAACCACAACCAGGCCGGCCCATAACTACAACCATGACAGCCCCAATAGTACCATGCACCCCAATCCCCCAGAGCACCTACAATAAGCCCCAGAACCCTCAACCAGCAGAGAACCAACCAACACTAATCCAACTACATCCCCAGCAGGAACCACAAGGAAACCAAACCAGCCAAAGAACAACACCTGCACAGACCACACCAAGTAACGACATTTATCAAGACGCCATAAAAAAGCTCCAGCAGCAACCGAACAAAGAACCAACACCAGAAGAAACCACCCGAAGCACCAACCAGAAAGAAGAGCAACAATAAGAAATCCACCAGAAAGAGAACCAAAACCAAACACTACCCACCAACAAAGAATCAGCAGCCACCCATGAGAAGGGAACCTGGGAGGTTCTATCTTCAGACCAGCTCCTGGTTAACATTGGTATTAGGAAAGGGTTTTCAAGATAAAAGCATGGCCCGAACAATCAACTAAATGTTCAACCAAATGTAACTGCCACTGTGAGAGGGAGAACTGTGAAACCAAGAATTCCACTACTGCCAAATAGAATACACCAAAGTGGCCAAACCAATCTATCCCAAAAAACTCCTTAAGGAGTCTTCAATAAATAGACCAGAGCACCAATCCAGAATGATATAGAAGGAAGAAGCAGAGAAATCAGCATTAAGAAGGCTTAAAAAGGAATACCAAAGCTTCCTAGACAGCTCACAGTTGAAGAACTGGTGATCCAAATTTTCAGAATCCACTTCAAAAAGAAAAAAATTATTAGGAAATACCAAACCCCTTCTTTGTGACCTATCTTGGGTAGACATGCCATTAAAAATTACCAAACATAAAATGAAAGAAAATCTCACCCGGGAAAAGAGGTTCCAAACCAAGGAGTACCAAGGGACAGTAGAAAACTTCTCCCTTAGGTCATCCCAAACCCTTGGAAGAAAGAACCTAACATACCCATTCTAAAGAATCCTATCCAAACCTCCTCCAGGATCTAGTGAAGAATGAATCTCCTGTCTGATTTCCTAGAGATCAGAAGAAACAACAAGTGGCAGATCCCAGGCACCATTAGAAATAATTCCAGCAACTGAAGAAAACTTGGTTAAACCTGAATCATCGATAATCCTATTGTCAAGTAAGGAACAAATAGGACCCCTAGGAATCCAGGGATCTGACCATAATGATATATTGGAACCATTCATGACTAAAAAGGAGAGGTGTTCCTTGTGGAAACCATGAAGCCCCAACAATTTCCTCCAAATCCCAGAGCAATTCCACGGAACCTTAGCACCCCAAAACTGGGAACAAATTAGGAGGAAGAAACAATCCCAGTCCACCCAAATAAAAGAAAAAGAAGGGTTGCAAAGGTCCCAGGAATGTCTAACCATGGAAGCCTTATTCCAATCCTCACATTTGATTCCTAATCCTCCCTCCTCCTTAGTTATCGCTGACAAATCCCAAGCCACATTAGCCCTCTACTTCTTATGAGAGGGGCCTTTCCAAAGAAAACAATGAAGTTGTCCTTCAACATACTTCACAAATATCTTAGGCCAGAGAAAATGATGACACCAGTAAGCATGTATGCTAAATAAAACTGATTGGAACAGTTGAAATTGTCTATAAATGGAAAGAAAATTGTTTGTCCGCACATTAATTCTTATGAAAATCATTTATTCCAAAACATCACAATCCACAGCTCTAAATCTGGTAGTAATGAGAGGCACCCCAAGATAACAAATAGGTAGGGAGCTACCCTTTATACACATTGCCACCTTAATGATATCTCGAACCTCATTATAAATTCCCTCATAGAACATCATAGATTTAGAAGGTTTAATAGCCATCCCAAACAAGGAAGAAAAGAGATCCAAGGCTTGTTTCAAAACCAAAACATATTCCATGTTTCCATAAGAAAATAATAAAAGGCCATCCACAAAGAAAAGATGGGAAATGGAAGTCTTTCAACATCTCCAATGGAATTTAAAAGAACTCAAGGCCTAGATGAGTGAATCACGGATGCGAGAGAAAACTTCCATGAAGATCACAGAGGAAAGGAGAGAGAGGATCCACTTGCCTCAAGCACTTATTCCGAGAGAAGTAACCTTGCATTCAACCATTGATATTGACAGAAAACATTGTAGAGGAAACACATCTTTTGATCCAAGTAGAGAATCTGGAAGGGAAACCAAGGAGGTCCAAAGAGTCCCCCAAAGGAATTCCCATCTCACTTAATCAAATGCCTTAAATAAATCGATATAAAAGGCACAACATGGGACTCTAGAATCCATGTTATACCCTCGCATTAACTCTTGTGCAATTAGAATATTATCAGTAATCCTCTTGCCTTGAATAAAAGCAGATTGGACCTTATTAACTCACCCAGGAAGAATCAATCTCAGTGTGGCCACCAAAATCATCAAAATACATTTATAAATTGTGTTTCAACAAGAAATTGGTCTAAAGTCTAGAAGAGAGTACACATTAGTAACCTTGGGAATCAAGGAGAATATCGATTCGTTGGGTTCCCAAAAATTTTTTTTGGCCTTGACAAATTCGATAACTTATTCCATAACTTCAGATCCAACCACGGACCAAGATTTGTGAAAAAAGGCATTGAAACCATCAGGTCTAGGAGCATTGTTGGGATGAATGGAGAGAAGCATCCGAAGGATATCTTCTGGGAAAACAACCTTGAATAAGGCCTCACAAGAGCTCTGGTCAACAGAAAGAGAAAGAAAGGGTTCTAGACTCACTCTCCCAAGATAACTGAAGCATGTGGTGATTCGATCAAGGCTTGGAAGAATTCAACCATCTCATGAATAATAGAACTGGGATCCATGGTAACCGAACCATCATCCCTTCGAAGGAGAACCAGTTTTGTAGAATTAAATCTAGATTTCATCAAATTGAAGAAGAAGAAGACGATGTTAAGGTCACCCTCTTTCAGCCATTGAATCATACTCTTCTTCTTGGATGAGAGGCTGACCTTAAGAGTCGGGGCTTTAAGCCTCTCCTTTCATCTAGATTTGATAAGAAAAATATCATCTAAAGGACCATTCAACACAAAGGAGGTTTGACATTCATAAAATTTTGATCTAATCAGATTGATCTCTGTTGGAGTCTGCATCCCACATCGGACTTGAGGTCCGGTGTTGTCTTTAATATTCATTATAAATTAACCCCAAGGGCTCCTTTAGAGGGTACATCTTGGGGGTTCGGGTCTCACCTTATTTTATCATTCTACATGGTATCAGAGGGAAGTTAATCCCGACCCCACCCTCCAATCTTTTTTTTTATATTCTGCTCTAGGGTTAACTGCAGTTTTCCCCGTAAGGGGGGGCGGCGGCCTCCATGGCCAGCTCTGCCGTCGCCCCTCCCCTCCCTTCCGAGCGTCGCTCGGCCCACCGGGAAAGAAGGCCCGATCCTGACGGCTCCTCCCTCCCAACGCACGCGCCCTTCCCGTCGCGGCTTCTCCCGAGCGCGACACTCCCGACGCCCTGCTGCGGCTCCTCCCGTCGGCCTTCCTCCCGACGCGGCCCCTCTTCTTGTCGGCTTCGCTCCGCCCCGACGAAGGCACGCGGCCCCTTCTCCGCGGCCCTCCCGGCTCCCGACGACGTCCCTCCCGGCTCCCGACGACGTCCCTCCCCGCCGCACACTCCCAGCCGACAACTTTCCTCCCAGAGCGACGTCCCTCGCCTCCCTGCGCGCGACCCCTGCGGCGATCTTTCCACCTCCCTGCAACTGCCGGCACCCGCTTGCGCCCTTCCCGACGATCTCTCCGGCTCCCCGCAACTGCTCGCACCGGCTCCCGTGTCACGACCCGTCCTCGGGGCCCGTGCCGTGACTGCCCCAAGCCCGCCTTCCATAGGCCAGGGGCTGGCGACTAGCACCAAGGCGTAAATCCCAACAAAAAGGGAAAGCATTGCCTTTGAAAAGTAAACAAGCACCACAGAGTAAGCAAGCGGAAAAGTAAACACTAAGTAAAAACGGTACAAGCTGTGCTGAAAGTAAAAGGGGCCGGAAATACAAGTCCAACTGTAAAGTACAACTGAAAGAAAAAACAGCAACTGAAAGGAAAAGCCGCAGCGTCGAGCCGTCCTCTGGAAGTCCCAACTGAAGGGTGGGTACAGATAACCTCCACTGCTCCTCGGGTCCACCTGACCGCTCCGAGTACGTCCCGCCCAGTGGTCCACCCCCAGGTACCGTCCTGCTCCGCACGCCTCCACCACGATCAGCGCTGTCCGTCGTCTGCAACCAACACAACGTAGTGCGGGCATAGCCCGTGCAGGGGTGAGTATAAGCTACTCAGTAGGGACCCCGAGACCCCCGAAGGTCTCCCGAAATCCACAAAGGATAATCCACAAAGGAAAGATACAATCACGAAGTAACATCTGACACGGCTTAGGTATATGCTCATACATATACCTAAGTCATCAATTCCGGTTCGGCTCCAACGTCCGAGCCCAAGCACAACTCAGTCCACACAGGAAAGCAAAACGTATACCCACACAGGATAGCTCAACACAATTCACAAAGGAGAGTAAACAGTAAATCCACACAGGATAGCTCAACACAATCCACAAAGGAGAGTAAACAGTAAATCCACACAGGATAGCTCAACACAATCCGCAAAGGAGAGTAACACAAGATTCATCTCTCACAGGTATACTTCTTCGGATGACGATAAAGATGATCACTGATCCATCTAAGTCGTCGGACTCACAAAGGATCAATAGGTAACTAACCCCCGCAATGACCCACACAGGATCAGGCCCACACAGGACCTGTAGGTGTTGGCTCACACAGAATCGCTGAGCGCTGACCCACACAGGATCGGGCCCACACAGGACCTGTAGCACTGATCCACGTAGGATCGCTGAGTGTTGTAGTCGTCGCAGTCCACTGAGGATCTCTGCACAGTCGTCGTCGCAGTCCACTGAGGATCTCTGCACAGTCGTCGTCGCAGTCCACTGAGGATCTCTGCACGGTCATCGCTGTCGAAGAAGCAGTCGCAGCCAGCACTAGGGTTCCCGCACACAGCAAGCTCGTTCGGGAGGGTCCGCTCCACGAGCCGAGAGGCCGATACATCAACTGTCACAAAGTCCGAAGTTGATGTATCCAAAAGTTCCGTATCGTCAACAGGAACTCAACGTCGCAGACGGCGCGTCAATCGGACGCCCGGTCTGAGAGTTATTGGTTTTTTCGTCCCAGGGGCCCGATTGGTTTTTAAGGCAAAACCAACCCGACCGTACTCCACCTGCGTCCAAACCTCGGGCAGAGTATGCCAAAAGATCCGTCTCACTTAGAGGAATTCAACAAAGCTGACGGCACGTCAATCGGACGTCCGTAGCTCATGATATGAGCGTTTCCGCTCCGAGGGCCCGATTGGTTTCGTGTACGAACCAACCCGGCCAGACTCAAAATATTCTGAAACCTTGAGTGCAATATACCGAAACGACCGTCTCGGTCCAAGGATCGCGTTGCCGCTGACAGCGAGTCGTTTGGAGGCCCGTAGCTCAAGTTACGAGCATTTGAACGAAGACCGTCCAAAGACGGGGGGTCCGGGCCCGGGCCGTCCCGGCCCGCCCCCCCCTGGGTCGGCCGAACCCGGTCCGACCAGGGTGCGGCCCGCCCGACTCGACTCGGCCGAGCGGCCGAGCGACCGACGCGGGGGGAGCCGCCGCCCCGCGTGATACCCCGGCGGCACCCGCGGGGTGTCGGCCAGACAGCCGGACGCGGCTGAAGCCGCGTCCCGAGTGACGCGGGGGGGAGCCAACGCCCCCGCGTGGCACCCCCGCGACACCCGCGGGGTGTCTCCCTGGCGGCCGGACGCGGCTTCAGCCGCGTCCCGCGCGCGCCGGACCCGCGCGGCCGCGGGTCCGCGAGCGCCGCCGCCGCGGCCGGTGCCGCGGCGGTCTCGTCCGGCGGCGCGCCAGGCGCCGCCGTGCCGACGACCCGTGCCGCCGCCGGCTTCCGCGGGCCGCCGGAGTCGCTCCGGTGGCCCGTTTTTCTTCCCGTCTGCGCCGTTGCTCCTCCCGGGTTCCGTTCTTCACTGCGGGATCGTCAGATCGCCCTTGCGTCACGATTTTTCGTCGCCCGCCAAATCCGCACAACCACGAAGATCGGCGGAGGGTTGTCAGGCCGTGTTCGTTTGGCCCGCACCCTCCGCGTTAGATATAAACAACGAGAGAATTTTTATTCCACACAGGAAACAACAATTTTAATAAATTTTAAATTGTTCACAAATCCGATTCTTTAACTTTTTAAAGAAACATTTACGGGAATAATAAAAAGGGGTAATTCCAAAAATAAAATCCCTACCTCAAAGTCGTCGCGCGTGAGCGTTCTTCGCGTAAAAGCGTCGCGTCGTCGCGGAAAGGTGTCGCGTCGTCGCGGAACACGGCGTTGAGTCAGCGAACTCAACGGACCATGAAACAACAGATTTAATTTAATTAAATAATTAAATCCGTGTTTTGGTAAAACCACAAAGGAGATTAAAAAAGAAAGATCCGAGACTCTTACCTCAAGCAGCTGATCGGAGATTCGTTGCGGAGGAAGAGACGTCGCAGAAGAACGTTGCAGGAAGGGAACGTCGGCGTCGCGGAACACGGCGTCGCGTCGTCGATTTCCGGGTTCGGCGTTCTTCGCGTTCTTCGCGTTCTTCGCGAAGAAGGATGAAGGCTCAAGGATTTTCTGTCAAGCCTCTCAATGAGTAATCCTCCAAAAGACTGGTTGGTCTTATTTTATTATTACGCCAACAAACGAAAAAGGGGTAAGTAACGACCCATCAATTCGTTGTATTAATTCAACGAAAGTAACAGCTCATTTAATTCACGAAATAAACCGCCCAATTAAATGGTCTGTTAAGAATTTAAGAAAACGCGTTAGTTGACTTTCATAATGACAGGTTTCGCGGGTGCGTTACTTAGCGAAAAGAAACGACGGGGCTCATGCGGGCCCCACCTCACAAATATCCTACCAAGAGGGTAGGATATTTCTGGATAGCATCCTATCCGGATCAACTCAGTTTAAGCCGTCTTTAAGTGGCTTCAAGTGGCTTCCAAGTGGCTTAAGTGAAATAAAATAAAGTTGTCGTAAAATTATTTTATTTCTTAACTTTAAGCCCGAAAATTAAAAACCACACTCGAGCAAACGCCACCCCGGAAGAGGCGTTTCTAAGCGAATACCGGCGCTGCGATTTCATCGGTGCCCTCAGAATTCGATTCCGGGCACCGGTTCAAAAGTTAGAAAAACCTGCTCGTCCGTTCACTGAACGTACCCGAGCCAAACTTCGGAAAATGATTCTGGGCACACCGGGCCTCGGAATCAGGTGCCGTCAGAAACTGCGCTCTTGTAAAATTCCAAAGAAAATTAAGAAAAAAATTTCCTTGAAATTTACGGGTCTTTACATTACTCTCACCTCAGGGCTTTACGTCCCCGTAAAGATACATCATAAACTAGGGAAACAAATGTGGGTACTGAGCACGCATCTGAGCCTCCCGCTCCCATGTGCTCTCCTGGAGGTTCCCGTACTGCCATCTGATGCGCACAAGAGGAATCGATCGCCCACGCAGGACCCGCTCCTGTCGATCCTCTATCTCCATCGGGACCTCCGTAAAAGTCGCCCCATCATCCACGTCTAGCTCCCCATAGTCAATGATGTGCGTCGGGTCGTGCACGTATCTCCTCAGCTGAGATACGTGGAAGACGTCGTGCACCCGGTGCAACTGAGGTGGCAGAGCCAGGCGATAAGCCACCTCACCAACCCTGCTGAGGACCTGGAAAGGCCCGATGAAGCGTGGAGACAACTTGCCGCCTCGACCAAATCTCCGCAAACCACGTCGAGGTGAGACACGCAAGAAGACGTGGTCACCATCCTCGAACTCTAGTGGCCTCTGCCTCCTGTCAGCATATGACTTCTGCCGGCTCTGTGTTGTCCTCATCCGCTCCTGGATGACCTGGACCTTCTCTGTCGTGGCCCGGACCATCTCTGGTCCTACAAGTGCTGACTCCCCAGGATCTGCCCAGCACAAAGGAGATCTACAAGGCATGCCGTACAACGCCTTGTATGGTGTCATCCCGATAGTGGAGTGGTAGCTGTTGTTGTACGCGAACTCCACCAATCCTCCCAGCTGCGACCAAAGTCGAGGACACATGCGCGGAGCATGTCCTCGAGAGTCTGAATGGTCCTCTCCGTCTGACCATCCGTCTGAGAGTGAAAGGCGATGCTCAGACGTAGCCGCGTCCTGAACGCCTCCTGCAACCCCTTCCAAAGTCGGGAAGTAAAGCGAGCGTCCCGATCGGAGACGATAGTCGATGGCACACCGTGAAGCCGTACAATCTCCTGAACGTAGAGACGCCCCAAGCTCTCCACTGAGCCCTGCTCTCGGATGGGTAAGAAGTGTACTGACTTGGTGAGTCGGTCAACAATCACCCAAATGGAGTCGTGACCTCTGGAAGTGCGTGGAAGTCCAGTCACGAAGTCCATAGATATCTCGTCCCACTTCCACTCCGGGACCTCCAAGGGCTGTACCAAGCCTGCTGGTACCTGATGCTCTGCCTTCACCTGCTGGCAGGTGAGGCACCGTGATACGAACTCTGTCACAACCTTCTTCATGTCCGGCCACCAGTGCTGTCGCATGAGATCCTGGTACATCTTCGCCACTCCAGGATGTACCGCCAAAGGAGAAGTGTGAAACTCTCTCAGCACCTCCTCTCGTAAAGCGACTGGTACCAAGGTACGTCCTCTGAAAAGGACGTCACGCTCTGCCCAAAGGGAGAAACCATCAGGTGCCTGTCCCGATGATATCTGTGCACGCCGTGTCTCACAGTCAGCGTCCCCACGCTGTGCCTCTCTGACCCGCTGCAGTAGTGGAGGAGTGACTGTGAGAAACTGAAGGAAGGCTGTTCCATCCCTATCCACGAAGGATATCTGTAAAGCGGCTAGCTGCTCTGTCGCCTCCTCAAGTAGCTGAATGCCCGTCCTCCTGATGAGGGCATCGACTACCACATTCCCCTTCCCAGGAGTATAGACTATCTCAAAGTCATAGTCCTGGAGGAACTCGAGTCATCGCCGCTGTCTCAGGTTCAGGTCCTTCTGAGAGAAGATGTACCTGAGACTCTGGTGGTCAGAAAAGACTGTAAAGCGCTCGCCCATCAGATAGTGTCGCCATGTCTTCAGGGCGAAGACCACTGCTGCTAACTCCAGGTCATGGGTGGCGTAGTTCTGCTCATGCGACCTCAACTGACGTGACCCATAGGCAATCACGGCCCGCTCCTGCATCAGGACACACCCGAGTCTGGTCCCTGATGCATCGCAGTAGACTACGTATCGAACTCCCTCCTCAGGCAACCTCAAGATAGGTGCGTTGGTCAATCTCTGCCTCAGCTCCTGGAAGCTCTGCTGACATCTGTCTGACCACACGAAGGGTTTCCCCTTCTTCGTCAACGCTGAGAGTGGTGCCGCAACTCTGGAGAAGTCCGGCACAAATCTCCGATAGTATCCGGCTAGACCCAAGAAACTCCGCACCTCCGTCACGCTCCTGGGTGGCTCCCAAGCTAGCACTGCCTCGATCTTCGCGGGATCCACTGCAACTCCCGCCTCAGAAATGACGTGCCCCAAGAAGTGGACCTCACGTAACCAGAACTGGCACTTCGAGAGCTTGCCATAAAGCTGGTGCTCTCGGAGTGTGTCTAGTACAACCCGCAGGTGGTAGGCGTGCTCCTCCTCCGTCGTCGAGTATACCAAGATGTCGTCGATGAAGACCACGACAAATCGATCGAGGTATGGCTGGAAGATCCTGTTCATAAGGCTCATGAACACTGCTGGAGCGTTGGTTACGCCAAAAGGCATAACCAAGAACTCATAGTGGCCATACCGACACCTGAAGGCCGCCTTCTGCACGTCCCCGTCTCGAACTCTGAGCTGATGATAGCCTGACCTGAGGTCTATCTTCGAGAACCACCGTGCTCCCTTAAGCTGATCGAAGAGGTCATCAATCCTCGGTAGCGGATACTTGTTCCTCACTGTCACCTGGTCCAGGCGACGATAATCGACACACAGTCGCAAGCTCCCGTCCGCCTTCTTGGCGAACAATATCGGGGAAGCCCAGGGTGAAACACTGGGTCGAATGAATCCTTTGCCCTGCAAGTCCTCCAACTGTACCCGTAGCTCTCGAAACTCGACGGGGGCCATCCGATATGCTGGAGTGGATATCGGGGCTGTCCCGGGGTACAGATCAATATAAAAGTCTACCTCTCTGCGAGGAGGTAGCCCTGGAACGTCGTCGGGGAAGACGTCCGCATACTGATCCACCACTGCAGGAAAACTAGGACTCTGCACGTCAACTGCTCCAAGGATGAGGCTAGCCAACTGATGAGTGATGGGTTGTCCTCTCCTCTGCGAGAGTCCCTCCTGTGCTGCGAAGGCTCCCTTCTCGCCGGTGAAGGTGAACCTGCTCCCGTCGGTGCGCACACATCGCACCTTGCGCCTAATACAGTCAATCTGTGCATGGACCGTGGATAACCAATCCATGCCCAAGATGACGTCGTAAGGCCTCGACGCCGCTACAAGAAGATCCTAGCCGAAGCTCTCGCCTCCTAGAGTAAGCTCACACTGCCGGCACCAGTGCGTAATCGTCGAGTCTGCTCCCGTAGGGGTCTCTAGCCGTAAGGATCGAGCCAACGGCTCTGTCGGAATCTCCGAGCTCCGAACAAGGGCAGTGGCTATGAAAGAGTGACTCGCTCCTGTGTCTATAAGAACTGCAGCAATGGTGGAATAGACACAGATCGTACCTCGAATCATCTCTGGCGCGCCGTGGTCGTAGGCCTCTACTGCCTGGAGTTGTGCCTGTCTCTGCCCGCCAGCTCCCTGTGGTCGGGGCGGGCCTCCTGGTGGTGGTGGTGGCAGAGCCTCAAAGCGTCGCCCACCACCTGCTGCTCGGCCAGCTCCTCTGCCTCGTCCGCCTCCTCCCTGCGGACCGCCACGGTCGACCCTCTGCCTCTGCCTGGGTGGCCCCTCCACCGTCTGCTGCTCCTCGGTACGACGGGTCGGGCAGTCACGAGCCATGTGGTCCTGCCCGCCGCACGCGTAGCACTGCCTGCCTCTCGGAAGACTGGCTCCGCGCTGTGTGCCCCGCACTGCTGAGCCAGTGTCCCGAGGTCGTCTGCCGGAAGGTCTGGTCTGCCTGGAACCCTGAGTCATCCGTCGGCTACCCGCTGCCGAAGACTCTGCTACCTGCCGCCCTGCGGTAGGTCTCGCTGTGGACTCAGCCAGAAAGCTCTCGATCAGAAGGGCTCGCTCTAGCACTCCTGCCTGGGTTGGGATGCTGAGGGAGATCAGCGAAGCCCTGATCTCGTGTCTCAAACCCTGCTCGAAGGTCCGGGCCCGGAAGAAGGGGTCTCGTACCATGTCTGTTGAGTAGCGAGAAAGGTCGGTGAACCTCGTCGCGTACTGGGCAACCGTCAAGCTGCCCTGCCGCAGCTGAAGAAGCTCCTGAATGCGCACCGCACGGAGGGTGGCCGGGACGAACTTTGAGCGGAAGAGGCTCTCGAAGTCCGTCCAGATGAGGGAGGTCTCATCGTGTACCTGGAGCATCAAGCTCTACCATCGTCCTGCTGCTGCGTGCAGTAGACTCGCCGCGAGGATCACCATGAGGTCTGCTGGTGTCCTCACTAGCCTGAAAACTCGGACGACCGCCTCCAGCCAGTCCTCGGCCGCCTGGGGGTCCGTCTCCCCACGGAACCTGGGTGGTCGCTGGCGCTGGAACTCGTGCAGAGCTCCGAGGCGTCGTGCATCGTCAGCGATCGGCACTGGAAGCATCGGGGGCTCGGCGGGTAAAGGTACCGCCGGTGCCTCTACTGTCAACGGGCCCTGTACCGAGGCCTCGTCGCTCGGCGGGCTGTCGTCGCGCTCTACTCTCGGAACCCTAGCTGGCTGCCGTCGTGGGGCCATCCTGAAAAGGAAACAAGTGTGTCACGGTCAGAACAGTATACCTGGTGAGCTGACACAAGTAATCACGAAGAAAACTTGAAACACACATGCAATCAATGTTTTCGTGCATTAAGTCGGAAATCAGAAGTCAGGGTCCTGGTGTATGAATACGTCGGCCGCCGCACCAACACTGGACTCCCTGGACTGATAACCACACTCAATACGCTAAACATTATTGCTTCACATAGAAGAAAGATCAGAGTCTGCGGTAGAACCGACCACCTCTGATACCAATTTGTCACGACCCGTCCTCGGGGCCCGTGCCGTGACTGCCCCAAGCCCGCCTTCCATAGGCCAGGGGCTGGCGACTAGCACCAAGGCGTAAATCCCAACAAAAAGGGAAGACATTGCCTTTGAAAAAGTAAACAAGCACCACAGAGTAAGCGGAAAAGTAAACACTAAGTAAAAACGGTACAAACTGTGCTGAAAGTAAAAGGGGCCGAAAATACAAGCCCAACTGTAAAGTACAACTGAAAGGAAAAACAACAACTGAAAGGAAAAGCCGCAGCGTCGAGCCGTCCTCTGGAAGTCCCACCTAAAGGGTGAGTACAAATAGCCTCCACTGCTCCTCGGGTCCACCTGACCGCTCCGAGTACGTCCCGCCCAGTGATCCACCTCCAGGTACCGTCCTGCTCCGCACGCCTCCACCACGATCAGCGCTGTCCGTCGTCTGCAACCAACACAACGTAGTGCGGGCATAGCCCATGCAGGGGTGAGTATAAGCTACTCAGTAGGGACCCCGAGACCCCCGAAGGTCTCCCGAAATCCACAAAGGATAATCCACAAAGGAAAGATACAATCACGAAGTAACATCTGACACGGCATAGGTATATGCTCATACATATACCTAAGTCATCAATTCTCGTTCGGCTCCAACGTCCGAGCCCAAGCACAACCCAGTCCACACAGGAAAGCAAAACGTATACCCACACAGGATAGCTCAACACAATCCACAAAGGAGAGTAAACAGTAAATCCACACAGGATAGCTCAACACAATCCACAAAGGAGAGTAAACAGTAAATCCACACAGGATAGCTCAACACAATCCACAAAGGAGAGTAAACAGTAAATCCACACAGGATAGCTCAACACAATCCACAAAAGAGAGTAACACAAGATTCAGCTCACACAGGTATACTTCTTCGGATGACGATAAAGATGATCACTGATACATCTAAGTCGTCGGACCCACAAAGGATCGATAGGTAACTAACCTCCGCAATGACCCACACAGGATCGGGCCCACACAGGACTTGTAGGCGCTGACTCACACAGAACCGCTGAGCGCTGACCCACACAGGATCGGACCCACACAGGATCGGGCCCACACATGACCTGTAGCACTGATCCACGTAGGATCGCTGAGTGTTGTAGTCGTCGCAGTCCACTGAGGATCTCTGCACAGTCGTCGGCGCAGTCCACTGAGGATCTCTGCACAGTCGTCGCCGCAGTCCACTGAGGATCTATGCACGGTCATCGCTGTCGAAGAAGCAGTCGCAGCCAACACTAGGGTTCCCGCACACAGCAAGCTCGTTCGGGAGGGTCCGCTCCACGAGCCGAGAGGTCGATACATCAACTGTCACAAAGTCCAAAGTTGATGTATCCAAAAGTTCCGTATCGTCAATCGGACGCTCGGTCTGAGAGTTATTGGTTTTTTCGTCCCAGGGGCCCGTTTGGTTTTTAAGGCAAAACCAACCCGACCGTATTCCACCTGCGTCCAAACCTTGGGCGAAGTATGCCAAAAGATCCGTCTCACTTAGAGGAATTCAACAAAGCTGACGGCATGTCAATCGGACGTCCGTAGCTCAAGATATGAGCGTTTCCACTCCGAGGGCCCGGTTGGTTTCGTGTACGAACCAACCCGGCCGAACTCAAAGTATTCCGAAACCTTGAGTGCGATATACCGAAACGACCGTCTTGATCCAAGGATCGCGTTGCCGCTGACGGCGAGTCGTTTGGAGGCCCGTAGCTCAAGTTACGAGCATTTGAACGAAGACCTTCCAAAGACGGGGGGTCCGGGCCCGGCCCGACCCCCCCCCCCCCCCTGGGTCGGCCGAACCCGGTCCGACCCGGTCGAACCCGGTCCGGCCAGTTCAGGGCGCGGCCCGGCCGGTCGGACCGGCCTGGCTCGGCCAGCCCGGCTCGGCTCGGTCGACGCGGGGGGAGCCGCCGCCCCGCGTGACACCCCCGCGGCACCCGCGGGTGTCGGCCAGACAACCGGACGCGGCTGAAGCCGCGTCCCGAGTGACGCGGCTGAAGCCGCGTCCCGAGTGACGCGGGGGGAGCCGTCGCCCCCGCGTGACACCCCCGCGACACCCACGGGGTGTCTCCCTGGCGGCCGGACGCGGCTTCAGCCGCGTCCCGCGCGCGTCGGACCCGCGGGTCCGCGAGCGCCGCCGCCGGCTTTCGCAGGCCGCCGGAGTCGCTCCGGTGGCCCGTTTTTCTTCCCGTCTGCGCCGTTGCTCCTCCCGGGTTCCGTTCTTCACTGCGGGATCGTCAGATCGCCCTTGCGTCACGATTTGTCGTCGCCCGCCAAATCCGCACAACCACGAAGATCGGCGGAGGGTTGTCGGGCCATGTTCGTTTGGTCCGCACCCTCTGCGTTAGATATAAACAACGGGAGAATTTTTATTCCACACAGAAAACAACAATTTTAATAAATTTAAAATTGTTCACAAATCCGGTTCTTTAACTTTTTAAAGAAACATTTACGGGAATAATAAAAAGGGGTAATTCCAAAAATAAAATCCCTACCTCGAAGTCGTCGCGCGTGAGCGTTCTTCGCGGAAAAGCGTCGCGTCGTCGCGGAAAGGCGTCGCGTCGTCGCGGAACACGGCGTTGAGTCGGCGAACTCAACGGACCATGAAACAACAGATTTAATTTAATTAAATAATTAAATCCGTGTTTTGGTAAAACCACAAAAGAGATTAAAAAGAAAGATCCGAGACTCTTACCTCAAGCAGCTGATCGGAGATTCGTTGCGGAGGAAGAGACGTCGCAGAAGAACGTTGCAGGAAGGGAACGTCGGCGTCGCGGAACACGGCGTCGCGTCGTCGATTTCCGGGTTCGGCGTTCTTCGCGAAGAAGGATGAAGGCTCAAGGATTTTCTATCAAGCCTCTCAATGAGTAATCCTCCAAAAGACTGGTTGGTCTTATTTTATTATTACGCCAACAAACGAAAAAGGGGTAAGTAACGACCCATCAATTCGTTGTATTAATTCAACGAAAGTAACAGCTCATTTAATTCACGAAATAAACCGCCCAATTAAATGGTCTGTTAAGAATTTAAGAAAACGCGTCAGTTGACTTTCATAATGACGGGTTTTCGCGGGTGCGTTACTTAGCGGAAAGAAACGGCGGGGCTCGTGCGGGCCCCACCTCACAAATATCCTACCAAGAGGGTAGGATATTTCTGGATAGCATCCTATCCGGATCAACTCAGTTTAAGCCGTCTTTAAGTGGCTTCAAGTGGCTTCCAAGTGGCTTAATTGAAATAAAATAAAGTTGTCGTAAAATTATTTTATTTCTTAACTTTAAGCCCGAAAATTAAAAACCACACTCGAGCAAACGCAACCCCGGAAGAGGCGTTTCTAAGCGAATAGCGGCGCTGCGATTTCATCGGTGCCCTCAGAATTCGATTCCGGGCACCGGTTCAAAAGTTAGAAAAACTCGCTCGTCCGTTCAATGAACGTACCCGAGCCAAACTTCGGAAAATGATTCCGGGCACACCGGGTCTCGGAATCAGGTGCCGTCAGAAACTGCGCTCTTGTAAAATTCCAAAGAAAATTAAGAAAAAAATTTCCTTGAAATTTACGGGTCTTTACATCTCGCATCTCCCGGCCGTCCTCCTGTGCGCGCAACACCTCCCGCGGCTTCCCCGGCGGCCCTCCCCCCCAGCCTGCGCCACTTCATCGAGCGCCCCTCTCCTGCGCAGGACCTCTCCCGTCGGCTTCGCACCGTCCCTGCGCGCTCCTCCAGCGGCATCCCCGCTTCGCTGGCATCTCCCTCTCTCCCGGCGCGGATCCTCAGTCGCGACTCTTTTTTTTTCTGGCGTTTCTCCCGCACGGGACTCTCCAGCGGCACGCACTCCCTATTCTGTTGGCCTCTCCCCCTGCCGGCGCCTCCGACAGCCGGCCTCCAGCCACCGGCCTCCACCCTTGCCGGCCCCTCCACGCCGGCGGCCTCCTCTGGCTTCCAGCTATGCCTCCCGCTGTCCTGCTCCCTCGCCGGCCTCCTCCTGCGCTCCTCTTCCGGCAGCCAACTGACACCAGTTTCTCCCAGCGGCTGCCCAACTTCAGTTTCGGCTCTCCGGCACCTCCTGCGGCATCCCCGCCTCGCCGGCATATCCCGACGACTCCCGACAGCCGCATCTCTATCCGCTTGCACGTCCATTCACTGGCGCAGCAGCTCGACCACCTAGGATTTGGGCCCGTTGGCGCCGCCAGATCCCGCAACAATTCTGCGGAATCCCCGCCTCCCGTCGCCGGCCCCGCAAATGCAGTTTTCCCGGTGCTAGTTTGAATTTCCTGGCGTTTCATCGACCGGCCCCACTAGTGTGGCATTCCTAGCGCTCCGTCCATCGGCCCGGTTTGAGTGGTTCATCTACTGCGTCCGCGACATCATCCATCCATCATCCTGTGGAGGAGCTTCGATCATGAGAGGGAGCAGCAGCCTTTGCAGCTTTCTTTTTTATTTCGTCTGTTTTGTAATCAAGCAGGGTCTGTCCAGCTTGAGGGGGAGTGTTAGCGTCTGTTTTGTTGTTTTCTTTTCATTATGTGTCCAAGCTAGGTACACCTAGCTTGAGGGGGAGTGTTGAAGTCTGCATCCCACATCGGACTTGAGGTCCGGTGTGGTCTTTAATATTCATTATAAATTAACCCCAAGGGCTCCTTTAGAGGGTACATCTTGGGGGTTTGGGTCTCTCCTTATTTTATCATTCTACAATCTCCACAATGTGTTTTACAGAGACCTGGGAGTGCAAATCACAAAGAGCCAATTTGACCCTTTTAATCTTTTGGAAAACTTGGAACATTTTACACCCAGAGAGCCTTATGCTCCAAGAAGAGGACACCAATGAAAGAAAAGCTTGATAATCTGCCCAGTGATTAAAAAATTGAAATGGAAGCTTCTCGGAATGGAGGCCCTCTCCCGATCTGATAACAATGGGGGTATGGTCCAACACCCCAAAAGGGATAAAATTAGTAACAGATGGAAAATTGGTTAACCAAGAAGAATTAACCAGAGCTCTATCCAACTTCTGCAGCACACCTATATTGCCTTTCCTCCAAGTGAACCACATCCTAGAAAAGTGCAAATCCTTCAGACTAGAGTAAAAAATACCCACATTACATTCCTCCATAGAAGCTGTCTAATCCAAACATCCTCCTTATCTATCGTATGAAAATCTCACCACATTGAAATCTCCAAGAAAGATGCAGGGACCAGTAGAATACAACGAGGCCCTGCTAGCTAAATCTTTCCAGAGTATCCTACGATCCACAAAAAATTAGAACCATAAATAATGGAGATCAGATAGGAGACATCCACCTTAACAGTCTTAACCCAACACTCGATAAATTGAAAAGACAGAAAGCGAGGCTCAACAAACAAAAAATGAGGATTCCATAAAACCAAAATACTACCAATAGGAGAGACATAAACATTGGAATACCAGCCTCATCCGGGAACAATATTCCTCACAACAACAATGTGATCACTATTAACCTTTGTTTCCACAAGCCCGAGAAAATCCAACTTATTGGAAAAAAATAAAATCCCAAACCTCCCTCTGCCGAGTTATTAAGAACCCTAATATTCTAAACACCAAAATTAAGCATTGAAAATAGTTTGAGAGTCAGAACCAGAAATATTAGGCCCATTTATGACTAGTACCCTTTTCAAATCACATTAATCAACCATAAAATGATTATCCATAAGAGGATTATCACTTAAAATAGTAGAAGGACTAACCTGGTTAGAAGATCTTGGGCAAGTGGAAGAAGACCCAATCTCCTTGATACTTGGAGTGAGAAGCATAAATAGAACCAACATTTTCTCCTATGATAGGAACCTCCTTCCCCTCATCAACTATAAAAGATGAGAAACCCACAATAATAGAGAAAACCTTGTCACCAGATCCTAAAGAGAAAATAGGAACTGAACCAAGAGAATACACCTCCAATCCCTTAGAGGCCTTAGGCATCACCGAAATCACATCAGGTTGGGCAGAAGACCCCAAGCAACCCTCCACCCTAGCTTTCGAACAATGGGAAATAAAAGAATCATAGACCGGACCCTATGTCATAGTAGAGACCTTCAAAACTAAGTGGAGAATCTCAGCAAGAATGGAATGTGCATCAACCAACGATAAACAACTAAAAGATTTGCGAGTAGGAATGATAGGGTCCGCCATAGGGCAGGTCGGCATTGGCATGACAAAAGGAAGAGAAAAATCCATAGCAGGAGTGGCCACAGCCTCACGTGAAGAACACTCAGAATTACCAGAATAGGAAGAAACTCTAGGATCTGACACCTTCTTTATAGGAAAACGACCAGGCACACCTTCCTGCTCAAAAATAGACACGGACCGGTTCCTTCTTCCAAAGGACATGCCTCATAGAATTAACCTTAGTCCATCTTGATTGAGAATCTTCCTTACTATTCTTCGTGCACTGATTATAATGTTGTCCGAAGATTTTACAATAGCTGCAGGTTTTCGGGACCAACCATACTAGACTCTGATGGACGTGGAGGATCCGGAGCCCAAATCCACTATAATCTCCCTTAGAAGGTCCTGCCCAGCTGATATTTCAAGACAAATTCGAGCAAAATTGTTGCTAATGATGTCGACCATTGCTTTATTAGCAAATAGATGTTTTCTAAAAGCACTAGAAATATAGCCATCTTTTCAGTAGTCCAAGCATCAAGGGGAACATTTCAAAAATTAACCCAAACCGGAAAAACATAGAAGGATTTGTTATCAAGAGGGACGCCCGGAAACTAGGATCTAAGGGTCATTGACCTGCCTGTAAAGAACCAAGGTTCGCATGAAAGGATTTCAAAAAGAGTTCAAGAAGTGTGTTACTCCACCTGGAAGCGCCCTTTTGAAGAATAAAGAACGGTATAAAGACACTTGGAATTTTCCCACCATCAACCAGGGGACGGAACCTCAGATCCATGGATCCAGTCGAGGGAAAAGAATCATCCAACATAGCATTAGCCCCAGAGTTGCCCACCTTAATCCCCACCAAAGACATCACATCAACCCCAAAACCCCAACTGAAATTGGATTAGGGAATAAATTGATATCTTTGGATGAATGAGAGATCTCTGAAGGGCCAGAAACGAGTTTGAAATCCCCCGCGATGTCCCCGAACACCGCTAAGAAAGGGTACAGAGCCACCGTAACAGCTAGAGAGCCCTTCACACCCCCAGCTAGGAGAGCCGTGTCCTTCACCGTAGCCTTCACACCTTCCGAACCACTAACCTCAACTCCGACCAAAGTCTGATCCGAAGCCGCAACAGACTCCACCAAGCTCCCAAGGAAAACACAATCCACCGAAACCTCCTTTGAAGTAACATTCAAACAAGGGAGAATCCCAATCAAGCGAACCTCCTCCTTCGAAACCACAACCGAATCGTTGCCAACATCGGCCAACACATGAGCATTCTATGAAGAAATAACCTCATCCGCACATGAAAAACTACATGGAAACACCTCCGTATAATCCAAGGAATAAAAATAAACACCATTAGAAGGGGTCCTCCCCGTAGAAGAAGAGGAGGAGGAGAAGCAAGCTCGAGGGCCGCTCAGCACCTTCACACACAAGCAAAGCTGCCATTACTAATGTGAGAGAATGAGAGCAAGGAGAGAAACCCAAACGAAAGAGCCATTTCGTAAATCAGTTTTAGGATTGGCGGCTCATGATCTAAAAAAGAGAGGTATTCACTTTTATAAGATCTTTGGATTTGAATGGAGTGTTGAGAGCATAAAAACAAGTGAAAAAAAGTCATTCTTGTATGTGTGAGTGTGTACATATAATGTGTGTTTGTGTAAGGGTGTATCCTTGTGTGTGTGAGTGTGTACATCTTTTGTGCACGTGTGTGTGTAAATCTCACATTTGTGAGTATTTATCCTTGTGTGTGTGTGTAAATATTATGTTTCAGTGTGAGTGTGTACATCTTGTGCATGTTTATTTGTGTTTGTATGTATCTTTGTGTGTGTGTGAGTGTAAATATTATATATTTCAGTGTGAGAGTGTACATCTTGTGTGTGTTTGTTTGTGTATGTATGTATCCGTGTGCGTGAGTGTGTACATCTCACATGTGTGTGAGTGTGTATCCTTGTGTGTGTCTGTCTTCGCATGTATGAGTGTGTATCATTGTGTTTATTTCTCCCAATGTGTGTTTTTGTTCATGTTAATTATCATGAAAGGAGATCTTGGAAAGAGAATAATTCATGATGGTGATGAAGGAAGCCAAAGTAGATCTCCACCCGAAGCTACGCAAATCAAAATGCAAGCTTTGGTGAGCCATTTTGAGAAGCATCCTGATAGGAAGTTGGAGGTGTTTCATGAGAGGATTGACAATCTAGAGAATAAACCAAACCCAAAGACGATCCATGGTAACCCATGACACATTTTGGCACCACATCGCCCCCACATCATGGAGGAGGAGATATCGAACTTTGATGATGATTTTGAGAATGTCCCATAAAGTTGGAGGTTCCAAAAACTTACAGGAGGCCAAATGTGACCACATGATGATGGCATCCTTGAAGGAATTAAGGTGAAGGTTCCATATTTTCAAGGCAAAAGAGATCTGAAAGCATATGTGGAGTCAGATATGTGGATTAAGCAAGTGTTTTCATGCCATGCATATTCTGAGAAGAAAAAAGTCAAAATTTCTTCCCTTGAATTTTTTTATTATGATTTAATTTGGTGGAAACAAATGAAAAAGGAGAGGGCTAGATATGGCAAGTGTCCCATCAACACTTGGGACGACATAAAGTTTTCCATGCGGAAGTGGTTTGTTCCCTCACACTACCATGGATATTTCCACAACAAACCTCAACCCCTCACCCAAGGGAGTATGAGTGTTGAAGATTACTACAAGGAGATGAAAATCTACATGATATGAGAAAACATTGAAGAAGATCCAGAGGCAACCATGGTTCAATTTTTACACAAACTTAATCAGGAGATTACTGATCAAGTGGAGGTTTACCACCATGTGGAGATACAAGATATGATCCAAAAAGCCACCAATGTCAAGAAACAAATTAAAAGGAGGAGAAATATGAGGAAAACCACTACCCCTTTCACTCTATGGATAAATTTGAGAAAGGAGATTGCAAAATCATCAATGCCAAAAGAGGTGGATGATCACATAAGTGACAAGGTAAATCTTCGACCTGAGAAACCTACTTTTGAGGCTAAAAAAATAAGAAATCGAGATATTTGATGTTTCAAATGTCAAGGAAGAGGTTACATTGCTAGTGAATACTCAAACTGGCACACGATGACCCTCACCATGTATGGAGAATGGGATAATGATGGACATAGCTTAGAGGAAGAGGTGGAGGATTCCCCAAAAATTGATAATTGAAAAATTAGGGAAGAAGGTGATCTTCTTGTCATAAGGCAGGTTTTGAGTGCTCTAATGAATTACAATGAGAAGGAGAAAAGGGAGAAATTTTTCATACCTAGTGCCAAATCAATGGAAAGGTATGCACTATCATCATTAATGGGGGAAGTTGTAGAAATGTGGAAAGCACTAAGTTAGCAGAGAAGTTGGGACTTCCAACTTTGAAGAATCAACTTCCATATCAGATTTAGTGGTTGAATGATTATGGAACAAAAAAGGTTACCAAATAGGTGAATATATTGTTCACCATCGGTAAGTACAAAAATGAGGTTTTATGCGATTTTGTACTGATGAAGGAATGTCACTTGCTACTCAGAAAACCGTGGACATATGATCGGTATGTTAGACATGATGGTTTTCTAATTCGTCATTCTTATGTACTATGTGGGGAACCTATAACCCTCATCCTGATGTCCAAAAAACAACTTCTAGAAGATAAAATTTTGAGATAGAAGAACAAAATGAGTGATCAAGAAAAGATGAGAGAAAGAGAGAAATGAGATAATGAGTGAAGAGGAGAAAATGAGAGAACAAAAATGGAGAGTAAATAAAAATCACGTGGGAAAAATGATTTGAGAGAGGAGAGAAGTGTGATGTTGGTAAAAAAGAGTGAGGTTAAGAGTGATTTGATTTCTCCACAAAACCTTTTAGTACATATGTAAAAATAGGTGATGTTGAACGCTGAAAACATTACTTCTTAATTTTAAACTATTGTGAAATCTTTGTTATAGGTGTATGATGGAGTAATTCTTGAGGAGGTGAAACCTTGTTTGTTACCTATTAGAGAGATATAATAAATTCATATATCCATTAACAACATAATGGGTCTAAAGGATTTGAAGGAGTGTCTACTGCATGCAAAGACTTCTTAAAAAAGGGAAGATAACTCTACAAGTCAATTTTATCCATATGGATCACCTTTTTTATTTAGTCTCCTTACCCATATTGATCATGTTTCATTGCCTTTAATGGAAAGTAGAAATAGGGAAGAAAAATGACATGTTAAGAAACAACATAGGAAATAAAATATGTTGGAGAGCCATCAGAAGAAACCTAATTCAAAGCTCAAGATAATTGGAGACGGACCATACATAGTGTTTGATATGATTAATTATAACATCTCATTACAAGGTGAGTATGGAGTTATTTTTAAAGTCAATGTTTCTAATATTTTCTCATATTTTGATGCAGATGATGGAGAGTCAAGGAAAACTCATTTTTAAGAGGGGGGGTATGATATGAAACTGTTAGATGACCTTGACTTGATGTCATGTGAGGCATTGTAGTTGCATGGCCCGATGATGCAAGGAAGAATAAAGAGACTACAAGTGGAAATGCTAGCCCAACTCACTACATTAATAGGCCCAAACCCAAGGTGCATGAAAGGAAGTGGGAAATGGGCTTATTATCTCTCTTATTTAATCCCAAATGAGATGGATGAAGCCCAAGACACATGGTTGCATGAATTTTGGAAGCCTTTCCCAGATAGAGATTCTATAATGGAATCTTTGGACACCAAAGTCAAATCTAGTGGACTAAGTACTCAAAGTCAAATCTGTTGGACTGTGGGTGGAAAGGCATGTGCTCATTTTTCCAAAATTCTTTGTTAGACTTTATATTTTTGACTTTAAGGGGACATGGTAGGTTTAGCCATTATGAATTTAGGGTATTAGACCTTTGACTATTGTATTACCCCTTGGCTATAAATAGTCACCCCATGGAATTGTATTTTCATTCAAGATTGTAATAAAGAGCTTATACTTTGTTTCTCTCTGTTGTGTGAGGACCGCTATGATTTCCCCCTTTCTCTTGTGCATTATTGCATTTTCAATATACAAGATAGATTGGTGATCCAAGATCATTAAGCCCCCAATTGTGTGCTTCATCCCAAGTGCATTGTTGTGTGGATTGGCCATCACGTCCCTCCCTTGAGTGTGTTGTCTAAGTAGTAGGTCACACTCCATATAGTGTTTCTCTACTACTTTCTTACGCTATCCAAACTCATTATCTTCCACTTAGTTCTGAAATGAATCCTTCGTCCTCCACCTTATGCCATGAAGATCGGGCCACCCCATGCGTCTCCCATCACCTGAAAACTCTTAAAAGCTCTCAAAATCCCTAAAACCCTAAAAACCCTAAAAAACCCTAAAAACCATAAAGATCCTAAAAATGACCTAAAAATCCATGAATATGTAAAAAACCCTAAAACCCTGAAAAAACCTTGAAAGCCATAAACCCCCAAAAAACATAAAATCCCTAAAAACCCATAAAAAACCTAAAACCCACTAAAAACTCTAAAAACCCTTAAAAACTCTAAAAACCCACTAAAACCTATAAAAACCATTAAACCCCTAAAAATATTAAAAACTCTAAAAAACCATAAAACCCCTAATAAACTCAAAAAAACCCAAAAAACACCAAAAGACCTTAAAAACTCTGAAAACCAATAAAACCCTAAAAAAACCTAAAACCCCACAAAATCCCTAAAACCCCTAAAAACACTAATAACCAAAAACTTCTAAACAATCACTAAAAATCCCTGAAAACATAAAAAACCCTAAAACCCTGAAAAACCACGAAAAACAAAAAAAACCCTTAAAAACCTTTAAAAACTCTAAAAACCCATAAAAACTCTAAAAAATCACTGAAAACTCAAAACCCCTTAAAACACCTAAACCATTAAGAAACTCTAAAAAACCTTTAAAACCCCCAAAACCCCCAAAACCCCCTAAAAACATTGAAAAAACTAAAAACCCTAAAAAACCCAGAAAAACCCTAAAACTCTCAAAATCCATAAAACCCTAAACAACCCTAAAAACCATAAATCCTAAAAAATTCCCAAAAATCTCTGAAAATGTAAAAAATCCTAAAACCCATAAAAACCCCTTAAAAACCATAAAACCCACTAAAAACCTTAAAAACACTAAAAACCCATAAACACAATAAAAACCAATGAAACACTAAAAACCCCCCAAACCCCTAAAACGTTAAAAAACTCTAAAAACCATAAAACCCTAAAGAACTAAAAAAACCACTAAAAACCAAAAAATAACCTAAAACCCTGAAAACCCCTAAAAACCCTCAAAATCCCTAAAAACCCTAAAAAACCTAAAAACCAAAAAAATCCTAAAAAAACCCTAAAACCCTTGAAAACGTAAAAATCCTAAAAACCTAGAAAGACCCCTGAAAAACATAAAACCCCTAAAAACCCTAAAAACCCAAAAATCCCATAAAAACCCTAAAACCACTATAAATTCTAAAAACACGTAAAACCACTAAAAATATTAAAAACCTAATGACCATAAAAACCCTAAAAAAACTCAAAAAACCCCAAAAAACACTTAAAGACTCAAAAAACCCTGAAAACACCTAAAACCACAAAAACTCTTAAAACCCCTAAAAACCCACATAATCATTAAAATCCCTAAAAACCCAAAAAACCATAAAAAAACCTAAAAAATCCCTAAAAATCTGTAAAAATGAAAAAACCCTAAAAACCATGAAAAAAAACCTAAAGACCATAAAATCCCTAAAAACCATAAAAAATTCCTAAGAACCCATAAAAATAGTAAAAAATACTAAAAATAGAAAAACCCTTAAAAACCCTAAAAATGTCAAAAACTATAAAAAACCTAAAAACCCTAAAAAACTCAAAAAACCCCCTTAAAACCCCAAAACACTCTAAAAACACGGGCATTGGTCCCCTACTTAGCGGGATAATACAGATTGGTTTTTGGTATACCCCATGTACCAGGGTGTGTTCCCCATCTATGTATCTATATCTTTAGACTTCTAGCATGTAATTCCTTATAGAGAGACCTAATGAACATGACATCTCAGGTGGATTCCATCAATGCTACCAGACTCGTGGAGTGTGTTCACCCAAACGTGCGTGGTTATGAGCTCTCGATCAGAATCCTAGGTTGGAAATATGGTTGTGACCTGTCCTTAAGATTGAGTTTTGAATATGAGTATATCTGGATGTTTTATTTATATATATCACATTCTGATTGATATATCATGTGATGAGTTTTCTAATCATGATGAAGTATGCTTAGTGTTTTTAGGGTGTCCTGTTGGGTATTGTTATACTTACCCCTATATGGGATTTTCCCACACGTGTTGTTTATTATGTAGATGACTGGTTGTTCAATG
Organism: Viscum album; assembly: GCA_963277665.1. NCBI lineage: Eukaryota > Viridiplantae > Streptophyta > Magnoliopsida > Santalales > Viscaceae > Viscum > Viscum album. The sequence continues at coordinate 725,883,473 of OY728167.1, read as the reverse complement.
GGGTTCTCGATGGACCAAGAGTATAAAAAGAATAGATTTGGGCCAGATAGACTGTGGTTCATTCCAGGAGTAAAATTTTATTATAGTCCCCTCTTACTATTAGGTTATACTTACTTACAGTTTTCAGTGAGCTTGTATTTGTACCTTAATACTTCCAAGAATTTGTTTTGTACTTTGATTGTGATATTTAGATGTACACATGCATTTGGTATCATTTTTATTTTACTTATCATCATTGTATGGGATTGGATGTGTGTGTGTGTGTAAAGGTACTTTAGGCTAAGACCTCCCATGTGAGTGTTATTCCTACTCGGTGCTGGTTTTTAGCCCCATGACTATTATAGGTGGGCTTGGGGTAGTCACACTCAAATTATTGCTAGCCAGGTGGGATCAGGTGGACTAGGTCATGAAAATCTCACTCAAATTATATTATGTTTTAATAATTTTAAAGTTATATATTATGTTTTTATTAATTAATAAAATACTGCATCAGTGTTGTATAAGCATTTAAGGTAAATAATTAATTAATAAAAATTAGAAATAAATTTATATTATAAAAATAATTTCATTAAGCTCAAAATAGACATTTATATTCATTCAGAACTTGATTTTCCCCTATGTGGACATATAAGATATATTTGAAACTAAGAGTGTGACATTTTGTAACTTTCTTTGATTTAAATATTATATAGATCATTTTCATGTTCAAGTTTACAATAATTAAATTTCAAGAATAAGGGGATAAAGTTAAAATTCCCTTCATCCAATATGTACTAAGATGAAAAATGTTGACCTTATCTTTTAGTTTTAACATAGTTTAACCTGATTTACCCTTTACCATGGTGATAAATTTTACTAAGATTACTATTCATATTAACCAAAAATAAATGGGTCCTATTTTAAAAAATTGAACCTCATGATTCCAAATATGGAAAAAATATTATCAAATTCAATTTCTCTAAGTGAAAAAATTTAATTTTAAAATAAGCTCGCAAAACGTGATGAAAACCACTTTTTAGAAAAAATAAAATTTTAAGCATAAAACTATAATTATTCTTATTCAATACCTAAAAAATATTATATAAATGTTAAAACATTTTATTGAATAAAAATATATATGTTTCATTAAAATAATTCACTAAAAGTGATTTATATAATTTATTAAGATAAAATGGCTTTATGCGTATAAAAACAGTTTTTCAGAAAAATGCATTTTTAAGTATAATTTTTTTATACCAAATTCAACCATAAAATTGATTTAAATGAACATAATTGGGTTATTAATAATATTAGAAAACTTATTTTTATATTTAATCCATTTTAAAATAAAATTTTATTTTTTAAATCATTGAAACAAAAATATAGTTTTCAATAAAATCATTATTTTTACTATTCATCCAAAAAATCAAAATTTTTAGAAAAATCCCAAAAATTCATCCTAATATAATTTTGACATGATGAATTCAAAAATTATATCCTTTTTATCAAATAATAATTCTATAAGTTCCATAATTAATTACAATATTTCTTAAAAAAACAAAAAAACATTTTTGAAGAGAATACATTTTTAAAGAATAAAATGACTATTAAAAATTGAGTGATTATTTCCTAAGAATTAATCAATAAATTTTTATTGAGTAGGACCTTAATATATATTTCATGATATGGTTGATCCTATTCATACCCATCAATTTAATGTCTAGGTGATAACTGTCATATACAATAGTAATATTCCATTATTCATTTTAGCTTAGTGTTGCATGTCTAGTACGCTATCGAACATAGACTTATTTTAAAATCTTTAGGTGTTACAATGATTGATCCTTGTGTACTAGTTGGATGTCTTAGCTACTAATGGATGAGAATATAAATTGAATCATGCACCGTGGAACATAGGAAACCCATGATGTGTGTAATTAAAATAAAATGAACATGAACATGAAATAGTGGCCCTAGCGTAGAATCCCTCATGCACCTCCTTATAAAGGAGTGTGTTGGACTTAGTTGTTTGTGCCTAATAGGCCTTATTGGACCTTGTTTAGGTTTCCTGAGGCACTTCCTTATGAAGTAAGGTGTTGAAATGGAATGGTTGTCCCATGTAAGCCATAATAAATCTTGTGATACCCTAGAACTATTGAGATCATTTAGAGAACTGTGGGGAGAGTGTTCCTACCACACTAGGATGTGATTACATAAGTTGTTAGGCCCTAAGGAGACTAGAAAAAATCAGGTATTTGGACTGACCTAGGATGACTTGGAAAGGGAATGAGCCTAAGGTTATCTCCTTAGCGTGGCTTGATTATGAGGCAAAAGGGGCCTCAATGATACCTATGGGCCCCTAGTAGGTTCCCTTGTGACTTGTGACCCTAGAGTGAGGGGGAATTTGGGAACTGGTAGTGATGATCGTAGTTTTCACCTTAGAACCCAAATTGATTATTTGAGCCTTATGAGGTTGTGTCGAGTTGGGTCATTCTATTGGGAGTCTGACCGTGGATTGAAACATGGTTTAAGCTGATGGACACCCATATTTATGATATTTATATATACATATTCTTAATATGGTATACGCCTTTAGGGTATTCTGAAAATTGAAATGGAAAACACTCATGGAGTGATATGGTAAACACTCTTGGAGTGGTCGTGATGCATTTATGGATGCCCAAATGTGCTTATTGGGTCTAGATTTTGAGCTAGTATATGAGATAAAGATGATCATATCAATTTGGATTCCTGGATGTGCTTCCTATGATTCGGTTGTTGAGCCATGCAATGGAATTCCTAGGACCCCGAATCCAACCTAGAGTCCATATGGGATGCTTGGAAGCCAAGGGTCCCTAGGATTCCTGGAACATCTAGGATCCATGCATTCGGCATGAGGGTTATTATTATTTCTGTTATTATTATTATTATCACTTACATGGGATGGCTATGTTACCCCTAGGTACCGACCAGTTGAGCCTAATGATATTTATATTTGATTGGGATGCTTTATATGGATAAGATATAGCTGGTTGGTATGATGAAATCAAGGATGTTATTGACCAGATAATTATCAGGATACATCATAATCATCTTTGAGCCTATCTATATAGAGTTTAGAGGGATTCTTAATATGCATAGGATTTAGCAGTTGAGCCTTCATCGATGTGGTACATGGATCTTAGGCCTAGTTTTGTATGGATGTATAGGGTAATTCCTAGGATTTGGTGTTATCACCTTACTAGAGGCACGATTACATGGCATTTTCAAAGGCACTCTAATACTAGCCGAAGAAGGTATGGTTGATTGGGGTCATGGGCCCGGGAATTGATGATGGTAGTTATTTATTTATATTTTAGAAGTTCTTTTTTTTGAGTATATTGCATATAGATACACTAAATTTATAGGTTATTCATGAGAATGTGTTGGTGGTTACCTAATGAGTTATGTACTCACACTCTGCTCTGGCGGACATGACACGTTGGTACCCAACAATTCCTTCCACTTGTCATAGGAATAAATTGTGAAGAGGCCTGATACGTTATTGATTATTGAGATGGATTGGTTTGAGTGGGATAATATATAGGGAATAGGTGAGTCTCATGGATGTTGTAAGGCCTACTATACTTTTATTTATTCCTATATTTATTTGTAATTGTGATCATCCTGGTGGAAAATCATCTTTTTATGACTGTATGGATTCTGCATTGAATATTTCTATTTATTTGGATGTTTTATTTATATCACGTATAAAAATTTAATATGGATGTATTATTCTCATTTATTTTATCTATTACTACACACTATGATTAGTGGTATAGTTTCCCCATGGTACTACCTTAGACCCATGCTGCTAGTCGACAATCTCTGGAATCACTATTAGAAATACAGGAAACCTCACCACTTGAAATGGTTGACCACCAAAGACGGTCGCTGACCCAAAAAACGATTTACCTACATATCACCCCCTCCCCCACCCATCATCATGAACACCCCTCCCTGTTACGACCCATCCCCCGGGGCCTGTGCCGTGACTACCCCAAGTCCACCTTCCATAGGCCAGGGGCTGGCGACTAGCACCAAAGGCGTAATTCCCTAAAACTGGGAAGATATTGCCTTTATAAACTGTAAACAACACAACAGAGCACACAGATGGATAAAAAACACTAGGTAAACTATATAAATAAAGAGTGATTAAAATTAAAAGGGGTTGGAAATACAGGCCCAACTGTAAATTACAAGGAACCGGAAATACAAGTATAACTGAAGAAAGGAAAAACAGCAGCTGGGTCATCCTCCGGGATTCCTACCTAAAGGGTAGGTACATATAGCCTCCTCAACACTCCACATCTATCTGTCTCCTCTATGTACCGACTCGTCGTAAGGTCCACCTCCGGGCACCATCCAGTCCTGGTACACTCAGCCTCAGTCCGCACTGTTTGTCGTCTACATCCAACACAACGAGGTGCAGGCATAGCTCGTGCAGGGATGAGTATAACGATACTCAGTAGGGACCCCGAGACCCTCAAGGTCTCACAAAATCCAACAAGGATAAGACAAAAAGTATGAAATCAATAGATAACCCCACTTAGGTATATGCCCATACATATACCTAAGTTATCAAGTAATTCATCTCAATCATGAGGAAAACACAAAAGTTACTGACTCACCTCAACCGTGATTTTTATTCAAGGGGTAGTAACGTTTAGAACCCTCGGATGCTGGAGAACTCCTCCTCTATCAAGTATAGTGGGCCTACCGCGACACCAAGGCACTTCCCACTAACCTTGGACTGTTGAGGTACTCCTCCTGTCGAGTACTGTGGGTCTGCTGCGTCACATAGCGGCGCTCCCCACCATAGGTCTTCCGCCACAACTAGGTGCTCCCCCTCATAGCCTGCAGAGGTATTCCTCCTGCCGAGTATCGCGGGTCTACCGCCACAACCAGACACTCCTCCACCGTGGGTCTGCTACGACACCAAGGCACTCCCCAATGGGCCATACGAATCACTCCAAGTTTCTCGGTTAGTAGTCTCCAAGTCTCATCCAGCTACTAGGTTCCCGCACAAATGCTCGTTCGTCTCCGGAAGATCCGCTCCACAAGCTACTGGTCGATGCTCCAACTACCACAAAGTCCCACAAAGAATTATCCCAAAAATCCTCCACGTTATAGAGGTCTCAACGCCATAGACGACACATCAATCGGACGCCCGGTCTGTGAGTTATTAGCCTTTTAGTCCCGGGGGCCCGATTGGATTCGTGCCCGATCCAAGATGACAGTATCTCAACTATACCCCAAACTATAGTGGGGTATACTCAAAGGGACCGTCAAGATCTAAGATTACCAGTTCCACTGACGGTTTGTCAAACGGACGTCCGGTGCCAAAGATATGGCCAAAAGAAAGTAAAGGGTCGGTAGTAGGCCTGGGTCCGGTCCGACCCGGTCAGACTGACCCGGACCGACCCAGTCTGGGCTGACCCGGTTTGGGTCGACCCGACCAGACCTATTGGGTCTGTCCTGGCCCGTTAGGTTCGGTCTGGCCCATTGGGCCTAGCCCAGCAGGCCATGAGGGGCTGCAGAGGGCCGCGAGGGCGCGGACCAGCCACGGGTTGGCGTAAGAGAGGTTCAGCCTGGAGGCGCCGTGAGGGGAGAAGCTCGGGCGGCTCGGCCTGGGAGGCCGGTTCGGCCAGATGCCGTGAGGGGAGCGGTTCGAGCGGCTCGGCCCGGGATCCGGGAGGCCGGTGGGCAGTCGGGAGGCCGGTGGGCGGCCAGGAGCTAGGAGGCCTGCGGGCGGCCGGCGGCACCACGGGGTGCCGGAGCATCGCGGGGGCGACACGGGTTGCGGAGGCCGCGGGTAGCGCGGTCGTTTCCTCCATCGCCTTCTTAGTCTCGTTTCCTCGTCACCTTTTCAAAGAACATCACAAACAAGAACGACGGAGGGGTCGGGCCATGTTGGTTTGGCCCGCACCCTCCGCGTTTAGGTTGGTAGCAAACAGTTCATCAAGAACAAGCAAAACAAAACCTGCAAAAGGAAAACACCCACGTTCTTCATTTTAAAAGAAAGGAAGAATAGGGGAAGATCATGGGTATAAATCATACTTAATAAAATTAAGCCCCTACCTTGCTCGTAGTTGGTTGACGGAGTCACGGGGAAGAAGACAGATCGTTGGGAAAAGTCGGATGTCCGTGTCGTCGGCGTTTTCCTCAATCGTCGGTTTGTTTTCTGGCTCGTCTTAGTCGAAGAAGTCCTATGTCAGAGGAGGTCCCGAGGAAGAAGGTCGAAGTCGAGGTCATTCTTTGTCAGGAGAGCGTTCTTCGTCGGGAGAACACGTTCTTCATTGTAGAGCGTAATCCTCCAAGTGTTGGGCGTCACGTCACTTTACCAGCGCTTCGTCTCTTGGTGAAGCCATCCCAAATCCTCCTCCCAAGATCCATATATATAGAAGAGGGGAGAGGTAGGTAACGATTGTTGGAATTTATGATGATTCATTTATTAGGAACCTTTCTAAATTCCAACGACGCTGTTACTTAATTTAAAAAGGGGCAAGGCAATTAACTTACGCTGGCGCAACTATGCGGTGCGTTGGCAAGATTAATGGTATGTGCATTGGCACAATTAAGTTGGAGGAGGTCAAGAGGCTCTCCCTTATTAATTGTGGGAGTTGAGGGTTTCTCCAAATTAAAGGGAGGTTTCATCCCGGGTGGTCCCCACCACCATAACCTCTCATGGGAGGTTATGGTTCAGGTGGTCCCCACCACCTTAACCTCTCATGAGAGGTTAAGGTCTAGTGGTCCCCAATTTCAACTTCCACATGGAGGTTTAGTTTCGGGGGACCCCACCTAAAATATCTACATAGAAGCTCAAAATAAAATAAAATAAAGTTTATTTTATTTTATTAATTCAATGAAAAACCCAAAAACTAACTTTCACCCTCGACCAACTGCCATCGAGGTGAAAGTCTCCTTAAGTGAATACCGGCGCTGCGAGTTCAACGGTGCCCTCAGATTTCAATTCTGAGCACCGATTCAAAAGTTACAAAACGCCTCTTGCGTGTTCACTGAACGTACTAAAAAAAAAGGTCAGAAAATTATTATCAGTCACCCTCGACCTGTGCCGGTCGAGGTTAGGCTCTTACTAGGTGAAACACGCCCCAACGAACCCAAAGGTACTCTCAGATTTCCAATCCGAGTTACCGTTTAAAAGTTATGAATTTTACAATAAAATAATTGTCACTTAATTATTTTATTTATGGCAAAAAACTAACTTTTATGGTGGCCCGTGCCGGCCAAAGTTAGTATGTTCCTAAACAAAGCATACCCTCACGAGTTTAATGGTGGTATTGGATTTTTAATTCGATTTACCGTTTGTGAGTTATAAGAATTTGAAAAATAAAATAATTTATTTAATTATTTTATTTATGATTATGCCAATTTTGGGTTTTCTCATAGGAGGCCCATGCCAAATAAACTTAAGTCACGCCTAGGGTAAACCCGCCATCCTGAGTGAAACAGTGCCCTTAGATTTATGATCCGAGTAACCATTTAAGAGTTATTCCACCTTTTCAGGAAAACCGCATACACGTGTTAATTTAAGATTAACAAAACTTCAGAAATTGATTCCAGGCACATCGGGCCTCGGAATCATGCGTAGTCAATTTTCGCGGACTCGTAAAATTCCCATTTATTTAAAAAAAATTACATGGAAATTCTGGATATTTACACTCCCCCTCATGACCATTCACCCAGCACAAACCCTCCCTATCATCACCACCACTGCACCCATATCCATCGTCACCCGTCCTCCCTCCACCCCCTCGCGCACACCCATCCTCCTCCCGAACCAAAGTTGTCACCACCACCACCACCACCCACCCACTAAACCTTGTCCACCTTACTTGTATCCATCTACACCGACATCATCATCTATCCACCCTCACCACCCCCACTCCCATAACCCTCACAACAACCCCTTCCGGGACACCTCTACTGCCCATCCGACCTCCCCATCCTCTCCCTTACCCTCGTTGTAGCCCTACTGGAGATGCTTCCACTACTGTCTTTGATCTTGTTCACTGTTGTTGCCCCCTCTCCACCACTACCGATGATCTTTTTTCCATCCCATATTCATTGAGATATTTTAGTAAAACCATGTGATTCTTGTATGTAATATCTTGGTTTATCATTTGATAGATAACTTTTTACGCATTTCAATTAATTATTCAGCATTCATTTGATCAAAATTTTAATTATCGTAAAAATATTTGATTTATTCTGACATTTTTATAGGAAATGTCAATTTATACTCCATAGTAGAATAAAATTCATTCTAATAATTTATATGGGTTAAGAAAGGTGGAAATACAATGAAAATACACACACATACACCCATGGAGAGTCGAACCTATGACCTCCTAGATGGATAGTCAATGACACAACCTTCTAATAATGATGACAATGACAATTAATATTATTATTTATCAAAACTGATAATGGATATATTAAAAAAATTGATAATTATTATAATGGCGACCAACATTAATATCTTTTTTGAAAATGATGATGACTATTTTTAAAAGTCATTTTAATTTTAATGATGATTATGATAATGATGATAAATATTATTATTTATCATATATTATGATGAATATACTTAAAACTCATTTTAAAAGTCATTCTAATGATAATGATAATTATAAAGAATATAAATATTATATTTTTAATATTTGTTTTACATTTTCAATAAATTTATTTTCATCATTATAATATTTATTAAGATTTGATACATTATCCTAATATTTTTTGTTATATTATAATGTTATAACTATATTTATGTTGACAATTTTACCAATCATATACTTTTTTTCATTTTTAAAACATTTAAATAAATTAATTTTCCACATGAGCTGACCACCAACTTTTATTATTCATTATTCATGACATATAAGCATCCACAATTTCTATCATATACTTAATTATTTTTTCCCAAAAAAAAATGGCCTTATATCAAACAAAAATCTACAAAGGGTTTTCTAAATATAAAATGTGTATTAAAAAATATAATTTATTATAAATCATAAATATATAATTAATTATAATAAATTTTATTTATTGATACACTAACATATCAAAGATAACTGAATAAAATAATTTTATGTATTCTAGTGTTTTGATAACTAAGTTTATAAAGTAACCACGGGTTATATATTAATATATATATGTGATTTTTTGTCACTTTTTAAACTTTCCTGTCATCCATTTATTTACAAGGGCCACTTTAAAAAATATTTATTCATGTACAAAATAATAATTTTAAAAAATAAAAGGTATAAATAATTAAATCTAACATAAAATATTTGTGGATCATGTAATTTGAGAATTGTTTTCTTATTTTGGATGAGTACGAATTGAAGTACACATGAAATTGGTTAGTCGTTTTTCTAAATATATTTTGTGATATGAAATTCTAAAAATTCATTCAATGTGAATTCTTGTGTAAATGTTACTACTTGTTGTATAGACACGATTATAGATAAGAATTAGATTAATCTTAAAAATAGAATATCTAGAGAATATTTTTAGAGCATTATGCAGTTTATCAGTTTTACTAGAGGATTTCAAATTGAATATATTAGTTTTCCATATAGAAAATGTGAAAAAAGATATCAATTCATATAAGATACCATGAGGTACCACCTATTCTTGAATGAGTTTCTGAAAAATTATAAGATTTGGACTCATCTTTGGGAAGAATATATTAATTTTCATCATATAGAAACAATTCATATGGATGTTGATGTGAGGATGAATGATATGATGCATGAAATGATTACTAAAATGGTATGTGGGTTGGATCCTAAAGGTATTAACATCTAGAATATTGAGACTGGTGAGATCAATCTGTGCTCTGGTGTAGATCATGATTCGTTGAGGTTTTATGAAATACTTGATTCAACAAATAGATTATATTCTAGGTGTATTTTTTACAGTAAATTTTTTATTTTTCGTGGAGTTATTACACTTGAAGACTTTGAATCAGTGGTCAGATACATCATTTGACTTGTTGTTGGTGTTATTGAAAAAATTACTTCCTGTTGACGCTAAGATTCCTGAGTCATAATACTATGCTCATAAGTTGACCGAGAACATAAGTTTAACATATGATACCATAGATGCATGTGAAAAAAAAATGTTTTTTATAAAGGAAACTATCCATTTGAATAATTATATGGTCTCTAACTCTTCCTGGGGGAAATATAATAGGGGAAATCAGACTCATCAAAGTCATACTAGGAAACAAGGGAAACTGGTTTTTGTAAACAAAATGAATTACTTTATACTGAATCCAAGGTTGAAAATATTATTTATGACATCTAAATTTTCTAAATTAATGAGATGGAATGTGGAAATAAATATGGAAAGTGATATGTTAACCCACCTAGAAGACTCTCTTGCATGGAATGATTTCAATCAGATCCACCATGATTTTTTTAAAGATAGCCATGATGTTTGATTTGGGTTGGTAGCAGACAGTTTCAATCTATTTAAATATATGGTTGGTGCAACTCATAGGGCATAGCACATGGAATTAATCCCTTATAATCTCCCTTTACATATTTTTATGAAACAATAATTTATATTACTTTCCACTCTTATTGATGAACCTGGAATTCGGGAAGATACAATTTATGTTTAACTTCATCCATTTATTGGTGAATTGAATGAATTTTGGGGTGATGGTGTGATGACTTATTACTGTGAGATGAATAAAATGTTCAAAATGTAGGCTGATTTATTGTGGATAATCAATGACTTCTCGGCTTATGAAAAATTTTCATGTTAGAGTATGAAAGGGGAATTTTATTTCCCTTACTAGAATAAAATTAAAAATTATACATTTCATAAGAATTATAAAAAATTGGCATACATGGGTCATTTATGTTTTCTTACCCCTCGACATAGGTTTATAAAGGATAGAGTGGAATTTGATGACTCTAGAGAATTCAACCCAGCACAAAAGATCATGAAATGAGTAGAAATATAATCATAGATCGAGGAAGAAAACATCCACACAGTATATGAATTTTAAGATTTTATGGCTCATCCATTACCCAATATTATTGGAGCTGGTAGATAGTGAAGTCATAATTGGAAGAAGAAAATAATTTTTTTTAATCTCACTTACTATCCCGAATGTCCCGAAGGACTTCATTTTTTATTGATTTTTGATAACCCCCCTTTCAAGGGATGAGGGAGAAACCTTACAAGGCCCGTAGGCTCAGAGATTACATGGCCCGCAGGCTTTAGGAGATTACATGACCTGAAGGTCTTAGGGAATCAACCAGACTATCTACAAGGAACTGCCCCTCCCCAGCATCTGCATCATGATAGTAGCTCTCCACCTTCGCATGGACGTCTGGCTAGGATTCTTGTGCAAGCATAGGCTTGTCCCGATGGCATAGCCATACCCTCTCATTCTGAAAAATACATTTGGCTTTGCTCTGGTGAGTGCACCTGCTATGAATCCTCTTCTGGGGCTACTCTTTTTTTGTAGAGTCTATCTGGGGAAACTGCATGTGGCCCGAAGGCCTTGAAGTGTCCATAAGGCCTTAAAGGTGCCCTGAAATCCCTACTGTCCCGAAGGCCTGGGTGGCCCGAAAGCCTTAAGGAATTCAACCCCAAACCAGTGGCCCAAGGTGAATAGTTCCAGCTGCTACAGTACCGAACAATACCTGCTACAGTAACTGCTACAGTGCCCACACATTGTACAATTCTGCTACAGTACCTGTACAGTGTACAGTTCTGCTATAGTACCTGTGCAGTGCTCGCTACAGTACCTACTACAATACTGCTACAATACCCCAAAAATATGCCTCTACCTGGTTTTGAACCTGGGTCTCGTGGATGCACTTAAGGATACCTCACCAACTAAGCTGAGGCTCATGTACTTTATCTCACTTACTAGAAAACAAATATGTTAAAGAAAAATCTGAATGTCATGCACATTGAAAAAATGTCTATAATAATATATTGTGGAACTTTTTAGGTGTTAGTGGAAAATCCAAGGACCACGTCAATACACGATGTGATTTATAATAAATGGGTTTAAGTAAACAATTTCATTTATAGTTGGGTGAGGGAAACATAGAATATACGCTTGTTTCATTATATACGATGAGTAAGAAAGAGAAAGAGAAATTTTCGTAAATTTTGAATATCCTCTAGGTGCCTGATGGTTACTCTTCTAATATTTAATGGGTTGTAAATTTAAAGAGAAAAACATTGAAAGTGTTGAAAATTCATGACAATAACATACTACATCAGCAGTTGATTCCAACCAAATTTCATGATTGTTTATCACAAAATTTTTTTCATCCAAATATTGAGATGATTATTATTTTTAGATATCTTATTTAATAAATCAATGAATATGTGATTTAAAAAAAAATTCAGGACATAATTTTACTTATGCTTTGTCACACGGAGAAACTATTTCCACCCTCATTTTTTGATGTTATGGTTCACTTGATAGTGCACCTAGTCGATGAAGTAATGGTTTTTGGTCTAGTGAAATTTTGGTGGATGTATCCTATTGAGTGGTATATGAATACATTGAAATAATTTGTATGTAATATATCTTGTCTAGAGGCATCAATATCCAATTATTATTTGATGGATGAGTAACTATTTTTTGTTAAAAATATCTTACGGATTTTGAAACAAATTTAGATAATCCCCCTCGAATTCATGATGGTCCAGTTAGAGAAGGAACTGTATTTGATATGGAAAAAATAGAGTTGGTAGAATTTTATTGATATATCTTGTTCAATACTTAATCAGTTTCACCATTGATGCAGTAAGTTTCTTACCACTTTTATTGTTTAACTTTTACATGTTTTTTAGCATATAAATGTTTATCATTTAAACATGGTTTTATCATTTTTAGGAAAAACATTAATGACCTAAAATATGAGATGTCTCATGTGAGTTATTATAAAATTAAACAGTCCCATTATGCATCATTTCATGATTGGTTCAAATATTTTGTACGTATAAATATATTTTCATTATGATTGAAGTATAGTACTAATTTATTTCTGTACAACTTTTTATTGAATTCTGTGAAATATACAGGTCTATAACCTATGGGAGTTAGGTGACACTACACTAACTAAATAATTTAACCAACTAGACAAGAGTCCATCTATAATGGTTCATCGTTACAAATCATTAGATGCTAATGGATTTCAATTTTTCATTAGAGATGTCGATGAAAAATGAGTAACAAAAAATAGTTCCATTGGTTGTCTATATGTCAATTATAGTTATTACAATGATCAATTGAAATAAATCATTGAAGTTTTATATGCGAACGAGTTAAAATACATATTGTTAAAGTTTAATTAAGTTGATTTAATCTTTGGAAGTAAAGTTGATCAATACCAGTTTACATTGGAGACCATTAATAGTATGTTTTATTGAGATGAAAGTTTTAGTAACAAACCTTTCATTTTGGAATCACAAGAATAATAATTTTTATTTATTACCTTTCCATATAATCCAAATCAGAAAGTTTATGGGAAAATTTTAAGGAAATGAGTGTTTTTAATTGAAAAAGATGAACCTAGGACTTTTCCTTTATTATTCAGCATCTTGATCAACACACCATAGTTAAATGCGAGGAAGATATTCAATGGTCTAGAGAGACCGTTGATGGAGAAAAATTCAATTTTAATGTTTATTGAAAGGTATTATGTTTTTCTTACTCTTCGATTTAAAACCTTTTTTAAAATTGATTATCTTTTTATGAACATTTAAACTATTTTTGGGTATTTATTTTATCTTTATTTGATATATACATGCATGAAAAATGACACGAATAAGAGTAAAAATAATTAAAGGTTTTTTTCAAAAAATATAAAATCAAAAATTCCAATAATATTTATATAATAAAACATAGAAAACCATAAATTATATTTAAACTATGATAAGAAAATAATAACAAAAATATGTTAACTGTATTCCCCCACAATTTAGATACTACTTCCCTTCAAGTAATTTCTTACAATAAGAAGTTTCACTAAGCATTAATTTCATCAAATTTATGAGGATTGGGTTATCAAATGTTAATTGGAATGAATTATTTGAATTATAATATTAATATAACAACACATTTTCAATTAATTCTCATTCAATATTCTCACCCTTCTACCCAATTTCCCATAATCAATGATTCATCACTACACAACTAATCATATACATTAATTTTCCCATTAGACATCAATTTTCAGTATTCCCCATCATCAACATGTCCTTTAATAATAAGGAACACTTACAACATGCTTATATTTATTTTTATTAATCCATTTTTTTGAATAAAAATTATTCATGTAATGATTATATTAAAATCAAGAACTAAACCACTCCAAACAAAAAAAAATCCCTTGGAAGTTATTTTTGGTAATTAGGGAATGAAAGATATACACGATAACCAGCTCCTAGATTTATCTTAACACTTATTCATGGATTTATTTTTCACACACACACACAAATTTCCATGATTTCTCAATAAAAATAATATTATGTTCTAAAGTGGTCATTTTACTACAATTAAAATGAAATTATCTAATTGGTTGTTTAGACTGAATCATTAAAGTGCTACTCATGCACAACCCTCAAGTATCTCTAGGTTGAGTTTATTAATCCTATTCATCCAAGATAAATATTGATTCACTTAAATTATATTCAACTAAATTTAATACTCATTTGCTAAGAATAAGCATCACAATTATTTACATGTGAGAATGTCTCCTTGAGTTTGATAAATAAGGTTCTCTGAAATAATTTTTTCATACACAAAAAACACTACAGGTACTTCCTCCACACTTATTTTTTATCATATATTCAATATAAACACTAAAAGTGTGATGTATTGAATTATTTAAAAATGATTAAATATATTATGAAAGTGATACATAATGGTTGGGTAGAATACACTAATTCTTTTTTGGTATTTCCATGCAGTGTGTTTCTTTTATCCAGGTTTCCATTATTTTATTTTATTGTGAGCATCCTTTATAAAAAATGTACCACACTTAATTGTATAAAGGATAATTTTATTGAGAAGAATAATTAAAATAACAAACTAAAAGTTAAATGTTTGGTTCTCCACCCAAGGGTGCTTGTTTTAAATTTGCATCCCGACTTCTATATCTGCATGTTCATCTATAGTCCATGAGTAGTTGGAACTTCATTAGTGGGAACCCAAGTGGATATTAAACAAATCATTTTCCTATACTTCCTTTATTTCCAATTAAATCACATATTTTTGATATTTTTTCTTATAATATCCCCTTATGTATGTAATTTTTTCACTTATCTTGTATGATTTGAACATCGATATCTTGTTTTGATAACAAATACATTAGAAATTTGGTATCTTATACACAATTTTTTTTCCAGGATTATTATGTCAACCTTGATTCAGTCTTCTATTTTCCATTCATTTTTAACCTCTTGAAAAAAAAACATGTATCCTTTTTTATCTTCTCTATTTTGAAATTTAAATTTCCAATTTCACATAGGAAATGTAGTTTTTTCTATAAGAATTATGTTCCCTCATTATTTTGTTTTCATTTCACCTTTTTTAATGGTATTGTATGTTCATATTTTTCTATACCATCATTAATAAATGTTTCCAAATTCATTCCTCTTTTTCTTTTACTTCATGACTAGTTCTCTTCCTTAACTTCTATTCCCATTGAAGGTTGTGTCATTTTATAAATTGTAGTATATCTTCTTTCTCATTCATTTACTCATTGTTTAAATTTTTTGGACATTATTCCTCAATGTCACTACTATTAAATATAGTAATTTACATAGAAAACTACATTTGATTAAATTTATCACTAATTATCATTATTGCTTTATCCCTGACACTATTTTATCTAGTAATCTTCTCTAATTTAATTTAAATTTCTGAGATACATGCATCTATATTTTGAGAAAACTAGTTAGTCCATTTATATTTTCAATAAAAATTTCCTTGATTACACTGTATGTGGGTTAGAGTTGTTTGAATTAAGACTTATATTCATTATTTATTCCATGATAACATAGATTTAATTTTATGAAAAATGATCCAATATTATTATAATTTTTTATTCTACAGGGCTAATAGATGTTTGTTTCACATGAATCCCACTTTATAATACAATTTTACATCATTATTGGAATTTTACTTGAAATCCCAAAATTATAGCTTGGTTGAAGTTTCCTTGCTACCTCCAAGATGAGTCATGATGATCCCTCCAAAAAAATTATATACCCTAAAGAATGTATAACTTCTCTTAGGATGTTTCCTATAAAATCCCTCTATTTCTTCTATTTTACTTAATAATATGACAATGATTCTAGAATCTCAAGGTTTATGTAATGATTTAAACTAGGACCAAAGATTACATAGTAACAACACCACTCTTTCTTCCCTTATTTCATTAAAATTATTATTTGAAACTATTTTTAACCCCTTCTATCCCTGCATATAGTGCCAATTTTTTCTTAATGTATTTATATAATTGTAAACTACAGAACTCTTACAAGAGTATAAGGTATTTATAGTATAATAAATGGTATGTACCAGACTATCTCCATGAGGATAGGATATTTATTAGATAATTGATTTACTTATTTACAAAGAATGAAAATTAATAATGAATGGTGTTTTTTTTGGGAATCATTATAAGAATTTAAATATGTTTGGAATTTTTTATTAATTGTGTGATTGTGAAAATGAGTTAGCAGAAGGGGAAAAAAATTTATTTTTGATTTCATAATAGATAAGTAGGGTAATCCTGGTAGAATCTGACCTTATGATTTATAATAAATGAATTTATAATAATTTTTTTTTTCAACAACATGAATTTATTAATGTTCTATCTTAGGATATTAATGTACTTACTCATAAGGTCATGAGTACCTATAATTTTTTACTATTCCTTATGATAATTAGTTCATTCATTCTTTATGATTATGTTCCCACTTTAGTCCCTGAAATTCCATTCAAAAAATACATTGATCATAAATCTTTTTCAATATTTCTTCTGCCAACTTCTCTTCATCACCATCACATTAAGATATATTAACTAGTAATAAATCAATTATATTCTTAAGAATAAGACCCTGATTCAAATATTTATATATTTTAATTAACATGAAACAATCAGCGAATTAAATCCCACTTACCCCCCACAAGAGTTCCTAGTTTAGAAAACTAAAAAAATGTATAAACATAGAGTAAAAAGTTATTCTGTATCATGAAAATCAAACCCTTATTCTTACATAGTCTACAAATACTCCTCAAAATGGATTTATGGATGAACCAAAATTAATGGAAAGTGAATAAAAATTAATGGGATAAATAAGGAATAAATCAGAATGGGTTGAATAGAATAAACCACACTTTTTTCCAATGGAATTCAAACTTAAAGTATCTACTTTAGATTTATCAAAATTCCAATATGGATCCACAAGAATTTATTCTTTCACTTGATCACTTTCATGTGACACACTCCCCTTATAGATCTACATTATTATTTGATGTTCATTATATCCAAATTGCTGAGAGAGAATAAGTTCAATTCATCATAAACCTTTTATATCTCTCTCTCTCTCTTCACATTATACATCTCTGTGTCCCTTATAATAACCTTACATGAATTGGATGAAAATATTTCTATAAATATCCTTTATATTATCATACTTCTAACATGTAATTCGGATGAAATCAGTATCTCTAGTTCAACTTGAGGGGTCCCCTTGTAATGACCTTTATATATATTTGTATAATCTTCTACCTATAAAAATTTTATGCCTCTCTTTATGATACATGAAATAATATTTTATTCTCATGCATGTAGATTCCTCTTTTCCATTATATGATAGTGGTGATATTTAATTTTTGGTAGTGGAAAGAAAAATTCAACACCTTTTATTTTCTGGTGTTGAGAAACTTATCCTTTATGAATTTATCATTTTTCATGAATCAAATAAATGGGTATTGGATATTTATCCTTTATATGGTATTTAAATGTTATGCAATAATGAAATGTCATAGATTTGCCTAGACATATGTTTTGATCCAGCCACTCCTTTATATTTTATGAAATATGTGTGCAATAAATTAAAAATACACAAGTCCTTTATAGGACATATTATGTGAAACTATAATACGAAATGAATCCTCTCCTCACTAATGCTTTCTATGACTACAGACATGTCATGGGAACATGCACCAGATCCACATCATTTTGCAGATCCATCTGTGTCTACGGGTTGAGGTATGTATGAATGCAAATGTGTTTTTATTTTTTTAATTAAGAGTTAAACATATATATTCACATATTTATAATTATGTATGATTTTTTTTCAATAGTATTAGATGTGACCACTTCTTCCACTCATAAGAGAATCCCAGGTCATGGTATTTCATCATGAAATTCTAACACAACCCATGATGTATATTTTGATGACACATACCATCATGTGGGAGTGGGTTCCCCTTCATTTATTCACCAGTTGGGTCATATCATACGTGACCCAAACATATTTTCATCAACTACATGTGACAGGGCTTTATTACCCTGGGATACATTAGATTATCTATGGAGGTAAGTTTAGATAAGAGGATCATTTTAGTTTCATAGTTATGTTTAAAAAATACTTAAATTTATGATTTTTTTTCATAAATAGGATAATATGAGAGTGTACCCCAATGAGTTTAATCCAGTGTGTATGAAAAAATGTCATAAAATGTGTAAATATTATAAAGGTAGAGTCAAGAGGGAGAACTTGATACCAAATGTGGTTTCCCCATACATTTTGGATAGAGTCTTGATAGGAGTTCTTCGATCTCAGTGGAATGAGTTAGTTGCATATTGGCCCACTGAGGCTGAAATGGCGAGTCTATTTATTTTGGTTAATATATTTCAAATAATTTTTATCATTTTACATGTTTGAAATTTTAATTAATTGAATGTAGGAGGTGGCATCATGTCATTTTGAGAATCATGCGTTGTAGGCACTACCTCACATGCTTGGGACTCATATCATGTACAAGATTCGACATGATGTATTTATTATTCAATTTTTAAATTTATTATTTAATATGGATTTTTGTTCTATATTTATATCTTATTGGTATATAGTCACAAGATCAAGGTGCACCGACTGATAAAATGTCAGTCTGGATAGTGGATATTGATCAGAATGATCTGGAGATTGTAGCTCTTATAAAAAGTTCTTGTACTAATTATCAATACTTACATAAATCTATATATACATATATATTTAAATTTATATACTTCAAAGGATCAATTTTAGGTTGAGTTAGTAAAAATTCCAAAGGACTAGAGACAACTTTCCATATGAAGGGATTAGACATTTCATCACATTATTGGTTGCGATGGACATGGATATAGCTTGACATATGGAACAAGGATTCCTTATTCTATAGTGTCACCCATTGAGGTTGTGGATATTTTTTTATTTGGGATGACATAACAGGTGATATATTTGGATGCATTGATGGAGGATTTTGAGGAGGTAAATGCACAGCTGTTAGTTGAGTTCAGAGCACTGTGGGAGTATATACGCTGTGGTGAAGGTGTAGGGGATCCTACGAGGCAACTTAATATTGAATTTATTATTTTTTTTATTACATTAATTATTATTATATTTTTTATTTTTTATTTTTTTTAGTCCCGTACTATACAAAATGTAGGTGGACTCCATGGTCCCAAATGGCACATCAAATTCAAGAGGTGTGTTTTATTTTATCTTTTTGGTTTCTCATTCCAATTGACTATCTCATTTTGTTTTTTTATTTTTAGTAAAGTCACAAATCACATTTATATTTCCATTAAAATGAAATTTGATCACGTAAGGATTAAAAAAACTAAATACATATATATTGATGAGAGAAATTAGGAAAATAATAAATAATTTTAAATTAGAAATATAAGAACTCTTTGACACTTGTTTCAAATTTTATAAGATATCAGACCTCGATTGTTGTCTCTGTGAATTTTAAAAAATACATGTGAATTATTCATGGTCACACGACCTTTTATATACATAAAGGGGGATACTTATCTATCCATTCATTTTCAGAAGCTTCTTTTTTGACTATATGAGTAAGTATATCACAAATTTCCGATCATAGAATAATTCTCTTATTCCATTGGTTATTGGATCCAATTAAAGAAATACGATAAAAGATTTATTCTACATGAGTTCATCTTTTAGGTTTACCACTCTCATTTCACAACACATTAATTTTAGAGGATATTAGAGACTCCATTGGGAATTTTATTTTCATTGATGCCTTAACGCACCTTATGATATCCACCATTTTGGCTGGTATTTAAATTAACATTAGAATATCATTATAATTTCCTGATCAGTACTTTCTATGGGTGAGGGATTCTATATAATTTTGGAAGAAATTTGATTTCCTTGAATTTTTTTCCTTTTGTTTGATATATCACATTCATGGACTTGTGATATCTGACTATAATATATATAATCAGGAAATCCTCCATGTCAATTTGGTTGTATCATTAAAGAATCATTCTCTATCATTGAAATCATTGATGAACATAATTTTCTTTTAGATGGTTCTTATGTTATAGACCATGTTTAGGATGTTAATTCTTCTAGAGGAATTCTAATTAGAGAATTAAAGAGGGATGGGTTGATGTAGAAATTTAATCAACTGCGTATCAATCCAATCCCTAGATTAGTCGGTACAATTTTAAGTTTGTTTTCACATTTGTTATCATTTTTGTAATAACGATAAAATCATGCGTGAAGGGGTCAAAATCAGAAAAATGATATTTTATTGACATGAAATATTTGGAAAACAATATTTAAGTCATTTAAAATATATAGGAAGCATTAGAGTGTGGATCATCTATCTGTATTGATCAGTATGATAAAAAGTGATGTTTTCCCTCATATTTGGAGTTAAGTGAAAAATCACATAAAATGGTACAATACCAAGAAAAATTACTTTTATTAATTAGTATAAATTAATGGGAGAACAATCATTGATCTATTTTTGATCTGTAGTAATCAACTCCGCATCTATCAGATGCTCGTTTCACTTGGTATGAAGGAAAATGATGGGTAACATTGTCTAGTGATATTAAAATGAAATATCTACCATCATGGGGGAAAATAAGATTTTTTTTCTAATTTATGTGAAAATCTTGGAGAAAATTCCTCAAATAATATTTGATCAATTAGAATCAACCATGGGTCAATCTGATGCCCGGATTTATCGGTATATGGTAAACATGGTTTCAAATTTTAATATTCATTGATTAATTGAGAAATACTATAAATAAACATTTCATATTATATTTGCATCATTTTTGTATTTATGATTCTTTCTATATGTAACACTATATAAGTTTTTTTGATTATTATATATATATATATATATTAACTAAATAAATTTAATTAATGATTGATATATTAATTAGAATTTGCATTGTTTAATTGTTTTTTGTATTTTATTAGTAGGTTAATTGAGATATAAGATTTAAAGGATCTGTATCTATTTGGATCACTGGTTTTGTCTGGATGCATGTATTTTATTTGTTGTTTTTATTCTTTACTAGATATTTTTTATTGTTTGAAGGCTGTGAAAATGCAATATTTTTTTTAAAAAAATCTTCAGTTAGCGACCACTATAGGGGATCACTAATGATTCTATTTTCAAGGATAATTAGCGACCACCTTTGATAGTCTCTTTATATTTATATATTGAGACCACCTTTGATGGTCTCTAATTATATTACTGGCAACAACCACTATGGTCTTCTAGAGAGTGCCTATAGAAACGGGCCAACTACGACCTCCAAAAGCATTTGGATGGCGGTCGCTGTATACTATTAGTGACCGCTTTAGGTGGTATCTAAAAGTAAAATTTCTAGTTGTGAATACGGTGCAACACACCTGAGTTCTTGTGGAAATCCAGGACGGGCACTGGTCAAGTGGCCTCCGAGTCATGATGCTACACCAAGCATGAGAACTTCCTTAAATAGATACCCTTTTTCACATGCCTTAGGGTTTAGGTAACCAAAAGGATATTGGGTATAGTGTTGATCATGTCATCAAATGGAGATAAACCATGATTGGATTGTCATCTAGTATGAAAAGTATGACATCTGGGACCTCGATCGAGTTAGACTTAGAAAATGAATGACTATAATTAAAAGATATATATGATGTGATTTTATACTTTTTTGAGGGAAATCTAATGTACACATCTACTAGATGAATGGGACTTTATGTATATATAAAATTGGTTAGTATGTATTAAAATATTTGAGAATGTTTATATAGGATATATGGTATTGACATACATTGTGTCACATATGGTCACTCGATTTCTTAGACAAAGGTAACATATGAAAACGTAGTTTATCATGTGATATGGTTGGTGGACACAGGAACATAGATAGAACATTCAAATTGTAGGATGTTAACACCTTCACATTTTAGGAATCTGGTGAAAAGTCCAATGATATAACCTTTTTGATGTAGTATTTTTTGGAACCAAAGATATGATGGTGCATTTGAAACCTATTATGGGATGTATTATTTTAAGGGAAACAAACTGTGGGAGGGTTTTGGTTATGTGGGTGTGATATTTCAAGATGGTGGGACCCCAAATCATGATATTATATTCTCTACAAACCAATCGGTAGGTGTGTAGTGCTTATAATGAGGTTTGACTGAGGATCACATTGATAATCTCACTAGAAATCACGGATTCCATAATGGATGCTTCTTAGATGAAATAATATCCATGGACATATCAATTTATTTGAGAGTGTTGGGGAAGAAATGATGTTGGGTCTATGTGAAGAGATTGTGATAGACATCGGTGTACTAAGATAATATGGAAAAATTTCCTTAACATATAGACAATAGTTTTTCTTCATAGATAGAAAAGTGGAAACATGAGATTTCATAATATCTATTATCTAAAACTGTAATTATTGGTCACTCATTTCTTCCCTCTACCAAATCCCTATACATTGTTTGTTATGTAGGAAACAAATTCAATGGAAATTGAAGGGTAAATGAAAATGGAAATAAAAAGGGAATTGGAACAAAAATAGATGTGTGGCATAGGGGGTGCGACATAGGAGAGATGAATATTATGGGTTCATGATGACAATAGAGTCATGATGGTGACAAGGAAAAGTGACATAACAGTTGTGGTGGGGTGTGATTATGGAAGAAGTGTAATGACCTAGATATTTATAAAATAATACTTTTTATTTTATATTAATATTTATGAATAAGATATTATTTTTATGTTAAATTAGACACTTTTTCTGATACCGTACTCAAAACACAACAATGAGTTTCTCCGAAATCTTACGTTGCACACAACATTAAGTTATACTGAAAAATAATACAGCAATAATAATATTATTTTAAATAGTAGTTAATGCCTATCCATTGGGATGGTGGGAATGATTATTATCAACTGAATTATGAAAATATGGTTTAAAAATGTTTAAATAATGATTCATTAGTTACCAAAATTTTTATAAATGGAAATAAAAACCAATTGAATATAAAGGATGTGTTTTTATGGAAACCTTTTTAAAAAGAGAATAATTGTGTTCATAAAATCATATAACTTTTTATGGATTTTTATTTAATTAAAAATATATTTTATATATTCAATGAATTTTTTTAAATTCATATTATATTTTATTTAGATATTATATAAGAATGAATTCAATTTTTCGGATAAAAGAAGCATTTTTCTAAAAATACAGTTTTACTGCCTTTTGATGGAAAATCCTTTTTAAATTTAGTTTTTGTCACTTTTATATGTTATATTTAACAAATTAACTTATTATTTACAATAGGGACATCAAAATTTACTTTGGATTAATTTTTGATATTTTTCTGATAACTATCATTTTTTGATGAATAGTAAAAATACGCTAAATTTTAATTGAAAACAACTTTTTCCATTGAGATAATTTATATGGTTAAATAATATTATTTAATGGTTTTAAAGTATAAATTGAATATATTTTTATCATTTAATCCAAATTTTTTCATTATAATTAATTTCACATTGAAATTAGACATAAAAACATGTCAATCTTTTGGTAATTTTAACTTCTTAAAAACACGCTTTTTGGTTTTCACAACAAGAATTAATTTTAAATTAATTAATGAAATTTCTATATTTTGAATTTGGAAAAATGGATTCCATATTTGGAATTATAAGGTTCAAATTGTGTGAATAGGTACTTTTTATTTTTAGGCATTATGAATAGTAACTTCAGTAATTATTTTATTTACCATGGTTAAAAGGTAAATATGGTAAATAAGGGTAAAAAATAATATTATAATAATATAAAACTACCCTCAAACATGTCCTAATCCTATTTGATGATATATTTCAGACCATGAGTATCCTTGGGTTGGTTTTGGGACCCCATAGAGCCACATGGATGTGAAAATGACATTTTATAAGAATTAATTTTAAGTAAAGAGAAATACAACATAAACACGTATATTTTACTAAATCAATTTTAATATAGAGTTATATAATATATATATTTTACTATAAATATTAATTATAAATTTAAAAATATTTCCTAAATCATGGTATTTTATTTATAATTTTTATACATTAAATAAATAATTTTATTTATGACACAATGATGATGTAGTGATTACCTTATTTATGAAAGATTCAAATAAATGATATTATAAATAATAAAATAAATGTAATTTGATTATTTTTATTCCATAAAATAATTTCATGGATTATATTTACATTTTATATTTTATTTAATGTTTTTTTGAATGAATCAAGTTGTCATGACTTTAAAAAAAACCAATTACTTAATAGTGTCAAAATTGACATAAATGAGTTTTTATAAAAAAATTTATTTTATTAAATTATATAATAGTCCTAAAAATATAATATTAGTACAACTAACTTATATAATGTTAAAAAAGTCATTAATTATCAACTTATGGTTCTCTTGGTATTTTATAGTAACTATACTTACCATATATTATGAAAATACAAGAAGACATTGTAAGAGTTAATGTTTTTAACTAAGGGTTAAAGCTAAAAGATAAGGTTAATTTTGTGACCTAAAATTCTATAAAACCTATTGGTTGAGATTTTTTAGACCCAAAATAATATTATCATTGAAATAAATGATTTTAGAACCATTTTAAACCGAAAATCAATTTATAATAAAATAATATTTCAAGACCTTCCTAAAGTGCCCCTCCTCCCTCTTATAAAAGGACACCACCTCTACCCACATAACACACACATATCAAGCCCCTTGGTTCATAAAAATTATGCCAAAATAATCTAATGGCATCCCTAACTTCCTCTTAGAAGCCTTACATTGGGTAGAAGTCAATTCAATAAATCATTTTGGCTCAAATCAAAGGAAGTTACCCGATATAGAGGTAACATCTTCTCTCAAGTTCATTTCCTTTATTTTCATTCTCCACTCCCTATTATTTTATTATTCTTTGATTACATAACAAAAAAGTATCCTAAATATACTAGGATGTTTTTATGATAATTATTCTAACTAAAATTACACACAAATCCATCTAATTGATACGAACATACTGTTTCTGTGTATGGCGAACTACTACCTCACGAAACGATGATTGTTAAATTTTTCCATACTACATATCATGGTGGCCATTATGATGGAAATGTATTTATATATGATATATATTATATTTATATTGTCTCTATTCTTATGTATTTTTTATTTATATCATACCTTTATGCTTTCCATAATGTGTAAATACGATAATTTCATTTGAGGAAGTGCGGACTACTGCCCCCTCAAAGTGATATGACTCGTTCATACCATACATGAAATGAATGAAGGATATAATTAATGAAATTATGTAACATATATAACATATATATTATACTATAATTATAATATACCTATGTATCATTTAGTTTTCATTCTTTTAAATATGAAAAAGAAATGAAAGTAGCGTTCATGCATACGTACGACTTACCGTCTCCATGAACGGTGCATTTAATTTCTTATCTCCAAATGTTATAGAATATTATAAATAAATATATAATGGATCTAAATACACATATATAGTATATATATGATACTTAAATCATGAATAATATTCTTGTGATGATGGACTTTTGACTACATGAACAATTTACATCAAAACAAGTTCATTTTCGACTGAAGTACCGAATATCGACAAAACGACCGATATGAACTTAAATAATTATGTAATTTTTATAACACGATGATAAGTAATATAAAATTAATAATAAACTTGAAAAATGTTCTGAATAAAGTATAAATGAACCTAAGTTTATTATTCAGGAATATAAAGAATGAACGAGACAAGTATGACTCAAGGTAAGGGACTTCCTCTCAATATCCTTTCATTGAGGCATATTTTGGTTTATACATGAACTTATTTTATATGGTGTATTATTATAAAATTTTTATTTTAATTTCATTCAATGTTTTTCAAAAATAATACTTTGTTTTACGAAGCGTTTTACTAAAAAACAAAGGGAATGTTTCTTTTTAATGTACTCGATGACAATAACCTTTCTACCATTGCGAGTATTATTTGATATTTGGCTTCCTTAACAAGACGTAATGTTTTTAAAAGGAAAATAAATATCATATACCCTTTACGTATTTTGGTATTGAATTTTTTTTTGATAAAACATTGGTTATGTCAATATCTTGAAATGATATATTGTGATTTCAATGTGGAAATATTATCTTTCCTTTATGCTTGTTTTATGTATTATGAATATGTTATGGTTCTTGGGAATTGTTTATGTATATGGGTGGTTCCATGTTAAAATAAGGGCCGGTGAGCCCAAGATAGCTATCTAATGCATTGGGTAACATGATAGAGGTAAACGTTAATGTTTCTCCTAAGATATTTAGGGAATATACTGTGATGGGTATTCCAAACGTAACTCTCTATGTAGCTATGAAAGCTACAATGTAAGTATGTTATAGATGCCACAAGTTACCTTTATGATTTATGATTTCTATGTGTTATTCACAAATCTTATGATTTCATGAGGTATGTTAAAGAGCTTACATTTTATGAGTGAAAAGTATGATTTCATTGATTTGTATATATTCATAGACTAATGTTTTCTTACCTTATTTTATATCCATTACTGAGCTTTTTATGATCATCCCATGTTTTTGAGATTTAATATAATAGTTATGGACTAATTCTCTAAAACTCTAAACCTGAAAAGATCCTCAATGTAAATTCTTTACTAATATTATGTAATGTTTATGGATGGGGAATTATAAGAAGAGTGTGGTGGTAGGCCACTATAGTGGCAGTGAATTGGCATAGTAGTGGCAGTGGGGTACGATGGTGGTGGCAGGGTGTGGCGATGGTGAAGTGGCGGAGTAGTGTGACAACAAACTACCATAAATCAGCACATTAATAATACTCAATGTGGGATTTAATAGTGCTAAAATATTTATATGTTCCAAATCTTCATTAAAAGGGGGACCCATTTATCATCACTTTACTTAGCGCTGATAAAGGCCCTACTATTGTGGTGTATTGTTGGAATCACAACACACTACAACAAATACACCTGTATTCTAATTCACATTTTATTTAAAATAAAATCTACATTAAAAATACAAAAAAACACTATTATATACATTTCAAACAATGTTTTGTATAATTAAACTTTTAATGACTATGGAAAACATTTAAAAATATCAATTAATATTTTATTGTCTTTGGAACCAGAAACCTCCCCTCAAAAAACCTCGATCATAGTATCAGTTTCCAAAAAACCACCCCAACTCGATAAAAATAATCCACCTATATAAGAAAATAATTATTATTTTATTAATACTATAAAGAAATAGATTAAACATAATATGAAACAATTCATGAATAAAATGTTAATTTTAAATAAAAGGACACACTTATAGTCACACATGTATCACCACGCATCAGATTGAGTTGGAGATGATTCCTACATTTCACAAATGAATTGTGAATAATTTTCCTATAGAATTGAAACAATCCAAATATGTTTTCTCAGTTATGAGTATATCACTTTTCTTTTTTACTAAAATGTCATTATAAACCGAAAACACATACTTTGAGTCATTCTGATCACATCATGTTTCAGTTTGACGTGAGACCGATTCTTACACATCAAAAATGACTTATGAATCATTTTCCAAATATATCAATAATATTTGAGATCACTTTTTCAATTTTCAATTTGTGACATGTGTTTTGAACTAAAATGTCAATTTTAGACTGATAACGGACACTTTGAGTCATACCAAGCACACCTTGTATCAGATTATAGTGCAGTTAATTCCTAAAATTAAAAAATGAATTATGGATTGTTTTCATAAAGTATAAAAATAATCCAAATGTTTTTTCTTGGTTTTGAGTATGTCGCCTATGTTTTTAATAAAATATTCATTTTAAATAAAAAGACACACTAGGAGTCATACCAGTCACACCGTTCATCAGATTGAGATGTGGTTGATTCCTACATATCAAAAATAATTTATGTATTGTATTCATAAAGTATCAAAACAATTAGAATCTATTTTATTGGTTTTGAGTATGTCACTTGTGTCTTTTACTAAAATGTCATTTTAAACTGAAAACATGCACTTTTGGTTATACCAGTCACATCGTGTGCCAGTTTTACGTGAGACTGATTCCTACATGTAACAAATGACTTACGAATCATTATCCTAAGTTATGAATAAAATCAGAGCACATTTTTAGGAATAAACATCACATCCATCTAATTATCATGTCACCCAATATGATGGAAAATGATGGATAATTTTTTCTAGTGTTGTTAAAATGAAATATCTCCCATATGGGGTTCAAAAACAAGCAAATGATTTATGATTGATGTGAAAATATAGGATAAAATTCCTCAAATCATATTTGATATATTAGAATCAACCATGCATCAATCCAATCCCAGAATTGATTAATTTATGGTAAACTTGGTTTTCAACATTTAATAGTCATTTATTAATTGATAAATATTGTAAAAAAACATTTTAGATTAGATTTACATTATTTATGTATTTATGATTATTTTAGTAGTTACACTATATAAACTATTTTGATTATTCTACATATATATATATATTAACTAAATAAATTTGATTAATGTAATATATATTAATTTGTATTTTCTTAGTTTAATTATTTTTTGTATCTTATCAGTATGTAGATTGAGAAAAAATATTGGAAGGATATATAACTGTTTGTATAACTAGTTTTGTATAGATGTTTATCTTTTATTTGTTGTTTTTTTCTTTGGTGTTTGTTTTTTTGGTCATTTGGAGGGAAGAGTGGATTCCATCATTTTATGGAAGGAGTGGGTCTTCAGTTTCCAATTCTAACATACCAAACACATTATTTTTAGTTTTCTATTTTGTTTCCATTGCATTTTCCCTTCCAAACTAGGACCTAATATCTAATAGTGATTGGAAAACATCCATTAATTTTGTTTAAATATAATGAAATTAATATGAAAGTACAAGTGGATGATAATTATAAAGGAATTATAATAATCCATCAAACACTCTCTTTTCTAATTAATATTTTTTTGAAATATATTTAGTAAATAAAATAAATGTGTAATGACACTTTTAAATATCATAGCACACTGAGAAGGCATGGATCCCATCCCATGTGAAAGATCATGACTAGAAATGGAGAAACATATGAGTCCAATATAGACTTTCACATGACTACATATCTTATTTTGACATTATACACATATGCATCCCATAACCTCCTCGAAATACCACTGCTAGGGAATATACATGCACCACCAGTGGAGGATATCTTGAAGTCATGGTTTTTATTTCAAGTGTTTGTTTTTTCTTCCACACACTCCCATTTTCATTACAATAATTTTCCCACATCCATAGTTCAATCCAATATTTTTTCCTTCCCTTCCTCTACTCATATTTTATTGATAATACCCGACATACCTTGATATTCCACCAACTAAAAATTCCACAGAAAGTATTGAGGGTTTGGATCCGGGATCCATGGTAATTCTATTATTTTCTTGTTTTCATCATATCTACTGATGGTCATCATGTGGCATCCATTGTTGATAAACAAGTGAAAGGCCAGTCCCACTAGAATCCCTGAAACATGTGCATCCAAATGGGCTCTCTCTGAGAATTATATTTCACCTTTATGCCTCCACTCTCATGTAATCGAATTTAAAACATGGTTGGTCCACACATAACACTCTTTTTTGAGTTCAAAACAGCCAAAAATTAATTCAACATTAACTCATAGGGGTTGTGAAATGTGAGATAGAGTAGAGAGATTACCGGGAGCACATGACCCATATGATTTTATATTGTAATGGGCCTGTGTTGTTCACTGGGAATGAATCATTATTGATTCCCCCTAGTAAGGTAAGGGACTTACATTTTTTGTTGGTAGGTATATAGATTCCAATGACAAGGGAGAACTTTAAGCAACACAACAACCCTATATTAGAGAAATCCAATACCTTTACATTTTCCGAATCTAATAAAAAGTCCGAAGATGGAACATTATTGATGTGGGATGGTGCATAAAAGATGATATGATGGAACATTAGGAACTCATTGCTGGAAACATTAATGTACTGGAAAAAGTAACTTGAGAAGGTTCTTATTCTAAGGTTTTGAAGTTTCAATATGGAATGATCAAGAATCATGAGATTCCATTCTCTGAAAACCATTAGGTAGGTGTACAGATATTTCAATGAGGTTTGAGTGAGGATCTCAAAAATAATCTCACTCAGAAATATTATAATTTTAATAATAATAATAATAATGAATAAAGTGTTTTTATTGGTCAAAACACCATTTTCTTGGATTGACGATGTTGAAAACAATGGTAATCCCACATTAGAAATGTGGGTATTATTCCCATAGATCATCCCTTATAAAAAGAACCATGGGAATTGTTATTCTCAATAAAAAATATATTTTTTCCTAAATTATTTTAAAGTATTTTAAAAAAATATATTTAATAATATTTTTTCCTATATATATTTTATATAAAAAAAATATTTTATAAAAAATGACTAATAGCATGATTGTCGTAATAGTTAGATTTCATTTGATTAAAATCAAATGGGTGCCCCCCCACTAAGATTTTTCTTGTTTTCGTCGAACCAAGGTGTTCTATGACCAAAACAGTGAGATTAAAGTTGTGTGATTTACAATGATTTTTATCTATCAATAAGTGATGATAATATCACTTAAGAGATTAATTCCTTTAATCCAAAATTATCCTGATAAAATTACCCAATATAATTGTTGTGGGGATTTCATATTTTGGTGACCATAATTCACAAAATCTTGGTGAAATACTTGAGGCAAACTTCCACTTATAACCCTACATCAACAAGTGTGGTTGGATCAAACCATTTTAGACAATGAATTAGATTCATGCATCAATATTCATTCTATCGTCTCCCTCTGCCTAATTATTTTTTCAACAATCAAAAGGGTTTGAACATAAGAAATAACATAGAATATGGATTATGAATCCCTCAATGTGATGAACAAATAAATGGTCAAAATTTACCATTTTGATGGAAACAACTTCTTCTGATGACATGAAAAGATGACATTTTTTCTTATGGTGTTGAATATTTTTATACATTTCGTAACTGAATTTTCCTCTCATTCCCAACAAGCCTCCTCCAAATCCTAAGGGCACACCCATTAATTTGAATCATTTCAAGATCATTTGGGAATTTGGGAATAAACATGAAGATGATCATGTTTTGTGTTGAGGACATATTCTCAACACATTATCAAATCATCTTTATAATAATTTTCCTCAAATGAAGTATTATTAAGAGATTTGGGATGTACTCAATATCAAGTAAAAATATAAGGAAGAAGGTACCTATAAATTTCTTATTTAAAATTATCTAAACTTTAAGATGGTTGATAAAAAACTAGTGTTGGAGAAAGTTCATGAGCTAAAAGTTATAGAAAATAAAATTCTTTTCCTTAAGATTAATATACAAGGAAATTTCCAAGTTGATCAAATTATTTCTAAATTTACACCTTTGTGGAATGATTTTGGTAAATCACTCATTAAAAAGAGTGAAATTATTTCCTTATAACAATTTAAAAATATTCTTTGCAACAGAGAAGAATCCATGTTGAGAGACATGGGTATGGCTTTACAATTTGATACCAAGATTAATACCGTTGAGGGAAAGACACAACTGAACTCTTCCTTATTTTTTAGGATAAAAAGTAAACAATTAAAGAAGAAAGGAAATCATTCTAGGAAGAAATAATAATGATTTATCTGTGGAAAACCAGGTAATTTTACAAGGGAATGTCGTTATTGAAAGAAAGTTGATAAATCCGCTATAAATATACTGTCTAAATAGAATCTATTTGGATTGATATCCAAATTCAATATGAAATTGAGGATGATGGGATGGTGGATTTATTTGGGAGAAACATTTCATGTGTTCAAGTATTGTTCTATGTTCAAAATATTTGATGATTTTACTATAGTGAAGGAAGCACACCTTGGAAATAATGAATGCATCAGAGTTAGTGGACAAGGAATCATGAAGATAGATTTTAATTATAGGAAGAAGTTAACTCTTCTTAATGTTTTGTACATACCAAAAATTTGAGAGAATTTAGTTTCTATGGATATTTTATGTAAGAAGGTATTTTGGGTTTCATTTGATTCCAAAAAGATTATCTTGTTGAAGGGAGGAATGTTTGTGGGGAAAGCGTTCTCAAACGATGGCATGTATCCAATTTACATTAATAATATGATTATATATTCTGCTTACTTAATCGAGACCTCTAATTTATGGCTTGATCATTTATCACATGCTAATTATAATTCATTAAAAATAATGAATAAGTTAAACTTAATTAACTCTGGAAATGAATTTAATTATTATGAAACATGTGTAGAATCTAAAATAGTTAAGAAAACTTTTTATAGTGTTGAATGAAATTATGATATATTAGAATTAGTACATTCAGAGATTTGTGAATTAAATAGTTTACTAACTCATGGAGAAAAATATATTTTATTACTTATGTTGATGAATGCAGTTGATATTGACATATATATCTTCTTAAAACAAAGGGTAAAACCTTTAATATGTTTAATAATTATAAAGAAGTTGAAAACCAATTAAAAAAGGACTAATTTACTACACATAGATAGAGGTGGTGAATAATTTATTAACGAGTTTAATGAATTCTATGAATAAAATAGTACAATTCATCAAATTACTGCTCCTCACACATCAGAAAAAAGACTCAGATGAACGGAAAATCATAATTTAGTAGACATGGTAAATTTCATGATTCATAAATCTAAGTTACCATTAAATTTAAGGGGTGAAGCTTTATTGGATGCATTTCATATTCATAATAGGGTTTCCTATAGGAAAAAAGTTATCCCCTTATGAAATTTTTGAAGTTAGAAGACTTGATCTTTCTTATTTTAAAGTGTGGGGGTGTTTAACTTACTATATATTTCTCGGTTCTAATTGAACTAAAATTTCTCCTAGATCAATTAAAGTTGTTTTGTTAGATATGCAGAAAATAGAAAAGAAAATATAATTATGGATTTGGTAGCTAATATAATTATAGAATTAAGGGATGTAGAGTTTTTTTAAAATAATTTTTATAAATATGATGAAGAGGAAGTTATTTATCATACCCATATCTCTTGTACTATATGTAGTTAAAATACAATAGTATAGAATAATGATGATTCTTGAGTTGAACCTAAATAGAGTATAATAATTTTGTAGGTGAAACACCTACATTCAGATTTTATTTCTCCTGATTCCATAGTTTTCCTTATTGAGGTAGATCAAAATAATCATCTTCTGAATAAGTATCCAATGGTATTGACTATAGAATATGACCCAAATACATATACATAATTTATGACTTAAAATGATGTTTCTTTCTGGAAAGAAGTAATTAATGATAAAATGGATTCCATTATGGGGAATAATACTTGGGTAATTATGGATTTACCAAACGATTAAAAACCTATTGGTTGTAAATGGATTTTTAGAAAAAAGTATGATTATAATGGTAACAATCAATATTTTAAATCTAGATTGGTTTCTAAAGGTTTCAGACAAAAATAAGGGATTTATTATTTTTATACTTATTCACCTATAGCTCAGATTACTTCAATAAGGATTTTATTTTATTTAGCTTCAATTAATCATTTTTATGTCCATCAAACGGATTAATTTTTTTTAAATGGATACTTAAATGAAGAAATTTACCAAGAATAACTAGAAGGGTTTGTTTTATAAGGCAACAAAAAGAATGTATGTAAACTAGTTAAATATCATTATGGCATTAAACAAGCTCTAAACAAATGGAATGAGAAATTTGATTCTATTATTTTATATAATGGATTTACTCATAACAATGAGGATAAATGTGTTTATTCAAAGTTTAAAAAAGAATATGAGGTTATTTTGAGTTTATATTTTGATGATATGTTAATTTTTGGAGCCAATGATTGGTATAAATGAGAAAGAGAGTTATTTATCCTTATTTTTTAAAATGAAGGATCATGGAATTATTGATACTATTCTAGGAATTAAGGTTAGAAAACATAATGGGGGTTGTTTTTTAAGTCAGTATCATTACATCGGAAAAATGTTAAAAAATTTGATCATCTTGGTTTCAGGGATGATAATATTCTATTTGATTCTAGTGTTAAATTATTTATGAATACAGGCAAATTCGTAGCACAACTTGAGTATACATGTTTAATTGGTTGTTTAATGTATGAAATGCATTGCACTAGACCTAATATTTCTTTTTTAGTATGTAAAATGAGTAGATATACTAGTAATCCTGGTGTGGATCTTTGGAGATGTATAATAAGAATCTTTGGATACTTAAGAAAGACCAAAGATATAATTTTATACTATAATTATTATCTGGATGTATTAAAAGGATATATTGATGAAAGTCAGATTACCTGTATTGTTGATAACCAATACACATCTGGATGGTTGTTTACTCTTAGAGGTAGTTCTATTTATTGGGTGAGAAAGAAATAAACATGTATTTCACATTTGACCATGGAGTCAGAGTTTATCGCCTTAGCGACATGTGAAAAGGAAGCTAAATTGATTAGAAATATATTATTGGATATTATATTGTGGCCTAGCCTAATGCCTCCTATATCTATAAGTTATGATTTTTAAGAAAGTTTATTATGGGAATATAGTTGAATGTATAATTGAAAGTCTATGCATATAAGTTTGAAACATGATTATGTGAGACAATTATTATAAGATGGTACCATAAAAACTGTATATGAAAGATAGTGTAAAAACCTTGCAGATCCATTTAAAAAATATATATCAAGAGAGATAATTCATGCAACTAATAATTATATGAGGTTAACACCCACAAACTAAATCATTTTTTAATGGAAACCCAACACATTCAGTAGGTAAATCCTAATTAAAGTGTTTAATGGGTAAAAAAAAGTTATGAATATGGTTGTTGATATTTAAAATTATAACCCCAACTATGTGGTAGCAATATCATTCATTATTACTAGAGGTTTAGTTATAAAGTCTTGCCAAAATATTAATTCTCAATGAGTTATGTGTTCTATTAATGTAAGAACATTGTAATATTTTTCCAATGTGAACTATGAAGTGGTTTCACTTCTTATAGGAGAAAATGGGTTTACTCCATAGAGATTTAATGAAAAGGATATAAGCACATGGCCATAAAAGTGCTACAAAATGAGATTTTGGATGGAAACTTCATTGAATGTATGATACCACCAGTTTACCTTAAATATTAACAATTTTAATGTTTTGAAAACTTGTAAATCTAATAATACTTTGGGATATTGATACTAAGTAAAGGTTTAAATCAAAATATACCTTTATTATGTATAATTAATCACTTGTGGTCTAGAGAATTAATATTTACAAATAAAAGAGGGGGTTATTATAATTTTATTCACAATAATAATAAAAATGAATAAGGTGTTTTGATTGGTCAGAACAACCTATTCTTGGATTGATGAGGTGGACAACAATGGGTATCCCACATTGGAAATGTGGATAGAATTACTATAGCTTAACTTCTATAAATGGAACCTTGGGAATTGGTATTTTTAATAAAAATATATATTTTCCTAAATTATTTTAATGCATTTATGAAAATATTTAGTATTTTTTTTTGCTTTATATAAATATAAAACAAATCAAAAAAATATAAAAAAATAAAATAAAATATTTTATAAAAAACAACTAATGACTTGATTAGTCGTAACAGTTGAATTTCATTTTTTTGAAGCCCAAATGGATTCCCCCCACTAAGAGTTTTCTTGTTTCGATCAAACCAAATTTTTATTTGACCAAAATGGTGAGATAAAATAGTCGTTATTCACAACATTTTTGATCTATAAATGAGTGATGATGAGATCACTTATTAGATGAATTCCTTCAATCTATAATTCTACTGATAAAATTTCCCAACATCAATGTTTCAGGGCTGTCAGTTTTTTATGAACATAATCCCCAATTTCTTGGTGAAATCCTCAAGTGAAACTTCATCCAAGAAACATACACCAATAAGTGGGGGTAGATAAAACCCTATTGGAAAGTGAATTAAATTCACACATCGAGATTCAATCTACATTCTCCATTTTCCTAGTTATTTTTTCAATAATAAGTCGCTGGCCCCACAGTGGCTGCTGCTCAACTAGAATAATCTCCATGGACAGATCTATCACTATGAGAGTGTGGGGTAGGAACTGATGTTATCATCTTATTCATAAGCTGAAAATAGAAAATACAAGATTTTGCAAAATCATCGAATGATAATATTCTTTATAAACAAAAATATTATTGGCATTAAGTATTTTTTTTAAACATGAAATATATTTTGTGTTTAAAAATAGAATAATTAAACATTTTTCTTCTCAAAAAAGTTATATGAACCCAGATGTATTAAATATTATTTAAAATTTAAAATCATTTATGAAAAAATGAAATTTATAATGGAAAGTAAAATTAAAAAAATAATTGAATATATATATATATATGTGAGTGTGAGTGTGTGTGTTTGTGTAGTAATATACTGTGGAAGAAATAAAGTGACAGGCCCACATATTAATTTGTGTAAATAGTATATTATCATATATACACTACTAGAATGAAAGTATTTTTCATTGTATTTACAGTAACCAAATGATCACTGCTTTTGACCATTTGATGAAGGTTTTACCAACCACTAATATGTGGTTATTAAAGGGTATCAATATTTTATTCGGGTACCCTATAGTGATTTTAATTTGATAGTCCCTGAAGTAGTATTACCTTTCACCAAAAGAAAATCACTATAGGACCCTGAAATGAAATATCAAGACCCTTAAGTGACCACATTTACTAATCCCTAGTAATTTCTTATATATACATATATATATATATATGTGTGTGTGTGTGTGTGTGTGTGTTTTATTATAATATATATCCCATGATATCTAGAAAAAACACAGATGGATTACAATATTTAAGGCATAATTATACAACATCAACATATTTATATATTATGAAAAATTTATATATCATATAATAATTTTACAAATAAAAAAATTACTAAAATCAAATAATCTATCCATCGAACTACAACTGAAATATTTTAGTCCAAAAGACAATTGAATTTAAAATTGATTTGGTATAATAAAAAAATAAGTAAAAATTAAAATAAAAAACCTATTTTTTTACCAATATAATGATAAATAATACTTAAAAAGGTATAAATTTATTCAAAAACATTGATTTGAATATTCTGACCATACCACATTTTTGATTGACATGTTGTTCATTTCCAAAGACTATAACTTAATAAATTACCATTGTCTTAGAATTTCAGGAAAATTCGAGATCATTTGTTCAATTTTTACCCTCTCACTCATTTTAAATTATTTTAAATAAGAAAATTCACTTTCGATCATTCTTACCAAACCGAACATCAGTTTGACGTGTGGTTTGTTCACATATGAAAAAAATTAAGCTAAGTTCATTATCCTAGGATTTCACAATGAACATAGGTCATTTTATCAATTTTAATTATTTAATAAATGTTTGAAAACTCTTAAATCTATAAAAACTTATTTTTCAGCTATTCCGATCATACGATATGACAAATTAGCACTTTGTTTATTCTTATAGGTCAAATATTAATCAATGATTTTTGTTATATGATTTTAGAAAAATTGGTGGTAATTTTCTTATCACAACTCCCTCCCTCCAATAGCCCCCCCACCTAGGCCGATAATAAAGGAAGAGAGACAATGATTCCCGAAGCTCACCTCCAATAGGACACAAGTTGGAGACTACCACCGAGGGCATATCAATCACACATATGGGAGGCATTTCCATCTATGCAGTTTAAGTTCTAAGAGATAAGATGAAGAGAACCACCAAATAATCACTAAGTAAATATATAGAAACAATCCCAAGACATGTAATGCCAGACATAAACTGAACAAAACTGAAAGAATACAGTAAGTAAAACTGAAAGTACCAAAAGAAAATATAGGCATCAACTGTGAATTCTTTACACTCCAAATAGTCTCTCAAAAACTCTTCTGACCTAGTACGACTTAGATTGATCAATGAAATATCCCTATTAACCTGAAAAATAGTTTATATATATGTAGGGTTTTCATAACATTTATACTCAGTATGATCCTCCCAGAATCAACTCTTATAACATATGAAAGAAGCCTACTAAAGACCAACAAATAAAGAAATGAAACTAACTCCTCACCTAAACAGGTAATACTAGTTTCTTATCCTCACCTTGGATCTTTCACCAAGTAACACATAAAGGTATATTATTATATATCAAAACAATATAAGTAAATAAAGGTACTCTGCTTCCACTTCTCCACCATTTTTCCCTCTCACTCCCCAATGCCACACATCCTGTGCTCTTCCATCCTATGAATAATCCTGTATCTCATATAATAATATCACAACCATTATTGAATCCTATTCAAAACTAGAATGTATCATCATAATCATATCCAAATAGTAAATAATTTTATTCTTGGATGCCACTACATCTCGTGTACGTGCATTATACCTCAAGACGTCATAGACCATACACACACTCCTATGTGAAGACAAAACCACCACGTTCAAATATACTTATGTGTTATACCTCAAGCCATTTCAATCTTCACATAAATTTATAGTAAAATTGTGAGCCATCACAACCCTGGTGGGAATTCACCCTATAACATATGCCATTATAGCCTATGAAACGCCTACTCATATACATCTGAAGGGAGAACGAGAAAGAGGGAGAAGTCATCCATCCATTCTCTTGCAGTCCCAGATGTTGGAGAAAAAACCCCCCAAAAATTTGGTTATTGGTTTCCCTACTGACAAGGGTGGTGAATATTATAAAATTATAAAATATAAAGCAATATCATACACAACTATGCCAAGTAAAACTACCTAGCCTTAGACTCATCTGCCGCTATTATCACACATGACACTTGACTGCCACAAATAATGTCTAGGTATCAAATAAGAATACAAGAATCAATATTTGATTAATCAATTAATAAGTCATTAATTAATATATTCTATATTAATTTTCCAATATTAACATTTTAATATTTTAATCCTGGTATCTTAGGAAACATAACAATTGATTATATTCTCAAGTATGCCATCATTATTTGGGAAAAACATGAATTGATCATGTTTATTTATTATTTAAATT
This sequence comes from Viscum album, assembly GCA_963277665.1. NCBI lineage: Eukaryota > Viridiplantae > Streptophyta > Magnoliopsida > Santalales > Viscaceae > Viscum > Viscum album. Next base: position 725,843,553 of record OY728167.1, on the reverse strand, counting down.
TTTCATTTCATTAATAATATGGGAACTCTAGGACTTATCCTAATATACCACTTCAAAAATGAACTTTCAATGCATAACATCAATTGCATCAAGTAGTTAGAGACTAACTAAAAAATTAACATCTGACTATTCATTCATCAAGAAAACTTCAAGTAGGAAATGCATATCAATGAGAAAGCCCCACTCTAAACTCATCCCGACCACCCCAGTGTCCCATGTTGTTGTGAATAATATAATTTATCCCGCCATCACTGACATCTATCATCCCTGTAGTCTAGGATCCCAACCCATTTCTCATAAAATATTACCAACGATATCAAATTTAACAATCAACGCATGATGACTCAAAATCCATAGAGCACACATACATTTTATATGTATATTTTCACACATTAGAAAATGGTACTAAGGCCATGAAAATTATGTAGTTATTCCTCCTATGTATAAGAATATGATCATTCATCCCCCAATTTTTTTATTTAATAAACAACCATTTTAATTTCATATAGAATTAACCAGTTTATTATGCATAGTTTTTCTACAACAACTTAACCTATGTAAATAGTTTGTAATATCTACAAATTAATATAAACTTACTTCATCCATTATTTCCATGTTTAATCGAACCAAGAAGAGCATCAATCATTCTGCCTTTTCCTATTCCATTAGTTAATTCCTTTATTATTACGGCTTAAAGTTGTTAACCAATTTCAAGCATATAAAATCATGATACACAGTAATAACAAAGCAACCAACACTTCCAAACATTCATCACACTATCTATAAATAACATGAGGTGGAATAAATAAAATCACTGACACATACAATCATAAACCTAACCATACATTTTATTCTCGCACTATAAAATATTAAATTATCCTTAATAAGTGATAATTCCCATTTCAATTAACATATACCTAGAATTATATAATAATTATTATCCCCATTATACTAATCCGTTCAAAACTGATAATATGCTATTATTTTGTATCTATCTCTTGATTAATTTCTAGAATAATGCTTATTATTCTACAACATGTGTTATTTTCAAATCCCATTATTAGAATTATTTTCAAAAAAAAAATAATATATTTTCTCATTTGATTTCTAGATTCTAAATATAATCATAATTATATTAAACATGTGATAAATATTAATTAAAAAATACTATCTAAAAAAATAATATAATTTCTAATTAAATTCTATAAATAATATCAATATTAAGATACTAATTGCATGAAATTTAAATATTCATATTCTTCCTTTTAGTTTTCCTGAATATTTAACAATATTTATCATCTAATTCCTTTACCAAATTAATATTTTATAAAGGTTAACTCTATCTGGTTAAACAAAGAAACTTAGGCATGATAATTTCAAAAATTTCATATAAAATAAAGGAGATAGAAATAGTTCCCACACTTGATATGAGTCTAGTCACAAGATTGACACAAGAAGAAAGATATTGGAGAAGTTCACTCATCCAAAGATATTCAAGAGAACTGAACTAACCTTGGGCTCACAATGGATGGTCTCATGATTCTGAGGAAATGGAACTCAAAAAAAGGAACCCACTAACTCTAATGAAGAAACTCTAGTTATTCATCAATCAAAACAAAAAAGGAGGAAAACATATATAAGAGAGAGAGTAATAAAGTCTTCATATAAAATAGTGACAGCCAAAAGTCTCTCCAAAACCTCCTAACTCAATAAAAAATGGAATAATGTAGTGATAATAAGATCCATTTTTATGTATAAATAAATTTTAGTTATTGAACATTCCAGCATGGGTGATTAAATATACAAGGTTGGGTGTATATTTTTCCCCAGTATGTTATTATACATTTTCAATGCTCAAATATATTTTTTAATAATTAAAACATCCATTATTTCATGAGTTTTAATTATCTTAATTATAATTATATTATACCATGATTTTAAATAAATATCTCCTATGATTTTTATCTCAAAATATTCATATTACCTTTAAAATTTGAGTTATAGGTGAGTTTGGAAAGAAACTGGAATAATTTTGATGTTTTGAGCGAAAAATGAAACCCTTATTCATGAATGGGTTCTCATTGAAATGTAAAATTGTTTAAATTTATTTAGTGAATGAAACCCAAATTGACCCTTATATGATATTTGAAAATTGGAGTTTACCTTCAAAAAAATATCAAAAACTCAGACTAACCTTTACAAAACAATATAAATTCCCAGGATACCTTTACATAACACATATAAAATATATTCTACCTTTACGTAGCTAGTTCAAAACACAATATACCTTTATGTAGCTTTTAGAAAATGAGGGTTCCCCTTTTTCAACTTAAGGAATTTAAAACTTACTTGTATGAGAGATTAAGAAAAATGAGGTTACCCATATATGATAAGGTGGGTTTACATAAGGGTAGATAAAAATTATGGTATGGGCACCCTCTCGATAGCTCTAAGCCTTGGTAAAACATAGAGGGGAAATTTTAGAAATCCATGAACTTATATTAGATACCTATTAGATAATTCTAATCCTTGAGAATTTTAAAAAAAATGGTAAGAAAAGAAAGGGGTCTGAATAACCACCCCAAGAGATGCCTCTATAGGATCTCATTAGAAGAATATAAAAAACATGCATTATCAATTAAGAATGATAAATAAATCTCATAAAATTATATAAGGTCAAACAGATCATATCTAAAGAAAGGAAAGAAAATAGAACACTACTAGAAACTTGACCTATCCCAACAGTTCCAAACAATTGGAATAAACCCTGGAATCGTTAGCATAGGATATCCCAATATTTCCATGAACCATTGGCATGGGAGGTGTTGGGATAACCCTATACCAATGGTTTCCAGATAACCATTGGTATAGGGTGTGCAAAATTTCATTTTCCCAATGGTTCAAGATGAACCGTTGGGATAACCCTATCCCAATGGTTATAATCATTGGTATAGTGATATCCCAATGGTTTTGAACCCTTAAGAAAGACCTATCCCAATGGTTCAAGATGAACCATTGGGATAGATGTATACCAATGATTCTAAAATAGTTGGTATAGACCCCCCCAACTTTACAATATTCCATCACCTGCAATGCTCCTCCTACAATGCACCTACAACAACCCACCTACAAAAAAGACCTATAACAACCCAGTACTTGAAAAATAGCCAAAAAAACCTACACTTGCACCTACATAACCCATTTTCACTCATATAATAAGTCATTTTATAATGCTAGATAAATAAAACATCCTATAATAATGCTTCCATATAGTTATGAGTGGATATATTATTGAAATCTAATGATAAATAATCCTAAATACTACTATCATTAAATTCATAAATTAAGGTAAAAGGTAGAATTTGAACCCCATATGACATTACAATGAAAGAATAAATAACATAAAAAACCACCACAACAACAATATAAACTAGATTCCATTAAATCCAGAATCCCAATATGAACATGCATACATAAACTATTACAATAAAAACACTATAAAGAATATACCTACACCTACAATGAAATTCACCTATAATAAATAGACCTACAGAACTAACTTCAATGCACATACACCTGTAAAATAGACCTACATCATCCAAACAATACTACAAAACTAACACCTACAAAACAGAACTATAGAACTAACTACAATGAAATGTACCTATAATCAAAACATCAAATTCAATGAACCTACAATAAAAACATGAAAACATAATTCTCCTGCAAATAAAAATATACCACCATCTAATGAAAACATAAGAACATCCTCAACAATTTATAATAAAACAAATCACAAATGTTGCATTTAACGAATGATAACAGACATACAGAATATCACACATATATTCACTCACACCAAATCATTAAACATAAAATTTCATAAATATCAGTAAGAAATATAACAGATCAATCCTTCCCTCATCACTATCACTATCATCACCATCCTCTTCATCCTCATACTCTTCATCATTCCCATCCCCTTCCTCATCCCCATTCTCATACTCATCCTTGTCCTCATCCTTGGCCTCATCCTCACCCTTGTCCTCCACCTCAGCCTTATCCTTGTCCTCATCCTTTCCCTCAGCCTCTTCCTCACCATCATCCTCTCCATTGTCATCTCCAGGAATTAAATCATATCAAACACCACTAGGAATACCACCCAGTTCACTATATAATGAACTCATAGATGACATATATTCATCACAATCCATGGTGGTCTCTAGTGTAAGTTATAGACATAAAACTTTCATCAGTTTCATAAATTAAGCGTTATCCCATTCAGCCCATTATTATACCTGTATTACCCATTTTTCAGCCTTTTATACCTTAGCCTCAGCCTGTGTTGCCTGTTCATGAGCCTTTTCTGACTTAGTGGTACTATAACTGGTACCTGAAGTGGGCCAATACCTCATCGAGGCTATACTCTTCCCAGGTTGGCAGCATACTCTTCCATGGTGATCATCTCCAAAAACATGATGTAAGTGGTCATTTGACCCAAAATTATCAGGTTCCTAGGCATCAAGGCCCTCTAAAGCAACTTGTTACAAATATAAATAGATTATTAAGTTACAAAATAGATATTAAAACTTTAAATCAATAAAGTAAAACTTAGAATATGCTGTTGTGTGAGTTTTTAACCACACTTCCATCTTTTTTCTTTCTGGTCAAGAAAAAGAGTTTTTCTCGAGACACACATCCTTCAATATTCAATACCTCCATATGAAATGAAATTTAATGTAAGAAACCATAATTAAAAATAGGTTACTAATAATTAATTTCATAACTAAAATAAAATGGATATTAATTTTAAATGAAGATGAAAAGAAAAACATATGGTAGATGAATTCATGTTGGTCCAATCCAATTTGGTTTTGTTATGATTAGTTTTCTTTACTATTGTTTAATTTAGTTTAGTTTAAGATTGTTAAATTTGGTAGAGATCTGGATGAGTCTATTTAGGACAAGTTAGTTCGATTTGATTCAATTCAATTCATATTTATTTGGTTAGATTTGAGTTGTTTCAATTATATTCTATGAAATCCAAAATGTTTATTTATTTTTGAATAGTTTGATTCAATTATATATAATTCTATTCAGTGTGGTTTGTTTTGATAATATTTGGTTCTATTGGGTTTAGGTTGGTTTTAGTATTTTAATAAAAATATATTCTTTTATATTCAATTTCATTTGGTTTACCTCTACTTGAATTAGCGTATACTTGTTTTTTTTGGTTCACTTATGTTTAGGTATTCCTAGGATTGTTTAGTTTAGTTCGGTTCTATTTGATTCTATTTGATTTAATTCAATATTATTTAGGTCTACTTGATTTGGTTTTATTTCAATAGGTTTCATTCAGTTGTATTTATGTCAAGTAATATCAAATAAATTTGGTTCAAATCTATTTGATTTAGTTAGGTTTTTTTAATTCTGTTTAGTTCTGTTTATTTCAGTTTAGTGTGGTTTGGGTTGATATTCAATATCCACTACTGTACCAAAACTTTATAAATCGAATGAATTATGGATGAAACAATAGAAAGTACAAGTCCTAAATAAAAATTATAAATGACTTTCTTACATACTTCCTCTGATGGTCCGGTATTGTAGTCCTCCCCAAAGGTGGAGATATTTCTTAGAATCAATGTTTTTTTATTTTTTCTTGAAGATTCCTAAAAAAAATCAAATAATAAAAAATAAATTATTAATGAAAAACATGATTATATTAATTTAAAAACCACAAATTTTATTAATACCTTGAACGTAGTACTCATCCAATGATTAATCATTTGCCGATAATGTTCTATTAGACAATCATCCATGAGAGGCATGGCCTCTAAATCCGTTCCAAATCTATCATTCCATCCAACATACAACTCATTCTTATAGGCTCTCTCTATATATCACCTAATTTTATTAGTCGTGATGGCCTCACACATTCACATGAAAATTAAAACAAAACTAGCACCAAAATATTAATTCATATAAATACAATAATAATATAAAATTAAATTCAACATATTTTTTACCCATATTTGTGCCCAAGTGTTATCCTTGACTTTGTTTGGCAGGTTTCTCCAGGAGAGTGGACTGACGAGAATGATGTCAGAGTATTTTGCAAGCATCGCCAAAAAACTGCTACATCCCCACATTGTTTTTTTTGATCATTTGGTTTTCTTCATTGTAGTCCACCATCAACTACGTGCGGAGGTTCCACACTGCATGCATGCATATATGCCCATGCTTCCTATGAGTATATCTATATGTTATAGAAGAAAAAAATATATTATATCAATACATCTTATAATTAAAATAAAATACGGTAAAAAAATTATTAAGGTTCTATAAATATACCTGCAGTGGTCTGATCAATGGGTGCTGCTGGATCTACAGGCTAAAGGAACATCACCCTGTACAGATGGAGTGGGCATAGTGTATGATCTGCAGACTTAGAATGTGTCAGAGAAGGAGTTTAAGAAGAAGGAGTGTATTATATTGGAGATAATGAAGTAGAAGTAAAAGAAGATGACATGGATGACTGTCCAAATTCATGATATGGACGAGGAGTAGGAATCATCATCAGATACAAGAAATATGGGTGAGAAGGATCAGATGTAAATGCTATTGAAAACATGGGCAGCCAAAATATCCCATGTTTCCCTAACGAAACCGCGGGATCAAAATGTGTGGTAGATGGTACATCAATGGGAGGGATAGGGTCTAATCAGGTACACCGACTGGAGCGCCTAACTCTATTACCACCCCCTCATACCGCCAACCTGAGTACTGGGACTACTAGGCATCTCATCAAATAACTGGTGCCTAAGTGGTGGATCTTGATAAAATTTTAAAACAAAATTAATCACAAGACATTATATGTTATTGATATATATATATATATATATATTAAATAAAATACTCCCAACATGCACTAATGGAGGAACACCCATCTCAGTCATTCGACGATTGTTGTCCATCATCCTTTTTTTTCCACATCTCCTTAATAGGTTTCATTTCCTATATTTGAAAATAAATATGGAATTAATTAGAAATTAATAACTAATGTGTAACCTAAACAACAAAAAATTTGAGACACGACTTAATTAAGTAACACCACTTGTGAAAAAAAATACAGTATACGTAGTGATATAACCAGAAAAAATTTAAATTTAGTGGGAATAATAACAAAATAGAATACATGTCATAAAATAAACAATAAGTTCAAATTCACATGTTTAGAATAGGTATGATATAGTTTTCTTCTATTTTCAATTCGATCCAATTCAATTTTGGTTATCTCATTTGTCAATTTTTATTTTTACATTGGTTGGTTCATTTTTTTCAATTGATTAGTTCATTTGTCCATTTTTATTTCACTTTGGTCATTTGGTTCAATTTTGTTAATTGATTAGTTCATTAGTTCATTTTTATTTATCTTAGGTCATTTGGTTCATATTTTGGGTTAGGTAATTTTTTCATTTTTTGGTTAGGTCATTATATTCAGTTTTTTTCCATATCAATAAGTTTCATATGTCTAATTCAATTCCTCTTGTTTTTTTTTATAATTTAATTATTTCATTTGTGTTTGGTTTTGTAGGTTTGAATACTGTTCAATTCAATATTTAAAAATATAACTCAAAGAAAATTGTAATCAATAAATATTGAAGATTCACATGAAGGTCAAGTAAGATACAAGAAATTTGTAATCAATAGTAAATCAATTTGAATAGTACCAACCTTAAAAAATCAAGTCGAGTTAAACCAAAAGAAATAAGAACACAAATGAGTGATTCTATATATTTACCACAACAACTTCAGGTTCACAATCAAATCTGAAAATTAATCTTTTGGATTAATCATATGCAATAAATGGATTGGGGCCAATGGCAGCAGGGATGGTGTCAATTCCATCATCACTATCATTAAATATATGCCTTGGAATTACTTCAATAATGACACCAAATTTAGGCTGAAGATGATCTTTGACATAAAAAACTTTTTTCTCCATTGATTCCAATACATGTGGTTCATCAGTAGTAAGAATGCGAGTCATTTAAATAACTCAACATCTACAATCATTAATAAATGTTCCCCACCTCATCATCGAATCAAACCACTGACATTTCATCACAGTGACTAGACCATGAGAGTAATAATACAATATTATTATTTTTTCAATGACTCCATAATAATCAAAATTTGAAAATCGGGTTATACTATCCAATGAACCAACATAACAGTCTGTTGTGGCAGTTATCATAACACAAAATTGTTGTGTTCTCATGTTCTTTGCATGTTTAGTGATAATAAATTTATACCAATTGATCAAAATTTATTTACATTCATGAACTGCTGTATTAGGACCAAAAGCCAAAGCTCTTATTTCCTCAGAGACAGAGTTGGCAGGAAAACTTAATACCTGAAATATAAATGAATATTAAACTTAATTAAATATTTATTTTATTAATTAAATACAGTAATATTTCTACCTTCAATTTCAACCAAGAAAAAAACTATTTCCTATGAAAAGTCTATCTCATTCTCAAAGATAAAGAACACTGCTTTCTATTTATCATTTATTTATGTTCCCTATAGATAAAAATATAAATATTTTAATAGATATGTAAAATTACATGATATGAGATAAGATATACATGTTCAATTTACTTACTTGATGTAGTCATTGAACAAATTACAATTGAACAAAACTATGCGATGTTCCATCTCCCGCTCTTCAAGGATTAATTTCATTAATGTATATGATATGAGAATTACTCCTATTTTAGAATGTTATGGAAAACTTGGTTAAATTTTATAATACTATTCTTCTTCATTTATCATTGTTCTGTTCATTCTCGTAGTAAGATCATACAAATATATTAAGAAGAAATCCATATATTCCTAATCCATGTAACCATTCAAGATAGAACCTTCAGGATGATTCCTATTCCAAACATAACACTTTAATGTGTACATATTTATTTCATTTGGATACATCCACCAAAAAGAAACAGGTTCTCTGAGAAGTATTTCAGTTGGAAGATGGGTAGTCAGATGCAACATGCATGTAAAAAATGACGGAGGAAGTATTTTCTATAACTCACAAAAAATTAATGGAGCATCTTCCAACATTTTTTTCAATAAATACTTTGAAAAATTATTATAAAAAATATCCCTAAACAAATGGAACAACTGAATAAATGGCACCCTTATATTATTGGAAAAAAGATGATAGATTGCTATTAGAATCAACTAATGCAGAAGGAAATGATAATCATGAGTCTTCAAAGATTTCTGCTTCAATTCTCTTTTATTTACCAATTTTTATATGTTTCTTTAATATCCATTAGGAACTTTAATAGTCTTTAGAGCTTCCATAAATTGATTTTTTTTCTACAGGTGTCATCACATAAGAAGCAGATGGAACTTTCCATTTATTATCACTGATACACACAAGATGCAATTCTAGTCTCATGCTATAATCCACCAAGTCATGCTAAGATCATAAATCATATTTTGTATTTACCTTGAAATTTAGAAGAATCGAAAGAAAAATTTCACATATATTCTTTTCAATGTGCATTATTTCTAAGCAATGACGTAAAAAAATGGTTGACTAATAAGAAAACTCAAAGAAGATACTTCCTTTCTTCCAATTGTAACAGGTTTTAGTGGAAACATTCTTCCTCTTTCTAGAATTTCATTTGACCCATCCCGAATGAAAAACTGAAATCTTGCAATTCATTAAGCACTTTAGTTCCAGACATACATTGAGTTGGATTATCAGTCTTCATGGTATTGTCAAATCTTCGACGATTATTTCTATATGGATGGTCCATGGGAAAGAATCTTTGATGTCCCATAAAACCAAAACTACGATGATATTTCAGTCTTATGGATCTTGTATTCTTCATAAAAATAGGACATGATAGTATTCCATTCATGCTCCATCCATACATCATTTCATAAGAAGGAAAATCATTGATCATCCACATAAGGGTATCATAGATCTAAAATATGTCTTTTTAACATGAATTGTATGTGCGTACACCCACATCCCAAAGAAGTTTCAAATATTTTATTAAAGGTTACATGTATACATCTACATCATTTCTGGTATCATGACATCACATTTTTATTGATATTTCATTATACATGAAAAGATTTTGGAGTTTTGGGATCAATGTAAAGTGCCACATTACTTTTTGTGGAACACAGGATGGTGTTCCATTAGATTTTGGATTCTATCAAGATGTGCCACATTTAATAAAATCATTTTATTTAGTAGTTTCCTCCCATAATAAGTTACAATATTTTGGGTAAACATGAATTTTGTTTTTTTAAAATCCAAGTTCCTCAACTAACTTCCATGACATATAGTGGTTTGATGGAATATATTCATTATCTAGTAGTAATTCCTTCAATAAGGTAAGAATGTAATCTATGGAAGTATTAGAAATACCATACATGGTTTTCCCATGAAACAATCATATTAAATATTCACAATTTTTCATTTTACCACATTACCGATATACCAGAGTTGTGGCAACATCATTCAATTTTTTCACTCTATAAACATCATCATTTACATTAGAAGGATCATGTGTGCTCATATTAAAGTCTTCTTGGGTCGACATCCTTTCCTTCTCATGATGAAGAATAAATAGAAACTGGTTATATAAAAAATTCTCCAATACAGTCCTCTCATTTGGATCATTAGCATTTTGAGATTTCATTTTCTCCCCCATTGTGATACCACACATAGTATTTTGTTTGAAAACTATATTTTGTTATATAGTAGATAACTTCTTCATGTCTCAACCAAGGTCTTACAACAAAATTATAACATGGGAAGTGTATGTGACCACTATATAAAGCATTGTTAAATAAAAAACCTAAAAATCTCTCCAAATTGTTTTGAAAATTTCTTGAGATCCAATTAGTTTCATACATCTAACTTCTATCAATTCTATAAAAAATTATTACAAGTCATTTCATAAAATAAATTCAATAATATTTAAGTTAAATAAAAAATATATTTAAGTAAATGAGAATTTTTCACTTTATATAAAACCATAACTAACACACTACTCTATATGAGAATCATAATACAAAAGAAAAAAAATACTATATATATAACAAAATTCTATAAATATAAAACCACTATATTAAATTAAATTATAAATAAAATACCATGATATTTTTTGGGTTTGGTTATTTTATTTGAATTGGTTCAGTGCATGCTTATTAGGGTTTTATCATAGTAATTTACAACGCATGGCACACAACAATGACAAGGGTCCTTGGCGAAAAAGCGCATTGCACAGTGCACAACACGTGGAAATGTTAACTTACGGTGCAAAAAAGGCATATTATCATATTAAAATAAAAAAAAATAATAAGTTAGATAACAAAATTATCAGTAATAATAAAACTATAAAAAACTATTTTTTTTATAAATTTTAGGAAAAAATTATTTTGAAAAATAATCTATTGTTAATAAATAACCTTAAGTCATTCATATAAAAAATCCTTGCAATTTGATTATGGGAAGGATTTTGAAGAAGTGGTAAGGTTTTTGGTTGTGCTTGGTTGCGACACTTGGTCGATGTGTTGCACAAAGTCAATGGAGAAATAAAGGAATCAATTAACTAGAAATAGTGTTTTGAAAAATAATTTTAATAGGGTTTGGGTTGGCTAGTTAAAAATGTGAAAAAAATTAAGATGGCTCCATGGAGCACGCAACACCACACCATGCCATGGTGCAACATAGCGCATTCCATGACACGCCATCCCAACTGGGCTATTACAGAGGCGTCTCAAGGTGTAATGGTCTCCGGAAATATCCATGGTGAATGCCATTAATAACTATGAGTTGTATTAAAGATTTTTCAACACAATTAATTTTTTTTTCATTACTATAGGATTTGTTTTAGTTAGGTTCAATTTAGTTCACTTATTTTTATTCTAGTTCAGTTTGATACAGTTTAGTGTTGTTTGGGTCTATTCAAGTCTACTTGGGTTAAATCAAGTCATTTAAATTTAATTTAATTGGTTTGGTAAAGTCAGTTTTGTTATGATATAGATAGGATTTGTTAGTTCGGTTGGGTTTTAGCCTGTAAAGGTTTGAAAGGTTCAGTTCATTTATTTTCAAGACTGGTTAGGTCAGTTTGGTACAATTTAGTTCACTTAGGGTCTGATCAATTCATTTCAATTTTTTTTTTATTTTGCGGGACATTATAACAAGGAATAAATTGGGATATTATGTGAAACATAGTGGATGTGATAAAAAATCATTGTATAAAAACCATATCAGTGGATGATGTCCTTATATCCTAGTTATGGAACATCCCCTATTATAAATATATTTTCTCTCAATCATTTCACAATAAAACCCAAACTATATTAACATGTATAAAAATAATATTATCATGATTTATCAAGTATAATAGGGTAAAAAAAATCTTTATTCGAATAATAATATATCATGTATATATCATTAAATACATTTTCAATCATTACCGCATCACTCCAAAACATCTTCCACCAACTGTTTCCACCACAAAATCCAACTCATTATATAAAACAGCGACACACAACCCATAATTCCTCTCTTTCATTTACAGATTCAACCAATTTCTATATTTTCCAATTTATCTACCAAGATCCATTTAATATCCATTTAATTAAATATTTATTGAAAAAACCCTTTTGTCATCACCCACATTTATTACCATTTATCAACATTCAATTTTTTAATCAATTACCACATATTGTATTCTATACCCTATATATTTAATTTCAGCTGATTTCATTCCCATTTTATTATTACTAATCATATTTCATAGCTACTAGTCAACAACAAAAACACCACCACACAAAAAAACATCAATATTGTAATAACCACTAGCACATACCAACACTAAGTCATCACCATCACCATAATTTCCCAAAAAGATCTAAAAAATCACAATGTAAAAATAGAACACACTAGAAAGCATAGAAATAGATTTCAACCACCTTAATTACTACAATTTCAATTTAAAGGGGGATTTCAAAACATTTCCTAATCTCTTGCATTTCTATTTTCCCAAAATTTCTAGATTCACACACAACTGGTATGTTTAAGCGTTTAACCTTTTATAAATTGTGAGTTCAAACAATCAATCACATAAGGGGATCATAATACACAGTGGCTAAAACAAACACAACAGAACCAAAGATATAAATTGAGGATATTGCAGCAGAAGATTAATGAAAAAAGACAAAGTAAATCAAGGTAGAAGAATCTCTTAAAACATACTGATTTGAAGTAGAAGAAAAAAAAAGGCTTCAACCAGAATGGATCACCAGTTGGGTGGAACTTTTACAGCTTTGGATGAAGGGGATAGCTCTTGGATAAGGAAAAATATGGGTTGCGTGATTCTAGAATAAGGAGGCATGATGCTGGGTATTTGGGGATGATATATCCCAAAAGGTTTTTAAAACCATTGGGATACCCTCAATGAAATGAACCCTATCCCAATGGTTTCAAAAAACCGTTGGGATATGGGGTTATCTCCTAACAGTTTTCTCAAACCATTGAGAAAACATTGTGTAAACAACCCTATCCTAACATATTTTTGAAACCGTTGGCATATGGGTGTTGGTATAGGTGGTATTTCTAGCAGTGGAGCCTTAAAACAACTTGGGATATTTAGCATGTATCCACGCATCTTTCTCCCAAGTTCTTTCCTCTAATCCACTATGCTATGAAATGGAACAAACCAAAGGAATTGAATTCCCATAAAACACCATCTCTTAGTGGTACTAAATCTTAATATGTTTCTCCTTGAAGGTCACAATGTCTTCGACATCTAGCTCACCCCAATAAATGATGTGGAGATATTAATGAAGACATATATGAAGATATGATACATGGAAGATGTCATGAATCTGGATCATCTATGGGGGTAGTTATAATCAATATTCCATAACTCTAACTAAAGTCAACACCTCGAATGGTATAATGAGCATGTGATAAATCATACTCCCATAACTGAACTTTCACTACCCATGATTATGAAAACCTTAAAGAACATATGATCTCTAATGACGAGATCTGGAAACCTCCTCCAATGATCACCATAGTACTTATGATGATCCCGCACCACCTTTATTCTCTCAAGAATCACTTTTACCTTCTCTATCATACTCTACACCAATTCTGGTCCAAGAATAGATAAATATCCAACCTTGGTATAACATAATGAAGAACAACATGTTCATCTATACATAGCTTCAATATGATCCATTCCAATAGTGCAGTGATAACTATTGTTGTAATAAAACTCCACTAAGGGTAGGTTCCTCAATCACAAACCTCCAAAATCTAGAATGCACATGTTAAACATATCCTCTTAAGTTTGGATGTTCCACTCTGTCTGACCATTCATTTTCAGATGAAAAGTGGTTCTAAGGAATAACTGATATGTAAAATCATGATGGAGAACTCTCCACACCCTAGAGGTAAAACGAGGAACATGATAAGAGATGATTATTTTCGAAACCCCATAAAGCCTCACTATCTCCTCTAGATACTACCTCAACAATGCTTCCACTAAGCTCAACTCCTTAATCACTAAGAAGTGAGTTGAATTCATCAATCGTCCCATGATCACCCATATTACATCATAAAACCTTGATCTATGGGAAAAATGGAGAAGAAGACCATCCAAATGTCCGCCCACTTCCAATGAGGAACATCAAACGACTGATGTAAAACACTAGGATCACGATTCTCAACATTAAACTTCTAAAAAACAAAACACAGATAGACAAACCCCATAACTAAATGCTTTAGAACTAAAAAAACTAGTCCCTCATAGAATGATAAAAATTTATCACATAAGGATATACTACTATGGGTGAACTGTGAAACTTACAGAGAACAACATCATGTATTTATGAAGGAATGAAATAATTTCCTCATAAAATCACTCAATGTTGTAAATCCTCTGACCATACCTCAAGATCATTGACACAAATAACATGATCACACAAAACTCCTACCTCTGGATCCTAAAGTTGGGAATCCTCCACCTACTGCACTAAGGATTATTGCACTGTGATATGATAAACATAACATCTACCATCGACTACTCCCATGTCAAGGTGCAATAATTCCAACTCCTCCATCACTCTCTAAGAGTCTCTAGACTCATGAAAAACACGACCACATGAATTCTAGATCGATGAACCATGCATAAAATTTCCTTAAACAACTGTGAAGGAAATATCAAAATTAAAATCCTATAGGAACTCCATTCATTATCACTATTGGAAGTTCATGTAACACTAAGAGAAAACATACATTATGATTTTGTGATTCATGAAGAGCATAAAATGATCACTGATAATATAGTGTTACCACAACTTCAAATATTACACCAACAAAAAAATATCAAGATCATGGGTGGCATAGTTACATTAATGTGGCTATAACTTTTGAGACCCATAAGATATAACCACCTACTACTGTACCAATATACAACCAAGGGAAAGATGTAAAGAATCTCTAATGGACTTAAACATAATGATCTCCTTTGAAAAATGAATAACTATAGAAATTACCATATTCTCATTAAAATATTCAAAATTATTATGACATTGGTTACTCCACCCAAAATCATGATCCTTTATAGACAAGGATGTCATAGGAGTTTTAATCCAAGAGAAGACATGAATTAACCTCCTATAATAAATAGAAATACCAAGAAAACTCTACACCTTTGCAATATTCCATGGGTTTTCCAATTAATCTACACCTCAATATTCATAGGATCTAAAACCAAACCTTTTCAAGACAAGTCATGCCCCATGAAATGGACCTCACGATCCCAGAACTAACACTTTGACAACTTCTCAAATAGATTATGAAATTGATGAACTCTTAACATGGTTCATTTATTCTATGTGTGATCCCCCTCTTTTCAAAATTATAAGGATTTCTTCGATACAAACCACCATGAATTAGCTCATAAAATAATAGAACACCACATTCATCTACCCCATGAACACAGATGTAGGGTTTGTAACTTTGAGCGACATCAAAATGAACCTATAATACGCATAACGACATCAGAAAATTGTCTTCGGAATATCCACATACTTTACTCACATATAATGATACCCCAAAAACTAATAGATTTTCCATAAACATCTGGACCCCTTCAACTGATCAAATAAATCTTCAATAAATAGGAGAGGATAGTGGTTCTTCACTAACACTTAATTTATGTGACAATAATTGATGCAAAACCACATACTATAATCTAAATTCATCACAAAAAGAACCGGAGTTCCCCTAGGTGACACACTATACTGAATAAAACCATGATGAAAAAAATCATTGATATGGATCTTCATCTCTCACAACTCAAAAGATGTTATCCTATATTGAGACATAGATATAGAAGAAGCACTTGATTTCAGTTCTATCTCAAAATTTATCTATCATTGAGGGGGTAGTGTGACAACCTCATTAGGGAGAATATCAAATTAATCTTCAATAACCCTAGGGAAAATTACCAGCTAAACCTCCGATGAACTCATCATCAACTTAGTCATCAAGTAAGATAGATACTTAACACACCTTTGACCCATTTGAGTTACCCTCTCTCCAATGAATACCACTAGGCCTCCAAAAACATCATCAAATACGATTCTCATACTATAAATATACATAATAAACCAACAAAAATATATCCAATCCATGTTAAGGATGATTTAATAGGGTTATATATATATAAATATAGGAAATATACCTAGGATCAGTTCTTCACTAACACCAATTCATAATCTCGTCAAACATTATATTACCTAGATCAACCTCCAATATGCATATTCAATTCCATGGGTACTGGAAGACTCTCCACCCCAAGTCCCAAATTATGGACTAGTAAAGGTGAAACAAAGGAGTTTATAGGTACTAAATCATTCAACGCATAAACCCATGTTGAAAAAGAAGAAAATAATACCTCACACGATGCCTGAGTCACCCGACATTGTAAATGCTAAGGCAAGCATTTGGCCACGCCCAGATCTATGGAATCTCTAGTCCTGATGGTGAACACATCCACATTCATAATTATCCAATTTTTCCTAAGGATTAGGGACATCATATGGTTGTCCTAGGCCTGACCCATACCCCCTCTACTAACCATGAACTAGAATTCCCTACTGCTACTTCCTCAACTGATAATGTTGTAATAGAAAGAGTTAAAATAAGAAATCATCCACATGATGAATATTGAGGAAGGTTATACACTCTCACTTATGATAGACACAAAAACCATAATAAAATCAAACTATTACTAATCCACTAGATGGGTTTTGATAATTTCTAGCTGTAGTGAAATTTGTTGAAGAATACTAAAAACTACACCCTTATGAATGAAAATTATTTTTATTTCTAGAAAAATGAGAAATAATAGTAAAAAATTTCTCTACTGAAGGTCTTGGGGACTCCAATCTCATGAATAATAGGTTCTATCCAATGACCTCTTGATGACCTCTTCCATTGCGAATACCTTAGAATATGACTTCAACATAAACAAAGTGATATGATGCTAGATCTTTGGCAACAAATCCTACAAGAAATACTTCACCCTAGCCTCCTATTCAAGAATAATGTCAAAATTATAATGTATATGGTTATTATAAGGGATTCTAAACTCAAATACACTAAAAATCCCTTATATAAGGGTAATGATCTCCCATTGGGAAACCGCTCTAACTATCAAAGATAGAAACTCAACGTGAAACTCATCCCTAAACATGTACCACCAAATAGATGACTCCTTAAGATCCCTCAGGAACAAAAACTCAGAGTGTCATCCTTCAAGTTTATTAATCATCAACAAATACTCTATAGTGATCCACTAGAACATCCTTATAACACCATGAGACTTAAAATTTTATTTTCGTTTGAAATATAATGTGCTCGGTAGACTGTCTTATATAAAACAACTAATTATAACAATCTGTAATGTATTTTATTATGATTAAGCATTACTACAAAAAAATATTAAAATAATAATTAAACATAATATATTATTAATCACAATATATTAATTCATACATTAAAAGTGCATAAATTCTTAGGGGATAATAAATAGAAAAGAATAAAATCTTCACGAATAGGAAATCCCTTGGTAAATATTCAACTTTAAGGATAACAAATAACAAAAAAAGCATATAACGAGGAAGAAAATCATAAAAGGAGAAATAATCATGTAAAATATATAATATGAAATAAGCGATGTTCCTTGCGATATGTGAATAGAATAAACAAATGATTTTTTAAAACTACATATAAGAACTAAACCTAACTGTTACAAATATGGCCATTGGAAATATATTCCCTATAAATATGGTTGTTGGATATATATGTATACAATAGGTATACTAAAGTTGTGTATTACTAGTAACATATTAAAATAATATATTTTGTAAATAATAAATAACCACTAAATATCTTTTTGATCCCATGGTTATTTTCTCAAAATTAACTTAATCTTTATCTTTCAAAATGTGCATGTACAAAACTTTCATACTAACTGGGACATCGCGTAGGCCATTGTTAGGAAATTCAACCATGTCTCTTTTTGATTGTGGGTTCAACCACCATGGTCTTACAAACCTATAAAATTCACCTGTAACAATAGTAAAAAACTGTGGCTATAACTAATTGACACAGTCCAGTAGGTTGTGGCTCCTATTAGCATGGTTATAGGGCCAAAGATATATCCATGGTTTAAATGGATATTTCATGGTTTCAAATTATGGTAATAGAGATATATCCATGGATTTCCATCATGGAAACTAACCTATTCCCATGGTTTTCCATCAAGGAAATAACCTAATTACAACAGTTTCAGAACCATGGAAATAACCATATTGATTATCCAATGTGGAAATAGACCTATTTACACAGTTTAAAACTATGGTTATAAGTCTATTTATATGGTTGAAAACCATGTCTATAGCCTTTTAAACCCTGGCTATAGGCTTCTAAAATAATATCACTGGCCATATTTGAATCCTAAACCTCCGCTATCAGAAACTAGACACTTAACCACTTCACTAAAAAAATTTATTTGTTTATATATATATATACATTATGATATTTATATTTTATAAAACTATATAAATATGTATAAAATCATGAAAATACTTTTTCTCACACCCTTACCATGGGGTTTTTTACCGTTCTTGAGAGGGAAACCTATAACCACGATTTATAGGAACTGTGGCTATAGGCGGAATCTATATCCAAGGTTTTAGAGAACCATGGATATAGCCTATAAAAAATTTCCATGGCCACATTTTTCTAAAACATGGCTATATTTGGGTCTATATCCATGGTTTTTAGAAAATTGTGGCTATAGGTGTGTCCTATTGCTACAATTCTTGGAAAAAACATGGTTATATGGATGTTTTCTAGTAGTATTTCCAAACACAATGAGTTTTCACCCACATTACTAGTTGTACTTTTTCAAAAACTATGAAAAAACTCATGTTACAATCATATTCATAATTCAACTTGTTCATATAATGTTTCTAAAAATATGATGAATATCATCAAAAATCATAAAATCAATTTTTAACCTCTAAGGTTTTATTTACAACTTATTCTTTCCCCAAAATCATATAATCTTAACTACTTATTATTACCTCAATATCAAACACATATTAAAGGTTATATTTTCCCCAATCTTCTTTTTTTTCATAAAATATCAACTTGCAATTAAATCACATTTCAAGTTCATCAGTTCCATTTAATATATTCTTACAAATAATTAAAGAAAAACTACCACATAATAATCCTTGGATCTTCCATGATTCTTATAACCAAGATACCATTGATAAAAATACTTCAAAAACATAATTCTTGAGTTATAACACATAAATTATTCAATAATTCCAATTCAATGATTTTAATAACATAGGACCTTAAGAATTAATCCTTAGATTAGGTAATTGACTAAGATAATTACCATGTTCCGCACACATACGACATTGAACTTTAAATGATACCTTAGTGTGAAATTAATTTTCCTCTATTAAACTCTTCATTTTTCCTTAACAATTAATTTCTATATTACCTTATTTTCCGTACATAAAATTTCTTCTTGTTCTATTAATACATTCAGTATAGTGATTATTTCCACATTCTCACCATACAAGAAGCTGGATCTTCTTTCCTCCATAATATCCACCACCTGATATCTTAGTAAACTCTATACTTATCTTCTTTGGTGAGTCTGGGAGTGGGATATGGTAACAATTGTTAGTCATATATCATGATAAATTATTAGGCATAATCACAATATCTTTCACTATAGTCATCATCCCATATGGTTGTTCATCATCATATTTTCCATTATATTCAATTTTAACATGGTTCCTCCTAGTTCCATCCACTCACTAAAATGAAAAATCATAGTTTGAGAACCACTAATCATAGTGGGAAATCACATATTTATGAAAAAAACATTTATATGAGGTATAAATCATTACACCTTCATTTATGTTTATGACACATTAAGTTTAACCTATGATATCCACAAATATCATATATTTAAATCATTTATAATAGTTTGTAAAAAAATTGGATTAACTAAAGCATATCCCTTGGGAGTGTTAAACCAGGTGTGAAACAAGGACTCTTTTTTCATGCACCAGGCGATGATTGAATCAAATCCCAATGCATCATTTTCAGAGTTATTACCCCTAGGTATAACTATTATAGATCCATATCCACTTGTATTATCTTGATAGGGATGCAATTTCATGGAAAAATAATATAATATATTCCTTAATAAAACATTAGGATGTTATAATATACTTAGATTTATCCCCAGGGGTTTTGCCAAAGTTTTATAATCCTAATATCCAAAGGATGACTAATACTTTCCTTTGATACCAACTATAGAGACCTTGGATTTCTATAATACATTTTACATATTTTTATATTAATATTCTATAAATTTTACAAATACATGTCTGAGGACCATACAAGTTTAGTATATTTGAATACTAGAAATAAAACCTCATTATCTATTGAATGATCTTCAACATCACCCACAATTATCTTCCCACATAGTACCACTTTTATACAGACCCTACATAAAACCTTTATTTATAACCTAGGAAAATGAAACATAAGAAAGAGTGGCCTCATATTCTCACTAAGGATAAACATATGAGACATTAATTGATGATCATATAAAAACATAAGATAAACATAAGGGTATGAGATCATGAACATTACTTAAAAAGTTCATAACTAATATTCCAGGGATCATAAACATGAGGCATGGAATAAAACTTATTTTTAATGAGACATCAATCATAAAGGAATCAAAGAACATGATCTATGAGAGTATAACATTAGTATAATACATAGTTTTTTTTGGAATAAACATAAACACAGAAAATCATTTCCTTAGTAGTCAAGGATCTCTGACAGGACTATCATGGTAGAATGAGTTCACTTCAAATTCCATAATATTAGTCAATATTCACTCCCAAGACTATAATAGTGGAAGAATTACCTTATTGAACTGGTTTTACTCCCCATTCTAGTCATGTTTATCCAATTAGATATCAATCACTACCCAATGCAATGGAGAGATATAATAGACTCACCATCCCCAGTTTATAACAGAACCCCTCATCATTGGATTATAATAGAAACAAAGATCCTTAGATTATAATATAACCACACACCACAAAATGAAAACCATACATATATGTTCCACAAGATCATGAAACATTCATCATATCATCACATCATAACCCATACAAAGAAAACAAGTTTCATAAACATTTCATCAATTCATCAAAGCATAACACATGGAAAATAAACCGGTTTCATAGACACCTCATCATAATAAAAATTAACTATATAGAAAAAGAGTAAGAATTTTATCATTGGACTATCACACCAGTAAATCATAAATCACATCAAATGATGTTATCATACATGAAATTCCTTTAAAGGATCATTGAAATACTTCTTGAGGTAAATAACCTTTATACTTAGAAAATAAATTTTAAAATAAAAATATATCCTAAATATTATGAAGAATATTTAATTTAAAAATTACCTTAGAAAATTGTAAAGGAAGATTTAAAACATTGATCATTCATGATGGTTGGAAATTTTGTTCATGCTGTATAAGTTAAAAGTAAACATTCCTCTCACATTTTTGGTACAAATTCAAAAAATTAATCATTCAGAAAAGAAAAAGAATAATAATTTTAAGAAATTTTGTAAAAAGAAAATCATGGGTAAAAATGAAATTAAAAAATTATATTAATAAAATCAAACTTTTTTAGAAAACATGTATATAAAAGAAAAAATCATTTTCGACTGAAGAGAGAAATAAAGTCATTCTTCATTAAAAAAAATTCTTTCTATCGCTTAAGTATTTTAAATGAGAAAAATGAAAGGAAAACATGTATTATATAGAAATAAACTAAGGAGAATAAAATGAACTGAATTTATCAAATAATCATCATATAATTTCCTCAATATAAATTCAATAATAAATAATCTAAATTAAAATAGGATTGAAACATAAATCCCTTACCTTCAGCCTCACCTTTCGTCAAAAGTGCTCTATCCTACTACATAATAAATTAAATTTTATTATACCTATATAATAGATTAATTTAAATACTTATAACATCACATATTACCCCTTATAATATTTCAACAGTCTTTTATTAATAATCCCATATTAAAATCATCATTTCTTGGTGTTAACTATTTCTTTTTTATGAGAATTTCGGTTCAGTAGTTTCGATACTTGTAATTTGATCATAATTACATAATCTCTATAATTTTAATCATGATATAAATATAAAATATATTCATTATATATATATATATTTATATTCATTCATAATATACAAAGTTAGAAAAATGAATTACACTGTTTATGCAGATGGCATGCCACATGTACACTTGAATGTTGTTTTCACTTTTCAACAGATGGAATTAAAAAATGGTAAATAATAATTCATCATAACATAATTATTAAATCATATATATCATATATAATCATTAAATATATTCTTATAAACATCCATGAAAAACTAAATTAAAAACAAATTACATAGCTTCACGAATATGGTAGTCCACACATACACACGAGTAACATTATTGTTTTTCAAAGAGTTTTAAGGTAAGATGGTAGATGTGATTTTATAATTTCAAAATAATAGGTATGTCATAAATAAAATATATAAACATTTAACCCATAATAATACCCATCAATAAAAGCGGGTGATGAAAAACGAATTGTATCGCTATGTGGAGGTGGTAAGCTTGTGCGTACGTACAACTTGAAATTCATGTAGCACTGAGTTAGCATAAATCACAAACAACAACAAGTTTCTTCAATGGATTATGTTACACGCATGACAGGGTTTTATTGACCAATAATATATTATTAAAATATTATTATTTAATATAATATGATAAAACATAGCCTTTAAATTAGCAGTTATGAATAGTATTAACTTACTTAAGAAAATATATGGTTTACACAAATATAAAAATGAAATAATTGGTTACTAATTAATTAGAAATTATTATAATAACTAATTGAATATAAATGGAATATTTTTATAGAAAATATATCTTTATGCTCACAAAGGTGTTTTATCCTAATAAATTAAATTAATTACAATTAGTGAGTGATATTAATGAAATATATATATATATATATATATTATATTTTGAGTAAAATATTTTTGGTATTCATCCAATAGATTTTATAAGCTTAAGATAAGAATAAATCCAATATTACACATAAAAACCTATATTTTTATTAAGGCAATTTAACCGAATTTTAATGGAGAACCTATATTAAATACACTTTTTGGAACCTTTATAAATTTATATGTCAAAATAAACTTCATATTTGAAATAAAAACATAAAAATTAGGTTAGAGTGAATTTTTGGTATCTTTCTGTGAAGTTTCATTTTTTAATGAATAATGAAAAATACTGAATTTAAATTCAAAACTACATTTTCATATAATTTATTTATAGCATTAAATTATATTATTAATTGGGTTTAAAGTAAAATTATATCAATTATTTTTCAATTAATATATTTTAGGTCATTTTAATCAATTTCACTTTGAAGTTGAATATAAAAACTCAGCAAATTGTGGGACTTTTTTACTTTAAAAACCCGCATTATCTTCCCGTTTGCAGGATTAAATTTAAATAAATTTCTTCAAACTATGTGATTTAAATTTTAAAAAACAGATTCCATATTTTGAATCAAAATAATTTATAATTTCTAATAAGGTCAACTTAATTTTTGACAAAAAATATTACTAAATGTAATTAAAATTAATTACAATGATTAAAGTGAAATTAAGCTTAATAAGGGACTAAACGTTAAACATAAGGTCCCAAATGACCTATCCACTTGTCCAAAACCAATTTTATGTCCTTAATTATACCATAAACCATCCATTATTTAGTTTTTTGGGTTTTTATGTCTTTTTTAGGTATAAAACTTGGGTACACCTAACTTCTTTTCAAAAATACAAAGCGAGTCCTTTTCCTCACTTATGAAAGGCCACCACCACTCCCACTTCCTCACACCTCTAAAAACACTTAGGTTTAGAAAATATATTCCTAATTAAATTCCAAAAAACCCTCCCTTTCTCCTTGGAAACTCCCTTTGGGTAGGAATCCATCCAAGGAAGCCTTTTGGTGCAAACCAAAATGAGTTACCCGATTAATTGGTAATGTATTTCCTCAAGCTCTTTAGTTTTATTTACATTATCCACCCCCTAAAATCTCATTATTACATTATTATATAAAAAAAGTATCATAACTATACAGATATTTTTTTATGCTATGGGTTCGATCAGCACTTATACACACTTCCATCTAATGGGTAACAAACACACTATTTACATGTACGATGAACTACCATCTCACGAAACGATGGTTGTTAATTTTTCCTTTACCACCTCTCATGGTGGAAATTATGATGGAGAATATATTTATATATGTTATATATGATATTTATTTTTTATTTTTTCTTCTTTAATTATTTTATAACACATATCATTATGCTTTCCATTTTGTGTAAATACGATAACATCGTTTGTGGAAGTGTGGACTACCGCCTCCTCAAAGCGACGTGATTCGTTCACGCTATACATGTAATTTATAAAGGATGATTTTAATTAAAAATATATGACATTAAAAAAATCTATATGATATTCATGACATAATTACCTTTATGCATATATAATATATAATTTTCTTTATTACCCTTTTCACACACAAAAAGTGATAACATCAATCGTGGACGTGTGGAATACCGCCTCTTAGATGCGATGTGATTCCTTTTACATCAAAATAATTATATATAATTAAATAAAATTTTATTTATAATATAAGTACCATTATTTAAATATATAGTGTTTCTTAACTTCTTACCATAATTACTATTGAAAAAATGTGAACATTACTCATGTGTACGTACGACCTACCGTCTCCATGATTGTAACATTGGTTCAATTTTCATAACCATATTTCATAATTGGTTATAAAAATATAATTGAGGTTTAAATATTATAATTATTTCATTATTATTATTCCATATATTTTTATATAAATACCCCTTTGAGCATATTCGACCTACCAAAGTCGTTTTTGTCACATGAACAGAATTTGGTCAAAACACTCAATGTAAACTTAATTTTTTTAGTTATAATGAAACATTGTAATAAGTGGAGTAAAATTAATAATAAACTTGAAAATGTTTCAAAATAAAGTAAATAATTAACATAAATTTATCATTTAGGAATATAAAGATGCACGATACAAGTCATACTCAAGGTAAGTTATTTTCTTCTCAATTTACATTCTATTGGGGCTTGATTGTTGTTATGTACCTAGTTTATTTTATATGGTGTATATACTTCCTTTTAAATGTTATATAATGAATCCCCTTATTCTCATGATATTATAATTTTCATTTAATGTTATTACTCTAAGTGGATTATGGTTCTAAATGTTTCAATGTGGTATGGGACACTTTGGGATGTTTAATGATTATTTTCCTAAAGAATGTTTAAATGGTGTTTCAATGGTATCTAATTTCATTACCTTTACTCCACTATTTTTTTGATAAATCTGTATCTTTTATTCAATATTTATATTTTATGATAAGGCACATTTTTCATTAATTAAATCTACTATTCAATATATGAGGAATGCTTTGGATAGACAATATACGGGTTGAGGGCTAGTTAATGAAATCCCATCGATGCATCAGTAGTCTCATGGGACAAAATCATGTTAGAAAAACCCTTCGTGTTTATAACTAGTATGCTAGAAACTATCTTGTGAAAGGTATTGATAGTAGAGTTAAGGTTGGAAAAACCAAATTGGTTTGTAACCAATATGTTTTAAATCGTCTTGTGAAAGGTCTTGACGGTAATGGTACCATATACATAAGAAACATAGAATCCAATAATTAATCATTTCCTTTATTGAGAATCAGTTATTATTATTATCCATGAGATTTTATGTTGAAATATCTATGAATTAATTATATTCTCAGTTTTATTAATTTATATGGTATCTGTTTCAATTTATTACCTTTCTATATTAATTATTCCAAATCTAGTTATTTGAATGGCATGTGTTATCAATTATTTACCTTTCCATGTTGATTCATTCTCATTGATTCATTATTGATTTCAATTTACTTACACTTAATGATAATTTTAGCTCACCCTTATTATGTTTCCTTTCCCATGGTTATGAAGAATAATAATTTGAATGAGTTTCAAGGATATCGATATTTTACATATGTTAGGATTTATTTTATTTTACAGTGTATTTTGGGTATCATGTATTATTCTTTCTTTCCAAGACTGCTAAACTGATCAGTACTTAGGTATTTTATTCCTTGTAATCATGATAATGCAATAAAATAATGCACCGAATTTTTCCTTCTGGGGTCGGGTCATTACAGTTGGTATCAAAGGAATTTTAGTAGCAACCTTGGGAACTAGATTTAGGAAAACATAGATTAGAGAACATAACCCCAAGGTAGAATTTGAGGATAAGTATAGAAGAACACCCTATAATTTGGGTAAAGAAGAGATTATGTGGGTCTTCCTAGAAATACATCCCTAGCTGGATACTACAAGTGTACAACGTTCTAGAAGAGATATACCTAGGAGTAACAACTACAAAAAGGTGTGTCGAGCCTACCTCGGCATAACCTGGTACATGACAATGGGCCTTACTGTGCACCTAGTTTGACACTCATAGGGGATATTCTTAGGAAAATGCACATATTATTTTCAAACCATTATGAAGGATTTTAAAGTAAAAAAATATCCACAATGAAACTATGTTTATGATTATGATATTAGCTTTGAAAAAACATTGAATTTTTTTAACTGTTACACCATATTTAGAGTTATACAAAGTTCATAAATTTATGATCTAATCCAATATATTCCATTTTTTATAAACGGAGCCCGGAAGGAAAAAGTATAACAATGCTCATGGTCAATGTAGATGATTCCTTGCAGAGAAAGACGATATAACTGGTATTAAAAATGATAAAGTAATGGATATATTAGGGCAACTTAATCAGGTTATGACACATAACCTTTCCTAGATAGAACAAACTATTCCACAATAAGATTATCTATTGTTGGATCTCTTTATGTGATAGAGGCCTCCATAATTTAGTGGGACTACTCATCCAATGGAATCTAAACAATTTATTAAGTCTTTGGAGATGATATTTATGGATTTGGGATATAAAAAAAAAGGAAAAGGCTACACTTTTGGTTTATTGTCTCAAAGGTGATGATGATAAATGGTGGAATTTGATCCAGGATACAAGGGAGGAAGTAGATATAGAACTCATGGAATGTAGAACCTTTAAGTATACATTCTTTGATACATAATTCCCTCATGATCAAAAAATTAAGATAAAGAGGAAGTTCTTTATCTTAATTGTAGCACCCTGAGATTTTATGAGAAATATTACTTTTAATTTCATTGATGTCTTGTATTGTACGCTACACCAAGATTATATTTCTCTATACTCAATACCATATTAGCTTGTAGTATACGCAAGCACTATTCTTGGCTTGTGTTGTACGCAAGAGAGACCTTCCTCAATAGCATGTGTTGCACGCAATACCGAGTTTCACTAAATAAGGATATATTGTTATAATATTATTATGAACTGGCTGTTATGAATAGTATTAACAAATTTTTTAATTTTATAGCATTATCATTCATCTTACACATATTCTAGAACATGGTATGAAAACAGAATAAATTTTCGGGTAAAATAAATATTTTTCAAAAAAATGTAGTTTTGTCGCCTTTTGATGGAACACCCACTTTAAATATAGTTGTTGACATGTTTATAAGTTCAATTTGAAAAATTAAACTTCTTCCTTGGAATAAGGATATAAAAATTTACTTTGGATAAATTTTTGGTATTTTTCTGATAAGTTTCTTATTTTTATGAATAGTAAAAATACGCTAAATTTTAATTGAAAACAAATTTTTTCATTAAAATAATTTATATGGTTAAAATATATTATTTAATGGTTTTAAAGTATAAATAGAATATATTTTTACCATTTAATATAATTAATTTCATTATCTTTAATTTTACATTGAATTCATAGGTAAAAACATTTCAATCTTTTGCAATGTTTTAACTTTTAAAACCTGTTTTCTCAACAGCGGGATTAATTTTAAATTAAATACTGCAACTTCTGTGTTTTGAATTTGGAAAAATGGATTCCATATTTGGAATCATTAGGTCCAAATTATTATTATAGCCCACTTTTTATTTTAAGGCATTCTGAATAGTAACTACGGTAAATTTTATTTACAACATTTAAAGGTAAATCAGGTAATTAAGGGTAAAAATAATATTATAAAATTACCCTAACACTTGTATTAATATAATTTTATGATTATATTTAGCCCTAAAATATACTTGGGTCTAAATGGTATCTTTTAAAACCCACTTGGATGTGATTAATACTTTTAATTTATTTTATTTAGAGAAAGTGAAATATGTCTCACTCAAACTTTAATAATAAAAGTATTTTTAATATAAGGATATACATAATATAAATTTGATTATAAATAATCATTTGAAATATAAAATGTTTTTATTCATCATGGTAATTTATTTGTGATTTTTAAGAAATATATAATTATCTTAATAGCTTATACATTAATGATGAAGAAATTATTTATTTAGTGAAAAATCAATAATATAGTTTTTATTAAAATAATAATACCCATCAAAATGACCAGAAACTCGACAAAACCCTTTTGGTAGAGTATATATATACCCTAATAATCCAAGTGTAGGCTTTTGGGCCATTTGGATCCTTCTAAAACAGATTATGACATTTATATTATTTTATTTTAAATGATGTCAAAGTTGTCACCTTTATAATTTAATAAACATATCATTTTAAGAGTTGGGTGTTTTAGTATATAAATTCTACTAAAAGTATTATTATGAAATATATTATATTTATCTTCATAATAATTTTTTATTTTTAATTTTTATGCAACAAATAAGTATATTAAATAATTATACAAAAATGTTGTAGTAATTATTTTATTAAGAGAAATATCAAATAAATGGTTTTAAAAATATTAAAATAAATATTAAATGAACTAATTAATGTGATCCAAGAATTTTATAGATAAATATGACATGTTAATAAACTATTAAATTTTTTTTTGAACATATCTTCTATGTGGATTTTATTTAAATTCAAATAAATGAATAGTGTCAAAATTGACACAATTGATATTTTATAAAAATAACATATTATTAAATTTTTTGAAAATCACAAAAATATTTAAAAATTAAAAATTTGAATTTATATGGTCTAAAATTTTATAAATTATCTAATTATGGACAATTCATAACACATAAGTAAGTATTTATAACAATTTAAAATTTAGAATATTATAACCAAAAATAAAATTAAATAGATTAATTAAGGATAAATCAAAATGATAAGGTTTAAAATAAAATCAAAACATGTCTAAATTTGATTTGTTTATGAGATTAAAACCCTATATTACCTCATATCCTAATTTTAGTCACTTTGGAAGTTTTTAAGTGGGGTTTGAGTTTATTATAAATTAATATTTTGGAGGTTTCCAAAAGTGCCCCTCTCCTCACTTATAAAAGGGAACCCCTTCCCTCTCCTCTTCACTCAATATTGAGCCTTAAATATCAGAAGAAACCTGAAAATTACTCTTCTCAACCTCTCTAGTTACATTATAGAGGTTCTTTTCTTCTCAAAATTCCAACTCTAGTGCCCTAATAGGAAGTTTAAAGGAGGCACTTTGAGGAAGAGGTAATACCTTCAACCGATTCTTTCAAGTTTCATTCTTCTTCAACTTCATCTTATTTAGTTGTTTCATTATAAAGTAATAACATAAATATCAATAATATACTGATATGTTATTATAAATATAAAACAACCCTATTTCACCTTATATCCATCTTACAAAAAATGAAATCACCGCGCGTGCGTACGTACGACTTACCATCTCCACGCTGTGGTGTAATCTGTTTTCCCACCACCACCATACTTGGATGGGTATAATGGTGGAAATAATAACTATATTTTTTTATTATAACATGATACTAATTCTGATATATTATATCATCCACTCCAATTCCATTCAATAATTACAGGAACGATATCATCGCTCGTGCGTACGTACGGATTACCGTCTCCACAACACGATGAGATTCATTCTCCAAGTCAACCATTCAAGAATGATTATAAAGTATATATAATAAATAATCATGAAATATATGACATAATAATTATACTGTAATTATGTATATGTTATTTACTTACTTCCATTCAATTTAATAAGGAAACGAAAACCGCGTTCATGCGTACATACAACCTACCGTCTCCATGAACGATGTATTTCATTCCATTTATCAATCTATTATATATATATATTATATATTCTGAATATATTGTATATAAATCATGTTTTAAATTCTATAAGTAAGTAAACATGATCTAAGTAATCATATGAATAATTAAAAGTCAATACACGTACGACAAATGTAACGATTTTACCCAAAACACTGCTTTAACATGAAATTGACAAATGAACGGGTAATATAAAGTCGTAAGTAAATAATATATGATATTATAAATATTATTATGGTTCTATTACAAGTTAATAATATGTTTAAACCCACTATACAAGAGTCTCAGACACATACGGAAGAAAATGGACATAAGGTAAGGGATAATTATTCCAATCTCGTTCTTATCCAGGATTGTTTATTCGTAAGTATTTACTAGGGTTATATTCATCATCCATTTCCATGTTTTCTAAAAATGTTTTCATAAAATGTTTTATATTCTTCCATGTATGTTTAAAGTCATTTTTAACCTTTTTTGACTTTTACCACATGGTATGTAAGGAGTCTTTATTTTGTTTACCATACGATGTACTTTTTGGCTTTTCCGACAAATGTATGAGGATGATGTTTTTTTAACTTATACAGCATGAACATATTTTTAAGGTTTCATAATTCATTTTTCCATAAATAATCCTCTACAATATTTCATGATTATTTTCAATAGAATTATTTTCTTTTAAAATTTCATGGCATTCTGAGAAAATAAAATTATTTTGAAGAAGATAGGATATTTTCCTCAAGAATTAATTTCAAGTGTTTTATCAAAACTATTTTCTATATAAGATGATATTATTTAATATGTTTATGTTTCAAGTATAATGTATATATTATTTACATGGTTTTATTTTTATTATGATGAAATGATATCCATTTTTTAATATGGATTATGTTATGATGGGATGATGTTTATGAAACCCATTTTATTCTTTGGGTTATGATAAATGATTTATGTTTATTTTGTGGCACACGTAAGAATGATTTCATTATGAGATGGGTGGGACATATATCTCCATCCAATGCATTGGGTAAATATTTATATCTCATGATATAGACATGTCTGTAACGACAAGTGAATTCAGTTTAGTAATACAGGGATGGAATGACAAGTAAACCCAGTTCAGTAATGGAAATTATCCACTATGATGGTCTTGGCAGAAATGACTTGGCTACTATGGAAATAATTTCATGTTCTTAATGGTTTACCACAATTACATGTTTTATTACAGTGCTATTTTATCATGATTAATGTTTCTTTATGATCTATGCCTTACGTACTTCCAAGATTTATTTCATGACTCAAGATTTTGATGCTTAAACATTATCTTCATGTTTTTAAGTTCAAATGAATATGGTTTATTTTGTTTTCTCCATGCTTACCCTTACTGAGAATTTGAGCTCACCCTTTTTATGTTTTCTTTTTCCCCCAGGTTATAAAGGAAGGTTTTAGGTTAGAAAACAAAGGGGAAGATCTTTATGGGAGATGTTGAAGATCTTTCACCATGATTCGAAGTTTATGTTCTGAGTTTCCAAATACACTAAACTAATACGGTCTTTGGGCATCTATTTTTTGTTATTTATTAAGTATTCCACAAAAGTAATGTAATGTCCATGTACGTCAAGCTTGGGTCTCTACATTTGGTATCAGAGCGAAGGTTTAGTCAACCTTTAGAAACTAGGATGTGAAAACTTTGGTGAGATCCCTAGAGATATTTCTAAGGTATGTCTAGGAATGTACCTAAGGGAATGTCTAACTATAGATTATAGTTCTAGAATTATGGATACAATCATGAATAATCTAGGGTGAACCTAAGGTGTCATGGATTAAAGAAGGTGTCATAAGTTAGACATCCCATAAATGACTTTTTATGATTATGTGGCTCCTCGTTATTTTAACTGTTTCTTACACATTGGTTTATGGTTTTAGTTAATGGAGGGAACCAGAAGGAATTTAGTTAAAATTGAATCCAATGGACAAATTGGTGACTATGAGCAACGAAATTTCGTAATGCCTAGAGAGAAAGATATTGTGATTATACCAAATCAGTCATCGCGATATATGATTAACAAGGTGAACATTAGTGGTATTCCTAATTCATCAAATAAGAGGAAGATGGAATTTTATGAATGTTCAAATGGTGAGGATCATAGAGAAAGAAAGATTAAGATTTCTAAATAAGGGAAGAATAAACTTGATGAATACATCAAATGGAGGGGAAGATGTTATCTGTGTGGGGAGAAGGGTCATAGAGTGACAGACTGTCATGGAGTTCAATGTCTTATATGTGGAAAACACAGACATTACCCAACTCAATGCCCTGACCTAAGAGGTTACTTCTAAATCGAGGAAGGAACTATTCCATTACAATCATTGAAGAGGATGGATTAAAGTGTTTATGTATTGGTATTCAAGAATAATTTTGTAGAGATACTTTTATGGTATTATGGAATATTGGAATATCTATGGTTTATTGTGGTTTTCCATAAGAATATGGTATCAGTAATAATGAAAATTTATTGAAACATTTTTGGAAGGAAGATGTTATGCGCATAATGAAGGGATACGGATAAAATAATATGTTTGATAGTATTAATGAGCTCATGATTGATATAAGGAAAAAGTGATATCATGGTTTGAGTATATTGATTTTTTTGGGATTTTGGTAAGTGAAAAGAGTTAACTTTTGAAAGCATTCATGTTTTCACTAAGGTTCTATGGTAATTAATTTTTTTTCAAGAGAATACATGATTAGGGTATTCACATGTTTGGAATGTGACCAACAAGATATATCTTATGATATGTGGAGGATAAATTATGGTATTCACATGCTTGTTATATGACCTTTGTGATAATTTTTTTCTTTATAATATGAGATTGGACAAAAGTATTTTAGATAAACCTAAGGATTGGAATGGATTAAATTAGACATCAGATAGTACTGTTTAAGTTAAAAACCATTTTTCTATAATGTTATAATAGTATAGTTTTAGAAAAAGGACAACCTGCATGATGGGCGATAACCCATCGCGTCGGACAAGGATACAGGAATCGAACCCACAACTGAAGTGTGACAGGCCTTTATCACCTACCACTGGCCTACAAGAAGTCCCTCATTAGTAGAAACTAGTTTTATTTTATTAACCGGTATGATAGATAAAGTATAAGTCCATTTTTGGAACCATATATGATTAATCTCACCATATACGGACTTATGTATATTTAATCACTTGTGCTAACCTTTTTTGTGATAAAGATAGATGGAATGACCTACCATTCTATCGAATGATTTGCTAACACTTCATGAATGAAAAATTCAACTTCATTTCTTTAAATAAGCGATGAAGTGGAAATTGTTCATGCAATGACCAATAATGATATTACACTGAAATCAAGTAAGTATTTCGCCTTATGAAAATATTCATCAACTTTAGGGAAATGATCTTGAAAACAATTTTTTTTACTAGTACTCTCATATCTGATGAATCAGATGGTACCTGAGATCATCACCAATTTATGGCTTTGTAATTGTTGGCTTTTTCATAGCCATGTTCTCTACCACTCTTCATTAGAACATGATGGTTAGATTTCTCCTCCATATCCATATTTTCGCCTATATTCTCCTATGTAGAAACCGAGTGCTGAGTTACTTTGGGTGACCGTTATGTTTCTAACTATCCTTTTTAAAATTAAGTTTTAGTATTCCTTTTTACGATATGGGTTTCTATGAAAGAAAATTTCAAGTAGAGAACCATTTATAACCCCGACGAATTTCGAGGGCGAAATTCATTTTAAGGGGGGTAGAATGTAACACCCTTAGATTTTATGAGAAATATTCCTTTTAATTTATTTGTTGTCTTGTATTGTACCCTACACCAAGATTAGCTTGCGCTATACTCAACACCATATTATCTTGTAGTATATGCAAGCACTATTCTTGGCTTGTGTTGCATGCAAGAGAGACCTTCCTCAAAAGCGTGTGTTGCACGCAATACCGAGTTTCACTAAACAACGATATATTGTTATAATATTATTATGAATTAGACATTATGAATAGTGTTAACCACATTTTAAATTTTATAACATTATCATTAATCTTACACATATTCTTGAACAAGGTATGAGAACAAAATAAATTTTCGTGTAAAATAAGTATTTTTCAAAAAATATAGATTTGCCGCCTTTTGGTGGCGCACCCACATTAAATATAGTTTTTTACATGTTTATAAGTTCAATTTTAAAAATTAAACTTATTCCTTGGAATCAGGATATAAAAATTTACTTTTCATAAATTTTTGATGTTTTTCTAATAAGTTTCTTATTTTGATGAATAGTAAAAATACGCTAAATTTTAATTGAAAACAATTTTTTTCATGAAAATAATTTATATGGTTAAAATATATTATTTAATGGTTTTAAAGAATAAAAAAAATATATTTATACCATTTAATATAATTAATTTCATTAGCTTTAATTTTACATTGAATTCATAGGTAAAAACATTTCAATCTTTTGCAATGTTTTAACTTTTAAAACTCGTTTTCTCAACAGTGGGATTAATTCTAAATTAAATACGGCAACTTCTGTGTTTTGAATTTGAAAAAATGGATTCCATATTTTGAATCATTAGGTCCAAATTATGTTTATAGGCTACTTTTTATTTTAAGGCATTATGAATAGTAACTACGGTAAATTTTATTTACAACAGTTAAAGGTAAATCATGTAATTAAGGGTAAAAATAATATTATAAAATTACCCTAAAACTTGTATTAATATAACTGGATGATTATATTTCGTCCTAAAATATACTTGGGTATAAATGGTATCTTTTGGAACCCACTTGGATGTGATTAAGACCTTTAATTTATTTTAATTAAAGAAAGTGAAATATGTCTCACTCAAACTTTAATAATAAAAGTATTTTTAATATAAGGATATACATAATATAAATTATATTATAAATACTCATTTTAAATATAAATTTTTGTTATTCATCATGGTAATTTATTTGTGATTTTCAAGAAATATATAAATACCTTAATAGCTTATACATTAATGATGTAGAAATTATTTATTTTGTGAAAAATTAATAATATAGTTTTTATTAAAAAAATAATAACATCAAAAGGACCAGAAACTCAACAAAACACTATTTGTAGAGTATATCTATACCCTAATAATACAAGTGTCTTATTCGTACCATTTTAAGCCTTATAAAACAGATTATGATATTTATATTATTTTATTTTAAATGATGTCAAAGTTGTCACCTTCATAATTTAATAAACATATCATTTTAAGAGTTGGGTGATTTAGAAGATAAATTGGACTAAAATTATTATTATGAAATATATTATATTTATATTCATCATAGTATTTTATTTTTAATTTTTATGCATAAAATAAGTATATTAAATTATTATACGAAAATGTTGTAGTAATTATTTTATTATGATAAATATCAAATAAATGGTTTTAAAAATATTAAAATAAATATTAAATGAACTAATTAATGTGATCCACGAATTTTATAGATAAATATGACATGTTAGGTAACTATTAAATATTTTTGTTCTAACATATCTTCTGTGTGGATTTTATTTAAATTCAAATAAATGAATAGTGTCAAAATTGACAGAATTGATATTTTATAAAAATAACATATTATTAAATTGTTTAAAAATCACAAAAATATTTAAAAATTAAAAATTTAAATTTATATGGTCTAAAATTTCATAATGTATCCAATTATGGACAATTAACAACACATAAGTAAGTATATATAACCATTTAAAATTTAGAATATTATTAGCATAAATAAATTTAAATAGATTAAATAAGGATAAATCAAAATGATAAGGTTTAATATAAATTCAAAACATGTCTAAATTTGATTGGTTTATGAGATTACAACCCTTTCTTACCTCATATCCGAATTTTAGTCACTTTGTAAGTTTTTAAGTGTGGTTTGGGTTTATTATAAATTAATATTTTGGAGGTTTCCAAAAGTGCCCCTCTCCTCACTTATAAAAGGGAACCCCTTCCCTCTCCTATTTACTCAATCATGAGCCTTCAAGCTCGAAAAAACCCTTAAAATTACTCTTATAAACCTCTCTAGTTACATTATAGAGGTTTATTTCTTCTCAAAAGACCAACTCTAGTGCCCTAAGAGGAAGTTTAAAGGAGACACTTTGAGGAAGATGTAATACCTTCTACCGATTCTTTCAAGTTTCTTTCTTCTTCAACTTCATCTTATTTAGTTTTTTCATTATAAAGTAATAACATAACTATCACTAATATACTGATATTTTATTATAAATATAAAACAACCCTATTTCACCTTATATCCATCTTACCAAAAACGAAATCACCGCGCGTGCGTACGTATGGCTTACCGTCTCCACGCCGTGGTGTAATCTGTTTTTCCACCACCACCATACTTGGATGGGTATAATGGTGTAAATAATAACTATATATTATTATTATAACATTATAAAAATTCTAATATATTATATCATCCACTCCAATTCCATTCAAAATTATGGGAACGATATCATCGCTCGTGCGTACGTACGGATTACCCTCTCCACGATGCGATGAGATTCATTCTCCAAGTTAACCATTCAAGAATGATTATAAAGTATATATAATAAATAATCATGATATATTTGACATAATAATGATACTGTATTTATGTATATGTTATTTACTTACTTCCATTATATTTAATATGGAAACAAAAACAGCGTTCATGCGTACATACGGCCTACCGTCTCCATGAACGATGTATTTCATTACTTTTATCGATCTATTATATATATATATATATTATATTCTGAATATATTATATATAAATCATGTTTTATATTCTGTAAGTAAGTAATCATGATCTAAGTAATTATATTAATAATTACAAGTCAAAACACGTACGACAAATGAAATGATTTTACCCAAAACACTGCTTTAACATGGAATTGACAAATGAACGGGTAGTATAAAGTCGTAAGTAAATCATATATGGTTTTAAAAATATTATTATGGTTCTGTTACAAGTTAATAATATATTTAAACCCACTATACAGGAGTCTCGGACACATACGGAAGAAATTGGACATAAGGTAAGGGATAATTATTCCAATCTCATTCTTATCCGGGATTGTTTATTCGTAAGTATTTACTGAGGTTATATTCATCATCCATGTCCATGTTTTATAAAAATGTTTTCATAAAATGTTTACTATTCTTCCATGTATGTTTAAAGTCATTTTTACACTTTTTTTACTTTTACCACATGGTATCTAAGGAATCTTTCTTTTGTTTACCATATGATGTACTTTTTGACTTTTTCGACAAAAGTACGAGAAGAATGTTTTTTTAACTTATACGGAATGAAAAAAGTTTTACGGTTTCATAATGCCTTATTTACATGAAGAATCCTCTACAATATTTCATGATTATTTTCAACAGAATTTTTTTCTTTTAAAATTTCATGGCATTCTGAGAAAAGAAAATGATTTTGAAGAAGAAAGGATATTTTCCTCAAGAATTCATTTCAAGTGTTTTGTCAAAACTATTTTCCATCTAAGATGACATTATTTAATATGTTTATGTTTCAAGTATAATATATCTATTATTTACATGGTTTGATTTTTCTTATGATGAAATGATATCAATTTGTTTTATATGGATTATGTTATGATGGGATGATGTTTATGAAACCCATTTTATTCTTTGGGTTATGATGAATGATTTATGTTTATTTTGTGGTAAACGTAAGAATGATTTCATTATGAGATGGGTGAGATCTATATCTCCCTCCAATGCATTGAGTAAAGATTTATATCTCATGAGATAGACATGGATGGAATGACAAGTGAATCTGGTTCAGTAATGTAGGGCTGGAATGACAAGTAAACTCAGTTCAGTAATGGACATTGTCCACTATGATGGTCTTGGTAGAAATTCCTTGGATACTATGGAAATCATATCATGTTATTAATGGTTTTCCACAATTACATGTTTTATTCCCATGCTATTTTATCATGATTAATGTTTATTTATGATCTATGCCTTACGTACTACCAAGATATATTTAACGACTCAAGATTTTTATGTTTAAACATTATGTTCATGTTTTTAAGTTCAAATGAATATGGTTTTTTTTGTTTTCTCTATGCATACCCTTACTGAGCATTTGAGCTCACTCTTTTTATGTTTTATTTTCCCCCAGGATATAAAGGAAGGTTTTAGGTAAGAAAAAAAGGGGGATATCTTTATGGGATATGTTGAAGATATTTCACCATGATTAGAAGTTTATGTTCTGAGTTTCCAAAGACACTAAACTAATATGGTCTTTGGGTGTCTGTTTTTTGTTATGTATTAAGTATTCCGCAAAAGTAATGTAATATCCATGTATTCCAAGATTGGGTCTCTACATTAATTAAAAAGGAAGAAGAGATTGTTTCAGATTATGAATCTACCTTTATAAGGTTATCCAGGTATTCTACATATTACATATGAAAAATGGAGTGCATGATTGATCACTTTTTAAAAGGGATTAGTAAAAGTCTTCAAAAGGAGCTGGTCTCCCAAAATTTTTCATCATATGATGAAATAGTTTTATGTTCAATCAAGAACAAGAAATAATTATCAAATTATTATGGATTTGAAGGGTATCCAGATAATAAAAGGAAGGTAGATCAGAAAAAGGATAAGGTAAAGAAGATAATGAATGAATTTTATGCATGTAATAATTGTGGAAAGAAAATCCCCGATACTTAATTGAAGGTAATTGGAGTTTGTTATAAGTGTGGATAAAAAGGGAACCATGTTTTTTATTGTGAGGGAAAGAAAGAAAATTCAAATGTGAAATGATTCCACTATAAAGATATTGGGTACTATGAAAATTAATTCCCCAAACATAGAGGGAATATACATAAGAAGAATCCAAGGGATCAAGGTCAAGCTTATGTTATTGATACTACTAAAGTGGAATAATTAATGTTCCTATGTATTTGGATCCCTGAGTAATGTTGTAAAAGTATTTTATCTATAGTGTAATGGTTATACGAATTATGAAATATGTAAGGATTGTATTGTAGTACTTTTTAATCTTCGATTTAAAAGCTTGTGTTGATCAGAACTGATAACCAAGAAACGTGATTCAATGGAAAGTTGAACTTGTTGTAAAATACACGGTTTATGGAAATATAAGCCCTAATATGTCCATCATGTTGAATTAATTATATTTGGACAAAGAGATGATTCATATGGATAAAGAAATCTAGAAAATACTAACTACCATGTAAATGATTCTAAAGTGTTGGATCATAATCTTTTTGAAAGGTTAACCATTTTTGAATAGGTTTAAATTGTACTTTTGATGTGGTTTTAGAGATTGATATATTAATTCACTATATGAATAATCTTTTGCTAAGATATTAAGTAGAAATAGTTCAAGGAATAATCAAAGTAAAATATTTGTATTATAGAAACATATATTTACTTATATTCTTAGAGTGTGAAATAATTTCTCAACTCTAGGAAAAAGAATATTTAAACAAAAATGTTGTCCTAATACCTTAATTTTTTTTGAACTGATGGTCTTCTAAATCATCCAAAATTTACAGCTTTGAGGCCCTCAAATTTCCATTGACCATTCACTTGTTTGTGATTGATGACCATAATCACTCCCAATAAATATTTAAACTTTTATTCCAAGTACATATCTCTACTTTACACTTATGTTATCCTACTTAAAAACCAAGTTATATA
Source organism: Viscum album (assembly GCA_963277665.1). Taxonomy (NCBI): domain Eukaryota; kingdom Viridiplantae; phylum Streptophyta; class Magnoliopsida; order Santalales; family Viscaceae; genus Viscum; species Viscum album. The sequence continues at coordinate 725,802,716 of OY728167.1, read as the reverse complement.
TTATTCCATGAGAACTTTTTAATATCATTCTCTCCTAATAAAGGGATATTTTATTAAATCTTCTCACAATTTGATATTTTAACAAAGGAATTTTCATATATAAGACCCTAGATTATAGAGATAATTTTAAAATTGCGGGGATGCAATTTAATGATGGCAAGGAGAATGTAACACCCCAATAATTTACAATATTTCCATGTTAGAATAAATATTAATTTCTTACTAGATTTCTGTATATGAAACACCAAGAACATAATGGAATATGATATCTTGAAAATTTATAACATATTTATATTTAAAATAAATTAAATATAATTTATAGCTTGCAATGAACACGACACTGAGTTTGCGTGCATTACACAAAACAATGAGTTTCTTCAGTGGATTGCATTACATGCAAGACCTAGTTTTACCAAACAATAATATATTATTGGAATATTATTATTTAATATAATAACATATAGACTAGCTGTTAAATTAATGGTTATGATTAGTATTAACTAATGTTGGTCAGAGTGTGTAACTCAAGAGGGGGTGAATTGAGTTCCCAATAATTTTTTTTTGTAAATAAATAGACTAAAATAAAAAACCCCTTTATAATATAAACCGGAAAATTAATAAAAAAATAGATCGATATAAGATCTATAATTTTAAAATATTTCTTAAATAGTTATTAGGTCTCAGTTAAAATATAGTTTAGAAATACCTTAACTTTTGGAATCAATTTACTTAGACAGAAACATATATAAACACTAGTTAATATTAATTATCAAAGTTTTTTTTTTGTTTTTTAATAAAAATTATTTTAAATATGATATTAAAACAAAAAAAATAATACAGTGACATAGTAGAATAAACAAGAGGTTCAGTCTAAAGGTGAGACTTAATCTACTCTACTTGGCAATCACCCGTTTCCAAGAAGATTATAAATATAATCAAATAAATCTATAACCTGAATTAGGTATAATGTCAACAAAAAAAAGAAATATATTATAAAAATACTCTTACAAAATTATTTATGGGATGTAAAAATAACATAGGCCACACAAGGACCTCTTCCACAAACACAGTGGGAAATAGATTAAGGAAGAAGAGAATAACAAGTATTCTTTAGGAATGTGCAGGAGATAGTGTGTGTTGGATAACAGGAAAACAAAACACTTCTCAAAAGTAAAATAGATAGAATAAATAAGAATAGAAAAATATCAGTATAATGTGTTATGTATGTTCGTAGTCCTCAGATCAATATTAGTGAGGAGTTTGTGCTTTGTTCTGGAAAATTGAAGTAGAACAAAGGATCATAGAAATTTGTAGGTTTGTTTTAGTTGATCTCTATCTGATGTATCAATCAATCTCGGTAATGGGTTCTATTCTTATGTATCATTGATCTTCAAATAATGTGAATAAAAAAATTCATGAGAATTAAAAAATTCCGTCACATGATCTATTGTAGGTTTTTTTAGTAAGATATTGTATTAGCTATCTATAGTATCTATTGTTCTATATCTGAGAGAGAGATCTTTTTCAAATATATAAAAGCGATGGTTAGAGGAGATCCAAAATCGTCAGATCAAATTTTACTAAGTCTTGAAGACTTGGTCAAACTATACAAGAATAGATTTATCCATTGATCCATTCACGCCAAATTCCTTGAATAGAAATGATAATAAGAAGCTGGCGGTGACTTAACATCTGGCGGTGTATCACTTCTAGAGGTGACTCTGTTGGCGGTAATGGCGACTCAGTCTGGCGGTAGCTCTTCCTGGTAGTAGCTCTTGTTGGCGGTGACGATGACTCTTAGACAATAGTGACTTTCCATAATACTTATAAGAAATATCATAGAATCTATCTTATTATATAAAATTCTATCATACAACATGTGATACATTAGTACTAAAATAATAATGGTTTGTGATCATTAAAATAAAAGAGTGTCAAACATACTCCATACAAGGAGGTTCCAACATTATCCCCCTTTTTTTTATCTCAAAACATGGAATTTTATAAATCATGTACTAAATGAGTAATCATAAATTATTAGAGATGTATTTGAGTTTAAAAAAAATTATTACCGATATAAAACTAAATTCCCAATTTATATCCCCCTTTGAGATTATCAAAAATTAAAAATAGTTATTAAACTTAGAGAGAAAATAGAAGAACACAAAGAGTTTTCATTATCTAGGTGACAAAAAGGTATGAGTACAAAAAGATAAGCATGAAAGGGAAAATAAAAATAATCCCTATAAAAAATAACATCAAAATAGATTCACTATCTTTTCCTTTTTCTCTGTCTCTGTCACTGTCATGTAATGAGCCTATAGAAGTGTATTTTGGGGAAAATGTTTTAATGGATGGTAGTGTGTTAGTAGGAGGAAGTGGATCTTGAAAAATAACTGGTCTATGTTTTTTGATCACTTAAACCGGTGATAAACTTAGAGGATGATATGGTGGGGGGTATAAGACTATTTGACTGAGTGATTAGAGTAGGCATGTACTGAACTGATTATATGGATTCTGTTGAAAGAATTGTTGAAACAAGTATTGCTTCTCTAGAAATTAAAGTGGTTTGATGGACATAAATGTATGGTTTTATGAGATTCCGGATGTCCATAATTATTAAACCACCCCTTTCCATTGCATTAACTAAGTTTTCCTTCTCATCCATAAATCTTTGAAGAGTTGGTGTGAGAACCTTTAGTTGACTCACCTGTACATTGAACAATCTTATCACTGGTGGTATCCTCAAGTTCTCAGTAATAAATTTTAAATTATTAGACATTTCATGCTTGGTATAGATCCTTGAAAATTATTAATGGATAGATTTATTTATGACCTCCTTATCTTGTCTAAGATCTCTAGCATATCCTCTTATGAAATCAAGGATATGTTCTCCATGAAGATGTATCTGCCGAATTTTCTCTTCCTGAGTGCTCACATCACCCATATAATTTATGATTTATTCTCTGATTATCTATTGAATAAGATCTCTATCAATTTTTACTAGAGTATTAGGAGGTAAAAATGAAGTAGAGGTAGTAGTAGCTAAACTAACCAACTTCTGAGAAATGGATTTCATTGATTCTAAAACAGAGGATGTCAGACTCTCTACTAAAGATTTTAAACTTTCAAGTTTAGATGAAAATATTTTATTATCTACTTCCATTTCATGAATATGAAACCTAAATATTGATTGGATATGTAATATCACCAATTCAACCAAATATTGAACACTTTTTTCATTAAGACAAGTAGTTGGTGATGGTTGAGAGTTCAAGACATGAGTAAAGTCTGAAACCAAATTTTTCCTCAAAGTTTCCAAATCAGAATTCACAATCCTCAGAAAAGAATTCAAATCATCTTGTGTCACTACATCATGAGGTAAAATAGGTTGAAAAATTGTAATATCTCTTTACTCATGATATATTTCAACCTCAATTGGTCTATTGGTTTCCATGGGGATAAAAGGATGTAACTCTCCAGCTTGATCGATCTGATCCACCAGGGATCCTTCTCTTATAACAAAAATTTCAGGCTCATCATCTAAATCACTGTATTCTAATCCAAGCATTAAAAAACCTATATATTTTTACCATTCTTCAAATGATCTAATTGATGGTGTTATATATGGAATAATTGAAGTTTATCTGGGTATTTGAGAAATTTTACTAACTTCAGTTACAGATGGGGAAACTTCTGGATGATTAGTTTCCATGATGTTTACTTGTTCTAATTAATCTGTTTGATCATCAGGATTTAGAGTTTTATCCCCCTAATTTGAAGCTTCCATAACTTCTGTAGGAACATTTAGAACATCATGAATCATGATATCCTTTGGTTTATTTTCATATCTATGAGAACTAGATACCCAATGTAAAGAGGATTGATGTTGAACTCTATCTTGTTCAAGATCAAGATCATTTTCATTATCATCAATTACTTCATAATCAGTACCACCTTTTTTATCATCTCTATGATCAGGGATACCATTATTGTTTCTATCATCAGAATCCTCATCAACATGAGCTTAATCATTCTGATCCTCATCATCCTGATTGGAAGATTCATCAGAATTTTGAAGATCTACAATCTCTTTATCTGATTCTTTAGAAACAATATCATTACCTCCATTTCCATTATCATCACTTGAAGTCTCAGAGGTAGAAAATTTAAACTAAGATTCTCCAAAAACATCAGTATATTCTTCATCATCATTTTATAGTAAGAGAGTTTCTCTAGTAGGCAGAGAGCTCGATGAACTAAAATGTAAACTCAATACTCTAGGTAAAGATTTAATTATCTCTGGATCACTCCCATCTTCAACTAAAAAAAAATTATTCTTTTTATTCTACTACTTCTTATTTTTCCACTACTGGATCATATTTTTCAATAACAACATCAGGATCAAAGTACTTAGCTATCTCATCAGATTCAAGACCTGGATCCACCATGTCCTTAGGTATAGTTGGGTGATCAGTAGGGTTAAAACCATCATAAAATTTCTCATTGTCTCTAACCCAGCATCCCTTCCAGGTATTATAGACCACTTTAACTCTTTTGAATTTTTTTTATTGGAAAAAACCACCAAACTTTTCTTTATATTCTTTTCCAGATTTGACATAATTTTTTCCTTTTAAGATGGTAGAAATCATTTTAGGATAAAAGAGGGAGTTTGATCTAGAGCTCTTCTTTCACATCTCATGCATATGGATCATAAAAAATCTATAAAGATTTATTTTCTTCCCTTTCTTCATCATATAGAGAAAGTAGACATCTTGATACCTCATTTTATTGAATTCCCCTTTTCTTGTACATAAAACATTATGTACAAATTTGAAAAGTAACTTACATTCACCATCAATCTTGGCATTAGTAGGTCTTCTTAGTGTTATATCTCCAGTTAATTCTAGGAGAGCCCTTTAATAATTGAAATTTTCACTATCACTTGGTATACTTACTTTGAAATCCACATATAATCCTTTATGAGGAACCTTTAAACATTTTTCTCATTCTCTTGAAGAGAAAGAAATATCTTCTCCATCTATGCTTCTTTGAATTTTATCGGATTTCTTCCCAAAAATAAATCTCGTATTCTGATAAAGTTCAAAGACTACCCTCAGATAATATACTCAATGATTCGAGTTAAATAAGTTCATCCACTTCTGTTATTCTATTACCTTTAACACTAGCATATTGCTAGTTGGAAGCCACTGTGCAACAATTTATTTTTCTGCTTCGACTACACGATTTACAAGATTTGGGTTTAGTGAAATGGTTTCCAAAATACTTGTAGATATTTTTTGTTTTTTTGAATGCCTCATATCTTCTATATTTGATTCCGCAACTTTCCTCACACAGTCCATTCAGATCGGTTGAAGGCTTCAGGTGGAATAAGGAAGAAGGAAGATCAGTTCGAGAGGAAGGAACATGTTTGGGAGATCAAGGGTTATAGGTAGTGAATCTATTTTGAGTTATCCTAATGGTTTTATCATTTAACAATTCTAAATAAATAATAATAAAATTAAAATTATTAAAATTTAATCAGTAAAGGAAAATAACAATTGTATTAAAGCAACGGTAACATAAAAAGGAACAATGACTCATTCAACGTCGACTTCATCAATAGTGACTCATCAACGATGACTCATAAATAGTGAATCATCAACAGTGACTCATAAATAGTTACTCATAAATGGTGAATCTTCAATGGTGACTCATCAATGATGAATCTTCAATGATGACTCATCAACGATGACTCATCAATAGTGACTCATTAACCAAAATTTATCATTCCTAATTCATGTTTTATGTAGATAAATCTTTCAAAATTCAAAGGATTTGTGAATATAACAACTAAACGATGTTTAGTTCCAATAAATTCTAAAATTATATCACCCTTTTGATAATGATCTCTCAAAAATTAATGTCTTACATAAATGTGTTTTGTTCTAGAGTGAGATACTAGATTATTGGAAATGTCTATCATACTTGTGTTATCACAATTTATAGGTACATGTCTAAATTGGTATCCAAAGTCTAGTAAAGTATGTTTCATCCACAATATTTGTGTACAACAACTTCCTACAACTATGTATTCAGCTTTATCAGTAGATAATGCAACAAAATTTCTCTTCTTACGACACCATGATACTAGAGATTTGCCTAAAAGATGACATGTTCTTGATGCGATTTTTATATCTAACTTTCAGCCACCAAAATCAGCATCTGAATAAATAAATAAATCAAAATCACGTCCTCTTGGATAGAAAAATACTAAATTGGTTTTATAATTGAGGTATTTAAAAATTATTTTGATATATAATATATGTGACTCTTTTGTATTTTCTTAAAAGTGAGCACACAAACACACAATAAACATAATATGAGGCCGACTAGCAGTTAAGTATAAAAGACTTCCAATCATACCTCTATAACTAGTTTGATCTACTAATTTTACAACTTCATCAAGGTCTAGTTTATAGGTGGTACTCATGGGAGTATCACTTCTTTTGGTACTTTCTAGGCCAAATTTTTTTAAAATATCTTTAGTGAATTTACTTTGATTTAAGATAATTATTTATTTATTTTAAAAAAAATCTTAAATCCAAGAAAGAATATTGTTCACCCCTTAAAATCATTTCAAATTCATTTTTCATCAGTTTTGAAAAATCAGCACATAAGTAATCTTTATTAGATCCAAAAATAATATCATCTACATATATTTGTACTATTAAAACATCTTTTGAAATTCTTTTTATAAAGAGGGTTGGATCAGCTATACCTTTTTAAAAACTTTTTAAAATAACGAAATAGGCAATCCTATCATACCAAGATCTAGAAGCCTATTTTAAACCATACAAATATTTTGTTAATTTAAAAACTCTATTTGGAAAATGTGGATTTTGAAATCCTGGGGGTTGTTCAAAAAAACATCCTCAATTATGAATCCAATTAATAATTCACTTTTAACATCCATTTGATATTGTTTGAAGTCAAAATATGATTAATAGGAAATTAGTATCCTAATGGATTCAAGTATTTCTATAGGTGAAAAAGTTTCTTCATAATCAATACCTTCTTCTTGATTATAACCTTGTGCAACTAATCTTGTTTATTTCTTACTGTAATGTCAAACTCATCAACCTTATTTCTAAACACCCACTGAGTTCCAATAGTTAAGTTTTCTTAAGGTTGGTCAACAAGTTCCAAAAAATTGTTTCTTTCAAATTAATTAAGTTTTTCGTACATATCTATTACCCATAATTCATCATTGATGAAATCATTGATATTCTTTGATTCAATTCATGACAAGAGGTCTTGATGTTCAATTTGATTTCTCAGGGAATATTTGGTCTGTATACCTTTGTCTAGGTTTTGTATTACTGCATCTAAAGGGTGGTTTCTATGAGAGCTAATGGGTCATTGAGAAGAGGGACTGGTAGACTAAAGGTCTTCTTCCTGTTTAGGTTCTGGCAGTTTACTGGCCAAACAAACAGTTTGTTTAATATAATTTTTAGAAGGTTTTGAAATGAGATTTATAGTTAAAAGATCACCCTTAAGGTCTTCTAAGATAATATTATCTTAATTGGGATTAGTTTCATTAAACTTAATGTGAACATATTCTTCTATTGTTCTGGTTCTCTTGTTAAACACACTATAATCTTTACTAAAAGTTGAATACCCAAGGAAAATTCCTTCATCACTCTTGGAATAAAATTTGACCAAATTATCCTTTGTATTTAGAATAAAAACTTTGTAACCAAAAAATCTAAAGTAATTAACCTTATTATTTCTGTTATTCCATAACACATAAGGAGTTATATTTAAGATAGGTCTTATTAATACTTTTTATAGTGTAAAAGGATATATTAATAGATTCAACCCAAAAGTAGATATGTAGGTCATACTCATTTAACATAGTTCATGATCTCTTGAAGAGTTCTATTTATTCTTTCTACCACACCATTTTTCTGTGGTGTCCTGGGTGCATAAAATTTGTGACTGTAACCATTTTTTGAAAAAATAGATTCAAAGTCTTGATTTTCAAATTCTCTACCATGATCACTTCTTAAGGTATTAATCCTAAGTCCACTATGATTTTCTAAAAATTTGGCATATTTAATAAAGTAAGAACAATATTAACTTTTATGAGTTAGAAATAATACCCATGTGTATATAGAGAATTAATCTACAAGGAAATATCCATAATGTTTTCCACTTAGACTAGAGACTCTAGAAGGTCCAAAGTGGTCCATATGGATTAACTCTAAAGTATGAGAGGTTGAAACTTCTTTATTTGGTTTAAAATAAATCTTATGAATTTTTCCTTTTTGATAGGGATTATAAATTCTATCATTTGAGAGTTCAAGCTTTGTTAGGTCTCTAAATAGCCTTTTTCTAGATATATTTATAAGTGAATGAATACTACAAATTTCCTAGTCTCCTATCCCAAAGACAAGATTCTTTGTGAAAGGAACTTAAGAAATAAATATTTTTAAAAGATAAAGAATTTAAATCAACAGAATAAATATTATCATTTCTTAAGGTAGTAAAAATTAAAACATTTTTATCATTAAAAACATGACATGGATGGTTTTCAAATTTTACATAAAATATATCATCACATAGTTGAGATATGCTAAGTATATCATATTTGAAACCATCTATTTATAAAACTTTGGAAATTAATACTGAATTAGAATTACCAATTTGGCTACGGCTAATGATTTTTCCTTTTTCATTGTCACCAAAAGTGACATGTCCACCATCAAATTTGATAAAATTAATGAAGTTTGAATACTCACCAGACATATGTCCGAAACATCCACTGTTCATATACCATAATATTTTGTTGGAGGTTTTCAAACATGTTTCCTATAAAACAATGTTTATAACAAAAATGATTTTGGTACCCAAATTCTCTTGGGTCTAGATATGTTAATAATAACATATCTTAGCATTCATATTTTCTAAATGGGTTTCTTATAAGTAGTTTGTAAGTTTCTATAAATAAAAACTTTATTTGGCCCAACTGAATAGGTATTGGATGTATATGGATTCTCAGGATTAGTACTATATGTGAATTTGGTTTTCGAAATTTTTCTCTGCCCTGGTTGGTATCCTATTCTAGTTATATACATGGTTGCAACTTGATTTCCTAGTATTTGAGTTAATATTTTCTTACCATTGGTAAATTTTTCAATGTCTTTCTTTAAATGTTCATTTGAAAATTTTAATTCATTTTTTTATTTCAACAGTTCATCATTTTAATCCTTTTCAATAGTAAAGTTATTTTTAACATTTACTATTAAGGAATTGTATTTATTTAGTGAATTATATTTATATTTAATCTCATGAAATGTGTCTTCCATCATGTTACAGTAATCATATAGATCTTTTCTGGTCATGTTTGCATCATTTTCATTATTTTCAACATTTTCAGAAATGTATGAAACATTAGTAAGAGAAACGGGAAGAAAATTTTATAACTATGATATGATTGTTGTAAAGAACATATTGGATCTGCTATACTTATATTCTTGATTATTATCTGAGTCACTTGATCTATATTCAGAGGCACTCCATGCTGCTTTCATGGTTTTTTTGTATCTTCTGTCCTTATCCTCATACTTATTTTTATATTTAAATTTTGGGAAGTTAGATTTAATGTGACCTTTACTCTTGTATTCATAATAGGTGAATTCATTTTGAGTGTAATACTTTTTCCAATCCTTTATCCACTTTAATTTGGTATCATAATCTCCTCTGAAATTTTATTTTTTTGAAGAAATTATTTTTCCTATAGAATTTATTGAATCTTCTGGCCATGTGTTACATTTCTTCATCACTGTCATCAGGAGATACTTCTTCACTAGAATATTTAGTTTGTACTTTTTATCTTTGTCTAGAGGTAGTAGATTTGTAGGATACTGATTTTATTTTTGGTTCATCTTCATCAATCTCTTTGTTGAATTTAAGATAATTTTCATACATCATCAGCTTTCCTATCAGTTCCTTGATAGGTAGTTTACTTACAACACATGATTTTCTCATTGACACAGATGTTCCTCTCTATCTGTCTGGTAAGAATTTGATTAGTCTCATTACTCAATCTTTGTCTGTTACTTGTTTTCCAAGAGAGTGCATAATATTCACTATTTCATTGAACCTGAGATACATATCTGAAATAGGTTCATCAGATTTCATTTTAAAAGTATCATACTTGATTGTGTATGTATTTAATCTCATTTATTTGACATTTTATGTTCCTTCATGTGAGATAGATAAGGTATCCCATATTTCAAAAGTAGATTTTCAAGTAGGTATTCTATAGAATTCATCATCTCCCAAATCATAAAACAAAGCATTCATAGATTTACAATTATTATTGTAAGAAGTTTTTGTAACATTACTCCATTCACTTCCAAGAGTTTTTAGTATTTCATATTGATCTTCTATTACAGTCCATATGTCAAAACCTATACTTTCCAAATTCATTTTCATTTTGATTTTCCATTGAGTATAGTTTGAACCATTAAAATAAGGAGGTTTGTTGGTAGTAGATCCTTCTTTTCTATTATCCATAAAGAACTAAAATTTAGAAATGACAAAAATTTGAGATATTTAGAATAAAAATAAAATCACAGTTAAAAAGGTAATAATATATATAAAGGAAACTATTACTTTGATACCAAATGTTGGTCAGAGTGAGTAACTCAAGAGGGGGTGAATTGAGTTCCCAATAATTTTTTTAAATAAATATACTAAAATAAAAAACCACTTTATAAAATAAAATGGACAATTAATCAAAATAATATATTGATATAATATCTATCCTTTTAAACAATTTCTTAAAGAGTGATTAGGTCTCAGTTAAAATATAGTTTATAAATACCTTAAATTTTTAAATAAATGTACTTAGACAGAAAAATATATAAACACTAGTTAAGATTAATTATCAAAGTAATTGTTTTTTGTTAATAAAAATTTATCTTGAATATGATAGTGAAACAAAACAAATAATACAGTGACATAGCGGAATAAAAAAGAGGTTCAGTATCAAGGTGATACTTAATCCCCTCCACTTTGAAATCACCCACTTCCAAGAAGATTATAAATATAATCAAATAAATCTACAACCTGTATTAGGTATACAGTCAAAAGAAAAAATATGTCTAGGCTAAAAATCCTCTTCCACAGTTATTCATGGGATGTAAGAATAAAAAAGTTCACACATGGACCTCTTCCACAAACACAGTGGGAAATAGATTGAGGAAGAGGAGAATAACAATTATTCTCTAGGAATGTGTAGGAGACAATGTGTGTTGGATAACAAAAAAAAAAACACACTGCTCAAAAGTAAAATAGAAAGAACAAATAAGAATAGAAAAATCTCAGTCTGATGTGTTCTATATGTTTGTAGTCCTCATATTATCATTGGTGAGGAGTCTGTGCATTGTTCTATAAAATTGAAGCAAAATAGAGGATCATAGAAATATATAGGTATGTTTCAGTTGATCTATATCTAATGTCTCAATCAATCTTGGTAATGGGTTATGTGCTTCTATATTATTTATCTTCACATAATATAAATAAACAAGTTCTTGAGAATTCACAAATTCGGTTGCACAATCCACTGTAGGTTTTTTCGTCATTAAGAGATCATATCAGCTGGATATAGTATCTGTTGTTCTATATTTTAGAGATATATCCTTTGTTAATATATATCATCGATGGTTAGAGGAGATCCACAATCATCAAATTGAATTTTACTAAGCCTTGAAGACTTGTTCAAACTATCCAAGAATAGATTTAGTTATTGAGCCATTCACGCCAAAGTCCTCAGATAACAATTGTAAAAAGAAGATGTCAATGACTTAGAATCTAGTGGTGACTAAATTCTGGTGGTGAATCCACTGGTGGTAATGGTGACTCGGTTTGGTGGTAGCTCGTCCTGGCGGTAGCTTCTATTGGTGGTGACAGTGACTCCCGACCAATAGTGAATTTCCATAATAGTTAGTAGAAATATCATAGAATAACTCTTATTATATAAAATTATATTATAAAACATGAGAAACATTAGTAATAAAAGAATCATGGGTTTTGATCATTAAAATAAGAGTGTCATACACACTCCATATAAGGAGATTCCAACAACTAACTTATGAAATTGGACGGTTTACTCAAATATAAAATAAAACCATTGGTTACTAAATAGTATCATAAATATACTTATTCCATGATTATATTACAAAAATAGTATCCTAAATATACTTGGAAATTTTTATTCTAAGGGTTTTATGTAAACTTACACACACTTCAATTTAATGTGTAACGAACATATTATTTACATGTACAGTGAACTATCGCCTCACGAAACGATGATTGTTCATTTTTCCTTTACCACCTATCATGGTGGCCATTATTATGGAAACTACATTTATATATGTTATATATGATATTTATTATATCTTTATACTTCTTTAATTATTTTATAACACATATTCTTATACTTTCTATTTTGTGTAAATATGATAACATCATTTGTGGAAGTGTGTAATACAACCTCCTCAAAGCAATGTGATTAATTCATGATATACATGCAACTTAAAAAGGATGTTTTTAATTAAACATACATGACATAAACAAAATATATATGATATTAATTAAATAAATAAATTTCTAGGAAATAATATATAATTTTCTTTATTACCCTTTTCACACACAAAAAGTGATAACGTAGACCACTGACGTGTGGACTACTGCATCCTCGACGCGATGTGATTCCATTTACATCACAATAATTATATATATAAGTATATATGATTAAATAATTTTTTTATGATATAAGGATAATTTTTTAAATATATATTGTTTCTTACCTTCTTTTCATAATGATCATTAGAAAATGGGAATGTTACTCATGCGTACATACAACCTACCATCTCGATGATTGTAACGTTGGTTCATTTTTCATAACCATATTTAATAATTGGTTTTAAAAATATAGTTGAGGTATAAATATGATAATTATTTTGGATATTTTTATATAAATACCCCTTTGACCATATTCAACTTACCAAATTCATTTTTTTTTCACATGAACTGAATTTGGTCAAAACACTCGACGTAAACGTAATTGTTTAAGATGTTGTAATAAAACATTGTAATAATTGGAGTGAAAAAATAATAAAAATGAAAAAGGTTAAGAATAAAGTAAATAATTAATATAAGTTTATCATTCATGAATATAAGGACACATTAGACAAGTTAGACTCAAGGTAAGGGATTTTTATCTCAATTTACTTTCCATTGAGACTTAATTGTGTTTATGCACCTAGTTTATTTTATATGGTGTATATATTGCCTTTTAAATGTTATATAATGAATCTAATTATTATTATGATATTATAAGTTTCATTTAATTTTATTCCTCCAAGTAGATTATGGTTTAGAATTTTGAAAAATTGGTATGGGATGCTTTTGGATGTTTAAAGATTATTTTCCTCAAGAGTGATTTAATGGTATTTTAATGGTTTATACACTAATTACCTATCCAACACTGGGAAAATTTTGATAAATAAGTATATTTTATTCCATATGGATATTTGATGATAAGTCACATTGTTCATTAATTAAATCTATTATTTGATATATGAGAAATGCTTTGGACAAGATGTATACGAGTTGGGGACTGGTTAATAAAAGACACTCAATGCATCGATAGTCTCATGGGATGAAATTGGGTTGGAAAAATCCTTCATGTTTATAACCAGTATGTTATAAAATTCCTTGTTAAATGTATTTATAATAGAGTTAATGTTGGAAAAAACAAATTAGATTATAACCAGTATGTTTTAAACCGTCATGTGAAAGGTCTTGACTGTAATGGTCCCATGTACCTAGTAAACACGGTGTCTAATAATTAAGAATTTACTTTATTGATAATTAGTTATTATTATTACTATCCATGAGATTTTGAGTAGAAATATCTATGTATTCATTATATTATCAATTTTATTAATTTAGATGGAATGTACTTCAGTTTATTACCTTGCCATATTGATTATGCCTTATCTATTTTTTTTGAATGGAATGTGTTATGAGTTATATACCTTCACATATTGATTTATTCTCATTGATTCATCATTTATTACACTTTACAGACCCTTAATAAGCATTTTAGCTCACCCTTATTATGTTTCCTTTCCCCATGTTATGGAGAGGAATCCATTGAATGAGTTTCAAGGATGATGATCTTTTACATTTGTTATCATTTATTTTATTTTCCAATGTATTATGGGTATCATGTATGTATTATTAAATTACAAGACTGCTAAATAGGTTTGTATTTTGGGATTTTATTCCTTGAAATCATGCCAATGTAATAAAATAATGCACCGACTCTGGGCTTCTGCGGTTAGGTCGTTACACTATTCATTTAATTTGACTTAAAATACATAAAGACAAAGTTTGAATTCAAATATAATCATTTAATAATAATAATAATATGTTATATTTATAAAAAAAATTAATTTAACACATTAAATATCTTATTTATTTTTTTTCCATGTAAATATTTGAAATATATTTAGTAATATTTTCAATACTTGGTGCTGAGATGACGTGAGATTATGAGTCCGGGTGATCCCAAAATTTGTATTTGAAAAATATTAAGTATATTAATATAAAGAATGAGTAGTTTTCCTAAAAAAGTGGAATAAAACCCAAAAAGAGTCTTTGATTATAAATTTGGGACCACTATTGAGTTGATAATAGTTGTTTTACCCCAGGCACGACATAATTTTAGTCAGTGTCAGGAGTTTTGTGAAAAAGTCATCATGGGAATAAATAATAAATAAATAAATAAACTAATTAATTTTTATTTGGGATGATGTAGAGACCTAATAAACTTATATATAAACTTAATTATAACCTAATTTCAGGGTTGGCCTCATAACCTTGGAATTTTAGAGAATAGAAAGTGGAGGAACTTCCGTGGGAGAACATCAACTGATCAGGATTTTGTGATTAGTGTGCCAATAGAACCTATGGATCACATCAAAAAAATAGACCAAAACTGTTCTTTTCTATTTATTGATACAAATTGAGATAGGAAATTTTTATTATGTGGATTTACCCCTTATAATTTTATTATGATGAATGTGAATCAAAACAACCAACAAATTAATTTGAAAGTTGATCATTTTGTGGGTATGAGATTATTTTTTGGGATTTGGGGATTTTTATTATTTAATAACTCCACCACTTTGTTCATAATTATAATTAAAAAGAGTCGAGTCCAATAATAACATTGGCTGAGGTCTATTCCTCATGTTTTTGTTTTGTTAATTTCTTCCCCTGTTCATCGTGCATTCATCACTAGTGTTTCTCTTGACCAATGGTTTGAAAAAATTCCTAGTAATAAACTATTACACACCTGTTAGTTGGTGTAATAGATTTGTTAATTCTAGGTGTAGTGGAATAATACAGTGGTGGGTGATATATTAAATAAATTTCTTTTAATTATTGTTTCCTAATACCATAAGTAATGATCTTTCACATCAAATTTATAATTAATTTATTTAACATATAAAGAAATAATTAACTAGGATTAAGAACTTTCTTCATTGGTGAATTTTGATCATAAGAAAAGACCATTTTATATTATATTTGTTGTAATATTAGGATCCAATGATATAATCCCTCTAGCGGTGATCCATAGGTGCTCTTGTGAACTTCGAACAACACCACTCAATCTCCTGGTACTAGTGTGGCGAGTTGAAGGTATTACATTGTTCATTATTGATTGATCATTATTTGGTTTTAATTAAATATCTCCTTCTCTACTCATTATTGATAGGGAGAGAGAAGGAGGTGTCTAGAGTGAATTTGTTGAGTGCAAAAATTCTATATTCTCAAATTTGGATACTCTACACAATAGATATATTCATCTATTTATAGATTTATAATTTAAGTTAAAATATTATTTAATTACATGCGAGCCATTAAATAATAATTATTACTTTTAATAAACCCCATGCCACATAATAATTATATTATTATTATTTTGTGGTGCGTTCCAACACGCACCATAAAAAATATTATGTAACTGTCTTGTTAATTAATATTTCTCACCGGAGTTGGTCTTGGTCTGTTCGAACTCCTCTAACATTTATTGAACAACCGAATAAATATTTCATTCATAAATAAATATTTTATTCAGAATCTATAGAATAAATATTTATTAAAATATTCAATAAATAAAATAAATATTTTTTCCAAAATCCAACAAATAAATATTATATATATATTCTCATAATCAAATAAATTATTTATTAATAAAAAATTAATTATTTTTTACCTTGTGAATATTAGTGATCAATAAAACTTGAATAAAATTATTCCCCGGTCTTGAGAATAATAGTTATTCCAATAATTAAATTTAAATATATTTTAATCAAGATCATTGGAATCACTCATTGGGTGACCCTCTAGGATTCTTCATTATTGGCATTATGCAGGCTTGCCTAGAGTCTAAGATTACTATCTAGTAATGGTTTAAGGAAACCAAGAGACAGAAATTAATATCATAATAATTAAAACCACATATAAATACTCAATGAGTAATATAATCCCTTTATCACAATATCTCATCAAGCAGGTTGCACATCCGTGTCGCCATCCTATATGCTCTGTAATGCCCTGGCACCAGAAGCCCGGAGTTGGTGCATTAATTAGTTACATTGGAATAATTAAAAGGAAATAAATACCAAAGGAACGATCATTTTTGTATTCTTTAAGAAACTAGATGTATACATGTAACTCATATTACATTGTGGAAGGTAACAAAATACAAAACATAACAAAACTGATAAACTGAATCCACGAGAACTCAATAAATAGTGTCCTCCTCAAAAACTATTGATGGTAAAAAATGAAATGGGTGAGCTCAAATACTCAGAAAGGGTTACAAATAGAGTAAGCATGAATCAACGATAACTGAATCATAAACAAAGTGGCATAGTCAATATGGCACGGTGAATAAATGAAAAAAACACATGAGATTAATAAACTGAGAATGAAACTACATCCATATATTTTTTTTTCATAGTGAAAAGCTCATGGATAGTAATAACTAAAAATGAATAATGAGAATGATTATTAATTGGATTTCATGTATCTGTCACATGATACCAAAATACCATCAAAATGGTTTATGTCTATGGGTAGAAACTCGTTTTATTTTTGGAAACAAACTCGAAGGGTTTGTTGCCAACTGATTTGTCTTATGAGACCTATTGATGCATCAAGGGGCTATAGTGGGCCCCAACCATTAATTCAAGTATAAATAATTATTTATACATAGATTTATTACAATTACAATATGCCTTCTCAGTATACGTATAGAGTAAATGATACATATTCATTAATATTTCCATAGTTAAAACAACATTCCAAATAAGCACCGTAAATAAAAGGGTATATGACTTAAGACAATTATCATATCCATGAAACCAGAATATGGATATATAATATATTTAAATTTTAAAATGAAAAATGATCTCAAATGGGTAGTGGATACACCGCATAAGAAAGATTAGGTGCACAATACCAAGTAAGTCTCAATGAAATGGAAATTGAGACAAAGTCTCTTACCACATTGTAATCAATTGATTCGTATGACCAAAAATTAATAACCAAAAAATTAATCACATAATACCATGAATATAAATAGAATAATGATAATATAAATAAAATTTAAGTACACAATACACCACATACAAGAAATAATTGGCGAACAATGCAAATCCCAAGGAATTAAAAGCGAGATAAGAAACCCCTTACCTTATGTACGGAAGTGTTCTTTGATTGATCTTAATAACCTGAATAATAAAATTTATCTTCTTTAATTAATAATTTCAGAACCTCATCCACCTGAAATTGATTTCTTATAACCTTATTAGGTTCATTCATGGACTTTTTGATGGGTTTAAGAGGTTCAATTTTATTGTTTTGGAAGCATTTTCTTCCTTGGTTTTCAAGATCGGTTTACGTGTATTCATGAAAAAAGTTTCATTTAAATGTTGTAAAACATAATTTTTTTTAATATATATTATTATTGAAATTAAATAGATATAAATTATCTTATAAGTATTTTGGGTTACATACCATGAGGATTACTTTGTTTGATAAAAGATAATGATAAACACTTGGATTAACTTGGCGGTTTTGTGCACAATGAACTTGTTTTGTGTCATTATTTATATTATGAGTGTGTAAGGATTATATAAAATTAAATAAGATGAAATAAATATATTATTATCTGGTTCAAACATAATAATGTTTTCATGACTATAATTGAATATGGTAATAAAAATTGAGAACCTATCGTCCTTGAATGTGATAAATTAACACATCTTGGACGGTGTTTTCATTTTTAGTATAAGAGGAGGGAGAAAAAGAGAGATGATGATCAAATATTACATTAGAATAATAAAATTCCATTTCATTTAAGTTACTTTAATTATCATAATATTTTTATGAGGGTAGATGAAGAAAGAAAAAAAATAACGGAACTCAAAATAAAAGAAAATTTGGGAAATCCCTCACAAAAATTCGGCAGCCTAATGACGTCACTTAAAAATTCATAAAATATTTTGATTAGAGAAAATGGGTATCTCATCATTATTACATAATATGTACATAAATGGGAATATATAATGGCATATACCAACATAATCCAATTGAAAATAAAAGAGAATAACATAAAATGAAAGCTTTAAAAAGAGAAGGGTGATAGATTCCCTTACCTTGTAGAGTAACTCCCAGAACTTGAAGGTTGGGAACTTGAGGGTTTGGGGACACATTAGGAGAACTCATAGGGAGGTAAAAATACCAGATCATCAAGGATAATGAGTTTTTAATGAAAGAAAACTAATTAATGAGTGGTTATTTATAGTAAATGAGAGAGAGTTTTTTATTAATTTCAAAGGACACCTCATTAGTGGTTTTTCAAAAACCATGGGCTTGACCATGGTATCTTCCCATGGTATTAAACACATGGGACACCTCATATAATATTTTAAAATACAAAAGTCTACTATCCTTTTATATTAATTATTACATCATTATGATGTCATTAAACATACCAAAAACTCAAAACTGTATTTTTACTATTCATAAAATTCAAATATTTTAGAAAAATACCAAAAAATCACCCTAAACATTTTTTGACATTTATAATTCAAAAATGAACTCCATTTTTTGAAAATAATTTTCTAAATATTATTAACTTAATTTTTAAATAAAATCATAATTTATTCAAAAATAACAATTTTAAATCTATAACTCATTTTTTAATACCTTGAAAAATTAATCAACATATAATTACCTTATAACCTCAAGAAAATAAAATAATAATATGATTTAATATTTATAAGGGTCATATTACTATTCATAAGGGTATGTTACTATTCATAAAAAAAAAACAAGTTGGTTCTATCAGACTCTAAATAAATTACTGATCACAACCGTAGATGACCGTTTTTTGAAATTCAAAACACAGATGTAGAAAATTTAAGTTTAATGGATAGGTTATGAATTTATTCAATAAATAACCAAGTATTTTTTCACAGAGACTCATTGCTTCATGAAATATAGTCTATCTAATGAATTGAAATTATTTGAGAGAAACATACCCTAAAAAGTTTGTGGAGTTATATTATTCCCACCTTTGAAAATTTCATCCTCAAAATTTTTCATGTATAAAGCCCATAAAAAAAGATGTTGGTGGTTCTTATTCATAACATCCTTAGGTTCCCACGTCACTGCCTCCATTTTATGGTTTCTACAAAGAACCTTTACTAGAGGAGTTTTTGATTTCTCAATACCTGCTCCCTTGTGTCAAGAATCTCGATAGGCTCTTCACAGTATGACAAATCAGGTTCCATCTCTATTTCTTCATAGGTGAGTATATGCATTGGGTCTTGCTTGTATTTCTTTAACAAAGACACATGGAACACATTATGAACTTTGGAGAGACTTGGTGTCATTGCTAAACGGTAAGCTATAACTCTGATCCTTTACAGAATTTAAAATGGTCTGATGTACCTGGGGCTCGGTTTCCCTTTCTTACCGAACCTTAAGACACCCTTCCACAGAGATACTTTTAGAAAGACATTATCTCATACTTGAAATTCCAAATCATTTCTCTGGTTGTCAGCATAACTCTTTTACCTACTTTGGGATATTTTAATATGGGCCTGAATTTTATTTACCTTTTAAGTTGTATCTTCGGTAAGTTTAGGGAATATAAATTTCCTATCACCTACTTCATCCTAAAAAGTTGGAGTTCGACACCTCTTACCATATAATGTTTCATATGGAACCATTTGAATGCCAGAATGGAAACATTATTGTAAGAAAATTCCACCAAAGAAAGGTATTTATCCCACATACCTTTAAGGTAAAGAGAACATGATCTCAACATGTCTCCCATTTTTTGAATATTCCTTTCAGATTGTCCATCAGTTTGGGGGTGATAAGTAGTACTCATATGAAGCTCAGTATCCAAAGGATTTTGGAGGATTTTCCAAAATTTTGATGTAAACTAGGGATCACGATCAGACAAAATCGATATAGGTCCACCATTAATTCTTACAACTTCATTATTATAAAGTCTTTATAGACACTCAAGTGGTAAATCCTCTCTTATATCAAGGAAATGTGCTGGTTTTTTGAGACGATCAACAATTACCCATATTACATAATTCCATCTAGGTGTCCTTGGTAGTCCTATGAAAAAATCCATCATAATTTCATCCCACTTATACATTAGAATAGGTATAGGTTGTATGACCCCTCTAGGATGTTGTCTCTTGGCCTTCACGTGTTGAAAAACTAGACATTTTGACACATAGTCATCAATTTTTCACTTCATGTTGTCCCACAAAAAATATTCCTTTATATCTCTATATATATTAGTCCTACCAAGGTTTATAAATAAATTTGAGTTATGATAATCATCTAACAGTTCCCTTTTTATCTCAGGTACTGATGGAACACATAACCTCTTCCCAAATTTCAGAACTCCATCCACATACACGGAGTCTTCCAATCTTCCATCCTTAAAACCTTTAATTTAATTTTGTAGATTATCATCATTAGATTGAGAGATTTTTATCTTCTCTAGTAAATATGGTTTATCAATCATTTGAAAGAGGAAATATATTTCCCCTTCCATAACAATTCCCATATACATATTTAGTTGATCCATGAATATAGGATCTCTCTCAATCCTCATTTTGGTCAGAAGTCCATGATCTTTCCTACTTAATGCATCTACCACCTTATTTGACTTTCCTGGGTGGTAGTGTATTGAACAATAAAAGTCTTTGAGTAACTCAAGCCATCTCTTTTTCCTCATGTTGAGTTCTTTCTGTGTAAAAATGTATTTCAAACTCTTGTGAATTGTATATATCTGACATCTTTCACCGTAGAGATAATTTATCCATATTTTAAGAGCAAAGATTACAGATACTAAATAAATATCATGAGTAGGATAATTTTTCTCATGAGTATTCAACTTCCTTGATGCATAAGAAATAAATTTATCATTTTTCATAAGGATGCAACCCATTCAATTCTTTGATGCATCACTGTATATCACAAATCAATCATTTCCAGATGGAAGAGTAAAAACTAGAGCATTGAACAATATTATTTTCAATTCTTTAAATAATTCTAAAAATTATTTCATCCATATAAAATTAACCCCTTTACATGTGAGCATGGTTATTGGGTTAGCCAGTTAGGTGAAATTCTAAACGAAATGCTGATACTAACCTGCTAAGCCAATAAAACTATATACCTCAATTATGTTCGTTGGCATGGTCCATTCTTGGACTGCCTTTGTCTTCATGAGATAAACTTAGATTCCATACTTAGAAACAATATTTCCAAGAAATGAAACTTATTGTGTAACACCCCAAGCTTTCACAATACGCTTCTCTTTCAATAATGCAATAGCTAGCATTGTACGCAAATTCGAGATTCTAACACACCGCGACTAATCAAAATAGCCATTATGAATAGTAATACCCACTTTTTTGAAGTTATATATATTTTATATTTCAAAATGGACTTAATTTTTGGATTCGGAATATCGAAATTATCCTAACTTGATTTTTTTGTAATTTTCTGAGAACTTCCAATTTTTTATGAATAGTGAAAAATACTTAAAAACAACTTTTTTAATAAAAATAATTTATAGTGATAAATTATACTATTGAGTGGTTTTAAAGTATAATTAGAATATATTTTTACCATTTTATCCAATGGTGTTCATTAGAATTAATTTCACTTTGAAATTGGACATAAACAATTGTCAATCTTTTGATATATATTGTTTCTTAAAAACACGCTATTTGTTGTGACAACGGAAATTAATTATAAAATTAATTAATGCAAATTATATGTTTTGAATTATTTAAAATATACATAATTTTTGAATTCGGAAAATCAATTATATTTTAGGTTGAAAGTTTGGCATTGTTCTGAAAAACATCAATTTTTGATGAATAGTAAAACCACTAAGTGGTAGTTAAAAAATTGATTTTTCATTTAAATGAAACATTACCACTTCTGTGATTTGATTTTCAAAAATCCGACATACATGGTTTTCATTAGGATGTAAAATGTGGTTCAATGGAATTAAAATAATTTTTTGGTGAATAGTAACTTTTAAGTTTAATTAATCGCGATGAAAGGTAATTAGTGAAATTTAAGGTAAAAATGATATTATAAAAATATGAAAATACCTTTAAACTTGTCCTACCCCTATTGGATGAGTCATGGCAGACCAAGACAATCCATGGGTAAACTTGGGGACCCCATGGAGCCACTTTGGTAGGAAAATGACATTAAAAACTTTTTATTTAATGTTAAAATAAAAATGTCACAAACATGAGTTGTTTTACTAAAACAATTTTTAAATGGGGTTATACAAGTAATATTTTTGACTATAAATATTAATTAGAAATATAAAAAGATTTAATATATCATGACATTTTTTTTATAATTTTTAGACATTAAATAAATTAAAAATTTTATGACACAATGATGATGCAGCGATTACCACATTAATTAACAATTTAAATAAAATGAAAAGATAATGTAAAATCTAAGGCTTACACTTGTCAAAAACCTATTTTATGAGTATATTTAGAACCCTTATCACCTTATCCTCGAAATATATTATTCTGGGACCTTTAGAATCTGAAAAGCATTTCATAAAAAAGTAACATTTCAATCTTTCCAAGAGTGCCCCTTCTCTCCTCTTATAAAAGGCCCCCACCTCTACCACCTTATTCACACCTTCAAGCCATTTGGATCGGACAACCTATGCCCAAATACTCTCCCAACCTCCCTATGTTACTCCTAGAAGCCTCACTTTTGGCAGAACTCTTTCCAAGGAAGCCTTTGGCTCAAATCAAAAAGAGTTACCCGATTTTAAGGTAATGTCTTCTCTTATGTTATTTTGTATTATTTTGCTTATCCAACCCCCTAAACTCTTTTTATTAATTTCTTTTGTAACAAAACAAGTATCCTAAATATACTAGGATGTTGTTATAAGAAGGATTCTAGCTACACTTACACACACCTACATGTAATGGTTAAAGAACATACTGTTTCTGTAGATGGTGAATTTCTGCCTCACGAAACGATGATTGTTCAACATTCATATAACACCTTAAAAGGTGTCCATTAAGATGTAACTATATTTATATATGATATATAATATTTTTATGTTTTACTTAAGCTTCTGTATTTTTCATTTATTTCATACCTTTATGGTTTCCATTATAGGTAAACGCGATATTTTCATTTTAGGAAGTGCGGACTACCGCCCCCTCAAAGTGATTTGAATCATTAATGCCATATGTGGGATGTATAAAGGATGGAGTAAATGGTATTATACATTATATTATACTGGAATTATAGTATAACTTTATATAATTATAATTTCATTCCATTAAATATGAAATAGAAATGAAAGTAGCGTTCATGCGTACGTACGGCTTACCGTCTCCATGAACGGTGCATTTCATTTCTTACCTCTAAATGTTATTTAATATTATAAATGAATGTATATACTAGATATATACGATATATATGATATATAAATCATGAATATAATTCTGGAGATAATGGATATTCTACCACATAAACAACTTGTAATTATAAGAAGTTTATTGTTGACTCAAGTACCAAAGATCGACAAAACGACCGTTATTAACTTAAATAATTACATAATGTTCATAACATGGTAATAAGTGATATAAAAGGAATAATGAACTTGAAAAAGGTTCTTAAGCCAGTAGATATTAACTCTAGTTTATTATTCATGAGGTTAAAGAGCGGTCGAGTCAAGTCGGACACGAGGTAAGGGAACTTCTTAACCCAATTTCCATTCTTTGGGTTAATCTCCTAATTTAAAATTATGTCATGATATTATTATGTCCTATCTTGTATTTATACTTTCTTTATGTGTACATATATTGAATACAAATAATAGATCTATTTTATTTAAAAAATGATATTTTTAAGGGACTTCGTCTCAATCTCCATTCATTGAGGCATATTTTGTTTTATACACAAATTTCTTCTATATGGTGTATAAACCCCTTTGACTTTTACTTTTATTCAAAAGGAAGCTTTTTATACGATGCATTTTTACTAAATGACAAAAGGAATTTTTTTTTCTTACATATGCGGCGACAACGAATTCCCCACCGCCGTGACCATTATTTGAGTTTTGGCTTCCTCTACAAGCCTTAATTTTTTTAAAATGAAAAATAAATATCAAGTTTTAATTTTCTTTTATTTTGGTATTGAAAATGGTTTTGAATGTGTTTTTATTATATCAATGTGTTGTGTTGATATCTTTTGATTGAAATGTGGAAATGTTATGTTTCCTTTATTCATATTTTATGTGATATGATTATGTTATGGTTTATGATATGTTTAAACCTGTTCATATGAGGAATGAATTGGACTTAATAAGTAACGGGTGGAGCCCGCTATAGCTCCTCGATGCATCGACAGGTCTCATGAGACAAACTAGTGTCTTGGCACAAGGCCTTGACAAAATATTATTTGTAGTCTTGGCACGAGGCCTTGGCTACGTGGTTATGATAGTCTGGCATTATGCATTCCATCATTATGAAAGTGGTTATTGATATTGCATGTGATTATTCGACTAGTAGAATATCCATGTGAATAAGTAAATGACATTATTTCATTTTTCTTTTTCCATATTATGTTGAAGTTCAAGTTTAAAAGGCTTTTGTTTTAGTCATACATTGCCTTAAATGTTTATGTTTATTTATGAAAGCTTCCTCTATATTGTTATCCTTACTGAGCATCTGAGCTCACCCCTTGCAATGTTTTAATTTTTCTAGGATGTGAAGAAGTATTTTATGAATGGCCTGCAGGAATAGTCAGAAGGGGGTATGAGTGTGGAAAATGGAGAATATGTTATTGTAGTTTTTCACTTTATGATGTAATGTAACATTTATGAATGTATCTAGTGTTTCCAAGGCTACTAAACTAATCGGTCTTTCGAGACTTGATCTTTTGTGATCATGCAAATGTTACGCAGTAATGCACCGACTCTGGGTAACTGGGGTCGGGGCGTTACAGTTGGTATCAGAGGCTGTTTAGTACTAACCTTGGAAGATAGATTTAGATAAAATCTGATTAGAGAACATAGCCCTAAGATAGTCTATAAGGATTATTATAGAATAACTTCCTAGAATTTTGGTATTATAGAGATTTTGTGAGTTTTCCGAGCAATACATCCCTGTCTGGATACGAGCAGGTAGAGGCAACTATGGCATAGATGTACCTAGGGATAAAACCCGAAAACATCGCTTTGAGCTAGAATCGAATGGGAACTGGTGCACGACAACGGGCCTTTCTCCACTCTTGGTTACGACACTCCCGGGGGATATGCTTAGGATAATTCTCATTTTCTTTACAAACCATTATGAATGGTTTATGAGTATATACTTCCTCAAAGAAAACATTTCTTTTTATGATTATGGATTATATCCATAAATAGTTCAATTTATGTTAAGTGTTTTACAAGTATGGAATTATGTATTCTAATTCATAAACTAATCTAGTTTATGCCATTGTTTAGAAATGGCGCCTAGTGGGAGGAATGGAAACTGTATCAATGCACGCACTCCGTGTAGGGATTTCCCTCTTGCTCAAGATAATTATTGTGGAGCTGGAGATACAACTGGTGATGATCAACTTATTACCAGTCTAGGAAAACTCACTCAGGTTATGAATAATAACCTTACTCATATGGAGCACCCTGATCCGCAACGTGGAGGATCAATTTTAGACCACTTCATGAGGAAAAAACCACCAACATTTAATGGGGGTAAAAATACATTAGTAGCTGAGCAATGGATAAACTAATTAGAGAAAATATTCCATGCCTTGGGGAGTAGTGAAAGGGAAAAGGTTATCATGACAGTTTACCGCCTCACTGGAGATGCTGATAAATGGTGGTCATTTATTCAAAACACAAAGGAAGATGATGAAGTATCGAATATGGAATGGAGGGAGTTCAAAGATCTTTTCTTAGAAAAATACTTCCCTCGTGACCATAGAGAAGATATGGAAAGGCAATTTCTGAGTCTGAGGTAGAAGGAGGATGAGAATGTTGCAAAGTATGAGACTAACTTTACAAGGTTAGCGAGGAATGCTCCAGATTATATACGTAACCCAAGAAGTAAGATCGATCGTTTCTTTGATGGGTTAAAACCGTTTCTCCGTCGAGCACTAGTATCACAATATTTCTCAACGTACGAAGATATAGTCACGTGTTCTATCAAGACAGAAAAGGAATTCTCTAAATCTTATGACAATAAAGTAAAGCGAGAGAAGAAGAGAACGGTGGAACAAGAGACAGATAAAGGGAAAAAGGAAAAGAAGGATTTTCCATTATGTGATAATTGTGGGAAGAATCACCCCGGTACTTGCCTAAAAGGAATGGGAGTTTGTTATAAATGTGGAGAAAAAGGTCACCAGGCTCGTGATTGCAAGGGAAAGAAAGAGGCTATCAGTGTTGAATGCTACAATTGTAGGGAAATGGGGAATTATGCAAATTAATGTCCTAAGCTTAAGGGAAACTTACCTCAGAAAAGGCCAAGGGATCAAGGACAATCTTATGCTGTTACTACAGTTGAAGTGGAATAATTAATGTATTGGTGCTTTTGGACTCAAGGATTATATTCTGGTTATAAGAATAATGTGATATATATAAGGATTGTACTGTAGTACTTGTTGTTTTCATTAAGGTTTTAATATGATGAAGGTAATCATATTTTTAGTATGTGGAAATAAGAGAAACTTTACCTTGTTTGGGGAATCTGATGTTACAATTGATTTTGGAAATTAGAGACCTTTTACAGAAAGTATGGAAATAGGTATTTTGGATAACCATAAAGGTTGGAATGGATTAAGTTGAACTTTGTATAGTATTGTTTAAGGTTAAAACATTTATAAAGATTATTTTTGGAATATTATAATACTGTAGTTTTAGGAAAAGGACAACCTGCAGGTTGGGGGATAACCCGTCGCGTCGGAAAAAGCTGTAGGAATCGAACCCACAACCATAGTGCGACAGGCCTTTATTACCTACCACTAGCCTACAGGAAGTCCCTGGTTATTACAAAATAGTTTTCCTAATCTAAAGGGTATGTGGTAATATTTGGAACCTTATACAGTTAGGATAAATATAATATTTTTGAGTTCTGTTACCATTTGGAGTGAAAGATGGGTTCGTGGTAAACATTTATTAAATAATGAAATCCTACATGACGAGTAAGTATATTTCTTTATATTCTTAGTAAATCTCTTAAATAAATTCATCAAATTTATGAAAGGCAACTTAAAACAAAAACGTTGTCGGTTAACTTTTCCAAGTGGGGATTCAATGACCTTATAACCAATCACAAGTTTGTGATTTTCTTGTGGTTAACTTTCTCCTAATCCTGTTTTCTACAACTCTCCATCAAACCTTGATGGTTTTTTCCTCTATATCCATATTTTCATATAATCCTAGTATGGGCTATCTCGGGTGACCTTTGTACTTCTCTTTCTTTCTTTTAATGTTATATTTTTATCAACCCTATTTCCGATGTGGGTTTTCCACAAAGGTATTTTCTATTTTCAACCTTTTATTTTCAAAGAACATTTTCAAATTGAGAGGACACAATTTATTGAAGGAGGGTAGAATGTAACACCCCAAGCTTTCACGATACGCTTCTCTTTCAATAATGCAATAGCTTGCATTGTACGCAAGTTCGAGATTCTAACACACCACGACTAATCAAAATAGCCATTATGAATAGTAATACCCACTTTTTTGAAATTATATATATTTTATATTTCAAAATGGACTTCATTTTTGGATTCGGAATATCGAAATTATCCTAAGTTGAATTTTTTGTAATTTTCTGAGAACTTCCAATTTTTTATGAATAGTAAAAAATACTTAAAAAAACTTTTTTAATAAAAATAATTTATAGTGATAAATTATACTATTGAGTGGTTTTAAAGTATAATTAGAATATATTTTTACCATTTTATCCAATGGTGTTCATTAGAATTAATTTCACTTTGAAATTGGACATAAACAATTGTCAATCTTTTGATATATATTGTTTCTTAAAAACATGCTATTTGTTGTGACAGCGGGAATTAATTATAAAATTAATTAATGAAACTTATATGTTTGGAATTTTTTAAAATAGACACCATTTTTGAATTCAGAATACCAATTATAGCTTAGGGTGAAATTTTGGCATTGTTATGAAAAACATCAATTTTTGATGAATAGTGAAACCACTAAGTGGTAGTTAAAAAACTGATTTTTCGTTTAAATAAAACATTACCACTTCAATGATTTGATTTTCAAAAATCTGACATACATGGTTGTCATTAGGATTTAAAATGTGGTTCAATGGGATTTAAATAATTTTTTTGGTGAATTGTAACTTTTAAGTTTAATTAATCGCGATTAAAGGTAATTAGTGAAATTTAAGGTAAAAATGATATTATAAAAATATGAAAATACCTTTACACTTGTCCTACCACTATTGTATGTGTCATGTCCGACCAATAAAATCCATGGGTCAACTTGGGGACCCCATGGAGCCACTTTGGTAAGAAAATGACATTAAAAACTTTTTATTAAATGTTAAAATAAAAATGTCACAAACATGAGTTGTTTTACTAAAACAATTTTTAAATGGGGTTATACAAGTCATATTTTTTACTATAAATATTAATTAGAAATATAAAAATATTTCCTACATCATGATATTTTTTTTATAATTTTTAGACATTAAATAAAATAAAATTTTTATGACACAATGATGATGCAGCGATTACCTCATTAGTTAACGATTTAAATAAAATGAAAAGATAATGTAAAATATAAGGATTAAACTTGTAAAAAACCTATTGGATGAGTATATTTCAAACCCTTATCACCTTATCCTAGACATATATCATTTTGGGACCTTTAGAATCCAAAAATCATTTCATAAAAAAGTAACATTTCAATCTTTCCAAGAGTTCCCCTTCTCTCCTCTTATAAAAGGCCCCCACCTCTACCACCTTATTCACACCTTCAAGCCATTTGGATCAGCCAAAATCTTCCCAAATACTCTCCCAAACTCCCTCTATTACTCCTAGAAGCCTCACTTTGGGAAGAACGCTTCCCAAGGAAGCCTTTGGATCAAATCAAAAAGAGTTACCCGATTTTAAGGTAATGTCTTCTCTTATGTTATTTTGTCTTATTTTGCTTCTCCAACCCCCTAAACTCTTTTTATTAATTTCTTTTGTAACAAAAACAGTATCCTAAATATACTAGAATTTTTTTCTAATAAGGATTCGAGCTAAACTTACACACACCTACATCTAATGGTCAAAGAACATACTGTTTCTGTGGATGGCGAATTTCTGCCTCACGAAACGATGATTGTTCAACACTCATATAACACCTTAAAAGGTGGAAATTAAGATGTCAATATATTTATATATGATATATAACATGTTTATGTTTTACTTAAGCTTCTGTATTTTTCTTTTATTGCATACCCTTATGGTTTCCGTTATGGATAAACGCGATATTTTCATTTTAGGAAGTGCGGACTACCGCGCCCTCAAAGTGATTTGAATCGTTAATGCCATATGTGGGATGTATAAAGGATGGAGTAAATGGTATTATAAATTATATTATACTGTAATTATAGTATACCTTTATATAATTATAATTTTATTCCATTAAATATGAAATAGAAATGAAAGTAGCGTTCATGCGTACGTACGACTTACTGTCTCCATGAACGATGCATTTCATTTCTTACCTCTAAATGTTATGTAATATTATAAATGAATGTATATACTAGATATATACGATATATATGATATCTACATCATGAATATAATTCTGGAGATAATGGATATTCTACCACATAAACAACTTGTAATTATAAGAAGTTTATTGTTGACTCAAGTACCAAAGATCGACAAAACGACCGTTATTAACTTAAATAATTACATAATGTTCATAACATGGAAATAAGTGATATAAAAGGAATAATGAACTTGAAAAAGGTTCTTAAGCCAGTAGAGATTAACTCTAGTTTATTATTCATGAGTTTAAAGAGCAGTCGAGTCAAGTCGGACACGAGGTAAGGGAACTTCTTAACCCAATTTTCATTCTTTGGGTTAATCTCCTACTTTAAAATTATGTAATGATATTAGTATGTCATATCTTGTATTTATAATTTATTAATGTGTACATATATTGAACACACATAATAGATCTATTTTATTTAAAAAATGATATTTGTAAGGGACTTCGTCTCAATCTCCATTCATTGAGGCATATTTTGTTTTATACACAAATTTATTCTATACGGTATATAAACCCCTTTGACTTTTACTTTTATTCAAAAGGAATCTTTTTATACGATGTGTTTTTAATAAACGACAAAAGGAATGTTTTTTTCTTACATATGCAGCGACAATGACTTCCCCGCCACCGTGACCATTATTTGAGTTTCGGCTTCCTCTACAAGACTTAACTTTTTTTTAAATGAAAAATAAATATCAAGTTTTAATTTTCTTTTATTTTGGTATTGAAAATGGGTTTGAAAGTGTTTTTATTATATCAATGTGTTGTATTGATATCTTGTGATTGAAATGTGGAAATGTAATGTTTCCTTTATGCATATTTTATGTGATATGATTATGTTATGGTTTATGATATGTTTAAACCTGTTCATATGAGGAATGAATTAGACTTAATAAGTGACGGGTGGATCCCGCTATAGCTCCTCGATGAATCGGCAGGTCTCATGAGACAAACTAGTGTCTTGACACGAGGCCTTGAAAAAATCTTATTTGTAGTCATGGCACGAGGCCTTGGCTATATGGTTATGATAGTCTGGAATTATGAATTCCATCATTATGAAAGTGGTTATTGATATTGCATGTGATTATTCGACCAGTAGAATATCCATGTGAATAAGTAAATGGCATTATCTCATTTTACTTTTGCCATATTATGTTGAAGTTCAAGTTTAAAAGGCTTTTATTTTAGTCATACATTGCCTTAAAATTTTATGTTTATTTATGAAAGATTCTGCTATATTGTTATCCTTACTGAGCATCTGAGCTCACCCCTTCCAATGTTTTAATTTTTCTAAGATGTGAAGAAGTATTTTATGAATGACCCACAGGGATAGTCAGAAGGGGATATGAGTGTGGAAAATGGAGACTATGTTATTGTAGTTTTTTACTTTATGATGTAATGTAACATTTATGAATGTATCTAGTGTTTCCAAGGATACTAAACTAATTGGTCTTTCAAGAATTGATATTTTGTGATCATGCCAATGTTATGCAGTAATGCACCGACTCTGGGTAACTGGGGTCGGGGCGTTACATATTGAATCCAAAATTCACACTTGCTAAAATTTCCATATAATTCATTTATTATAAGAGTTTTCAGAATAATCCGCAAGTGATTCTCATGGTATTCGTAGCTTTTGGAGTATACAAGTATATCATTGATAAATACCACAAAACATTCATCAAGATATTCCTTGAAAACTCTATTCATTAGATCTATTAAAACAAATGGTGCATTAGTCAATCCAAAAATCATTACTGTAAACTCACAATTCTCATACCTAGTTTATAATGCTGTATTTAAAATATATTCCTTCCTCACACACAGTTGATGATATCCAGATCGAAGGTCAATATTCGAAAAAATATTGGGATCCATGAATTTGATCAAATAAATCATCAATCTGTGGTAGAGGATACTTGTTCTTTATTGTAATAGGATTTATTTCTTTGTAATCAATGCATATCCTCATGGATCCATCTTTCTTATTAACAAAGAGGACATGGGCTCCCCATGGAGAAAAACTAGGTCAAATAAATCCTTTTTCACTCAATTCCTCTAGTTTTTTATTTAGCTCAACTAATTCCACAGTGTCCATTCTAGAGGGATTCTTTGATATAGGTCTTTTAATATGTATTAAATAAATAGAGAACTCAAATTCTCACTCTGGAGGATGTCCAGGTAAATCTTATGGAAATAAATCAATATATTATTACACAATAGGTACCTCTTCAATTTGAAGATTTCTTTCCTCACCCATAGATATTGTGTTATATTCCTCTCCAAGAATTGCATTCAGTAGATCTACTGGCGGTGGATCTAGATAAGAATCATATAGCGAGGTTTCTGCTCTGAAAATAAGGAATTCTAAACCATTCTCAAAAATTTTAACTTCCTTCTTATTACAATAGATATTTGCATCATAATTTGATATCCAATTCATTCCAAAAATTATATAAAAATAAATCATTGGTATGATGATAAGGTTATCAACTAAAGAACATTTATGTGTCATGAGGGGGACTGATCGACACATCTCTTTTGCAATGATACACCCCCTAGGAGTTTTGACTGACAACTCCTTTATTAAATCAAATTGGACATGTCTAATTTTCTTTCCAAAATAGGAAGATATAAATGAATGTGATGATCCATAATAAAATAAATCATTTTCCATGTTTGATGAAATAATTAAAGTACCTACCACAACATCATTAGAAACTTAAACCTCTGTGGTTGTAATCACATAAGATTTCCCTTGCTCCTATGGCCTTTTCTGAGGCTAGTTTCCTTGGATATTAAGACACTCATTTTCATAGTGTCCCATCTCTCTAAAATTTTAGCATTGAACATCATTTAATTGTCTCTTCCCCTTGCATTCACTAGATCGATGACCCTTTTCTACACACTTATAGCAAACTCCCATGCCTTTCAAGCATTTCCCAGGATGATTCTTTCCATAGTTCTCACATAATGGAAATTGATTCATTCCATTATTCTTCATTGGTGCTTTAGTTTTTCTATGGTTATTAGAATTCCTCTTCTTATCTTGATTTTCCTTGAACAAATTTTATCTAGAAAATTCCTTCTCTGTTTTGATGGCACTTGATACAATTTCATCATATGATGAAAATGTTTGAGAAGATAGTTACCTTTGAAGACTTGGCTTAAGACCTTAAAATAAATGATCAATATTGTCTTCCAAATCATGTACTTAGTCTATAGAATACCTAGATAATCTTGTGATGCTATACTCATACTCTGCAACATCTCTTCTTACCTTTTCTTTAAGCTAAAAAATTTACTCTTCATTTCAGTTCATTGTTCACGAGGGAAATATTTTTCAAATAATATTTCCTTAAAAGTTCTTTATTCCATATCTTCTATTTCTTCTTCATCCATGGAATTTTGGATCAAGGACCACCATTGATCAACATCACCCTTGAGGCAATATACTTCCATTACTACCTTTTAATTTTCATTGCATATTAATTCCGGAAATATATTTTCAAGGGACTTGATCCACTGCTGAGATACCACCGGATTAGTAGTCCCACTAAAATATGGGGGCTTCTGTCACATGAAACAATACAATACAGGTGTAGCATGGTTATTCGTCACAGCCTGAGTAAGTTTTACCAATATAGCTATGATCTAATCTGCTCCAACATTGACTGTGTTGACTTACTCAGTGGGGTAATCCCTAAATTGTCTGCAGGTATTGTTTCCCATTCTTCCATTAGGCACCATCACTAAAAAATGGAATACACCAAATTAGGCCATAGTTTATAATTTCTAACTATAAAACACTTAAGATAATCTGAAAACTTATGCACAACTAATCTTGTAATCATAAACATTGTTTATATTTAATTTTAAATCCTTAATAATGGTTTGTAAATAAAATATAAATTATCCTAAGAATATCCCCCGAGAGTGTCAAACCAGGTGCGTAGTAAGGCCTGTTTTTGTGTACCAGGATACCCCAAGTCAAGGCTGAAACTCCTTGTCGTAGTTTTCACTCCTAGGTACATCTGTGCCTGAAGCACGTCCACTTTTAGTATTTAGACATGGATTTATTTTATAGAAATATCTA
The DNA here is from genome assembly GCA_963277665.1 of Viscum album. Classification (NCBI taxonomy): domain Eukaryota; kingdom Viridiplantae; phylum Streptophyta; class Magnoliopsida; order Santalales; family Viscaceae; genus Viscum; species Viscum album. The sequence continues at coordinate 725,768,112 of OY728167.1, read as the reverse complement.
CATAATCTATTCCTTAACAAAATACCAGGATGTTCTTGTATGTTTATACTCAAAGACTATCTTAGGGGTTTATTCCCTTATCTAAGTTTTCTAATTCTAGTTTCCATGTTTTCTACTAAACTTCCTCTAATACCAACTGTAATGCCCCAACCCTAGAAGCCTGGAGCCAGTTCATTACTTCTTTACATTGGAATGATTAAAAGGAATGGAATTCCAATGGAATTATTAGTTTATTAGTCTTGAAGAAACTAGATGCATACATGTAACTCATATTACATTGGTAAATGTAACAAAATAAAAAACATAACAAAACTAATAAACTGCATCCATGAGAACTCAATAAATGGTCTCCTCCTCCTAACTTATTGATGGTAAAAAAATGAAAGGGGTGAGATCAAATGATCAGTAAGGGTTAAAAATAGAGGAAGCATGAATAAAAAATAACTGAATTATAAACAAAGTGGTATAGTCAATATGTCATGGTGAATAAATGAAAAAACACACACGCCATTAATAAACTGAGAATGAAACTGCATCCAGAGATTTTGTCATAGTGAAAACCTCAGGGATAATAATAAATAAAAATGAATAATGAGAATGATTATTAATTGGATGTAATTTATCTGACATAGGATACCAATATACCGTGAAAATGGTTTAAGTATGTGGGTAAAAACCCATTTGATTTTTGGAAACAAACTCGAAGGGTTTGTCACCAACTGATTTGTCTCATGAGACCTTTCAATGCATCAGGGGGATATAGAAGGCCCCACCAGTTTCTACAAGTCTAAATAATTATTTATACATATATTTAATACAAGTACAATAGGCCTTCTCAATATACATATAGAGTAGAGGATACATATTCATCAATATTTCCATAGTTAAAACAATATTCTAAATAAACACATAAGTAAAAGGGTATATGACTTAAGACAATAATCATATCCATGAAATTAGAATATTGATATATTTTATATTTACAATTTCAAATGAAAAATTATCTCAAATGGGTATTGGATACACCACATAAGAAATATTAGGTGCACAATACCAAGCAAGTCTCAATGAAATGGAAATTGAGACAAAGTCCATTACCACATTGTAATCAATTGAGTCATTTGACCCAAAATTAATAACCACCAAATAAATAACATAATACCATGGATATAAAGAGAATCATGATAATTTATATCAATTGTAAGTACACAATACACCACATTCCAGAAATAAGTGGCGAACAATGGAAATCTCATGGAATTAAAAGTGAGATAAGAAACCCCTTACCTTATGTCTAAAAGTGTTCTTTGATTGATCTTAATAACCCTAATAATCAAATTTAACTTCATTAATTAATAATTACATAACCTCATATACATAAAATTGATTTATTATAACCTTATTAGGTTCATTCATGGACTTTTTTATGGGTTTAAGAGGTTCAATTTTATTATTTTGGAAGCATTTTCTTCCTTAGTTTTCATGATTGGTTTACTTGTATTCTTGAAAGGAAGTTCGTTTGAAATGTTTTCAAAAACTCAGAATTGTTAATATATATTATTAGTGACATTACAGAGATATAAATGATATTATAATTATTTTGGGTTATATACCATGAGGATTACTTTGTTTGATAAAAGATAATGATAAACACTTGGATTAACTTGGTAGTTTTGTGCATAATGAACTTTTTTTGTATCATTATTTATATTAAGAGTGTGTAAGGATTATAGAACATTACATAAGATTAAATACATATATTCTGATCTGGTTCAACCATAATAATGGTATCTTGACCAGAATTAAAGATGGTAATAAAAATTGAGAGCCTGTCATCCTTGAATGTGATAAATTAAAATATCTCATACAGTGTTTTCATTTATAGTATTAGAGGAGGGGGAAATAAAATATGATGATGAAATATTCCATTAGAATAATAAAATTACAGTTCATTAAAGGTATTGAAATTATCATATCATTTGGATGAGGGGATATGAAGAAATAAAAAGAAAATAAAGGAACTTTAAATAAAAGAAAAGTTGAGAAATCACTCATGAAAATTCGGCAGCCTAACAATGTCACTTAAAAATTCATAAAATATTTTGATGAGAGAAAAGGGGTCTCTCATAATTATTATAAAATATGGATATAAAGGAGAACACTTAATGACATATCCCAACATAATCCAATTGAAAATAAAATAGAATAACATAAAATGAAATCTTTAAAAAGAGAAGGGTGGTAGATTCCCTTACCTTGTAGGGTAACTCCAAAAACATGAAGGTTGGGGCATTGGGGGACTGAGGACACATTGGGAGGACTCATAGGGAGGTAAAACTACCATATATTCTAGTACAATGAGTTTGGAATGAAATAAAATGAATAAATGAGTGGATATTTATATTAAATGAGAGGGATTTTTTTATTAATTTCAAAGGACACCTCATTAGTGGTTTTTGCAAAACCATGGGCTTGGCCATGATATTTTCCCATGGTATTAGACAGTTTGGGACACCTCATGTAATATTTTACTTTACACAATTTGACCATCCATTTATATTAATTATTACATAATTAGGATGTCATTAAACATACCGGAAACTCAAAACTATATTTTTACTATTCATGAAAAATTCAAGTATTTTAGAAAAATCTAACAAATTCACCCTAACCATTTTTTGACATGTATAATTAAAAAATGAACTCCATTTTTTGAAAATAATTTTATAAATATTATTAATTTATTTTTTAATTAAAATCACAATTTATTCAAAAATAAGAATTTTAAATCTATAACTCATTTTTTAATACATTGAAAAATTAATCAACATCTCATTACCTTATAACATCAAGAAAATAAAATAATAATATAATTTACTATTTATAAGGGTTATATTACTATTCATAATGTTATGTTACTATTCATAAAAAAATAATTTAGTTCTATCAGACTCCAAATAACTTACTAATCACAACCGTAGATGACTTTTTTTTAAATTCAAAACACAGATGTGGAAAATTTAAGTTTAATGGATAGGTTATGAATTTCTCCTATAAATAACCAAGTTTTTTTTCATAGAGACTTAGTGATTCATGCAATATAGGATATCTAATTAATTGAAAGTATTTGAGAGAAACATACCATAAAAAGTTTGGGGTGTTATATGCTCGATATGTCTTTCTTTGACTATCTGAAATAAACTTGTCGTTACACCATGGCCATGAAATTTAATGAAATAGATCTATTCCAATCAAAGGGCTTTGATATCCGGTTCCATTAATATGGAAGAGACAAATCGTTCCTCAACTTATTCATTAATGACATGTCAATCATGACGCATCCAACGTATCCAACTTCACCATGAATTGTTATCATCATGGATTACGAAATATATCTAAGTACGCGAGTTGTAACAGGAATTAATAATAATATTAAAGTCTAGGGAACATGACACATTCTCATAGATTGAAATATATGATGACACAAAAATATGAAAAATTTCTATTGGTGGGTTTGTTCTCATAATCTACCATAAGGGATATTACCAAGTGTGATCATCATGATAAGAAGCCTTATATTATTGCAACTACTCTCACCTGACATTCTATATACTATGTGTACCATCATATTTTTTTATCCAACAACAAAACATTATTTATATATATCGTCGTATCACATCAAGGTTCTCATCATTTTTGGGAACTTCCCTGACTTAATCAATGTGATGTATACTCTAGGACATTATTACATTAGAGTCATATAGAACAATGGAAAATACACAGTGAGTTGTTTTATTAATATTCAATACATTGAATATACATATAATCAATGTACAATAGTTGTACCTAGGACACCAACTCTAAAAAACTACCAATTGTACTAGAGCCAACTGCCTATGACCTTCAATCCGCTAGACCTCACATAATAGTCATGTTTCTGCTGAGTCAAAGATTTAGTCAGGGGGTATTCCATGTTATCTTCTGTGGAAATACTTCTCACTAAAACTTTACCTATTTGAGTTAAATACATAAAGAGATGATACTTTGAAAGGCACGAACGATTGTCGCCTATCGACTGGTCAAGGTTCCGGTGCTCTGCTAATGTGTATAGCAGCACTCGGGTCGAATCCTCGGCGATGATACTTTTAATAGTCATTTGTTTTTAGTTAATTGTATTTTGATTGGGGGGTTTGTTTGCAGAGCTTAATTGAAATGTTTGATTGATTAATATTGATTTAATAATTTGATAAATATTGGGACGAGTTCATCATTAGGTATTTAAGCTTGTGATATCCTAGAGCTTTGCTTTATATTGCATTGAATTAACACCCATGTCACAACTTGACATTTATTGGAATTCCTAAGTGTTAAGGCTTTAATACAAGCCTTAACTTAACTAGGACTCTAATATCAATCAGTAATTGATTGTGGTATTATATTTATGGTTCCAATAATCCATGGAATCCATATTTTAAACAAAACAAGTCATTAATCCATGACATGTTAAGTCCAACATACACAATGTTAATTTAAAGAACATTCGTCGAGCAAAAGCTCTCAATCAATTAACATACGTAAATTATAACTCCCCCAATTAAATATTTACTCATCCATTAAAATGATTACTAATATGTTTATAATGATTATGATGATAAATTAAGAAGATAAGATAAAGAAAGGGATAAGAAAATATTTGTGCGCCGAACACACACACACGAACGATGTTGAGAATTAAAAATGAACTTTAGATTGAATTAGAAAGAAAAAGAAGGGAAGGGTATAAAACTATATTGAAAATATTTTAAGAACATTAATATTAGACTACATAAGGTGGATTAGAATAAGATATATTGAAGAAGAAACTTGCATTAAAACATAATTACAAAGGAAAGGACTTACAAAATTACAACAATGAAGAACATAAAAGTAAATGAAAACAAAGAGAGGAGGAAAGGTCTCTCAAGTGAAAACTTGAGTATGTAAGATCCTCAAAAGCCTTTTTCAAGGTTTTTTTCATTCCAATATGATATCCTCTATTCTGAAATGCCAACCCCTCTCAAGTAGAGAAGGAGAGAGTATTTATTGCCCAAGGAGTGGACTGTTTTCATTCCCAATATGTCCCTCCACTTTCATCGAAAATTTGGCTATCCAGACAGCCTAATATCTAGATATATCCTTCTTCAAAGTTGTATATAATAAAGGTTTCCGACCCCTCTCAAAATTTGGACTCATTTGGACCTATTGAGCCAAAGTTATGGCCGATTTATTAAACAATTTTAGTCTGTCCATTTCAATCCAGTCTTTTTGAAGTTCAAAATGTGAAAGGGTTTTTGAATAGTAATATGCCTTAAAATATGAATTATTTCTTCAACTAAGTCAGCCGACTATATATCCTCTTTCACACTGCAAAATCTCATCTTTATTGGATGTTTACATCATGAGATATGTCATGAATATTTTACTAATTTTATTTCTCGTCCAGAATGGTGGGATGGATTTCAATGCTTCATTTGGGACTCTTGTTCTTAGATTTTGGCCCTAAAATTTTTATCAATGATTATTTTGGATAATAAAGAATATATTTTAGAGTTTCATAAAATTTGGGCTTCGGGATTTAGACAAGTAACTCAATCATCTTGGCTGGTTTAGTTTCTTCACAAATTCTTTGGGTCATCTTGTGTGGTAAATGTGATCCTTAAAATGGAAGAATTATCCCATGATCCCTTATAATGAAATGTTTTATATTGAATTAGGAGTCCTAAAAAACCAGAATCACACAATTTGGATCATTAGGGAGAGAGTTATAAATAAAATAGTAAACTGACTCAATTGGACTACTTCAAAAAATGCTAAAAAATTATTCTTAATATTAAAACATTAATATTTCACACACATTGTGCACATTTCATATAAAATCAGTAAAGGAGTTATATAATAAGTCATTAAAATATTAATAAAATCAACTCCCCCACACTTATTCTTGTGAATTTACTCATGTGCAACAAATATAAAAACACGAAAAAATCATTTTCACTCACCAACAAATATTAAAATTTTGTTTTCTCCAATCAGGGGAGGTTTAGACTATTTCACTCATCCATTTTGAATTCCACCAAAATTTGTTACAGAAACAATGTTCCAAAACTAATTAATTTTTTATGCTCAAATTTAGAAATGGAAAATGTGGACACTCAAAACTCACACCTCTCAAGATGATAAAATTCATTTGTGGAGGTTCACTCTTTGACCAACCAAAAGTGAAAATCTTAGAGTTTGAAAGAGATCTCAGCTTAAAATACCTATCCAAAGTGCACAAGAATCAAGAGGTCTTTTTAAGGGGTTTTTATATGGCTATGGGATGGTAGGAATATAATTTCCAAGAGAGGTAAGATGAGGGGTAAAACACCTACATAGAAAAAGCAATGCACATTTTTTTTGTAATAAAACATGGAAGGAAATGAAAACACATATTTACAAGGGAATGATTGTGTGAAGAAAGAAACAATAGAGGAAGAAAATATTAAGGTAATGAAAAGATGAAATATTTACAAAACAAAAAACTTCTCCCAATAAGAATATAATGCAAGTGTTCTCTTTTTTTTTCTTTTCCTTTTTTTTCTTTGTTTCTTCGAAAGCCGACCTTGAAACAGATCTCACACTCATATCCCAACCCATGTTTGATCTCCTCACGACACTAATTGTAATAGTTATTACAAGATCATAGGTTGAGGAAGAGTGATTTTTGACCTACCCAAGACACAACCCATTTTTTAATTTTTTTTTTGATTTTTTTCATAATTTTTGATTTTTTTGAACACTTGTCAAAAACATTTACAAAATTACATAAATGGAAGTACATTATATTCCCCAAAATACACTGAATGAAAACCTCTCCCCCGCACTGAAATGGATGTTTTCCCTCAAGCATATGATAACATGGTGAAATCAACAAAGGGTACCCATAATGAAATCTGTTCCCCCCACACTTAAATTTAAAAAAAATGCAATGAAAAATCCATGTTGATATTGGGTGGGAAAAGGTATTGGGCTTGTAATGTAGCTATCAAAGAAAATGTTTTCATAGGCTCGAAGGGGATTTCAAAATGATGATTAATGTAATGTAAATGAGAGGCTATTTGGATATTGTGATTCTCATGTGGTTCAGAAAATGCCTCTATCATATTAATGTACACTAAAGTAGGAAATTCAGCTTGAAGGTCCACAAACTCAAGATTCACAAACAGAGGTGAATAAACACATTTTGAAAAGATGGCCATAGGTGGCCTTGACATGAAATCTAATGTTGGTTCGCACGATTGGGGAAAATAATTTTCCAAATCAAAAATTGAGCATTCAAAATTTGTTGGTTTTGACACACTATTATTTATCCAAAGTCACGATAAAAATACAAACTTTTTGAGATGAAAACATGCCTATTGACTCCCAAAAAAGGTTGGAAAGATTTTCAAAACTCAACGGTGAGTAATCACGACTCTTGTTTTTTATTATTATTATTTTTGTTATGATTATTTTTTGTTTTTTTAGTTTTTAATAAAGACACACTCACACAAAAGAGAAAGAGAAAAATAAAGGTTTTGAAAAATAAAGTGGTAAAAAAAATGAAAGACAGAGGAGGAGGAAGAAATCGGTAGAGGGAGGAAGATAGATAGAGAGAGAGTTAAAGGGAAAGAGGTGCCCCCTGGTTTGGATTTGGCGGGTCGCCATCTCCATCTAGTGGTAGTTCGGCTAGAGAAGTTGGGGATCCAGTGGATGTTGATGATGATCCAAGATCGTGTGTCCTCTCATGGTGATGCTTTAACCTATGTCCATTAACTGTGAATGTACTTTTGGAAGAGGGGTCTTGGACTTTCACTACACCAAATGGGTAAACATTAGTAATAACAAAAAAACCTTACCAATGAGAATTAAGCTTACCCGGGTGAAGCCGAAATCTAGAATTGAAGAGAATTACCTTTTCACCTTCATGAAATACCTTTATCAGGATGTGTTTATCATGGAGTGCCTTGGATTTTTCTTTGTAGAAATTTGAATTCTCATATGAATCAAGTCGAAGCTCCTCCAGTTCAGCCAATTGCAACAATATTTCTTCACCAGATTTTTCAAGATCAAAATTACAAGTTTTCACTACCCAAAAATACTTATGTTGGATATCAACTGGTAGATGACATACTTTACCAAAAACTAGCCTAAAAGGAGACATCCTAATGGGTGTTTTATAGGCAGATCGATAAGCCCAAAGTGTTTCACCAAGTCTTTCAGGCCAGTCTTTTCTAGTGGGTTTTAAAATTATATCAAGCAATCTTTTCACTTCTCTATTAGAAAGTTCATCCATGCCATTTGTTTGGGGGTGATATGCAGTTGAAGTTTTATATACAACCCCATTCTTTTTCAAAAGAGATTCCATGGTTTTATTAAAAAAATGGGTTCGTAAGTCACTTATCAAGGCACGAGGTGTGCCAAATCTATGGAAGATGCGTGTCTTTAGGAACTCACTAACAGTATGTAAATCATCCTTTCTAGTGGGTTTGGCCTCGACCCACCTAGAAACATAATCAACCGCAAGAAGAATGTATGAAAATCCATTGGAAGGGGGAAATGGTCCCATGAAATTGATACCCCAAACATCGAAGATATCACAAAAAATTAAAGGCTTTTGGGGCATTTCATTTCTCTTGGAAATTGTGCCAAACTTTTGTCAAGTGGGACATGATTGACAGAACTCATGTGAGTCCTTGAAGAGTGAAGTCTAGAAGAATCCAGAGTCTAGGAACTTTCGGGAGGTCCTTTGTGGTCCAAAGTGGCCACCTCCAGGAAGTGAGTGACATAATTCTAATATGGAAGAATGCTCATTTTCATCGACACATCTCCTTATTACCATGTCATCCCCAGTTTTCCAAAGTTTATTTTCTTCCCAAAAATAGTATTTTGAATCAATTTTCAAATTCATTTTTTGTTCTTACGAATTTTTTTTATAAAAAACACAAGAAACCAAGTAATTTACATTTGGGGCATACCATGGTATTTTTGGAGTGAGAGATGAAAGGTGGTCAGTGGGAAATTCAGGATCGATGATTTCAGAATGAGAAGAATTAGAAATTCTACTCAAGTGATCAGCCACAGGGTTTTATTTTCCCGGACTATCTTTTATTTCAAGGTCAAACTCTTGGAGCATTAGGATCCATCTTATTAGCCTCGGTTTGGAATCACTTTTCTTGAGTAAGAAATTTATAGCAGAATGATCTGTGAAGATGATGATTTTGGCACCTAAGAGATATGACCAGAATTTATCTAAGGCAAAAACAACTGATAAAAGATTTTTTTCAGTGACAGTGTAGTGAGATTGAGTTTCATCCAATGTTTTTGAGGTATAATAGATGACATGAGAAATTATTTCTCTTCTTTGACCAAGAACAGCCCCAACAGCTCTATCATAAGAATCACACATGAATTCAAAGGGTAAGGACCAATCTAGGGGTTGGATTATTATAGTGGATGTTAGAGTAGTTTTGATTTCAACAAAGGCTCTCTTGCAAACCTCATCGAAATGTAAAGGGACATCATTTTGGAGCAACCGAGTGAGTGGGAGGGAAATTTTACTGAAGTTATAGATGAATCGCTGATAGAAACCAGCATGACCGAGGAATGAATGGATGTCTCAAATAGAAGTGGGTTCAGGAAGTGATTGGATCACTTCAATTTTGGCAGGATCAACTTCAATACCATCTTTTGAAACTATGTGCCCTAGAACAATCCCATTTTCAACCATGAAGTGACATTTTTCAAAATTTAACACAAGGTTACACTTGACACACTTTTGAAGGACTAGAGAGAGTGAATTAAAGCACGATTCAAATGACTCACCATAAATGGTACCATGAATAATTCCATGTAGTGTTCAATGAATTCAGTAAAGATACTCATCATACACCTCTGGAATGTTGCAGGAGCATTTAAAAGGTCAAAATGCATTCTCCTATATTCATATGTTCCAAAGGGGCATGTGAAAGTAGTATTTTCTTGGTCTTGAGGTGTGATTAGGATTTTGAAGTAGCTGGTGTATCCATCAAGAAAGTAATAGTGTGACTTTCTAGCTAATCGTTCCAATATTTGATCAAGGAATGGAAGAGGGTAGTTATCTTTTCTTGTTTCAACATTCAATTTCATATAGTTGATGCACACACGCCATTTGTTTTTAACTCAAGTTGTGACTACCTCTCCATGTTCATTTGTGACAACAGTTATCCCACCCTTCTTAGGTACAACTTGAATTGGACTAACCCATTCACTATCAGAAATTGGGTAGATAATACCAGCTTGAAGAAGCTTGGTGATCTCTTCCCTAACTACCTCAAGGATGAGTGGATTGAGTCTTCTTTGTGGTTGTCTAATTGGTTTGGATGATTCCTCAAGATGGATGTTATGCATGCAAAGATAAGGGTTGATTCATGGTATGTCATCTAGGGTCCATCCTATGGCCTTTTTGTTTTCCTCTAACACCTGAACAAGTTTGGACTCTTCGGTTTTAGTAAGTGAAGCAGAGATAATGACAGGATATGAGTGATCATGGAAAAGGAATGCATATTTCAGGTGTTCAGGAAGAGGTTTTAGATCAGTCCCGTCTTTCATTTTTGAGTTAGAAAACTCAAGAATAGAAGAAGGGACTTTAGTTGCTTAAAATTCATTCTCCTTAATACTTTCCAAAGTAGAGCAGTAGAGATCAGATTTGATGTGGGATTCAAGAGAGTTTTCATGTTCCTCTAGATTGATGGAATCTATGAATGAGGGGTCCACATCAACTTCACCATTTATGAATTGGTTAATCATAGTGCAGATTTCACAAGATCTTTTGTCATTAGAACATGAATAAAATGGTGGATTGTGGTTCGATTGACTCTTAGAAGTGTCCTCAAAAGCATGGATTGAGAATGCAGAGTGATCCTCAGATGGGTATCACATGGCTTGGAAAATGTTGAACTTGGCCAGTTGGTCACCGGATTCCATGGATAAGATGCCTGAATGGACATCAATCTTGGTTCTCGCAGTCATGAGGAATGGTCTTCCTAGAATTAGGGGAGATCTAGAAGAGGTCGTCTCACCTTCCATGTCAAGGACATAGAAATCGGCAGGGAAGATAAGATCATTGACTCAGACAAGGACATCCTCAATTATTCCCTTAGGGCTGGTTGTGCTTCGATTGGCTAACTGAATGACAAAACCCGTTGGATGTAAGGTACCTAGACCAAGGTTGGAGAATATAGATTTGGGCATTACATTAATTGAGGCTCCTAAATCTATGAGTGCATCATCAAAGTTGAAACTTCCAATTTGGCATGGGACCGTAAAGGTCCCTGGATCTTTGCACTTAATGGGAATAGAATTCTGGGAGGAAACATTTTTGAATGTCCTAAGTTTCCTCTTGTGGGTACACAATTCCTTAAGAAACTTGGCATACTTAGGAATTTGTTTGATGACATCTAAGAGAGGAATGTTGACTTCAACACGTCTAAACATATCGAGCATTTCAAGATCAAGTTCAAAGGACTTCTTTGGCTTAGAAATGGCTTGAGGAAAAGGAATTGGGTTCCTAAGTGGAATTGAAGGAGGTGAGGGAATGGTTTCAGGTTCATTTTAAAGATTCTTTTTATTTTCATTTTCTAGGTTAGCATTTAAAGGGGGGTTGGAGGACTTATCTTGAGGCATAGAAAGTTGCTTTCCTGATCTAAGTGAAACTGCACTTACATTACCCTTGGGGTTGGGTAATGGTTGAGCTGGGAGTTGGGAAGAATTGGATGGTTGCTACTGACTAAGGTGGGATGAAAGTTGACCAATTTGGGTTTCAATGTTCTCGAGGCTTGAACGAGTGAAGGAGGCAAGATCTTCCACTTCACTTTCCCATGGTTGCTTGGAAGAAGAGGTCTATCCCATATTGGGATTACCTAGATTTTGGTTCTTGGGAAAGAGATTGTATTGGTTTTGGAATTAGGAAGGCTCACTAGGATAATGGAATCCAGGAGGAAGATTGTTTCTTTGTGGTTGATGAATAAAAGGATAAGGTTGTTGGAAGTTACCAACACCTTGACCATATTGAAACTGGTTTGGGTTTTGAGGAGGGAATTGAGGGGGATGAGATATGGGATTACCATACCTTAGGCCTTGGTTATAGGAAGAAGAGAAGGGCTTAGAGTGAGGTTGGTTGAAGTTTCTAATAAACTGACCTGATAGTTGAGGGTTGGTGTTCCGCTGAGCATATGTTGAATTGATCTCCATTGTTCCAGATGAATCAGATTGATCCTCTTGAAGTTGTGGACATGTGTCAGTTGGATGTGCTGGAGAGTTGCAGATTCCATAGTTTTTGACAGGTCCAGGAAATATTGATTGCGAAGAAGATGAGGTTGGGGATTTGGTAGCCACAACTAGTTGTCGCACAAGACCTGTAAGTTCACTCATCCACTCGGTCATCTTGTTCACCTCAATTGATTGATTATATTGGGCTTTTTTGACTTGATCATGTGCTCGAGTATGGAATTGTTGTGTGTTTGCATCCATGTTACTTATGAGATCTCTTGTAGCTGTAGGAGTTTTATCAATAAGAGCACCGCCACTTGAAGCATCAATGAGACTTCTCTCCATAGCCAATAACCCCTCATAAAAGTATTGGATCAAGATTTGGTCAGGAATTTGGTGATGTGGGCAGGTTGCAACAAGATTTTTGAACCTCTCCCAGTACTCATGGAGTGATTCACTTGGGAACTGTCGGATACCACTTATTTCCTTTCGGATAGAAGCAGTATGAGAAACAGGAAAGAATTTCTCTAAGAAGAGTCGCTTCATGTCATTACATGTAGTTATGGAACCAGGAGGGAGGTAGTAAATCCATGACTTGGAAGTTTCATCAAGGGAGAAAGTTAATTCTTGGAGTTTTATTTGTTCCTTAGAATCCCCTTGAGGCTTCATGGTAGAGCGCACTACTTGGAACTCTTTAAGGTGGAGATGTGGATCCTCATCGGCTAGCCCGTGGAAATGAGGAAGAAGATGAATCAAACCCGATTTGAGTTCAAAGTCAGCCTCTATGTTTGGATATTGAATACCAATAGGTTGGTAATTCATATCAGGGGAAGCGAGTTATTTAAGTGTTTGTTCCATAGGATTGGCCATATCTAATTTAATTGGTTGGACAAGGACTGGTTCTTGAATTATTTGATTATCTATTATGTTCCTCCTAAGTTGGCGAAGTGTTCGCTCAATTTCAGGGTCAAAAAAATTTGAGGGATTGTTTAGGAGGCTATGGGGTATTCAGAGAGATGTTGGAAGGAAAAGGAAGAAAGTTTTTTTGTGTTTTTTTTTCTGTTTATGATTTTTATGAGAAGGCAGGTTTTTCTTTGTGTTTTTTTTCAATTTTTTTTTAACTTCGTTTTTTTTATTTTTTTTACAATAACCAGAAACTAATGACTACTTAAAGAACAATACCTGGAAACGGTGCCATTTGAAACACACAGCTGATTTTATCCTATCGACCGGTCAAGGTTTCAGTGCTCTGCTAATGTGTATAGCAGCACTCGGGTCGAATCCTCGGTGATGATACTTTGTAATAGTCGTTTGTTTTTAGTTAATTGTATTTTGATTGGGGGGTTTGTTTCCAGAGCTTAATTGAAATGGTTGATTGATTAAGATTGATTTAATAATTTTATAAATATTGGGTTGAGTTCACCATTAGGTAGTTAATCTTGTGATATCCTAGAGCTTAGCTTTATACTGCATTGAATTAACACCCATGTCACAAGTTGACGTTGATTGGAATTACTAAGTGTTAAGGATTTAAACCAAGACTTAACTTAACTAGGATTCTAATATCAATCAGTACTTGATTGTGGTAGTGTATTTATGGTTCCAATAATCCATGGGATCCATATGTTAAACAAAACAAGTCATTAATCCATGACATGTTAAGTCCAACATACAGAATGTTAATTTAAAGAACATTCGTCGAGCAAAAGCTCTCAATCACTTAACATACCTAAATTATAACTCACCCCAATTAAAGATTTAATCAGACATTAAAATTATTACTAATCTGGTTATAATTATTATGATTATAAATTAAGAAGATAAGATAAATAAAGGGATAAGAAAAGATTTGTGCACCGAACACACACACACGAACGATGATGGGAATTAAAAACGAACATTAGATTGAATTAGAAAGAAAAATAAGGGAAGAGTATTAAACTGTATTTAAACTATTTTAAGAACATTAATATTAAACTACATAAGGTGTATGAGAATAAGATATATTGAAGAATAAAATTTCATTAAAAAAGAATTACAAAGGAAAGGACTTACAAAATTACAACAATGAAGAACATAAAAGTAAATGAAAACAAAGAGAGGAGGAAAGGTCTCTCAAGTGAAAACTTGAGTATGGAAGATCATCCCAAGACTTTGGAAAGGCTTTTTTCGTGCCAATATGATCTCCTCTCTTCTGAAATGCCAACCCCTCTCGAGGAGAGAAGGGGAGAGTATTTATAGCCCAAGGAGTGGACTGTTTTCATTCCCAATATGTCCATCCACTTTCATCGCCAATTTGGCTTTTCAGACAACAGAATATCGAGATATATACTTCTTCAAAGTTTTATATAATAAAGTTGGCCGACCCCTCTCAAAATTTGGATTCATTTTTACCTATGGATCCAATGTTATGTCTGGTTGAGTAAGAAATTTTAATCTGTCCATTTCATTCTAGGATTTTTGAAGTCCAAAATGTGAAAGGGTTTTTGAATAGTAATATGCCTTCAAATACGAATACTTTCTTCAACAAAGTCTTCCATATATATCTAATCTTTCATAATTCAAAATCTCAGCTTGATTGTATGCTTACATCATGAGATATGTCATGAATACTGCAGTGATTTTATTTATCAGCCAGAATGGTGGGCTGGACTTCAAAGCTTCATTTGGGACCATTGTTCTTAGAGTTGGGCCCTGAAATTTTTATCCATGATGATTTTGGATAATAAAGAACATATGGTAGAGTTTAATAAAATTTTGGATTTATGATTTAGACTAGTAACTCAATCATCTTGGATGGTCCGGTTTCTTCACAAAATCTTTGGGTCATCTTGTGTGGTAAATGTGATCCTTCAAATGGAAGAATTGGCCCATGATCCCTTATAATGAAATGTTTTATATTAAATTAGGAATCCTAAAAAATAATAATCACACAATTTGTATCATTAGTAAGATAGTTATAAATACAATAGTAAACTGACTCAATTGGACTACTTCAAAAAATGCTCAAAAATTATTCTTAATATTAAAACATTAATATTTCACACACATTATGCACATTTCATATAAAATAAGTAAAGGGAGTATATAATAAGTCATGAAAATATTAATAAAATCATACTTCCAAAGTTTTTTCTTTATCCGCTGATGTGACCTGGTCTATTTTTCAAGATCCTCCACTACAATATTATCACAATAGACTATGACACGATCTTTACTTTTAGTTACCACATCAAGCTCTTGGATGAAGTTGCGTATCTATACTACTTCTCTATCTTCCTCACAAGATATAATATACTTAGACTCTACTATATAATCTGCAACCACATACTACTTTAATCTCTTATAACTCACATCTCCTCCATTGAAAGTAAATATGTATCCCGTTTGTGACTCCATGTCATCTTGATTAGTTTGGAAACTAGAATATTCCTATCATCTGATGACTAGTTCCACATCTACTATATAAACTAGGAATATATCCTTAGTAGGAATCAGATACATAAGGATAGTCTTGACTTCCATCCAATGAAGGTTACCTGGATCATCTTGATATATTCCTAAAAAACTTAATGCGTAGGTGTTATCTAGATTAGTACATAGCATAACATACATGAATGACCCAATAAATGTTGTGTATGGAATATTTTCCATTATATATCTTTCCTCTTGTGTATGAGGACACATTTTCCTAGAAATATTAATTCCATGTGATGGATGAAATAATACCCTCTTGGATTGTTACATACTGAATCCTTTTAGTATCTTTTCAACATATGTACTTTGACTTAGGCCAAGCAACATCTTGGATCTATCATGATGGATCTTGATCCCAAGGATATATACTACCCCACCCAATTCCTTAATAACGAATCATTTATTACACCTTTCCATAACATACTATAAGAATGGTATTTCATTTCAAATGAGCAATATGTCATCAGCATATATTATTAAGAAAATGAATTCACTCTCGCTAAACTATTTATAGACACATGGATCACATTCATTCTTTATGAAACAAAATTCTATTATGGCCTCATGAAAATGAACATTCCATGATCTAGATTCTTTCTTTAATCCATAAATGGATATTTGAAACTTACATACCTTGTTTTCATACTTTGGAGTTGCAAACCCTTTGTGTTGTTTCATATAGGCATCTTCCTAAAGGTTCCCATTAAGTAAACCTATTTTGACATCCATTTTCCAAATACCATAGTCATGGAAATTCATAATTAAAATAATAATTCTAATGGATTTCATCATTGTAACTGGTGAAAAGGTTTTTTGGTATTCAATGCCTTGATTCTATTTAAACCCTTTTTCATCTAGTCTCACCTTATAGGTTCTGACTTGTCCTTGCATGCCTAGTTTCTTCTTGAATACCCATTTTCAACCAATGGACATTACATCTACTACAGGGTCTACTAAAATATAGAAATTGTTTTGATACATGGAATCCATTTCATAATTCATGTCCTCTTTTAATTTTGAAACATTTGTGCCACTTACCGCTTCCTTTTAGTTTAGAGGATCATTATTATCAACTAATTATGAGTCAACATCCTTAGTGACTAGAAAAAAGTTCTAGTTCTCTAAAATCTCCATTACACATATGTAGTAATTGTGTTTGTGGAACAATTTCTTATTCCATGGGTATTTTTGGAAATTTTTCCTATTCCATCTCTTGTAAATCTTGAGCATGGGATTCATCGAAGTCTATCTCACTACCTCTATCTCTTTTAGAGATAATATCCTCCTCAAGAAAACTGGGATGTCTGTCAACCACAACATTTTGTCTAATGGATTGTATAGGTAGTATCCCTTTGTTTCTTTGATATATCCTATCAAGATACTCTTTATACCTTGGGTTATAATCTTGTTACCTGAAGAGGTCTTAAAAAATTATTCTCAACCATGCACATGTAAGTAAGACAACATGGGTTTCATCCCATTCCATAATTGGTATGGTATACCATCTTTCTCTTTAGTTGGAACTCAGTTTAGTATGTCTATTATTTTTTGTAATGTATATCCCCAAAAGGATAATGGAAGACTCACATGATTGAAAATTGATCTCACCATGTACAAAAAGGTTCATTTCCTCCTTTATCTTATACCATTCCACTGAGGTGTATAAGGAGGGGTGAGTTGAGATAATATCCTGAAATCCTATAAATAATCAATGAAGTATTGATTAAGATAATATACACCATGGTCTGAGCAGAGCTTCTTAATCTTCTTACCAATATTGTTCACAACTTCATTCTTGTATTCCTTTAATTTATCAAAATAATTTGACTTATACCTCATTAAGTATACATATATATTTATCTACAAATATCATTAGTAAAAGCTATGAAGTATGAGTACCCACCCCTTGCTTCAATAGGAAATGGCCCACACACATCGGTGTGAAGTAATTCAATAATCTCTTTAACCCTTTCACCTTTCCCACCGAATGAGGATTTGTTCATTTTTCCTTTTAATCATGTGTTACATACACAAAGTGGTTTTAGTTTAAAATAATTTAAATATCTATCTTGATGTAATTTAGTCAATTGATTTTAATTTACATGGCCTAGCTGGTGATGCCAAATTTTGGTGTGGTATGTGTAATGTGCAGTAACTTCATTATCGATTTCCATTTCTTGTTTCATGTAATCCAATACATAAAGACCATTATTTAAATGTTCCTTACTATAAAAATTATATCCTTTTAAAAGAAGAAACATTTATTACCAAATTTGAAAATAAATACATCTGTATCATGTCTACATAAAGAAGTAATGTTTTTGGTAATTTAATGTACATAATAACAACCCTTTAAAATCAAGATCATTATAGTCACTAACTTGAGGTGGTAGTCCCAAACATCTACAATAGTATTTTTTAGCTCTATTGTCTACATGAAGATCCACCTCTCCTCAATCAATCTTTCTAAATCTACCACGTTTCTATATTTGAATACATATGTGAGAACCAAAATCTACATCTAATACCCAATATTTTGAACGAGATAAAATGAAATCGATAATAAACACACATGAAGCTTCCCCTTACATATTTGGATCAGTGTAGTTTTTCTTCTGGTGGCCCTTCTTTCCATATGTGAAACAGAAAACATCCTATTCCATTGCTTTCCCCTTGATCTTCCTTTTCTTGGATGGGCATGAAAATGACATGGGCTTAAATATATTCACATTACCGCTCCATTTGTTCACCATAAGTATGGGAGGTTTTTAATGCTTCATAACATTATCTACTTGGAAAAGAAGAGTAAGAAGGATGGGAAGAGACTTCTCAATGTTTTTCATATTAAAATTTACAATAATGTTGGAGAAGATATGAGGGAGAGATTCCAGAATGAGGTAAGTTCCTGTTCCATAGGGAGTTTAAACCCTAGAACCTCTAAGCACTCAGTGTATCCAATGAGCATGACTACATGAGGACCAACTGGGGAACTGATGGCATCTTGCGCGGTGGTGTCATTACTTCCTACGACATGGATCAAATTTAAAATTTATATTTTTTCCCAAACTTTCACTTACTACAAGGGTGTAGTGTAGTGGTAGTGCAGGGTCTAATCCATAGGGAGACTGCCATTTTTTTATTGAAGAATTCAGGTTTTAATTTCTAAAAAGATTCCTTTATAGAATCCCTTTTTTGGGAATTTTGTTATGAGTTCCAATTGGGATGAATTTAATTAATAAAGGAGAGATCATGATCAAGTTGAGTAGCTGGGTGAAGGATATACTTTAAGTCTTACCACGAGAAAGATCCTATGACTTAGTCTATGAAGAAAATGGGGGTCACTAGTTGACTTTGGTCTTAGTCTCCTAGCTCTACCTAGGGAGTATCTATTCTGTGGCCAGGAAATAGAAACCACCTAAGTGCATTAAGTTTGGATTCTTTAGACAGAAAGTTTATGAGCTAGTAGTCGTATATCATTCTGCTCCAATTAGGATAGGGTTATTTTTTTTATTGTCCCATGTTCAGGGATGTTCACACAAATGGGATATACTATGAATTAATATCCTAATTACTACTTCAATTAGAATTTCCAAGTTTAGATTTAAAGGTAAATTTAAGTTATTCAGATACGTTTCTTGATCTCTACCCCTACAGATTTATCTACTCATGGCGGGGTAGAATGCTATTAAATAAATGAGAGATAGCATATTTTATGGATCGATAAACATTAATGAAATCAAGATCATGAAAGAGGTTTGGGAAAAATAATTGAAATAAACATGCACGAAGTGATTAAAAATTATAAAGAAAACTTAATTGAGAAAGAGGAATGTAACTAAAATCTAAATGTGGTGGTAAAAATTGAATGTGTTGAAGAACAGAAACTCCAAAACTCTTGAATTAATTAAAACACACAAAATATTAAGGAATTGAGAGTTTGAGAGTAAAAAGGATGAAAGAGTTTTCAAGGGATCGAGAGGAAGAAGAAAGGATCATCCGAAAGTGTTTCTAATGCTATGCTGCAACTATGCTTATATATGAGTTTTTGGTCATGATGTGTACCTGTGGTACATGACATGTACCCTTTATCCACATAATTTTCCTATGGATCTCCAGTGCAGCACGCAGGTCTTGCGCATTAAGGTGTTTGACCAGGTACACAACGTGTAACCATTGTTCATGATGTGGACCCTACGTTCATTCTGTTTTTTGCATGGATTCCTCATGAAATTCTCACCCAAGGATTTGACTAGTCATTACATCATGTATGAGTATGTCTCGACTTGTAGTGGCTTTTTATAGTGTCTTAGTCACGTCTGGATTCCCGACTTGGAATCAGGCTGTGATCTTTGGGTACATGATGTGTATAGTGGAATCACGATGTGTACTTGGATAGGTTTGCATTGATTATGAATTTTCTTTCTTGAAAACATGTGAAGCCTTTATTCCTTCAAAATTAGACACATACCACGTTCATTATCACATTTTTTTAATGAAAAAAATGGTAAAATGACAACAAAGTGAATATATGAATTATTCTTATCAAATCCCCCTACACTTGAACAATTTCTTGTCCTCAATAAATACATCTCTACAATTATTTCAAAAAGGATAAGAAATTTTTAAAGCAAGAAATATTCATTATTTACATGCAATTAAATTAGGTGCAAGTAGAGAAAAGTCAATTTCCATATTCAATCCTGCAGAGAAAGTCATTTATGCCTCATAGTTCGGATTTTTAAACAAATTATCTCTCTTTAATCACAATCTTTCAACTGTTACCTATGTTATATGTCCAATTTTAATTTACCTCACAATTTCACCCATTACTCAAGGTGTAAATAGAAGTAGAGTTATGATCGTACCCCGAGTACATGTTCCTAACCGTATGCTTGTACTGGTTCTATCATCTCCATTATGTAAAGACAAGTGTAAAATCAATATTAAGGGCTTAATCAATTTGGGTTTTGATGAATCTGCAGCTGTGTGTAGGTAAAGAAATGTGAAAATCAGGATAAAAAAGGGGGTAAGCTCTATATTACCATAAAAAGATATCTGAGTAATTGTGATTTCATTCTTCATTCTTCCCGGTCAAATTGGTACTTTATTAGTTCGGGTTGGATCCATATGTATAGAAAGTATGTAAATGAAAAAAATTGTGTTCCCTTATTTTTATTTCCCCCCTTTTTCTTTTTATTTTGTATTTCATTTTTCGAAATTTGTTCCTAGGATAGATCTCACAACCATCACCTAACCATATATGATCCTTCGAGGGATTCATCGGTCTAGAAAATGGTAATTTTTGACCTTCCTAGTCCGCAACCCATATGAATTTTGTTTCTTTATTTTCTTTTGGTATTTTGAAAAGGAATAAAATTCAAATGGAATACAAAAAATGGCATATGGATTACAACCTTTTTGTTAGGTGAGTGCAACGTACATCTCTAGAAGTGGAATCATCCCGTGCTCTCTGAATTCCTCCCCAACACTTGTTCAAAGGTAATATTTAATCATAGTACAAGGAGAAGGGTAGGAAGGGAAAAGGCTTGAAATAGCTTCATTCTAACAGGTCATTCATGGAAACTATGGGCTGAACAAAAGAAATATGTCAGGTGGGACTTAAGAAAGTGACTATCAATGAGTACCTTAATCATTTTAATTCTATACCTGTTCAGTCATCTCTTTGATAAGATCTTAGTGCAAGTTCTAGTTAGTCTACATGCCCCAGGTATCTCTCAAGAAATATGCTCAGATAATAAAATACAAATGTAGGTTGAGAGTCCTCATGGGTAATGGGAGTCAAAACCAAGCTGGAAATCACAAAGGGCATAAACCTTAAGTAGTGGGTTAATTAATCATAATTTCAATGTTTTGAATTTGAATTAATACTCTAAACTTATAAATCATTCCAAAAAAGTCTAAGAATGTGTTAAACATGTTTATTAACACTTTTCCACTTAACGTTTTCTTTAATTAGAAGGGCATCATGATTTTCAGGTTCAAAGCATGCTTGTCTTTTGAAAAATGTCTTCTAGACTAGTGAAAAAAATGAATAAGTTCAGTGTGTCATAAGTGAAACATGAGAACCCCCCCCCCACACTTAGAATGAGATAGTGTCTGCACTTCCAGTGAAATACAAGTGGGATTGGTTTTACATTTGTGGGAAAAAAATATTTGGAAATGGAATTTTATTATACCTAATTGAAATTAAAGGGAATCGAGAGCTCCCTGGAGAATGTGGTATGCCATGAGGATGATGGAAGCTGTCGTCGCATGAAATTGTACCAGAAAATTGTTATAAAAGGAAATTACTACACTAGATAGAAAACATTAGTTCATAGGTAAAAGCAGGTTGAATAGCATAAGAATGGAAAATAGTGACATTGAGATACGAGTTTTATTCAAATTGGGGATGATATACATAACATTTCCAAGAAAGTTATGAAATAAAAAATACAAAACAGGAAAAGTACACAAAAATGAAGACTTGATAAAACAACAGATTGGAAAATGTAGACATGAACGATCCTCATGGGGCCCACCAGCTCTAGGGCTCTGTTCCCTCTTGCAGCTGCTATAGGTTGTGTCCTTGAGTGCGCATGGTTGTTTGAGTGGGTTAATCACTTTAGGTGTAGCAGCATGAGCATGTAAGAGATGTGGTAAGAAAGGAATCATAGGTTGCAGCAGCTACTGGTGCTAGTGAGAGATGATGTGATCGAGTACTCTGCATTCTTAGACATGTGGTGGAATTGGACCATCGAGGATGATAGAGGATTCAGAGGAACTTGACATGCTACAGACAGAAAGTGGAAACACAGAAAACAAAACACAACAAGAAGTGAAAGCGAAATGCTTGTGGTATATAAAAGTGTCCATAGAGCATACAAAATTTAAATAAGGAATGAAATAGTCAACAACCAGTCTAAAAAATATGAAAGTTCCCAAAAATACCAAAATATGGAAAGAAGTCAGATCAGGGGTCCTCAGTGAAGATCTCTTCTAGTGTCAGTCCAATGCCGGCTGTCTCGACCATCTGGACCGTCGTAGTAGCATCAGCAGCAGTCGTTGGTGGGGCGGTATGGGTGGTGGGGGGTGTGGTAATATATATAGGTAGATGGGTTGGGTTGGGTGGGGTGGGGGGGGGGGGAGTACCGATCCATACGGGGGCCGTGGATCTAGCAGCAGGATCAATGAAAGGTACCTCCAATGGTGTAGGCTTAATGGCGACCCCCTTGCCCTGCCAGGACTGCTCTACTCGAAACTCTTGATGGGCCTTAGGGTCTATGATATTGGAGGGGATTTCTAGCTGGGTGGACAAGGGTGGGTTAATGGTGAATGATTAAGTGTCATCCATGTTGGGTGAGGGTGATGGGGTAAAAGAGGGAGGCTCAATGAAGGGTAGGTGCAGATGGGCAGTGATCTGGTGAAGATTCGCCTGAAAACTATGAAGAATACCCCATAACTCTATGGGGGTACGATGGGTGGTCAGATGGGTGGTATATGGGCTAGAGGATGGCCTGGGTGGAGGTGGTGTGGTGGAGGTAGGCGGCTGGGAAGGTGGGGCTGCTGGTGCTACGTCGTCTGCCTGCTCATGAGGTGCAGGTGCCTGTACACCTGGACCCTAGAAATAATGATCATCCTCCTTGACCAACATCTTCATCTTTTTCAAGAGCACAAGATCTATCAGCTCCATGGGCCCAATGGAGTTGAGTGGTAGAGAGGCCTTGAAGATTCCAAGAGAGCGGGCTAGTCAGGTGATAAAAAAGCCACCCATGAGTGTGCCCTGATTCCTTTGAGTAAGGGTTCTGACACAGGAAGCGAACTGGGCAGCCATATTTATAGGTGGACCACCCATGGAAGCTACTAAAATCAATATGTCCATTTGGCTGATGTTTCCATGGGTCTCACCTCATGCGAACCAACCATGCACCATGGCTCGATGCAAGATACACAAAGCCAAACCATGAAGCTGAGTCGACTTTGTGAGTCGAGGATCATGATGTGACTCGGGGTCACATGCTATCAACGTCTATAACTAAAAAGATATATCACGATGTGACGGGAGCTGAAGCATCAGATAAATATTAGAAACAAAAAAATCCTCGATATATATGCCAAGCCTGACCCCAAACTCAGCGAGAAACAATTCGTCTGGGTGACCACCAAGGCGAAAACCGAGATTTCTGATTCCCATTTCAAAGGTGTCCAGAAACCCCAAAAATAAATCTCAGAATTTCTCCTCTGGAACTTTGATAATGGCGCCGATGTGGATAGTATCGAGGAGGTTAACGAAGGTATTAGTAATGTTCTATTGGGAAAGTGTCGGAATATCCAAAGTCTTGTTTGTACGCATGGGCTTTTCCTGAAACTTGAGAAGATTGAATCTGTGCACTAGGTTTGAGAAACATAAGATAAGGCGAAGGTGCAAGTCATCATCACTGGATGTGGTGGTGGTGGTGTCGGACCACGCCTCAGGAGTTGGGGCTGCGTGTGCGGTGGAAGGTGTAGGCGGCGTGTCTATGGCGGTCCATAGATTCTTGTAGGCAGGACGTTCTTCAGATGGGGAAGAAGAGGAGGTGGAAGTATAGGATGTGGATGGCAGTGGGTTCTTGGTAAATTCCATGGAAGTGGGTAGTTATTGTGGTGAGAAAGAGATGGGAGAGGGGGGATGCATCGCTAGGGAAGAGGGGAAGTGCGGCGATAATGGAGGGCAGAGGAGGAGGGTTGCGATAAGGTTTCAAAAGGGGAGGGGGTGCAATGATTTGGATGGGTTCAATGGGAAGGGAGGTCAGGGAAGCTGAGAGGTTGGGGTGTTTATATGATGCGGTTTGTGAATGTTTGGGTCATGACCTACGGTTTTTTTAAAAACCAACCCACCACTCTACATAACATGTATGGGGGAGTCACGTCATGTCTGGGGAGAAAAATGGATTTGTGGGGCCGAAAACGAGTCACGATGTGTACCAGCGGTACACGATGTGTACTAATGAGTTCTTGGACCAATTTTGATGATCCTTCCACATCTCACTATTCATTATTCATGCAACTGTTGAATGACTATCCTAAAATAACTTATCTAGAAATCTTCATACCCTAGGTTGCCTCCCAGTCAGCGCTTCCTTTAACATTAGGATCTTGATGCCTTTAATGCTCAGTTGAACTTGAGGATGAGGACACAACCTTCATGGAATGGTTCTTGAAATATCTTTAATCTTTAACCATTGACCATGAATGGTGGTTCTCCTTCTCGTTGAATTTCAATTTTTCCATAAGGTAAAACTTGGATAACCTTAAAAGGACTAGACCATTGTGACTTCAACTTTCCTAGGAATTGTTTTAATCTTGAATTATGTCTAAAAACTTTGTTCCCTGGACTAAAAGTACATCATGAAATTCATTTTTCATTCCACTTTTTCATTTTTTCCATGTGAATCCTTGTATTTTCTTATGCATCTTTCCTGATTTCTTCCAATGCGGTCAATTTCAATAACCATTCCTCTCCAGCCTTTTCTAGATTTAGATTCATTTTCTTAATTTCCCAAAATGAATGATGTTTCAATTACACCAGAAGATGACATGGTTTACCACAAAACTGTCTAAATGGGGTGGTGCCTATGGGTGTTTTGTATGCAATTCAATACACCCATAATGCATCATCCATTTTCAGGCTCCAATCACCTCTTCGTGTGTTGATAGTATTTTCTAAAATTTGTTCCATCTCCCTATTTGACAATTCGACATTCCCACTTGTTTGTGGGTCATAGGGAGTTCCAGTGTTGTAGAAAATTCCATATTTTTCAAGCATTTTGTACACTGAATGATTTGAGAAATCAGTTCCGCGATCACTAATGAGTAAATGTAGAAATCCAAATCATACGAACACATTATTTTGAAGAAAATTCATGATGAAGTTTTCTGTGTCATGTGTTGTGGCTTAGACTTCAACCCATTTGGAAATATAGTCTACTTTCACTAGAGTGTAATTCCTACCACGTGACGAAGGGAATGGTCCCATAAAATCAATTCCCTAGTTGTCAAAAACTTCGACCTCCAGAATGGTATTTTATGGAATTTAATTTATTTTACTGATGTTTCCCATTCTTTGACATCTATCAAATTGATGACAGAATCTCGTAGAATCATGATGAAGTGAGGGCCAAAAAAATACGCTTTGTAGGATCTTTTCCACTATGCACTCTAGTCCATGATGGCCTCCAGTTGGTGATGTGTGGCACACTTCAATCACATTTTGTATTTATACCTCTGGAATGTAGTGTCTTAATAGGCTATCTACACAATGCTTAAATAGCAATGGTTCGTCCCAAAAGTATTTTTTGGCATTGTATATAAACTTATTTCATTTCTTGTATGAGAGGTTATGATGTAGATAACATATGGAAAGATAGTTGGACATATCTGAAAACCAAGGTTGGGTTGTGACACAAAACAATGTCTCATCTAGAAAATCTACTTCAATATCAGTCTTTATGTCTACATTAATGATGGTCAGGGGTAACTATGAGAGGTGTTCAACAATGAAATTTTCTGTTCCTTTGGTGTCCTTGATTTCGATATCGAATTCTTGTATCAAAATAATCTAGTGTATCAATCTTTTTTTTTCATTTTTCTTACTCATCAGGTATCGAAGGGTGGAATGATCTATATGGACAATGACTTTTGATAGAACGAGGTATGAATGGAAATTTTCAAAGGAATATATGATGGCTAGGAGATCCTTATCTATAGTCATATAATTGATCTAGGCTTTATTCAATGTGTGGATGGAATAATTGATTGGGAAGAAGGTGGTGTCTATATGTTGTCCAAGACAACTCATACAATAAGGTCACTGGCGTCACACATAAGCTCAATTTTTTTTCTAGTTTGGTGCAATGATAACCGAAGACACAATCATACTATGTTTCAGTGTTTTAAAAGATTTTCAGAAATCCTCATTAAATTCGAATAGAATTTCCTTTGAAAACAAGGGCATCAATGGATATGTGACCTTAGTGAAATATTTTATGAAGAGTCTGTAGAATCCAGCATGCCCAAGGAAACTTATGATCCCTTTTACGGTTGATGGTTCCGACAGATCCTTGATGAACTTGACCTTAGCGGGATCAACCTCAATGCCTTCTTTAGATATTTTGTTCCCTATAACAATTACTTATTTCACCATGAAGTGACATTTTTCCCAATTCAGCACTAAGCATTTCTCCTCATTGCATTGGAGAACCCGTTCTAGATTTCTTAGACAGATATCAAATGATGTCCCATAGACAGAGAAATTTTCCATGAATATTTTGAGAAATTCTTCAAAAATATCATTAAATATCTGTGTCATGCATATTTAGAATGTTTCTGGTGCGTTGAACATACTGAATTACATGCATCGATACAAAAAATTACTAAAGGGGAATGTGAAGGTGGTTTTGGGCCAATCAACGAGGTCTACTGCAATTTGATTGTATCATGAATAGCCATATAGGAAACAATAGAAATCTTATCCTGCTAGCCTCTCAATCATTTGATCCATAAAAGTTAAGGGAAAATGATCTTCCCTTATTTCTATATTCAGATACCTATAATCCATGAAAACTCTTCATCTAGTGATGGTGCATGTTGAAATAAGTACATTTCCCTATGTTCTTGTGACTGTGAGTCCTCTCTTTTTGGGAATGACCTGGAGGGGGCTCACCCATTCACTATTTGATATAGGAAAGATTATCCTAGAATCCATAAGTTTCAGCACTTCCTGCTTGAAAACCTCCTTCATTGGTGGTGTGAGCCACCTCTGAGGTTGTCTTTTTGGTTTCCCATTTTATTTGAGAAACATTTGGTGGGTGCATTCTAAAGAATTGATTCTCTTAATATCCACCACTCCCCCAGAAATTGATTGCTTATGTCTTTTTAGGACATTAACTAGCTTTTATTCCTATGCCATAGATAGTTCATCGTTGATAATTATGGGTAAAGAATACGAATCCCCTAAGTATGAGTACTTCAACGTACTAGGTAATGGTTTTAAATCCAACTTGGGTGGCTGAATGATGGATAGTATGAATGGTGGTACAATGTCTCTGGTAAGTGGTTCAATAAAGTTGACTTCCTCAAAGTCGCAATCTTATTTCTTGTCTAATACAAAATCATTAGTATATTTCTCAATATAAATGTACTCCCGGTCTTGAGCGAGAGAGATGGCGTGACAGTTGACCGAGTCATCTGGATGTTGTGTAGCTTTTATTAAATTAAACACCACTTGTTCTTTTTCAACTCTGAATATGAGGTGTCCTTGATTAACATCAATTAAGTCCTTCCCTATTCTAGGAAGGGTCTTTCGAGAATGGCTGGGACATCTCCATCCTCTTCCATGTCTAAAATTATAAAGTCTTTAGAAAAAATGAATATTCCAACTTTAACCAGAACATATTCATGAATACAACATAACTATTTGATTGAAAGATCGAATAACTGTAGTGCTACTCTTGTTTCCTTGAGCTCTTGGAGTCCGAGTTTGTGGAAAACACTCATCAGAATTAGTTTAATGCTGGCTCCAAAATCACAGAGTGCTATTCCAAATTTTCACTCTCCTATGGCACAAGGTATTGAAAAGATTCTTAGATCACTCATATTTGGTGGGATATTTTTTTGTACAATAGCATATCATTATTCATTTAACGAGATGACTCCTAGATCTTATATATTTCTATTATTTGATAGAAAATCCTTGAGAAATTTTTTCATACTCAGGATTTTGTGTTATTGTCTCAGTAAAAGGAATATAGATATGCAATTGCTTGAATATTTGAAGGAACTTTTTGTACTGATCCTCCCGCCTACCTTTATTTTATCTTTCGGAAAAGGGGATAGGTGTCTTGAATGGAGGTGGGGATACATAAATGGGTTTATTATGTTTTTATGGGTCTTGATCCTTCTCAGCTAGACATTATTTTGGTGATGATGTAGGGATGACTTCTTATACCTTTTTTTATGGTTTCTTGGGTTCTTCCTGTGATCCTACTTCTGTTGGTTGTTGGAAGTTCAAAACTTTTCCACTCCTCATCACTAAAGCCTTATCCTCCTCTCGTGGGTATGCTTCAGTGTTACTTGGTAGGGTGCCTAGTAATCTATCAGATAATGTTTTTTGAGATTTGACCCATTTGAATCTCCAAATTCCTCAAAGATGCTTGCTGATTTTTCATCCTAGTTTCCTGTGTAGACATCCATTGATTGGATTTCGGAACGGAAGATGTTAGGATATTTTCCAAGTTTCTTTAGAGTGGTGGAGTTTCTTATTGTGTTGTTGTAAGGGTGGGTGGAATCTGTTATTTTTGGGGATTCAAAAAGGGTTGTTGTGGATATGTTTGCTAATTTGGTATCAGGATAGGGTTTATTGGTTGATACTCAGGTGGTCCCTGATTGAAAAACTGAGCTTTACCATTACGCTACTAAAAATTTATTTGATTGTTCTGAGGCTGCTATCGAGCAGGCCTCTGCTGATAAAATGGTTGTTGTTGCTACTATTAAAATGGTCAATTCTATTGATTTTAATTAATGTAATTAAAATATTGTGGTTCCTCATATCCAGATTTGTAGTCTTGATACTGGTGCGGTCCACCACACATCTCACATGATTGGATCTCCATGACTAGGGGAGGGGAAAGTTGTGTGGTAGGTATTTGAAATAACTCGAGCTTTATGGTTAGTGCTTCAACTTGTGCTATTAATCTGGTGGTCTCATCAACTTGGTGGATTCCACATCATGGTGGTCCTCAGTCACTTTTCCACATACTAGAATTGTGGGATACTTTGTCCAGAATATATCTTCCTACTTTAGGGGTTTTAAACATCAACCATCCATTAGCGGCAACATCGACCACTGTTCATGCTATTAGTTGGAGTCCTTGATAAAATGTTTTTATTTGAATAATCCAGGTGTCATGTCCGTGATGTGTAAATTTCCTCATGAGTTATTTAAATCGATCCCATAACTCCCATAAAGTCTCTCTATCTATTTTTTCAAAATTATGAATTTCATTTCTAAGTTTTTAGGTTCGGGTTGGTGGAAAGTATTTTTCAATAAATTTTTCACGAGCTTGTCCCAAGTCATAATGGATTCAGGGGCTTTCTTTTTGAGACAATATTTTTCCCAGTCTCTGAGTGAAAAGGGGAAGACACAAAGTCTTATGTCATCAGATGATACTCCATGGTTGTGAAAGGTATCGTAAACTTCTAGGAAGTTGGAAAAATGTTCGTGGGGATCTTCTCTCTAAAGACTACTTAATTGCCTCGTGTTTTGGATCATATGGATGAGTCCATGTTTAATTTCAAATGTTTGGGCTTGGATTGGAGGGTGAACGATGCTTGGTGTAGCCCCATGGATTGATGGTAAACCATAATCCATGATGGTCTTCTCTGGTTGCATTGGGTGTTCTATAACTTGATGATTCGGTAGGTTAGGTCACACATTTTGATGTTACTCGGCCATTGTTGACTGGAGAAGTGACAATATATGCCTTTCAATCTGAAGGTCAAAGGCCAACGGTTCTTGTTTTGAAGGTTCCTTGATCCGGTCAAGGGACTTTGGTACATGCACTGAAGAAGATGTAAAGAAGCATCTGGAAAGAATAAAGAGGATGAAGGAAAGGTAATCCTTGGTCAAAAAAAACCAGAGTTCTTAAAAAAGGGCGTTGCCTCCCTAACAACAGAGCCAAAAATTTGATGGTATCTTGTGTGGTGGTGTCGTTACTTCCTCCAGTGTGGATCAAATTTATAATTTATATTTTTGTCCCAAAAATTCACTGAATACAAGGGTGTAGTGTAGTGGTAGTGTGGGGTCGAATCCATAGGGAAACTGCCATTTTTGTCTTGAATAATTCAGGTTTTAATTTTTAAAAAGGAGTCCTTTCTATAAGTCCTTTGTTTGGGAATTTTGTTATGAGTTCCAATTAGGATGACTTCAGTTAATAAAGGAGGGATCGGGACCAAGTCAAGTATCTGGGTGAAGGATTTCCTTTAAGTCTAACCTTTGAAAGATCCTATGAATTAGTCTATGAATCAAACGGGGGTCACTAGTTTAATTTAGTCTTAGTAACCTTGCTCTACCTAGGTAGTATCTATTATGTGGTCAAGAAATAGCAACAGCCTAAGTGCATTATGTTTGGATTATTTAGACAAAAAGTTTCCTAAGCTAGTGGTCATATCTCATTCTGATCCAATTAGGATAAGGTTATTTTTTTGATTTTCCCATGGTCAGGGATGCTCGTAAAAATGGGATAGACCATGAATTAATATCCTAATTACTAATTCAATTAGAGTTACCAAGTTTATATTTAAAGGTTCATTTAAGTTATTCAGATACATCGCTTGATCCCTACCCCTATAGATTTAGCTACTCGTGGTGGGGTAGAATGAAATTAAATAAATGAGTGATAAAATATTTTATGGATTTATAAAAATTTATGGAATCGGGATTATGAAAGAGGTTTGGGAAATATAATTAAAATAAACATACAAAAAGTGATTCAAAATTATAAAGAAAACTTGAGAAATAGGAATGGAACTCAAATCTAAATGCGGTGGAAGAAATTGACTGTGTTAAAGAACATAATATCCACATCTCTTGAATTAATAAAAATGCACAAAATATGAAAGAATTGAGAGTTTTAGGGGAAAAATGATGAAAGAGTTCAAACAGGATTGAGAGGAAGAATAAAGGATCATCTGGAAGTGTCTCTAATGCTCCATTATGGCTATGCTTATATAAGAATTTTTGGTCATGACGTGTACCTGTGGTACATGATGTGTACCCTTGATCCATGTCATTTCCTACAGATCTCCTGCGTGGCATGCAAGTCTTTCACATTAAGGAGTTTGACCAAGTATATGATGTGTACCCTGCATTCATTCTATTTTTTCATGGATTACTCACGGAATTCTCACCCAAGGATTTGACTGGTCATCATGTCATGTACTATTAAGTCCTGACGTGTGGTGGCTTTTTCTGAAGGCTTGGCCATGATTAGCTTCACGACTTGGAATCATGCTGTGAGCTTCAGGAACATGATGTGTATGGTGGAATCACGACGTGTACTTGGATGGTTTTGCACTTATTATGCCTTTTCTTTCTTGAAAGTCTTTGAATCCTTTATTCCTGAATAATTAGACACATACCACGTGAATTATCACATATTTTAATGAAAGAAATTTAAAAACAAAAACAAAGTGAACATATGAATTATGATTATCAGGAACCCTCTCTAATATTTCTCTAAAAGATAACCTTATAAATCTCAAACCCTTAGTTTCTAGGTCTATCCTGGAAAAGACCGTAGTGGTTCTCTATAATGCTATATGCATCCATTTTTTCATGGGAATTCATTAGTTCTATATACATCAATGAATGAATAAAAAATTAAACATCTACTACATTGCTCAAATGTTTTTTATAGACAAGGAACTTTTCATCACTCACATCTTTAACAAGAGGATCAGGCATTTAGTATTCTAGCATGTAATATTTTTGTTCATGACATAGAAAAACCTGAAGGCATATAAACCACTCCTAGAAGTTACTGCCAGTTAGGAGGTTATAATTCTCCAATATTGATCGTAGGGATATTTTGGATGAAGAACTTGTCATTTTATTCTACAATTAAAAATAACAGATTATTAGTACATTGATTGATTTAAAATTAGGTGAGATATAATAAATTAAATGTTTTTATTAAATCTAACACTATTTTATCAAGTCAAAATATTCCTCACTATTGGAATCAAAATATATAGTTTCTTAAAAATTATAGTGGAAAGGATCCTCATTACTTTTCTTAATGATCCAAACTTTGGCCATGAAAAATATAATAAAGTAATTAGGTATGTGATCTTTCTAATAGTAGACTTGCATCTCCTTGATCTGTTGAGTGGATTCCCCTATCCTGGAATCTTGAAATGGATTTCCTCAAAACTTTACTAAAAATTTCTATTGAACAGGCTTTGGCTATTAAACTAAATATAAGCTCAGTTGGGTTAAATGGTACCTATCATGAGAACTCAACGATAAAAGTAAGTGTCTATACTTTGTCCATGTACTACACCTAGTTCTATGGTTTCATTCCAAATAAAGTATTGGAAGGTATAATATGACTTAATATTTAATTGAGAGATTTTAATTTATTATGAATAAATTTTACCTTGTTTTATCCTTTACATGTATTTTTAATATTAAGTGGATGTTACTTAATTAATTATCAATGTTGGATAAAATGTTTACACATAATTCATTTATTTAACTTCTATCTTTGCACAGTAATTCATCTATCTATGTGACTGTGGCCTTGAATCCATAAAATAAATAATCACATAGAAAAGAATAAATAATTAATTTAATGAACCATTCATGATCTTTATCTAATGGTTTATTTAATGAGTGGAAATTAAATGAACCTTTAACCTCAGGGAAATGAATCCTATTACCGGTCATGGCATGAGTTACACCGTTCCACCTATCAACCTATGCATCACTTGGGTTGGCATCATCAAGGTTCTATCTTGAACCGCCTCCATGCTCTTTGGGATGCTTCATTAGTTACAAATATTTATTAATCGCATGAAAATGATGGGAACCAAAGGATTGGTTAAAAGGGGATTACATAAATAACCTTGCACACATAGGTCCTACATAATAGTGGAGGGATGGATTACTTGTAGGCCATCATTTAATTTAATATAAAATATTTGAAAACCCATGCAATAAATTAAATTAAAATACCCAACACATACAAAGGCCTTTTTCAAGTTCATGATCTGTCATACATACGATGAATAAGAAAAAGTAACCATCTAGAATTAATTTCTTAATTCATTCTTCATTATTATAATAAATGTGATTAAATTAGATAATTAATTAATTAATTAATTCCATTTCATCTTAATGATCATCTGATCTTAATTGGAGATACCCATCATTTATGGAATTCATGTAAAATAAACAACAAAACCAATAATGAAATATTTACTAAAATACATTAATTGAGAATTTAAAATTATTTTAAAACATTATTAAATTGTAAAACACAAAAAGGTGTTCTAATAAATTAAATAATGTTTGAATGATTTAATTTTTAAATTTAATGTAAATTTAATTTTTTCCAGTAATGGAAGACAACACAGTGTGTACATCCAACTACATGCCATGTACCTTGTTTTTTGTGTATCTAAGTCACACACCTGGGGATTTGGCATGTTAACTCGACATGACTACATGGAATGTACATTCAATCCACATGCCCTGTATCCACTTTATGTGTTTCAGGTTGGCCCAGTCAACATGCGCTGTACAATAAAAGCACCATGTGTAATTAATTTCTTGGAGCATCTTGGTACACTGCACATGGGTATGCGACATGTGCTCTGGCTACATGACGGGTAACCCAATTTTACCAGCCAAATATTTGGAACTTTATGATGGCATCTATGATCATTATTCATTTGTTATTAAACCTTTAAGAAAATGAAACACATAACAAACATGATTAATATGTCGATAACATGTTAATTCAAATCAGATTAAAGAATGAATAACATGAAATGAAAAACCAACCACAATTGCACAAAGATAAAAAATAAAATAAATAATTATAAATTTAAATGTGACCGCTTTGATACCAATTGATGGTTCTGGGTGAAACAAAATAGTGTGGTGGTGGGAGATATATTACATAATTTTATTTTAATTATCATTCACCAAAACCATTAGCAAGGATCTTACACATAAAATTTATAATTAATTTATTTAATATCTGAAGAAATAAACACTTGATCTTAGGAACATTCTTCATTGGTGAATGTTGATCATCTGAAAAGAAACATTCAGATTACATTCATTGCATTGTGAGGATCCAAGGAAAGAATCCCTCTAGTGGTGGTCCCCATGTGCTCCTATTATATCTGAGCGAAACCACTCGATCTCTGGGTTCTAGTGAAGTGAGTCAAATGTATTGCGTTGTTTGTTCTTGATTTTTCATTCTTCAGTCTTGGAGAAATCTATATTGCGCTTCTTGTTCTTGAGAGGGAGAGAGAAGGAGGATTCGAGAGAGAATTATTTGTGCACAACAATTCACTATTCTCAAATTTGGATACTCTACACAATATACATAAACATCTATTTACAGATTTAGTATTTATGTTAAAATATTATTTAATTTTATGTAGACCATTAAATAAAATTTATTACCTTTAATAAACCTCATTCCACATAATAATTATATTATTACTATTTTGTGGTGTGCGCCAACTTTCACAATAACAAATATTATGTAATGGTCTTATTAATTAATATTTTTCACTCGGCTTGGTCTTGGTATGTTCAAACTCCTCTAGAATTTATTGAACTACCGAATAAATATTTTCTTCATAAATAAATATTTTATTCACAATCTAGTGAATAAATATTTATTACAATATTCAATAAATAAAATAAATATTTTACTCATAATCCAACGAATAAATATTTTATATATATATTCAAATAAATAAATAAATTATTTATTAACAAAAAATAATTATTTATTACCTTATGTATATTAGAAATCCATAAAACATGAATAAAATTATTCCTTGGTATTGAGAATAATATTTATTCCAATAATTTAATTCAAATGGAATTTAATCAAGATCATAGGAAACACTTAATGTGTAACCCTCTAGGATTATTTCTCATTGGCATTAGGTGGGCTTGCCTAAAGTACATGATTACTGTCTAGCAATGAGTCAAGGAACCCAAGTGAAGAAACTTATTATCGCAATAACAACAACCACAAACAAATGATCACTAGATAATATAATCCTCGTATCACAGTATCTCATCAAGAAGTTTGCACATATGTTTCACCAACCTGTATTCTCAATATGTCTTTCTTTGACTATCTAAAATAAACATGTCGTTACACCATGTCCATTGAATTTAATGTGACAGTTCTATTCCAATCAAAGATCCAAGATATCAGCTTCCATAAATATGAAAGGGACAAATCCTTCCTCGGATTATTCATTAATGAAATGTCACTTGTGACACACCCAATGTAACCAGATTTTCTATGAAATGTTATCATCATGGTTTATGAAACACATCTAAGTACGTGAGTTGTAACATGAATTAATAATAATCTTAAATTATAAGTACAATCACAGATGCTCATAGATATGAATATCTGATGACCCCAAAACATGCATAATTCCTACTAGAAGGTTTGTTCTCATAATATATCATCTTGGAGACTACGAAGTCAGAATTTCAAAATAAGAAGCCTCATTTGCTTATGATTACTTACACCTGATAGTCTATATACTCTGTTTCCCATCATAGTACATTTTTGAAACATAGAAAATTATTTAATAATATATTCATAGAACATAAATGTTCTCATCATATCGGGGTACTACTATGACCTTATCAATGCGACATATAATTTAGAAAATTATTGCATTAGAGTTATGCAGAACAACATAATTAGTTTTATTAATATTCAATACATTGAATATACATTTTATCAAAGTAAAAATAGTTGTTACTAGGACACCATCTATAATAATATCGATAACATATATCTGGGTTCATTATTGATGATGGATCATGATAAATGGCTATGAAAGTGGATCAAGTTCATATTTTTTGACCTCCGATTCTAGTTTCAGTGTGTGGTAATGGAATTTCTTGACGATAAAGGTTACCTAATTGATTTGGATGGCCATAAATTAGATCTCCATAGGAGATAAAACTTGGTTAACTCAAATCCATGGTTTGCAGCAAGATTCATGAATAAATTTGGTGCAGTAGTGGCGGAGTCAGTGTGAAGATCTATAGATTATGGAAATTCTTACACTACATAGTGTGTAACCGAGGACCTGGATTCATCATTAGGGTTCCATGTGAAATTAAATATCACAAACCATGAGGCACATGTCACACACCGTGTGACCCTTACCCAGTGTCTCGGTGTGCATATCAAAGGATACATAAGCACATACATGACCAGGTACATGACACAGACATAGTACACATGCTAAGCCATGTACTTGGACATGGCCTGATATATGGACCCAACCGAGTACACAAGCACATCCAGGTGTACACTACCACATACATGGGAACATGATGTGATAAATGGGTATACTCGGTGTTGAAGGAATATATTGTGTACCGATAGTACATGTCATGTACTTCTTAAAATATTACTTAGAAACTTTGTTCCCCTCTGTGTGGAATTGTTTACTTAAGGATGAATTCTCTCAATATATCCCTATGAGGGTATAGTATGGAATTAAATCTTGAACATAGGATCATGGTATTATCTAAGGTATTAGTTTCAGATAGTTTTGTAGTAATAACTCCTATAGGTTGGGATGAGGCCCTCTATTATCTTTTTCCCTAGGTGGGTTTTTTGGATTCTGCATGACCACCTGTTCACAGGTTTCGATACCCAACATAGCGGGATAATCCGGATTGGGTTGTTGGTATACCCCATGGACCTCCCCATTTTTGTATCAATATTTTCATACATCCAGCATCTACTTCCTTATGGTGAGACCCTAAGAGAATGACATCTTGGATGAATGCTATCAGTGATTTTAAACTTGCATAGTGAGTTCTCCTGGGTGAGTGTGGTTATGAACTCTCGAGTAGAATCATAGGACGTAAATGTAGTTGTGACCTTACCTTATGACTAAGTTCCAACTACAAGTACATCTGGATTTTTTTATATTCCTTATATTCTGATTGACATATCATGTGATGAGTTGACTACTCTTGATGCTTTATTCTTAGAGATTTTGGGGTGTCTTATTGGGTATTGTCATACTCACCCCCGCATGGGCTCTTCTCACACGTGTGGTGTGTTATTAAGAAGATTGACCATTTGATGGGGTTTTTGGTGGACCAGTAGTAGACATAGCTCATATTTTTTCTACACAGACCATGTTTCATTTCAAGATTCACATTTGACTATAGTCCCCTCTAACTATAAGGTTGGAATTATTTATAGTTTTCAGTGGGCTTTTATTGGGACCTTATTTCTTCCCAGTATTTTTTTGTACTCTGGTTGTGGTATTTAGATGTATTCATGCATTTGGTATTGGTTTTATTTTAAATTTTAGCATTATATGGGATTGTAGAATTGTTTTTGTGTAAAAGTACCTTAGGGTAAGGCCTCCCATGTGAGTGTTATGCCTACTTGGTGTATATTTCCATCCCCTTTCCAATTGGAGGTGATCTTGGGGTAATGAAACTCAACTTATCATCATCCATGTGGGTCCCATTGGGTTAGGTCATGACAGATTGGTAACTGAGCGTGTTCCATCTTAAGACCGAATTTTAGAGTTTTTTCTAGCTGTGATATTGGTTTGGGTTTTATGGAAACAATGTTAAGTATTTTGATTTTAAAATTCAGGGTAGGGACTCCAGCACTAGTGTGGTGGCTGACATATCCATACACAAGGACTTTGATCACATTAATTTCATCTCAGTATATACAGAACCTGGTTTCAAGGAAAAACTTTGGTACATGCATCATATAGGAAGGGGTTTTGTTTCCATGTCCTTCTTGAGTCATCTCTCAAAATGGTGATCCTGGTAGTAAGACTTCCCCATGGCCCCACAAGACATTGGTGGATCTTGGTGATTTTTTTATACGATGAGGTGACTCTTTCATGGATGAAGTTTGACAATCTCTTTAGGGAGGAGTACTCTCTATCTATGATGTGAGTTGTGTGAATCATAGAGCTCTTACAACTATAGAAGGGTATCATAACTATGGTTGAGTATTCATCGAGGTTTACCAACCTCTCACGATACTCAATATATATGGTTTGAGATCCTTTATTTTTTTCATGGACCTTTGAGTGAGGTTTACATAGAGACATCCAAGCTAGTGTGATACCTCTATTAATTCCTACTTAATCTAGGGTATTAGAGTGTTTCTTGGTGATAGAGTGATTTTGGTCCGAGCAAACACTGATAGTGGGTGACAGTGGGTGCCAGTAGGGGCACACAGGGGATGGGATTTAAGTAGTAGGTATCCAATGAGAGATTCATGGATTCAAAAATGTGAGACATTTTAGGAGGTGATCTCAAGACCAGGGTTATGCAGTTCATGGATTTTAGGATGGGTTTATCCATCCTAGGGATAGCCAGTGATACTATTGTGATGGGCGTGGATATCTCACATGAGATTTTATGACATTCCATATGGATGATAAAGATACAATGGATAGGTCGCCTAGGTATAAGCAGTGGTAGGTGTAGGGAGGTCTACAGGATGGTGGACATGGAAGAGGAGAAATGAGAGCACCAGGAGGTGGAAAATGGTTTAACATATTTCCACCACCACCCCTAGGTAGTCCCCTCCAGGATCAAGGAGCTGGTGGGGGAGAGGGAAGGTGCAGGCCATAGAGTCCCATGATCTAGAGGCTCCAGGGATTATTAGAGGTATGATCTATATCTTTTCTACCATACCTAAAATTTTTATAGAACCATGTGTGAGCCAATATTTTCTTACTATATACCTATTTAAAGTTCTATAGGTTTCATTTGAGCCCTTATCTCGAACCTTATGCTTGGAGACTCCTACTAGAGATGTATCCGAAATCACACATTTTTCCAAAAATGTGATCTGATGCTTGGAGGAGGGAGTTTCTAATGGGATCTATTTATAGCAGCGATAAGGCCTTACGATGTCATCATAGGCATGGACTAGATATGTTCCATTTATGCACATATTGACTATTTAAGTTAGAGGATGTGGTTTATCCCTGTTGATGGGATGTGGTTTTACTTCACATGTGAGAAGGAGACACAAGAGAGGTAGGATGGACTTATACATAGGAGGGTACAACCAATTACTCACTAATTGTCTAGCGTGACTCTTGGAGTGGTAGATGCTATGCAATATCTGTTTCTTAGTATGGTGGTTGAGTATGAGGATGTATTTCCTAAGGATGTGTTAGGCATACCTTCCCATTGATAGATATCCTTCTATATTTACATACACTCAGGGACTACCTCGATATCTATTCCAGTATATTGGATGGATCCCATAGAGCTTTGCGTCCTGAGGGTGCAGTTGGATGATTTTATGAGGAAGGCCTATGTGGGACCTAGTGTTTCCCCTGGGTGACCCCAATGTTGTTATCCAATAATGAGAATGGGATATTGAGTTTATACATGGATTATTGGTTCCTAAACTGGGTGACTGTGAATAATATGTATCCACTATCGAGGATTGATGAACTCTTCGATCACTTGAGAGGGGAATGATGATTCTCAAAAATCGACCTCAGATCAGGCTATCACCATATGCAAGTACATGATGAGGATATAAAAAATATGAAATTCATAATTCACTATGGTCACTATGAGTACTTGGTGATGCCCTTCAGCATGAAGAATACCCCAACAGTGTTTTTGGGACTCATGAACCAGATCTTTCATCCCTTCTTAGACCAGTTTGTTGTGGTCTTCATTAATGATATCCTAGTCTACTCGGTGTCTGAGTTGAATCATGTGATACACTTTAGGTTGGTTCTAAACACACTCCAAGGGAACTATATTTATAGTAATATCTTGAAGTGTTACTTTTAGATTCAAGAGGTCCACTTTCTGGGACATTTTTTCTTAGCTGATGGTGTAGCAGTGGACCCTGATAAGGTTGAGTCATTGTAAACATGGGATCTTCCCAAGTGCATGAAAGAGTTTCGGAACTTCCTTTGGTTGGTAGGATAATAAAGAATATTTTTTCCATATTTCTCTTGGATATCAACACCTTTTACTATTTTGACCTAGAAAGGGAATCCTTTCATGTGAATAGAATGGTGCCAAAAATATTTTCAGGAGTTTTCGAAGAGGTTGATGAGTGCCCACATCTTGAGATTATAATATTATGGTGTTGAGTTTGTAGTATTATGAGACACCTTAGGGACTAAACTTGGTTGTGTGATGATTCATTGGTGGGCCATGCTTTCCTATGGGTCCAGGAATTTGATACCACACATGCAGAACTACACAACACATGAACTTGAGTAGGTAGTGGTAGTCTTTTCCCTAAAGATGTGTTGACACTAAATTATGGGTGAGTGGTTCATAATTTACTCTGACCACAAGAGTATCAAGTATATTTTATCTTATAAGGAACTTAACCTAAGATAGAGGTGATTAATATGGTTTATCTAGGTCTATGACTTAAAGATTGTCTATACTCCTATGAAGGGGACTGTGGTGGAAGATGATATTAACTGGTGATCTTGTTCCTAGTTGTTGGATGAGGTTTCAGAGTATTTATCCTTATTGTAATTATCCTTATTGTATAGGTATGGTGATTAATATCTTTAGTTGATGGTTTTTCCCCAACATGTTTACAACATGTTATGGAATATCAACATGGAGATACCAACTGTGGGACCTTACATACTCAGATATCCACTAGATATGCTCATGATGGATTTTCTAGAGGTTAGGAGCATGTTATCCTTTTAGGAGGATGGATGATGGTACTAATGATGCAGTAGGAAGAGGTGATAAGGGAGTTTCATACATCTCCTTTGGCATCACATCCAAGTGTGGAAAAGATTTACTAGAACCTAGGGTGTCAGTTCTGGTGGCCATGCATAAGGAATGGTGTAGTGAATCTTGTCTCTCGATGACTCACTTGTTAGAAGATGACTAAGGACTAGGTTCCAATGGGTTTAGATCAAACCCTTGAGGTTCTAGAGTATATATGGGATTTAATATCTATGGAATTTGGTAAGGGGTTATCATCTATGTCTAAATGATACAATGTCATCTGGGTGATCCTAGACCAACTCACCAAGTCGGCCCACTTCTTAGCTATTCGAGAGAAGAGTTCAATAAAGAGATTGAGATTCCTGTATACAAAGAATATAGTCTCTCTCCATAGAGTTACTTATATGGTCATTTTAGACTATGATACTCGCTTCAAATCCTGGTTATGGAATGGACTGTAGGAGTCCTTTGGAACACAGATGCATTTGAGGACAATGTTTCCCCCCCAGGAAAACATCCAGATAGAGAAAACCATTTAGGACTTTGAGTACATGTTGTAGCCTTCATGTTGGACTTTGGTCACAGCTGGGAGGATCATATACACTTAGTGGAGTTTAAGTATAATAATAGATACCATTTCACCATTGATATGGTACCATTCATGGATTTATATGGTTAACACTGTAGGTCACCACATTGTTGGACTGATCTAGGTGAGTCAGTAGTCATGGACCCAGAGTTTTTGTGAGGTATGATAGAAAAGGTTCAAATAATATAGGGTTGGATGAGGACTGCACAAAGATATTATAAGTCCTACGTGGAATAACAACAGAGGCCTTTGGATTTTGAGGAGGGATACCATGTGTTACATATGGTCTTATCTTGATGAAGATTACAACAATTTGGCCAGAGTGGCATGTTATCTCTGAGATTCATTGTAATTTTCCATATACCACATAGATTTAGCGAGGTGGAATATCACTTGGCTCTACCAACACATTTAGACTGGGTACACAACATTTTATACGTGTCGTAGCTGAGAAGATATGTGTATGACCTATCACATGTATCTATTGGGGTTAGTTTCACATCATGGATGAAGCTACCTTTCTGGAGTACCCATTGAATATCAAGGATCGGTAGGAGAGGATCCTATGTGGTCAAGAGATTCTCTTGGTGCATATCCGATGCCAACATAGAAATATTCAAGAGAGAAACTTGGAGTGGGACACCCAGATGTGATCTCAGTAGCCACATATTTTTAATTAGTCCCTTTTTCTTTTTAGAATGAAAATCCATAAGGTAAGGATAATTTATTTTCTTGTTTTTTCCATGTAAATCATTGAAATATATCTAATAATATTTTTAGAGATAGTTGTTTAGATGACATGAGATTATTAGTCCCAGTGTTCCCAGAATTTATATTTGAAAAATATTAAGTTTATTAATATCATTCCCAAAATATTTATTGAAAAAGTGTAATATCTCCAAAATGGTGTCTCTGATCAGAAATCCAGGACTTCTATTGAGGTTATAATGTGGATTTTACCCTATTCATAACATTTTTTTCCTTCAAAAGTTTTTTGAAAAAGTTATCACAATCATAAATAATAAATTAATAAATAAATTAATAAATTTTTATTTGGGATGATATACAGATCTAATAAACATCTATATAATCTGATTTAGAACCAGATTTTTGGTTTGGCCTTATAACATTGGGATTTGAGAGAGGCAATGGTGGGGGAGCTTCCATGGACAGACATTGACATATCGAGCTTTGGAAATCGGTGTGCCAATGAATCCTATGGATCTCATCAACTACAACGGCCCAAAACCATTCTTTTCTAGAGATTAATTCAAATCAATGTAGGAATTTTTTTATGTGTATTTAAACACATTTTATTATCCCATGATAAGCATGAATTAGCTCGAATGGCCCGAAGGCCTTCTTTTTATTTTATTATAGATAATCCCCCTTTTAAGGGTTGAAGGGAAACCCGAACATGACCTGTAGGCCCAAGGCACAAGGCCCGACATGACCCGCAATACATGACCCGAAGGGCAAGATGATGAAAGTTGATTGGGTTTGGATTTTGGGACCTTTAGATGCAGTTCTGGCTAGTGGTGATGGAGCATATTGATAGTGAAGGTTCCTCAATCGATTTGGATAGTCAAAAATTGGATCTT
This sequence comes from Viscum album, assembly GCA_963277665.1. Lineage (NCBI taxonomy): Eukaryota > Viridiplantae > Streptophyta > Magnoliopsida > Santalales > Viscaceae > Viscum > Viscum album. The sequence continues at coordinate 725,724,584 of OY728167.1, read as the reverse complement.
CGACAGTGATCAAGATCATTTGACTCAGATCCATGGTTTTTTAGTAGGAATCATGGAGGAAATCAGTGTGGAAGTGCTGGAGGAGGATTCCACATAAAGATACACAGATTATTGAAATTTTCACACTACATGGCTTGTAACGGAAGAACACACACCGTGTGTGGGACCCTGGATGTGGTGATAGGGTTACCCCTGAAATTATATACCAAAAACTTTGTGACCCTTACCCAATAGATCAACATATATGTTTGAGGATACATGGGAACAAATAAAAATAGGTCCACGACATAGTCAGATTACACGAGATGAGTCATGTACTCATACATGGCCTAGTACACAGATATGTCTAAGTACACAAGAACGACCAGGTGTACATGGGTACAGACTCAAGCATGAGCTATGATACACGAGTAGACCTAATACATAAGGGACACATTGTGTATTGGTAGTACACTCCATATACTTCTTCAAATTTGACTTGGAGACCTTGTTCCCCTCAGTGTGGACTATTTTCCTTAAGGGTCAGTTCCCTTGATCCATCCTTGTGAGGGTATAACAACCTCGAACTTGAACTCTCAGATTTGGTGATGAAATAATAACATTAAATTTTTGGATTTGATACTGATGGAGGTGATCCAATTTTCAACATCCAAAATTTATAATATCAAAAGGAAAAATTGGATTGATTAGATGAATTTTTATATACATTTTGTATACATTTGTTTAAGATTTATACCTGAATTATTCAATGATTCATTGGGTTTTTGTTTATTTTCACGGGAATTATGAATTCTATAATTAAATGAAGAAATTATAAAAAAAAGTTCCAAAAATAGGATTTCCACATCGTGTATCACATACATGACGTTTAGTATTCATTAAAATAATGCCTATGGGGCAACAAACGAACCTATGAAGCTTCTTCATGTCGTAAAGACAATACACAGAATGTACATCCATTAAACAAAATGAAACTTTCAAAATTAGAATCCTACATAAAGTTGAATTCATACATGACATGCATAGATTACATGATGTGAGAATTTAGAAGGCTCGCCCAGTCAAAGATATAACCTATTATTTGATGGTAAAAGTGGATCTCAATTACACAACCTATGACTAACATACATGATGTACAAATATTGGGACCCAAGTCACTTAGGCTAGTACATGACATGAAGAACTTACACATTATGCACTTTTCAATCCTTTTAATATTTACAGCCCCCTCCGTGCACCATATACTTCAGATGTCATTATTTTATCTCATTTTACTTCAATTGTTTTCATCCGTTCTCATCCTAAACTAGATTACTTTCAATTATTTTATTTTTTATTAAATATTTTTGAGTTTTTAATCCTTCAGCACCCGTTCTTATCCCTTTTCAATCCCACATTAAATAACATCGTCTGTTTCAACTCCACACTCTATTGTTCATCAATGATTGAATCATTCTTCATACGTTTCTTCATTCTCAGTATGTTTGTGATTGTTTCTTATTTATTTAGACATCAATTTAATCATTCTTAATTATTTAATCCTGAAAAGTTAGTTTCTGGTTAGATCTAAATTTATTCTAATTGTTTGATATTGATTCTTTCTTATTTAATATTAGATTTTATTTTTTGAAACTATTTTATGATTATGCGCAACATGCTTAATACTTCCTTTCTTTTGATCTTCCCTGCCATGCATGGCTAATATACCTATGGTCTGGGGTTGAGAGTAGGGGTGTATCCAAACCTAATGAATCATTATATTGAACCGTGATAACCTTATGGATATTAATTATATTAATAATAATTTTTTATCAAATTATTTTGCACAACCTTGACCATGGGAAGTGCGATTTCATGAACCTAACCTAATTGGAGTTGATCTAGAATATGACCATCAAACTATAAAACCTTCTACATAGAATCCAAGTGTATTGTACCTAGGTTGTCAACTATACCATTACCAATTGATAGTTTCATCATAGGTAGGTCTAACTGGTTTGACCAAAACCAATTGGTGATTTTTTAGTACTTTGCAACCTATTCCATAAAAAAATTCCATACTAAATATAGGATTATCATATTTCAAGAGCCCTAAAATTTACCTCGATACCTTCTTTCTTATCTAAATTAAAACTAAAAACTATATATTATTATTTAAAAACCAAAACTAAAGAGTGATAGTAAGGAATCCTTCAAAAAGGTTTTGTTTGAATTGTCACTAACCTAACAGTAGTCATCATGGGATCGACCCCTCACTACTACTTTACTGTTCCCTTGTATTAAGAGTAGTTTGGGACTATAAATTCTAATATTATTTCATATAGTGAGAATTAAATGATCCGTGTGGGTGAGGAAAATTGTGGCACCATTACCAGGGATCACTTTTGCTCAGGAAGAGTGACCATCGGATTGAACCCCAGATTACCTCACCCCTCCTTTTCATCTTTTCCTTCCCCTTTAATTTTTACTTTTTTCCCTTTGGATGAACCCGTGTCCCTTATCTTTACCTATTTATTTCTTTATTCTTGTTGATTACATGTTCGAGGGGCCCTTGACTCTCTCAAGAAGCCTAGATGTGTAAGAACACCTTATCTTCGATCCCAAGATCGATAAAACAATTGTTCCATGTCACCGCTTTTCAATGGAAGAGCGTAATGATCTTGCACCACCGTACCTTTATGAATACCACTCTAAGCAACATTCCAGTCATGTTAAGAGACTAGTCTTGGAGGAGAACACCATTATGGACTACAATTTACCATCCATTAGTGGTGTTGCACCCAACATTGTGAACCCACCAATTTAGGCACACACATATCCAATTTTTTAGAGGGTTATGATACCTTTCACAACCAAAGAATATCTTTAGACATAATAATACTTAGAGTACACCCTTTATAATTATGAGATAGAGATAAGGACTGGATAAAAAGTCATACTTCTAAGTAAAACATGAATTGGGATGAATCATCATTAAAATTTATTGAAAAATACTTCCCAACAATTTATACTTGGAAGCTCCAGAAAGAAATTCAAAACTTCACCCATGAGGATAAAGAATCATAATGGGAATCCTAATATAGATTCAAGGAGATAACCCAAAAATGACCACAACACAAACTAGATGTGTGGATTAAAATTCAAATATTTTATCAAGGACTCCACCTTGTTCCACATATTATAGTAGAAACTGTTGTTGATGGTATATTAATGTTCAAGATTCCATAAGTTGGATAATAAATTCTTGATGAATTTTATCATAGTGAAATTATGTGTAAAATTTATAGAGGACCAACCTGGAATGAAATCCATCAAGTGGAAGAAACCACCCACATCTTGGTTCAGGTTGATTCACTAACAAATAAGTTGGAATCATTTCATCTACTTACTAAACCACCACCCACCCCTACTCTAGTAATGGAAATTTAGTCCTACAAGATGTGTAGAGGCCCACATTCTTACCAAGACTGCAGGGTAGGAATAGAAGAAACCCAAACTCAATATTATAATTATATCAATTAAAATCAAAAAGTCCAATAGTACCCACAACCCCAAAAGTGTCAACAACAAAATTACTAATAGAGGCCAGCTCAGCCGCAACAAAACCAAAGTTACTTTAAAAATTGGAGTGGAAAGGTACCAAAAAGGAATCATGGATCACTAGGTTACCCACCACAAGGTCTATCTCCTCAACCAAAGTAATTCCAACAACCTTTTCCTAGAGCACAACAGTATCCACCAGTGCTATAGAAATAATTCCAGCATGCTCTACAAAGACAACCACCACCAGAACAACCTCTACAAACCAATTATGAAAAACTTCCCACTGCCTTCATGTAGAAATAATTCCAAATACATAAAACCTAGGATATGGAGATGCAAAACCACAAGGATGCACTGCGAAACCAAGAGCATCAAATGGGACACATTTCAACGACCTTATCATATTGGTTACCAGGTACTTTTACTAGTAATATCGAGGCTCATATAATGGAATTGGATAAGGATATAATTGTTAAAGGTGAAAATTTTCTTGATATTTATCAACCACATAAAGATAAGGAAAAGTATTTGATAAAATAAAATGATGCTAGTTAGAAGAGAAATAAAAATGTAGGACCATATGAGGAATCCCTAATTGATGATTAGCCTGAAGAGGATGATGACTACATGGAACCTCCCACATACAAGGAACCTATCCCCTTTCCTGAATGGATTCAACAAGGAAAAACGGAGGGAAAATATAAAATATTTCTATAATTTTTTTAAAAATTTAATATGAATTTACCTTTTACAAAGGAAATTTCACAACTACCTCCTTATGCATGATTATTTAAGGACTTTCTCTCAATTAAAAAAGAAAAGTGAAGACTTTGGATATTTTTCCTTAAATAGAGAGTTCTCCACAATTGTTCAACAAAACTACCTCCAAAGATTAGGTACCCTATAAGTTTTTCAATTCCATTCATGATTGGGACATATAATTTTGAAAAGGAATTGTGTGATCTAGGTGAAAGTATCAATCTAATTCCAATGAGTGTCTATACGAAGATGGGGCTCGAAGAATTGAAACCAAAAAGGGTGGAACTCCAACTTGCTGACTTCTCAGTCAAGCACCCTCATAGACTACTTGTGGATGTATTATTAAACATTTTAAAATTCATTTTTACTGCTGAATTCCTTGTTTTGGATATGGAAGAGAAATTTGATATCCCCCTCATTCCTAGAAGACCATTTCTTGCCATAGGAATGGTGATGATTGATGTTAATATGAGGAGATTTATTTTTAGAGTGGGTAAAGTGAAAGTTGTGTTTTATGTGGAGAAGTCCATTAATAAAAGCAACGTGTTGAAAAATTATCAAACCATATCTCCTCATAATGAAAAAGAATACCATGTGAAAAGTGAAGAGAATAATAACAAACCACCTACTATTAAAAATCCATCCAGTTCTCCCATGAATTAAAATTGAACTGAAACTCTAACAAGAGTGGTCGTCCCACCTTTCATCCCTTCTTTTTTAAATAATTGTTTTACATGTAGTATCAACTCAAAGATATGGTATTATACTTCTGAAAATGTCTAGATCTAAACAAAAAATAAAGCCTTGACTATGAGGAAACCCATGGTAGGTTAGGATCGGTTGGAGTAGTCTTTAGGATATTTAAGTATTTCTAGAATCTTGTTCAGAGGACTTTTCCTCAAAAGGAGAAAAGAAAGAAAAATACACACTGTGTAACATGTACACGATGTGAAAAAGTCAGCTGGCTCAAAGAATTAAAATTTATGATTTTAATGTCATGTATTCCATACAAAGAATGTAACATTCGAGATCAGTTTTTTTAAATACCATGAACTTAGGGTTCATTACCCCCCCCCCCCCGTCGCTCCCTCTTCCACGCGACACACCCCCTCTCCTAAGCATCCTTGCCTTCAGCCGTACACCACCTCCTACCTTCCTCCAATCCCTCACACTACTCCTTTCATATCCCCTCTTCATTTCATCCATCATGGCACACATAAAAAATGTTTTCACCCCCACCCGCAAACCGCACACCCTATCTTGAGGGTACACCTCCGCCACCCAAGCGATGGAGAACTACACCTCCTCCACCACCCACAGATCCATACTCACCATCTTCTACTTCCTCCAAAACATCTATTTACAATTAGTGGGGCTCTCAGTAATCCCCTGACTAATCGTGGGGTTATTCCCATTGCCACCTTTATACTTGCCTCTATTTCTTAGACCCTACGCACCACGTATGCTTGGTCTACTGGCAGGCCAAGCCAATGTGGATGAACAAAAAATTGAATCTAGAAGTTCTGGAGAACATCTACATACACCATGAGGTACTTTTCCTCATGGATCACCTTCATCCGACCCTGGTCACACAAGTGTGGGAGAATACTTATAGGGAGATCTTCCTGGAGTTCCTTTCCACCTTTGAGTTTGGCATTGACTTTTTTCACTTCCAACTCGGAGGAAGGCTATGGGAGATCATCTTGGGAGATTTTTTAGTTGGACTCAGTATTTATTCAGTTAGGTTCTTTGTATACTCAATATTTCATACTTTTCATCTCGATCTTAACAAGGAAAAGGATAAAAAACATTGGAATAAAATCACCAGAGACCACAAAAGTTTTTACAACCCTTACAACACAAAGAGAAAAACACTATGAGGTGTAGACCTCTGGATCCTACATAGGGTCCTCACCCTTTCTTGTCTAGCATGTGGTGATGTAAAAAATGGGGTTAGCCTGATTGAGGTACTCATTCTCACTTCAAACATGGGTGTCCTTGCCATCAAAATGGATTTATAATTTGGTTAGTTCTATAGGAAATTGGTGAAACAAAATAGTGGAACTTTTATGGGTGGATCATTCATAACCAATTTGACAAGGCATCTGGGAGGATCATATATAGAGGATGCTGATGAGGACCCCATATAATATGATACTAATCCTCCAGCTACCCAGCCTTACCACCTCATGCTCATCCTATAATCATTTCCTTTACTACCACATCTTCCACTACTACCATCCCACCCACCATCATTCCTAGCTTCATCACAACACCCATACCTACCTCGAACACCAACCATGTCCCTTATCTATCAACCACTACCATTCCCACACCATCACCCAACCCATCATTTAATGCCTATATCTGGTACTCACACCAGTACATTATGGTGAACCACCACCAAATCTATTTCCACCTAGTAATCCCATTCATTACACCACATTTCTTTACTGAACCTCACCCACCACCAATATAATTCATGTCATCCTCCATGCCATAAATAGCTCCTACCTCGTCCGACCTACCATCTCAGATGACATACCCTATGTTCTAGTGGGAGTTTTTGGAAGAGCAGGCCCAGTGGGAAAATTTCCTAGCCCCTCTACTATTTATTGAGGTACTGATCATCGAATGTACTTCAAGACACATGGAAACCCTCAAGATAAATATGTCACCTCAACCTTCAACCAAGATCATTGACAGCACCACAGTACCAACCACAATAGTTTATCCTCCATCCCCTTCCTCCATCACTGATATTGATAGGGCGATCCAACTACATGAACCATCTATTTAGAAGGAGACTCTTGTTGAAAAACTGGATGATTTTCATTTTACTACTTAGTTTCACATGTACTGTCCCCCATTTTTTATACTTTGTTTGGATAATCAAATTTTGTACAACTTATGTGTCATTACTCAGTGATGCTTCATTTCTCTCTATACATGGGAGACAATTTTTTACTTCATTATTGGTTGGATTATTTTAATTTAATTATTTTATTACTTTAGACATGTATATATCTTTTACCTATTCTATGGTCATTGATGAGCCAATTCCACCACTATTTTCCCTCATACTTCGGATGACTCAACATCTGGATAACATCGAGTGATGGATTGAGGATATTTCACTAAATATCCATTATTATCAGAGGTCCCCACCATGATGGGAAAAAATTATTTTCTTATCGCATGATATTCATGCTTCGTATAAACCTGTGGTGGTTAATCCTGACAAGTTTCCATGCAAGTTTGATTACACAACCACTGGTTCTTGTAGGAGGCATCAGACTTCTGAGAAGATGGATGACACTACCTAATCTTTTTTCCCATCCGTTTTTGAAGAATTCATTTTTAATACATTATGGTAGGAAACCCATGTTTTATTTTTTTATTTAGTTTCATTAGTTTACTTCATATTTTTTGGTATCATTCTAATTCATAAGACGTTCTTGAACTTCACTATGCCCACATATCTACATGTCTCTGAGCTACTTCTCTTTGATATCCAATGTTTCCACCTCCCATTTCACTAATTTCATCCTATTTAAACCTTGTGGAATAATGTTTTATCTAGTGTATAATTTTATTTCAAACACATTAGTCAATTAGAAGAAATTTAAATCATTATCCACTAAATTTACCCATGGAATTACATCATTATAGGGAACTATCAATTCACTAAATTTGGTTTCAAAGATTCCATTTCATTTTTAATATTCTATATCTGTGATGTATCTCCCCCAATACTATTTATGATAGTGTGGAAAATGTCACATTTTAAGTGTGGGTGAGTCTTTCTTGTGCTTTATTGTTGATACACTTGGATGATTTATTTTTTTCACCTATCTTAGAGACAATTTTCACTGAAATCCTGATTTAAACCTTAAAAATAATTGCACACATTTAAATAAAATAATGTGTTAGTTTGGAAATTTTTGAAATCAATGTTTTACACTTATTTATATTTTTTTTAATTATTTCTAAGTTTAGTAATTTAATTCAAATTCAAAATTTTTGAAATTTATTTTGATTGACTTATTATGTGATTTTATACCCTAAGTGATTGAAAGTTATTTTTTTACTCCCATTCCTGTGAGGATTTTGGACCCACAATTTATTATTCTTCTCTAAGAATATTTCTTGAGAGACACATGGGTCATGTAAACCTATTAGAATATGAATTTAGATCTCATTGAGTCTATGAATGAACAAATATATTTTTAATATGATTGAGGAAATTGTTTTTGTAAAACTTTTCCCTAAGACTGACATTAAATTTTTCCTTATTTATCCCATAGTTTCCATGAATAAAGAATTTTCCTTATAGTTATCCCTTCCTACTATACTATTAGTATTATGAATTATTATACTTTGAACCACTGTGGGAGAATTTTCAGCTGATGGACAGGAGATATTCTGATTGAGGAGATGTGCTATGGAATTTTTATCAGATTGATATGATGTGATCCATTATTTCTCTTGGAATTTTTTGCACACGCTGTTCCTTTGAAAAATATATAATGAAAATTAAAATGAAATAAAAAGTTATTGGGTTGTGTATAATAAAGGTAAAAAATCACAATTTCCATACCAATGAATACTCTAACAGATCATATGTGGTTAGAAGATGGATGTGATATCTGGACTGAACATGAATTTTTAAAGAGAAATTAAAGAAAAAGAAAAATAAAGGAACATGGTAAATTTTTTATACATACTTGATAAACTCATGGATTTACTTGATCTATTTGGAACATGGACACCTTTTGATCTTAGAGGAGTCACTTATTTGTTTTTTTTATGTTTATCATGAATTATAATTTATATATTACCCTCCTTTTAAGCTTTATTTTCACACTCTACCCACATTTTCTTAGACTCAGAGTCAGTTGAACCACTTTTGTTGAATCCCCCATGATTTATTTTGTATTTTTATTTTCAAAGTGGAGATGATATAAAAAACTAAATCCTATGGTTAGGAACATGTATTCATGGTATGATAATAAATATAGTTACATTTTACCCTAAGTAATGAGAGACAATTTATTCTGAGTTAAATTGAAAAATGGGAATATCATTTAAGTAACTAGTATGAAATTTTGATTAAAAGAATGTAAATGTACATAAAAAACTAAACTATGAGGCATGACTTATTTTCTCTGCAGGATTGATTCTGGAGGGATTATTTTTTTCCTACCCTTATTTTTATTTTCTTAGTTGCAACACATGTTTCCTTTATTAAAAATTGTTTCTTTTGGAGTCCCTATTGAGATGATTTTTTATTGAGGACAATCAATTGTTAAAGTGTGTGAGAATTTGATTAGAAGAAACTATATATACATTTTGGATACATTTCCTTAAGGACCATTAATGAATTATTTGACAATTCACTAGGTTTTAGTTTGTTTTAACAAAAATTAGGAACTATAAACTTAAAGTAATAAATGATGATAAGTTCCAAAAAATAGGATTTACACACCCTGCATCGCATACATGATGTATATGATTCATTCAAAGAATGCCTATAGGGAAATAGACCACCCTATGAAGCTTCTTTATGACATGAAGATAATATACAGTTTGTATAGCCATTACATGATGTGAAACTTTCAAAATAAAAATCCCACCAATAGTGAAATTCATACATGATGTGAAGAGATTGCATGGATTGAGAATTTCAAAGGCTTTTCTAGTCAAAGATATGTACCGATTATTCGAATGGAAAAGTGGATCTCAACTATATGATGTGAAACCAATATACATTATGTGTAGATATCAGGACCCAAGTCACTTAGGCCAGTAAACGACATGAAGAACTTACATGTTGTGTACTTTTTAGGAATTTTAATATTTCCAGTGCCCTCCATGCAACAGAGAGTTCAGAAGTATTTATTTCAATCATTTTCCTTTGACCATTTTCATCAATTCTCATCCTAAACTATATTAATTTAATTAAATTTACTATTTTATTAAATATTTGTGTGTTGTTAATCTTTAAGCACTTGTTCTTTGACTGTTACAATCCCACTTTCAATACGAACATCTATTTCAATTTCACACTTCGTTCTTTATTAAATATTGCATAATTATTCACACATTTCTTCATTCACAGTAATTTTGTGATTGTTTCTTTTTTTTGGGATATTTTATTGCACGTTATTAATTATTTAGGCATGAAAAGTTAGTTTATGGTTAGATCTATATTGCTTCCATTTTTTTGATATTTATTCTTTCATGTTTAATCATAGATTTATCTGTTTTAATAGTTTTATGATTACACACAACATGATTAATACTTACTTGATTTTGATCATCACCGCCACGTAAAACTAATCCACCTAGGGTGAGGAGTTAAGAGTAGGGTCATTTCCATACCTAATTAATTTTTAGGTTGATCCTTGGTAACCCTATGTCTAGTAATTAGGTTAATAATAATTTTCCTCACATTATTTACACAACCTTGACCATGGGAAGTGAAATTGAACAAACCTAACCTAATTGGATTTAAGAGGGACTATGACCATTATCTTATGATGATTTATTCATATAATCCAAGAATAATTCACCTAGGTGGTTGGATATACCCTAACCATGGTATAGTCTCAACATATATAGATCCAATTCCTTTGACCAAAACCAATTGGTAAATTTTTCACTACTTCACATCCTATGCCATAAGACCATTCCAAGATAAATTTAGGACTATAATTTTTTAATAGCCCTAAAACTAAACTCAATACATTATTTTTATCTGAATTAAAACTCTAAACTACATTTTCTTAGTTAAAACCAAACCTAAAGAATGAAAGTGAGGAATCATTCAAAATGGTTTTGTTCGAATGGTCGCTGACCTACCAATAGTCCTTGTGGGATCAACCCCGCACTGCCACTTTACTACACCCTTTTAATAAGTGTATTTTGGGACCATAAATTCTAATCTGATCTAATCCTGCATGATTTCAATGAGGCATGAGGTTGAGTCATGGATAAATTACATTATCAAGGACCTTTTAGGTTTAGAGTTTTAGATAATTAGGTCAAACTCCAACCTAAACAATACCAATGTCGTTAAATTAGAATTTATACCACTTAATCTAGATTTCCTTATTTCACATTAAGTCATCATAATCATCCATATGGAATACTTCTAAATATAATTTATTAAACATCATTTCTTGATAACCTGGGTAAAAGGAAACACAATCATTATAAAAATTTAATGACATAAATGAGAATAAGAAGTTCATAAGGGTATAATGACATAATGAGAGTGAATGGGTGAATAATAAAAGAAATCATATCCATCAACACCTGGATCATAGTATATTAAAACATTGAAAATGAAAGAGACATCATAATCACTAATCATGTTCCATGTGATATAATTCTTGATTATAAGAAACATTATAAACCCATAACTAGCATAGAAAAATGTGTTGGTATCATGGAACATTTTTCTTCATAACACATGTTAAACTTGTGTTATAAATAAATGGATCCCAGTTAAATCAATTGTAGAAACCCTTATATAACTCCATCCTTATATCCTCTCAAGAAAAGGTACATTACTCAATGAATTGAAGCACTATCTGGGCACACCCATAATTTAATATATAATTGGATCAAATGATGCTATATCAACCAGCCCATTTTATAATTTGTAATGGGCTCACCTGAAACTATCTGGGTTTCCCCATCGTATAAGATGCAATGGGATCACCTGATGCTATATTATCCTTTTAAGGAGTTTCCCCTTCCTTGTTAGGCTCCCTTCATTTCAATGTTTTAAAATATGTATTATATTTTTTATGTTCAATAATGGGGGATTAACCCTAAGTCTTTTCAAAAAAATCATTATTCCTTTCATAACATGATTAACCCATGGAAAAGAAATAGGTTTCATGTCAACCTCTCTGTAACATTATTAAACCGTGGAAAAGAAACAGGTTCCATAACAATATATTTTAATCATGGTTAACCAATAGAAAAGAAACGGGTTCCATAATAATATAATCAAAATATAATTAACTCGTGGAAAAGAATTTAGTTCCATAACAATCTATTTGAATCAATAATAATCCAAATAGATAAATAATAAGGATGGAATCATTAAAAAATATACCCATTGGAGCATAAGTAACAACAAGGGTTTTTGGCACTGATGAATGAGAATATAATAAAATAATTTTTGTGTAAAATAAACTTTTCATTTTGAAAATATATTTTTAAAATTCTAATAATTCACAAAACATTTTGAAAATTATTTTCTTCGAAAATAACCTTAGAAACATATAAAGAAATATTTAAAAATCATTTAAAGAATTTATTGAGAAAATATCATTTCTGTTTAAAAAAAATTAATTTTTTTTGAAAATCCTTTTATTTTAAAATAAACTTTAAAGAGTATAAAGGAATATTCAATGAAAATAGTAGTCATGATGGTTGAAAATTTGATTTATGTCACACACATTAAAAAAAATATTCATTTCATATTATTGGTAAAATTTAAATGGGAATTGTTTGAAGAAAGACATGAATATTCCTTTTAAAACATTTTGTAAGAAGATGAATTTTGTTAAAAATTTATTTAATAAATCAGTTTATGAATGCTTAAAAAAATCTGAAACTTTTTTTAGAAAACATGGTTTTGTAAGAAAAAATGGTTTTCGACCAAAGATAAAAATAAAGACGATTTTTCTTAAAAAAATCACAATTATTATAAGTAAAAAAGAGTGTAAATAGTAATATTACTATAAAATATTATTAATATCCATATTATATTAAAATTAATTAGAATTATTGATAAATAGATCATAATATTCCAACATTGGAGACTTAATCATTAACAATTTTGATAAATGATGATACTGTAGCATTAAAATCATAACATCTTGGTAACTTTAAATTGTAAGCCCCATGAAAGAGATATAATAAAATGGATATGTAAATACAAATAATATTTATTATAAGAATCATAAAATATATTCATAGGCAGTATATACACCACATAAAATAAATAGATGGTGAATATGGCATGTGTCTCACAGAAGTATAAAGTGATATGGAAATCCATTACCTCACACTTCCTTTTGGTTGAACATGATTTAAACCCATGTATAGTGGTTTTAAACATGTTATTAAATTATTAAAAATACATATTAATATTTATAATATAATATATGATCCTTTTATAGCATCTTATCACTTGTTCGTTAATAATCATTCATTATTTCATTGTTTCGGGTGTTAATCACCATGTTTTATCATTCGTGATTTGTTATGAAAGTCCCTATTATTGTGAAAATAATATAGTTATATAAAATATGGAATAATAGTCATGAAATTATTATAATATTTATACATCAATTATATTTTTAAATCCAATCATGAAATATGGTTATGAAAAATGTAGAATGTTACGATCATGGGGATGGTTGGCCATACTTACGCAAGAGTAACGTTTCCACTTTTCATTGATCATTATGGAATGGAGGTAGGAAATAATTTATCTTTAAATAATTATGATAGTATAATATATAATATATTATATCTTTAAATATACTTATATATATTTTCTATGTGGTGTGATAATGAAAAGAGATTCATGTCGCTTTGTGAGGGTGGTAGTCCACACATACACGAACGATGATATAATCTTTTTAGTGTATAAAAGAAAATGATATATTATATTCAAATCATGATAAATATATAATTATTATTATAATTATGTAATTTATGTCATATATAATCATTAATTTTATTCTTATTTCCTTCTATTTAAAGCGCTAGTAATAAAACAAATTACATTGCTTCATGAGGCAGTAGTCCGCTGTACACACGAACGATGTTATCGTGTCCACTACAGAATGGAAGGAAAAAATGTTTAATATTATATATTGAATAAATAGTTAGAAATATGTTCAAAATATCATATATATACTCTATATTAAATATCATACACAACCATAAAATGTGCTAATGGAAGAACGAATGACATCGGTTCACGAGGTGGTAGTCCGCTGTACACACGAACAATTATTTCACAACCCAATTGGTTGAAGTGGAGATGTTTTTTTGATAATTACCATATTATAAAAAAATCCCATTATATTTAATATATTTAGGTTGTTATATCAATTTTTTTTAATAATAATTCAAGGAGTTGGATGGAGAAATAAAATAAAGACTCTCGTTGAAGAACATTACCTCTTCTTTGGATATCCTCCTTAGGTTTTCACTAAAGCCTTACTAGGATGGATTTATGTCATAAATAAGTCTTCTAGGATTATGGGAGTGAATTTTTTATGTGAATTGGGCATGGATTTTTCATAAAAATACATTTTAAGGTGTTAAGGAGAGAGGATATGTGTTATCCTTTTAAAAGTGGGGGATATGACACAATTTGTATTTTTATAAATAATTGAGCGCTCCCACATTTTTATTATGTAAAAAGGTTAAAAAATGAGTAATTATAGAATATTATAGGTTTAATATTCTATATATTTCCATAATATTTTCTTTAGACATTTTTCTAGGTAAATTTCACCCTTATCTTTTGTGTTTAACCCACTGGTAAACCCATTTTTACTATATCAGTGCTAATTAATTTCTATTGTATTCACTATTTATTTTGGTAAAAAATAAATTAAAATTATTTTATAATTTATATTATTTTTATTCCAATTAAGGAATCCATTTTTCAAAATACCATTCACAGAAGTGGAAAATTTTAATTGAATATAAATCCTGCAGATGCGATGAGAAAGTGAGTTTTTAAAGAGAAAATGTTCATAAGTTTACAATGTTTTTATATGAAATTTTAGTATGATATTGGTTCCAATGACCTATAATAGATATATAATTGAAAAAATTTTAATTTAAAGACAATTTATAATATAATTTAACTTTATAAATAATTTAAATGAAATGACATTTTTCAATTAAATATTAGTATTTTTCACTATTTATCCAAAAGTGAATCCTTTCAGAAAATTATAAAAAATTAACCCTAATATATTTTTTAAAATAAATTTTTTAAGAGTGTTAAAAATAAAATTTAAATAAAAAATCACAGATGTGATGAAAATGCGTGTTTTCGATAAGAGTATTTTTTCAAGCACAAGATGATTTTATATTAAAACTATGTCTAATAATAATCATTGTATGAATATAAATTAAAATTTATTGATATATAATCTATATATTCCATTTATAAAATCACCCATTATTGATTATTTTAACTAATTAAAATAGAGAAACATTATTCATTTTAAAATATTTTTTTTAAAAATACCAATTTTAAACCAAAAAAAACATATACTAAAAACTAATATAAAGTTATTTTAAATATAATTAATTAGATTAAATATAAAAAATGATAATTATTTTACATGAAATCATATTCAAAAAATATTGGTACTTTTAAATTACTTAATTTATTAAAAATAAATGAGACTTAAAAAATATATATATTCTCACTGTTCACTGAAAAATAAATATTTTCAGAAAAATCCCAAAATTTCCAAAAAAGTAAAATTTCATATTAAGATTTAAAAAATGAATTTACTTTTATTAAATAAATTTTCTAAATTTTCCAAAAAATTAATTATAATATTTTTTCCACCAAATGCATTAAAAATTATTTTTGAAGAAAACATATTTTTGAGGAATAAAATTACATTACTAAAAACTGATTGATTATATACTAAAAATTTAGAAATATATTATATTGAGTGTGAAATTTAAATATATATATATACATATATATTTCAAAAATAAGTTAATATTATTCGTACTCACCAGTTTAAAGGCTAGGTTTTAATGGTTATATATATCATGGGTCATTTAAGCTCGATGTTGTGTGTTAAATACACTATCAAATGTAAAAAAAATATCTTGGTTGTGTGTACCAAAGGATATTTAAGAGATTAATTTTATTTAAAAGAAATATATTGTAAAGTATCGGGGTGTCACATTCTCGTCTAATCTTAGTGTTGGGTGTCTCTTACACTATCGAACATAATTTTATTCTTTTAAAATCTTGGGGTTTTACATCCTCCCCCTTTAATAAATTTAATCTTTATAATTTAAAAATTATCTCAATAATAAAAGGATGGACATATAAAAATATTTTTTTTATAAACCCACATCCGAAAAAGGGTTAATAAAACATCATCTTAATAATGGATAAAGGGAAGTACAATTGTTATATGGAGTACACATAACTAGATTTCTAAGTAGGATAATATAGGTGGGAATGGAATAAAAATAAATAATTATAGAGTGTGATTTAGGTCATTGATCACAAGCAATTGAATGATCATCTTAAAGTTAAGGGTCTTAAAACTATAAATCTGTGATGATCTAAAAGGCCATCTGATTCATTAGATATGAATGTAATATGATAATTTTTTGGTTTCAATATATTTTTCCTATATTTGAGGAATTATATTAAATCAAAACTATGAGAATAAGTAAATATAAGTAAATGATGAGTATAATTCCATCCTTTTGTCAATTTCCACCACATTATCCTATTTTTCTCCAAACAATGAGTATTCAAGATGAATTATTCAAGAATGAAGCACTAAAATTAAATTTTAAAGACCTCATAATGATAAAATAGATAAATATATATTCCACCTATAATTAGAAATTAACCAAAACCAAACTTTTTAACACATTTTATGATAATTTCCAAAATGAACAGACCTTTATATAATACATTAATCTTCAAAATTCAACAGTAATACCCAAGTTTGAAAATAAAACATTCCATAACCCTATATCGAAAATAACCTCAATAACATCATAATTAAAGAGTGTTTTAACTTAAAATGTTATCTCATTCCTTTCATATTTTAAGACCAAAAAATGATGATCTTTATTTAAGGTAACATTAGTCACATATTCACCAAATCAATTTTTAATCCTATGGTTATCTATATGATAAAACTTTTGTTCTCAATATCCAAGATCATATAAACCCTAAAGGATATAAATACCTTAAATATTATTTCTATAAAATTTAAATGTATACTTCATGTTAAAACATGTATTTAAAAATACTTCAACCTACTAAAATATCTCCTAAAATTTCATTAATCACTTTCAGATCACATCACTTAAAGCATCAAAGGGGTGTCTAAGCCTTTTAACTTATGATCATACTTAATATTGTAGTCATATGTCAGTATCAATAGTTATTAAGATAACCTCACATGAAAAAATACTAATATCATACATTATCTAAAACTTTACTCTAATACCAACTACAACAACCCCAAACCCACACTCCCAGATTCAGTGATGAAATCATAACTTTACATTTTTGTTTTTGATACCCATGGAGGTGACCCAATTTTCTACATCCAAAAAATACAATATCAATAAAAAATATTGGATCAATTACATTATCAAGGACCTTTTAGGTTTATAGTTCTATATAATTAGTAAAACCTCTCACATAAACAATACCCATGTCGTTAAATGAACATTTCTCCCACTTAATCTAGCTTTCCTTATTTCATATTAAGTCATCATCATCATCCATATGAAAAATTTATAGACATAATTCATTCAAAATCATTTCTTGATTACTTGGGGAAAAGTAAACCTAAGATGGGTGATCTCAAATGCTCAGTAAAGGTAAACATATGCATTAACAATTTAATGTCATCAATGAGCATGGAAATACTTAAGGGTATAATAACATAATTATAGTGAATGAGTGAATCATAAAAGAAATCATACCCATCAATACATGGGTAATCAAATATGAAAAAATTAAAAAATAAAGATTCATCATAATCAATAATCATGAGCCATGTGATATTAGTATTGATCGTATGAAAAATTATAAACCCATAACAAGCATCACAAAAACATGTCAGTTTCTTGGAACATTTTTCTTCATAACCCATGTTAAAATCGTTATATGAATAACTAGATCCCAGTTAGATCCATAGGAGAAACCATCAGGTAACTCCCTTATTCTTTCCTGCCGAGACAATATACATTACCCAACACATTAGAGTGTCATCTCGGTTCACCCATCATTGAATCTATAATGGACTCACCCAGCACCATCTGGTCCACTCCATCGTATAAGCTATAATGGGATCACCCGATGATATCAAAGCTACCCCATCATATTAGTATTTTCTAATAACCATAACATGAATAAATTAAAAATATCTTTCATTTTATCATAAAACTAAAAAAACATTATTCCTTTCATAACATGATTAAACCATGTAAAAGAAATGGTTTGAAATCAATATATTTGAAACATGATTAACCCATTTAAAGGAAATTGGTTCCATAATAATCACTTTGATACATGGTTAAACTATGAAAAAACTGGTTTGATATCATTCTCATTGAAACATGATTTACCTGTGTAAAATAAAAGGGTTCCATAAAAATATCATTAAAACAATTATAATCAATCTAGAGAAAGAGTGAGGATTATATCATTACAAAATATCCTAATTAAAGCATAAGTAACAATAATTTTTGTTGAAATTGATTCATATAAATACCATTAAATAAATTTTTAGGAAAATAACATTTTAATTTTAAAAATAAACTTTTTTAAATTAATAATTCAAAAAATATTACAAAAATACATTTATTTTAAAACAACCTTGTAAATATATAAAGGAATCTTTAAAAATCATTTATAAAATTTCTTGTAGAAAATATCCATTCCATTTTGAAAAAAAAATTAAAACATTTTTTAAATCATTTTATTTTAAAATAGACGTAAAAACATATAAAGGAATATTAAATGAAAATAATGTTCATGTTGATGGAAAATTCAATTTATGTCGTACACATTAAAACAAATATTCCTTTAATATTTTTGAGGAAATAAAAAATGGGCATTGTTTGGAAAATGTGATGAAGATTACTCTCAAAACATTTTGTAAAAAAAATTGTGTAGAAATGTCTTTAAAAATCATTCTAAAAATGAAAAAAATAATTTTTGAAAACATTTTTAGAAAACATGGTTTTTTATGAAAAAGGGTATTCGACCGAAGAGAGAAATAAAGATTATTTTTCTTAATTTTTTTTTCTCAATTATTATAATTACCAAAGAGTGTAAAAAGGGTTCTATTACTTGAAAATATCATGAATATACATAGTATATGAGAATTAATGAGAATTATTAAGAGGTGGATCATAATATTTCAACATTGGATAATTAATCACAAACAATCTAGATAAATGATGAGATTGTAGCATAAAATCTTTCCACCTTGGTGAATTTGAATCATAATCACCATCAGAGACAGATCCTCAAATGGATTTGTAAATCCAAATACTTTTCATTTTAATAATAATAAAATACATTAATAGGAATTATATATATCACATAAAATAAATAGGTGTTCAATATGGCATGTGTCTCACAAAAGTAAAAAGTCAGACAAAAATCCATTATCTCACAATTAATTATGGTTGATCATGATTTATAATACTTTATATTGGTTTAAAAGATTTTATTAACTTATTAAAGAATTTTATTAATATTTATAATATTATATATTAATATTTTATATAATCTTATCACCCGTTCGTTAATAATCGTTCCTTATTTTTATTGTTTCGTGTGTTAATCACCTTGTTCTCTCATTTGTTCTTTGTTGTGAAAATAACAATTCTTGTGTATATAATATAGTTATATAATATCCATAATAATATTAATGAAATAATTATTATATTTATATATAAATTATACTTTTAAAACTAATCCTGAAATATGGTTATGAAAAATAAAGTACGTTAAGATCATGGGGACAGTGGCCATACGTACGCATGAGTAACGTTTCCATTTTCAATGATCATTATGTAAATGAGGTAAGTAATATTTTATATTTAAAAAATGATAATAATATCACATATAATATATTATTTATTTTAATATACTTATATATATCATCCATATGGTGTGGTGATGAAAAGAGAGTCACATCCCTTTGTGAAGGCAGTAGTCCACACGTACACAAACGATGTTATCATATTTTTAGTGTAAAAAATAAAATGATATATTATATTTTAATCATATTAAATATTTAATTAATATATTAATTATTTCATGTATATCACATATAATCATTAACATTATCCTTATTACTTTCCATGTAAAGCGTTAGTGAGAAAATGAATAACATCGCTTCACGAGGCGACAATCCATTGTATACATGAACGATGTATCATATCACCTATAGAATGGAATTTAAAAATATTATATAATTACTATATAGGCATAAATATGTTACAAATTTCATAAATATACTTTATATTCATCATAATACCCAACCGTTAATGGTGGTAATGGAAGAACGAATGAAATCGGTTCGCGAGGCGATTGTCTGCCGTACACACGAATACTGATTTTGTAACCCATTTTATGGATGTGAAGATGGTTATAGGTCATGATTTTTTTTTAAATACCAATATATTGAATATACTAAGGTTATTATATCATAATGGTTTAATAATAATTCAAGGAGGTGGAAAAAGAAATAAAACATAGATGCTGGTTGAAGAACGTTACCTCTTCTTAGGGTATCCACCTTAGGTTTGCACTAAAGCCTTCCTAGGTTGGATTTAATATCAAAATATGGATTATAGGATGATTTTAGTGAATTTTTTAATTTATTTGGGTAGGTATTGGCAAACAAAATAGGTTATAATGAGTGAAGTGAAGATTAGATTGGGTGGCTTCTTATAAGTGGGGGAGGGGACACACTTGGTATTTTTGAAAGTAATTGAGCGCTTCCATGTTTTTGGTATCTCAAAAAGGACCAAAATGGGACATTACCAATAATTTTAGGTTTAATGATCTAAATATTGGCATAAAATAGTTTTTATACTTGTTTATAGGCAATTTTTACCCTTATCTCTTTATTTTAACCCCCCAATAAACCTATTTTTACCATAACCGCGGAAATTAGTTTTTACTGTATTCACTATTAATTTTGCCAATTTTTTTTGAGTATAATAGATAATATAAATGGTTCAGATTACAAAAATTGAATCCTGTTTTTCAAATTGCATTCACATAAGTGGAAAATTTTAATTTAAATTTAATCACACAGACGTAACGAGAAAGCAAATTTTTAAAGGAAAAATGCTCAAAAGTTTACAAAGTTTTTATATCCAATTTCAACATGAAATTGGTTACAGTGAACTAAGTTGGATTAATATATATAATTGAACTAATTTTAATTAAAATAATTTAAAATATAATTTAAATTTATAAATAATTTAAATGAAAAGGTAGTTTTCAATTAAAATTCTGTATTTTTCACTACTCATCAAAAATGAAACTTTTCAAAAAATTATAAAAAAATCAACCCTTTATAATTTTAAAATTATTATTTAAAAAAATTAAGTTTAATATTTAATATAAATTTTCTAAAATTGGAAAATTCTAATTTAAAAACAAATCTCGCAGATGCGATGAAAACACTGGTTTTTTATAAGTGTATTTTTTAAGCACAAGATTATTTTATATTAAATTGATGTCTCATAATAATAATTTTATGAATATAAATTAGAATTTACTATTATATAATCTATAAATTTTATTTAGAACTTTCTCTATTGGGGTAGTCACACTCAACTTATCACTGGCCAGGAGGGCCCCGGTGGGTCGGGTCGTGACAAACTCACTCAAATTATATTATTTTGAATATTTTAAAGTCATTTATTATATTTTTTATATTAATTAACTAAATACTGCATCGATGTTGTATAATAATTTAAGGTAAATAAATAATTACTAAAAATTATAAATTAATTTATATCATAAGAATAATTTCATTAAGCTCAGAATAGACATTTATATTCATTCAGAACTTGTTTTTGTCCCTATGTCGACAAGTGTATATTAAAAAAATTAAATTTTAAGAATAAGGTGATAATTTTAAAATAAAATTCATCCAATAAAAACTAATATGGAAAATGACGACCTTATCATTTAGTATTAACCTAGTTTAACCCAATTTACCCTTTACCGAGGTGATAAATTTTACTAAGTTTACTATTCATATTGACCAAAAATAAATTGGTCATATTTAACAAATTTGAAACTCGTAATTCCAAATATGGAATAAATTTTATGAAATTCAACTTCTATAAGTGTAATAATTTAATTTTAAAATAATATCACAAAATGCGATGAAAACTGCTTTTTAGAAAAATAAAATTTCCAGAATAAAACTGGATTTATTCTTATTGCATGCCTAAAAAATATTAAATGAATGTTAAATTTATTTATTAAATATACAATATATATGTTTCATTAAAATCATTCACTAAAAGTTATATATTTAATTTATTAATATAAAATTCCTTTGTGCGTATATAAATATTTTTTCATAAAAATGCCTTTTTGGGCACAAATTTTTTTATACCAAATTCAACCATAAAATTTAATTAAATGAAATTATTTGGATTATTAATAATATCATAGAATTTATTTTTAAATTGAAACCATTTTAAAAGAAAATTTTATTTTGTAAATCCTTGAAAAAAAATATTGTTTTCAATAAAAATCAATATTTTTACTATTAATCAAAAAATAAATCTTTTCAGAAAAATCCCAAAATTCCATCCAAATGTAATTTTGAAAAGATTAATTAAAAAATTATATCCTTTTTGTCAAATAATATTTTTATATGTTCCATAAATTATTTATAATATTTCCTCACAATAAAAAAAAACATTTTGGAAGAAAATATTTTTTTAAAGCCTAAAATGACTATTAAAAATTGAGTGATTATTTCCTGAGCCTTAATAAATACATTTGTATTGAATTGTAAATTTATATATATATATATATATATATATATATTTCATAATATGGTTGATCCTATTCATACCCACCAATTTAATGGCTAGGTGATAACTGTCATATAAAATAGTAATATTATGTTGTTCATTTTATCTTAGTGTTTTATGTCCAGTACGCTATCGAACATATACTTATTTTAAAATCTTGAGGTGTTATAATGATGTAACCTCATGTAATGGTTTTATGTCTCGACTATCGATGGATGAGAATATTAATTGAATCATATTCCCTGTAATACAGGAACCCCATGATGTGTATTATTAAAATAAAATAAAATTAACGTGACATAGTAGCCCTAGTGTAGGATCCCTCATACAAATCCTTATAAAGGAGTGTGTTGGACATATTTTTTTTCTCTAGTATGACTTAGTGTACATTTTATAGTTTCCCTAAGAAACATCCTTATAAAAGAAGGTTTTGAAGAAGAATGGTTGGCCCATGTAGGCCATAATAAATATTGTGATACCATAGAACCATAAATCTCATTGAGAGGACTGTGGGGTGAGTGTTATTACCCAGTAGAATGTGATTACATAGGTGGTTAGTCCTTGAGGAGACTATAAAAAAAACTAGGTATTTGGACTGACCTAGGATACATTGGAAAGAGAACGAGTTTAAGGCCATCTCCCTATTTTGACAATCCTATGAGACCAAAGAGGCATCAATGAGACCTATGGGGCCCAATTAGGTTCCCCTATGACTTGTGACCACAGTGAGATGGGTAATTTTGGAACATTTAGTTATGATCTCTAGTGTCACCTTAGAACCTAGATTGATGATTTTAGGCTTTTGAGGCCGTGACGAATTTTGTCATGATCCTGGGAGTTTGACCGTGGTTTGAAACATGGGTTAAGATGATGGACACCCATATTTAGGATATTTATATATACATATTCTTATTATGGTATATTCCCTTAGGTAATTATGGAAATCAAAATGTAAAACACTCATAGGGAGATACGGTAAACACCCATGGAGAGGTCATGATGTATTTATGGATGTCCAAATGTGCTTATTGGTTCCAACTTTTGTGCTAGTATATGAGATGTTGATGATCATATCAATTTGGATTCATAGATGTTCTTCCCATGATTTTGTTGTTGATTCACGTGATGTAATACCTAGGATTCCAATATTCAACCTCGAGTATATATGGGACACCTTGGATTCCAAGTTTCCCTATGTTTCCTAGAATGTCTTGGATCCATCCACTTGACTTAGGGTTTATTATTATTATTATTATTATTATTATTATTATTATTATTTTCACTTACATGGGATTCCTAGGTCACCCCAAGGATTCAACCAGTTGAGCCTAATGATATTTATATTTGATTGGGATGCCCAAGATGGCTAGGATATGGCTGGTTGGCTTGATGACACAGAGGATGTTATTGACCAGATATTTCCTATGATACATGGGAATCATCTTTGAGCCTATCAATATGGATTTTAGAGGGATTCCTAAGAATCCTACGATCTAGAAGTTGAGTATTCATCAATGCGGTACTAGGATATTGGGCCTAGTTTTGTATGGATGTCTAGGGTAATTCCTAGGATCTAGTTCTATCACCTTAGTGGAGGCATGATTTCTTGATATTCTCAAAGGAAATCCAACACTTGTAGAAGTAGGTATAACCGATCAGGGTAATGGACCCAAGGATCTATGGTTGTAGTTATTTATTTATTTTGGGTATTTTAAATTTGCATACACTACATTTATTGGTTATGCATGGGATTATGATTGAGGTTACCTAATTAGTTATGTACTCGAAAACTGCTCAGGGGAACGTTACACTTTGGTACCTAAGAAGACCTCCCACTTATCATAGGAATATGGTGGGGAGAGGCCTGGAATATTTTTGATTATTGAACCGGAGTGGTTCAAGTGGTATTTTATATCGAGAATAAGCGAGACTTAGGGATGTAGTAGGGATTACTATACTTTTATTTCATCCTATATTTATTTTTAATTGTGATCAGCCTAGTGGAAAATCATATTTTTATGACTATATGTCTTCTAAATTTCATACTGCTATTGATTTGGATATTTTGTTAATATTACTTACAATTATTACTATAGATGTATGATGCTCATTTATTTTATCTATTACTACACACTCTTACTAGGGGTATAGTTTCCCCATATACTACCTTAAACCCCTACTGCTAGTCGTCAACCTCTGGAATCTCTACATGAAATATGGGAAACCGTGATCCTTGAAAAGTATTACCGCAAAAGACAGTCACTGGACCTAAATAAATTTACCAACCAATTTTCCCCCTCACACATAATCCTCCCCCTTGAAACCATCTATATTGCACAAACCCTCCCCCTCACTACCACCACTGCACCAATATCTATTGCCACCCATCTTCCTGCAACCCCCCTCATTCACATCACTCCCCTTTGCGCACACCCTCCCCCTCTCGAACCATAGGCATTGCTACCACCACAAACTTTCCACCCTCAAAACCCTCTCTTCCACACCTGTAGCTACCGCCACTTTAATCCATCCAACCTCACTACCCCCACTCCCCTAATCCACACCAAACCACCTTCTGAGCCACCTATTCCACCCATATTCTCTCCCTATCCTTTTACTCACCCACGTTTGTAGCCCTAATGGAGATGCTTCCACCACTACATTTGATCCTAGTCACTGTCGCTGCCCCCTCTCTACCACTGCTGATGATCTCGTTGACATCCCACATTTATCACTCTATTTAAGGTAAACCTTGTGATTCCTGTATAGATTATCTTGGTTCAACATTTGATACATAATTTCCTACCTATTGAAATTAATTATTCATCATTTGTTTGCTCAAAATTTTCTTTCTCTTAAAAATATTTATTTTATCCTGAAATGTTTCATAATAAACATCAATTTCCACCCCATTGTAGAATAAAACTCATTCTAATAATTTATATGGGTTAAGAAAGGTAGAAATATAATGAATACACACACACACACCCATTGAGAGTTGAAACTATAAACTTCTAGATGGCCATTCAAGGACACAACCTTCTAATAATGTTTATGATGATAATTAATATTATTATTTATTAAAATTAATAATGGATATATTCAATTTTTTTTGATAATTATGTTAACGATGAAAAACATTAATATTTTTTGAAAATGATGATGACTATTTTTAAAATCCATTTTAATTTTAATGATTACTATGATGATGATGATTATGATTTACATAAAATCCATTTTAATATTGATTTAATGAAAATAATAAATATAAAGATAACAAATATTATAATTTTTTTTTATATTTTCAATAAATTTATACTCATTATTATAATATTTATTAATATTTTATTCATTATCCTAATATTTATTATTATATTCTAATGTTATAACTATAATTATGTTGGTAATTTTACCACTCATGTACTTTTTTCATCTTTAAAACAATTTAATAAATTAATTTTCCACATGAACAGATAATTAACTTTTATTCTGCATTATTTGTGACATATAACCTTTCAAAATGTCTATAATATAATTCATTTTTTACAACAAAAAAGGAATTATATAAGAAAACCTCTAAAAAGTTAATTTGAAATATAAAATTTCTATTAAATAATATAATTTATTATAAATCATAAATATATAATTAATTATAATAAATTTTATTTATCGAAACACTAACATATTAATGATAGTCGAATAAAATAATTTTATGTAGTCTAGTGTTTTGATAACTAAATTTATAAAATAACCATTGGTCATATATTAATATATATGACTGATTTTTTCCCTCACTTTTTAAATTTTCTTATCATCCATTGTTTTATAAGTGCCTCTCTACAAAATATTTTTTCATGTACAAAAGAAGACTCTAAAAAATAAAAAAGGTATAAATAATTAAATAGAACATAAAATGGGATGATCTTGTGATTTTTGATTTTTTTTCTTTTTTTGGATGAGTATGAATTGAAGTCCACATGAAATTGGTTAGTATTTATATTAAATATATTTTTTAGAATGAAATTATAAAAAATCATGAAATCTGAAGCTTTTTGTTTATGTTTCTACTTGTTATATATATATGAATATGGATAAGAGTTGGATTGAATTTACAAACAGAAAATATAAAGTATATTTTGAGGGCATTAAGTAGCTTATTGATTTTACTAGAGGATTTACAAGTGTCTATATTAGTTTTCCATTAATAAAATGCACAAAATAATATCAATTCATAAGAGATACCATGATGGAGAACCTATTCTTGAATTAGTTTCCAAAAATTTGTAAGAGTTAGAATCTTCAAGGAGAAGAATATATCCATTGTCATCATACAGAAATAGTTCAGATGGATGATGAAAGGAAGAATGATACAATGCATTACATGATTACTAAAATGGTATGTGGGTAAGATAATATAGGCATTAACATCTTTAATGTTGAGACTGGTGGGAACAATCAATAGGTTTAGATCAGGACACATCGAGGTTTTATGAAATACTTGATGATGCCTAAACTGAATTATATTCTTGTTGTACTTATTACAGTAAATCTTCATTTATCATGGAGTTCATTCACATGAAGAATTTGAATCAGTGGTCATATACATATTTCACCATGTTGTTGGTGTTATTAAAAAAAGTAATTCCTACTGATGCTAGGATTCCTGATCCATATTACCATTCTTGTAAGTTGATCAAGAAATTAGGTATCATATACGGGACCATAGATTCATGTGCAATTTTTTTTCTATTTAGAAATGAAATTGTCCATTTGGATAAGTGTACTGTCTATGAATATTCTAGGTGGAAATATAATTGGGGAAATCATACACATCAAAGTCAAACTATGAAAAAGGGGAAACTAATTTTCATAAAAAAAATGTGTTAATTTTTTACAAAGATGAGTTTTAAAATATTTTTTATTTTATATTCAATTTATAAATTAATAAGATGGAATGTGGAAATAAATAAGCGATGTGGTTTTTAACCCACCCTATAGACTCTTTCATAGAAGGATTTCAATCAGAGACACACTGAATTTTCTAAAGATAGTCATAATATCTTATTGGGGTTAGAAGTAGATAATTTCAATCTATTCATATCTATGGTTGGTGTAACTCATAGCACAGGGCCTGTGGTGTTGGTTCCTTATAATTTTCCTCTGTATCTTTGTATGAAACAAAAATTTCTCTTACTTCCCACTCTTATTGATGGTCCTAGAAGTCTGGGATATAAGATTAATGTTTACCTTAAACCATTTATTGATTAGTTGAATTAATTTTTGGGTGATGGTGTGATGATTTATGACTATGAAAAAAATAAAATGTTCAAAAGAAGGTTTCTTTATTGTGGACAATCATGGAATTCCATACTTATGAACATTTTTCAAGTTGGAGTATGAAATGGGAATTTACATTCCCTTATTATAATAAATTTAAAAAAGTTATACATGGAATAAACATTGTAAAAAATGGACTGACATGGGTTATATACATTCCCCCCTCTCCTCAATGCTGGTTCAGAAAGGACTAAGTGGAAATTGATGGTTCTAGAGTATTAAACCCAGAAGAAAAGATCATGAAAATAGTAGAAATATTATAGAATATTGGGGAAGAAAATATCCACATAGTATATGAATTTTAGGATTTGGTGGCTCATCCATTAACCAATATTCATGGTTCTGGTAGATAATGCAGTTGCAGTGGGAAAAAGAAAAGTGTTTCTTTATAATCTCCATTATTGGAAAACTAACATTCTAAGCCATAATCTGGATGTCATTCACATTGATTTTTTTGTGATAATATATTGTGGAAAATTTTAGGTTTTAGTGGAAAATCAAAGGACCATGTCAATGCACGATGTGATTTAGAAGAAATGGGTTTAAGGAAAAAATTTTATTTATAGTTCGGTAAGGGAAACACTGAATACATACCACCCATTTCATAGTATATGATGAGTAAGAAAGAGAAAGAGAAATTTACTTCCATTTTGAATATTCTCATAGATCTTGACGATTAATATTATAATATTTATAAGTGTGTGAATGTGACGAGTAGGAAATTACATGGTTTGAAAAGTCATGACAATCACATACTACTTAACCAGTTGATTCCTATCACATTTCATAATTTTTTATCACCCAATTTTGTTCATCCATTGATTTAGATGAGTAATTGTTTATACATCATAGTTTATGAAATCAATGAATGGGTGATTTAAAATTTTTACAGGATATAATTGTACTTATGCTATGTCGCATGGAGAAACTATTTCCACCCTCATTTTTCAATGTTATGGTTCACTTGAAGGGGAACCTAAGCAATGATGTAATGGATGTTGGTCCAATTCAATTTAGGTGGATGTATTCTATTGATTTGTATTTGAATACATTGAAATAATTCATACATAATAGGTCTCTTTTTGAGACAAAAATGTCCAATGGTTATTTGATGGATGAGTGTAATTTTTTTTTTGTGAAAAATATCTTATGGATGTTGAAAAAATATTGGACAATTGATCTCAGATTCATGATGGTCTAGTTATAGAAGGGACTATATTTAATATGGACAACATAATGTGGGTACGAGCTAGTTGATACATCTTATTCAATACTCCATTGGTTTCACCATTGATGTAGTAAGTGTGTTATCATTTTTATTATTTAACATTTACATGTTATGTTTCCATGTAAAAGTTGATCATTAAAACATGGTGCCATCATTTGTAGGAAACACATTAATGATATAAAATAAGTGATGTCTCGTGTGAGTGATTATAAAATTCAAAAGTCCCATCATGAATCATTTCATGATTGTTTCAAGTATTTTGAACATATAAATGGATTTTAATTTTTATTAAAGTACATTACTAATTTCTTTCTATATTAATTTTTGTTGAATTCTATGAAATATATAGGTCTATAACTTGTGGGATTTAAGTGACCCTACACTAACTGAATAATTTGACCAACTAGATGTGGGTCCATCTTTAATGGATTTTTTTTATAAATCTTTAGAAGCTAATAGATTTTGGTTTTGTATTAAATATGTCGATGATAAAAAAATAACACAAAACAGTGGTGTTGGTTTTCCATTTGTCAATTTTGGATATTTTTATGATCAATTGAAATACATCATTGAAATTGTATATGCGCATAGGTTGAAATACATATTGTTAAAGTTTAATTGGTTTTCTTTAATCCTTGGAATAAAAGTTGATCAATATCAGTTTACATTGGTGAATATTAAGAGTATGTTATATAGGGATAAATGAGTTAGTAATTAACCTTTCATTTTTGAATCAAAAGAAAAATAAGTTTTCTTCATTACCTTGACTTCTAATCCAAAAAATGGAAAGTTTTTGTGAAAATGTCAAGGGAAGGAGTATTATTAATTGAATGAGATTAACCTGATACTATTTACTCTGTTGCTTAATAGATTGATCAACACACTATAGTTCAATGTGAAGAAGATATCCACTAGCTTAGAGAGATAATTTAATGAGAAATGGTCTATTTTCATGTTTAATTAAATGTATGATTGTTTTCCTGCTCTTCAATTTAGGTTTCACTGAGAATTCATTTCATCCAATGTATAAGGCCTTGGTCATCGAATGTTAATTAGAAAGAATTATTTGAATCCTAATGTTAATATAACAACACATTTTCAATTTATTCTATTTCAATATTCTCACCCAATGACCTAATTTCCCTTAATCAATGATTCATCACAACATACCTAATCATATACATTTATTTTCTTATTAAACATCAGAGATGAATATTCTCCATCACAAACATTCCCTTTAAAAATAAGGAACACTTTCAAAATGAATACATTTATTTTTAATAACCATTTCTTATGCATAAAAATTATTTATGTAATCATTATATTAAAATCTAGAACTAAACATTTCAAAATAGAAAACATCCCTTGAGGTTAATTTTTGTAACTTGGGGATAAAAGTTATACACGATAACTATCTCTTAGATTTCTCTTAACACTTATTAATGGATTTACTATTTTACACACACACAGGTCCATTATTTCTCAATAAAAAAAATTTTATGTTCTAAAATCTTCCTTTTAATCCAATTAAAATAACTTTATCTAATTGGTTGTTTAGAATGAATCATTGAAGTGCTACTCATGCACAACACCCAAGTAACTCGAGGTTGAGTTTATTAATTTATTTCATCCAAGATAAATGTTGATTCAATTAAATTATATTCAACTAAATTTTATTCTCATGTGTTAAGAATAGGTGAATCAATGACTTCTATGTGGGATTGTTTCTTTGCGTTTTATAGATAAGGTTCTCTCAAATATTTTATTCACACAAAAAACACATTACATATACTCCCCACACACTTATTTTTTATTATATATTTAATATAAACACTACAAGTGTAATTTATTTAATTATTTAAAAATACATAAATGTATTAGGAAGTTGAGATATATTGGTTGGGTAGAATTCAACAATTTATTTGTGGTATTTCTAGGTGATTTTTGTGTTTCTTCCATTTTAATTTGTTTTATTTTTTAATTATATTCCTTTATAATCAATTTAACACACTTAGTGGTATGAATTATCATTTTATTGAGATAAATAATTAAAATAATAAATTAAATTCATATTATTGTTTTCCACCCAAGGGTTCTAGTATTAAATTTGTCTTCTTGAATTATTCATCCATATGTTTATATATAGTCCATGGGTAGTTGGAACTTCATTAATAGGAACCCAAGTGGATCTTAAGAAAATTATTTTCTTATACTACCTTTCTCTATAAATCAATCACATATTTTTTGAGATTTTTTCTTATAATATCCCCCAAGTATGTAATTTTATCATTTAATTTCTATGATTTGAACATCAATACCTTCTTTTGATAGGAAATCCAAGTGAAATTTTGTATCTTATATAATTTTTTTCTAGGATTATGATTCCAAACTTGAGGTAGTATTCTATTTTCCATTCTTTTTTGACATATAAAAAAAATGTATCCTTTATAACTTCACCTATTTGAAATTTAAATTTCCAATTTCTCATATGACATAGAGATTTTGTAGTAAGAATGATGTTCCCTCATTAGTTTATTTTCATTTCTACCTTTTTGAATGGTAATGGATGTCCATATTTTTCTATCCTTCATTATCCATAACTATTACTAATTATTACTAATTATTCCAAATTAATAATAATTATTAATAATTATTCCTAATTCTTACTAATTAATTATAATTATTACTAATTAATCCTAATTATTACTAATTATTAATAATTATTAATAATTAATCCAAATTAATTCTAATTATTATTAATTATTACTAATTATTACTAACTATTACTAATTATTCGTAATTATTCCTAATTATTACTAATTATTACTAATTATTACTAATTATTCCTAATTATTACTAATTAATCATAATTAATCCTAATTAGTACTAATTATTACTAATTAATCCTAATTAATACCAATTAATCCCAATTAATTCTAATTATTACTAATTATTACTAATTATTACTAATTAATACTAATTATTCCTAATTATTACTAATTATTACTAATTTATACTAATTAATCCTAATTATAACTAATTATGACTGATTATTACTAATTAATCCTAATTATTCCTAATTATTACTAATTATTTCTAGTTATTACTAATTAATCCTAATTGTTACTAATTATTCCTAATTATTACTAATTATTCCCAATTATTCCTAATTATTCCTAATTATTACTAATTATTCCTAATTATTACTAATTATTACTAATTATTACTAACTGTTACTAATTAATCCTAATTAATCCTAATTATTACTAATTAATACTAATTAATCCTAATTATTACTAATTATTACTAATTGTTACTAATTATTACTAATTAATACTAATTAATACTAATTAATCCAAATTATTACTAATTATTACTAACTAATCCAAATTATTACTAATTATTCCAAATTATTTCTATTTATTACTAATTATTCCTAATTATTACTAATTATTCATAATTATTACCAATTATTACTAATTAGTCCTCATTAATCCTAATTATTACCAGTTATTACTAATTATTAGTAGTTATTACTAATTACTACTAAATTTTACTAATTAAACCTAATTATTACTAATTAGTCCTAATTATTACTTGTTATTACTAATTAATCCTAATTATTAATAATTATTCCTAATTAATCCTAATTATTACTAATTATTCCTAATTATTCTGAATTATTACTAATTATTACTAATTATACCTAACTATTACTAATTATTACTAATTATTCCTAATTATTCCTAATTTTTACTAATTATTTCTAATTATTACTATTTATTCACAATTATTACTATTTATTCATAATTATTAATATTTATTCCTAATTATTAGTAATTATTAGTAATTATTACTAATTATTACTAATTATTACTAATTATTCCTAATTATTACTAATTATTCCTAATTATTCCTAATTATTCTTAATTATTGTTAGTTATTCCTAATTATTCCTAATTATTCCTAATTAATCTTAATTATTACTAATTAATCATAATTAATCATAATTATTCCTAATTAATCATAATTATTACTAATTAATCCTAATTATTGCTAATTAATCCTAATTATTACTAATTAATCCTAATTGTTACTAATTAATCCCAATTATTACTAATTAATCTTAATTATTACTAATTATTACTAATTATTTCTAATTATTCCTAATTATTACTAATTATTCCTAGTTATTACTATTTACTACTAATTATTACTATTTACTTCTAATTATTACTATTTACTTCTAATTATTACTATTTATTATTATTTATAAATGTTTATTTCAATTTACTATTTATTAACGCTAAGTTTTAGTAATTATCGCTAATTATTACTAATTAAGATTAATTATTAATAATATTTCTAATTAATACTAATGACTACTAATTAATAATAATTAATATAATTATTAATTAATACTAATTAATACTAATCACACGTATTTGTAAAAAATGAAAAATAAAACGATCTAATTCTAATTTAATTTAATTGGAGCAAATTAAAAATAATTATAACTAATATCAAATAAAATGAATTAACTAAAAAATAAAAGAAATAGATAAATACCTTAAAACAGAATCTTTCGAAGGATTTACATTGCAAATATTGCTCCAATTTAAAAAATTTAACTTAGAATTTTTTTGAGATAAAATATAAGTAGAGAGGGAGAGAAGAGTAGAGAAAGGAGTGGAATGACAGGAAATACAGATAGGGTATATATATATTATATTAGTTGCGATGAGATTATTTGCGATGAGTTCCG
Organism: Viscum album; assembly: GCA_963277665.1. NCBI lineage: Eukaryota > Viridiplantae > Streptophyta > Magnoliopsida > Santalales > Viscaceae > Viscum > Viscum album. The sequence continues at coordinate 725,690,088 of OY728167.1, read as the reverse complement.
TCGCAAATACTAATCCCTATTAATTAGGGGCGGTGGTTAAAAAGGTATTTGCGACGAGACCCGTCACAAATACCAACCTTCCGACATACTATTTGCGACGAGGGATAAATCCCGTCAGAAATACAAAAAAACGTTGTCGAGTATTTGCGACAAGCATAAAAGCCCGTCACAAATACCCTTCCCGCGGTTTGGCATGCAACTCACGCCAAACCTTTTGTGAAGGGTACCGTCTACCCATCACAAATATCCATTTTTTTGTAGTGTTTGTTTTATCTTTTTTGTTTCTTATTCAAATTGACTATCTCATTTTGTTTTTGTATTTTTAATAAAGTCTCAAATCACATTTATATTTTCATTAAAGTTAGATTTGAACAATTAGGGATTCAAAAACAACTAGACATTTATACTGATGAGAAAACATAGGGAAATAATCAGTAAGTTTAAATTAGCATTGAGAATAACTCTTTGACTATTGTTTCTAAATTTAGAAGGTATCACACTTCGATTTCTATTACTTTGAAATTTAACAAAGAAACCTGGATACTTCATGGTCACACGCCATTATCTATCAATAATAGGGAATCCTTCTCCATCCATTTCTTTTAGAATCTGCTTTTGTGACTACATGGGGAAGTGTATCTCAAATTTATGATCATAAAAGCGCTCTCTTATTCCATTGGTTAATGAATTCAGTTAAATAAATTGGACACAATATTTCTTCTACATTAGTTTATGTTCTAGGTTTACCACTCTCATTTCACAACTCATCAATCTTATAGGATATTAGAGACTCCATTAGGAATTTTATTTGCAATGATGTCTTAGCACTCTCTATGATATCCCCCATTTTAGCTAGCATTTACATTGAAATTATAATTTCATTAGATTTTCTTGACCATGAATTTCTGTGGGTGAGGTATTCTATATCATTTTAGTAGAAATTTGACATCCTCAAATAAGTTTCCTTTTGTTTGATAGGTCACATTCATGGTCTTGTGATCTCTGAATGCAGGATTTCTACTCGGGCAAGACCCTGTGTTAGTTTGGTTGTACTTCAAAGAACCATTCTCCATCACTAAAATCATTTATGATGCCAATGTTCTTTTATAGGCTTCCTATGTTATAGACAATGTTTAGTATGTTAAGTCTTCTAGAGGTAATTCTCATCAAAGAATTAAAGAGGGATGGGTTAATGTAGAAAGTGAACCTCTTTTTGATAGATCTCTATAGGTTCAACATACTCATGGAGTGCGATTTTAATATTCAATTCCTTCAACCTTTATTTTACAATAATCACAATTCCCATCCATTCATCATCCACACCGCACTATTCAACATGTAGCATTTCACAATTTTTTTATATACCACTAAAAATTGATATTGTGAGATCAAAACTACGGTATACAATTCCTTCTTGCCCATATACATCTTTAGATAACACAAATCATCTATGATACACACTCTCCATTCCCATCTTCTGGAGTTTTGTATGACATGAAATCTTAGGAAAATCTTCTTTAATTCATTTAAAATCTATAGGAAGCGTTGACACATGGATCAGATACCTGAATTTCTCAGTATGATCGAAAGTGGTGTTTGTCCATCAGTTTTGGAGTTAAGTGAAAATCACTTAAAAGACACCAATACCAAGAAAACTCACTTGTATTCACCTAAAATCATGGTATAATGATCATCAAGTTTTTTTATTTATTTTTAGGAATCAACTTTACATCCATTGGATGCTCATGTTATCCGGTGTAATGGAAAATGATGAATAACATTGTCTAGTTTTATTAAAATGACATATCTCCTATCATGGGGTCAAAATGAGAAAAACAATTCTGAAAAGACATGAAAATCTAGGTGAAAAATCCACGAATCATATGTGATCTATTAGAATCAATTGAATGTCAATCCAATTCTTGTATTGGTCGGTACAATTAAATTTTCATTTTCACCTTTATTATCATTTTTGTAATAATGGTAAAATCACGTGTGTAAGGTTCAAAACTGACCAAACAAGCTTTGAATTAAATGAAATATTAGTAAAATGATCTTTATGTCAATTAATATTTGTAGGAAACATCAACACATGGATCGGATACATGAATTTCTCATTATGATCGAAAGTCATTCTTGTCCCTCAGATTTGGAGTTAAGTAGAAAATCACATAAAGGGGGACAATACCATGAAAACACACTTTTATTGACATGAAATAATGAGAGAATGATCATAGTGATGTTTTTTATTTTTATGAATCGACACCGCATCCATAATATTCTCATTCTACTTGGTATGATGTAAAATGACAGATAATGTTGTCTAGTGTTATTAAAATGACATATCTCCCATAAGGAGATCAAACCTGAGCAAACAAATTCTGATTGATGTGAAATTATCTAAGAATATTCCTTTAATCATATGTAATCTATTTTAATCAAATGTGCATTAATATGATGCTTGGATTGGGTTGTACAATTAAAATTTCTTTTTTAAAATTATAATCATTTTTTAATAATTGGATAATCATGTGTCTACGGTTAAAAATCGATAAAATGAGATTAGAATGAAATGAAATCTTAGGGAAACTTTATTTAAGTCATATGAAATATATAGGAAGCCTCATCATGTGGATCGAATACCTAAATTGCTCGGTATGATCAAAAGTCGCATATTTCCATCAGATTTGGAGTTAAGTGAAAACTCACATAAAATGGTCCAATAATAAGAAAACACACTTATTGACATAAAATCATGGGATAATGATCACCAATCTATTTTTGATTCGTAAGAATCAACATAGGATTCGTCGGATGCTCGTGTTGCCCAGTATGATTGAAAATGATTAATTACATTTATTGGTCGGAGTAGTTTACTCAAGAGGGGAGGGGTGAATTGAGTAACTATAAAAATTTATGTTAAAAGAATATTATTTCTAAAAGAAATGGTTTCCCCAAAACTAGATACAACCCAGTTAATCAAGGTTATAATTTTATAAGAGTTTGATTTTTTAAACAACTTCTTAGAAGACTGATTAATTCTCAGTAATCTTAAATTTTTATTATTAATATTACTCTTGAAGTTATCCTACTCAAACAAACTTGTTATAACTTATTTCTAAGACTAACTATCATAGTGAAATTTAGTGTTTTATAGATTATGAAATAAAACAGTAAAATAGAGAAAACTAAATTTAAATAGAATAATGGACGTGAAACAAGTGGTTCAGTCTCAAGCCGAGACTTAATCCACTCCACTTGGTGATCACCTGCCACCAAGCAGTTTATATAAATAAACTTTGATCCACACCCTGGATCGGGGTTAACAATAGTACACAGACTGTCCAGGTCAGACATGGACCTCTTCCACATTTTTCGTGGGTAAATACAATCAGGACACATAGGGACCTCTTCCACAATTTTCATGGGTAAGGACAAAAATATAAAGAGTTTGGTGTGATGATTTAGGTATCCTCCAGTTCAGCTCAGGAGTCAGTGTGTGTCAAAACAGACAGGGGAACACACTTCTCATAATGTAAATAAAAGGATGATCATAGTCGAGCAAGAATATAGAGATGAGGTTAGGATGCTCTTGTGTGATGTCAATGTAGCTCTGGACTCCTTTGAATCGAAGCAGATGAAGATTTGAGTCCTTTTCTGGAAGTTGTGTGAAAAATAGAGTATCATGATTAAACTTGTGTTCTTCTTGAGCTTTGATAATTCGAGGATGTTCTTTGGATTCCAGTGCACTTCTTAAGTTCTTTAGTAGAGTCAGATTGCATGCATGTGACAATGCTTTCTTTTTAAAAGTCTTGCACTGTGTTCTTCATGGTCGTGTTCACCGGATTATTTTTCTTGTGTATATCGCGCCTTTTGGTTCTTGGGCACACTTTACTTTTTATCTTCGAATGCATGAGTTTTAGCCGAGAGGTTGCATGTGTTCTGCACCTCATACCTCGTACTGTCTGATGATATGCATACAAAGAAACATTAATTATGTCAGTGCATTAAAGGCATCAAATATGACCGTTAGAAATTAAATTGAAATACGACAAAATAGTTTAAGAAACAGTGTCACAGTAAGCTATGAAAATGGTGTCTTGTTCATGGTGTCTTGCGGTCATGGTGTCTTTTTCACGGTGTCTTGCGGTCATGGTGTCTTGTTCATGGTGTCTTGCGGTCACGATGCGTTGTTCATGGTGTCCGGATTCACGGTGTCTGGCTTACAGTGTCTGGATTACTGTGTCTAGCTTCATGGTTTCTGGCTTACGGTGTCTGGCTTCATGATGTTTGGCTTACGGTGTCTGGCTTTACGGTGTCTCATACTTGGGAAAATAACTGTATTCAGACTTAAGCAGTGATATGCATAAAATGGATTGAACTTAACCATTATAAATCATGATATAACTTGAAACATACATACACATTATTGGATATACTTTATAGTAATTAACTAGATTGAATAAGATTTGTGATCATTAAAACATGATTAATACATGAGGAGTCCAACAATCTCCTCCTTTTTTTTGATCACAAATCATGTACAGTTAAAGTGTAAATATGATGCAACTATAGGGAAAAAATGAATAACATATAGATACGATACTTTTCCCCCTTTTGGGATTATCAAAAAGTATAAATAGTAAACATTTCATTAAGAGTAATTAGAGTTGAGTACAAAATGAAATATGAATACAAAATCAAAGACATTCTTATCAAAAAAGAGTAAGCACTGGTCTTTCTTAGGGACTGGCCTTCTCTTTGCCTTTAGAAGCAGCTGAAGAGGAAGCCATAGGGGCAGTGGTTGAGGTAGAAGATGGCAGAGAGGTGGTTTATAAAGAAGGGAAAGGGAGACCTTCAAAGACTGATGAAGCCAAGGTAGGAGCAGTAGAAGATCGAGGTAGTTGCTAATCAAGAATGACAGTCCTGATCTGACTAAGATCTTGGCCAACATACTTGATAGTGGAGGCTAAGGTATAGGTGAAGGTAGGTAGCCCAGGTCTGAGAGGGGTAGCCGCTGGAGCAACAATGGCTGTACTCTGAACATGAAGATACAATCTCAGGAGTTTGATGAAGTCTACTACAATCTCTCCACCATATTACATTGCCTTCTCAAAGTCATCCTTGTTTTCCATAAACTTGTCCAACAAACGAGTAAAGTTAGTGAGCTTCTGGACATGGGTTTTCAAAGCTTCAGTCACAGGACGAATTCACAAATTCTGTACAAGGTATTTGAAGTGGTTTGTCATATTAGTCTTGGAGAAAATCCGGTTTAAATAGAAATTTAATTTCTTGTAAATCTCTTGCTGGTCATCATTTGCAATCTTGGAGTGAATTTAAACAAGGTCAAGAACTCGATCACTATTCTTGACAACTTCAGATAGAGAATCCACATTAAAACCAATGAAAACATTCTGAAGCTCTTATTTAACTATTGGTTTGATCAGATCACTGTCCAAGGAAGGTTTAGAGGATTGACCAGAGGTATTAGAAGCTTTCACGGCTGTGTTTAGAGACTTAAGTTGATTTAGTAGCTTCTGAAGATAACCAGTGAACTCATTAGTGAGCTTATTTAGGTTCACCACAAGTTTTCTCATCTCCTTTAACATCTGTTTGTGTCTTTCTACACCCTTTTCATCTAATGAAGCTAGATAGGGATGCAACTAAGACATAACATCCCGATGGATTTGAGAAACAATAGGTGTTGGAGGAGCAGCAATAGGCTCTGGTCTCGAAAGCAGCTCTTTTTTCATATCTTCAACCATTATTCATAGGGTTGTGACTTCATTACTGAGCAACTTATTTTCAACTCGGACTTCTTGAATCTCATGGAGCATCTTTGGTTGTATTTACCAGATAATTTTCTCCAAAAGTAGTGTGGCATCTCTCTCACTCAAATTTTTCACAGGATGAGGTTGGGAGTTCATAAGTTTCTCAACTCCAGATAAGAGAGTATCTCCAATGTCCTTCAAATCATCCTTACTGACAAAGGATGGCTGTTCAGATAGGGTTTCAGGTGTAGGAATTTGGATAGGATCAGGTTCCTTCTCAGATGAAAGACTAGAAACTAAATTCAATTGGAAAAGTGAGAAGAGATCAAGCCCAGTTACTGTGACCTGATGAGACTCATTCACATCATAAAAACTAGGAAATTTGAATTGAGTGTTCTGAGGGAATAACTCAGTTGGATGTGAAGATGCATCAGACTCAAGATTTGGTGTATGCTCCCCCTCAACAGGTGCCTCCTTCTTAGAACTAGGAGACCCAAGAGCTTGGTCTAAATCCACAAACTCATCCCTAAGTTCCTCATTCATTTATTATATAGCCTACTGAAAGGACATCTCCATCCTCTCTTCCGCAGAGGGTATGATTTCATGAGAAGATTCTTCCCTAGGGAGTTCCTCCAAATTTGCTTCTTACATAATAGGGAGTTCTTCTTCTATAGGCATTTCCAAGGCTTGCTCAGATTCTGTTACAACTTGTTATTTTTCAGCCTTGGGTTAGATCTCTTGATAGATATCTTCTCTAGGAGTAGGGAATTCTTCTTCAAGAACAACTTGAGGAACAATAGTCCTTTCTTCCTCTTCAATAACTGATTCCCTAGGTGGTACTTCAGCCTCTTATTCCTCTTCTTCTGAGTACTCAACAAGTTCATCTCGTTCCAGACCAGGATCAGAAATGTCTTTTAGCCTTGAGGGATAGTACAAAGGATTAAACTTCTCATAAATCTTATCATTGTCTTCCACCCATTCCTTTTTCCAAGGATTCTAGTTTATCTTCATTATCTTGATGGTGTCTTTAGAGAGATAGAACTCACAATCCTTAAGAACTTATTCATTAGGTCCAACCAAATCTTTTGCAAACAGCATGGCTGATATAATCCAAGAGTAGAAGAGAGAAGTGGACTTGGATGTCACTTTTATCAACTCACACATATGGTGAATTATGTACTTGCACCGGTTGATCTTGTGTCCATTTTTCATAAGGTGAATCAAAAATACATCTTGATATTTTAACATAGAGAAATCACCTTTCCTTGGACTAACCAAATTCTGAACAAACTTAAACAATAGCCTTCTTACTCCATCTAATTCAGCATCAATGGCCCTTCCCTTGGTGCCATTTCCAGTTAAGGTTTTCAAAGCATATTCAAGGTCAAACAAATCAGTTGAAGGTGGAGGTTCTCTCTGATAATCATCACATATATCTTCATGAGGTATCCTAAGGCATTAAGCCCATAACCTTTAAGTAAAAGAGCATTTTTGGCCATTTACCCAGCTCCTAACAACAAAAATTTCACCAGAATCAAAAGAAAACTATACATACTGGTAAAACTGAGCCACTAGCCTAGGGTAGATGGGTCTATCCTCCCTCGAGAACCATTCTAACCAGACTTGTTCTTTTAAAACTTTCAGAACAAGAGACTTGCTAGACAAGAGCCATTTGGGGAAAATTTATTTCTCAGGTAAAACACTACGATTTACCAGATTTGGATTTAAAGGTAGTTCGGGTGACAGCTTGGGTGAAATCTTATTCTTATTCTAGCTGCGCTTCTCAGGTGCGGATGACGACGAACGTTTCATTCTTGGCATCCACTGAAGATTTGAGAGAGAGAGATAGAGAAAATGGTTTGCAAGGTTTAAAGGGTTCGAGACGAGTGAATAGGAGAAGGCCCGAGTGAAGAACCGAGTGCGAGTTATTGTTTTATCATTTAAGAATGCCAAACGTCACAAAAATAAAAACGGGGAAAAATAAAAGAGGCGAAAATCACAATTACCGCGATACAGATTTAAATAAAAATAAAAAGAATTTTCCCGGTGAGACAATGAACAAATGTCACGGTGAGACGGTGAGAAAATGTCATGGTGAGGCAGTGAGTGAGCCTTTCTGTGCGCGTTACGGTGAGACAGTGAGTGAGCTTTTCTGTGCGAGTTACGGTGAGACAGTGAGTGACAGACCGTAAGTTCAAAGTTCTAATGGTGAGACCGTAAGCATAAGAGACAGTAACTGAGAGACCGTAACCAAGAGACAGTAAAGTATAACACAGTAAGATGTCGAACAGTAAGTCCTAAAAGAGTAAAAATCAAGGTATCTATTTGAGATTTATCATGCTAAGTTCATGTATGATGTAGTCTATTCTCTCAGAATTTAATATTTTGGTGAATATATCAGCAAGTTGATATTCAGTACCAATGAATTCAAAAGTGATATCACCTTTTTGATAATGATCTCTCAAAAATTGATGTCTTACATCAATATGTTTTGTTCTAGAATGTGAAACGGGATTTTTTGAGATATTAATAGCACTTTTGTTGTCAAAATTTATTGGTAGATGTCTGAATTGATATCCATAGTCTAGTAATGTGCGTTTCATCCACAAAATTTGTGCACAACAACTGCCAGCAGCTATGTATTTAGCTTCTGTAGTAGATAATGCAACAAAATTTTGTTTCTTACTACACCATGATACTAATGACTTTCCTAAAAGGTGACATGTTCCAGAGGTTCTCTTTCTATCTAACTTATATCCACCGAAGTCAACATCAGAATAAATAACTAGTTCAAATGATTTTTATTTAGGATAGAAAAATCCTATATTGGGTGTATGCTTGAGGTATTTGAAAATTCTCTTTGCAGAATTTAAATGAGATTATTTAGGGTTTTCTTGAAATTGAGCACACATACACACACTAAACATAATATCCGGACGACTAGCAGTTTAGTAGAGTAAAATTCCAATCATTCCTCTATAAGTGGTTTGATCAACAGATTTTCTATCTTTATCAAGATCCAACTTACAAGTGGTACTCATGGGAGTGTCACTACTTTTAGTTCTATCCAATCCAAAACATTTTAGAAGATCACTAGTGTATTTACTTTGAGTTAAAACAATTCCATCATTATTTTGAAAGATTTGGAATCCAAGAAAGAATTTTAGTTCACCCATTAAACTCATTTCAAATTCATTTTGCATCATTTTAGAAAAATCAATACATAATGAATTTCTTGAAGATCCAAAAATAATATCATCTACATAGATTTGAACAACTAAAACATCATTAGAAATTCTTTTTATAAAAAGGGTAGGATCATCTATTCCTTTTGTAAAACCTTTGGAAATAAGAAAAGTACTCAATCTATCATACCAAGCTCTTGGAGCTTTCTTTAAATCATATAAATATTTTGATAGTTTGAAAATATGATTTGGAAAATGAGGATTTGTAAATCCATGGGGTTGTTCAATAAAGACATCCTCAGCTATATACCCATTTAATAATTCACTCTTAACATCCATTTGATATAGTTTGAAATTCAAATGTGCAGCATAGGCAAGCAGGATTCTGATGGCTTCAAGTCTGGCTACTGGTGCAAAGGTCTCCTCATAGTCACTTCCTTCTTCTTGACTATAGCCTTGTGCTACTAATCTAGCCTTGTTCCTAACTATATTTCCAGCTTGATCTACCTTATTTCTAAACACCCATTTAGTGCCTATGGTTAATGTGTCCTTGGGTCTTTCATCAAGTTTCCAAACTTTGTTTCTTTCAAGCTGATTAAGTTATTCTTGCATATCCATTACCCAAAATTCATCGTTTATAGCATCATCAAGGTTTTTAGGTTCAAGTTGTTACAATAAGGCTTGATGTTCAACCTGATTTCTAAGAGAAGCTATAGTTTGTATCACTTTATCTAAATATCCTACTACAACATCTAAAGAATGATTTTTGAGAGTCTTGGTAGGTTTAGAAAAGATAGGGCTATAGATTTCAGAATCATCAAAAGATTCGGGTTCGGTAGAAACAGATTCGGGAACATTTCCAGAACTAGTTGTCTTAACAACAGGTTCATTGTTTTTTTCATTAAGGTTTAGAATGGACATATCCTCTTTAAGATTTTCAATAGGTGTCTTAGGTTCATGTGGACCAGTTTCATCAAATTTTATGTGAACAGATTCTTCCACATATTTAGTTCTCTTATTGAATAATCTATAGGCTTTATTTGACATTGAGTAACCTAGGAAAATTCCTTCATCACTTTTGGATGAAAATTTGTCAATATTATCCTTAGTTTTGAGAATAAAGACTTTGCAACCAAAAACTCTAAAGTAATTTACCTTAGGCTTCCTATTGTTCTAGAGTACATACACGGACTTTTTGAGAATTGGTCTAATCAAGACTCTATTGATTATGTATCATGTTGTACTAACAGCTTCAGCCCAAAAGTAAATAGGTAAATCTTATTCACTAATCATTGTAATAGAAATTTCTTGCAGGGTTCTATTTTTTATTTCTACTACACCATTCTACAAAGGTGTTCTAGGGGAAGAGAAATTGTGATTATAACCATTTTTTGAGAAAAAGGATTCAAACTCTTGATTTTCAAACTCACGACCTTGATCACTTCTTAATGATTTAATTTTAAGGCCACTAATATTTTCTACAGACTTGGCATACTTAGTAAAATAAGAGCAGACTTCACTCTTGTGAGCCATGAAGAAGTTCCACATATATCTAGAAAAATCATCTACCAGAACATAAACATAGTGCTTCCCATTTAAACTAGAAACTCTAGATGGTCCAAACAAATCCATGTGAACCAATTCGAGAGGTTGATAAGTAGAAACTTTTTTCTTTATTTTGAAAGAGATTTTGTGTTGTTTTCCCTTTTGATAGGGATTACACATTTTTTCATTTGGAAACTCATGTTTGGGTAAGTCCTTAACTAATCTTTTTCTAGTTAACTTTCTAAGTGAGTGAACATTACAGTGTCCTAGTCTCCTATGCCAGAGCCAAGAATCTTTATGAAATGCACTTAAGCATGAAGCATTTTGAGAAGCTAAAGAATCTAAGTTAACAGAATAAACATTTTCATTCCTTGATGTAGAAAATACTAATTCATCTTTAGAATTAAAGACATTATAGGAATCATTTTCAAATTTGACATGATATCCATCATCACATAATTGTGAGATACTAAGAAGATTATATTTTAAGTCATTAACAAACAGTACTTTAGAAATTAAAATCGAATCAATGTTACCAATTTGGCCTAATCCAATGATCTTCCCTTTGGCATTATCACCAAATGTGACATGTCCTCCATCTACTTTTATCAGGTTGTTGAAGCATGAGTAGTCTCCTATCATGTTCCTTGAACATCCACTGTCCAAGTACTATAGATTTTTGCCGGAGCTCTTTAGGAAGCTTTCATATAACATGATCAAGCAAAGATAGATTTTGGTACCCATACTTTTTTGGGTCTAGTAACATTAGTAATAAGTGCTTTAGGAACCCATATTTGTCTCATAGGTTTCCTATAAGAATTATATAAAGTATTTGAAAAATAATTTTTGTATTTGGTCCACAAAGACTTGAAATAGTAGAATATGTATCATGACTTGAGCTAGTTGAGTTGTGTCCAGAACTGGGAACAAAACTATATGTCCAAGATTTTGAAACAAAATTTTTTCTACCAAGGTTTCTTTTACCAACTTGATAACCAATGTCAGTATTATATTTAGGGGAAATTTGTTTTCCTAGCATTTGGGTAAGGGTATTTATCCAATTAGTAAACTTTTCTAAGTCACTTTTTAATTTCTCATTAGACATTTTTAATTCATTATTTTCTTTGAGCAGTTGAGCATTTTTCTCCTTTTCAGTCATAAGTTTAGATTTAACATTTACAGTGAGAGAAATATGTTTCTTCAATGATTTATATTTATCTTTTAATTCATTGCATTTCTCTTCAAGCATGTTAAAGTATTCAAACATTTCCTCATTAGTCATATTTTTAGAGTCACTGTCATCTTCAGAATACTATGAATTGTGTACAGAAGAGTTCAGTGTTACCTCAGATGTGTTTTTCATAAAACACATATTGGATTTGTTAGCATGTTCATCATGTGATGTATCTGAGTCGCTTGAACTATCCTCAGAGGCACTCCAAGTTGCTTTCATTGCCTTTTTGTACTTCTTATCCTTTTCCTCATATTTATTCTTATAATTGAGTTTTGGATAGTCAACCTTTATATTTACTTTGCGCTTACATTAATAGAATACAATTTCATCAGTTTTTTCACTTATTTTCCATTCCTTTTTCTAGTTTCCTTTTAGATCATACTTTCCCTTGAAGTTAGGCTTTCTAAAAAAGTTCGTCTTTTTGTAAAATCGTTTGAACCTTCTGTCCAATTGAGACATCTCCTCATCAATGTCAGGTAATGATTTTTCAGTGTTGGAACTATCTACAAAAGCTTCCAGTTTCCCCTTTTCTTTGTGCTTCGAGGTGGTGGTCTTGAATTCCACAGATTTCCTCTTTGGTTCATCTTCATCTTCTTTATTGACTTTCAGTTCTTCCTCATACATCATCAGTTTCCCAATGAGTTCATTCACAGGTAGCTTGCTGATGTCACACGATTCTCTAATAGAGACATAGGTTCCCCTCCATCTGTCAGGTAGACATATAAGGATTCTCATGATCTGTTCTTTAGTAGTGACTTCTATTCCAAGAGAAATCATTGTGTTGACAATCTCATTGAACGTAAGATACATGTCAGAAATAGGCTCATCAGGTTTCATTTTAAAATTATCATATTTTATATTATAAGTATTATGTCTCATTTCCTTCACACTATATGTGCCTTCATGTGAGACAAACAATGTATCCCAAATTTCTTGGGTAGTTTTACAAGAAAAAATCATTATTCATCTCCTAAGGAATAGTATAAAGCATTCATGGATTTGCAATTGTTATTGTAAGAAATTTTGGTAGGTTCATCCCATGTAACTCTATCAGTCACAAGAAGTTTTTATTCATCTATAATGGATGACCAGATTTCAAAAATCATACTATCTAGATGAATTTTCATCTTAATCTTCCATTGAGCATAGTTGGTTCAATTAAATAATGGTGGTCTGTTGGTTGCAACACCTTCTAATCTATTATCCATATTCAAGTAGTACTTTAAAAGTGCTAAAAATTTATAATTAACAGAAATTTACAGATCTGTAAAGTACAACTACAATCACAGTTGAATAAGTTTACACAGAGTCCTAATAAACAACCTCTGATACTAAATGTTGGTCAGAGTAGTTTTCTCAAGAGGGGAGGGGTGAATTGAGTAACTATAAAAGTTTATGTTAAAAGAATATTATTTCTAAAATAAATGGTTTCCCCAAAACTAGATACAACCCAGTTAATCAAGGTTATAATTTTATAAGAGTTTGATTTTTTAAACAACTTCTTAGAAGACTGATTAATTCTCAGTAATCTTAAATTTTTATTATTAATATTACTCTTGAAGTTATCCTACTCAAACAAACTAGTTATAACTTATTTCTAAGACTAAATATCATAGTGAAATTTAGTGTTTTATAGATTATTAAATAAAACAGTAAAATAGAGAAAAATAAATTTAAATAGAACAATGGACGTGAAACAAGTGGTTCAGTCTCAAGCCGAGACTTAATCCACTCCACTTGGTGATCACCTGCCACCAAGCAGTTTATATAAATAAACTTTGATCCACACCCTGGATCAGGGTTAACAACAGTACACAGACTGTCCAGGTCAGACAGGGACCTCTTTCACATTTTTCATGGGTAAATACAATTAGGACACATAGGGACCTCTTCCACAATTTTCATGGGTAAGGACAAAAATATAAAGAGTTTGGTGTGATGATTTAGGTATCCTCCAGTTCAGCTCAGGAGTCAGTGTGTGTCAAAACAGACAGGGGAACACACTTCTCATAATGTAAATAAAAGGATGATCACAGTCGAGCAAGAATATAAGGATGAGGTTAGGATGCTCTTGTGTGATGTCAATGTAGCTCTGGACTCCTTTGAATCGAATCAGATGAAGATTTGAGTCCTTTTCTGGAAGTTGTGTGAAAAATAGAGTATCACGATTCAACTTGTGTTCTTCTTGAGCTTTGATAATTCGAGGATGTTCTTTGGATTCCAGTGCACTTCTTAAGTTCTTTAGCAGAGTCGGATTGCATGCATGTGACAATGCTTTCTTTTTAAAAGTCTTGCACTGTGTTCTTCGTGGTCGGGTTCACCGGCTTATTTTTCTCGTGTATATTGCACCTTTTGGTTCTTGGGCACACTTTACTTTTTATCTTAGAATGCATGAGTTTTAGCCGAGAGGTTGCATGTGTTCTACACCTCATACCTCGTACTGTCTGATGATATGTATACAAAGAAACATTAATTATGTTAGTGCATTAAAGACATCAAATATGACCGTTAGAAATTAAATTGAAAGATGAAAAAATAGTTTAAGAAATGGTGTCACAGTAAGCTATGAAAATGGTGTCTTGTTCACGGTGTCTTGCATTCATGGTGTCTTGTGGTCATGGTGTCTTGTTCACGGTGTCTTGCGGTCACGATGCGTTGTTCACGATGTCCGGCTTCACGGTGTCTGGCTTACAGTGTCTGGATTACTATGTCTAGCTTCACAGTTTCTGGCTTACGGTGTCTGGCTTCACGGTGTCTGGATTACGGTGTCAGGCTTTACGATGTCTCATACTTGGGCAAATAACTGTATTCAGACTTAAGCAGTGATATGCATAAAATGGATTGAACTTAACCATTATAAATCATGATATAAATTAAAACATACATACACATGATTGGATATACTTTATAGGAATTAACTAGATTGAACAAGATTTGTGATCATTAAAACATGATTAATACATGAGGAGTCCAATAATAATGTCTAATGTTATTAAAGACATATCTATCATCATGGGTACAAAAATGAACAAACAAATTCTGATTGACATGAAAATATAGGAGAAAAATCCTTGAATCATATGCGGTCTATTGGAATTATTTGTACGTCAAAAGGATGTACAAATTGGTTAGTATAATTAAAATTTCATTTTGACATTTGTTATAATTTTTGTGATAATGTTAAAATCATGTGGGTAAGGGTAAAAACCAAAAAAAACATATCTAATTGACATGAAATATTAGGAAAAAATATTAAATCCATTTAAAATATATAGGAATAATCGTCATGTGGATCAGGTACATGAATTAGTCAGTATGATCAAAAGTGGCATTTGTCCCTCGAATTTGGAGTTAAGTGATTTTTTTTGTAAAATGGATTAATAACAATAAAATAGACTTTGGTTGACATAAAGTAATGGGAGAATGATCACCGATCCATTTTTACCTGTAGGAATCAACACCACATCCGTTGGATGCTTGTTTCACCCAGTATGATGGAAAACTATGGATAACGTTATCTAGTGTTATTAAAATGACATATATCCCATCAGAGGGACAAAAAAAACAAAACGACTTTTTATTGATAAGAAAATAAAGGATAAAATTCCTCTAATCATATGTGATATATTAGAATCAACCATATCCCAATTTTATGCCTGGATTGGTTGGTGCAATTAAAAGTTCATTTTCCCATTTATTATCATTTTTGTAATAATGGGAAAATCATGTGTATAGGAATCCAAACCAACCAAATGACCTCTTATTGACATGAAATATTTGGAAAATGATATTTAAATCATTCAATATCTATAGGAAGCATCAACAAATGGATCATATACATGAATTTCTTGGTATAATCGAAAGTGGTGTCTGTCCCTCAGATTTGGAGTTAAGTAGAAAACCATGTAAAAGGGGAAAAACCAATGAAACACACTTGGATTGACATGAAATCATGGGATAATGATCATAAAGATATTTTTGGTCTTTATTAATCAACTCCAAATCCATAGGATGCTCATTTCACCTGGTATGATGGAAAATGACGAATAACATTGTCTAGAGTCATTAAAATGACATATCTCCCACCATGGGGGAAAAATGAGAAAAAGAAATCTAATTGATGTAAAAATCTAGGATAGAATTCGTTAAATCATATTTGATATATTGGAATAAACCACATTTCAAAAAAATGATTGGATTGGTCAATATAATTAAATGTTCATTTTCACATTTGTTATCATTTTTTTAATAATGGTCAAATCAAGTGTGTAGGGTTCAAAAATGAACAAATGAGTTCCAATTGATATGAAATAATTGTAAAATAGTATTTAAGTCATTTAAAATCTATAGTAATAATTTTCACATGGAACAAATACTTGAATTTCTTGGTATGGTCGAAAGTGGCTTTTGTCCCTCATATTTGGTGTTAAGTGACAAATCACGTAAAAGGGGCCAATAAAGAGAAAATGATCTTGGATTGACATGAAATCATGGGTGAATGATCAAAAATCCATTTTTAATCTTTAGGAATTAATGTTGCATCCATCAGATGCTCGTGTTTCCCGGTATGATGGAAAACAACGAATAACATTGTCTAGTGTTATTAAAATGACATATTTCCCGTCAAGGGATAAATAATGAGAAAATGAATTTTGATTGATGTGAAAATGAAAGAGAAAATTCCTCAAATCATATGTTATCAATTGGAATAAATCGTGTGTCAATATTATGTCTGTATTAGTTGGTACAATTATATGTTCATTTTTACATTTTTTATCATTTTTGTAAAAATGGGAAAATCATGTGTGGAGGGGTTAAAATCGACCAAACGAGCTATGATTGAAATTAGATACCAGTAAAATGACTTTTAATTCATTTAAAATATGCAATAATTGTAATGTTTCATGTTTTGAACCGGACGAAAAAGCACAGGAAATAAAATTTTTCCGTTAACTGGGAAGGTCGCTTTTAAAAACCAAGCATCTGAACATTTTATTCCGATAGTCGACACTGCGGTATTCATAGAATAAAAATATTAAGTTTATTTTATTCATACGCATGTTTTTTTTATTTAAAAAAATTAAATAACTCTCAAACAGTGCATCATATGAGAAATCTGAGACCACCGTTAGGTCTGGAACGCCGGGTTTAACCTCAGTAGGGTATAACCTTGATTCAAATTGGGTGTTTGGCACCCTCGCACATGATAATACCATATTTATGTTTAATTAATTAATTATTCCATTTTTTATATATTAAATAATTATTTTCTCACAAACGGTGCGTCGAATGAGAAATCTGAGACCACCAATAGTTCAGGGACGTGGGTTTTACCCTAGGCATGGTATAACCTTTACAAGAATCAGACGTTTGGTCATAATACACCCGAATCTAATTTAATTGGGTTAAATATTTTTTTTGGATAATTGGAAATAATAATAATAATTTTATTATTAACATTATTATTTGTTTTGAAGACAATAAATGAAAATGCACATCAACAATTAATAAATCGTGTTGCGGTGTGAATAATAAATGCGCAATGTAATAAATGTGATATTATCAATTATTCGAATTAAATACAAATGCACAATCAATATTAATTTAATAAATGTTATTTTTTATGGTTGTTGTTTTTAAATTATTAATGGTGTCATTGATTAGTTATATTAAATAATAACAATTTTAATTATTTTAACGTATCGACTTAAATTAAGGTGTGGACCATTTAAGTTTTTGTTGTCTAAATTCTTAAAGTGACCCAGGGCACGCATTTGAGGACCCTATTGTGGGTCCCAGGCAGCTATTAAATTAATTAAATAATTGCTCGACCTTTATGTAAAATTTTTACATCGCACCCTAGCACTGCGTTCGAGCTAAATATAATTTAATATAATTGAAAGAGAATAAAAAGAGTTTAAAAGAAATTAATGGAATTTAAATAGGGATAAAAATAAATAATAAAATAGATACGATTGGAGAGAAATTAAAAATAATTAAAATGAGGTAAACCCATTTTAATTATTTATTTCATTTCTTCAACCATTCTATTAATATTATTTTATTTATTTATCTCATTTTTATTTATTTTTCCTTTTTCTTTTTTCCTTTCCCTTTATTTATTTATTTTTCTCCTCTCTTTCTCTCTTCCCTCTCACGTCGCACCTCCCCTCCCCCCCTGGGTAGTGCACCACCTTGTTCCACATTCGGAAGACTGCCACACCTCTATTCTTCACCCATTTTCTTCGTCGTCAGGTGCACTGTGAACCTCTTGGTAAGGCTTATCCCACACAACAAGAATCGTGAGATCTCATCCTCTATCCTTTGCGCAGTTCATCGCGAAAGGATTTTACCCTATCTTGGGGTTTTTCTAAAATCTTCATTTTTCTTCCATTTGAGGTCAAATAAAATCCCACCACGGATCATAGGATCATCTATGACCATTAGGTAGGGCATCTAATCTCTTTTCCTCGGTTTCGTTGTGATTTAAAAAAATGTATCGTTGTGATGTTAGTCGGTGCCTATCGGATTTGTGCAAATTCACCCAATTTATTTAATTTATTTGTTTCTCGTAATTATTGTAGCCCTATTTATCATGAATTAAATTGTCTAAATTGTTTCAACATGGTCGGACACCCCTTTAGGTGTGCCGACGTGGTCGATATAAATTCTGTTGGCCCAAGTATTTAATTCATTTAACCGCATGTGTTTACACAACCTAGTTTGTAGTGTTTAATTTAAATAATTATTTTAGAATAATTATGAACCTAGAATTGTTGGATTTTTTGTAGTTGTTTGTGCTGAATTATTTATTTATTTAAATGTGCATGTTCGGGAATTTAATTTAATTATTTGCATGTGTTGCGCAACCTGTTTTTATTGTGTTCAATTTAAATAATTAATTTAGATTAATTATGAACCTTGAATTGTTGTATCTTTGGTAGTTGTTTGTGCTGATTTATTTATTATAAAAATATGTCTTTATCTGCATGTGTTGCACAACCTATTTTTGTTGTGTTGAATTTAAATAAATAATTTTGATTAATTATTAACCTCAAATTGTTGGATTCTTGGTAGTTGGTTGTGATGATTTATTTATTTATTTAAAAGTTCATTTATCTACTTACGTTGATGAAATATTTAATTTGTACCTTGTGATGCACGGGTGTATCTATTTATTTTTCAAGCTGCAATTTCATATGCTGATGTCATATCTGCTGCTGTGAAAACTTTAATTAAACTTAGGGTGGGGAAAGAAGGTGGGTCCTGTATTAAGGGCCACGCTTAGACCCTATGTTCCTGACGGTTACCACTACGCGCCGGGGGGCGGTGTCATTGGCTTTCCCAGATCAAGACTTCCTCTAGCTTTCTAATACTTATGAGTGACAACGATTCCAAAAGGGCCCATCGAGAAGAATACATTGGAAATGTAGCTAAGCTAGCCTCAGTTGATACTCAACCCCTTTTGCGAGATCGAGACGGACCCAGGGTAAAACCATGCCTCGAGCGATACTTGGTCTTTCGAAAGATTGCCTTGGACGGACTCAGTGGTATTGGATAATTGAAGGATGTTCCGTAGCGATACCTTCGGGACAGGCTCAGACTCTAACTCTCAAATTGAACCTTAATAATGATGCATTGAAGGTTTATATTAATGTCATTGTTAGTCCCTTGAGATTTGAGATATTTTCTGGTGTGTTGAAGCACACCTAGTTGACACATGACTTAGACCCCAAGTGAAAGCACAAGCTTGGGGGTATGCATTTTACTTGTTTTACCTTACTCTTCTAGGCTTTATATATATGTAGATTTGTATTCTTCTTATAGGTACTCCTTTCAGACATCCGACTTAGGCCGAAGCATGTGATTACGGATGGGTGTCGTTGGGAACCCGGGTCGAGTTAATTATTTCATTGCACTTAATAAATTATCAGTAATTGTTATATAGCGGAACAATTCATTTTATTATTGCACGAAATGGAAAGTTTTAGACACCACAGGTGCCGACCTACTGGGATTTTATCTCACACCCTGCTCGGGTGTCGTTGACACCTGAGTATATTATATGTTTGCAGGTATTGACAAAGGGAAACATGATGCTTCCGATGCTTGATTGTTTCTTGCTTCTTAGGATGGAGACTGGGGCAGAGGACCAAGCCTTGATCGTGATGCAGTTGTCACACTTGTGTCTTTTCTTTTTAGTTGGTAGTATGCTTGGGTTTCTGTTTTCCATTTTTGTCTGTTTAGAAAGACATCATGGCATGACATTGTTTTGTGAGCTTCCGCACTTGATTCTTATTCAGTTGGATTATTTATATTTATTCTTCTATATTTTATTCATTTATGTTCTTCCTATATTTATTATTAATTTTTGTCTAATTCCATTGTGATAATACCTATTACCTATGAGGGAATAGTCTCCCCCTAGGACACAAAAAGGCCCTCGCTACTAGTCGGCAGCCTCTGGCATTCGAGGAGATGCGCTTGAGGTCATGTAACCCACCGGTCCGGCCACCATCTTAGAGGTGAGCTGGGTCGGGACATTACAGTAATATTTGATGTGTGGATCAAATACATGAATTTCTTGGTATGATCAAAAGTGATTTTTATCTCTTATATTTAGAGTTAATCCATGAATCACATAAAAGGGTCCAATACTAAGAAAACTCAGATGGATTGACCTGAAATCATGGTAGAATGATCATCAATACATTTTTTATCTTTAGGAATCAATGTTTCATCCATAAAATTCTTGTGTCACTTGGTATGATGGAAAATTATGGGGAATACTGTCTAGTGTTATTAAAATGACATATCTCCTGTCAAGGGGTAAAAAAAAATAAGAAAACCATTTTTGATTGATGTGAAAATATAGGATAAAATTACTCAAATAATATGTGATCTATTAGAAATTTTTTTTCATAAATATAATTCCTAGATTGATCGGTATACGGTAAACATGGTTTTTAACATTTAATAGTAATTTGTTAATTGATTAATATTGTAAAGAGACATTTGGGATTCGATTTTCATCATTTCCATATTTATGAAGCCTTTTTTACGTAACAATCTGAAAACAATTTTTATTATTCAATATATATTAACTGAATAAATTTTATTAATGTAAAATATATTGATTTTTATTTTCTTATTTTCATTGTTTTTATATCTTATCTGTAGGTTGATTGAGAAAGAAGATTCAAAGGATATGTAGCTGTTTGGATCACTAGTTTTGTCTGGATTTCTATATTTTGTTTACTATTTTTATTCTTTGCAAGATATTTTTTTGTTTTGATTCCACTATGTCTATTTATCATTTAATGCATTCAACACTCTAGGTTATCTAACAATATTATTATTTGATAACCTAAAGTGTTTAATGGATCATAGAATTAAAAGAAAATCCCATCATCATGAGTGAATCATCTGTGTTGAGTGCATGATCATATTACATGAGTGAATCATGTAGTTAATAAAGTCATTTCATCATGATCTCTTTGAAAATTTACAAAATAAGTATCAAATAAAAATGATAAGAAAATTAACTAAATAATGTAGATAAAATGATGATAAAACCAACTAATAAGTAGTAGGAAGTCACATCTTCATGATATATGTGTACGTTCTGACAATAGGTACGCTGCCTATCCGGTTCAAAAAAATCTATTTCATCCTGTGAAAATGAGGACATTATATAGTCATAGTAGTACTATAAAAATATAAACAAACAGAGGATCAATAAACATTTTAAATGAAATTTTACTTATATTCAAAAATACCTCTTCAAAGATAGTAGTTTGTTGATGGTTTATGACATCTCTCATAAATTTTCAAACATAATAACCACAATCCTTATAATTGGTTTGTTTTAGACACTTAGAAACATTGAAATAATGATAAGTAATTTGTTTTGATATGCATTTTTATAGTGAAATATTATTATATATACCATTATACTTCTCCACATGTAGAAGTCGATAGGATCCTTGTATGCATGGATTATACTCATGCCATGATTTTAATGATATTTAAACACCATCCTATCATAAAATGATTCAAATTAAATCATAATATAAAATATATAACTTTATTTTTAGTTCTAAAGAGTTATATGTAGTGTATTACAAATTGAAAAATGTCATCATGTGCGGTCGGTGTGTTGGGTATCCATGGAGTGAATCCAAAGAATAAATATCTAGAGTATCTAAATTGATTGCAATGAGTAACCAATGCTTCCTAAAAAATTAATAAGTAATTAAAGTAATGAAAATTTATTTTATATGATTAAATTATATATTTCTACCCCCTGTATTGTTGGTAATAATAATTTTATGTTATCAGTAATTTTTCTTTCAAATGCTTTGGCTAGTTTTTTTACTATTTCATCAATTTTATCTGATTCCATTTTGGATTGATATGTAAAAGTGATATTAAGACTAATGAGTCTATATTTATGTTCATAGAGTTTTCCTTTAAAATATTATTTATATAAACACTTGAAAAAATATGGATTGTATTTAGTTATAATTAACATATTAAATCAGCCATTGGAAAAACAGATCATGAAAAAACACCTAATGTATACATTTACAACTGAAACTCATAGCCATTCATACTTTAGGATTTTATTTACATTCTCAAGATAAATTTAGTCTATAATGGTCTCTCCATACATTTTTCTCTAAAATAAATTATAATATTACTACTATTTAGTAACCTTGCATCCGTATAAACCTTCAATGTTAGTAAATGAGGATATTGAATGGGTGGGGTAAAGGTGATTTGTGAAGATATTTTCAATTGGTCGGTTGATCATTTTGATCATTTTGATTCAAATTTTGTTTCACCCCATTTACTTTTTCGGTCTGTAATAACATTCATTGTTTTAGACCTTTCTTAATTAATTACAAAATGTTATTAGGAAAAATAAATTGGAAATGAATACCACCTTATTGATATGTTTTTTACAAGAATTGATGACTTTGCTATGAATGTTCCAATATCTCTTTAACCATATAAATATCTACATCACTAAGTGGAACAGATAGATCGGCACTTGGATTATGATCTACACTAATCTCCACTCTCACATGACCTATTGGAAGTTGTCTATTGTGTAGAGTATATTCTTGTATATTGAAAGCAACAAACCTTGAAACAATGCATTATGTGAGTGTTGATAGATATAAATCACAATCATTTTCACCCTATAGAATATCATTATAAGAAATGTATCAGTGTATTCCTAATTCATAATTCATAGAAACAATTATGAGACTATTGATTACTTCATCTAAGACAGCTCTTTGAGGGGAATGGATCATCTCAAAGCTGGTGGGGGTGGGGAGGAGATCTTCACACAGTGGTTGTTCTTGAGTTGTCTATTCTCTTTCCATCCTCCCGATAAAATTTTATAGCAGCTCAGGATACCAATGAAATTTTTATTCAAGATCATCTAATCATGCCTTCATCTCTTCCATTTGTTTATCTTTATCCCATGTTCTTTTTTTTTCTCAAAACATGTTTGGGGGGGTCACCCCAAAACCTATACCTATGATGTGGCCTACTGTTCTAGCCACTTCAAGGAAACTAATAGTATTTATTCATCTGGTAAATCTGATGATGATTCCTTTGTCTAAGTTAGATAAAATATATAGGAAAATAAGTAATCATTTTTATATAATACCTATTTGATGTAAAATAAATTTTTATTATTTAATACTTACACATAATTACCACACTCTTTATTTGTTTTTAGCTATTAGTATCCCATATTTATTTACATATGACTCATTCCATAACACATGATGTAGGATTGAAGTGGATTTAGATTTTGGTTCATCAATCTTTATATAAACAGTGGAACATAATCATGTTGTTATTTGATGTCACATAAAAGTATTAGGGTAGATTTAAAATATGTACCAATTTTTTTAAATGAATCATACCCTATCCTTTAATTACGGTATGAGTACGTTCATTTTTCTTCCCATTGTGCTTATTTTCATCACTTATTTTTTGTTTCATAAATTAATAATTCCTAATCAAAGTTATTAATACACATACTGTCAAACAATGTATTACCGGTCACAATGTACCAGAAAATATATCTCTTCACAGAGGCCAGTTAACGCATCCCATGCTTGTTGGCTTATCAGGTGTGCATACATTGGTAGTGGGTGTGGGTTTATTTTCCTTTCATAATATTTGAGATTATACTTAATAAGAATTGTGTGAAAGCCTCTGTGATCCTTTCTAGGAATCATTAATACAATATTCATTTATGATTCACCTACTATAAATGAACTCTCCAAGGGATAATGAAGAGTGATTCAATGTTTCATTATTTTGTTTTTTAGTAAAATAAGGAAAATATATCACAATGTTACCCTAATATCTTCCCAAATCAGCCTCTTATGAGCGGTAAAAACATTATTCCATGAATCTATATCAATCATCATGCGTTGTCGAGTGGTGAGACCAATGAAACTACTAAACATGGACTTGTTGGAGTTAAATGGTTAGTCACATGCATTCCAAACAACCTCTAATTTGATGTCTTTGCTTCTCACCGTAATAATTTTTTCTAACACCATCACACTACAATTCTCGTATTTTTTCTGGGACATTTATTTTTCATTTTCTACCATTTACTCAGGTTTATAATTGTTAATATTATATTCCTATGGATTGGTAGCATCGTCATGCACAAAAGTTTGTTGTTCCTCTTCATTGGGAGCACCAGTAGGTTGAGAAACTTTTTATTCATTGGTATTGGGAGCATCAATGGTTGCGCCCAAATTTACCCTACTGGTAATAGCGGTCGATGTAGTACACGTAGGGGTCGAATCCACAGGGACCGAAGAAGAAACCTTGAGACACTTTGATTAGATGTGGGATTGGCTATGAAGTGGCCAACTATGGTGTTGATTGATTTGAAGAAATATTTATTTAAATTAAAGAACAAAAAAAAAATAAAATTACTTGAATTAAAACAACTAATTAATGTGAGTTGATCCTAGGTTGTCTCTTGGGCTTGATTGGATGTATTTGTTTTTCATTTGATTTTCTATTCATCGGTTCAAGAGGTATCCATTAAATAAAATAATTCCTCAATATCATTCTCCGATTTAATCCATACACAATTTCAAGGCTAATCACCAATTCACTTAGAGGATCAATTAAATGAGCACTCCAAGGAATTGGATCGTACTAGCACTCAAAATGTGTCGTCGTTAAATTCGGTGAAGATAAAGAAAAAGATAAATCAAAGAAATGAACTCTTAAAATAAAGAACAAATTTAAGAATTTAAGAACATCAAATAACATTCAATAAAACTCATGCAACTCCCTAGGATCAACCCATAAAAGGTTATCCCTCCATTGATGCTATTCTATCAATTGAAGCGGGTAATTGACTTAAAGAAGCGGGATTGAAGAAGAAAGAAAAAAAAAACATTAATCAAAATGAACACTCCACCGTTGTGTGATCAATTCACAAGTGCGGGTGTGAATAAATTCACACTAAGATTCAACGGTATCAACGTGTGAATAAAAGGAAAATAAAAAGTGAAGAAGAAGAAGAAATTTTATTAAAATACTAAATGTGAATGAAAAACTTACATTAGAGAAATTGACGATGCCATTACAAAACGAAAGCGGGAAATTACAATTGAAAGAAAAACATGGATTCAAAGGAAAATGTTAGATTCAAGGAAAAATGTTAGATTCAAGGAAAAATGTTAGATGATAATTTCATTCACCACCATCTCCTTATATAGGAATATTAGGAGCCTTAGGTCCACCCCCAACATTAAATTCACCCCCCAACAATTAAGAGAGTCAAAAGGAGGGTGAAGAATCAAAAGGAAATTGACGTTTCGAAGTTGACCCGGAAAACTGTCCAGATTCGTCCTCCATTTTGACGTGTGAGTTTGACACTTCATATGGCCGAATCCGGTGGTGTCATAAATATAAAATATCTTCGTCCATGTGTCTTCTAGAAGCTCTCAAAAGATCAGGAAATTTTCCTCAGCCGGTTAGAAGTTATGGGCGAAATGGTGGGACTGATTTCTGTGCATTAATGACGAGTCCACCATTTAAATCTTAACTTCATATCCGTTTATCATCATGAAAACATCAGAATTAGCTCCGGCCACAGTTGAATAAAATGATCCTCATATTTTTATGTTTCTCCTGTATAAATTTGAGCTTCATTGGGCTTGGTTTCTGGGCCCCACATTTGTTTGATGGGCCTTAGGCCCATTATGTTTTTTCTAGCAAGTTTCTGCCTTCAGGCGCAAAATTCTCCATCTTCCTTTGGGATTCATCCATCGGACCTAAAAGATAAAATGTTCCAAACAAAGTGATCAATCATATCCCAAAATTTCAAATTAAAATGATGAATATTGTAATTTCCACAAGCAAAGTATTGAGTGGGCCCAAATTGACATTTTAAGCATGAATTGCACAATGATGGGAAATGAAGTTCAATTTCTGAATTGGACTAAAATTGATGTTTATGAACTTTTAAACACATTAATATTAAGATCTTAACAATGAATATTAGCCACTTTCAGTGACTAATCAATCAACATGTGAAAAAGAAATTATATGCATAAGTGGTTGATTAGTTAATCTTTATTACATAAATACAACAGTGAATATAGAATAATACGAGTTAAAAAATTTATATTAGAAAAAAATATAACCTAATTATTGAAATCCCTTTTAGGTTTAAGGGACTTGAACCCTCAATTGAGTATCCAAATCCCTTTATTGTGGTCCCTTCTGATATACAATACCCCATCTACATTGGGACCACTACAAAATGATTTCAACATCCAAATGAAAGGGTCATCCTCAGTTGAATTTTCATCCAACCCTTCAGTGGGTTTGGTCGATAACAGAAAAATTGACCACTTTCATTTTGTGGGATATGGAACATAAAAAATTTTCATTAACTATGATGTAATTATAAATGTTTCATCTTTATACCCTTACTTACTGAAATCCACATTCATGAATTCCAATTCATCTATTTTAACCACACTCCTCTTATCAACCAACTTGCATTGAAAAAAAACTTGGAATGCTTATAGTCCAACTCCCATATTTGTTTGATGATACCAAAGTATGAAATATTCACATAAATTGGATTTATATCCTTGGTATAAGATACATTTATTTCTTAATCCACATGAGTAACTACTCTATTTTTCATGTTACGTCATCCATCATGTTAATTTTTATTAAACGTATAACCATTAAATATATAACAATTATAAGATATTAAATTCACACTTGGTCTTCTTTCTATCCATAAAAGTCATTATAAAATTGAATCCTACCTTTTAAATGACTCCTTAAAAATATGGTTTTAAAAACATCTTATAAACTATTGATTATGTTTATTTGATATACAACTTTCTTCCCTCGAAGGATTCAAATGCCTAATAATTTCTTTATAGGTTTAAACATATGGGGAAACCTCTAAAATATTATGAAAAATATAAACACGGTCCTGCTTCCTATTTGTAATTATGATTGTGATACCATATATTCCAAAAATTCCTTCACCCTTAAGCTGCCCAGTATGATGAGATTTTTGTAGATGAATTCTTTCCACACCTGATAGGTAGTTGGTAAAGAATTCAAATAATTCTTTAAAAATATATCATTCTTCATTACAACCTTCCAAAAGACTTTTATTTTTGACATACCCTTTAAAAATATTCATATATTGTTCAATGGGGTACATTCATCTATAATATTTATAATGTTTTATCATTATTTTATTTCTTTTATGGTTTATTGACTTTATATATATATAACAATTTTTTTTAAAAAGATGACTTCTTTAGATCGAGTATAAATGTTAAAGCTTCTGCATGAGATTTTTTAAAACTGCCACTCAAAAGTAAAATAAGCCACAACATTATGTTTTTTCTTTTTTTCATTTAGTTTATGTAATTTTTGAGTTCTTTGATTTATTTTTTTATTCCAAGGGAGTTATGTGTATTGAAATATATTTTTTAAAAATATATAACATTTGAAATTGGTTATTTTGGAAACCATCATTGAAAGTCACCTATAACATTGGTTATAAAAAATGTTTCATGTGATTTTCAATGTCAGTTCTCAAAATATCCAATGTTGAAATATGATTTCTATTTGAGACAAAAGATCATGTAGGACCGAATTGAATTTTAGTTTAATAATTATTTTTATATATTTAGAAATATTAACCTGAATTTAAGAATCAATAATAATGTTTTTTTGATAATTTAGTAAGATATTCCTTTTTTAGTTATGTTTTTATGTAAAAGAAATTTATGTCTAATTGAATTTTATTGTACTAAAATTTTCTTCTAATCTTTTTACATATAATTAATTTAGAATATTAATTATATAGAGTTTAGAAATATATAACTATATTTAATTATAAGTCAAAATATTCAGTAAAACATATAATGTTATGAAAGATTTAAAATTTTATTTAAGAGTTACATTAAAAAACATATTTTATAACACTTGTTGGTATTTTATTTTAGTTAAACATTATTGTATTTCATTCATATAATTAATATAATGAAAATATATTTAATTAATTAATATAAGGATACAAAAATAAAATTCATGTTAGAATTTTGAAAATATTTTAAAAGATACATGTCAAGAATATATAATTGAAAATTTAAACACAGCTTAATAAATTCCTGGTTAAAAATAAATACACATGTAAAAAAGACATTTATTTTGAAAAATTGATTATTTTTTCATTTTAATGTTTTATATCAAAAATATTTTGTAGGATAAAACTATGTTTCACTTCACTAAAATAATTTTGTTTCTTTAAAAATTATACAATAATAAATTAAATTTAATCTATCAATACAAATTTTCATTTGCAATCACAAATCGATATTTTTCAGAAAGTAGTGTAAATGGAATAAACGAGCTATTTTCCAAGCCAAATCAGATCATACAACCATATGTGATAGATAGAGTAAGTCATTGGATCCAAAAATTAACCAAATTTTATGATATAGTAGGTTGGTAGATCTCATTTATAAATATCCTCGATATTCCCATTTGCAGTATTTTTTATAGACTCAGAGAGGGGTTCTATAGTTTAAGACTGGTTTCAATAACATTGGAAGAACTATCTCTATTTTCATATGTATAGTGAGATACCAAATGATATTCTCATAAAATTCCTATAATGGGAAATAAAGAACGCGAACCACGATTTATGTGAATGATAGTTTCCATGTTGGAATATATCCCAAACAACATGAACCATGGGTATACACCCATGGTTCTAAAATTTATTGAAAATAAAACATCTCAAAGTACAATGAATATGAGAAGTAAAGAAGGGTATCAACCACTGAAAATAAGGAGAAAAACATCCATGGAATCGACCACCGCCCATGCCTCTCGGATAATGGACCCTCCTCTATGTTTTAGGATACTTGCATACCTCATCATCAACATGTGGTTTAATTCACTCATCAAGTGGAATTGGGTCCTCACACGGTTGAGGATCCAACTCTCTAGCCATACTGATTCCTTGTGGTACTTTTCCATCTACACAAATAACCCCATGAGAGTTTCCAAACTCCTCACAGAACACCTCCTTGATGTTGGACCTGTTCAGAATATCAATAAGACTAAATATATTATTTCTAATCATGTAAGGAAGAGAAGAATAATTTTGAGAGTTCAAATTCTTAGTCTAGTAATTATCTACAACAACTTGTGTGGTATATTAATGTATTTTTGTTGCATCGTCAATATTTCAAGAAGCATATTGCTTCCTAGAGTCACCTCTCATTAGAGTTTTAAAATAAAGTTTTTTCTTTCCCTTGTGCTCCCTTGATATAATTAATTGACCGCACCTCAATTGGAAGTCTTCAAGTTCCTTTGCCAGAGTTTCACCATCAGAGATATCACCGAGGTTCTAGACATCTAGAACCTCTTACACAATATCAATCCAAGTTTTTTATTCTTCCACTAAAAATCTAGGATATAATTCTTTGGTCCTACTTCACAAGACTTCAAAGCATTCTACATTATCTCCTCAACTATCAATATCTCTCACACTCATTCCAGGAAGTGAGGTAACATCTCCTTCACTAGCGTCATTCATGTGTCTGGAGGGTTCCTTCCCTCTAAACCCAGATTATTCATGCCCATTCAAATTGAAGACTGGTCAAAAAATATCCTTTCAAAATATCTTCTTAAAATTCCTAATTATATGAAAAAATTAAAAAATAATGGAAATTTATCATATTTATTAATTAAATCAAAATTCATGTATGAAGCTGAAAGAACAGATCTGTCAATGCGCATGGAGTTCAGATCAATATCCACAAAAAATGTGAAAAATGTCAGAATATTGCTTCCTATGTTATTTGGTCAATCTTTATGGGAGTCCTAACATCTGAGGTGATGTCAAAAAGGATTTACAGATTCCACAAGATCCATCTCAAACCATAGATATGAACCCAAAACAGTGTTTTCAAGATCTATAAAGAAAATGGGTTGAACCGTAGATCCCAATCCTAGATGAAAATTGTTCTAGGTCTGAGGGAGATTGGTATAATACCCCAGGCCTTCTGATTAAATTCCTATAATGGAAATAGAATGTGAAAATATCCACAGTTGATGGAAATGTCTTTCCAATCACGAAAACCCCAAATTTTGGAAAGACGGTGCTCCATATCTTGAAGATTCCATGTTTTTTTCATGAAGGAACATCGATTCGTACGATGAATGAGAATTTACAAAGATTAAATCTATCAAAATATTGATTCCTAATTAGCATGAATAAGTTTAGATTTACCTCTTTTAAATATTATCTCAGAAGCTCCATCTTTACTCAAAGAGGGAAATCGTGTCGCATATCCCCATCTCGATCCGTGAGAAGAGGAGTTTGCAATCCCTATTCCCTCTCCCTTTCATGGGAGTTTTTAAAGATATCCACCATCCCGGAGCTCATGATCGAGGTCTCTATAGAACCCCATCAGAGGAGAAAACCCTAGACCAAAAAAATTTCTGAAGGATCGCCATCATTATGGAGGCAGCTCCCGCTACCCATCCTCTATCGGTGCATAAGAATATAGCATGAAGAAGAAGTTGTTATGTGAGACAGGAATGGTTGGGTAAAATAAGAATAGTATCAACCAAGATTAAGGTGAATCATGAATTCCCATACCCAAAATAAAAAACAATGAGGATTGAATCTAGCCGTGAAGATGAGGGGAAACAACCGAGGAATTGAGTGCAGTCGAAGGTGCTAAAACAATAAATTAGAACATACCATAGATTTGGAGAGGATCGATTCATCGAGAAATTCGATCATCGGTAGTAGTTGGGTTCGATGAGAGTGGCGGCAACGGTCTGATTCCATGAGAACTTGAAAGCATGAGAGGGGAGGCTCTGTTAGGGTTCTTTTTATGAGATCACGTAAGGCTTTTATCACCGCTTTCAAAAAAGCATTGATAAAGAGTTGTTTTATCAGTGCTAAAAAAGTGCTAATAAATATCTAATAATAATAAAATATTTAATTTTTTATAATTATAATTATAAGTAAATATATTTAAAAATTCTTCTATATATTTATAAATATCTGAATATATTTATAAATATAGTTATATATATTTATAT
Organism: Viscum album; assembly: GCA_963277665.1. Taxonomy (NCBI): domain Eukaryota; kingdom Viridiplantae; phylum Streptophyta; class Magnoliopsida; order Santalales; family Viscaceae; genus Viscum; species Viscum album. The sequence goes on along the minus strand of OY728167.1, from coordinate 725,658,679 downwards.
TTTATATATTTTTTAAAAATTATAAATATAATAAATATATTTATTATAATTTTATAATTTTTTGTATATATCTATATTTATAAATATTTATAAATATATTTATAAATATTTGTACATAATTATAAATATATTTTTATATATATTAATGTAATTATATATATATATATATATATTTATAAAATTATAATAAATATATTTATTATTTCAATATATTTATTATAATTTTATAATTATTTAAATATAAATTTATTTCATTCTAATTATAATTATAAGTGAATATAATTAAAAATATTTCTATGTAATTATAAATATATTTAAATTATTATATATATTTATATAAGTATATATTTTTATATCAAGAGGATGGAGGATGGGGTGCGGTTTCAAAGCTCCTAGCGGCAATAAAGGTTCACCAGCGGAAATTGAGTTGTGGGAAACAACTAGGAACCTAGGTACTCTATTCCTGATTCATCTCTGGATGGGATTCATGGATACTTTCAAGTGTCAGGTTCGGAAGGAGGTTTGTGGTCGTTTCCTTTTTTTAGGGATTCATATACTAGAAGAATATCAGAAAGGGACCACTCAGTCTTATTGAGGCAAATGCTAAAGCGGTCACATAAAGTATGTCGATTGGTAAGAACACTCTTATTGTAAAGATTTTCCTTTGGAAGGGTGATAATTCATTGTGGTTAGAGGATTTTGTTTGTATGGTTTCTTTGATTTGGGGTGTTTTCAAATGGAAATATGTGTCAATCGAGCGTGTTTTTTTCCATTGACTTTTCCCTATGATGATCTCAAGAAGAAAGCGTGGTGTATTAGATCCCTTTCATTAAAGTTGGGAACACAACATATTCAAAAATGGATTCTATAATTCGACTTATCAAATGTTAGAAATGAATTTTCATTGGTATGGGTAAGGATTCATGGGCTCAATTGGATCCTTTGGCATCTGAAGACACTGCATGATATTGCAACTTCCATAGGAGTTTCAATTAGGTTGGACAAGGAGACAAATCCTGTTCATTTTGTCCATTTTTCACAGATACCAGTGGATGTGGACCTCAATGACACCTTATTGATAAGTTAATCATTTCTAATCCAAATTATGTTCTTCATCTGAGTATCGAGTTTGAGAAGCAACCACTTTTTTGTGTGGAGTTTAATTCTATTAGGCATTCGTTAGAGGGATGCCACAAGAAGGTTCTATATGAAAATTGTTATGTTAATGGGTGCCTAGAGAGGGATTGTAGGAAGAAGCATGTGCAGAGTGCTCATGTGCATGATAAAATATAGAATATGGGTATTGCATTAGGGTCTTCACTGGCCACTCAGCTGGAGGGCGGCCCAGATGTGCAAGCTACGAAGGATCTTTCCCCTACATGCAATGTGAAAACTGAGATCCATCAACTACGTGGCTTGAACTGGGACCTATAAGGGGTGATGAAAGTGAAGTAGGACCTCTCTTTTAAAGAGGTTTTGTGCAAGAAGACTGATGCTGCAGTGGCTGAATCCAATTAATAATCTGATCGTGAAGTTATTATTCAAGAGGAAGTTGATTGTGAAAAATGGAAACATCTTATCAATTCAAAAAGAAAAGGGAAAGTCAAATTGGTGGTTGGAGATGGATTTCAATTGATCACTAGGAATTATAAGAATCCTTCCTCTGTGTATAGAAAATCTTTGCATATTACTAAAATATATGGACAGGAGCAGGTAATTGGTGAATTCCATGGGCATGATTGGTCATTAAGTAATGAGATTGACTTTAAAGAAGATCTGATTTTACCTATTCCTACTCTTTCTTTTCTAGTCGTTCCTCCATCTCTCCCTATACCTTATTTTCATGAGAGTATTGATGTTTCAGTGGGTGACTTTGTGGCTGGTGTCACATTGAAAGGGAAGGCAACAACTACAGAGGATACAATTTCCTTTCCAGAATCTAAGACTAGATAAATTAATTTCACTCTAGATATATTAAATTAATTGAATAGTAAATATATTTTTCATGAGGAATTTGGTTACCTTCATGATGAAGTGCATGGAATTGGAATTTCTAATATGAATGTTTCATTTGATCATGATGGATTTGTCTTAAAAGATGAGTACTCTGGCGGTGAGTCTCATGATGTGGATAATGTTCCATCGAACATGGATGATCTAGATTTTTATTGGAAATATCCTAAGTAATGAAAGAGGGGAAGAAATCTGAAATTTCAGGGAGGCTTTCGATCAATGGACTATGGTCATAAAATATGACGATTGGTGTTTGTTTTTTGTTTTAGTGGTGGTGTTGAGGTCACTTTATTATCATTGAAACCCCCTGCTTTTTCTATTTCATTTTGTCTATACATTAATAAAATTTTCAGGTCCATGGATTTTAATCCATGGTTCACACCATTCTTAATATATTTATATCAATATATATATATATATAATTATAAATATAATAACAATATTTATTATTTAAATATAAATTTTTATCTCTATTGATCGAGCTGATTTTCAGGAGAGGCTGGATTTGTGCCAATTCATGCTGAGTGGATGATTGATCCTTTCCAAAGGATACAAGCCAATAAATTTGGATGAGTTGAAACTGAAGCTCAAAATAATATAGGGCTTTAACGAATGAAAAATAATTTTTATTAGAAAGGGATACTTTTATATATTTTTCATTATAAATTGCATCATTCTTCTGCTTGGAAATTTAACTTTTATAAACTCAATCCAGGAGGATTTAGGAGTTCATCATGGGAGTTCAATTTAAATCCTTACAATCAAAGCATACAAATTCAAAGATTCAGGTGTGCATTCACGAGCTCAGTTGGGTTCTTTGGAACCCCCACAAATCTTAAATGACATCGCATCTTTCATATGGGAACCTATTTAGCTAGATAATAATACAATTGAATTTAAATATGGGCATTATGCAAGAGTGATGGTTGATGTTGAACTTATGAATTAATTTTCGAGAAATGAAACTTTGTTGGTTAATGGATTGAAGACAGAAGTTAAATTTTAATATGAATTTATTCACTTGTTTTTTTATGAAAAATAGTTGGCAATTAGAGTTCAGGATGCATCCAAGTTCTTAAGTGTCAAGTGAAAAAACTTGGCCCTACAAAGTATAAGGAAGATGTGAATTCAAAAAAAAAGGGAATAGAGGGTTCTTCTAAACTCAAAAAAGATAATGTGGGTACAATTTTGAATTTTGGAGATACTAAATAAGGAAATGGAAAGGAGTTGCTCAGTGATTCCAGGGATCTTGGTGATTCTACTAGGATTGACCTTATGAAGGATGGTTTGGGGGAATCAGATCCCCTATTGGGGGATTCCTCTAAAAAGGTTTTAGTTCCCCTATCCAAGGATAAAACCATTTTTGGGAAATAATAGAGCTCCCTGGTTGATGAGGAAACTAGAAAACACTCTATTTTAGAAAAGTATGAATAATCTTTGGGAAGGTTTTTTGAAACATGAGTTCAAGGTGATAAGGAAGATGGAGAAATATGATCTCTCAAGGACCAATGAAATTTCACTAAAGATAATCATGTCCAAGTAGTAATCCCAATAAATTAATTTGGATGGGATAAGTGTGCTGGTGAATCTAAGAATTCGAAGGTCACTGACATCATTGGCACTTTTGGAAGCAAAGAGGATCTCCTAGATACTTCTACTGATACGGTTGACTCCAGAACTCATAAGGAGGAATGGAATGATTTCAAAGACTATTTTTTGGATAATTCTACCTTAGGAGAATTAGGACCTAGGCCTGAGGAGGGGTTGGATTTAGGGGGCCAATATATCTCAAAGGAATAGCTAGAAAAGGCCAATGTAGTAGACCTTGACACTCCTATCAAAGAGGGGAATGAAAATGGATCTTTTGATGGATTTTTCTTTCCCCAGGTATAGAAGTATGCTTCTAATAGACCTGAATACTCATGGTCGATTTTGGTCTCCTGTGATGGAATCAGTTCTAACCACGATGAATCTGAGAAATATCTTGTTGTGCAGGATGAGATTGACATGTAGTTGAGTCAGGGTAAAAACCTGACTTCCTCTTATGATAGAAAAGTTAAGAAAAAGTTTTCTTCTAATTCCATATTTCTAAATAAACCTACCAAAGAAACTACCAATATCATGGAACCCTTGGATGGAGTTCTAAATAACCCCCCTTCAGTTGAGGGCTCTAATTACTTTTAATTGATTTCGAAAAAAGTGATGTCATGACAACCTTTGATCGGGAGAGGGATTCTAATGCATTTTTCGTTGTACCAGCTGGTGTCAACCAACATAATGAGACCACTGCACTATATTAATTAGAGAGGTTTGGTGGATCTGGACAAGATTTGGCCGCTCACCATGCTAATGGATTGCATTTTCCTTCTCACTTTTCTTACATTATGAAATTTAAATGCAATAACTTCATAAAGGATATGCCAAATAAATGTGATAGGTCAAAGGAGAGTAATATGGAAAGTATAATTCTTCTATAGGACCTTGAGGGTTAAAGGTCAGATCAAGGTCCCACAAAGGATATTGAAGAATGGTTTGATATACAAGTTGAGGTTATTTTTACAAATTTGGATCGTCACGCAATCCAAATTCATGAATATTTTGATATTATCGAATTTATTTCCATCAATATTGAAGAAGGAATTCATCCTAACCCTAAGCTTGAAATTAGTGACCTCTTAAGGAAAAATGGATCATGCACCCTCAGTGTCAAAGGTCAAATGTCCACATCATCCTCAAATGAGGACTAAGAGCCTTGGTAGAGGGAAAAGACATGAAGTCATGGCCGTCACCCATGTGGTCGAGGTAATTATTGAGGCTGAGGCGAATGACGATCACTATAGTATTTTTTCTATTCCCTTATGGGGTGTCATGGTTTTGGGATTCCTTTGAGGGCAATGTTGGATTAAACCATCCTACTATCCCTATATTGTTTTTGTTTTTCCCAATAAAGGGTCTTGACCACAACCTTTTTCAATAAATTACATACATATTGAAAATATTACATGTATAGTAAATAAATTATGCATAAATAAATATTAAAAATGATTAAATATATTTTTAACATTATTAATTAATATATTAATATAAATGAATAAATTAAATTAAATAAATTAAATAAATATTAAATAGTGGATTCATAACCTTTACATGAATTACAAACATATATATGTACACATGCACATCTACTCACACATATACATATACACATGTATATACACACATAAACATACATACATGCAGTTATACGTGTACATATATTTTAAGTTATTTAATATCAATATAAATAAATATATAAATAAATATATTCATTTATATATTATATAATTTTTTAAAATAAAATATTCATATATATTTATTTTAATTATATACACATTTTGTAATTAATGTATATAAATAAACTATTAATTTTTTTGACTAATATAAATTGGATAATTTTTTTATATAACATTATGAAAATAAGATCCATTTTTTATTAAAAGTTATATAAATCATATTTATATATTAATTTAAATATATATATACTTCTTGTAATATAAATCTTATTTAAAAATATATAAATGTATATTTATTTATGTATAATTATAATTATAAATAAATATAATTATAAATATTTCTATACAATTATAAATATATTTAAATAATTATATATATTTTTATAATTATATATATATATAAATATATATATATATATATATATATTTATTAATATATAAGTATATGTAATTATAAATATAATAAATATACATGTTATTTGAATATATTTATTATTATTTTATGAATATATATATATATATATCATTCTCATTGAAAATAATTATATTTATAAATATTTGTACATAAATATAAATATATATTATATAATTATATATATTTATATAATTATTTATATTTACAGAATTATATATATATATATATATATTTACATAATTATATATATATATATATATTAATATAGATAAATAAATATATATATATATATATAATTACAAATATAATAAATATTTTTATTATTTAAATATATTTATTATAATTTGATAATTATTTAAATAGATATATTTTAGTATATTTATTATAATTTTATAGTTATTTAAATATAATTAAATATATTTATATATTTATAATTATAACTTTTTCAAAAAAGTTTGGATCGAAGCCTCTTTTTTATTATGAAACCAAATACCACTTTCTATCTAGGTAGAGGTAGAGCGATTACATAGCTCGTAGGCCCAAGGTAAAGTTGCATGTATAATGTCTACGTCACCGCCTACCTGCATCATGCCCATATCATTGCCCCAATTGTCAGCGCCTGCATCCTAAATAAATATTTTTATAAATATTTTTATATAAATATAAATATATTTATTTAAATATATTTATTGTAATTTCATAATTATTTAAGTGTATATTTATTTATTTATATTTATAATTATAAATAAATATTTTATAAATATTTTTTATATAATTATAAACATATTTATATATTTATATATATTTTTGCAGTTATATATATAATTAAATATATTTATTAATAAATAAGTATAGATAAATATAAATATAATAAATATATATTAATAAAATATATTGATTATAATTTTATAATTATATATATATATTTATAATTGTAATTATAAATAAATTTATAACTATTTTTATATAAATATAAATATATTTATATAATTATATATAGTAATATATATATATATATATATAATTACATTTATTCATTATTATTTTATAAATATTTTAAAAATATATATATTTATAATTTTATGCGTACTTTTTTTAAAAACATTAAATATATATTTGAATTATTAAAAAATATATACTAATATATCATATTTATATTAATTATATACATGCATTTTTTAATTAATGTATATAAATAATCATTATTTTTTGAATAAAAATATGATAATTATATATATATTGATAATATTATTTATTAAAAGTGTTTATCAATGATATGAATAGTGATGATAAAGATCCATCTTTATTATTACTAAAAAAATCATTGATAATGGATACATCTTCATCGTCACTTTTTTTAGCTTTGAAATAGGTAACTCTTTAATTAGCGATTTATTTTTAGCGTGGACAAAATCCAACACCACGCAAACCATGATCAACAATAGTGACAACGGAGAGGTGATGGTGGGACTGTGCAACGAAGCGGTGATGGTGGTGGGTTAGAGTGGGGCAGTGCGGCAATGCGATGATAGTGTCGGGGATGGTGAATCAGTGTAGTATTTGCGGCAATGAAAAAGTGGCGGCGTGTGATGGAGGAAGGGTAGCAGTGGTGGAACGACAAAATGGTGTAGAGGGGGGACAAATTTGTCCACCTGTCATTGGAAAGCATGGTTCTACTCGATTTGGAGGGAAGGGAAGATTCCATCATTTGATGGAAGGAGTGGGTCTTCTATTTCCAATTCTAACATTCCAAACACATGCTTTTTTAGGTTTTTGTTTTTGTTTCCATTGAATTTCAACCTTCAAAACAATGCCCTAATCTCTTGTAGTGACTGGAAGACATCCATTATTTTTGTTTAAAGAGAAATAAATGAATATGAAAGTACACGTGGATGATCATTAGTAAGGAATGAAAATCATCCCTCTAACATTATCTTTTCTAATGAATGGATACTGAGAAGGCATGGATCCATGATAACTCTATTATTGCTATGTCTTCATCGTATCCAACAATGGTTAGCATGTGGCGTCCATTGCTGAGCAGCCAGTGAAAGGTTCCTCTCATTGGAATCCATGGAACATGTGCATCCAAATGGGTCATCCCTGGGAAGAATATTTCCTATTTATGCCTCCACTCCCATGTAATATAATTGAAAACATGGTAGGTCCACACATAAAACTCTTTTATGGGCAGAACATTGACAATAAATAATTCAAAATTAACTGATAGGGGTTGGGGAACGTGAGACAGAGTAGAGAGATTACCCAGAGTGCATGACCTATATGATTTTATATTGTAATAGGCTTATGTTGGTCATCAAGGAGGTAGGATTGTTGATTTCCCCTCGGAAGGGAAGGGTGTGTCATTATTTGGTGGTGGATTTTCAGATGCCAAGGGGAGGGGGATACCACTTGAAGCAACACATCAACCCTCGCCAACACCTTCCCATTTTCTGAATCTGGTAAGATGTTCAAAGATAGATCTTCGTTGATGTGGGATGGTGTGGAACAAATGATAATATGGAGCATTCGGAGCCCATAGTTGGAAACACTGATGTATAGGAAAAAATACCCTGAGAAGGTCCTTGTTATGAGGGTGTGAAGTTTCAATAAGGATGGATTAAGAACCATGAGATTCCATTCTCTGCAAACCAGTGGACAGGTGTGAAGAGCTTGCAATGAGGTTTGAGTGAGGATCTAATACATAATTCCTCCTGGAAGTGGCCGACCCCTTCATGGCTACTGCTCACTTGGAATAATCTCCAGGAATATATCTATCGCTGTGAGAGTGTGGGGGAAGAACTGATGTAGGGTTCGTGTGAAGAGACGGTGAGAGACGTGGGTTTACTAAGACATTTTAGATCGGCTTCAGATCTCTCCTTGGGGCATCGCGACGATAGGTTTTCCCCCGCGCCGAATTCATCCCCACCGTCGTGGATCAACTTCAGATATCTCCTTGGTGCTTCAGATCGGCGCCTTCATGGTGTGATTAACCCTCCAGTGGCAGCGTCGTGCAGGCTCGTCACTCTCGGCGTTCCCCATCATTTTCTGCCTTATTCTCGCCCTATACTTTGATTCGGCTAGGGTTTTCATGGTGGCACGGTGTTGGTCCAGAGATCGAGCTCCATATGCTCCGGCCTGAGGTTGCCGTCGCATTTCGTGTTGGATGTGGATGTGCTGGGAGGATTTGGTCTCTCTGTGTGGGTTTGAAAGCGGCGGCAGGATGTGCGACTCTGGATTTCAGTGAGGTCTTCTTCCAGAGAGGCTCGAAAGGTCCTCATTTCGGTGTTGGTTATTTTTTCTTGTACTTCATCTACATTTGTTTTTGGTTTTGGTCATGTGATGGGTCAATGTCCCCGGTGATTCTGCACTGGTTATGGTTTTGATTTCTGGTCGAGGGTGATGGTTGATTTAGTTGCTGAAATTTGATGTTGAGTTGAGTTGCTGAAGGCACAGTGGACTGGTTCTGTGAAGTGGCGGTGGTGATCTCTGTTGGAGGTGTCGGGGTCAGCATGACTGCAGGATTGGTTCAGGAGAAGGAGGCAGGACTTCAGGAGATGGAGCCACACTTGAATGCTGATATGGTAAGGCAGCTGGATTCAAATATACCCAGTGGAGCCATGGTGAGTGATGTAGTGGGTGTGTATCTAGCCAATAGTGAAGACACCTCTTTGCAGTTTCAATACATGGGTCGTGGATTTGTCCAACCAAGGGGTTCAGACATGGCAGCACAGGACATGCAGGCACAAACTTCTTATTCGGAGAAGGTTAAAGCTGGAGGCATGCTAAAAAATTCTCAGAACTGGTTTGAAGTTTTGGGAGAAGAAGAATATCAGATACTTGTGGAAGGAATCCAGATGGAGGATGAACATGGTGACGACCCTTATATGGTATGGGGGGGGGGGGGGCGCTACCCAATAGGAGGAAGATCCAGTCCCAGAATCACCGGTTGAGCCCATGGAAGTGGTCTTGGCGAAGGAATACTTTTGATCCTCATCAAGGAAGGGAAAGAATACAATTATTGATTCATAAGGCTTTATTAAGCATAACCGGAGGATGCAAGGGAGGAAAGACTACTCTAACTTACCCAGTCCTCCTGTTACAAGGTCCTCAAGTAAGGGTAAACTCCCTCTGATGGGTACTAATAATGCATGCAACAATTACACGAGCAAGAGGAAAGGCTCTGATGGGCATGGGGATGGTAAGTGAGCAGGGGGCTCATAGGCCAACAACCGGGTGTCTGAAGAATCTGTGGCTGCTACAAGGGCAGTTGATCAGCATGTAGAATTTAAAATGCAATCTGAAGAGGTGATGTCAGTAATGGAGGATGCTCTTCAACAGCATGTGGAAGGGCCTCTTGTTGGTTGTCAGCGCCTAGAGGATGTAGATTCGGATAAAAAGATCGATATACTCATGAACTCAGGTGAGGAAATGAAGGAGGATGTCCTTGTGATTAGGGTGACAAGGGAAAACATTGATCAAATGATGAGTAGATTTCTTTGAGTGGAAGGCACCAGGGAGAAATGCGAGTGGATTGACAAGAAAGACCGTATATTGGTTAGAGGCTTCAACATGGAGAAAATTAGCAAAGAAGAGTACATGCAAGCCTGGGAGTACCTAGAAACTTATTATGAAGCACTTCTTGAAGATAATCTAGGCATCCAGGTAAATTTCTTTTCCTAGAAACTGTCTAGGGAATTTGATTCCAATCGTCTCAATCTAGTGTTTGAAAAGTCGGTAGTATATTTTGATGTTTGATCTGTTGAACTCCTAGGGTTCTCACTTTCCCCCATAAATGTGTTGTAAAATAAAAAAATTAAATTTGGATGGTTTGGGGTTTTTTTGTGATTCTCATAGTGAGGTGAAGGTGGAGGACCTGATCTGTGTATGCATCGTGATTGATTTATGGAGGAGGAGAAATTATGCTAATTCGGTTGTGATGATTTGACAATACGTTGGTGATGATTTGGTTTGGTCTGTGTGGCTCCATTGTTACTGTGAAGGTTTTTTCCCTGCCACCAGCTGTTCAAGATTCTTGACTCCAGATTATCATCAGAGACTGCTCCAAATGAGGTAGAGTTGCATGTTTTCACCAGATTTATGCGATTCAGATTTGGATTTTTGAGAGGGTATGACCTTGACCATTAGTACCGACCCGTCTTTGTATGAGATAGTTTTCTGCACAGCGTTAGAATGGTGGAAAACTGGTTTTAATGTTGTTTATGCTGGGGAGGATCTTTTCTTCTTTTTTTGATCTATTTTTGTTTTGAATTTTGGACCGCTAGAGCACGGTTTGATGTTTTCGTCGCTAAATCCACGTTCCTTGGTTTCTCACCTTTTCCTTAAAAGTGTTTTTTAATAAATAAATTTAATTTTCAGTACTATGACATTTTAGAAACAACTCCTTAATATATAAACAATGATCATCCTCTTCATAAACTAAAAGTAGGAAACACGAGATTTGGTAAAATTTTCGGATGACGATCTTATTTATAAAAAATGGAATTATCAGCATTAAGTATTTTTTTTAAAACATGGAATATATTTTTTGTTTAAAAAGTCAATAGTTAAACATTTTTCTTCTCAAAAAAGTTATATGAACCTAGATGTATAATTTTTTTTACTAAAATAAAAAAGAATAGATCATATGTTTTTAGAAATAACCAAATACGTTTAAAAAAAGAATGTTTATATTTTTGTATTCATAAATAAAGTTCTATTCTTAAATAAATAAACATTCATATGTGTGGGTATACACTAAGACTTTTTGGAAAATCACCTTGAATATAAGTGATGATCATATTCTTCGTTATATTTGTTTTTTGTAAATATACATTTTATTTATATTATAATATATTATAATGTATATTAAAAATATATATTGAAATAATATATACATACAAAGTATTTAAATATGTAAAAAATATATATATTAAATAAAATCTATATAATTATATTCTAATATTAAAATATAATTTAAAAATTAATATTATTTATGAAAAAAATAAATTTAAAATGGAAATTAAAATTGAATAAATAATTGAATATATATATGTGTGTGTGTGTGTGTGTGTGTTTATGTAGTAATATAAGGTGGAAGATATATGGAGACAGACACACATATTAATTTGTGTAAAAAGTATATTATCATATATACCCTACTAGAATGAAGGGATTTTGTGATTGTCTTGTGACCATAAAATGAGAGACGTTTTTGACTTCCTGATGAAGGTTTTATAAACCACTAAAAGTGGGTTGTTAAAGGGTATCAATATTGCATTCGAGGACCCAATAGTGATTTTCCTTTGACAGTCACTAAAATAGTTTCACATGCCACCAAACGACATTCACTATAGGGTCCCAAAATGAAATATCAAGAACCTCAAGTGACCACTATTTAGCATTCTCTACAAGTGCCTTTTTTATGTATATATGTTTTTATTGCAATATCAACCCCATGCTATCAAGGAAAACAACACAAAGAGTACAATATTTAAAGAAAAATTACACAACTCCAACATATTTATACAGTATAAAAAATTTATATATAATATAATAATTTTACAAATAAAAAAATAACTAACATCAAATAAGTCATCCATCAAACTACGACTGACATCTTATAGTCCAAAATACTATTGAATTTAAAATTTATGTTGGTATAATATAAAAATAAATAAAAAATAAAATTAACAACTTATTTTTTTTCAATATAATGTTAAATATTACTTAAAAAATTATAAATTCATTCAAAAAACATTGATTTGACTATTCCATCCATACCACATTTTTTATTGGTGTGTTGTTCATTTCTATAGGCTCTAACTTAATTAATGATCATCGTCTTTACATTTCATGAAAATTCAGGATCATTTGTTCAATTTTTACCCTCTCACTCATTTATAATAATTTTAAAATAAAAAAAATGCACTTTCGATCATTCCTACCAAACCGCACATCAGACTGATGTGTGGTTTTTTACTATATTTAAAAAATTAATCGACGTTAATTGTACTAGGATTTCACAATGAACATAGATCATTTTATCAATTTCAATTATTTTATGCATGTTTTAAAACACATAAATATATAAAAAATTATTTTTCATCTATTTTGATTATATAACATGTCAGATTAGCACTTTGTTCATTCATATAGGTCATGAATTAATCAATGATTGTTTTTCTATGATTTCAGGACAATTGGAGGTAATTTTCTTGTCATGAACCCTCCCTCCAAAGGATCCCCACATGGGATGAAAATGAAGGAAGATATATAATGATGCCCAAAGATCACCTCGAATAGGATGCAAGTTAGATACTAGCACTAATGGTATATCAATCACACATATGTGAGGAATTTCCCTCTATATAGTTTAAGGATTAAGATATAAGATGATAATTACCACTAGCTAATCACTATGAAAATATATAGAAACAATCCCAATACATGTAATGTCAGGCATAAACTAAACAAAACTGAAATAATACAGTAATTAAAATAGAAAGTTACAAAAGTAAATATGGGAAATAATAATGAAATAAATCCACTCTAAATAGCTTCTCAACCAGTCTTCTGAGATAGTACCACCCAACTTGATCATCGACCTATCCCTGCTAACCTGAAAAATAGTTTATATATACACATGGTGAGTATAACATGTATACTTAGTATGATCCTCCCTGAAACCTCTCATGAAAAATATGAATCAAGTATACTAAATCCCAATGAATAAACAAATTAAACTAACTCATCACCTAAATAGGAAATACTAGTTTCTCATCCTCATTGTGGTTCATTCACCATGTAAAACATAAAATATTATTATTATATATCAAAAGCATATATGTAAATAAAGGTAATTTTCTTCCACTTATCCACTAGTTTATCCCTCTCATCCCCTAATGCCACACATCATGTGCTCTTCCCTCTTATGAATAATCATGTATCTCATATAATAATATCACAACCTTTATTGCATCCTATAAAAACCCAAAATATTCTGTTATAATCACATCCATGTAGTAACATGTTGTATTCCTAGAAGCCACTCCATCTCATGTATGCACATCATACCTCAAGCCATCATATCCCATACACATACTCATGTGGGAAGCCGAAACCAAGACATTTGAATACAATTATGTGTTATACCTCAAGCTATTACAATCTTCACATAAATGTATAGTAAAATCACGAGCCATCACAACCTTGGTAGGAATGAACCCTATACTGTAAGCCATTATAGCCCGAGATACTCCTACTCATCTACATCTGATGGGAGAGTAGAAAAGAGAGATAAGGCAACCATACATTCTCTAGTAATCTTGGATGTTGGAGGAAACACCCCCAAAACATTTGGGTATCAGCTTCCCTACCGACATGGGTGGTGAATCGTATAAAATCAAAAAATATAAATCAATATCATACACAACCACACTAAGGGAAACTACCTAACCTTAGACTCATATTCCTTTATCATGGAATATGACACCTCACTACCACCACTAATGTCTTGATATCAAATAAGAATACAAGAATAAATCCATTATTAATCAATTAAAAAATTATTAATTAATATATTCCATATTTATTTTCCAAGATAAACATTATAATTTTTTAATCCTATTTCCTTAGGCACTATAAACATTGATTATATTCTTAAGTATTCCATCCTAATTTGGAAACACCATGAACCAACCACATTCATTTATTAGTTCAATTTATCATTTTTTTAATCATAAGGGTACTCTAGGACTTAGCCTAAGTTACCAATTCAAAAAATCATTTTCAATTCATTACATAAACTTCATTGAGTAGTTGGAAATTGCCAAAAAATAACATCTGACTATTCTGTCATCAAGAAACAATCAAGAAAGAAATGCATATTGATGAGAAATCCCCACTCAGAACTCATCTTGACCACCCTAATGTTCCATGCTATTGTGAATAATATAATTTATCCTTCCATAACCAACAATGACCATCACTGTTTCCCAAGATCCCAACCCATTTCTCATCAAAGGTTCCCATCCATATGAAATTTATCAATAAACATGTGATAGATCTAAATACATAGAGAAAACATACATTTGATATGTATATTTTCACACATTATAAAAAAGGTACCAAGGACATGAAATCTAGGAAGTTATTACTTCTTCACATAAGAATAGGCTCATTCAACCCCAAAAAACTTTGTATTTTACAAACAACCATTCTAATTACTTCTAGAATTAAATAGTTTATTATTCATAGGTTTTCTGTAATAAGTAAACCCAATGAAATAGTTAGTAATATCTACAAATTAATATAAACTTTATTCAAAAATAAAGTTTATAACCAATTTTCATCATATAAAATCATGCTACATAGTAATAATAACACAACCAACACAACCAAACATGAATCACACTATCTATAAATAACATGGGGTGGAATCAATAAAATCACAAACACATGTGATCACAAACCTAACCATACATTTAATTACATAATTATAAAATATTAAATTATCCTTAACAAGTGATAATTCTCATTTCAATTAACATATATCTATAATTATGTAACAATTATTATCCCCATTTTACTAAGTAGTTCAACACTGCAAATATAAAATTATTTTGTTTCTTTCTCTTGGATAATTTTCATATTAATGATTATTATTATACAATATGTGTTATATTCAAATCCCATTGTTATAATTATTTTATGACGAAGTACTGATGTATTTTTTAAATCAAATTTGGAGATAAAAACCACCATGAGAATCATCTTACTAGAGATCCATTCTTGTCAGATAAAATCCTATTAATAATCTAGACTTCAAAAAAACCATTCATATCATTTCCAAGTGTAGTTTCATCAGTGGTACCCCTTCATAATGTCATTACTAGTGACCTTACCTAATCTCATATCTGTCCATGACTTTGAAATTGTATGCTTCGTTTCTTCATCACCTTCCTCATACATATCCTTCATTAAGTCAATTATCTCTTCAATGGGATCACCTTACTTTTCCATGTTCCATTTCATCTTGTTCTTCTTGGAATGTAACTCTAGAAAATTTCCTTTGGATGATTTAGCTATTGTGATGATGACCCTTGAAGGTTTCAAAATCACCTTGCACATCTCAATCACTATGTATCTATTCCACTTTGGCACCCCACACTGGTAATTCTTCCCTTGAACATTGTGAAACTTTACATTGAATGATGTAGTCTTGAAGACTATCACAATTTTTCCCCATCCAAACCCTCTAGAGATCTATATATATATTTAATTTTTTATCATCTTCATCCCATAATAACGATCAAAGAGTACTATAATTAATCGATGGGGTGGAAATAGACTTTACAACAATTAGGAGATGAACTGGAGGGGCTACATTTGTTTTTGCAGGAGCATCAACTTTAGATAACTGCTCAAAATCCCAAATTTGAGATTATAGGAGGGAAACAATGTGAGGCCTCTTTACAAATATTTAGATATTCATTTGTTCCTCTAAATAAAACACACAATCATCTTCTATTACCTTTCACTCCATCTAGAACAATAATAATTTATTTTATCATTTGATTTATAGATTCTAAAGAGAAACATAATTATCTAAAACATGTGATAAATCTTAATTAAACAAGACTAACATCATCAACAAATATTTTTTTAATTTAATTATAGAAATAATAATAATATTAAGATATCCATTGCACGTAATTTATATCTTCATCTTCTTCCTTTTAGTTTTCTAGAAGATTTAACAATATCCATTATCCAATTATTTTACCAAATTAACATCTAATAAAGGTTAACTCTATCTGATTGAATAAATAAAAATAGGCATGAAAATTTCATATATTTAACATAAAATAAAGGATATATAAAAAGAACAGATTCTTGATATGATTCTAGTCACAAGCTTGACATATGAATAAGGTTATGAGAGAAGTTTACTCATCCAGGCCTATTAAAGAGAACCAGACTCACCTTGGGATCACAATGGATAATCTCATGATGCTGAGGAAATGGAACTAAAAAATGTAGTGATTTGAATCTTCATGTTGATGTATAATAAAATTTTAAGTATTTCATCTACCATCATGGGTTATTAAATATATAAGGTTGACTATATATATTTTTTACAGGCATGTTCTTATACATTTTCAATATTTGAATATTTTTTTAATACTTAAAAAATATATTATTTCATGAATTTTAATTATCTAAATTATAATAATATTATTCTAGGATTTTAGATAAATATATCACATGTTTTTTATCTAAAAATAATCATACTCCTCCCAAAATTTGGGTTATAGGTGAGTCTGGGAAGAAACGGGAAATTTTTTGATGTTTTGAGTGAAAAATGAAACCCTTATGAATGAAGGGGTTCTCATGGAAATGTAAAATGGTTTACCTTTATTTATTGAATGGGATCCAAATTGACACTTATATAAGCTTGGTAAAATGGATATTACCTTAAAAAATCTATAAAAAACTCAAGCTGGCCTTTACGGAACAATAGAAATTCATGGGATACCATTACGTAGCGTATATAAAATAATATCTACCTTTACATAGCTAGTTTAAAACATAAGCTACATTTATATAGATATTTAAAAATGTGGGTTACCCTTCCAAAAATTAAGAAATTTCAAACTTACTTGTATGAAACATTAAGAAAAACAAGGTTACCCACACATGATAAGGGGGGGTTACGTAAGGGTAGATAAAACTTATGGTTTGGGAACCCTCTTGACGCCTCTAATCCTCAGGATAACATAGAGGGATGGTTTTATTAATACATTACCTTACATTAGACACCTCTCAAAAAATTATCATCTTGAAAATAAAGAAAACCAGGGAATAAAAGAAAGGTATTTGAACAACAACCCCCCAAGATACCTCTAAAAAATCTCATTAGTAGAGGAGAACAACCATATATTATCAATTAAGAATGGTAAATAAATATCATAAAATGATAAAATGTTAAACACATCATATCAATAGAAAGGGAAGAAAAAAAGCCTTAAAACAACTCAGGATGTTGAGAATGAATCTCTGAATCTTTCTCATAAGTGCTTTCCTATAAGCCACTGTTATATGAAATGGAAAAAACCAAAGGAATAGAATGCTCATACAACATCTTCTCTCAGTGGTCATAAATCTCAATAGGTTTCTCCTCAAAGGTGACACTATCTTCAAAATCTAGATCATCCCAATCGATGACATGATAATCATCATGAATAAATCAATGAATCTTTTATACATGGAATATTTCATGAATCTAGTTCATCTATAGGGGTAGTGCTAATCGATACACCATAAATCTAACCAGAGACAACACCTCGAAAGGTCTGATGAACATGGGAGAAATCTTACTCCCATGACTGAACATTCACTACCCATGATGATTAACACCTTCAAGACAATGTGTTATCTAATGTTGAACTCCAAATACCTCCTCTTATGTTCACTATAGGACTTATGATAATCTTTCCCTACCTTTATTATCTTGAAAATAACCTTTACCTTCTTTTTCATACTCTACACCAATTATGGTCCATGAACAACTAACTCTCTAACCTTGGTCAAACACAATGAATAACAATAATTTTATCCATGTAGATCTTCAAGAGGATCCATTCCAATATTGTAATGATAACTATTATTGTATGAAAACTTCACTAAGGGTAGGTGCCTCACCCAAAAACCTCTAAAATATGGAATGAATTCATGAAACATGTCCTGTAAATTCTGGATGATCCTATCTATCTGACCATTTATTTACAGATGAAATGTGGGGAAAATGTATAACTGAGAGGTAAAACCATTCTGGATAACTCTCCACACCTTGGAGGTAAAATGAGGATGATGATAAAGGATGATTGTTTTCAAAACCCTACGAGGCCTCACTATCTCCTCTAGACACTACCTTGATAATACTTCCACTGATCTCAAATACTTACTCACTATGAACTGAGTTGAATTTGTCAATTAGCCCCCAATCAACCATAAAACATCATAAAAACATTGATAAATGGGTAAAATAGTGAATAATCCCATTAAAATTACCTCCCACTTCCACTAAGGAACATCAATAAGTTGAAGTAAAATACCAGGAACACTTTGATTAACATTTACCTTTTGACAAACTAAATAATGAGAGACAACCCCCATAACTAAATGCTTCAGAACATGTCAAAAAAAAATGGTCTCTCATAGTGCGATAAATCTTCATCACACCGGGAATACTATTAAATGTGAACTGTGGGACTTGCAGAGGACGAAAACATACATCACTAAAGGAATGAAAATATTTCCCTTGAATATCACCTGATGTTGTAAATCCTATGACCATACCTTAAGATAATCACCACAAATAACATTATTGTCCCAATATTCTACCTTAGTATCCCAAATTTGGGATTCCTCCAACTACTGTACTAAGTATGGCTGCACTACAATATGATATTCACAACATCTACCATCAAATACTCCCATATCAAGGAAAAATGATTCAAACTCCTCCATCACTTTCCAAGTATCTACAGACTCATGAAAAACACTACCCCGTGAATTACATCTCAAGGTATCTTCCATAAAATCCCCTTTACCAATTGTGAAGGAACTATCGAAATCATAATCCTATAGGAATTCGATCCATCTTCATTCCTAAAAGTTCATGTCACAATAAGAGAAAACATACATCATGATTTTGTGATCGATGAAAACCATAAAATGATCATTGATAAGATAGTGTTACCACAACGTCAAAAATAACACCGCCAAAAAAATCTCAAGATCATTTGTGGACTAGTTACATTAATGAGGCTGTATCTTCTGTGACCTATAAGATATAACCACCCAATGATGCATCAATACACAACCCAAGAACAAATGTAAAGAATATCCCAAGGACTCAGAGATAATTCTCTCCTCTGAAAAATAATGAACTTGAGAAATAAAAATATTCTCATTCAAATACTCAAAATTAGTTTTACACTAGTCAGTGCACACAAACTCTTAATACTTTCTACTTAATGATATTATAGGAGTTTCAATCAAAGAGAAGATGGGAAAAGACCTCCTATAATAACTAGCAATACCAAAGAAACCCAACACCTCCATAATATTCTTTGGGGTTTCCCAATAAACCACTCCCTCACTATTTATATGATCTACAACTACTACACATCAAGATAAGACACTCCCATGAAATTGACCTCATGGTCCTAGAACTACCACTTCGAAATTTTCCCAAACAAATTATGAAATCGAAGAAATCCCAACACGAAAAATAGATGATCTGGGTGATCCCCATCTATTTCCAAAATCATAAGGATATATCCAATAAAACCACCATGAGTTGGTCCATAAAATCATAAAATAATGCATTCATCTACCCCATGAACACATATGTAGTTTCAGTAACTCTGAGAAGAATCACAATCAACCCATAATTCAAATTATATCATCATAAAGTTGTATTTGGAATATCCTCATCCTTTAACATTATCAGATGATACCCATACCATTAATTGATTTTTGATAACCATTTGTCTTCCTTAAACAGATCAAATAAATATTCAATCCTCAAGAGAGGATAATGGTTCTTCACCATCACCTAATTTAAGTGACAATAACAGATTCACAACCATAGACTATCATCTTCCTTATTCATGAAAGTAACTAGAGTCCCTAAGGTGAAACACTAAGATGAATAAAAAATTAATGAAAAATACCATGGATCTAAATCTATAGATCTCACAACTTAGAAGATTCCATCCTATATGGAGACATAGATATAGGAGAAGCAATCAGTTTCAAATCTATCTCAAACTCGATCTCTCATCATGGGGGTAGTTTTATAAACTCTTTAGGGAGTACAAAAAAGTAATATTCAATAAACCTAGGAATAATTACTAGATAAAACTATAATTAACTCAACATCAACATAGTTATCAAGTAAGATAGATACTGGAAACACCTCTGACCCATTTGAGTTCTACTCTCACAAATGAACAATACAAGGCCTCCGACATGATCGTAAAATATAATGTTGATACTAAATAAATCCATAATAACCCACAATGAATATATCAAATCCATGAAAATGATGATTTATTGGGGTTATATCTATAAATATTGGAAATCAACCCTAGATCAGTTCTTCCTAAACACCAATTCACAATCTCTACACACATTATATATTCTAGATCAACCTCCAATGGGCGTAGTCAATTCCAAGGGTATCAGAAGCCTATAAACCCCAAGTCCTAATATATGGACTAGGGAAGGTGAAATAGAGGAGTCCCTATATCCTAAATTAATCAAGTCCAAACCCATATAGAAAAAAATAATAATACCTCACAAGATGCCTGGATCACCCAACACAAGAAATGCTATGGCATCAATTTGGACACACCTAGATCCATGACCTCTCTAGCCCTGATGAGGACCACATAAAAATTAAAAATCATCCTATATTACTTATAGATGAGGGAAATCATGAGGATATACTAAGCCTGACCCATATCCTCTCTACTAGCCATGAACTGGAATGCCCTATAGCTGCTGCCTCGACTGATAATGCTGCAATAGAAGGGGATGAAAAATGACACCATCCATATGATGACTATTGAGGAAGGTCATACAATCTCACTATTGATTCCCAAAACCTCCACAAGAAAGGAAAACTATTCCTAATACACTGGTATGGTTCTTAGAACTGCTACCTTTGGAAAAATGAGTTGAAGAAGGAAAAAACCTACTCCCCTCTAAGTGAATTTTTTTTCTATCAAGAAAATTGAGAAATCCTAGTCACATATTTTCCCTATATAAGGTATTAAAGACACCAATATCATGATTAAATGGTCCTATATAATTTCCTATTGATGACCT
This sequence comes from Viscum album, assembly GCA_963277665.1. Taxonomy (NCBI): domain Eukaryota; kingdom Viridiplantae; phylum Streptophyta; class Magnoliopsida; order Santalales; family Viscaceae; genus Viscum; species Viscum album. The sequence continues at coordinate 725,637,076 of OY728167.1, read as the reverse complement.
CTACCTTTTCTAATACCTCAGAATATGACTTCAACATAAACAGGGTGACCTAGTGCTAGATCTCTAGAGGAAAATATCCCTTGAAATGCCTCACTATAGCCTACTATTCAGGTAGAATTTCTAAATAATATTTTTTAAGGTTATTCTAAAGGATACTAAACTCACGATCATTGGAACTCCCTTGTTTAAGGGTAACTATCTTCCATATATAAACCACTATAACTATTAAAGATAGAAACTCAACTTAAAATTAGTCCCTGAACATGTCCCACTAAATAGATGACTCATCAATATCCTTGAGGAACAAAATCCACCACTACCAAGATGACCCATGAAAATTCATCACAACTAATGAAACCTAGTTCTATTTCCAAGTAAGAATTGAACTGAGGGCTATCTCTACCTCCTCTATGAAACCCTCTCTCTATATCACAAACTGAGGCTTTGGACATCTACATACCTTGAAGCTGAAACACTCAAAGAGTCCTCCTTTGAGTTTCTTCTTCACCGAAATCCACTCTACAGTGATCAATGGGAAATTCTTATAACACCTTGATATTTTAAATTATATTTTATTTTGAAATATAATGTGTTCGGTAGCCTATCTTACATGAAACATCTAATTATAACAAACCGTGATACATGTTATTATGATAAATCATTACAAAAAAGAACATGAAACTAATCATTACACATCATGGATTATTACTCACCATGGATGAATACATACATTAATAATGCATAAATTAACAGGGGATAGTAAATAAAAAAAAATATCCATGACTAGGAAATCCCTTGGACCATATTTAACTTTAAGGATCACCAATAACCAAACAAAACATATAATGAGGAAGAAAACTGTTAAAGTAGAAAGAATTATGTAAAATATATAATATGAAAGAAGATATTTTCCTTATTATGTTATAATATAATAAACTAATTATTTATTAAAACTATATATAGGAACTAAATGTAAATGTTATAGATATGTTTGTTGGAAATATAGTCACTAGAAATATGGTCATTGGAAATATAGTCATTGAAAATATGGTTTTTGGGTATACATGTACCCAATAGGTATACCAAAGCTTTTTATTGAAAATAACATATTAAAATAATATATTTTATAAATATTAAATATCCACCCAATCACTTTTCAATCCCATGGTTATCTATACGATAATCAAATGTTCCCAAGAATAACTTTTTATTTAAAAAAATTTAAGCAGAAAATTTCATACTAACCTAGACATAACATTGGCTAGTGGTAGAAACCACCACCATTTCTCCCTTTGATTGTGGGTTCAATCCCCATGGCCTTTCACACCTATAAAATTCACCTATATCCATGGTAAAAAATCATGGATATACCTAATTATCATTGTCCAGCTTGTCATTTCTCCTATTAGTGTGGAAATATGGCAAGAGATATAGCCATGATTTTGAAAGTATATAGTAATAGTTTAAAATTTTGGTAATAGGGATATAGAAATGTCTATCCATCATGGAAATAGCCCTATTGCCATAGTTGTCCACCACGAAAATAGCCCAATTGCCACAGTTTCACAACCATGGAAATAGCCATATCTTTTTCCCCCATGGAAATAATCCTATTAAAATAGTTTAAAACCATGGATATAGGTATATTTATATAGTGGAAAACCATAGCTATATCCCTTTAAACCATGGCTATAAGCTTCCAAAAAAATATCACCAGTTGGATTTGAAACCTAAACCTCCACTATTGAAAACCAGACACCAAACCACTACTATAAAAAAAATTACTGGTTTATATATATATATATATATTGTTATATATATTTTCTAAAACCATGGAAATAGGTATAAAACCATGGAAATTGGTTTTCTTATACCCTTCCCATGGGGAATTATTTTTCTCGCACTTGTGCGGGACACCTATAACCACGATTTATAATAACTATTTCTATAGGTTGGCTATATAGCCATGGTTTTCTAAAAAATCATATACATTGGTCTATAAACATAATTTTATGAATAATGTGGCTATATGTGCTTCCAATTTCCACGTTTTTCGAAAAAACCATAACTATAGGGATGTTTTCTAGTAGTTTTTCAAGACATGATGAGTCCTCACCTAGCCTACAAGTTTTCATTTTTCAAAAAATATAGAAAAAATAATTTGATAATAATATTCATAATTCACCTAGTTCCTATAATTTTACAAAAAATATACTGAAAATCATAAAAATACTCAAATCACCTTTTAAACACTATGGTCTTATTTACAAATTATTCTTTCCCCAAAATCAAATAATATTAACTGATTATTATTACCTCAACATTAGAAAAATATTAAAGATTATATTTTCCTCAATAATGTGTTGTTCCATAAAATATCAACTTACTATTAATCACCTTTTTATGTCATCAGTTCCATTTAATAAATTCTTGAAAATCCTTATTGAAAAAATACCACATAATAATCCTTGGATGTTTCATGATTCTTATAACCAGGAAACCATTTATTAAAAACATAAAACACATAATTATCTTGTTCCAACACAAAAACAATTCAATATTTCCACTTCAATGTTTTTCATAACATAGGCCATTAGTAATTAATCCTTATATTAGGGAATTGACTCAGGTAATTACTATGTTCCCCATACATAAGACATTAAACTATAAATGGTTCCTTAGGGTGAAATTCATTCCCCTCTATTGAAATCTTCATTTATACTCAACAATTACTTTCTATATTTCTTTATTTTCCACACATAAAACATTTTTTTATTCTATTGAGACATTCAATTGAGTTATTCTTCCCACATTCTAAATATGCAAGAAGCTGGATCTTCTTTCATCCATAATCTCCACCACCCAAACTCTTAGTGAACTCTATCATTCTCCTCTTTGGCGAGTCTGGGTATAGGATAAGGCACAATTTGTTAATCATATATCATGATAAATGATTAGGAATAATCACAATATATTTCACTCTAGTCATCATCCCATTTGGTTTCTCATCGTCACATTGTCTATCAAATTCAATGTAAACACAGTTTCTTCTAGTTCTAGCCATTGACTAGAACTAAAAAGCATAGTGTGAGAGACAATAATTATAGTGGGAAATAATATAATCATGAAAAAAAAATTTATAGGATGTATATATCATGAAGCAGTCATTGAAGTCTATGAAACCTTAGGTTTAACCTAGGTCATCCTTGCTTATCATCTACTTAAATCCTTCATAATGGGTTTTAAAGAAAACTTGGATTAACTAAAGAATGTCCCTTGAGAGTGTTAAACTAGGTGTGGAAAACAGCCTATTTTTCATGCACTAGGTGATGATTGAGTCAAATCCCAATGCATAATTTTTAGATTTATTACCTCTAGGTTCAACTATGTCCGAGCCATATCAACTTGTAGTATCCATACAGGAATGTAATTTCATGGAAGATCATATAATCTATTCCTTACTAAAATTATATGATGTTATCCTATAATTAGACTTATCCCCATGTTTTTCATTAAATTTTTCTAATCCTAATCTATAATGATTTAATAAACCTTTCATATGATACCGAATATAGGGACCTAGGATTTCCATCCATAAATATTACATCTTTTTAGATGAACATTCAATACATTTCAAAATATATCCCTAAGAACCATACAAGGTTAGTGTATTTGGAGACTAGACTTAAAATCTACTATTTATTGAATGATCTTCGACATCTCCCACAAAGATATTACCACATAGTACTACACTTAGGCATACCCTACTTAAAAAATTCTTCAAAACCTAGGGAAATTAAACATAAGAAAGAGTGAGATCATATTCTCAGTACAAGTAAACATGGGAGATATAAATCGATGATCATATAAAAACACAAGATAATAATATGGTAATGAGATTATGAAAATAACATATAAAGTTCATAATTAATATTCATGGATCATAAAAATGATTAATAGAATAAAACTTGGTAGTTCACGAGACATGATTCATAAATTAATCAAAGAACCTAAGCCATGAGAGTATAAAATCAGTATAAGAAATAGTTTTTTGGAATACACATAAGAACAGAAAATCATTTCCTTGGTAGTTATAGATCTCTTATAGGACTATCATAACATAATGGATTTACTCCAAATTCTATCATATTAGTCGATGTTCACTCCCAAGACTATCATAGTGGAAAAAGACCCTTATTGAATTGGGTTCACTCCCCATTCTAGTCTTGTTTATCTCATGAGATATCAATCATTACCCAATTCATTAGAGATATATAATTGGATCACCCATCCTCCATATATAACAGAACAAATCATATTTGGCTTATAAAAGAACCATCAATCCTTGGTTTATAATAAAAGAAACCATCACATAATGAAAACTATACATATGTATTCCATAAGATCATAAAATATCCCTCATATCATCACATAATAACCCAAAAAAAGAAAACTGATATCATAAACATTTCATCAATTTATCAGTGCATAACCCATGGAAAATAAATGGGTTTTATAAACATGTCATCATAATAAACATTAACTATCCATAAAAATAGTAAGAAAGGTATCATTGTATTATAACCCCAGTTAAGCATAATTAACATCAAAGGATGTTATCATAAATGAAATTCCTTTAATAAAATAATATTTTGATAAAATATTGTTAATGTCAATTTTGACACTATTGATTTAATTTCACTTAAAATACATAAATATAGAGTTTTTATTCAAATCTAGTCATTTAACACAATACTAATATGTTATAATCATCTAAAAAATTCGTGGAACACATTAACTATATTTTTTTTTTGTTTTTTCCTTATAAATATTTGAAATATATCTGGTAATATTTTTGAATCTAGGTACTGAGATGAAGTGAGATTTTGAGGCCCGGTGAGCCCGAAATTGATATTTGAGAAATATTAAGTATATTAATATCACACCTGAGTAATTTTCCAAAAAAATGGAATAAATTACAAATAGAGTCTCTGATTAGAAGTCATGAATCACTGTTGAGTTTAAAATACATGTTTTACCCTAGTTGTGAAATAATTTTTTTTCGTCATCTCGAGTTTTGTAAAAAAGTTTTCTTGGATGTAAATAAATAATAAATAAATAATTAATTAAATTTTTATTTTGGATGATGAAAAAAGATAATAAAATTCTATATGAACTCAGTTATAACCAGATTTTAGGTTTGGCCTCACGTCCTTTGAATATGAGAAAATAGATAGTGGAGGAGCTTCAATGGGAGATTATTAACAGATTGAGATTTGGAGATTAGTGTGCCAACAAAACTTGTGGATCTCATAAATGAAAACATACCAAAAACTTTATTCACTATATATTGATCCAAGTTGAGGTAGTATATTTGTTTTATGTGTATTTTTCATTGTTTTATTATCTAATGATGAATTAGAAAAAAAACAACCAACAAATTGATTTTCAGGTTGATCGTTTTATGGATATGGGATTATTATATGGGATTTAGGTTTTGTTTTGAGTAATTGTACCTAGAAGTTCAAAATTATAATTGGAAAAAATCAAGTACAAAATGAACATTTTTTGAAGTCTATTCCTCATGTTTTTTTTTCATTTCTTCCCCCATTCATTGTACGTTCATCACTGGTGTTTTGTTTGATCAGTGGTTCAACCAAATACCCATTAATCAACCATTTCACACACATTATTCGGTGTAACATATTGATACCATAAATATGGGTTCAATATTGATGATGGATCATGATGTGTGGTGAAGATAGAGAATCAAGTTTGGATTTGGGACCTCTATTTGCTATTTCAGTGTGCAACAATGGAACGAATCGATGACGAAGGTTCCCTAATCGATTTGGATGAATGAAAATTGGATCTCCAGAGGGGACATAGATTATTTGAATCAGATACATGTTTTTGGAAATCAGTGTGAAAATGGTGGAGGAGTCCATGTGTAGATCTGTGGATTCTATAAAATCCCGCACTACAAGGAATTTAACAGAAGAACACAAATCGTGTGTGGGTCCTTAGCTGGAGTGCTATGGTTCTATGTGAAATTAAATGTCACACACCATGTGACCCTTAATCAATGGATCAGTGTGTATCTTAAAGGATGAAAAATCATAGAAATAACCAATTTCATGAAACGACCAGAGTACATGTGTTGAGCCATGTACACAGACATGGCCTTGTACATGGACATGCCTTGGTACACGCTCACAACTAGCTGTAAATGACCACAAAGATGGGAATGAGACGTGATAAATGGGTGGGAATGGTGTAAATGGGACATTTTGTGTAATGATAGTACACTCTGTGTACTTCTTTAAAGATGACATGGAGACCTTGTTCCCCTCAGTGTGGACTAGTTTATGTAAAGGTGTGTTCCCTCTATATGTCCCTGTGAGGGTATAGTATGGAATTACATCCTGAACATAGGATTGTGGTCTTATCTAAGGGATTATTTTTAGATAGAGATATAGGAATCCCACATAGAGTTTGGGATGGTATCCTCTATTATATTTTTCCTTAGGTGGGGTTCTTAGATTTGGTATGACCAACTGTACACTAGCATTGATCCCCCACTTAGCAGGTTAATCCAGATCTGGTTTTTGGTATACCCCATGTACCTATGTGTGATACCAATCTATGTATCAATATATTTAGACTTACAACATTTAAATCCTTATGTTGTGACCCACAAAGCTTGAAATCTCAGATGGACGCCATTAGTGCTATCAGACTGGCAGAGTGAGTTCTCCTGGGTGAGTGTGGTTATGAACTCTCAGAGGAATATTATGTTGGAAATACAGTTGTGAACTTACCTAGATATTTACTACTCTTGATGCTTTATTCTTAGTGATTTTGGGGGTGTCCTACTGGATATTGTTGTACTCACCTCCGCATGGGATCTTCCTGCACATGTGGTATGTTATGCAGAAGTGACTTGCCCGTATGAATCATTGAATTTGTGTAGGTTGAGGTCAGATTAGAAATTTATAATCCCAAACTAAACTTACTACAAGGGCATAATAATGTGGCAGTGCGAGGTCAAACTCATGGTGACTATTGGTAGGTTAGTAGCCAATTGAACAAAACCCTTAGAAGAGATTCCACACTTTTCTCTTTAGGTTTGGGTTTTATCTAAATATAGGTATTTTGGAAGTTAATTTAGATAATAAAGTATGTTATTAGGGAAATTTTAGGGATCTAGACAAAATATAATCCTAAATTTAACTTGGAATAGTCTTATTTCTTCGGTTGCGAAGCAGTGAAAATGTTTCCAATTGGTTTTGGTCAAAATAATTGGACCTACCTATGATGCAACTATACCATGGTCAGGGTATTTTTGATAATATAACTATATTAATATTGGATTCTATGCATAAATCATCAAGGGATAATGGTCATAGTGCTTCGCAACACCAATTAAGTTAGTTTTATTCAATCACACTTCCCGTGGTCAATGTTGTAAAAAACAATGTGATGAACATTTACTATTAACCAAATTATTGGCCATAAGGTTACAAAGGTTCAATATAAAGATTCATTTGGTTTTAAAACACCCATAATCTAGACCCCAAACCCTCGGTGGATTAGTTACGTATGTAATTGATGATTAAAAGCAAGGAATTATTAAGCGTGTTGTGCATAATCATAAAAAAAATTCAAAAGAGACTATATAGGATTAAACAAGCAAGAATCTAAATTTAAACAACTTAAAAATATATACATCCAATTAGGAATGGAATTTTTATAATGAAATAATGAATAATGAGGAATATGAAATAAAAAAAGAAACAATCAAGAACTCATTGTGAATGGAGAAATTTTGAAGAATGATGCATGCTTTGATGAAGAATGGCTTGCAGTGTTGAAAATGACATCATGATGGAAAATGGTATTACAAATAATGAGTAAAGAATTAATAATGAATAAAAAATCACAAAGATTTAATAAAATAATTAAATTAATGAAATAAATATAGTTGAGGATAAAGGTTAATGAAAATGGTGGAAGAAAAATTATAAAGAATAAATTTATGAAAACTCTCTACATGGTGGAGCGTTGTAAATATTAATAAGACTGAGAAGTGCATGTAAGTTGTGCATGTAATGTACTGGATTAAGTGACTTTTGTCTCAACATATATACATCATGTAAGTTGGTTTCATGCTGTGTAGCTAAGATCCACTTTTCCCACTAAAGAATCATCTTGTGTCTTTGACCAGGATATCTCTCTAAACATTCTTATTGTGCAATATCTTCACTTTGTGCATGATATTCACTTCATATGGGAATCTGAGCTTTAAAATATACACGTCATTCACTTGATGTACATGTCATATATTTCCCTCATGTCATGTAATGTCTTTACAGACTAGTATGTAGAATTATAGGAATGCTATGAATAAGGTCTACATGACTTGTATGTGATACATGACATGTAAAGCCAATTTTTGGCATATTTTCAACATTTCTTCCTTTAAGACAAGAATTACTAATCCCTATGAAAAAAAACAAAAACCTAGTGCATTATAGATTAATTCATGAATAAAAATTAAATAAATATATCATATATATATATATATATATAATATCATCTTGTCAAATTCCCCCACACTTGAACAATTTCTTATCCTCAAGTAAAAAGCATCTCAATAAGGATTCCAAAATAAACACTTTTTAAAATAGGAAACTGGCATTACAACCAGGAAAATGAAACTAAGTGTAAGTAGAAAATGTTATTCCTCTATAATCAATTGAACATAGAAAATAAATCATACCTCACAGTCTAGTTCTTTATTCAAATAAATTATTTTTTTTAAATTACAATTTCATAATTGTTCCTTAAATTCTATACCCACTTTAATATTTACCTTAAAATGAATTTTATCTCATCACTCAAGGTAAATTGTAACTGGAGTTATGATCATAGCCTCAATAAATGTTCCTAACCATAGGCTTTCATTGTTCTATCATCTCCACTTTGTAAATACAAATACAAAATCAATAATAAGGGATTTATAAAAAAGGGTTTTAATGACTATGAGGCTGAGTGTTGGTGGGTATAAATTTAAAATCAAGATCAAAAGGAGAGTAATATCTAATGTATAATGCATAAAAAATGTATAAAATTCAATGAACACCCCCAAGATAAAATGGGTTACATGCTCCAAAAAACTCAAAGTGGATCTATGAGTAACAAGTAGGTATAAAAAATTTACCATGTTCCTTTATTTTTTATTTATTTTTATTTATTTTTTGAAATTCATTTGAGGATGGATCTCACATCCATTACCTAACCAAATATGATCCATTATAGGATTCATCAGTCTAGAAAATGGAATTTTTTACCTTACTAATATACAAACCGATATCTTTTTTCTTTTTCTTTCAATATTTTTCAAAGGAATATGGTAAGAAACTAAAATTCCAAAAGTAATTTTGGAACACATCATATGAGTTTGGTGAATGTTCTACAATACATCTCCTCAATAATAGCATCTCATTTCCATCCGTAGTGAATATTCTCCCCCAAATTTTCAAAGGATAATCATGCATAATAACAAGAGTAGAATATGAAGAGATAATCATCTTGAAATTGATCCATCCTAAATAGGTCATTCAGGGAACCTGTGAGATAAATAAGGAAAAATGTAAGGTGTCTCTCAAAAAAATGTACCTCAACAAATATTTCCTCGATCATATTAAAAATGTATTTGTTCATTCCTAAATTCAAAAAGATCTCAATGCAAGTTATGATATGTTTACATGGACCAGGTGTCTCTCAAGAAATATGATAAAAAAGAATATAAAATCCTGGGTCCAGAATCCTCTTAGGAATGGGATTATACAAAAATTACTAAAAAAACTCAGGGTATAAAATCTAGTAATAATTCAATAAAAAGTAATTTCAGAATTCTTGAATTTGAAATAAATCACTAAACTCAAAAATCATGCTAAAAATATAAACCTGAATAAGACATGGATTTAAAAAATTTCGAACATAAAATTGTATTTTATATAAATGGTTATAACAAGTTTTCATTTTTAATGCATGATTTCATTAAATAAATGTCTCATAGATAGGTGAAAAAAAGAAATAATGCAATTAGATTGACAATAAATCTCAATAGTGACAAAATTTTAATCACTTGCATGCTTCGTTGAATTCACATAGTATGGGTTCAAATTAGAAATTTATAATCCCAAATTACACTTACTACAAGGCTATAACAAAGTGGAAGTGTAGGGTTGAACCCATGAGGACTACTAGTAGGTCAGTAAACAATTGAAGAAAACCCTTGGAAGGGATTCCTCACTTTTACTCTTTACGTTTTTGTTTTAACTATTTCTAAGTTGTTTTGAGTTTAATTAAGATAATAAAGTAATTGATCACTATCAATTTTAGGGCTCTCTATAGAATATATTCCTATATTTAACTTGGAATAGTCATATGGATTAGGCTACAAAGCACTTAAAAAGTCACCAATTGGTTTTGGTCAAACCAATTGGATATACCTATGTTGTAACTACCCCATGGTCAGGTAATAGAAAACAACCTAAGTGAATTGTGCTTGGATTTTATAAAGAAAGCATTATAGGCTAATGGTTATAGTCCATCTCAACTCGAATTAGGTTAGGTTCATTCAATCGCACTTTCTAGGGTCAAGGGTGTAAAAAAACATGATAAAAATTTATTATTAACCTAATTACTATCCATAGGTTTAACAAAGTTCAATATAAAGATTCATTAGGTTTGGAAACACCCCAACTATAGAACTTTAACTCTAGGTGGATTATTTGTGCATGTCAATGATGATAAAAAGAAAGGAAATATTAAGTGAGTTGTGCATAATCATAAACCAATTGAAAAAGAGACATTCTAGGATTAAAAAAAGAAATAATCAACATTTAAAATTTTTAATCCAATATAAATCCAATAAATAGATACTTTACATGATAAAAAATGAATAACAAGAAATCATGAATCAAAACAAATAAGATGTAGGTTCCGGGCACAGCGTAAGCACGTTGGTTGGTTTGCCCAACTTTAATTTTAGCGTTAAACAACGTTCAAACCGAGATCTATCACAATATAAAATGATGGATCTTCGGAATAGAACGAAGAATGAAAAAAAGAGGGAATATCAGAACCATAGAGATAGGATCATCATATGTTGGTTATAATTAATTTAAATTTGACAAGAATTACCTTGGTGGAATTCTTTCTTTGTTGATGTGTCTGATCATGATTCGGTGATTCGTCGTTGCATTGTAGAATCCAAGTGTAGGATTCCTCTAGTGGTGATCCACACGTGTGCCACGTATCTCTGGACGTCACTGAAGGGATATCCAGGTGCTAGCACGGAAGAACCTTCGCTTGCGATGTCCGCCTTCGATCGCCTTGATCTCTCGGTCTTAAGAGCATTCTTGGAGGAAGGAGTTCTTTCGGTGAAAGAATTATTACGAATTATTGTGCACAATGATTCTCTTGTAAAGTAAAGGTGTTGGGGTTGTGAGGATATTTATAATTGGGTTTGGGGTTACAGAGTTATGAAAATAAATAAACATGTTACGCATTTTATTTATTTCATTAACTCTTATTGGAAACCCCCATGTCGAATCATTAATTCCTTGACATGCTCCCAAGATGATTATATCATTTAATAAAAATAATATTATTCCTCAAAATCCCAACTAGATAAACTACACGGTGTGTAATCATTAATACACGACGTGTACTCGTTTTCCATAAAACTACACGGAGTGTATATTTAATATGCACGGCGTGTACTTTTATTTTTCATTTTTCTTTTCCTCCACTACATTTATTAGACCATGAGTAATGGCTATTTATTTCTTAAATAAATGTAACTACATTACTCGCTAATAAATATATTATTTCTCCCACAAGATATTCTCTCAACTAACTAGTGTCAAAATAAATGCGATCAGGCATCCTTAAATAATTATTAAACCACAGTTGGGAATCATCTTTATTTAACTTGTTAAATTAATATTTAACTAAGATACATGGACACACTTAGTGTGTGACCCTCTAGGCCTCTTTCTCAGTGGCATTAGGCGGAGCCTGCCTAAAGTCCAAGGTTAGCGTCTAGCAACATGCCAAGGCAGCCATAGAGAAAGAAGTTAACGCCGCAATGACGTGTCACCTCCTACGAACGCTTACCATGTAATGTAATCCCTTTGTCTTGATATCTTGAATCAGTTGGGTTGCATGCTAGTGCCATCAACCCATGTGCTCAATTATTATTTCTTTGACTTTCCAGAATTGAACTCGCCCATACCTTACCATGGACATGGATTTATGTAGGCTATATCAATTCCATCAAAGGGCCTGAGATATCTACTTCTGTTATGGAACAGAAGGGAAAAATCCTTTCTCACATTATCTATTAATGCAGTATTACTCGTGACACACCCAACGTATCCTACCTCGCTACGAACAGTGTATCGTCACAGTTTTCATCAATACATCTAAGTGCACGAGTTGTAATACCCATTAATAATAATATTAAAGTCTAAGGACCAATACACATGTCCACAGATAGAAACATCCAATGACACTATGAAATGTGGATTTCCTACTTGCGGGTCTCGTTCTCATAATATCCTCCTAGATATTACCAAGGGTGAACACCATGAGAAGGTGCCACAAAGTAATATGAGTCCTCACCCCTAATGACCTGTATTATTTGTGTCCCTCAAATAATATCATGCAGCCATAGAACATATATTCAAGAATAGTGTTATGGAACTTTCGGGTTCTCATCATAGCAGGGATCAGCTATGAACCTTTAATGCAATAACTATCCTTAGGACATTATCACATGAATCATTACATAGAAGAACAATCAATATGTGATAAGGATTTTATTAATAAATAAAGTACAAAGTAGTTGGTTCTAGGACACCAACTCCAACAGACTCCCACTTGGACTAGAGCCATATTCTAACAAACTTTAACCCACTTTCTCTCACATGATATTCATGCTTCTGCTGAGATAAGCCTTTAGTCATAGGGTATGCCACGTTCTCTTCCGTGGACACTCTGCTCACTGCAACTTCACCCCTTTGATAGAAATCCCTCAAGAGGTGATACTTCCTGAGTATGTGCTTTGTCCGTTGGTGTGACCTTGGTTCTTTTTCAAGATCCACCGCTGCAGTATTATCACAATACAATGCAATGGGATCTTTACTGCTAGGCACCTCATCAAGCTCCTGGACAAAGTACCGAATCCAGATGACTTACTTGGATGAATCAGAAGCTACTATATATTCAGACTCCACTGTAGAATCGGAGACAAATGGCTGTTTTGAACTCTTTCAGCTCACAGCTCCTCTATTGAGATAGAAAACATATCCAGATTGTGACTTCAGATCGTTCTGATCTGTCTGAAAACCAGCATCAGCAAACCCTCTAATGACAAGCTCCTCATCTCCTCCATACACCAGGAACATATCCTTAGTTCTTTTTATATACTTAAGGATAGTCTTAACAGTGGTCCAATGAGGTTCTCCTGGATATGCTTGATATTTTCCTACCATGCTCAGTGTATAGGCAACATCAAGCCTGATACATAACATGGCATACATGATGGACCCTATAGCTGAAGCGTAAGGGATATTCATCATTCTATCTTTCTATTGTTGTGTTTTAAGACACATTTTCTTAGAAAGATGTAGGCCATTTGACACCGGAACCAATCCCCTCTTGGATTGTTCCATACTAAATCTCTTTAGTATCTGGTCAATGTGTGTACCCTGACTTAGTATAAGAAGCCTCTTGGATCTATCATGAATGATCTTGATCCCTAGAATGTAGGCTACTTCTCCCAAGTCCTTCATGGGGAAACACTTGTTCAACCAGTACTTAACTGATTGTAAGACTGGTACATCGTTTCCAATAAGTAATATGTCGTCAACATATACTACTAGGATAACAATCACATTCATATTAAACCGCTTATAAACACATGGCTCACATTCATTATTAATGAAACCAAACTCCGTTATGGCTTCATAAAATCAAATTTTCCATGACCTGGATGCTTGCTTCAATCCATAAATGGATTTCTGCAACTTGAAAACCTGTTTGGCTTCACCTGGTGTCACAAACCCTTCTGGTTATGTCATATAGACATCTTCCTGAAGGTTCTCGTTATGGAATGTTGTTTTGACATCCATTTTACAAATCTCATAGTCATGGTAAGCTACTATGGCAAGTATGATTCTTATGGATTTGAACATGGAAACTGGCAAGAAGGTTTTATCATAGTCAATTCCTTGACACTGTCTGAATCCTTTAGCTACTAGCCTTGATTTATAGGTTCTAACTTGACCTTTCATGTCCAGTTTTCTCTTGAATACCAATTTGTATCCAACATGATTTACATCAACTGGCTGATCGACCAGAACCCAGACTTGGTTCTGATATATGGAATCCATCTCAGAATTCATAGCTTCTAGCCATCTTGCAGCTTCTGAGCTTTCCACTTCTTCCTTGTAGGAGAGAGGTTCATCATTGTCCAACAATAATGATTCACCATCCTCGGTGACTAGGAAACCAAATCTCTCTGGTTCCCATACCTCTCTTGAGCACTTACGCAGTACTTTTGTTTCTGGAACCTCTTCCACAGGGACCTGTGGAACTTGTTCAGGTACTAACTCTTGTGTATCTTGAGCATTAACGTCGTGGAAGTCAATCTTGCTCCCACTATCCTTTTTGAGGATGTTATCCCTCTCAATAAATATAGATTGTCTAGAGATAATCACTTTCTTTTCTTGAGGGTTATATAGGTAATATCCTTTCGTTTCTTTAGGATATACTATAAAGATACACTTCGTGCCCCAGGGTTCTAGTTTGTTGCCTGAGAAGGCCTTAACAAATGCCTCGCATCCCCATACACTTGTATGCGACAAAATATGTTTCTTTCCATTCCATAACTCGGAGGTAATTAAATTTACCGCCTTAGTTGGTACTCAGTTTAATGTGTATGATACAGTTTGTAATTCATATCCCCAAAAGGATAATGGAAGATTTGCATGACTCATCATCGACCTCACCATGTCCAACAAGGTTCGGTTCCTCCATTCACTAACACCATTCCACTATGGTGTATAAAGAGGAGTGAGCTGAGATAGAATCCCAGACTCCCGTAGAATATCGATGAACTCTTGATTCAGATATTCTTCACCTCAATCCGATTGAAGTTTCTTTATCTTCTTACCAAGATGATTTTCTACTTCATTCTTGAATTCCTTAAATTTCTCTAAGGACTCTGACTTATACCTCATTAAGTAGACATAGCCATATCTACTCAAATCATCAGTAAAAGTGATGAAGTAAGAATATACACCTCTATCTTCTATTGGAAATTGTCCACACACATCCGTGTGCACCAATCCTAGAAGCTTTGTGGCCCTTTCACCATGTCCACTAAAAGGAAGCTTGGTCATTTTACCTTGTAAACAAGTGTGACATCTATCAAGTGGTTTTATCTCAGTAGTGTCTAAATTGCCTCTTAGCAGAGCTTTGTTAAGCGATTCTCATTTACATGACCGAGAAGGTGATGCCACAACTGGGTGATGTATGAGTCATGTGAGTTTGTTTCTTTATCGATTGCCAACACTTGGTTTTCATAATTTAATACATACAAACCATTATTTAAATGTTCCATACCATAACATACGTTGTTCTTATAAAAGAGACAACCCTTATTTCCAAACTTGAAAATAAGTCCATCCATACCCAAACAAGATACATAAATTATTTTCTTGGTAACACTAGGCACATAAAAACAGTTGTGTAAAACCAAAATCATCCCAGTCGTCAATGAGAGGTGGTAATCGCCAATAGCCAATGCAGTCAGACTTGCACCATTGGAAGCTTGAAGATCCACCTCTCCTATGGTAATCTTTATAAATCTACTTGGTTCCTACATTTGAATATAGATGTGAGCCCCATAAGCTGTATCTAATACCCAATGTGTAGAAATAGAAAGATTACACTTGATAACGAATGTACCTTTAGCGTCCCCATGATTCTGGGTGCAGTTCCTCTTCTAGTGGCCTTGCTTGTCACATTCAAAACACACCGCCTCCTGTTCCTTTCCCTGCCTATGGATCTTCCCCTTCTTGGAGGGATGGTGCTCGGGAGCTTCGGATCGTTTATAAGTCTTTGGCCCCTTTTCCTTGTCCTTACTTTTCCTATTCACAATAAGGACTGCAGGTTTGTCACGCCCCATGTCCTTATCTACCTGGAGAATCAAGGTTAGAAGTTCCGATAGACTCTTCTCATTACCGCTCATGTTATAATTGACAATGAAGCTAGAGCAGGTCTTGGGTAGTGATGATAAGATGAGATCTGTACACAACTCATCCGGGAATTTAATCCCTAATATGTCCAAGCATTCAATGTAGCCAATAATCTTGACTACATGAGGCCCAGCTAGCGCAGACTCTCCCAGCTTAGTTGTAAAAAATGAATTGGAGATCTCATATCTCTCTTGTCTCGCCTTCTCTTGGTATAGATCCTTAAGGTGAGACATCATTCTATACACGTCCATGTTTTCATGTTGCTTCAAGAGATCATTAGACATGGACGATAGCATGAAACACTAGATATATGTGGCATCATCCATGTGTTTTGTGTAGAGAGATATTTCCTCATCACTGGCCTCTTTCCCAGGCACAACTGGAATAGGCTCTTCTAGGACATACAATTTCCTTTCGTGGCGAAGGATGACGCGTAAACGCCTCTACCACTATTGGAAATTGGTGCTGGTGAGAAGGTTTTCCTTCTTGAGTATGGTGCGCAATGATATGTTTGAATTCATTTTCTTGACGTTTCTAAAAATTAAGATGAGAAAAGGTTTAGTACTTTATTATAAAAATGAGACAAATAAATAAATTAATACTTATTAGTCTCCCACTATTTTATCAAAATCCAATAGCCCTCACCATTGACTTCAGAATATTTTGTTGCCTGAATATTCTAGTGACAAGGATCCATATTTCCATTCGCATTACCCCAACTAGGGTTGGTCAAGCAACCTGAAGGGATTTTAGGCAGGCATTCCAAATGCCAACTGCATTTAACTCACAACACCTTGATCTGCTGAGTGGACTCCCCAATACTGAAATCCATTTATTTTGGATTTCCTCAACCTTGGCCTCTTGGCCACACCAAGTCCTGCTGTGGTAGTCAACCCTTGATGCGAACAAATTTAAGTTAAACCAAAACCTTGAATTAGAATTCCCTGATAATTGAAAGCACCCCAACTAGGGTTGGTCAAGCACTTTGAACTATAGTTCGATTCTAACCAAGATTATGGAAGGCTATACCGAATTAATATTTCTTTGAGGGATTTTATCCTTATACGTAAATTTCTAATCTATTATCTTTGATTATATTCTTGTAAATATTAAGTGGGATATACTTAAGTGATTAACCATGTCTATGATATTATTTACGCATAAGTCAGTTTTATTTTAGTTCCATCTTGCATGCTTGTTTAATTCATTAATTGTGTGATCGTGACAACACACCCACAATAAATAAACCATGCAACTGACAGAAATAAAATAAATGGTATAATCATGATCTTGTTCTATTGGTTACTTTATCTTGTGGTTGATAAACTAACCCAAGACCTAG
The DNA here is from genome assembly GCA_963277665.1 of Viscum album. Classification (NCBI taxonomy): domain Eukaryota; kingdom Viridiplantae; phylum Streptophyta; class Magnoliopsida; order Santalales; family Viscaceae; genus Viscum; species Viscum album. The sequence continues at coordinate 725,619,394 of OY728167.1, read as the reverse complement.
GGGATAAAACACCTTGAACCTCTTGGGTTCGTGTTTACATCTTTCCACCTATCCACCTTCGTATCTCCTTGGATTGGTTTCACCTTGGCTCCTAAATTGAGCCACCTACACTATCTTGGGAGCTCCATACATTACATATGCATTTATCTCACATGCAGGTTAGGGGTAAAAATGGGTTTTTACATAAAATAATCCTTGGGCGCGCAGGCCCTACATATTAATGAGGAGATGGCTCGTAGGCCAAAAAATTTAATTTAAATAAATAAATTAAAAGAAACCATTCACATACAAATGTCTCGGTCTAGCTCATGATCATCCATACATGCAACGATATTTACGCATAAATAAAACTAGCATTCAATTATTTAATCATTCTTGTTAAAGATAAATCATGCTCGAATTAATTAATTGTATTTAATTAATCAATCCTTTTATCTTAAACCCTTTTTCTAAATTTCCTTTAGATTCTCATCCATAATAATTTTAAATCAATAAATTCATTTAAAATTATACTTGTACCTAACATGTACCTTGGAGGCAACCCGGTGAATTCTCGTTCATTGCGTATTTTGAACGAGTACGCGGCGTGTAGTTCCGACTACACAGTGTGTACTTTTGTTCATCATCCATCCGAAGTACACGCCCGGGGACATGGTGTGTTAATGTACTTTGGAAATTTTCAGAGTACACAGCGTGTTCTATGGAACACACGCCCTGTGGTTTCCACGTTACATAGTTTCCAGCCGGGCAAGCCGTGTACAGGGTACACGGTCCAACCATAACCCAAAGCGACTACACGCTGTGTTCATTAGACCACATGGCATGTAATCCAGAAACCGTGTGCCACCTGTTTCTGGTCAACACACGATGTAATTAATGACTTAGATAGGATCCAATACATGGCCTGATTTGGCAGATCAGTCCGATGCATGAATCTAGACTACACGGTGTGTACTTCCGAATACATGCCTTGTATTCTGGTGTTGTATGGACAGAAAGGTTTGGATCCTCCGGATGAGTTCCTCTATTTTATTTTAATCAAAATTAAAAGAAAAATTCATTTCTGTGAGGTGAACGAGAAATGATGGAGGAGGAACAGATCTCGAGATTCATATTTCCAGAAGGATTAAAGTTGAATTGAAACAAATAAATTAATAAATTCATAAAACATCAATGAAAAAATAAATAATTATAATCAACGATATGACCTCTCTGGTACCACTTGTAGGTTCTGGGCGCAGCAGATGCGCATTGGTGGGTTTTCCCAACTTTAATTTTAGCCTTAAACAACGTTCAAACCGAGATCTGTCACGATATAAAACGCCGGATCTTTGGAATAGAATGAAGAATGAAAAAAAAGAGGGAATACTAGAACCATAGAGATAGGATCATCATATGTTGGTTTTAATTAATTTAAAATTCACAAGAATTACCTTGGTGGAATTCTTTTTTTGTTGATGTGTCCGATAAAAATTCGGCGATCCGTCGTTGCATCGTAGAAACCAAGTGTAGGATTCCTCTAGAAGTGATCCACACGTGTGACACGTATCTCCGGATTTCACCAAAGGGATCTCCGGGTGCTAGCACGAAAGAACCTTTGCTTTCGATGTCCGCCTTCAATCGCCTTGATCTCTTGGTCTTGAGAGCATTCTTGGAGGAAGGAGTTCTTTCAGGCTTGAAAGAATTATTCAGAATTGTTGTGAACAACAATTCTCTTGTAAAGAAAAGTTATTGGGGTTGTGAGGATATTTATAATTGGGTTTGGGGTTATAGATTTATGACAATAAATAAACGTGTTACGCATTTTATTTATTTAATTAACTCTTATTGGAAACCCCCATGTAAAATCATTAATTCCTTGACATAACCCCACACTGATTATATCGTTTAATAAAAACAATATTATTCCTCAAAATCCTGACTAGAAAAACTACATGGCATGTAATCATTAATACACGACATGTAATCGTTTTCCATAAAACTACACGGCGTGTATGTTTAATATGCACAGCGTGTAATTTTATTTTTCATTTTTCTTTTCCTCCACCACATTTATTAGACCTTGAGTAATGACTATTTATTTCTTAAATAAATTTAACTGCATTACTCACTAATAAATATATTATTTCTCCCACAAGATATTCTCTCAAATAACTAGTGTCGAAATAAATGCGATCAGGCATCCTTAAATAATTATTAAACCATAGTCAGGAATCATCTTTATTTAACTTGTTAAATTAATATTTAACTAAGATACATGGACACACTTAGTGTGTGACCCTCTAGGCCTCTTTCTCAGTGGCATTAGGCGGAGCCTTCCTAAAGTTCAAGGTTAGCGTCTAGCAACACGCCAAGGTACCCATATAGAAAAAAGTTAACGCCACAATGACGTGTCACCTCCTATGAACGCTTACCATGTAATGTAATCCCTTTTTCTCAATATCTCTAATCATGTGGGTTGCATGCTAGTGCCATCAACCCATGTGCTCGATTATTCTATCATTGAATTCCCGGAATTGAACTCACCCATACCTTACCATGACCATGGATTTATGTAGGCTATATAAATTCCATCAAAGGGCCTGAGATATCTACTTCTGTTATGGAATAGAAGGGACAAATCCTTTCTCGCATTATCTATTAATGTAGTATTACTCGTGATGCACCCAACGTATCCTACCTCGTTGCGAACAGTGTGTCGTCACAGTTTTCGTCAATACATCTAAGTGCGTGAGTTGCAATACCCATTAATAATAATATTAAAGTCTATAGACCAATACACACGTCCGCAGATAGGAACATCCAATGATAGTATGAAATGTGGATTTCCTACTGGCAGGTCTCATTCTCATAATATCCTCCTAGATATTACCAAGGGAACACACCATGAGAAGGTGTCTCAAAGTTTTATGAATCCTCACCCCTAATGACTTATATTATTTGTGTCCCTAAAATAATATCATCCAGCCATAGAACATATATTAAAGAATAGTATTATGGAACTTTCAGGGTCTCATCATAGCAGGGATCTGCTATGAACCTTTAATGCAACAACTATACTTAGGACATTTTCACATGCATCGTTATGCAGAAGAACAATCGATATGTGATAAGGCTTTTATTAACAAATAAAGTACAATGTAGTTGGTTCTAGGCCACCAACTCCAACATAAGAAACAATCAAGAAATCGATGTGAATGGAGAAACACTAAAGAAAGATGCAATATTTGATGAAAAATGGAATTTGGAATTGAAATGAACATAGGTATTGAAAATGGTATTGAAATGGATAAAGAAAGAATGCATAATGAATAAAAACTCAAAATGATTTAATAAAACAATGAAAGTAATGAAAGAAATCTAATTTAGGATGAAAATGAATGAAAATGACAGAAGACAAATGAGAGAGAATAAAACTATGTAAAGCTCTTTTTGTGGTGGAGTGATGGAAATATTAATAGGACCAATAATTACATGGTGTGTAATACATGCACATCATTTACTGGATTAAGTGACTTTCATCCTGAGATCTTCACATCATGTAAATCGATTGCACACCATGTAGCTGAGATCCATTTTCCCACTGAAGAATCGGCTCATATCTTTGATCGTGGGAGCCTTCTAACCTTGCACTTCATGAAACCTTTGCACATCATGTATGATATTCACTTCATATAGGATTTTAATCTTTAAAATATGCAAGCTTTGTACTGGATATACACGTCATGTATTTTCATCACAACGTGTAATGTCTTCACAGTCTGGTCTGTGGTCTAGAAAGTATTCTATGAATGAGGTCTACACATTATGTATCTGGTACAAGATGTGTAAATCCTATTTTTGGCCATTTTTCATCATTTCTTCATTTAAGTCCATAATTACAAATTTTTATAAAAAAACTAAATACCTATGAATTATCAAATAATTATTGAAAAATATTAAATATATTTATAAATAAATATATAATTTCATCTTATAAAATTCCCCCACACTTGAAAAATTTCTTTTCCTAAAGAAAATCATCTAAATTGGTATTCCAAAACATTTTTTTAAATAATAATCATGTATTATGACCAGGAAAATGAAACTAAGTGTAAGAAGAAAAATCCAATCCTCCAGAATCAATCATGTAGAGAAAATCAGCCACGAATCATAGTAAAGTTCTTTATTCAAATTCTTTATTCTTTTAATTAAAATTTCTTAACTGTTCCTTAAATTCTGTACCCATTTTTCAATTTACCTCACAATTAATTTTCTCTCATCACTCAAGGTAAAATGTAACTAGAGTTATGCTCATACCCTGAATACATGTTCTTAAATATAGGCTTGAATTGGTTATATCATCTCTACTTCATAAATACAAATACAAAATCAATCACGAGAGATCCATAAAAAATGGTTCAAATGACTATGAGGGTGAGGGAGGGTGGGTAGAGAGTGAAAATAAAGCTCAAAATGAGGGTATTTTATAAATTATAATTCACAATAATTGTAAATATTTCAATTAAGTAACTCCTCCAAGAACAAATAGTGTCCATTCTCTAAATAGCTCAAATTGGATCCATGAGTAATAAGTAGGTATAAAAAATGCACCTCGATACTTTCTTTTACTTTTCTTTTTATTTATTTTTCAAAATTTATGTTCTGGACAAATATCATATCCATACCTTAACCACATATGATCCATCATAGGAATCATCGGTATGGAAAATGGGGATTTTTGACCTTCCTAATACACAACCCAATATATTTTTCTTTTTATTCTATATTTTTTAAAGTAACATGGTAGGAAAATAAAATGAAAAAATTAATCATGGACTACATCATATAAGTTTGGTGAATGTTCCATGGTAAATCTCCTCAATAATAATATCCCATGTCCATCAGCAGTGAAAATTACCCCAAACATGTTCAAAGGATAATCATACATAATAACAAGAGAAGGGTATGAATGTATAATTGGCTTGAAATGACTCCATAATAAACATGGAATTCATGGATACTATGGGATAATGAAGGAAAAATGTAAGGTGGGTCTTAGGAAAAAGTTACTAAAAAAAGTTTCCATTGATCATATTAAAAAAGTATTGGTTCATTCATAGATTCAATAAAATATCAATGTAAGTTCTGATAGGTTTACATGGACCAGTTGTCTCTTAGGAAATATGATCAAAAAGGAGTATTAAATCATGGGTTTAGAATCATCTCAGGAATGGGAGTATAAAAAAATGACTATCAATCACTTAGGGTATAAAATTTAGTAATAAGTCAATCAAAATAAATTTCAAAAATTTTGAATTTAAATCAAATAACTAAACTCAAAAATCATGCTAAAAAACTAAATATAAGTAAGAAATGGATTTCAAAAATTTACATCCTAACTTTGTGTTTTATTTAATTGGGTGTAATTATTTTTTGGGTTTAGAGAATTATTTTTGTGAAAAATGTTTCATATATAGGTTTAAATAAGAAATAATCCACGTGTCTCGACAATAAAGGTCATAAAATACCCCCACATAAAATGAGAAAATGTCCACACTATTCTGTAAAGAATCATGGGAGAGTTATCACACATATATATCATAGAAAAAAGTACATGGAAATTTGAAATTGATTTTAGGGGATTGAGAGATTCCTGTAATGAGCGTCATGTCATGGGGAAACTTGGTAGATGATTATTTCAAATTAGGATACCTGCATAATGTGCTATAATGAAAAAACATGCAATAGATTAAACATCGGTCCATAGGGTTTACACAATATTAATTTAGTGAAATGGGTAGGTGCACACCGTGAATAGTAATGAATAAAATCTCATATAAATGTATATATTTGGGTATAATAAATTTCAGAGATGTCCTACAACAAGAATGAAAATAAATAATAAAACAAAGAGCCTAAGAACATGATAAAAAATAAAGAAACAAAACTATAGGTTTCCTCCCATAAAGCGTTAAAAATGAAAATTTCAGTTGTACACATTTTTATTTAGGTGAATTTGAGACTAACAAGGCACCCTTTGTGGAAGGGTTCTAGGTAAATTTTTAACCTTTTCCCGTTAACCTTGAATAATTGTTCTTTGCCTTTCTGAATCTCAATAGATCCATAAGGGAAAATCTTAACGACTTGGTGAGGACCTTTCCATTGAGATTTCATCTTTCCAAGGAATAATTTTAATCAAGAATTGAATAATATAACTTTATCCCCAATATCAAAGATTATATGTGTGATTCGGTTTTCATGACACTTCTTTGTATTTTATTTAAAAATTATAGAGTTCTCATAGGAAACCTCGTAATTTCTTCTATCTCATATACCTAGTGATTTTTTACATCTCCAACATTTTGATTTACCATGTTCAACTTTTTTACTATCTGAAAATATCATTGCCCCAATTCTACTGGAAAGTGGCATGGATTCCTTTACACAATTCAAAATAGAGTAGTTTTGATGGGTATTTTTATATCGTATGCGATATTCCTAGAGTGCATAATCTATTTTGATGCTCCAATAATTTCTATTAGTATTTACCATATTCTCTAGGATTTATTAATTTTACTATTTGAAACTTCAACTTTCCATCTTGTTTGTAGGTGGTAAGAAGAACCAATGTTATACTGAATGCCATATTTTTCAAATATTCATTTCAAATATTTAATGGTGAAATGAGTTCCCTGATCACTAATGAGTACTTGGGGAAATACAAAACTGGAAAGATACTTTTTAGTAAAAATTTCATTACCACTTTTTTTATTTCATGTGTAGTGGATTCAACATAAACCCATTTAGAGACATAGTCAAAACTGACTAGGATGTAAAATTTACCATGATAATTAGGAAATATTACCATGAAATCAATCCCCCATACATCAAAGAGTTTGAATTTTAGGATGGTATTTTGGGTCATTTAGTTTCTTTTACCTATAGTCCCTATTCACTATCATCGATCATAGGTTTGAAAAAAGTTCCTTGTATCTTAATGAATCCTAGTCCAAAATATCCCACTTTGAAGAATTTTAGCTGTGGTATGTTTGAGTCCATTATTCCCTCCTACCGGTGATGTATGGAACATTTCAATAAGACTTTTTTGTTCATATTTTGGGATACATAACTACATTAAACCATCATCACAATTCTTAAAAAGTAGCAAATCATAATAGTAGTAATGTGAGGCTTCGACTAAATGTCTCATCCTCTATAGAAATGTAAATTCAGGTTAGAGTGAACCTATGGAGAGATAATTTTCAATATTCTAAAACCACAATCTATCTTGGGTATTTATCATGAGAATGGTTTCATTGGGAAAGTCATACATGATGTCAATATTATTTTCATCTTTGATGGTAGGAAATAGAGGTGTAGATAAATGTTCCATGCTAATTTTCTTAGTTCCTTTTGGTCCGTAATTACAATGTAAAAATCTTTCACTAGAAGAATCCATCATATCAGATTTGGTTTAGAATATTTTTTGTTCAGTATATATTTAAGTGTTATGTGGTCAGTGTAGACAAAACATTTGGACAATAGAAGGTATGTGTGCAATTTTTCAAACACAAAGATGACTTCCAGAAGTTCCTTTTCAGTTTTTGTATAATTTACCTTAGATTAATTTAGTGTGTGATAGGAATAGTGAATGAGACAAAATATATTTCCAAATCATTGTCCTAGGACATCACTAATAGTGAAGTCACTTGCATCACAGGTTAAATTGAATTATTTATCATAATCTGGTAAAATTATGATAGGAGAGGAAACCAGATTAATTTTTAGATTATAGAATGCCCGTTGAAATGTTTTTGATGCATTAAACATAACAAATGACATTCTCTGGTAGGTAAAGGATCTTAAGGGACAAGTGAACATTATTTTGGATCGGTCATATAGATCGACTGTAATTTGATTTTATCCTGAATATCCATCCAGAAAATAATAGAATATGTTCCCTACTAGTCATTCATGAATTTTATCTATAAATGGTAGTGGAAAATGATATTTTAGGGTTTCCTTATCATGATTTCTATAATTGACTCATGATCACCATCCCATGATATTAGAGACCAACTCATTTTCATTTTTTTCACAATAGTTATGCATCCCTTCTTTGGAATGAATTATAGCAGAATCACCCATTCACCATTAGATATTGAAAATATTATTCAAGAATCTATAATTTTCAGTACTTTTTTCTTAAACACCTCTTTCATTGGTGGGGTGAGTCACCTCTGGGGTTTATGTTTGGGTTTAATGATTTATTCAAATAAAATTCTGTGGGTTCTAATTATGGGGATGATCCATTTAAGGCCATCCACTCCCCATGATATTGAGTTTTTTTTCCCTTTTTAGGATTTCAATAAACGTTTCCTCATATTTATGGGTCAAATATAAGATTATAATGAATTGTAGCATTTTCATAATCTTAGGGAATGAGTACATAAGTGTGATCGGAAAAGGATTTAATTTCAATGATTGTGGATCAACGATAGAGGGTATGAATGGTGGGATAGTGTCCCTTATTAATGTTTCAAAGTATTTTTCATTTTCATGATCATTTTCTTTATCATTATCAGAAGGGAAGGATCTCCCTGTCATTGGTAATATTCATAAACTTATATCCTTCATCATTATCAAATATGGCTTGATAGTCAATAGAATCATTACCTTACTTGGAATCATTTTAAAAGTTGAACAAAACTTGTTCATATCCAACTATGAATATTAGTCTCCTTTAGTTACATCTATTAAAGCCTTTCCAGTGACTAAAAATAGCTATCCTAGCATAATTTGAATATATACTTCTTCTTATATTTCTAAATTTATGAAATTTAAAGGAAAGATAAACTTTTAAACTTTATCAAAGATATCCTCAAGAAGTCCTTAAGGATACTTGACTGATCAATCATCCATATTAAGTGAAAATATTGTTGGTTTTAATTCCTTGATCCCTAGAATCTTGAGGACACCCATAGGAATGAGTTTTATTCTCTAGCCTAGATCGCATAAGGCTCTTCCAAAGTTTCATTCCCCAATAGTTCAAGGAATCAATAAGCTTCCATGATCTCAAATTTTAGGGGGAATCATTTTCTGAACAATAGTATATCATTCCTCATATAAATAAATGACACCTAAGTCTTCCATATTTGTTTTTTATAAAGAGATTCTTTCAAGAATGTGGTGTAGGAATGCATCTAAGTAATGGCTTCAACGAATGGTATTTTGAGATATAATTGGTTTAAAATTTCTAGAAACATTATATTTCATTCATATATCTTTACTAGAATCATTATTTATATGAATGGAATAGGGGGTCTATATGATGGTGGTCCTATATAAAATTCTTCCTTTTCAATTTTACCTTTAGTTGGGGTTTTGGTAGTTTGTTTTGATTCTAAATTTTTTCCTTTAGCCTCTTACTTCATGTTATCATTATCATATTCACTGATATCAGTCACTTATTTATTTGGTTCCATTGGATCCTATTCCTACTCTTTTCATGTTTATTGAATGTAAAGTATTTTCCCACTCCTGATAACCACTTTACATCTTCACTTGGGTGCATCTCAATGTTACCTGGAAATGTACCTGTTAGTTTTTATGATAAGGTATTTGATATTTGACTCATTTAGTGATTGAGGTTTCAAATGAATTCTCTTGGTTTTTTTATCTCGATCTTAGTGTTGGTAATCATTTGGTCTTTTTTTCTATATGAAGTAAGTGAGTAGGTTTTCATGAAGATATTGGAGAGGTTGGTCTTGTTTTGGGGGTCTTTGTGAATTTTGTTGATACTGATGATGTTGTGCTAGTGGATACTACTTAACTCAAAGAAAAGGTTATTGGAATTATTATTTTGGTCAAGGAGATGAACCTTGCAGTGGGTACATAGGTGGTCCCTAATTTTTTGGTGGAATTTTCACACTCCTCTGCTGATTATTACCTTAGTTTTTCTACTTTAGTTGATGAGCTAGCCTCTACTGATAGTATTGTTGGGGATGATGGTAAAATTGACCTTTTTGATTATAATTAATGTAATTAAAATATTTTAATTGTGGTTCCTCTAATCCTACCCTATAGTCTTGGTACAAGTGTTTAACTCCACACATTTCATAGGACTGGATTTCCATTACTGGAGAAGGAGGGGTTATGGCACAATAAGTAACTGAATTGATTCCAGCTTCTTTGTAAGAGATTCAACATGAGCTACCAGGTGTGTGGTTTCTTCCACTTGATGAATTATGTTCTGAGGTGGTCCTCCGTCACTTTTACATAGATTGTAATTGTGATAAAATTCATCAATAGTTGCTTGGACAACTTTTAGAATCTTGGTAATTAATCCTCCATCAACAGTGATGTCTACCAGAATTAGTAAAACTAGATGAAGAATATAGAAGAATTTATGTAATTTAAGGCACACATCTAGTCCATGATGTGGTAGAATTTTCTGGTAAGCTCATTGAATCTATCCCATGCTTCCCATGCCGATTCTCCATCCTCCTAGGTGAAGTTTTGAATTTTATTCTAGAGCTTACAAGTCCATATTGGTGGGATGTATTTTTCAAGAAACTTCTTTTCTAAATTTTACCAACTTGTTATTGTCTTGGAATGTTGATTTTTAGATATTACATGGCACTATAATGCAAGTAGAATTGGAAAAATCTTGATCTTATTATGTTTGAATATATTCCTTGATTACGAAAGGTATATTAAACCTCAAGAAAGATTGAGATGTTCTCATAGGGGTCTCCTCTCTGAAGCCCAGATAATTTACCCATATTTGGGATCATGTGAATTAGTTGTGGATTGACCTAAAATTTAGCAGCTAAATAGGAAGACACATAATGTTGTGTGAAACACCACAAATGTATGAAAAATCATAGTCCGAAATTGCATGATCCAGTAATATTGGTCTCTCACTCTGATTGGAAGGTGGTGTATATTGGGGTCTTGAAGGTGAGGTGGAACAAATTGTTATGCCCAACCATTGTAAATTAGTGGTTTTCAGTAATTGATTGATCAATTTTGAGATCGAACATAATTTGTTCTTGTGCATTAAGGATTCCTAAACCATTCAAGGGTCCTTGGAAGATGAACTAGATTAGAGTAAAATAAATAAAGAGAGAAATAGAGAGGAATCAAGTGTTCCTGAAGGAGAAAAATGTAAAAATAAAAATGGTAAGGTAAAAGAAGAAAGGGGAGGGGTGAGGTAATCTGGGGTTTAATGTGAAGGTCAATGGGCCAGAGCAACAATTTTTCCCTAAAATGACACAAAAATATGAATCACCAGCACACATTGTTGAATTCATTTAGGATGAGGTCATATTAGAAATTTATAATCCCAACCTAAACTTACTGTAAGGGCATAATAAAATGGAAGAGCAGGGTTAAACCTTAAAGGACTAGTAGTTGGTCAATAGTTAATCGAACAAAACCCTTTGAAGGGATTAATCAATTTTACTCTTAAAGTTTGTGTTTTAACTAAATCTAGGTAGTTTTGAATTTAATTATAATAATAAATTAAGTGATTATGGTCAATTTCAGGGCTTTGGAAAAATATAATCCTAGATTTAACTTGTAATAATCCTATGGCTTAGGCTATGAAGTGGAACTTTTGGAAATCTAAGCTATACCAAAAGTTTAAAGAACCACTGGTATAGGAACACTATACCAATGGTTTAGGAAAAATGTTGTTATAGGTATGTATATAGACACTGATACTAATGGTTTGACCAAACTATTGGTATAGGTAATTTTCCTGGACATCGGTTTGGTCAAACCATTGGTATATGAATTTTTTCAGACACATATACCAATGGTTTGGGAAAACCATTGGTATAGGTATGTATATGTCCACCTATACCAATAGTTTGGTCCAACCATTAGTATATGTATATTTTTTGGACACCTATACCAATGGTTTGGATAGAACTGTTGGTATAGGTAATTTCACTAGATCATATACCAACGATTTTACAAAACCTTTAGTATAGGGGCCCTATATGAATGGTTTGGTCAAAACAACGGTATATGTTGTGCCTTTATTTATGAATAATAATAATAATAAAAAATAATTCAATGTAACTTTTTTATACATACATACCTATATATATATATATAAATTAATATATAAAAATATATAATACGTCCTAGGATAGTGGTAATGTTGTTTGAATATAAGTGGGAGGTTGTGGGATCAATACCTAGTGATGTATTTTTTTCAATAGAGGAACTATACCAACGATTTGTCCAAAATTTGGGTATAGTTCATTCCGTTGAAATTATATATACTAATGGTTGGTTAAACAATTGGTATAGGTTTATACCAATGGATAATCACCCAATGGTCACCCAAACCGTTGGTATTGGGTATGCCAACTATTTGGGGGGGCTATACCAATGGTTCCAAACCATTGGTATAGCCTTTTTTCCAATAGTGAAAAAGTCACCAATTGATTTTGGTCAAACCAACTAGATATACCTATCCTGCTACTATCTCGTGGTCTGGTTATAACGGACAACCTAAGTTAATTACGCTTGGATTCTATGAAGAAAGAAACATTGGTTAAAGATCATAGTCCTACTCAACTCCAATTTGGTTAGGTTCATTTAATCACACTTCCCATGGTCAAGGTTGCGAAAAATAATTTGATGAACAGTTATTATTAACCTAATTACTATACATAGGGTTACCAAGGATCAATATAAAGATTCACTAGTTTTTTTAAAGAAACCCTAACTCTAGACCCCTAACCCCAAGTGGATTAGCCGCGCATGGACGCGATGATCGAAATCAAGGAAATAATAAGTGTACAATGCATAACCATAAAATAGTTGCAAAAGATACAATCCATGATTAAAAAATTAAGAATGAACATTTAAACAGTTTAAATTAATATATATCCAATGATAAATGGAATTTTCATGATGGAACAATGAAGAAAGGGAAATCTAGAATAAAAAAGGAAATAATCAAGAAGTCATTGAAAATGGAGAAAAATTGAATAATTATTCAAGATTTTATGATGAATGGCATGCATAGTTGAAACATATGTCAGGATTGAAAGTGGTATTGAAATTTTTTAAGAAATAATGAAAAATTAATGACAACTCACAAGGATTCAATAAAACAATTAAAGGAATGAAATAAATACAGTTTAGGATGAAAACAAATGAAATGGTGGAAGAAAAACAAGAGATAAGAAAACTATGTGAATCTCTTTGCATGGTGGAGCACTAGAAATATTAATAGGCCTAACAAATACATGGTTTGTAAGTCATGGATGTCATGTACTGGCTTAAGCGACATCAGTCCCAACATCCGAACATCATTTAAGTTGGTTGCACACCGAGTAGATGAGATCCAATTTTCTCATTGAATAAATCTCTCATATCTTTGATCTGGAGAGACTTAGAAACTTTCAAATCATGTAATCTCTTCAAATCATGTATTTTATTCACTTCTTGTAGGACTCTGATCTATGAAATCTGCATGCTGTGTACTGGATGTTCACGTCATGTATTGTCCTCACATCATGCAATGACTTCACAGGATAGTTTTTGGTCTTTCAAGAATCTTGTGAATGAGATCTACACATCAAGTATGTGATACATGATTTTTCAATCCTATTTTTAGCACTTTTTTGGAATTTATTTCTTTAAGACCAGAATTATTATTTCTCGCAAAAACAAACCAAAACCCAAGGAATTATCGAATAATTCATGATAAAACCTTAAATAATTGTATCATATATATATATATATATTCATATTTTCAATAAGACCATCCATTTTATGGGGTTCTTAGTGGACAAAGAGTAGAAAGAGATTAAATTTAGTCTAAACCAATCGTGGTTCATTCCAAGAGTCAAATTTGACTGTAGTCCCCTCTTACTACAAGGTTGGACATATTTATAGTTTTAGGTGGGCTATTATTTGAACTTTATTGGTTACCAGTATTTTATTATACTTTTATTGGGGGATTTAGATGTATTCATTTATTTTGTATCATATGTATTTTACATTTCAGCATTGTATGGGCTTTGAGAATTGTTTGTGTGTACATGTGAATTAAGAAAAATCCTCCCATGTGAGTGTTATGACTACATGGAACTAGTTTCTAGCCCATGTCCTATTGTTGGCAGGAATGGGTTAGTGGAACTCAGCATTTCGCTAGCCATGTGGGTCCTAGTGGGTCAAGTCATGAGAGATTGGTATCTGGCCATTTTCCATCTTTGGACAAGAGTTTGGAAATTTATTCAAGCTGTGATATTTGTTTAGGTTTTATGGAAATAATGTTAAGTGTTTCGAGTTTGTCCTTCATAATAGGGACTCTAGTATTGGTTCGATGACTAACGTATCCATACACAAAAACATTGATCACCTTATGTTTGACTCAATATATGTAGACCTCGCTTATAGGAAAAAACATTGATACATTCATCATATAGTAATGGGTTGTATTTCCATTTCCTTATTAAGTTAGTTCCCAAAATAAACTCATTGATAATTATACATCTTGTATATTTCATGATACCTCCATGATGATTTCCATCTAAGATTTAACAGAAGGATCACAAGGTCATTCCCCTTTGGGATTAGATTTTGATACAAGGGCCTGTTCAAGAGATAGTACCTCTGAGTGGTTTACCAGTTATACCTCCACTCATAAAGTATTAAATGGTACCCATAGTACTAGTAGATGAGGTGCGTAAGTTGATTACACTTCATGAGTTTTATCATTAGCGGCCCCTTGGGTTTAGGGTCGAGCCAGATCCACGGGTAGTTGAGGATTTTCTCAAGGTGGTTACATGAGCCTATAGTCTCATTAGGACACCAAAATACCAAATAGTGGTCCTAGTGTAAAGCCTTATCCATGGCTCCACATGACATTGGTGGAGCATGATGGTTTTTTAAAATTATGAGGGGACTCTTTCTTTGATAGATTTTGAGAATCTCTTTTGGGAGGAGTAATCTCAAGATATGATGTAAATAGTTTGAATCCAAGAGATTTTAAAGTTATAGTAGGGTAGTATGGTTGTTGCCAAGTATTCATTAAGGTTCACCAACCAATCATGATACTTTATGGATATGGTTTGGGATCGCTTATTCTAGGCTTGTACCTTTGAGTGAGGTATACGTAGAGACATCCATGATAGTGCGATACCTCTATGCATTCCTATTTATGTTGGGGTGTTAGAGAGTGCCTTTGTGATAGTGGGATTTCAGGCCAAGAAGAAACTGAAAGTGGGTTCCATCAGTGGAAACACAGGGGATGAGACTTCAGTAACATGTATCCAATGATATATGTAGGGATATAGATTTGTGATATATTTTAGGAGACAATATAAGGACCATGGTTTTGTAGTTCAGGGATCTTAGGATGGGTGTATTCAATCTAGGGGGCGGTGGTGCTACTATTGTGACGATGAACGAAATCTCACCTGGGATTTTCTGACCAATCATACAAATTATAGATATAAAGTGGATGGGATACCTAGATATGGGTAGTGATAAGATAAGGGAGGTCCATAGGACAACAAATTTCATAAAGGGGAAATGAGAGAAGCAGGAGGTAGAAGATGGTTTGACATGTTTCCACCACCACCTGAGGTGGTCCCCGCTAGGCTAAGGGAGTTTGGGGATAGTGGAGTGGGAAGTTGTAGGCCATAGAGTCATATGATCCCGAGGCTCTTAGGATGATTAGAGGCATGTTCTATATCTTTTCTACCTTATCTGTAGTTTTTATAGACACTTTTATGAGAAACACTTTTCTTACTACATCCCTAGTTTGAGTCCTAAAGGTTCTGATTGAGCCATTTGCTCAACCCTTATGCTTGGAGCCTCCTACCAAATATGTCTAAGTGATCATGCATGTCACGAAACCCTCCCCAAAAAGTGTACCCCTCCTAGGCTGGTAGTGTGAGAATAGAGATAATGACCCCCCGAGTCCCGCATCCAGTAGGCCATGGGTTGGCGACTAACACCAAGGGTATAGTAAACACACAAATGGGAGGTATGACCCTCTAAGAGAACACATCCGAAAGAGAGAGATAAGATAGACACCAAAAAAATCCAACTCAGAAAAAAATATAAAATAAATCCCATGTATACATATGTAATGTCATGAAAAACTACTACAACTGAAAGGGGAAAACTAAAAGTACCAAAGGAAAGTAAAAACATCAGCAACCACAAGCCTGAACAGCTCCTGCAACCCCAAGCTAGTAGAAACCATATTGATCTCCAAAATTATCCAAGTGGCCTGAAAAATAGTTTATATATACACATAGGGTGAGTATGACAATATACTCAGGAGGATCCTCCTCGGATCATCTCATGCAAAAGTAAAGAAAGCATGCTAAATCACAGTGAACAAAAAGTAAAACTAACACATCACCTAAATAGGTATACTAATTTCCCAGCCTCACCATGTATACTCTCACCATGTATTTAATTCATGTGTATATAATATAATAAATAATATCATTGGTACCCTGCTACTACTTCCCCAATTTTTCTCCGCTTTTCCCCAACGTCGCACTTCCTAAGCCATATCTCTCAAAAAAGGCTTGCCCACAGACACCTGGGCGAAGCACCACAACATGAACCTCATGCAATAAAACCACCACGTCCACATAAGAAAAGTAACCGAGTAGTTTCTGGGAGCCACCACAGCTCGCATAACGTGTATCATACATCAGACATTACACCTCAAGCCATTACAACCCACACACCGAGTAAGGATCCTCAAACCATCACAGACTATACATGTTACACCTATAGTAGTCCATAGGAAACTATATCCGGAATATATTTGTGTGAATAAACACAAGCCATTACAGCCCTATGCACACAGATATGGGGAAAACTAACCAATGTTACAACCATTACAAGTAACTACCAAGAGAAGAGAGCGGGGCCAAAGGGGGTAGTCAGTCATCCATCCTCCCACCAGAATGTTAGGGAAAACACCCCCAGGGCTCAGAATCCTCGGGGTGTCAGTTTACCTAACTGATAGGGTGAAGTAGCATATAGAAACAAAAAAAGTACAAAATATACTATATCTCACAACCAGACTATGGGAATAACATAGTCTTAGATTAAACTGCAGATAACATCTCTCGGAATCCCGGTTTCCACTTCTAATACTAGGTATCCTATAAGCACACAACCATTTAAATAGTTTTAATTACATTCCTTCATTCCCTTTTTATTAGTTACACTTTACATTCATTAATTCTTTAAACACTAATTAACTATTAATAATTTCCACATTATATTTCATTAGAATCACATCCAAGGTCTATTATTCCCTTAAATTGAAACCTCATAATTGCATCCTAACAAGCTCTAAACCCATGGGTTAAAATCATTTATTCAATCATTTATTAACAAAATTATTACTTCCTCATATTCCCAGACATTCTAGAAAAATATTCTAAGCTACTAAACACAAGGGATCTCAACAGAGTGATTATATGAACTACCTGTCGAGTCTTTACCGCTTATAGAAAGATCATAGACCCATCCTCCATAAGGAAGATAAATATAGAAATCACGTGGCACAACCCGCTCGTCTTCTCCCCTTTTTGGAAGGAGGGTAAGAAAACCAGCTGCCTTGAGTAGTGGGGAAAGTAAGGAAGATAAAAAACCAACAAGAAATAGAAATCATCCAAACATTCAAATCCAACCCGTTCCGTCATCTTCAGTGTCCTACCCGATACCCACATGCATAAACTGATGCATCTCACCACTCTAGGCATCAATTGTTTCCATAAACAATAGGCCTCCCTGCCCCTACGTATCACAACAGCCTTCCAGGCTCACATCACAACACAAGCAGCAGGAAAACAAACATCATATCAATTGGGCTCTTAGCCCTTAAACAAGAAAGAGGGTAACTGATAACTGTACAAGGAATTATCTTTTATCAAACAAAAAGTTCTTTAATCCATCTTTAATTAACCGATTTATTATTCGTAGGTTCCAATTTCGGGAAACCTAAACAATAAGCTATCACAAATTTATTAAACATGATTAATGCATCAATTTGATTAACATCAAAATTACAAAAACATCAACCAGATACATTTACATGCCTTTTAACCTTTATCCAAACAATTATCAATTAATTCCATATTTACGTTCATTACCAATTTCCATCAAGAATGAAAAACTAACAAAGAAAGAATATATATCACACTATTTATCAAAACAAGAGGCAATAACATACGATCGATATCAATTTATTTATCCGGTTAAAATATTTAATATGTCAATTCCATTGTAATCCAGTGGGCTAAAACATGCTAACTATACAGTTTCACATAAAATAATAGAGAAGCAACGAATCCCCTACCTCAAACGGTTCTTGACGTTCTTTATACGAGAATGAGCCCCACAATTGGTTATGATATCCTCCCCCCGTGACAACTGTATCCACCCAAGGATGAAGAGACACCGCCACACTGATCAACACCTAAGAAATCCCAATAGGAACATAGAGATAACATTCCCTAAAAGGGAAAGGATAAATATAAGGAGATGAACCCAAAATAATGATGATAGATCATACCTTATATCGAAGATTGATTGATACTTATTTTTTGCATCAAAACATAGGGGAACCAATCCAAGGAAGAAAGTTTGATCGCAAAAATCATATGGGAAGGAATGGAAGGTTCGAGCATCTCTCACTAGAGGGCAAGGAGGAAGAACAAGGGAGGAATATATCTCATCCCTTTTGAAGATTTAAAGGAGAAATGGTTTATGATACGCTAGATTCTCCATTAAAAGAGGACCGTATTAAACCATGTGGTTTGACCAAGTATAAGAATCTCGAGCCTTAGGAAAATTAATATAGGGGTTATGGCCTTTAAATAGGCCTTAGACTCCTTAAAACAAGGCTTTAAATGCATTTTACGTCAAAGGAAACGTCAAAGGGGTGAAACTGTAGGAAGCTGGAAACACTGTTTATGAACAAAAAAATTGACAAAGGAAATAGGGGCTACTGTTGGACCTACCTGTTCTGGAAAAATTGTTCATGAACTCTAAATTTGGAAAAGTCAATAGAGGCTACCATTGGACCTCACCGTTATGTAAATACCATTTATGAACTCAAAATTTGGAAAATGAAATAGAGGCTACCATTGGACCTCACCGTTCTGGGAACACTGTTCATGAACTCAAAATTTGGAAAAGGAAATAGAGGCTACCATTGGACTGTTCACAAAACTGGGAATTTGGAAAAGTGTTGGGGATATGTCACCTTGACTCGCCAAAACACCCCAAACACTAGATTTTTATAGAGAAATGGACCAGAGACGTCTGGTCCATTACATCAGATACCTCTCAAAACATTCTCATCCCCAAGAATTCAAAACCCACCTAAAGGGGTAACTGAAATGGGGTCTGAACAACCACCCATCAAGATACCTCTCATAATAGAGCAAGCCACATGAAGTAACCAAAATAAATCCATATTTTAAACACGAAAGGTCTATAACCACAAAGGGAACATCGTTACATGAAAATAGTTTTACATCAAACAAATCTGGGTACTGATCACATATCTATGACTCACGTTCCTAGGTACTCTCCTCCATGCCACCGTGTCGCCACAAGACATGAACCAAGGGGATAGACACCCACACAACATCTTCTCTTTGTAGTCTTGGATCTATAATGGCCGCTCCTCGAAGGTTGCATCATCATCAAAATCGATCTCTCCCCAATTGATGACGTGTGAGTCATCATAAAGATAATGACATAGCTATGATACATGGAAAACATCATGTATCCGGATCATCTGCAGGGTAAGTGCTACTCAATACGCCACAATTTCCATATGATCCAACACCTCTAAAGGCCCAACAAATCAGGGAGAAATCTTACTCCCATGACCAAACCTTTACTGCCCACGATGGGGTGTCACCTTCAGAAACAGGTAATCCCCAATATAAAACTCTAAGGGTCTCCTCCTTTGACCGGCATATGATTTTTGATGATCCTGCACTATCTTCATCCTATCATGAATCACTTGAATCATCTCTTTTGTATTCTGCACTAGTTCCGATAAGAGAATTGTTGAATCTCCAACTCCAGTCCAGCACAACAGATAACAACAAGGTCGGCCATACAAGGCATAAACTGTCTCCATACCGATGGTGGAGTGAAAACTATTGTTGTAAGTGAACTCCAACAAGGGTAATTGATTCATCCATGAACCTCCATAATCTAGGACACAAGAGAATAACATGTATTCAAGAGTCTAGATAGTCTGCTCTGTCTGACCATCCATATGAGGAAGAAAAGCAGTGTTAAGGCATATCTGAGAGTCGAAAGCATGCTGGAGACCTCTCCACACCTTGGAGGTAAAATGAGGATCTAGATCATAAATGATCTTCCTTGGGACTCCATGAAGTCTCAGCACCTCCTCCAGATACTACCGCAACAAAAATTCCACTCAACATTACTCCTTGATTACTATGAAGTGGGATGATTTTGTTAAATGATCCACTACCACCCAAATAGAGTCATTCCATCCCTGAGATCGAGGTAAACCAGTAAAAAGTCCATTGAGATGTCCTCCCACTTCCAATGAGGAACATCTAACGGTTGGAGAAGACCACTAGGAACACGGTGTTCATCCTTCACCTTCTAGAAGACCAAACATCGAGACACAAACTCCACAACTACACGCTTTAGAACAGGCCACCAAAACTGGATTCTCAAGGCTCAATGCATCTTTTTCATTCCAGGACGCACCGTTAATGGTGATATATGGAACTCTCTGAGAACCGTCTCATGAATTTCCAAAGGAACAAATATCCTTCTGTGATAAAAAAAATCGGTGGTGTTCATCCTCAGACCAACCATCAGGGGTCTCACCACAAACAACTATGTCTATCCAGACTTCCACCTCAAGCTCCCCCAACTGGGACTCTTCCACCTACTGTACCAGAGATGACTGCACTGTCATCAGAAAAAGACAACCTCTTACCCCAACTTCTCCCATATCGAGGTGTAATGCTGACAGTTCTTCCATTACTCTCTAGGAATCACTATATTCATGCACTGAATCACAACTTGACTTCTAAATCAGTGCATCAACTACAACATTCCCCTTTATAGGTGTATAAGATATTTCGAATTCGTATTCCTATAAGAACTCCATCCACCGATGTTGTCGTAAGTTCAAGTCACGCTGGGAGAAAACACACCTCAAACTCTTATGATCGATGAAAACCACAAAGCACTCACCAATGAGGTAATGTCTCCACAACTTCAGAGAAAACACCACAGATTTGAACTCAAGATCATGGGTGGAATAGTTATGTTCATGGGGATGCAACTTCCGAGAATCATAAGAAACAATTGATATCTAATGCATCAGAACACAACCTAACCCCAGATGCGAAGCATCGCATAAAACAACAAACAGAACTCCCTTTACCATAAGAAAAAGAACTAAAGCACTAAATAACTTCTCCTTTAGATAATAAAAAGCTTCTTGAAACTGATTATTCCATATAAACGTCTGATCCTTCCTAGTAAAATATGTCATATGAGTTGCAAATCGATAGAAATCAGCTACGAACCTCCTGTAGTAGCATGCGAGACCAAGGAAACTTCGCACCTCTGACATTATATTGCGGGATTCCCAAGACACAACTACTTCTATCTCGGATTGATCTATAGCTACTCCCTGCTAGGACACAACATGCCCCAAGAAATGGACTTATCGAGCCCAAAACTCACACTTTGACAACTTCCCAAATAGCTGATGTTGACGAAGAACTCCCAAAATGGCATGTAGATTCTCTACATGATCCTCCTCGGATGTGGAGTACACAAGGATTTCGTTGATGAAAACCACCCCGAAATTTTCCAGGAACTCATGGAACATAGTTTTAATCAATCCCATGAATACAACTAGAGTATTCATCACATTGAACAACATTACAACGAACTCATAATGCCCATGAGGACAATAGAAAGAAGTCTTTGGGATATCCTCAACCTTCACACACATCTGATGATATCATGATCACAAGTTGATCTTTGAGAACCAACATGAACCCTTCAGTTGATTGAATTAATCATCAATCTATGGAAGATGATAGTGATTCTTTATTGTCACTTTGTTTAAGCGATGATAATCGATACACAACCGCAAACTGCCATCGGCCTTCTTTAAGAACAAAACTGGTGCACCCCATGGTGACACACTCAGCCGAACAAAACCACACTATAACAAACCATAAACCTATATAAATAGATCACATAACTCATAAGGGTCCATCCTATATGGAGGCATAGATATAGGAGACGCTCCTGGTTGTAGATCAATCCCAAACTTGATCTCTTGCCGAGGGGGTAATGCTACAACCTCTTTTGGAAAGACATCAGGGTACTCTTCTATGACCCTAGGAAATGCCAACTGTGGAACCTATGAGGAACTCAACATCAGCTCATCCATTATGGATGATAAGGACGAAACACGCCTCTGACCCATCTGAGGGTCTCTCCCGCCAACAAAAACCATTGGCTCTCCATCCGTCTCGAAGAACAAAACTTGCCTCCTAAAGCAATCCACGATAGCCTGCAGTGAATAAAACCAATACATTCTGAGGATGACATCATATGGTTGTATCCATAAACATAGGAAATATCCCTAAGAGCGGTGCTTCCCTAGCACTAGCTCACAGTCTCTACATACTCCAAACAAGTCAGCTCAACCTCCAACTGGCGTAGTCAACACCAAGGTAACTGGAACCCTCTCTAAATAAAGTCCCAAATCATGGACAAGGGTAGGTGATATGAAGGAGTGTGTTGTTCTTGAATCAAACAAGGCATAAACCAAGGTAGAAAACAAGAAAAGGGTACCTCGAACGACATCTGGATCACCTAGAGCTGGCAATGCTAAAGCATGAAGCTGACAATGACCTCCTCCACCACCTCTCTGACCCTGATGATTACCACCACCATGACTGTGCTCTACTCTCTGAGGACGGGGTGCGTCAGAGGGTTATCCTCTTCCTACCCCATTTACCCTCTGCTGATCTAAAGCTGGTGCAACCTGCTGCTGCTGCCTCGACTGGAACTACCTCAACAGAGGAACCTGGAGTTAAACACCTGGTGTACGATGACTGCTCTGAAATGTTGTGCACTCTCGTTGCTGATGACCTCGACCACTACAAGAAAAACAAGATATTAATCCCTTTGCATATTCTAGAGAGCTGCTGCCCCAGTAGAAACAAGATGCTGAGGGCTGGGACCTACCCCTGGCCGAATGAAAACTCTTCTTCCCGGAAAACTGGGAAACCTGGACCACAACTCTTCTTTGTAAGGAATCATGATGACTCCCCTCTAATGATGATCCAGTTCTTGCCAATGTCCTCTTGAAAACCTATAACCTCTCCAGCACCTCAAGATATGTCTTCAACATAAATGGGGTGACCTGGCACTGGATATATGGATGCAAAGCCTCCTCGAAATGCCTCACCCTAGCCTCCTCATCTGGCAATAGGTCTAAAGCACATTGTAAAAGGTTCCTGAAACAGATTCCAAAATCTCGCACACTAGAGCTCCCCTGTCAAAGGGTAAGAAGCTCCTGGTGACTCGATGCCTTCGTAGTTGAAGAAAGAAACTCGACTCTAAACTTGTCTTGGAACACCTCCCATGAGATTTCTGACTCCTCGCAATCCCCAAGGAACAAGAACCACCACTGCCTCGCTGCTTCATGTAGCATTGTCACTACCAAGGACACCCAGTACTCTTTTTGAGCATAGATCAAACTGAATCCTATCTCATCCTCCTCCAACCAGTCTTCCGTGAATGTATTTGAAACAGATCCCTCGTACTTCTGCACACTCTGGCACTGAAACTCTCAGAGTGTCCTCCTCCAAGTGTCATCTTCATCAACCTCTGTCCTATAGCGGTCAACTGGCATTGCATGTTTGACATCTTCTATGAGATGTTTACGAGGACGTTGACATGGAGCCATACCTATAAAATAAAAAACAGTTAGAGCTCCTAAACATGGAATATGGAAGAATCAACATTAATTAATTAATTTTTTTCTCTTATCTATTATAGGTTAACCTATCCCAAGTTCTAAAAATTCAAGCACAGGCACAAAGAGAAATTATCCATGATACTTTACTAGGTATCTACCCTGCATGTAATGACCCGTGTTTTGAACCTGGTTAAAAGTGGGGGAAATTGAATTGTTTAACTACTGAACCAGTAATTTTTAGAACCGGGCTTCGGAAAGAGGTTTCAAAGGTTTGAACCCTTATTTTAAGGTTTTTGGACATGGGTGAATTCTTGTTAAGTGTCCCGAGTGACTTGAGGTGTTTCGGGTTCATTGTACCTATAGAGACCCAAATCTTGACATACATGGACATTACATTACTTTTGCGAAATACTTAATACATAACGAAAACGGACACACAAGGACCGTAATAGTTTAGTGTCTTTGGAAACTCGGAAAAATAATCTTTTAATCATGGCGAAAGATATTCAACATCTCCCATAAAGATCTTCCCCTTTTGTTTTCTTACCTAAAACCTTTTTTTAAATCTTGGGGAAAAGAAAACATATAAAGGGTGAGCTCAAATGCTCAGTAAGGGTAAGCATAGAGAACATAAAACAATCCATAAACATTTTAATGCAAAATATTGAACATAAAATCTAAACATCAAAATCTTGAGAAAAGACAAAAATCTTGGAAGTACGTAAGGAATATATCATAAAGAAACATCAATATTGATACAATAGCATGTGAATAAATAATGTAATTGTGGAAACCATTCAGCACCTGTTATGATTTCCATATTATCCAAGTCATTGCTTCCAAGACCATCTTAGTGGACAAAGTCCCTTACTGAATCGAGTTCACTCCTCGTTCCAGTCCTGTATTACTAAACCAGATTAACTTACCGTTCCAGCCATATCTATCTCATGAGATATAAATCTTTACCCAATGCATTGGAGGGAGATATAGGTCCCACCAATATCAAAATGAAATCATTCTTACTTGTGCCACAACATAAACATAAATCATTCATCATAACCCAAAGAATAAAATGGGTTTCATAAACATCATCCCATCATAACATAATCCATACAAAAAAACAGATATCATTTAATCATAGAAAAAGTGAAACCATGTAAATCATAGGGAAATTATACTTGAAACATACACATATGAAATAATTCCATCTTATATGGAAAATGGTTTTGATAAAACACTTGAAATGAATTCTTGAGGAAAATATCCTTTCTTCTTAAAAATCATTTTCTTTTTACAAAATGCCATGAAATTTTAAAAGAAAAGGATTTTGTTGAAAATAGTCATTAAATATTGTAGAGTAAGCTTCATGAAAATGAGGTGTTATGAAACCGTAAAAATCCGTTCACACCGTATAAGTTAAAAATAACATTCTTCTCGTACTTTTGTCGGAAAAGTAAAAAAGTACCTCATATGGTAAACAAAAAAAATATTCCTTACATACCATGTAGTAAAATTCAAAAATTGGGTAAAAACGATTTTAAACATACATGGAATCATTTTTAGAAAACAGGGACATGGATGATAAATATAACCCCAGTAAATACTTACGGATAAACAATCTCGGATAAAAACGAGATTGAAAAATTTATCCCTTACCTTAGGTCCGATATGCTTCGTACGTATCTGAACCTTCTGTATAATGATTTAAATAATGTCATTGACTTATTACAGAATCATATTCATTTTTATGATATCATATATGGTTCAGTTATGACTTTATATTACCCGTTCTTTTGTATGTTCCATGTTAAAGCTGCGTTTTGGGTAAAATCGTTTTATTTATCGTACATGTTTGGACTTGTTGTTATTGATATTATTACTTATATCCTGATTTACTTAATTACAGAATGTAAAACATGATTTATATTTAATATATATTCAGCATATACATATATATATGATATATCGATAAATGGAATGAAATACACCGTTCATAGAGACGGTAGGCCGTACGTACGCATGAACGCTGTTTTCGTTTCCCTATTTAATTGAATGGAATTAAGTAGATGAAATACATATATATATACATAAATACAGTATCATTATTATGTCATATATTTCATGATTACTTATTATATATACTTTATAATCATTCTTTAATTGTTAACATGGAAAATGAATCTCATCGCGTCGTGGAGACGGTAATCCGTACGTACGCACGAGTGATGATATCATTCCCATGATCGTGGAATTGTATTGAAGTGAATGTATAATATTTCAGAATAAATATCACTTTTCAATAATCATATATAGTTATTTATTTACACCATTATACCCACCCAAGTAAGGTAGTGGTCGAAAAAAGATTACACCACGACGTGGAGACAGTATTCCATACGTACGCGCGCGCGGTGATTTCGTTTTCCATAGGATGGATAGATGGTTAAATATGTTTGTTTCATACTTATAATAAAATATCAGTATATTATTGATACTGATGTTATTACTTCATAATTAAAAAACTAAAGAAGAAGAAGTATAAGAAGAAATAAAGTTGAAAGAATCGGTAACGGACATTACCACTTCTTTGAAGCGCCTCTTCTTAACCTCATCTTAGGGCACTAAAGATGGTATTTGAAGAAGACCAATACCTCTAGAATGTTTCTATGGAAGTGGATAAGAGAAATGGGCAAGGTTTTTTTGAGCTTAAAGGCTCAAAAGTGTGTGAAGAGAAGAGGGAAGGGGTGCCCTTTTTATAAGGGAGGAGAGAGGCACCTTTGAAAAAACATAAAATATTATTTTATAATAAATTCATATTAGGTTTTTAATAGCTCCAAATTGATTTATTTTGAAGCTAAGGTGGGTATGGGTCGAAATCCTCTCAAACAATAGATTTTAGATAGGTTTGGGTTATTATATTAACCTTATCTTTTAGTTTTAACTCTTAGTTAATTAGATTGACATTTACCATGTCACTTTGTATTTTTATATTATATAGTTAATAAACTTACCATATACATCCAATCGACCCCATGTGGTCCATTAATGGTACACCTATCATGAAATAAGTAGCTTGGACGAAACTTATATTTTTAGGAATATAATAACAATTAATAATATAATATTTCTTTTAAAAACTATTTTATGTCAATTTAGACACTATTTGGTAATTGTTTTTTTTGAAATTCATAAAATCATTATTAGTTCGAAAAAAGTTACTTAAATCAATAATAACATGTCTTATTAACCTATAAAATTAGTTGAATTCATAAAAAGTCTCAAATTACATTTATTTTTATATTTATAACATCAATTATGTTAATATTTCATTAATAAGATAATTACTGCATCATCATTGTGTCATAAATAAATTAACTTATTTAATGTCTAAAAATTATAAATAAAATACCATTATGTTGGAAATCCTTTTATATTTCTAATGAATATTTATAGTCGAATTTATCTTATGTATAACCCTATATTAAAAATAATTTAGTTATTAAACTTTGATTTTAACTATTTTAACCCTTCTTTAAATAAATTAATAATAAATGTCCTAATCTAATCCAAGTGGACCTAAATGGTCATATTTTATTCCTAAGGTTGTTTTTGATCGAATTACATTTATCCAATAGAATTAGGACATGTGTTAGGGCAATAATAATATCATTTTCCCCTTAATTACCCTATTTACTTTTAACCGTGGTAAATAAAAGTAAAAAGTTACTATTCACCAAAAATTATTTTCATCTCATTGAACCACATTTTAGTCCTTGATATTAACCGTGTCTCTCGAATTTTCGATATTCCACTCATAGAAGCGGTAAAATTAAGTTTTATGTGAATTTCCATATTCCCCTAGGAGGTGGGTAAAAGACTGTGAAAAGTTCAATAAAATTTTTATATATCTAAAATTATAATAAAATGACTCCAATGAATTACATTCAACATATATAGGTATTATGTATCAATTTTGACCTAAAATAAATTTAAATAAAATAAATAATTATTTAAATAAAAAGTCGGTTTTTGAATAGTAACCCAGTGTTTTCGCTATTCATCAAAAATTGAAAGTTTTCAGAAAAATACCAAAAATTCACCCTAGGATAATTTTGATATTCTGAATCCAAAAAATGAAGTCCATTTTGAAAGATAAAATTTCAAAAAGTGGGTATTACTATTCATAACGGCTAGTTCATAATAATATTATAATAATATCTCGTTTAGTGAAACATGGTATTGCGTACTACACACGCTCTCAAAGAAGGTATTGATTGCGTGTAATGCAAGCCAAGTCAGGGTTGCGTGTAGTGAAATCTCCGTTTGGTGTTGCGTATAACATAATCAAAACTTATTTCATTTATACATTAAACAAAATCTATACTTAATGTTGCGTAGAATAATTTCTACAAAACGAACTTGAAATTGTGTGTAACATGAGCCAAGAATAGTGTTGTGTATACTGCAAGCTAATACGGTGTTGCATATAGTGCAAGATAATCTTGGTGTAGCATACAACAGAAGACATCAATGAAATTAAAAAGAATAATTCTAATAAAATCTCGGGTTGTTACATTCTACCCCCCTTAAAATGAATTTCGCCCTCGAAATTCGTCGGGGTTATAAATGGTTTACTACTTGAAAGTTTCTTTCATAGAAACCAACATCGTAAAAAGGAATACCAAAACTGAACTTTAAAAACTAAATTATGAAACGTAACGGTTACCCAGATTAACTAATCACTGGTTTTCCACATAGAAGAACATAGGTGAAAATATGGATACAGAAGAGAAATCTAACCATCAAATTCTGATGGAGAGTGGTAGACAACATGGCTTTGAAAAAAATCCAAAAATCACAAAGCCATAGATATGTGATGATATAAGGTACCATCCAATTCATCATATATGAGAGCACTAGGACAAATTTTTTTTTTCAAGATCATTTCCCTAAAGTTGAATAATTTTAATTAGAAGAAATACTTACTTTATTTCGGTATCATCTCACCGTTGCTCGTGCCTCGAACAATTTCCACTTCATCTCTTAATGAAGTGAAGTTGAATTTGTTATTCGGGAAGTGTTAGCAGATCATGTGATATAATGATGGGTCATTCCATTGGTTTCAAACAAAAGGTTAGCAAAAGTTATCAAATATACATAAGTCCATCTATGGTGAGGTTAATCGTATACGATTCCAAAAATGAACTTATACTTCATCTATCATACCGCTTAGTTAAATAAAACCAGTTTCTACTAACCAGGGACTTCCTGTCGGCCAGTGGTAGGCGATAAAGGCCTATCACACTTCGATTGTGGGTTCGATTCCCACAGTCTTGTTCGACATGACGGGTTGTCTCTCGTTCTGCAATTTGTCTTTTTTTTCTAAAAATACAATATTATAACTTTCCATCAATAATATTGAATTTTTTTTAGCCTTAAACAATACTAACTTATATCCAACATACTCCATTCCAATCTATATGCTTATCCAAAATACTGCTGTCCTTTCTCATATTATAGTGAAAATGATTACCAGAGAGTTCATATAACAAGCATGTTAATACCATCATTGATCCCCATATATCATAAGATATGTCTTTTTGGTCACATTCCAAACATTCGAAGGCCTTAATCATGTATTCTCTTGAAAAATGAATACCCATTGAACCTTAGTGAAAACATGAGTGTTGTCAAAAGTTAACTCTTTCCACAGACCAAAACCCCAAAATTATATATTCTCAAACCATGATATAACTATTTCCTTATATCAGTCATGAGCTCATGAATACTGTCAAACATTTCATTTTCTCCTTATCCCTTCATTATGTGCATATCATCTGCTTTCAAAAAATAATTCAGTCACTTTTCATGGTTACCAGTACCATATTCTTATTGAAAACCACAATTGACCAATACATAGATATTCCAATATACCATAAAAGTTCTTCAACAACATTATTCTTTAATACCAATACATAAACACTTCAATCCATCCTCTTCAGTGTTTGTCATGGAATAAGTCCATCCTTGATTTAAAAGTAACCTCTTAGGCCATGGCATTGAGTTGGTTAATGCCCATATTCTCCACAGATAAGACATTGAACTCCATAACAATCGGTCACTATATGACCCTTCTCTCCACACAGATAACATCTTCCCCTCCATTTGATGTATTCATCAAGGTTCTTCTTCCCTTATTTAGAAATCTCAATCTTCCTTTCTTTATTCTCCTTAACATGCGAACATGCATAAAAGTCTATCTTCCTCTTATTTGATGAATTAGGAATACCACTAAATTTCACCTTGTTAATCATATATCACGATGACTGATTCTGCATAATCACAATATTTTTCTCTCTAGGAATTACGCAATTTCGTTTCTCATAGTCACCAATTTGTCCATTGGATTCAATGTAAACCGAATTCCTTCTGGTTCCATCCATTAAATAAAACACAAAATGAATTCTATGAGAGGCAAAAAATCATACAAGGAAAATAACATAATTAAGGGGGATTACCTTCGACATCTAACATCTTAGGTTTAATTCTAAAATATTTACCTTAATTCTAGGACTATAACCTATACTTATACTTAACCTTAGGGAAATCCCTAGACATACCATAGAAATATCTCTAGGGATATCACTAAAGTTTTTGCATCCTAGTTTCCAAAGGTTAACTAAACCTTTCCTCTGATACCAACTGTAGAGACCCAAATCTTTACATACACGGACATTACATTACTTTTGCGGAATACTTAATACATAACAAAAACAGACACACAAGGACCGTAATATTTTAGTGTCTTTGGAAACTCGGAAAAATAATCTTCTAATCATGGCAAAAGATCTTCAAAATCTCCCATAAAGATCTTCCCCTTTTGTTTTCTTACCTAAAACCTTTTTTTTAATCCTGTGGAAAAGAAAACATAAAAAGGGTGAGCTCAAATGCTCAGTAAGGGCAATCATAGAGAAAATAAAACAATCCATAAACATTTGAATTCAAAAGATTGAACATAAAATCTAAACATCAAAATCTTGAGAAAAGACAAAAATCTTGGAAGTACGTAAGGCATATATCATAAAGGAACATAAATATTGATAAAATAGCATGGGAATAAATCATGTAATTGTGGAAACCATTCATCACTTGTTATGATTTCCATAGTAGCCAAGACATTGCTTCCAAGACCATCTTAGTGGGCAATGTCCCTTACTGAATCGAGTTCACTCCTCGTTCCAGTCCTGTATTACTGAACTATATTAACTTACCATTCTAGCCATGTCTATCTCATGAGATATAAATCTTTACCTAATGAATTTGAGGGATATATATGTCCCACCCATCTCAAAATGAAATCATTCTTACTTGTGCCACAATATAAACATAAATAATTCATCATAACCCAAAGAATAAAATGGGTTTCATAAACATCATCCCATCATAACATAATCCATACAAAAAATGGATATCATTTCATCATAGAAAAAGTGAAACCATGTAAATCATAGGGAAATTATACTTGAAACATACACATATGAAATAATTCCATCTTATATGTAAAATGGTTTTGATAAAACACTTGTAATGAATTCTTGAGGAAAATATCCTTTCTTCTTCAAAATAATTTTCTTTTCACAAAATGCCATGTAATTTTAAAAGAAAAGGATTTTTTTGAAAATAGTCATTAAATCTTTTAGAGTAATCTTCATGAAAATGAGGCGTTATGAAACCTTAAAAATCCGTTCATGCTGTATAAGTTAAAAATAACATTCTTCTCGTACTTTTGTCGGAAAATTCAAAAAGTACCTTGTATGGTAAACAAAAAGAAATATTCCTTACATACCATGTAGTAAAATTCAAAAATGGGTAAAAAGGATTTTAAACATACATGAAATAATTTTTAGAAAATAGGGACATGGATGATAAATATAACCCCAGTAAATACTTACGAATAAACAATCTCAGATAAAAACGAGATTGGAAAAGTTATCCCTTACCTTAGGTCTGATATGCTTCGTACGTATCCGAACCTCCTGTATAATGATTTAAATAATGTCATTGACTTATTATAGAATCATATTCATTGTTATGATATCATATATTGTTCAGTTATGACTTTATATTACCCGTTCTTTTGTAAGTTCCATGTTAAAGCAGCGTTTTGGGTAAAATCGTTTTATTTATCGTACATGTTTGGACTAGTTGTTCTTGATATTATTACTTATATCTAGATATACTTAATTATAGAATGTAAAACATGATTTATATGTAATATATATTCATAATATACATCTATATATGATAGATCGATAAATGGAATGAAATACACCGTTCATGGAGACGGTAGGCCGTACGTACACATGAACGATGTTTTCATTTCCTTATTGAATTGAAAGGAATTAAGTAGATGAAATACATATATATATACATAAATACAGTATCATAATTATGTCATATATTTCAATATTACTTATTATATATACTAGATAATCATTCTTGAATTGTTAACATGGAAAATGAATCTCATCGCGTCGTGGAGACGGTAATCCGTACGTACGCACGAGCGATGATATCATTCCCATGATTGTGGAATTGTATTGAAGTGTATGTATAATATTTCAGAATCAATATCACTTTTCAATAATCATATATAGTTATTTATTTACACCATTATACCCATCCAAGTAAGGTGGTGGTCGAATACAGATTACACCACGACGTGGAGACGGTATTGCGTACGTACGCACACGCGGTGATTTCATTTTCCATAGGATGGATAGATGGTGAAATAGGGTTGTTTCATAATTATAATAAAATATCAGTATATTAGTAATACTGATGTTATTACTTCATAATGAAACAACTAAACAAGAAGAAGTAGAAGAAGAAATAATGTTGAAAGAATCGGTAATGGACATTACCTCTTCTTTGAAGCGCCTCTTCTTAACCTCTTCTTAGGGCAATAAAGATGGTATTTTAAGAATACCAGGAACTCTAGGATGTTTCTAGGTAAGTGGAGAAGAGAAATGGTCAGGTTTTTTCTGATCTTCAAGGCTCAAAAGGGTGTGAAGAGAAGAGGGAAGGGGTGCCCATTTTATAAGGGAGGAGAGGGGCACCTTTGGAAAAACTTAAAATATTATTTTATAATAAATTCATATTCGGTTTTTAATAGCTCCAAATTTATTTATTTCGAAGAAAAGGTAGTTATGGGTCTAAATATTTTCAAAAAATAGATTTTAGACAGGTTTGAGTTATTATATTAACCTCATCTTCTAGTTTTCACTCTTGGTAAATTAGATTGACATTTACCAGTTCACTTTGAATTTTTATATTATATAGTTAATAAACTTACCATATACATCCAATCGACCCCCATGTGGTCCATTAATGGAACACCTATCATGATATAAGTATCTTGGCCGAACCTTAGATTTTTAGGAATATAATAACAATTAATAATATAATATTTGTTTTAAAAACTATTTTATGTCAATTTATACACTATTTGGTAATTGATTTTTGTGAAATTCATAACAGCATTATTAGTTCGAAAAAAGTTAATTAAATCAATAATAACATGTCATATTAACCTATAAAATTATTTTAATTCATAAAAAGTCTCAAATTACATTTAGTTTAATATTTATAAAATCAATTATGTTAATATTTCATTAATAAGATAATTACTGCATCATCATTGTGTCATAAATAAATTAACTTATTTAATGTCTAAAAATTATAAATAAAATACCATTATGTTTTAAATCCTTTTATCTTTATAATTAATATTTATAGTCGAATTTATCTTATGTATAACCCTATATTATAAATAATTTATTTATTAAACTTTGATTTTAACTATTTTAACCCTTCTTTAAATAAATTAATAATAAATGTCCTAATCTAATCCAAGTGGACCTAAATGGTCATATTTTATTCCTAAGGTTGTTTTTGGTTGAATTACACTTATTCAATAGAATTATGACATGTTTTAGGGCAATAATAATATCATTTTTCCCCTTAATTACCCTATTTACTTTTAATCGTGGTAAATAAAAGTAAAAAGTTACTATTCACCAGAAATTATTTTCATCTCATTGAACAACATTTTGGTCCTTGATATTAACCGTGTCTCTCAGATTTTAGAAATTCCACTCATAGGAGCGGTAAAATTAAGTTTTATGTGAATTTCTATATTCTCCTAGGAGGTGGGTAAAAGACTGTGAAAAGTTCAATAAAATTTTTATATATCTAAAATTATTATAAAATGACTCCAATGAATTACATTGAACATATATAGGTATTATGTATCAATTTTGACATAAAATAAATTTAAATAAAATAAATAATTATTTAAATAAAATGTCGGTTTTTGAATAGTAACCCAGTGTTTTCACTATTCATCAAAAATTGAAATTTTTCAGAAAAATACCAAAAATTCACCCTAGACTAATTTCAATATTCCAAATCCAAAAATGAAGTCCATTTTGAAAGATAAAATTTCAAAAAGTGGGTATTACTATTCATAACGGCTAGTTCATAATAATATTATAATAATATCTCGTTTAGTGAAACATGGTATTACGTACTACACACTCTATCGAAGAAGGTCTTGATTGCGTGTAATGAAATACAAGTCAGGGTTGCGTGTAGTGAAAGCTCCGTTTGGTGTTGCGTATAACATAATAAAAACTTATTTCATTTATACATTAAACAAAATCTATACTTAATGTTGCATAGAATAATTTCTACAAAACAAACTTGAAATTGTGTGTAACACGAGCAAAGAATAGTGTTGCGTATACTGCAAGCTAATACGGTGTTGCGTATAGCGCAAGATAATCTTGGTGTAGCGTACAACGAAAGACATCAATGAAATTAAAAAGAATAATTCTAATAAAATCTTGGGTTGTTACATTCTACCCCCCTTAAAATGAATTTCGCCCTCGAAATTCGTCGGGGTTATAAATGGTTTACTACTTGAATGTTTCTTTCATAGAAACCCACATCGTAAAAAGAAATACCAAAACTGAACTTTAAAAACTAAATTATGAAACGTAACAGTTACCCAGATTAACTAATCACTGGGTTTCCACATAGAAGAACATAGGTGAAAATATGGATACGGAAGAGAAATCTAACCATCAAATTCTGATGGAGAGTGGTAGAGAACCTGGCTATGAAAAAAGCCAACAATCACAAAGTCATAGATATGTGATGATCTAAGGTACCATCCGATTCATCAGATATGAGAGCACTAGGAAAACATTTTTTTTTCAAGATCATTTCCCTAAAGTTGAATAATTTTAATTAGAAGAAATACTTACATTATTTCGGTATCATCTCACCGTTTCTCATGCCTCGAACAATTTCCAATTCATCTCTTAATAAAATAAAGTTGAATTTGTTATTCAGGAAGTGTTAGAAGATCATGTGTTATAATGATGGGTCATTCCATCTATTAAAAACAAAAGGTTAGCAAAAGTTATCAAATATACATAAGTCCATCTATGGTGAGGTTAATCGTATACGATTTCAAAAATGAACTTATACTTCATCTATCATACCACTTAGTAAAATAAAACCAGTTTCTACTAACCAAGGACTTCTTGTAGGCTAGTGGTAGGCGATAAAGGTCTACCGCACTTTGGTTGTGGGTTCGATTCCCACAGTCTTGTCTAACGTGACGGGTCGTCTCCCGTTCTTCAGGTTGTCCTTTTTTTCTCTAAAAATACAATATTATAACTTTCCATCAATAATATTGAAAAAGTTCTAACCTTAAACAATACTAACTTATGTCCAACATAATCCATTCCAATCTTTATGCTTATCCAAAATACTGATTTCCTTTCTCATATTATAGTGAAAACGATTACCAGAGAGTTCATATAACAAGCAAGTTAATACCATCGTTGATCACCATATATCATAAGATATGTCTTGTTGGTCACATTCCAAACATTAGAAGGCCTTAATCATGTATTCTCTTGAAAAATGAATACCCATTGAACCTTAGTGAAAACATGAGTGCTGTCAAAAGTTAACTCTTTCCACATACCAAAACCCCAAAATTCTATACTCTCAAACCATGATATAACTATTTCCTTATATCAGTCATGAGCTCATTAATACTGTCAAACATTTCATTTTCTCCTTATCCCTTCATTATGCACATATCATCTACTTTCCAAAAATAATTCAGTCACTTTTCATGGTTAAGAGTACCGTATTCTTATTGAAAACCACAATTGACCAATACATAGATATTCCAATATACCATAAAAGTACCTCAACAACATTATTCTTTAATACCTATACATAAACACTTCAATCCATCCTCTTCAGTGCTTGTCATGGAATAATTTCATCCTTGATTTAGAAGTAACCTCTTAGGTCAGGGCATTGAGTTGGGTAATTCCCATGTTCTCCACATATAAGACATTGAACTCCATAACAATCGGTCACTCTATGACCCTTCTCTCCACACAGATAACATATTCCCCTCCATTTGATGTATTCATCAAGGTTCTTATTCCCTTCTTTAGAAATCTCAATCTTCCTTTCCTTATTCTCCTCAACATGCAAACATGCATAAAAGTCTATCTTCCTCTTATTTGATGAATTAGGAATACCACTAAATTTCACCTTGTTAATCATATATCGTGATGAATTATTTGGAATAATCACAATATCTTTCTCTCTAGGAATTACGCAACTTTGTTGCTCATAGTCACCAATTTTTCCATTGGATTCAATGTTAACTGAATTCCTTCTGGTTCCCTCCATTAAATAAAACACAAAAAGAATTCTGTGAGAGGAAAAAATCATACAAGGAAAATAACATAATTAACGGGGAGTACCTTTGACATCTAACATCTTAGATTTAATTCTAATATCATTACCTTATTTCTAGGACTATAACCTATACTTGTACTTAACCTTAGGGAAATCCCTAGACATACCTTAGAAATATCTCTAGGGATCTCACTAAAGTTATCGCATCCTAGTTTCCAAAGGTTAACTAAACCTTTCCTTTGATACCAACTGTAGAGACCCAAATATTTACATACATGGACATTACATTACTTTTGTGGAATACTTAATATATAACGAAAAAAGACACACAAGGACCGTAATAGTTTAGTGTCTTTGGAAACTCAGAAAAATAATCTTCTAATCGTGGCGAAAGATCTTCAACATCTCCCATAAAGATCTTCCTCTTTTGTTTTCTTACCTAAAACCATTTTTTAAATCCTGGGGAAAAGAAAACATATAAAGGGTGAGCTCAAATTATCAGTTAGGGTAAGCATAGAGAACATAAAACAATCCAAAAACATTTGAATGCAAAAGATTGAACATAAAATCTAAACATCAAAATCTTGAGCAAAGACAAAAATCTCTTAAGTACGTAAGGCATATATCATAAAGGAACATAAATAATGATAAAATAGCATTGGAATAAATCATGTAATTGTGTCAACCATTCAGCACTTGTTATGATTTCCATATTAGCCAAGGCATTGCTTCGAAGACCATCTTAGTGGACAAAGTCTCTTACTGAATCGAGTTCACTCCTCGTTCCAGTCCTGTATTACTGTACCAGATTAACTTACCATTCCAGCCATGTCTATCTCATGAGATAGAAATCTTTACCCAATTCCTTGGAGGGAGATATAGGTCTCACCCATCTCAAAATGAAATCATTCGTACTTGTTTCACAACATAAACATAAATCATTCATCATAACCCAAAGAATAAAATGGGTTTCATAAACATCATCCCATCATAACATAATCCATACAAAAAAATGGATATCATTTCATCATAGAAAAAGTGAAACCATGTAAATCATAGGGAAATTATACTTGAAACATACACATATGAAATAATGCCATCTTATATAGAAAATGGTTTTGATAAAACACTTGAAATGAATTCTTGAGGAAAATATCCTTTCTTCTTCAAAATCATTTTCTTTTCACAAAATGCCATGAAATTTTAAAAGAAAAGGATTTTTTTGAAAATATTCATTAAATCTTTTTGAGTAAGCTTCATAAAAATGAGGCGTTATGAAACCGTAAAAATCCATTCACGCCGTATAAGTTAAAAATAACATTATTCTTGTACTTTTGTCGGAAAAGTCAAAAAGTACCTCGTATGGTAAAAAAAAATATTCCTTACATACCATGTAGTAAAAGTTAAAAATGTGTAAAAAGGATTTTAAACATACATGAAATCATTCTTAGAAAACAAGGACATGGATGATAAATATAACCCCAGTAAATACTTACGAATAAACAATCTCGGATAAAAACGAGATTGGAAAAGTTATCCCTTACCTTAGGTTTGATATGCTTCGTACGTATCTGAACCACATGGATAATGATTTAAATAATGTCATTGACTTATTAAAGAATCATATTCACTGTTATGATATCATATATGGTTCACTTATAACTTTATATTACCCGTTCTTTTGTAAGTTCCATGTTAAAGCAGCATTTTGGGTAAAATCGTTTTATTTATCGTACATGTTTGGACTTGTTGTTATTGATATTATTACTTATATCCTTATTTAATTAATTCCAGAATGTAAAACATGATTTATATGTTATATATATTCAGCATATACATATATATATGATTGATCGATAAATGGAATGAAATACACCGTTCATGGAGACGGTAGGCCGTACGTACGCATGAACGTTGTTTTCATTTCCTTATTGAATTGAATGGAATTAAGTAGATGAAATACATACATATATATATATATATATATATAAATCAAGTATCATTATTATGTCATATATTTCATGATTACTTATTATATATACTTTATAATCATTCTTGAATTGTTAACATCGAAAATGAATCTCATCGCGTCGTGGAGACGGTAATCCGTACGTACGGACGAGCGATGATATCATTACCATGATTGTGGAATTGTATTGAAGTGTATGTATAATATTTCAGAATCAATATCTCTTTGAAATAATCATATATAGTTATTTATTTACACCATTATACCCATCCAAGTAAGGTAGTGGTTGAAAACAAATTACACCACGGCGTGGAGACGGTATTCCGTACGTACGCACGCGCGGTGATTTCATTTTCCATAGGATGGATAGATGGTAAAATAGGGTTGTTTAATACTTATAATAACATATAAGTATATGAGTGATACTTATGTTATTACTTAATAATGAAACAACTAAATAAGAATAAGTAGAAGAAGAAATAAAGTTGAAAGAATCGGTAACGGACATTACCTCTTCTTTGAAGCGCCTCTTCTTAACCTATTCTTAAGGCACTAAAGATGGTATTTGAAGAAGACCAGGAACTCTATGATGTTTCTAGGGAAGTGGAGAAGAGAAATGGTCTGGGTTTTTTCGAGCTTCATGGATCAAAAGGGTGTGAAGAGAAGAGGGAAGGGGTGCCCATTTTATAAGGGAGGAGAGGGGCACCTTTGGAAGAACTTAAAATATTATTTTATAATAAATTCATATTCGGTTTTTAATAGCTTCAAATTTATTTATTTCGAAGAAAAGGTGGGTATGGGTCTAAATCTTCTCAAAAAATAGATTTTAGACAGGTTCGAGTTATTATATTAACCTCATCTTCTAGTTTTCACTCTTAGTAAATTAGATTGCCATTTACCAGTTCACTTTGAATTTTTATATTATATAGTTAATAAACTTACCATATACATCCAATCGACCCCCATGTGGTCCATTAATAGAACAACTATCATGATATAAGTATCTTGGCCGAACCTTAGATTTTTAGGAATATAATAACAATTAATAATATAATATTTGTTTTAAAAACAATTTTATGTCAATTTATACACTATTTGGTAATTGATTTTAGTGAAATTTATAACAGCATTATTAGTTCGAAAAACGTTAATTAAATCAATACTAACATGTCATATTAACCTAGAAAATTAGTGTAATTCATAAAAAGTCTCAAATTACATTTAGTTTGATATTCATAACATCAATTATGTTAATATTTCATTAATAAGATAATTACTACATCATCATTGTGTCATAAATAAATTAACTTATTTAGTGTCTAAAAATTATAAATAAAATACCATTATGTTGGAAATAATTTTAGCTTTATAATTAATATTTATAGTCGAATTTATCTTATGTATAACCCTATATTAAAAATAATTTATTTATTAAACTTTGATTTCAACTATTTTAACCCTTCTTTAAATAAATTAATAATAAATGTCCTAATATAATCCAAGTGGACCTAAATGGTCATATTTTATTCCTAAGTTTGTTTTTGGTTGAATTACACTTATCCAACAGAATTATTACATGTTTTAGGGCAATAATAATATCATTTTTCCCCTTAATTAACCTATTTACTTTTAATCGTGGTAAATAAAAGTAAAAAGTTACTATTCACCAAAAATTATTTTCACCTCATTCAACCACATTTTAGTCCTTGATATTAACCGTGTCTCTCGGATTTTCTAAATTCCACTCATAGAAGCGGTAAAATTAAGTTTTATGTGAATTTCCATATTCTCCTAAGAGGTGGGTAAAAGACTGTGAAAAGTTCAATAAAATTTTTATATATCTAAAATTATTATAAAATGACTCCAATGAATTAAATTGAACATATATAGGTATTATGTATCAATTTTGACCCAAAATATATTTAAATAAAATAAATAATTATTTAAATAAAAAGTCGGTTTTTGAATAGTAACCCAGTGTTTTCACTATTCATCAAAAATTGAAAGTTTTCAGAAAAATACCAAATATTCACCCTAGGCTAATTTCGATATTCCGAATCCAAAAATGAAGTACATTTTTAAAGATAAAATTTCAAAAAGTGGGTATTACTATTCATAACGGCTAGTTCATAATAATATTATAATAATATATCGTTTAGTGAAACATGGTATTGCGTACTACACACTCTATCGAAGAAGGTCTTGATTACGTGTAATGAAAGACAAGTCAGGGTTGCGTGTAGTGAAAGCTCTGTTTGGTGTTGCGTATAACATAATCAAAACTTATTTCATTTATACATTAAACAAAATCTATACTTAATGTTGCATAGAATAATTTCTACAAAACGAACTTGAAATTGTGTGTAACATGAGCCAAGAATAGTGTTGCGTATACTGCAAGCTAATACAGTGTTGCGTATAGCGCAAGATAATCTTGGTGTAGCGTACAACAGAAGACATCAATGAAATTAAAAAGAATAATTCTAATAAAATCTCGGGTTGTTACATTCTACTCCCCTTAAAATGAATTTCGCCCTTGAAATTCGTCGGGGTTATAAATGGTTTACTACTTGAATGTTTCTTTCATAGAAAGCCACATTGTAAAAAGTAATACCAAAACTGAAATTTAAAAACTAAATTATGAAATGTAACAGTTACCCAGATTAACTAATCACTAGGTTTCCACATAGAAGAACATAGGTGAAAATATGGATACAGAAGAGAAATATAACCATCAAATTCTGATGGAGAGTGGTAGAGA
The DNA here is from genome assembly GCA_963277665.1 of Viscum album. Lineage (NCBI taxonomy): Eukaryota > Viridiplantae > Streptophyta > Magnoliopsida > Santalales > Viscaceae > Viscum > Viscum album. Next base: position 725,577,856 of record OY728167.1, on the reverse strand, counting down.
ACCTGGCTATGAAAAAAGCCAACAATAACAAAGTCATAGATATGTGATGATCTAAGGTACCATCCGATTCATCAGATATGAGAGCACTAGGAAAACATTTTTTTTTTCAAGATCATTTCCCTAAAGTTGAATAATTTTAATTAGAAGAAATACTTACTTTATTTCGGTATCATCTCACCGTTGCTCATGCCTCGAACAATTTCCACTTCATCTCTTAATGAAATGAAGTTGAATTTGTTATTCGGGAAGTGTTAGCAGATCATGTGATATAATGATTGGTCATTCCATCTATTAAAAACAGAAGGTTAACAAAAATTATCAAATATACATAAGTCCATCTATGGTGAGGTTAATCGTATACGATTCCAAAAATGAACTTATACTTCATCTATCTTACCGCTTAGTAAAATAAAACCAGTTTCTACTAACCAGGGACTTCCTATAGGCCAGTGGTAGGCGATAAAGGTCTGTCACACTTCGGTTGTTGGTTCGATTCCCATAGTCTTGTCTAACGTGACGGGTTGTCGCCCATTCTGCAGGTTGTCCTTTTTTTCTCTAAAAATACAATATTATAACTTTCCATCAATAATATTGAAAAAGTTCTAGCCTTAAACAATACTAACTTATGTCTAACATAATCCATTCCAATCTTTATGCTTATCCAAAATACTGCTGTCCTTTCTCATATTATAGTGAAAACGATTACCAGAGAGTTCATATAACAAGAAAGTTAATACCATCGTTGATCACCATATATCATAAGATATGTCTTGTTGGTCACATTCCAAGCATTAGAAGGCCTTAATCATGTATTCTCTGGAAAAATGAATACCCATTAAACCTTAGTGAAAACATGAGTGCTGTCAAAAGTTAACTCTTTCCACATACCAAAACCCCAAAATTCTATACTCTCAAACCATGATATAACTATTTCCTTATATCAGTCATGAGCTCATGAATACTGTCAAACATTTCATTTTCTCCTTATCCCTTCATTATGTGCATATCATCTACTTTACAAAAATAATTCAGTCACTTTTCATGGTTAAGAGTACCGTATTCTTATTGAAAACCACAATTGACCAATACATAGATATTCCAATATACCATAAAAGTACCTCAACAACATTATTCTTTAATACCAATACATAAACACTTCAATCCATCCTCTTCAGTGCTTGTCATGGAATAAGTCCATCCTTGATTTAGAAGTAACCTCTTAGGTCAGGGCATTGAGTTGGGTAATTCCCATGTTCTCCACATATAAGACATTGAACTCCATAACAATCGGTCACTCTATGACCCTTCTCTCCACACAGATAACATCTTCCCCTCCATTTGATGTATTCATCAAGGTTCTTCTTCCCTTCTTTAGAAATCTCAATCTTCCTTTCCTTATTCTTCTCAACATGCGAACATGTATAAAAGTCTATCTTCCTCTTATTTGATGAATTAGGAATACCACTAAATTTCACCTTGTTAATCATATATCGCGATGAATGATTTGGAATAATCACAATATCTTTCTCTCTAGGAATTACACAATTTTTTTGCTCATAATCACCAATTTTTCCATTGGATTCAATGTTAACTGAATTCCTTCTGGTTCCCTCCATTAAATAAAACACAAAAAGAATTCTGTGAGAGGAAAAAATCATACAAGGAAAATAACATAATTATGGGGGAGTACCTTCGACATCTAACATCTTAGATTTAATTCTAATATCGTTACCTTAATTCTAGGACTATAAACTATACTTGTACTTAACCTTAGGGAAATCCCTAGACATACCTTAGAAATATCTCTAGGGATCTCACTAAAGTTATCGCATCCTAGTTTCCAAAGGTTAACTAATCCTTTCCTCTGATACCAACTGTAGAGACCCAAAGATTTACATACATGGAAATTACATTACTTTTGTGGAATACTTAATAAATAACGAAAAAAGACACACAAGGACCGTAATAGTTTAGTGTCTTTGGAAACTCAGAAAAATAATCTTCTAATCGTGGCAAAAGATCTTCAACATCTCCCATAAAGATCTTACCATTTTGTTTTCTTACCGAAAACCATTTTTTAAATCCTGGGGAAAAGAAAACATATAAATGGTGAGCTCAAATTCTCAGTAAGGGTAAGCATAGATAACATAAAACAATCCATAAACATTTGAATGCAAAAGATTGAACATAAAATCTAAACATCAAAATCTTGAGCAAAGAAAAAAATCTTGTAAGTACGTAAGGCATATACATAAAGGAACATCAATATTGATAAAATAGAATTGGAATAAATCATGTAATTGTGTCAACCATTCAGCACTTGTTATGATTTCTATATTAGCCAAGACATTGCTTCGAAGACCATCTTAGTGGACAAAGTCCCTTACTGAATCGAGTTCACTCCTCGTTCCAGTCCTGTATTACTGTACCAAATTAACTTACTGTTCCAGCCATGTCTATCTCATGAGATATAAATCTTTACCCAATGCCTTGGAGGGAGATATAGGTCCCACCCATCTCAAAATGAAATCATTCGTACTTGTTTCACAACATAAACATAAATCATTCATCGTAACCCAAAGAATAAAATGGGTTTCATAAACATCATCCCATCATAACATAATCCATACAAAAAAATTGATATCATTTCATCATAGAAAAATTGAAACCATGTAAATCATAGGGAAATTATACTTGAAATATACACATATGAAATAATTCCATCTTATATGGAAAATGGTTTTGATAAAACACTTGAAATGAATTCTTGAGGAAAATATCCTTTTTTCTTCAAAATCATTTTCTTTTCACAAAATGCCATGAAATTTTAAAAGAAAAGGATTTTTTTGAAAATAGTCATTAAATCTTGTTGAGTAATCTTCATGAAAATGAGGCGTTATGAAACCGTAAAAATCCGTTCATGCCGTATAAGTTAAAAATAACATTCTTCTCGTACTTTTGTCGGAAAAGTCAAAAAGTACCTCGTATGGTAAAAAAAAATATTCCTTACATACCATGTAGTAAAAGTAAAAAATGGGTAAAAAGGATTTTAAACATACATGAAATCATTTTAGAAAACAGGGACATGGATGATAAATATAACCCCAGTAAATACTTACGAATAAACAATCTCGGATAAAAACGAGATTGGAAAAGTTATCCCTTACCTTATGTCCGATATGCTTCGTATGTATCCGAACCACCTGTATAATGATTTAAATAATGTCATTCACTTATTACAGAATCATATTCACTGTTATGATATCGTATATGGTTCACTTATAACTTTATATTACCCGTTCTTTTGTAAGATCCATGTTAAAGCAGCGTTTTGGGTAAAATCGTTTTATTTATCGTACATGTTTGGACTTGTTGTTCTTGATATTATTACTTATATCCCAATTTAATTAATTCCAGAATGTAAAACATGATTTATATGTAATATATATTCATCATATACATATATATATGATTGATCGATAAATTGAATGAAATACACCATTCATGGAGACGGTAGGCCGTACGTACGCAAGAACGTTGTTTTCGTTTCCTTATTGAATTGAATGGAATTAAGTAGATGAAATACATATATATATATACATAAATCAAGTATCATTATTATGTAATATATTTCATGATTACTTATTATATAGACTTTATAATCATTCTTGAATTGTTAACATGGAAAATGAATCTCATCGCGTCGTGGAGACGGTAATCCGTATGTACGCACGAGTGATGATATCATTCCCATGATTGTGGAATTGTATTGAAGTGTATGTATAATATTTCAGAATCAATATCACTTTGAAATAATCATATATAGTTATTTATTTACACCATTATACCCATCCAAGTAAGGTAGTGGTCGAAAACAAATTACACCACGACGTGGAGACGGTATTCCGTACGTACGCACGCGTGGTGATTTCGTTTTCCGTAGGATGGATAGATAGTGAAATAGGGTTGTTTCATACTTATAATAACATATCATTATATTAGTTATACTTATGTTATTACTTCATAATGAAACAACTAAATAAGAAGAAGTAGAAGAAGAAATAATGTTGAAAGAATCGGTAACGGACATTACCTGTTCTTTGAAGCGCCTCTTCTTAACCTCCTCTTAGGGCACTAAAGAAGGTATTTAAAGAAGACCAGGACATCTAGGATGTTTCTAGGGAAGTGTAGAAGAGAAATGGTCAGGGTTTTCCGAGCTTCAAGTCTCAAAAGGGTGTGAAGATAAGAGGGAAGTGGTTCCCTTTTTATAAAGGAGGAGAGGGGCACCTTTGAAAAAACTTAAAATATTATTTTATAATAAATTTATATTAGGTTTTAATAGCTCCAAATTGATTTATTTCGAATATAATGTGGGTATGGGTCGCAATACTCTCAATAAATATACTTTAGATAGGTTTGGGTTATTATATTAACCTTATCTTTTAGTTTTAACTCTTAGTTAATTAGATTGACATTTACGATGTCACTTTGTATTTTTATATTATATAGTTAATAAAAATACCATATACATCCAATAGACCCCCATATGGTCCATTAATGGTACACCTATCATGATATAAGTAGCTTGGTCGAACCTTATATTTTTAGGAATATAATAACAATTAATAATATAATATTTTTTTTAAAAAACTATTTTATGACAATTTAGACACTATTTGGTAATTGATTTTTGTGAAATTCATAATAGCATTATTAGTTAGAAAAAAGTTAATTAAATCAATACTAACATGTCATATTAACCTATAAAATTAGTGGAATTTATAAAAATTATCAAATTACATTTATTTTGATATTTATAACATCAATTATGTTAATATTTCATTAATAAGATAATTACTGCATCATCATTGTGTCATAAATAAATTAAATTATTTAATGTCTAAAAATTATAAATAAAATACCATTATGTAGGAATTATTTTTAGATTTCTAATGAATATTTATAGTCTAATTTATCTTATGTATAACCCTATATTAAAAATTATTAATTTATTAAACTTTGATTTTAACTATTTTAACCCTTCTTCTAATAAATTAATAATAAATGTTCTCATCTAATCCAAGTGGACCTAAATGGTCATATTTTATTCCAAAGGTTGTTTTTGGTCGAATTACACTTATCCAATAGAATTGGGACATGTTTTAGGGTAATAATAATATCATTTTTACCCTTAATTACCCTATTTACTTTTAACCGTGGTAAATAAAAGTAAAAAGTTACTATTAACCAAAAATTATTTAATCTCATTGAACCAAATTTTAGTCCTTGATATTAACCTTTCCTCTAGTATTTGCTAAATTCCACTCATAGAAGCAGTAAAATTATGTTTTATGTGAATTTCCATATTTTCCTAGGAGGTGAGTAAAAGACGGTGAAAAGTTCAATAAAATTTTTATATATCTAAAATTATTATGAAATGACTCCAATGAATTAAATTGAACATATATAGGTATTATGTATCAATTTTGACCTAAAATAAATAAAATAAATAATTATTTAAATAAAAAGTCGGTTTTTGAATAGTAACCCAGTGTTTTCACTATTCATCAAAAATTGAAATTTTTCAAAAAATACCAAAAATTAACCCTAGGATAATTTCGATATTCCGAATCCAAAAATGAAGTCCATTTTGAAAGATAAAATTTCAAAAAGTGGGTATTACTATTCATAACGGCTAGTTAATAATAATATTATAATAATATCTCCTTTAGTGAAACATGGTATTGCGTACTACACACGCTATCGAAGAAGGTCTTGATTGCATGTAATGCAAGCCAAGTCAGGGCTGCGAGTAGTGAAAGCTCCGTTTGGTGTTGTGTATAACATAATCAATACTTATTTCATTTATAAATTAAACAAAATCTATACTTAATGTTCCGTAGATTAATTTATACAAAACAAACTTGAAATTGTGTGTAACACGAGCCAAGAATAGTGTTGCGTATACTGAAAGCTAATACGGTGTTGCATATAGTGCAAGATAATCTTGGTGTAGCATACAACAGAAGACATCAATGAAATTAAAAAGAATAATTATAACAAAATCTCGGGTTGTTACATTCTACCCCCCTTAAAATGAATTTCACCCTCCAAATTCATCGGGGTTATAAATGGTTTACTACTTGAAAGTTTATTTCATAGAAACCCACATCGTAAAAAGGAATACCAAAACTGAACTTTAAAAACTAAATTGTGAAACATATCGGTTACCCAGATTAACTAATCACTGGTTTTCCACATAGAAGAACATAGGTGAAAATATGGATACGGAAGAGAAATCTAACCATCAAATTCTGATGGAGAGTGGTAGAGAGCTTGGCTGTGAAAAAAGGCAACAATCATGAAGCCATAGATATGTGATGATCTAAGGTACCATCCAATTCATCAGATATGAGAGCACTAGGACAACTTTTTTTTTTCAAGATCATTTCCCTAAAGTTGAAGAATTTTAATTAGAATAAATACTTTCTTTATTTCGGTATCATCTCACTGTTGCTCCTGCCTTGAACAATTTCCACTTCATCTCTTAATGAAATGAAGTTGAATTTTTTATTCTGGAAGTGTTAGCAGATCATGTGATATAATGATGGGTCATTCCATCTATTTCAAACAAAAGGTTAGCAAAAGTTATCAAATATACATAAGTCCATCTATGGTGAGGTTAATCGTATATGATTCCAAAAATGAACTTACACTTCATCTATCAAACCACTTAGAAAAATAAAACCAGTTTCTACTAACCAGGGACTTCCTGTAGGCCAGTGGTAGGCGATAAAGGCCTGTCGCACTTCGGTTGTGGGTTCGATTCCCACAGTCTTGTCCGACGTGATGGGTTGTCGCCCGTTCTGCAGGTTGTCATTTTTTTTTCTAAAAATACAGTATTGTAACTTTCCATCAATAATATTGAAAAATTTCTAGCCTTAAACAATACTAACTTATGTCCAACATAATCCATTCCAATCTTTATGTTTATCCAAAATACTGGTGTCCTTTCTCATATTATAGTGAAAACGATTACCAGAGAGTTCATATAACAAGAATGTTAATACCATCGTTGATCCCCATATATCATAAGATATGTCTTTTTGGTCACATTCCAAACATTCTAAGGCCTTAATCATGCATTATCTTGAAAAATTAATACCTATTAAACCTTAGTGAAAACATGAGTGCTGTCAAAAGTTAACTCTTTCCACATAACAAAACCCCAAACTTCTATATTCTCAAACCATGATATAACTATTTCCTTATATCAGTCATGAGATCATGAATACTGTCAAACATTTCATTTTCTCCTTATCCCTTCATTATGCTTATATCATCTGCTTTCCAAAAATAATTCAGTCACTTTTCATGGTTACCAGTACCATATTATTATTAAAAACCACAAATGACCAATACATAGATATTCCAATATACCATAAAAGTACCTCAACAACATTGTTCTTTAATACCAATACATAAAAACTTCAATCCATCCTCTTCAATGATTTTCATGGAATAAGTCCATCCTTGATTTAGAAGTAACCTCTTAGGTCAGGGCATTGAGTTGGGTAATGCCCAGGTTCACCAAAGATAAGACATTGAACTCCATAACAATCGGTCACTCTATGGCCCTTCTCTCCACACAGATAACATCTTCCCCTCCATTTGATGTATTCATCAAGGTTCTTCTTCCCTTCTTTAGAAATCTCAATCTTCCTTTCTTTATGCTCCTCAACACGCGAACATGCATAAAATTATATCTTCCTCTTATTTGATGAATTAGGAATACCACTAAATTTCACCTTGTTAATCATATATCGCGATGACTGATTCATCATAACCACAATATCTTTCTCTCTATGAATTACGAAATTTTGTTGCTCATAGTCACCAATTTTTCCATTGGATTCAATTTTAACCTAATTCCTTCTGGTTCCCTCCATTAAATAAAACACAAAAAGAATTCTGTGAGAGGAAAAAATCATACAAGGAAAATAACATAATCAAGGGGGAGTACCTTCGACATCTAACATCTTAGGTTTAATTCTAATATCGTTACCTTAATTCTAGGACTATAACCTATACTTATACTTAACCTTAGGGAAATCCCTAGACATACCTTAGAAATATCTCTAGGGATCTCACTAAAGTTATCGCATCCTAGTTTCCAAAGGTTAACTAAAACTTTCCTCTCATACCAACTGTAGAGACCCAAAGCTTGACATACATAGACATTACATTAATTTTTTTGAATACTTAATACATAACAAAAACAGGCACACAAGGACCGTAATAGTTTAGTGTGTTTGGAAACTCGGAAAAATAATCATCTAATCGTGGTGAAAGATCTTCAACATCTCCCATAAAGATCTTCCCATTTTATTTTCTTACGTAAAACCTTTTTTTAAATATTTGGGAAAAGAAAATATATAAAGGGTGAGCTCAAATGATTAGTAAGGGTAAGCATAGAGAACATAAAACAATCACTAAACATTTGAATGCAAAAGATTGAACATAATATCTAAACATCAAAATCTTGAGCAAAGACATAACTCTTGGAAGTACGTAAGACATATATCATAAAGGAACATCAATATTGATAAAATGCCATGGGAATAAATCATGTAATTGTGGAAACCATTCAGCACTTGTTATGATTTACATAGTAGCTAAGGCATTGTAGCCAAGACCATCTTAGTGGACAAAATCCCTTTCTGAATCGAGTTCACTCCTCATTCTAGACCTGTATTACTGAACCAGATTAACTTACCATTCCAGCCATGTCTATCTCATGAGATATAAATCTTTACCCAATGCATTGGAGGGAGATATAGGTCCCACCCATCTCATAATGAAATCATTTTTACTTGTGCCACAACATAAACATAAATCATTCATCATAACCCAAAGAATAAAATGGGTTTCATAAACATCATCCCATCATAACATAATCCATAAAAAAATTGATATCATTTCATCATAGAAAATTTGAAACTATGTAAATCATAGAGAAATTATACTTGAAACATACACATATTAAAAAATTCCATCTTATATGGAAAATGGTTTTGATAAAACACTTGAAATGAATTCTTGAGGAAAATATCCTTTCTTCTTCAAAATCATTTTCTTTTCACAAAATTCCAGGAAATTTCAAAAGAAAAGGATTTTTTTGAAAATAGTCATTAAATCTTGTAGATTAAGCTTCATGAAAATGAGGTGTTATGAAATCGTAAAAATCCGTTCACGCTGTATAAGTTAAAAATAACATTCTTCTCGTACTTTTGTCAAAAAAGTCAAAAAGTACCTCGTATGGTAAACAAAAAGAAATATTCCTTACATACCATGTAGTAAAATTAAAAAATGGGTAAAAAGGATTTTAAACATACATGAAATCATTTTTAGAAAATAGGGACATTGATGATAAATATAACCCCAGTAAATACTTACGAAGAAACAATATCAGATAAAAACGAGATTGGAAAAGTTATCCCTTACCTTAGGTCCGATATGCTTAGTATGTATCTTAACCTCCTTTATAATGATTTAAATAATGTCATTGACTTATTACAGAATCATATTAATTGTTATGATATCATATATGGTTCACTTAAGACTTTATATTACCCGTTCTTTTGTAAGTTCCATGTTAAAGCAGCGTTTTGGGTAAAATCGTTTTATTTATCGTACATGTTTGGACTTGTTGTTCTTGATATTATTACTTATATCCTGATTTAATTAATTGTAGAATGTAAAACATGATTTATATGTAATATATATTCAGCATATATATATATATATATGATAGATCGATAAATGGAATGAAATACACCATTCATGGAGACGATAGGCCGTACGTACGCATGAACGCTATTTTCGTTTCCTTATTGAATTGAATGGAATTAAGTAGATGAAATAAATATAAATATACATAAATCCAGTATCGTTATTATGTCATATATTTCATGATTACTTATTATATATACTTTATAATCATTCTTGAATTGTTAACATGGAAAATGAATCTCATTGCGTCGTGGAGACGGTAATCTGTACGTACGAACGAGCGATGATATCATTCCCATGATCATGGAATTGTATTGAAGTGTATGTATAATATTTCAGAATCAATATCACTTTGCAGTAGTCATATGTAGTTATTTATTTACACCATTATACCCATCCAAGTAAGGTGGTGGTCGAAAACAGATTACACGACGACGTGGAGACGGTATTCCGTACGTACGCATGCGCGGTGATTTCGTTTTCCGTAGGATGGATAGATGGTGAAATAGGGTTGTTTCATACTCATAATAACATATAAGTATATGAGTGATACTTATGTTATTACTTCATAATGAAACAACTAAATAAGAATAAGTAGAAGAAGAAATAATGTTGAAAGAATCGGTAACATACATTACCTCTTCTTTGAAGTGCCTCTTCTTAACCTCCTCTTAGGGCACTAAATATGGTATTTGAAGAAGACCAGGACCTCTAAGATGTTTCTAGGGAAGTGGATAAGAGAAATGGTCAGGGTTTTTCCGAGCTTCAAGGCTCAAAAGGGTGTGAAGAGAAGAGGGAAGCGGTTCCCTTTTTATAAGGGAGGAGAGGGGCACCTTTGGAAAAACATAAAATATTATTTTATAATAAATTCATATTCAGTTTTTAATAGCTCAAAATTGATTTATTTCTAATATAAGGTGGGTATGGGTCGAAATACTCTCAACCAATAGATTTTAGACAGGTTTGTGTTATTATATTAACCTTATCTTTTATTTTTTACTCTTAATTAATTAGATTGACATTTACCATGTCACTTTGTATTTTTATATTATATAGTTAATAAACTTACCATATAAATCCAAGAGACCCCCAAGTGGTCCATTAATGGTACACTTGTAATGATATAAGTATCTTGGCCGAACTCTAGATTTTTAGAAATATAATAACAATTAATAATATAATATTTGTTTTAAAAACTATTTTATGTCAATTTAGACACTATTTGGTAATTGATTTTTTTGAAAATAATAACAGCATTATTAGTTCGAAAAAAGTTATTTAAATCAATACTAAAATGTAATATTAACCTAGAAAATTAGTTTAATTCATAAAAAGTCTCAAATTACATTTATTTTGATATTTATAACATCAATTTTGTTAATATTTCAATAATAAGATAATTACTGCATCATCATTGTGTCATAAATAAATTTAATTATTTAATGTTTAAAAATTATAAATAAAATACCATTATGTAGGAAATCCTTTTAGATTTCTAATGAATATTTATAGTCGAATTTATCTTATGTATAACCCTATATGAAAAATTATTTATTTATTAAACTTTGATTTTAAATATTTTAACCCTTCTTTAAATAAATTAATAATAAATGTCCTAATCTAATACAAGTGGACCTAAATGGTCATATTTTATTCCTAAGGTTGTTTTTGGTCGAATTACACTTATACAATAGAATTAGGACATGTGTTAGGGAAATAATAATATCATTTCCCCCCTTAATTACCCTATTTACTTTTAACCGTGGTAAATAAAAGTAAAAAGTTGCTATTCACCAAAAAATATTTTCATCTCATTGAACCGGATTTTAGTCCTTGATATTAACCGTGTCTCTCAGATTTTCAAAATTCCACTCATAGAAGCGGTAAAATTAAGTTTTATGTGAATTTCCAAATTCTCCTAGGAGGTTGGTAAAAGACGGTGAAAAGTTCAATAAAATTTATATATATATAAAATTATTATAAAATGTCTCCAATGAATTACATTGAACATATATAGGTATTATGTATCAATTTTGAAATAAAATAAATTTAAATAATATAAATAATTATTTAAATAAAAAGTCGGTTTTTGAATAGTAACCCAGTGTTTTCACTATTCATAAAAAATTTAAAGTTTTCAGAAAAATTCCAAAAATTCACCCTAGGATAATTTTGATATTCCCAATCTAAAAATGAAGTCCATTTTGAAAGATAAAATTTCAAAAAGTGGGTATTACTATTCATAACGGCTAGTTCATAATAATATTATAATAATATCTCGTTTAGTGAAACATGGTATTGCGTACTACACACGCTATAGAAGAAGGTCTTGATTGCGTGTAATGTAAGCCAAGTCAGGGATGCGTGTAGTGAAAGATCCATTTGGTGTTGTGTATAACATAATCAAAACTTATTTCATTTATACATTAAACAAAATCTATACTTAATGTTGCGTAGAATAATTTCTACAAAACAAACTTGAAATTGTGTGTAACATGAGCCAAGAATAGTGTTGCGTATACTGCAAGATAATACGGTGTTGCATATAGCACAAGATAATCTTGGTGTAGCGTAAAACAGAAGACATAAATGAAATTAAAAAGAATAATTCTAATAAAATCTCGGGTTGTTACAGTACCCGAAGAAGGATGGTTTTTAAAGAACAACAGACGGCGCACGGTTGGCACACAGTTTCCCAAACTGTGCGGCCCAAACCGTGCGGCCTAAAATAGGGAGGTAGAGGAGTCCACACGATTTCCCCAAACCGTGCGGCCAACCCGTGCGGGGTGCCCTGGGTGTCCAGTGGGGTGCCGCACGGTTTGCGCACGGTTTGGCAAACCGTACAAGTTAAACCATGCGTCGTACCCTGTTTGGGTTTTTAAAACATTTTAAATGTAATTAAAATTAAAAATGAAAAGAAAAGGAATTAAAACCTAAACTAAGCAGTCCCTCCCCTTTCACTCGGCCAAACCCGCACCCAGGGAGGGATCCCGCTCAAGCCGCGCAAAAGCCTCCTTCGCGGCCTCCCCTTCTTCCTCCGGTTCCTCCCAATTTCTGGAGGTTTCTTCGTCGAAACTTCATGGTAAGCCCTCCCTCCTTCCTCCTCTCCTCTTGGATGATTTTAGGGCTTTCCCTTTTCCCTATTTTCATTCAGCCGAACCCTAGGGTTAGGATGAGTTTTCATTTTCATGTTCTTCTTTTTTTCTCTTGTTCTAGGTCGATGCGAAGGGTCCGTTGGGACTCTTTTGGGTGAGATTCGGTGTCTGCCACCGAATGTGAGGCGGACTGCAGTTGTTTTGTTCCGCCGATATGTTTCTGAGGTAAGCGTTTTTCCTGTTTAATGTTTGTGCATCCTCTAAATTGATGTCTTAGGTTGTTAAAGATTTCCTGGTATGTTTTTCCTTGTGTGTTAGGCTTTTGGAATGGTTTTGGGTTGCCGGAGCATAGGAGGCTCTTAGTTAGAAAGTTCCAAGATCCGGAGTGGATGGATGGATCCACCTTGAGCTAGGGTCCCTCTCCTTGCCCCTTTAATTTAAAGTGAAGCTTTTAAAGAGTTTAGTACTTCATTATTTTAGTATTTTAATTATGCAAGTCTAGTCGATTAAATGCTTCTGTGAAAAGAGTGTGATTTGCAGGGAAAAGATTAAAATGGTTGCTTGGTCATTAAACTCATGATTTAATAATAAAAAACCCTCGATCAGAGGTGTGCTGTCTTCAAGATAAAAGTAGGAAGTAGATTCTTATGCTTGCCTGCTCGATCTTTGTGACGCTTGGGTGATAATTGTTGATGACATGTTTCCTCTGAATTTTTACCAAATGATTGAAGTATGATAATCTCTCCCAATTAGATAAATGGTGTGATAATGATACTTGAGATGGTTTGCCTTAAGTATATTTTTATGAATGTGATTATAACCGTTTACATGGATATGGGATATTTGTTTGATTGTATATGTGGTATGATTCTTTGAATGCTTATGAGGTAATGCTAATAATGAATTTGTATGATTATGGATGGGAGGCATGCATACCCCATGCCATCTTATTTTGAGTATGGGTGGGAGGCATGTCTACCCCACACCAGATGTGAACTTTATACGTGTCTGGAAGGGAGGCATTCTTACCCCTTTCCAGTTGACTTCTGTTCATGAACGTGTTTGGATGGGAAGCAGTTATACCCCATTCCAGTATTATGAATGTGATGGAAGGGAGGCATTCTTACCCCTTTCCAGTAGACCTATAGGACTGAGAGTCATTCTTACCTCGTGCCCACTAATCTCAATATGTGTATGGAAGGGAGACATTCTTACCCCTTGCCAGTAGACCTATAGGGACGAGAGGCATTCTTTCTTCATGCCCGCTAATTCCGATTAATGGGTGGGAGGCATTCTTACCCCATTCCATCTATGATATAAATGTTATATATATATATATATATATATATATGGTGACATGATCAGGTTACTTTACCGGCAACGAGACAAAGCTTGTATAGCTGTCAGGTGTCCTTAGGGAACCTGGACTGGTGTTGTTTATCTATGTTGTCCTGCTTATTGAATCCTATTATACCTGCTTACTGCTTTAATCAATATTACACTGTCTGGTTTGGGTTAGACACCGGTGGTGCCAGCCTACTGAGATTTATATCTCACACCCTACTCGGGTTGCCATTGCACTGGGGTACCTTAGTAGACCTTCTTGTTTGCAGGACCTAGGTTGGTTTCTGCATTGTTTGTACCTGAGGAGTTAGGAGAAAAGGACCAAGCAGGAGCTTGGGATGCTCAGGAGATCGCCTGTCGGGCTTTAATGTCTTTTCTTCGTTTATTTGTATTGTATTGAAAGCATGTTGTAGTTTTTACTACTTTCCATGTCTGTATCATCATCACTATATTGTGAAAATTGGCGTTTGCCACCTTTTATATAAATGATCACTATTTGTCTTCCGTTGCTGTTGTTCAGTGTTTATCTATTACTGCTTCTGCTACTTTTGTGTTTCACTCTTATAATACCGCTGTGCAACTCTAATAAGAGGGTATAGTCTCCCCACTAACACCTCCTCAGACCCTCGCTGCTAGTCAGCAGCCTCTGGCATACGGGGAGATGCGCTTGAGGCCATGTGACCCACCGGTCCAGCCACAGGGTCGATGGTAAGCCAGGCCGGGACGTTACATTGCAACTAGTATCACCTCGTTTAGTATCCATTGTAAAATTAAAGGTCCGTGCATCAGATCACAGGGGGGGCTAAACGCCTATGTCTCAACCGGTCTCCAATGTTTACATCACTTTCTAAACATGACTGACACTGTTTCCCTACCATCCCATGTAACCTCACTTATGCCTAACACCAAAATCCATCCTATCCCTCAAACAGACCTTTTATACCACTCCAAAACAACCCCCTCCCCACAAAGCGTACCCCTCATGGTCCGACAATGTGAGAAGGGAGATAATGACCCCCCTAGTCCCACCTTCAAATGGTTCTTGACGTTATTTATACGAGAACGGTCCCCACAACGGGTTACGATATCCTCCCCCCGTGACAACTGTATCCACCCAAGGATGAAGAGACACCACCACACTGATCAAAACCCATGAAAATACCATTAGGAACATGGATATAGCATTCCATAAAAGGGAAAGGAGAAACAGAAAGAGATGAACCCAAAATAATGATGATAGATCATACCTTATATTGAAGATTGATCGATACTACTTTGTTGCATCAAAACAGAGGGGAACCAATCCAAAGAGGAAATTTTGATCGCACAACTCCTACGGGAAGGAATGGAAGGTTCGAGCATCTCGCACTAGAGAACAAGGTGGAAGAAAAAGTGAGTAAGATATCTCATCCCTTTTGAAGATTTAACAGAGGAGCGGTTTAAGATATGCTGAATTTTACATTAAAAGTGGATCACATTAAACCATGTGGTTTGACCAAGTAAAATAATCCCAAGCCTTAGGAAAATTAAAATAGGGTTTATGGCCTTTGAATCAGACTTAGAGTCCTTAAAAAGGCTTTAATTTCATTTTACGTCAAAGGAAATGTCAAAGGGGTGAAACTGTAGGAAGCTGGAAACATTGTTCATGAACACGAAATTTGGAAAAGGAAATTGAGGCTACCTTTGGACCTCACCATTATGGAAACACTGTTTATGAACTCAAAATTTGGAAAAGGAAATAGAGGCTATCGTTGGATCTCACCGTTCTGTAAACATTGTTCATGAACTCAAAATTTGGAAAAGAAAATAGATGCTACCGTTGGACCTCACCGTTCTGGAAACACTGTTCATGAACTCAAAATTTTGGAAAGGAAATAGAGGCTACCATTGGACCTCATCATTCTGGAAACACTCTTCATGAACTCAAAATTTGGAAAAGGAAATAGAGGCTACTGTTGGACCTCACCATTCTGAAAACACTATTCATGAACTCAAAATTTCGCAAAGGAAATAGAGGTTACCGTTGGACTGTTCGAAGGACTGGAAATTTGGAAAAGTGTTGGGCATATATCACCTTGACCTCACAGAACACCTCAAAAACTAGATTTCTGCAGAGGAATGGACCAGAGAGGTCTGGGCCATTACAATGCTTTCCTCAGATAGTGTGATCCAATTAATGGAGGAGAGAGTTTCTCTAGGGATCTTATTGTGGTAGTGATGAGTCCTTACGATGTCATCTTAGGCATGGAATTGTTATATACCATTCGTTCAAATATTAACTATTTTAGGCGGAGGATGTAGTGTGTATGCATTTATGGGGTGTGGTTTTCCTTTATAGGTGAGAAGGAGACCAAATCAGAGTAGGACGGACTTATGAGGGTGCATCTAATTAATCAATAATTGTCTAGCTTGACTCTTGGTGTGGTATATGATATGGCCTATCTATTTCCTACCATAGTGGCTTATTATAAAGATTTATTTCTTGAGTACATGCCAAGATTACCTCCCCATTGATTAATATAATTCTATATTGACTTAAACCTAGGGACTACCCCAATATATGTTCCAATATATTGGATGGATCCGATAGAGCTTCACGAGTTGAGGGTATAGTTGGAGGATTTTTAGAGTAATGACTTCATGAGATCCAGTGTTTCCCCAAGATAGTCCCAATGTTATTCTCTAAAAAGGAGAACAGGATCTTGATGTTAAATGTGTATTAATTAGGATTGAATCAGGCGACCTTGATGAATAATTATCCACAACAAAGGATCAAAAACCTCTTCGACAATTTGATAGGGGCACACTGCTTCTTGAAAATTGACCTCAAATCATGCTATAATAAACTGTATGTATAGGAAGAGGATATATCCAAGATTACCTTCATATGATGTTATAGTCACTATTAGTATATGGTGAGTCCCATCGACAAGATGAATTCCCCACCAGTGTTCATTGGACCCATGAACCAGATCTTTCATCCCTTCTTAGACCGGTCTATTTTTCTTTTCTTTAAAGATATCCTAGTGTACTCAGTTTCTAAGGAGAAGAACATGAGACACTTGAGGATGGTTCTAAACACACATCAAGGGAACTAGATTTATGGGAAGCTCTCAAATTTTTAGTTCTAGATTCAAGAAGTCTATATTCTGGGACATGTTATCTTAGCTAATGGTATAAAAATGGTTCCATCTATGGTAGAGGCAGTATTAGCTTGGGAGATTCCTAATAGCATGATAGAGGTGAAACAATTCCTTTGGATTTTAGGCTATTACATTATATTTATGCCCGATTTCTCTAGGATATCATCACCTTTGACTACATTGACTTGGAAATGGAATCATTTCATGTGGAAGAAAATGTGCCGATAGGATTTTCAGGAGTTGTGGAAGAGGATAATGAGCACCCCCATATTTAGATTTCTAGAGGAGGGTGTCGAGTATATAGTATTCTATAATGCATCAGAGAATAGACTTGGTTGTGTACTGATGTAGATGTGATATGTGATTTCTTATGGTTCCACGTAGTTGATACCACATAGGAATAACTATGAGACACATGGTCTTGAGTTAGCAGTGGTAGTATTTTCCCTAAATATGTGAAAAAACTACCTTATGTGTGAAAATTTCATTATATACTCTGAACACAAGAGTCTCAAGTATGTATTCTCTTATAAGGATATTAAATTGAGACAAAGGTGATGGTTAGAGTTCCTTCAGTACAATGACTTCAAGATAGTCTATACTCCTCATAATGGACTGTAGTGGATGCAACTCATAACTTGAGATCTTTTTCTATGTTGTTGGATGAGGAATCAAAGAAATTTTCCATGTTTCAATTTTCCTTAGTGGATAGGTATGGTTCTTCATATCTTTTATCGATGTTCATTACCCTCACCGCGTTTAAAGAATATTAGAGAAGCTCCACATAGATATACCAACTATGAGACCTTACATAGTCAGATATCCACTAGATGTTCTCCTAATGGATTTAATGAAGGTGGGGAGTATGTTATACTTTTAAGTGGATGGATGATGGTAATAGTGATGCCATAGAAGGATGTGATAAGGGAGTTTCATACATCTCCTTTGGAGGTTCATAAAGGAGTGGAAAAGATATACCAAGGAATCTGGTCTCAGTTCTTTCCACCAAGAATGAAGAAGGGTGTAGTGAATTTTTTCTCTTGGTAGCTCACTTGTTTGTAGGTGAAAGATAAGCACCAGGTTCCAAAAAGTTCAGATCAACCCATTGAAGTTCCATATTGTAAGTGGGATGGAATATATATTGAATTTTTGATGGGGTTACCATGTAATTAAGAGGACACAATTATATCTGGGTGATAAAATAATGACTCAGCATGCCATCCAATTTCATAGCAATTTGAGAGCTGAGTCCAATAGATATCTTGGGACTCCTGTATGAATAAAAGATAGTCTAGATCCACAGATTTTCCTTGATGATCATTTCAGACCATCGTGATCTCTTTACATCATGGTTATGGAAAGGATTGTAGGAGGCCTTTGGGTTGTAGTTTCATTTTATCACAATGTTTCACCCTCAAACTGATAGTCAAAAAGAGAAAACCATTCATGTATTGGAGGACATGTGGTGGGTCTTAATGTTGAATTTTGGCCATCGTTGGGAGGATCATCTTCCCTCGGTGGAGTTTACGTATGATAATAGCTACCATTCCACCATCGATATGGAACCATTAGAGGCCTTATATGAGAAACCCTGTAGGTCGCCACTTTCTTGTACTTGTCTAGGTGAGTCAACAATCATGGTCATAGAGTTGGTGCGAGCTATGAAAAAGAAGTTTTAGATCATCTAGGGGAGGATGAGGTTTTCAAAAAGCCCTCAGAATTCCTATGAAGACTGATGATTGAGGCCTCTAGATTTCTATGAGGGAGATCATATGCTCTTGATGGCCTCACCTCAATGAATATTAATAATATTTTTCTGGGGAAGAAAGTTATATTTTAGATTCATTGGCCCTTTTGAGATATTGTGTAGTGTTGGTGAGTTGGAATACCTCTAGGCTCTACCAACACAGTTAGACGTAGGTGATATCTTTTACATGTTGTAGATGAGGAGATATGTGTATGACCCATCACATGATATCAACTGGAGTAATATGGACATCGAGGATGGATCTAACTTTACAGAGTACCCTATGTAGATCAAGGATAAACATTACATAATCCTTCATGGGCAAGTAATTCCCTTGGTGTGTGTTTGATGGTAGCATGGGAATCTTTAGGAGAGAACATGAGAGAAGGAGACCAATATTTTAGCTCAATACACACATATTTTTGAGTAGTCATTTTTTCATTCTAGGATGAAAATATATAAGGTTGGGAGAATTTAATTCATCAATTTTTTCCATTTAACTAATTGAAGTATATCTAGTAATTTTTTTAGATATATGCACTAAGACGGTGTGAGACTTTGAGGCTCGGTGATCCCATAATTTATATTTTAAAAATATTAAGTATATTAATATTATACATGATAATTTTTCTAGAAAAAGTGTAATAACACCCAAACAGAGTCTCTGATCAGAAATATGGTGCTACCATTGAGTTCTTAATGGTGGTTTTACCCTAGGAACAAAATTATTTTTTTCGACGCCGAGATGTTTTTGTGAAAAAATCATCATAGTCATGATTAATTAATTAATTAATTAATTTTTATTTGGGATGATGTAGTGACCTAATAAAAATTTATATAAACTTGGTTGTGAAAAAATTCATGGTTTCACATTGTAACCTAAGAATTTGTGATAGGCTCCTGTGGTGGAGAGTCTGTGGATGAACATCAATGGGTGGAGCTTTAGTGGTCAGTGTGCCAACAGAACCTATTGATCTCATCAACTACAATGGACCATTACCATTATATTCCAAGAATTTATCCAAATTGAGGTAGGAAACTTTTTTATGTGGATTTATCCCTATTTTATTATCCCATCCAAAACCTGAATCAAATAAACCAATAGATTGATTTGCAGGTCGATCATTTTGTGGGTACATGATTATTTTTTTTGGGATTTGGGGCTTTTTAATTTTGAGTAATTGTATCTCTCAATATGTAATTCTAAAGGCTATGTATTGAGGCCAAAGGTCTATTCCTATTTTTTGTGTTTTGTGAATTTCTTACCCCATTCATCTCTTTTTCATTAGTGATGTATCATTTGATAGGTGGTTCAACAAAATACTCAGTAATCAATCACTTCACACTATAGGATTCGGGCATAGAGGAAGCATTGAAGGGAAAATTCTCAACTTTTATTTTTTTTTTCATATTCAATGAACAATCTAGGATCTATGTTATGATGAATTCCATGATCCACAAAATTAAATCAAAGAAATAGTACAAAGGAATAGAAACCCAAAACCAAGAGAGAGGATCAACATATTTTTTATAATTAATTTAATTAAATAAGAATTACCTCCAAGGTGATTCTTTCTTCGTTGATGTGTTTGACCACCAATTTACAGGTGTACCATCATTGCGTTGTAGAGATTCATGGGTAGATCTCCTCTAGTGGTGATCCAAACACGTTCCACGTATCTTTGGACGTCACTGAAAGAGTCTTCGGGTGCTCGCACAGAAGATCCTTGTGTTTGCGATGTCCTTCTTTGATCGCTTTGAGAACCACTTACAAATAGTTCTCCTTGATCCATTGGAGGAGGATATCTCTCATTCTTGAGAGTGTTCCTAGAGAGGGATAAACTCTCTAGGATTTAGTTTTTTTCTCCAATTCATTGTGCACAACACCAGAGGCATCACTTGGCTAGAGCTTGGCTAATAATAGAATAATATAACTAGGAATTTAATTCACTAGGGTAATAATAAATAATTTTCACAAGTTCCTTAATTTTTTTATTAATCCAAAAGAAACCCCATGTCAAATAATAACAGAAAAATTATTATTTCCTGACATGTGCTAAACTTGTGAGTTATAATTAAATATTATTTA
Organism: Viscum album; assembly: GCA_963277665.1. Classification (NCBI taxonomy): domain Eukaryota; kingdom Viridiplantae; phylum Streptophyta; class Magnoliopsida; order Santalales; family Viscaceae; genus Viscum; species Viscum album. Next base: position 725,556,646 of record OY728167.1, on the reverse strand, counting down.
ATAAAATAATATTCAATATTATTATTTCTCACCGGACCCTTAAACTTGGTCCGCCAATCCTCCTCAATATTTATCATGCCTAGAATAATGAATATTTATTTATTAACTAAATTATCATTTCATTATTCAAAGATAAATAAATAAATATTGTATTCACCAAAATAGAAAATAAATATTTATTAATTATTCCACCCACAATATATTCTCTCAAATAACTAGTGTAGAAATAAATTCGATTAGCTATCCATGAATAATTATTAAAACCCAATAGAGAATAATATTTATTCAACTTATTAAATAATTAATTATATATTATTTAAATGTGATACTGGATACACTTGGTGTGTGACATTGTAGGCCTATTTCTCAATGGAATTAGGTGTAGTATCCTAAAGAACAAAGTTAGCATCTTGAAACAAACCAAGGAAACCATAGAGAAAGAAGTTAATACAAAAATTACATGTCACCTCATACAAATTCTTACCATGTAATATAATCCCTTTGTTTTGATATTTTCCAATCAAGCGGGTTCCATGCAAGTGCCATCAACCCATGTGATCAATTTCTCATTCTTTGAATTTCTAGAAATTGAACTTTCCAATAAAACACCATATCCTTGGATTAATTTAGGCTATATCATTTCCATAAAAGGGCCTAAGATATCAACTTATGTTATGGAACATAAGGGAAAAATCCATTCTTGCATTATTCATTAATGCAATATTACTGGTGACACACCCAACATATTCCACCTCATTGTGAACATATGTCATCACAGTTTTCACCAATAAATCTAAGTGTGTGAGTCATAATAACCATTAAAAATAATCTTAAAGTCTAAGGACAAATACACACATCCATAGATAGGAACATCCAATTACAATTATAAATGCGGATTTTTACTGGCGGGTATCATTCTCATAATATCCTCCTAGAAATTACCATGGGTGTACACCATGAGAAGGTTCCTAAAAGTCCTATGAGTATGCACCCATGATAGCCTATATCATTTGTGTCCCTTTAAATGATATCATCCAGATATATAACATATGTTCAAGAATAGTGTCATGGAACTTCTGGGTTCTCATCATAGCAAGGATCCACTATGACCTTTTAGTGTGATAGCTACTCTTAGGACATTATCTCATCCACTTTCATGCGGAAGAAAAACCATGATGTGATAAGGATTTTATTAATATCCATCCAATTAATATATTTTTATCATAAATTAAAATCAAGTTGGTTATAGGGAACCAACTCCAACAGAATCCCACTTACAATAGAGCCAACTGCTAAAAGATTTCAATTCTCTATCTCTCCCATGATACTCATGCTTCTGCTAAGATAGTCCTTTAGTCAAGGGGTCCACCACGTTCTCTTCTGTGGATACTCTGCTCACTCCAACTTCACCCCTCTAATGAAAATCCCTCAAGAGATAATACTTTCAGAGTATGTTATTTATTGGTTGATGTGACCTTGGATCCTTTGGAAGATCCACCACTACAGTATTATCATAATAAAATGTGATAGGGTATTTACTACTAGGCACCACATCAAGCTCCGAGACAAATTTCAAAATCAAAATTTCTTCTTTGGCTGCATCAGAAGCCGCTATATACTCAAACTCCATTGTAGAATCAACAAAAATTGGGTTCCTTGAACTCTTATAGCTCACAACTCATTCTTTAAGATAGAAAACATATCCCTACTGTGAATTTAGATCATTTTGATCTATCTGAAAACCAGCATCAACATACCCTCAGATGAAAAGATCCTCATATCCTCCATACACTAAGAACACATCCTTAGTTATTCTCAGATACTTAAGGATAGTCTTAACAGAAGTACAATGTTGTTCTCCTGGATCTACTTGATATCTTCCTACCAGTCTCAGTGCATAGGCAACATCAAGTCTAGTACATAACATGACATACATGATAGATCCTATCTTTGAAGTTTATTTTATCTTACTCATTCTATCTTTATCCTTTTGTGTCTAGGTACACATTTTATTTGAAAGATTAAAACCATGTGAAACTAGAACCAATCCACTCCTAGATTATTACACACTAAATCTCTTTATTATCTAGTCAATATATATACTTTTACTTAGTCCAAGAACCTTCTTGGATCTATTATGAATTATCTTGATCCCTATAATGTAGGCTTCTTCACCTAAGTCCTTCATAGAGAAGCACTTGTTCAACTAGTCTTTAAATGACTGTAATACTAGTATGTTGTTTAAAATAAGTAATATGTCTTCAACATATACTACTAGGATAATAACTACATTCCCATTAAACCTTTTTTAAACACACATCTCACATTCTTTCTTAAGGAAACAAAATTATCTTATGACTTCATCAAATCAAATGTTCTATGATCTAGATTCTTTCTTCAATCCATAAATGGACCTATAAAACTTGTAAACCCTTTTGGAATCACCTAGTGTCACAAAAACTTCTAGTTATTTCATATATACATCTTCTTTAAGGTTCTTGTTAAGGAATGTATTTTTTACATCCACCTACCAAATCTCATATTCATGGTAAGATACTATGGAAATTATGATTCTTATGGATTTAATCATGGAAACTGGTGAAAAAGGTTCATCATATTCAATTACTTGATGTTGTTTAAAACCATTAACCACTAGAATTTCTTTATAGATACTTACTTTACCTTCCTTGTCGATTTTCTTCTTGAATACCCATTTACACCCAACATGATTTAAATCAAATAGCACATAAACCAGAACCCAAACATTGTTCTGATATATGGAATCCATCCCAGAATTCATATATTATATCCATCATGCAGCTTTTGAGCTCTCTACTTCCTCCTTGTAGGAGATAGGTTCTTCATTGTCCAACAATAATGATTCACCATCCTTGGTGACTATAAAACCATATCTCTCTGGTTCTCTTACCTCTATTAAGCTCCTACATAGTACTTTTGTTTCAGTAACTTCTTCTTTAATGAGGACCTGTGGAACTTGTTCCTATACCAACTCTTTTTTATCTTGATAAACAACTTCATCGAAGTCAATCTTTCTCCCACTATCCTTTTTGGGGATGTGCTCCCTCTCAATAATGACAACTTTTCGGGAAAAAATTATTTTTTTTGTCTGAGGGGTTGTATAGGAATTATCCCTTTATTTCCTTAGGAAACCCTATAAAGATACACCTCGTGCCCCATTATTCTAGTTTCTTTCATGAGAAAGGCTTAACAAATTTCTCACATCCTCAAACATGTGTTTGTGACAAAATAGGTTTCTTTCCACCCCATAGTCGAAGGGAATTCAATTTTACTCCTTAGTTGGTACTCACTTTAATGTGTACACCATATTTTGTAATGCATATCCCCAAAAGGATAATGGAAGATAATCAGGACTCATCATCAACCTTACCATGTAAAACAAGGTACAATTACTCATTTATATAACACCATTCCATTGTAGAGTATAAGGTGGAGTGAGTTGAGATAAAATCCTATACTTCCGCAGAAAGTAGATGAACTCTTAGTTAAGATATTCTCCACCTTGATCTAGTTGACTCTTCTTTATCATCTTTCCAAGATGATTTTCTACTTCATTATTTAATTACATGAATTTCTAAAAGGACTTGAACTTATACCACATCAAGTAAATATAGTCATATCTACTCAAGTCAGTAGTAAAAGATATGAAGTAAGAATATCCACCTCTATCCTCTACTAAATATGGTCCACAAACATTAGTGTGTACCAATCCTAGAATCTTTGTGGCCCTTTCACCATGTCCACTAAATGATGGGTTGGTCATTTTCTCTTTTAATTAAGTGTGACATCTATCAAGTGGTTTTAGCTCAGAAGAGTCTAAATAAATATATAGACAGAGATTTTTCTAATGCTTCTCGTTTACATGACCTAGATGGTGATGTGACAACTGTGTGTTATATGAGTCAGGTGAACATGATTTGTTATCAATTTCCAACACTTGGTTTTAGTAAGTTAATACACAAAGGAAGTTATTTAAATGTTCCATACCATAACATATGTTTCCTTTATAAAATAAAAAACTTTTATTTTGGAATTTGAAAATAAACCCATTTTCATCTAAACATGATAAAAAATTATGTTCATGGTAACACTTGGTACATAATAACAATTATGTAAAACCAAAATCATCTTGGTTGACAACGAAAGGTGGTAGTCACCAATTTAAAGAGCATCCAACCTCAAACCATTGGAAGCTCATAGATCCACCTCTCCTCTGGAAATTTTCTGAAATCTACTTGGTTCCTACATTTGAATATAGATGTGAGCATCAAAATCTGTATCTAATACCCAATTTGTATAAATGGAAATATTTCACTCGATAATGAATGCACCATTGACTTCCCCTTGACTCTGGGTGCAATTACTCTTCCAGTGGCCTGACTTTCCACATGCAAAGCATACTTCCTCCTTTTCCTTTCTCTTCCTTTGTATTTTCTTCTTCTTGGTCGGATGGTGCTCGGGTGTTTTAGAATATTTATAGGTCTTAGGCCCCTTTTTCTTGTCCTTCCTCTTCTTATTCACCATAAGGACTACGGGTTATTCACTCCCCATATCCTTATCCACTTGGAAAATTAAAGTAAGAAGTTTCGATATAATCTTATCATTATTTATCATATTATAATTCACAATAAAACTACCGAAGGTCTTGGGTACTGATGATAGTATGGTATTTATACACAACTCATTTGGGAATTTAATTACTAAGATGACTAGACACTCAATATATCCAAGAATCTTGACTACATGTGGCCCAAATGGCACATAATATCCCTGATTAGTGGTGAACAAAGCGTTGTAGATCTCATACATCTATTTTATCGCCTTCTCTTGATAGATATCCTGAAGATGAGACATCATTATATAAGAATCAATTTCCTCATGTTGCTTCAAGAGATCATTTTACATGGATGATAACATGAAGCATTGAACATCTGTAGCATCATTCAGATGTTTCTTGTACACATATATCTCCTCACCACTTGCCTCATTTCTAGGAACAACTAGTAAAGTTTATTCCAGAACATATAGTTTCCTTTCATGGTGAAGGATGACCTGAAGGCACCTTTTCCACTCCTATAAATTAGTTCTGGTTAGAAGGTTTTCCTTCACGAGTATGGATCACAATGATATGTTTGATGTCATTTTTAATTAAATTTCTAAAAACAATATGAACAAAATTTTAGTAATTTATTTGATAAAATTAAGACAAATAAATAAATAAATATTCCTTACTTCCCCACTATTTTATCAAAACCCAATATCCCTCACCATTGGATTAAGAATATCTTGTTTCTTAGACATTCTATCAGCAAGGATCCATATTTACCTTCGCATTACCCCATATTTGGATGGTCAAGAAATTTGAAATGTTTTAGTTAGGAATTCCAAATGTCAACTTCATTAACTTGCAGGTCCTTGATCCGTTGAGTGGACTCCCCAATCCTGAAATCCATAATTTTCAACTTCCTCAACCATTTCATCTCAATTACACCAAGTCATACTTTGGAAGTCAACACTTGATGCAAAATAATCCAATTCAACCCAAAACCTCAAATTAGAATTCCCCAATAATTGAAAGCACCCCAACTTTGGCTGGTCAATCACTTTGAACTATGGTTTGATTCTAACTGAATTAATGGAAGGCTATACCGACTTAATATTTTATTGAGGGATTTTATTCTTTATCCGTAAATGAAAATTTATTATCTTTTAACATGATTTTTAATATTAAGCGGGATAAGATTAAGTGATTAACTATGTATTAGATAATATTTACACATAATCTAGTTTATTTTCGTTCAATATTTCATGCTTTTTAATTCATTAATTATGTGATTGTGACAAAACATCCATAATGAATAACCATACAACTGACATAAATAAAATAAAGGGTATGATCATGATCTTGTTCTAATGTTTAGTTGATCTAGATACTAATAAAATAACTACTAACCTAGTGGAGAAACACCTTGAACCAATTAGGTTTGTGTTTATAGCTTTCCAATTGTCCACCTTTGTATCCCCTTGGATTGGTTTCACCTCATCTCCTAACTTGAACCGCCTCCACTAGTTTGGGAGCTCCATCCATTACATATGATTTTAATCACACATTGCTGAAGGGTGAAAGGGGTTTTATATAAAAGGAACCATGGGTATATAGGCCCTACATATTAATGAGGGGAAAAGGAACGCATGCCAATAATTTAATTTAATAATAAATTAAAAGGAAACCAATCACATTCAAAGGTCTGGTCTAAATCATGATCATCCACATACATGCAACGAATTATGAATTTAATAAAGCTAACATTCAATTCTTTAATTGTTCTTATTTAAGATAAATCATGATCGAATCAATTAATTATTATCTTTAATTAATAAATCCTTTTATCTTAAACCTTTTCTGAATTTCCTTGAGATTATCAAACATTATATTTTTAAACAAATTAATAAATTAATTTAAAATTAACTATGTACATAACTTTTACCTTGGAGGTAACCTGGTGAATACCCATCCAAAACTACCCAACATGTATTATACTTGTATATACATTATTCTTTGTGACATGTAGAATGCACACAGAATTATAATTGTAATATAACTCATACATGATGTGAAGATCTTTGAACATTATACATATATTAATTAAACATTTATATATATATACATATATATATATATATATCAAACACCTATCACGTGTTGTGTCCTAGCTTTAATCCCAAACAAAGGTACGTGTATCAAGGGTTATATAATATAATAAAAAAAGTTTAATATGAATAATCTAGAAAAAGTACATGACATGTAGATCCGACTACACGACGTGCACCCTTCCCACCATCCATGTGGGACACACACCATTTAGACTCCATGTTACATGTTCACCATCCAGACAATCCATGTATGGGATACACAGCTTGACCCTGACCTGAAGTGACTACACACTATGTCCAATGGGCCACGTGACGTGTAGCCTGGTTTCCATGTGCCAGTTAATCCTGTTCAATACCACATGGATTAAAGGTCATTAATTGTTTCATTAATTCCTAATTAACACAAGATATCAAATTGATTAATGGACCAAATCTTGATGTGTTGAACAATACTACACAACATGTAATTCCGATTACACGACATGTAGTCTGGTGTTGTACAACCAAGATCCTTAGCACCTCCATATGAGTTCCTTGAATTTAATTAAATCATAAAATTAATCGTTTCTTTTTTATAGGTGATAAACTATAGAGGAAGAAAATATATTTTAATTCAGATTAAAAAATAATGATTAAACATGAATGTTTTCCCTCCAGATCTTTTTTTTAATTTTCTAAAAGCCAATTTAAGGTTAGTGGTAACCGCACATTTCAAAACTCAAATACAACAGCAACAAGATTTCATAATTCAAATTCAAAAAAAATGGAAATGTACCAAAAACCCCTGATTTTGAAATCATGTATTGATCCCATCACCACCAAATCACCATGATCCGCACTTCCTCTGTGCCGTATTCTTCTCCCCCCTCCAGCACGTCGGTGCGACATGGCGTCGGTAGTCTGGATCCCGCCTCAGCGTCGACGTGGATAGATGATGAAGGATCGTAGTTGCGGATTCTCAGCTCGGGGATTTGTCTGGATCACGTTTGGATTCCAGAACGGCGTGGCATTGACACAGTGTCGACATGGCTTGGAGATGTCTTCTGGATTTTAGATCTGGTCTCGGTTGGCCCTCAGCTTCGGGTGTTTTCCGGCGTGACTTGGCGTCTGCTCTGAAGTGGCTCGGAGGGGGGGGGGGATTTTCTGGTTTTTGGATATCAAAGGTGGATTTGAAGATCAGAAGTTTGTGGTTAGGTTTCATTTCTGAATGTTTTCTATTGTGGATGTTGGTATTGTTGTGGTGGTGCATCGCTGGAGTGGCTCCCTCCTTTCTCACCAGTCCCTTCAGCTTCTCGTGGCTCGTCCGACTCGGAAGCTGGTTAGGGTTCTTCCGTGGCTTCGGTCTGATCGGCTCCAGCCCAGAGTGGTGTTTCTGTCCTGGATCAGCTCGGTTCCCCTCAACGATGATGATCCATTGACCTGCTGTTGAACTTCCAGTCCTGGGTGACAAAGAATCAACTCAATGCTCCATGGTTTATCCTCCCCTTCGGGTTTCTTCAGATGTTGTTGAAGGGTGCCTTGTGGATGCAAGGGGTTGTTCAGTTCCTGCGGCACTTTGCAGCGGGGGAGTTCAAATTCTGGGCTTCACCCTTTAAGTTCCTTTTTGGCGTGAATCTCTTTTGGTGTGGTTTGTTGGTCTGCGGAGTGTCAATTGGTTCGTGGTTGCGCTGCGGTGGATGCGGAGTGGGGCGCGACGTCTGGACAACCTATCTTTCCTCATTCTTGTTTATTGGTCACCATTTGTGGATGAGCTCTTTGGTTCATCTCACTTCATTGGAGGGTTGGTCGAAATCTGACTAGAGTTTGCCGGCAGGCTTTTGGATTTGAGCTGGTGTCGACGGTCGCACCGATGGGCACTCGAGGAGAACAATTCTTTGGTTTGAACTTCTTTTCTGACATTCGTGTTACCTGTTTTGTGGTACCTCGTTCTTCTATTGACGATTTCAACTCCATCTTTTAAGGTATGTCATTTTGAATGCTTGTCTAGTTTGTCCTCCCATTGTGTTTGAAGGTTGTTTGTTGTGAAGCCTTGTATTGTTTTCTATGGGGAAGTGAGGAAGTGAGGAAGTGAGGAAATGGTGAATTCATGTATGTTTTCTCACTTTTTCCTCAAAAGTGTTGTTATTTTAATAAAAAAATTTAGTCAGTCAGTCAATGAACAATCTAGGATCTATGCGACAATAAACGCCATGATCCACAGAATTGAATAAAATAAATAGGAAAAAGGTATAGAAACTCGGAACTAAGAGAGAGGATCGACATATATTTTTTTAAAATTAATTTAATTAAATAAGAATTAACTCCAAGGTGATTCTTTCTTCATTGATGCATTCAACCACAGATCTGCATTTGTACCATCATTGTGTTGTAGATATCAAGGGTAGATCTTCTCTAGCGGGGATCCACACATGTTCCACGTATCTTCAAATGTCACCAAAGGAGTCTCCAGGTTCTAGCATGGAAGATCCTTGTGCTTGCAATGTCTGTCTTCGATTTCCTTGATAACCTATTCCAAAGTGTTCTCCTGGATCCAGTGGAGGAGGATATCTTTTTTTTCTTGAGATCATTCTTAGAGAGGAATGAACTCTCTAGGCTTGAGATATTTTCTCCAAATCATTGTACACAACACCATATACGTCACTTGGCCAGCGCTTGGCTAATAAGAGAATAATATAACTGGACATTTAATTCACTAGGGTAATAATATATTATTTTCACAAGTGCCTTAATTATTTTATTTATCTTAGAGAAAACCCCATATCAAATAACAACAACAACATTTTTATTTCCTAACATCCACTAAACTTGCAAGTTATAATTAAATATTATTTAATAAAATAATATTCAATATTATTATTTCTCATAAAAGCCTTAAAATCGGTCTTCCAATCCTCCTCAATATTTATCATGCTTCGAATAATGAATATTTATTAATTAAATAAATATCACTGCATTATTTTCTGATAAATAAATAAATATTATATTCACCAAAATAGAAAATAAATATTTATTAATTATTCCTCCCACAATATATTCTCTCAAATAACTAGTGTAAAAATAAATGTGATTAGGAATCCATGAATAATTATTAAACCACAATCAAGAGTAATCTTTATTAATTTTATAAATTATAAATTATAAATTATTTAACTGAGATACTAGATACACTTAGTGTGTGACCCTCTAGGTCTCTTTCTCAGTGGCATTAGACAGAGCAGCCTAAAGTCCAAGGTTAGCATCTAGAAACATTCCAAGTAACCCATAGAAAAAGAATTTAATGCTGTAATGAAATGTCACCTCATATGAATTGTTACCATGTAATATAATACATTTTTCTCGATATCTCTAATCAAGCGGGTTGCATGCATGTGCCATCAACCCATGTTCTCAATTTATCATTCCTTAACTTCACAAAAATTGAACTTTCCTATAGAACACTGTAGACCCTGGAAAACGCATCCTCAAAATTTTTCATATGCTTCCATACATGATCCAAGTTCGTAGAAAATTTATCAAGCTTCGATTTGGTAGGTCGCAGGGCCCGAACGGAGTTACGGATTAGGAGATATGGACATTTGAAGTTGGGCTGGAAAACTGGTTCGCGAAGCCCATTCGTGAAGCCCCCTCCGTGAGCGCGGAGCGCCGCTGCGAAGTAATGAGGCGAGAGGCTTCGTGAACCCGTCTGATGTTCGTGACACGCCACGAAGACCCACTGTGAAGCAGAGGAGGTGGTAACTCTCCACGAATGCCCTGACGTTCACGAACCCGCCGCGAAGCAGAGGAGGCGGTAACGCTCTGCGAACCCGGTTGACGTTCGTGACCCGCCGCGAAGCACCGAAGTCCCCTTCACGCCGCATGTGCTCAGATTTGCGGCGCCCCTGCCTATAAATACCCATCTCATCCCCCCTTCTCCGGACGGCCGTTTTTTCTCCCCTTGGGTGGCCAATCTCCCGGTCTGTAGAGCTCCGCTTTGCGACTCCGCGAGGCCATGCTCCGCGAGCATCTTCCTTCACGTTACTACTCCGTGAGCCGATGCTCCGCGAGTCCATTCTCTGCGAGTACTCCGCGACCCGCCCTTGCTCTAAAAGAGGCCCATGCTCTATGATCTCCCTCTACTCCATGATACTTTGCTCCGTGAGCCACCCTTGCTCCGCAAGAGGCCCATGATCCGCGGGATCACTTTTCTCCGTGAGACCCCTTTGCTCCGTGAGACCTTTGCTCCGTGCAGCTACTTCGTGAAGACCTATCCTTTGCGAGGATCCTACCTTCGCGCCCACCGGTCCATACCGCAGGGGATGCGCCCCCGCAACCCCGCTCGGGGTCAGTGCCGAGCTCTAATCACGGCCCTCCGAGCCGGTCCCTTCACTACCATCACAGACCCCCATGAAAAATGGAGAGTCGCACCGCGAACTTCTCGGGCCGGGATGTTGGGATTTTCCATTGCACCCTTATGTGCACCCATCTTCCCCCTATGGTATACCATGATTTGAGATACTGCTCCACACACCATGAAACACCTTGAGTCAACACATTCCTCTTGGTTTCATTCCCATGTTGTGAGTTGAGATTCTCATCATCAATTCTTCGAGTACCTTGAGTCGAAACATCTCTCAGGAAACTCCTCCAAACCCAATCACTTGGCTCTTATGCCAGGTTGAACAAGAAAGGTTCGCCCTTGCATAAGTCCCAACAACAACCATTTCTAGGCACATTCTACCCAATAGTCCTATCTACACGACTTTAAACTGTAGTAATCCATATGTTCCAATCATAGGATGCCTCTTGCTCCAAACAAGAGATGCCTCATGCTCATAGCATGAGTTTCCAATAGTCCTATCTACATGACTCTAAACTGTAGTAATCCCTATATGATCAACATAGGATGCCTCTTGCTATAAATAAGAGATGCCTCATGCTCCTAGCATGAGATTCCAAGAGTCCTACCTACAAGACTATAAACTGTAGTACACCCTATGTGCCAACCATAGGATGCCTCTTTCCCAATCCAAGAGATGCCTTATGTTCCAAGCATAAGATACCTAACAGTCCCATCTACATGACTATAAACTGTAGTACTCCCTATCTAAAAAATGATAGGATGCCCCTTTCTCCAAGAAAGAGATGCCTTATGCTCTAAGCATGAGATGCCAATAGTCCTATCTACATGACTATAAACTGTAGTGATCTCCCTATGTTCCAAACATAGGATGCCTCTTGCACTAAACAAGAGATGCCTTATGCTCTAAGCATAAGATGCCTAATGCCATGATTACAGTGGCATGATTCCAATGCCCCTTGGAATTATCCCTCTTGTGCACCAGTGCACAGGTGAGGGACCCAATTCACCAGTGTGTTGGGATGCCCTCATGGCCAGACATGAGGAATACATTACGGGCTGCATACTTGCGTAAGCCCCATCCATGAAGGCCGCTCCTTAGCAGTACCCAGGCGGCATCCTTGTATAAGCCCCATTCACCATTGCCGCTCCATATTGGCACCCGAGCAACATCCTTGCATAAGCCCCATTCTCCATTGCTGCTCCATAGCGGCACCCGGGCAACTTCCTTGCGTAAGCCCCATCCACCGTTGGCCCTCCTTAGCTGCACCCAGGAAACATCTTTACGTAAGCCCCATTCACCATTGCCGCTCCATAGCATCACTCAGGCAGCTTCCTAGCTTAAGCCCCATTCACCATTGCCGCTCCATAGCGGTACCCGGGCAGCATCCTTGCATAAGCCCCATTCACCATTGCCGCTCCATAGTGGCACCCGGGCAGCATCCTTGTATAAGCCCCATTCACCATTGTCGCTCCATAGAGGCACCCAAGAAGATTCCTTGCATAAGCTCCATCCACCATTGTCACTCCTTAGCGGCACCCACGCAACATCTTTGCGTAAGCCCCATTCACCGTTTCTGCTCCATAGCGGCACCTGGGAAGCTTCCTAGTGTAAGCCTTATTCACCATTGTCGCTCCATAGCGGCACCCGGGCAGCTCCTTGCATAATCCCCATTCACCAGTGGCCCTCCATAGCGGTACCCAGACTGCATCCTTGCATAATCCCCATTCACTATTGCCGCTCCATAGTGGCACCCGGGCATCATCCTTGCATAATCCCTATTCACCATTGCCGCTCCATAGCGGCACTCGGGCAGCTTCCTTGCATAAGCCCCATCCACTATTGTCACTCCATTCAGCGGTAAGCCGTTGACATCCTTATCCAGCAGTAAGCTGTTGTGATCCCATTCGGCGGTAAGCCGTTGACATTATATTCCAGCGGTAAGCTGTTGTGACCCAATCCAGTTGTAATCCATTGCGACCCCATTCAGCAGTAAGCCGTTGTGACCCAATCCATCGGTAAGCCGTTAAAACACCCAATCGGCGGTAAGCCGTCATCAGACGAACTACCTGGACTTTGATTCCCTACCACAGGGATACGTAGGAAGCCTCTTCAAGGCTCAAGCCTAAAACCATCGTCATCCTCATGACAGTTCCACCCCTTCACCATGGCCTTGCCGATGCCTTCCCTACCCCAAGGGGTAGAGGGTTCCAGTTATGCACAACAATAAAAACTGGGTTTAGTGGCAGTTTTGTGGAGGCGATTCACAAAACCGCCGCTAAACGTTTTTGCTGAAAGTTTTCGCGGCGGTTTTTAATAAACTACCGTGAAACCCATATTTTTTTTAGAAAACCTGACCCTTCCCTACCCCCACCCCGCATTTCCCTCAAACCCTTGATCGTGACCCCATCTTACCCTAACCCCCCCCGCCCCCCGGCCCTGGCGACCCCCAACCGTCCGGTGACCCCGTACGGTGACCCGCAACCCCCAATCGTCTGGCGACCCCGCGACCATCTTGGGTGAGATTAGTTTTTAATTAAAACACACATTTATCACATTTCTAGTATTTTTTAGAATTAACAGAGGAATCGGAATATTTAATAGAAGAAATGGAGCGTGATGGAATGCATCCAAGGTCTATGAGGCCAGAAATTTCTCAATTTACCTATATTAGGTTCCCAGTGGGAGTTCTATGGGTGAAATTAATTTTTTTTGAATCATAGTATACTCAACGACTCTAAACATGGTACCTGATAGATAATTGTGAAAAAATCATTATAAAAAGTTTTTTTTGGTCTTTTAAAACCCTTATTATTTCCAAAAAATCACCCCAAATATGGGATTTACTCTCATTTCCACTGTGATAGGTCCTATATGGTGATATTATCGATCTAATATCCCTCTTGAGTGAACCAATATTTTTACTTATTTTTAGTTCGATTCAGTTGGACATTAGAGTTCATTTTAAATGAGGAAATATTGGGTAACTCCTCTAATATTCCCTTTCTTCCCCTTTCGTTATGGTAATAGGGGTAATATTTACCCTTAAAATATAGGGATATTATAATATTTGGAATCTATTGGATTCCATCGGGTATAGCTTTTTGAGATACATTTTTTAGTTGAATCTAAGGAAAACTCAGGGTTATCTTTTTTAATTACATCTCCTTATATGATAGGGACCTAAATCCCTAATCTATCCACTTAGGCAGTTTTTTACATTAAATGGTGGTATCTCTCGTACTCAAGTAAATTTAAAGGGGTCTTCTATAAATAAATTGGTTAGTGCTACCCTTCTTCCAACCCTCCTCATAAAGAGTTACCTTGGATATAATTTGGGTCTAAGGTAACTTAATTAAAACCTAGGGTTAAAAAAATAATAATGTATTTTACTAGGCCTCTAATTCAAAAAATTATTTAATGATTTTATTCCTATATTTGAATGATGTGATTACCTTTCTATATTGTTAATTCAAATCCTTGTTTTCTATTTTATATTTTCATATAGTGCCTATTTAATTGTTTAAATCACGTGAAACATCAATGGATATAAATTTACATTATCAACTACTATCTTTTACTATTTAATGAACTTCCATGCTCATTTTAAATTCTTTACTCACTTTATATGACATATGGATTTTTTTTATTTTTCACTCTATTAGTCATGTTAGAATATTTTTTTTATTATGGTTTATAGATTTTATCAAGTAGAAACATGTTTAAGGATAGGTTGGTGATTTCGGGAAGGGCTTAACATTCACCAAATCGTTATACAAATTCCCCCTTTTCTCTATGATGAGAAATATAATTCACCTGACTCATTATATCGATTTCCCTTCGCCTAGGGTGGTTCACTGAAAACATGAAATCCACTGAAAATATCTACAAATATTTTTGGGTTCATAGATGTATATGTTTGTGTTATTTATAGGTACTAACACTACTTCCCATATAATTTGGAATTGGATTATATCTACAATTTTGAGTTGAGGCTTGAAGAATTTAGTAATGATAAGGACACTATCCATGAAAGGTGTTACCTTTACATACTCATTCTTATTCTTTATTCATTGAGTTGGGTGGTCTTGGAAAACTCCCTTTAGTCTGTTCTGATTATGCTAGCATGTGCAAAATTATGATCACATCGACATGCCACATGCACAACCTAAATAATTGGAATTATACCTTATTTCTAAAATCCTCCTGTTGATCCTTCCCAAGGATACTCTTTTTCTCTCTTTGTATTATGGTTAGGACTTGCATTAACATTTGTGGTGCTCCAACCCCTCATGATTTTATGAGATCCTTTGGAATCATTGCTTAGTTAAATATCTTTACATTTCATGTGAAATATGGAAAATGGTTTAAGATGATTTTGGTGATTCGAATCTATAGGAGGATTTGAAAATTAGGAATAAATGGTAAATTTAATAAGTGATGGGATGAATTAACTAATATGTCTTGTAATAATATTTTATAACTGATTGATATATACTATCAGTGATTCATCCTAATACAAGAGAATCCACCATTTGATATGATATTATTAATTTTCCCCTTAGTGTCACATTCCATGGGAAGACATAAGTGGTTATAGAATGTCTTAGCCCGGTTATATGGTTTATTTCCTCTTAAAAACATGTTCCATGGGAAGATGTATGTAGTTATATCAATTATAGGACCGGTGAGATGGCTACTTTTTCCATTGGGGGTGAAAGACATGGGAAGAAGAAAGTATTTCTATAAAGTCTATACCAAGATTGGATACTTGAATCATGATATTGGAAATTCATCCCGATTTAACAGAATCTTCTAGTATTTTGGGGAAATATGTCCTGATGTAGGAGGATCCACCTCATGAAAGTGACACCCCATATGGAGGTGATGATGCTTTGGCTAACATAGGGTGTCATCCTAGAGCCTAAGAGTTTGTGGGTTTATTTTATATATATAATTAATTTATTAAATTAACACCCTTGTTTATCGCTTTATTACATACACTATATTCTCAGACTAGAAATGTTCAGACACCATTGGTGGTGGAATACTGAGTTATACTCACCCTATTTTGGCCACTATTTGGTACCTTAGAAGATTTCATGGATTCCGAACGATATCTTTAGTAAGAACATTTTATTTATCACCATGGGATTCTCAAACATGTTAACAAAGATCATCATAAGTTCTGAACTAGTGTCACTTACTAAATATTTTAAATTTATTATGATTGAATTAAGTATAATAGTTTGTGTTAAAGTTGTAAATTCATTTCTAAATAATTACTTCAAATTAACTGAGCTTAGGACTTGAAATATACATAAATGTTTGAAGTAAAAATTGGACATGTCCTTTGTATTATATGAAATCCAAATTTTATGGTTTGCATTATTTTTTTTAATATGAATTGTTTGAAATATTAAAGATAAATTTTTATAGTACTAAACACAAAACATATTTAAGTGAAAATAACATACATCCTTTATTAGTCTTTAAAAGTGATTTTAATGAGAACCCCACTATGGAAATCTAAGTGGATGAATTAAAATTGCACAACCTAATGATATAATGAATAACAAAGGTCTCTCCAAATTCAAGGAAATAAGAAACACTATCAAATTCAAAGAGAGAGGTAAATTCAAATAGATAGTGAAAATATTGAAAAACAAAAAGAGCAATGAAACATGACCAATTTTCGTGAACTGACCTAGGCTACCCATAATCCGGGTAGCCAAGCTATCCTGCGATATGTCTCAAAGGGTTTCATATAAAGGCTAAATATTTATAGTAATGTCGTTGTACTAATGGTATGAAAATCGTGCATCTTTGGTGTGTTAAATGACATCACATTCAATGGGATGCTGTTTGAGAAAACATAAATGTGTGATCGACAGTGTTATGATAAGTGTGTAACCTGATATTCTTACTGCTCCTCAATGAGGTGTTGACGTTGTCTCCTAGGGACCAGACTTGTTCAGTTTGTCTGGGCATGCTAAGTAAGTGGTAAATGTGATCAATGTATCATCTTTATTATATTATGAATACTTTATGATCAATGGGTTATCTTTATTATATTATGTTTTTGTAATCTCACACTATCGTATATATGAAACTCTTTCTCTATTTAGTAGTAACTATGTGTTTTAATTTTTTTATTATTGTGTAGGCACATTGTGATATACATGGATAAAAGCTAGATCACATTAACGAGGAACACACCTCAATATGTTAAGGGTTTGAATGAGTTTTTAGATTTTGCAATTTTTAATCGATCCGTTGAAGGGAGAATAAGATGTCCATGTCCTAAATGTAAATTTAGAACATGGTTGAAGAGAGATGAAGTTTAGGAACATTTAATACTGAAGAAATTACCTGATCAATATTTTTGTTGGATTTGGCATGGAGAATCGAACAATATAGAAAGATTTAGGACTAATGTTAATCCACAGAATGAGGTCCCAAGTTCGTTGACAATGGAAAATGAAATGCAAAACCTCATAAATTATGCATTCGGCACTGCAAGACACCACTATGAGCATCAAAACATATCAGAACAACCATAAGAGGGTGATACAAATTGCAACATGACAAGTGATGTTTTTGAGGCTGTAACACAAGCAGATCAAGATTGTAACATATCATTGGATCCTCCTCTTGATTCTGTGGATCTAAATGTAAGGGAAAACTTCAGTGAGTAAAATGCATTTCATGATTTAGTTGACGATGGAAATCAAGAGTTGTATAGTGGGAGTTTAAAATATTCAAAGATTTCATTTTTGCTGAAGTGGTACCATATCAAATGTCTCTGTGGAATTACAAATAAGGCAATGTCCATGTTATTGGAATTGATATGTGATGCATTTCCTGAAGAAAAAATCCCAGAATCTTTTTATGATATGAAAAAAGTTGTTAACAAGCTTGGTCTAAATTATACAAAAATACATGTGTGTCCCAATGATTGTATGCTTTATTGGGGAGAGGATTAAAGTAGAAATAATTTTAAGAAATGTTCTTCTTCTAGATGGAAGTCAAAGGGTGATGTTGGAAGTATGGCTGAACATAATTTCATGGAGAAGAAGAAAAGGAACACACCTGCAAAAGTTTTGCGTTACTTTCCTTTGATGCCTCGATTGCAAAGATTATTCATGTCATCAAAATCCACCGAACACATGAAGTGTCATTCTGTAGATAATAAAAATGATGGGTTAATGAGACATCCACGAGATTCCCAATCGTGGAAGACATTTGATTCATTACATACATATTTCTCAGCTGATCCTAGTAATGTTCGATTAGGATTGGCTGCCGATGGATTCAACCCATTTGGGACTTTGAGACCAGTTATAGCATTTGGCCAGTTGTTTTGATCCCTTATAATCTGCCTTCATGGATGTGTATGCAAAAAAAATATTTTATCATTTTGATGATTATTCCTGGAAAACAAATGCCTGGAAATGATATTGATGTATACCGACAGCCTTTGATTGAAGAATTACAGGAGTTATGGAGCAACGATGTTGATACATTTGATGTTTCTTCTAAAACAATGTTCAAAATGCATGCTGCTTTAATGTGGACCATTAGTGACTTCCCTGGGCTTGGGAATTTATCTGGTTGGAACACTTATACGGGTTTGGCTTGTCCCATTTGTAACTTTGATTTCGAGCCCAAATGGCTACCTCACAGTAGAAAATGGTGCTTCTTGTGCCATCAAAGATTTCTTGATGCATCTCATAGATTTCGGATGAACAAATCAAAATTTAATGGTTACATTGATCGTAGACCACCTCCAAAGTTGTTAAACGGTTCTGAAATATTGAAACAACTTGAAAATGTTAAAAAAAAATTTGGGAAGGTTCATCATTTGATTGATAGTGGAAAACGAGTGCAAAGTGCATCGCCAAGTGAAATCATAATGCAAGAATGGAAGAAAGAAAGTATATTCTTCAAACTTCCGTATTGGGAATTTAATTTGTTGTGCCACAATCTTGATGTGATGAATATTGAGAAGAATTTATGTGATAATTTGATTTTCACATTACTTAATGATCATGGAAAGTTGAAGGATCATCTCAATGCTCACAAATACTTACATGTAATGAACATAAAATGTGATCTCTGGCCAGATGAGAATGAAAAGTATGCTCCGACCATTTTTTCAACGAAAAATGGGGATAAAGATACGTTCCTTCGAATTTTAAAGAATGTGAAGGTATCTGATGGGTATTCGAGTAACATATCGAGGTGTGTTGACTTGAATAATCGTAAGTTATATGGATTGAAAAGTCACGATTCACATATTTTGTTACAATAGTTACTACCATTGGCATTGCGTACATTATTACCTGAAAAAGTTACTGCTGTTGTACTCCAATTCTTCACATTTTCAGGCAATTATGTGAGAAATCTCTACATCCATTTCATCTTGAAAACCTCTAGGAGAGGTTTTTATTGACCCTTTGTGCAATGGAGATGATCTTTCCTCCACCATTTTTTACTGTCATGATGCATTTAACTGTGTATTTGGTTGAAGAAGCTAAATTAGGAGGCCCCATTTATTATCGATGGATGTATCCAATTGAGAGGTATTTTATTTATATGTTTCAAGTTAAGTAAACAATTTTTGGAATTTAAATAAATGCATAATATTATTATTTTATTTGACAGATATCTTGGGAATTTTAAAGCATACGTGAGAAATAAAGGTCAACCAGAAGGCTCTATTTCTGAAGGATATTTGGATGAGGAGTGTCTCACCTTTTGTTCCAGATATTTGGATAATATTGAGAAAATATTTAATCGATTTTGACGTGCTGGCGACACATCAAATCAATCTCAAATGCATCCGAAATCAAAAATATTTCCTACTATTGGCCGATCAGTTGGGAGGACCTCATATGTGACACTGACAGAATTGGAATTATTACAGGCACATAGATATGTGCTTCTGAATAGTGAAATTGTAGATCCGTTTATTGAAGAGTTGAGGATACAAACAAAGAGACGAATGAGAGGCCGAACATGAAATGAGAAAGATATAACGAAAGCTGTGAATAAAGAGATGGTAGAATGGTTTGCATGACGTGTAAGTTTATAAATATTGCAATAAATACGAATATTAGTTTGACACATAAAATTTGTAAATATATTAAATTATGTTTCTTTTTTCAGATCATGAATACTGATACTCGAGCAGACTTGTCAGGAGATTTGAAGTTTCTTTCTAGAGGTCCTATAAAACAAGTTAGAAAGTTCGACGCTTATAATGTGAATGGATTTAGATTTCGTATAGTCGATCGAGAAGTGGGTTTGAAAACATATAATAGTGGTATATTTTCATTTGATGAAGTGGGATACTATGGAAAACTGCATGATATTATTGAATTAAACTACCAAGGGCATTTTTTGTTGTTTTATTCAAATGCAAATGGGTTGATATTATCAGAGGTGTTAAAAGAGATTCCTTGAAATTTACTTATGTAAACTTCTCTCGCTTCATGGATGTTGGTGATCGTGAACTGCATGATCCATATATCTTAGCATCACAAGAAAAAATGGTATATTATGTGAATGATGTTGTATATTAATGGTGGAGTGTAGTTACTCACATAATACAAAGAGATTTGTATGATATGGGTGATGAAGTGGAAGATTTGACCTCTGCAATTGAATTTCATCAACAATAGGAAGCATAATTATTTTTCCATCATGATATTGAAAATATTAGTCTAGCAAGGATGAATGAAGTGGATGAAGTAATGGAGCAGGAAACTAACATGATTGAAGGGGAAAAATGATTGTATGTACAATTATTTATTCATTCAGCAACCACTTGTTTCATTTCTGCAGTCATTCATTATCATTGTTATATATATTTTGTTTATTAGTACTGGGCATATATTATCATTTTTAATTTTTTTTCTACATAATTTTTTTGAAATATATATTCTGAACTTAATTTCATTTGATTAAATGACAGGAATGCCAAGTAAGAAGCGGTACACTATTTCATCTAGTTCTGCGATAGATAACGATCCATATGTCCCCACGACATCTGAGGCACCAGCTGCCTACACCCCTGCACCATCTCCCCCTGCACCATCTCTAACACCATCTGTGGATGTCTCATTAGAGGATGAGTCATCAACTCCCCCTACAGGAGCCTCAGCAGTGGGGCAGCGACACGCCCCTTCCAGTTCATCACGGACATTCTGGAGGGTCACATTCATAGATACAAATTTTAATTAAATAAATTTATTTCATTTTGTTTATACTAATTGTTTGCTCATTGCAGATAAAAAAAATGCAACCATGGAAAAACACATAAAAAGTTCAGATTTTTGGAACATGAATGGCGAGAAGATAGTCGTGCCATTTGATTCTTATGGGGTCCCAACGGATGACGCTACGGGGTTACTTGGCCAGATTATAGGTCAGCTGGCAGCGGAGCCCATTTCCCTGCATATTTCATATGATGATTGGAGGCATATTCCTCCAAACTGGAAAAATGATGTTTTTGATTCTCAGATAAAGGTAATTTTATTACTTTATGGTTTAATTGAATGTCATGTTACTAATATGTTCAAAATGAATTTCTGTATACAGATGTTCTTCCACTTTACAGTTGCTGATGTGATAGCACGGAAGTGGACATTGAAAAATCTTGGTAAAAAATGGAAAGATTTCAAATGGAGGTTGTGGTGTGATTTCAACGATACTTCGTTGACCGTGCATATGTATGAGAATCTACCTAGTGGGGTACCGAAAGAACAGTGGAAAGTTTTTGTCGATAGACAGTGTGATGAGAAGCGGATGGTATTGAAATATATATTATTATATTATCCTCATTTTACATTTATAAATGTATATGAAGAGGTTATGACATTGAATAAATTACTGTTAAATTTAATTTTATTTATTTCAGGATCTCTCAAGACAGAATGCATCAAACCGGGCAAAGCAAGTCATCCTGCACACTACGAGCTCAAAAAGATTTTCTAGAAGCCGAATGTCATTGGTAATCTTTTAATTAGTTTAAATATTTATAATACAATATTATCTATTTAACATATTAAATTTTTGATTTATATTTTTTTAATACAGTCACAAAGTTTAGGTCATGAAGCATCCAGAAATGAACTGTGGCTGGATGTTCATAAAAAAACAGATGGAAGTTTTGTTAATGAGCCTGCCAAAAAAGTTGAGGTATGAAGTCAATTTTTTATTATAATAACTTATTATCAGTTTTTACTGTGTTAATATATATTGATATTTGATTTATAGGTAAAAATTAAATAAATACGGGATGCCAATCCTGGGCAATCCTACTCAGTCTCCCAGGATGACCCGGTTGCTAAAGTCCTTGGGAAGGAGCATCCTGGTAGAGTGCACGGGATGGGTTTGGGACCCGTACCATCTGAGGTCTTCGGTAGGACACCAGGGATTCCAGCTGCATCTACTCCTGGGTATAGTCATTTCATACCTGAAGATGCTCAGAGGGAGATGTCTTCTCTATGAAACACAGTTCACCAGCAGGGGGATCAGATATCTGCTTTGTAGAAAGAGTTTCTTGAAATACGTCAGCATATGAGCAGATATGCCCCTAGTCGTAGTTCATCGACTAGTGGTGAGCAGGTAAATCATAAAAAATTAAAATCATTTAGTTTGAAAACTTTTATTGGTTTTAAGTTTAATTATAAATATGAAACAATATTTAATTTTCAATATAATGTTCTTACAGGTGGCAGCAGGTAGTGGAGATGGAGGTGGAGAGGGTGACGATGCATCATCAGACCATGAGTAGTAGTATTGTTGATGTTTTGAACAAATATTAGAACGGTTGGTCTGTATATGTAACATGTATGGAACATAGTTTCCACCACACATTTCCATGTCCTAACATTTTCTTGATTTCTCATGTTTCCTTCTATGCATTTTTTTGATTTGTGATGTTTCATTTTATTTCTTGATTTCTCGAGTGTGGTATACATCATTCCATTTAGGCCTGTGTTTGAATTGGTAGTTGAGATTTTGGATGACTAACGAGGGATCCTTTTGTTATTTTGTTCTGGTTATATAAATTGGAACCTAGTAGGCAGTAGAGAGACCAAACATAAGAGGATGATGGGAATGTGGTTTAGCCTAATCATGTGATATGAATCATATACTCACTAATAAAAGTAGTTGGAAACAAAAATGGTGAACCTAACATGGAACCTTAAACAAAATACATGTGTCACCCACATGTTAGGCTCCTTTTTCTCTCTCAAAATATGAAATGTGGACAAACATGGATCCGATACAATTGATTATACATGTGTTTATTTATTAATATGCTGATTTCATGAAAATTTCTTGTAAATGTTTCTCATAAGTATTCTGGCACTTTCAACTAGAACCCCCTTTGACCCAAATGACATTTTACTACTTTAAGAACACATATGCTTCGACTACTGCACAAGTTGGATCCTAATTTAAAACTAGGGCTCTATTATCAACCTTGCACCCTCAACATTGGGTCTCAAATTCACTGGTTTGGGAGTCACACCTAAGTGGTACCTTTCCATCTTTAGAGGAAGCTAAAAAATCCATTCATCTCAAAAATCCCTACTGGATGTCTACTCGACAATGACTAGTGGAACATAATTTGTTGTAAATAGTTTCCATCTCAAACCATTTCATGGTCATATCCATGGAAGAAAATAACATGTTCCTCCCTTATCTAGGGAGGTTGATCAAGAGGTCACTGATGGACTCATCTAGATAGCATAAGGAACCCTCCAAAGGGATCCTTCTAGCATTCACCATCACCAATGCTACAAAGCAATAAAACCTCTATATGATGTGTGTGTTTACCTCAGGAGTATGACCTAAGTCTCCCAAACCTAGGTAGTCAGGAACACCCACTGAGGGTAGTGAACAATCAACCAAGAAAATGGCCATGCATCTATACCATCCAAAGAATCCCACTAACTAAATATGGTGGCAAACTCTGAGCAAGAGGACACATTTTCCCACATTTACTAAGATTGTCGGTATAATATGGTATTATTCAAAGAAATCACCAAGAATATTTTGGTAAAAAATATAGGGAATACCCATATCCTTTCCCTCTAACTTGATTAACATCAATATATACCTATATGAAATGGAGGAAAAGATCAATCCCATACACATTATCCAACAATAGAATAAGAAAATATGCATGTTCTGGTCACTGAAGTCACCTAGAATATTCTAAAAATGGTTAGAGGGAAGACACACAACTATTCTACCATAGTTTGGGTGACTCATTAACACAATATGAGGATATTTAGAGAAGATACACATCTTTTCTCCCAACGTATGGTGTATCTAGTTGAATGTAGAGGTTATAGGAGTTTGGGTCATATCTTGCACATCTTCAAAACTTTTCCACCAGTTCCTCCTAGGGTAATAAGATCTTTATATATTCCACATTATTATGTGGGTCCTCTTAATTTTTAGTAGGGATGTAGCTATAATACCACATACTGCTGAGGCCAAGGTGGTAGTCGACATAGTTGATACTAGACTTAGGAATTAATGTGCATGAAATGTGATCCCACTCAGAATAGTCAGGTTGTAGCATAGAGTCATGGTATGGGAAAACTAAATGACATTCAACATATGATAGGGAGAATAATTCAAATTCATCTATTGTTTGAGGTACCAATATAGTAACCTCTACTATAGATTCTACATTATTTGACACAAGTGCATCATACAATGTTATATTTGATACATTTCTAGAGATTATGGTCCTTGATATAGTGTATTTATGTGTCATTATGAATTTGTAAACCTCATTGGTTATTTGATCAATGATTGTTCACTGATGGAATTATTTTCCCCATCATATAGGAAAATGTTTTTTATATAGAATTCATTTTTTCTATCATGTAACTGTATGATGTAATTACTAGAATGGATTTCATGCTTCCCTATAGATTCATTATTGATTATTATCACTATATAATTATGGTCGATTGTTTTTATGATGTGTCTTGTTTCATAATGTTGGGGATACCAAGTTAAAAATAACATTTTATTTGTTTGTATGATGTCTCCTGTTCCATTTTCTGGTTTGATTTGTTTTTCAGGGCAGTGGGGCAGTAGAATCAAAACTGCATTTTTTTCTGGTCAGCATTTCACTGCGGTTTTAAACGCCGCTAATGCTTTACTGGTCAGCATTTCACGGCGGTTATAACCACCGCTAATTCTTTACTTGTAAACCATTAGCGGCTGTTAAAATCATCGCGAAATGTAATCGGTTTATATTTAGTGGCGGTTTTCACCGCCGCGACAGAGGCGCATCAAATGCCTGAATATTGCGGTGGTTAAAACCGCTGTGAATAAAAAAATATATGGCACCCATCAAACCGCCGCTAAAGTCACGAAAACCGCCGCAAAATGAGGCCTCTACTATGCCTCCCTTAAACCACCGCGAAATGGAGAAAACCACTGCTAATAGATTACTGAAGCCTAGTTTAGCGGCGGTTTCTGTTAACCACTGCCAAACCATATAGTGGTGGTTTAAACCGCCGCTATATGAAAAAAAGACCGTCGGTAATAGCCTGTTTTGTTCTAGTGATTTAAGTCCTAGGGGTGCGGAGTAAACCCACCTCGTCCGAGCTGCATGACGTTAAAATACCAATCACCTCGTCCTCAACACATGACGTTAAACTTTGACCCGACCACGTGCCTCACACACATGTTCCCCCCGGCCCAGACATTATTTACGTCGCTCGTCTCCATGGGAATGGAATCACCCACACATGGGATGATATCCTCCTTATCGGAGTGGCGTATGTCCATGGGAGAAGGGCAACCACCTTGGTGTAAGCCCCCTAGCCCCTCTTGCGGAAGGTAGCACCCATGCACCTCCGTACTTCTCCACTGCCAAGGCCAGTGGAGGGCGTGATAGGGAATGATGCACCTTCCATATATGGTCCTAAATCCCTCTCCCTCAGCAATTTGTCACACCTTGGGCCTCTATCCTGGAGTAATTCCCAGCACCAAGGGCCGCCTAATGTGTAAGCCCCTTTTTGCTTCTCACGGACGCACCCTTCCCGACGTGATCGTCAGGTCTCTGCTGCCTCTTGTTTCTCACACCGAGCATGACTCACGTGGTCTTAGGGTAAGTATTGACCATGGAAATGCCCTCATCCAGCATGACATTAAACTATATTCCCTTTTCCAGCATTAAGTTAAACTGTACACCCCTATCCCGCATGACATTAAACTGTACATCCATATGAACAATGAGGTCTTTGATCCATGTCAAGGCATGGTACGTAGGAATCCTCACGAGGTTCAAGCCCACCGCCCATAATTTCTTCATGTCGGGGTTCACCCTCATCCCGCATGACGTTAAACTGCATTTCAGTCCTGTGGTAAGACATTGTGACCATCCCAAACTACGAGGACTTTTATCCGTTTCAAGGCATGGTATGTAGGAAGTCTCACGAGGTTCGAGCCCACCACCATTGGACCAAGGTCCACCTTCACGTCGGTTCGCTGATGATACCCATCAGACCAAGGTCCACCTTCACGTCGGTTCGCTGACGATACCCATCAGACCAAGGTCCACCTTCATGTCGGTTCGCTGATGATACCCATCAGACCAAGGTCCACCTTCACGTCGGTTTGCTGATGATACCCATCGGACCAAGGTCCACCTTCACGTTGGTTCGCTGATGATACCCATCGGACCAAGGTCCACCTTCCCATCGGTTCGCTGACGATACCCATCGGACCAAGGTCCAACTTCACGTCGATTTGCTGACGACACCCATCGGACCAAGTTCCACCTTCACGTCGGTCCTCTGGTGCACCATTATGAACTACGAAGTCTTTGATCCATGTTAAATCATGATACGTAGGAAGCCTCCCTGAGGTTCAAGCCCACCACCATTCATCTGGACCAAGTTCCATCTTCACGTCGGTTCACAGGCACCATCCCGAACTATGCGGACTTTGATTCCCTGCCACGGGGATACGTAGGAGGTCTCTTCGAGGCTCAAGACCAACTTCACTATCGCCCTTTCGATGATCCCATTTCATTCCCCCTACACTTCATTCATCTATCAATCACCCATCCTGATTCTCACCCGGGCCGCCACATCCCGGTGGGATCATTCCATCCACCTCCTCGCTGCTCCTAGCGGCACATGGGCCGCTTTCCACGCGTAAGCCCCAGCATGTGTACGGGTCATTTTCCTCTGTGTACACCCCGATTCATCACCCCTATGAACTACATGGGTTTTGATCCCTATACTCTACACAGGGTACATAGGAAACCTCCAAAAGGTTAAATCCCAGCCAATGGTAATCAATGGTTTCCCCCATCCTGGTGCGCACTTCCCCTGATCCACCCTTAGTGGTGTTCAGACCAGCCATTACGGTGTGACATCTCCCCTCTATGGGACACACCTCCTCTGATTAGTCTATATGGGACGTTCTGATCACCCTCATTCCATCTCTTCAATACATTAAACTCACAACCTACCTCGTGATAAACATGAGATACCTGAACAAAACCTCGGATGACACGCCTTTGGCGTAACCGTCTCTTCTAGACATTAATGTTACAGCATACCCTATGTTAAACATGGGAAGCTGAGGAAAACCTCAGATACAAGCCTATAACATGTGATTCCCCGTATTTGACATTGGATACCTTGGGTTCTACACCCTTGAGATGCCATATTATGTGGAAGGATACAGGTTCCTCAATGTCCACGCACCCAGAGATGCCCCGACATTACTGATATTGTCATCTACTCTGACCGAAGGTTGCTACCATGTCAAGACCCCATGTAATGTCCTGACTTAAGTGGTGTAATTAACCAGCTTCCATGAAGATATGGAATAGGGAATGAGATTCAAGAGCCACGTATTAAATCTATGAGGGAGACCCAGACTAGGTGATGAGTTTCGAGGAGGAATCCATGGAAGGAAGAACCGACATCCCATCATCCCGTTTCAATCAAGGAGCAAACATCCCTGAACAAGGAACGGATGTCGCCCGCCTTTGGAAAGCAGGAATGCGGGGTAACAGCTGTACGTCCTCACTAACAGATGCGCGTGCCCCGGAAAAAGCGTCGGAAACAAACACCATGGCCATGGATTTTATAGGCTATATTATTTCCATCAAAGGGCCCAAGATATCATCTTCTGTTATGGAATATAAGGGAAAAATCCTTTCTCGCATTATTCATTAATACAGTATTACTTATGACACGCCCAACATATCCTACCTCGCCACGAACATATGTCATCATAGTTTTCACCAATACATATAAGTTCATGAGTCATAAAACCTATTAATAATAATCTTAAATTATAAGGACCAATACACATGTCTACAGATATGAACATCCAATGACACTTATAAATGTAGATTTCCTACTGGCGGGTCTCATTATTATAATATCCTCATAGAAATTACCAAGGTTTTAAACCATAAGAAGGCACCTCAAAGTTCTATGAGTATCAACACCTAATAAACTATATCATTTTAGTCCCTTAAAATGATATCATCCAGCTATAGAACTTATGTTTAAGAATAGTGTCATGGAAATTTTGGGTTCTCATCATAGCAGGGATCCGCTATAACCTTTTAGTGTGACAGCTACCCTTAGGAAATTATCACATATAATGTCATGAAAAATAACAATCATGACATGATAATGGGTTTATTAATATATATCCAATTAATATATGTTTATCATAAAGTAAAAAGAAGTTGGTTCTAGGGAACCAACTCCAACACACACCCATTTCTCAGTGAAACAAACTGATACCATAGATCTGGGTTTAGTATTGATGATGGATCATGATTCATAGTGATTGGATCAGATAGGTTTTGGATTTTAGGACCTTCATTTGTGGTTTTGGAATGAAGCTATGAAATGGTTCAATGTTGAAGGTTCCTTGACTAAATTGGATGGTCATAAATTGGATCTTTGGCAGTGATCAAGCTTGGTTAACTCAGATCCATGGTTTATAGCATGATTTTTGGAGGAAATTGGTGAGGAAGCGGTGGAGGAGAAGTCTTAATGGAGAACCACAAATTTTGGAAATTTCCACACTACACAGTATGTAATGGAAGAAAACAAACCTTGTGTGGGTCCCTGGATGTGGTGTTAGAGTTCCATGTGAAATTAAATATCACACACTGTGTGACCCATACTCAGTGGATTGGCATGTATCTCAGAGGATACATGGGCAGAAACGTGGCTAAGTACATGAAATGGAAAGAGTACATAGGTTCATCCATGTACTCAGAGATGTCTTGGTACAAGGAAAAAACTAGGTGCATAGGCACGAACTGGTGTACATGGGTTCAGGCTTGGGCATGAGCCATGATAAGTGGGTAAAACTGGTGGTGAAGGGACATGCCGTGTATTGACAGAACACATTCTGTAATTCTTTGAAGATTACTTTGAGAAATTGTTCCCCTCAAAGTGGAATAGTATCCTTATGGGTGAGTTCCCTTGATCCATCCCTGTGAGGTTATAAAAACCTCGAACCTACACTCCCATATTTGGCGTTGAAATCGTAACTTTACATTTCTGTCTTTGATACTGATGTAGGTGACCCAATTTTCATTATGAAAATGTTATAATATCAAAATCTAATATTGGATCACTTACATCTTCAAGGACCTTTTAGGTTTATAGTTTCATATAATTAGGATAAAATACTACATAAACAATACACAAGTTGTTAAATGATAATTTCTACAACTTAATTTATCATTCCTTATTTTGTGTTAAGTCATCTTCATCATCAATGTGAAATACTTCTAAAAATAATTCTTTTAACATCATTTCTTAATAACTTGGGGAAATGGAAACATGAGAAGGATGATCTCAAATAATCGGTAAGGGTAACCATAAGTATTGATAAATGAATGTAATCAATGAGAATAAGAAGTGAATAAGGGTATAACGACATAATCAGAGTGAATGAGAGAATCACAAACGAACTCATACCCATCAATACTTGGATCATTAGATATGAATACATGGAAAAGTAAAGACTCATCAGAATAAATAATCATGATCCATGTGATATCAATATTTGTTGTAAGAAACATTATAAACTGATAGAAGTCATCATAAAAACATTTTGGTATCTTGGAGCATTTTTCTTCCTAACCCATGTTAACCCCATGCCATAAATAACTGGAGCCCAGTTAAATCCCTTGGAGAAACCCTCAGGTAAATCCCTCCTTTTTTCCTCTCAAGACAAGGTATATCACCCAATTTATTGGAAAATTATATGTATACACTCATCATTTAAGCTATAATAGGATCACCAATTACTATCTGGGCCACCACATCATATAAGATGCAATAGACTCACCCAATGCTATATTTTCTCTTTAATGAATTTTCCCTTTATTATTATGGGTTCCCACTTTTCATTGTTTTAAAATAGTTATTCTAGTTTTTATGTTAAATAAAGGGGAATTTACCCTAAATATTTTTTAAAAAAGTCACTATTTATTTCATAACATGATTAACACAAGGAAGAGTAATGGGTTTCATGTCAATCTCTTTAAAACATGATTAAATCATGGAAATGAAACAGTTTCCATAATAATCTCTTTGAAACATGGTTAACCCAAGTAAAAGAATTGGGTTCCCCAAAAATCTCATTGAAATATGATTAACCCGTGGAAAAGAAATGAGTTCTATAACAATCTCTTTGAAATAATAGTATTCCATCCAGAGAAATAATGAATATTATATATTTATAAAATATCCCCATTGGAGCATAAGTAACAACCAAGGTTGTGGAAATTGATGAATGGAAATACCATTAAATATATTTTGTGGAAAATAACCACTTAATTTTTAAAATCACTTTTTAAAAACTAATAATTCAAAAAATATTGTGAAAATCATTTTCTTTGAAAACAACCTTGGAAACAAATAATGGATTCTTTAAAAATCATTTAAAATTTCTTGAGGAAAATATCCTTTCCATCTAGATAAACACCTTTAAAAAAATTAAAGTTTTTTTCTTTTAAAATAACCTTGAAAACATATAATGTAATATTCAATTAAAATAATAGTTATGAAATTGTAAAATTCCATTCATATCGTACACTTTAAAAAAAATATTTCTTTCATATTTTCAGTAATTTCCAAATGGGAATTGTTTGTAAAAAAGAATGAATAAGCCTTTAAAAAAATTTGTGAAAATAAAAAATTGGGTAAAAATTCCTATAATAATTAATTTTAAGAATTATAAAAAAATTAATTTTTTTAGAAAATATGGTTTTGGAAGAAAAATGGTTTTTCGACCGAAGAGATAAATTAAAACAATTTTTCATAAAAACATTTTCAAAATTATTGTACATAAAAAAGAGTGTAAAAGTGATAAAATTACCTGAAAATATCCATAATATTTAGAGGAGAATTAATTTCATGTGAATTATATAGAATTTTATCATAATATTTAAACATTAGATACTTAATCATAAATAATCCCAATAAATTATGAGATTGTAGCATAAAAATCATACCACCATGGTGTCTTTGAATCGTAAGCCCCAGGAGAGAGACATCTTTAACTGGATATATAAATCACAATAATTATCAGTATAATAATAATAAAAATACATTCATGGGAAGAAAATACACCACATCAAATAAATAGGTGGTCAATATGGCTTGTGTCTCATATAAGTAAAAAGTGAGAAGAAAATCTCTTACCACATTCTTCCTTTTTGTTGAACATGATTTATCCTCCTATATATTGGTTTTAAACATGTTATTAACTTATTAAATAACCGTATTAATATTTATAATATCATATATGATCTTTTTATAACATCTTATCACCTGTTTGTTAATAATCATTCATTGTTTTTATTGTTTCAGGTGTTAATCACCTTATATTCTCATTCATGCTTTGTTATGAAAGTCCCAGTTGTTGTGAATATAATATATTTATATCATATTAAAAATAATAATCATGAAATAATTATAATATTTATACATTAATTATATTTTTAATTCCAATCATGAAATATTGTTATGAAAAATGATGTACATTACGATAATGGGGGCGGTAGGCCATACGTACGCATGAGTAACATTTCCATTTTTCAATGACCATTATGAAAAAGGGGTAAGTAATATTTCATATTTACATAATTATCAAAATATCATATATAATATATTATTTCTTTAAATACACTTATATATATATATTTCATCCATGTGGTGTGGTAATGAAAAGAGAGTCGCATCGCTTTGTAAAGGCAGTAGTCCACACTTAGATGAATGTTGTTATCATATTTTTAGTGTAAAAAATAAAATAATATATTAAATTTTAATAATGATAGATATGTTATTAATATAATAATAATTTAATGTATATAAAATTTATCATTATCTCTATCCTTATTACCAGTCATGTAAATCGTTAGTGATAAAATGAATCACATCACTTCATGAGGTGGTAGTCCTCTATACACATGAACAATGTTATTGTGTCCCATATAGAATGGAAAATGAAAATATTTTTATGATATAATGAATCCATAGGTAAAAATATGTTGTAAATATTATATATATACGTTATAGACATCATCATATAGAACCATTAAATGTGTTAATAGAAGAAAAAATGACATCGATTCGTGAGGCGGTAGTCCATCATACAATTAAACAATGATTTTGTATCCCAATTGGTGGAAGTGTAGATTTTTTTGGATATTAACATGTAATAAAAATATCCCATTATATGTAATATACTGAGGTTGTTATATCAGAAATGTTTAATAATAATTGAATTAGGTGGAGAAATAAATGAAATAAAGACACTCGTTAAAGAACATTGCCTATTCTTTAGGAATCCTCCTTAGGTTTTCACTAAATCCTTCATAGGTTAGATTTAAGCCAAAAATAAGGCTTATAAGATGATTTTAGGGATTTTTGTAAGTGATTTGGTCAGGTATTTTTCAATCCAAATTGGTTTTAAGGTGTGAAGAATAGGAGATAGGGTAGTCTTCTTATAAGTGGGGGATATGATAGGCTTGGTATTTTAGAAAAAAATTGATTGATCCCACATTTTTCATATTTAATAAGGGAAAAAATGGCCATTATAGAAACTTATAATTTTAAGTGTATAAATATTTCCATAAAATAGTTTTTATACAAGTTTATAGGTAATTATTACCCTTATCTTTTTAGTTTAACCCCCAGTAAACCCATTTTTACCATATCCACGATAATTAATTTTCAATGCATTCACTATTCATTTTGGAAAAAAATAAAGTTTAAAATATTAGATAATATAAATTATTATGATTTTAAATATAGAATCTATTTTCTAAATTCCATTCACATAAGTGGAAAAGGTTAATTTAAAATTAATCCCGCAAACGTGATGAGGAAGTAGGGTTTTAAAGAGAAAATATTCAAAGGTTTAACAATTTTTTATATCTAATTTCAATGTTAAATTGGTACCAATGAGCTAAATTTTATTAATAATTATATAATTTAATTTTTTTAAAACCAATTTTAAATATAATTTAACTTTAGAAATAATTTAAATGAAAATGGAGTTTTTCAATTAAAAATCAGTATTTTTGACATGAAGAATTAAAAAATGAATTATATTTTTTCATATAAAATTTCCAAGAGTGGAAAAAATTAAATTTAAAGAAAAACCTTCAAAAATGAGGAAAAACAGGTTTTCGATAAGTGTATTTTTTTCAAGCATAAGATTATTTTATATTAATTTTATGTTTAATAATAATCATTATATGAATATACATTAAAATTTATTGATATATAATATATAAATTCAATTTAAAACATTTACCATTATGGATTATATTAATTAATTAAAATGGAGAAACATTATTCATTTTAAAATAATTTTAAGAAAAATGTCATTTTAAACCTAAAAACACACTTGTACTAAAAACCAACATAAATATGATTAAAAAGTAATCAGGTGGATTAAATATAATTAAATAGTTATTTTTTTACTTTAAATAATATTAAAACCCTCTTGGTACTTTTAAATTTCTTAATTTATTAAAAATAAATGATATTTTTATAAAAACCAGTATTGTTTCACTACCCACTGAAAAATCAATATATTTAGAAAAATCCCAAAATTCCACCCAAATTAAATTTTGATATTCAGATTAAAAAAAATATTATTTTATCAAATAAATTTTCTAAAATTTCAAAAAAAGTAATTATAATATTTTTTCCATGAAATGAAATAATAAAATTTTTTAAGAAAACATATTTTTGTAGAATAAAATTATTTTTCTAAAAATTGATTTATTATTAACTAAAAATTTATAAATATCTTATATTGAGTGTGAAGTTCATATATATATATATATATATATTTGTGTGTGTGTGTTTCATAAACTAGTTAATATTATTCATACTCTCCAATTAAATTACTAGGTTTTAATGGTAATATATATCATTGGTCGTTTAAGCTTGGTGTTGTGTGTTGAATACACTATCAAAAATGAAAAAATATCAGGGTTTCATGTACCAAAATATATTGAATAGATTCAATTTATTTAAAAATAAATATATCATAATTCCTCGTGGTGTTACATTCTCATCTAAGATCAGTGTTGTGTGTCGCTTACACTATCAAACATAGTTTTCTTCTTTTAAAATCTCATGGTCTTATATCCTACCCCATTTAATAAATTTCATCCTAAAAATTTAAACTTTATCTTGGTAAGGAAAGGATGGAGATTTTAAAATAATTTTATTTTAAACCCACATCATAAAAAGAGTTAACAAAACATCCTCTCAATAAGGGAGAAAGGTAAGTGAAAAGGTTATATAGAATAACACAAAACTTGGTTTCAAAATAGGATATCATTGGTAATGAAAAAAACATAAATAATTATATAGAGTGATTGAGTTCTTTGATCAAAAGTAAGTGAATGATCTATGGGAAGTTAAGGGCCTCAAAACCATAAATCTATGATAATCTAAAAGAAAATCTGATTCATCAGATATGTATGTAATAAGATAAAAAAATTTCTTGATGAGTAGAATTTCATCATTTTGTAAATTTCCACCACAGACTCATCCTTTTCTCAAAAAAATGAGTATTAAAGATGAATTATTCCTTTATAAAGAACTAAAATCAACTTTTAATGACCACATAACCATAAAAGGGGAAACAAGATATTCCTTTTATCTTTAGACATTAAAAAATTGAAATTGTTAGCACAGGGTTAGATAATTCCAAAAATGAATAATCCTTCATATGATAGATTAATCTTCAAAATTCAACAGGAATACCCATGGTTGAAACTAAATCATTCCATAACCCTATATCCCAAATAACCTCAATAAACTCTAAATTAAATAGTTTTTTAACCTCAATGTTTATCTTATACATTTCCTATTTCAAGCCCAAAAAATGGTGACCTTATTCTGAGATAAAATTAGTCACATAGTTACCAAATCACTTTTCAATATTAGTTTTCTATATGATAAAATTGTGTTCCCAATATCCAAGATCATATAGACCCTAATGGTTTTCAATTAATTTAATATAATTTACTAAAAATTTAAATATATACTTCTTATTAAACCATGGATTTAAAAATACTTTAACCTACTAAAACATCTTCTAAATTTTCATTAATCACTTTAAGATATCATCACTTAAAACCTCAAAGGGGTGCCTAAGAATTTGAACATATGATCATCTTTATGATTGTATCCTTATAACGGAATATATAATTCTTAAGATAAACTCACATTAAAATATCCTAATATCCAAATCTATATAAAAATTTCCTCTCACACCAACTATAACAACCTCGAACCAGTACTCCCAGATTCAGTGATAAAATTGTTACTTTAAAGTTTTGAGTTTGATACCGATGGTGGGTCTCCATCCAAAACATACAATATCAAAAGGAAAAATTGGATCACTTACATTATGATGAACCTTTTAGGTTTATAGTTTTAGAGAATTAGAAAAAACTCATACATAAATGATACCCATATCATTAAATGAGCATTTCTCCCACTTAATTCATATTTTATTATTTCACATTAATTCATCATCATTTTCCATATGAAAAACTTGTAGATATAATTCATTAAAATTAATATATTGATAACTTATGGAAAATGAAACATAATAAGGGTGAACTCAAATGATTAGTAAGGTATACATAATCATTAAAAATTGAATGTCATGATTTTTCATAGAAGTTCTTAAGGGTATAATGACATAATTAGAGTGAATGAATAAATCATAAAGGAAATCATACCCATTAATACTTGGATCATTAAATATGAAAACATAGAAAAGGAAACAATAATTAGATTCAATAATCATGTTCCATGTGATGTCAATCTTGATCATAAGAAATATTATAAACCCATAACAAGCATAAAAACATGTTTAAATCTTAGAACATTTTTCTTTATAACCCATGTTAAATCCATGTGAGAAATAACTCGATCCTAGTTAAATCCATAGGAGAAACCCTCAGGTAAATCCCTACTTCTTTCATCTAAAGAAAAGGTACATTACCTAATGAATTATAGTGCAATCTAGGTTCACCCATCTTTTAAGAGATAATGGGCTCACCCTACGGTCTCTGGGCTGCCCCATCATATAAGCTATAATGGAATCAACTGGCGCTATTTGGGCTGCCTCATTGTATATATAATGTATATGAACCAAAACATGAATAATGTAAAAATATCTCACATTTCATCATAAAACTCATAAATAAAATCATTATTACCATCATAAAATTATTAACCCATGGAAAATAAATGGTATTTATGTCAATATCTTTGAAACACGATTAACCCGTGGAAAAGAAACAGGTTACACAACAATATCTTGAAAAAATGGATAGCTTGTGGAAAAGAAACATGTTCAATAACAATTTCATTAAAAAATGATTAACCCATGAAAATAAATGGGTTCCAAAAAAATCTCTCTGAAATAATCTTAATCCATCTTAAGAAAGAATGATGATGGTATCATTAAAAAATATCCTCATTATAGCTTAAGAAAAAAAATGGCTGTTAACAATGATCAATTTAAAAACCATTAAATACATTTTAAGGAAAATAAAAATTTCATTTTTAAAATAATTTTTTTTAAACTAATAATTCATAATACATTTCAAAAAAACTCTTCTTTGAAAAAAACATTGGAAACATATAAAGGAATCCTTAAAAATCATTCAAAACGTTTCTTGAGAAAAATATCCTTTCCATTTTGAAAAAAATTTAAAACATTTTGAAAATTATTTAATTTTAAAAAACCCTGAAAATTTATTAAGGAATATTTAGAGAAAATAATGTCCATGATGATGGAAAATTCTATTTATTCCATGCATGTTTAAATAAATATTCCTTTCATATTTTCTGTAAAATCCAAATAGGCAAATTTTTGGAAAATGACATGAAGATTCCTTTTATTTTTTTTGTAAAATTACAAAATTGGGTCAAAATTTATTTAATAAATCATTTTAAGAATTATAAAATTATTTTTTATAAGAATTTTTGAAAAACATGGTTTTGGAAGAAAAGGGGTCATCAACCAAAAAGAGAAAAAATATGATTTTTCTTAAAAAAACATTTTTTCAGTTATTGTAAGTACCAAAGAGTCGGAAAATTGTAATATTAACTGAAAATGACATAAATTTATATAGGAGAAAAAATTTCTTGATAATGTTTTAGAGTTATATAATCAGAATTCATCATTGGATACTTAATCATAAATAATCTCGATAAATGATGAGATTGTAGCATAAAACTCTTACCACATTGGTAACTTTGAATCATAAGCCCCATGAGATATATATCCTCAAATGGATATGTAAATACAAATAATTTAATGTATAATCATAATAAAATACATTAATTGGAAGTATATACATGACATAAATGAAATATTTGGTCAATATGGATGTGTCTCACAGAAGTAAAAAGTGAGACGAAAATCCTTTACCTCACACTTAATTTTGGTTAAACATGATTTATTCTCTTGTATAGTGGATTTAAACACGTTATTAAATTATTAAAGAACCATATTAATATTTATAATATCATATATTATCCTTTTATAATATCTTGTTACCCATTCGTTAATAGTCTTTAATATTTTCATTATTTTGGATGTTAATCGCCTTGTTTTCTCATTCGTTCTTTGTTATGAATGTCCCAATTCTTGTGAATATAATATAATTATATCATCTCCAAAATAATAATAATGAAATAAATATAATATTTATAAATCAGTATTAATTTTAAAACTAATCATGAAACATTTTTATGAAAAATAAATTACGTTACGATCATGGGGACGGTAGGTCATATGTACGCATGAGTAACATTTCCATTTTTCAATGATTATTATGAAAAGGAGGTAAGTAATATTTTATCTTTAAATAATGATAATAATATCAAATATATTCTTATTTATTTAAATATACTTATATATATCATCCATGTGGTGTGGTGATGTAAAGAGAGTCAAAATGCTTTGTGAATGCGGTAGTCCACATGTACATGAATGATGTTATCATCTTTTTATTGTAAAAAATAAGATAATATATTACCTTTTTAGCATGATAAAAATTTCATTAATATCATAATTATTTCATGTATATCCCAAATAATCATTAAATTTATCCTTATTACCTTCCAATTAAGGCATTTGTGAAAAAATGAATTATATCTCTTTGTGAGGCGGTAGTCCTCCGTAAAAAAACGATGTTATCGTATCCCCTATAGAATGGAGATTAAATGGATGAATATGATATAATGACCACATATATAAAACATGTTATAAATACCATATATATATATTATATCCATCATAATACCCAACTATGAAAGGTTGTAATAGAAGACTGAATGTCATCGGTTCGCAAGGTGGAAGTACACCATACACACGAATAATGATTTCATTACCCATTTGATGGAAGTGGAGATGATTTTAGGTCACAAAATTATTAATAAAATATCCCAATATAATTAATATACTGATTTTATTATATCATAATTTTTAATAAGAATTTAAGGAGGTGGATAAAGAGATAAAATAAAGATGCTTGTTGAAGAACATTACAACTTGTTCTGGGTATCCTCCTTAGGTTCGCACAAAATACTTACTAGGTTGGATTCATGCAGAAAATAAGTCTTCTAGGATGATGGGATGGATTTTTTGAGTTATTTGGTTAGGTATTTTACAAACCAATTATATTTTAAGGTGTTACGAAGAGAGGAGATGGAGTGAACTTTCATAAGAGTGGTAAAGGACACAGTTGGTATTTTTTAAAAGAATTGAGTGCACCCAAATTATTCATATGTTAAAAGGGTATAAAATGGGAAATTATATATAATTATTGGTTTAATGGTATAAATATTTCCAAAAAGTAGTTTTTATAAAATTTTATACGTAGTTTCTACCCTTGTCTTTTTAGTTTAACCACCGGTAAACCCATTTTTACCCAAATCACGTCAGTTATTTTTTACTGTATTTACAATTAATTTTGGTAAATAATTAGGATGAAATTATTAGATAATATAAATTATTTTGATTCCAAATATATAATACATTTTTCTAAATTATATTCATATAAGTTGAAAATTTTAATTTGAAATTAATCACGCAGACATAATGAGAAACCAGGGTTTTAGAGATAAATTATTCAAAAGTTTAGAGTTTTTAAATATAATTTATATATTAAATTTGTTCTAATGATAAAATTGGATTAAAATATATATAATTGAACTAATTTTACTTTAAAAAAAATTAAATATAATTTAACTTTGTAATTAATTTAAATAAAAATGCATATTTCTATTAAAATTCAGTATTTTTCACTATTCTTCAAAAATGAAAATTTTAAGAAAATTATAAATTAATTTTATTTTTTATAATAAATTTTATAAAAATGGAAAATTTTTAATTGAAAACAAAACTCGCAGATTTGATATAAAGGTGGGTTTTCGATAAGTGTATTTTTTTCAAGCACAATATGATTTTAAATTAACTCTATGTATTATAAAAATAATTTTATGAATATAAATTAAAGTTTACTAATATATAATATATAAATTTCATTTATAATAGTCCCCACTATTTATTATTTTAATTAATTAAAATATAAAATCATTATGCATATAAAAACAATGTTAAGAAAAATATCATTTTTAAACAAAAAACAAACGTATACTAAAAAAAAATTTGATCCAAAAGTAACTAAGTGGATTGAATATAACTAATTAATTCTTATGTTACTTGAAATAATATTAAAAAATTATTGGTAATTTTAAATTACTTAATTTATTTAAAAGAAGTGACGTTTTTAAAAATATCGGTATTTTTTTCGCTATTCACTCAAAAATTAATATTTTCAGAAAAATACCAAAATTTCACTCAAATTAAATTTTGATAATCCAATTTAAAAAATTATTTTCATTCTATCAACTAAATATTCTAAAATTTCCAAAAATTGATTATAATATTTTTCCATTAAATATAATAAAAACTATTTGTGAAGAAAGCCTATTTTTGAAGAATAAAATTACCTTACTAAAAAATGATTTATTATTTACTAAAAATTTATAAATATATTATATTTATAGTAAAATTTATAAATATATACATGTAAATTTAAAAAATTAGTTAATACTATTCACATCTGCCAATTTAATGACTAGTTTTTAAGGATTATATATATCATGGGTCGTTTAAGCTCGATGTTGTGTATTGAATACACTATCCAACATAAAAAAATCATAGGGATGTGTGTACCATAATATATTTATGAGATAGAATTTATTTAAACATAAATACATCCTAATTTCTCGGGTTGTTACATTCTCGTCCAAGCTCAGCATTGCATTTCATTGATGCAATCAAAC
This sequence comes from Viscum album, assembly GCA_963277665.1. Taxonomy (NCBI): domain Eukaryota; kingdom Viridiplantae; phylum Streptophyta; class Magnoliopsida; order Santalales; family Viscaceae; genus Viscum; species Viscum album. The sequence goes on along the minus strand of OY728167.1, from coordinate 725,515,665 downwards.
ATAATTTTATTCTTTTAAAATATAAAGGTGTTAGAGATGGTAGAGTGTGGAAATACATCCTAATCATAGTATTATGACCATATATAAGAGATTAGTTACAGATAAATTTGTAGGAATTTTTCCCAGAGTCTAGGATGGGATCCTCTTTCATTTTTTCCCTATGTGGGGTTCTTGGAATCGGTGTGACCAAGTTTACACAGGCATCAATCCTTTACTTAGTGGGTTGATCCAGATTGTGTTGTTGGTATACCCCATGACCATGTGTGTGATCATCATATATGTATCAAAATCTTTAAACATCCATCCTGTAATTACTTATGGAGAGACCAAACGAGAATGACATCTCGAATGGATAACATCAGTTCTGTCAGACTCATGGAGCGAGTTCACTCGAGTGAGTGTGGTTATGAACTCTAGAGAAAAATATAGATATAATCACAGAGTGTATAGATAGATGTTTTATTTTTATGTCTCATATTTTTATTGATATATCCAATGATGAGCAAACTACCCTTGATGCTTTAAGCTTAGTGATTTTTGAGTGTCTTGCTGGGTATGGTTATAATCACCCATGTATGGGATCTAGTCGCATGTGTCGTGTTTTATATATAAGATCAACCGTTTGACCAGGTTCTTAGTGGATTAGGATCATACAAATCTTATATTTGGGCTAGTCATACTGTGGTTCAATCCAGGGGTCACATTCGATTATAGTCCCCTCTTACTATCTGGTTGGACTTATTTATAGTTTTTGGTGGGCTTGTATTTTGGAATTATTACTTCCCAAATTTTTTTACTTTGGTTGTGATATTTATATTTATGCATGCATTTTTTATTAGTTGTAATTTCCCTTTCAGCATTGTATGGTTTTGGATATGTGTGTGTGTGAAGGTATCTCAGGCTAACGTCTCCCTTGTGAGTGTTAGGCTTACTTAGTGCTGGTAGCCAACCCTGGCCTATTGGTGGCAGGAATGGGGTAGTCACACTCATTTTATTACCAAATAGGTGGACCGAAGTGGGTTGGGTCATGACACTCACTCTAATTATATTATTTTTTATATTTTTAGAATCATTTATCATTTTTTATTAATGAATGAAATACTGCATTGGTGTTGTATATGGTTTTTAGGTAAATAAATAAATACTAAAAATTAGAAATAAAATTATAACATAAAAATAATTTCTTTAAACAAAAAATAGTCATTTATATTCTTTCAAAACTTACTTTTGTCCCTATATAGACATATAAGATATATTTAAAACATGAAGAGTGACAATTTGTAACTTTCATTGATCTAAATATTATATAGACAATTTCATGAAAAATTGTCAATTAAACAAGTAAATTTCAATAATGAGTTGATAAAGGTAAAAATACCTTCATATAATAAGAACTAAGATGAAACATAGTGACCTTAGCATTTAGTTTTAACCTAGTTTAACCCAATTTACCCTTTTTTGATGTGATAAATTTTATTAAGGTTACTATTCCAATTGAAAAAAAATAAATGAGTTCTATTTACCTAATTTGAACCTCTAGATTACAAATATGGAATAAAATTTATCAAATGAACTTTCTATAAGTGGCATAATTTAATTTTAAAAAAATTTCAGAAAACACGATGAAAACTAATTTTATAAAAAATACATTTTTAAGCATAAAACTGGATTTATTCTTATTTCATTCCTAAAAAAATATTAAATGAATGTTAAATCTTTTTATTGAATATAGTGTATATTTTTTCCATTATAATCACTAAACAAAAGTTATTTATTTAATTTATTATGATAAAATTCCTTTGTGTGTATAAAAACAGTTTTTTCAGACAAATGCTATTTTAAGTATAAATTTTTTATACCAAATTCTACCATAAAATTGATTCAAATGAACTCAATTGGATTATAAATAATATTATATAATTTATTTTTATATTGAAACTGTAACTCCCTGACCCTAGATACCCAGATTGGGTGCATTATTACGTAACATTGGCATGATCACAAGAAAGATCATGTCTCGGAAGACCGATTAGTTTAGTATCCTTGGAAACACTAGATATATTCATAATGTTTACATTACATCAATAAGTGAAAAACTAAAACAACATATTGTCTTCATATCCCCTTATACTATCCCTGCAGGTCATTCATAAAATACTTCTTCACATCCTGGGAAAAATAAAACATTGAAAGGGGTGATCTCAGATGCTCAGTAAGGATAACAATATAGTGGAAACTTTCATAAATAAACATAAAAATTTAAGGCAATGTATAACTAAAACAAAATCCTTTTAAACTTGAACTTCAGCATAATATGGAAAAGATAAAATGAAATAATTCCATTTACTTATTCACATGAATATTCTACTAGTCTAATAATCACATGAAAATATTAATAACCACTTTCATAATGATGGAATGCATAATGCCAGACCATCATAACCACGTAGCCAAGGCCTCATGCCAAGACTACAAATAAGATTTTGTCAAGGCCTCGTGCCAAGACACTAGTTTGTCTCATGAGACCTACCGATGCATCGAGGAGCTATAGCGGGGTCCACCTGTCACTTACTAAGCCCAATGCATTCCTCATATGAAAAGTTTTAAACATAACATAAACATTCGTATTAAAACTAGCATACGAAATGTCAATACTTTAGCCACAAACCATGAATAGTATAAAAATAGCACATCCATAGTCAAACATAACTCATTCGATACAATATAGAAGATTGTATTGTATCATATTAACCTCAATCGAGAATGATGAAGGATATTGACATAGATATGAAAATAATCATCAAAACAATTACAGTGAAATATCCCCCTTTTTCTTGAAATCATTTAAAAGTCACACTATTTTTCAAGAATCCATTTAAAATAGATTTTAGAATCATAGTGTCCCATACCACTATGAAACTTTTAAAAGGAGTTTTAATTTTAAAACTTTAATGTCCATATAAACAAATCTTTAAAACCATTTTTAATACATGGACATTAATGAGAAATATTTAGAAGAATAATTATTTAAAACATTTAAAAATGGTATTTTAGTTAGAGTTTCTAACAAAAAGAGAGACACTTGAATAAAAATAATTTTGGTAAACAAAACTTTGTAATATCATGAGAATAAAGGGATTCATGATATAATATGTAAAAGTACATTATATACACCACGTAAAAGTGATTTGGTGTATAAGAACAAAGAAGTCTCAATGGAATGTAAATTGAGATGAAATCTTTCATAAAGGCCGTATCCTTATGTTAAGGATAAATCGAAAACATAATTATGTGTGAAAAATATAAATACACTAAATATGATTGGATATTCAGTGTAAAACAATCAAAGGACATTCACACATATTCTTGTAAAAACAACACCAATGAATTGGATGTTTCTCTCAACAAATCGAGATTGAGTAAAAATTACTCTTATCAAGTTCATACCAATGACTTGAGAATTTATCAATGGAGTGATTATGTGTATAAAAATTATATCCACAGAAATGGGAGTGTAAATTATGACATAATCAAATGAATAGTGATTCCACACATAATCTTGGAGTAAAATAATCAATGATGTTTGCGTAAAGCTGAATGAGTAGAAATTGAAATTTCAAATTCCCTTATCAATTTGGTAACTTATGAAACATGCACCCATGAAAGAAGGATAATAGAATGATGATGTAAATATCCATAAATTAAAGTATATTACACAATGAATACAATCATGGGCAGTACACACACCACATGCAATAAATAAGTGGTGAACAGTGGAAATCTCACGGAATTAAAAGTGAGATAAGAAACCCCTTACTTTGTACTTTTTACTTGTTCGACGGTAGGTTAACCTCCTCTATAATGGTTAAATAATTTTTATTGAATTATACAAGAATAATTTTCATTAATATGATATCATATATGATCTTTTAACTTTGATTTGTTAATAATATCTTAGTATTATCGTCATTTTGGGTGTTAACTTACTCGTTTTCCTTTATATTCTTTGTTACGTAAGCTGTATTTGTTATGGATAGGTTGTATCTTATTCATATACAGAATTATATAAAGTCCTTAAACATTATTTTTAATCATCAAATGAGAATTATACTTGAATGGATACGATGGGGAATGAATCTCATCGCGTTCGTAGAGACGGTAGTCCGTACGTACGCACGAGCGACAATATCTTTCTTGTGATGTTAAAATAATATATAATTGGATGTTATATCATATAGAAAAAATAATTATCATGTTATATTTATTATTTACATGAATTACACATCATTATTATACCCATCCAAATAATAATTTATTGAATGACAATTAAACCACGACGTGGAGACGGTAAGCTGTACGTACGCACGTATGGTGACATGCCATTCAAAGGATGGATAGAATAATGAATATGGTTGCACCATATTTATAATAACATAAAAGTATATAGAAGATAATAGAGTTATTATTTTAGAATAGAAATAACAAAGAATGAAGAAGTTGAAGAAGAATGGAACTTGAAAGAGGGTGGTGAAAACATTACCTCTTCTTCGGGTTCTTCCTTTTGATTTGATCAAAAGGGCTTCTTAGGTTGGCTTTATGATCAATCTAATGCCTATAGGTTGTACTGAGGGAAGTTTATAGAGTATTTTGGCAGGTTTTTCCCAAGCCAAAAGGCTTTGAATGTGTTAATTAGTGAGGAGGGGGTGCCCTTTTATAAGAGGGGTGAGGGGCACCATTGGAAAAGCTAAAAATATTATTTTATAATAAATTAATATTCAGTTTCTAATGGCTCAAAAGTGGATTATTTAAACTTTTAGGTGGGTATGGGTCTAAAAACACTAAACCAATATAATTTAGACAGGTTTGGTTCATTATTTTAACCTTATCTTTAAGTATTAACTCTTAGTTAATTAGTTTCACTTTTACAATGTCTCTTTGTATTTTTATATTATATGGTTAATAAACTTACTATATACATCCAAGAAACCCCCAAGGGGTCAATTAATGATACAAATATCATGATATAAGTCTATTTTCCGAAACTTAGATTTTTAGGAATTGAATATAAATTAATAATATAATATTTGTTTTAAAAACCCTTTTATGTCAATTTTGACACTATTGGGTATGTTGTTTTTGATAAATTCATAAAAGCATTATTACTTCGAACACAATTTATATAATCAATACTAATATGTCATATTAACCTATAAAATTAGTGTAATTCATAAAAAGTCTCAAATTACATTTATTTTGATATTTATAATATCAATTATTTTAATATTTCATTAATTAGGTAATTACTGAATCACCATTCTGTCATAAATAAATTAAATTATATAATATCTAAAAATTATAAATAAAATACCATTATGTAGGAAATCGTTTTATCTTTCTAATGAATATTTAAAATCGAATTTATCTTATGTATTACCCTATATTAAAAATGGTTTAGTAAATAAACTTTGATTTTAACTCTTTTAACTCTTCTTTGAATTAAATAATAATAAATGTTCTAATCTAATACAAGTGGACCTAAATGATAATATTTTACTCCTAAGGTTGTTTTTGGTTGAGATACACGTGTCCAATAGAATTAGGACACGTGTTAGGATAATATTAGTATCATGTTTACCCTTAATTACCCTATTTACTTTTAACCGTGGTAAATAAAAGTAAAAAGTTACTATTCACCAAAAATTATTTTCATCTCATTGAACCACATTTTACTCCTTGATATTAATCATGTCTCTCATATTTTCAAAATTCCACTCACAGAAGCGGTAAAATTAAGTTTTATGAAAAATTCAGTTTTTTAACTACCACTTAGTGGTTTCACTATTCATCAAAAAATGAAAGTTTCCAGAAAAATACCAAAAATTAGGCCTATGCTATATTTGATATTATGAATTCAAAAATGATGTCTATTTTACCAAATTCAAAATATATAAATTTCATTAATTAATTTAAAAATTAATTCCCGTCATCAAAACAAATAGCGTGTTTTTAAGAGATAATAACTATCAAAAGATTGACACTTGTTTATGTCTGGTTTAAATGTGAAATTACATCAAATGACCAACATTGTATTAAATGGTAAAAATATATTCTAAATATACTTTGAAACCACTCAAATTAATAATTTATCACTATTAATTATTTCGATTAAAAAAGTTGTTTGTAATTAAAATTTAGTAATTTTCACTATTCATCAAAATATGAAAGTTATCCGAGAAGTACCAAAATTTCACCCTAAGATAATTTCGATATTACGAATCAAAAAATGAAGTCCATTTACAAAGATAAAATTTATAAAATTTCAAAAAGTAGGTATTACTGTTCATAACGGGTAGTTTGATTGGTTGTGGTGTGTTAGAATCTCGAAGTTGCGTACAATGCACGCCATTTCATTATTCAAAGGAAAATATACCGTGGAAGCTTGGGGTGTTACATTCTCCCCTACTTCAATAAATTACATCCTCGCAATTTTTTTAAAAAATTGGGCTTGAGAATATAATGGAAAGTCCCACATCGGAAAAAGAGTCAATAAAACTATCACTTTAAAAGAAAGGAAGAGAGGTATAAAGGTCACCCAAGATAACCCATACTAGGATTCCATATAGGAAAACAAGGATATGTATGATAAACTATGTGTTATGTTCTGATGGATAGGGATAGAAAACATGATCAGGAGAAAGTTAACAACAATAAAATCACAAACTTGTGTTGGGACAAATGGTCATTAGTCTCCCAGTAGGAAAAGTAAATGGACAATTTTTTTTGTTTTAAGTCACATTACATAAGGAAGAGGAATTAATTTATGATATTGACTAAGAACATAAAGAGATATACTTAATTTTTAAGTAGAGTTTCATTCTTTAATAAATTTTTACCACTGACTCATTTTTTTTGAACAATGAGTATTCAAGAAGACTTGGTCACAATGGAAGAGGTAGAATAAACTTCTATAGAAATACATGATCCACGTAAGATAAACTATATATTTACCTTGTATTTAGAGATTAATAAAAACCAAAATGGTTAGTATAATATCTGATGATCCCCCAAAGGGATATTCCATTAGAGAAAAAAAACACTAATCTTAATTTCTAAAATTAATCCATCAATACCCCAAAGTTAAATAAATACCATTAAATAATCAATTGTCCTTATAATACTTCAATAAAATCCAAACTAATATTGAAACACAAAACTTATAATAATATAGTCTTCCACGTTAAATTGTATCTCCAAAGGACATTAATTACTCTTAAAGTCACATACTTAAAAGTAATTAACCCAATCATTTTCATAAATAACCCAAATCACTATAAATTCAAAATAAAAGCATAGATAAAAATACACCATTACTCCTCAAATTAAATCCCATACTATTCTATTTTCCTTGGGCATATAGTGTTCACAACAAAGCGAACAACTTCCAAAATAACATTTATCATTTAATCCCCAAATCATTTTCCTATACTAAGGGTATTTATTTGATAAGACATAAGATCCCAAATCAAATTATTATTGATCAATAAAATCATTTAACTAAAAATAATTGTCACACTAACCAGGGACTTCACGTAGTCTAGTGGTAGGCGATAAATCCCAATCGCACTTTGGTTATGGGTTCGATTCCCACAGCTTTGTCTGACACGACGGGTTGTCACACGGTCTGCATGTTGTCCTTTTTCAAAAACCATATTTTATAACATTACCAAAATGAGATAAATTACTCAAAATAACCATAACATAATTTAACCACAAATATTATCTCATAACTTGAATTTTCATCCCAAATTATAATAACTTATAATTTCCTCAAACCCAATAATCATATAAAACCAAATTGTTATTTATAACTTTATCCACAAGAGAAAAGATAATTATTCCACAAATATCATTCTCACATGGAAAACTGCAGGGTTAAAAATACACGAGAAAATTATTCCAAAGTAAACTCATCAACAAGGAGCACTAATACTTTTTAAACATTTCTCCAACCATTTATTTCCACATAGCTTCTTCTTTGACCAAGAAAATATTCTATAGAATAGGGAATTCACTCGGGTAATGTACAGGTCCCCTACATTTATGGAAAATGACTGTAAATGGATTCTTGGGACCATTTTTATCTTCTTCCATAGTACTCTTCATTTTTCTTCGGTAATTGTTCACTTTATGCCCTTCCTTCCCGCACGTAAAGCATTTCTTTGTCCCATTGAGACACTTTCCTGGGTGTCTCCTTCCACATTTCTTGCATGATGGAAATTGAGGATTCCTTTCTCCATGGTCTCCACTGTTGGAGCTCTTATCATTCATCACCTTTCTCTTCTTTGTTGAGTCCGGAAATTGGTTAATATATATATTATTGATCATATTTTTGGAAAATTGATTTGACATAAATATGATATCTTTTATGCCTATCAACATTCCATTTTGTTGCTCATTTCCACCACCGTTACCACCTTGTACATCATTATCAAAGTCACTATGACTTCCTTGGAATTCAGCCATTGACTAAAACCAGAAAGCATTGTGTGAGTAACATTAGTCCTAAAATCATTTAGAGATTAACATGTCACCATATTCTCAATTTGAAACACATTAGGATTAACCATGGTCATTTACTCTCATCTTATATATATAATACTTCAAATCGGTTTGTAAAGAAAATGTGAATTATCCTAAGAATATCCCCCAGGAGTGTCGTAACCAAGAGTGCAGCAAGGCCCGTTGTCGTGCACCAGTTCCCGTTCGAGTCTAGCTCAAAGTGGTGTTTTCGGGTTTTACCCCTAGGTACATCTGTGCCAGATCCGCCTCTACCTTCTCGTATCCAGACAGGGATGTATTGCTCGGAAAACTCACAAAATATCTACAATACCAAAATTCTAGGAAGTTCTTCTATACTAATCCTCAAAGTTCATCTTAGTTCTACGTTCTCTAATCAGAGTTTATCTAAATCTAGCTTCCAAGGTTTGTACTAAACTTCCTCTGATACCAACTATAATGCCCCGACCCTAGATACCCAGAGTCAGTGCATTATTACGTAACATTGGCGTGATCACAAGAAAGATCAAGTCTCAGAACACCGATTAGTTTAGTAGCCTTGGAAACACTAGATATATTCATAATGTTTACATTACATCAATAAGTGAAAAACTACAACAACATATTTTATTCATATCCCCTCATACTATCCCTGCAGGTCATTCATAAAATACTTCTTCACATCCTGGGAAAAATAAAACATTGAAATGGGTGAGCTCAGATGCTCAATAAGGATAACAATATAGTGGAAACTTTCATAAATAAACATAAAAATTTAAGGCAATGTATAACTAAAACAAAATCCTTTTAAACTTGAACATCAGCATAATATGGCAAGGATAAAATGAAATAATTTCATTTACTTATTCACATGAATATTCTACTAGTCGAATAATCACATGAAAATATTAATAACCACTTTCATAATGACGGAATGCATAATGTCAGACTATCATAACCACGTAGCCAAGGCCTTGTGCCAAGACTACAAATAAGATTTTGTCAAGGCCTCGTTCCAAGACACTAGTTTGTCTCATGAGACCTACTGATGCGTCTAGGAGCTATAACATGCTCCACCCACCACTTACTAAGTCCAATACATTCCTCATATGAAAAGTTTTAAACATAACATAAACATTCGTATTAAAAATAGCATACGAAATGTCAATACTTTATCCACAAACCATGAATGGTATAGAAATAGCACATCCACAGTCAAACATAACTCATTCGATACAATATGGAAGATTGTATTGTATCATATTAACCTCAATAGAGAATGATGAAGGATATTGACATAGATGAAAATAATCATCAAAACAATTAGAGTGAAATATCCCCCTTTTTCTTGAAATCATTTAAAAGTCACACTCTTTGTCAAGAATCCATTTAAAATATATTTTAGAATAAAAGTGTCCCATACCACTATGAAACTTTTAAAAAGAGTTTTAATTTTAGAACTTTAATTTCCATATAAATAAATCCTTAAAACCATTTTTAAAACATGGACATTAATGAGAAAGATTTATAAGAATATGTCTTTAAAACATTTAAAAATGGTATTTTAGTTAGAGTTTCTAACCAAAAGAGAGACACCTGAATAAAAATAATTGAGGTAATCAAAATTTTTTAATATCATGAGAATAAAGGGATTCACGATATACTATTTCAAAGTACATTATATACACCACGTAAAAGTGATTTGGTGTATAATAATAAAGAAGTCTCAATGGAATGTAAATTGAGATGAAATCTCTCATAAAGGCCGTATCCTTAGGTTAAGGATAAATCAACAACATAATTATGTGTGAAAAATATAAATACACTAAATATGATTGGATGTTCAATGTAAAACAATCAAAGGACATTCACACATATTCTTGTAAAAACAACACCAATGAATTGGATGTTTATCTCAGCAAATTGAGATTGAGTAAAAATTACTCTTATCAAGTTCATACCGATGACCTGATAATTTATAAATGGAGTTATTATGTGTATAAAAAGTATATCCACAGAAAGGGCAGTGTAAATTATGACATAATCAAATAAATAGTGATTCCACACATAATCTTGGAGTAAAATAATCAATGAAGTATGCGTAAAGCCGAATGAGTGGAAATTGAAATTTCAAATTCCCTTATCGATTAGGTAACTTATGAAACATGCACCCATGAAAGAAGGATAATATAATGATGATGTAAATATCCATAAATTAAAGTATATTACACAATGAATACAATAATGGGCAGTTCACACACCACATGCAATAAATAAGTGGTGAACAATGGAAATCTCATGGAATTAAAAGTGAGATAAAAAACCCCTTACTTTGTACATTTTCCTTGGTCGAAAGTAGGTTAAACTCCTGTATAATGTTTAAATAATTGTTATTGAATTATAAAATAATCATTTACATTAATATGATATCATATATGATCTTTTAACATTGATTTGTTAATAATATCTTAGTATTATCGTCATTTCGGGTGTTAACTTACTCGTTTTCCTTTATATTATTTGTTATGTAAGCCGTGTTTTCTATGGATAGGTTGTATCTTATTCATATCCAGAATTATATCAAGTCCTTAAACATTTTTTTAATCATAAAAGGAGAATTATACTTGAATGGATACGATGGAGAATGAATCTCATCGCGTTCGTGGAGACGGTAGTCCGTACGTACGCACGAGCGACAATATCTTTCTTCTGATGTTAAAATAATATATAATTGGATGGTATATCATATAGAAAGAATAATTATCATGTTATATTTATTATTTACATGAATTACACATCATTATTATACCCATCCAAATAATAATTTATTGAATGATAATTACACCACGACGTGGAGATGGTAAGTTGTACGTACACACGTATCGTGACATGCCATTCAAAGGATGGATAGAATACTTAATATGGTTGTACCATATTTATAATAACATCAAAGTATATATAATATAATGGAGTTATTATTTGATAATATAAATAACAAAGAAATAAGAAGTTGAAGAAGAAAGGAACTTGAAAGAGGGTGGTGAAAACATTACCTCATCTTCGGGTTCTACCTTTTGATTTGATCAAAAGGACTCCTTAAATTGGCTTTCTGATCAAACTAAGGCCTCTAGGTTGTATTTAGGGAAGTTGAGAGAGTATTTGGGCAGGGTTTTTCCGAGCCAAAAGGCTTTGAATGTGTGAATTAGTGAGGAGGGGGAGTGACCTTTTATAAGAGGAGTGAGGGGAACCTTTGGAAAAGCTAAATATATTATTTTATAATAAATTCATATTCGGTTTCTAATGGCTCCAAAGTGGATTATTTAAAGGTTGAGGTGGGTATGGGTAGAAAAACACTCAAACAATATAATTTAGGCATGTTTGGGTCATTATATTAACCTTATCATTAAGTATTAACTCTTAGTTAATTAGTTTCACTTTTACAATGTCTCTTTGTATTTTTATATTATATGGTTAATAAACTTACTATATACATACAAGAGACACCCTAGTGGTCTATTAATGATACAACTATCATGATATAAGTCTCTTGGACGAACCTTATATTTTTAGGAATTTAATATAAATTAATAATATAATATTTGTTTTAAAAACTCTTTTATGTCAATTTTGACACTACTGGGTATTTTGTTTTTGATAAATTCATAACAGCATTATTACTTCGAAAACAATTTATATAATCAATACTAATATGTCATATTAACATATAAAATTAGTTTAATTCATAAAAAGTCTCAAATTTCATTTATTTTGATATTTATAATATCAATTATTTTAATATTTCATTAATTAGGTAATTACTGCATCACAATTGTGTCATAAATAAATTAAATTATTTAATGTCTAAAATTTATAAATAAAATACCATTATGTAGTAAATCTTTTTAGTTTTCTAATTAATATTTATAATTGAATATATCTTATGTATAACCCTATATTAAAAATGTTTTAGTGAATAAACTTTGATTTTAACTCTTTTAACTCTTCTTTGAATTAAATAATAATAAATGTCCTAATCTAATACAAGTGGACATAAATGATAATATTTTACTCCTAAGGTTGTTTTTGGTCGAGATACACTTGTCCAATAGAATTAGGACATGTTTTAGGGTAATATTAATATCATTTTTACCCTTAATTACCCTATTTACTTTTAACTGTAGTAAATAAAAGTAAAAAGTTACTATTCACCAAAAATTATTTTCATCTCATTGAACCAAATTTTACTCTTTGATATTAACCGTGTCTCTCGTATTTTCTAAATTCCACTCACAGAAGCGGTAAAATTAAGTTTTATGAAAAATTCAGTTTTTTAACTACCACTAAGTGGTTTCACTATTCATCAAAAAATGAAAGTTTCCAGAAAAATACCAAAAATTAGGCCTAAGATATATTTGATATTATGAATTCAAAAATGATGTCTATTTTACCAAATTCAAAATATATCAGTTGTATTAATTAATTTAAAAATTAATTCTCGTCGTCAAAATAAATAGCGTGTTTTTAAGAGATAATAACTATCAAAAGATTGACACTTGTTTGTGTCGGGTTTAAATGTGAAATTACCTCCAATGACCAACATTTTATTAAATGGTAAACATATATTCTAAATATACTTTGAAACCACTCAAATTAATAATTTATCACTATTAATTATTTCGATTAAAAAAGTTGTTTTTAATTAAAATTTAGTAATTTTCATTATTCATCAAAAATATGAAAGTTATCCGAAAAGTACCAAAATTTCACCCTATGATAATTTCGATATTACGAATCCATAAATTACGTCCATTTCGAAAGATAAAATTTATAAAATTTTAAAAAGTAGGTATTACTATTCATAATGGCTAGTTTGATTGGTTCTGGTGTGTTAGAATCTCAAAGTTTCTTACAATGCATGCCATTGCATTATTCAAAGGGAAACGTACCGTGGAAGCATGGGGTGTTACATAAACCATTTTAAAAGAATATTTAATTTTGTAAATCCTTGAAACAAAAATATAGTTTTCCATAAAATTCAGTATTTTTAGTATTCATTGAAAAATAAATCATTTAGGAAAAATAAAAAAATTTATCCTATGATAATTTTGACATGATTAATACAAAAATTATATCCTTTTTATGAAATAATATTTCTATAAGTTCCACAAATTAATTAAAATATTTCCTAAAAAACAATTTTTTTATGAAAATATATTTTTAAAGTATAAAATGACCTTATTAAAAATTGAGTGATAGTTTCCTGAACCTTAATCAATAAATTTCTATTAATTAGGAACTTTATATATAATTCATAATATGGTTTATCCCATTCACACACCCAATTTAATGGTTAGGAGATAACTGTTACGTAAAATAGTAATATTTTGTTGTTCGTTTTAGCTTAGTGTTGTGTGTCTAGTATGCTATCGAGCATATACATATTTTAAAATATCTATGTGTTACAATGATGGACCCTAATATACTCATTTGATGTATCAGATAGTGAGGGATGAAATATAAATTGAATTATGTGCCTTGTAACACAATAACCCCATGATGTGTGTAATTAAAGTAAAATTAAGTGAATGTGACATTGTGGTCCTAGTGTAGGATCCATAATACACCACCTTATAATGGAGTGTGTTGTAATTAGTTGTTTTTCCTACTAGGCCTTAGTGAACCCTATATCATTTCTGTGAGACACTTCCTTATGAAGGAATGTGTTGAACTAAAATGGTTGGACCATGTAGTCCATGATAAATCTTATGACACCCTGGATACATCAAAATCATTGAGAGAAACATGGGATGAGTATTCCCATCCCACTAGGATATGATTAAATAGGTGGTTATTCCCTGAGGAGACTAGAAAACAAATAACATATTTGGAATTTCCTAGGATGCCTTGGAAAGGGAATAATCTTAAGTACATCTCTCTAGTGTGACCTAACTCTGAGGCCAAAGAGGTCTTGATGTGACCTATGGGGCCCCAGTAGGTTCCCTAATAACCTATAACCCTAGGGAGAGGGAGAATTTAGGAACTAGTTGTGATGATCGTGAGTGTCACTTTAGAACCTAAATTGATGATTTGAGATTTTGAGGCTGTGTTGATTTGGGTCATGCTCTTGGGAGACTGACCATGGTTTGTAACATGGGTGAAGCTTATGGAAACCCATCTTTATAATATTTTTATATATATATTATTAATATGGTATATCCCCTAAGGTAATTCTAAAAATTTAAAAGTAAAACATTCATAGAGTGATATGTTAAAAACACTTAGAGTGATCGTGATATGTTTATGGATTCCCAAATTTGATTCTTAGGTCCGGATTTAGAGATTTTATATGAGATGATGATGATCATATCAATGTGGATTCCTAAATGTGATTCCCATGATCTGACTGTTGAGTAGCATGATGGAATTCCAAGGACATTGAAATTCAACCTTGAGTTAATATGGGACATCTTAGATTCCAAGGGTCTATAAGATGCCTAGAATGTCTAGGATACATCCATTTTACTTGGGGGTTATTTTTGTTATTATTATTATTATTATTATTATTATTTTCACTTATATGGGATTACTAGGTCACCACTATGATCTGACCAGTTGAGCCTAATGATATTTATATTTTACAAGGATGCCTAGGATGGCTTGGATCTATCTAGTTGGAATGGTGACATATAGGATGTTATTTTATAGATATTTCCTAAGATAACTGGGAATTGGAACTTATTGATATGGATTTCAGAGGGATGCCTAAGATGATTATGATCTACCATTTGAGTCTTCATCGATGTGGTACTTGAGTATAATCCTGTGTTTTGGATCGAGTAGTTTTTCAGGGGGGGGGGGTTGAATTATTTTTGGAAATTACTAAACATGTCATTATTAAAACCGAGTGGAAGAACTTATTTTTTCTAAGATTTGACACTACGATGTGTTTTTTAAATAATTTGAATTAAAATAATTAGATTAAAATTAAATTGAAAATAAATTAAATGAAGGGTAAATGGAAAATAATAATAATAAAGAAATGTTTTTATAATAATGAAAATAATAATAATATTATTTCGGTTGTTGTTATTATTATTATTATTGTAAGTTATATTTTAGGTTTAAAAAATAGAAAAAATAAAGTGGAGTTTTCCCCCTCCAGGTCTCACCTCTCCCCCTCCTTGCAACATTGCACACAGCTCCCCCTCCCTCCATGAAACCACGATGCACCCCCTCACATCCTCGCTTCTGTATTCCATATTCTTCTAGTTCCTTCATGGATATAATCTGATTTTATGAGGTAAAGCCTTCTCTCTATATGTCCATCATCACTTCGGTTGTTTTAGATTCCCCGTCACCCCACAAGGTTTGTTTGAAACCAAAGCATAGGGTTTGATCCAATTTAGATTTTATTTTGATTTAGGGTTTTGGGGAGGGTGTCTCAGGACCCATTGCTTCCTGTTCTAGAAACTGCCACCAAAGGTGAGGTGGTTCGGGTCAATTTGGTCCGTCAGTGTCGAATTGAGGTAAGTATTTGTACCTATAATTTTATTCTCACCCTCTATTTAGAGTGTAGTGGTGTTTATAAGACCCGTGGTAATTGTTGTAGAGAGTTACAATTAGTTTCGAAGATGCGAATGCATATTCCTAGGTATGGATATATATATATATATATATATAAATATATATATCTTCTATGTGTTTGTTCCCTCATGGAGCGGGGAACACATGCATCAGTTTAAGGATATATATATATATTGAAGTGCTTTCACGTAAGCAGGAAACTGTTTGAGTTAGAAAGCTTTGTCTTGGCCATTCTTTGAGGTAGGGTCCTCAACCTTTCCTTTAATTTAAAAAATGCAGTAGTTGTTTATTTAGTGACTTTGATAAATTGAACTGCAATTCTGGAATGAACTGCCTATTTGCGCTAAATTATTTTTTAGAGTACAAAATCATGTTTTTTTAATAAAACCCCTCCATCGAAGGTGTGATACCTTCAAGATAAAAACATAGTGAGTATAATGTTTATATTTTCTTATCTTTATGATGTGTGGTTTTTCTATGATTTCCTAGTTAGAGGAATCTTGATTACCTAAAGTAATATGGTTTGGTTTTCTAGGAGACGTACCACCTCCTTTTCATGTTGACACACTTGAATTAAATGGTTCTAATGAACTATAATTGGATTCATGGGTGGGTAAACCCATGTGAAATGAACACGAGTGAGTGGGAAAAATGGGTGGGTATGCACATATGATAGGAATGAATGCGAACTGTAACAATGAGTGGGTATACTCTTTGGTAGCATGGGTTGTGAATGGGGATTAATGAATGGGTAAATTAATTATAATATTTGAATTCATTTTAATGCAAGTGATGGGTAATGAGTGGGTATACTCATTATATGCCTTGGATGAAAAATGGGTAAATGAGTGGGTAAACTCGTGGGATGTATTTATATATGAAAGGTTAACATAAGAGGGTATACTCATATGGAATGGAATTGTATATTTTATGGGGTAAATTCATATGGATTTTTTGTTTAATGGTTTATATGAAATGGTTAAACATGAAAGGGAAAAGATTAGGTTGGCATGACTACACCTTGGGTTAATGTAATAAGCACAAATTATGATAGTTGAAATGAATTTAGTGAACTTGACACATATAGGATGGTTTAGTCCATACCTATTCTTTATGATCATAAATCACCTTATGTCAATTGAAATTTTTAAAGGAAATTGGAAATGGAATGTGATATGCATGAGAGGCCTTACCTCATGCTTTGAACTGAATATGTGACCATACCGATGGAATGTGAATTGGGAATCCATAAGATGTTGTATTATGTTAAAATTGTGATATTTTTGATATATATATATATATATATATATTATTGATAAACGGGTTTTGAGGTAGAGACTGGTGGTCAAAATACTCACAGGGTGCTAGACATGACGTTCTACTCAAATTAATTGACATTGGACTATAGGTCCAATTAGTTGAATATGAATTTAACTAAAAGTATAATCAAAGATGATGTGATATAATGATTGTGAATTGAAAATGAGAAATGGTTCAGAATCTGGAACATGATGAGTTAGGTATTGAGATATGGGTGTCCATGGGAACCCAGGGGTATATGCGATTAAATAACGGATATTTGAATAAATATAAAACTATTTACTTTATTTCCTATGTTTTATTCTTTATTAAACTGCATACACTTACCTATATATATACATAATTGAAATAATCAAACTCTTATTCTGGAAACGAGATGATTCTGGTATCTCCACAGGTGTCTCTTAGGAACCTGGATGGGTTGTTGTTTATTTATTCAATTCTATTATTACTTATATATACCTGAACATTGTTTAATTATTATTCACCACCTATTTTGGTCTAGACATTGGTGGGTGCTAGCCAACTGAGATATTTCTCACACCCTACTCGGGTACCCTTGGTACCCAAGTAAACCTTATATTTTCAGGACCTAGGTCGATTGTTGTGTTTCCTTTACCTAGCGTTAGGAGCAGAGGTCAGAGATAGAGCTCGGGATGCTCAAGGAGATATCTCATGGGTCTTTGTTTTATTTTTCCTATTTTGGTGTTTTATTGTGAACCATGTTGAATTTTTTTACTACTTTCAATTTTGTGTTATCACCATCTCATGTATTCATCTATTGTATAAACTAGTGTTGGCCATTTTAATTAAATTGAACGTATTATTCTTCCACC
Organism: Viscum album; assembly: GCA_963277665.1. Lineage (NCBI taxonomy): Eukaryota > Viridiplantae > Streptophyta > Magnoliopsida > Santalales > Viscaceae > Viscum > Viscum album. The sequence continues at coordinate 725,497,369 of OY728167.1, read as the reverse complement.
ACTCTATTATTTGTTTACTACTTCTACTATTTGAATCTATTTATATATTTTTATAGGGATTCTAAAAATCTGATATGAGGGTATAATATCCCCATTATCACCTCCTAAGACCCTCATTGCTAGTCAAAAGCCTCGGGCATATGGGGTGACTCGCTTGAGGCCATGTGGAAACCGGTCTGGCTATTGGTTCGATGGTAAGATGGGTCGAGATGTTACAAACTGGTATCAAAGGTAAATTTTTTCCTTTGTATTCTTGTTTTGGGTTGGTAGATAGGAGACTAGGAATGTTTGGGTGCTTGGATAATAGTCATGGTTGGGACTGATCACCCCACATACAATATATGAACAAATATCTAGGGATGGGAATTGATGTTAATTATTTTCGATATTAAAATTGATATGATTTCACCACAAGCGATTGGTGTAATTTTCACTATTTATGGATTTATAGTATTTTACCATTGGCCGATTAAGGAAAGTATGAGACGTAGCATGCATCATAAAAGGAATATAGGGATTCACATGTCATGCATATGCCATGTAGTTGCATTAATAAGTTTCCTACTGATACGATTGAGTGCTTTGAATGTCATTCCATGTAGTTATGTTTATTATCATGCCTTTTTAGACACCATTTTTCAGTGATATATTTAGAATGCTAGTCTATTTCCATGCTACCTGTTTACTGGCATGTTTTCCTTGTATCATGTTTATGTTCTTATTGGCATGTCTCTGTGATTAAAATTTCATGTTTATGTGATTACAACATGTTTCTCTATGTTAGATTCTTGTAGTGACATAAAACTTTCTTTATATATAATTGTTTGATTTTTCTATAATTTATTAGTTTCAATTAAATCGGTGACAATTTACACTTGTAAAGTGTATGTGAGCTTTATGGATTAGTAGATGGCCACCTATATAACTAGACTGTAGAACACGTGCATGTTGTATTATGAAATGGTTTTAAATGTAAATGGATTGTAAATGGAACATGTAATGGTGTCCTCTATTTTATACCCCCATGTAAAGGTAGATAAAGCTTCTTTGAGTTGCCTTGGAATGGAGACATGAGTGTTTTTCCTTAGGATGTTTCTTCTTAGAAATGGATAAAATGACAAGGGACTGTTGAGCCTAATGAATCTGTTTTGTGTGACCTAGTGATGGGGTCGACACGTATGCTTCGTAAGGGGATATCCTATGGTAGGTATCACCCTTAGATCTTGATATGACTTGCTTCCACTATGATATTTTAACATTGGTAATGTTTAGGTGTCGTTTTCCCTAGTAGTACTTTTCTGTTTTAAAAATACACCCTTGTTAGTATGAGTGGTCATTGTATCTTGACCCTTGATATGGGAACAAGAATAAATTAATTCTTGGTTTATTTGGTTAGACATGCCTTTAGAATGGTCAACTATCTGGGAGGTTGTTTGAACCTCTCTTTTCTTTAGTGATAGACGACTCAGTATGTCGTCATCCAAGTTAATGATTGTATGAGATGATGTGTTGTTGGATTTTGTGAACTCTGGGTAGTATGTTTTGACATACGTGGTTTCGTCGAGTGTTTAGTGATGTAATTAACATTTTGAGTTCAGTTTTATCATTGATATTGTAATGTTGAGGATGTTCTCAGGTCAACTCTAGGATAGAGTGACTGGGGCATTAAGGTAAGTTCATCCCACTACCCGAGAGGACTTTTTGGGACTCAGGTGCTTTGAAAAACCATTCAGTTTAATTTCAACTTTCATTCCAAATATTATGACACGGTGATCATGGTTCATGGAACATCACACATGTGTTTAAGGTGTTGCTAAGCTACTGTGCTTTTGAGCGGCTGGTCTTTCCTTTTGACGACATGGACACTCCTAATGTGGGAAGTGTCACACTGGTTCTGGTGTGTGTGTTAGTTCTTGTTTGGTAGCACAACATCGATGAGGTTGATAGTGTGTGAAACCCTTTATAAACTCCATTAGTTTTGGAAGAGTTTCAGTAGTAATATTTGAAAAATCACGGATTCCTTGGGTGGTATAGGCATCGGTGTTTTGTTGATGACACACCGGCAGGTGAAGCCGAGATGTTGAAAAGAGTCGAACATTAGTGGTTAGACTAATCTTATTTTTGAAATTGTCTTACTTTTAGTGTGCTCTTATGAATGAGATGAGAATGTCCCCTATCTTGACCTCATCCTAGAGGCACTAAGATAGCGTCAGTCTTACTCTGTTTTAAAGTTTTAAAAGTCGTTTGGTTTGATAAGTTGTTTTTATCTCGGTTGTACGTGGGATGTGTGGTTCTTTGGGTTACACCTTTATTTGTGATGAGGCATGGTGGTTTTAAAAAAAATATCCTAGTGATATCTTGATATGGGAATGTCATCAGAAGTCAAGTGAATAATTCTGTGTACGTGCTTGTGTTAACTGACTAATTCCTTTGGGAGGGAGGTATTATTGTTCTATTTGGGATGCATCAACCATCTAATCTGGGAATCTTTGAGAATATTTAGCCTGACATGGATTGGTATGTTTCCCTTCTTTCTCTCTGTATATGGTTGGTGATGAAACAATTTTTTAAGATCACATTTCCAATTTAAGGGCTAGTGTGGTTTGTGGGTCGACAATGTCTTTCGAGGAAAGAATGCAAGACCAGTTTTGGTCCGTTGATTAGGATCCAACTATTTCATTTGGTGAGGTCTTTGTTATGACCTCATATGTAATTGGGTAGGCCTAGTGAAGTAATCATGTGATAAGCATCGCTAGAAGTCTTAGGACATATCCTCTTTATCAATTATAATGGTGAAAGAGCCATGGTTTATAATTTGTTGTTAAATTCTAATACCCTTTGTGGGAAGCACCAATGGGTGGATGGTTGAAGAGATGATGATGAGATTATGTCTCCAATTACATGGGTTCGGTTATGCACCGCTTCGATATTTTGGGTTGGAATTTGAGATTTGGAACGGGTTTTAAAGGCTTAAGCTTCTTTTATTTGTGAAATGGTTAAGGGTGTGTTCGGTATTTTGAAACACAATGCGATCATTCAAATAGTATTTCATGACCTCTTTGGGCTGAGCAATGTTTTCGTAGTTCCTGAAGGCTTCTTGGAGATGAGAAGTCATAAGGTGGTAAGATTTTAGAATCTCGTGTTTTGTATCAGGTGTTTTTCCAGGGGGGTTTTGAATTTTGTTTTGAAATTATTGGACATGAAATTTTTAAAACCAAGCATTGGAATTTATATTTTCTGAGAGTTTACATTTTGATGTGTCTTTTAAAGAAATTGAATTAAATTAATTAGATTAAAATTAAAATGGAAACAAATTAAATGAAGGGTAAATGGAAAATAATTATAGTAAAGAAGTGTTTTTATAATAATAAAAAATAATATTATTAGTATTACTATCATTATTATTATTATTATTATTATAAGTTTTATTTTAGGTTTAAGAAAGAAAAAAAATTAATGGGTAGCTTCCCCTCTCCAGTTCGTGCCTCTCCCCCTCCTTGTAGCATCGCACACAGCTCTCCCCTCCCTCCATGTAGTGCATGACACACCCCCTCACAGCCTCCCTTCCGTTCACTGGATTTTTCCAGTTCCTTCATTAATTTCGTCTGATTTGACGAGGTAAATTCTTTATCTGAATCTCCACCTACTATTCGGATGTTTTAGCTTCCCTATCACCCCAAAATGTTCAGCTGAAACCCTAACGTAGTGTTTAATCTGATTTTAGTTTTCTTTAGATTTATGGTTGTGTGGTGGGTGTCTCGGGACCCATTGGTCTGTGTTCCAGCAATCGTCGCTGATGGTGAGGAAGTTTGGGTCAATTCAGTCTGCCAGCATCAATTGGAGGTAAGGATTTATACCCTAAATTTTCTCTGCACTCTCTATTTAGGGTTTAGTGGTGTTTATGAAACCCAAAGGAATTGTTGTATGGTGTTGTGATAAGTTTCAAAGGTGTACACGCATATTCTCGGGTATAGAAATATATACACACACACACACACACACACACACACATATATATATATTCCATGTGTGTGTTCCCTCAGGGAGCAGGGAACATGTGCATCAATTAAAGGATATATATATATATATATATATATTTATTTATGGAAGTGCGTGCATGCGAATGGGAGGTTGTTTGAATTGGAAATCATTGAGTTGGCCATTCTTTGAGTTTGGGTCCTCAAACTTGCCTTTAATTTAAAAAAAATGCAGTAGTTGTTTGTTTACTACCTTTGATAAATTGAACTGAAATTCTGGAATGAACTTCCTATTTGTGCTAAATGATTTGTTAGAGTACAAAATCACGTTTCTTTAATAAAAAACTCCATCCGAGGTGCGCTGCCTTCAAGCTAGAAATGTATTGAGTAGACTATTTATGTTTTATTAGCTTGATTATTTGTGGTTTTATTTTTATTTCCTAGTTAGAGGAATATTGATTAATTAGAGGAATATGGTTTTTTTTTCTAGGAGACATACCACCTCCTTTACATGTTGAAACACTTGAATTAAATATTTCTAATGAACTAGAATTGGATTCATGGGTGGGTAAACCCATGTGAAATAATTAAGAGTGAGTGGAAACAAATGGGTGGGTATGCCCATGTGATAGGAATGAATGTGAACTGTAACAATGAGTGGGTATAATCATTGGTAGCATGGGTTCTGAATGGGGATTAATGAATGTGTAAATTCATTATAAGAGTTGAATGCATTTTGATGCAAGTGATGCGTAATGAGTGGGTATACTCTTATATTCCTTGAATGAAAAATGGGTAGATGAGTGGGTTAACTGGTGGGATTTATTTAAATATGAAATGTCAACATGAGAGGGTATATTCATATGGAATGTAATGGTTTATATGAGTGAGTATATTCATATGGGTTTTTTTAATGGTTTATATGAAATGGTTAATCTTTAAAGGGAGCAGATTAGGATGGTATGACTATGCCTTGGGTTAATGTCATAAGAAATGCTTATGATAGTTGAAATGAATTTAGTGAACTTGACAAATCATGGATGGCTTAGTCCATATGTCACAACCTGTACCTCGGGGCCCGTGTCGTGACTACCCCCAAGCACTCCTTCTATAGGCTAGGGGCTAATGACTTGCACCCGAAAGGTGCATCCCTAAAATAGGAAGACATTGCCTTTTTAACTTGTACAAACACATAGTCCAAGAACACAACAAGAAGAAACCATGAAATAAACTGCAGTAGTAAAAGTGTTATGAAAGTAAAGGTTCCGGAATACAAGCCCAATTGAAAAGTACAAGTACAACTGAAAAGTACAAAACAACTCTTGGATCGTCCACTGAGGATCCTACCAGAAGGGTAGGTACAACTCACGAATAGTAGTCCCTACGTCACATCACGCCAAATAGTCCGCCTCCAAGTACCATCCAGTCCTGGCTCCCTCAGCCTCGATCAATGTTGTTCGTCATCTGTACAAGACACAATAAGGTGTGGGCATAGCCCATGCAGGGGTGAGTATAATGATACTCAGTAGAGACCCCGAGACCACTGTAGGTCTCCCAGAGTTCCACAAAGGAAATACGACAAAGAAAGACTTCAACTATACTTAGGTATATTCCCATACATATACCTAAGTTATCAAGATATACTCATATCATACATGAGGGAAGAATAACACAAAGATAACACCACATAGGTAAAAATACCACACTGTGACACCACTGATATAGAAGTACCACACAGGTAATACCACGAAGAAAACACCAAAAAGGTAGAAGTACCACATAGGTAACTCCAATAAGACAACACCATGAAGGTAGAAGTACCACACATGTAACACCACGAAGATAAAAGTACCACATAGGTAACACCATGAAGATAGAAGTAACACACAGGTAGAATTCCCACATAGGTAACACCACTAATAAAACACCACAAAGGTATAAGTACCACACAGGTAACACTACAAATACAGAAGTACCACACAAGTAACACCACAAAGAGAGAATAGACTCATCTCACAATCAAGTATAACTTAAGTACAGAATTACAGATGATTAGTCGTAATATAGATCATCTCATTCTATTAAGAAGAACTGCTGCTGACCCACACATGATCGATAGGTACTAACCCACGCTGTCCCACACAGGATCTGAACCACACAGGATCGTTATTTGCTAACCCACATAGGATCACTGAACGCTTACCCACACAGGATCTGATAGAATTTTACCCACACAGGTACGATAGATGTTGTCCCACACAAGATCAATGTTCTTTCTTCATGTTACAGCCTGCCACAGGATTCCTCGAACCCGGTACACTCGAGTTCAATAAAATCTGCCCCTCGAAATATCGTTCATATCTCGACAGCCACTAAGCTCCAAAAAGGAGTAACCCAAAGGACCTCTATGTTGTAAGGGTTCCAACCCGAAAGATGGTGCGTCAATCGGATGCCCGGTCTGTGAGTTATAAGTGTTTTAGTTCCGAGGCCCTGGTTGGATTTAGGTTTGATCCAACCCGGTCATACTCTAACTTTCTCCAAAACTCAAGTGGAGTATACCAAAAGTACCGTATAGATACAAGGAACCCAGTTTCATTGACGGTTCATCAAACGGAATTCTGGTTCTCAAGATATGTCCCTTTATGTGTTTCTGGGTCCGGTTGGGCCCGAGTTCAGTCTGGCCCGATCGGACCGACCCGACCCGACCCGGTCTGGGTTGACCCGACGCTGTTTGGGTTGGACCAACCCGGTCCGGGACTGAATCGGCTGGGCAGGGCCATGGTGGACTCGGCCCGCTGGGCCGTGGTCTGACCCGGTCGACAAGGGGGTGGCCCGACCCGCGGTGGAGTGTAGCCCGCAGGTGCCGTGGCCCATAAGTGGTGTGGCCCAGTGAGGCGGGGTCCACTTAGCTAGCACGGGGGTGGGGGGGGGGGGGGGTTCCCTAGTTTGGAAGGCTAATCGTCAGTGCCTTTTGGCGCTTCCAGGTCACCCGCGGGACCCACTATGGGTCCCGCTGCCGCGGCGTCAAAGTTGTGGCTCCTCTGACGGTGCGCTGGCCGCGCTGCCCTGTGCTTCTACCACCAACCAGTGTGTTGCCCGCCTCTTCTGACCACCATGACTAACAAGCCATGTTCAGTTCCTCAGGCACCGTGGGTGCGCCGCCTCCTTCCTCACGGCCAGACGGTGTACATACCGCCGCCTTCATCCACCGCGGCTTCAGCCGCGACCCCTTATTCATCGGCAGTGCGCAACGACACACCGCACCTCCTCCATGGTCGGTCGGTGCCGGCCACTCCACTGACCACCACGGCTTATTGCCGCAAACTCCTTTTGGGGTGTTCAACGGCACGCCGCCTCCATTGTAGCCGGTTGGTGACGTCGCACTGGCAGTCTTCCACGGAGAACGCAAGGGTAGCAAAGTAGTGGAGGGTCTAGGTCAGGTTCGTTAGGCTCGCACCCTCCACGTTAGCTAGTAATTAACACGAGTGAGGAAAAAGGATTTTACAACTCTTGAAATTAAAACCAAAAATAAACCCTACCTCAAGAATGATAGAGAAACACCCGCAGTTGAGGAAGTGGGTCGGTGTTCACCACCCCCCGCAAGTAGCCTCCAACGATGTCGCTCGATCATCGATACTTCTTTTTGGGTTTCAGTGTCACTTGTCACTACTTTCCAGAACTGGCTCTGTCCTCTAAGGGTTTGGAATCACGGCACTTTACCAGCACTTCATTGCTTGGTTAAGCAATTCCAACACCTCTCCCCAAGCTCCATATAAATAGGAGAGGGGGAGGGTGTCTAACCCTTGTAGAAATTATGAGGATTCGTTAATAGGAACCTTACTAAACTCTAACGATGTAGTTACATAGGATTTTAAGGGTCAAACCATTTAATGGATTAACACATAGCTGGTCCCACATTGTCTCTTGTCCGTTGGAGGAAAAGGAAGAAATGAAATAAAATGACAAAGTTATTTTATTTATTCTTTTAAAAGTCCAAAACCTAGCTTTTTCCCCAGACCTACGGTGTTCTAAGTGAAGCCTCCATTAAGCGAATCCCAGTGTGGTAGATTCAACGGTGCCCTCAGATTTTTAATCCAAGCACCGGTTCAAAAGTTATAAAATTCCACTCGCACGTTTACTGAACACTCCTTAAAAAAAGTTCAGAAATTCATTCCGGGAACACTGGGCCTCAAAATCATGCGTTGTCAATTTAATAAAACTTTTAATAATTCCATATAATTAAAAAAAATTACCTGGAAAAATCTGGGTCTTTACATTATCCCCACCTTAGGGTCTTTCATCCCTGAAAGCCACAATATAGACTAAGAAAAAATGGGTTTACTGAGCACAAATCTGATCCTCCCACTCCCAAGTGTTATCCTAGAGGTTCTCGTGCTGCCAGCGAATGCACACCAGAGGTATCGACCGCCCATGAAGGACTTTCTCATGTCAATCCTCAATCTCTACTAAAACCTCCGTAAATGTCACCCCATCATCAAAGTCCATCTTATCGTGGTCGATATTGTGAGATGGGTCATGGACGTATCTCCTCAGCTGAGATACATGGAAGACGTCTTTGACCCTCTCCAGCTTTAGTGGAAGTTCCAAGTGGTACGCCACCTCACCTATCCTCTGAAGTATCATAAATGGTCCGATAAACCTCAGTGATAACTTTCCGCCTCAGCAAAATCTCTGTAGTCCCCGTAGAGGAGAGACTCACAAGAATACATGGTCCCCCTCCTAGAACTCCAAGGGTCTCCACCTCCTATCAGCATAAGACTTATGTCTACTTTGTGCAGTCTTTATCCACTCCTGGATGATCTGAACCTTCTCAGTGGTAGCCCGTACCAACTCTGGACCCATAAGTGCTGACCCCCTGGGTCCATCCAGCATAGAGTTGATATGAAAGGTTGACCGTATAGGGCCTATAATGGTTTCATACCAATGGTGTACCGATAACTGTTGTTGTATGAAAACTCCACAAAGGGCAAGTGCTCCTCCCAACCACGGAAAAAATCTAGGATGCATGCATGAAGCATGTCCTCTAGTGTCTGAATAGTCCGCTCCATCTGACCATCCTTCTGAGGATGAAAGGCGGTGCTAAAACGTAACTGAGTCTCGAATGCCTCCTATAATCCCTTCCACAAACAGGAAGTAAAACGTGTGTCACAATTAGAGATGATCATCAATGGAACCCCATGAAGTCGCACAATATCCTATAAATAGAGGCATCCCAAGCCCTCTACTGATCCACGCTCTTGGATAGGTAATTAGTGGGCCCAATTGGTGAGTCAGTCAATGATCACCCAAATTGAATCATGTCCCCTGGATGGACATGGAATCCCTGTCACAAAGTCGATGGAGATTTCATCCCACTTCCACTCTAGAACCTCTAGTGGTTGTGCAAAGCCTTCTGTAACCTGATTCCTGACCTTCACCTTCTGACAAGTGAGGCATCGAGAAACAAACTCTACCATTGCTTTCTTCATCCCTGACCCCTAGTGATAACGCCGGAGGTCCCAGAACATCTTCTCCACACCAGGATGTACCGCTAGAGGGGACGTATGGAACTCCCTCAACACCTCCTCTCTAAGTGACACTGGTACCATGATACATCCTATGAAGATGAAGACATGATCCCCAACTTCAAAAAATACCTCAGGTGCCTGTCCTGAGGATATATGAGGACGTCGAGCCTCATAGTATCTATCCCCAAGCTGATCCTCTTGAACTCACTGAAGAAGTGTGGGAGTGATAGTCATAGACCGAAGGTAAGCTGCTCCATCTCTATCCATGAAGGATATCTGCAATGTGGCTAGCTGCTCTGTCGCCTCACTTAGAAACTGTAGACCAGACCACCTACTGAGTGCATCTGCTACCATGTTCCCCTTCCCAAGAGTATATAGGATCACAAAGTCATAGTATTGGAGGATCTTCAGCCATCGTCGGTGTCTCAGGTTCAGGTCCTTCTGTGAGAAGATATACCTGAGTCTCTTGTGATCAAAGTAGACTGTAAAACATTCACCAATCAAGTAATGTTGCCACATCTTCATTTCTAAGACCACTGCTACTAACTCCAAGTCGTGGGTAGCATAGTTTTTATCATTCTATCTCATTTATCACGATCCATAGGTGATCACTAATCGCTCCTGAATCAGGAGAAACCCATGTCCGGTCCCTGATGTGTCATAGTAGATCACATTCCCAACGATATCTTTTGGTAGCCTCAAGATGGGGGCACTCATCAGTCTCTACCTCATCTATTGAAAACTCTCCTGGTATCTATCCATCCATACGAAGGGTTTTCCCTTCTTCGTCAATGCTGACAAGGGTTTCAAAAATCTGGAAAAGTCAGGAAAAAATCTCTGGTAGTATCCAGCCAACCCCAGGATACTCCACACCCCGGTCAGACTCCTAGGTGGCTCCCAAGAAAGTACATCCTTTATCTTCACTGGATCCACTACAACTCCAGCCTCCGAGATAACATGTCCTTGAAAGTGGACCTCTCATATCCAAAACTGGAAGTTCGAGAGATTACAATAAAGTTGGTGCTCTCAGAGTGTATCCATAACTATCTGCAAATGATAGTCATGCTCCTCCTCTAACGCTAAGTATATCAATATGTCTTCGATGAAGACCACCATAAAGCGATCAAGATATGGATGGAATATCCTATTCATGAATTCCATGAACACTGTAGGAGCCTTGGTCACACCGAACGACATAACCAAGAACTCATAGTGGCCATACCGACATCTAAAGGTCGTCTTCTTCACATCCTCATCTCGTACCCTAAACTGATGATAGCCTAGTCTGAGGTCTATCTTCGAAAACCAACAAGCTCCCTTCAACTGATCAAAAAGATCATTAATCCTCGAAATTGGATACCTGTTCTTCATGGTCACCTGGTTCAGGTGCCGATAGTTCACAAAGAGTCTCAAACTCTCATATACCTTCTTGGCAAACAAAATCGGGGATTCCCATGGAGAAACACTGGGCCTTATGAACCCCTTTCTTTGCAAGTCCTCCAACTATACCCGTAACTCGTGAATCTCTGTGGGAGCCATCCGATTTGCTGGTGTAGATATCAGTGCCTTACCGGGGTACAGGTCGATGTAAAAGTCTACCTCTCTGTATGGAGGTAGTCTCGGAACATCGTCAGGAAAGACATCGGCATATTGGTCCACCACTACGGGAAATCTAGGACTCTCAACGTCTACTACTCTGAGGGTAAGGCTATCCAACTGGTATGTGATCGAATGCATCCTCCTCTGGGTTAGTCCATCATGTGCTGCAAAGGTTCCCATCTCACTGGTGAAGTAAAACCTGGTCCCATCCTCGCAGACACACCACAATTTGTGCCTAATACAGTCGATCTGAGCATGGAATGTGGATAACCAATACATACGCAAGATAACGTCGTAAGGCCTCGACGCCACTACTAGAATATCCCAGCCGAAGATATCGCCTCCTAGAGTAAGTTCACACTGCCGGAACCAGTGTGTAATCATTGAATCTTCTTCTGTAGGAGTCTCTAGCTGTAAGGATCGAGCAAACATCTCTGTCGGAATCTTCAAGATTTGAACGAGGTCCATAGAAATAAAAGAGTGACTGAAACCTGTGTATATAAGTACTGCAGCTAAGGTGGAGTAGACACAGATCATACCTCTAATCATCTCTGATGTGTGTGGTCATAGGCCTCAACTTCCTAGAGCTAAGCTCGTCCCTGTCCACCTACTCCCTGTGGTCGGGGTAGACCACCTAGAGGTGGTGACAGTAGAACCTCAAATCACCGCCCACCACCTATTGTACGACCATCTTATCTTCCACGTCTACCTACTACCTGTGGACCTACCTGATCAAATTTATGCCTCTTCCTCAATAGTCCCTCGACCGTCTGCTGGTTGTCTGTATGGCGGGTCGGGCAGTCACGGGCCATGTGACCCTGCCTGCCGCACGAGTATCACTGCCTTCTCCCCAGCTGTCCTCCTCTGTCCTGTTAGCTGCACACCACCAAACATGTATCCTTAGGTCTTCCACCAGAAGGTCTGGCCCTCTTGGGCCTCTGTGTCATCTACATACTACCTACTGCAGATAACTCTGCTACCTGATGTCTGGTGGTGGATCTTGTTGTCGGTGCCTGCTCAGCTAGGAAGCACTACACCAAAAGCGCTCTCTCTAACACCCCAGCTTGCGTTTGAATGCTGAGTGATATCATCGATGCTCTGATATCCCATCCGAGACCCTGCTCAAAGGTATGGGCCCTGAAGAAAGGGTCACATACCATGTTAGTGGAGTAACGGGAGAGATCAGTGAACCTCGCCGAGTACTAGGACACAATCATGCTGCCCTGCTGTAAGTGAAGCATCTCCTGTATACACACTAAACATAAGGTCGATGGGATGAAATATTCCCTGAAAAGGCCCTCGAAGTCCGCCTAGATGAGGGTCACCTCATCGTGCATATGGATCATCAAGATCCACCATCTCCATATTTCTTCCTGAAAAATAATGGATGTTAGGATCACGATAAGGTCAGCTGGTGTCCCAACCAGGTGGAAAACTCTGACTACAGCCTCCAGCCAGTCCTCAGCTGCCTGCGGTTCTATCTCACCTAAGAACCTCGGAGGACTCTACCAGTGAAACTCATGTAATGTGCTCAGTCGGCGTACATCCTCTGATGGTCGGGCTAGTGGCAACGGCTTCCCAATAGGTAGTGGTGTTGCTGGTACACCACACGAAGGTGCTAACGCCATAAGAGGGCCATACACCAAGGCCTCATTGCTCAGTGGGTCTTCATCACGTAATCTCTTAGGAATCTTGGCTAGTTTTCTATGTGGAAGCATCCTGAAAGAATAAAGGTGTGCCATAGTCAATAAGTTATACCTAGTGAGCTGAATCAAAGAGATCATAAGAAAAAAATTTCAAAACTCACACAATCGGTGTTTTCATGCACTGAGTCGGAAATCAGAAGTCAGGGTCCTAGTGTATGGATACGTCATTCACCACACCAACAATGGATTCCCCAAACTAAAAACCACACTCATAACACTTAACACTATTTCCACATAGAAAATATCAGAGTCCTAGTTCTTTGGTAGAACCAAATCCTCTTATACCAATTTTTTATGACCCATCCCTTGGGGCCTGTGTTGTGACTACCCCAATCCTTCCTTCCATAGGCCAGGGGCTGACGACTAGCACCGAAAAGGTGTATCCCTAAAATGGAAATTTATTTCCCTTTTAACCAGTACAAACACATAGTCCGGGAACACAATAAGAAGCAACCATGACGTAAACTGTTGTAGTAAAAGTGTGTTGAATGTAAAGGGGCTAGAATAAAACCCCAAATGAAATGTACAAGTACAAATGAAAAGTACAAAATAGCTCATGGATCTTCCACCGATGATCCTACCTGAATGGTAGGTACATCTCACGAACAGTAGTCCTTACGTCACGTCACGCCAAATAGTCCACCTCTGAGTACCATCCAGTCTTGGCTCCCTCAGCCTCAATCAATGTTGTTTGTCATCTGCACAAGACACAACAAGGTGCGGGTGTATCCTGTGTAGGGGGGAGTATAATGATACTCAGTAGGGACCCCGAGACCCCCGTAGGTCTCCCAGTGTTCTACAAAGGAAATAACACAAAGAAAGACTTCAACACTACTTAATTATATGCACATACATATACATAAGTTATGAAGATATAATCATCTCATACAAGATGGAATAATACCACAAAAGTAACACCACATAGGTAGAAACACAACATAGGTAACACCACTGAGATAGAAGTACCACATAGGTAACACCACGAAGACAACACCACAATGGTAGAAGTACCACATAGGAAACACCACTAAGAAAACACCACGAAGGTAGAAGTACCACATAGGTAACACCATGAAGATAGAAGTACCACACAGGTAACACCATGAAGATAAAAGTACCAAACAAGTAGAAGTACCACATAGGTAACACCATTAATACAACACAACAAAGGTAAAAGTACCACACAGGTAAAACCACGAAGATATGAGTACGAAACAGGTAACACCATGAAGATAGAAGAGACTCAACTCACAATAATGTATAACTTAACTACAGAAGTACAGATGATTAGTCTTAAGCTAGATCATCTTATTCTGTTAAGAAGCACTACTGCTGACCCACACAGGATCGATAGGTACTAACCCCCGCGGACCCACACAGGATCTGACCCAAATAAGATCAGTGTGCACTGACCCACACAGGATCACTGAGCGCTGACCCACACATGATATGATAGAATCTGACCCACACAGGATCGATAGATGCTGACCCACACAGGATCAATGTTCTTTCTTCACATTACACCCTGCCACAGGATTCCTCGATCCTGGTGTGATTGAGTTCTGTAGAATCTTTCCCTAGAAATATCGGTTGTACCTTGACTTCCACTAAGCTCCATAAAGGAGTAACCCAAAGGACCTCCATGTTGTAAGGGTTCCAACTCGACAGATGGTGCATCAATCAGAAGCACGGTCTGTGAGTTATAAGCATTTTAGTTCCGAGGGTCCGATTGGATTCTGGTTTTATCCAACCCAACCATACTCTAAATTTATCCAAAACTCAAATGGAGTATACCAAAAGTACCATCTCGATCCAAGGATCCTAGTGCTGTAGACGGTTCATCAAACAGACGTCCGGTTCTCAAGATATGGCCTTTTAAGTGTTTCTGGGTTCGGTCCGACCCGGCCTAACCTGGTCTGGGCTGACCGGACCAAATTTGGGTCGACCCGACCCAGTCCAGGTTCGACTTGGCTAGGCTGGGCCGCGGTCCGACATGGCCCGCAAGGGAGCAGCCTGACCAAAAAGGGGACGGCTCGACCCGCAAGCGTCGTCCGACCCTCAAGGGGGAGGTCCGACCCACAGTAGAGCATGGCCCGCAGGTGGCACGACTCGGTGAGGCAAGGTTAGTTGAGCTGGCACAGGGGGTTTCCCCCATTATAAAGCTGAAGCGACATCACCTTGTGGCACTGCCAAGTCACCCACTGGACCCGCTGTGGGTCCCTCCGCTGTGGCTCCTCCGGAGGTGGGCTAGTCGTGCTGCCCTCTGCTTCCATAGTCAGTCGGTGTGCTAACCACAGAGACAGATGAGACACGATTAGTTCCTTAGGTGACACAGGTGCGTCGCCTCCTTCCTCACGGCCGGATAGTGTATCGGCCGATGCCTTCATCCGCCCTGGCTTCGGCTGCGACCCCTTGTTCATTGGTGGTGTGTGATGGCGTGCCGCACCTCCTCTGCATCCAACCGGTGTCGGCCGCTTTTATGACTACCGCAACCTCCTCTTGGGGTGTGTGATGGTGCACCGCCTCCATCATATCCGGTTGGTGCCACCGCGCCAATAGTCTTCCACAGAGAACACAATGGTAGCAAGTAAGAGGAGGGTCTGGGCTGGGTTCGTTAGGCCCGCACCCTCCGCGTTAGCTAGTAATAAACATGAGGGAGGAAAAAGGTTTTTACAACTCTTAAAATTAAAATAAAAAGTAAACCCTACCTCAATAATGATAGAGAAATGCCTGCGGTTGAGGAAGTGGGTCGGTGTTCGCCGTCCCCCGCAACTAGCCTCCAATGACGTCGCTCGATCGTCGATCTTTGGTTTGGGGTTTCTGTGTAGCTTGTCACCGCTCGCCGGAACTGGCTCCATGCTCCAAGGGTTTGGTGTCACGAAACTTTACCAGTACTTTGTTGCTTGGTGAAGCAGTGCTAACACCTCTCCCCAAGATCTATATAAATAGGAGAGGGGGAGGGTGTCTAATGATTGTATAATTTATGAGGGTTCATTAATAGTAACCTTCCTAAATTCTAACTATGCGGTTACATAGGATTTGAAGGGTCAAAGAATTTAATGGATTGATACATCGCTGGTCCCATGTTGTCTCTTTTCCTTTGGAGGAAAAGAAATAAATAAAATAAAATAACAAAGTTATTTTATTTATTCTTTTAAAAGTCCAAAACCTAACTTTTTCTCCATACCTACTACGGTCGAAGTGAATCCTCCTTTAAGATAATCCCAGCACTGCAGATTCAATGGTGGCCTTGGATTTTTAATCCAAACTCCAGTTCAAAAGTCAGAAAACGCCGCTCGCGTATTTACTGAACGTACATCAAAAAAAGTTTAGAAATTCATTCTGGGTACACCATGTCTCGGAATCACTCATCGTAAATTTTAAAAGACTAGTAATAATTATATATAATTAAAAAAAATTACATGAAAAAATACAGGTCTTTACACCATATCTTTTATTTATGATCACAAATCACCATATCGGGTGTGATCAACATAGTGGATTCATGATTAAATGACATGTTCAAAGGCACTCCAGCTCTAGCCTAAGAAGGTATGTTAGATCGGGGTCTTGTACTTGAGGATTGACACTGGTAGATATTTATTTATATTTCATTAGTTCTTAATTTATTTTGATTATGTCACATGCACCTACACTACATTTATTTTTTATGCACGAGTTTGCATTGGTGGTTACCTACTGAGTTATGTACTCACACCCTGCTCAGGTGGACATGAAACATTGGTTCCCAATAAGACCTCCTACTTGTCACATGCATAGGTTGGGAATAGGCCTAGTACATTATTGATTATCGAGATGGAGTAATTTGAGGGGTATTGGAGATCAAGAAGATGTGATGCTTAGGTATGTTGTAGGGCCTCATGTACTTTTATTTCTTCATATATTTATTTATAATTTTGATCAACCTAGTGGAAAACCATCTTTGTATAACTGTTTGGATTTTTCATTTCATATTGTTATTCATTTGGATGTTTTATTTATATTATATATTGATGTTTAATATGGATTTATGATAAACATTTATTTTAACTTTTACAACGCACTCTTATTAGGGGTATAGTTTCCTTAGAGTACAACCTTATACCCCCACAATTAGTTTCCATACTCTAGAATCACTAATATAAATATGTGAAATCACACCCCTTAAAATGGATGACCTCAAAAGATGGTCATTATCCCTAAAAAATTACCTAATTATAGTGCCCCATCCACCCCCTCATGCACACCCCTCTCCCTCACGAATTTACACCTAACGCAAACCCTCCCCCTTACCACCAACACTACACCCATAACCATCATCTCCCATCCAATCTCCAACCCCTCGAGCACATCCATCCCCCTCTCACACACCCCTCCCCCTCCAGAACAAGTCATCACCGTCGCCACTGCCCGTCCACACTCCAAACCCTCTCTATCGAACCTATAGCGGTCATCGCATCTAACACCACTCTTCCTTACTCACCATCCACACTCCTATAAACCTCTTCACAACCCCTTTCTAACCACACCTACTTCCCATCCTCTATCCCCATCTTCTCCCTTACCCTCACTATAGCCCTACCAAAGCTACTGTTGATACTACCTTTAATCTCGGTCACTGCCACCACCCCCTCTCTACCACTTATGATAATATCACTAACATCCCATATCCATAAAACTATATGAGATAAATCATATCATTCTTCTATGAATTATCTTATTTTAACATTTGATACATAATTTTCTACCCATTTCAATTAAATATTCAGAATTTGTTTGATAAAACATTTCTTTCTCTTAAAAGTATTTGTTTTATCCTGAAATGTTTCATAGGAAAAGTCAATTTCCACTCCATAGTAGAATAAAAATCATTCTAATAATTTATATGTGTTTGGGGAGGTGGAAATATAATGAAAATACACACAAATTCACCCATGGAGAGTTAAACCTATGACCTCCAAGATGGCCAGTCAAGGACACAACCTTTTAATAATGATGAAGATGATAATTAATATTATTATTCATCAAAATTGATTATGGATATATTCAAAACACATTTTGATAATTATGATAATGATGAAAAACATTAATATTTTTTGAAAATGACGATGACCTTTTTTAAAAGTCATCTTAATTTTAATTATGATTATGATGATGATGATAAATATTATTATTTATCATATATTTTGATGATTATACTTAAAAACAATTTCAATACTCATTTTCATGATAATTATAATATGAATATGATAAATAATATAATTTGAATATTTTATTTTTACATTTTTAGAAAATTTATATTCATAATTATAATATCTATTAAGATTTGATTCATTATCCTAATATTTATTATTATATTCTAAAGTTATAAATATAATAATGTTAAGAATTTTACCTATCATATAATTTTTTTTCATCTTTAAAAAAATTAAATAACCTACCATCAAATTTTATTCTACATTATTCGTGACATATAAAATTCTATAATTTGTATCATATACTTCATTATTTATTTCTTAAAAAAGGAAAGTCTATAAAACAAACTCTGCGAAGGTAATTAGAAATATAAAATGTGTATGAAAAAATATAATTTATTAGAAATCATAAATATATAATTAATTATAATAAATTTTATATATTGATACACTAACATATCAATGATAGTTGAATAACATAATTTTATATATTCTAGTGTTTTGATCACTAATTTTATAAAATAACCATTGGCCATATATTAATATGTTTGTCTGATTGTTTTTTGCAATTTAAAAATTTTCTGATCATCCATTTCTTTATAATAACCTCTATATAAAATATTTATGCATGTTTAAAAGAATAATTTAAAAAATAAAAATGTATAAATAATTAAATATAAATTAAAATGTGATGTCCGTGTAATTTTTGAATTAATTCCTTATTTTGGATGAGTATGAATTGAAGTCCACATGCAATTGGTTAGTATTTATTTTAAATATATTTAGTGATATGAAATTATAAAAATTCATGCATTATGAAGTATTTTATATATGTTACTTCTTGTTATAAAACTATGAATATAGATAAGAGTTGGATTGATCTTACAAATAGAATGAATAAATAATATTTTGAGGGAATTATGCAATTTATTGATTTTAATATAGGATTTCAAAGTGACTATATTATTTGTCTATATATAAAATGTGCAGACAGATATCATCTCATACGAGTTACCATTAGGGAGAACCTATTCTTGAATGAGTCTGAAAAATTTTAAGAGTTGGACTAGTCATAGGGAATAATATAATAATTGTAATCCTACATGAATAGTTCATATGGATTTTGATGCGAGGATGAATTATAAGATGTATAAAATTATTATTGAAATGGTACATGGGTTAGCTCCTAAAGTTATTAACATCTTTAATGTTGTGACAATTGAGACCAATCTATGATCCAGTGTAGATCATGATTTGTTGAGTTTTTATGAAATACCTTACGATGTAAAAATTGAATTATAATCTAGGTGTACTTCCTATAGTTAATTTTCATTTATCATGGAGTTTTTTAACTTGATGAATTTGAATAAATGGTCATATACATCATTTAACATGTGATTGGTGTTATTAAAAAAAGTACTTCCTACTGACGCTTAAATCCATGAGTCATATTAAAAATCTTGTCTATTGAATGAGAGATTAGGTTTCACATATGAGACCATAGATTCATGGGAAATTAAATTTATGTTGTTTAAAAAGGAAACCTTCAATTTGTATAATTGTACAGTCTGTGACTCTTCCAGGTGGAAAGATAATGGGGCAAATCAGACACATCAAAGTCAAACTATGAAATAGGGAAAACCGATTTCCATAAATAAAATGCATTAATTTATACTGAATATGAGGTTGAAAAGATTATTTTTCATCTAATGTTTTTAAATTAATGAGATGGAATGTGAAAATAAATAAGAAAATTGATATGATAACCCACCCAGAAGACTCTCTTACATAGAAGGATTTCAATTAATGATACCTTGAATTTGATAAAGATAGTCTTACTCTCTGATTGGGGTTGGTAGCATATGGTTTCAAACCATTTAAGTCTATGTTTTTTGAAACTCATAGCACATGTACCGTGGTGTTGTTTTTGTATAATCTTCCTTTATATCATTGTATGAAACAAAAAATTTATATTAATTCCCAATCTTATTGATATACCTAGAAGTTTGAAAGATTAGATTGATTTTTACCTTCATCGATTTATTTATGAGTTGAATTAATTTTGGGTGATGGTGTGATGAATTACGATTATGAAACAAATGAAATGTTCAAACTAAAGGGTGATTTATTGCGGAAAATAAATGAATTCCCATCTTATGAAGATTTTTTAGGTTAGATTATGAAATGAGAATTTTCTTTCCCTTTCTATAATAAAATTAAAAATTCAACATGGATTAAACATTGTAAAAAACGGGCATACATGGGTCACATACATTTTATGCCCCCTTAGAACAAGTTCAGAAAGGATAGAGTGTCATTTAATGGTTCTATAGAATTAAAAAAACCACCAAATATCAATATATGAGTATAAATATTATCAGAGAGGAAGAAAAAAATCCACATGGTGTATGAATTTTAGGATTTATTGGCTCATTCATTACCCAATATTTGTGGTGTGGGCAGATCGTGAAATCACAATTGGAAGGAAAAAGTATTTTTTTAAAATCTCCTTTACTATAAAACTAACATACTAAGGCATAATATAAATGTCATTAACATTGAAAAAAAATGCTTTTAATAATATATTATGGACCATTTTAGGTGTAAATGAAAAATTAAAGGTCCGTGTCAATGCAAAATGTGATTTATAATTAATTGGTTTAAGGAAACAATTTCATTTATAGTTGGGTGAGGTAAAAAAGGTATACATGCCTTCTTCATAGTATACGATGAGTAATAAAGAGAAAGATACATTTCATTCCATTTTTAATATGCTCAAGGTGTTTGACAGTTACACTTCTAATATTTAAAAGTGCATGAATGTGATGGTAATGACATTGAAATGGTTGAAAATATGTGATAATCATATACTAATTCAGAAGTTGATTCAAATCACATTTCTAGATTTTTTATAACTCAATGTTGTTCAACTATTAATTGAGATGATAAATTTTTTAAACAGATTTTTTTAAATAAAACAATGAATTAGTGATTTCAAAATTTTGTAGGATATAATTTTACTTATGATTCATCATGTGGAGAAAATATTTACACCCTCATTTTTTGATTCCATGGTTCACAAGATAGTGCACCCCACCAATGAAGTAATGGATACTTGTCCAGTGTAATTTTGGTGTATGTATCCTATTGAGAGGTATTTGAATACATTGAAATGATTCTTATATAAGAGAACTATTATAGAGGCATCAATAATCAATGGTTATTTTATGGATGAGGGTACTACATTTTGTGGAAAATAACTTATGGTTGTCGAAAAAAAAATATAATCCATCTCGAATTCATGGTGGTCCAGTTGGTGAAGGAAATATATTTGATATGGAAAACATCGAGTGGGTACAAGATCATTGATATATCTTGTTAAATACTCCATCAGCTACACCATTATTGTATTAAGTGACTTATCACTTTTGTTGTTTAACTTTTAAAAGTTTTTTTCATATAAAAGTTGATCATTTGAACATGGTGTTATCATTAGTTGGAGAAACATTAATTAGAAAAAATAAAATATGTATCTTTTGAGTGATTATCAAATTCAAAAGTCCCATTATGGATCATTTCATGATTGATACAAGGATTTTGTATAGATATATGGATTTTCATTATGATTTATGTATAGTAAAAATCTCATTCTCTATAAATTTTTATTGAATTATGTGAAATATATAGGTCCATAACCTGTGGGAGTTAGTTGAACCCAAAACTAACTGAAGAATTTAACCAATATAAGAGGATACTTATATAATGTCTCTTCATTACAAATCTTTAGATGCTAAGGAATTTCGGTTTTTTATTAAAGATGCCGATGATAAAAAAGTAACATAAGACTATGGAATTGGTTGTCCATCTATCGATTTTGGTTATTAATATGATCAATTGAAATAAATAATTGATTTTATATATTGGAATGGGTTTAAATACATATTTTTAGAGTGTAATTGAGTTGGTCCAATCTTTGGAATTAATTTCAGCCAATATCAGTTTTCATTGGTGAACATTAATAGTTTTTTATATAGAGATGAAGGATTTAGTAATGAACATTTCATTTTGGAATCATAAGAAGAAATTTTTTTCATCATTACCTTTCCATGTAATATAAATTGGAATCTTTTTTGTGAAGATCTCAAGGAAATGAGTGTTTTTTATTGAATGAGATGAACCCAAGACTATTTTTTTGGTGTGAAACATCTTGATCAGCACACCATAGTTCAACATAAAGACGATATTCCTCGGGTTAGAGAGACTATTGAAAGAGAAATTGTTAATGTTCATGATTAATGAAAGGTATGATTAGTTTCCTGATATTATATTTAAAACCTTTTCTAAAACTATTTAACTATTTATGAACTGTTTAATTTTTTTTCTGTATTTAATTTCTCTATCTTTGATATATACACGCATAAAAAATGACATGAATTAGAGTAAAAATAATTAAATATTTTTTTAGGAAAATATAAAAAACATTCAAACAATATTTATATAATAAAATACAGAAAACCATAAAATATGTGTAAAATATGATAAGAAATTGATGAAAAAATATTTTAACTATATGCCCCCACAATCTATAGACTGCTTCACTTTAAATAATTTATTACAATAAAAACTTTCACTAAGCATTCATTTCTTAAAATGTTCGAGGCTCGGGTCATCAATTGTTAATTAGAAAGAATTATTTGAATCCTAATGTTAATATAAAAACACATTTTAAATTTCATCTCATTGAATATTATCACCCTACTACCCAATTTCCCTTAATCAATGATTCATCACTACACAACTAATCAGATACATTCATTTTCCTATTAGACATCAGAGTTCAGTATTCCTCATACTCAATACATCCTTTAATAACAAGGAACACTTTCAAAATGTATATGTTTATTTTTATTAATTTATTTATTATGCATAGAATTTATTTATGTAATGAGTATATTAAAATATATAACTAAACCATTCCAAACAAAAAACATTCCTTGAGGTTAATTTTGGTAACTAAGGCATGTAATCTATACATGATAACCTGATCTTAAGGATATCTTGACACTTATTCTTGGAATTAATGTTTTTCACACCCAAAAATAGGTCCATTATTTCCTGATAAACCTAATTTTATGTTCCAAAATTATTCTTTTACTCCAATTAAAATTAATTTATATAACTGGTTGTTTAGAATGAATCACTGAAGTGTTTCTCATGCACAACACCCAAGTAACTCTCGGTTGAGTTTATTAATCCATTTCATCCAAGATAAATGTTGATTAATTTAAATTATATTCAACTAAATTTAATCCTCATGTGCTGAGAATAGGCGACTCAATGATTTTCATGTGAGATTTTCTCATTGAGTTTGATAGACAAGGTTCTCTCAAATGTTTTATTCATACACAAAACACACTACATGTAATCCCTCCTCACATGTTTTTTATATATTCAATATATAAACTAAAAGTGTGATTTATTTAATTATTTATAAATGAATAAATTTATTAGGAAGGTGAGATATAATGGTTGGGTATAATACACCAATTCTTTTGAGTTATTTCTAAGCAATGTGTGTCTCTCTTCCATGTTTACATTGTTTTATTTTTTAGTGAGCTTCATTTATAATCAATGTAACAAACTCAATGGTATGAACAATAATTTTATTGAGAAAAATAATTAAAATAATAAACAAAAAATTCAAAGGATTAGTTTTCAACCTAAATGTTCTTAAATTAAATTTTTCATCCTGACTTCGTCATCTATATGTTCATCCATAGCCCATGGGTAGTTGGAACTTTATTAGTGGGAAGCCAAGTGGATATTAAATAAATTATTTTCCTTATACTTACTTTATGTATAAATCAATCACATATTTTTTGAGATTTTTTCTTATAATCTCCCCTCAAGTATGTAAATTTTCCACTGGTTTTGTGTGATTTGAAAATAAATATCTTCTTTTGATAACACATCCATGTGGAATTTTTTATCTTATACACAATTTTTTTCCTAAATTATGATGTCAACCTTTAGGTAGTAATATAATCTCCATTCCTTTTTTAACTCTTTAGAAAAACATGTATCCTTTATATTATATCCTTTTTGAAATTTAAATTTCCAATTTCGCATATGAAATAGATATTTTTCTATAATAATTATTTCCCCTCATTAGTTTATTTTAATTTCTCCATTTTTTGAATTATAATATATATTCATAATTATCTATCCCATCATCACTAAAGGTTTCCAAATTAATTCCTCTTTTTCCTTTACTTCAAGACTAGTTATCTTCCATAACATCATTTCCCATAGAAGGGTGTGTCATTTCTTAAATTGTAGTATATCTTCTTTCACATTAATTAACTCATTATTTAATTTTTTTGGATCTTATTCCTTCATATCACTAATATTAAATATTATAATTTACATAACACACTACATTAGATTAAATTTATCACTAATTATCATTATTCCTTTATCCCTCAAAATATTTTATCTAGTCATGTTCTCTACTTGGATTTCAATGTCTGGGATACAGGTATGGTATTTTGAGGAAATTGGTCAATCCATTTATCTATTAAAGTAGATTTTCCTTGAGTACATTGGAAATGGGTTTGAGTTGTTTGAATAAATACATATATTCATTCTTCGTTCCATGATACTTTATATGTAATTTTATGAAAAATGACCCAAAATCATTATAGTTTTTTTCTTATGCAGGGAAATGATGATTTCTAAACATGAATCCCATTTTATCCTACAATTTGATATAATTATTGGAAATTCCATTCAGATCCATAAATTATAGATTTAATGATGTTTCCTTTCTACCTCTAAGATGATTCATGATGATTCCTCTACAAATATTCTATAAACTAAATAATGGATAACATTTCTTGGGATGTTTCTCATAACTCTTCATGTATTTATTAAATATTAAATAATAATATGATAGTGATTTTATAATATTAAGGATTATGTAATGATTTAAACTATGAAAAAATCCATATTAAAAACACCACTCTTTCTTCCCTTATTTTGTTAAAATCTTTCTTTGAAATAATTTTTTTAACCCTACTATCCCTGAATATTGTTACATTTTTTATGATGTATTTAATTAATTTTAAAAAAACTCCTACCAATTTATAAGGTATTAATAGTTCAATAACTGGTATGGACTATAACATCTCCACGTGGATAGGATATTGATTAGATCATTGATTTAGTTATGTACAAATATTGAAAACTAATAATGAATGGTGTTGATTTTGGGAATTGTGATAATAATGTAAAGGTTTTTTGGTATTTTTTATGAATTTTGTGAGTGTGAAAATGAGTTAGTAGAAGGGGAAAATTGAGTTTTGATTTCATAATACATAAGTAGCGTAATCCTAGTAGTATCTAGCCTTATAATTCATATTAAATGAATTTATAATAAAAAATATCAATATCATGAAATTCTTAATGTTTTATCTTATAATATACAAGGAATTACTCATAAAGTCACGAGTCCCTATAATTTATGACAATTCCTTATGAGAAGTGGTGTATTCATTTGTTATGATTATGTACCCACTATTTTCCCTAAAATTCCATTCAAAAAATACATTAGTCATTACTCTTTTCCAGGATTTTGTCTTCCACTCTCTCTCCATCACCCTCACCTTATGATCTATTAACTAGTAATAAATCAATTATTTTTTTAAGAACAAGATCCTAAATCACATATCTCTTAATTTAAATTAACATGAAACAATCAATGAATTAAATCCCATTTACCCCCACAAGAGTTCCTAGTCCAGAATAAAAAAAAGTAAAAATATATAGTAAACATTTATTATCTATCATGAATCTCAAAACATTCTTCTTATATACTATAAACTTTCTCCACAAAATTGATTTATGGATGAAGTGGAATGAATGTAAAGAAAATAAAAATGAATGGGATGAATAAGAAATGAATTAAAATGGGTTCGATAGAATTAAACACCCTTTGGTAAATGGACTTCAGACCTAAAGTATCTTCTTTATATTTCTCAGACTTCCAATATGTATCCCTGATAATTTTCTTCCTTCACTCAATCAAATTTATGGGACACACTCCACTTATAGTTATACATTGTTCTATGAGGTTCTTTACATGAAAATTTTTGAGAGAGAACAATTGTGAGTGAACCTACACCTTTTATCTATCTCACTCACTTTACATTATACATCCATGTGTCCCTTATAATAACCCTACATAAATTGGTGGAAAACATTTCTATAAATATTATTTATATTATCATGCTACCAGCATGTAATTTATATGAAATACGTGGATCTAGCGCAATTCGAGTGGTCCATTTGGAATGGAATTTATATATTTTTCTATAATTATATACATGTAGAAGTTGTATTCCTCTCTTTATGATATATGAAATCATATTTTAATTTTATGCATGTAGATGCATATTATACAATATATGATAATGATGAAATTTTATTTTTTGTAGTGGAAAGAAATATTCAACACTGTTTATTTCAGGGTGTTGAGAAACTCATCCTTTATGAATTTCTCATTGTTGACAAATCAAATAAATGGGTAATGGATAATTATCCTTTCTATGGTATCTTAAGGTTATGAAATAATTAAATATCATATCTTTTCATCAACATGTGTTTTTATCCATCCACTCTTTTATATTTAATGAAATATGTGTGCAATAAATAAAAATTAAATGAGTCCTTTGTAGTTCACATTATATGGAACTGTAATTGGAAATGTATCCTTTATTTACTAATATTTTCTATGACTGCATACATGTAAGGGGAACATGCACCCGATCCACATAATTCTATAGATCCATATATGTTTATGGGTTTGGGTATGTAGGAATGTGTTGACACTTTTTTTTCTCACATAGATGAAAATGTGTAAAATAAAAATACCATATGGATAATAAAAGAAGATAAGTTAAGAAATAAAAGGATCAAAACTCTACTGAAGGCCCACTATGAAAGTCCCATAGAACAACATCGATACACAGGGTACCTACACATGATCCTGCATGACAACCCTACACATTAGCTTATGTGATGGACCTACACCTCATCCTACAAGATAGACATGCACGAGCTAGAACTTTTTCCCAAGATCCCATTTTTCCCTATAAATAGGACCCAAGGCCTCTTCAATTGCACAATAAAAATATACCAAAGAACTCCAGATGCTCTTCTCACCCTTGTCCTTCACCCATGACCTAAAAAACCTTTTAGGTAGCCCTACAAAACCTAAAGAAGAGTGAATATGGGGGGAGTGGAACTAAAGTCCTCCCAGGTCTCCAAAAAATATAGCACCTTTGCGAGGAACCCTCTCACCATAGTTTAAGAACACTAGTGAAAGGCCCTTTTCCCATACCAAATACCTACACGAGACACTTTTGAGAACACCTGTGGAGACCCTTGAAGCTTTGAGAAGAGCCTTTTCCAAGTGTTGTTTTCCAAGTGGTATTTCAACCAAAGTACCTTCATCTTGTGAAGGCCTACATACACAAATAATTCCCAACCACATAGGCATACCCTATGTGAGACTCCCTTGTATTTACCAAGAATTTAACCTATGTGATCCACTTCTCAGGCCCTCTTCCAAGACACCAATGTAAGGTCCTATCTTCCTTTCGATCCCTTGTCTAAGAGGGAATAAATTGAAACCTCCACTGAATATGCTGGACTTGCGAAAGCATGGAAAGAGGCACTATAGCATGTATCCCATTTGGGTGTGAATTCCTTTGGTTAGAGGTTCCCTGAACTTGTCCTACCTAATGGATATGGTCCTTGGGGTGAATTTGAGGGTTCATTCCCTCGTTCATGAGGACCCTGACCCAAGGGGTGGTGTTAGAGAACTCATGGTCATAAAACTAGTGTTATCACCATGCCCTTCCCTAGTTTTATCTATGACCTGGAGACATCAGTTCCAAGTGGGGAGGATGAGGATCATGATTTCCATTCCCTTAGACATTTAATTAGATCCTCCCCCTAGAACAAATTTTAGGGCATCCCTCATTGAGTAATACCCTAGCCTTTCTTATCAGACCTCTACTACTTCATTCCTTCCTCCTTCTCTATTCCTATGGGAATATCTAGGAGTTATATGTGACTATCTTGGATATCAAAACAAAAATTGGATAGGTTCACCTCAAATCCCTCTCTCTCTCTATTTGGGCCAAGGGCACAACTAAAGGAGTGAATGGGCACCAAATCTTACTTTATTTCCCTCTACCTTGGTGATTTGGAATTGTACATCTACGAACAAAGAAGATTGTATGGCTTCCTAGATTTACCACTTCTTCTTGTTTCTCACACCGACAATGAATCACATGGGCTTATAGGTTGGTGATAATCATGACATCCACATGATACAACTCTAGAAGAAAACTTTAGTATGTAAGACTTCATGAATTGAACTACAAGAACTTTGATTCCTTCTATAATCAAGATACATAGGATGCCCAACTAAGGGTTGATCTCAATGGGAATAATTTCAAGTGTAAGGCACAATCAAACTAGGGAATCCTTCTTAGGAATAATCCCTGAAATAAAATGATGGGGATCATTTGAAGTGTAATCCCCAACTTAATTAAAAGAAATACTCCTTATAAGTAAGCCCTAACCAAATATCCCAAACCATTAGGTAATACTTTTCAAGAATAAGAAAAAACATAATCCTATAAAAGGGACATACTCCCCTATGAGACAAACCTTCAGAGGGCCTCCATAGGTGTGGTTCCTCACAAAGAAACTATGTGTTCTTAGGTTCCCTTCTAAGTAGGATACTTAGGAAGCCTCCATGAGGTCCAAACCAACACCCCAAATCAACCCTAATTCTCTATAGGACATACTCCCAGTAGGGTCTTATTCAACCTAGTAATTCATATCCATTCTAGGTTCCCTAGTCCACTTCAACATAATCCACACACCAAACATTTCCTAGGCATATTCTTCCTAGAATTCCTAATCGCATGACATTAAACTGCATGGTTAAATCCTTATAACATGAACTTAAAAGGTATGATGTTTCATATTAAGTGTCACAAAACTACATGGGTTATAATTTATTTCACAATGATATGTAGGAAGCCCACTAATGGGTTTGATCCCAACATTAAAAAACTCCCATATCCTTGGATAACGATAAAATCCAGATTGTCCCACTGTGTGGATCCAAACTTGAAACATCACAGTAATGAAAAATGAATCTCTAATCGATGCATAATAGAATACCATTGATGTAAAACCTCATATACATACATATATCTCCATTCATGAAGAACCTCATAAACATATAGATGATTCTAAGTTACATACATCCTAATAATTGATTTTTAATTTAAGGTTAACCCAAACCATACTTGGGAATTAATAAAACATTAATGAATATATCATAAATATATAAGAGATTCTTGGTGTAGGAAAAAATTCCCCCAAAAAGGTGTGATGATTTCGACCTCTCATCCTCTCAAACAATGTGATTCCATATGTATCATTGGAAAATCTCTCCAATGAGTGCCTACCTTTAGAAAGTAGGTCCCTCATGGATATAAAACTATTTCATGTTTTTGGTTCTATAGACAAATCCCATTAGAAGACATCCAAAAATAGTGATCCCAACATGAATGATGGTTCAAAAATCAACCCCCTGTAATCAATCATTAGGAAACTGATTTTTCATCAGAAAAAAATAGTGAACCAAATATGAATCCTTAACCAAGATTATAGTTTTACCCACCTGTCATCCCCCTTTAACTTTCAAAATGAAATAGGGACGAACAATAAAATCAAATTTTCATGTGTTCATATAAATGAGAAGCTTATTTGACAATTTTTTTTTCTTATTTGTGTTTTTCACCTTCCTTCTAGACACTTGAAACATGATCTATCTTCAATAAAAATGGTATCAAACCAATTATAAATTATGTATGACCTAGATAATGTTCATCCTAGGTCCTCCTCAAAGAAAAGGACAATGTCACCAAATTAGCATCTTTAAAATTGGGTCTCGAATTCACTGGTCTAGGGATATCACCAAAATAGTTTAAACTTGACCTTGAATTCTACCCAACATTCCCTTTAGATCACAAAACCCCACTGATCATCCATTATATGATGACTAGTGGTTCAGAATTATATGCCACCCATCACTATCTTCAATTGTTTTAATAGATTAACCTCAAAATGCTACAACCATTCCCTCCCTTTTCTTATGCAGGTGGATCATGAGGCCATATACAGTCTCATCCAGAATATACAAGGGTCTTTCTAAGGGCCTCCTACCAGTATTCTATACTGCTAATGCAACATGGTAGTGAACCCTCTACATAATGGGGGTGCTATCCTTGGCATTCTGGCCTCATTCATCTAGACCTAGGCATACAAGATGGCCCACCGAGGAAATAAAACTACCAATAGTAAGTAGGGCCACACCTCTGTCCCCTTCGGATAAGACCACCAATAAAATTTAGTGTAAAACAATGAGCAGGAACATTCACCTTCCCACACTAATTCATTTGTCCAACAGACTCATCTAGAAACATCCTTGGAATCCCGCTGTTCAAATATGATGGCACACAATGAGAAAGAACAAACAACTTCTCGTACTAATCAGGCCTTCCAGAAAACTCATATAACAACACCCACGGAAGATCGTTGTTCTAATTTATCATAATTCCATGAGAAGAAGAAAACACCTACCCACATCAATCATTCCAACTAGAAGGATCATCAGGAAGTGTCCATAAATGTTTGATGGTTTAATTTAGTGGTGAATCGTGATTGGGCACATACACCTGCCCATACTTATCATGCATTCCAACATCCTCATCTATAAGTACCCAGAGAAGTAATTCAGAAAGTCCTAGTGATGAATAGCGGAAAAACCCAACTCTCTTCTCCCACACATGAGTACTATCAGTATCCACTGGAAGGAAATAGAGGTCTAGTGTATGCACATACCCCTAATATAGATACAGAATATGAATATATCATTATTTATATTGCTTAAGTCACCAAGAAATCCTAAAAATGGTGAAAGGGTAGACACAAATTCCTACCCACATCCTACAGACCTACAATGAAATCATAACGACGAAATAAATAGTGTTAGAGGGATAGACACACTGCTCTGTCCCCACAAATTGAGAAACTCATCATCATGTCACCCTAGACGATACACACACCTCTACTCTCTTCTAGGAGGGTCATGGGAAAAAATACCCTATGATATAAGAACAAATAGATCGAGAACAAACATAGATTCCAATAAGAGGTAATCGACCCATTCTAATGGACACTCCAAGGTAGGCACAAACCCCTGCCAATATTCCAGTATCCTTCCAAAAAAAATCAAAATAAACATGGGAGATAGTCAAGAATACTTCTGTACATGAAAATCACTTCCCCAAGCATGTGGACCCTGTCGCTCACAAGAAGGAATAAAAAAGGATGACTCACCAGAGAAAACTATAAAATTATGAGATGATTTATGATCCCACTTTACTTAATGTTGGAGTTCTTAAAGCCACTAGATGCTTTTCTATGGAATCTCAAGATCCTCCTATCCCATTAATAAATTATGGGAGTGGTATCAATAATTCAGAATGACCTCCTCAAAGACTTCACCATGAAGGATTGATTCATGACCATAATATGATCAGTCTTGAGATCCCATCTCCCGATGAGAGTCACAAAAACCCTCTACAGGACCATAATATCAATGGGTAATAGGGGAAATCCCTCTATATGTCCATATGATCAAAGTGTAAGAGGGACTTCCCTTTAATGTTATCCAACATGGTAGTCCTCTATATGATAAAATTCACATCAAAAGTTCTCTCCATAATAATGTTTCATTTCATCAAAAGATATCTCCCCCTTGGTGATTTAATTATGAGAATGCCCTCCTACCACGAGGCACTTGGGAAAATTGGGCTATTCATGTATGATTCATTGTCATTGAAAAGTGAAATACTTTCTCAACCATAGGAAAGCCCAAGGCGATGGTTATTCTCTAAACCCACCGTGGATCACTTGCCTTATATCATGATAGTGGAAGTCCCTAACAATATTGTTTCTTATGATAAATTAGTAGGAAAACACCCAATTTGTTCAGATAAGGTTGAGGATCCTCTAGAAAAATACAAAAAAGGACATGTTAAACATGAGTAAGTATATGGATAAAGATGATGCACCAAAAATGTTATCTCCTTTATCCACCCCTCAATACAGATTTCTAGAAGTGTTATTTAAAGATCGTGTGTAATAAATACTCCTCAATATATGGAAAACTATTCTTCACTTGAGAGATAAATTATTACCCAATGTCGAGTATTGAATTCACTTCAATGTAGTATAATGGGTGCAATACCAAATTGATTTAGAATCTCTATTGGTTGAACAACATCCGATGTTTGAGAAATTGTAAGGAGGTATTCAACACATATGCCTCAGAATGTTAGAAAGATTACGAAAATTGATTGAAAATGCCCCATATGGTGTTCATAAAAGAGGATAGGGTGAATAAAGAGTGTTACATTTCATCATGCTACCCAACTAGAAAATCACACTAAAAGTGGTATCATTCAATGTTATATCTTCAGTCTATATTAAAAAAATGAACACTTTCCACAACCAATGACATGATAAACAAAAAAATCCTTGATCAACTCTCAAGGACATCATAACAAAATAGGGCATGATATTGAGATATTTTTGCGTTAGGCATCTAAAAATATCAAGCAATCCTCCCTCTTAGGGGAAGTTAGTAATCAAATAGTGTAAATTTTGGAAATATCACAATGATATTAAGAAGTGGGTGATTCAGGTGCATACCAATTGATGAACCTAGACCATGTTCGAACAAAATCCATATAATAATAAGGGAAGGCATGAAAATAGAATCCACTATAGTCTAGGAGAAACCCTAGACTACAAGGTTGGGTCATTTCAAACACAATATTTGAGGTCAGCAAACCATGCCCGAAGAGTTGTGAAAATGGTAAGAGAATAGTCATATCTCTCATGGTTAGGGGATTTTTCAACTCAATAGAATCATCATCATCGAATATCAGTTTTCTATTGATTAGGGAAAACACTTTATAATGGATCCTCCCAGTTCGTCCCATCTAGTGATCTGATATCCACATTAGGAATGTGCATGACATAACTATCTAGATATTACCTTCTGATTATCATCTACCAAACATCTCCCATAGAATCACTGATGGAGAGGAAAGTGCCTCGTGGATGGAGTATAGAAATTTAATATTAGAAAGATACTGATAGAATTATTGTAATGAATTACACATTAGTTAAATCCATTAACACTTCCCATATAGACCCTGCAGAACTTGAGTAAAATTCATAGGAGGATATGGAGGATGGAATATTGGTTCAAAATACGGTGCAAACAAAAATTATTAAAGGTGTGTGTAATAGAAACTAAAGGATTTCCTTGAATTTGGGAATTCCCTCAAACAATCTAGAATTACCACGTTATATATAATCCATCAAGGAAAAGGATAAAGGTAATATTACGCCTCACCTAACTCCAGGAGGGGTTGGATCCCCTACTATTGAGGAAATATTTTCTCAACAAGAGGTAGAGATGAAGGAAATGAGGAGACTCAATACAGAACTACTCTGGAGTAGCCTTCCTGGTTGATATTTACTACATGTAGAACCTCAACTTGCACTCCCAACCAGTGTACCTCAATAAATAGTGTTTTCCATAGAAAAAGAAATGGATCTCGAACATCCGATCAATGTGGGATACCAACCACAAATATACTTGGATCACACAATAGTGGATTAAGAATTCCCTTTGTTGGATTCATAACTAGAGCGGGGCCAGGAAAATATTTACAGGCCTTCCTCTATAGGTTTCCCACAATAGATACCAGCAGTGCCACCATAGATGGACCTATAGGCTGCTACCCATGTTCAAGCTCCTGTTCAACCAGACATTCCTCAAGGGCTCACAAATACCATTGAGTTTCTAATGTCTTGATTCATAGCCTTAAAATAACATCATGTTCCAGTGAAACCAGATAAGAATCATTACCCCAAATGGCTTGATCTGACTCTTCCATCACTGAACATTGTGAATCCTACATTCCTAGTATTCAATGACTCTGGGGACCTAGAGCATCACCTAACACATTTTGTGTCCTACTGTGATCCCATGACGGGGACCCTAGAACAATGAGAGGTAGTGAATATCAGGTGATTTATGAAATCACTACATGGAACGACCTTTGTATAGAACACTAGCTTAATGGATCAGTAAATTACGTGGTGGGAAGATCTTATTCAGATGTTTCTCTTCCAATTAATCTTGGAATTATAGAAGAAAACGGTCCTTGGATTCCCAAACTACAAATAACAAGATAATGAGAGAGTCTCAGATTTCATTACTCAATAGAACGGGTTGACATATTACTTAAACCTGTATATTCCTCAAGATGACTTGTTTCAAATCTATATATAAAACCTTCACGGTGTGTTGTGAACACCACTCATCCATGAGAAATACATAAGAGGGGTTTGGGAACATTATGAGATTTCTCAAAGAGTGGAAGACTCCAACACATAGATCAAGGATATTTCATGATTAATTCCATAATCTTTGGTAAAGAGAACGAGGAATTAACAGGATTACACTATTACACGTAAGTATGACCCTACACCTACTATCTCTCTAAAGTCCACACCATATCATGCAGTTCCACATCCTGATCATAAGAAACAATTATCTCCTTGTTAGGATGATCAAAGAGAGAAGAGGTGAAAATAGTTTTAGGAGATGAAGAATAGTGTTTATTCTCATCAAACTGACCAAGTGCATGGCTACTTAATCTCATCATTGGAAAACAACTTTATCAAGTTTCCAAATCCCAAGAGGACCAAAAAAGATGGTGATGAAGATATCCCAAACTATTTTCCATTCCATAAATTATTGGAGAACGACATCCCGGGATATTTTATTTTCAATGACATCCTGTAGAAGATGGTGGACTTCAATAATGTAAAGTTAAAAAAGTGACCTACTCATGTAGCATATGTCTATAACACCCATAAGGGGGTGGATAATGAATGCCAGGAAGTTAACAACAAGGGTATGTAGAATATCAGAAACTGGATGGTTAGAAAAATGATCAACCACAATATTTCTATCCTCGGAAAAAATTTGAAACAACCAATTGTGCCCTCTACCACTTCCACTATGACACAGCTGACCCCTTCGGTGTCACAATCCTCTGAAGTCCACTATTCCAAAAAGAGATTGGCCAAAAGAGTAAAAATAAACCATAGTAATATGATCCAATGTCGAGTAAAAAGTTTTTTTAACTTTAGAAAACTTCATTCCTATAGTTCAAGAAGAATGTTCATTACCCCACCAAATGGTATAAACAGTGTCATCTTGCTAGACATAATATTTATTAGATGAAGAGTTGATCTTCGGTTCCATTAATGTTATTCGATTGATGGATCCCTTTTTTGATGATGGGTGTGACTATGAACCTGAATTCCCAACATTCGATTGGAGAATTGGGGGAAGAGTCTATCAGAGTTGAGTATATAGGGGAATATACAGTCATGATAGGATTCACTACTCTAACCATGTCCCTGATCAATCTATCTATGTGGATGAAACTCATGGGAGAGATCTCCAACGAGCTCAAAAAGAATAAGAATGTCCCCCCACACATGACAGGGTCTGCCCTAAGATGATCATATAGGAAGATATTTTAGAGGATACATCATCACCTAATCAGCCTCGACGTGAAGGTAAACCTGGTCGACCTAATCCACTGAGAGAAGAAACACCTCCTATTACTATTCCAAGGGATGATTCGTCCACATCAAGTACTTACGTTCCAAAAGCAACTATGAAAGGGAATCCCCATACTGGGAATCATAGAACTTTTTTTTTCAAAAGTATGATGTTTTGAAACAAATATCCCTAGTGATGAATAATTTTTCAATCTTGGATTCTGTGAGCCTATCAAAAGTCCTCCAAGAAGAACTCATAGAGGCCTTGCCAATCCCTTAAGAATTTTAAGTCAATTATTCTACTGTCAAACTGTAACGTGCAGAGAATGATCCTGCAGAATTCCACATGATCATCTCTTTCATAGACTAGGACAAGGATGCCATCATACAAGGACATGTCAGAACCTTTTATATATTAGAAGGATAAATGACATTGATATCTTTTGATTCTTCATTAACAATGGCTCAAGAGTCAACCTCATTCCAATCCCAACACTTCATCAACTGAGTTTCAATGAATCCCACTTTTACCCATCCACATTAATGCTATAGGGTTATGAAAAGAATGATAAAAGGCCTCTTGGATAAATATAACTCAGAACTTAGTTCAAGGATCTCATGTATGGATCATAATTTATGGTTGTTCGACAAGATAAAACTTTCAAGTTTCTACTATGAATACCTTGTCTACATTAGCATGTAGATATCCCCTCTTAATACCACCAATTCCTTGGAATTTTTATCAATGGAAAAATTGGGACATTTCATGGTGAAAAATCCCCATTCAAAAATCCTATGATTCATATTACATTGACATAGGATCCTAATAGAGGGAATGGAAACTATTTGTGACTGACAATTCCATGCGAATCAATGCCTAGAATGGTTTAGAGATGATTCTGGATAACCCTATAAACCATATCAGCATAGAGTATGTGCTTCCCATTAACCAAATAGAAGGTGTGGGATCAAATTCTAGAAGACATCCAGTGAATTCCGTGATTTCATTCCTAAAAACTAAAACTGGAAGCACTATAGAAGTTTTCAACTCTTTAAGGAGTAGTGAAATCCTAGATTAAAATGTATTCATTCCAGCCCCCAATATTCAAAAAATCCCTATCCCATTTTCTAGGCTAGAATATGTCATCATGCCAATGGGAGAAAATGAAGATTATCATTTTCATTCCCTTATCTCCCCTTAAGAGGACCATAAAGGCATAACTCCCTTTATTGATCCCAAAAATAAATTCTTCTTCTTCTTAATGTCCAAATGTCAACTCCACCCCTAACTTTGAGAAACATTCTTCATCACCTACTTCCCATGTAGATTTAGACTTGTTAATGCATGATTAAGAGGAACATGAGAAATACCTTGGGGATTCCCCTCCATCATTTGAGGAAGGTTTCTCCACCACTGTTGATGAACTCATAGAGATAAATGCTGGAAAGAATGAAGATCAAAAAACAACTTTGATCAGTGCGTCCATGAATTCCAATGAACCAGGGGTATATAATTCCTTCCTAAAGTAACACCATGACATGTTCACCTAGAATTACATAGAGATTCCAGACCCTGATCCTGAGGTTTCCACCCACCACTTAGGTTTTCCAAAAGACCATAGAGGATACAAACATGAAGATATATGAACACACTCAACTCAGACCTCTAAAATTGAGGCTAAAGTGGATAATATCATGAAGTAAAACTTTATTAAGGAAGTGAAGTATCCAAAATGGATAGACAACATTGTCCCTGTGATGAAAAAGAATGGTAAAATCATATTTTCTATTGAATTTTAGAGATCTTAACTAACACTATCTAAAATATGACTTCCTAGTTCCAATCACAGAACTCCTTGTTAATGTGATGTCTAGTTATCATGCCCTATCCTTCTTGGATTGATATTTAGGGTACAAACACATTAAAATGGTCCTAAAAGATGAATAATCCACCACCTTCAGAGCCCCCTAGGTAGTATTCTTCTATCAGTTAATTCCATTTGGCTTGAGGAACACTAGTGCACATACCAACATGTCATACATCACATCTTCAATCATTTTTTCAGGAAGTTTGTTTAATCCTATGTTGATGATCTACTGGTTAAGACCTAACAATTTTCAGACCACCAAGATGACCTAGATACTTTATTCAATAAGCAATGACAACAGATCCTGAAGATAAACCCCTTAAAATGTGATTTCAAGGTAACCTCATGAAAGTTTCTTGGATTCACCCTCTCTCATTGTGGAATTGAATTTTTCCCTAAGAAAACAAAATAAATACTTATAATTTCACCCCATCGATACCTTAAAGTGTTGAGAGGGCTTTAAAGATAGTTGGACTAAATCCGACATGTCATAGAAAAAATTACAGGAATTTGTTTCCCCCTCACCATGTTGATGAAGAAGGGGATCACATATGAATGAACCAATTACTATAAAGAAGTGTTTGAAAATATTAAGAAATAACTCTTGATTCCAATAGAATTAATGCCACGTATTGATAGAAATCTGCTCATTCTATATGTGATGACCCTGGAGCGATCACTGGGAACCTTATATGAATAGAAGAATGATGTTGGGAATGAAAACAACCTTTATTATCTATGTCGAACCATGATTTATGATGTGAATCATTATTTCGATGTCAATAATAGCTAGTAGGAATTAATATTCACGGGTCAGAAATTGAGGAACTACTTGTAGCACCACAAGGTCTAATTGGTCTCTCGCAATAACCCAATCAAATATATCCTCAACCATCCTATGTCAACATGATGTTTGGAATGGTGGCTGGTTATCCTATAGTAGATTTATATACAATTCATACCTTATAAATCAGTGAAAACCTAGGCCTTGGAAGAATTCATAGTTAAACACCCATCTCTAGAAACAATATTGTTAAATATAGAATTTCTAGATGAAGAGTTCTTTTATATTCAAGACAACCCCCAAACATGGGAAATGTATTTTCATGGTGCATCCTAGAGCCCATCAAGGAGGATAATGGAAGACCCTAAGATTAATGAAGTTGGGTTTGGGGTCATTTTTAACTCTCCATATAAATCAGTCTTTCCTTACTCCATCATGTTATCAGAAGGATGTAATAATAATGAGGTAGAATATCAGGCCCTCATTGTTGTCCTGGAACTAGCACTCCAAATACCAGTGGACCACTTGGAGGTGAAATGAAACTTAGATTTGGTAATCAAACATATCATCGGGGATTATGCTATTATAAAAGAAGAGATAATTCCCCTAATTTACTATGTTTGAGGGTTAATAGAAGAGATCCCCTTAGAACCGACATTGACTCACATCCCACAATCAAATAATTCCCAGGAATATGTATTGTAAAATACTGCTATGGCTTTGGTAGATCCAAATTGAGATGAAACGTTCATCAACACTGCATATCGCCGAATGGTATCATATTTTTCTCAAGTCAGAATGGAATATATTAAGGAAGTAAATCTTATCGGTGGTTCATATGGTCCTATCACTAAGTGGATTGTTGCAATCATGTACTTCCTTCAGGATGGAATCCCCCCACTCGATAGATATGGGAAAGAGAAAATATGATGGGGAGAAACCAACATCACTCTTTATAATCACCCAAATTAGTTGAGGACCCCTATAAACAAAAATTTTATGTTATCCTTCTCAGATGTATTAATGGATAGGAGACTACTGTCATAATGAAAGAAATACACTTGGGAACCTGTGGTTCCCACCAATTAGGATAAATATTTCCAACCAAATCTGATGGTTTGGGTAGTATTGTCCCATTAGGACATGAGATTGCACAAAATTCACCAAGAAGTGTCATTCCTGCCAAGTGCATACCAACTTCATCCATCAACCCCTAGAGTTTCTACATACAACCAAATACTAATGCCCATTTTCAATAAGGGGAATGGATGTTTTGGGGATTTACCCTCCATCTATAACCAAACAGTTCAAATATATCTTAACGGCTACTATTTTCTTCTCCAAATGGGATAAGGTAATACCTATCAAAAATTTTGTGGCCAATATAATTTTCACCTTGTGAAATCTAATATAATTACTAGATTTAGTGTCCCTCATACAATACCGATCGATAAAAACACCAATTTCTTCTCTGGTAATGTAGAAAATCTACATTAGGAATACAATATCAAATCCAACCATTCATCCCGTTATCATAAAATGGGTAATAGACATACATAATCCTTCAACAAGAGCCTCTTGAACATACTCTAGAAGATGGTGGATAAAGATAAGATTTCATGTATTGAAAATATATTTCATGATTTATGGGA
Source organism: Viscum album (assembly GCA_963277665.1). Classification (NCBI taxonomy): domain Eukaryota; kingdom Viridiplantae; phylum Streptophyta; class Magnoliopsida; order Santalales; family Viscaceae; genus Viscum; species Viscum album. Next base: position 725,457,252 of record OY728167.1, on the reverse strand, counting down.
TTACCATACAACAACTCATACTTCCACACAAGTTACCCTATAATTTCCCATATACGGAATAGAGTTAGTCCTTCCCATCGAGGTCTAATTGCCATCACTCCATATTTCCATCTGTGATTAGAAATCCATAGATGATGAATCTCAGAACTGAATGGATGAATTAGAGTGACTGGATAAGAAAATATTACATACCTTACATAACCTTAGGTTCATCCAAATCAGATATAATGAGCATTTAACAAGAAGTTCTACCTCCATTCATTCCTTCAAGGAGAATTGGTACTGGTCCTTAAGACTCTAATGATACCAGGAAAGAATACTCCAAAGCATGAACCAAGGTGGTAAGGACCATAATCTATAAAAAAGGTCCACTCTAAAGGATCTTATTCCTTAATTTCAATGGATGAAGAGATCATTATGACCCTAACCAATTCCAGGTTCTTGAAGTTTTTTGTGTAATCACACAACACTCGTCTCAGTTGTACGACGTTAAACTCTGTAGATAGTCCAAACTATAAGACTCTAAAATGCATATAATATCATCCTGAACATGTGAAATTAAACTACATGGTTCATGTACTTGTTTAATGACGTAAAAATTCATATCATTTTGATTTGGGTTTGATTAGGTCATAATATTCAGTGCGGGTACCTCTACCACAAGTTCCTTCAAGAACAATGTGTTGCTTGATTCTCATTCTAATGAGATATGTAGTGATGTATAGATCTCCCATCATGGGTATAGCCATGATAAAATAATATATCCCACTTTTCTCTATGTATTAATCAGACATAAATAAGTAACTTTTCCAGAATGATGTGTGGGTTGATTCTCATTATAATGGGATACACGGTGATTCCTAGATCTCCAATCTAGTAACCAACCACAACTAAGAAACAAAATCCCCATTTCCCTATATACGAGTTATACCTGCATAGGGAACCTTATAGAACTATGTGTATCTTGATTCTCATTCCATATAGATATGTAGTGACTCTTAAACCCTACATCTTGGGTCCAACCATCATTATAGAAAATATCAAATCCTCCTTACCTATGTCAAAACCTTATTGATGTGGGGGAACAATTACTACAAGAACTATTCATGGACTGATTCTTTATTTGAAAATATTTGTAGAGATTCTTGAGTCCTATCCCCTATTCTATCCACAATATTTATTTCCATGTCATATGACACATGTCCTTACCGTATGACATTAAACTGTGTGGCTAATGTTCTTACTGCATGAAAATAAATTGTGCAATCTCTTCAATAACTACGGGTTTCTATATTCACATTCTAATGAGATATGTAGTGAATCTCGAATCTCAAATCCTGGGTCCAAAAGCAAAAAAAACCACCACTCCCTGTGTATGATTCATACCTACATGAGGAACCTTTTTAGAACTATGTGTGGCGTGATTCCTACCATCTTATGATACATAGTGATGGCCAAATTTTCATTCTTAGGCTCATCCACCACATTTTCCCTCTTTCATGTCAGGTCAGCTTCATCCTCACCGCATGAAATTAAAATTCATGGCATTCATGAACTATGTATGGCCTAATTATCATCCTAATGAGATACATAGAAATTCTTAGATCATACCTCCTGGCCCATCCACCAGAAAATCTAAAAGCCATTTTCATTAGTTCACTCGAATTTCTTTAGTTTGGTGTAAGAAACCTTTACCAATACATGTTTCTCACAAAGATAATAGATCATGTGGGCTTAGGTGTTTTGGTAAAATTGTTACCTATATTTGTAATTCATTTCAATTTTCATCAGGTTTATCATGGTTATGGCTATAATACTATAAAAGGAACACCAGATGTCCTCATCACATGACAATAAACTACACAATTTCCTTGAGAACTATGTGTGTCTTGATTCTCATTACAATGAAATATGTAGTGACATATGGATAATTAATCATGGTACTAGACTAAAAAAATATAGGAAATTCCCCAATATCTTATGTATGAGTCGTATCTATATAAGAGAGTTCAATATAGTGTCTCACCCAATGCATGATCCCATATTAAAAAAAAATATTTTCTCTACACATGAATTAAATCAATATGGGAACCACTTAAGAATAGTTTGTTTCTTGATTAATTCTTAAATTAGATATTTAATGGATATATACTCCTATAAAATGTTCTATTCATAATATTCATTTATTTTTCATGTTGAGTCACCTTTGACCTTACTGCAAGATGATAAACTGAACAGTTAATGACCTGGCTGTGTGACTTTAAACAGTAAGGTACCTCAAGAACTATGTTTTTATTGATTCTCATTCCAGTGAGATACATAGTGACACATAAGACTCATATATTCCCCCTCATATATATGAGTCATATATATGCCCCCTCGTAATTCGAGTCCCCTGTATAAAAAAAGATACATGCTGGAGATCATAATTTGAGTCCCCTCATTAGGTGGTCCACCAAGGAAACATAGATGCCCCATCATATATATGATTCATATTTATGTATGAGAATCTACACTTCATGGATATTGTAAGTCCAAATGCTTCATTTTTTCTTGTACATATCCCTTCCATAGGTCATAGTCCTAATTTTGGACACGTTCGGATCCTCGTAATCTTTCTTTAGCTACCAGTGATAGAATTTATGGAACCTAAGGACTCCTCTGCCTAACTATACAGTAACACACCCCTATTGGATATGTATAAATTTTCCCAAAAAATGGGTTTTTTAGCCATAGGATTCCACTATTTTACTATTCAGTAACAAACCCCATTTGGATTTGTATAAAGTCTCCCATAAAATAGGTTTGTCAACTAGTGTTAACTTCTCCCTTGGGAGAAGCCTCTTCTATCCACATAATCATTGATGAAATTATGGTAGAACCCATGATTTGTATCACCCTGCTATCACCCCTCATATATTTATCCCATATCCATTCTCCTGATATGAGAACCCCCAAGACTATGGTTTACAATTTCCTCCCTCGTGTCTTATGAATGCCAGAACAACCTTAGTTTGGTAGGACATAGATCACCAATAATTTCCATAATTCTAGGGTCTTAGTCATATGAAAAAAAAACTATAGGAACCATATTTACCATGTTTGGGTTAGAACTACATAGGAAACTTATCCCATTATTGGGTAATTTTTACTTGAAATGTTCTTTTCATATTCAAGAACTTTTCTTTAACAAAACCAAACCCTGTTCCTGGGGAAATATGAATATCTATAAACATCCTTTTTTCCATTAGAAATTTAATGATGGAATTCCTAAGAACTCCTTTTCCTAACTATATTTTAATAGGTCCCAGTTGGATTTTTATAAGTTTCCCACAAAATGAATCAGCCAGACGATTCCACTATTTTACTATGTAGTAACATGCCCCAGTTGGCTTTGCATAATGCATCCCACAAAATAGGTTTGTAAATCTGTGGTAACATCATCCTCAAGAGTGACCTCCTCAATAAAAATAATTCCTTTTACACATACCACCTTTCTAATTTTGAGATCCCTAGATAAAAAACATACAATTTTTACCTCTCACACCTGAATATGATAGCACATTCCCAAAATGATTAATAAGAATGGTAGTGTCGTCAATATTTCAGTCAAAGATATAGAAAATAAATTTTATCCCCCCAAATGACTTTGTTGTTTGACATTAAACTACATAGCATAATGTCATAGTCAAAAGATGTTAAACTATAAAACAATATCCTCACCGTAAGATGTTAAACAACATGGTCTTTTTCCTAGTCGCACATTAATAAACTACATGATGCTTTAACCCTTGCCTAAAAGGGGACTTCACCCTTGATATAGGCCATCTAAAAAATGTACCCTCCTTCACACAATCAAAATTCATGTAGGATCAATTTCACATTCATGGAAAATTCCAATACAGATGCTCTCTTCATTCTCATAGATATTCCCTAGGTAAACCCCCCCCCCATCATGGTCTTGAGAAATCTAAATATCTATAAAATCCATTCATCTATTAGTAATAAAATGTTGTAATTCATTATAACTCATTTTCCTAACTATACTATAAAATTACCTAGTGGGATTTTCATAAGTCTCTAACCAAATTTCAATGCCTATCAACCAAATTAGTCCACTGCATGACTATGAAGTAACAAACCCTAGTTATATTTGCATAAGGACACCCAAAATGGTCTTGTTAACTAGTGGTAACTTCATCCTTAGGGTAGACCTCCTATATTCCCGAATATCATGTTTTTTATTTGGGAACCACAAAATCATGGTTCCAAATTAATCATTGGGTATCTAAAAAATGTTGGAACATTATTGGGAAACAAACCTTGTTTTGGGTCATCATTTCAAAACTTCTGGTTGAATCTATCCAACCAAAAACATCATCCCCACTAGTTCATCTTGAATGAAATTAAACTACCCACAAAAAGATACATAATACTCAATGAATAGAAAACCTACAAATGGAACTATAGAAAAAAGTAGGGTATCAACTCGCAAGACCTGTACTCTATGTGTTTAGGAAAACTAATAGTGCAATGAAATGAAATAGGCACAAAACTTGTTATCTTGTAAAGAAGGAAGGGCGATCAAAGAAAAATCCAAGACTTAGTTACTAAGTATTCCTTATATTGGACTTAGGAAAAAATTAGGGTGATGAAAAAAAAATTAAAAGTATGCAGGGTTGTCCATATGACCCTAGAAATAGTCAAACTACACTCCCTAGGTTCCATGGATTAGGAAAAATTTAGAGAATTTCCCCATACCTGTCACTTTTGTTTCAACTAGCTGATGCAAAGATGTATTTATATGAAAATTAGCTTCAATGTTATCTTATGATTGAAGAAGGAAAATAGGGATGAATATATAGATGATTAGAAACTAAATAATTTTTATTTATGAGACAAAAAAATCAGAGGAGCATCCACAGGATGGATTCTCTCTATCATACATCACAAAAGATAGTTAACATAACTCTTCATTTGTTGAATGGCCTCCCGATCCCCATCATCAGCCTTTCAAAGCCTATCTAATTGAAAATATTTGGTCCCCTCATCCTGGAAAAGTTTCTCCACCCCAGTCATAATAACGGTTTGCCCTTAGTTTGGGATCCTTATATTGAATGGTGAAGTTATATGAGACCCCCTTAAGGAGAATCCGGTTCTTATTGAAGTCACTATATTTGAACAATTTTCTCATTGATCCCTTTTCTAAATTCAGACAACTTCTTAGTACAGTTAGCCTCCAACTGGGATAATGCATCTTTGAGATCAACAGTGTTGACAAGAAGCTTTGACTTTATAAGGTTCTGTTTAAGATCATGTTATCAATCCCATTTGAAAATGATATCCTTCACAATGGAAAGAATCATGTGATAATAAAATCCATCATATCTAAGCATATAAAGCAGGGATAAAAGTCAAAAAAATCATGAAGGAAGTTCTTCAAAAGGTATCTCAAAGATTATTTTACAGATGTCCCGCCAGGCTGCATGGTGTTTGATGTGAAGTGAATTCCACATCTCTAAATCTGACATAGATCCACTGTTATAGGGATAAATGTATTATCAGAACTATGAACACAATGAGGCACCCTACCCCACTCCCCCTGGGATAGTAACAAATTAAAATTCTAGTATTGAATACATTGGTATGGAGGCTCTTCCCTTAGGGATGGATATAGAAGTTGATGGTAGTGGACATAGAAAATACTCATTGTTAGCCTCAAGAAGATAACAAATGGAAGAGGCAGGGGATGATAAAGGAAGTTGGTGACACTCACCTAGTGATGGGTTAGTGGAATGGGTGGGTTCTTCTCTAACATCCCTGACCTCAGTAGTTTGATCTGAACCCTCTTGATAAGAGGAACTCTCCCGAATCTTCTTAGATCTTCATGAGAGAATATCATAAAGATCCCCCACTTTAGGATCTCCTTTAATCGGTTATATCTCAGTAATGAGAGTGGGATGGGCTTCGTCACCTTGTTTGTGCATCACTGCTACAACATTCTTCGTGGATGAAGTTGCATGATTCAACTAGTCATGATCAGAACATCAAACATAAAAATTGGTTACATAAAAAATAAAGACTCACATCCATTCAATTCTATATTAAATTCCTCAAAATATTCTAATTATGTGAGATGATTAATATATTCTAGCATTTCATCAAATTTCATGTCATGAATTATCTTGGAAAGTATTAATGTCCCAAGTATCATGGTAGTCTCACATGTTGGGATGCTTGAAAAAATTGGCACGATCCCCATAACAACACCCTTTTATGACAACCTAAGACCCTAAATAGCTTCCTTAAAGACAACCATAGGGTTAGCACTAGTCTTCGCATGATATTTTGGTGCATGAGATGAACCTAAAATATCTTAAAGAATATATGTCAGTAGTATTCATATGACTCCTTATGATGTATGTTTGAAATTAATAGAATACTCCTCCCTCTCTACAACAATAGGATTGGTGAAAGGAGTAGATAAAGTATTCTCAGCCGTTAAAACTTATTCTGTCAAAGGATTCAACTCACTAGAAAGAATACATGCTTAGTCTAGAGTGTTCTCCTCAATTCATGAAGTGTCCTTTCTAAGTCCATTGAGAGAGGATAGTGAAATAGATTTTTTAACCAAAAAAAGGGTAAGAAATTTTTGCTGGATAAAGATAACATTAATGATACCATGGATACTTACCATCACTGACAATATTCTTAGCAAATGATTTTTATTATATGATGTTCATTCTTTTTTTATGGAGGAAGGTTAACACTAGTCTCCACAATGACAGGTATCAGAGGGGGAAGTGTATTTTCTCCCACCATCTCATCCTACATTGTCTGCTGGCCTAGGGATATATCTACCAATTTGGGAGATGATTCATCAGTTTCGAGTGGGGTTCCATTTAGGTCATATCTTATCAATGAAATCTTAGATGATTTTCCCTTGACCTTCTACAAATCAAGATAGAATTCCCCACATAAACAATGATTTATTTGATATAATAGGAAACAAGAACAAAATAGTAGATAAGAAAAATAGAACTTAAATCCTTGAGATTAACATAATCAATCCATTCCTCAGAATACATATGGTTAACCCCTTCAGTAGCACCCCATATCGACATTTCCTCAGCTTGTCTCGTGATATGGATCCAATTTTCAGTTGCATAAATAATATTCTCTAATCCAAAATATAAATCCACACCTCAGGGGTACTATTATAAAAGTGAATATTGGGTGTGTCTCAAGCATCTTCTATATCTAGAATCCAAAGCCAAGAATGAATAAGTGACCATATGACTTCAACATCAGGAGACATGTCCTATGAAAATTGGACTACCTCTGGTTGAACATATTCAGAGGTAGACCCAACCTGCTACAAATATTATTAGATGACCTTTGGTATCATGAGATTCCTAACTCTCTTCATCACAGATGAAGGATGGGAAAATGGAACCCGAGTATCCTCCTGTCAATGGAGGCTAGACTGCCTAAGACCAAACTCAGATGTCACAACCCTTTTGAACCTAGTAAGTGGACTGAACCATGCCTTAGGTCATTTGGGTGAACTCATGACCTCTTTATCTACACCCACTAAAGGGGATGATTCACCCACTGGGGGAGATAAAACACCTTCTATAGGGGGATGATCATTTCTACCTCACTTCCCACACCTGGAAAATATTCCATACATGACATGGGCGATAAATTCTTCTAAAACTCCCTTGGGATATAATGAAATCTAGGCCTCAATATACCAAGAGGTCAATCTAATGGGCACACCTACTTGAGTCAACTTGATCACTACTTGAGTTAGCTGCATCATTGTAAGTATCCACAGCTATCGGGATACCATTGGGTGATTTTCTAATCAGACACACACCAGATGAGATATGGTTATTTTTTATAGGAATTTGAATTGGAATGAAAATATTTATAGAGAATAGGCCCCACATATAACTTTTCCATCGACACGGGTCATCAGTACAACATCCCTAAAGTAAATCATGTATGATCTTAGCTCATCGCCAGACTTTCTATCATGAGTAAACATCCTAGTAGGTGGGTCTCCATAATGGAAGAAATTGAGTTCCTTGAATAGGTTCAGCTTCATCAAGGTCTTATTGGGCTTCAAGGATAAAGGATGGATATAGTAAACAACATAAACAAATGGTAGAAACCAACCCCTGGGAATCTCTACACCACTTACATGATGAAAGATCTAATATGGTCTATGACTCATCCCTAAAATACCTATAATGGACCTGCAATTATGAAATGGACCATCCCTACATGAATGTTTAGCAAGAATCGGTGAATCTTCACCAAGATAGGGATTTCCAACCCTATGTAATTTTTCTTTTCCAACTTGGCCACAGTAAAGAATTCCCCATGCCTCACGACACTATTTGAGTCATGAACATACAATAATTAGACACTTAGCCACATGGCTAAAAAACCTATAATATGTGTCTTTTCAGGTACTCTAGACTTGGGTTTATACCCCATTGGTCGTACTCCCCCTTTTACAAAGTGGGTTGGGAATTTACCATGAGTTCCCTAATTTTCCATCTTGGGAAACCTCGTTGGGAATTTTCAAGTGGGGCCTTTCCCCTTCGATTCTAGGAAATCAATCATCCATATTTTAGGATGGATATATCCTCTCAGGAGGGGGTCTTCATTCTTAATGTCCTGTACTATCTTCACCATCTCATGTTCTAAAATTAGCATCCTTTTAGAATCATGCCACACCAATATCATTAGGATGAACTCTTCATACATACCTACAAGTATCAGAGCCCTAGAGATCTTGTGGACATCCCACAGGCTGATGTTAACTTCTCCATGTATTAGGAGGATAGAGTTTTTTTGCGGTCTCCATTAACATATCATCTCATGGATGAATTCAGAGTTCTTATAAATGTATGTCTGGTCCGTATAGATGTATTTATAGATTACCACTACTTTCAACTTGGTTCTAAAGTCAAAAACATTCGGCCGCACCTAGTAAACCCACATCTACTCTGTCCTAACAACACCACCCAATCGGAGATCCATGTCTTTCATCCAACCCTAAAACTGGTCTATCTTGGAATCACTGAGGATGGATGGGTAATAGGGAAGATTTAATTCTGGGGTGTGTGGCTTCAAATCCAGAGCACATTGTCTATGATGCATGAAATATGTTGTGGATGATATCCCAACATTAGTATATTCACCCATTCTAGAAACTTTAGTAGTATTTATGTTCTTGTATTCTTGAAGTTAGGAAATATGAGTGTAATTCTTCAACTCTAGTAAGAATACCTCCTTTAGAGGGCTATGGATACAAGGAAACAGATAGTGACTCTTGGGGTAATCATGATGATTCTTCTTCAGATTCTCCACTAGATTTGGTAGAGTGGTATTGTGTACATCATAGTAATTAGGCCCTATAACTTTTACTATATCCTCAACACGATTTCTAGCTTGTTCATCATAAAATAAAGTATTTCCAGTAGTCGTTGAACATACAAAGAAGCAATGATATTTTCATTAGAATAAATTCTTCATTTTGAAAAAATTATGAAAATGTGGAAATTTGGAAAAAGAATTAGCTCACTTAGGATTTCCGAGTAAGTGACCTGGTGAAGGTCCCTCACCTAATAGGGCTTGCGTAGGTCACTCACATAGACATACGTATTGTGCAGCTAGGTTCATTACTTGCCTACATGAAATGTTATTTAGAAAAAATCTTAAGAGGAAGGTCTTAACAGAATACTAACATAACTAGAAAATAGGTACATAAGCTTTCAGACCATACACTGAAATCAGCGTCCCTATTTAAAGATGATGGAGCCCCTATGTGTATCCCACATGCACACCCTACCTACGTGACTGACTTGTGGGGACGACTAACATGGGATACCTATGTGGATGACCTCCACGATCCATGAAAACTTTTCATCCCTTTAACTCGGGATAAGAACCTATTCTTTCGATCAAATAAAATCATGAGGGGGGGGGGGTATTTTCATGGAACTTAGTTCCCTAGCATTGATGAAAAGGTGTTAAATAAAAAATACCTTAAGGATAATGAAATAATACATGTAAAAAATCTAAGGATCGTAACATTGAAAAATTCCCTTCATGCGGTCCCATAGAAAAAAAAAATTTCATTTAGGGTACTTTTTCATAAGCCTACACGACAACCCTACACATTAGCTTTCACAACGGACCTTCACATCATCCAATGCGATAGACCTGTGCAAGCATTCCCCCTCACCCAGAGGCACATATTTTACTATAAATAGGACCCTGAGGCTCTTCATTTGTATGGAAAGAAAATCATAAAGAAATATCAATGATCTGCAAGCCCATGTACTTTTTCCATTCCCTTAGAAACCTTCTAGGTAGACCTAAAAACATTAATAAGATGGTGTTGGGGTGGGGGTAGTGGAACCAAAGTCCTCTCAAATCTCAAAAACCCACATAACACCTATACAAGGAACCCTCCCCACATGGTTGATGAACACTAGCGCGAGGTCTAATTCCATAACTAGGTACTAGAATGATACACTTATAGAAACACCTATGGAGACCCTTGAAGCCTTGAGAAAATCCTCTACAAAGTATAGTTTCCTAGGCAGTCCATTTCCCAAAGTACATTTAGCTCACGTGGGCCTACCTACACAAATCATTCCCATCGACACATGCATACTTTTTATGAGACTCCCTTGGCTCACCCAAGCCTCGAAACTGCACAATCCACTAATAAATCCCTTTTCTAAGACACCAATGGTAGAGCCTCTCTTCCTTTGGAACCCATGTCTAAGAGGGACCAAATTGAAACCTCCACTAAAGCCTCTAAACTTGAAAACCCATGGAAAGGGGAACAAAAAACTATCTCCCATTTGTGTATGAATTCCTTCGGTTTGAGGTGTTCCTCACTTGTCCAACCTAATGGGTAGGGTCCTTAGGGTTCATCTGAGTATGAAATCCCTTAGTCATGAGGACCCTGACCCTTGGGTAAGTGTCAAGGAACTCCTGATATCAAGTACTAGGGTTAGGACCATATCATTACCTGGTTTTCTCTATGACCTATAGCCTCCATTTCTTGTTGGGGATGGTGAGGATCATGATTTCTATCCCTTCGATAGTGAATGTGATCCACCCCTTGGAACCAATTTTAGGGCAGCCCTCCTGAAGTAAGCACATAGAATTTCTTATAAGACCTCTCATTATTTATTCCTTCCTCATTCTCTATACACATAGGCATATCTAGGAGTTAGAAATGACTTTCCTGGATACCAAAAAAGAAGAGGAGACGAGCACATCAAAGCCCCCCCTCTCCCCCTTTGGGCCCAAGGTACAATGATGGGAGGGAATGGGCACTAGATCCTTATTTATTTCCATATCCCTTTGGGTTTTGGCCTCATACATTAGAAAAAAATAATATTTTGTGGTTTCCCAGATTTATTGATTCCTCCTGTTTCACACACCAAGAATGAATCAAGTGGGCATAGATTTTAGTGGTAATCATGAGATCCACACGATCTCACACCTAAAGGAAACCTTAGTGTGTAATACCTAAGGAATTTATCTACTATAACATTGATTCCTACAATGATCAGGATACATAGGACACATACCTAAGGCCTTATCTAAATGGGAATCATTTAAAGTGTAATTCCCAACCAAACCAGGGAATCCTTCTCTAGAATAAGCCATGAAATCCAAAAAATGGGAAACATACCATGTTTAAGCCCCGTATTAATCCAAGGTAATCCTATTTAGGAGTAATCCCCAACCAAATCTCTCAAACCATTATGGAATCCTTTTCAGGAATAAGACCCAACATAATCTTATCAATGTTCTATAATCCCATTCAAGAAAATCCTTCAGAGGGCCTCCATATGCATGGGTCCTTAAAACTAAACTACATGGGATTACATTCCTATCCATTTTGGATATGTAAGAATCCTTCAGGAGGTCAAAACCCAACTCACCAAATCAAACCTAACTCTATCTATTCCACAATCCCAGTAGGGTAATATTCAACCTGGGAATTCATATCCCTTCATGTTCCTTGGGATGCTTTGGCATAAGTCCCACACCAAACATTGACTAGGAATCTTCTGCCTAGAAGTCCATACCACATGATGTTAAACTGCATTATTTGGTCCTTTTCACATGACCTTAAAAGGTATGATGTTCCCCATTATGTGGAACAAAACTATGTGGGTTATGATTCATTTGATAAGGATACATATGAATCCCATTCATGGATACAATCCTAACATAAAAACAACTCCCATATCCATGGATGATAATAAACTTCAGAGCACCCCACTGTATTGCTGAAAACCAGTACTGTCATAAAAACGAACAAAGAATCTCTAGTTGGTACATAAGAGGATACAATTATTGGAGAACATCTGCTACATAAATATATCTCCATTGATCAAGAACCTTAGATACATATATATGATTCTAAGTTACAAACATGCTAATAATTTATTATTAATTAAAGGGTGACCCACATCATACTTGTAAATTAATGAAGGATTCACAAGCATATCATAAATCTATATGATTATCCTAGAGTAGGAAATAATTCCCACCAAATGTGTGTGATGATATTGAACTCCCATCCTCTCGAAAAATGTGAGTTATTAAGTATCATTGGAAAAACACCCCAATGGGAACCAACCTTTAAAAGGTAGGTCCCTCATGGATATAGATCCATAGGGTGTTTCTAGTCCCATGATCAAATCTCATTGGAATTTATATGTAAATAGTGAACATGACATGAATGATCGTACAAAACTCAACCCCCTGCAATCAATCATCGGGCGACCAATTTTCATTGGAAAAAAATGTAAATGTGTTTTTAATTTTTTTTTAATTAAGATTTAAACATATATATACACATATTTCTAATTATGTATGAAATTTTTTTCAATAGTATCAGAAATGTTTTCTTCATCCACTCATAGGAGAGGCTCTGGTCATGGTATTTAATCATGGAATTCTAATATGACCCTTAATGTAACCTTTGATGAGACATTACATCTAGTGGGAGTGGGTGCCCCTACATTTATTCACAAGTTGAGTCATATCATATGTGACCCACACATTTTTTTATTATCTACATGTGACTAGGATTTATTCCCCCATGATACATTAGATCATCTATGGAGGTAAGATCAGGTAAGATGAACATTTTAGTTTCTTATTTATATTTAAAAAATAATAACATTTTTTATAGATTTTTTCTTAAAATGAATAATATGAGAGTGTTCCCCAATAAGTTACATTTAGTCTGTATGAAAAAATTTCATAAAATTTGGATAGATTATAATGGTAGAGTAAGGAGGAAGAATTGGGTACCGAATGTGGGTGCCCCAGACATTCTGGATAGAGTCCTGTGAGGCATTCTCCCATATCAGTGGTGTGAGTTAGTTACATATTGGTCAAATGAGGCTGAAATGGTGTGTCTCTTTGTTTGGGTTTATATCTTTTGAAGAATGTATATAATTTTACGTGTTTGAAATTTGAATTAATTTAATATAGTAGGTGGCAGTGCATCATTTTGGGAATCTTCCATTCCAAGGACCACCTCAGAGGCTTGAGACTCATCTTGTATCCTAGATTTGACATGATTTATTTATTATTAAATTATTAAATTTATTTTTTAATATTATTTTTCATTATATATTTAACTATTATTGGTATAAATTTACAAGATAAAAATTCATTGATAGATAAAATTTAGGCGTGGATGATGACTTGTGATTAGAATGACCCATAGATCGTAGATATTACAGTAAGTTATTTTACAAATTATCAATACTTAAATATATCTATATATAAATATATATTTAAATTTATATATTAAAAAGGATCAACTGGAATTTGTTTTATCATAGATTCTATAGGAAAGTCAAAAACTTTCCATTGGAAGGGATGAGATATTTCATTGTATTATTGGTCGTGATGGATATGGCTATAACTTGAAATATGGAATGGAGATTCCTAATTATAAAGTTTCATGCACTAAGGTTGTGTCTATTATTATGGTTGGGATAAAATAAAATATGATAGGTTTGTAGTAATTAATTCATGCATTCGAGGTGGTAAATGCACAACTATTAGATGATCTCAGAGCACTGCAGGAGTATATGCAGTGAGGTGATGGTGTAATGGATCCTACGATGAAGGTTTATAATGAATTTATTTATTAATTTTTTTACATTAGTTATTATTATATTCAAAATTTTAATTTTTCGGCCCCTTCCACATTGGATGTTGGTAGAAGCCATGGACCTACACGACGCATTAGATTCAGGTGGTATATTTAGTTTATCTTTTTGGTTTCTTTTTCAAATTTACTATCTCATTTGTTTTTTTAATGTCACAAATCATATTTATATTTTCATTAAAATGAAATTTGACTAAGTATGGATTAAAAACCAACTAAATACATTTATAATGATGATAAAACTTTGGAAAATAATAAATAAATTTAAATTAGCAAAGAAAATAACTCTTTGACACTTGATTCAAAATTTAGAAGGTATCAAAACTCAATTGTTGTCTCTATGAATTTTGAAAAATCCACCTGGATTATTCATGGTCACAGACACTTTTCTATCCATAATAAGGGATCCTTATCCACAAATCTCTTTTCATAATATTCTTTTGTGACTACATGAGGAAGGGTGTCTCAAATTTCCAATCATAAAAGAATTCAATTATTCCATTGGTTAATGTATCTAGTAAAAGAAATAAGACACAAAATGTCTTATACATGAGTTCATCTTCAAGTTTTACCACTCTCATTTCACATCACATAAATATTAGAGGATATTAGAGAGTAATATAGGAATTTACTTTGCACTTATTCTTAACACACTCTATGATATCAACTATTTTGGCTTGTATTTACATTGAAATTAAATTTTTACTAGATTTTCCTAACTATTACTTTCTAAGGGTGAGGGATTCTATGTCATATTTTAAGAAAATCGATTAACTAAAATCTATTTCCTTTTGTTTGATATGTCACATTAATGGTCTTGTGATCTCTAACTATAGGATATCTACTCAGGCAAGCCTCTATGTCATTTTGGCTGTGTCTTTAAAGAATCATTCCCCATCATTGGAATAGTTGATGACACCAATGTTCATTTAGAGGGTTTTTATGTTATATACCATGTTTAGGATGTTAACTCTTATATATGGAATTATCATTGAATAATTAATGAGGTATGGGTTAATATAGAAAGGGAACCTCATTATGATAGAGCTTTATAGGTTCAATATACTCAAGAAGAGATATTTTAAATTTCATTTCCTTCCACCTTTATCTTATAATAATCACAATTACCATTCATTCATAATCCAACCACACTGTTAAAAATGTATCATCTAACAATATTTTTTATAACTCCAGTATAAATTGATATTGTGGGATCACAACTATGGTTTATGATTACTTCATGCCCATATTATTCTTTGGATAAAAAACTCATCTATGCATTACACTATCTATTATTATATTCCATAGTTCTTAATGACATGAAATATTAGGAAAATGATCTTTATGTCATTTAAAATATGTAGGAAGCATCAGAATGTTGATAAGATACCCAAATTGGTTGGTGTGATCAAAAGTATAATTTTTCCCTCAGAATTGTATTTAAGTGAAAAATCATATAAAAGATGCCAATGAAAATAAAATTCACTTTTATTCACAAAAAATCATGGGAGAACAACCATAAATACATTTTTGATTTATAGGAATCAAAAATGCATCCATCAGATAATTGTTTCACCTTGTATGATGAAAAATGTCTGATAACATTGTCTAGTGTTATTAAAATGACATATCTACCCTCATGGGTAAAAAATAATAAAATGAATTCTGATTGATGTGAAAATATAGGATAACATTTCTCAAATCATATGTGATATTTTTCAATCACCTATGCATAAATATGATTATTGGATTGGTCGGTATAGTTAAAAGTTCATTTTCACATTTATTATCATCTTTAAAACAATGGGAAAATCAAGCGTGTAGGGTTCAAAACTGACCAAACAAGCTCTAAATGACATGAAATATTAATAAAATGATCTTTAATTAATTTATAATCTTTAGTAATAATCAAAACATGGATCAAATACATAAATTTCTTGGTATAATCGATAGTCTCATATATCCCTCAGATTTGGAGTTAAGTGAAAAATCACGTAAAAGGGGACATTACCAATAAAATTCACTTGGATTGATATTAAATCAAGGGATAATTATAATTGATCTATTTTGGTTTTATAGTAATCAACACCACATCCATCAGAAGCTCCTTTTGCATGATATGATGGAAAACGACAGATAATAGTATCTAGTGTTATTAAAATAAAATATCTCTCGTCAGGGGTCAAAATGAGGAAAAAACTTATTATTAACATTAAAATATAAGGAAAAATTTCTTGAATCATATGTGATATATTATGATCAACCATGCATCAATCCAATGATTGGATTGGTTGGAATAATTTAAAGTTAATTTTCACATTTATTATCATTTTTGTAATAACGGTAAAATAATGTGTGTACAGTTAAAAACCAACCAAAAAAGATCTAAATGACTTGGAATATTTTTAAATTTATATTTATTTAATTGAAAATATATAATAATCATTATAACATAGATCAGATACCTAAATTGCTCGGTATGATCGAAAGTTGTGTTTGTCTCTCAAATTTGGAGTTAAGTGACAAATCATGTAAAATGGTCCAATAACAATAAAACCTAATTTTATTGACATGAAATCATGGGATAACAATAAATGATCCATTTTTTATTTTTATGAATCAACTTTTCATCCATTGGATTCTCGTGTCACCCAGTATGATGGAAAATGATGGATAACATAGTATAGTTTTATTAAAATGACATATCTCCTACTAAGGGGTCAAAACGAGAAAACAAATTATTATTTTTGTGAAAATATAAGAGAAAATTAATTGAATCATATTAGATATATTTGAATCAACCACACATCAATATGAAGCATAGACTGGTTGGTATAATTAAAATTTCATTTTTACATTTATTATAATTTTTTTAATAATGGGAAAATCTTCTGTGTAGGGGTCAAAACCGACCAAAAAAGATCTGATTGACATGAAATATAAGGAAAACATTATTTAAGTCATTTAAAATCTATATGAATAATTGAAATATAAATAATATACCTTAATTTCTTGGTATGATCGAAAGTAGTGTTTTTTCATCAGATTTGGAGTTAAGTGAAAATTCTAATAAAAGGAGATAATATGAAGAAAAAACACTTAAATTTACATTAAATAATTGAATAATGATCACTAAGACATTTTTTATTTTTATTAATCAATGTTTCATCCATCATAAGCTCGTGTCGCTTCAAATGATGGAAAAATACATATAACGTTGATTGGAGTTATTAAACTGACATATCTCCTTTTAGGGGTTCAAAAACCAGAAAATGACATCTGATTGATGTAAAAATATAGAAGAAAATTCCTCAAATAATATGTGATCTACTGTAATCATCCACATGCTAATCCAATGAATGGATTAGTCAGTATTATTAAAAGTTTATTTTCACATTTATTATCATTTTTGTAATTATGGGAAAATCATGTGTACAGGAGTCAAACTGACCAAAAGAACTATGATTAACATGAAACCTTAAGACAATGATCTTTATGTAATTTAATATCTATATTAAGTAACATAATATGGATCAAATACATAAATTCATCAGTATGATCGAAAGTGGAGTTTTTCCCTCTGATTTAGAGTTAAGTGAAAAACCACATAAAAGGGGGAAATACTAAGGAAACACACATAGATTGAAATTAAATCATGGTATAATGATCAATTTTATGTTTTTTATCTATGAGAATCAATTCTTCATCCATCAGATGCTTGTTTTTCTCAGTATGATGGAAAATTATAGATAATGTTGTCTAGTTTCTTGAAAATGGCATATCTCCCGCCATGGGATCAAAATGAGAAAAAGACTTCTGATTGATGTGAAAATATTGGATAAAATTACTTTAATAAAATTTTATCTATTAGAATCAACCAAATTTTAATCTGATACATGGATTGGTCGTTACAATTAAAATTTCATTTTCACATTTGTAATCATTTTACTAATAATGGGGAAATCATGTGTGTAGGGGTCCAAAATGTCCATAGAAACTTCGATTGATATGAAATATTAGGAAAAATATCTTTAAGTTATTTAAAATATATAGGAATCATTGGAACATATATCAGATACATGATTTTTTTGGTATGACCAAAAGTGGCATTTGTCCCTAGGATTTGGAGTTAAGTGAAAAATAATGTAAAAGGGACCAAGAAAATGAACATTTATTGACATGAAATCATTTTTGAATGATCATTGAGCCATTTTTGATATATAGGAATCAATGATACATCCATAAGATTCTCAAGTCTCCTAGTATGATGGCCAACGAGCCCGTACCCGAGTGGTAAGGGCACCTGCTTGGCATCCAAGAGACCCAGGTTCAAAACTGGGTGGAGGTGAATTTCCGGGTTACTATAGTAGTACTGTAGTAGTCACTATAGCAGTCACTATTCGATACTATAATAGCCGGAACTATTCACCCGATTTGGGCCTTCGGGCCAACGGTTTGGGCCTACGGGTCTCCAGGGCCTTCGGGTCATCAAAGGCCTTCGGGCCACAGGGCCTTCGGGTCACGTAGACCATGGAGTAGCCCAATTCACATAGAACAGTACCCAGAAGAGGATTAGAGAAACAGGAGTAGTAGCCACCAGATGTAGAGCTAACCAGATTGGAAGAATGAGAGGGTATGACAGCCACCATTGGGACCAGGCACCGTGCAGCTTTGTACAGGGCAATTCTAGCCGATCAGCAATGCAAGGTGGGGAGATAAGGAGATCAATGATTCAAGACACTGGGGAGGGGAATTTCTATGTTCTGGGACTACGGGTCATGTATGGGCATGGTATGCCTTTGGGCCTTCAGGTCATGTATTGCTGGTCATGTCGGGGCTTGTGCCTTGGGCCTACGGGTCATGTATGAGTTCCCCTTCAACCCTTAAAAGGGTGATTATCTATAATAAAATAAAAAGAAGGCCTTCAGGCCATTCGGGCTAGTATGATGGAAAAAAATGAATAAATTTTTCTAGTGTTATTAAAATAACATATCTCCTATCAAGGGGTAACAAATGAGAAAACAAATTCTAATTGATGTGTAACTCTAGAAGAACATTCCTCGAATCATCTGTTATCAATTTGAATTAACCAAAATTCAATATTATCGTTGGATTGTTCAGTACAATTATAAGTTCATTTTCACATTTGTTATCATTTTTGGGATAATGTGAAAATCATGTGTGTAGGGGTTAAAATCGACCAAATGAGCTATGATTAATATGAAACTTTATGAAATTGATTTTAAGTCATTTCAAATATGTAGGAAGCATCAGAATGTAGATCAAATACTTTGATTTCTTAGTATGATTAAAACTAAAGTTTTTTCCTCAGATTTGGAGTTAATTGAAAAATCTTGTAAAAGGTTCCAATGCCCAGAAAACACTATTAGATTGATATAAAATCATGGGAGAATGATCGTGAAACCATTTTATATCTTTTAGAATCAAATCTACCTCCATCAAATTCTTGTGTCTTATGGTATGATTGAAAATTATGGGTAACATTTTCTAGTGCCATTAAAATGACATATCTCCCATCAAGGGGTTAAAATCAAGAAAATCATTTCTGATTGATGGGAGAATCTAAGAGAATGTTTCTAAAGTCATATGTGATTTGTTATAATCAACCACACATCAATCTGATTTTCATATTGATTCATATATGGTAACATTTTCTACTATTAATGGTCATTTCATAATTATAAATACCGTAAATAGACATTTCAGATTAGATTTTCATTATTTTTGTATTTATGATGTTTTTTGTATGTAACACTATAATAACTGTTTTTGATTATTATATATATATATATATATTAACTAAATAAATTTTTTGAATTTTATATATATTAATTTTAATTTTCTTTGTTTAAATGTTTCTTTGTATCTTATCAGTAGGTTGATTGGGACAAAATATTTGAAGGATCTATAGCTATTTGGATAACTGGTTTTGTCTAGATGCATGTATTTTATTTTCTATTTTTATTCTTTGTTGGATATTTTTATTTTTGGTAATATGGATATTGGAAAAATGTAATATTTAAAAAAAAATCTTTAGGTTATCGACCACCTATGGTGGTCGCTAATTATTTTATTTTTGGGGACCATTCGCGACCACCTATGGGATTCGCTTTGTATTTATATGTTGAAACCTCCATTGGTGGTCTATAATGCTCTTCCTAGAGACCGCCACTGTGGTTATTTGGGGAGTTCCTATAGGGACAGACCAACCACGATGACCAAAAGCTATTGGCATGTGGTTTTTAAAAGTAAAATTTCTAGTAGTAATACAGGGAGGCACGCCTGAGTTCTTGTGGAAAATCGGGCCAGGGAACCAGTCGAGTGGCCTCAAGGTTGTGACACTACACCTAATATGGTAGCTTCCATAAATAGGTAACTTTTTTACACAATCCTTTTAGTCTATCTAACCATAAGTTAGTTGGATATATTGTTGGTCATGTCATCAATTATAGATCAACAATGATAGGATTGACCTCTCGTATGACAAGTATTAAATTTGGGTCCTCGATTGAGTTAGAAATAGAAAATGTATTAATATAATTAAAATATACATATTATGTGATTTTCTAATTAGATGAGGGAAATATGATATACCCATATACAAGATGAATGAGACGTGATTTATACATCAAATTGGTTAGTCTATAATCAAATATTTGAGAATGTTTTTGGAGGCTATATGGGATTGACATATATCATGTCACATATGGACACTCAATGTTGGAAAAAGAAAATATATGAAAATTCATGTTATCTTGTGATATGGTTGTTGGATATAGGTACAAATATAGAACCTTCACATTATAGGATGCTAACAACTTCACATTTTCATAATATGGTGCAAATTCCAAAGATAGAACCTTGTTGATGTAGTATTGTGCAGAACATAAGATATGATGGTGCATTTGAAACCTATTTACGAAAGAATTATTGCATGAGAAACAAACCATGGTAGGGTTCTAGTTCTGAGGGAGTGATGTTTCAAGATGGTGGGACCATGCATCAAGAGATTCTATTCTCTCCAAACCAATCGGTAGGTGTTTAGTGCTTATAATGAGGTTTGAGTGAGGATGTCATTGATAATTTCACCAAGAACTGTGGATGTCATAGTGGTTTCTATATGGCTGAAATAATCTCCATGAACATATCACTTATTGTGAGAGTTTGTGGGAATAATTGTTCTTGGTTCCATGTGAAAATATGGTGATAGACATGGGTGTACTAAGATATTTTGGAAATAGGTATTTAACATATATATGATAGTTGTTCATCATAAACCAAAAATGGAAACACGTGATTTGGAAAAAGCTATCATCCACAATTACAATTATTGGTCAACTATTTCTTCCCTCTTATAATTCCATAGGCCTTGTTTGGTATGTAGGATACATTTTCAACAAAAGTAGAGGGGTAAATCTAAATAAAAATAAAAAGGGAATTGGAATAAAAATAGATGTTTGGTATAGGGGGCATGATAGAGGTGGGATGAAGACGATGGGTTCAGGACGACAACGGTGGAATGATGGTGATAGTGAAAAGTGACATAGCATTGGTGGTGGGGCGCAATGGTGGCATAAGAGTGTGGTGGTGAGGCACTATGGTGATGGTGAATAGGCATAGTTGTGGTGGTGAGGTACAATGATGGTGGTGGGGTGTGGTGACGGTGATGTGACAGAGAAATTTAGTGACACACTACAACAAATCAATCCTTTAACATCATTCAAAAAGGGATTTAACAACATTAGTGTCTAAGTCACCGTTAAAAGGGGGACCCCGTTATCAGCACTTTCATTAGTATTGATAAAGGGGGGACTTTAACAGTGCTTGAAATAGTGAAGATAAAGGGGGCCTTTATCAATTCTAGAAATAACACTGATAAAGTCCATACTACTGTAGTATGTTGTTGGAATTACAACACACTACAACAAATACACTTGTATACAAACACACATACATGAAAATACACTATTATACAAATTCACAATTTAATAAAAACAATATGTACATAAAAAATAAATAAAAAACACAATTATATACATTTGAAAAAAATTTACTGTATAATTACATTTTAAATTACTATGACAAACATTTAAAAACATGAATTAATGTTTCATTATCTTTGGAACCCGTTACCCCCTCTCAAAAGGTCTGATCATGGTAACAGTTTTCAAAAAAACCACCCCAACTTGAGAAAAATAATACACCTATATTAGAAAACAATTATTATGTTAATAATACTATAAATAAATAAACTAAACATAATATGAATCAATAAATGAATAAAATGTTAATTTTAAATAAAAGGACACACTTAGAGTAATAATAGTCACACTGTGCATCATATTGATTTGGGGATGATACCCATACATAAAAAATGACTTATAGATAATTTTCCTAAAGTATAAAGATAATCCAAATTTGTTTGTTCAGTTTTGAGTATGTCACTTGTATTTTTTACTAAAGTGTCATTTTAAACTGAAAACATGCACTTTGACTCATACCAGTCACATCGTGTTTTTGTTTGATGTGAGACTGATTATTACATGTCATAAATTATAAATGAATACTGTTACTAATGTATCAAGACAATCCAGCTGTATTTTCTTTGTTTTCAAGGAGTGACATGTGTTTTGAACTGAAATGTCAATTTTAGACAGATAAAGGACACTTTGAATCAAACCCAGAACACCGTGTATCAGATTGAGGTACAGGTGATTCCTACGCATCAAAAATGACTCATGGATTGATTTCATGAAGTATAAAAATAATAAAAATATGTTTTCTTGGTTTTTAGTATGTCACTTTTGTTTTTAGTAAAATTTTTGTTTTAAATAGAAAGATACACTTGGAGTCATACCAGTCACACCATGCATCGGATTGAGGTTCAGTTGACTCTAAATGTTACAAATGATGTATGGATCATTATCCTAAAGTACCAAAAAAATCTGAATTTGTTTTCTCATATTTGAGTATGTCACTTGGGTGTTTATTAAAATGTCATTTTGAACTGAAAACATGCACTTTGGGTTATACTGGTCACATAGTGTGTCGGTTTGATGTGAGACTGATACTTACACATCAAAAATGAATTATGAATCATTTTCTAAAATTATAAAGACAATCAGAGTGTTTTTTATTGGTTTTCCATGAGTGACACATGTTTTCAAATAAAATTTCATTTTTTAAAATGATAATAAATACTTTGAGTCATATCAGGAACATAATGTATTGGAATTATATGAGGATGATTCCTACTTGTCAAAAATAACTTATAGATCATTTTCCTAAAGTATAAAAGCAATACAAATGGATTTTATCAATTTTGAGTATGTCACTTGTCCTTTTTAATAAAATTAATTTCAAATTTAAGTAAAAAGCCACACTTGGAGCCATATCAGTCCCACCATGTGCCAGATTGAGGTGAGGATGATTCCCACATGTCACAAATGAATAATAGATTATTTTACTAAAGTATCAAAAAAATAAGAATTTTTTTTCTCATTTTTGAGTATGCCACTTTTGTTTTTTACTAAAATGTTATTTTAAACTGGAAACATGCACCTTGAGTCATACTGGTCACATCATGTTTTATTTCGACATGAGAATGATTCTTACATTTCATAAATGAATTATGAATAGTTTTCCTGAATTATCAAGACAATCTGAGTGCCATTACTTGGCTTTCAGTGAGTGACACACGTTCTGAGCTAAAATGTGAATTTTAATCAGATAACGTCCACTTTGAGTCATACCGGACACACCGTGTATCATATTGAGGTTCAAATTATTCCTACACATCACAAATGACTTAAGGATCATTTTTCTAAAGTATAAAAACATTCTAAATTCATTTTCTTAGTTTTGAGTATGTTAGTTCTGTTTTTATCTAAAATATAAATTTTAAATAAAAAGACACACTGGAAGTCATAATAGTCACACCATGCATCATATTGAGGTGTAGTTGACTCCTATATGTCAAAAATTATTTATGAATCGTTTTCCGAAAGTATCAAAATAGTATGATTTTT
Organism: Viscum album; assembly: GCA_963277665.1. NCBI lineage: Eukaryota > Viridiplantae > Streptophyta > Magnoliopsida > Santalales > Viscaceae > Viscum > Viscum album. Next base: position 725,432,961 of record OY728167.1, on the reverse strand, counting down.
GGCTTGGTTTTGAGTATGTAACTTATGTTTTTTATGAAAATTAATGTAAATTTTAAAAATAAAGACACACTTTGTGTTATAATGGTTACACTGTGTGTCATATTGAGGTGTGGAAGATTCTTACATGTCACAAATTACTTATGGATAATTTTTATAAAGTATCAAAAACAATTGAATGTGTTTGCTTAGTATTGAGCGTGTGATGTGTGTTTTGAACAAAAATATAAATTATAAACTAAAAAAATACATTTCAAGTCATACCTAGCACACTATATATCCTATTTAGGTTTATCTGATTCATACACATCAGAAATAATTTATGGATAGTTCTAATAAAGTATTAAAACAATCAAAATTTATTTTCACAATTTTGAGTATGTCAGTTTTGTTTTTTACTAAAATTAATGTCAATTTTAAATAAAAAGAAACACTTGAAGTCATACTAGTCACATTTTGTGTAAGATTGAGGTGAGGAAGATTACTAGACTTCAAAAATGATTTATGGATCATTTTCCTAAAATATCAAAACAATATGAATGTGTTTTCTCATTTTTGAGTATGTAATGTGTGCTTTGAACTAAAATTTAAATTATAAAATAAAAAATATATTTCAATTCATACAATGAAAATTGTGTATCTAAATAATGTGAACCCAAGTAGGCATGTGATGTGTGTTTTTCTTTCAAATTTCTGCAACACCTCAGAAAATATAGAACATGGAACATGTTCTCTCTTTTCTGGCTTGTTACAGACAGTTGAAATAAAAATATGACTTCCCAAAAGATCTATAAAAAAATAAATAAGCATTAGATTAAAATTATAATGGAATTAACTTAAAAATATTTTATAAAATGATGACACAAATAACTAAATAATTAGTAGGAATTCACCTTTTCATGATGCATGTATACATTCTTGATCTATTTACTTGTTGTAATTATCTCAGTTGTGACTTAGAAAAAATAACCCCAAATCAATAAAATAAATACACCTATATATGAAAATAATTCTTATGTTAGTAATACTATAAATAAAAAAATTAAATATAAATATGAAATAATAAATTACTAAAATGTCAATTTTTAACTGAAACCACAAAATTTGAGTCATACCGAGTACGCCATGTATCAGATTGAGTTATGGTTGATTCTACCATGTATTTTTATCCTATTATTCATTAAACACTCTTGGTTATATAAAAATATTGATGTTTGATAACTCGGAGTGATGAATTCATTAGAGAATAAAAAGAATTTTTTTCATAATGAGTGTATCATCTATGTTAAGTTCATGAACATAGTACATGCGTGAATCATCTTTTTTGATGAAGTTATTTCTTCATGATCTTTGTTAAAATTAACAAAATAAGTATAAAATAAAAATGATAAGGAAATTAACTAAAAAGTTAGATACAATGATGATAAAACCAACTAAATAAGTAGTAGTAAGTCACATCTTCATGATATATGTATACATTCTGACACCTAGTATCCTTCCCAATCATTTCTAAACAAATATTTCCATCTTGTGAATACAAGGAGTTTTGACGGTCATAGTAGTACTAGAAAAATATTAATACACAAAGGACTAATAAATGTTTTAAACTAAATTGTAATTATCTTCGAAAATAATAATTTGGGCATGCTTGTTTGTTGATGGTATATGATATCTCTCATAATTTTTCAAACATAATAATAAAAATTATTTCCTTTGGTTTGTTTAAAACACTATAAATAAATTGAAAAAAATAATTAATTTTTTTATATGTGTTTTATAGTGAAATATTATTATGTGTAACCTAATAATTATCCACTTGTTGAAGTCCATAGGCTCCTTGTGCGCATGGATTGTCCTCATGCCATGATTTTCATGATATTTAAACACCTCCATATCATAATATAATTATAATTAAAATATAATATAAAATATATAACTTCATGTTTAGTTCTAAAACATTGGATTTAGTGTATTAAATTTTAAAAAATATCATAATGTATGGTTTGTTTATTATGTATTCATGCAGAGAATCTAGAAAATAAACCTTTAGATTATCCAAATTGACTGTAGTGAGTAACCACTACATCATAAAAATGTATAATTAATTAAATTAATGAAAATATATTTATATTATTAAATTTTAGTTTTCTACCCCTTTATAGTTGGTAATAATAAGAGTATGTTATTGGTAATTTTTCTTCCAAAAACTTTGGCCAATTTTTTCACTATTTCTTCAATTTTATCTGATTCCATTTTTGTTTGTTCTCTAGAAATGAGTTGAGGACTATTGAATCCATATTTATATTCATTTGGTTTCTCCTTAAAATAGTATTTATATATAATCCTAGAAAAAATATGAATTTTATTTAGTCATAATTATCATAGTAGACCAGCTATTGGAAAAAATCATGAAAACAAACCTCACATATACATTTACAACTGAGACTCCTAGATATTCATACTTGAAGATTTAAATTACATTGTAAAGATAAATGTAGTATGTGATGTCCTTTATTCACATTTTTTCTTCAAAATCAACAATGAAAATAATACCAATTTATAACATTATATCTTTATAAACCATTAATTTTAGTAAATGTGGATATTGAACAGGTGGGGTAAAGGTGCGTTATGAATATATTTTGGATTGGTTGGTTTATCTTATAGATAATTTTCATTAAAACATTCATTCCACCCCCTTCTATTTTTCCATATTTAAAAATATTCATTGGTTCAAATCTTTTTTCATTAATTGTTAAAGGTTTAGCATGAAAAAAATTGGTAATGAATACCTCCGTATCAAAATGTTTTTTTACAAGATCTAACATCCATGGTACGAATGTTACAATAGCTTTCTCGACCATATAAATATCTAAGCCATCAAGTGGAATAGGTAGCTCGGTACTTGGCTCATGATCTATGCACATCCTAATTCTCACTTGACCTATTAGAAGTTGTCTATTGTGTAGAGTATCTTATTGGATATTTAACAAATTATACCTCAAAATAAGGTGATGGGTGGGTGTTGATAGATATAAATTAAAATCATTTTAACCCAATAGAATATTAGTATAGTAAAGTTATTAATGTCTTCCTAGTTCATATTTCATATAAACAATTATGATAATACTGATGACTTCATCTAAGATAGTTCTTTGAAGGGAATGGGTTTCCTAAAATATAGTGGGGGTGGGCGGGGGTCTTCACACAGTGGTTGTTCTTGAATAGTTTATTATATTTTCATCCTCCAAATAACATTTTATAGTAACTCAGACTGATAATGAAATTTTTCTTAAAAATAATATAATTGTGCTTGTATATCTTATATTTTTTATCATTATACCTTACTCTTTTTCCCTAAAAATATGTTCAGGGCATCACCCCAAATCCACACCACTTACATGGCCATACAGTTATTCCTGCTACAAGTTCAATGATAGAAGTTATTCATCTGGTATCGTTCATGATTATTACTATGTCTAATTTAGATAAAATATATTTGTAAATAAGTAATCATTGTTATGTAATACTGATTTAAATAAAAACAATTTTTTATTATGGCATACATGCATATAGTTCCCACAATTTTTGTGTGTTTTCATTTATTAGTATCCCATATTTATTTTCACGTTACTCCTTCCATAGCACGTTATGTGGGATAAAAGTGGCATGGGATTTGGATTCATTAATTATCATATAAAAAGAGGAATATAATTATATTTTTGTTTCATGTTACATAAAATAATAAAAGTAGATTTAAAATATGCACCATTTTTTCAAGTGAATCATACCCCATCCTTTCTTTATGGTAGCGGTACATTTTTTTTGTTCCCCATTTCTTATTTTCAGAACTCAGTTGTTGTTTCATAAGTTAAAAATTCTTAATCAATTTGATTAATACACATATTGTAAAAAAAATTATTACATGTCACAATGTACATGAAAATATATCTCTTCACAAAGGTCAATAAACGCATCTCATGCTTGTTATCTTATCAGGTGTGCTTATATCTATGGTGGGTGCATGATTATTTTCCCTTTAAAAAATTTGAGATGAAACTTCATAAAAATTGTATGAAAGCCTCTGTGAGACTTTTCATCAATAATTAATACAAATTTCATTTGGGATTCATCTATTATAAATTCACATTACAATGGATAATCAATAGTGATTCAATGTTTCATTATTTTGTTTTTTAGTAAAATAAAGAAAGTATATCAAAATTTTACTCTAATATCTTATCAAATAAACATCTTAAGCATGAGAAAAACATTTTTCCATGAATATATATCAACTGTAACATGTTTTCAAGGGTAATTCCCAATGAAACTATTGAACATGTCCTTGTTGGGGTTAACAGGTTGGTTATGTGTATTCTAAACAATCTCGAATTTGATGCCTCTACTTCTCACCTTAATAATTTTTCTCACATCATAAAACTATGGTGCTATTGAATTTTCAAGGGCATAAGTTGTTCATCATATACAATTTCCTTAGGTTCAACATCATCAATATTTTGTTCCTATGGATTGGTAGCATTGATGTTTTTACAATGTTTTTGTTCCTATGCATTGGGAGAACTAGAAGGTTGAGAAAACTATTGTTCCTCAGAATTGGGAGAATCAGTATCTTTATAAGGAATTATTGAGATTTCCAAATGAAAGGGTCCCACTCAGATGAATTTTCATCTAACCCTTCAGTGGTTTTTGTCGATAACAGAAAAATTGACCACTTTCGGTTTGTGGGATCTATAACATAAAATACTTGCACTACATGTGATACCATTATAAATAGTTTGTTTGTGTACCCTTCCATACTGAAATCCACTTTACCGAATCCTGATTAATCTATTTTGATAGAACTCAAGTTATCAACACACTTTAATTGAAAAATTGGCACTTGAGATGTTGTATAATACAACTCCCAATTTTTTTTGATGATTCCAAATTATGATATATTTGCATAACTTGGACTTCTTTCCTTGGTACTAGACGCTTTCATCGCTTCATCCATAAGTGTACCTCCACTATTTTTCATTGTACCACATTCATCATGTTAATTTTCATATAAAATATAACCATTAATTACATAACCTTTATAAGATAATACATGCACACTTAGTCCTCTGGATAGCCATAAAAATCGTTCTGAATTTGAATTTGTAATTTTAGATGACTATATAAGAATATGGTCTCCAAACCATCCTATAAACTATTAACTATTTATATTTGATATCCATATTTAATCCCTTGATGGATTTAAATGCGTAATAATTTCTTTTTGGGTTTCAACATGTGGGAAAACCTCAAAACTGTTATGCAAAATATAAAGGCGGGCCTTCTCCCTTTCCTTAATAGTGACTCTAACAACATCTATAACAGAAATTCCTTCACCCACAAGTCACCCATTGTGATGATATTTTGGTAGACCAATGATTTCCACACTATATAGGTAGTTGGAATAGAATTCAATGACTTCTTCAACAATTTATCACTTTACAATACAACCTTCTGTTTGACTTTTATTTTTGACATATCCTATCAAAATCTTCATATATCATTCAATGGTGTATATCCATCTATAATATTTATAATGTTTTATCATTATTCAGTTTATTTTATGATTTATAGTATTCATATAAATATATATTGTGTGATTTTTTTTAAGAATATTACTTCTTATTTTCGATAATAAATGTTAAAGCTTCTACATGAGATATATTAACAGAAGTTTAATGTGTCACGTGAGTTCTACCTTGAAACAAAATGAATATGAATAAATGATATTTATATTTAGAGGAAACTTTTAATTCCCTATTATGTTTCATCCAGGTATGTCCTAGACTTTTATTTTGGTTTCCTTTTTCCCTTGGATGAGTATTGTCAACAATGAATTGGGAGGATAAATTTAATGGTGAAGTCATGGATTTTCTAGAATTTTCAAGTTTTCTCTGGACTTTATACTATTTTTTGGGTAGTTACAAGACATCTAATGGGATTACACAACGTTTAATAGCTACTATACAGATGTTAAGAACTGTATTACACATCTTGAGAATGTTACTTGTCGTGTAATTTGAAAATACAGTTTTAATTAAAAAGGGATTTATTTTTTGGTGTAACATAAAATTAAAGGGTTTCACAAAATGTAATGTTATTACACACCATGTAATTTCCCATGTTATAGTTTTTAGGGTGTTATGTGGTTGTATCTGGATTCATTCTCTTTTGTATCCTTCTCTTCTCCCCCAGAACTCTTACCCTAGGTGATTTTGGGTGACTTACATCCATCCTGGTCGATTCGTTCTATGATTTATCACCATTAGTTTTGGATTTCTCTTATTGAGGTAAGTTTTTTTCTTTTTTCTTCTTTAGTTTGGGTTGTGTCTGTGTCTTGGTTGTGGATTTTTAATTTGATAGGATTTTCTATCAATCTCCTTCATATTATTAGTGTGCCTTTCATTGTGAAGGTCATTCTATTGGTTTCCAAACACATTGTCAAAGACAATTTGGTTTTCTACATCCTTGAGGTAGGTAGATCTATTTGATTGTTCTAATTTATTGAATTTATTATTGTTCTAATTAATTCCTCAAAATTTTAAATGGAATTGAATGAGTTGAAATTGAAAAGGGAATGGGTTCTTTTTTGAAAATGGGTTTTTGATTTGAAAAAGTAATTTCCTTGATTTCAAATGGAAAATGGATTTTCAAACCCTAAAGAATATTTTATTAGATTTGAATTTTTTTTATAAAAATATGTGCATGGTCATTAAAATAGAAATTGAAAAACATTGAATAGCAGGAACCTTGGGTGCATCGAGAATGAGACATAGGTATCCTTAGTGTGTGAGACACCACTAAGAGGTAACATCTTGTATGTCAATGGTATATGGATATCCTCAAGGATATATGGATCCAACTTTATTCCTTGTTAGGATTGTGTGTGTCTACTATTTATTTTCCCATAGGTAAGAGCCCTTCTAGTAGGTGCACTGTTGTTTTTGGTTTATTAATGTATGACAGTTTTTTCCATCGATGTTTTCTCACATGTTTTTTTATGTTTGACATTTTTACCTACTTTGTTTATGAATTTGGAAACATGTTATGGAATTTGTGAAAACTCATGTATTTTTTTAAAAAGGATTTAATTTTTTTTTATTTTTAAAAATTATTTTAAAACTATTTTTATTTAAATCATGGATATATGCATTATTATTATTATAACATGAATAGATTCTTTGGTGGTATCCTACTTGGATCAATTTATCACACCCTACTTGTTATTTTAGGTGGTTGTGGACCTTTTTTTGAGGGATACAGGTAAAGGGAAGATCATTATTTACCATTCAGGCTTCTTGTTACATTTATTTTGGTTTGGATGTGATCGTTGGTCACATGGAGACTAGTTTTGCCTTTTTTTTTATACTTTCTGATTTTTTCTTGTTTTGACCAATTGTATATTCCTTGTTTTTGATTTTAAATATATTTGAATATCTTATTATACTTATATATGAGAATTGTTTCATTTACTTTATTTTACCCCCACCCTGTAATGGGATAACATGTGTGATTGGTTTGGTTAACCCAAGTTGGTCTACTACAATTTGGTATCAAAGGGGTTTCTCATCTAGAAGTATAACATCACTTCCTGAGTTGGTTCATTTTACTTGGTAGATAAGAGTAAGATCATCGGAATTTAGATAGTAGGTGTGAAAAAGGGGTCTGGCCAGCTCACTTCGATGACTGAATCTAAGTTTCCATGGATGTTCATAAAAATCTTTACTAATCCCAAGACCTAGTATTTAGGTTCATTTGAATAAATTCTTTTGGAAATTTGTTTAAATTAATCGATCTTCAATGGTGGGGACTTAGTGTGTTTATGGTCCTTTGAATAAACTAAGTGGGGAGTTTATTCATACTGACTTGTTCCTTTCCAAAGCAGTTTCCCTTTCATGGTAAAATTAATAATTGGTTTAAATTATTTTATTTTATAGAATTTTTGGGATTCTTGTTTTAGGTTCATTGGTTTTGGAGTTTCTCATGACTGATTGGTTATTGTCTTGTGTTTAACATAAAATTCCTCCTAGAATATATCTTCCAAATAAAAGAGGGGAATATACGAGGAAAGTTCTATATGAATATCCCCACTTGGACTCTTCTTTGGTAGAGTTGGTAAAACATACCATTTATACTCTGGTCAGTAGGCACAGTGAACCTGATACAAGCAGTGGATCGTGGAACAAAATTTATCATGAAGAATCGACTCATATTCTATGGTAACAATGGACAAAAATATTCAGTGGAGTGGATTTAATGAATTGAGAGGATCTTTAACTTCTTAAAGACTCCTTATGATTCTAAGGCGGGTTTTCCATGTATATGCTCGAGGGACCAGAAAGAAGATGGTGGGATTCTATAGTTCATGTTGTATTGCAGGAAGGTATTACATGGGTTTCTTTCAAGAATATCTTTAATCAGTATTTTTATCCTATGGATTTACATGTGGAAAATACCTAGGAGTTTCTGAACTTGGATCAAGGTTAGTGTACCATTATGGATTACTCCTCCTGCTTTGTTGACTTGGTGCATATAGAACTAGATCTTGTCACTAACGATTACATGAAGGATCAGATGTTCAAGATGTTCCTAAGGGTTGATATTTAGATTGATTGTTCTTTTCTGACTTCTGACCTTTGTATAGGTAGTAGATAAAGAATCTTTGTATGAGTAATACATATCTAGTAGGATAGGTGTGGGAAGAGATTTAGTTGGTGCAGCGGTTGTCAAGGGTGCTTCTTTTTATCCGAAAAGGAAGCGTATGAGTGGTATGTTTTCTACAGGACCAATTTCAGGGGATTCTTCCAAGAAAAAAGATGTTCTTTTCATATACTATGGGAGTTGTGGTCATACCAGGGATCATTGAATGGAGGATCCTAGGAGTTTTCATCTTTGTTGGTGATTTTGCCATCTAAAACATTTCTGTGATAAGATGTCCCATGGAAGAAAGGTGGGATCCACTTCACCAAGGGAACATAGGTTCCACTTGATGCATCCAAGGGTGGTGGTTCTCATTATCAGGCCAAAGGGAATGTCTAGGTGGTTAAGTTAAAATGTATTTATGTAGAATACTGTGCTCTAGAGGAATCTGAAGTAGGTCTAGTTACTGTTAGAGGTAAAAAAATTATTTCATCTTCTATGGTGATAGATTTTTTTGATAGAGGTGGCACTCATTATTTTATATCATTGAAGTTAGTTGAAAAATTGGGTTTTCATTTAGATCTCATACAATTCTTGTTGTATCTTTCCATACCTTTGTGAAAGTGGTCCAAACAATGTTTTAAGTGTCCTGAGTGCCATGAGGTGATTGATGACTTTGAGGTGGATTGGGACTTATAGTGCTTGATCATGACATATATGACTTCATTATCAGCATGAATTGGATGATCATCATGAAGGACTATATGGGCTAATATCATCGTCGGGTATAGTTCTTATCTATCGATGGGGTCACTCATTCTTTCTAGAGTGAGTGGGACTTTAGATTAGAAAGGGAAGGGCATGTTGTTCCATATAATGGTATAATATCTTAACAATTGTTTGAAATGTTTCTTGATGCAGTTGACCCTTGATTTGGCAGTCAGCTACCTACTTTTTTCTATGTATACCCTTATGTATTTCTAGATTATTTTTCTCGTTTACCTCCATAAAGATAGTTTGGGTTTACTATTTACCTTCTCCCTAGAATGATTCCCATTTCAATGTCATCCTATCAAATGGAACCTACTGAATTGATGGAATTTAAGTTCCAGCTTGAGGACCTAGAGATGAAAGGATTTATTCATTATATCATGTCACTAGGGGACTCACCTAGACTTTTTGACAAGAAGGAATATGGTAGCCTTATAATTTTTATTGATCAACATAAGTTGAATCAGGTGACCTTTAAGAACATGTATCCTTTTCCTAGAATTGATGATCTCTTTGATCATTTGAGAGGGTCTCGTTGGTTTTCTAAGACTGAACTATGGTTGAAGTACCACTAATTGAGGTTTTGATAAGTGGATATACCCAAGACAGTGTTCTAGGGTTAATATGTTCATTTTTTAGTTTTTAGTTATGAAATTTAGTCTCACTAATTCTCATGTGGTATTTATGCCTTTGATTAACCGAATCTTTCATCGGTTCTTGGACACTTTTTTTGTGTTCATAGATGATATCATGGTGTACTCTAGGACAGATGAGTAGAATATAATGAATTTGAATATCATTCTTCGAACATTGATAGAAGATCTACTATATGGAAGGATTTCTAAGTGTGAGTTTTGGATCCAATAAGTGTAGTTTTTGGGGCATGTGATATCTAAGTGGGGAATCTCAGTGGATTCTAAAAATTTACATGATTTTATGTCTTGGGAGTATCCCAAAAACATGTTTCATATTCAAAGATTCTTTGGGTTGGTGGGTTACTATACATGGTTTGTTCGAGACTTCTCCAAGATCGCATCTTCGATGACAGATTTAACCCGTAAGGGTGTAAATTTTGAATGGAATGATAGGTGTTAGGGATATTTTGAGGAAATGAAAATTATATTGACTTCAAAACTTGTTTTTATTATACTAGTAAGAGGGTTGGGTTATGATTTTTTCTACGATGCTTATGGTATAGGTTTGGGTCCTATCTTGATGCAAGGGAAACAGGTTGTGGGTTATGGCTCACGCCAGTTGCGCCCTCATGAGAAGAACTACCTTAAACATGATCTTGATTTGGAAGAAGTTATGAATGAACTCAAAACATGGTGTCACTATCTATTTTGAGAATGTTTTATAGTGTATTCAGAACATAAGAGCCTTAAATATATATTCACTCAAAGGTATCTAGACTTATGATAGGGACACTGGGTGTAGTATCTTCAAACCTTTTGTTTTGATATCATATATACACCTAGGAAAGGAAATGTGGTAGCCAACATGTTGAGAAAAAAATTTACTACACGTGAACTGAAGGAATTAGTTGAGCAGTGGTCTTTGATGAGATTTTTTGCCCATATGAGCTTGGGAGTGAAGGTGGTTGGTGGACATGTGTTCATGGATTTTATAAATTTTGAATCATATTTTTATGAGATATTTCAACTTGATTAGATGACAGATGCTAAAAGATAAAGGTTAGGAGAAATCCTACATTAAGGTGAGACCTCAAGTGTGTAGTCTTAGTCTACCAGTGGAGGTTTATTCTTCTAGATAAGTTTGGTTGTTCTGTTTTACTTGAGACATCAGTTTCTAGATAGTGGACACTGGTCATGTTAGTCCATGCACCCTGGGGTACAAGGAGGTACGATAATTTGAGATTTTGGTACTGGTGGTTAGGGAAGAGGTGGTCATTTGAGGATTTCTTATCTTGGAGTCTCACTTGTCAAAGAGTTAAGGCAGAACACTAGATATATACAGGTTTTCTATAGCCTTTACCCATTTTGATAATGAAGTGGGATGATATTTCCATGGATTTTTTCATTGGTTTACCACAGACTCCTAGTGGGAAGGGTGTGATTTGGGTGATTTTTGATAGAATCACTAATTCGCCACATTTATTACCAATGAAGGATACGAAAAAAGTGGAAAATATTGGGGAGATATATCTCCAAGAGATTTTGAATCTTCATGGGTTTTCCTCTACAGCTGCTTTTTACTAGGACACTAGGTTCACATCCATATTTTGGAAAATTTTGCTGAAGGTAATGGAATCCCAGTTGAAATTGAGCATGTCTTATCATCCACAGATGGATGGACAGAAAAGGATGGCTATCCAAGTTCCCGAGGATATGTTCTAGGTTCATTTTCATTATTTCAATGGATCTTGGTACACGAATTTTTCCTTGGTTGAGTTTTCCTATAAAAATAGTTATCATGCTTCGATCAGGATGGCACCCTTTGAGACTTTGTAAGGGTGACTATGTCAATCTACCTTATGGTGGGTAGATTTTAGAGAGTGGTCCTTTGTTGGGATCCGTTTTTTTAGTAGACAACATAGGTGGTGTAGTTGATATGTAGGTGGTTGATCATGGTATAGAGTTGTCTGAAATATTATACAGACCTTCATCATTAGCCACTGAAGTTTGAGGTTGGAGATCGGGTCTTTCTCAAAGTTTCTACTCTCTTGGGACATCATCGGTTGGGTAATAGGTTAAATTGGAACTGAGGTTTGTGGGTCCCTTTGAGATCATTGAGTGACTAGGGAGGGTAGAATACCGATTTCCTTTACCATCTGTCATGACTACTATACATAATGTGTTTTGTGTTTTGTAGTTAAGAAGTCATTTTAGATTATGTATTTCCATGATAAGGTACTATGTGAAAAAATTATCCCCTTGTTCTTGGTACTGTGGTAGTGAAGATAGGATAACCACATGACGTAAGAGATGGATATGTTGTTGAGGCAGTTGTGGCCTTCTCTTTTTGTGGATCCTAAACCTTGAGATCTTTCTAGCGACAAAAAGCATTTAGGGTGGGGATATTGTAACACCCCATTACCTTTCTATCTATTATGTCCATATATTTTCTTTTGGTTACCTTTTTTCCATTGGGCGAGTATTATCGAACGTGAATTGGGAGGATACCTATAATGGTGAATTCATGGATTTGTTGGAATTTTTAGCTTTTCCCTAGACATTCTACTGTTATCTGGGTAGTTACACAACATGTAATGTCCATTAGATAGATTTTGTAGACTAGATTACACAATGTGATAATGTTACATATCTTGTAGGGGTTACACATCATGTAATGTGAAAATATTGTTTTTAATTAAAAATTTAAGAATTTTTTTGTGTAACTTAAAATTAATGGGTTTCCCGACATGTAAAGGTATTAACTACCATGTAATTTCCTGATTTTTTGTTTTTAGGGTGTCGTACAGGTGTTTGAGGCTTAATTATCTTTTGTTTCCTTCTCTTATCCACCATATCTCTAACCATAGGTGATTTTGGGTGAATTAATTCCATCTTAAATCGATTTTTTCTACGATAGATCACCAATAGTGTTGGATTTCACTTATCCAGGTAAGTTTTTCTCTTGGTTTTTCTTTGGTTTGGGATGTGGAAATTTATTGGATGCAAATTTTTGATTTGATAGGGTTTTATATCAATCCTATTTAGATTCTTGGTGTGTGTTCCTTTTTTAAGTCCATTATCTTGGGTTCTAGTCCCCGTTGTCAAAGGCCTCTAGGTTTTATACATCCTTGAGGTAGGTGGATCTATTCAATTGTTCTAATTTCCTGAATTTATTATTATTTTTAATTCATTGATATTTAAAATGGAATTGCATGTTTTGAAATTGAAAGGGGAATGGGTTCATGTTTTAAAAGGGTTTTTTTTCTTTGAAAATGGAATTTCATTCATTTGAAATGGAAACTAAATATTCAAAACCTGAAGAATATTATATTTTATTTTAAATAGTTTTATAAAAATGTGAGCATGGATTTTAAAATAGAATCTGACAAACAATGCACAATGGGAACCTTGGGTACATCGAGAAAGAGACACAGTTAGCATTAGTGTGTGTGACACCACTAGGAGGTAACCACTTGTATGTCGATGGTCTATGAAAGACATAAATATTAGTTGCATAAAACCTTATACCTTGTTAGTATTGTGAGTGTCTAGTAAATATTGTTTCATAGGTTAGTTCATAGCTGATTTTCGAACTATTTTTTCTAGTTTTTTATGCATGTCGGTTTATTTCAAGTATGTTGGTCACATGTTTATTTATGTTCAGTATCTTTACCTGATTTGATTTTGTCTTTGTCAACATGTCATAAAATATGAGAAAACACAAGGATTATTTGAAAAAAAATTATTTTATTTATAAAGAGTATTGTAAAACTATTTTGTTTTAAAGCTTGGACATCTGCATTCATATTATTAGAACTTGTATAGATTATTTGGTGGTATCATACAGGGCTCTACTTCTCACACCCTATTTCTTCCTATGGGAAGTTATAGAATGTGTTTTCTAGGATACAGGGGAATGGAAGAGAATTATGTGGCGTTCATGCTTCTCTTTATGTTTTTGTTTTGGTTTAGAGGCGACAATTAGTCACCTGGCGACTAGTTTTGTCTAGTTTTGTCGTACTTTATTGTGTTTTCCTATTTGTCTTAGTTGTATATCCCTTGTTTCAACTTTTAACTTTGGTTGTATGTCTTATTATCCTTATATATGAGACTTGTTTCGTTTCCTTTATTTTATGCCACCCTGTAATGGGCTGATTAGGGTGACTCGTTTGGTTGACCTAGGTTGGTCTATTACAACACCATAACTAGCAAGGAAAAGAAACCACAACATTGAGTTTTTTTTTCTTATTTTAATTTGGTTTCTTTAATTTTCTAGTTCTTTCATCTATTTTTTTCTAAGGGAGTTATGTGTATTGAAATATTTGTTTAAAAAAATCTTTAACATTTGAAATTGGTTATTTTGAAAATAATCATGGAAAGTAACATATAACATCAGTTATAAAAATAATAGATATTATATGTGAATTTTGATGTCAGTTTATAAAATAAAGGATGTTCAAATATGATTGATATTTCATAAAAAAGGGTCATGGGGTATTTAATTGAATTTGAGTTTACTAATTGTTTTTCATATATTAATAAATGTTAACCTGAATTTAGGAATCAATAATAATGTTTGTTTTGAAATTTTAGTAAGATATTCCTTTATCAATAATGTTTTTATGTAAAAGAATTAAATGTCTAATTGAATTTTATATGACTAGAATTTTCTTCCAATACATTTAAATATAATTAAATAATAATATTCATTATATAGAGTTTATAAATATATAACTAGATTTAATGATAAATAAGAATATACATTTGAATAAAAAATATAATGTTATAAAATATTTCAAAATTTATTTAAGAGTTACATCAAAAAAATATTATATAACAATTATTGGTATTTTATATTAGTTGAAATTTCTTGTATTTTTTTCATATATTTAATATCATGAAAATATATTCAATTCATTAATATAAGGATCCAATAATAACATTCATTTTAGAATTTTATAATTATTTTAAATTTTTTTTTCAAGAATATATAATTTAAAATTTAAACACATCTTATTACATTATATAGTAAAAATAAATATACATGTAGATAAAAAGGACATATATTTTGAAACATTGATTATTTTTTTCATTTCAATGTTTTATATCAAACATATTTTATACAATGAAACTAAATTTCACTTCAATAAAATTATTATTTATCTCTAAAAAATTACACAACAGTAAATTCAATTTAACCCATTAATAGAATGTTTTGTTTGTGATCAAAAAATGATATTTTTCAGCAAGCGGTGTAAATGGAATAGATGAGTTTTTCACTAATCCAAAGCAGATCATATGTCCATATATGACATATGGAGTAAGTCATTAAATCCAACATATCATCACATTTTAAGAGGTATTAGGTTGGTAGAATATCATCTATAAATACCCTCAGGCTTCTCATTTGTAGAATTTTTTATAGAGTAATAGAGAGGATATACAGTTCGAGACCAGTTGCAAGAACAGAGGAAGAACTCTCTCTATTTTCACAAGTATAGTGAGATATCAAATGATATTCTCATACACAGAATATCATGTGAAATAAAGAATCTGAACCATGATTTATGTGATTGAGACATTCTGTGTAATAATTCAGCATGAAGAAGAAGTTTTTTTGCATGACCGGAACTTTTGGCTTAGACAAGAAGAAAATCAACAGAGACCTAATCGAATCATGAAGTCTCTTACCCATAACAAAAAACACGGAGGACTGAATAAAGTTGTGAGGATGAGGTGAAACAACTAAAGAAATAAGTGCATTCAGAGGTGATAAAAAAATAAATCATCAAATACCTTTGATTTGGATAGGATTGATTCATCAAGAAAGCTGAACAGTGATGGGAGTAGGGTTCAGAGAGAGCGGTTGCATCAGTCAGGTTCCACGGGAACTTGAAGGCGCAAGAGAGGATACTCTATTAGGATTATTTTTATAATATTGCATATAGGATTTATTAGTTATTTCAAAAAAACATTGATAAAAAGTAGTTTTATCAATGATAAAATACTAAGCACTGATAAAAATACTCTTTATTAGTGCTTTTTGAGCACTGATAGAATGAATATTTATCAGTGCTAAAATTATAGCACTGAAAAAGAGTAGTTTTATCTACACTGATAAAGATATAATTTTAATAAATTATTTTTTTATTTATAATTATAATTACAAATAAATATATTTAAATATATATATATATATATATATATATTTATAAATATTTATATATATTTATAAATATACTTACATAATTAAATATTTTTATATTATTAAATATATTTATAAAATTATAAATATAATAAATTTATTTATTATTTAAATATATTTGATATGATTTTAAAATTATATATATATATATATATATATTTGTTTACAATTATAATTATAAATAAATATATTTATAAAAACTTCACTACTACCAAAGAGGCCATTAATAGCTCTAGAAACGACCTTTATTAGTGCAAAAAAAGTGCTAACTACTGTGGCATGGTTAAAATCCCTAGGCTTTTATCAGCACTAGAAAAGCGCTGATAAATTGGCCCATTATCCTCACTAAAATGCATTGATAAAGGACAACGTTTATCAGTGTTTTTATTTAGAACGGATAAATGGAACCTTTATCGGTGCTTTTATTTTCCGGAGATAGAGGTATCCTTTATCAGCACAAATAAATGCATTAAAAATGAATCTTTTATCAGTACCAATAAGTGTATTGATAAAGGCGCATACTGTAGTTTGATGTTATAACACACTACAACACCAAAAATAGGGTATAGTATAGTGTGATATAGCAGCACACTCCACCACCATAAACAACACAAAAAATTAGTAAAATCATAAACAAATACATATTTTAAATAAAATAAATTTTACAACAAAAATAAAAGAAAAAAACATTTATAGATGAAAACAATGAATCTATATAAAGAACAATACACCCATGATTGAGAAAAAGAACGCACCTATATTATAAAAGAATTCTTATATTAGTAATATAATAAAGAAATAAATTAAATATAAAGTGTTAATTTTAAGCTAAACTTTTAGTCGTTCCTGAATCATTGTGTATCAGATTGAGTTGAGGTTGATTCTTCCATGTCACAACATTTTTGGTTCATATTCAAGCATTATCTCTTTAGAAATTTAACCTAATAAGTACAAGATAAAAATGATAAGGAAATTAATTATTTAATTGTATTTAGAATGATGAGAAAACAATCTAGGCTCGTATGTTCAATTTTGGTGATGTGATGCACACTTTAAACTAAAATGTCAATTATATATTGAAAAGACACAATGGGAGTCATATCGGTCACATTGTGCATTGTATTGAGGTGCAGATGATTCTTACAAATCCAAAATGAATTATGGATCATTTTTATAATGTATTAAATCAATACGAATTCATTTTCTTAGTTTTGAGTATGCCACTTTTTTTTAATAAAATGTCATTTTAAACTAGAAACATGCACTTTGAGTCATACTGGTCACATAGTGTGTGGGTTTGACATGATACTGATTCCTACATGTAAAAAATGAATTATGAATCATTGTTCAAAATTGTCAAGTCAATGTGAGTGTATTTTCTTGGATTTCAGTGAGTGATACTTTTTCATACTAAAATGAAAATTTTAAACTAATAACAGACACTTTGAGTAATATTATGAACCTTGTGTATCATATTGAGGTGAGGATGATTCCTACATATCAAAAATTACATATGGATAATTTTCCAAAAGTATCAAAATAATATGAATGCATTTTCTCATTTATGAGTATGTCAGTTGTCTTTTTTAGTAAAATTAATGTCAATTTTAAATAAAAATATGCACATTGAGTCATACTGGTCACATCGTGTGTCGTATTGAGGGAAGGTTGAATCTAAAATGTCAAAATTGACTAATGGATCATTTTCCTAATGTAGAAAAACAATCCAACTGTGTATGATTGGTTTTGAGTATCCTACTTGTGTTTTTTTACTAAAATATCATTTTAAAATGGAACTAAATACTTTGAGTCATACCTGTAATATCATCTGTGGATTTTACATGATATTGGATCCTACTTGTAAAAAATGAATTATTAATCTTTTTTCTAAATTATCAAGAAAATATGAGTACTTATAATTGTTTTTCAGTCAGTGACACTTTTTTGTACTAAAATACCAATTTTAAACTCATAACGGACAATTTGAGTCATATCGATCACATCATGTACTGGATTTAGGTGCGGCTAATTTGTACATGTTATAAATTAAGTATGTATTGTTTTTATAAATTATCAAGACAATATGAATGTTTTTTCTCAATTTTTAGTATCTGAGTTCTCTTTTTTAGTAAAATTAATATTAATTTTAAATTAAAAGATTCACTTGGAGTCATACCGATCACACTGTGCATAAAATTGAGGTTTGACTAATTCCTACATGTCCTAAATGACTTATAGATCTTTTTACTAAATTATAAAAACAATAAGAATGTGTTTGATCATTTTTTAGTATGCAACTTTTGTTTTTTACTAAAATGTCATTTTAAACTGAAAAAATGCACTTTGATTCATACCAAACACATCGTGTGTGGGTTTGACATGAGACTGATTAATATACATCAAAATTGAATTATGAATCATTTTCTAAAATTATGAATGCAATCCAAGCATGACTTCTCAGTTTTGAGTAGGTGATGTTTATTTTGAACTAAAATATAAATTATAAACTAAAAACATACTCTTTGATTCATATCGTTCAGATCATCTATCAGATTTAGTTGCAGATGATTGAGTATGTGTTTTTTTCTTTCACTCGTCTACACTAAGACATAAAAGAAAGAATTTCTCTTTTTGGATGGGATAAGAAACCCCATACCACCTGAAATGCCTCATCCCAAAGCACTATGTTCTCTCCTTTATAGCTTGTTGAAGATGATTGAGTGAAAAATATATCCTCCTAAAAGATATATGAAAAAAATATTAGATAAAAATGATAAGGAAATCAACTTAGAAATTGTAGATAAAATGGTGAAAAGTTTAACTAAATAAGCAGTAGGAATTCACATTTTCATGATGGTTGTATACATTTTCGACCCATTTCCTTTTCGTTGTTATCTCAATTTAAGCCTTTAAGTCTAATATCTCGTGAGCATGGGAATATTTCCATAAACCACCCCAACTCGAGAAAGACAATGTACATATATAATAAAATAATTATTATGTTACTAATACTATAAAGAAATAAATTAAAAATAAATATGAAACAATAAAATAATAAAATTTCAATTATAAAATTAAACCACACAATTTGAGACATACGTGGTACATAATGTTTTTCTTTTAGGTATGGTTGATACCACCATGTCTTTTTATCCAAAAGTGCATTCAACACTTTGGGTCATCTAACAATATTTCTGTTAGATAACCCAAAATTTTGAATGCAATGGAGAATAAAAATAAAATTGCATCATCATGAGTGAATCATACTTGTTGATTATATGATCATTGTACATGAGTTATTCATCCTTATTGATAAAGTAATTTATTCCGAGAAAACATTAAACATTTGTGTAAACCTATCATCAATCAATGATTGAACTAAAATATATATTTACAAATGAGTTTTTATGAAACATAATAAAATATATCTTACCCTTTCACCATCATAGAGAGTAAAAAATCAATGATAAACCATTTACCCTCTTTGATGGGGAAAACTTCAGTGTGACCCATTATCTATTTTCAGAAGACACAAAATTCAATTATAAATTATATACCCCTTTTTTAAAGTTTTAAACATCGGTATGTCCCTTTATAGCATCCAAATGACACTAAAATCATGGGAATCCATTATGTATTATTGGATTGTGTTTTAGATTAGTATATCCTATTCAATATTTTGGGTGATGATAAACTAAAACATAACATTATAATTATTTTTTCATCAAAATGGGAATATCCCTATTCTCATTTATTTTTTATTGAGAACGACGATGAGTTTTTTTATAAATGAGATTGTAAAAAAGGATCATTTTACATAATGAATGTGCACAATAATAATGAATTTTACTTTTATGGATTTCACAAGAATTTTTGATATTATATCCTACATCTAATTGATGATCAAATAGCCCAAATAATTTTATCACCCACCAAAGTCAAACCACTATAAGGTTATTTTCTAAAAATTCCCAATTCACTCAATGAAATTTTGTATTTCTTTATTTTTTAGAGGTTTTGGATCAAGATACTAGTTATTTTTCAATGGTTTATTCATTTGTTTTTTTATTACTTCACAATAACATTTGAAGCCGGTTTTTCATTTTGGGGGATTTTTTCATAAGTTAGCTTCTTTTAATTTGATGTCATGTTTCTTTTGACACCATCCCTCCTAAATGAACATGATCTATAAAGCTTTCTTGTCCTCCAATATTCCACTAATACACCTTATGGATTTGGTGGTTGATTACACACATGTTTATTCAAATAATTGATTTGGATTATATACTAGTTTGGTGATTGGATTTGTGTCGTATGGTTCTCAAGTGACTATAGGATCCAATAATAAGACCCTATTTTACATTTTAGATAAGTACATGGAAATAAAATTCATCTATTATTTTGTTTTTTTTTCTGTTTGTTCTTGGTGAGGTGTTTATTTCACACTTCAGTAATATTTTTATAGTACTTTGAATGTCTTAATAGAAATTGTGACATATGATAATCAATTTGAAAAATTAAGTGGTGTCTATTTTATTTCTAAAAAAAATTTCCTCCACTTAAATTCCTATATATAATCTCATAAACAAGGGGTGAAAAACAATTTTTCAATAAGTGACCTAAAAACTTTCATGCATTTTTCATTAATTTTTCTCAAACACAACCTTGGTATGATCCTCATTATACTCTATTTCCAAACAATTTTATTATTTTAAATCCATCACTTCATCTCCTAATCCACCTTGGTCTCCACCTCAGACTCTGAATCTGCCTTATCCTCCACCTCAGTATTTGGCTTGGACTCTGACTCCCCCTTAGCCTCTACTATTTCCCAACAATTCTATTGTTTTTGGTTCAACGCTTCTAAAAAAATTTATTTCCTCCATTATACCTATCATTTAGAAATAGATAAAAAATAATATATAATCATTATTACACTAATTATTCACACCCCAAATATATTTCTAAGGTAATTTCTCATACTAGATCACAAACATATTAGGAATTTACCTAAATTTATTATGAGAAAACATTCTGACAACATGTACACTGCCCACTCATCTCTAAACAAATTTACTTATTCTTTTGGGTATGAAGGTTATCAGAAATCTTGATAATACTGAGAAAATATAGGAAAAAATTATTAAGAAATAAATTTAATGAAATTGTAATTTACTTCAGATATTACGTATTGGGGATGCTAGTATTTTCATACTTTATGATCTCTCTCATAAATTTGAAAACATAATATCCACAATCAGTTCCATTATCTTGATTCTGACACTATAAAAACATTGAAAGAATAAGTAAATTGTTTTGAAATAGGTTTTAATAGTTAAATATTTTTATATATACCATAATCTATTTCTATTTTTAGTAATCCACAATCTTTATCAGTTCAGACACTAACTTTATGCCATGATTAAGCCTATACTTAGCAACCACACTATCATAACAAAATTCTTGTTAAAACACATACTAAAAAATATAATTTGATTTTTATCTATAAAATTTTGATCAAAGTGTACTAAAAATTCCCAATACACATTATTTTTGGTTTGTTTGTTGGATATCCAGGCATTGGATCCAAAATAAATAAATATTTAGGGTATCTAGATTGACTATGATCAGCATCCATTGTTACCTAAAAAAAATAATAAGTAATGAGAAAAATTAAAATTTATTTTATGTGATTATATTGTATAGTTTTACTTATGCATTATAGGAATCAAAAAGATTATGTGGTATGATATATTTTTTCCAAGAACTTTGAGTAGGCCATCTTTTTTTCTTCTGTATTTCTTCATTATCCAAAGTATGTTTTTCCGTAAAAATAATACCTAGATTAATGAATTCAAATCATTCTTCATATGGTTTTTCCTTTATATAGTAGTAATATAAATTCATTTAGAAAATATGAATAGTTATTAACTTTGATAAACATATTATCACACTATTTGGATGAACGTATTATGGAAATTTTCCTTATGTATGTATTCATAACTAAGACTCGCAACCATTCATGCTTGGGAATATCATTTATAGTCTCAAGATCAATTAAATATATCATGAATGTTCCATATATATTTTCTCATATAGAATTTAAGATATATTTTCATCTTTAATTGTGGTATCCGCATGAATTTTTATTGATAATAATTGTTGCTCTGGAACTGGTTGGGAGAAGGTACTTCCAGAAGGTTGTTTTGATTTATTGGTCGATTCACTAGACTATATTTATTTGAAATTCCTTTTCCCCATCTCTTTTTCCATCTATAATATCATACCTCACTACATACCCATTTTCATAAATTTTTAAATGTTTTTCATATGAATTTTTTTAAATACATACCCCATGTAACTTTATATGATTAGATGACCATGCTATGAATGTTCCAATAACATCATTGACCATTATAATATCTGGATCATCAAATGGAATAGGAAACACAACATTTGGATAATGAGAAACCTCAATACCCACTCTCGTGTGATATTTTTGGGAGGTCTTTATGGTTTATCTTATGTCACGGGATATTATACAATATACCCCTTACAATAAGGCAGTCTGTGGGTACTGACAGATACAAATCACATACAACTGTACCCTGAAAAACATTAGTAATATAATGTTATCAGAAGTTGTTTGATTCATATTTAGGAGAAATAGTAATGAAAATTTTTATTACCTTAGGCAAGGTATGCAGTTGGGGGAATGGATTGCCTCAAAGCTCGTTGGGTCATTTGGTTTATGGGCAAATCTTTGTTCAAACGTCGGTTCACATTGATCCTCTCTTATATATTGATCTTCCAAACTAGACCAGTCAACAATATCTTCTAGTGAGTATATTTGTTTCTGAAATCATCTCAAAATATTATATGTCTCTTCATGTGGTTTTATCTTATTGAAATATTTTTGTGGAGACACTTCAAAACCTAATCCTTTAACGCGACCATATTGTTCTTTCCTATTAAAATACATTGAAAGTAGTTTTTTATATAGTGTGGTAACTGTCTATTCTTGTGTCTAAACTATATAAAAAAATATGAAAATAAATAGATATTTTTGTGTAATAATTTTATAAAACATAGCGACTTACAATTATGTCATACATACACATGTTTACCAAACTGTTTTTGTGTTTTCATCAACTAGTTTACCCTCCTTATTTATGTGTTCCTCCTTCCATAGAACATGACATTGGATGGAAGTTGCTTCAGATTTTGATTCACCAATATGCATATAAAAGATGAAACATAAGTTGTTTCATATCACCTAAAACCTTTATTATTGATTTAAAATATATAACAATTTCTTATCTAGTGAAGAATACCACATCCTTGATTTTTTATAGGGGTACATTGGTTTTAATGCAGGTTATTTAATTTTAGAACTCTTTTTTGATTTGTAAATTAACAATTTGGAATAAAATTGGATAAATTAAATAATGTAAAATAATATATTATCAACTGCAATGCACTTGAAATGATTTCTCATTATTATTATTGATGAAATCAATCCATGTTTCTTAATTTATAATGTGTTCATATCTAAATGGTGGGTAAAGGTTTACTTTCCCTTCACAGCCCTAAGATTTCACTTTGTAAGAAGAGTCTGGAAGACTCTATTTTCTTTTTTTGTACCATTAAGACAAATTTATTATGTAAATACTCTAAAATAAATGAACTCTATAAAGAATAATTAAAATTAAATCAACTTTTCATTATATAATTATTTGGTAAAATAGAGAAATTATATAGTAACATTACCATTATATCATTCCAAAGGATTTCCTTTTTTTATAGGTTGTACATGGTGCATTGAATCAATATTAATCGGCACATTCATCCTCATTGTGACCCCAACATAAGTAATGAACATTGAATTATTGGGGTTAATAGGTTATCCATGTTGATTCCAACCAACCTCAAATTTTATATCTCGGATTCCTTCTGTGATTATTTTATTCAACACTATGATGTTGAGCTTTTGTTTTTTTATCAACATGATGTTGATCCCCAAATGATTATCCAGTTTCATCATCAACATTCTTCTCATGGGATTTGTAACATCATCATGTGAAAATACATTATCTATAAGATTAGTCAACCATTTAATTTGTCCTGAATAACAACAACATAAACACAGAGGAAGGATTTGATAAGGGTTTCATGCATTCTCTATTGAAAACATGATGAAATTTTTAACTCCATTTTCATTTTTTCCAAATGATTAGCGTGAATCCATTTTTAAGGAAATGAGTAATTGAATTTAAGAAAATAATTATCACACTATAGTAGCTGTTATCATATGAATTAATCCAAAGGTAAGAGTTATAGATAACTCTCGTCATCATCAGCTTCATTTCCAAAATAGTTATTATTGAATTTTCTTTCTTAAGACTCATCCTCCATATCTTTTGGACATGAACCTATGTTGCTTGAACTACTCCGAGTAGTATTCATCCCATACCGGGTACCGATGATCATTTTATATGACTAGTACTCAGAGTAGTTCAAGAAACATAGAAGAGATAGGGGATGAGTATCAAGTAAAAAATTCAATAATAATGGTTCATTAGAGGAAGTTATTGAGGATGATTGTTGTCTCCTTAAAACTTTTTAAATTACCACATTTTAATTTTAAATTTCAAATCTCATCCCAAAATGATTAAAGGTCCCTAAAAGTTCCATGAGAAAATCAAATCATCCTTTCTAAGTTGATCCAACTTTAATTTTATAATTAAATATTTAAATTAAAAAATTGTTAGAAAATCATTTAAATAGATTAATTATATAAATTTCAAACATATTTTAAATGTCAAAAAATAATAAATAAAAATGACTAAATATTATTCATATACATTACAAACATATTGAAAATATTACACTTATAGTAAATCAATATATTTATAAATAAATATTACAAAATTATTGAATATATTTTTAACATTATTAATGAATATATAATAATAAATGAATACATTAAATTAACTAAATTACAAAAATATTAAAAACTGGATTTATAATATTTATGTGAATTATAAATATACATATTTACACATACACATCTAATTGGAAATTTTTGTCAATCACTTGTGTGTTTTTCCATTATCTCATTCCCAAGAAGTGAGAATGGGGTTTGGATCTCTTTCTTTAAAACAGGGAACCCTTTGTCTCCACAATTGGAGTCTATATTTTGAACATTCCAGTTCCATAAATTTGTTTGCTCAGGTTTGGTTGTTGATTTATGGAATTAACTATAATTTATGGCATCTGAAGATCCTACACGACATCGCCATTTCGCATGGAGTTCTAACTAGATTGGACCGGGAGACGGAACGAGTAAGGTTTTTCCACTTTTCATGAATGTTAATGGAGGTGGACCCTGGCACCACCCTTATTGATAAGGTAAATCATTATATCCCTAATAACAATATTCATATGATAATTGAGTATGAATAATGACATCTTTATTGTGTGGTTTGTAACTCTGTTGGGCATTTAATTGAGTTATGTCGTCGCGTTGTCTATTGCAAATTAAATGCTAAAGTTCATATGGTGATAGATTGTAGGAAAGCTATAAAACCTATGTATGGTGATGTGACTAATGATAAAGGATTAGTGAATAGTGTCTCACATGTATTAGAGACACAGGATACTTAGATGGAGTACTATCCAGTGATGCCAGATGAGCAGGCTTTCCTTCCCCCTGGTTATGTAGTGTCTTTGAATTAGTAGGAGGTGTAGCTTATGAAGGCTAACCTTTCCTTTAAACACGTTCTATGCAAGAGGAAGGAGAAAAACACATATAAAAAATATAGCAGTGAGTATTCAGCTCAACATGTGATTGATTTTGATCAATGTCATGAACCTAACATTGAAAACAGGAATGGGAAAGTAAAGTCCAAACATTATGAGGGTTCCCAGATTATTTCTTTTAGAAAATCCAGAACACACTCTCATGTATCTTGAAAGAAAGTGAACCTAAATGAAGAGGAGATGATTGAAATTCTTATTACAATAATTAATGGGGATAAATTATCTTTTATTATTTATAAACCTTCTCTGCAGGTTATTTTCCCAACACTCTCTACACCTACTATACAAGATGACATTGAAGTTGTAGTGGGTGTTTCTATTGGCGATTCACTAGAAGGGATCATGATACCTAA
The DNA here is from genome assembly GCA_963277665.1 of Viscum album. Classification (NCBI taxonomy): domain Eukaryota; kingdom Viridiplantae; phylum Streptophyta; class Magnoliopsida; order Santalales; family Viscaceae; genus Viscum; species Viscum album. The sequence continues at coordinate 725,406,481 of OY728167.1, read as the reverse complement.
AGGGAATTTCAATATCCCATAGGACTCTGGGCCCAGTGATAAACTCTCCATTATTTATATTCTCAACATGTCTCAAATTAGGCATACATTTCATGAGGAATTTTGAAACCCTCGGACTGATGAACAAATTGGGGACAATGCAATGGATAGGGATGACTATTCTATAAATAATTACTCTATTGAAGGAATTGATCCCCATGATGTGGTCGATGACTCGTTGAGTTTGTATGATCATGATATCAATCAGTGAGCCCCAAAATAGTGGAATAGAGGTAGGCACCCGATAATTCAGGGTGAATCTTGGAGAAGAGGCAGAAGGCACAAAAGAAAGTGATTGTTGTTTGATTTTTTGTTGTTGGTGGCATTTTCAGTGCCATTTTGTTTCCTTTTCTTATTTCCCTATCTCTTTTCTATACTTTCTATTTTATAAAAAAAATTCAGGACCATGGATTTTAATCAATTGTTTACACGGTTCTAAATAAATCTTATTTAAAAATATCTAAATATATAAATATTTATTTATAATTATAATTACAAATAAGTATATTGATAAATATTTGTATATAACTAAAAATATATTTATATAATTATAGATATTTATATAATTATAAATTTTGATAAAATTATATATATATATATATTAATACAAAAATATATAATAAAAAATATAATAAGTAGATTTATTATTTAAATATATTTATTATACTTTTATAATTATTTATTTAAATAAATTTATTATAATTTTATAATTATTTAAATAAAAATATTTCTTTAAAATTATAATTATAAATAAATATATTTATAAGTATTTGTATATAATTATAAATATATTTATATAATTATATAAAATTATAAAATTATATATATCCAAAGCGGTGTAGACCATGAGTTTTATGCCATGGTCTCCAAATTTTATTAACAAAAGTAAAGTACAAGGAAACAACAATGGGGTACAAAAATTACCCCAAACAAAAAAGGGGCCAACAGGAGAGCCAATAGAGAATATACCTGAGGACCCCATTAATACACGACCCGTTATGTAACATCCTCAGATTTTGGAGTGGGTTGAAATCCCCACATGTTTTGAATTTTTGGAGTTTGGTGGGAGGTCTAACTTCTTTATCAATCATCAGAACTTAATTATGATAGTTTTCTTGACCTAAGGCCTTGTTCTTAGATGAATATTAATGAACGAAAAGTGAATTGGGGTTTTCATTGGGTCACAGGTATGTCATAGGAAAAACACCCAACCTTTCCAAGGTGCGCAGACTGAGGTGCATGGTTTTGGAAAAACCATGTGGCCTCCATGGAGAAATGGTGCTCCCTTATTTTTCCCTAAGCATGGTCTAGTAAACCATGTAAGAGGAGGTTCAAAATTTTGTGTTATCCTCTACAGTTTTTTTCAGAGGGATCCACACAACTTGTGCACGATTTAGGAAAACATTGTGCAAGCCGCAAGCTTAGTTCCAATGAGAAGTACCTATGCATTGTAGCATGCACAGTTAGTGCATGATTTGGCCTAATCATGAAAGCTAATAGTGTGGGTCTTGAATCCTAAGAAGTAGGATTCACAAGGTTGTTGTAGGGTTTGGTAAACCGTATGATCTTATCGTGTGACCTGTTAAAGGTGTGGATTTACATTTTTTTCCTCCTTGCCTTTTTCTTTCTTTATCCTTATTTTCTCCTACCCTGTTCATGTAAAGTAGCATGGGTTCTCTCCTTTTCCAAATCCTATAGGTATTTATCTATCTTATTCATTAGAGATCCTTTTTTATCATTATTGATGGAGTTGGGTCTTCATCGGTGAGTCTCATCACCCTCTTGCTTCTCTCTTTCCTTTCCCTCGTCGTAGGTGTGCTAAATCTATAGAGTGGTTTTACCCTATTTTCATGGAATTCATCTAAAATTCCAATTTCTTCCAAATCAGTCTGAGTTAGAGGCTAAGATAGTATGATTTCATGTCTACTGACCGGAAGTAGGTGGTTCTTACCATTCTTTGTGATTTCATGAGTGTTTTGGTGGTGCCACATTGAGATCACCATTGGGTTGACCGATTACAACCATGTAATTTAAATGGTTGCTTTTAATTAATTAAATTGAATATTTTGAAATGCCTATGGGAATGATTTCATGAGATAACAAATGGTTTGAGATGTGCAAGGGGATTTGGACCTTGGGAAGATAATGCCATGGTGTCGTTTTATTTACATTTAATTTTTTTATTAAATTTAGTTTTTTATTTAATTGCAGTTATCAAATTCAATCATATTGAACTGTTATATATAATTCAATTGTTTTTGTTCACTACAGAGTTCTAATGGAATGTGATGGGCTCAACCTGAGGATTGAGATTGTGATGGCTATCTATTTTGAGGCGATGCGATCATCAGGATTGGCATGGCCCATTATATATGTTTTATGGACGATTTTTATCTCATGTTGGGTGACTTAGTCATCTATTACGTTGGAAAGGATATCCAGATGTGGTCATGGCCTGAGATTTATGGGATGGTGTGGGCATCATATTTAGTGATAATTTCATTAGGGAATGATGTTCCAGTTTATCGGGATTGGGTTCTAGATTGGTGATTTCTGCTCACCATTGTTTTCCAAAGAACCATTTGGAATCATGTGAAATTTGGATGACTCAAATGTTGAGGTGGTTTTGAACTCTTGTGTGGGTAGAGGCCTTTATTATTTTTGTATTTGGAATTGTTGATGGAGGTTCATGCCATAGAAATCCACAAGGATGGTGAGGAGCCATGGGATGATAGTATTGAGGCTGTCGGTTGGTGGATGAGGATCTTCGTACTTGAGGCCCTTGGGCAAGGACTTATTTTGGAGGATGTACATCACTATTAATCAGTAATTCGACTATTGAGTTGATGGTGATATTATTTGAAGGGTAGATATCGATGTGACTTGTACATCCGGATTCAATCCGGCAGGATTTTATTTGAGATGAGGTCCAAGGGGCCAAGATCTTCTTGTTTGAGCATGCCGTCAGGACGTCATTGACATGGCATGGACATGAGGTTTTGGTTGTAAAATTATTCCAGGAGACTTTACTAGAGGTGGGATTTGATGGTTCACATAGAATATTTTACTTTAGGTTGTGCCTTGGGCTAATAGATAATGATCTTATCCTCTATAATATTATGACATTGTCCAAAGCAAGTGATAGATTTCTGGTGGTTGTTGAGCACCAGGGAAGCTTGTGTTTATCTAAATTCAATTTCTTCATTTCTTTAGTTTTAGTACACACCTACTTAATCACAAATATAAGATATGAACACGTTGGTGGTGACCTACTGATACTCGTTCTCACACCCTACATGGGCCCTTCAGGACACATGAAATTTTATAATTTTTCGTTTAGGTAAGGATTCAATCTAAGGATTAAGATCATAATGATTGATTTAGAATAGGATTGAAGGTAAGGGACCACTGGTTCTTACCTCAGCTGTAGTTTCATCTTTTGTTTTATTTTTCATCAGCATGTTATATATGTGTGTATTGGAGGTCGACCATAGGTGTCACTTTTCTATTTATTGTATCGTATGACCAGTTTGGTATCCATGTTCTATTTTAGTATCCAAAAATGGTATGTTTTCTCATTTATTTTCTTTTTATTTTTTTTATTAGTTATTCTTCCTCTATTGTATGATATTTATTGAGTTTCCACCATGGGTTAGTTACTAGTTCAGTTATGTTATGGTCTTTTCTTCCACTGCTATATTTATACATGACATTATTATAGCATCACCAGATGGTATAGTATCCCCTCTTTTCTCCTTTACACCCTCACTTCTAGTCAGAAGTCTTTGGTGTATAGGGAGGCCCCCTAAGGCCAGTGGAACTCATCCTGAAAGTACTGTTCAGGTGGCTAAACAGGTCGCGGTGCTACAAATGGTATCATATTAGTTCTTAACTAGGAATTAGTAGTAGTGTATGACTGGATACTAATGGAACCAAATTATTTTCCTTTCTGTTGGTCATATTGTTTGGGATATAGTAAACTTGATATTAGTATGTTGTCGAAATTTGGAATAGAACTTGTTTTTTGTGCCTACATCCCCAAGAACGGGGGATAGATTAAGTTTCCAAGGTTGGGAATTATTTTTCTACTTTTATCATTTTATTTGATATGATTTCCAACTTGAGTGGCACTCTTAGTTGTTATTGTTATTTTTTATGACATGTGAACCTTGTCCTGGTATAACAAGGAAGAAGATTTGGACCCTTGACCCATTATGGAAAGCGGTGTGTGTTTGTTTATTCTCTTGATATGCATATAGGATTGTGCAATATATTTCTAATAAGTTTCTTGGTTATATGTGATATGCGAAAAATATATGTATAGGACTAACTCTTATAAGAGTAGGAATGTTTGATGAAATGGGGTGATGTTAACCACTAGGTTGAGCGATGTGGTCATTGGATTGAGGTGACACGGTTCATCAGGATGGGTGTGGCCCAAAAAATATGTGATAATTGGATTTGTTATGGGTAGGTAAGGAGGCCATGAGGTCGGGATATCTTGTGAAATGGTTGTGATGGGGAAGGAGTAAGGGTAGTGAGATCATGGTGCTTGTTACTTATTTACATATCTATGTTATATATATGTGTGTGGGTGTTATCTGGGTTTTCTGACCAAGTAATGGTATTTAGCAGGTTTCCAACTGAATGATATCCAATGGAGAGTTGGGTTGGCGATTATTTGGTATTGTAAGCGAATGAATAGATTGAGACCCTTAAGGGTAAGGTTAATGCCCCGAAGGGTCAGGAAGATCATGATCCATATGTTTAGGGACAAATAAAGGCACTAGTTCGGATGGGGCATCCAACTTATTTGACAACATTTGGGTCATGGCTTGACGAGAATCTCAGAGCGAGTCTGATTTGTGTCATATAGAGGATCGATAGGGAAGCTCAATGAGAAGATCCTTCTATGGTGTTTCTGAGTTGGGAGTTCCACTCATAGAACCCACCACTATTTCCTGGTGAGGTTGGTCCATAGGCCACTAAGAAATATATTGAGTCTATTTATATGAACTTCAAGTGGCTAGAGATGCCTCCATATGAGAGGGTGAGTCAGGTTATGTATATGCTCAGAGGATTGGCTAAGAACTAGTGTGACGTGTAGGTCTAGGTAGGAAAACATGAGGGAATGGTCTAGAAGGGATTTGTGGGAAAATTTATTCAAGCACTTCTTCCAAGAGGTTCTAAGGGAAGATAGAGCTCAAAATTTCTTGATCCTATAATAGGGTGTCATGCCCATTATGGAATATACAACGATTCATAGAATCATCTCACTTTTCACCCAGTATAGTGAGAGATGACACCTCAAGGGTGATTCATTTTGAGGACGGCTTATTGAACACCATTTGGGTGGAGGTAAACATCCTCAGGATGGACTCATTGTTAGAGGAGGTGAATTATGTGCTCATAATCGAGGTAAATTTGATTGACCGGTCATATTTGAGTCGGGTGATGATGTTAGGTGATTTTAGTGGAGACGCTTGAGATGTCATGAACAAAGTCTAAGAGGGGTTCTATTAGGGTGGTCAGGAAAAGGAATCAATCATACCACCTTAGAGTGGATTGTGGATGGTGTGATTCCAATGTGGGTAGCTGGGCCATGTACTGAGTCATTATGAGTGGCCTCCTAAGGAGTGTAGAGATTTTGGACAGATCAAGCATCTGGAGAGGTTCTACAGGAATCTTTCTTGGACAGTCGGCAGTCAAGGATTGGGGGAAGACTTAGGGTTCTGTGATCGGTCTGGGAGTGGTACTTAGTGAAAGTATCCCAGTTTTAGCTTCATGCGGATTTCATGGAAATTATGGAGGGAACTAGTAGTGGGGTCAGTGGATGGTGGATGGTGCAACACTACAGAGGGGTCAGGCTTTAGGCATTCAGCTTCATTACAAGTGCAATCCATGGATCTTCCAATGTCAGAGTAGGATAGTGAGTCGATGATGGTTATATGTACGCCATGGGCGTGACCGGGGTACTCTTATGTTTTATTTTGGCATGGAATTTTTAGAGGAATATATTTTTTGGGTGAAAGAGGGGCACAATATGTATTTATGGACTTACTAAACATTGGTTATTAGGTTGGCATCATCTCAGATATGTAATACATACATACATACATACATACATACATACATACATACATACATACATACATACATACACATATACATATATATATATACATACATACATACATATATACATACATATATATATATATATGAGGTATGCCACACCAGGATTTCTGGAGGTGTATTGGCATCAGGGCATTAGTATGTGGGTTACGTGATGTGTGTATGAATTTGGGAATCAATGTGATGGAGGACATGTTTGAGGTCCGAGGCACCGAGACTGATTTGAGCATCTGATGAGATGTGGGACCTCATAGGTGCCATGTGTGACATTGGAATGAAGCGGGTACCAATGTGATGTAGAATTATGATGGGTGTTGGGTATGAAACAAGAGCATATGATGAGGTTCATGATTGATGATGTGTCATTGGAGGAATTTTGAGTCTAGGAATGGTTAATATAACATTGATTTCATTTAATTTTTTGTTCGGGATGTGACTAGGGTAGGTAACTCCTAATGTGGGGAGTCCCATTTAGGTAGTTGACCTGTGACTTTTAAACCGAGGTAGTCCGGGTTAATTTTAAATATAAGGGTATGTTCTATAACATATAGAATTTATGTTTTCTAGCAAGGTAATGAGATATGTTAAGGATGGGAATTGTAATGTCCTGAGTTTTTGGAGCGAGTCAAAATCCTTGCCCATTTTTATTTTTTGATGTTTTATGGGAAGACCAACTTCTTTATCAATAATATAATATTAATTATAAGAGTTTTATTGAACAAATGCCTTGTTTTTAGATGATTCTAAATGATATGTAAGTTTTTCAGGGTTTTTGTTGGGTTTCAGGTGCATTAGAGGCCAAAAACCCAAACTTTATGGTGTGCGCCGACTGAGGCACAGAGCTTAGGAAAAATCATGTGGCCTATAAGGAGGAATAATACTCCTCAATTATTCACTAAGAAAGGTTTGGAAAACCATACTAGATGATATTAATGGCCATTTGTGAAACTCATCAGTTTTTATCAGAGGGATCTTCACGACTTACGCATGGTTAAGGAAAACTATGAAAAAGCTGCATGATTAGTGCCAATGGGCAGTAACTTTTCACTATAGCAAGCACGGTAAGTGCATGGATTGGCATGATAGTTCTAGTCTTGGTTCCTAATAAGTATGATCCATAGGGTTTCCCTGGTATTTAAAAAACCATGTGAGCTAACTACACAACCATTTAATGTTTTGAATTTACATTTTTTTCTTCCTTCTATTTTTATTTCTTTCCCATTCTTTTATCCTCCCTTGGTCACACACAATAGTGTTGATGCTCCTCTTTTACTCCTCTTCTAGGGATTGATCCCTCTCCTCCATCCAAGCTCCATTTTTATCATCATCAGTGGTGTTTGGTCTGTATCAGAAAGCCTCATCACCCTCTTTCTTATCTTTTTCCTTTCCCTCTCCATATGGTGCACTAAATCTGTGCAGGTGGTTTTACCCTATTTTCACGGTGTGTGCCTAAAATTATTATTTCTTCCAAATCAGTTCGATTTGGTGGCTGATATCGGATGAGTGGATTTCTACCAACCTGAGTTAGGTGGCTCTTACCTTTCTTTATGATTTCATGAGTGTTTCAGGGGAGAGGCTTTTAGAGATCCATTGTATTGACTGACCGAGACCCTATAATTTAAATGGTTGATTTTAATTAATTAAATTCAACATTGTGACATGACTGTGTGTGTTCTTGCATGAGACTAAAAATAGTTTGATCCACGTAAGTGTCTTTGGACATTAAGAAGATTTAGTCAGGGTGTCATTTTATTTACATCGAATTGTTTTTATTAAATTAAATTATTTAATTTAATTTTTGTTGTTCAATTCAATCATATTGAATTGTTATAAAATGTGAATTGATTATGTTGCACTACTAGGTTCCAATATAACGTGACAAGCTCAACCTAGGGATTGATATAATGAGGTCTATCTCTTTTGAGTCGATGCAATTGTCATTCTGGGTGTGGAACTCAATATATATTTTTGGGTGTTTTTCCTCATAGGTTGGGTGACTTGGTCATCAGTTATGGTGGAAATGTTGTCAGGTTGTAGGAATCACCCCGATATTTATGGGATGGTGTGGCCATTGTATTTAGAGACATGGTCCCAAGGGAATGAGGCACATGTTGACGTTGATTAGGTTCTAAATTGGTGATTTTCTCTCACCTGTGTTGACCAAAGCCCCATTTGGATTAGTGTGCGCATAGGATGACTTAGATGTTAAGGTGGTTTCAACCACTTGTTTTGGTAGAGACATTCAGTAGTTGCATATTTGGAATTATGGTTGGAGGTGTTTGACATAGAAATCTTAGGGATGATGAGGATCCATTAGACGAAAGTGTTGAGGAGGTCTATTGGGTGATGAGGCTCACTATAGCGACCATATCCTTTTACACATATCATTACATGATTCTAATCATAATTAAACTTAAAATTACAATCCAAGGATCACAAAGACTAGTTTCTTGGAAGATTGGGTACATAATTAAACATCATAAAAACAAATTTTATTTAATATCCACATTGATCCTATAACTTCCATTGTTATCAAACATCTACATAGAATAAACTAGGTATAACATGTAAAAAATTATGATCTAGAAATCCCAGTAAGGGAATAATCATAAGAATAAATATTAGCATATGGGTTAGAAGGCATGACATAATGATATAAAAAGGAATGAAACATTATATAACGAATCATAACATATAAAACATGGGATCATATAAACATGGAATCATATTAATGTGGAAGAAACATAAAACATGACTTTATCACGATTCAAGGATTGTTTAACATAGAGGAGAATGAGTCAAGGCTAACCACCAAGATCGTTTCACATGGAGCACAAGTCAAGGCTAACCGCCCAGACCATTGTACAAAAAGTCTCATGAGATTAAACTTTAACCAATACATTAGAAAACTATCTGATAACACCCATCATAACATGTTCATGAATATATGTTCCACGTTAATAATCATACATAATGAATCAATCATAAACATAAGGGTTATCCATAGTAAGTATTGGGTATCATAATCTTGTCAAAAGGAAAAATATAAGAGAATATCACAATTGTGTCTATGAAAGAAAGGATTTAAATCATTAATAGAAATTCACAAGGGAAAATATTCATATATCATGATAATATATATCAAATTTAAGTGACAACATGTAAAACTATTATTTAAAAAACATTATAATTAAAACATTTTAGTGAGGTTTATGGAAAATATTAAAGAGATTTTAAAACTGAAAATGGAATAATATTTTATATAAAACCATAAGTAAAAAAAGAATATTTTCATACTAAAATGAGTGATTTTGGAAAATAATGGTGTCTTAAAAATATATTATAGAGTGCACATGAAAAATGGATAAGAATTTGGGAAGTTCCCTTAAAACGGGCTTACTTATTGAAAATAATTGAGTAGGGAACCCTTTAAAAAAATGTATATCCCTATAAATGAATTATGAATGGATATTTATATATGATTTTACAAAATTTATAATATTTAAATAAAAATCAATATATAACTTCAGTTGGGTAAAAAGAAAGATACAGCAAGCCGAAGGAATAATGGAGGTTCGAGTAGAATCCATTACCTTAAGTCCGAAGGTGTTCTTCACTAGATATTAAAGTCTTGGATAATAAAATTATATTCATTAATTAATAATTACATAACATATTATACATGTAATTTATTTATTATAATTTTATTATTTTCATTCATGTCCTTTTTTATGAGTTATAGTGTTCAATTTTATCGTTCAAGAGTGCTCGTTTTCTTAATTTTCATGATCGGTTCACTTGTATAAGAGTATGGAAGTTCATGTAAAATGGGAATGGTTTTAAATAAGTGTAATTATATTATATTAATTAAATTCTATAAGATAAAATAATTATATAATTAATTTTATTAAATGAGATGATGATGAGTCATTAGATAAAATTTTAATGATAATCACATTGATTATTTTGAGCGGTTTCGATCACAACGAGCCTGTTTTGATTTATTATTTTACATCATATGTGTATGATGTATAAAGAACATTAAATAAGGTGAAATTCATATATTATGGTTTTTTTCAATCATAAAAATGGTTTTATGACCAGCCATGAAGACGGTAAAAGAAATTGAAAACTCGCCGTCCCTGAATGTGATAAATTAACACATATCAGACGGTGTTTTTATTTTTAGTAAAAAAGAAGGGGAAATGGGGTAATATGATGAATAATTCCATTATCATAACAAAATTACAGTAAATGTGATGTACTGGAGTTATTATACAATTTTTATGAGGGTAGGTGAGGAGATAAAAGAAAGGAACCTGAAAAGAAAATAAAAGAAACAAAAAGTGGAATTTACCACTGGAATTTATCTTCCTTGAGAGCCTCTTTAAGGAAGAGGTTATGGACATTTGATGATACAAATATATCCTATACGTGGGTTAGGGTATTGGTAATATATTTGAGAAGAATTTAGATAAGGCACAATGCTTGATAGGTGTGGGGAGAAGTGGTGGTTAGGGGTGGTTTTTATAGTGGAGGAGAGGGGAGTTTTCTAAATATTTAATTCATTAGTTTATTATTTTGCTCAAGACAAGAAATAGTGATGATTATTGATAATAAATACAGTAATTATATCATGTGAGTTCTAAAAAATGGTTCTTACATCGACCATGACTCGTTTAATAGTGCATTTAACTTATAATGTATATATATTGTAAATTACCGTATTTTAGTATTCACAAAAAAAATCAAGTATTTTAGAAAAATCCGAAAAAATTACCCAATTTTTTTTTCGATGTTTACAAAAAAATGAGTTTAATTTTTTTAAAATAATTTTATAAATACAAGAAATTTAATTTTTAATTAAAACCATAATTTACTTGAAAAATACAAATTTTAAAATTAAAACTACTTTTCAAAAACATTGAAAAATTAATTAATGTCTCATAAAATTATATTACAATCATAATACATAAAAAGAATAATTTAGGAATAGATAATATGAAAATAAATTTTCTTTTAATTTATTAAATTAGTCATAAAATTGTAATTAAATATACATGACTTACAAAAATATAAAACACTTAATTAATAATTTTTAAAATATTTATTTTCTTATACTATAATATAATTATATCATATTGACACTTATAATATTGAAAAAACTTATTTATGCCTTCATTAGGGAGGTTACTATTACATTTGTTGGTTTACTATTCATAAGGGTCACATTATTATTTCAAAGGTCAAGTTACTATTTCATCGGCATATGTTCCTTAACTTCTAAGGATACAATTTATTTCAATCATTCTTAATTTATAAAGTTATCATTGTGTTATATAAGTAATATTATGTGATTATACTATAGGACATAATTATAATAAAGTAATTTCATTGATAAGACATTGGGTCATTACACTCACCATACTTGAGGCCATTGTGCCAAGACTTATTTAAGAGGACAGATATCATCGTTCCTCTAGTCATCGACTTTTGAGCTGATAGTGATATTACTTGGAGGGTAGATATCGATGTGCCTTGAATGTCTGGCTTTGATCTGATGGGGTTTTTTTTGAGTTGAGGTCTGATGGACCAGGATATTCTTGTTTGGGTGTGCCATCAGGATGTCAGTGACTGTCATGGACATGAGGTGTCGATTGGGACATGGTGCTGAGAGACTTAACTAGAGGTTGGACCCAAGGGTTCACCTTGACTATTTTACTTCAGGGGATTCCTTGAGATATGGGCTAAGGATTCTCTCCTATACAATATTACAACATTGGTCAAAGCATGTGATATCTTCCTGGTGGCTGTTGAAAACCAGGGAAGCTTGTTTTTATTTAAATTCATGTGGTTCATTTCATTATTTTTAGTACACACCTACTTAATCACAAATGTAAGATATGAAAACATTGGTGGTTGCCTTCTGAGACTCAATCTCAGACCGTAAATGGGCCCTTTGGGACACATATGGATTTTATTATTTTTCATTCATGTAAGGTTTCGGTCTCTGGAGTAGGATCCTAGTGATTAAGTTATCATGGGATAGAAGTAATGGCACCACTGGTTCTTGTCTCATATGGATTTTCTATTTGGTTCTCTTTTGTATTAGCATGTTATATATATATGTACTAGAGGTCATCCACAGGTAACCGTTTTTTTTTATTTTTTTTATGAACTATTATATATGCTTGTTTAGTTTTAGTATCTTAAACTGGAATGTTTTCTTGTTTATTTTATTTTGTTGTTGTTGATTAGTTATGATTCCACTATTTAATGATATTGATTGTGTTTCTTCCAAGGGTGGGTTATTGGTTCAGGTTAGTTATGGTCTTTTCTTCTACTGCTATAATTATATAGACCATTATTATATCATCACCTGAGGTTATAGTCTCCCTATTATTCTCTTTTACACCCTCGCTACTTGTCAGCAGCCTTTGGTGTAATGGGAGGCCTGCCTAAGGCCAGTGGAACTCAGCTTGAAAACACTATTAGTTTGGATAAAAGTTCCAAGTTTCTAAAAATTATATCATAGGAGTTCTTGGCTTGGAATTTGTAGTAGTGTATGACCAGATACTAATTTTACCAAATTATTTTCTTTTCTATCGGTATTATTTTTTGGGAAATGGTAGGCTAGAGATTATGATGTATTCAGAATTGGGTCAATAACTCATGTTTGGGTGCCTATAACTCTATGGATGGGGGAAATACCTAGTTTCTAGGGTTGGGAATTACTATTCTACTTTTATCATTTTATAGTTGATATTATTTACACTTTTAGTGGTGAAATTGGATGTTATTGTTATCTTTTATGACATATGGTCCTTTTCCTAGTGTAGATTGGAAGGATATTTAGACCCTTGGCCTGATATATAAAGGGGTGTGTGTTTGTTTATACTCTTGATAGGAACAAAATATTATGATATATATATATATATATGCATGTGCATGTAGTAAGTTACTTGGTTATATTTGATATGTAATAAATATATTTATGGGCGAGACTCTTATATGAGCATGAAGTTTTGATGAAATGTTTTGATATTGATCACTGGGTTGGAAGATGTGGTCGTCAGATTAAGGTGACATGGTTCTTAAGGATAGGTGTGGCCAAAGGAATATGTGATTCTTGGATCTGTCACATGTGGGTAAGGATGCCATGATGCCAGGATGTCTTGTGACCCAGTTGGTATGGGGAAGGGGTAAGGGTAGTGAGAACATGTTGCCTATTATTTTGTTCTGTATATTCAATATTTATATATGTTCTCTAGGATTTCAGACCATGTAATGGTATTCAGCGGGTCTCCACTTGGACGAGATCCCATGGAGTTTATAGAAGGCGGTGATTTGGTTCTGTAGCATCATACATAGGTTGATACCCCTTGGGGTTAGGTTGAGGCTTAGAGGTTTAGGAAGATCATGGGATGCAAGTTCGGGGATAGTTATAGGTACCAGTATAGGCAGGGAAGCCTCCACATCTAACGGCCTTGGGACGTGTCTTGATGAGAAGCTCAGAGTCAGTCTGGTTTCTATCATCCAGGGGATCGATAGGGGATCTCATTGAGCATATCCTTCTATGGAATATCTGAATCAGGAGTTCTAGTCACAACAGCCACCACTATTTCAGGGTGAGGGTGGTCCACATGCGGTTGAGAACTGTATCGAGTCTATACATAGGATCTTTGAGCAGCTAGAGATGCCTCCATGTCGGAGGGTGAACATGGCTATGTATATTCTCATAAGACTATCTAAGTGCTGGTTGGACGTGCAGGTATATATAGGCATACATGATAGACTATCCTGAAAGGAATTTTAGGCTAGGTTGTTTGAGTACTTCTTCCCAAAGATGTTGAGGATAGAGAGAGCTCAAGAGTTCCTAAGACTATAGTAGGGTGACATATTTGTTATAAACTATGTAGTGACATTCAATGAATTGTCTCACTTCACACCCAGTATGGTGAGTGACGATGCCTCGAGGGTGAGGATTTTCTATGATGGTTTACTAATTTCTATTCAGGTGAAGCTAAACATCTTCAAGTTGGCCTTATTCTCAGAGGTTGTAAATTAGGAATTCATAGCTGAGAGAAATTTAATAGACTGATCATATTCGATCCAGTTGATAGTGTCAAGTGATTTCAGTGATGAAGCTTCATATTCTAGGAAGTGAGGATGAGAGTAGTTCCTATAGGTCGTTCAGGCCATGAACTTGAGAAAATCACCTTAGAGTTTATCATAGATAGTGTGCTTCTAGTTCGGTCAACCAGGTCATGTCCGGACCCAGTTTGAGTGACCTACAAAGAAGTTTCAGGCTTGTGGATAGGTCTAGAATCTCAAGAGGTTCTGTAGGAAGCCTTTTCCAACATCCAGTAGTCAGGGACTAGGGAAGACTCAAGGTTTTTGAGATTAGACCGGGAGAAGTACTAGGTGATGGTAGAAAAGTTTCAGCTAGACACATAGGTCGTGGCAGAGATACTATGATCCAATAGTGGGGTTAGTGGCAAGTGGCTGGTGAAACACTGTAGGGGGGTCAGGCTCCAGGCAGTCGAGCATTAATCTAAGTGAATATTGTTTAGCTTTTAGGGTTTGAGCAGGCTTGTTAGCCGATGATAGTCAAAGGTATTCCATGGGCATGACTGGGGTACTGTTATGTTTTATTTTAGAATGGCCTTTTTAGAGGCATGTCTGTTTTGGGTGCATGAGGTGCACGCGATGTATTTATGGACTAACTAGATGTTTTTTAGTAGGTTAGCATTAGCCCGAATGTGTAATATATATATATATATATATATATATATATATATATATATGAGGCATGTGGCATCAAGATTACTAGAGGTGTGTTGGCATCAAGGAATCAAGGAGATGTGGGTTACTGGAGGTGCATAGGCATCTGGGCATTAGTGCAATTCATGACTTGTTTGATGTGTAGTGAATGAGGATTTATTTGAGAAACTAATGAGATGCATGACCTCATAGGTCCCATGTGTAACATGGGAATGAGGCAGGAACCAATTTTGTTTAGGATTCTGATGTGTGTCAGGTGTGACACAGGATCTCCTAAGGAGGTACATGAGTGGAGATTCATCACAGGAGGACTTTCAAGTTCAGGGATGGTCAATGGACCATTAGTTTGATTTTATTTTTGGGATGGGATATGACCAAGGTTGTTAACTCTTAAGGTGGGGAGCACCATTGAGGTAGTTGAATTGTGAATTTTAGACCGGGGTGGTCCGAGTTAATTTTAAAGAGATGGGTATCTATGATACCATCTCGACTTTATGTTTGATAGATCAAGAATGAGATATATTGTGGTAGGGATATTGTAACATCCTTGGTTTTTGGAGCATGTTA
The DNA here is from genome assembly GCA_963277665.1 of Viscum album. Classification (NCBI taxonomy): domain Eukaryota; kingdom Viridiplantae; phylum Streptophyta; class Magnoliopsida; order Santalales; family Viscaceae; genus Viscum; species Viscum album. The sequence continues at coordinate 725,390,956 of OY728167.1, read as the reverse complement.
AAATCCTTTCCCATTTTCAATTTTTGGAGTTTGGTGGGAAGAACAACTTATTTATCAATTGTAAGAACTTAATTATGAGATTTTTATTGACCCAATGCCTTATTTTTAGATGATTCGTAATGCTTAGAAACTTTCTTGGGGATTTTTTTGCGTTTTGGGTTTGTCAGAGGCTGAAAACCCAAACATTGTGGGGTGTTCATACAGAGGCACACAGTTTGGGGAAAATAGTGAAGCCTCCATGGAGAAATTGTGCGCCCTCCTTTTGTACCAGGCACGGTTTGGTAAACTGTGTAGGAGGAGGTTCACGACTGTGTGTGAACCTCTATAGTTTTTAGTAGAGGGATATTCATGGCTTGCGCACGGTTTGGGAAAATCATGTGCAAAAAATACATTAATGCTAATGGGTAGTACCTATTCACTTTAGCATTCATGGTCATCAGACAATTTGGCCTAATCATGTGAGATAACTATATAGGGCTTGGCTCCCAAGCAGTAGGAGATGCATGGTTATCCCATGGTTTGGAAAACCATGTGAGGTAATCGTGAATCCCATTAAAGGTATGAATTTACATTTTACCTGCTTTGATTTTCCCTTCTTTATCATTCTTTTCTCCTCCCCTTGTCACACACAGCAGCATGGGTGCTCCTCTATTCCACCTTCTCTAGGGATTGATCCATCACCTCTATTCAAGATCCATTTTGATCACCATTGGTGGAGATGGATCCATATCCCCATGGATCATCACCATCTTTCTTTTTCTTTTTTCCTTTCCCACACCATAAAGTGCACTAAATTTGTTTGAGTGGTTTTACCCTATTTGATGGGAGTTCTTATGAAATGTTGATTTATTAAAAATCAATATAATTTAGAGGCTAATATCGTATGAGTGTAAGTCTACCAACATGAGGTAGGTGGTTCTTACCTTTCTTTGTGATTTCGTGAGTTTTTTGGGGGGTGAGGCTTTGAGCGTGTTGTTGTGTTGACCGAGCAATACACTATAATTCAAATGTTTTCTTTTAATTATTTAAATTGAACCTTGTGGCATGCCTGCACGAGACTACAAATGGTTTGAGCCATGTGAGGGGCTTTGGACCTTAGTATTATTAGGTCGGGGTTCCATTTTATTTACATTGAATTATTTTTATTAAATTTAATTTTTTTATTTAATTTGAGTTTTTTAATTAAATCATATTGAATTTTTATATAAATGTAAATTGATTGTTTTTCACTATTTTGTTTAAATGGAATGTGATGTGCTCAGCCTGAGGATTGAGATATAGATTTCTATCTGTATTGAGGTGATGTTATCTCTATGTTAGGCGTGTCCTGTTATATATGTTTTCTTGGTGATTTTGATAACAAGTTAGGATACTCGGTTGTTGGTTAAGGTGGAAAGGACATCGAGTTTCAAGCATGGAAGGATATTTATTGGATGGTGTGGCCATCAGATTGAGAAACATGGTCTCAAGTACACTAGGTGTTGGTTGATGGGGACTAGGTTTTAAATTGGGGATTGATGCACAACCATTTTTTCCAAAGCACTATTTGGAGTCATGTTCACATAAGAGGGCTCCGATTTTGAGGTGGTTTTGACCACTTGTATGGGTAGAGTCCTCTAGAAGTTTCTTCTTAGGAATTATGGTTGGTGTTTATTTCCATAGAAATCCATGTGGATGGTGAGGATCTGTCAGATGAAATTGTTGAGGCTTTCCGTTGGGGGATGAGGCTTGTTGTACTTGAGGCTGTTGGGCCAAGAAATATTTGGGAGGATGGACATCACCATTCCTCATGAGGTTGGATATTGATCTGAAAGTGATTTTATTTGGACTGCAGATATCATTTTTCCTCAAACGTTGAGCTTCGAGATGATGAGGTTTCTTTTGAACTGAGGTATGAGGGACCAGGATCTTCTTGTTTGGGTGTGCCTTTGGGATGTCTATTACCTGACATGGACACAAGGTGTTGGTTGTCACATGGTGCCATGAAAATTTACTAGAGTTGTGACCTAAGGGTTCACATAGACTATTTTACATTAGTGGATGCCTTGGGATATGATCTAATTATGCTCTCCTCTATAGTATTTATGCATTGGATGAAGCAGGTGATAGCTTCCTGGTGGCTATTGAGCACCAAAGAAGGTTGTGTTTATTTAAAATAATGCAATGGATTTATTTATTTTTAATAAACACCTGCTTACTCGGAAATTAAAGATAAGAACTTATTGGAGGTGGCATAATGAGACTCATTCTCACACCCTATAGGGGCCCTTCAGGATGCATGTATATTTTATGCTTTTTTGTTCAGGTAAGGATTCTGGATCAAGAGCCGGATCATGGTGATTGTGTATCCATCAGATGGAAGGAAAGGGATCACTAGTTATTCCCTCAGTTGGAGTTTTCTGTTTTGCTTTATTTTGTATCAGTATGTTATATATGTATGTGATAGAGGTCGGCCATAGGTGAACATTTTCTTTTTATTGTATTGTATGACATGTTATGTACACTTTTTCTATTTTAGTATCTACAAATGGTATGTTTTTCTTGTTTATTTTGTTTCACTTATGTTGATTAGTTATGCTTCCACTATTTTATGATATTTATTGTGTTTCCTCCATGGGAAAGTTACTAGTTCAGGTCTATTATGGTCTTTTATTCCACTAATATATTTATATAGACAATTATAATTGAAAGCAGTGTTCGGGTGGATGAGGTAGCACACCTAAGTCCATTGGAACTCGGTTTGAAAGCAGTGTTCAGGTGGATAAATGGGTTTTGGTGATACATATTATGAATCCCTTCCCAAAAATCGTACAAATCCCCCAACTACGTGATCCTATGTAACCATCGTGAGTTCCCCTCCCATGAGAACCACTGCACACCTGAAGCCCAAACATTGTCATGTTGTCGTCCTTCGAACTGCACCCCAATTGCGTCATTTTTCCCTTAACATAACCACCCATGCATCGTCTATACGCTAGAACTTCAACATAGGACATGTTCACATGAACCCATTAGCATCCCATTCCACAAATAGCTGAAGTGAACATGGTCCATCACACCTTCCAGCATCCCATACCACTGATGTTCCTCATGAGAAACGATCACTGGAGTTTCAACACACCAATTTACACCTGAGAAACCCATGTTGAGTAAATGGAACACATTCCCATTAAACATTGAAGGTTTCTTGATTTCTGTCTCATTTGATACAAACATCTCTTGGTCACAATCATCTTTTCATAGAGAAGATGTATTAAAATACGGCCCAATAGTATTTTGGAACATTGGAATCCCAAAGTAATCCCAGTAAAAACACACACTGGCTTGACCGAAAAAAATGACATAATGCATAAAACCTATCCCGTTCACATTCTTTTGTAGTTGAAAACAACCCTTATCCCAAATTCACTAACCACACAACCCGGGGTCTTTTCCCAACCTCCCAAAGTTTCCCATGACATGCTCACTGCATCATCACAATCATCCACACTCATTTTGAGTATCCTTGGAGGACGACCTGAAATGAAATCAATGTCAGGATCCCACACCTTCTTCTTACATCGATCTTAGGGGTACTTCACCATGAATCCACTACGTTTAAAGACGTCACCCTCCATCCATCACTAGTTGAACCCATGTCACTATCCATGCTCAACGCATCATCAGAAAGCTCCACATCTCGATTCCATATAACATCGCTTCATGAGGATGATGCCCTTACACACCTAAGGATGATCCCAACTTGATCATCACACCATAATTGGCTCCACAATGAGGTCATCACTGATATCCCACTGGTTAGCTTGATCACATCACCATCACTACTTGTCGTTCAACCCCCCACATTTAATCGTTGACCTGCTCACCACCCATACTAGTAGGTGGAGCCTCCTTAAATCAAGCCACAGTCTATTTTGGGAAGAATCCACCGTGTTCTTTGAAAACCCCCATGGACATGGTCCTTTATTTGAGATAGTGATGTAAATCTGAGATCAAATCCTCCACAACTAGATAAACCTCCTGGTAAGGACCAAGGAAAATCTCATCTGGATATTTAAGAAGATTCAAGTCATCATATTTCCCATGAGGATTTTTTTCACCACATGCCGAAAACATCTCAAAGTACCCAATGATTTATGTGTCTAATATATGGCCTGTTATTTCTTCATTTGAGATAGTTTACACTAAATTGTGATCTCTAGGGAAATATCCAGGAGAGAGGAGCTCCTCATTATGGAGAGATAAACTCATCGTAATTATATTTGTGTGTGTGTATAATTTTATATATTTATTAATATATAAGTATATATAATTATAAATATAATATATATATATATATATATATTAGTTAAATAATTTTATTATAATTTAATAATTATTTAAATAAATATAAATTTATTTATAATTCTAATTATAAATAAATTTAATAATATTTTTATGTAAATATAAATATATTTATATGCGCCAAAGAGGTGTGATTGGGAGTTGGTGACCCAACCCACACCCCCAAAGTTTATTAGAATGAAGTAAAATACAAGAACAAGGGTCTATATGTTCAAAAAAGTGAAACACACCGACACCAAAAGACACATAATAGAAAGGGACCAAGAAGGCAATGTGTATCTGTCATCAAGCATCATCGTTCCCCTGAACCGTCCAACATGATTAACCTTTTCTTATGTATTACACCTCTACCTCAAGAGTATCCCTGACCCCTAAATGTTTTCCTCTTCTCCATTGCAAAGGTTCTTTTCATGAATTATTTTAATTTTCCATAACCGATGAGTCGGCCTTATCATTATGGGACTCAGTGGACCAGTCATCAACCAATTCTTATTATGATCCCATGATTTGACATCCTTGATCATCACTAACTATTTCATAATTTGGATCACTATCCCAAAATACCTCATTTGGGGGAATTTTACCTCCAAGACTGTCTATGATTGCAGTAGCATCAGGTGCAGACTGCTCTTGATCGGAAAACACATCCACATGGGAGTCCTCATTTAAAACCTACATATTCAACATAGGGGAAGATGTTTCATTTATATTATATTTAATCCCTTTTTTATTTCAGATTCATTTATTCTCAAGTATTTCAAGTAAAATCATATCAAATTTAGATTTGTTAATAGATGTAAGCATGTCAACAAAATTGGGTGAAGGGACATCCTCAATCCTTCCACTTCTAACTTCATAGGCTATAATATCATTGTCTTCCCAACTCATCTAGATAGATATAGTTTCATAAATACCAGTACATGATGATATTCCTATAAAATCACTTCTAAAATCCACAATAGACACATCACCCCGTATTTTAGCTCCAGAAGAATAATTTGGTTCATTTTTATTGACAGTAGGTCCAGGGACCTCTTCTATAGGTTTTTATTTGGCATTTGGCGCTCCCTTACCTTCAAAATCAGCACTGAAAATGTGAAGAGAGTTATCCTTAACTGAAGTAACAAGTTTTTTCTCATGTTCCAAAAAATTAGAAGGTGGATCCTGCATATATAGCTTCTAAACTTGCTTCTTTATTTGAGTTTAATAGTTGAAGAACCCACCAGATAAAGATATTCATTTCATTTACTTCCCCTTGATTTTAAGAAAGTATCTTCTTGAAGGTATACTGAATCAACATCATGATCACTGGAATAACATTGATTCATGTCCATGAGCTTTTTTTGTGAATTGAGATCTAGCTCAGATGAAACACCAACAAACATCCTATCTATCATTATAACCATGTGAAGTGTTAAATACACCATGAATATCCTTCACACAAAGCCGAAAGCTTTAGGCTATATTAAAAAAGGGCTCCCAACCCCATTCCTCTTATCAAAAGTTCCATCTTTGGGAGGCTTCACTAGTGTCTGATCTCCACTATCTTCCACCAAATTGGAAAAAGGATGATACAAACCAACCCCCAACTTTCCCAGCACATTCAAGGGATCCAAGCCATATACCACCTTACCCAGCACAACCATGGGTTCCATAACTGATCTTTCCTTACCCTTCACAGGCAAGGGATACCTCCTGCAATCATGAATAATTCCTCCTCCATTATTCAAGTCCTCAATGAGATAAATTTTGAATTTTCAATTCATAATGGAATGTCCAATTTTCTTGCAATTGGTACAGGTATGATTCCTTCTTCATTGAGATTCTAGGTGCATGATATTCCTATTTTTCTTAAAAAATGAAGGTTTATTGTCAATATCTATTAAGAGTTTCAGTCTTCTACCAACAACAAGAAAAATAACAGAATCAGTAAGAGTTTACTTAAGATCAATTTACTCTAATACTCTAGTGAGGTGAATAAATCAAGAAATCTCAGTTTTACTATAAAATCTAATTAGAGACCCTACCACATAAGCTTTGTCCCATATAATTTGTGGATGAAAAAAAACTAGGGGATGCTATGGATTTGTATCAACTTCTTAGTGATGAATTTCTTCATCAAAGATGAGTTGAATAAATGATCCCAATCTTGGATCTTCCATATTCTATGTTTAAAATATATGAATCCTAAACCCTAAACTCTAGATTTGAGATCATAAGAAGGAAATAAAATATGAAAATACCCTTTACCTATTGAGGTAATCCTTTATCCAAAAAAGACCCATATTTTAAGGAGTTTATTCTTTAGTTCTTCGATCTGCCAAGTATTTTTCTTTCCCTGGAAAGTCAACCTTGCTAGAATTTAATGCTTTCATTCCACATGACTTTATAAAATCAAATTTTTATTTGATTTGATGATTTCTAAAGATCTATTTTAGATTACACAGAAGGTATTACACTCCTTGAATCTGTAAGAAACCAGTTATTCCTCACATTTTTAGAAAAGGTAATGTTATTTCTTTTTTCTAGAGAAATGTGCTCCTTCGAGATTCTGGTCTCCAACGAAGTCACAGAGACATCCAGAACAAAATCTAAGTCCCTATTTTGATCAAATAACATTTAAGGTACAAGAAAGTTGTTAGGATAATTGAAATAGTAGTCTAATAGAGGTCCATCACTCGTCAAATTCCTAATCGCCATTAAATTTCCAGAATCACCACTCCCCATACACAACCCTCCCTCTCCCCCCTTAAGGGCCCCTTGAGGGTCAGCCTCCCCAAAATATTCCATCATGAACTGGCCCTATCCGTCAGGAAGTAGATATGGCGATGCCACTCCCACGGCTATCATCCATCAGTAATCTACCACCGCATCTCCCCACCTCACTCACAACCCTCCCTCTCCCCCATCAACAATCCACATCTACAAACCCTCATGTCATGAACCATCCCTCCCCAACACAAACCAAATCCACCACCACCACACCCATAGACTCCACCGCCCATCATGAACCAAATCTGCTTCCACGTTCATAGATGTCGCTGCCCAACACAGACCATATCTATTGTCCATCACAAACTCGATCCATCGTTGCGAAAAAATCTGCCACCCTTTGTGAACCAGATCCACCGAACCCATCCAATTTTGTCTTCTCCCTTACCCACATTGCAATTTAAGTTATGATAATGTTAATTTTGACTGAATGATGTCTATTTTGATTGATATTCTTATTGATAAAGATTTATTACCTTAGAATAGGGTGAATTTTAATATTTTTTTGAATTGTAATTAGGTTGGAGTTAGCATGTCAACATGACTAAAAACATTCTTCTAGAGAATATGAAAAACTACACATGGTATCAAATTTCTTGTGATTATTATTATTCACATTTGAGTTTTTCTATAATTGTCACTTTTCTTTAAATGTTATTATTCTCAAATCCATGATGGAAAATTCTTATCTCATAGATTGTTTCCTTAACTATCCATGTTTTGTTACCAATATATTCATATAGAAAATATAATTTTCAAATATTTAATCCAATTACTCTTTTAATTTTAACATCAATTTGTTTTTTTTTCAAGAATACATTTTATTTACAGGTTAGTTATCTCCACTCTTGGGTGGAAATTTTGGATTAACAAAGAAAATAGTTGATGAACACAATCTAGGTCTATATGTTTTTTACATTTGTATTTTTATTATTCAAATTGTCCAAATAGGTTATGAATTATAGGATTTTCAGTTTCTGATATCATTTTTGTTTATGTTTTAAAATTTATATATTATTTTACATGTGTAGTTGTTGAAAATATTGGATAATAGGGAACAAGTAAACTTGAAACACTCCTTGAAAGTAACCCCTTTTGGATGATTGGTTTGTGTTTCTAATATTTTTATATTTTTATTTATTTATAGAATCTTTAGGTTCTAAAATTTCATAGTTTCATTGTATTTAGTTGATAATTTAATATACAAATATAACTTTTACATAAAATTTAATCAGTGTTTAGGGGTCGATGGAAGGATTGATTCCCTTCTTGTCCATGCTTTCGTGCAAGTTGGTAATTTCTACAATTCCAAACCCATGACTCATATTTTATTAATTTAATTAATTGTTTTTAATTCATACAAATAGATATCTTTAAGACTCAAAATTGGTAACATTTTAATGATAAATTGAAACTATTTTAACAACTCCATGAAAATCATGTGTGATTACAACATTTTATTTTCATTGTTAACATTTTATATATTTGATTATGTATATTCTATATATGGTTTCACATTCAATGTTAGCATTCCATAATCACTATTAGCGTGACATAATCACTATTAGCATACTGCTAACAATAAATATAAACATTAATCAAACTGTTAGCATAATGTTAACAATAAATAAAAACATTAATCTAAATATTTTGTTTTAGCATTATTTAATTGAGATTTCATCATAACAATATATATAAATTCATTATTGGTATCTTGTAGTCATATTATTTATTTCATATAGTGTTATAATGCTCTATATATGTTAGAATTATATTAAAAATAGTTAACATTAGTATATGCATGCTTAATATGTGTTTCCAATCACTGTTATTTTTATTCTTTCATTATATTAATGTATTTACAATCAAATTTATTATGATTTTATAATATTTCAATAGGGTTGAATTCTTTATTCACTACCAACAGTATCAACCTACACTGAATTCGCCAACCTATTTTTAAATTTGTTATAGGGAAACACATTATATGCCAAAATATGAAGTTTTTTACATTTCTATTGTCTATGTAAACCTATATTATTTAGTGGGTAACCATTTTCTTAAGAGTTTATTTCATATTATGTAAAAATATTAATGTGATGCATACATGGAATGAACAACCCATTCATTTTTTACACAAATAGAATGTTTTATTGTTCCGTGTAAGTATCATTTGATATATTTAAGTGTCTACCTTAATACTAAATATTTAATTTTATTTTTTAATATTATGTACTTAATTATCATTTTATCATTTTTTTCTATTATCATATTGAACTTATCTTAAAAACAAAATGATATTTTTAATTGTTTCAAACCCTATTACGTCCCATGAATTTTCATAGGCATGATTATATCATGTAATACATATGCATTAGAAGTGATATATTAACTTAGAAACATAATCAATATGAATATTGAAAAATATATACATGTTAATAATATTATTGATTAATGTGTTGGTTTCTTAAAAGAGATGAATATTAGAGCGTAGTTTTAGCTAGTATGTTGTTGGGTTCTCTCTTCAATGAACTTTACAAAATCTATACAATAATTTCTCCTCATCTTATGTATTCTTGATATTTTATTTTCCACTTTATTAATTAATTTAAAGAATCTATTCTTTAGGGATTTGAGTTTTTTTTTCAGATCACTGGTTCCCAACCATGATCCTATTATGGAGGACATTGTCTTCCATATTTTCAAAATAGGTTCCTTCTTTAAATCCTTGGAAACTACATTATTTAACTGTTCTAGAAGATAAAATTATTCAATTGGAATTATCTATAAGTGTTCATGGTTATGATAAGTTCATAGGTTTCTCTAAAGAGATGAATATTTGAGTGCATTTCTAGTCATTACATCATTTGGTACTCTCTTGTGTATAATAATTTCTCCTCATTCCATATCTATTTGAACTTTTCTTTTCATTGTCTTCAAGAATTGAATGAATATATTCATTATAGGGGCTTTGAGTTTTTGTTTCAGGTTACTGAGACCCTACCCTAATCCTATTATAGATGAAATTTTCTTCTATGTTTCCCAACTGGGTTCCCAACCAGTCATCAACCTTTCCAGACAAGTAGATGTAAGAAATTATGACATTGTCTTCTTCATTTCCCAATAGGTTTATTTCATTGATTCAATGAAAACTATACTATTTAACTGTTATAGATGATAACATAGTCTAATCATTATGGGATGAATATGATCATCAAAGTTTTTATTTTTTTCATGATTATACAAATATGATGTTTAATTCATCTATTCCATCACATGATATTTTAAAAAACTCCAAAGATTTAATAATTTCAAATATCATATTTTAATATGTGTTTACATTTTTAGTATCACAACATACTTAATTTTCAATTTCTTATCATGAAATTTTTTATGTCATAATATGTTTCATTTTTTGAATATCTCTCTAACATTATTTGATAAGATTCAACTATTCATAATGTTTTGTATAATTAAATATATGATTAATAAAATTATGATTCATTTTCCCATCTAGTTATAAAATTAAAATTAAAACATAATTATTCATTTTATAAACTATGAAAATGATAAAAATAATTAATTTATATCATTATTGCACCGACAATGTCATTAGATTTAGTAGAATTTACTATAAACAATTTTAATTTATTCTTACCCTATTAAATCATGTTTATCATAACCCATATAATCAGAATAAAACCCATTTAATACTAATATCCCTCTCAAAACTATGATTTATTTTTAGACACCAATACATAATGTTTATAGACCATCACCCTGTAATTTTTTTCATCATTTTGATTTAGTTTTTTCTATTTCCTTCTAAATTATCATATTACTTTCAGTTTTACCTGTTTTTAGGACATCAATCCAAAATTGTTCTAAAATCAAACACTGGATCTCCTATTTCTAATGGCATTGGTGAATTACAAGTTTACTTCCATTTTTGTTTTTTGCATTGATATTCACTCCCTTATTCTTTATAAATGTGAAAAAAATACAAAGACGTCATTCACCAGATGTTTCAGTTTAGACAAGTACTTTCAAAGAATTATAGTACCATTGGCTTAAACTCATTTTGACCAACCTGTGTATACTATTTACAACATAACTAAGATCAAATTTTTTATTTTATATTATTTACCTGTTTCATCTTCATTAAATGATGTCTCAAAAATCAGATAAATATTTTATTAAACCGTATCTCAATCGTAAAAAAATGATTCTCCAGCCATAATTTCTAGGATTGATTAATCAAACTGAACACCATATTTTTTATATAATTTTTTTCTTCAATTAATGTATTAATATTCTATTTACATTCAGTGTTTTTATACTGTATAAAATAGTAGATATTTTAGAAATGATGCTCAAATATGAATCATATAATTTGGTATTCAACATATCATCAACAGGTGAGTAATGATGTTACACCCCCCAATTTAAGGAATTTCATGATTTTATTATTTTTTGTTATTATAAGATGGTTTGGATTGATTTTACAAATTTTTATAGGGGTTTTTGGATGTTTTTTGGGGATCTTGTTTGTAGAATGAATTTCTCAATGCTTCAAAACAATCGTTTTGTATCCCGTAGTAAAGGTCATTTTAGTGTTGTTGGAATAGTGAGTTTGGTGTTTTATTAGAGGTTCATATTTTTTTACTGGTTCTTATTTTTTCCCATATTTTTCATATAGGTGCATCTTTTGTTTCATATAGTTACCTAATTTTTTTGTTCACACATTTTTTATGTTTTTCAGAGTAGTTCATATTTCTTTTTATAATTGATTCCAATTAAATATACAGGATAATATTTTTCCGATTTGTTTATGTTTTCTTAACTCCTTCTTTGTTATATTTAATATAATTTTTTCATATAGGTTAATTTTTTTAAAAAATAGGTTTATATTGATTCTTATTTTTCAAACAACTTTATATTTATTAATAAACTAATAGGTTTATCTTTAATAATCTTGATTATAAATATTCATTATTATATATAAATTTTTTAATTTTTTTTATAAATTTTCATATTTTTTTGTTGTTGTATGAACATGTTCATAGTTTTCCATATTTTGTCATTATTTATATGAACAAGTTTGTAATTTGTCTATTAATTGGAATGAGAACAAATAAAAATCTATCAGAGGTGTAACTATAAACTACATACTCTAGCTTTGTTGAACAAATGAGCTCTATATTGATTGAAAACTCACTGTCAAACACTATAGTGAGCACCTAATTCATGTAATAGGACTTAGTAGGATTCCGTTTCAAATTTCAATGTTCTATTTATAATAACTAATATCAAAAAATATATATTTTTTTCCAACTATATTTTTTTCAAATAATGTCTTACAAATTTTTCAATTGTTACTACAAGCCTATACGGGATGAAATTGATGTTCAATTTTGTAATTCAATTTATGGAAACATTCAAATTCAGATGATTTATTATGTAAAATCTAGATGTATACATGATGTACAACCAATTCTCATCTACTTTAATATTCATATTATTTATATTCAGTTCTACTATAGAAAAAAACATACATTTATAAACTATGTAATAATTGTTCATATGTTTCTATATTCATGATCATTAATTGTAGGTGAACACCACAATTATCTTCCCAAATTATTAATAAGACATAAAAATCACTTTCGACTGCATATTTGAATCCATTGATATTTTTTATCAATAAGTATATGATACTTGAGATCAATAGATGTTTATAGGTAACTATAATCTTCATGCATTTTTTAATATATTCCATGTGATAAGAATATATTATGATTTTTTAGGATCATGTGTAAGATATTAATTGGCATACATAATATATTTTTATGCCTCAATGTAATACTCAAGATTTAGTATTTATTATATAAGATTAAACTTTTTTAGAAAATGTGAGAATTTTAGCGGCTTAAATTCAAGGGATTTTCATGTTTCTCTTTAAAAGGTATGAACATCACAATTTTTCAAAATAATTATTATTTAAGATGAGATTATTTGGAGAAGGTGTTTGTGATATGAAGAGATGTTTCACATGAATTTCTTCTATAGGATTTCATAGTGATAAAGCATGTGGAGAGAAAATCATAGAAATTAATGATTTTCTTTTAAGATGAAATCCATGGAGTTTTAAGTGGAGAAAATCATGGGAGATATCATGAAGGTTTGACTTGTGATTTATGGTGGATTTTGTTAACATGGTTTTCTTTACAATTTAAAAATTGAAAGATATGTATTTTGTTGAAGGTAGCCAATTACGAAACCCAGAATGGTGGAAATTATTAATTTTCTAGAGATTTTCAATGAATCCATATAAAGTAGAAGGGAAGTGTTAGAAAAATTTCCCTTGGAGTACTTTTGGGTTGTTTTTGTTGACAATACTATTGAAGTAACATCTAAAGTTTCTTAAGAATCCATGAAGAACTTGTAACATGAAGGCCAATAGAGTTTAATAAGAATATCATAGTGAATTTAATACTTTTTCCATTGGAAAAAAATCATGATGTTACATTCTAGGTTATGTCGCCAGTAGGCTATACCTAAATAACCTATTCTTGAGGTTGGTATCATGGGGAGTGGTTTATTCCATGAAGCAGACCCTTTGAAGTTATGATTTGTGTTGTTTGAATCCAATTTGTTGTTCATGTTGTGGATGTCGGTGTCACGCTAAGAGTGAAGTTTAATACTATTAGAAAATGGTAAAGCATGTATGTAAGGTTATCCATACACACTAGCTTCCTGTAATCTGAAATGCAGTAGAGGTAAAATAACTCACATGGATACATAATATATTCGAGTGAAGTTTAAGGGACAATTCACAACACAAACACAAGGATCACACCATGAAGGTTTGGATACACATGTTACATAAGAGTACCCAGAAAATACGTAAGGAATCAGAAGATCATATGTAAGAAACATTCCTTTACCATAGAAATTAAAAAAAACGTAAGAAAAAGTCAAATCGTGGGAGGGATTTCCACCCCATGAATATGTTTGAGCATATTTAAATGGTTCTATTTATTTTGATATGTTCACACCATGAATTATAAAATCACACCATAATAGGTTTGGATATTGAGAAGATTTGGAGTATCATATCATGATCTTCTAAGGTTTTAAATATGATATTATGTCGTATTGGGTGGATTTGGTTGTTAACTTGGATCACACCATGATGAAATAATTCACACCATATAGGTTCCTTTTGAGGTAGAAGTTTATGTTTATGGTTTCAGAATGGATTGTGGGACAAGCCATGATAGTAATTCTCATGTCATGAATAATTCAAATTGACAGATTTTCATATTCAAGTATCTTATCTTTCATTAAGGGGATTGGGATTTTGAATGGAAAACTTTGGCTTAGTTTTGAATAATGTTATTGGATGAATTTTCCAATCTTAATGCGGGTGAATTAGTGATTAACTAAGGGGGAAACATATTTATTCTATAAGCATGAATAGATAGATTTCTTAAAAAATAAGGACTTTGGATTAAGGTAGAGTAGAGGAGGAATTCCAGATCATTTTTGTAAAGTTATAGTAGAAATGAATGGAGACCCAAAAGGATTTCTCATTGGAGGTTCATGGAGTTCATCACATTGATGAAAGTGGTGAAAATTAACACACTATTGATAGTGTAATATTAATCATGGTTCATGGAGATTAACACTGGTTATCTTAGAGGAGCAATGAGATTTCAAATTGATTGAGACAAAAAAGTTAGCTATTTTTTGAAATTCGTAAACCTAGAGGTTCAGTGAGACCACTCTAAATTTTATGAAACAAGAAGTGTTATTAGTGATCCCTATATATCAGAACATCTCCACTGTATGCTCCTTGAAATATCCAGTTAGGTTGAACCAATTAAAATTTCATGTTTCCCTCTTTTTTCCCACATTGTTTCATATATATTGTTATAGAGAGTTAATCCTACCAATAGTGGAGAAATATTGATGGCGTAGGTTGTTTGGATAAATCAGCATGCCCTGATTCACCCCCTTTCAGGATATTTATCTTGATTGAGACCAACGATTGGTATCAAAGATGAAGGTTCTTGGTGAAGTGTTATATCTTTGAAGCAATGATGGTGAGCATTAACAACAAGGGAATTATGATCTTCAGTGACTACAATTTCCAATCATGGAAGAATCAAATGCAACATAATTTATGATTTTTTGGAATGGATTTCTAGACAACTGGAAAACATGGGATCTCGGTCAACATGAAGAGATAAGTATTATCATATAAATATTTGATGGAATATGATTACAATTTCAAAGGACTCAATACATACAAGAATGTGATGTCGTGTAAATCCTAAAACTCCATGTAGGAAAGTTCAAAACATCTATTAAGGTGATTCAAAGGTATGTGATTCTAAATTGTAAGTTCCATTAAACAAGTATGAGTATTTTAGGGTGCACCCAAATTAGTTCATTTATGAATTCTTAAATCAAATTAAATTATTGTGGAAGACATGCATAGACTCATAAAAACCCTCTATGATATAAAAATCGTGAAGTGGATCCTGAGAATATTTCCACTGCATTTCAACTCTAAGGTCATAGTGCTCAAAGACAAAGACCCGAAGACAATGAATCTAGATATTATTCACAACACCCTCATAAAATATGAGATTAATAATAGTGATAATGGGTTCTTGGAGGTGGATAAACTAAAGTGGAAGACATTAAGGGGATAAATAACCTTGATGAGGAAGTTGTTGGAGTTTGTAGCCTAAACCA
Source organism: Viscum album (assembly GCA_963277665.1). NCBI lineage: Eukaryota > Viridiplantae > Streptophyta > Magnoliopsida > Santalales > Viscaceae > Viscum > Viscum album. The sequence continues at coordinate 725,375,074 of OY728167.1, read as the reverse complement.
ACTGAATTTGTAATTTAGATTACCAGAATATCCAAAAACCTTAATATTAATAAATATTTTATCACATGAGGACTATTATCTTGTATAACATTAATGTGAAAATTTCCTTAGAGTATATGTCACATTGAAAGGTTATAACAGTTCTTCACCATTATGAGAACGTGAAAATTCTATTACAATATTTTTAAACATATGTTCTATAGTCTATATGACCTCTATCCTATGGGACAAAAATGATGTTTTAACTATCAGGCGTTGGATACTCTCAAGAGTATGAGAGTTTGACTCATGAAGTTTTTCACTTGGTAATATCTACGAAATTAGGTTATGAGTATATACTTGACAATAATAATTCTACATGTTATATGTGTCAATGGATATTCTTATTTTTGGGTGAGTGTATTGATCATTAGACTCCAAATTATGATTATTTTGTATCATGAATTGTGTACTTTGATGTATTGATGAAAAATGTGATGAAATATCCTTACAACAAGGTATGATATGATTTGTGAATAATAAGTGATATACATTAATTGAATAAGAAAAGAAAGGATTTTTTTCCTTTCATATAATTAAATTTGATGTCTTTGGACTTTTATTGAAATGAAATTGTTTGATTAAATCCTTGATTGTGGTAGTTCATCGATGAGTTTTTTCAGACAGTCAAAAAAAGTTAAATTAAACATATAGTTTGATGAAAAAATATGACACTTTCTTAATGAGATATCAAGATAAAGAGAATATATCTTATAGTAAGCATTCATATGAGGTTTTTGTTGTTGAAACATTATATTCTTTATTTATGGGTTTCATGATGAATTGGAAGGTGTTAATCTTGGATTTTAGGTTGTCTCACTTAATACCATTGAAAAAAGACCCATAGGGTCACACACTAAGTGCATCCAAAATCTCAGTAATATAATAATTGAATTTTATATTCAAAATAAATATTATTTAGAGATTGTGGTTTAGTAATTATTCTAGTTTGGATGATCATATAAATTCAATTACCAGAAATTTAAGTTAGAATATGTGTGAGTTGAATATTAAATAAATTTTATTTATCAGTTAGAAAATATAATATTTATTTATCTCTTTCTTAATATTCTTAAGGTAATAAAGAATTATTTATTTTGTTATGATATTATTTAAAAAATATTTATCTACTAGTTATAGAATATAACATTTATTTATTTATTGAATGAATAATATAAAAAAATTATATATTTATTTAAATATTTATTATTCAAGGCTCGATAAAATCTATGGAGGATTGACCTATTGAGTTAAGGGATCAATGAAAATGATATATTTTATTTAATATCATTGAAATAAATAAATATTTATTTATTTAAAAATGATATTTTAATATAAAAAATTTATCACATTTCAGGAAATATAATAATAATAATATCATTACTATTTTACATGAGGTTTATTTAGGGATAGGAAGGGGATGTAGTAGGTAGTTTAGTGTGGTTTGGGGATGTCTGAGTTGGGGGTGTTGAGTTGGTTAGCCACAAAGGGCAGTTGTCAGTGTAGGGGTATTTTTGGTTAGCTTTTATGGTCAGTTTTGTATTTCTATGTAGTCAATGGGAAGGAAATATTAAATAGGGGTTGTTAGCTATTGGGATGGATTTTATTGGATATTATTATAGATCCATCTTTGGTTGTAGTGGGAGAGGCCATGGCCTTGGATTTGGGGAACAACTCAAAGAGTATTCTTGTCCATTAATTCTTCCTTCTTCTTCTACAAATTCTGATGCAAAACACACTTTATTAATGGATACATACTGTTTTCCTCATTTTTATCACCTATGATCTTATCAACTCGGTGCTTTTCTTGAGAGAGAAAATAGGTAACGAGGATGGTTGGGGTTAAACTAATAAGAATGATGGTGTGATCTTTGATGGTCACGTTGGAGGAACATGGCATAAAACTTGTGGAGATCATAAAGAAACACCAAAATTTGATGGATTTTTTCCAATATTGATGAGTTGAAAATAGTGAAGAGAGGTTGAATATGTATTAATATGTGGTTTAGCCACAATATTTGAAGTAGCCTAAGAAGGTTCTAATGCACATACTAGTTGATTATTTCATTTTCAATTTCCACCTCTTTCATCTATGAATTTGTTTGTGGTTGAAACATGTACAAAATTTTAGACTATATGGAAATTTGTTGAGTACTCCATTCACCATCAACCTTCTGAATTTTCGAAACTTGAATTTTAGGTGTCTATTTCAAAGAAGCTAAGCCGATAGACTTTAGGAGAAAAGTAGGAAACAAAAACCTCTCTTTCTCAAACAAAGGAGTTATCCAAGATGGTGGAAATATTTATGTTCCATGTTTAATTAGATGAGAGTGAGTGGATACCATAATCATTGTTATGGCATGAGTAGGAATGACAACATCTTTATTTTCTTCGACAATTTCATCTTTGGAGGACACAAATGAGATAGAATCGATCATTTCACTATTGTTGGCTCATGTGGAAGAGGATTAGAAAGTTTTCAATTCTTTGAAACCTCATTCTCCAGAGGACCCATAGGTACAGTCGAAACTAGGGAAGGATGTGGTATAATTTTTGGGAATTATCAAAGTCAACTTGATTATACGTCCACCTTATCTTAAAAAAAATACATCACATGGAAGGTTGTAGTGCCAGTTTGAAAACTCATAGGTATGGTCCAAAGAGGTTTGGAAAGGCATGTGATGGTTTTGATCCCGTTCGACTAGATGAGGAAATTTATGATCCTATATTTAATTCAGATAGGTGGACATGATGAAAAGTGGTTCAAGAGATGAGTTTTGATCTTAGAGGAGAAGTTTCTTGTGACAAAAAATGTTCATCAAGTGACTAAAATCCTTCCAAAGGTGGGATTATTTTAGATAATGAAAGATTACTATTACCAAATTCATCACCAGGGCCTCCACTATGGTTATTTCATTTGGGGAGTTACTTTTTTGGAATAGTGGAAGGATATTTTTGTATAGGGAACATATCTTATTATGAGAAGGTTGATGTAAAAAACTATCTTTCAATATACTACTCTAAAAGAAGGGATTATTTGGGGCCTTCATCTGTATTTTTTTATTCTTATCTCATAGCTTTACATGTAGTGTCATACTGGTAGTATTTACTAGTTCTCACTACTGTTAATAGACTGATCATTGATAATGTACACAGCGGTGTAGATTTATACAAGAAAGATAAAATTTTATGTATAATGGAACACAAAAATCTTTTTCATTTATTGGGATACAGTATTTCTAGACTCAAAAGACTCAGTTATTAGGAATTGTTTCCAAATGAAAGTATTGATCTGTTCATCTTTGATTCAAAATGATGCAACATATTGGACTAGGAGAAGCGGTTTGAGATAATTTTTGTGAAAACCAAATTTTTGGTCTATCTCTATGTCAATTCTCATGTCAAAATAATATTTAGGGGTATTAAATTAAGCAACGTCTTTTAGGATTAAACTTTTAGGAAAAAGACACTGAATTTAGGTTGTCTAAGAAATTCCAATATGTTATGAGTGCAATGAATTTGATAGTCATTACCACTGATGGAAATTCTCCACCTTCACCATTTTCCATTACGGTTATGGAGGATAGAGGATGCAATTATTTTAGATTGTCCCTCATCTTTACATGTTCTTTGGGTGATGATGACCTCATACTTATTACTAGGATAAGTAACAATTTATATGTTTTCTAGAGAAACCTATGAATACTCTTATGGAGGCAATAACTACACTATTGTTTTAGTTCTAGTTGGACAGTATAAAATCACCTTTGGTGTATATATATAATTCCTATTATAGAATGGTAGGAAAAAAATTCTTCAAAGATGGTATATCCTATTATAATTGTGGTAGCATAGCAGTATAGACCTATTGGTAGAGCCATTTTTCTATTTTATTATGTAGTGGTTGGTTAAGTGGAATGAAAAATTAGTCAAAGAATAAACATGGTTAATGGTAGGGGATATTAAGGCATTGTTCCCACCTTGAGTATGATGTGGTTTTTCAAAGTGGTTGTGAATCATAGGAAGGGGATATAGTAGGTATTGCAGTGTGGTGTGGGGATGTCTGACTGGAGGTGCTGGGTTGGTTACCTTCTAGGGAAGTTGTCAGTGTAGGGGTAAGGTTTTTTATATGCAAGGGGAAGTTTTGTATTTTCTTTTATTTAGTGGGTGGGGGATATTTAAAAGTGTTTGTTGGCTGTTTGGAAGGGCAGTCTTGAATATTATTTGGCTATAGTGTGAGGCTTTGTTCTTTGATTTGGGAACAACCCAAAGTGTCTTCCTTCTCCATTCTTTCTTTCTTCTGCAGATTTGGTTTCAATACCTACTCTTTTAATAGAGACATATTTTTTCCCCATTGTTAGAACTTATTATCCAATCATTTAGGATAAAAAATTAGTAAAGTTATTTTCGTAATTACTAATTTATTTAACCCTATATATATATAATTGATTATATTATTTTAGGGAATATAAAGAATTGTGAAAAAAATAGATTCTACAGAGAATTATCTCAAAGTCCCATAGATAATTTCTCAAGAACTATCTCAAAAATGTGAGATAGTCATTGTCATACCTTTCCAGAACAATAGATCCAAAAATTATTTAAGCTCAAGTGAATTATTTTTATGATTAATAGTGAATGACACAAAAAATTTGGTTTCTACATGTTAGTTCCAGGAATACCAATAACAATGTTCTATGATTCATAGAGCATGTGTGGATTTCAATAGTGGAATTATACTTTGGATTCTTCACTACAAAAATAAAACTATGTGAGAGACATCCAAATTGATTTACATCAATGAAATAGTTATTGGGTCAAGTTAATTCTTGGTATAAAATAATTATAAATTATATGTCAAAAAAAATTATCTATAGGAAAAATATAGGGATGCTTCATCCATTTTTGAGAATTTTATTTGAATAAACCGTTGAAATAAAATTATTGGGAATGAACTCGACCACTTCTATTTCACCTAAAAACCTTCATGATTACTTATGAATGTCATAGACAAAACCTAATTGAAGGACAATAATGGTGAAAATGCTAATGTTGTGGTAGGCCGAACTAGAAGTGAATCTTAAAGAAATTGATGTTTTGAGGGACAAAATAAAGAATGGTAATGAAGTGTTATGTTATTAAAAACTATATATATACCAATAAGAAGAATAAAACATTTGAGCTGAAGGATGAAATTGAATGACTAAAATATGGAGATCCTAGAAACTCATAGAAGGAAATTGAGCTGAAGGTCAAAATCGAAGAGTAGGTCCGGTTTATTGATGGTTTGACTAATTATTTGAAAGATCAGGTTAAAAGGATAGAGGATCTAAAATGGAAATTTATGAATATGTGACGAAATATTGATAATCTAGAAAATCTCCTAACACTTTACAATACATAGAGAAGTTAGAGTGAATGGGGTGTTCAAGAATCTAAATAGAAACTCAAGGATTCAACAAAAAAGATAGAAAATTTCAAAAAAAGTGAAATGTTTCAAAAAAATAAAATATATATAGGTGATTTAACATGAAAAAATATATGTGTAAATTGATAAAATATCAAAATAACTCACCTCCCAAAAAAAGGTTGATTTGGATGACCCATAAAAGACCTGAGAAGCTATAGGTGGAGCTGCAAAGACACATGATAATAAAACAGAAATCTAGTGTTATTATTTTTGAAATATGGGGTAAATAAAATATGTGTGTTTTAATGGAATTTCAAGGATCAAGAGAAACAAAAATTGATGAGAATAAATTCACAAATATGGTATGTTTTTAACGAATATTGTTTTTGTTCTGAAGGTTATGGACACTAATGTTTTTAATTTCTCATTAAGGGTAAAGAAAGACGTGCCAAAGGTGATCCAAAAAAATGGATCTCAACAATTGAAAGAATCATCAAGTGTGATGAAAATTCATAATAAAATTTTATCCCTAAAATATGAGGTTTATTAAGTGGTACTAGGGGTGGAACAATCTCATTTACCACCAATGGAAAATAAGCAATGAACATGGATAAGGAAAGGAAAATCTCAGAAGGAAAATTTTGTGGTATTTTTTTTAAAGAAAATAATTGGGATGGAGTGTGTATCCTTGATATCCCATATAATGAGAAATAAAAATATTATCATGGGGACAAAGTAAGAAAAATAATTTGTCATTTAAATTGATAATGATGAATGATTTAATATCATTGACTCTGAAAAATCCAAGATCAGAGGTAAATACTTGAGGTACAAAAAAATATTTCTTGTTTAAGTCCTTGGTCACAATTTTATAAGTTTAACTATGTTATGTAACTTCGTGCATGAATTAATTTTCAAAAATAAGTTTTTAATTATGAATGGATGAAATGGTACAATTATGATATAAGGAAAACACACAATTGGGAATCTCTACCTCATTGGAGGAGAAGAAGATGTGTCTTTTATAACCAAGGAATAAGAAAAAATATTATGGCATAAAATGATTTACCACTTTATCCAAAATTCATTGGATGATTTAAAGAATAATTATGGAGCTGGTTATATCCCTAAACTCTCACATGATCACACTCAAAGGTGTTTTACTCTTCAAAAAGGGGAAATCATTCAAAATAATTACAAGTATAAGGATAATAAATCAATGATATTTCTTTAGTTGATGCATATTGATGTGTGTAGGCCAATATCACCCAATTACATGAATGGAAAAAGGTACTATGATCAATATATTGAATATTAAAACCATATTACATGGCTAATGGTGATATTTAAAAAATATAAAGTTTTCAAGAGTATTAAACATCATCAAATATTGGCAGAGAAGATGCTTGGGCTGAAAAATTAAAAAATTAAAAAATATAATTGTATATAATTAACCAATAACTAGTTGGAATAATATCTCATAAAGAAACAAGTTTTAGTGTTACAGACTCCTCAACAAAACAGAGTTATTGAGATGAGGAACAAATTATTAGAAACATGGTTTGGGTGATGCTCATTGAGAAAGATCCATTATAGATGTATTAGAAGGAAGCAATGTGTACATAAATCTATATCTCTAATCATATTTTATGTATGGATGAATAGAATATAACCTAAAAGATGTGGTATGGGAAAAATCCAAAATTGAAATACTTTTGAATTTTAAGAAGTGATTTATTCTGAACAAGGAGAAGAACTACAAGTATGAAGCTCATGGGGATAGATGAAATTTTTCTTGGCTACTCATCCAAATGCAATAAATACAAATGTTGTAACAAAAGTCTCGAAAAATCATTTCAATTAAAAATGTTAATATTATGTAAAATGAGCATAATTCCCAATCCATTAAGCAGTTTTCATAGAAAAATAGTGATACAGATGTGAGTATCCTAGGGGGAGCACATGGGGCTAAATAAGATTAAGAAGAAGATTCTGATGCTGAGAAAATCAAAGTAGGTTCACTAGCTGTAAATAAGAAAAGTAGCAGAACTGAAATCAATAAAGTAAATATCATTGGTGATCAAATAGCATTGGTGTAAACATATATGATGAAGACATTACAAACAAATTTATTTTATCTCATGTACAGCATAAGTGTTTTGAAGAGGCTAAAAAAGATGAAAATTGGATCAAAGTGATACACGAAAAGCTTGACCAAATTAAAAAGAATCAAACATGAGAAATTTTATAGAGCCCAGAAGAATGAAATGACATTGAAACCAAGTGAGAGTTTCATAAAAAACTTAGTCCAAATGGAAAGGTTACATATAAAAAACACGACTGTTGTGAAAGATAAATTCCCAAATCGAAGGAATTGGTGTTGGTGAAACTTTTTCCCCCATGTAATGGTTTGAAAGTATTGGATTATTCATGAAAATTTAAGTTAAAAGAAATTTCAAGGAATAATAGATGGAAAAAATCAACATTTATTAATGGATTCCTTGAGTAGGAAGTGCACATTGAACTACCAGATGGTTTCCTTGTAGATAAAGATGAGAACACTGTTTTCCGATTGAAGAAGGAATTGTATGAGTTTAAGCATGAACCAAAAAAATGGTATTCTAGGCTTTTAGAATAATTAAGAAAGATTGGATTCTAGTGAGGCATTCACTAAAAAATGAAAGAGTAATATCCAATGATGTTGGTACTCATTTATACAGATGATATAGTTTTTGGATGATCAAATGAAGCATAATGAAACCTATTGACATAATGTATGAAGTGTGAGTTCAATATGTCCTTGATTGGTAAGTTAACATTTTGTCTTCGTTTACAAGTGATTTTAGAATCTCTAGGTGGTCTAATAATCACAACATAGGGCATTGGATTAAGGAGTAGTTTGGGGCTAAGTGTCGGGTGATGAGTATGGATAGTGGGTGTATGTAGTCAACCAATGCTATAAAAAGTCTTTCTTGCTATTTAGAAAACAGACTCAAGGGAGGGATTTTATAATCAATCCACACACAATTCACTTGGGTTGGGGCATGAAATTGGGGGATGTTGTGATTTTTTATCACCAATATATTTTTTATACTGCCAAGGAAAGAATGAACAAGATAAATATGGATCATCATAACAATCCTTACACGATGGAGATAGAAAAATCATAAACTCTATTAAAATCTTGAATAAAAATACAATTCCATGGGTTGATTATTTATATCCAAGGGGTGAGACAAAAAGTCAATTGTATAATACTCAAAATTCATAAATCATATTCATACCTTGTACCCTAAAAGTAAAAAAGTTAAATTCTAACAAAGACTTTGGAAAAGTAGCATATTACTTTCCACCCATATTTGACTTTGAGTACCAAGCCCACAGGATTTGAATTTGGTATCCAAATATTTCATTCAAGAATCTCCATGAGGGAAAGGCTTCCAAAATTCATGAAAATTTGTGGTCAAAAGTTAAAACATTATGTTTGTTCCTCAATAAGAGAGATAACAGGTCCATTTTCTCCATCCATGAAAGGTGAGATCCATTAGGCCTTTAATGAAGAAAGAAGGGAAACTACTGTAGCATTCAATCCCTTTAATCTTCCTTGCATCTTCAGGCCTTTAAAATCCAAATCCTCCACCTAGGAAATCAACTCAGTGCCTTTGATGTTGTTTTCATCATCCCCCTGTAAAGTCCCACCCCTTCATCATTGTCTTGAAAAGTTAGTGAGGTGATACTAGGACTTAGGTGATGTTCCCAAGGTGACAAAGGTTGGAAATAAATGTCAAGGGATTCTTGAAAAATTGGGAACGATTTTATATAAGAAATAAAACAACAACCAAGTGATCTATAACCAACTAACCACATGATGCATGTCCAAAATGTTTCATAGTTTGACAATAAATACCAAAACCACCAAACCACAAAAATCCATAATAAGAGTACCAAGAGGAAGAATACAAAAACCAAAGGAACCATGACACCACCTCGTGAATCCCCACCAAGATCTGTGCTCCAAGAACCACCAAAACCACTTGATCATCACAAAGTACCACAAAAGGAAGGAGATTGATTACCTTTACCTATGTCATAGAATACGACATATGCAAAAGAAACAAAGTGCCAAAGCAAAGGTGGGTAATAATACTCAGTAGTTTGTCCCCAAATTACTTCCCTACACATACCACTAGGAAATAACTGTTAGCAAATTTATATAGATATTTTATATAAAACATCAAGTAGTGAAACAATTACCACAATCCAACACACCCTTACCAATCCAACTTTACCCATATCCACACAAAACAAGGTAAATCCAAACAACCATTCCATAATCCATTTCACCATCACACATTTGTAAAACCATTTCCATCTTGTATAACAACACAAATAAGGCAACTAAACACGGTGGAACTTCCCATCTAAGGTCATTTACTACATTCCCAATATAGTGGTACTTCCCGACCACTTATCCTTAATGGTGGCCCTTCCATCCACTATCAATCACCTTTTATAGCGAGACTTCCTACCAACTTCAAAAAAAATAAACACAAGCCATAATACTTAACCAAACAACAATCAAAAATCACACCAAGGACACACATTATGCACACAACAATTTCCAACACATGCCAAATTGCTTCAATAAATCACCCATTTATTGAAAACATCATTTAACCATTTTCCATGCCAACCCATATTTTAATAAAACAAAATATTTTTTGAAATTAATCTTTCATAAAACATTTTCCATAATTCAAACCATTATCAATTTTAAAATCAACATTTTAAAATCACACAACAAAACCCCTTTTGAAACGATATCTCATTTTACCCAAAATCCTAAAATCATCACCAAATGGTTTTCTACCAAGATTCACACATCATATTCAAAATTAATTTCAATCAAAAAAATTAATTGCAAACAAGGCCTCAAGTTCTAGAAAAGTTGAGTCGAGAGAGAAGCCACCTACCTTAGGGTGTCGGTGAAATCAACCCACCGCACAACCGCACACCAAGTCTGGGAAAACACTCCACCAAAACCACTATAGATCACATTCAATGTCATAAAAAGACCTAAAATCGTCACTTTAGGCTACCAAAACCCTATATCTATATGAAACAAATGTATATATGAAACATTTTGAGAGAGAGAAGAGTATATCTAGAGAAAACCACAAAACACCAAGAGAGAAGACTTACCAGAGAAGAATATCCTTCACCACACCTTGAAACACCTTAAATTCACTTCCAAAAAGAGTGGGATATCCCCTCTAATCATAGAGAACCAAAAATCCTGAGTTGGGTTTGAGTGGGAGAGGAAATGAGTGAAATAGTTAAAATCCTGAGTGGTCCCATTTTTTTAAAAAACCATTTTTACATCGCCCACGATTAGCTGGCACAGTTAGTCAAATTGCACACTAACTGTGTGGATGATACTGACTCAGAGGGAACCTCACATGACCTCCTCACATGGTCAGAAAAACCGTGCACAAACTGTGTGAATCCCACTGTCTCGATTTGCACAAATATTGGTGGATTCTTCACAATTTTCTCTAACCATGCTCAAATCGTTCTTCTTTAAAAAGCCTCCAAAACATTCTTAAAATCCATTCAAACTCTCCCAAAATCTACCAAAATATACCCAACCACTTTATATACATAAAAAACATAAAAAAGGGTTACATAAATCAAATCAGGGGGTTCTAAATTCTCCCCACCATTGGACTTTCAATCCTTAGAAAGTAGAGAACCATTACTTTGATGAAAGAACTCAAGCCATTACTCGACCATCTTTTTCTCTCACTCCCAAGTATCCTCTTGAATCAGACCATGCTACCACAAAACCTGAACTAGAATAATTCTTATACCCCAAAAGACTTTCTCTTACCTATCCACAATCTTCATTGGCATGTGCACCAAGGAAGTATCTGACTCTATCTCAACATGATCCCATTGAATCAAATGGTCACAATCCGACTGATACTTCTTCAACTGAGAAACATGGAACAAATTTGGCACTTCACTAAACTATAGTGGAAAATACATCCTATATACCACCTATACAACTCACTCAAGTATATTAAAAGGCCTAATATACCTTGGAGATAACTTTCCCTACTTCCCAAACCAACAATTTCCTAATCTCAGGGAAATTATTAGAAACACATGATCACCCACCTCGAATGACAATAGTCATTGATGATGGTCTGCATGTGATTTCTGAGAAATCTGAGCCATCTCTATTCTCTTTATGACCAACTTGAACTTCTTCATAGTCTCTTGGACAAGGCTTAGTTCCACCATGTAATTCTCACTCGTTTCTACCCAATAAAGTGGAGAATGACACGGGAACCCATACAATGATTTAAATAGAGCCATATGTATCGAGGCCTCATAACTATTATTATACAAGAACTCAACCAATGAAAATTTCTCCTCCCATGAGCCACCAAAATCCATCACACAATCCTGTAACATATCTTCCGATGTTTGTTTCTTCCTCTCGTATTTCCCATCCGTCTGAGGATGACACGCCATACTCATCCTCAACTGTGTACCAAGGGATTGCTGTAAGTATTTCCAAAAACGAGATGTGAAACTTAGGTTTCTATCTGATACAATTAAAATTGTCACACTATTCCTATTTACCACTTCATGGAAATATATTTTGGTCAAATCCTCTACCGTATGAGATTCATGAATAGGGATGAAATGGGCCAACTTTGTGAGTCGATCCACTATCACCCATATGGTATCGTGCATTATGACTATTATTGGGATACCTATAACAAAATCCATCACTATTTATTCCCACTTACAGATAGGGATAGGTAAAAAGTGTAACATGCATGTTGGAAGATGATGCTCTTCCTTGACTTGTTGACAATTAAAGCATCTCGAAACCAACTCAGCCACTTTCTTTGTCATACCAACCCACCAAAGATGCGTTTTCAAAAAATTATGCATTTTCTGAATTCTAGGATGGGCATCCCACCTAGAATGATGATAATCCCTAAAACTTTATTCCTAATAATCTACTGGTACAACCATCTGATTCTGAAAACACAAAACTGAATGCCCATTCAGTCCCTAGACATTAATGGTCTCCCCGCCATTGAGTTTTGACCTCATCTCCATATACTTGGAATCAGATGCATGTGCCTATTTAACCAACCCAACCAAATCAGGAAGCAACGAAACCAGATATAAGACTGCTCTATCACCCCAGTCCTCACATTTGAACCGCATGTCATCTATGACTGACATAAACTGCCATTGATTTGATGCTTGTTTCACCATCTGAGCATATGATTTCCTACTTAATGCATCAACCACCAAATTTACCTTACCCAGTGTGTACATAAATTTAAAATCAAAAATATGGAGATACTTCATCTATCTCATTTTCCTCAAGTTCAAATCTATTTGTGAGAAAATATTCTTTAAAATCTTATGATTGGTAAACACCGTGAATTTCTCACCAAAGAGATAATGACGCCACATTTTCAAAGCTTGAACCACCACTTCCAACTCTAAATAATTTTTTGGTTAGTTCTTCTCATGAATCCTAAACTACTATGATCCATATGTAACCACCTGATCCCCCTGCATGAGAACACACCACAACCCTGATCTCGATGCGTCACAATAAACCACATACCCTTTTACTAGTTTTGGTAAAACCAAGATTGGTGCTGATGTATGGAGGCCCATATGCTCTTCAAAACATTTCTGAAAATGCTCATCCCATTGAAATGGAATGTTCTTCCTTGTCAAAGCTATCATTGGTGAGTCCAATCGTAATAAATAATGAATAAAATTATGATAATACCTAGCTAGACCAAGGAAACTTTGTATCTTGAAAACATTCTTTGGTGGTTTCTACAAAATATAAGCCTCTATATTTTATAGATCTACTGAAAATCCCTTCTAATAAATAACATGGACAAGGAAATGAACCTCATGTATCCAGAAGTGAAACTTTGACAATTTCGCATTCAACCGATGATCTCTCAAGATCCCCACCACTATCGCCAACTACTTATTATGCTCCACCCTTGTCCTTGAATAGACCAGTATATCATCCACAAATACCACCACAAAAGAATCCAGATTTCTATTAAATATCCAATTCATCAATTCCATGAACACTGATGGTGTATTCATGAGACCAAAGGGCATAACCACATACCCATAATGGCTATATCTACTTCTGAAAGCTGTTTTGGGAATATCCTCGTTCCACACCTGCTATTGATGATATCCTGGCCTTAATTAAATCTTGGAGAATCGCTGAGCTCCCCACAACTGGTCAAAAAAAAACCATCAATGTGTGGAAGTGGGTATCGGTTCTTTATCGTAACTTGAGTAAACTTACGATAATCAACACACATACAATGAGTTCCATCCACCTTTTTAACAAAAAAACATGCATTTCCCATAGATACGTGCTAGGCCAGATGAACCATTTGTTTTCTAACTCCTCTAAATGCACTTTCAATCATCTAAATTCTATTGGTTACATCCGATAAGAAGGAAGTGAGATAGGACTGGTCCCCGGGAGAAGATCAATCATAAACTCCACTTCTCTCACAAGTGGAAAACCTCAGAGTTATTATGGAAATACATCTAGGAACTAATCAACAACTACTGAAAAAACACTTTATTCAACTCCTTCCATTAATGTTAATGACAATTCCACTAACTAATATGAGATTGTGCCAACATCTAGTTCCAACAAACCCATTACACCCAAATTTTCATTCTTCTCTCCTCTAAAGAGATGTTTTACACCATCATACATCATAAAACTAATCGTTCATGCATAACAGTTGATGTGGGGCTTAAAAATTTCCAACAAATCCATTACTAGAATTATATCATAAGCATCCATCTCAAGCACTGAGAAAACACACATCAACTCAACCCCATCCACAACTATACGACATTCTCTACAAAAGAATTCTCGACACTCTCTTTGACCAAGATGAGTTTGAAGTTTTAAAACTGAAGAAATAATTTTCATAGTTAAACCCATCAAACTAACCACACAAGAAGGAATAAAAGAATGTGAAGCATCCATATCAAAAATGCTTGCATCAAGGTAGAATTTAAAAGAACTGTACCTCGTACCATGGATGGTCTCGAATGATCATCTATAACAACCTTCTCAACTCCAAAAAACTATTTTCTCACTACACTCTACTCTTTATTAACCTAATGAGGAGTCATGATATTCTTAGAATCACCATGACTAACTTTGATCTACTAAAGAGGGATATGCTGCTACCCCCATCCCATCGAGGTATAGGACACCTACAACCCCTAAGGAGTGTCATGAACACTCGACCTTGGAGTATTACAAAAAAACATTGAATATTAACCATATTATTATAGTTATGACATGCTCAAGGTTGTTCTGTACAATCCCACTTTATGTGACCCGTAGAGCCACACTGAGAACATCCTAACTTACTTTGAGGCTTTGGAGGAAGATTCACCAATCCTGCCATTGGATTTTGAGCCATAATCACACCCTGTAAATAAGTGTCCATCTTCCTCTTAAACCTAGTGTTGTATTTACCACTATTCCCTATGGATACCAATATACTTCCCCCGCCTGTAGCCCCAAATATATCCTATTCAACTATTATTTCTCTATTCACCATTTTTTTTAATCGATAATACACATCACCGCTATTTTAGAATGAATTTACTACCTCAATCCAGCTTCAAAAATATGTTCCTTAAATGATGTACTACCTACCACCTCAGGTGAAAACTGCACTAAGTTCATAAATTTAGCTGCATATTCTGTTACCAAGAGTTTATCTTGCTTCATAATAAATAAATATGTTGTGTGCAGAATTCTAAACATATGAGGGTATAATTTTTTATTAAAAAATTCCTCAAAACCCTCCCATGTCATACCTTGGTATGTTCCAGCTTGGACTACCAACTCCCACCACTGAAGAGAATGATCTTCCAACATGTAAGTTACTAGCTTCACTTTTAGCTCAACCGGTGTTCCCAAGAATTTAAATATATTGTTTATTCTATTCATATATGCTTCTACCCTTTTCGTTTCTGAATCACCCCTAAAGATGGGTGGATTATGCTTTTGAAACTGAAATACATGATCCATATGATTTGGTTCATCCGATTTATTTCCACTTTCCACAGCTTGGAAATATTTCACTATACTTTGTACTGGCTACTCGTTCACCTGGGGCTTGGGTGAAACCACATTTTCAGCATCCTCCTTTGGTTGGTCTCTACAATGCCTACCTGGTTCCATTTCTATCAACAGAAAAACAACCATAAGTGTCACTCCCTTAACAAGAAAAGTTTTACCATTTAAAATTAAATTACATTTTCACTAGAACAATTAGGATTTCCACATGTTCACATTTCCCATGTTTCACCATTTTTGAAAAAAATACTATGTTTTGAAAATTGACCCATTTTCAAAATACCAAAACCATCCACATTTAAAATATGCACATTTGAAAGTAATTTCCAAATTTTTCAAAAATCAAAATAATTACAACACAACATAAATCATTACACTAAATGAAATATGAATCCTAGTGGGAAGTGATTTATAACATGAATTCCACTCTCATCACATTGGATACACCCATGAAAATGAGATTTCCAATGCCTATAAGTGTCTCCAAAACACTTATGTACCGAAATCCTTGAAAACAGGAAGTTTGGTATAAAAGGGTTAGATACATCCTTTCATTATATACATTTCATGTTCCAAAAATCCTACGCATTGCTACCATATCGACTCAAGGAATAGACCAAGAATGAATTCCAACACCAAGACCGACAACTGACGCCAAGGAACCAAACTAATTGGAAGTCAAAGACCGAACAAACTGATACCACTTGTAACGTCCTGCCCCTTCCGTGTTGGATTGAGATGGAAGTGAGATGCTACTATGTCTTAGGAAACATTCCCAAGGCTCCAAAGGTTGGAAATAGATGATTAGGTATTCTAGAATAGCGAGGAATGATTTTCCCTAATAAATAAAACAACAACCAAATGAACCATAACTAAATAACCATGTGATGCATGTCCAAAATGTTTCATAATTCTACAATAAATACCAAAACCAATAGACCAGAATAATCCATAATCAGAGTACCAAGAGGAAGACTACAAAAACCAAAGGAACCATGAAACCACCCCATGGACCCACACTAATCCCCATGCTCCAGGCACCACAAAAACCACCCGATCATCATGAAGTACCACAAAAGGAAGGAGATGATTTACCTTTACCTATGTCCTGGAATACGACATCTGAAAAAGAACCAAAGTTCCAAATAAGGGGTTAATAATAATACTCAGAATTGTTTCCCAAAATGACTTCCCTACACACACCATTAGGAAAGAACAGTTATCATATTCATATAAATTGTTTATATAAAACATCAAGTAGTGAAACAATTACCACAAGACAACACACCCTTACCAATCCACCTTTACCCATATCCACGCAAAATAGGGGAAATCCAAACAACCATTCCATAATCCATTTCACCATCACACATTCGCACAAATATTTCCATATTTCACAACAACACACACAAGGAAACTAAAAATGGTGGAACTTCCCATCTAAGGTTGTTTACTACATTCCCAATCTAGTCGTACTTCCTGACCACTTATCCTTAATGGTGGCCCTTCCATCCACTAGAAATCACCTTTTATAGTGATATTTCCCGCCCACTTTGCAAAAAATCAACATAATCCATAATACTTAACCAACCAACAAGCATAAAGCACACCAAGGCCATACATTATGCACACAACCATTTCCAACACATGCCAAATCACTTCAATAAATCACTCATTTATTGAAAACACTGTTTAACCATTTTCCATTCCAACCCATATTCCAATAAAACAACGTATTTATTTAAATTAATATTTCATAAAACATTTTCCAGAATTCAAACCATTGTCGATTTTAAAATCAACATTTTAAAATCACACAACAAAACCCCTTTTGCAACAATTACCCATTTTACCCAAAATACCAAAATCATCACCAAATGGGGTTTCCACAAAGATTATCACATCATATTCCCAATTAATTTCAAGAAAAAGAAATTACTTTAAAACAAGGACTCATGTTCTAGAAAAGTGGAGTTGGGAGAGAATCCACCAACCTTAGGGTTTCAGTGAAATCGACCCACCGCACAACTGCACACCAAATTCGGGTGAACACTCCACCAAAACCACTCTATATCCCATTCCCTATCATAAAAAATCCCAAAAATCATCAATTTAGGCTACCAAAACCCTATATATACATGAAAATAATGTAGATATAAAAAATTGAGAGAGAGAGAGAGATAAGAGTAGATATAGAGAAACCCAAAAAACACTGAGAGAGGAGACTTACCAGAGAAGAATCGCCTTCACCAAATATTGAAACCCCCTAGATTCACTTCCAAAATGAGTGGTAGATCCACTATAACCTTAGAGAACCAAAAATACTGATTTGGGTTTGATTGGGAGAGGAAATGAGTGAAATGTGGAAAATCTCAAGTGGTTTCATTTAAAAAAAATATTTTTACGTCACGCACGGTTAACTCACATGGTTATTCAAACCATGCGCTAACCGTGTAGATGATACTAACTCAGACGACACCTCACACAACCTCCTCACATGGTTAGACAAACCGTGTGAATCCCATTATCTCGAGTTGTATGGTTACCTAGTGATTTTTCATGGTTTTCCCTAACTGTGCTCAAATTGTGCTTCTTTAAAAAGCCTCCAAAACTTTCTTAAAACTAATAAAAACTCTCCCAAACTCAACCAAAATCTACCCAACCAATTTATATATAGAAAAAGACATAAAAAATTCTCACATACCTCAAATCAGGGGTGTTACAGAAACTCTTTACAAGGATTCAACCCTGACACTTCATCCTCTACACCCAAAAAAGGGGAAATATTAGAAATATTGGTAGTAGCACTTAAACTATACTTAAATGTAAAATTTATCGTATCAGAACTATTTTTAATCTTCTAAATCACTCAGAAAGGTCTATCTCCTCATTTCTTGAGTTTTGATTTCCACTTTTTAGGAAATCGTTCCCATCGTATTTGAATCCAGGCTAAGTCACAAAGCTCAAACGACACTTGTTTGCGACCATTTTTTTCCTGATAAATTTATTTTTGGGTCATTCCATCATTATTTTTACTTTTATTTTCATATATTTTCTTGATGAATTATACATTCCCATTCACATACATATTATTTTATTCATACATGGGAAAATGAACTAGATAAATTGGGGAAAGTTATTTAAATCTAAATATAATTTCAAATGGAAAATATAGGGTTGTATAATTCTTGACCCTTTTATATTCTAATTCCACATGTGGCAGACACTCCTCAAAATTATTAAATTGAGATTCTTCTTAACAGTTGTCTGCAGAAGGGATGATATTGTTTGATTCTCTACCTCTATTTCCCCATTGGTTTGTGGATGGTAAGTAGTAGAGAATATTAACTTCATATTTAGTTTTCTCCACAAGGTATTACAAAGTTAAATAAAGAATTTTGTGTCTCTATCTGACATAATCATCTCAGAAATTCCATTGAGTTTGATTAATTTTAGGAATTAAAGTGTTGTAATGTTAGTGTCATTAAATAAATTTTGATAAGGAATAAAATGTGCCATTTTTGAAAACTGATTCACCCCAAAAAAATGGAATCTATATCCCTCTTTGTCCTTTCTAACCCCATATTAAAGTCCATTTATATGTCCTTTTAAGGGGTGTTGGGTATTTTAAGTGGACGATACAATCCATATGAGTTTAGTTTATATTATTCTTTGTGGTAGATAATGAACTTTACCATAAAATTTTCAACATCTCTAGACATACTAGGATAATAAAAATTATCCCTAAGAACACTAAGTTTTTTCAACCACAAAATGTCCCATTAACCCACTAGAATGTGACTAATTTAGTAAAAGTAAATGGATGGAGAAATTTTAAATACAAATAATATCAATCTAGAATAAGAATATATCATGTAAATAAAAATTTTTCCTAAATAACTCTAGGTTTGGAATGACCATAATGTTCATACAGATATATATTAGTGGAATATAAATCCTTAAAATATTCAAAACTAAGGATTTTAGAATCCAACAAGGATAAAAGATAATATCTATGTAAAAGTGAATCAGGTACAATATTTTCATTACCCTTTTTATGCTTAATGACATATAGAAATTATTCAATGAATTCCAACCATCTAAAATGTCTCTTATTTATTTTATATTGGATCCTAATGTATTTAAGATCCTCATTATCAGAATGGATGACAAATGATTTAGTACAAAGATAATCCAACCATGTTTCTTGTAATGTAAACAATCCTCACCACTCTTTATCATATGTAGCATAGTTTTAGAGTTGGACCATTAAAATCATCACTAAAATAAGAAATATGATTACCTTCATGAATGCATACTCCACCAATACCAATTCAACTTACATCACATTCAACCTCAAGGTCTTACCGAAATCAAAAAGTGAAAAAAGAGGTGTGTGGGTGAGTATATTTTTTAGTGCATGAAAATCCTTATCTTGAGTTTTCCACCATTTGAAATAAATTTTCTTCTTTTTCACGTCATTCAACGGCACTGCTAGTGTGCTGAATGTTGGATATCAATATGATTTATATTGATATTAGGATTGAAAAATGTATTCTAGGTAGATCAATTACATACGGGGTAAATTTTTGTTTTTAAAACATTAGTTTAAAATAAATTAAACAAAATAAATTTAGAGATCATCTTTATATAAAAAGAATGGATTCAGAAATGGTTTAGTCCTATTTTATCAACATATCATAATCATCTTGGTTACGATAATATTAAATTATGAAAATCATAATTACAAAAGATATTATTTAAACATATTTTATTTAATATTTATATAATTGTATTAGTATATATCATATTCACATTTGATCTGATTAATATAACATAATTTATTTATTGTAATGCGATTTTTTACGATAAAATAAAAACATAAAATGAACCGTGGAATTAAAAAGACTTCTAAGAAATAAGTAATATAATAATAACAATGTAATAATGACTTATAGTTACTTAAAAAGAATATTTATATTTTAGCTATAAGAGAAAGGTATCCAAAAACCATGGATAAAGGTATCCATTATTTTATACTTACAAGAAAGTATGTCTTTCCCCAGTAAAGAAATCCCTCAATACGATTATCGTCTTCTCTGTCTTCCTATCCCCTGTATCCCTCGATTCTATGGATCATTTCTTTATTTCTATATTGGAAAGCTCTAGATCAATATAACGATTTGATAATCTGTCCTACTATCTCCAAAATCCCTCATTCATATTCACAGAGTTGGACAAAATGATTACAAAACAAAAGACTCTAATTGATTACAATAACTAAGAACAAGATGTTCATGCTTGCAATCTTTAGAGCTCTAGTAAAAGAAAAAATTTCAAATGAAATCAATCAATATCAAACTCTTTGAAAGGATTTGTATTCATAGGCTTCTTCCCAAAGGTCATCTTGATCGCCTAATAGACATATTTTCTTTGAGTTTGTTGTAACTACTTAGGCACCTGGAAAATGACAACCTGGAATAACAGAAGGTGCGACAATATATTTTTTACATCATTATGATCTAAAAATAATTTTCATACATTGGAAATTAGTTTTTCATATTCAAATTTTAAATTAAGTTAGTCTGATGTAATTCCTTACAAATTTCATTATGTTGATCTTTATAAGTATGTGTCCTATGTTTATCAGTTCTGGTATCAGTTTGATTATAAATAATTTTTTAGTAGGAAATACAAGACCAAAATTCTTAAATATGATCTCATAAAGATGAATATGATATTTATCTAATACATACTCATTATGATAATAATAATGAAGATAGTTAGTTTATATTCATGGAAACTTCAGAACTAATTATATGTATGGAAAAATTTTATGTTTTCTATAAAAACTTTTTAAAGTACTTTGGACATAAAAAGTTAGTAGTGTAAGTATTATGAATGTGTTTATGATTTCCAAAAAAAGGAATAGAAAATTTATAATTAAAACTTCTGACTCAAAAATATCCCCCTTTCTAAAAAGCACAAACACTAAAACATAAATAGAATGAAATCTATAAAAACTTATATTCCTTGACTTTAAAAAAATTGTATTTAGAAATGAAATTTTATTCTTAAGTTCCATAAGTTTATAATTATTCTGGATATGAAGGAGATATATGATAAAATTCCTTTAGATTATTATCACTCCCTAAGAATAAACCTCTACCCCTTTGTATAATACCTCCACCTTACAATAAGGAATATAACATTATAAGAAATTTCTCCCAATTTGTGATTTTTAAAAATAAATGGGGACTAAGATTTGAATTTCTTGAAATGTTAGAGAATACAAAATTATAGAAAACAGTACGATGAATTAAATAATTATCCATAGAAACTATGTAAGAATATTCAACCAATTATATTAAAAAAATATTTAGACAATTGTATTTGGATAGAGAAGTAATTCATATGTGAGGTAAAATTTCAAAGGTCTATTAGAATACATATTAGAGAAAGAGTTCTTAAAAATAAGTCTTTCTTCATAAGAGTTTTCATAAAAGACTTTGTATTCTTGAAATTCTTGTGATCTTTATTCATTGCATCATTGAGAGTCTAATTCTATTCCTTCATATTCTTAACATCTACAAAAAAACTTCTTCTTCTGATCTTTTAGACTAGAAAAATACTCTTCACAAAAACATACTCTCACCATTTCATTATTTAGCTCTCGTAATTTGATCTTTAGTTAATCAACTTCTTCAATCCAGTCATCGTTCTGGTCTTTAAACTGTTCAAAAAATATCACCCTTTCAGTCATGTATTTTTCTAATTGAAAAAGGGATCTAGAAGATTCCACCATCAACTTATTAATATATTGAATTTGATCATCGTGATATCTAACATCAGAATCAACATCATGATACTACTTCACCATTTTATTACAATATCTTTTGTGTGTATTATAACTTTCTTTTATAGATTTCAAATCATCCTCAAAACAAATCATCAAGTCTGTGAGCATCATGATAGATTTTGTTTTGTGATAAAGGCTATCTTGAAGCATTTGAACTCTAGTTTCCAATCTCATAAAGTAAGGAATAATTCCTTCTAGTCTTTTCATATACTAAATAATGTAATCAAAAACCAACTGAGCAACTATTCCTGCTAACTCTAATAACTCTGAAATGGGATGAGGAAGCTTTATGTGACTTGTGCCAATAATTTAATATTTTCTCTATTTTTTTCTTTTTAGTATTTCTCAATTTCTTTTCAACTTTTCGGGGAATAGTTTTATCATAAAAATTTTCCAAAATTTCAACATCATTTGTGTTGGTATTTTTATAAGGTTTTGTTTTTTATATCTAATCATCCATGTCCTTCATAGATAATGATTCACCTTCTTTCCTTGATGAGGATTCCTCTTCTGATATTTTAGATTCTTTATCATCTACCATTGTGGGTAAGTCTGATGAGGATGATATTGATGAGGTTGACTCTGATTATTTTTTAGATTATGTTTCTTCCTTATCACATTCTTCTTTTTCTTTTTGTTTCTCACATTTTTTATTATCCTCTTCACTTCCTTCTTATTTAATGTATTCAAAACATTCATCTTCCTATTCACCATCATTTATTTATTTTCCTTATTTACCATCATTATTAGTATCATCTTTTTATACTAACTGATTCTAAACATCCTTATCCAAGACTTATTTTTGGTGTCCTTTAACCAAATCACTATCTTCTTTTTTTGATCTCTTCCTCAAGTTGGAGAGAAGTTCTGAAAATTTATTTTTATGAGGAAATCGGTGCCTATTATTTTTCTACTGAAGGAGGATCCAATTATTTTTTCAATGTCACTACTAGAACTAAATCTTGACTAGTTACTTTTTATTTTCTCTTTTCTTTGATAGAGGTAGAAATATCATGAACCACTAATGGTTCTCTAACCACTAACCTTGCATCCTGGTTTGGTAGATTAATTAAATAATTAGTTAAAACAATATTTCTTGAATCCATTTATATACCTTTCAACAAATTTTCACATAAAATAGCTTCTCAAAGTCTATTATTTTTCTTTTTCTTTTTAGATTCTTCTTCAATATTTTCAGCACCATAAATTCTTACGGTCTTAGCCTTAGTAGGGTCTAATTCTATTTTAGGAAGAATTGGATTATTATCAGCTTTATGTCTCATTCATTCCATAAAAACATCATCATGTACCTTCTTTTGCTTATTTTTTTCTTCTATTCTTTAGATGGAGAGGTTACGACTTTTATTTTCTTCTTCTTCTTTTACTTCTTTGATGGTTCTGGCTCCGATGCAAAAACCCCATATTTGTCAACAAACTTTTTAGATTTCCTATCAAACATTAACTTTATTATCTTTACCATATCATAACTCATAAAATAAAATTTATCCCTTATGTCATGAGACTTTTTTTTTCAGATTTTATAAAAAATAAACACTCTAAAATCATCTTTCTTTAGAAAAAGGGGAACATAATAATTTTGTACTTGATAGAATTGTTCTTAACATTTTGAAAATTCAATAGATTGAATTTTACAAGGTCAATCTTCTTCATGCTGAACAAGTAGTACAATATAAAAATTTATGTTACTTTTAGAGTTTCTCAGTCTCCTTTTCTTATGATTAAAAAACCTTTCATCCACAAATATATAACAAGATAGTTCAGAGTAAGATGGGAAACATTTCTATTATTCTCGAAAAAGGATAGAACAAAGAACCCTCAGCTCTGCTTTTATCAAAAGTTCCAAGGGAATTAGGAGTTTTATGTGATGGACAGTGTCCATCTCCTCCAGATGGTACTCCAAACAGTTACAATAATTTCCATGCGGAGAATTTGTAATAGTTTCAAAACATATTTAAGGAGTATTTATTGTCTTGTTTGATAAACTTCAATGAATCATAAAACTCATAAACAAGTTCAGGGTAATACTTCTTTCAAGATCTTGTTTTTCTATACAAATAGATTCCCAACATTGAAATGTATTGTAATTATTTAAATTTAAATCATATTTTTCAAAGAAGTGCCTTTTTAAAAACCTTTCTCTTTATAAAAAAAATTAAATTATATTTCTCAGACATCGGATCAGCACTAAAAATGATATATTGGAAAAATAGAAAAACTTCAAACTAGGAACTCTTGAACGAATAAGTAGTTCGGTGCAAGAAGTCTCTAGAAATAAATGTGGAATAGGGGGTTCCTATTTTATATAGGTGATCGAGATAATGTTTTGACTTCCAAAACAATCCAACGGTTGAGATAATAGGCCTTTGGATATAACGGTTTAAAATCATCAAAAGAAAGATTTAAATTATTTTGAACACTTAAGGTTTTTAAGAAATTTTATTTTATTGGTAATGAAAACATAATTTTGAAATAAAAAAAATGTTTTTATAAAAAGAAACAAAAAAAGAAACAACAACAACAATCATAAATAATTATAATGAATAGTGTGAAAATTAAAATATAAAAAGAATACCTTTTAGAGTGGAATGTTTCTTTAGTATGAATAATATGTTCTTCTTGAAATTTTTTTAAACTAATTACATTTCAATAGTTTTGAAAATATTCAATAAGGAATTTTTACTATAACCAACTAAATAGGGAAGATAACACTGAGTGTTATTAAGATAAAAACTAGTTATAAAAACTGAATAAAAATAATTTTAGAATCAGAAAATTTTATAAAAACTTGAGTCCTGAAAATTTGTAAAAATTTTTGAGTCTGATGATCCTTTCTAAGAATACTAGCTCAGAATATTTTATAAGGAACAAATATTTGTCCATAAACTCATTTTGATAAATTTTTTAAGAATTTTTTTTTTAAACTAAATTTTCTTATAAAAAACAAACATATATACTCCCCCTAATAAAACAAGTAACTTAATGTATGGATATAGGTTAAAACAAGAAGTATATTTGAATTAATATTTTACATTAATAATTCATAGATTCTCTTTAATGTATTCAAATCTATTAGAAGGTAATTGTTTTGCAAAAATATCAGAAAGTTGATCTTGCGTTCCGATAAGTTGTAAAATGATATCTACTTTTAGTGCATGATCTGATAGAAAGTGATGCCTAATATCTATGTTTTTTTCATGAGAGTGGTGTATAGGATTCTTAATTAATGTAATGGGACTAGTATTATCATATTGTATTTTATTTTTTCTTAAACTCATGTCATAATCAGTGATTGTGTGTTGTATCGACAACACCTGATCACAACAACTTCCAACTTATACATATTCATCATCAATAGTGGAAAGTGTTACTAAGTGTTTTTTCTTACATGACTAAGAAACTACTGAATCTCCTAAGAAATGACATGTCCCTAAGGTACATTTTATATACATTTTACAACCACCAAAGTCATCATCTAAAAAAAATTAGTTCAAAAACATTTCCAGTAGAATAGAAAAGTCATAAATACATAGTTACCTTAAGATAAAAAAAAATTGTTTTACATCTTTGAGGTGTGATTCCTTTATATTTTCTTGATATCTTTCACCTAATAATATAGAAAATACTATGTCTGGATGACTTACTATCAAGTAAGGTAATCTTATTATCATTCCTCAAAAAATCTTTTGATAAACTAGTTGTCTAGCTTCATTAAGATATAAAGTATTGGAGGTACCAATAGGAGTACTAATACTTTTAGTTTTATCATATCCAAACCTTTTAAGAATATATTTTATATACTTTTTTTAGATATAAAAGTTCCTTTTGGTTTTTTAGAAATTTGAAAACCTAAAAAGTATGTTGACTCACCCATCAAACTCATCTCAAACTCAAATTTCATAAGATCGGAAAAGGAATCTGTTAAATATTTTTGAGTTCATATGAACATAATTTCATCAACATATATTTGAACAATCATAATGTTTTTTTAAGAATTAATTATAAAAAGAGTTGGATCCGTAGTTCCCTTAACATAATTGTTTTTTAATAAAAATCTTTTTAATCTATCATACCAATATCTAGGATATTATTTAAGTCTCTATAAAGATTTGGTAAGTTTATAAACATATTCAGGATTTTTTTATCTTCAAAACCATAAGGTTGTTCAATAAAAAATTCCTCTTAAACATAACCATTAATAAAAGAACATTTTAAATCCATTTGAAAAATATTGGAATGGAAAAATGTTGCAAAGGATAGTAGAATATGAATAGATTCAAAACAAGATATCAGAATATAGGTTTATTTATAATCTATTACCTTTTTTGATTATATCCTTTATTAATAAGCCTTTCTATATTTTTAATAATTATTCCATTTTCATCACACATATTTTGAAAAACCCATTTTACTCAAATAATTGGTGCTTCTTTAGGTCGTTCAACTAGGATCCAAACATTATTCCTTTAAAATTAATTTAATTCACCTTGCATAGAATTTATCCAATCCTAATCACCTAAATCGTCAAAAGGATTATTTGGTTCAAATTGGGAAAGAAAATTAAGGTGTTTTACTTCATTTCTTAAGGAACTTCTAGTTCTAACAGGTTAATCAACATCTCAAATGATACTATCACTAGGATGATTCATAAGAAACAAATTATTTCTCATGTTTTGTAAAACATTTTCATCAACATGAGGTAGAAAATCATCCTGAGTAAATACTTCAAAAACTATTTCTTTTTTATTTTCCTTATAAAATGAATTTTCTAACAAAGGTTGAAATTTAGTTTTTGAAAACACATCCAATGAGGATGTTGGTTGGGGTTGTTTAAAAACAAAAGGATCATTTTCATAAAATTTTACATGCACTATTTATTCAATAGTTCATGAATTTTTATTAAAAACACTATATTCCAAATAAATAGTATAATAACTTAATAAATTACTTTATCAGATTTGGGTGTGAATTTTTGTATGTTATATTTTACATTCAGGATGAATACAATTCATCCAAAAACTCTAAAGTAATAAACTTTTAGTTTTATATTAGTCCATAAATCATAAGGTTTTTTAATAATAAAATGTCTTTTTAAAACTATATTTATAGTATAAAAAGTAGTACTAACTACTTTAGACCAAAAATGCTTAGTAATTGAGTATTCACTCAATATGGTTCTTGTTATATCTAAAAGAATATTATTTCTTCTTTCAACAAAACCATTTTTATGAGGGTTTCTAGGAGCTAAGATTTTATGTATAATTCTTTTATTACTACCAAAAGATTCAAAGTTAGAGTTTACAAATTGTCCAACATGATCACTATGAATAGTTCTTAAGGGGAGGTTTTTCTCATTTTTAACTCTAGATACCAAAATTTTGAAATAACAAAAGGCTTAAACTTTTTATAAAGAAAATAGGACCACCTATATATAGTGTAATAATCAACTAAAAAAATACCTAATAATTTCCATAAATACTTCCAGTTTTTGTAGTACTGAATAAATCCATGTGCACTAATTGTAAAGTATCAAAAGTTGAGACTTCACTGATAGATTTAAAACTAGACTTATGTTTTTTATCGTAATAATAAGGTTCACAAACTTTTTAAGAATCAATCCTTAGTTAAGATAGTTATTTAACAAGTCTTTTCTTATATAATTTACATATTTTTCTTTGGTTACAGTTTCCTAACCTTTTATTCCATAACCTAGAGTGATATTCCAGTGCATTAATGCAAGGTATGTCTTTGCTCCTAAGGTCTTCTGAGTTAAGTGTGAAAAAAATTTCAGTTAGATTTTTAAAAAGAATGTATTCATCCTTAAAATTATTTACTGCACATTTATCATTTATAAAATTCATAAGATGACCTTTATCACATAATTGACTTATTCTTATAAGTTTTGTCTTAAGACCTTTTACAAAAAAAACATTAGAAATTAAAGATTTACTAAGAAGAACAATATTACCTATACTGATAATCACTCCTTGATGATTATCTCTTAAGGTAAATTTTCCATATTTCATCTTGATAATCTTTTCAAATAAATAATTGTGTCTATTTATTTGTCTAGAACACCCATTATCCATGTACCAAATATTTTTGTTGTTGGTACTACCTTTGTTTTCTTGAAAACAAAACAATTTGACTTTTGGAACCCAAAACTTCTTGGTTCTGGGGTTAGAAAACCAATTTTTTGGGAAACCACATTTATTTGAAAAATATGATTTATTAAATCCTAAGGATTGTATTTTATTAAAGGAACAATTTTTATTCTAGTGATGTAAGATCCTATGTTTTCTTGAGGTACGGATCTTCTTTTTGGGTTAAATGTGTTACTTTCCTTTTTGTCTTAGACCCTAGGCTGGGCCACGGGCTGGTTGGGATGTTTTTGGGAAATATAGTGTAAAATAGGCTGAAATTTGGCTGCAGGCCAGGTACATGTTGTGTACTTGCTCTACATGTCATTTACTTCCAATACTCGTCGTGTACTGGGCCGTCACGACGTGTAGCCAGTCTAACTCAGAAAAAATAAATTGGAGTACACGTTGTGTACTTGAGGTACACACCTTGTACTTTTATAGTGGGGTTTTTTTTATAGAAGAGGCAGTAGATTATCTTTTTGATGGACAATATGTTTTCCTCTCATTTTTGAACCCCAAAACCCTGTAAACTAGTTTTTTATATATTGAAGTCATCCAGACTCTGATTTGAGCGTCATCTATCACATTGGAACTGCATCGGTAAGTAATCAATTCCTTTTTAGTTGTTCTTGATTATTCAGAACAACGACTGTGCTATTTGGATTTAAGAACATATGCCCTCATTTTTTATTCTTTGTCCGTTATTCATATTTTTTACAAATTAGGACGAATCAGGACATGATACTGGATGAGATGTCTACTACCGAGGTGAGGTAGGTGGTCTATGATTTCTTTTAGTTTTTCTTGTACTTTTTGGGAGTTTGGATGATATGACATCTATCAAACTTTCTGAAGAGGCCTTGTTTTTTAGCGATTCACTTGTCGTAGCTGTAGTCAGATCTTGTGAGGATGCACATAGGTTCTGTTTTGGTGCGTTGACACCCTTTATATGTTTCAAGGTCACCCAAGGGGCGCGCCTTAAGGAAAATAGATTGTTTATTCCTGTTTAAACCACCTAAGGGGTCTGTTCTTGTGCTTTTATAGTTAGAGGAATCCCTTATATAACTTGATAGCTTGAGTAGCTTGTTTAAGAGTTGTATTTCCTCCTTTCATATTGATATCTTGTGACGCCATACCTATTTTGACTGCTTAGATTAAATGAAAGTTTTTATATGGGTGGGTATACCTATATGTAAAATAAATAATGCCATGTTAAATGGTTTATATGGGAGGGTAGGCCCATATGATTGGTTTTTTTTGGAAGAAGGTGGTGCCTGGCCAGAAAACCAAGGTACAATTATTATTAAGAAATAGGCTTCAAAAGTCTAAAAGACAGAAACATATTACAATCTTTGTTATGAAAGGGGATTAGCTCAGCAAGAAGATCATAAAACCAGGTAATATCTTGATTAAACCCCTTATTCTCAAGGCCATCAACAACCATGTTAGCTTCCTGATAAATATGAATGATGACGAAGTTGATGTCGAGAAGAGTATGAATGCAGCCCATCCAGCAGGTGGTGATCGGCCATGTAATATGTATCACAATATTCCAAATTTCTTCCACAATGCTAGTCGAGTCACTCTCAATCTAAAGGTTTCTCCAACCATGTTGTTTGGAAAAAGAAACAGCATGAATCATACTCATCATTTCAGCTTCCAGTGAAGAGGTAATGCCACAACTACCATAAAAGAACCCAAGGATCTGACCAGCATGATTCCTAAAGATTGCACCACAACCCGCAGGGCCCAGATTGACTTTGGAAGCACCATCCACATTAACTTTAACCCAACCAGGGAGAGGGGCACACCAAAAGACTTCAAAAGTGTGGTGAGGATGGAAGTAATTTCCATTAATACAGAGTCATCACAGAATTCCAAAGTCGTGCACAGTGTTGTTGCAGTGTCCCTTTTGGGTTGAAGAAACATCACGTATGGAAATGAGAATCTACATCTTCCCTGCATCATGACTTAATAATCATTTATTATGAATAAGAGAATTTCAATCATACCAGATCACATGGTGAAGATATGCAACAATAGTAAGTAAAATGTTCTTAATCTGATGAGAGTTATCAATATCTTCACATCTCTTTAATTGAGATTTGACAGAATCATGTGCCAACCACCTACAGTCAAAAATGTAAAAAATATAATTAAAAATAGAACAAGAAGTGACACAAGAAAGAAATATATGATTGGAATATTCTATGTGTTGGTTACAGAGACAACATTTAGAATAGAGCTGAATACCATAAAATTGAAGGTGATCATCGGTGGGGATCCTGTTGTGAACAAGTCGCTAGATGAGAGTAAATATTGAAGGTTTTATCCAATGTTTTTCAAAGATATTTATCCACCCAAAATCACTTTAAGAGTTACAAAAATAGTGTTTGTAATAGTTTTTTGAATTAAGCATGCCATTATGAGCAGGTTAACAGACTAAGAGGTCATCGGTGATAGGGAAAGTATATGTATCAATGACATTGATGATAGTTTTAGGAAGATGATCCTTTGGGGAGCAAAGGACATCTCTGGTAGATAGGTTTGTGTTCTAAATACTTTGGTCAAGAGAAATTATGGAGATTAAAGGAGTTCCAATCTAGTTATCCAACCAAAAATTCATTGAGGAGTCTCTATAGACCATCCAACTAGAATTATTCATAATGGAGGAAAAAGACTGTTTTATGGATAGCCGGATAGAGGAGGCGAAAAAAGATGAGTTGCCTTTCTTGAGTTTTTCAAGAAATATTTTTTAAGGAAGATATTTGAATTAGATTTATTATGAAGGAGGTCCCAAGTGAGGCTGGATTGAAGAGCCTCATTAAAGTTTTTAGGAATTTTAATTCCAATGCCTCCTTTATCAATGAGTTTGCAACAAGTTAGCCACGGTATGGTGACATGTTTCCTTTCCACCGTGCTACCTGTCCAAACAAAATTTTTTATAGAGGTATTTATTTTTTTAATAAGACCAAAAAGAAACTTGTAGACCATCATAGAGTAAACCATTTTAGAGAAAATAGTATATTTAACAAGATATATTATGCCTTCTATAGAAAGATATTTTCCCTTCCAAGAAGAAAGTTGATTTATAACGTGACTAGAAATTTCAGATAAATGAAAAGATTTACTATTCCCCAGAAGATGGGGACAGCTAGGTATTTCAAAGTAAGAGATACCTCCTTTATACCTAGGTCACTTATAATGCTTCGTTTTCTATTATGGGGAAAAAATTTCCCAAAGAAAATAGAATATTTGTTCCATCTATCACTTGTCCAGATATCTTCCCATAATGAGAAAGTAATTTTTTGAGGTTTCGAATGTTTCTTTTATCACATTGAACAAAAAGAATGATATCATCATCATACAACAAGTGAGTGGGAGCATTAAAATTACACGACACATGAATGGGCTTGAGTTTGTTTTGATCAATAATACAAGTGAGAAAACGGGTAAGATGATCCTTCACAGTGGAGAAAATGATAGCAGAGAGGGGATCCCCATGTCTTACACCTTTAGTGCATTTGAAGTACCATATGGGGGAACCATTGATCATAATGGTAATGGAAGCCGAATTGAATAAGGTTCTAATATTAGTGATAAAAGCATTACTAAAACCAAAATATTGAATCACTTTAAAAATAAAACTCCAGTCCATTGTATCAAAATCTTTTTTAATGTCAAGTTTAATGGAAATATTACCTCCTATGTTGACTTTGTTTAAAGTGTTAAAACACCTGGAAGAAAGAAAAATGTAGTTGTGGATGGATCTACCCTTGATAAACCCAAATTTATTCTAGGAGACTATTTTGTCACTGATGGATGAACTTCTATTGGAAATTATTTTCAAGATGATTTTATAAAGGGTTTTGATGAGAGTAATGGGCCTAAACAAGTGGATTTCAGAAGCATTGTAAAATTTTTGGATTAGAGAGAGTAATTGGGCATTTATACCATGAGGAAGAACACCATTGGAGAAAAAATATTTGACAAGCTTGTAAACATAAAATTGAATAATATCCCAATAGTGCTAAAAGAATCCATTATTAAAACTATCAGGTCTAGGAGCACTCTCAAGATTTAAACTAAATAAAATATCTTTAATTTCATGATCTAGAGGAGTGTTAAGAAAAAATGCATTGTCTTAATCATTGACCACCATCAAAATTATCTTAGGTAAGAGGTCTTTGTTGTTATCAGGTCCATTAAATATAGATTCAAAGTAGGAGACAATATGATTAGAAATATCATATTCATTGTCTAAGATGTTGTCTCTATATTTTAAAGAGGCAAGAGGCATATAATATCTCCATTCTCTTTGTAAGGAATTATAGAACTTAGTATTTCTATCACCATCAAAAATACATTTAACTTTGAAGGCTTGTTTTCTCATGTTCTCCTTAAATGTGATCATAGAATCGAGCTTTATTGAAGTGTTGATTTCTTTATTTGGATAAATGCTAAAATTAGAGCTAGTGCTATGGTTTTTTAGTTGATTGAGCTTATTCTAAAGGTGGAGGATATCCTTGTTTATTTGTTTGGCATGTATGATACACCATCCTTTAAGCATCTGTTTAAGATACTTTAGTTTGATAGAGCAAGAAAATTCATCATTGCAATGTGTCATGGAAATCCAAAAGGTTTTAATGATGTCAGTGCATTAATTGTTAGTGATACAAACATTATTAAATCTAAAAGGAAGAGGATGTTTTACAGTGTCGGTGGAGACAGTGACCAAAATAGGATGGTGATCAAAGTGAAGCTTATGAAGTGTGGTGCTAGTGATGGAGTTCCAAAAATATAAAGCAGGAACATTCATGAAGGATCTATCCAGTTTTGAGGCAACCATTATATTGTAATGCTTTATGTACCAAGTGTATTTGGCACCCATAAGATTAATTTCAATGAGATTTTTGTCTTCAATAGTGGATTTGAAATCTCTCATGGAGATTGTATCATGTAAAGGAACAATTTTCTCATTTTAGTTGAGGATAGAATTGAAGTCTTGAATAAATAACCAAGGTGTGTTGATGTTAGTACCTAGATAGGTAAGATTATCCTAGAGGGGCCTTCTATCTTGGTATCTATTCTTGGAATAAACAAAGGAGAAAAAAATAGAAGTGCCCTCTAAAAAAAATCACATGTGAAGGCTTGCTCTGAGAATTTAAAAATATTGACATTATAAATAGAACAGTGCGAAAAGATCTACAGATAATCATCCAAGGAGGAGTTTTTTGTTGCACTAGTAAAAGAGTATCCATGTTGACATAAGTGATGGAACTTGGAAGAGAAATTAATTTTTGGTTCAGCAATATAAAATAACATAGGAAAATGAGTATTAACCATTATTTTTAACATAGAAAGGGTGTCAGAGTTAGCAATACCCTAAAAGTTCCAAAAAATAATCTTCATTTGAACTTAAATTTGGAGTTAGAAATCCACTTTTTTGTGTTTCCCAAACCCTTTTTCCTAGAAGATATTCTGATCTTCATACTAGTATTTGGGATCTTTTTCTTTTCCTCAATACTTTTAGAAGCATTAGGTGGGATATTTGAACTATCTGTTTTAATTTTACCCTTCACAGGTGAATCCATAGTTCTTTTATTGTTGGCATTATGGTCATCATCAGGTTGAGTATTCGGATTCACAATGTTCGTAGGCAAAACACTAGCATCAAATGTTTGAGAAATATTTACTGATTTACTATCAAAGTGATGATAAGTCATACCTGAAACAGTTTCAGCATAAAATTCATGTTTAGAGGTACCTAAGGATTTATCAGGTTTCTATTCAGAATCTGGAGGCAGTGTTGGTGTGTCCACTAGGTTCCTGTGGATCTGTTGCAAAGACAGATTAATTAAAACGTCATCTGTTTTCTCCTGTAAGACCGAGTCATCCAGATCTAGGGGTCTATCCAGGGGCAGGGCAGATTTTGCAGCATCCAGAGGCTCAGGTGTTGATACCTTGGGAAGGGTATTTTCCTTTCCAAATGGCTTCTCTAAGCAGCCACTTAACTTACCACTTCTTAGTTCTGAACCCAGTATGTGTTTTCACTGACTCTGCTCAGAATCATTCATATAATTCTACTTGGACACAAGCAATATAACAACCTGTTTTGTACTAGATTATTTAGATTACACTGAAGGAGAAACTCATGTAGTCATTATTGGTATTGTAGGGTCATATGGGATGTGAGGTCCACCGAACAGAACAATTTTAGTAGAACCCGACTCCTTTCCTAGACCCAAGGATGAGAGAAAGTGGTTGAAATATGGGGAATCTTGTTGTTGTTATGTTCCTAAATTGATCATTACACTAACAAGATGCCCATTATCATTTCCATTTGTCTTAACTTCATACATACTATAGATTGTGTTCAGGGGGGTTTCACCTGAGTCAGAAGGATTAGAAGTAACAGTACCAATGGGGTGTGAGGATACCTCACCTGTTTCATTCTTTCCATGATTAGTTTCATGTTTTTTGTTTGACATACCTCCATAACAATGGATTCTAGTTCATTAAGTAGGTATTTATCTTTGTTTTCTTCCTCTTCTACAAGATTATCCCATGATGTATTCGAGGTGTTCATTGTATTTATTGGTTTATTAGCCTTCTTCACCCATAACCCATTATTTATTTTGATGTTTCAGGAATACCCATGATGGGTGGATTTCCTTTTTTATTATTTTTCATTTCCTTCCATTCATTCTCCAGTGGTTGGACCACTTGTTTCCTAATCACCCAAAATCTTTTTATGGTATGGCCAATAAGTTTGCAAATTTCACAGAATGGTGGTCCTTTTTCATATTTTATCCTAATTTATGTTTTATATTATTTTTAATTGAATCTTATTTAATTAGGAATAGGGTCAGAAAGATTTACCTCTACCATTACCCTCGCAAAGAGGCCCAAATTAGCATTTAGATTTCTTTGGTAAATTTTCAGGGGCATTCCAATACAAGAAACAAGGTCATTTGGGATTTTAGGGTTCCAAAAATACAATTTTAATCCATGAAATCTAACCCATATTTGGTCCATTGTATTCCTATGGGTGTGTGGATGCCTTGGTTTGACTCTTCCCCTTGGGTCTTGATTTCATGGGATGCCTCGGGCCTTATACCCCTTGGATCCGGCTTTCTTAGGATCGCGTAGGAATTGTTATTGCGATGCTTATAGGACTCCAACCAGTGCCTAACTGAGTTTCCACCAGGGATTCCCATGGGACTCGATGGGATGCCTTGGACATGATCCTTGGATCCGGCCCTCCGTGGTAGAGATATTATTACATGGATGCCTTGGTCTGCTGACACCTTGGATTCGGCCCTTAAGGTCTGATACTTCACTATACGTCATGTTTGTGGGATGTTACTTTCACTATACGGCGTGGTCGTGGGATACTTGAATTCATTATACAGTGTGGTTGTGGGTGGAATGATATAGATGGATTTACAGTGTGGCCCTATGACTTGCCTATTTACTTCTTATAACTTCCTTGTTAGGAGATGACTCTCTTATGTAGGTAGCCTTGAGAGTTGTTCAGTTTTACTTAATACATTAGACTTATGTCATGGGAATACACACTTACATTAATGGTTGTTTAAATTTTCTAGAACTTTTATAGAATTTTTGTAAGAATTGTATAGACCTGGGTGGTTTCCTACTAGGATGTTTATCTAACACCCTATTTTGGTCTCCTTGGGGACCCAAACAGATTATATGATTGCAATTGATGATAGGGGAAATATCCCTAGTACAGGTTTTTGATTTTGGCTTAGATCAGGGGATCATAGGACCAAGCTAAGGCTTACGATGATGGGATAACTTTTTGGTCTTTTTTTTCTTTTTGGGATACTTTTATTGTACTATATTTCCATTTACTTGTTTGGATGCTTTCTAGATACTTATACCATCCACATCATTTTGTATATGAGACACTTCCTGATATTGATATGTATTATTGTCTTGAATTATCTTCAGTTGGCTTCTTATTTATTCGCTTCCACTATTTACCATATGTTTTACTTCTACTGTGCTACTCTGGTAATGAGGGAATAGTCTCCCAACTGACTCACTTGGGCCCTCGCTGCTAGTTGGTAGCCTCTGGCATTTGGAGATATGCGCTTGAGGCCACGTGGACAATCGGTATTGGGGAACCATTGGGTGGAATTTGGGTTCGGGACATTAAAAAGTGGTATCAGAGGAGTTTTTCATTTTTGTTTTGACTTACTATTTGGAAATAATATATAGGTATAGGAAGTAAATGAAATTTGGTAATAAACTGTGCCCTAGAGTAGCTACCCAGTGTATAGGGAAAATCCAAATTGCCTCTAATTGAGTTTTGATTTTATGTATTTTGATATTACAGTTGATTTGATTTCACCATTGGGTGACTTGCTTGATTTATTCCATTACTATTGATACAATTGTAGGTTGTATTTCAGTTGCAAACTGATGATATAAGGGTGTTCCATCTCATGCATCATATATACACTTGTTAGAATCACATGGAATGCATTATGAAATGCCATCTAGGATAAATTAGATATTGAATGTTATTGTGATAGTTGATGTGATATTTGTGCCTGTTGTTGCGTTAGTTGGGTGTAGTATTTAAAGGTTTGATGTCATATATCAATCCATAAGAAGTATGGCCCCTTATGAATTGGGAAATGACACACCGATGGAATGTAAATGCTAAATGAACTTGTTACATCTATGGTTTGAATGGGAACCAAGTTTTGGGTTCATGAGGTGTTATGGGCCCTCATGGATTTAGGAATTGGTAAAACCTTGGTGGAATTTCCTAAATAACTGAATGTGAAATGGAAATGGAAACTTGAACTAATAGACATACACTTGACCTAGATCCAAATTTTGAGTGAGCGAGGGGCATAGTTTCAAGTGGTTCATTGGATGTTCTTTATACAGTCTTGGATTTAAGAGCAGGTTGTGGGTTTGACTTTGTGTTTAAGAGGGTTCTGACCTGTCCTATGCTTTGAGATTTATGCATTGGTGTTGTTCTTTCCTAAGGCATGCATTTGGAATTGTATATACATTCCACCACGACGACCTCCAGTGGTACGCCACAATGGAGGCGATGACCATAATTTAGATATGGTGGGTCATGGTCTACCGCTTGATCTGACTATAGTGCCAACTGTGGCACCTAATGTTGTTCCAGACACAGGTGCTGAGGCACAGTTCCGAGATGGCTTCTTTCACTATATGCAGACTTTCTAGGGAGCATCGCAGCCAGCCTTGATTATGGCTGAGCTAACATAGGTGTTCCAGCAGCAACATCCTCTTACGTTCTTAGGTGATGGAAGATCACAGGCTACAAATCTATGGATAGAGACCATGTTATCAATTTTTGATCATCTAGATATGCCTCTTGAGCAAAGGGTTAGGCTCATGACTTACATGCTACGTGGAGTGGCAAAGTGCTGGTGTGATTTTTTGAACTAGGCTGGTGGGCTGCGTAATATGGGTTGGGATGAATTCCAAACCCACTTCTATGAATACTTTTACCCCGCAACTCTACGAGCATAGTGGGATAGTGATTTTATGAATCTAGAGCAGTGTGCGATGATGGTTAGGGAATACTCGGAATTCTTTACAAATCTGCAACATTTTGTGATGATGTATCTTACTGATGAGATGTCAAGGGTGAGGCACTTAGAGTAAGGTCTCAGACATGCTATCAGAACTCTGGTAAATGTGTTCAGGTTTCTTTCTATCACTAATATTGTTAATTAGGTGCTGATTATAGAGAAGAATCATAGGGAATCTATGGGTACAGAACAGGGGAGTTCTGTTTCTCACCCCAGTGGATCTACGTCTTCAGGCATGAAGTGTCGTTTCAAGGCTTCCCATGACATGAGAGCTATTCAGGATGTGGGTGCAGGTAGCTTGGTGTTTTTCCATTAGTGTGGTAGGAGAGGCCACATGAAAAATTAGTGCGACTGAAACCCAATCAAGTGAAGATCTTGCAGAATGATAGGACACATGCAACAGTTTTGCAGGACCTTCCCTCCAACTATGAGTGGTAGGGGGTCGGCTCTGACATCAGGTTTGGGAGAAGGTTCTTCAGCTCCACTTTAGGATGGAAGCTTGAGCAGTGCAGGTCGGTTAGGCTAGGGCAGTGGTGGTCATGGTCGAGGTATCCAAACACCAGTTTCTCAGAGGCAGCGGGTCGGATCAGCTCAGGGTAGCCAAGTAGGGTCATGGGGTCGTGGTACAGGCCAGACTTACACAGTGAAACAGACCCAACAAGAGTAGGATCTCGGACCATCTATGGTGATAGGTGCACTCTTAGTATATTTTATTATTGCATCTGATCTTTTTGATATAGGTGTCTCACACAGTTTTATCTTTTCACGAATGGTAAAGATCCTTGGGCTTTTTTTTGCTTTATGAGGGTGTTTTGACGTTAGTCACACCATTGGGAGTTATAACAGGTGATGCATTCCAGTTTATGGAGTGTCCTCTTGAGTTTGAAGGGTGTCACTTCATTTGGGATCTTTATTTCCTCAATATGATAGGTTTTGACATCATTCTCGTAATAGACTGGATCGTTTCTTATCAAGAATATGTTGACTGCGATCGCCAGAGGGTGACTTTCACATCACCAGAAGGTGAAGTGTTTATTCACAAGGGTGAATGGGATGTCTTGGTGAGCAGAGTTAGACCCGAGAATTGTGGTCTTGGTGGGATGATAGCCTAGATTGCTAGTTTGTTTCTGGATGATTAGGTAGTGGGTCAGGCTGACTTTACTCTAGTGTTTGAGTGCTTTAGGGACTTCTTTCCTGAAAACTTTTATAGTTTACCTCTTGAGAGAGAGGTGGATTTCTCCATCTATCTAGTCCCAATAGCTACATCAGTATCCATTCTTCCTTACAGGATGGCTACGATGGAGTTTTAGGAGCTCAATAGGTAGATAGAGGATTTGGAGGCGAAGGGATTTATCAGACCCATTGCTTCTCCATGGGGTTCACCAGTCATTTTTGCAAAAAAAAGGTGGATGTTACCCTCATGTTATTCATAGATTATTGGAAACTGAAATAACTGATGGTTAAAAACCGATATATCTTCACACGGATAGATGACCTATTTGATCAGATTTGAGGAGATTGAGTATTCTAGAAGATCGAATTGAGGTCAGGATATCACTAGGTGTGTGTCCGACCTGAACACATACCTCGTATAGCCTTTTGTAGTAGGTATGGGTTATATGAGTATCTGGTTATGTCATTCAGTCTTATGAATACACCAGAGATTTTCATGTCTTTGATGAACCGAGTGTTCCATCCTTACCTGGATTCTTTTTTGGTTTTTTCATGGATAATATCTTGGTGTATTCTCACAGTCTACATGACCATGCCAACCATCTTGAGATCATTTTGAATACACTAAGAGATAATCAGTTATATTCTAAGCTCACAAAGTGCTACTTTTAGATGGATCAAATTCACTTCTTAGGCCAAAAAATCTTAGATACAGGAGTGTTAGTGGACCCAAAGAAGGTGAGAGCTATAGTTTCCTAGCAACAACCCAATAATGTTTTTGACATATGGAGTTTTTTGGGGATAGCTGGTTACTACAGGAATTTTATACAGGATTTCTCATGCTTAGAAGAACTGTTGATGGGATTGACTAAGAAGGGTGTAAAGTTTGTGTGGTCATAATCTTGTGAGATAGCCTTTTAGGATCTGAAATGGAGGTTGACATCAGCACCAGTCCTGATACTACTAGAGCAGGGACAAAGTTACACAGTGTACTATGATGCTTCAGGTATTGGGATGGGGGTAGTGTTGATATAGGGAGATTGAGTAGTGGTGTATGGGTCTCGATAGTTGAGGCCTCATAAGAAGAATTACCCTACGTATGATATTGAGTTAGCTTCGATTGTTCATGTGTTGTGCTATTGGATGTACAATTTACTGGGAGAGCATTTTATGGTGTATACGTACCCCAAAATCCCCAAGTATATCTTTACGCAATGTGATCTAAATTTGAGCTAGTGAAGGTGGGTGGAGTACTTAAAGTCCTTTCACTTCGAGCTTGCCTACATGCCTGGTAAGGGAAATGCGATAGCCGATGCACTGAGTATGATGAATCATATATAGGTAGTGTAATAGGATATTAGCGAGTGGTAGCTTATGGAATTGTTTTCTAAGATGCATCTTGAGGTGCATGATAGACAGGGGAAGACTTTTCTTTCTTCCTTAGTTATTACCTCTACCCTACTGGACAGAGTTATGATGAGGAAACTATCGGATTTAGAAGGCCTAGTTCTATGGGAATTATGGGTATGTGAGGACCTTCCTCCTAGTTGGATGCTAGGTGATGATAAGATCATACAAATCCATGGAAATGTCTGGGTTCTAGTGGACATACGTGAGGATTTTATGTGGGAGTTTCATGATTCATCTTGGGTAGTGCATCCCGGGGTCACCAAGATGTACTGTGACTTGTGATGACAGTACTGGTGGCTGGGAATAAAGAGAGAGGTAGCTAGTTTTTTATGAGGTGTTCCACCTATCAGCAGGTGAAGGCAGAACATCAGTGACCAGTTGGTATTTTACAACAACTACCCATCCTGGAGTGGAAATGGGATTATTTCACGATGGGTTTTGTGATGGGTTTTCCAAGGTTGCCTTAAGGTAATGATGTTGTGTGGGTTGTTGTTGACAGGCTTACGAAGGTCACACACTTCTTTCTAATCAAGGAGACCGTTCGTGTTGATGATATTGGAAAGTTGTACATCCGAGAGGTTGTAAGAATTAATGGGGTCCCATTCACTATAGCTTTAGATATGGATTCCCACTTTACATCTCCTTTCTAGAAATTTTTTCAAAGGGCGCTAGGTACACAGGTGCTTCTGAGCACATTATACCACCCTCAGACTGATGGCTAGTTAGAGCATACGATACAGGTGTTAGAGGACATTCTATGAGCATGCGTCCTATATTTTGGGGGTTCTTGGGAGAGACACATTCTATTGGTTCAGTTCTCCTACAATAATAGTTATCTGGTGATGATACAGATGGAACCTTACGAGGATTTATATAGTAGGTCATTCTGTTCTCCCCTATGTTGGTTAGAGGAAGGTGAGGCATCTTTACTGGGACTGTGTCTCGTACAAGAGACTTATGAGTAGGTATAGTTGATTCAAAAGTGGATGGATATTTCATAATCTCATTAGAAATAATATGTTGATTGTCATAAATTTCCTTTAGAGTTCGAGGTTGGGGATCAGGTTTTCAGGCATGCCTCACCAAGGTTGGGACACAGACGGATCAGGAGACAAGGTAAACTTTCACCGAGATAGGTTAGGTAATTTGAGATTCTGGATAGAGTCGGGTCAGTTTCCTATCGGTTTCAGTTACCTCAAAGGTACCGAGCCATGCATGACTTATTCCACGTATCTCAGCTGCGCCGCTATCACTCAGACTCATCTCATTTTTTTAGCCCGAAGAGGTTGAGCTTTAGGTTAATGCATCCTTTGAGGAGCATATGATTCGTATCATTGACAGGAGAACTAAGGTTCTTTGAGGCTGGCCAGTTCCTCTAGTATGGGTGCTATGGAAGTACAACTTTTTACAGGATGAGACTTGTGAGATTGAGGCTAACGTACGTGCTCAGTGGCCAGAGTTTTTTCATAAGGATCTTGACCACCCAGACGAATTTCTATAAGGGGGAAGATTGTAAGATCCCATGTTTTCTTAAGGTATAGATCTTATTTTTGGGTTAAATGTGTTAATTTCATTTTTGTATTAGACCCTAGGCTGGGTCATGGTCTGATAGGGTTGTTTTTGCGAAAGAAAGTGGAAAACAAACTGAAATCTGGCTACAGGCCAGATACACATCATGTACTTGGTCTACACAACGTGTATTGGGACTTCATGATGTGTAGCCAGTCTGGCTTAGAAAAGATAAATTGGAGTACATGGCGTGTACTTGAGGTACACTCCATGTACTTTTCCAGTGGGGGTTTTTTTATAAAAGATGCAGTAGATTAACTTTTTGACGAACAATATGGTTTCCTCTCAATTTTGAACCCAAAACCCTCTAAACTAGTTTTTCATATATTGAAGCTATTTGGACTCTAATTCAAGCATCGTCTATCACGTTGGAACCACATAAATAAGTAATCAATTCCTTTTTAGTCGTTCTTGATTCATTGGAACAACGACTGTGCTATTTGGATTTAGGCTCATATGCCTTAATTTTTTGTTCTTCGTCCGTTCTTCAGATTTCATCCAAACCGGGAAAAATCAAGACACGATAGTGGACAAGTTGTCTACTACTGAGGTGAGGTTTGTGATCTATGATTTCTTTCATCTTTTCTTGTGATTTTTAGGCGTTCCGTTGATATTCCATCTGTCGGGCTTTCCAGCGATGCCTCGTTTTTTAGCAAGTCACTTGTCGTAGTTGTAGTCCGAACTAGTGAGGATGCTTATAGGTTCTGTTTAGGTGTGTTGACACCCTTTACATGTTTCAAGGTCACCCAAGGGGTTCTCATTAAGGAAAATATATTTTGTATTCCTATTTAAACTACCCAAGGGGTGTGTTCTTATGCTTTCCTAGTTAAGGGAATCCCTTAGATGACTTGATAACTTGATTGTCTTGTTTAGGAGATGTATTGCCTCCTTCCAAATTGATATCTTGTGATGCCATACCTATTTTGATAGCTTGTATTAAATGAAATGTGTTTATATGTGTGGGTATAACTATATGTAAAATGACTAATGGAATGTTAAATGGTTTATATGGGAGGGTAGGCCTATATGCTTGGAAAATGAAGAACGGTTTTCATGAGGGGGTATACTAATGGATGATGCTTGGTGATGTGAGTGGGTATAATCACATGTTATGAATGTTTAATTTTGAATGATTGAATGTTTGAATGAATGGTTTGATAGATTCCATGGACTACTCTCTATGGATCTGGAATGCAGTAGTGGGTGCCTTGGGTTGACTCTGCCCCTTGGGTCTTGATTCCATGGGATGCCTCGGGCCTTGCTACCCCTTGGATTCAGCTTTCATGGGATGGCATAGGACTTTCTATTTCCATGATCCTAGGACCCCAACTAGTGCCTAACCGAGTTTCCACTAGGGATACCCATGGGACTCGATGGGATGCCTTGGAAATGCTCCTTGGATCCGGCCCTCCATGGTATAGATATTATTACATGGATTCCTTGGTCTGTTGAAACCTTAGATTCGGCCCTTGAGGTCTACTACTTCACTATACAACATGGTTGTGGGATGATAATTTCAATATACGACATGGACGTGGGATACTTGACTTCTTTATACAGTGTGGATGTGGGTTTCATGATATAGATGGATGTACAGCGTGGCCGTGTGACTAGCCTATTTACTTGTTATAGATTTCTTATTAGGAGCTAACTCTCTTTTTTAGGTAGCCCTGTGGGTTGTTCAGTTTTACATGATATAGTATACTTATGCCATGGGAATACACACTTACTTTAATGGTTTTTTACACTTTCTAGAACTTTTATATAATTGTTGTTATAACTATATAGACCAGGGTGGTTACCTACTGGGATGTTTATCTCACACCCTGTTTGGGCCTCCTTGGGGACCCAAATAGATTATATGATTGCAGGTGATGATAGGGGCAAGCGCCCTAGTACAGGTTGTTGATTGTGGCTGGGAGAAGGGGAGCATAGGACCAAGCTGAGGCTTGTGATGCTGGGATACCTTTATAGTCTTTTGTTCTTTTTGGGATACTTGTATTGTACTGTATTTCGATGTACCTATTTGGATTCTTTCTAGATACTTGTACCATCCGCATCATTTTTTATATGAGACACTTCTTGCTATTGATATGTATTCTTGTCTTACCTTATCTTCAATTGGCTTCTTATTTATTCATTTCCACTATTTACTATATGTTTGACTTCCGCTATGATACTCTGGTAATGAGGGTACAGTCTCCCCAATGACTCACCTAGGCCCTC
The DNA here is from genome assembly GCA_963277665.1 of Viscum album. Classification (NCBI taxonomy): domain Eukaryota; kingdom Viridiplantae; phylum Streptophyta; class Magnoliopsida; order Santalales; family Viscaceae; genus Viscum; species Viscum album. The sequence goes on along the minus strand of OY728167.1, from coordinate 725,330,421 downwards.
CTTGCTAGTCGGCAGCCTCTAGCATTTGGGGAGATGCACTTGAGGCCATGTGTCCAACAGAGATCGGGGCACCATAAGGTGGAATTCGAGTCTAGGACATTACAAGTAACCAACACTTTGAAATTTTTTACAAAATGGTGCACTTTTTGTAACAAAGTAATTGTTATTAAAAAAATATTTTTATTAGAAAAACTAATACTAGTACTATCTTTATAAGGATGAATTTGTTTATACATATTATCAAAATTTTCTTTAATAGTGGTAAAGTTTGATAAAATTTTCTTAAGAGAAATAATTTCATATTTTAGTTTTGTAACTATTTTCTCATCCTTATTATTAATAGTTTTGGAATTTTATTTATCAAAAATAATTTTTAAATTATCTTTTCCAGAAATAACATTTCCAATATTTTTGGAAAAAATTTCCATTTCAAAAGATTTTTTATAAATATCTTTAGAAATATCTAATAATTTTTTTTCTAAAATACTTATCCTAGTATTTTACTTATCAAGTTTTTTATTAAAATTGAAATTTTCATTTTCTAAAATTTTGGAAAGTGATAAACTTCTTCTTAAAAGGGAAAACAATTTTCTTCACTTTTTGAAGAAGATTCTTCATTCGAGAGTTTAGAGTTCTTCTCATTTTCAGAATCAGGATAATTTTCACTTAAAGATATATTTCTAAGATTCTCATAAGTATGTACCTTATATATTAAACATAGATTTTCATTGGTTATTTTGGAAAGAAGACCTATGTTCATATATCCTGAACATTATTGATCAGAATATTTATTTGATGAATCTTCTACACTTTCACTCCAAGGATCATTAGATTTAAGGAATTTATTTCCTTTTTACTTTTAATGCTTTTTTTATTCCTATCAGAATGTATTATTTTATATATTTCCTTTTATCTTTGGACAATCAGGTCTGATGTTTCCATCTTTCTTACACTCATAAAAAAGTGACATCAAAATCATTATTTTCATTTTTAACCTTGTTAATTTTTTTATATCAATACTAAAATTCATTCTTAGCAACTATCTTGTTGATCCTTTGAGAAATATTAGCAAGTTAATTCTTAGAATGTTTAGAATAACTTGAATCTAAATGGATAATAACTTTCTTCTTTTTGGAAGACTTAACATATTTTTCTGGTGTCTGAACATTTATAGGAATTATATTATTATTGAAAGAAACACCTCCATTATCATTATTATATTTTCAGCATCTCTTTTTAATCTACCCTCATACCATATAATAGTACCAATTAATTAGTAAAGGTTAATATTTGTTAACTTTCTTATATCATTGACTGTAATTGTTTTTTCTTCTCATTAATTGGGTATTATATCAATAATTTTATCCATAAAAATTTCGTCTTCTAAACCTTTCTCTCCAAGAGATTGTAATCAGTTTATGATAGTCATAAACTATTGATGAATTTTGGAAATGGGTTCTCTAGGTAAAAATATAAAATATTCATATTCATATCTTAACATAGCTCTCCTAGTTTCAACAACCTTAAAAGTTCCAAAGTGAGTAACATCTAGTTTCTTTCAAATACTATTTCCAACTTCACATGAAAAATTTTGATTATAGATTCTTCTAGTAATTGAGAAAAACAATGTATTTATTAATTTTTAATTAAGTTGATATTATTGATTCTCTTGATTTTCCAAAGAAGTAACATCCTTATCATGGATTTTTTCATTTCAATTCTTCATGAAAAAATTATCAACTCCTGTGTTGATTAAAAAAAATTTCATTCTATCCTTCCAATATTCAAAGTCAGGGCCTTCAAAAATTATTGTTCTATTAGGATTGAGATTATCAATGGATATGATATTAACTCCTTCCATATTTAAAAAATATATATATGAAAAATTTATTTCCCAAAATACACATTAGTGTAATAAATATTTATAAACAGAAATTTTATAACAAAATTTAACTAACTTGAAATAGTAAATAAGATAAAAAGTTCAGGAATTTGTTGAGAAGTGGAATCCTAATCTAATATAATTTTTTGGATATAAATATGATCTATATTGATATTATGATATAAGAATAAATTCAAGATGTATCAATTACAAGAGGGGGTGAATTTTAGTTTTTAAAACTTTAGTTTAAAAGAAATTAAACTAAACAAATTCCCAAATCCTCTTTATGTAAACAGATTGGATTCAGACTTGGGTCATTTTGATTTTATCAATTTATCGTAATCATCTTGGTTATGGTAATATCGTAGTATGAAAATAAAATTTAAAAATATATGATGTAAACATATTGATTTTAAGATGAATACGATTAAATAAGTATATATCATATTCATACTAAATCTTATTAATATAATAGACTATATTTATCATAATGAGATTCGTTATTATAATTCAAAACATACAATGCACATTAGAATTAAAAAGACTTGTAATAAAAAAAGTAATAGAATAAAAATGATGTAAGAATGACTTATAGTTATTTTAAAAGAATATTTATCTTTTAACCTTAAGAGTAAGTTATCCTAAAATCTTATCTAAAGTTATCACTTATTTTATACTTACAATAAATTCTATCTTTCCTTATAAAGGAAATACCTAAATATGATGACCATATTCTTTGTATACCTATACTCGGTAGCCCTCGATCTGATGGATTAGTTATGTATTGTTATCCCTACAATACCTCTATCAATACGTTGATCAGGTCCTCTATATTTCTATCCCTACAATACCTCAATCATATTAAGACAATCGGATGTAACAATTACAAAACTGAATGATCTAAATGATTAAAACAACTAAAAACAACCCACTCTTTCAATCTTGAGAGGCCCTATAAAAGTGACATTTTCAAATGAAATTGATCAGTAACAAACTCTTCAAAAGGTTTGGTATTTGTAGGCGTAATCCTAATGGTCATCTTGATCACCTTATGATCATATTTTATTTTAGTTTGTTGAAACAACTTAGAAACCTTCCAAATGAAAACCTGGTATAACAGAAGGCTCAATGTAATATTGTTTTACATCATTATAATGTAAAATGATTTTCATTACTTTAGAAATCAGTTTTCTGTACTCTGAATTTAAACTAAGTTAGTCCAATGGACTTCCTTACAAATTTAATTATGACGATCTTTATAAGTATGATACCAATGTTTATCAATTCATGTATCATTTTAATTATAAAGACTTTGTTAGTATGAAATAAAAGTCATAAAGTCTTAAATCTGATCTGATAAAGATGAATCCAATATTTATCTGACACATACTCATTACGATAATTGTAATGAATATAGTTAGTTTAAATTCATGAAAACATCAGAACTAATTATAATTGTAGTAAAATTTTATTTTTTCTATAAAAATGTTTTAAAATAATTTGGAAATAAAAAGTTATTAATGTATGTATGAAGAAAGTTTTTGTGATTTCCAAAACAAAAGGGAATAGAAAAGTTAGAAGTAAAACTTATGACTCAACACTAAATTCCTTCACAAATCTTATAACAACCCAATGTTTTATCATTTAAATTATCGTCTTATAATTATGTATTATATTATAATCAAATAATATTACATATAGAACACAATACAAACCTTATAAATAATGAATGAGTGAAATAAAAGGTATCTCTAGAAGTTAAGGAATGTATACTGATGAAATAGTAACTTGACCTTTGGAATAGTAATATGACCCTTATAAATAGTAAACTGGACAATTGAATAGTAACCTCGCAAATGAAAGTATAAATAAAATTTATCCATATTATAAGTGAAAATATGATATGATCATATCATAGTATAATTAAGTAAATATTTTTAAAAAAAATTATTAAGTGTTAGTATTTTTGTAACTCATATATATTTAATTAAATTTTATGATTAATTTAATAATTTAAATGAAAATTTATTTTCATAAAATGTATTCATAAATAATTAATTTGATGAATTATGATTTTAAGATAATTTTAAGATACCTTAATTAATTTTTCAAAGTATTAGAAATGAAGTTTTAATTTTAAAATTTGTATTTTTCAAGAAAATTATGATTTTAATTAAAAATTAAATTTAAAATATTTTGAAAATTATTTCCATAAAATTGAGCTCATTTTTTAATTCTACTAATTGAAAAAAATTTGGGGTGAATTTTTGGGATTTTTCTAAAATACTTGAATTTTTTGTTAATAGTAAAATATGATAATTTACGATAAATGCTAAATAAATGAATTTATGCATCATGATTGAGTCCTGGATGATTTAAATGGACATTGGTTCTAAATCACATTCTCTATTTAATTTTTTTTTGTCACAATAATCTAGACTATTCATAGTCTTGAGAAAAAATATTAAACTAATGATTGAAATAGTGGGAAACCCCTCCTCTCCTCTACTATAAATACCACCCCTCTTTACCTCTTCTTCTCACACCACTCAATCCTTGTTCCTAGTCCAAATTCTACTAAAATACCTCCCTAAGCCTCTATCATAGATACATAATCCCTTGGTATCTTAAAAATACCAAATCCTCTCTCCTAAATAGGTTCTCAAGAAAGATATATTCAAGAGTTAAATTCCTCTTTTCATTTCTTTTATTTTCTTTCAAGCTCCTTTCTTTCTTTTTATTTCCTCAACTCATTTCATCCAAATTTCATGATAACTCTAGTACATTAAATGTACTGAAATTTTTTTATGATAATGGAATAATTCATCATTATATCTCCTTTCCCCTCCTTTTAAACTAGAAATGAAAACACCATCTGAGATGTGTTAATTTATCACATTCAAGGATGACATGATTTTAATTTACATTACCATCTTCAAGTATGGTCATCAAACCATTTTTATGGTTTAAATAGACTATAATATATGCATTATAACTTATTTAAGGTTCTCAAATATCTTTTTACACATGATATTAATTTATAAAGAAAAATTAACTCAATGTGATCAAAAACCCGACAATTGACCAAAACGGTTATCGTTAAAGTTTTATATAATGATTCATCTTCACTCCAAATAACCAAATTAATTTAATAACCATTTAATATTATTTATGTTCAATTATAACATACAAATTAAATTATTTACAACCATTCTCACCTTATATGTTTATTCTTACATGTATATAAGTAAACCAATCATGAAAACCAAGGAAACCAACGCTCCCAAACAATGAAATTGAACCTCTTAACCCATAAAAAGGTCATAAATGAACTTAATAAGGTTATTATATATTAATAACATGAATAAGAGGTTATTTAAATATTAATTAATTAATTTAATTTGGTTATCCATGACATTAAGATAAAGTGAAGGATACCATTAGACTTAAGGTAAGGGATTATACCCGAGCCTCCATTATTCCTTCGAGTTGTTCAATCTTTCTTTTTAAACAAATTAAGTTATCTATTATTTTTATTCACAAATTATAAATGTTTTTTATATGATCCAAAATAATTTATCAAGATCCATTCATCATTATCTTTCAAGGATATACATATTTTTAAATGATTCCCTCTTCAATTTTTCCTAGTAAGCAAACCCGTTTTAAGGGAACTTCCCGAATTCTTACCCATTTTCAAGTACACTATATAATCTATTTTGAATCCACGAATATTTTTATAAAATCACTCTTTTTATTATGAAAAAATTCTTGGTTCACTTCTGGTTTTATATAAAATATTATTCATTTTTATGTTTAAAATAACCTTTTGATGTTTTTTGTTAACCGCACTAAAATGGTTTAATTCTAATGTTTCTTAAGTACTATTTTTACATGTTATTACTTAAATTTGACATCAATTTTCATGATATATTCCTATTATATCCTATTATTTTACATGAATGATATAATTTCTTTTCTTCATGTACATTTTTATGATACTTCTATTTGTTATGCTTTATGACATGATTATGATACCCAATTCTTACCCTGGGTAAACCTTATGTTTATGTATGATTGATTATGTGTGATTCTATATGTGGAAAGAATATTCATGAACATGTTATTATGGGTGTTCCCAAATATCTATCTAATTAATTTGTTAATGTTTATTCTCATGAGACATTATGTGCAATGGTCTTGGTGGTAAGCCTCGACTTGTGCTACCATGTGCAGCAGTCTTGGTGGTTAACCTTAACTTATGATCCTCTATATGCAAAGAGCCTTGAAACATTGTAAAGTCGTGTTTTATGTTTATTAAACATTACTATGACTCCATTTTTATATGATCCCATGTTTATATGTTATGATTCCATATATTCCATGCCTTTTTATATCATTATGTTATGCCTTCTAACCCATGTGCTAAAGATTTATTCTTACGTTTATTCCCTTATTGGGAATTTTATCTCATCTCATTGTTCATGTTATCGCCAGGATATCATATTAATATGTATTAGCACAATGGAAGTTAGGATATATTTAGGAATATTAAATAAAGAAATGTTTTATTTAGTCCCATGTTTTCAGTTTTTTGTACCTAGTCTTCCAAGACACTAGAATTTATGATCCTTGGCTTGTAATATGATGTTTAATTATGCTTAAATAGTGTAATGATATGTGTAAAATTATAGGGTTACTATAAATATCTTGTAAAAATTAGCAATCTCATGGATCATTTTTACCTACCCAATAGAGGTGGGAGTCGAAAACTCTTGAATGGATTTGATCTTCTCAATATCTAAATGAACATCATCACTGGTTACAAAAAAATATAAGGAAAAAAATTATCAAGGAAATATTCACACTTTTTAATGTTTCCAAAAAAACTCATTTCTTAACACTTATAAACTACCACAATTTTTTTGATATATACATGTAATACATTATTCATTAACATCATAAATGTTATATGTTCATTGGTAAGACCAAAGGTCATACTAACCATTCATGAAGCCTATGTTTTTCCTTAAATGCAGTTTCCCACTCATCTCATTACTTCATCCTAATCTGATTTTATCCATTTATTAAATCATTATTTGAGAAAATAGTAGAGCTATTTGACTAATCTATAATATCATATAACCTAGGGATAGGATGATGATATCTGACCATGATATTATTGATGGATCTTCATTCAATAAACATTATTTATGTTTCATACTTATTGGGAAAGTACTAGAACAAAATTGAGACTATGTATCTTTATGATATGTCTCACATACAAAAAATCATGAAATTTCCTTTGAATTTCTTTTGTATCCTCTTGGTTGGTGTGATACGCAAGGTGGTTGGGTAGTGATGCTTTGGGTATGAGTTCAATATGATGATCAATACCTCTAATGGGTGGAAAATTGGGTGGTACCCATTTTGGAAACACATCATCAAATTCCTATAATAAATACTCAATAACATGTGAAAAATGAGATGTTAATTCTTCAGTGTTAAACATCACCTCTTTTTACATAAGTACTAAAACAAATTCTGAGAAATCAAATAATCCTTAACCTCGCTTCATTGGTTTCTAATTTTCTATCTTTATTGATAGTCATGGTGCACTAGTATGGGAATTCACTAGAAATGTGACCCATTTCTTGACATTTGAAACATCGAATATCCTGATTCCTAGTTTGGTTAACCTCAAAAGTAGGCTTCTTAGGTGAAATAATTTCCTTATTAATTTTTTGATCCACAATCTCTTTTGAATTTTTTTATTCTTTAACCACCTTCCTTAAATTTCTCATGGAGTGAAAGGGGTATTGGGTTGCCTCATGTTGCACCTCTTTTTTATTTGTTGTTCGACCTTGGTGGCTTGGTGGATCAGATCTTGTATCTCCACATGGTGGTACATATCCACTTGATCAATAATCTACCAAATGAGTCTATGTGAAAGATTTTCCATGGTTGTATCCATGTCCTCTTAAATTTTTTCTCAGATCATGAAAATATGCATCTCTTTTTAGTAACATTCAATACTCTTACTCCCTTATGTGGGGCATTGAAGTTTGTTGTGGAGATATCTCTAGTAGTGTGAGGGAAAAAACTGCTTTTGAATTAAAACATCACATCATCCCATGTGTTTATGGGATGTATTTCTTATTTATCCTTATCCTTTTGAATTTTATCCCAAAAAATTAAAGAATAATCATAAGATTCAAGGGGGTTAGGTTTGACCTTTTTCTCCTTGGAGTATGAATGACATGAAAATACTTGCTATATTTTCATCCCCCACTCCTTGTATGTTTCTATATCTCTTTTTCCTTGAAAATAGGGGACCTTCACCTTAATACATCCAATTATATCATCGGCATGTGGTATCCTTGGACCTTATCTCAGTTTTTGGTACAACCTCCTCCTTTGTGGGACATCCTCAAAATCATCATCAAAGTTCTCTAACCCCTCCATGATGTTTGGGTGGCATGGTTCTGGAGCACACTGTGGGTTATAATGGATCTTCCTTAGTCTTGGTTGGTTCTCCAGGTTATCAATCCTCTCATGTATCACCTTCAACTTCCAATAAATAATATTCTTGAAATGTCTCACCAAATATTTTATTTGGAGTTCTTTATCTTCTGATGTGGAAGATCTACTTCATCTTCCTTCATCGCTAGCATGAGTGAATTTCTCTCTAATATCTTCTACAATAATAAGTAAAAATAACACAAACAAACACCTAGATAAATACACATAATCACACACCCAAATATTCACACACACTCACACATGAAAATATAAAAACACAAATTCAAGGACACATAGACACATGCAATATGTACACACATAGTCACACAATATGTACACACTCACACACAAAAGGATACGCACTCACACACACAAGATGTAAAAACTCACATACACAAGGATACACACTCACACACACAAGTTGAACACACTCACACACACAAGTATACACAAAAGAGAATGTTTTTTTCCAATTTCTCTTCACTCAACACTCGACACTCAATTCAAATTCCAAACTCTTATGAAATCTAATAAATCATTTGTGGATATCAGGAGATTATAATCCTTACCCAACCAATATGGGGTAGGTTGACGGATTAACACAACCCGTTTGATTGGTAAAGGGTTATAAAATGGTAAAGGATGTAAAAGAGGGAATAAAATATGGTTAAAAGGTGTAAATGGTAGAAAGGTTTGGTATGTGGGTTTTTTTCAATTTTGCAAGATAAGAAAAATTAATAACTATATGAGAAAATTTTGATATATTGATGAAGTAAAATAATAAATAAACTGATATATGGAAATGTAAAGTGCTAATAATGTAAACCATAAAGAGACAAATAAGTGATGGTATCCTTTTCTTGAACCCTTTTTTTAAATCTCTCAAAGAAAGAAAATGATGTGGTGAGAGAAATTCATTTTTTTTATTTTTTTTATACAAATAACATATATAGAATCAAATGTGAAAATAAAATGAATGAATAATTGTATCAATGTACAATATTTCAAGCATGAACACCATAGGAAAATTATAGATGTTTTCAAAGAAAAGTGGGTTTTTTTGTTTATTAATGGGTTGATAATATGGAAAAATAATAAGGGTAAGGGATAAAAGTAATGTAAATTAAGGGATAGATACATACCGTGTTGAACAAAGCTCTGATACCAACTGATTTGAGATACTCAGGGTGGCCCAAACATCGCGACGTAGGGTAGCGGATGAAGGATGTGGTTTGGGGTTAAGTTTTAGGTGATGGGTAGGGATATTGGATGAAACTAGTCAACCAAAACTGTTAGAAGTGAGACCTACTACTTAGAAAACACACACAAAGTAGGTATATAATGACCAATCCACAAAATAATGCAATTTTGTTGTGGGATGGAATTGGTGGATTTTGTGATCCTGGATAATTAATCAAATATGTATACTGAAAAGGCAATAATACACAAGATCAAGGGGGAAAATTAGAACAATCTTCACACAATGGAGATAAATAAAGGATAATCTATTTGTTACAATCTTGAATCAGAATATAATTCTATGGGGAGACCATTTATAGCCATGGGGTGACACAAAAGGATAAGGGTATAATACCCTAAAGTTGTAAATCTCATTCCTACCTTTTCCCCTTAAATTCAAAAAGTTAATTTATAAAAAATACTTTTTGGAAAAGTAAAAAATTCCATTCCACCCATAGATCATTGTATTTGACTTACCTAGCCCACCGGATTTGGATTTGGTGTCCAAATATTCCATGTGGGAAAGGCTTTCAAAATTCTTATAACCATGTAGGCTAAGCTTAAAACTTCATGTTTTGGATTGAATAAGAGAGATAATAGGCCCATTTTATCCATCCATTAAAGGTAAGAATAATTAGCACTTTAATGAAGTAATATGATCATCCATTATATAATTCAACCTCTTTAATCTCCCTTGTGGCATCGGGACTTCCAAATCTAACTCCACCCAAACAATTGAATCGGTGACTTAGATATGGTTCTCATCAACATGTTACTGAAGGAATGTATCACACATTTATTTCTCAATAAAAAATGGTAAATATATACTAAATAGGTTTGAAACGGAGGATTCCTAGGTGATGACAACATCAGAGGTGACTTGGATGAATTTTTCTAGATATGATGATGGCAGGAAGGTTGATGTAACAAAATACAATAAAATAATTTGAATCTTATTGTACCTTACAACGACATGACCCGCCATTGTGTTTTCCACTTTTCATGCTCTATGGTATGAAATCTATCTTAAGGAATGAAACTTTCTTATCATAAATAACATCCATCATTATATCTATAAAACAATATATTTTGGTCTATTTTATCATGAAATATCATGAAATGAGTTATTGAGATACATGAATGTAAATTGAGTTGGTTCGATGGAATATCGCAAGTAGACATCAAGTGATGCATTCTATCTTAGAGGTTTTGACTTTCATGGATGAGAAAGAAACTAGATTTTATTTCACTAAGAACCACAAAAGTAATATATTTTGGATACTCAAATGAGTACTCAATTTCTATGGATGAAGCAAAAAATTGAGGATGGTGTAGTTGATTTGAAATCTCCTGTTGAAATTTCATGTGATAAAACAAGTTATATAAATATTTTTAAAAATACTATCAATTACTCATGGAAAATAACATCAATATATGGTATAATTTCATTAATTATAAGGTTGAACAAGGACTGATGGAGTTAGAGTATGTGTAATCTCAGAATCAAGTTACAGAATCATAAAAAAGGAACTACTCAAGGTTGATTTTGAGAGGCATTAGTTGCCTCTTGGATTCCAACCATCCAACTAGATTTTTTTGAGAAGGTACCCCGACTACCCTATGATATTTTCTATTTATAATGAGGTATGGTGATTTTTTAAAATTAATTTTTGTATTTCTAACACTCTTGTGAACTTTTCGAGAAGTTATCTTTGGGATAGTTTAAAAGGGGGAGAATACTTCCATGATTTATTTGGGAGAAGCTATATTTTATTATAGATGAATATAAATTATAGTTTTTTTCCTATTGAAAAATAGGGGTTCATCCCATGTGGATATTTTGGATAGGATGAGAGTACTTGAATATCTATTTAGGGGGATAATCTTGGATGATAAGTGTTTAAGAGCTTGGAGATCACAAAAGTGTTTTCCTGTTGAACACTTCATTTAACTCTTTTTTCTCCTGATGAGTTTGATTCAGGTGGGAATAGATTTAGTTATTACTAAATCATTGATAAAATATCTAAAGCAAGAGATTTTAGACAGTTTTTCTGGTTAGTTCTGAAATTTTTAGATGAAGATATGTTGAATCAGTTCAGAAAGAGTTATCAATAAAACTAAAGAGGGATATTGTTATAAAAAATAATCTTGGAGTATTTTTGGATTATTCTTGTTTTATTTTGTTGAAGGAACCTCCAAAATTTATTTAAAAGTCATTAATAACTTGTAACATAAGGGATAAAGGAGTTTTGGAAGAAGTTTGGTGTAGCTGTAATAGTTCTTTTTATAGGAAAAACTCATGTTGTTACATTATAGGTCATTCTGAGAGCATGCTATAATAGAATAACATGTTATTTAGGTTGGTATCATGTAGAGTTTTTCACATCTTGAAGGGGATCTTTTTAAAGTTAGTATTTTGGTTGTTTGATGTCGATTAGTTCATGTCATGGAAGCCGGCGTCATGTAGTGGGTGAAGTAGTAGATTACTGGAAAATGGTAGAGTCATGTGTGTAAGGTTTTATATATGTAATATCATTTAATATGTTAAAATTCTCCAAATGGGAAAGCACTCATAATGATATGTAATATATTCGAGTGATTTTGGGAGGGACAATTCATGGCATGGGAAGAAATATCACGTCGTGAATGGTTGGGTCCACATGTTATGTGAGAGTACCCAAGAAACACGTACGAGTATCAGGAGAGAATACATAAGAAAATTTCCATTACCATAGATGTGAAATAAAGAAATAAGAATAAGTCACATTTTGGGAATAATGACCACACAATGAAGTTGTTTGTGAATATTTTAGTGAATCTAGTCTATTTGTAGAAGTTCATGTCATAAGTAGAAGATCATGCTGCAATATTTTTAGAGGTCGAGAAGATTTAGAGTATCATGTGACAATATTAAAAGGGTTTTAAATGGGATATATTTCAGAATTGGGTTGATTTGGTTGTTTAATTGGATTTCATTATGATGAAGTAACTCATAACGTGGAGGTGCTTGTGGAGGCTGGAGTTCAGGTTCAACGTTTTAGAATGGGATGAGGTTCATGTCGTTATGGTGATTATCATGTCGTGCCTGATTCTCAAATTAGTGTATGATCACTGAGATGGGGATAGGTTGAATCAATGATCACTTTCTTTTATGAATTCATTTCAGAACTCATACATTGAAATTTTTCAGAGTTATCGACCCACTCAAATTTATCTCTCATCATTACATCATATGCAATAAATATAAAGAGAGATATCAAAACATGATGTTTACTGGGTTCGGCCTCAATGTGAGAACCTACTCCTTGCCATTTTGGTTATACCCCCAACATGGGTTCTCCATTAACATCAATGAAAACTAGTTATACCCCGCAATTACAAACTTCATCAACCAGTTATACCCCCCAGTTACAAACTTTTGTAGTAATTGGTTATTCCCCCCAATAACAAGACTCCAATAGTTAGATATACCCCTCATCCACAAGATCATTCTTCATTGCATATTCAGTATAGAAAGATCATCTTCTCTAGATGGTCTTCCTCCAAAAGCATGTTTTATTTCCTTTTCTCATGTAAAAATTCTTTAGGATCTTCAATAACATTGACAACTCTCTCAATCTTGAAACATCTCTTGACCTTTGAAAGACCTACATCTACTCAAATATTAACTTTTCAAGACATTGTTTAGAAATATTCCTTAGAAAAAGTCTGTCTGGTAATACTCTATATGGTATGATTTTTCTGACACTCCTTAGTCTATTACATCTTTGTCCAATACTCTTATGTTTGGTATGCTATGTCAGGTACTCCTCTGTCTGATGCATCTCTTCCTGATGCATCTCCGTTCGATACACCTTTTTCTGGTATTCTTTGTCTGGTATTCCTCTCTTCCATCCAAGTGGATTATTGTTTGACATATCATGATGAACTAATAATACATTATATTGTAATCAATCAACAAAAAATCTATTAATTAGATCTCCTCATTATATAGGATCATCTTCCTTTTAAAAGTATGGAATAAATATGATCTCCAAATTTGAATTTCATGCTTAACTATCCCTTTGAATGACTGTCCACATTCAAAAACTCCATAGAAATTGGGGAAAACATTCTTTGTCAATGTTTCCTCAAATATAAACATCATCTAACTCTTAAAATATTCCAAAAATATCATCTAGATTTACAATATTTGAATTCACAACTCATTATCATAAAAAATTACATTATAATGATATTGTAAAGTTCCTTAAACCCCCATCCGATGGGAAAACTTATCTTTCCAATCCTATCTGTCTGATAGATCCATATTTCTCCATTTCGTAGAAACTATTTCTTTATCTGATGAATGAGAAAATCATCATAGATTTCCCCATCTTAAGTTCTCCATGATATGGATTCATGAAAGTTCATCTGGTGAAATACAATTTCTCAATCTGGAAATATATACATACTTTCTCCATCTGATGCTCCAATTTTTCTCTACTTAGAATATCCTCATACTTTCTACATCTGATAAAATTAGTCCACTAAAATTGGTCCAGTAACCTTATAAGCTTCTCTATCTGGTCATTTAATAATATCATAATTTTAGTGATCAAACTTCGTATAACCACATCTTTATGACTTCATAACTATAACTTTGCATAGTCTTTATAACTTGAACTCTATATTTTCTTCATAACTTAAACATTGTACAAATGCAACTCCATCTGATAACATCAGTTTGAAAAACTTGTATTTTTAAAACATCATCCTTTGAAAAAACTCACTTGGAATCATGAAACTTGAGTAATAATGATATTATAAACTTTTAGAACTAGTAAAACATCATATGAATGGATAATTTTTCTCTAAACTAAGAAATAAATTCCCTTTTATTTTTTAAGAAAATTCTTCTACAAACAAATATTGACATATTAACAACAATTTTAACCAAAATAACTTGGAAACAATAATCTCCCCCTTTTTTATTGTCAATATCCTTACACTTATTCAAACTCAATATGTGTTCTCAATTCTTTATACCCCATAAGTTTTTCCATTTTATTTTTCCACCTTATTGACAATAAAATGAAATAGAAAACATAAGTTTCATCTCAAATCATCTTCTTTCATATCAAAATTCTGAGAGAATTCCTTAAAATAAGAATAGTGTCACGTGATTCTCTAAAAAACGACTTTATTTAGAGAACTGTAAGTCTATGTGTGTGAATATGATGTAGAAATCAAGAGTGTATAATAAAGACGGTCAATTTTTTCCATAACAATTATTTTATGTAATATTTCCCCCAAGTTTATTCCAACATCTTTATATTAGGTACTATCTGATTATATTTGTTGTGAAAAAACCTACACCCATCTCAAAAAACATATCAAAACAATTCATTTTATAAACACAACTCCCTATACATATCAGTTTTTTTTAACTATCATCACTCTTCCTTGTAGGAAAGTGTTATAGTCCTATATAATCTTCATCTTTTCTCCCTATGAAGGGTAAAACTACATACCAAATCTTGGTGATCATAATGTTTCATGATGGATATCTCTTATTAGTGAAATAATCACTACCACACATAGCCAACTCCTCTTCTCCTTCAACTCCCCTCTAATTAGTTATAATAAACAAAAATAACAGGAACATAGAGGAACCTTAGTGTTCCTTCAAAGAAACATTTAGACTGAGAGTCTTCTCTCAGTCTAGAATTATTCTTCTTATACATATCATGATACGTGTTTTATTCTTACTTGTGATTAGTCTTTATATATTTTGTAATGGATTATTTCTCATATACTAAGTCTTCAATTGAATTCGTTGTATTCTATTTAGTTTTCGAAGTATCTTCTTTCCCTAGAGTTTGCTACATCCTTTTCATGCTTTCCTCTTGAGTTGGTAAGATAGTCATACAATCTTTAGAACCATGATCGTCTTTCTCAGACCTCTTAAATTTATTTTAAATCATTAAACCACCATCTGTAAGTAAATTATCTTCAACCTCTTCATCAAATTGATGTATAGAATGTGTTCCTACATGGTTTTCTTGACGAGGAAGTCTATCTTTAACAACCAACTAGCATCGTTGTCATATGGGCCAGTTCTTATGTTTTTTGATTTCATCAGTCTCTTTATAGACTCAAGTATTCTCTTCATTCATGGTTTGAAAGACATTTCACTATCATCACTACATTTGGACTATCTCATAGTATGAAGGATCACACTATTTTTCATCGACAAATATATTGTGGTGTCATCCTATTGGTTGGGTGCGTTGATGATAACATTTTTACTAGTAGTGACTCTCATGACATTACCTATATTAAGGATTATCATCAACAATTATTTCACACCAAAGACATGGGTTCTTTAAAATATTTTCTTACCATTGAAGTCTCTCACTCTCCAACCAGCATCATTCTTTCACAATGATAATATGTATTGAATATCTTGTAGGATAATGTCTTATCTCAGGATACTACCTTTGACACTCCTCTTTAACTAGGGTAACGGTCCCTCTATGATCTCAATCACCCATATCCTCATCCAGATATGTATCATTTTCTTGAGGGAAGAATCAATTTTCTTAAAATGACTCATTTAGATATTTTCTTCATTGTTAGAAAATTTGCCCAATTCATGGAACATCCAATGATATATCAATGGGATGTTATCCTTCGCATTTTCAAAGAAATTAAGAAATACCTTTCCCATGATATTCAGTATTCACATCATAATAATCTAGACATTGAGGCCTTATGTGATACCAACTACACTGGATACTCATATACCTAGATGTCTACTTATGGGTTTTTGATTTTTCTCACTAATAACTCAGTCTCTTGGAAAAGAAAGAAACAAATTTTTATCTCCAAATCTGGTGATGAATTTGAATACCGTGTGATGGCTACAGTCACTACCAAAATACATAGGATTTTTCACCTTCTTAATGAAGTTTTTTTCCTAACATATACTTTTGTTCATATTTTTTTATAATTATATATCCCCAAATATCTCTTCTATTCCATTTTCCATTAACACAAGAAATATATTTAAATTTATTTTCAATTCCTTGACCATCACATTGAGCAAAACCCTATCACCTTTAATTACAATCCAATTTCTCTACATATTTTCAACATCTTCACCAAAGTATTTCCATGAGTTTGACTGAATTCTCTATACACGGAGCCAGACATAATACATAGCACAAATGACCCATCTTGATAGGGAGTGTGTTTCTTCATTATTATTTATTCTCTCTCTTTTTTATTTTTGGCACTCTTATTCCAATCTATACCTATTCTAGGTTAAGTGGGAGTGTGGGACCTGTTTTAGTGTATTTTAGAGTCCCTCATTATTTTAATCTAACATGTATTTATTATACTCTATCTAAAAATAAAGGACTCCACCTCTTGTTGAGTTAGTGAGTAATGTTTTTTAGATATATTGAAAATAGATGCAACAAAAATAAATTAGGGATAACACCATGAATAAGTCAAGTCAACATATTTCTATATTCAAGTGTCCCATATTTCAAAAAGGAAATTGGATATTTGAATTTTTTATTATCTTTCTTGGTTTTGAAGAAGTATATTGGATGTATTTCCCAATACTAATGAGGATTAATTAAATATTAATTAAATGAAAAACCTAGATATTCTCTTAAGAGTGGTTATATATCATTCATTAAAAGGAGGATGATTGTAGATTAAGGTAGTAAAGAGAAGGAATTCTAGATATGTGATTGAAATTTAGAGAATAATAAGGGAGATATAGGAGGATATCTCATTTAAGGTTCATGGATTTCATAACATTGATGAAAGTGGATCTTATTGACACACCATTTATGGTGTCATCTTACTCTGGGTTCATGGAGATCGTGACAGTTTCCCTTGGACGATAAGTGAACTTTATGAGTGGTTGAGGTTAGTGAGTTTTCTGTTATGGGAAGGTTGTAAACTTAGAGGGTCAGTGAAACTTCTTTAAATCATAATAAACAGGCTATTCCCTCAGTTATTCTAGAACATCAACACATCGACATTGTATGTTCCTTGGATCCTAGTTTCGGTGAACCATGTAAAATTTCTTGTGTCACTCATTTTCCTTATAGTTTCATATATATTGTGAGGTAGACATGTGTTCCTACTAATGGTGGAAAACAAATTTGGTAAGTTTCATTTGAAAAGATCGAAATACCTTGATTCACCCCTCCCTCAAGGCATTTACCTTGCTTGAGACCAATATGAAGCAATATCAACATAGTGCATGCACAGTTCAGTGGGAATTCCATATTTTGTGTAAAAAGGAGAAAAAATTGTAGAATTAAATCCAAAATTAATCTATAATTAAGGTCATGGAGTTTCATTATGTGGATAAAAAATTATATGATTATTAAACCATCACTGATGTAATTTCTATTTGTAGTTCTAGGAAGTCATAATAGATTTATAAGAGAAATGAGTCTTTTCTTGTAAGGATATCAGTGAGTCCCCCATTTTTTGTGAATTTTGTAAACCTAGAGTGTGTTTGCAGGTCCTCCAATTTTTTAAACAAGCATTGTGATTTGTGATTTTGGTACATTGACACACCGTTGTTGTATTCTCCTTGGATTAGCCTTATTCTAGTGAACCAATTAAAAACACTTGTGTCCCTATTTACTATTTTATCTCTTAAATATTCTTATGTGAGGGAGAAGAGACTTCCATGTAGTAGTGGAATAAGATTTTTGACATGGTCCTTTTTAAAAATTGATATACCCTGATTCACGCCTCCTTCAGTCAATATCCTTTTTTTACCAATAAATTCAAACTTTTCTCTAGAGGTAATACATTTTTGTTTAATCATTTTATCGAGTAAAAATATGGATACAGTTGAAATGGATTGTTGGATTGTTTTGTTTATCTCTAATTGGGTAGGCAGTGAACATTGTGATGATATTTGAACTTGGTGTTTGGCTTAAAATGTGACTTGAATTATGATTTTTCCATTATACCTTACATATTATGTCGTGTGTGTGAAAAATTTTGAGAGTCTAAAATTTAATTAAATTTCTTGAAATAATATGTTTTATAGATTAAAATGTTCCTCATATCATGAATTTTCTATAATACCTTATATATTATGTTGTGTATTTGAAATATGTTGAGAGTCTCTCATTTAATTAAAAATCATGGAATACTAAGTTGTTTTCCCAAAACATCATATTATTGCAATAATTATCAAGTTAATTTTGAATGTGTGATGCTGCCACAATATGAATTAATGTTTCATGTGTGTATTAATAATATTATATTGTATTGTGCTTCAAATTAGAAATAAAATTTAAATTTAAATCTTCTTGTGTTTCATGATACGCTCCTCATTACTAGCTGAAAATTTAAGTAATTCTACCTTGAGATAGCCATATGTTATTGCTGATAATATCTTCACCCCACTATTTTTATCACTCTTAATTATTTTTAAACTTATCATTTTCTCTATAAAGACGTGAAAATTTCTTGAGTGTGATGGGGAACTCATGAAGATTTATGTTTGGTGTTTGGATCTCAACTTTTCATCTGTGATTTTTGTCATGTGATGAACCATTTTGGTGGTGTTTTTCCTTTTGATAGTTTTTACGGGTATCAATCATCTAATGATATGATCTTAGTAGTTTTCTAGTGAGTTTGGTAAACAATGTGGAAGAAGTGAGAGAAGGAAATTTGGTCATCCCACATTTCCAAGCACAATACATGGAATATGTAGACTACATGTCCAAGAAGAGCATCCTATGTTCCAAATTCCCATTCATCCCATATTAATCTATGTCTAAATACCAGACCAGATGATTCACATAATATAATGGGCAGGTTTTTTACTATTGTATGTCTATGTCGATATTCAGAGAGTATATAGTGCTATATATCTCAAATGTAACCAAAATTGAACATGAAATCCCTCCAAATAAGGCATGCCTTCTCAGCTACAGCTTCTTTATAGGTGATTATTAATTTTTCATGTAATAAATTCTAAATGGAATTTAATTTCATCACATTCACAGGAAAAAATTAAATTTTATTCAAATGAAAAATTAATCAAAGAATTAGTAATCATTCCAAAACCATGCTATATGTGACTTATTTTAGGCTATATTTTTTTATGGGAAAATGAGAACAAGTGTTCACCCTTCCAGACTAGCATTTCAAATAAAAAAAATCACATGTAGGAAATGTGGGTTTGGAGGTGGTGAATGTGTTCATGTTTCACCACAACCAAACAAAATACAGATTCAATTGGTGTTGTTTAATTGGTATAAGAAATTAAATTTCATAATTATAATAGTGGGAAGTAGGATATGGTTTATATGAATTTATGAGAAGCATCTTAAATTGTGTTATTATTTTTTAATTTATATAGATTAAGTGGGTGATTTTTTTCATTTTCATGGATGTAAACTAATCCTACATCTGGAAATACTAATATTTACCTGGTATAGAATTTGTTGGAGAAAACTTTTCTAGAAACATAGAATTCCCACAAGTCAAAAAATTATGATTTCTATATAGTTTTATTGTTTATACATGCATGTATAATAAGTTCAGTCAAAATTTAAAATGCTAGTCATAGAAAGGGATTAAAACATTCCATTTCATCTCTATTTATATAATTCTAAACCATCTACAATAATTATTTTGAATTGAAAATAAGAAACTAAAATAGATGTTATCGTCTAACATAATCGTGATCCCAATTATACAATCATCTCTATTACTAGAACCCGATGGTATGTTTTTATATTTAACATTTAACCTTTATTTTTAAAATATTGTTTACTTGGATCATGGTTTAGTATTATTGACCATCATGTTTATTTTTCAAGATTTGGTGTAACTTGGAAAACTACACATGTGGAGGATGGATAAACAGTTGCTATATTTGGCATGGGAACAATTGGATTATCAGTATTTTTTTAATAGTTTAAGGAATGATTTTCATGTTTTACTATTCCTATATTAGAAATTTGTTTTATTTTAATGATTTATAGAGATTCACAGTAATCATGGTGTAAGGTGAAGAGGAAGAAAGGCTATGCAGAGATACTAGAATAATTGGAATTTATTTGATCACTAAAAAGTTTCAGGTTTGTAAATACATATCCTCATATCATAGATAAATGAAATCTCATCCATGTAAAAAAGAATAAATTCATGAAAATAATGTAAAATAGTATAAGAATTCCAATATAACAACCTCCATTAGAGGGTTACATAGTCAAATAGAAATAATCTATAATGAATGAAAATAAATAAATTATAGAAAACATAATATTAGTTGAAATTTTAAAACATAAAATTAATATTACAAGAATTTGATATGAAAACCTCATATGAGTAAATATGAATCAAAACCCATAAATCCCACATTTTATATATTTTTGGTGGGAACCTTTGGGTTGTACTATTAATCCTATGGATGATTCATTTCTAGCATTCCATGTATAAGAACCATATATTTTATTTCTCACTCTCATTCACTATAATTCTTCATCTATATATCAAATATAACAGTAGTGCAGGAGTGTAATATAATCCATTAACATTTTTTAGATCAAATGAAACATTAAAAATCATATAATCAATTGTGAACTTGTTATATTTAATAGTAAATTCATATCATAGTTGGTTTGTAGTGTAATTATGACAAGTAAATGGAATATATTGAAGTACCCTAAAGATGATATAAAATTTGAAAATCAAGAAAATGTATAAAATGGTTAAATGAATTGTTATAAACTAGTGGATTAAATTAATCTAGAAATTTCAAACCAAAATAAAGTAAAACATATGAGAAAGGTTTAACAAACACTAATTGAAATACATTCATGATGCATGAAACATTTTTTTTGTTCAATCATGGTAATTATTACAATGAAATGCCATATTTTCACATGGATTTGTGCCCTACAATTTTTCCTCATAAATTATGTCCATTTACATTGAGTTTGTAAAAAATTTATACCTTTCACTTACTCAGGTAAAATATTGGAGTCACTGATTTTATAAACCCTAGAGAGTGTGGCGACCAACATGGTGAGCCAAGTAACTCTCTTGGTTTGAGAAATTTTTTTATTCACCATTCAATATAAAGTATACCTAGTTTTTCCACATGGGGTGAAGTTTAGTGGTTACACCCCTATTATACCCATGGTGGTGAGTTGAGGAGGTCCTAATTTTGAACCTCAATGTCTGCAGGTTTCTATCTATTATGCCCGACCCCAAAACCTACCATGTTATAAATAGTTTCTAATATCATTTTGTTGGTTCCCCTCCCCCCATAGGAAGTGTAGGTGATATGTGAGATGACATGTGGGGGTGAAAAAACTTGTTTTTAATGTGTTGGTATGTCATGTCTAGTGTAAGAGGCATTTTCTAGTTTTCAGAAGGTATATACACCTCTATCTCTTAACACACATTTTGTTAAGAGCCATCATTGTTGTGTTTTTTGTATTATTTTTTCATTCATTTTTACGGATGATTATAAACGATGTTTATTGTATATAAACCAATGAAATCACAAGTATAATAATCCAATTTTATATTTCAAAATCACACTTTTTCGTTTATTTATAAAAAAGAAAAGGTAAACAACTAGCTGTGATGTTTTTTAGTGGAACAAAACACAATTCAGCCTCACATATTTCTGATCTATTCCCCATTATAATAGATTATTTTACCCCAAACCCATCTCCAAGTATTTACCATCATTAATTTCCCATATAGATATTTAGGAAGAATAGTAAGTGTCCCAAGAATTTATTCAGGGTTGTCCTTTTGGTGCACACTCCAACATATATGCACAAACATCAAACCAAAATCTATATCACAACCATGAACCAACATAACCTAGATTCATATCACAAACTCAACATCACATCATCATAACATCACATTATCACCTTAAATCATAATTTTTTGAATAACTAGATCTACAGAACCATTATATTGCATCAATACTTCACTATATCATCATTTACCCACATCATCACTGAGAAAAGAACCATGTCCTTCTTAATGGAGTTGTCACACCACATGATAAAGTATCACACCTAATAGAACCCCAATATGTAGATACCAAACCTATTGAACCCCTTCACCCTTACCAAACATGGTATCTATTTCATTGAATGTTGATAACCTCCCTCTTGAGTCACCACCACAAATCCACGGAATTTTTTTTCTTTTTTTGAGATCTACTTACATATACCAAACCAAACATGATCGATTGTTCACATAATTCTACCCCACACCATAGAATTCTATATACATTCATATATATCTAGTAGGACCCATGAGAAATCATGAGTGAGTTGAGTAACCCATATTACATTAGTGATCTAATGAAAATCATGATTACCCACATTACCCTCAAGAAACATTGATGCTCCAACTCCAAAAACTCTTCTAATTACAATGGATGTGATGGATTTTTCACACATGAAACTCATTACTCAACCTCATATAGAAACTTAATGGTTCCATGAACCTAATGGATAGATTCTTCTTTAATTTGATCCATTATCATTTAATAATCTTAATTATCTTTAATATTTTATAATGAAAATAGAGTATATTAGGGTTTTTTTCAATATGACCATGTCCCAAAACTCTTAACAAATGACATATAGATCTTTGTACATAGAGGTTCCTATTCAAGGAACACTTGGTGACTAACATTTGAGTTTCCTATGAATAAGGGGATCATTTCCTCTTCCTACACATCCAAAAAACAATAAGGTTATTCAACATTGTTGGCCCAGCATGAACAGATCAAGATAAGGGGGTGAATTGGCCTTATTTAAAATTTAAAAGATTAAAAAATAGTGTTCACTATCAAAGTTGAAATGCATGAAAATTCAAATATTATAGTTTAATGAATAATACAATGTATATATGTAGTGAAAATATAAAAAACAATGAATATTAAATTTTATAGTAGTTTTGATCCTAATGGTCCTATATCTACTCTTCACTCCCCTCTTACTCAATCAGAGTAATGGTACTCACTGTAACAAGCCTCACTTTTGAAAGAATGTGATAGCATTTTACAAGACATGCCTATCGATTACCTGGAGGAACATATGAGAACAATACTTTCCTTTCTATGAACCAATCTCTATCTATGAACCTGACATTTGATGAGAGTCGCAACTCGACAGATGTACCTTTTGTTTAGGAGGTATAACCAACAAAAAATCATGTTTTTTATTCAAAAAAACATAAACCGACATTTATATCACAAATATAAATTAAAAATAATACAAAATTGAATACAATAATAAAAGGATGAAGAAAAAAATATCGTTTTAGCTCTTTGATCACCACATTAAAATAATACATGTTGAAACTTCTTTATGATCGCAACAGTGAAGAAATTGTAGTTGTGACAGAGTTTCAACACCATTGTATTTCTCATAAAAAATTCCTCATTGAGTTCCCATGATCATAGATTTAAAAAAATACAATGGCTCAATCCCTTTTCATAAACATCAAGATATTCTTGAGAACATGGTTGTTTCATGAGAATTAATCATAGCTAGCCACAATTAGATTAATGAAAACATGGAAAGAATATCATTTCTTCTATATGGAAATATTTTTGCATTTTTTCCTTTGTTAAACAATTTATAAACACTTTGAATCTCAACGTTAGTATTTATATGTATTTTTAAAATTAAAAAAAAATAAATGATATAAACTTGTAGTAAATGAAAGTGTAAAATAGAGCGTATTTTGATGTTTTTAGAAACAAACTATTGAAATATATAGTTCATGTA
Source organism: Viscum album (assembly GCA_963277665.1). Taxonomy (NCBI): domain Eukaryota; kingdom Viridiplantae; phylum Streptophyta; class Magnoliopsida; order Santalales; family Viscaceae; genus Viscum; species Viscum album. The sequence goes on along the minus strand of OY728167.1, from coordinate 725,305,965 downwards.
TGACTTTAAAATCGTGTATGACTTTCCAGCTACATGTATAAATTCCCATACTTACATATGACTTTTATAATTCCTATGAGATATTTTTAAATTTTGTAAGTCATTATCCCATGTGTATGACTTTTTATAGTACTTATGACTTTTACACAAAGCCAATTTTTTTATTCAGAAGAATTTATAAAAACACATAATACATTTCATAAATCCCATATGACATTATATTTTCCATTTAATTTTCTACATTGTAAAAAACATTAAAAATAAAAAACTACAGAAAACTCATAATGATGAGATAGACTATCGTAAAGTTGAGTGTGTCCTTTGTAATATTGATACAATACAGCCATATAGTTGAGAAAATAGACAAACATTGTTACTATATAATCCTTTATAAAATAATTATAAACATTTAGAAATTAAAGAATAAAAAAAGAGTGATTTAATGACACTGTAAGAAATTAAAGTTATTCAAATTAAACATGTGAGATTTATATAGTATTCAAAATAATCAAACAAATAAAACTTCAATACTGAAAATATATCTATGAATAAAACTTTGTAATAACACTAATAATTAATTTTACTTTAAACCAAACCAAGTGATTATGTAATAGAAAACATAACTAGTGCACTATTTATAAACATCTCAGATAAATAACAACTGGACCTCCCCAAAAATAGAGATCATATTTCCCAAACAGAACATGTATTTTTTCCATAGTAAATATAATATTTCATAAAGAACATGTACATATATTAATGGATGATATACATGTGGACACAATATAGAATGGCTACATTACTAATAGATATACAAAAAAGGACCAAAAATAGAACAATCAATCATAGAAGACCCTAGAAACTTGACTATTTCCATAACTCCTCTCAACTAATCCCACCTATTGTCACATGGATCTATCTTTAATACCCAAAACATGAAGGAATGGAAATTTATGTAGATGTGATAGACATAAAACATGTGAATATAGGCATGATTCTATTATTTCACATACCCATGGTTATAGAGTCTCTATTGAGGTGTTGCATGGATTCCTTACAAATCAGCATAAACACAAAATAAGTGATTGAGAAGGTATTAATTATTAATGAAAATGAGGAGGAGGCTCATAAAATTATAGAGAGGTCACTAAGGGTGACTCTTATCTAGGATCAATTCTCATGGATTGATAAACATAATACAATTCCAGTAGGGGGCTTCAATAAAGGGAAGATCAATATCGAAAAGTACATTCAGTCCTGGGATCAGCTGGCTTCTGAATTTGAAAAGTGAATGATGGAAGTCCCACGCACCCAGGTTTCTTCTTTATCCTAGAAATTGTTTAGGGAAATAGATTCTGGTAATCTCAAGTTACTATTTAATGACTTTGTTTACGTTGATCTTCTGGTTGGTTGTTTTTAGAGGTTTTCTTGTTAGAGTTGTCTGCTCTTAGACTATTTCTCTGTTAGGTTTTGTGGGGGTTCTTGGTCATGCTTCAGATGGGGATCATAGCATGAAGTCTTCATCAGTTCATGTCATTTGGATTTGGATGATTGAGAGGGTATGGATCTTCCATCAGTTCTGTGCTCGTGCTATTATGCACGGGACAGCTAGCCAAATGACATGCTTTGGTGAAAGCTTATCGTCATGGTGTAATTACTGGGGAGGGGTGGTTCCAATTTTCAGGTTTTTCTCTATTATGGTTGTTTTATGGTTGTAATGTTGGACCAAATGGTTTCTCACTTTCCCTAAAAAGTTTTTTGATAATAAAAATTAATTTTTAGTCAGTCGAATCATGGGTTATTACTAAATTTTCTCAATCATGAGTGACCAATAGAGGTATAGAGACTTGTTATAGGATATGTACCAAGAGAATTCAAACTTCATATACAAAAGTAACCAAAATTCCATTTATATTCATTAAAACTTAATATACATAAATTACCACAAAATACAATAAGGAATTTAAATACAAAGAGATGTGTTACTACTAGATAAATCAACAATTTCTCAATGTTGTCCCATATATTTCATCTTCAAGAGGGGGGAAATTTTAGTTTAAACAAACATAATAATTTTTCAACTCAAAATAATAAGTAGTTTGGATGTTTCAAGTTCCGAACTATCAGAATACAAGAGAAATAAATGATGTGAAGATTAAACAAAAATGTTATGAACTATCCAAGGTAAGAAATGAAACATAATGAGATAAATCATAGAATGAAACAATGCAGTTTATTTCCAGATGATAATCTATAAAATCATTCAATAAAATTTTATTAAAGGATATAAAAAGTTCCAATCAATAGAACTCTTTTAATTTAATCCAAAATAGTAGGAGGATCAGTACCCAGATCTAATGGAACCATGTTCTAAAACTCCAGAAAATCTCCAATATAAAATATTAGGAGATACATGTCCTATCTCTATAAATAATTTAGAAATGTCAAAAACATTAAGATCTATACATGATCTCATATTTGATCAGATGATCTACAATAATTCACATCCTCAAACATCTTCAAACTATAAGTTTGTAAGCACAAATATCTATTTTTATATCTCTTCAACCATAAAGGATCGGAAGAAAATAATCACAAATAGAAATATTAGAGATTATAAAATATAAGTCGTTGTAATTAGAATATTTAAAGACACTCTGAAGAACACATACAAATGGAAGCACTTAAGCTTTTAGATGGTGCATGACTCTCGAATGAAGGTGTTCTAACAACAGTTGTTCCTAAAAGACTCGATCTCTATATATAGACATTGGTATAATAAAACCCTCAATGGTAAACTCTGAGTTCTTCAAGCATAATTTTCACCTATAAAAAAAATTTATGGCTCTACTTGATCTTCCATTCGAAGCAGTCCAAGTGAATTTCACAATTTTTCAAAAATTACTTGGATTGAAATAAACTCACTAAAACATGTGAATTGAAAGTTAAACCTCCATAAATAGAACTAAAAAAAATTTAGTTAGCATAAGTGAAATATGAAGTGTATTTTGATTTTCCAAAAAATATACAAAATAAGTTATTAATGAAATGACTCAACAATCTATCCCTTTTTTTCAATCACATAACATGTTTGAAAAAGTTAGTTTAACTAAAATAAAAAATAAAAATTGTGTAAGTTTTGAAAACTCCCCCTGAGAATGATTTAAAAAACTAACATTCTCCCTCTTAGGGAAAACACAAGTCAACATACCATTTCTCCCCTTTTGTAAAAGAAATCTAACCACGCACTACCATTTCTCCCCCTTTGTGATCTTAAAAAAGAAAAGCATTAAAAAAAACATGTAGAGTTAAGTAATAACAATAAATACAAAGGTTAAAAAAGTAATTCCCTTCAAAAAAAAGTTAAGGATACATAGAATTTTTGAATTTATCCTCTCATTTGTAATTTTTTGACCGATTCATCATGTATTTGTTGTCTCTCCTCTTGGTCGTACTTATTTTGAGAGTTGATTAAACTCATTTAATTCCTTCTTCAAAGCTACATTCTGATCGTGAAGATAAAAATTTTCTATGTGGTTCTCCTTAATATATTTTTCCATCCTTATAATGTTTCAAAACTATTCAAAATTTTCATCTTTAAAGTTAAACAGGCTGGTCTATAACTCCTCCAGTTAATCCAAAATTTTATTTTTTGACCATAAAATAGGAAAATCCACACCTTGATCTTTCAAATATACCATGCTTGGAATTAATTTATATTAAAATTGATACATCTTTAGACATTCTATCCATATGATTAATCATCAGTGACAACTGATCCTCAATATGATATATCCTAGAACATGATTCTTTATTTGGTATTTCATTTGAAACTTTTTCTAACTTAGATTAAACACCCTCATATTTCAATTTATCTTCTGGATAGGTATCCTTATTTGGTTTCATATTCATAATATCAATAATACTTTTGTCTATAAATCATCATCTTCTTCTTCATCATCTTATTTATTCGGGTTTTCTTCTTTTAGGAAATTATCTTTCTCAGATCCCAGTAGCTTGACTATCTTAAACTACTTAAGAGCTTCATCTAATGTAGATTTCTACAATTTATCTGAATCTAAGGAAATAGAATTAACCTTAATGGTCATATCATTTTTATAACTTTCAAATTCACTTGAAACTAAAAACTGTGATGAAAAATCCATTTGAAAGGATAAATTCCAAATTTCCTAAAGAAATAAAGTTGGTTACCCCTGATGCTCAAATAATAAAGTAACAAAAAAAGTAAAATGAAAATAATTTACTGGATTTTCAAAATTCCACAAGATAATCAAAAAATGAAAACTCTTATGAAAGTTATTTTCTAATACAAATGGATTATCTTCTTCTAAAGAAGATGGTTCTATAAGTTTTCTTATAAAATTCATTTATCTTCCATATAAAAACTCAGAAAAATATGAACTTCATGCATGAAATTTAACAAAAATAAAACTCCCCTTTTATAAAGGAGTAAAAAAAAATATTAAACTAATCATACATAACAAGAATAAAAAGAAAATTATTCTTACACACAACCATTGAGAAATTATTTAATATTACACATAACTTTATAGTAAATCACATGTATTCATTCATATATAGTCATGTATCATTTTTTTCAGCTGTCGATACTCAAATTCCCTTCTTGAAATAAATTTTTTTAATTTCATACCAAAACTTTCTATGTCTTAAAAATGTTAGTGAACAATACATTCAGAACCCACATTTTTCCAACACTCTGATGTTGAATATTTTCTATTTATTTCAAAATAAATTCTCCACTAGTTATAAATGATTGAACATTGTTCATAGAGCTTTTGATTGGATCATTTCCACATCTCTTTAATTGTATTTTTATAATTACAATACCACTTTTTTTCTTTATCTAATATTTTATTTATTATGGTTATAAGGAATAAAGGATTCTGAATTCACTGTGTGAATATTATTTATCTTTTATAATTCATCATAATCATTTTTTTTGTTTTTATTATTATTTTGGATATTCTGATCTTCTCCTAATTTTTTTTATATATTTTATAAGTAAAATATTCTACATATTGGAATTTTGAAAATCTAGAAAGGTCCATTATATTATGTATTGATCATATTATCTTACGTATTGAAGATTTCATAATTTTTGAAAGTCATAAATATTATACATCTACACAAGAGTATGAATGATATTACGTATGGTCAGCTTCATAAATTTGGATCAGGAATTTATTTTATGTATTACTTATAGATAAGTAAAATAAATTATGAATTTTAGTGGATTATGGAAAATATGTTAAGTATTTCCTTAGCACATATTTTTTCTAAGTATAAAATATTACACATTGCAATTGAGCTAAGAAATATATTTCATATACGAGAGAGGAAGATTTTCTCTAAGAAACTTTTTATACACAACTTTTCTTAGTCTGTAAATTAAACTATTCACCAGTTGTATTTTGAATGTATTTAATTTTGAAAAATGAATTTATGTTACACATTGGTTTTTTGTATAGATAAACTTATATATACAGAAATATTTTGATATTTAAAAATGTATGGATCAGAAGATTAAGGGAATTTTCCTACTCATTTATTCACTGTAATATTTATCTTACATATATATTGAGAGTTAAGTTTTTTATAGTTATATATTTTGGAAATTAAATGAAGAGTAAAAAGTTGTTAGGCCTTGGGATTATTTTTGCACTACAAAGTGTCTTATCCGAATTTCATGGATCTATTAAATTAGTGGTGCTTGTTCCATGGAGAGTTGATCACGCAAAAATTCATGAAATATATATTTTATCATTGAATGGAATATTATTTATGATGTACTATTCAAATTACTTTATTCAAATTCAAATATCAAGATATTCATAAGGAATATGTTTTAATATTTCATGTATTATTCAAATAACAATTATTAATGAGGTTTTGATTAAGGATTTGAAAGAGGTATATTATGGAAATGTGATTGAATAATCACTTCTGATAAAATTAAGGATGCAACTATTGTGATAATTTTGGTAAAATATTTTATTTATTATTATAATTATTATTCTAACATTATTTTATGACTTTTGTGAGTTTCAAGGCCGTATTTATTAGTATATTATGCTAACCAATTTAATAAAAGAATCTTGGAGTTTTAATTGAAGAGAAAATTGATGTTGATGAATCCTCTATAAAATCCAAAGCATTTTAGTGGAGAGACAAAAATAATCGGTCATGACATATTTTTAAAAGTTGATAAAATGGTTCAAATAAAATTATTCAGAAATTATATATTTTTTGAAGCACTGTCGATTTCCCAAGCTACCTCATTACATCATCTTTATGGGTTAAGGATCACATTATCACACCATCATTTCATCTTCAACAACTTCAAGTGAGGTTTATTCTCTCATATTATTTTTTCTAGAGTTGTTTACACTGTAATGTTGATCACACTTGGTTATAACACCATTAAAAGGAAAATTTTGGTTCTAATACCTGACCTAATATCATGTTCACATGATTTTTTTGAACCTTATAAAAGTTTCTAGGTAAGGGTCATTCCTTAGAAATTCTGAGCTCTATCTATACCCACTTAAAAGTATGTTCTTGTTTTATTCTCCCTTTGCAATAAGTTGGGTTTTGTCTTCACCCATAAAAGGATTTTCTATAATTAATATTCATACTCTTATGTTAGAGTGTAAAAAATATATGTAAGATCATTTTGAATATAACTACTATAAAAATAATGTGTGTTCATCTATTTACATTATTTCTTAAACTCTTTACACTTTTAATTCCCTATTTTTTATGCTTGGATTCTATTTATAGTTTTAATTTAATATAATTATTTTAAATATTATAATTCATATCCCCTATTTTATTTTCCATCATCCTAGTTGGGACACACTATGTGACACCCCAAGTTTGAGGTATATCCCTATTTTATGTTTTTCTTTTTATGTTTGGAGTACTTGGGTTGAATCGCTGAGAGTAGTCAAAGGAGAAAGTAGAGAAAAATATAGAATATGGATTTTTTATTTTATTCAATAATTGAATGTTTAATTCATGATTGAATTATTTATAGGAGTTTTTCTTGAATTCCATTTAGTTCGTGAATGGGTTTCAGGGCTTATAATTTAGGAGACGTTAATTTTGGCATAAGTGGCTATCCAGAAGGCTTGTGGTGTGAACTCGTCTTTCACACCATAAATTTTGTTGGTTTTATCCATCAGTTTTAATTCTAGCACCCTTTGGTTCTAATATGGATTTCCACTTTTCCCCTTGAAACCTAGGTCCTCTTTATGATATTTTGGTGATCCTACTCCCTATGAAGACCAATTTAATTAAAGTCTTCAAGAATAAAACCTAGTTAATCAAATGTAATTATTTTTGTTCTTCTCCCATGTAATTGTAATAGTTTTTTCCTTCCCAATCCGTTAATTTTCCAATTTTGTTGGTTAAAGGTGTTTAGGTGCGGTTCTAGGAGTTTTCGGTGGATGGTAGACCTTTATGGGTGCTTCGATAGGAAATTAACATCATGTAATGGTTACAAGATGTGTAATGGTGGTTCACTGCTTCTGTAGCTGTCTGGTTCACAACTTGTATGCGGCTAAGTGGGGAAACTGTGAGATAGATTACACATCATGTAAGTTTAATTCACAATTTGTATTAATTAAAGGCCGAGGTGACACCTTTTTTTGTTGAATATTGAAATTTTCTAAATCCCAAGGATTAAAGACCATGTAATGGTTACACGACGTGAAACCGGTGGGTTTATAGCTTTTAAGTTATTTTTTCTCAGCTGATTTTCATTTTTTCATATAAACTCTCCTCCCTCCCATTTTTGTGGTGATCCTGAAGATATTTGGAAGGATATTCTATCCCTCACCATTCCACTTCATTTTGTTTGTTCTGGTTGATCCTCGATGGTAATCGGTGGTAAGTTATTCTCCCTTTCTTGGTGGGTTTTCTCCAGTTCATTTTTAGATAACCCACTATGGTGCTATATTTTTGGTTTGGGGTGTGATTTGGGCTATGTTTTGATGTATATTTGGTGTATTTTAGGTTTATATATGGTTTATCATGGTGTTGTGGATGTTTTCAGGTGATTTTTCTTTTCCCTTCAGTGCACAGTGAGTCGAAAAAGCTTCTTTAAGGTAGGAAACCTCTTGTTTCTCTCTTTTTTTGTATCATGTGGGAGGGGTTTATTCTTGTTTACCTATGGGTTATGGTTGTGATGACTTAATTAAAGATAAATAATTTAATAATTTAAATTTAATGGGTAAAGTTAAATGATTTTCATGATTTTATAACATTGATATGATTGTGATATTGTGATTGTATGGGTTTGATGCTCGCTTAAAATTGTGGTTGTTGGGGTCTTTGTTTTCACTTGATGATATGTGTTTTGACCACTGATTTTTAGGTGATTATTTGATGTCACCCTAAAATTTAAATTTATTAACCACTTATATTTGGCTAATAAAATGGTTTCCCCTGGATTATGGCCTATGTGATAATTCACATAAAATAAAATATAATGTGATAAAATCCTGTTTATAAATCTGTTAAGTAATCCTTAATTTTTTGTGATGTGTGGACGTTCTTTTGGGGAGGAGAAGTGTGTTTTATGTGTGTTTGGTGAATGTGGGGATTATGGTTTGATGATCGTGATTTTAGGGTGATGGGGTGGTGTTTGTTTGGTCATGATTTTGAGTAGTGAGGTGGTTGTTGTTTTTTTGTGCTTTGGGTGGCAAGGTGGTTATTATTTGGTAATTATTTTGAGGTGGAGAGGTGTTGGTTTGTTTGGACATGCTTTTGGGGTGACGAGTTGGTGGTTTATTTGGTTATGATTTTGGGGTGATGAGGTGATGGTTAGATTTAAGTGATTGGATTCTTGTGATGTGTGGTTGTGTTATGCTAGTTGCCTATGTAGTGATGTGATAAATAATTATTTAATAATGATTGAAATTTTTAGGGTTTGGTTTAATTATAGTGATTGAAATTCTCAATTAAAAAATAATGATGGGTTGTATGGTTTAATTTGGTTGATTCTTAATAATGAAAAAAAATTGTATGGATAATGTAAATTGGTTGGTTGAGTGATATGGCTTGTGGTTTCTATGGTGTTATTCATATAGAGGTGGCAGTGAAATTGGAAATATTGTGAGTTGGTTAGTGTTTGGTTATGAACCCATATGTTGGGATTGTGTGTGTATATATTTATATACTTTTATATTATTTGTTGTTTCTATACACTCCCCACCCACATTTATCATTATATGTCGACACCCACATAGCCATGTAGTGGGTGTTTTTTATAACATCCAGTGAGGAGGACAGATAGTTGGGTACATGCACTTTCCAAATATCTCTTCCATGAAGGGTAGGTATTTCACAAACTGTGGTGGTTGGAGGTCTGATATTTCACTAGATGGTGGTTGTGTTTTCCTAGGTGTCTTTGGGTGAGATTTGGTATGGTTGTGCTTGTAGGGTGGTGAGCTGAGGTGTCTTTTAGTGATATATGACATAGCCTAGATTTATTCTAGGGGGATGATATGGTATGTAAATATATTTGGAAATTTTAAATGGAATATTAAATACTTTGAGTGGTCATGACAGTGGGAAATATAGTTCATGCCTTGAATGTTAAAAAAAGATTCTTTTCACATTTTTAGTAAAAGTAAAATGAAAATTGTTTTGAAAATGGCATAAATATTCCATTGAAAACATTTTGTGAAAATTTCATTAATAAATCATTTTTAATAGTTTAATACATTATTAGAAGAAATGGTTTTGGAGTAAACAGATTTCTGACCAAAGAGGGAAATAAAGTCAGATTTTCATAAAAACATTTTTTTAATTATATCATATACCAATGAGTGGAAACTGGTAATATTACTATAATATATCAATAATAAATAGAATATAATAAATTTCATTGAAATTATTAAGATTTATACTATAATATTTCAAACATTGTAACTTGATTATAAACAATCCCGATAAACGATGAGATTGTAACATAAAATAAATATCACTTTGGTAACCTTGAATCATAAGCCCCATGAAATAATAACATAAAATGGAAATTAAAATGTCATGAAAATAGATAAATTTATTATTACATGTCAAATGGTTTATATATACACCTCATGAATGAGTATAGGTACATAACATAACATACGTCTCCAATAAGGCAAATTGAGACAAAAATTCATTATTTCTAGAGAAACCTTTGAATCATAATCCAAGTGGAAGATTAAAATAAATGGAAAAATTAATTATCATGAAATTATTTATAATCCTAATATATCATTACATACGTAATTATATAAACCACACAAAATAAAATGGTGGAGAATATGGCATGTGTCTCATGAAAGTAAAAAAGTAACACAGAAATTCCTTGCCGAATCGTTTATTTTTGAACTGCAATCCCCTTGAAAGATAGATCCTCAAATGGATATTTAAAAATCATAAATTTATGTATAATTATATTAAAATAAATTCATGGGCATTATATAAACCATAAAAGAAAAAATAAGTGGTGGATATGGCATACATCTTATTAAAATAAAGTGAGATGGGGAAATCCTTACCTTAAGTCTTAAATTTTGTTGGGATCATTCAAACATAATTTATAATAAATATAAGTTTAATATAAATATATAATATAATCATATTCATATCTATCATATCATATATATATTTTTATGACTTAATTTTACCTGCTTATTAACAATTTCATGTTAACATTACATCTTGGGTAATAACCGCTTTGTTTTTCGTATATGTTTTGACTTATTATTTTTGGTCCTCTTACATTGATCATTATTTCATTATATAAAGAATATAATATTTTATATAAATATAATATATATTCATTATATATTTATTTATAGTAATTCATATAATTTGGAGATAAGAAATGAAATACACCATTTATGGAGACGATAGGCCGTACGTACACATGAACGTTGTTTCCATTTTCATATTGTATTGAATGAAATAAAAGTAAATGATATATATATATATATATTCATTATATTAGAATTATTATGTCATATATATCACATATATTTTCTAAACCCATCCTTAATACATTTCATGTAAAGGATGAATAAATCTCATTGCTTTACAAAGCAGTTGTCTGTCGTACACACGAACATTATTATCGTATTCCCAAAAAATGGAAATCAACAAGATATGTGTTATATAATAATTAAAAAAGAATAATAAAATCATAAATATCATAAAAAAATATTAACTATAAATATATCTTTATTCCCAACCATGAAAGGTGGTAATGGAAGAACGAACGACATTGGTTCGTGAGGCGGTAGTCCGCAGTACATACGAACGATGATTGTGTATCCAATTTGATGGAAGTGTGTGAGGTTAGAGGTAATACACTTAAAATAAAAAAAATAGTATAATTGAGATAATTATTTTATTATATAATTATCATATAAATTTAATTTAATACGTTTGAGAAATAAAGAAAACAAAAGAGATCATTGATGAACGTTACCTCTTATTTGGTTAACTCCTTTTGGTTTCTAGCAAAGGAATTATTGGTTGGATTTATTCCCAATGTAAGTATTAAAAGTTTAGGGGGTGTGTTGGGAGTTTATTTGGTATGGTATTTTATTAACCAAAAATTATTTAGAGGTGTGAATAAGAGTGGAGAGGAGAGGGCCTTTTATAAGTGGGGTGAGTGGCAAACATGTAAATATTTGAAAGAGGGAATTCCACCCATGATTTTCTGATTTAAAGTGTATCCAATAATGAAAAAAACTCTATAAAAAAAGATATAAGATATAAATATTTACATATAACTGGATCATGATAATTCTCTAGGTCATTTATCTCATTAAGTTTAAATTGAAGTTACAAGGTAAACTCATTTCTTCCTTAATCAGTGTGATAAATTTTAATTGTTTTCAATAATAAATTTAGTAAAAATTAATTTTAACTTATTATAGATTATAAATTATTGTGATTCCAAATATGTAATCTACTTTATCAAATTAAATTCACATAATTGTAAAAAAATAATTTAATATTAATATTGCAGATGAGGTGAGACAACATGTTTTTTAAGGAGAAAAGTTTGAAATTTTGAAAAATAATTATATCAAATATCAATGTAAAATTGATTCCAATGACCAAAATTGGATTAATATATATATATATTTAATTTAATTTAACTTTAAAAAAAACTTTAAAATATAACTTAACTATATAAATAATTTTTAATAAAATCCAGTTTTCAATTAAAACTCAATATTTTTCACTATTCATGAAAAATGAAACTTCATAGAAAAATACCAAAAAATCACACTAAGATATTTTTTATATTCCAATTTCAAATATTATGGTTATCTTATAAAATTTATTTTATAAATGTGTCAAAAATAATTTTTAAAATGGGTCTACAATAAAAAGGTGATAAACCCTCATTTTAGAAAAAAAAATATAGTTTTAGGAATAAAATTGGATTTATTCTTATCACTTATCTAGAAAAAACATAAGATGAAAATAAATAGTTTTGTGAATATATACTATATTAATTTCATTAAAATCATTCACTAATAGTGGTTTAATTTATTTATTGGGTTAAAACATGTTTGATTATATGAAAATATATTTTCAAAAAAATATTTCCTATATTTTCATAGGGGTTTTATTGTCATTTATAGTTAATTATTCACCAAATAATTCATCTTATATACATGTGTAAAACATAATATCATAATATAGTAAATCCTATTCATACCCATCATTCCAACGGATAACTGATAACTATCATAACAATAGTATGTCATGTTTGGTTTAAACTCGATGTTACGTATAATGTAAATTAATCTTGAAATTGTGTGTACACAAGCCAAACATAGTATTTCATGTAATTCAAGCTAAACTCAGTGTTGTGTTTCATAAAATCTTATTGATCATTGATTTTGATGAAATATTAACGTGGTTTTATGTATAAATAAAGCTTAACTAGGTGTAGTGTGAAATGAAATCCATCAAATAATTTTAATTTATTTGAAAAAAAATTAATCCATAAAAACTCAAGGTGTTACACCAGGTGTATTTGTTCTAGATATAATGTGTTTGTGCTTTTTAGGCGGTGAGTCCAGGTTTATTCGATCGAGATGTGTCATAACCCAAGTGCATGTGGGTGGGATGATATAGGATGAGGTGGCTTACGATGGGGGTCAAGAATGATTGGAGGAGGGAACAAGGTTAATGTTCTCTATGTTCATGATGCCCTGCTGCTCTAGTTATGGTAGTTTATGTTCTATGGACAAGGTGTTTTTGGGAAAGATATGATGTGGAAATGCTTGTGGGGAGTTGAGCTTAGGTTTCTTTGGGAGTAATTTCATGTGATGGTGCTTGTTGGGTGGTGTGGTATTCAGAAGAGATAACATTGACATGATGTATGAATTTGGGGTGTGAGATCGGCATACCATCAGGAAAGTTGTGAGAGGTAACCTTTATTAATATACTTCTTATTATGTTATTATACATGTCTTGCATTTTTTGGTGAGCATGACTTGGTGAGGTCGGGATGTAAAGTTTACCTATTTGGTTGCTTTTGGTTTTGTTTTTTTCTCATGGGTTAATTAGTATGCTTCTTTCATATGTGCATGAGAGACTTTGGTTTTCCATACTGAGTATACCTGTATTCTCACCTTACATATACAAACTAATTTTCATATTTCTAAAAGGATTACGTAAACCATGTTGGGAATTACTATCTCGGACCTTGGATACATGTTGTGTCGCTGCTTTAGATTTATTTTTGGGTATTTACTTTTGGATACTTTTATTAGTATCAGTTTTATTTAAAAATGAATTTTGGGATGGTTTTCGTTTCATTTTATATTATGTAATGGTGCTTTTTGTGGATGATTCATTTTATCTACTGATCCTATTTATATTATAGAGGGTAATGAATCTTTTTTTATGAGATTTTTATACCCTCAATGCTAATATCCAACTTGTGGCCTAATAGAGGCATGCATCAGGGATCATTATCTCTCTCCCCTTGTTGAGATGTCTTTGGGGGTAGGGGTCATGACAGAGGGTATCAGAGGTGATTGTTGATATGTAGGTTGGATTTTGGAGTTTGGAACATTGAGTATTACATGGGTTGGTATGGATATAGTTCTGGTTGACCATGGTGTGTGACATAGGCATGGGAGACCAGCTAGAACATGAGATTTTAGGGTCCCTAGTGATCCATTGCATCGACTCTGAACTTATTGAATAACTAAGTGATATGTAACTTCTTGTAGGGATGATTCTGATGAGAGTTACTTTCATCATGATGACTTGTGTTCTTGTTTTAATTGGTTTGTTTTGGTAACTTTAAAATTAATAAAGTGAATTAAAATGATTCTTAATGGAATTCCTTACTAAATAGATTAGGAAGTTTTTTTCTTTTCATCATTGGATCGTGTTCGTCATCTATGTGTGGCTCAGGCATTTAAGGTCCAGTAGGTTAACCTAGTTGATTGTTGGGGGTTTAATCTAGTCGAGGAGGATGATCAGTGGAATAGGACACTTCTCGATATCTAGCAGCAGGCTCTGGTGATGTACACAGGAAATGTTTTAGATGTGGTGATAGAGAGCTTACTAGTGGATCTTGGGATCGCTTTCAGTTTGATCTAGGCCCTGATGGAGAATTAGGTCCCTTTGGTAGTCAGTCTGGTGTGGAGATTTGTGTGTTAGTGGTGGATGTTGTATCTAGTAGATCATAAGGAGGCATATGTTTTATGGGTTTAATTTTAGAAAGATTTCCGTACAAAGTTCCCTTCATCAACCATGAAGGTAGTGAAGATACAAAAGCATATTCCTCTTTAGTTGGGGAGTATGCCAGTGCGGGAGTTGAGAATTAAGTATTAATTACCTTCTCCTATTTTCAATAGATCTTTTTACAGATGGTGATTTTCATGAGATACGTCTTGATTAAGAACTCTATCCTTCTATCTAGTTTTTAGTTACTCCTTTTACATTGTCAACGTATCTGGTGGTCCAGAAGTAGGCAGATGTGATCACCCAAATGCACTCATGAGAAGGTTTTAAATGATATAGGAACCATTAGGGTTCATCGAGGAGAAAGGATGTTAGTGGATAGTCTGAGGAACCCAAACCATAAAGGTTTTTACCAACATGGATTCAAACTCATCACCTTCCCTTTCAACCATCTTGGGTGAGTGGTTTCTATTCTCTTCCTAGGGGATTTGTTCCAGTGTGCATTGTTTGTGGTGTTTGTGTCCATATTCAGAACTGGTGCTCATTGTTCCTTAGAGATCTATTTGGTGGGTGTGGATAGGTTTAGTTCTAGCCTCATCAATAGTTAATAGTGAGAATTTTTCGGTAGTAGGGTTATGCTCCACCGAGGGGAGATGGAGTAGGAACAGGCCTATCTCATGATTTTCCTTCTATTCAGGGACTTAGATCAATGTGTGGTCTTGGATGTGGTCATCAGATGATAGGTAGGGGAGTTGGGCATGGTCAGTTGCACACAATGGAGATGATAGTACCAGAGGGTCCAGATATGGTCATACCTACGATCAGTTTTTTTAGTACCCTTATTTGTGCCTTGTTTGATTCAGGATCTTTTCACTCCTTTGTTTCACCAACTCTTGTTTGTTCTCAGTGACTAGATTTAAAGAGACATCACATTCCCCTATTGATGATTATTCCAGTCAGAGGCCATACCATCTTTTTTTATGTTTTTTATGGATTTAGACTGATGATATGGGCCCATCAGTCTCGTGAGGACCTTTTCATGCTACAGATTTATCCATACTATGATATCCTTGGCATTGAATGGTCATATTCCATGAATGTTGTTATCAAATTCTTATAGAGGATATTTTTTCATATGTGGATGTCCAACCTGTGGTTTTCTTTAGAGATTGGGGTTTTTAGGTGGGAAATCAGAATGTGGAGCCCCTTCTCTTTTTTGGATAAGTTATCAGTGGATTCAACAAAGGCTGGGATGGTAGAGGTTCCCAGGTTCATTGGTGATTTTCTGTATGTTTTCCCTAATGAGGTTGTGTTTCTACCCCTTGTATGTGATTTTTTGTTCAGGATAGACTTTCATCCTGGTTCTTATCATATTTAAATGGCTCCTTATCACATAAAACCATTGAAGTTGTAGGATTGGAGGATTCAAATTGATGATCTGATGTATAAGGGTTTTATCTAGCCTAGTTTGCCACCATGGGGTGCTCCAGTGTTGTTCGTCAAAAAGGAGGATGGTAGTATGAGGTTGTGTATAGACTACCGAAGGTTGAATCAGGTGATAGTCAAGAACCTTTACCCTCTCCCAATGATATATAATCTTTTCTACATGCTAAGAGGGGTGAGTTGGTTTTATAAGATCAATTTATGGTCTGGATATCACCATTTTAGGGTAAAGGAGGGTGATATCCCAAATACTGCCTTTAAATGTAGGTATGGGCACTTAGAATTTGTAGCCACGTCTTTAAGTGTAACGAACACTACAACCATGTTCATGGGGCTTATAAACTTCATGTTTCATGAGTTTTTAGATTGGTTAATAATTATATTTATTGATAATATATTGATCTACTCAAAATCATAGGTGGAGTATGTCGATCATCTTAGAGTTGTCTTGCAGGTCCTTAGAAAACACTAGCTCTATGGAAAGTTTTCTAACTATAAGTTTTGAACATGATAGGTGAATTTTCTTGGGAATGTGGTGTCTTAGTAGGGTGTGGCAGTAGACTCGTTGAAGTTTGAGGTAGTTGTTTCTTGGGAAGCACCCAAGAATGTGGCATATGTTCATAGTTTACTTTGAATTACTTGATATTATCAAAGGTTTGTGCCTGAATTCTCTTGAATTGTAGCCCCATTGACAATGTTTACCTGTAAGTACCAAACTATTGTGTGGATGGATTAGTTGTAGGAAGCTTCGGTTATCTAAAGGGGAAGGAAGTTAGGGATATAGTGCACCATTTTCCTAAGGAGTGTGTGTTTTTTGAGGTGTTTTGTGATGCTACCCATCTAGGATTTGGATACAAGTTGATGCAGAAGAGTTAAATGATCTCTTATGGGTCTAGGTAGTTATTCCCCCAAGAGTGAAACTATGCCAATAATGATCTATAGTTGTCAGTGGTTGTGTTTTCACTGAAGTTTTGGTGGAATTACCTCATAGGGTATCACTTTATGGTCTTCAAGAATCACAAGAGTTTGTGGTATATCTTTTATCAATGTTATTTGACATTTTGGAAGTAGTGGTTGATGGAGTTTCTTTAGGATTGTGATTTCAAGTTCTCATATACCTTGGGAAAATGAAATGTTGTGGCTAATGTTTTGAGCAGGAAGTGGGGGAAATATGTTTTTCGAGAGTCTAGTGATGCTTAGAGAGAAATAAAAGAGTTGTTAGCCTTTCACTTAGATTATAGGGTGGATGATGGTAGATTATATTAGTTTCAGATGATGGTGAATCCTTATTTGATGTTTTAGGTGGAGGAGTCTATGTGGGGAGACTTAGAGGCAGAGATTATGTCTGATCATGTAGGACATCATGATGCTCTAGAAGAATGGTGGGAACCGAATGTTATTTCTTGGGAGGTTGTTTATTCCAGAAGTGATGTGCAGTGGATTTATTCATGAGTTTCATAGATCACATTTGGTGGTACACCTGGGAGTATCCATGTAGTATGGTGGCTTGAGGATGCAATTTTGGTATCCTGAGATAAAACGGGCAGTGGTGGAGTTCTTAGAGAGGTGTTTGGTATTCTAGTAGGTAAAGGATGAGCATCATGTTCCTGGTAGTTTGTTGAAAAATTTGGATGTTCTAAAGTGGAAATGAGATGAAATATTGATGAATTTCTTGACTATGTTACCCCAATATCAGGTAGGTTGTGATTCTATCTAGGTGATCATGGATTGGTTGATGAAATAGGCCCAATTCTAAGCAATCACAGAGTTTGGTGTAGTGGATTATTGGGGTAAAAGGTATGTGGATTATGTGGTGTGATTTCATGGAGTTATGAGGTTCATTATCTTATATCAGGTTTCATGTTTTACCTCATGATTATAGAGTAGATTACAACATGATTTTGGAACTCATTTGTACCTCATCACTACTTTCCAACCTCAAATGGATGGGAAAACAAAGTGGGCCATCCATACGCTAGAGGATATTTTGCAGGGATGTGTATTCATATTTTGTGGATCATGGGTATGAAAACTTCCTTTAGTTGAGTTTGTGTACAGCAATAGCTATCACTCGTCCAATGGTATAGATTCTTTTTATGCAATGTACAATAGACAGTTTTGTTTGGGACAGAGGTTGGAGATGTATCGGTTGTTTGTCTTGATGTGGTGTAGAGAACAATAGAGAAGGTTCATCTTGTTCATGAGAGGATAAAAGCAGTATAGGACTAGTAGAAGTCTTATTCTGATCATAGGGGGAGACCCATGTAGTTTGAGGTTGGGGACCACGTATTCTCAGGTTTCCCCTTGACATGGATAGTGGATGTTTGGATGGGGGAATAAAATATCTCCCATGTTTTTTGGTCCCATTGAGATGTTGGGGCACGTTGGTGAGGTGGTGTATCATTTTTCATTGCCACCATGGTTATAGAATATCTATGATATCTTCCACATCTCCCAGCTTCTTTGGTATCTTCATGATGACCCCCACATTATTGACTAGGGAGATATGGATATCTAGGATGACATGATGTTCATGTAGTGAACAATAGAGATCCAGGTTTTCTAAGAGAAGGAACTACATGTACATAACAGACCCTTGGATTGTGTGTTGTGGAGGCATGGTGTCCTGGAGGGGAGTACTTGGGAGCAAGAGATTCATATGTGTTCCCAGTACCCAGAGATGTTTTGAGTTTTTCATTACTATATTTTTCTTTATGATTTGCGACCCTATTGTTTTATATGATGATAATTTTTACTTAATGTATGATGTATCATAAATTTATGACATATGAAAATGGGAGGACCTGATTTCTAATTGATAGGCATTATACTATGATGTGATTAAACCTTTGTGGGAGAGTTAGTGCCACCCAGATCGGAAAGTATGTTGACATGGAGGATGGGATTCCTTGATCCATATATTTAGGGAAGTGTAGTTTTTTGGTTGAGACAGTTTTTGGTTTGGTCCATGTATAGTTTGGATGGATGTGGTGATTTGGTTGTGTGGTGATGAGGTTGTTAGATGTGTTTTGTGGTTGTTTGGTTTGGCATGTTTGGCTGGTGGTTGCATTTGTGGTATGATAAGATCCTTGAGAGGTATCTCATGGGGTGTTTTCTCAGACCCCTTTCCTTTTGGGATTGTTTTTAGATTATCAAGGGAAATGATCATTTTAGTGTTATCTAATTTAATAGTTCATTCCTTCCTAGTCTGTTACATTTCAAGTTTCCATGTTTGGAGGTGTTTGAGGGAGGTTTCAAGAGTTTTTGGTGGAGGTTGGATATAAAGATGTGTTGCAGTAAGGAATTCATGTACATTAATGATTAAAAAATGTGTAAAGGTGGTTCATGGCTTTTTTAGCAGACTGGTTCATATATTTTATGTGTATAATTGGGAAATCCATGAGATTTATTACACTTCATGTAAGTGGAATTCACGATTTGTATTTTAATGACTGAGGCAACGCGTTTTTTCGGTGGAAGTTGAAATTTTTATAAAACTGAGGATTACATGCTATGTAATGGTTACACAACATGAAACTGATGGGTTTCTATGTTTTAGGTTCTTTTATCATATTATTTTTATTGATTCAGCTGAACCCTCCTCCCTCTCATTTTGTGGCGAGCCCCAAGAGATTTTGAGTTATCTTCTATCCCTATTCCTCCCACATCAATCTTCTGGTTCTTTTTATCTCCATTAGAAATCCATAGTCGGTTCTTCTCCCTTTCATGGTGGTTTTTATCCTCTTAATCTTTTGAGAACCCACTGTGATGGAGTAGTTTTGGTTTGGGGTGTTAGTTAGGTTGCACTTTTATGGATCTTTAGTTTGTTTTTGGTTGATTTTTGGTTTCTTGGGGTGTGGTTGTGGTTTGAAGGCATTACTTATTTTCCCTATGGTGCACAATGAGTCAAGAAAATATCCATTGAGGTAGGGAATCCATTGTTTCTCTTTTTTGTGTATCATACGGTAGGGATTATTCTTGGTCACCTATAGGTTATAGTTGTGCTGGATTAATGAAAGATAATGAATTAGACAATTTAAATTGAAATGGGAAAGGGGAATGATTCCCATTCTATTACCACTTTGATAGGATTTTGATATTTTTATTATGTGAGTTTGATTCCCCACTGTAAATTATGGTCGTTGGGAAAAATTTTTTGTTGGATGATCTTTGTTGTATCTGATGCTTTTTTTATTGTTTGATATCACCATAAAAAGAAAATAAATTAACCACTTATATTTTTTTAATGAAATGGTTCATCCAGGACATTTCTTGTGTGATAACACCCCTAAAATGAAGTGTAATGTGATAAAATTCTCTTTGTAAATTCGTAAAATGATCCTTGATGTGTTTAAATATGTGGCTACATTTTGGGGAAAATATGTGTTGTTTATGTGTTGTTGGGTCATGTTGGGTTAATGGTTTGATGGTCGTGGTTTTGGGGCAGCGAGGTGGTGGTTGTTTGTCCATGATTTTGGGTCAGTGAGGTGATTGTTGTTTGGCCGTGATTTTGGGGCAGTGAGTTGGTTATTGTTTGGCCATGATTTTAGAGAAGCATGGTGGTTGATGTATGGCAATGCTTTTGGGATGGTGGGGTGGTATTTTTTTAGACATTCTTTTTGGGCGTCAAGGGGGAGGTGAGGTGATGGTTTGATGGAAATGATGGGCTTCATGTGATGTTCGGTTTGTTTTTGAAAGATGACCAGATAGTGATAAAATAAATAATTATTTAATAATGATTGAAAAGGATATGGTTTTGTTTGGATATTGGGATGAAAATGGACAATGAAAAAATAATTATGGGTTGTATGGTTTAATGTGGATGATTCTTAATAGTGAAACAAATGGGATTGATAATGGAAATTTTTTGTTGGGGTTATGTGGCTTGTGGTTTCTATGGTGTTATGCATTTTTAGGTGGTAGCGAAAGTGGTGATGCTATGATTTGGTTATTTTTTGGTTGTGAACCCATAGGTCGGACTTTTTGTGGCTATATATAGATATTTGTATATTATTTTTTATTTCTATATTCACACCACCCACTCCAAGCATTATGTGCAGATACCCATATAGTCATGTGATGGGTGTTTTTCCCGACATCTAGTAAGGAGGACGGATAGCTGGGTACCCACTCTTTCCCGCTATCTCTTCCAGGTGGGGAAGGTATTGCAAATTATGTGATGGTTGAAGTTATGATAGTGCAGTAGATGGTGTTTTTTTAGACTAGGTGTCTTCTCGTGAGATGTGATGTGGTCGTTCTTATAGGGAAGTGATCTCAGGTGTCTTCGGGTGAGATGTGATGTAGCCTAGGTGTCTGTGGGTAGGATGAGATGAGATGAGGTGGTTTTCAGAGGGGGTCATTCATGATAGAAGGATGGAACGAGATTGATTTCCTTGATGTTCATGATACCCTAATTCTCAAGTTATGTTTGTGGATTTTCTACTGCCCAGGTGTTTTTGGGTAAGATTTTATGTTTCCATGCTTGTGGGGTGGCAGGCCCAGGTGTCTGTGGGTATGATGAGCATGCTTGTGGGGTAGTGTGGTATTCAGAAGATAAATTTTTGTTTCCATTTCCATGTGTGCACTTATTATCTTCAAAACATGTTGTATGAGAAGTAATTACCCTAGGACAGTTATGTTTTCTCATTTATTTCTTCTTTTATGATAATACTTCTTTAAATCAAGTCATGCAGATATTTCACTTCTTTGGTTTTCATTCTCTTCATGGAAAATATATATTCCTTGAATCCATGAGTAGAAAAGGATAACTCCACATTAGTAAAACAGTTATCATCAAAAAATTCATCCAATCCTATCACTCTATTCATTATATCCATAAAACCCATCCCATCTTAGAATCCACTCTTACCCAATATTGGGAGTAAACTGAAATGAAATTATTTTCCTACATTTCATTGTTGGTAAAAAAGACATATTTGATGCTATTAAGATTTCCAAGATTTCTTTCTTTTACCAGTATCCAATTATAAACACTACCCTTATAGAGATCGATCAAATTATCATCACTCTCTATGAGAATGTCACATATAATCACCATGAACATGTTTTTACATATGATGATACTAGAAATTATACCAATACACCATCAAATTGTCATAAAGAAGTTTTAGTGTGATGGTACATCTTATCAATAAAAGATGAAATGTCAACATGTGTAGTGTATTAGTCCTTCTCTTGAAGAAAAATACTGGTTTTCTTATACAAAAGTCATATCTAACATATAGTGACTTATGTGAGTAGTACCAAACCATTTTCATGCAGCATTTGGAGTTTAGGATAAAGAAATTTTTTCTCCTTGATAGGATTTTACACCAGATAAATTTTCTCCAAAGATCCATCTTCCATCACCACATAGTTGTGCATATTAGTAATATAGGTGCCATCAATTGGTGCTTTGGATTCTTTCCAGACAAAAAAATACCATAGTGGATTGTTAAATCTTTTAAGATCACCTAGTTTTCTAGAATATTAACACCCATTAGGTAAATAAAGGAATCTTTCATAGTCATTGCTTAGTGCTTTCATTTCCGATAAAAAAAAATTGAACAAAAATTAGCCATGATGTCCTTGCACTTGATTCCAACATGTTGAATCCATGCAATTCTAATATCAACTGATAATTGAAAATTTCTGTTCAAACTCTTGGGATTCCATGGGTTTCTAAAACCCTTTCCACCATTTAGTTTTGGACTACACGCGTTTTCTGCCTCAGAAGAAACAACTGCATCTTCTACCAATGAAAATGATAAAATTTCCTTTAATGCGTGTGGTGGAGTAAAACAAGAGTCATACACTAAATAAAATGTGGTTCCCCACCCTTTAGTGGTGAGACTAAAAAATACATCATCAACCAAAACATCTTCTAAAGAAAAAATATTAGGATTATGATGGTACTCAATCTATTGTGGTGGTTCTTGATTCTCAATATCTTTATTTTGGAGCATAGTTTCTTCTGCTGCTACATCTTGAAACATTTTGTATCTCTCTTTTACATCCATTTTGTACCATTTGTTTTTTGTATCACCTTTATCTCTTGTTTTAGAATTTTTGTTAAAAAATATCCTCATATAAAAACCTTAGACAGCCGTGAAATATAGATCAAATATGACATTTAGAAATTTTGTCCTGCTTTTTGGGCATAAAACAACCCCACATCCTTTAATTACTTCCTTGAATTAGGAAATATGCACCGCAACTCCTAGTCCACTATCATCTACCCTATAATAATATGATAACATATATGGATTACTTTATTTGTTCACATTTTTTTCCTCATCCTTGTCTCTATTGTTCAAAAAATGTGGTATATTCTTCTCATGTTAAGGATTTAGCATATCTTAAGGTAGTGTTTTCATGGTCAGTGAGAGAAACCCCTATGAAACACAAGTTGAATTTTTTTCCTAACCCCAATGAGTAAATAACATCATTTCCAAACTCAACTACCAAACTTCCTCCACTTGCAATGATGGGAAGGATTTTGACTTCCATCTCAACACATACACCTAGGGAACATGTTTTCTATGAAACTAGTAGATCTATTAGAAGCTCAATATCCTTAGCTAGAAGTATATAAGGCATACCAAGAATTAAAAATCTTTGTTTTCTTCTATAGTTTCTATTAGTTATAAATCACCACTTCTGTATTCCTCTATACTGACCTCAATGGATACATTATCATAGGAAAAAATTGTAATGATCATCTCTACTTCTATCCACTCCTGAATAGCTAGTGTAACTCCTAGTCTTAATACATCTGTAGTCAACGGTTCGGAATACAAACATTGTTTTAGCTTCTCCTTCATTTTGTGCCTTCCCAACTCATCCTAGATAGAACTCCAATCAAGAAAATCCTCTCAATTCCATGTTGAATTTAAAAAAACTTCTCTTCCACATCAATTGTTTGTTTAAGAAAATTTAATGACCATAGGGGATCATCCCCTGTCGACATCCCAAAACTATCCATTATATATGGTTCTATAAATTTACATGTTGATTCTATGGTATCTTTTTTCCAATAAAAAAAAACTAGTATAGAGAAATACCTACCTTGAAAATTTGCACATAGTGTAACTTCATATATTTAATTGTCCAATTTTCTAGAAAATATTCCTTTGTTGATGTGTTCCAACCTAGTGTATCCTCAACTGAAAAATTATCTAGTGATTCTCTATTAGAAAAATTCTATTATCCTTTATCTAGTGATATAACTTCCAAAGATAAGTTTCCCCCATAGTAGAAATCTTTTATGAATCGACAAAACCTCTCAAAATCTCATTATATTCCACATACTGCTTACTGAAATATATTCCATGACATGTTTCCATCTCATTCCATAGGTCATGATATCATCTATCAATCAATGCTTTCCTCCTAGAAAAAAGATTTGAAAGTTCTTGAAACTAATACATCAAGACTTCTTGAATCTTCTGCCTCTCTATCTACTTTTCAATGTTGCACTTCTAGAGTGATGATTTTCTTTCTGTTTTCTACAACTATACATTAGGAGAATGTGGGTACATAATCTATCAATGTAAAAATTTATCAAAACAATCCCGAATAGTCTTCAATGTCCTATTTTATTTATTTGTTTACAATTTGAAATTAGAAATGCTATTATCCACCCTTATTCTCAACGTTCGTAGTTCTCTCAACTATGTTTTCATAGTAGAAAGAAAGTAGAGGAGATAGAAACAAGTTTCACAATAGTATACTTTTTCCAATGTTTGGGGATCTTTGAAACTATTTCATCCACCAACTCCTACAATATTCCCCATGATTTGATTATTCCAATAAATGGTGATTGAATTTCATGGGTGCGTCTTAGTGTTGAGATCGAGTTTACAACATTGAGTGTTATTCACTCACAATGATTGATTCCCAATAGTGTCTCTAAATTCTAAGGATAATTTGTGTGTGAGAGAGTAAGAAGTAGTAAATTTTAGAATCACTAAACTTTAATATTTCATAGGTATTTTTTTAATTTGGTAGGAGAAGAAGTAGTATAAGGAAAAGAAGTAGAAGAGAAAGAATAGTTCAGAAGAAGACCAATCCTCTAGAGGCCACAATGGATTCCTTCCAAGGACCATCCCTACCGCCATCCATGCTGATGAAATGCCCAAAATCAATATTTGAACCCCTTCCCAACACCCAGCTTCCATATTTTGTAACCTAATTTCTATAGCTGGTAAAAAGAACTTTCCCTTCCAATGTAAAATACTTCCCTCACAACACACATGCACACCAACTGCTACAACCCCTTACATGGACATCCACCACACCAAAACATATTCATATTCCTAATAGAAACAGAAATAGATTTGACATTCAACATAGAATTAAGCTTATCAATATCACTTTTAAATTTAGAAATATTGGTCTTAGACTCATTGTATTTCTTAAAAATTCTTTTATAAGTATCTTCAACATATGTCACATATGTTGGATTGTTGTAGCCTGATCCTTTTGGATGGTGTTGGGTCGAATACTAGTGGCCCATATTGTGTGGTTGGTGGCATAATGGACTTATTGTGTGGTTGGTGGAATATTGATTTGTCTTATTTTTTATCTCATTTGATCTAGGTTTTTGGTATGTGAAACTTTGATATCCCTGTAATTAAGCTCCTAAATTATAGTGAATTGATTTTGCCTCTCTGTGGACATAGGTATTTTTCCTGAACCACGTAATTCATTGTGTTCATGTTCAACTCATTATTCTTCTTATTTTGTTCTATCTTTTCTTCATCTTAAAATCTATGATGTTGTGACTCCTAACATTTCCACAAAAACATAATCTACCATTTCTTCATATGATGAAGAAGCCTCATCCACATAATCTGAAGAATAATATTAAATATAATCCAATGTTAAATTTGTTAAAGAGTCACTGGTTATCTTATCCATGAAACACTAATAATTCAAATTAATTTTCACATGAAATTTTGTAATATTTTAGTTGTTATCAAAATTCGTTTCACTGTTATCAGTTGATAGATCTTCAATACCACTCAAAGTGTTAGTAATATATTTTTAAAGATTCTTTCCTTTTTTTATTTTATGATATTATGGGTTCCTTTTCTTTCTTCTTTAGTTTTGTACATTTATGTCTAATATGACTCGAATTATTACACTCATAATAGATAACATCTGAATAATCTTATCTTCTTCCTGAATTTTCATGTCTATATTTTTCTCTATTCTGGAATTTCTAGTTCTAGATGTTTTACTTCTGAAACAATTTGTCTTTCAAACTAGGAAACTCACATTCAGTAAGTTCTTTCTTACTATTATCTAAACAAGGTTTATAATTCAGTGAAATATTTTTTTTAGATGTAGTATCACCAGAAGTATTATTATAAAAATAAACTTCGTTATTATTATTTTCTTTCTCGACATATTAGTTTTGAAAATTTTCATATCACATCAATGTTCTGATCAAATCATCATGGCTCATTTTATTAATATGTTTAGTATCATTAATCATAGTTATCTTTGACTCCCACTCCTTCCAAATCATGTTAATGATTTTTTTTCCACTGACTAATCATCTGTAATTTTTTTCTCACTAAGAGACTTTAAGTTATCCATGACGGTCATAAACCTCTTATGAATTTGTTCAATTGACTCTCTAGGTATTAAAAAAATATAGATAGTTTTCTCTTAACATAAATATCTTAATCTCAACAACCATAGATACTCAAAAATGTTTAATTTATAGGGTTTTTCAAATACCATAGTAATTTCAACAAGAATATACTTGATTTTAGATGTTCCAATGTATAATATTTAAAATTTTAATATGGACTTTGAAATTCAACAGATGCTTAGATTTCTCCTCATAACTATAGTTCAGAATCGATATGTGTTGAATCTTGTATTTTCCTTTTAACATGAGATAATTATCAACTCCATTAATAATAATATATGTTTACATCCTATATATCCAATACTCATAATTAAACACATCAAATATAGGTGGATGATTTAGATTTTGTTTTTTAAAGATCTGACAGGTAGAGGAACTTCCATTGAAAATCTTTTCTCAATTACACGTTAGTGTAATGTAAAAAACTTATTTTGGTATAAAATGTTGACCCAAATATGATAGTATCAATAATGAGGTGAATTGAAGTTTAAATAAACAATTTTTCCACTAAAGATAATAAGTAGTTAAAAAAGTTATAAGTTCCAAAATATTAGAGTATAATAGTTATAAATGTAGCATAAATTAAAAAACTTGTAAGTTATGATGTATTATAGGTAAAAAAACCAAAAAAATGGGAACAAACATAGAATGAAACAATAAAATTTATTTCTGGATGAAAATATATAAAATCATTCAAGGAAATTCTATTAACAAATGTAAACAGTTTTAGTAAATGGAACTGTTTACCTTTAATCCAAAGCAGTAGAAAGATCAGTACCTAGATCCAAAGGAACGGTGTTCCATAACTCCTTAACTTACTCAATCTAAAAGGATAAAAGGTACAATTTTTATCCCCTAACCTCTTTTATAGGCATCATCAGTAGTGAGATCTATTCCTAATCTCCTCTCTGATCATATGATCAACAACAAGTCTTATCCCTTGACTTCTTCGAACTAGAATTTCTAAATCATAGATCCTTATCTTAAGAATCCCTTTGATCACATAGGATTGGAATTAAACAATTAAAATTAGAAATATTATATCTTTTACAATGAAGTCCTCCTAACTAGAATCCCTAAGAACACTATGGAAAACACATTAAAATATAAGAACTCAAACACCAAGATGATGCAAAAATCTAGAATGAAATTGTTCTAGTATCCCCTGTTCTTCTAAGACTCGGCCTCTATTTATAGGAATTGACATAATAAACTAATTAATGGTAAATCTTGGTTTTTTTGGTACCATTTTCACCTCAAACAAAATTTTAAGGTTCAAATTTGATCTTCCATTTAAAGTAGTCTAGGTGGGTTCATAATGTTCAAGAAATTACATGGATTGGCATTAGGTCACTAGAACACGTGACTCAAAAGATAAAACTGTATAAATATAACTAACAAAAAACATCAATTTAGAACAAGTGAAATATGAATCAAATTGTGATTTTCAAAAAAAATATGGAAAAAATCATTTAGGAAATGACTCAATAGTCACCATACTCAGGTTTTATCAATTATTAATATTATATTATTAGGGAATGATTATTTGGTACTAATACAAGTCCATTTAATTAATTCATCCACTGATCAATCAGATCATATTTTATGTTATTTAATCATAGGAGTATTATGAACATATACAACACATGGGTGCTTCTCTTAGTTATCCCACCTTGTTCATTCGACAAGATTTACTTCACTTAGGGATTACCCATGGAATCAATCACCAACCCAATGGTTATATTATTAATGAAAATGATTTAGAATTATTGTTTGAAATCCATTGGATTCGGTGAGAGAACTCAGCATGTATCCACATAGATATGGATAGACTATGGCTATAGGAGTCTAAAAGCCTGGGGAACAACTAGGTTATAGTTCCTTTGCGGTCCTCTATTGTGGGAAAATGATCATGGGATCTCTTTTTGGGGGACTCAAACCCAAACCCCATATCCCATTCCTAATTCAACATTACTTGAACAAGGTGATTCTTTTCTTACCCGTACAATAAATGATTTTTTTACTTTTTTGTTCTATTTTTTTATTTTTTTATTTTATATGACTTGTTTTCCTTCTATAAATCAAGAAAGAAATTTTTTCACCAAGCACGCTAAAATTGATACCTTTGTGATTTTTTTTCTCATTGATAATGGTTTCAATAACTGAATCTTGAAGAGTTTGTGACCCATGAGGTGGCCTTGTAAGAAATTAATAAAGCCTTGTATCTACTTATAAAGGCCAAGTTCCTTCAATGCATGATATAGATGGAAAAACCTCCAACTCGCCCCCTCCCAAAGCTCTGAACTCCAAACATACATAGTGGCAGGTGGTATACACATTTCCTTTGTATTTTTACCAAGGTTTTTTAATTAAGAAATTTTTGATAAAATTGACTATTCACTAAAATATATTACATTGTCTTTGTCAATTTTTTTATGATAGAATAAATTGGTGAAGATGTTCATACTTTTTGATCAAATTGAATATAATAGATGAAATGATGAGGATGTGCAAAAATGTACTTGTAGTTGAAAATAAGAATGGGAATGATTATTTAGTTGGAACATGAAACTATTATTTTATGTTTTAGTGGGAATACAAGATATAGGGTTTTTAAATAGTTTTCTTATAAAATTGTGATAATTTTTTTATCACATAACCTATGTAAAACGTGACATTGCTATAAAAAATCATGTTGTAACACATAATGAATGTATGATGGACAAGAAAGTTTATTTAATTTCATTCCATCATTATGTGTCATATTTTTTTAAGGATATAATCTTCTTTTTTTTAATGATATAATCACCTATGGTGTATTGGAAATTTGAGCCATATGACAAGGTCTTAGCTGAATATAATTGAAATCAAAATAGAGATGGAAAAAAATGCCTCATTTTGAATTAAATTTCACAATTATTTTTCATTTATTTTGATGTGAGTTGATGTTTGTGACTATCTTGGATATAAATTTATTAATTAACAAAAAAGTTTACAATATAAACATCAATGATATTTAATTTTTTGATAATGAAAGATTTTTCTAACTAGAAGCATTCATCTGATCATTCATTGAGTAGAACTAGAACCCAATACGTCAAGCACTTTGTATATTAGACTTAGAAAATATAAACCACATAATCATGAAAATGAAGTTTCACAAGTAAGGGGTTATAGAGATAATACCCAATGATTCTTCAAAAAATGAAAAATCTTAGAGTGGTTTGATGAATTATATCATTCAAGGAAGCTAAACTCTTTGAAATTGCATGATAAGGGTGATGGTTATGGGATTAGCCATTAAATGGGTGATGATTATTATGATGATAGAGATCTAGGGTTAAAGTTGCAGTTGTATTGATTCTAATTATCACCAATGGTGTCAAGCACTGTCTAAGATAAGGGGAAAGGCCCCAGAAGCTACTAAGTGGATATGGATTAAAAACAATATTTACACTCATTAGAAACATTTTTTTAGAGTAAAAAAAATGAACTTTGAATTTAAAATTTCTTATTTGAACCATGTGTCTTGAGTCCTTTTGAATGGAA
The DNA here is from genome assembly GCA_963277665.1 of Viscum album. NCBI lineage: Eukaryota > Viridiplantae > Streptophyta > Magnoliopsida > Santalales > Viscaceae > Viscum > Viscum album. The sequence goes on along the minus strand of OY728167.1, from coordinate 725,275,547 downwards.
AATAGTTCCCCACTATTGTAATTTTAATTTTGATTTGGTTGACCTTACTGTATATATATAATTTGGGAATTTTTTCCTTCCTCTTCAAATTAACTTCCCACTTGAGCATTATTTGCATGCTCTCGTCATATATTTTCATTTTTGTGTTTCTTGTAAAGTCCCTATCTATGTATTTTTCAATATAAAGTTAATGATAAGGTTGTAATTTGATGATTTAGTTATAGTATGTTGTAAAATATAGTTTTTTTTCAATTAAATTTTATATGTAATTAATTTTGTTTAAAATATCTCCTAAAAATCTAGGTATTTGAGAAGGTGAGTTTTATGTTATCTTGACATGTTATGAGTTTTTCTCCATTTCCATTGGTTTAAAAGTTTTTAGGAATTTATTCTAAAGGATTTGATGTATGATGTGATAAAGGGGATAAACCCTCACCATAACCCCATATTAATATTATTAGTGTGGACTTATCCTTATTTGTTTTCATCATTATCAAAATAATCAAGAAACCCATATCGGTTCACTGATTCCCCCTCCCCTCTATGAATGTAAAGGAAAAATACTCTCATTATAACCCCTTGTTAGGGTTATTAGTGTTGAAATATCCTTATACCCATTTCCTCCTATCAAAATAAACAAGAAAACCACATCGGTTCTTCAATGCCCCCTCCCCCAATATGAGTAAATGATGAAGGCCCTCACTACGACCCCGTGTTAGGGTTATTGTTGTGGACATTTTCTTTTACCCTTTACTTGTTATAAAAAAATCAAGAAAATCACATCATTTCTATGACCCCCCTTCCCATATTATATTAGGAACTGATGAAAACCCTCATTTTACCCTTGCGTTAGGATTATTGGTGTGAACATCTAATTCCACCATTACCTTCTTATAAAAAAAAGTGATTTATGGGATTTGTGGTGTTTTTCATGCATGGAGATGAATATAAGAAAGCATGATGGGGGTGGATGGACTTTTATAATTTTTAGTTTTGTAATAAATTTTTATTAATGAGTTTGTATACTAGTTGAATTGCGCTTATTATCATTTCATTAATTATTATGTTCAATATCATACACTAAATCTCAAACTACACTGTGGTGAAAATTTCCACTTTGTGGTCTATATCCTATCACAGTAATCAATACCATGTTTTAGTGCTCTTATATAAAGATATGTGATATTATTTGGCCAACTATACCAAGGTGATTATAATATTTCCTAATCTTGAGACATTTCATATAATGATTTTTAAATTAAATTAATATTATGAGTTTTAACATGTCATTTAATCAACGAGGTGGAAGACAATTGGTTTCTCCATTCCATAGTGTATGAAACATCCAAACAAGTTGGCTTCCATCTCATTGAATAAATTACTTTTTAATACTAAAAGAGTCTCCTTTATTCGGTGTATGAGTCCAATAAAATGTATTTTCTTGAAACTCATTTGCAAAAATGGAGTTAATTGTCTCTTAGCAGAAACTCTTTCAATTTCTCCTCTCAATTTTACTTCAAGGGGGAGGTTCTATCACACCATTTTTTATAATAGGTCCTTATTATAATTTTGATGATTCCAATGGATATTGAATATTTTTGGAGGTAATAACTCATTGGTTTTTGATGAGGGTACTTGATCAATATCATTGTCGTTGAATATTAGGATCATGGATAATGACTTACTCTTGTTTCATGATTTCCTTATTTCATCTTTTTGATTAAACTTGTTTTATATTAGAAAGAGTTTTGAGTGTTCTTCCTCTATATATGGGTGTAAATATGTCTCACAAAACCAATCAGTGGTATCAAATATTGTTGGTGGTGAATCTATAAGATGAAAATCGAAATTGATAACTGGTTTTGTTGTTTTTATAGAACCATTATTGTAGTCTACTATGTTTTCTCATAAAATTGAGTGTTTATTTGATCAACTATTTTTTCACATGAAAATGATGTGGTATTTGGGAAAACATCATTTTTTTATAATTTTAAAATAGATTCATTTTTGTCATCACCACAATGTTGTTAGTTTATCACTATGTTATCCACCATGAGGATCAACTAGGTTCACCATGGTTCTTAGTAAGACCAAACACCCAAAATGACATGAAGTTATATATTATGTCATGGTCTAAAATAGTTTGGACAATACAACCACATCATAGTGGAAACCAGTGATCTTTATAAAACTAATAAAAAAATCTTCAAAAACCTTCGGTTCGACGCTGAATTTGTGTGACATTATACCATTTTAAAAGTGGTTTTGACTATTATGATTGTATATGGTTATTATATATCATGTTAAATAATTTAATTGTTCATTTATTTCTGTTATTATTTTAAAATATTATTTTATATGAATTTTTCATTTTAATACTATATGATTTAGTTTAAATTTTCTAAACTACTTTTTATAAATTGTCATACCATGAATATAATAATACTTATATTCTAGGTATGATTGATGGGTTTCATTAGATCATCTAATGATCATTGGAAGAAAAAACAAACCAAAACACAGGAGGATCAATCTTTAAGAACTCAAAATGTAAATATAATTGAAAAATAAAGCATCAAAGTATACCTGGAACATTTGTATAATAGTATAAATCTTTCTTGAATTCAGAAGAATATTTGAGGAAGATCAAGGAGTAATGAAAAAATCACACTGCCTTTGAGGGATTACACCGACCGAATGATCTTTTATTGTATTAGGAGGATACCTAAATTCTAAAGGGGTTCTAGTTCCTTCATTGGTAATGATAAAAAACACTTCAGTAAAATAAGTTCTTATAGAACATTGTATTAAATTGATGATCAAAATTTTGTTGAATGAATGTGATTCATCCACCCCCAACAGAATAGATCATATCTATTTTATAGGTGAATCCTGAGACTCCTCATTCGTAATTCATTATATTCATTACTTCCCATTGGGTTTAATTCATTAAAATCATTGTCAATGAATAAATTCAAAGCTTTAAATGAACTAACTCCCTGGTTCTAAACCGATGAAACCATTCAGGAGTTACGTTTCATTTCATGCAACTGAATATGCCTATCATGAATATTTAATATAAAATATATATTACATTTATGTATATATTATATTCATTCATTGTATCCATGATAATATAAATGTATCATATAAATTTTTTAGGTAAATTACATACTCCACTACAAAACACAATGAAAGGAAAGAAATTACAGTAAACATGCTTTTCTGGGGACTTGACCCTACGATCTGCCCCTCCTCACCCCAAACCCTTACCACCCCACCACCAATGGTGGGGCCTATACATGTATTAAATATATACTATATAATATCATATTATATATATATACTTCATTCATCATATTCATGTGTACATGCATCTTATGCATCTATTTTTAGTAAATATCTAACAATATCCCACTTTCACTAAAATCCCATAAGGAATTTATGTGAAACATCACAACTCTTTGTGAATCCATCAAAAATATTTTGGATTTAGTTTTTTTATAAAAGTATCATAATTTAAAAAAAAACTTTATCCAAAACATTATCCCTAACAAAGGTCCTAACTGTGTGACCTTGCGGGCCTTAGTAGTGTTGACAAAAAATGAAATCCTCATTTCATTCATGAATGAAAAGAGAGGCCTCTAACAAAACATTAGTGTTACTCAAGATTCTAAGGGATCTAATGTGATTTCCATAAAACATACTCATATCTCTATATTAACATGTACACCACAATATTTATAATATACACCATTTTTATAACTATATAATCCCTTTTTCCAAGACATTGAGTGACCACTGGACATGAAACGTGTCAATATAGTATAAAAAACTCAACTTTTCTTGATTCTTCAATAAAAGACTAACCAAGTTGATGAATAAATTACATGTCATTCATCTCACAGATGAGTACATCACATTCCCCTCATCTAAGTAGTTGAACACATCATATGTGACTCAAAAAAAACATGGTCATGCATTTCCTCAGTCCAATTCAATAAATGGATGGATGTCTTTACTTTTCATACAAGTGGAAAAATCCCATCTTAGTTATTATATAACATGGGACATGATCAACAATAATCCCAAAAACCCATGTATTAGCTAAGTTGTTTTCAAATTTATATAAGTAGGTTATGAAAGTATGAAAGTTATCATGCTAGATATATCTTCAACCCCATGTAAGAAGGATTGATAATAAACATACACCCTCAAGTATATTGATGACTGTATGACATTCCTTGGGATATAATTTGTTGGGTCAATCCAAGTAATATATATCTACTTATTACCTCATGAATCCATTCTTTTTATTTAATATAACACACTTTGTAATGAGTATAATAATATATTCATTCTAACTATAATATATCATTACAACCCATAATAATTTTTAATGATCACCGATTAGGGAAAACTAAAAGACATATATTGAAAGGATACTATCATTCAAATATTCATGTAAATTAAATTATAGCACACATGAATGAATGATAGTTTCATATTGAATTTATTATAATAAAATAATACATTTACAACAATTAAAAAAAATCTCTCATGTATCTCATACCCATAGATTCTATATGACCCCATGATGTTAAATCATTAATGGTTTTATTAACTTATTACATCATATGTAATTTCTATCACATATCTTTGTGAATACTTGATAAAAATATCCCACTAACTCTTTAGTGAGATACATATATGAAGTAAGAACATTTGAATAATGGTGAGATTTAAAAATCAAATTCCTAACTGTACAACTCATTGAACATATTCAAATCTCATAGATTCATCACAAAAAATGTGACAATGTCTTATTCTATTTTCTACTTAGAGATATTTCGAATAAAATCATCATCATCCTTAGAACACTTTTCATTAAAATTTTCCATTGAAATTTTCAAATAACATAACATTTACATTATATATTTACCATAAAATCATAAACCCTTTTCAAATAAAGTGACATTTACTTTGTTATGGTGACTAATGTAACTTTTTTCATTTTTCTTTATCACCATACCATATTCTCGATATGTTAAGATTAGTATAATTTGTAATTTTGTTGGTATAATCCCATAGAAAATAGTAATGTTCACTTATTCATGATAACCAAATGTAACCCTTTACATTAATATCTATCATCACATATCATAAACTGTTTAGGATATTGATTGAAATACTTTAATCCTAGACCAATATAATCCTTTATTTTTTAACTTTGAAGTTTTCAAATTCAAAACATACTCCTACTAGATTATTAGATATTATATTCTCTTCATAATAACTTTCTAAGATACAAAAAACTACTTTGTGTTTAGGAAATAACATTTTTTTTCTTTTTTATTAGGAATACATAACAAATGAACAATTTTTACATATTTTATAAGGTAATAAATATGTTTAAATAGTTTTTCTTTTGAAAGGAAGAATTTGTTAAAATATACCTTCACTTATATTTTAATAAACATATGGATAAACACTTTATCCCAGATAAAACATTTTTATCTATATATTCTCCTCAAAACATGTTATATAATCCTAATGAATCATAAACCATGTGTATTCAATCAATCATCTCATGTTATTTATAATAATTATTTTTTAACTAAAAACTTATCTTATCATATAACAGATATAAGATTAAGATACACATCTTTTACTTAACATTGTTGAAAACTTCAACAATATTTTCTTCTTTTGGTTTGAAATTTTACACAATGGTACTATTTACACAATAATAATATCTATATATCATTTGTCTAGTTCATTAATTATAAACACATGAGAATAGAAGGTAAAATTTTCTTGAATTCAATTATATTTTCAGAACATTTATGTAAATGAAAATTGGATAAAACCCTTACTAGAATGATCCATTTTATGTCTCCATTAAATCATGTTATGTTGGTCCAATTACGATGACAAGAATGAGTGCCTACGTCTCCTCCCTATAAAGGATTGAGGTTTCCTGTAGTCCCTTGGCTTCAAAGAAAACTAAGAACCTAAATAACCTTTATTTTTAATTAGTTATAACAAGAAATCCAATATAATATAAGAGACACTTATTTTTTAATATTTATATAATGAAACCTGAAAATACTTTCTTTTAGATATTGAAAGTAAGAAACCCAAAAAACTCTCATTTTTATGGTAGTGATAATCCAAAAAAATAAGAATAAAGAGTGTTTAGTTTAACAAAAACCCTTTATAAAAAACTCTCAATTATCTCAACATGTTTGGAATTGAAAAATGATAGAAATAGAGACAAATTATGAGAGATAAAATTAATACAGCATGGAAATCAAAGATAATATCTCAAGTGAAGGAACAATTCTATCAAAATTGTAACCAATGTTATTCAAGCCTTGTTGGGGGTGTATTTATATCCTCAATGGGTCCCATCGTGGTTTTGTATGTGTATTTCAGCCTAAATAATCCTTTTTAGGTGAGAGAGGTCATAGGTTAAAGCTTTCAATGTGTTGTTTGAATTTCTTGAAAAATCCTATCAGCTGGCTGTTGGATCCACTAGCTAGGATGTGCGCTTTGTTAAAGCCTAAGTGCTTCTATTTTTCCTACCTACAATCCGGTGTTTTCCCTACAAGTATATATTTTTTTCCTATTTAGGGCCTTTAAAATGCTATCCAAATGCCTCTAGAACCTATTGATTGACCAACTAACTTTATAAGATGATAACTAAACAATAATAACTGAAATGAAATAAAATAAAATGGAAAGTATCATAAATGTTGTTTATGATCATTAAATAATCTAATATATTGAGTGGTACAACATGTTATAAAATTGAACAAATCATAAATTATGTGTATAAAAAATACCCTTCTCATTTTTCTTAACCAACAATTATTTATGAGATTTTTAGGGGATCGTGCAGTCACCCTAAAGGGGGGATCTAGGATGACAATATTTTTACCAATTACCTTCAACTTAAATTATTCCATCATTTAATTTGATCAAACCTTTGATATTAGTTAACATATATGGATCTTTAAAATTTTGACATCACCATTTTCCCTTTGGCTATAAAGATAATGTAAAGTAAACAGCACAAAAGGATTTTTACAAGATTCATCCTCAATGTGCGAACCTACTCCTTGCCTTTTCGACTCCTATAGAGTCATAGATTCTTCCAATAAAAATATTTTCTACAATTTAATGTGGTGTGGGAAGTTAATATTCTTAACCAACAATCTTCAATATATTACGTAAGTGAAGTGTCTTTATACTTTATCACATAGTTCAGATATCACCCAAAAATATCACCCTATCTCTTGATAGTAATGTGAGGTTTTTTATACTAGAACCATTAGTATTAAAGTATTATCCTCATACTTACTCATGGACACAACTTTTACTTCATATTGATCTTTCTTTTTACTTTTCTTTCATGTTGACCCTAGCCTCCATTCGGTAGAATGAACTTTCTGAGCACTCATTTCTTTGAACATTGATGTCAAGAACATCCTCTATTCCATTCTTGATATCATTCTTGATTCCCTCATTATATTATTCATGATTTAGATAACTCTCTTATTACTTCATAACATTAGGTTTCACTCTTCTCAAAATTTGACCCTTTTAATCTTCTGATGGAAGAGCATGGTTGGCTGCTTCCTCTTTTTTATAATCAGTAGCTATTTAATTTTATTCAGTTTTTTAACTTAACTCAAGTGTGGTTCCAAATTATTATATAAAATCTTCCTTTGATATATATGTGTAAGACACAAGCTTCTATTTGAAATTCATATTATTTTAACTCTTGAATCGACAACCTTTTATATCTTACATTGATATCGGAATTTGACTCCATTAAAGCTCCCACAAAACATAGCATCAATATTATTCCACTAATTGGAATATCATATATTGAATCATGAACTTACCTTACATTAATATAACACTTTGAACATCCATCTCAACATTATCAGAATATTTTACTTTACAAAAATGTAAAGTCCTTTTGGCATCTTTCATACAATACTCTTCTAATGAAATCAATATTCTCATTCTGGTTATTTCATCTCCTCAAATAAATTATCTACATCCTTCATCACTTCATAAATTCTACATCATGATATATGTGCCTCTTATGGACTCCATATTATTCACCTTCATTTAGTTCAAACTTGGATTGCAACTTTTTATTTCGATCGACTCAAATTTATCTTCCTGTTATAGACGTTCTTAACTTCTACTTATCTAGAATTAATTTATATTCTGATATTCATATCTTCCAATTTCCTTATCCCTAAACATAAGACACATTAAAATTTTATACATCTAGGATTATTTATCTTATTACTTTAGATCAGTCACTTTTAATTGTATTACCTCTGATACTTCAGATTTATATCACCCATATTTTATTAGAAAAACATACTGTCTTGAATTTTGGTGCTTTGAACTTGAGTCCCACTCAGAATCATTCTTTATCAAATCAAAATATATATGTATAACTACTAGTAATACATCAAATTTATGTTCTTATAATGAAAAAATAACCTAGAATCGTCTGAATTTTCCCTTCCAAAACATTTAATGTTTCGGATTTCTTAGCATCTACTTTAGGAGACTTTCAACTTTACGCTACGCCTACTGTGTCATTTATCTTTGGTGAACTCAGAAAACTCATTCTTAAATCTCCTTCCATAATATCATTTTTTTAAATATACTTATATAGTTATAAATAGTTTATTATTATTTTTTCTCAACTTACACTATAGTATAATCCTTAAGAGATCATTCAAAATATTATGTTCAGTGCATATTATGGTGTTGTCGCACTTCATTCACTTTCTATATTTATGGTATAAACTCACTTTATAATCCTCATGAATTAATCATAGGGAAATTATCAATTCTTCAGTGTGGTTCATCCTTTCTATCATCCTGGTTTCTTCATATCCATTACATTCTTTCGATTATTTTACCTTTTGACATACATTTTTCTACAGATCTTCTTCTAGAATATTCATCTAAATAATTATTAGATTCTTAAATATACCCATATGATAGATTCACCATTAAATGGGTTATTTTCAATTTCCCATTGAGTTTTAACTTCAATATTTTATACCACCATATCTAGGTAGCTTACTTCTACAATTTCAATATGATGTTGATAGCACTTCTTCATCCTTTATCACTAGTTGAGAATTCAAAGAAGACCAATTCTGAAACCATCTAATGTAAATAATTTCTCCTAGATATAGAAATTTCCATTTATTTCTACTCTATATACCAAAGAAATGAACTACACTCATCATTATTACTTGAAATTTCCTTTTTAAAGTAGATCATATATCTATGTTGTTTCTTATTTCATTGGTTCCTCCTTTGAAATTTTTTTCTCTAAATAGACTTCTTCTGAAACATTTATATAACCCATTTCCCCCTAATTACTTATGACTTTTCTACAAAACATTTAAAAAATATATATCTTCATCATCATCTGATAGTAACTTCAATATCTACCTTTGGATTTGTTTTCAATATCCATTAAAAACATTAAATTCAATGATATTTCCCCCATTATTGAAAATTAATTCAATGTCACTTTTATTTCATTCTTATGAGAACATAAAATGAGGGTCCTTATTCATTTTTACTCCTATTATTTTATCTTTCATTTAATTGAATGTAAACCTTGAACTTTTTTAGAGAAGAATAACATCACTTTTAATAATGAATAATGCCTAAATTTACCAAATTTAAGTCTACATGTGCCATGATCGGTGTAGAAACTAAGAGTAATTAACTAACAAAATACTTTTGTCCATAAAAACACCAAGTTATTACAACTTTTATAAAATATAATTTTAGGTTTAATTTCATCATAAATTCATTCAACTTACTTTCCATCATCTATCTAAACAAATAGATCGAAAACATTCCAGTATAAAAGTGAGCAGGTTTCTCCACATTTGTAATATAATTCTTACATTGTCATCAATAAATCAATTTCATACTTTGTATCTAAAAATCATATTTCACAGTAAAATGGGAGATTATATTCAATGTACGTAATGGATGAAAGTAGTTTTGATTATCTATATTTTAATTATCTGTAGATTCATCTTCAACATCCAGAGCTTATGCATCTGGGTACTTCAATCTTCAATACACCAGATTTTTTAGCATCCGGTGTTGGAACACCTTGGTTGTTCAGAATATGAATTTTTTACATCAACTTATAAATATCCTAGAATAACTAAATTCATATTCACTTGAGTTATACCCATGAATTACATTACATTCAATTCCCTTTTGAATGTAAATATCTGGATCAATCATGAATAAAGTGGATCTTCTATTTTATTCAATTAGAGAAACATGGCTGATAAAATTCTATCAACCTGAAAACTATCTTCAATTTAACTTAATTTTAATTCATTATTTATCCCTTGGTTTTCCATGCATTTATATTCATGGGATACATAGAATTTTTTCCTCTCACTTTTATTTTTCACTTTGTGTGGGTGTTTCTTTTTAACATCAGCCTTGGTTTCTTCTGATGCATGCATCACTTTTTTCCTTACCTCTCCTACCCTGGTAATATAATAAGGAATTTTTCAGGAGTGTGGTCATCCAACATACACCTTAAACATATATTCTTATCTTTTGGTAAGATACTTTTCATAGGTAAATTCCCATGTACTTAAAATAATTCATCAGAGATGTCTTCCATCATTCCAATCTTCTAGTGTATTTCTCAGATAACTTGACTTTGTTCCTTGATATTCCTTCCATTAAATTGAACATTCACAGAGAGTTTACAAATATCCATGAATTGGACTTTTATTCCACAAAACTTGTGTCTTTTCCTGGGAATTAAATCTCTTGAAACACTCTTCTTTGGTGAAACCATATTTGTATCTTCTGATTGTTTACACCTCAAGGTAGACTGAAATTCTATCTTCATTTTATTTTCCTTGAGATTTTGTATCCTCATTTCATTACTCTTTTATGTGTTTTTATTGGTAGAATAACTGCATCACCCTTCATCTCTATGAAAAAATATTCTGCAAGTTCTATAGAAATTTTCAAGATATTAAAATCATTTGGATGTGAGAAACTTTTTCTTTTTCTGTAAGGGTTGGGTGTACTTAGCTAAGTTTCCCATACCTTCTATTCTTCTCCCATATAATTTTGGAATTATTTGTTTTTTATAACTTAAAACATTATTTAAATAGTTTATGGCCATGTGTTTTCACTTTCCACAGCCCCAATAGTATCAAATAAGAATTAGTTTATTTCGTTATATTAAATTTTTCTTGGTGTAGAATTATTCTAAAACAAATTATTATTGATATTAGAATCATTTTTCTAGTCATCCTGGTGGGAACTCTTTTTTATTTTATTACTTAAACCTTAACATAAGAGGTGATTTTCTCACTTTTCGTCAACCATCTTTTTGTGGAAATAAAACATGCACTATTCAAATTATAGAAATTAGTGCATACAGATTCATCAGAATATGGGATTTCTTTTTTCTTCTACTTATCAAAATATGAAACTTCAAATGATCTCATATTCTTACTAAAATTTGATTGAGTATTTCTGGATTCAAGCCTTTATTTTTTAATTTTGTAAGTGTTTTGTTTTCTCATCTTCCTATAAATATTCAACTTGATTAGCTTCTATGATTCTCAATCTCACTGCTTCTCAAGGCACTTTAAATTTAAAGTATTCTTATGATCTTGAAGACACCAAAATTTACCTTCACAATAATGTTATATCTTTTGTATCTTTTCTTCATGTAATGTACATACCTATTTTAAGGAAAGATAAAGTTCCTTTACTTGATTTTCCTTGATCTCCAATTGATTATTCTTAACTTCAAAAATTTCTTTGTGAGTACCATTAAGTGCATGAAGGTTTTCCTTAAAAACTTTAATTGCAACAACATTATCACAAAAAAAAAATCCTTTACAATGGTTATTCTACAAGGTTGAAATTTTATTGGGAATGTAATACCTTTTCCTCCTTTCCTTCAGAGTGTTTAGTATAATTTTTACAGTCTCTAAACTTCTTTCATAATGCATTCTCTGTCTCGTCAAGTTTTAATTTTAGCTATGAGTTTTCTTATATAAATTCATTAATAAATGAAATTTTATTCAATCCTATCATGGGGAATATAAAAAAGAAATTTAATTTCCTAGTGTAGCATAGTGGTTAAATAGGGTCATCTCATTTGAGGAGCCTTTCAATTTGTCTACTCATCTATTCTAAATCCCATAAACTGCTTTATTTTGGTTTTTTGTAATTTAAAGAAAACAATGAAGAATATTTTTGTGTTTTTAGTATAAAATGAAAAAATAATAATTTATACTATCATTCATTTATAAATAGAATGTTTTAGGGGATAAAGAACTTGTATTTGGATTCATCCTTGGATTCAATCTTTATTCCTCTTTATATTTTTGATTTGGGATTAATAATCCAAACATGAAATCTCATGTTTGAATTAATATTATTTATTTATAAATTTTGTAATATTTTATAGCCTAATGAATCTTAACTCCACCACCTCCTTTAATCAAGGTTGACGGCAAACCTTGGTCTAGGTTGTTCCATCTTCCAAGACCCATCTCTATCAATTTTGTTTCATCCATTAATTCGCTCAATCCCTTCATATGAAGAGTTGTTCAATAGAGATATGGAAAATATATTTAAATAAAAGAATAGAATGAAATTGAGATGCATTTAATTAGTTAGAAGTCACTAAATCAGGGAAATTATCTTCACCATGCATGCCACTGAAATCTATTGTAAACTTTAAATTAACTTCAAGGAAAATTTAATAACACCTTGATCTCCCCCCAGGACAAGCCTTGGGGTTAGTCTCTCCTAACTAAGAGTAAAAGATCACATGGTGGAATGGGTAGAAGAGAAGAAGAAATTGAATAAAATAAAATAAGAAATAAATTTAAAAATAATGATGATGAGAAAATAAAAGAATAAAATTAAAAAAAGAATTGAGATGAGAGAGAGAGAATAAAAAAATAAAAAAAATAAAAAAAATTAAATATTGGAAGTTAATTATTTTATAAAGAATATAATAATAATAATAATAATAATAATAATAATAATAACACTAATAACAATATATTATTCTTATTCTTATTATTATTAAGAGACGAATAGATTTAGGAAAAGTAATAAAATAAAATAAGAATGTTAAAATTTTATTATTATTAATCATAGTAATATTAATAATAATTTTAAGATTAATAATAATATTATTATTATTATTATTACTTATAATAATAATAATTAAAAGAAGAAATCTAAAAGAAGAATAAGATGGATGGTGGGACAATTTAAGAAAAATGAAAGAATTTATTTATTTTAAAACTAAATTTAAATTTAAATAATAATTTATAATGAAAAATAAAATAAAAAAAATTAAGAAGAAGAATAAAGGAGGGAGGAGAGATGTTGCAGTAGGCCTCATTCGGTGGCATCTCCCGCGATGTACACTCCTCTTCGGTAAGGAGGGCCTCACCTCCTTTTATAGGCGAGGTAGAGCCCCCCCCCCCCCCCACACACACTTTAAAGACCCCCCCCCCCTGAGAATGGTGTTGATAGCACTTCTTCATCCTTTATCACTAGTTGTGAATTCAAAGAAGATCAATTCTGAAACCATTTGATGTAAATAATTTCTCCTAGATATAGAAATTTCCATGTATTTCTACTCTATCTACCAAAAAAACTAACTACACTCATCATTATTACTTGAAATCTCCTTTTTAAAGTATATCATATATCTATGGTGTTTCTTATTTCAATGATTCCTCCTTTGAAAATTTGTTCTCTAAATAGACTTCTTCTGAAACATTTATATAACCCATTTCCTTCTACTTACGTATGACTTTTCCACAAAATATTTAAAAAAATATATCATCATCATCATCTGGTAGTAACATCAATTTATACCTTTGGATTTGTTTTCAATATCCATTCAAAACATTAAAATCAATGATATTTCCCCCATTATTGAAAATTAACTCAATGTCACTTTTATTGCATTCTTATGAGAACATAAAATGAGGGTCCTTATTCATTTTTCCTCCTATTATTTTATCTTTCGTTTAATTGAATGTAAACCTTGAACTTTTTGAGAGAATAATAACATCACTTTTAATAATTCATAATGCCTAAATTCACCAAATTTAAGTCTACATGTGCCATGATCGGTGTAGAAAATAAGAGTAATTAATTCAGAAAATAATGGTGTCCATAAAAACACCAAGTGATGCCAACTTTTATAAAATATAATTCCAGGTTTAATCTCATCAGAAATTCATTCAACTACTTTCCATCATCTATCTAAACAAATAGATCGAAAACATTCCAGTATAAAAGTGAGCAGGTTTCTGCACATTTGTAATATAATTCTTACATTGTCATCAATAAATCTATTTCATACTTTGTATCTAAAAATCATATTTCACAATGAAATGGGAGATTATATTCAATGTACGTAATGGATGAAAGTATTTTTGATTATCTATATTTTAATTATCTAGAGATTCATCTTCAACATCCAGAGCTTATGCATCTGGGTACTTCAATCTTCAATACACCATATTTTTTAGCATCCGGTGTTGGAACACCTTGGTTGTTCAGAATATGAATTTTTTACTTCAACTTATAAATATCCTAGAATAACTAACTTCACATTCACTTGAGGTATCCCCATGAATTACATTACATTCAATTCCATTTTCAATGTAAATATCTGGATTAATCATGAATAAAGTGGATCTTCTATTTTCTTAAATTAGAGAAACATGGCTGAGAAAATTCTATCAACCTAAAAACTATCTTCAATTTAAATTCATTTTAATTCATTATTTATCCCTTGGTTTTCCATGCATTTATATTCATGGGATACATGGACTTTTTTCCTTTCACTTTTATTTTTCACTTTGTGTGGGAGATGCTTTTTAACGTCAGCCTTGGTTTCTTCGGATGCATGCATCACTTTTTTCACGACCTCTCCTACCCTGGTAATATAATCATGAATTTTTCAGGTGTGTGTTCATCCAACATAAAACTTAAACATATATTCTTATCTTTTGGTAAGTTACTTTTCAAAGGTAAATTCCCATGTACTTCAAATACTTCATCAGAGATGACTTCCATCATTCCATTCTTCTAGTGTATTTCTCGGATAACTTGACTTTTTTCCTTGATATTCCTTACATTAAATTGAACATTCACAGAGAGTTTACAAATATCCATGAAGTGGACTTTTATTCCACAAAACGGGTGTCTTTTCATTAGAATTAAATATCCCAAAACTTTCTTCTTTGGTGCAACCATCTTTGTATCTTCTGATTGTTTACACATCAAGGTAGACTGACATTCTATCTTCATTTTATTTTCCTTGAGATTTTGTATCCTCCTTTCATTACTCTTTTATGAGTTGTTATTCGTAGAATAATTTCATCACGCCTCATCTCCATGAAAAATTCTTCTGCAAGTTATATAGAAATTTTCAAGATATTCCAATCGTTTGGATGTGAGAAAATTTTTCTTTTTCTGTAAGGGTTGGGTGTACTTAGCTAAGTTTCCCATACCTTCTATTATTCTCCCCTATAATTTTGTAATTATTTGTTTTCTATAACTTAAAACATTATTTATATAGTTTATGGCCATTTGTTTGAACTTTCCACAACCCCAATAGTATCAAACAAGAATTAGTTTCTTTCATTGTATTAAATTTTTCTTGGTGTAGAATTATTCTAAAAAAATTTCTTATTGATATTAGAATTATTTTTCTAGTCATCCTGGTGGGAACTCTTTTTTATTTTGTTACTTAAACCTTCATAGAAGAGGTGAGTTTCTCACTTCTCATCAACCATCTTTGTGTGGAAATAAAACATGCATTATTCAAAGTATAGAAATTAGTGCATACAGATTCATCAGAATATGGGATTTCATTTTTCTTCTACTTATCAAATGATCTCATATTCTTCCTAAAATTTTATTGAGTATTTCTGGATTCAAGACTTTATTTTTTAATTTTCGAAGTGTTTTGTTTTCTCATCTTCCTATAAAGATTCAACTTTATTAGCTTCCATGATTCTCAATCTCACTGCTTCTCAAGGCACTTTAAATTTAAAGTATTCTTATGATCTTGAAGACACCAAAATTTATCTTCACAATAATGTTATATCTTTTGTATCTTTTATTCATGTAATGTACATACCTATTTTAAGGAAAGATAAAGTTCCTTTACTTGATTTTCCTTGATCTCCAATTGATTATTCTTAACTTCAACAATTGCTTTGTGAGTATCATTAAGTGCATGAAGGTTTCTCTTAAAAACTTTAATTGCAAAAACATTATCACAAAAAAAATCATTTACAATGGTTATTCTACAAGTTTGAAATTTTATTGGGAATTTAATACCTTTTCATCCTTTCCTTCAGAGTGTTTAGTATGATTTTTACAGTCTCTTAACTTTTTTCATAATGCATTATCTGTCTCATAAAGTTTTAATTTTATCTATGAGTTTTCTTATATAAATTCTTTAATAAATGAAATTTGATGCAATCCTATCATGGGGAATATAAAAAAGAAAATTAATTTCCTAGTGTAGCATAGAGGTTAAATAGGGTCATCTCATTTGAGGAGCCTTTCAATTTGTCTACTCGTCTATTCTAAATCGCATAAACTACTTTATTTTGATTTTTTGTAATTTAAAGAAAACAATGAAGAATCTTTTTGTGTTTTTACTATGAAATGAAAAAATAATAATGTATACTATCATTCATTTATAAATAGAATGAGTTAGGGGATAAAGAACTTGTCTTTGGATTCAGCCTTGGATTCAATCTTTATTCTTCTTTATATTTTTGATTTGGGATTAATAATCCAAACATGAAATATCATGTTTGAATTACTATTATTTATTTATAATTTGGTAATATTTTAGAGTCTAATCAATATTATCTCCACCACCTCATATAATCAAGGTTGATGGCACGCCTTTGTCTAGGATGTTCCATCTTCCAAGACCCAGCTCTATCAATGTTGTTTCATCCATTAATTAGCTCAATCCATTCATATGAAAAGTTTTTCAATAGAGAGATGGAAAAGATATTTAAATAAAAGAATAGAATGAAATTGAGATGTATTTTATTAGTTAGAAGTCACTTAATCAGGGACATTCTCTTCACCATACATGCCACTGAAATCTACTGTAAACTTTAAATTAACTTTAAGGAAAATTTAATAACACCTTGATCTCCCCCTAGGACAAGCCTGGGGGTTAGTCTCTCATTACTAAGAGTAAAAGATCACATGGTGGAATGGGTAGAAGAGAAGGAGAAATTGAATAAAATAAAATAAGAAATAAATTTAAAAAGAATGATGACGAGAAAATAAAAGAATAAAGTTAAAAAATAATTGAGTTGAGAGAGAGAAAATAAAAGAAAATAAAAAAATAAAAAAATTAAATATTGGAAGTTAATTATTTTAAAAATAATATAATAATAATAATAATAACACTAATAAAAATATATTATTTTTATTCTTATTATTATTAAGAGACGAATAGATTTAGAAAAGGTAATAAAATAAAATAATAATGTTAACATTTTATTATTAATAATCATAGTAAAATTAATAATAATTTTAAGATTAATAATAATATTATTATTATTATTACTTATAATAAAAATAATAATAATAATAATTAAAAGAAGAAAACTAAAAGAAGAAGATGGATGGTGGAACAATTTAGGAAAAATGAAAGAATTTATTTATTTTAAAACTAAATTTAAATTTAAATTATAATTTATAATGAAAAATAAAATAAAAAAATAAAAAAATGAAGAAGAAGAAGAAAAGAGGGAGAAGAGATGTTGCAGTAGGCCTCATTCGGTGGCATCTCCCATGATGTACACTCCTCTTTGGTAAGGAGGGCCTCACCTCCTTTTATAGGCGAGGTAGAGCCCCCCCGCCCCCTGAGAATGGTGTTGATAGCACTTCTTCAACCTTTATCACTAGTTGTGAATTCAAAGAAGACTAATTCTGAAACCACATGATGTAAATAATTTCTCCTAGATATAGAAATTTCCACGTATTTCTACTCTATCTACCATAAAAACAAACTACACTAATCATTATTACTTGAAATCGACTTTTTAAAGTAGATCATATATCTATGGTGTTTCTTATTTCATTGGTTCCTCCTTTGAAAATTTGTTCTCTAAATATAATTCTTCTAAAACATTTATATAACCCATTTCCTTCTACTTACTTATGAATTTTCCACAAAATATTTAAAAAATATATATCATCATCATCATCTGATAGTAACTTCAATATCTACCTTTGTATTTGTTTTCAATATCGATTCAAAACATTAAAATAAATGATATTTCCCCCATTATTGAAAATTAATTCAATGTCGCTTTTATTGCATTCTTATGAGAACATAAAATGAGGGTCCTTATTCATTTTTCCTCCTATTATTTTATCTTTCATTTAATTGAATCTAAACCTTGAACTTTTTGAGAGAAGAATAACATCACTTTTAATAATGCATAATGCCTAAATTCACCAAATTTAAGTGTACATGTGCCATGATCGGTGTAGAAAATAAGAGTAATTAATTCAGAAAATATTGTTGTCAATAAAAACACCAAGTGATGCCAACTTTTATAAAATATAAATTTAGGTTTAATCTCATCAGAAATTCATTCAACTTACTTTCCATCATCTATCTAAACAAATAGATGGAAAACATTCCAGTATAAAAGTGAGCAGGTTTCTCCACATTTGTAATATAATTCTTACATTGTCATCAATAAATCAATTTCATACTTTGTATCTAAAAATCAAATTTCACAGTAAAATGGGAGATTATATTCAATATACGTAATGGATGAAAGTATTTTTGATTGTTTTTATTTTAATTATCTAGAGATTCATCTTAAACATCCAGATCTTATGCATTTGGGTACTTCAATCTTCAATACACCAGATTTTTTAGCATCCGGTGTTGGAACACCTTGGTTGTTAAGAATATGAATTCTTTACTTCAACTTATAAATATCCTAGAATAAATAACTCCATATTCACTTGAGGTATCCCCATGAATTACATTACATTCAATTCCATTTTCAATTTAAATATCTGGATCAATCATGAATAAAGTGGATCTTCTATTTTCTTCAATTAGGGAAACATGGCTGAGAAACTTCTATCAACCTGAAAACTATCTTCAATTTAACTTCATTTTTATTCATTATTTATCCCTTGGTTTTCCATGCATTTATATTCATGGGATACATGGACTTTTTTCCTTTCACTTTTATTTTTCACTTTGTGTGGGAGTTTCTTTTTAACGTCAGCCTTGGTTTCTTCTGATGCATGCATCACTTTTTTCCCTACCTCTCCTACCCTAGTAATATAATCATGAATTTTTCAGGAGTGTGGTCATACAACATACACCTTAAACATATATTCTTATCTTTTGGTAAGTTAATTTTCATAGGTAAATTTCCATGTACTTCAAATACTTCATCATAGATGTCTTCCATCATTCCAATATTCTAGTGTATTTCTCAGATAACTTGACTTTGTTCCTTGATATTCCTTCCATTAAATTGGACATTCACAGAGAGTTTACAAATATCCATGAAGTTGACTTTTATTCCACAAAACTTGTGTCTTTTCCTGGGAATTAAGTCTCCCGAAACTTTCTTCTTTGGTGCAACCATATTTGTATCTTGTGATTGTTTACACCTCAAGGTAGACAGGCATTCTATATTCATTTTATTTTCCTTGAGAGTTTGTATCCTCCTTTCATTACTCTTTTATGAGTTGTTATTGGCAGAATAATTTCATCACACCTCATCTCCATGAAAAATTCTTCTGCAAAATCTATATAAATTTTCAATATATTCAAATTGTTTGGATGTGAGAAAATTTTTCTTTTTCTGTAAGGGTTGGGTTTACTTAGCTAAGTTTTTCATACCATCTATTCTTCTCCCCTATATTTTTGGCATTATTTGTTTTCTATAACTTAAAACATTATGTAAATAGTTTATGGACATGTGTTTGAACTTTCCACGGCCCCAATAGTATCAAATAAGAATTAGTTTCTTTCGTTGTATTGAATTTTTCTTGGTGTGGAATTATTCTAAAAAAATTTGTTATTGATATTAGAATCATTTTTCAAGTCATCCTGGTGGGAACTCTTTTTCATTTTATTACTTAAACCTTCAAATAAGAGGTTTGTTTCTCACTTTTCGTCAACCATCTTTGTGTGGAAATAAAACATTCACTATTCAAAGTATAGAAATTAGCGCATAAAGATTCATCAGAATATGGGATTTCCTTTTTCTTCTACTTATCAATAGATGGAACATCAAATGATCTCATATTCTTCCTAAAATTTGATTGAGTATTTCTGGATTCAAGGCTTTATTTTTTAATTTTGGAAGTGTTTTGTTTTCTCATATTCCTATAAAGATTCAACTTGATTAGCTTCCATGATTCTTAATCTCACTGCTTCTCAAGGCACTTTAAATTTAAAGTATTCGTATGATCTTGAAGACACCAAAATTTATCTTCACAATAATGTTATATCTTTTGTATATTTTCTTTATGTAATGTACATACCTATTTTAAGGAAAGATAAAGTTCCTTTACTTGATTTTCCTTGATCTCCAATTGATTATTCTTAACTTCAACAATTGCTTTGTGAGTATCATTAAGTGCATGAAGGTTTTCTTTAAAAACTTTAATTGCAACAACATTATCACAAAAAAAAAATCCTTTACAATGGTTATTCTACAAGTTTGAAATTTTATTGGGAATGTAATACCTTTTCCTCCTTTCCTTCGGAGTGTTTAGTATGATTTTTACAGTCTCTAAACTTCTTTCATAATGCATTCTCTATCTCATCAAGTTTTTATTTTAGCTATGGGTTTTCTTATATAAATTCCTTAATAAATGAAATTTGATGCAATTATATCATGGGGAATATAAAAAAGAAAATTAATTTCCTAGTGTAGTATAGTGGTTAAATAGGTTGATCTCATTTGAGGGGCCTTTAAATTTTTCTACTCATATATTCTAAATCACATAAACTACTTTATTTTGATTTTTTTTTTAATTTGAAGAAAACAATGTAAAATATTTTTGTGTTTTTACTATGAAATGAACAAATAATAATTTATACTATCATTCATTTATAAATAGAATGAGTTAGGGGATAAAGAACTTGTCTTTGGATTCATCCTTGGATTCAATCTTTATTCCTCTTTATATTTTTGATTTGGGATTAATAATCCAAACATGAAATCTCATGTTTGAATTACTATTATTTATTTATAAATTTTGTAATATTTTAGAGCCTAATCAATCTTAACTCCACCACCTCCTATAATCAAGGTTGATGGCACGCCTTGGTCTAGGTTGTTTCATCTTCCAAGACCCAACTCTATCAATGTTGTTTCATCCATTAATTATCTCAATCCCATCATATGAAGAGTTATTCAATAGAGAGATGGAAAATATATTTAAATAAAATAATAGAATGAAATTGAGATGCATTTCATTAGTTAGAAGTCACTAAATCAGGGACATTCTCTTCACCATGTATTCCACTGAAATCTATTGTAAACTTTAAATTAACTTGAAGGAAAATTTAATAACACCTTGATCTCCCCATAGGACAAGCCTCGGGGTTAGTCTATCATTACTAAGAGTAAAAGATCACATGGTGGAATGGGTAGAAGAGAAGGAGAAATTGAATAAAATAAAATGAGAAATAAATTTAAAAAGAATGATGATGAGAAAATAAAAGAAAAAAATTTAAAAAAAAAAGAATTGAGATGAGAGAGAGAGAATAAAAAAAATAAAAAAAATTAAATA
Source organism: Viscum album (assembly GCA_963277665.1). Taxonomy (NCBI): domain Eukaryota; kingdom Viridiplantae; phylum Streptophyta; class Magnoliopsida; order Santalales; family Viscaceae; genus Viscum; species Viscum album. The sequence continues at coordinate 725,253,614 of OY728167.1, read as the reverse complement.
TTGGAAGTTATTTATTTTATAAAGAATATAATAATAATAATAATAATAATAACACTAATAAAAATATATTATTCTTATTATTATTATTATTAAGAGAGGAATAGATTTAGGAAAAGTAATAAAATAAAATAAGAATGTTAAAATATTATTATTAATAATCATAGTAATATGAATATTAATTTTGAGATTAATAATAATATTATTATTATTATTATTACTTATAATAATAATAATAATAATAATTAAAATAATTAAAAGAAGAAAACTAAAAGAAGAAGAAGATGGATGGTGGAACAATTTAAGAAAAATGAAAGAATTTATTTATTTTAAAACTAAATTTAAATTATAATTTATAATGAAAAATAAAATAAAAAAATAAAAAATGAAGAAGAAGAATAAAGGAGGGAGAATAGATGATGAAGTAGGCCTCATTCGGTGGCATCTCCCATGATGTACACTCCTCTTCGGTAAGGAGGGCCTCACCTCCTTTTATAGGCGAGGTAGAGCCCCCCCCCCCCCCCCCGAGAATGGTGTTGATAGCACTTCTTCATCCTTTATCACTAGTTGTGAATTCAAAGAAGGCCAATTCTGAAACCATCTGATGTAAATAATTTCTCCTAGATATATAAATTTCCATGTATTTCTACTCTATATACCAAAAAAAACTAACTACACTCGTCATTATTACTTGAAATCACCTTTTTAAAGTAGATCATATATCTATGGTGTTTCTTATTTCATTGGTTCCTCCTTTGAAAATTTGTTCTCTAAATAGACATCTTCTGAGACATTTATATAACCCATTTCCTTCTACTTATAACTTTTCCACAAAATATTTAAAAAATATATATCATCATCATCATCTGATAGTAACTTCAATATCTACCTTTGGATTTGTTTTCAATATCCATTAAAAACATTAAATTCAATGATATTTCCCCCATTATTGAAAATTAATTCAATGTCACTTTTATTGCATTCTTATGAGAACATAAAATGAGGGTCCTTATTCATTTTTCCTCCTATTATTTTATCTTTCATTTAATTGAATGTAAACCTTGAACTTTTTGAGAGAAGAATAACATCACTTTTAATAATGCATAATGCCTAAATTCACCAAATTTAAGTCTACATGTGCCATGATCGGTGTAGAAAATAAGAGTAATTAATTCAGAAAATAATGTTGTCCATAAAAACACCAAGTGATGCCAACTTTTATAAAATATAATTTTAGGTTTAATCTCATCAGAATTTCATTCAACTTACTTTCCATCATCTAACTAAAAAAATAGATCGAAAACATTCCAGTATAAAAGTGAGCAGGTTTCTCCACATTTGTAATATAATTCTTACATTGTCATCAATAAATCAATTTCATACTTTATATCTAAAAATCATATTTCATAGTAAAATGGGAGATTATATTCAATGTACGTAATGGATGAAAGTATTTTTTATTGTCTATATTTTAATTATCTAGAGATTCATCTTAAACATCCAGAGCTTATGCATCTGGGTACTTCAATCTTCAATACACCAGATTTTTTAGTATCCGGTGTTGGAACACCTTGGTTGTTCAGAATATGAATTCTTTACTTCAACTTATAAATATCCTAGAATAAATAACTTCACATTCACTTGAGGTATCCCCATGAATTACATTACATTCAATTCCATTTTTAATGTAAATATCTGGATCAATCATGAATAAAGTGGATCTTCTATTTTCTTCAATTAGAGAAACATGGCTGAGAAAATTCTATCAACCTAAAAACTATATTCAATTTAACTTCATTTTTATTCATTATTTATCCCTTGGTTTTCCATGAATTTATATTCATGGGATACATGGACTTTTTTCCTTTCACTTTTATTTTTCACTTTGTGTGGGAGTTTCTTTTTAACGTCAGCCTTGGTTTCTTCTGATGCATGCATCACTTTTTTCCCTACCTCTCCTACCCTGGTAATATAACCATGAAGTTTTTAGAAGTGTGGTCATCCAACATACACCTTAAACATATATTATTATCTTTTGGTAAGTTACTTTTCATAGGTAAATTCTCATGTACTTCAAATACTTCATCAGAGATGTCTTCCATCATTCCAATCTTCTAGTGTATTTCTCAGATAACTTGAATTTGTTCCTTGATATTCCTTCCATTAAATTGAACATTCACAGAGAGTTTACAAATATCCATGAAGTGGACTTTTATTCCACAAAACTAGTGTCTTTTCATGGGAATTAAATCTCTCGAAACTTTCTTCTTTGGTGCAACCATCTTTGTATCTTGTGATTGTTTACACCTCAATGTAGACAGGTATTCTATCTTCATTTTATTTTCCTTGAGATTTTGTATCCTCCTTTCATTACTCTTTTATGAGTTTTTATTGGCATAATAATTTCATCACACATCATCTCTATGAAAAATTCTTCTGCAAGTTCTATAGAAATTTTCAAGATATTCAAATTGTTTGGATGTGAGAAAATTTTTCTTTTTCTGTAAGGGTTGGGTGTACTTAGCTAAGTTTCCCATACCTTCAATTCTTCTCCCCTATAATTTTGGCATTATTTATTTTATATAACTTAAAACATTATGTAAATAGTTTATGGCCATGTATTTGAACTTTCCACAGCCCCAATAATATCAAATAAGAATTTGTTTCTTTCGTTGTATTAAATTTTTCTTGGTGTAGAATTATTCTAAAAAAAATTGTTATTGATATTAGCATCATTTTTCAAGTCATCCTGGTGGGAACACTTTTTTATTTTATTACTTAAACCTTAAAAGAAGAGGTGAGTTTCTCACTTTTCATCAACCATCTTTGTGTGGAAATAAAACATTCACTATTCAAAGTATATAAATTAGCACATACAGATTCATTAGAATATGGGATTTCCTTTTTCTTCTACTTATCAATAGATGGAACTTCAAATGATCTCATATTCTTCCTAAAATTTGATTGAGTATTTCTGGATTCAAGGCTTTGTTTTTTAATTTTGGAAGTGTTTTGTTTTCTCATCTTCTTATAAAGATTCAACTTGATTAGCTTCCATGATTCTTAATCTCACTGCTTCTCAAGGCACTTTAAATTTAAAGTATTCTTATGATCTTGAAGACACTAAAATTTATCTTCACAACAATGTTATATCTTTTGTATATTTTCTTCATGTAATGTAAATACCTATTTTAAGGAAAGATAAAGTTCCTTTACTTGGTTTTCCTTGATCTCCAATTGATTATTCTTAACTTCAACAATTGCTTTGTGAGTATCATTAAGTGCATGAAGGTTTTCCTTAAAAACTTTAATTGCAACAACATTATCACAAAAAAATCCTTTACAATGGTTATTCTAAAAGTTTGAAATTTTATTGGGAATGTAATACCATTTCCTCCTTTCCTTCGGAGTGTTTAGTATGATTTTTATAGTCTCTAAAATTCTTTCATAATGCATTCTCTATATCGTCAAGTTTTAATTTTAGCTATGGGTTTTATTATATAAATTCCTTAATAAATGAAATTTGATGCAATCCTATCATGGGGAATATAAAAAAGAAAATTAATTTCCTAGTGTATCATAGTGGTTAAATAGGGTCATCTCATTTGAGGAGCCTTTCAATTTGTCTACTCATCTATTCTAAATCACATAAACTACTTTATTTTTATTTTTTGTAATTTAAAGAAAACAGTGAAAAATATTTTTGTGTTTTTACTATGAAATGAACAAATAATAATTTATACTATCATTCATTTATAAATAGAATGAGTTAGGGGATAAAGAACTTGTCTTTGGATTCATCCTTGGATTCAATATTTATTCCTCTTTATATTTTTGATTTGGGATTAATAATCCAAACATGAAATCTCATGTTTGAATTACTATTATTTATTTATAAATTTTGTAATATTTTAGTGCCTAATCAATCTTAACTCCACCACCTCCTATAATCAAGGTTGATGGAACGCCTTGGTCTAGGTTGTTTCATCTTCCAAGACCCAACTCTATCGATTTTGTTTCATCCATTAATTATCTCAATCCCTTCATATGATGAGTTGTTCAATAGAGAGATGGAAAATATATTTAAATAAAATAATAGAATAAAATTGAGATGCATTTCATTAGTTAGAAGTCACTAAATCAGGGACATTCTCTTCACCATGTATGCCACTGAAATCTATTGTAAACTTTAAATTAACTTGAAGGAAAATTTAATAACACCTTGATCTCCCCCTAGGAAAAGCCTTGGGGTTAGTCTCTCATTATTAAGAGTAAAAGATCACATGGTGGAATGGGTAGAAGAGAAGGAGAAATTGAATAAAATAAAATAAGAAATAAATTTAAAAAGAATGATGATGAGAAAATAAAAGAATAAAATTAAAAAAAAAGAATTGATATAAGAGAGAGAGAATAAAAAAAAATAATAAAAAATAATTAAATATTGGAAGTTATTTATTTTATAAAGAATATAATAATAATAATAATAATATGAAGAAGAACACTAATAACAATATATTATTCTTATTCTTATTATTATTAATAGAGGAATAGATTTAGGAAAAGTAATAAAATAAAATAAGAATGTTAAAATTTTATTATTAATAATCATAGTAATATTAATAATAATTTTGAGATTAATAATATTATTATTATTAATATTATTATTACTTATAATAATAATAATAATAATAATAATTAAAAGAAGAAAACTAAAAGAAGAAGAAGTTGGATGGTGGAACAATTTAAGAAAAATGAAAGAATTTATTTATTTTAAAACTAAATTTAAATTTAAATTATAATTTATAATGAAAAATAAAATAAAAAAATAAAAAAATGAAGAAGAAGAAGAAAGGAGGGAGAAGAGATGTTGCAGTAGGCCTCATTCGGTGGCATCTCCCACGATGTACACTCCTCTTCGGTAAAGAGGGCCTCACCTCCTTTTATAGGCGAGGTAGAGCCCCCCCCCCCCAAGAATGGTGTTGATAGCACTTCTTCATCCTTTATCACTAGTTGTGAATTCAAAGAATACCAATTCTAAAACAATCTGATGTAAATAATTTCTCCTAGATATAGAAATTTCCATATATTTCTACTCTATCTACCAAAAAAACTAACTACACTCATCATTATTACTTGAAATCACCTTTTTAAAGTAGATCATATATCTATGGTGTTTCTTATTTCATTGGTTCCTCCTTTGAAAATTTGTTCTCTAAATAGACTTCTTCTGAGACATTTATATAACCCATTTCCTTCTACTTATGACTTTTCCACAAAATATTTAAAAAATATATATCATCATCATCATCTAATAGTAACTTCAATATCTACCTTTGGATTTGTTTTCAACATCCATTCAAACCATTAAATTCAATGATATTTCCCCTATTATTGAAAATTAATTCAATGTCACTTTTATTGCATTCTTATGAGAACATAAAATGAGGGTCCTTATTCATTTTTCCTCCTATTATTTTATATTTCGTTTAATTGAATGTAAACCTTGAAATTTTTTATAGAAGAATAACATCACTTTTAATAATGCATAATGCCTAAATTCACCAAATTTAAGTCTACATGTGCCATGATCGGTGTAGAAAATAAGATTAATTAATTCAAAAAATAATGTTGTCCATAAAAACACCAAGTGATTCCAACTTTTATAAAATATAATTTTAGGTTTAATCTCATCAGAATTTCATTCAACTTACTTTCCATCGTCTATCTAAAAAAATAGATCGAAAACATTCCAGTATAAAAGTGAGCAGGTTTCTCCCCATTTGTAATATAATTCTTACATTGTCATCAATAAATCAATTTCATACTTTGTATCTAAAAATCATATTTCACAGTAAAATGGGATATTATATTCAATGTACGTAATGGATGAAAGTAGTTTTGATTATCTATATTTTAATTATCTAGAGATTCATCTTCAATATCCAGAGCTTATGAATCTGGGTACTTCAATCTTCAATACACCAGATTTTTTAGCATCCGGTGTTGGAACACCTTGGTTATTTAGAATATGAATTTTTTACTTCAACTTATAAATATCCTAGAATAACTAACTTCATATTCACTTGAGGTATCCCCATGAATTACATTACATTCAATTCCATTTTCAATGTAAATATCTGGATCAATCATGAATAAAGTGGATCTTCTATTTTCTTCAATTAGAGAAACATGGCTGAGAAAATTCTATCAACCTGAAACCTATCTTCAATTTGACTTATTTTTTATTCATTATTTATCCCTTGGTTTTCTATGTATTTATATTCATGGGATACATGGACTTTTTTCCTTTCACTTTTATTTTTCACTTTGTGTGGGAGTTTCTTTTTAACGTCAGCCTTGGTTTCTTCTGATGCATGCATCACTTTTTTCTCTACCTCTCCTACCCTGGTAATATAATCATGAATTTTTTAGGAGTGTGGTCATCCAACATACAGCTTAAACATATATTCTTATCTTTTGGTAAGTTAATTTTCCTAGGTAAATTCCCATGTACTTAAAATACTTCATTAGAGATGTCTTCCATCATTCAAATCTTCTAGTGTATTTCTCAGATAACTTGACTTTTTCCTTGATATTCCTTCCATTAAATTGAACATTCACATATAGTTTACAAATATCCATGAAGTGGACTTTTATTCCACAAAACCTGTGTCTTTTTCTAGGAATTAAATCTCCCAAAACATTCTTGTTTGGTGCAACCATCTTTGTATCTTCTGATTGTTTACACCTCAAGGTAGACTGACATTCTCTCTTCATTTTATTTTCCTTGAGATTTTGTATCCTCCTTTCATTACTCTTTTATGAGTTTTTATTGGTAGAATAATTGCATCACTCTTCATCTCCATGAAAAATTCTTCTGCAAGTTCTATAGAAATTTTCAAGATATTCAAATCGTTTGGATGTGAGAAATTTTTTCTTTTTTTGTAAGGGTTGGGTATACTTAGCTAAGTTTCTCATAACTTCTATTCTTCTCCCCTATAATTTTGGCATTATTTGTTTTCTATAACTTAAAACATTATGTTAATAGTTTATGGCCATGTGTTTGAACTTTCCACAGCCCCAATAGTATCAAATAAGAATTAGTTTCTTTCGTTGTATTAAATTTTTCTTGGTGTAGAATTATTCTAAAACAAATTTATTATTGATATTAGCATTATTTTTTTAGTCATCCTGGTGGGAACTCTTTTTTATTTTATTACTTAAACCTTCACAGTAGAGGTGAGTTTCTCACTTTTCATCAACCATCTTTGTGTGGAAATAAAACATGCACTATTCAAAGTATAGAAATTAGTGCATACAGATTCATCAGAATATGGGATTTCCTTTTTCTTCTACTTATCAAAAGATGGAACTTCAAATGATCTCATATTCTTCCTAAAATTTGATTGAGTATTTCTGGATTCAAGACTTTATTTTTTAATTTTGGAAGTGTTTTTTTCTCATCTTCCTATAAAGATTCAACTGGATTAGCTTCCATGATTCTCAATCTCACTGTTTCTCAAGGCACTTTAAATTTAAAGTATTCTTATGATCTTGAAGACACCAAAATTTATCTTCACAATAATGTTATATCTTTTGTATCTTCTCTTCATGTAATGTACATACCTATTTTAAGGAAAGATAAAGTTCCTTTACTAGATTTTCCTTGATCTCCAATTGATTATTATTAACTTCAACAATTGCTTTGTGAGTATCATTAAGTGCATGAAGGTTTTCCTTAAAAACTTTAATTGCAACAACATTATCAAAAACAATCCTTTACAATGGTTATTCTACAAGTTTGAAATTTTATTGGGAATGTAATACCTTTTCCTCCTTTCCTTCAGAGTGTTTAGTATGATTTTTACAGTCTCTAAACTTCTTTTATAATGCATTCTCTGTCTCATCAAGTTTTAATTTTAGCTATGAGTTTTCTTATATAAATTCCTTAATAAATGAAATTTGATGCAATCCTATCATGGGGAATATAAAAAAGAAAATTAATTTCCTAGTGTATCATAGTGGTTAAATAGGGTCATCTCATTTGAGGAGCCTTTCAATTTGTCTACTCATCTATTCTAAATCACATAAACTACTTTATTTTGGTTTTTTGTAATTTAAAGAAAACAATGAATAATCTTTTTTTGTTTTTTATATGAAATGAAAAAATAATAATTTATACTATCATTCATTTATAAATAGAATGAGTTAGGGGATAAAGAACTTTTCTTTGGATTCAGCCTTGGATTCAATCTTTATTCCTCTTTATATTTTTGATTTGGGATTAATAATCCAAACATGAAATCTCATGTTTGAATTACTATTATTTATTTATAAATTTTGTAATATTTTAGAGCCTAATCAATCTTAACTCCACCACCTCCTATAATCATGGTTGATGGCACGCCTTGGTCTAGGTTGTTCCATCTTCCAAGACCCAGCTCTATCAATGTTGTTTCATCCATTAATTAGCTCAATCCCTTCATATGAAGAGTTGTTCGATAGAGAGATGGAAAAGATATTTAAATAAAAGAATAGAATGAAATTGAGATGCATTTCATTAGTTAGAAGTCACTAAATCAGGGACATTCTCTTCACCATGCATGCAACTGAAATCTACTGTAAACTTTAAATTAACTTTAAGGAAAATTTAATAACACCTTGATCTCCCCCGGGACAAGCCTTGGGGTTAGTCTCCCATTACTAAGAGTAAAAGATCACATGGTGGAATGGGTAGAAGAGAAGGAGAAATTGAATAAAATAAAATAAGAAATAAATTTAAAAAGAATGATGATGAGAAAATAAAAGAATAAAATTAAAAAAAAAGAATTGAGATGAGAGAGAGAGAATAAAAGAAAATTAAAAAATTAAAAAATTTAAATATTGGGAGTTATTTGTTTTATAAAGAATATAATAATAATAATAATAATAATAATAACAACAACAACACTAATAACAATATATTATTCTTATTCTTATTATTATTACGAGACGAATAGATTTAGGAAAAGTAATAAAATAAAATAAGAATGTTAAAATTTTATTATTAATAATCATAGTAATATTAATAATAATTTTAAGATTAATAATAATAATATTATTATTATTATTAAAGGAATCTATGTGTTGCATTATTTGCGCGGGGAAGGCGATCATCAAGGAATGCAGCGGTAGTTGGAGAAACACCGGCGGTATGTGATGGCACTGGTGGGTAGTAGGGTCGAGTGGGAGTGGTGGACCGGTGCATGGTAAAATCCATGGTAGTTCAGTTGTCAGGGATGGTGAGAGGCGGATCTCCACATCTCCTCCATCCTTCAAGTGGCCGGAGGAGCTTCGAAATGGAGCATGGGGGTCATCTGGCGACGTTGAGCGTCGAGGCCACAGCGGAAATGATAGTTCTTAGGTGAGCACTGGTGGCTAGCCGCATGGGGTGCTCAGGTGGAAGAAGTGGGAAATATGGGGATCAAAGGAGTGAGGGTGATGGCAATCCGAGTAGCAGTAATCGTGGGTGATGGTTGTGGTGGCTGGAGATGGTGGTCCCAAGCGAGTGCAGCGATGGCGGGTGAATAGTCGGGGCGGAGATAGGAGGTGGGGCAGCTGAGATGAGTGGCAGTGGCAGAGTGCGGCAGAGTGTGGCGGCACATGGAAGAGTCGCGGTGAAGCTTCCATCCCATATCAAAATGTGGGAGTGGGAGGAGAGCATATATAAGGCTGGATGCAGATTTATCGGCTGAAAAGCATGCACCGAGGATAGTCACTCGGCTTCACTTGCACCCACATACACGCGGGCCACACATACACGCAGCTCGCGCTCGAGCCTCAGGATCACTCTGTACTTGTGGGGCTTAACCACCGATGGTCCACGCACGACCCTGACCCCACATGTGCTTCCAACTCAGACGGGCTCTCCGTATGCCATGATTGGCTGGCCGAGCCTCTTAGGCATGGCTAAGTGGCTTGCTGGCCGGGTCCAGGTTGAGGGCGGTCTTGGACTAATTTTTAAACAAACTACGTTAAAAGTATTAGAAGCAATTTAAATCAAAACCAAGAAGTTCACCCAAATTTCATAAATGTGATTCAAAAATAAAAATCCACTTTCTTTTATCCATTTCAAAACCTTTTTTAATCCTTCATTATAAATTCACACTTCGGGTCCAGGTTGAGGGCGGTCTTGGACTAATTTTTAAACAAACTACGTTAAAAGTATTAGAAGCAATTTAAATCAAAACCAAGAAGTTCACCCAAATTTCATAAATGTGATTCAAAAATTAAAATCCACTTTCTTTTATCCATTTCACAACCTTTTTTATTCCTTCATTATAAATTCACACTTTTGACTGAAATAATGAAATTCAAGGGTTTTATCATTGAAAACACTAAAAAATAATAAGAATTTGTTTAATAATATGCACATATTTTTTATCTTTAAAATACCCCCACAGTTAAACCGTGCTTTTCCTTGCACATAAAACATCAACATTAAATTTAAGAGGGAACCAATGTTATCAATATTCAAATTTTAAGGTAATAAAATAAAACAATTTTCAATGTTAAATAAAATTCTTAAAAATACACATAAAATATTAATTTAATTTATCTTTTATCAAAGAAACAATTAAATCAAGCATTTTACTTTTCCCCATTTGAAAATGATGGAACTTCTCTTCTCATTAATTCAAGTTTCTTAATTTATAATTATTATGCATGCCAAGTCATAATTTACCTCGCCTGAATATTTTCACTTATCTTTCATGATGAAATTCAAGTAGATCTATGATCATATCATGAAAACATGATCATTATATATAGTCTTGTAAAAGAACTAATTTCTCTACTTTCTAAATACAAGTCATATAAAATCATGAGGGGTTTCATTAAAGGTTCAAATGACTATGAGGATTAAGGTTAGTAGGAATTAATGATTTAAAAATTAAGGCTCAAGGAGGAGGATTATCTATTAGGTACAATGAATGATATTAAAATTTAAAGTGTAATGAAATTATCCCCTTCAAATTTTAACAACTCAAAACTTCTCAAAACTCAAAGCAGTGGCCATGATCAATATGCTTAATGATTAATTAGTGCACCCTCTTGAAATTTTATTTATTTTTTATACTATTTTTTTAATTTCTCAAAGAAAATTTTCATTTTTTTTGTTTTTTGAATGTTATGCTTAGAATAAACCTCACATCTACCACCTAACCACATATGATAAAAATCATAGGTCTAGTAATGGTGAATTTTGGTTTTCCCAAATCAAAGCCCATTTTTCACATTTTTTTAGTCCTCTCCATTATTCGTCTTTTTTTTATCAAGAGAGGAAAAACTATAAAGATTACAATGAATGAGTCAAAAAAATTACTTTATTCCTACAATAAACACCCCACACACTTCTTCCTATAATAAAAATCATCCCATTAACCGTGATTCCCTTCACCCCCACACTTAAACTTTAAAATATCATGTAATTGCTAAGAGGGGGGTAGGGATTGATAAAAATGTGTTGAAATGTGGCTCATTACTAACAAGGTAATTCAGGTTTGTGAAGGGATAAAGAAGTATTGATGTAAAGGTAGTCTTTTAAGGATAAGTGGTTTACCAAATGATTCATCAATCATTTTAAAAAAAAATTTGCACAGTCATATATTTGACAAGTTTGAATGAAAGTTCTGGTCGGTGACATGTCCCAATATCACTCAATAAATATGCTTAATATGAAATATGAATTACTTAGTCTATAAATCCTCTCAGGAATGAAAAATTGATTTTGGACAATCACTCAAAGCATGATTAATAATAAAAAATCAATTAAAATGAATTTCATAAATTCAATGCATGAAAAATAGTTGGGAAATTTCATTTACATATATCAATTAATTCCCTCAAATCATGAGTCCTCATTTTCATATTAATTCTTTAATTTAATCACTTAATTATCCATTTTAATCATTATATTTTATTAATATTGAGATCTAAAAAATGGAAACACGTGATTCCTAAGAAACTCATGTCTCTTTGATTATTCAAGTTAAACATAATTCAATCATGGGTATGAAATTTCTATTTAATGCTCAAAACATGTTTAGGACAAAAATTTTAAGGAGTTTAAAATGTAAATAATAAAACTGAACTCCCTTTCCCATGAAGCTTAGTCCTCTTTCATCCACTTTTGGAGGGCTTCCTTCTACAATTTATTAACCTAAAAAATATAATTGCTCAATTAAGCAAAAGGATCATGTCATTAAAGCTTAAAAAAGATAATATTGAGTGGCATGCATGTCGAACTACTTCCTATGAAATGAAACTAGAATATAAATTCCTAGAAATAAAATAGAGAGGGATAAGTCTAGGTATGATCCCCCAAGTGGGGCCAGAATTTTTACTACCTCTAAAGGCTAGAACTAGCTGTTATCCAAAATTAGATGGTGGATGAAGCTTCTTTGATTTGAACAACCACATGTTGATTTTCTCATATTATGCTTCATCTGTGTTATTGAGGGATGACCCATAGATAGAGTGCACCAGATCCCCCCCCCCTTCATAACTAAGTATAACTTGCATGGACGGGGTGGGATGAAGTAAGGAACATCCACCTTCTTAATTGCTGCTTTTGCAACCTCCTTCTTCTCTTCCAGTGATGGATCGATATTGGATGCATGAATTGAATGATCAAAGAGGAAGTAAACAAGTATCTTTACTTTAATAAAATTTTAATTTGAATTTTTAATAAGTAATTTATACCCTTTAATATGAGCAGCCTATTTTCTGATATCCTTAGGTACAATAACTTGGATCTCTTTATGGGGCTCCTCAAATATGTGTTCATAAAAATTAGGGAGCTCCATGTGTCCCTAAAGAGGTGCATGTCCAATTTCTTCATGTTTCTTCAAGCCATAGAAATAATTATCTGAATATGAAAAGATAAAAAAATTAGGGATTGATGCAAAATTCAATTTAAATAAAATCATAAGAGATAGAGTTAAAGATAGGTTCACCTCCCTGAGTTGGTTTAGTTTCAATCTCTACCTCAGTGGTGAGTTCCTCTTGGATGGAGGCAAGTGGAGGCATGTAGTTAGGATCCTCTTTTTTATTTAAATTCCATCATTTGGGTGGCTTCCTCCTCTTCCATGTCAAGAGTTACATGAAATGGTATTGGATCTTCTACTTGGTATGGATCGGGGATATCAAGTTATACCTCAAACTCATTCTAGAAGTCATCCAGATCTTATTGATCTCCCATAGTCAGATCAGCATGAAATTATTTCTCATCGTGAATCTAATCTAGATCATCATGTTATTTTTTAATTTGTCACTTCAGATGGTTGGGATATGAATACTCCTCAATTTGAGCCTCAACCTCTTTGATGTCTTCAGTGAAATTGGGTAGCTATAGTGGTACTTTCTTCTAGGTCATCAGTTTTTGATACTCCATTTTTGACTTTATCAACCATAAATGCCAATTCATGAAATGAAATCCTGGTGTTATTCCCATTTATCATATGTTTGGCTAGGTTAGTGTGTTCATTGACATTTTTAGGAGATCCACCTCTTTAGAATTTTAAATTACTGATTTTTTCACCTGAGAGTAATTGTTCCATGAATTGTTAAAATTTTCGCTTGAAAACATCATGGATTTTTTTTAGTTTTTTTTGTATTTTTTAATGAAATAAAATCTATCAAAGATTTGAAATAGAAAAGGATATGCGAACATTTTATTGGAACCCCATAAACAACACCAGTTTTGACGCACGCCTGTTGTGAGTGTGGAAACACAAATTAATTTCCTAGTGCAGCACAGTGGTTGAACAGGTTCATCTCACTTGAGGAACCTTTCAGTTTGTTTAATCTTTATTCTAAATCACTTATACTACTTATTTTTGGTGATTTCTAATTTAAAGAAAAAAATGGAGAATATTTTTGTGTTTTTTGATTATTTAAAACAATGACATGAAATATAAGAATTTATACTACCATGCAGTTCTAAATAGAATAAGTTGAGGAAGAAAGATCATGGATTTGGGTTAAGCCTTGGAGTCAATCATTATTCTCCTGTATAGGTTTTATTTTGGTTTAATAATCCAAACATGAAATCTCATGTTTGAATTACTATTCGTTATTTGGAAATTTTGGAATCTTTGAGAGCCTAATAAATCTTAATTCCACATCCTCTTATAATAAAGGTTTATGACACACTTTGTTCTAGGTTGTACCATCTTCTAGGACCCAACTCTTTCGATGTTGTTTCAGCCATTGATTAGATCAATTCATTCATATTAATATTTAACCAATGGAGAGAGGGAAAAGAGATTTAAATAAAAGAATATAAATAGATTATGTTGCATGTTATTGGTGAGAAGTCACTAAAATAGGGGCATTCGATTCACCATGCATTCCCCTAAAATGTACCATAGACTTAAAATAAACATTAATTAAAATTCAAGAACACCTTGACCTCCCCATGGGCTAAACCTCGGGGTCATCCTCTCATTTTTGATAGTAATATATCGCTTGCTGGAATGAGAAGAAGAGAAGGAGAAATATAATAAAATAAAATAAAAAATAAATTTAAAAAGAATTATGATGATAAAATAAAAGATTAAAATAAAAATACAATTGGGATGAGAGAGAGAGAGAAGAAGAAGAAAATAAAATAAGAAAATAAAGAAAATAAAATATAGTAAATGGAATAATTTAAATATAATAATATAATAATAATACTAATAATAATTTATTATTATTATTATTAAGAGAAGAAGAGATTTAAGAAAGTAAGAAAATAAAATAAAAATGTTAAAAGAGTATTAATAATAATTATAATAATAGTAGTAATAATTTTAATATTAATATTAATATTAATAATATTATTAATAATAATATTAATACTTATAATAATAATACTAATAGTAATTAAAATAACAAAATTAAAAGAAGAAAAAGATGGATAGTGTAAAAATTTAAGAAAAATGAATGAATTTGTGTATTTAAAACTAAAAGAAAATTTTAATTAAAATTTAAAATGAAAACTAAAGTCAAATAAATAAAATAAAACAAACAAATTAATAAGAAGAAAGGATGGATAAGAGATATTGTAGTAGCCCTCCTTGGGTGGCATCTCCCTTGGTGTCCACTCCTCTTCTAAAAGGAGGGCCTCACCTCCTTTTATAGGTGGGGGAGAGCCTCGCATCCCTCTGCTTCAAAGCAACCCCCCCCCCCACCCTGAGAATGGTGTGTCTTCATTTGAATGAAATCACACCATCAAGTTGCATGTGTGAATTCACCTTGTGGAAGGAGTCCACACAATGCATGATTTATAGCGGGACAACCAGAGGTAGTCCACAGGCGAGTCAGTGGTGGCTGAAAAAATGTAGGAAGCAGGAGATGGTGTTGGTGGGTAGTATGGATGAGCGGGAGTGGTGAACCGGTGCATGGAAGTGTCCATGGTGGTTTGGCAATCAGTGGTGGTGAGTGGTGGCTCTCTAAATCTCCTTCAGCATTCACAGTGGCCAAAGGAACTTTTAAATGGTGCATGGAGGTCGTACGGTGACACTGAGTGGAATGATCATAGTAGAGATGAAAGTTCTTGGGTGAGCGGTGGTGGCTAGTGGTAGGTGGTGCTCTGGTGGTAGCAGTAGGTGACATGGTGATCAGGGGAGTGAGGGTGATGGCGGTATGTGATGAAGGAATAAAAAGTCATTTGAAATGGATAAAAGAAAGAAAATTTTTAGCATTGAAAACACTAAAAGAGCATCAGAATTTGTTTAAAAATATAAACATAATTTTGTTCTATCAAAATCTTATATAGGTTAACTTCAATTGGGTCAATTTTCATGTAATAGTTGATTTCAGTGTAAAAATATTCAACATAATCAATAGACTTTTACTTGAACATCTAGAGAAACCTTCTTTTAATGGATAAATTTTATTGGATTTACATGAATTTTTATAATAAACTTTAACTTTCGGTAGTGGTGGATCGTACTTCCATTAAATTTGAGTGGATAACTTAAAATAATTTTGATCCAATTTCTTCTTCCAATTTTTCAATGTTTTGGTCGAAGACTTTGTGATTCTTCCACCAGGAATATCTTCTGTTTTCTTCAGCTCAGGCTTATCTTTTGGTAGAGGAATCTCTATATCATCCAGAAATATACACTTCCTATAAGAGAATAAAGCACAACTGGGAATAGACATGTAGATGAAAATAGAGACAACCTGGATCTGATAGCCATCGGGATTCCTAAGGGATAGTGAAATCACCCTGAGGGGGGGGGTTCATGGCTGACTAACTTTTTACTGATTAAGTTCATCTTAAATTATTCCTTCCTTTAATTTAATTGAACCTATTTTATCATTTAAGATGTATGAATCTTTATAAATTTACCCTCACTGCATTTCCATTATGAAGTGGTCTAGAGTTTTTTGAACATTCCATTTTATTTTCCCAATGTTTGGTGGTGTCGAGGGGGAATTTTAGAGGATTTCAGAGGAGTTTAGAGGTCTTTAGAGACACTTTTTTTCAAAAATAGGCTACACCGTAGCGTGTGTAAGCTCTGGTAGACCCGGTGTTCTCCTGTCCAAAAGGAGGTTGGGTTAAAATCTTAAAAATCCATTTTGGAAGCAGTGGTGAGGGTAAAACATCCTTGGTGTGTGAAACATTCCCTAGAATAATCCATTTCAGGGTCACATGCTGAATAACACCATGACCATGGTTAGGACATGGTGGAAGTTGTGGTAGCGATCAAGCTTGATTTGAAAAACCCAAAACCAACACCTTTTTCCTTTAATATTGACCAGTTATATGGGGCAATTCGTGTGATGTTATGGGTGTTTAAATTCATTTTAATTAATTATTTACCCTTAATATTTGATCCAAACACCTCATTTCAGTGTTCCTTCAAATTCTAGATTCTCTGGAAAACCTAGGTCTTGGTTGATCGATCTCTCTCTTTGAGGATCTTTTGGAAAATTTGTTCAGTAATTTTTTTTATACCCTCCCTTGATTCCCTATCATCGGCCCCTTGTGGATTTTAACTCTGAACATGATGAATCGAGAGCTCTTGTTCAAGGTTTCTTTCCCTTATTCTTCTCCTATTTTTTATCCTTTTATTTGTATGTTCATGGTGTATAAACCTCTATTTTGTATATTGTTTGATCTTGATTATTTGGTAGCTTATAGATGTTAGGTTCCATTGAATCTTTTTTCAGCTTGGTGGTATTTCTTTCTGTGTTGTTTGATCTTCGATCATCAATTTTTTATGAAGATCATTGAACTTCTAAATTGACTTATGGGGTTCATTGATTCTCCTATTCTTTTATGTGAAATCATAAAGTTATCATGCTTTATCTCTCTAGGTAATGGTCGAATTAACCGTAATGAAGATAAAATTGGATTAAAGAAGAGGGGTGGATTATGTTTGTATCAATCTCATGGGTTTATACCATTTTAACCAGTTTCCTCTTATTTTTCAAGATAGTGTTTTATATTTTGTTTAGGCCATGGTTATAATGTTGTTTATTCAATTGTTAGAATGTTGTTTATGATATGGTTTATCATGTTTATTATGTTTGATATTGGATAAAGAATATAAAAATGTTAATTCTTGTTCATGAAATAAAAAAGAGGCATGTTTAAATGAAATCATTATTCCTTATAATTTTATGGGAATAAAATTGGTTCTAGAGACATGTTTAACTAAAAATGTTCTTCCTTATAGTTTTATGAAACTAGAAGTCATGCTTGAAATCATTTTATCATATCTTATAGCTATCAGTAGCTGATTCCCTGGGTTTCATATGGTTATAACATGTGATAAATGAGTAGGTTAATTCAATATGGAAATGAACCAATAGTTTGATAAAGATAAATTTTTAGGGTCGAGCGAGCCCATTTTCTTATGAAGGTTAGATTACTAGGTTTTTAGGGCCTAGATTCCATGTTAACATTGTTGTTTTCTTTCTACCTTTTATGATTTCTATATATGTGATCCTTATTATGAGACATTATGTGAGCCTGTGATGACTTATGGTTTGGTGAGATATGGGAGAGGAGGCCCAAGTTTTTGGCAACTGTTGATCTGTGTGATGGAAGTATAGACAATGATATTCATGGTGGTTTTGTAGATGAAACTGGTAAAAATATAATGGGTTAAAGTTAATCTTTCTCATTATTGTGCTAAAATTTGATACACATGTTTGATAATGAATCTGCTTTAAAGGATGAATGTATGGGTTTCTTGTTTCTGCATTTATTTTTTCACTAATTGACGCAGAAAGTTGTTCATGGTTTATGCATCTCATTATGGTAGATTAGGATGAGTCCTAGAGTGCTAGTAATTTTATAATGTTAATGAATGTGAATAATAAATGTTTTAACTTATGGGGTAGATGTATTTTTGAAATGATGAATGATGGTAATTCTTGAGGAACCAGGGGATCAATTGGATTATGGCTAGAGGGCATGGATTTCAGTTTATAGTTAATGTGAAGTGAAAATGGTATAAAATTAATTAATGGATAATAAATTAATTAATATAACTTTAAAATGTTTAAATGAAATTATTCTCTTTTATTCTTGTGTGCTTATATGATATCTTATCCTTATTAGAGGCGGTAGGTTGTCTGAGAGATGATAACTACTATTGAGGTTAAATTTCTATAGTTTCACATAGTGTGGTTGTGGGATGTATGTATATTACAATTTTATTTTATTTCATACATTAGCCCACTCATGTCGATATGGTGATTAACACCCAATGGAATCTGGGAGGGTGTTTTACCCGACATCCATGTTAATGAGGAACAAATGGATAATTACCCACTCTTTCCCTGCTCTCTTATCTAGGTGGTATTATTTTATAACATGCATGATGGTTATCATTACCATATACATTTTTGTAGAGAGTTATAATGGATTGTGGTTATTTCACACACATGTGTCTCCAGATCTAGTATCCTAGGGATTATTATAGGTATATTGTGTATTGGTTGTGATGGAATGTGGTATAATACACATGTAAAACATATAGTGGCTCATGGAAACTACTTTTTTACTATCTAGATATGTGGATGATGATAATGAGATGATTTGATGCATAGGGCATATAATATGTGATGATGGGATGATGTGATGAATGGGTTTCATGATATGATATAGTTTCCCAGGTGTCTTTGATCGGGATTACATTTGGAGAGATATGGATTAGAACATTCAATGTTGGGGTAGAGAGTCAAATTAGTGGGGAAGCAGTATCGTGGTACATTGTTTTGATATTTTGTTGGATATTATATTATTTATTGTATGTGATACTTGGTAAAATATCCATGATGAGGCTGGAGACTTAGCATACCTATTTAGGTGATGAGTTTAATTCATTTTATGTTCATTGAGCTTTAATATGATTTCTTTAACTTTTTCATGATATGTTTTCAGGAGGATCCTACTGAGTATACCTATTATTCTCATCATAAATATATATATAATATTTTTCAGGGTTAAAAGAGCTGGTTGGTGATCATGCTTGACAATACTAGCTCGTGCAGTTGTTCGGGAGCATTTTGGGCATTGAGGTTGATTCCAAGAATTCTCTCTTGGTAATTGTAGTTTATTTTTAAGTTGTTCAATTGTATGAAATTGCATTCGAGAATTGATATATCTCTTTACTTTTGTTATGATCATGATTTTTTGGTTTTTTCTATCTTGTCTATCATGTTGCATGTTCTCTTATAAGGTAATTCCTCACATATGTACGTATGATATACCCTCGATGTTTATTGTAAACCCATAGACTATTAGAGGAAGGATTTGGGTTTCATATCCTCCTTACATAATTTCTAGAACATAAGGGTAACTTTGGGGGGAGGGGTCATGAATCTTTATGCTATGATGATAATATAAAGTAAACAACAGACAGAGACTTTTACAAGGTTCTACCTCAATATGAGATCCTAATCCTTTCCATGTTGACTCCCTTAAAGTCATGAATTATTCAACTAATAATTTTTTCAATAATTTCAAGTGGCGTGAGAAGTTAATATCCTTAACCAACATGATTCACTATATTATGCAAGTGACGAGTCTTTATAATATATCCCACAATTGAGATATCTCCCAAAAAGCTCTTCCTATCTCCTAATAGGTGTGTGGAGTTCATTATAATGGAACCCCCAATCTATAAGGATTCTCCTTGGACTTCCTCATGGATGAAACTTCAACTTCCCCTTGATCTTTATGTGCACTTTTCATGAAAATCAACCCTATACTCCTTCTGGAAAAATGAACTTATATAGATTTCACTGCCTTGGACTTCGATTTCTGGAAATTCCACCAGTTAGTTCATGATGTCAGTATAGATTTCCTCATTTTAATCTTCAAGATTTGGAAAACTCAGTTAGTACTTTGGAACATCAATTTTCAGTCTTCTCAAGATTTGACCCTTCCAACCTTCTCATGGATGTTCTTGGTTGGTTGCTTCCTCTCTTTTATAATCAATATCTCTCTCAATTCTCTTAACTTTTTTCATCTTAACTCAAGTGTTTTCCCCCTTTATATAAACAAACTTCCTCTGATAAATATGTGGAATTAATAGGAATCTATTTAAAATTCCCACCATCTCAACTCTTGAATTGACCTCCTTTTATATCTTAGGAATATATCAATATTTAACTCCCTGAAATCTTCTAAAAATGGTATAAACAATATTCAATTCATCCATAGATATTGTATTTAATCCTAAACATAAATGAATATCACACTTTGAACATCCATCTCAGTATCATCCAAATGTTTGACTTCACAACAATGTAAAGTCCTTTTGGTATCTTCTAGACAGTGTTCTTCTAATGAAATCAATATGATCATTCTGATTGTACCTTTTCCTCAACTCAATATTATATAGAATTTAATTCTTCTAACATTATCCAACATGATACATTTTCTTTCGGTCTTCATTTATTTTGAACTTTACCTTAAGCTTCTTCTTCTGATTAACTCAACTTCAGCTTTAAACTTTTGATGTTACAACTTCTACTTATATGGAATTAACTCATATTTGTATCTTCATATATTCTGATCCTCTTAGTCTATATCATAAGATACTTTAATCTTACATACATCTAGGCTTCTCGAGGCCCTTACTTTATATCAATCACTTGTACTTGAATTACCTTTGATAATTTGGATTTACATCATCAAAGGTTTATCAACATAATCAAATGTCTTGATTTCTAGTTCTTTGACCTTCAGTCCCACTCAGAGTCAATATTTATCAAATTAAACTTATCTAGGATCATTTATGTTCATTCAACAAAGTGATTTTATTTCTATAAATGAACAAAGTAGCATCATCTGACATTATTCTTCTGAAACCTTCAGTGGTTCATATTTCTCATCATGTACTTCTAGAGAATTTCAAAATTAGTTTACACCTAATGAAACATTTATACTTGGTTAACTCATAAAACTCTTTCTATAATCTCCTTCCAAAATATTCTTTTTGACTTCATAACACTTTATTAGTTATGGTTTCTCAACTTACAATGTAACATAATCTTTCAGTGATCATTTTTATTATTATGTTTAGTGCATATTCTTGTGGTGTTTGACTTCATTCATTTTCTATATTTACTATATAAACACTCATTACATTCCTCAATAATGAATTAATGTGACTTTATAAATTCTTTAGTGTGGTTTTTCCTTCTGATCATCTTAGTTTCTTCAACTTCACTATTTTTATTCTGATGGTTTTACCTCCCAGCTTACACTCTTCAGTAGATCATCTTCTCGAATATCCATATAAATATTCATTAGGGTCTTTAGTATCCCCATTTTCTCACCTTTCCATTCAATGAATTCTTTACAATTTCCCATTGATTTGGTACTTTAATCTTCTAAATCACCATATCTGGGAAGCTTACTTCTACAATTTGAATATGAGAATCTACAATCATATGATGTAAATGGTTGCTTTCAGATATAAACATTTCCATGTATTTATCCTCCATCCATAAAAAATACTAACTCCACTCATATTCATTACTTCTGGTCATCTTTTGGAAGTATATCTTATATCTATGGTGTTTCTTCTTCCGTTGGTTTCTCTTTCTGGAATAATTTCTTCTAGTGGACTTCTATTGAAACATCTGTAGGAACTTTTTTCCTTTAACTTAATCATTTAATTTTCCAAAAAATTATTTCCAAAAAATGAAATATATAATCATCATACAATGAGAATTTATATTAAATTATCTTATCAAGAAAAAATTAGATAAGTAATACACATATTATGATAGGTTTATGCAAACAATAAGTATCCAAGTTATCAATGTAACAACTCATTTTCTCTATTTCTTGATATAAAACTTCAAGATTCAATTATTTTATTATTTTATGATCTCTTATATATTTTAAATTTTTAAAAAACATATAGTTGATATCATATATCTTTCAGAATAATATAATTTAATTCTATAACATATCAACTAAACCTCTTACAATCCTTTAGGTAATAAAGAAAAATCAATCATATGGAAACAATACACATTTCTTTTTCCTGATTTCCCATCTAGGCTTCAATTAACTTAGTTTAAAGAAACTTTATTATAATTTCTAACTAACTTTTCTTTAAGTTAATAGTCTTAGGAGTATCTAAAATTAAGATTCTATTTCAAGGATTAATCTTAAAGTTTAATTTGATTAGGATGGTGGAATTTATCTACAATAAAATATTTTATGATATGAGTATCATTTTATATAATTTCTCATTAATGACTTTAAATAAAAGTTCTCTGACTAAAAATGATGACCCAAAACATCATATCATTTTAGTGAGAAAAGATTCATATTTCATTAAGAAATGATTACTTTGGGGCTTTCCTCTCTCCACTTAATTTTTTAGGTAGAGAAACTTCTCAATCACAAGAGTTGTGAATCTTGGATAGTTGAGTGGATAACTCTTTATCCAAATTAATCATATGGATTCACTCAATATAACTCTTTATCCAAATCCATCATATGGATTCACTCAACTGTATTCCTTTGGTATCATTCCTACAGGTTTAACATCTATATGTAACCTAAAGAAAACACTAAAAAACTAACAAAAGATAATCCAGTGGCACCCTACTAGAGAAGAACCCACCTAAGTATGATCTAGTATTATCTATTACTTGATTTTATTAAACAATATAATTCAAGGGCACCCTGATATGGAATAACCGACCTGAGGATGATCTAGTATTCTTTATTACTTACTTTCCTTACACAAGATAATTCAAGGGAACCTTGCTAGGGAAAAACCTACCTTGTTCAATGATAGAGGTCTTGACAATTATCAGTTTGGATGGAATGTCACACATAGTATTTAGTGTTTTTTTAAGTCTTAAAATTTTAATATACATCATATGTATATTAAATTCATAAATATTTCATATTATGCAATATTTTTTCTTCTCATGAATTATTCATTTTTTTATGCATGCTTCTAATGTTTTATTTGGGAATCCCTATTCCAACCAAAAAATTAATGTGTTCAGGCCACATTAATTTGTAACTCTTTACATAACCCGCAATTTTTTGTTACTAACCAAAAAATATAATCCAATAATATTAATGCATATCCAAATGTATTATATGAATAAGTTACAGGAAGCATTCATTCAAAGTTTTACAGTTATATGATATTGAAAATATCTCATGAGTAATCCCAAAGCGACAGATAACCAACCCCATTCACCTTTCTAGATAAGTCATGACCTCCAGGTTGGTAGGTGATCTGACCCCATGTCCATATACCTATGGAGACTTTAATCAAGATATAATTCAATTCATGATATCTCTAGCACTTAATATGCACAACATATATTTAACAACTATTTTCAAGCTCATAACATTAAAAAAATTGAGGTTAAGGTAGATGAAAAATAAATTTTATGAAGTCATACCTAGCATTAAATGTAGGGTTCTAACTCCCAGAATTAGTTTAATAGTTAAACTAAGACATACATACTATTAAAATTTCTTAAACATAAACATTAATATAAATGGAATTTAATAAATAAATAAATATTTTATTTATTTTCCAGAAACATGAGATAACCATTCATGAAAAATTCATAAATATAAGATAACTATAATCATTTTATAAATTAGAAAAACATTATAGACGTTCCATAATCCTGAATATACAAATTTTATATTCTTTTTAATATGAAATCTTCCATATTTTATATTAAATCAAATTTATATAATATTTCATGAATGATAAACATTTTACAATTCATCTTCTATTATTTAAACCTTTTACTTAATCTAAATATAATATACATTTTTATTTTTTTAACCTTTTATCAAAACATTTTTGATATGGTCTAAATAATATCAAAAAAATGACTCTTTAATTTGAACATATAAAATTTAATTAATTTTGAAAATTTCATAACTATAAATAATAACTCTTTTATATTTTGGCATATTTTTTAATTTATAAATACTTTATAAATTACCCCTTCTTATTTATAAATAAACCCGTTAATTTCTAGAACATAAGACATGCCATATAATTTTGGTAAAAGGAATTTTAATATCAACCATTAATATTTGGGAAATATGTTTCATAAACATTTATTTTTTATTAATTCTAAATAATTTATAATTAATTATTTAATTTATAAACTCCATATAACTTAAATATTCCCCAAATATATTTTATCGGGATTTATAAAAATTTAATAAACCATTAAAATCCTTAAAAACCAATTCTTCATAAGGGTAACCTCTATTTACCCTTATATGGACACTCTTCATAAGTGTAATATGCTCTTTACCTTTATGTAAGCTATCTGGGACCCCTTTCATAAAGGTAAGTTAGTGTTTACTTTTACGTAACTCATCATCATAAAGGAAACTAATCGACTAACTTTCCACATCTCATTTGTGTATGAGTAAACTCCCTCTTCCTTTATGAAAACGTTTTTGTGTAAAATTAAGTTGTAGGCAACCATTTTGTAACCCATTTATGGAAAGTTAAGTCACAGATTACCTTTATGAAAACTATTAATGTAAAGGTAAGAAAAAAATAATTTTATGTGAACCCTTTACATAAATGTTTATCTCATGGTTACCTTTATTTGATCACTCGTATAATGGTAAATCTCATATTAACTTTATACAGCTCGCATAATAGTTTGAAATACTATAAGAGTTTTATGAAAACATTGTTTTTCATTTCTAGTTTTTATTTTCTCAAAAAACTAGTAATTCAAACACATTTAAATCTTGAACAAATAAGATCTTATACCACTGATGAGTTTCTATTGATTATCTAATGATCATTGGAAGTAGAAACAACCCAAAACATAGGTAAATTTGTCTCCAAGAACTCAATGTGTAACCATAACTAAAAATCAAAGAATCATAGAAGACCTAGACCACATGTATAATAGTAGCCATATTCCTTGAATTTGGGATAATATTTGAGGTAAATCACAGGGAGCGGTGTACAAAAGTACCCTGCCTATGAGGGATTATACCACCCGAAGGATCCTTCATCATATTAAGAGGACACCGCAATGCTAAAGGGGTTCTAGAACTTTCATCAAGAATGATAAACAACACTTTATGAAGATGATAGATTAAGGAAATTTTCATTAAACTTATAATAAAAAATCATTCGAACAAAAAAAACTCATCTACCACCAAAAAAAGAGATCCTAACACTTTTATAGGTGAATCTCGAGACTCCTCATTCATAACGCATCATATGTGTTATTCTCCATTGGGTATAATACATTGATATCATTTAAATGAATAAATAAAAAATCTTTAAATGAACCAACTCCTTGGTTATAAACCGATGAAACCATTTGGGAGAGATGTTTCATCTGATGCAACTGTATATGAATCTCATTCATATTTAATAATAAATTTATATATCATATATATATATATATATTATACATGAATCATATGAATTTATTAAATTTAAAATATATAATATCATATTATATATATATATATATATTTACTTAATTCATTATATTCATGTATTCATGAATATTATGCATGTATTTTTAGTGCCCATGTATCAATGGTAACAAAACATTTAGTTTTCTCTAACCTCAGATTCGGTTTTTTAAGGAGATATGTTCTTGAATTTAGATGTTAATTATATTTTATAGCTATTAGTTAGAATTATTATGAAATTTATGTCTCTCTTTTGTGTTGAACCATGACTAGTGGCACTTGTAATCAAACTGATCACTAGCTTTAGAGCATAAGATTTGTCTAGAAAAGTGGGGGTTGGCTAGTTGTTGCGCCATGCCTACACCTGTGGGGGTTTTTAGTCTCATATAATTCTAAGAGTTTACATGAATTAATTTCATATCCTTAAGATATGATATCTTATATGGTTCTTTATTTTTTAGTGAAATTGGGAAAACAAAAGTTATAGACATATAATAAGTGATATGTAAAAAAATAAATGTGAAGGGGAATTAGAGGGGATGGGGGATGACTAATTAGGACCCCGAGGATACTTTTCCCCTAAAATACTAATTATAATGATAACATAAAGGTTGATCACTCCTTTGATAATTATTACTTACATTCACCTAATAACAAAAGGAACACAAGTATATAAATACTCAAAAACACTCAAATTTGTATTAACCTTCAAGGAGTAAAAAGTATGTGGATATTTATAGCCAAATAAAAGAGACACATGCCAAACAACTAGTTCAAAATATTCTCAATTCTAAATCGATATTTTTCAATTTTTTACACATTTCCATGGCATTAGAAGAAAAGTAACCATTAGGAAAACTTTATGGTACCACCTCAAAGACTTTGAAGATTCCCACCTTGTCTTTAGAGATAAATGGCCCACACTTTTTTAAATTAATGGATTCCTTTTCATAAGTGGATTTAAATTCATAGGATAATTTGTGTGGACCATTCCATTTTATTTTCAAGATTTAAAAAGAGTGATTGTAGTCCCATTTTCTCCTCTCATTCATGCATGGCGGGACTAATCTTGAAAATTCAGAATTAGGCCTTGTAAAACCTCTTTAATCGTCCTCAATCTATCCCTTTTCATTGGGTTTACAATTCCATATAATGGGTCCATTGAATTTAGAAGTTTGAGTCTTAAATATCTTCACCCATATTACTCCTTTCATTCTTCTCACAATCAACAAGACTAGTTCCATCATTATCTCCCTCTAGAAAAAGAATATTCCTTGAATATGAATAATCAAGAAAATAAAGAAAAATGTCCTTAAAAGTTGCACTAACATTTCTCTAAAAACATAAAAGGTTAATCTTTCATGATTTCTAATTAATAATATCTAAGACTTGGAATGAACCATCTCTACAAGGATTTAGTTTAGAATTTCATTGGTTTATAAATCTCTCCTTATTCAAATATACCCACACTCAATCCCCAAGATGAAGAATAACTTTATATAGATCTTTGTTTACTTTCTTTTTATATTTTTCATATATTATTTAAATATTTGATTTCAAATTGGAATGAAATTTTGGATCATAAGAAATGTAAATTAATACTAGAGGGGGTGAATAGTCATTTTCAAATATTATAAACAATACAATCATAGTTTTACTAATTAAATATTCTGTAGTGGGGTTTATGTTCAAGATATGAAATTAATCATAAATAAAAAATAAATAACACATATTCTTATAGTGATTCAGATCACCAAAATCCTAGTCCACTCCTTAACCTTTTATACTCTATGAGAAGATTCATACCCACTAAGAAACTCACTTTTAACGGTGTGATAACCTATTACAGACCCTGTCTTTTACAATATCCCAAGGTAGAACCCAGTATTTTTACAGGAGACTATACCAAGTATATGACATGAATTTTGTTTGGGTTTCACAACCTAGAATTCCTATTATGTGTTAGAATAAAAAAAATAAACAAGTCATGGTTTTTGGGGGAAATCATAAACCAAACATGAAAAAATTACAAAAAGATAAAAACAAATATGAAGAAAAAACACAAAGAAAACCCAAAAAGATCATCAAAATATGTCGAATATGACGATTCTTGATGATCATTGATAACTTACATGGAATAAGGTCAAACATTGAAGTTCTTATAAGATCATAGTAAAGGAATAAAAGTTATATGATTTTCTTGATCGTATGAGAGAAGAAAGAATTGTGTACCACTATTGTATTTTTGAAAACTAATCTTGAATGTTCTGTATGTAGTTTTTTTATATTTACCGATTACATATCTTACTGATAAATCCCATAACATCATTAATTTAATGATCTACTCAATGCATCAAGGCATCCAATCACAGCATGCCACTTGATAGCAAATTACAAAAAAATGTCATTATTACCTATAATTTTAAAATCCATCACTCATTAATAGAGAGACTGTGCATTCCTAAATTGTTACATATAACTTTTCAAAAAGAATTTCTAATATATTCATTAAATAAATGATAGTATTTCACATAATTAAAAAAAATAAAATATCTCTTATAGACTTTTAGTAGAATAATAATTCAAATATTATAGAAAACATATCATAAAATAAATAACATAATGATTAGAATTTTAATATGAATTTAAACCATATTTTATATTAAAAAAATCATAAAAAAGGTTTTTATGATATATAAATATTTTATAAATAAATAAAATAGTTAAAACACTATAAAAATTTTACAGTAAAACAATTTATTAATAATTACACTAGAACAAAGTATCATAAAAATATAATCTTTCTATAAAATAAACAAAGTTTAGAACTTGAAGTATGAGGAAAAGGCCTCATATTCAGTATTCCTACCATTAACCTCGTGGTTGGTATACTGACTGTGAAATCATAGTCAATTTAAAAAAACATGTGGTTAATAAAAAAACATATGCAGATAGAATAAAATACTCATAGTAAGTTCCCCTTTATACTCACAGTAAGGTGAGTTGATCCACGGTAAGTAAAAAACTCATGGTACAGTAAGGTAGCTATCACAGTAATTTTAGTCACATGGCAGGTTCAATCACATTAAGGTTGAAGTATTTCTCAGGGTAAGGTTACTTACCATGATGAAAGAGAATTGATGATTCTCGGTGTCGCTGGGTGTCGTTGAACCAGGTTGAGCTTTAGACGAGCTGCTTCCTTATGCTAATATCACGCGTTGTAGTCCCATATTATATATCTACATGGTTGAGCCTCCGGTATATCATTTAACCTCTCCCATAACACCATATAGCTTCCAGCAGGGGATCAGAACCTGTAAGCCTCTATCCACTCACCTAGGCTTTGGCATGCCGGCATAGTTGGCCTAATTCATGTGCTTACAGACGCACTCCTCTGATCTTTATACATGGGCCACTACTACCACTATGTCTGGACCATGGGATGGCTCTCACATGGTGTTGACCCCTTACGTCCCCTATGTGGTTAAGGGTTGGCATGGGTTAGACAGGTTGGTCCTTAATTTTTTACTATAAGCCACCAAGAAATGTTATAAGAGATATAAATTAAAAACATAGAAAATTATGATTTTAAGAAAATAGTTAAAATTAAAACATGTAAATAAGAAATGATTATTTCTTTAAGAAATTTCAATTTAGTTAATAAAAGTAATTTGTCAAAATAAAACTATTAAGGAATTAATACAAAGATTCAAATTCCAACATTCTCCCACTTTTTTGTAAATTAAAAAAAATTATTAAATTTTCAAAAGAATTCTCTAACTTTTTGAAATTTATCAAAAAATACATTAAAATTAAATCTTGAAATCATCCTTCCTCTTAAATAGTATCAACTACTTAGTATTCACATAGATGAAATCTTTCAGGAAGAGTGATATTCAGTTTCCCAAAATAGGTAAACATATATTGAAAATAGATACAAGTATAATCAAAGTTGTAATTACACTAAATAGAAATGCTAAGATTCAAGAATACCCAATTCAAACTTAATTTTCTAAAATCAAAAAGAATATAAAGGTTTAGTTAAAAATTATACAAATTTTTTTCAGTGGGAACAAATACTAAACATATATCACCATTATTTACATGATCCCTCATAAAATGAATTCTATCATCTGTGTGTTTTATTCTAGAGTGTTGTAGAGGGTTTTTTGAAATTAAAATAGCACTATAATTATCAAATAATATTGGAATTTTATCAAAACAAATAATAAAATCACATAAATTTTATTTTATCCATATACATTTTGAATAAAAACATACAGAAAAAACATATTCAAACTTGGTCTTAGATAGTTCTACTGATATTTTTTTTAGAACTCCATGAAATTAAAATTTTACCCAAAAAATGACACATACCTTTTTTTATTTTCCAGTCAATACTGCAACCTCCAAATTGAGAATCAAAGTAAGATAATAAATCAAAAAAATCTAATTTGAATAAAAAAAATTAAAGCTCCATTAATATATCTAATTATTCCTTTAAAATATTTAAGAATAATTTCAATAGTTTTGGACTAAAATATATCACATAAAAATTGAAAACATTATGTCTGGTCTAGATGTAGTGAGATATAATATACTTCATATCATGCCCTTATACAGTTTAACATCAAATTTCTTTCCAGATTCATACAAGTCTAATTTTGAATTGGTACTCATTAGATTTTTCATAGTCTTACTAGAATCAAGCCCAAAAATTTTAACAAGTTCTTTAGAATACATAGCTTGATTTAATAAAATACCATATTTTTGTTGATTAATTTTTATACCAAGAAAGATTTTCAATTCTCCCATTAAAATCATGTCAAGTTCACTTTTCATTATATTAGAAAAATCATTACATAGTAAATAATTTTTTGAACCAAATATTATATCAATAGCATAAATATTTATAATCAGTATATCATTTAAAACTATATTTATAAACAAGGTTGGATCAACAATTAAAAAATCATTATGAATTAAAAATAGATTTAATCTTTCATACCAAGATCGATGAGCTTACTTAAGACCATATTAAGCTTTATTATGATTAAAAACATGATTTTTAAATTTATCATTTTCATATCGAGGAGGTTTTTTAGCATAATCAACCTTAAAAATTATTCCATTTAAAAATTCACTTTTTACATCCATATGAAATAATTTTATATTTTGAAAACTAGAATAGGCTAATAAAATTAAAATAGATTCCATCCTAGAAACATGAGAAAAGGATTATTCAATTTAATTCAATATTCTTAGGAATAACCTTGAACTACTAGTCTTTCATTATTTTTAACAATTATTCCATCTTTATCAAGCTTATTATAAAAAATCCATTTAGTTCTGATTATAGGTTTATCTTTTGGAAAATTTAAAAAAAAGCCATATTTTATTCCTTCCAAATTGATTTAATTCATCATGCATGGAATTAATCCAATTTTAATCATTTATATCATTATCAATGTTAAAATGAATATAATAAATAACAAAAGAAGAGTTTGAATAGTAAAGTAAAATAGATTTTTGGTTTGTATACCAGATTCTACAATACCTATTACTTTTTCAATTGGACGATATTTAAGAGTTTTCCATTTTTTTGGATCAATTTTATAAGATATATTATTCCCATTAACTGATTAATTATCATTTAATTGGACATTATTTTTAATAAAATTTAATTCTCTAAATTCAACATCATCTTTTTTCTAAAATAGAATGTTTCTTGTTATTACTATTTTCAATAAACATAACATGTGTAGACTCTTAATCATATAAATTTCTCTTATTAAAAACTATATAATCTTTGATAGTACTGGAATATCGTATTAATATCCCTTTACTACTTTTAGAATCAATTTTATCTAAATTATATTTTGTATTAAAGATGAAATCTTTTCACCCAAATACCCTAAAATATCCAATTTTAGGTTTAAACCCTTTAAACAGCTTATAA
The DNA here is from genome assembly GCA_963277665.1 of Viscum album. NCBI lineage: Eukaryota > Viridiplantae > Streptophyta > Magnoliopsida > Santalales > Viscaceae > Viscum > Viscum album. The sequence continues at coordinate 725,221,698 of OY728167.1, read as the reverse complement.
GGGGTATTATTCAAAAAATTTCTAATAGGTACTTTATTTTAATCATGAAAAGATGTATTTATAGCTTCTTCTAAAAACATATCTAGTCGCATTAAATTCAATAAGTATTAATCTATCCATTTATTATATAGAACTATTTTTTCTTTCAACCACGCCATTATGTTGTGGTGTTATCAGGGCTGAAAAATAATTTATGTATCCATTTTCTTCAAAATAAATTATCAAATTATAAATTATAAAATTCACCACCTCTATCACATTTTATAGAGATTATTGAAAAACTCTTGATTTTTTTAATAATTTTAAAAAATCATAGAATTTAGTTAAACTTTAATTTTTATATGATAAGAAATAAATACAAATAAATCTATTATAATCATCTATAATTACAAATAAATACTTCTTACCACCAAAATAAATAAATTTTATAAGTCCTAACAAGTAAATATGTAATAGTTATAAAAATATAGGAGTACTAACATCATTTATAGATTTAAACATTTCTTTGTGATACCCTTTAAATAGGAATCACACATGAAATACTTACTTGTATATAATTTTGGCAATTGCAGAACTTCATCATGATTTCATAGTTTTTGAAATTGTCTAGATTTTTCATTCCCAAGCCTCTTATTCCATAGAATGTCATCTTATTCTACAATATTCAAACACTCAACCTTTTTTTAGTCATATTAGATAAATCAATAGTGTAAACATTCTCTTTTCTTTTTGAAGAAAATAAAAAAGTATTATTTTTCAAAATAGTACTTTAATAATTTTAAAAAATAACATTTAATCCATCATCACATGGATTTTATATAATTATTATATTATGTTTTAAACCAAATAAAAATAATGCTTTTAAAATAATAATAGTTTTAGAAAAATCAACTTTACCAATACCTTTTATATGACCTTTAGTGTTGTCTCCAAATGTGACAAGGCCACCATCACATGAATTGAATGATGAAATTTTTTAAATATCACCCATCATGTGCCTAGAGTGGACACTATATAAATACCATTATTCATTGATTATTTAAATGAATATTTCCTGAAATTAAACAATCAAATAGACCGCTTTGGTACCCATTCTAACTTGAGTCCAACTGGATTAGTGGTAGAAAATTTTAGAGCCCAAATAGATTTAAATCATTTATTATTGGGCTATTTAGAAAAAAATCTCTAGAAATTAAATTTATAGTATAAAAAATTATTGTGTAAATATTAGTGAACATTCATTGTTATAATTCTCTTTCATTGTCTATTTAAAATATGTTTCACTTGAAATACTTCCTTTTTAGATTTTAACAAAGTTAGTCTTATTTATCCTTGGAGATAAAATGTTATAAACAAAACCATTATTTTTATTTTTTAGTTTCAATAAACACATCATTTTATCATATTGTTCATTACCTTTACCAAATGTATATAAATTCTATTTAAGATTGAAAACTTCATTTTTCAAATTCATATTATTCTTTTGAATATCCTCTAAATCTGTATAAACTTCCACATTAGATCCAAAAGTTGTGTTTCTTAATTTCTTAATTTCATGCTTAATTTTATTAAAATAATTTTCAACTTTAGTTAAATTAACCAGAACTAAATTAAATATTCACCAATGGTCTTTATAATTCACTTCTAGAAAGTCTTTTACTATTTATTTTTTCCTTTTTTAGTTTTTATAACCCATAATCATAATTATCTTTAGATTTATCATTCTGGGATAAATATATTTTCATATTTTCACATTATATTTTTTTTATTTTCTTATTATATTTAGTAAAATTGATATTTTTAGTTTTTATGTCAATGTACTTTTCAATTATCCAGACTCCATTATTTATAAATTCTTTATTTTTGTTAAGTTGTTGTTAAACTTTCAAATTTATAGAATAAAAATTAGAACATGAATCAGAATCAATTTCATTTTCACTTTTAGATAATGAATTATGATTTACATTAGTAGGAGTAATTAATTGAGTTAAAATTGAAATAGCTACATCACACTGTATACCTAGTAGAGCAAGGTTAACTATCTCTAGTTCACTTCTTGAATCACTACTTGAGTAAGAACTTTCAGAGTAGTTCCAGCCTCCAAACAATTATTCATTTTCTTTTATCCTTTTTACCTTTTCCTTATTTGGATGTATAAGTTTGGGGTAGTCTATTCTAATGTTAAATTTTTCCCTACACTCATAACATATTAATTTTGAAACATCAGTATTATTATTAGAATTACCTTTATTATAATTATTTTTGAAATTTATTTTGAACCATATGTTACCACCTTTGTTTTTTATGAACTTGAAAAACTTATTCCTAAAATAATCTATCTCATTATCACTTTCCTAGAACTTGGATTCAGAAGTGTTAGATATTTCATTAACATTATACTTAAATATTATACCTTTTCCCTTTATAGACTCTTCATCAATAATTTTTTTCAACTCTAATTTATACTACATTAGAGAGTTTATTAGTTTATCTAAGGTATACTCTTTAAAATTCTTACTCTCATCGATGGAAAAAAAATTTGAATTCCATATTTTGGGAAGATCTATCAGTACTTTTTCAACATGAACTATGTTTTCTAGTACTTCACCAAGAGCACTCATAACATTTTTGATACGTGTAAACCGATGGAAAATTTGGTTTGTTGACTCTTAATCTCCCATCTTGAAGTCCCATTATTATACTCAGAGAATTTCTATATTGGTTCTCTTGATCATTTAAGTCCCATAGTGATCCACTTAAAGTATTCTTTAAATATTATGGTATTTCTTTCAAACTCATACATGAATATAGACATTTCTAGTTAGAGAAAATTAAAAAATATTTTTAAATTTATAATTCAAAAAATATTTTACCATTTCATTTCCTACAAGTGTATCTGGATCAACTTTAGATAACTCATATGGATTATTCATGATAGTCCAGTGATCCACACTTAACTATTTTAGGTAGGCTTATATTCTATATTTCTAGTATCCATAGTCACTTCAATTGAATAATAGTGGTTTTTTTGGAAACCATCCATCATTAGCATTGATACCTACCATCTAAAAACAAACTTTTATTTTATTCCTTAAATTTTTATGTTTGGGATATCTATTTATCATAGAGTTACAAATAAAAAATAGAAACAATCAGAGACTCTAAATACCATTTTAAGGGAACCACCAATAATACCAATTTACTGATCATAATTTATGACAATTAATACTATAGGGGGTGAATATTAATTTTCAAAAATTAAAAACAAAATAATCAGAGTTTTATTAATTGAAGATTTTGTAGTGAGATCTATTTCCAAGAAATGAAATTCAATGAAAAAAAAAGAACACGTAGATTTATATTGGTTCAGATCACTAAGATCATAGTCCACTCCTCAACCTTCTATACTCTGAAATAATATTGGTACCCACTAAGAAACTCACTTTTAAATGTTTTATAACCTATTACAGACCCTACCTTTTACAATACCCGAAGGTACAACCTAGTCTCTTTACAGGTGAATAAACTTAGTCTGTGACCTATATTTTTATCAGTTTTCACAACCCAGACTTCCTTTTATATGGTAGAATAACTAAAACAAACAAGACCTTATTTTGATGGGGAAAATCATAAACCATACAAAAAAATATTACAAATAGATAAAGAAAATAATAATATGAAGAAAAAATACAAATAAAATACAACATATGATAAAAACATGTGAAATATAATGAAGCTTGATGGTAATTGATCGCTTCAATGTAAGAAGTTAGAATGTTTACTTTCTTCTATAATCATAGAAAAGGAACATAAGTCACAGAAGTTTCTTAATCGCATAAGATCAGTAAGAACTGTTTAATACCATTATATTTTTGAAAAGTAATATCTAATGACCAGTTTTTAGTGGTTTTATATTCCTTGATCACATTTATAACTGATTAATCCCATAACATCATTAAATGATTTATATTCTTGGAGTTTCAAGATATCCAATCACTACATGTCACTTGTTAGCGAATAACAAGAAAATATTATCATTACCTATAATTTTGAAATGTAGTTCTTATTAAAAAAACTAGTTCACACGTTCTTCTGTTGCTGCAAGACACTTTTTAAAAAATATCTTATATATTCATAAATTAATTGAGAGTATTTCATATAATTAAAACAAATAAAATTTATTTTATAAACACGTGGTAAAATAATAATTCATATATTATAGGAAAAATAAAATAAAATGAATACCATAAAAAAATATTATTTTCAAATGAATTTTAGCAATATTTTGTATTCAAAATTTTATAAAAAAAATTAATTATGATATATAATTATTTTATAAATAAATAACATAGTTCAAATAATATAAAAAAATTTCAATAAAACATTTTATAAAAATGATACTGAAACAAAGTGTCCTAAAAAATTAATTTTTTTATAAATAAACTAAGTGTATAACTGACTATGTGAGTCCAAGCCTCATGGTTGGTATGATTACCATGAACCTAAAGGTTGGTATACTAACTATGATAGCACAATCACTTTATAAGAAAACATGTGGTCAGTAAAAAATTATGGAAAGAATAAAATACTCACAGTATTCTCACCTTTATACTCACAGTAAGGTGAGTTGATCCACAGTAAGTAGAAAACTCACAGTACAGGAAGATAACTCTTAGGGAAATTTCACTCAACAAGTAGGTTCACTCACATTAAGTTGGAATGATTACTTGTGGTAAGGTTACTTACCATGATGAAAGTGTGTTTCTGCTACTCAGTGCCGCTAGGTGTTGATGAACTAGGTTGAGCTTTAGATGAGCTACTGCCTTATGCTAGTATCACGCACTGTAGTCCCACATCGTATCTCCTTATGGTTTATCCTCTAGTATATTATTTAACCTCTCCCATAGAACCATTGATATTATAGTGGTGGATCATCACTCGGACACCACTATCCACTCTCATGGGCTTCATCCTACCATCATAGATGGCCTAATTCATGCACTCACAAGTTCTCCTCTCTAGGCCATATACATGGGTGCACTAATACCATTGTGGCTAACCCATGGTCTTTTCCTACAATAGTTTTGACCCCTTGTTCCTCCTATGTGGTTGAGTTTTTGTCTGGGTTAGCCCTAGTTAGCCCTTAATTTTTTACTATAAGCCGCCAAGAAATTTCAGAAGAGATATAAAATAAAACCATATAAAATTAAGAATTTAAGAAAACATTAAACATTAAAACATGTATATAAGTAATAATTATTTCTATAAACATTTTTTATTTAATAAGTTATAGGAGATAGTAATTTATCAAAACAACACTGTTAAGTAATTAATATGTATATTCAAATTCCAACATGAAACTCATAATTTTTTTACCATTTCATCACCTGCAAGATCAACAGCCTCATTATTAGTAAAAGATAAAATTTCATTAGGTTAAATTAATATATAATTTAAAATGGTGAGATTTGAGTAGTGGAATTTACAACTAGATTATATAAAAACTCTACATGTGGAAAACATTTTTCCTAATCCGTTAGGATTTTTTGAATAATTGCACGTAAGTGGGTTCAAACAGTCCAATTCATCACTTCAGTTTTTCCATCCATTTGAGGATGTCAAATATTTGAGAACAAAAAATTTATTCCAAGTGTATTTCATAATGTTCTCCAAAATATGATAAGGAATTTAACATCCTTATCACTAACAATGGTATTTTTTAGTCCATGAAAAATATAAATTTCTTTGAAAAACAAGTCTATAATATGAACACCATCATTAGTTTTTGAGAATGAAATGAAATGTTCCATTTTTCTAAATCTATCCAAAACAAAAAATATATATATGTTCTCTTTTCTCAATGGTTATTGAGGTAATCCCAACAAAAAATTTGTATAAATTTCACATCCTTAGACTTTGTAGATTTATAGGTCACACTCTTTGTAAAAATAGAAACAATACCATTCCTCATGTTTAGATAATAAAAATGTTCACGCAAAGTTGATAAAGTTTTATCAACACCAAAATTTTTCATCAATCCACCCCAATGAGTTTCTCTTATAATTATTTTTCTAGTTAAATAATTTATAATGCACATTTTTTCTCTTTTAGAAATAATCCCATCATTTTTGTAAGAGCCTTTAAGGAAAGGGTTTTCATAATATTTCTATATTTCTGAAAAACAATCACCATAAATTTCATACATTCCATTTAACATCTCATGTATAAGTAATATAATATGAATAAAATTAAAAATTAAAGACCTTTAAAAATGAGAATAGAATACCACATTTTTCTTACCTTTTATGTGTTTGATCACATAGGATAAAGTCACAAATAATTCCAGCAAGGATGTATTACTCTGATTTAACTCACCTTGAGACTTAAAATACTTACATATTTTATGGTCATAATGAAATATTTAGGCCATAAATAATATTTCCATGTTTCCAAGGTTTATTTAAACAAATATTTATTTATCTAAAATTGAAAATTTTAATGCTTTCCCATTTAATTTTTCACTAAATTAAGTATTTGGACTTGAATCTTAAGTCAAAACTCCACTCATAACAACTCTTAATGAATCACAATCAGTCTAATTTTTTTTTAAATATGATAGAATTAATATTTAATAATTGACCAATCAGTCATTGATCATTTTAAAATATTTTTCTTGTTTTTTCTCCCAATTTAAAAACTACACGTTTCTTGAAAATTTCTTTAGAAGGTGAAATAATGGATGAAATATCCTTAACAACCCTCCTATAAAAGCATTAAAATCCATGAAAACTTATAACCTCATTTTAATTATTTTGTGTGGGACACTCTTGATTTGATTTGACCTTTTATCCATCTACAAAGATCCCTTCTTCCCACACAACAAAACTAAGAACCACAACATAATCCATTTAAAAGTATAATTATTGAAGATTTTCATAAATTTGGTTTATCTTAAGAGTTTCACACTCTAACCACATGTTATATATATAGTCATGTGTGTTTTTTATATATACCATGATATCAGTGAAAGAAAAAACCATGAATTTTTCAATGAATGAATGAAGAACATGGTTCATTAAGATCATGAATGCACATGGTGCATTGGTCACACCAAATGGAATAACTAACCACTCATACAAACCAAAATTAGTTCTAAAAGAAGTTTTCCATACATATATTTCTTTCATTAAAGTTTTTTAGTGGCTATATATAACATAAATTTTGAATAACAATGTATCCTCATGTAACTCAATCATGCCAACAAGTTGAGGGCTGAGATATTAACACATAACAATTACATTTTTATGGCATGACAATCTATTAACATTCTCCATGATATATATTTCTTAGTTACTTGTATCACCAAAACAACACATGGACTTGTTCTTTCACTAATGAATCCTTTCCTCGTGATTTATTCAACTTGGTGTTAGATCTCTCTAGTATCCCCTTTATTAGTTCTATATACTGTCTTGCTAGGAATTGTAGCTTTGGGGATGAAGTAAATTATATGCTCAATGATTCTAAATGGGGGAAATCCATTAAATGTATTGTTGAGAAACAAATAACAACATTCCTATAGAAAATACACAAAATAAGAGGGAAAATAATGATGAAGTTTATTAATTTCAAGGAAATAATCCTTACTATTGAGTAAGAATACTTTCTAACTGAACAATATTCTCTTCACCAAACTTTTTATAAAAAACAAAACCACCTACTATTCTCTATTTTTTTATACTATTGAATTTTTTCTTCCTCCAAACTCTTTTCTTTATCTTTTAATATCATTTTTTATCAACTCGATACACCTTTTATATCACTCTCTATTTTTTCCCATATTATTCTTCACATACTTCTTTTATCTTTTTGTATTCTATATATATCCTCAATTGATATTCATATGTGTGTATGGGGATAAAGGGTGTTAATATAATTTTTATTCCATTGAAAAAGGATAAATATTTTTTCTATCCATCATATATAATCCTCCTATCAAATAGTTATGGTCCCATAAGTAGATAATGTCATTCTTGCATTGGAGAAATTTAAAAAACCACCCCATTATGATATTTCTTAATGGGAAAGGAAACTATGGGTTTCTTTTTTACTACCACCTCATCACTTCCATTAAACCATTGAAACCTATAGGATATAATACTACTAATAGTATGAAAACTAAACTTCTCCACCAATAATGTACTAGCCACATTAGTGAAACATCCATTATCAATGATCAAACTACATGTAATTTCCTTGATGTTACATCAAGTATGAAAAATATGCTCATGTTTCACCTATTTATGATAATATTTTTCTTGAATGTTTATAGATATTATTTTCACTAATGAACCTACATGAACCATTAATTAAGATTCCACATCATTGTATTCCTCTAATTATGTAATTTAATCTTTTCTACAGCCTTCACGCAAAATGTCACTATTATTCAAAACAATCATTTTCTTATTGTTAGGGAATTTAGATATGATATAAAAAAATATGTGACACTTAAAACACTTAATATTAAGATAATTATATAGAAATTTGAGGTCACTTTTACCTTAATAATCAAAAGTGAAAAAAAATTGGCTACTTCTTGTTATTTTGGAGAAGATTTAAAATCCCCTAGTTTTGACTCATTCCATTTAAAGGTTGATTCGGAATCATTCGAATTAGACTTCAAAGAATTGGGAGAACTTACTCAATTTATTTGGGGTTGAAATTGTATCTCTACCTTTACCACCTTGTATAGAAACTTCTCCATGTCAAATTAGGGTTTTAACTCCATAATATTAATAATTTCTTGATTTAATCTATTGTTTCACTATTCCATCATAACTTCTCGAGCCTCCTCCGAACATGATATAATCATTGGTATTTCCCTTTCCTTATAGTACTCATCCAAAAATAAGGAAACTTTCAAAAGATGTTTAAACTTAAAATATATATTTATATAGTAATTACTATATATCCACCTTTTTTACTTTACAATCTTCATCTCTTCTTATGATTTAATTGTCCTTTCCCCATTACATTGTTGATTTATAGTTATCCCCACAAAATACTTACATAGTCATTGAACATAATTGATTTAAACTTTACTTTAATAGCCTCCAAGAAGTTCTGAAGTCCAAACATGTGTTTAAAATTCCTCTACCACTCTAATGAGTGTTCCAAACCATTATTCCCATGAAAGGATAGAAGTTTCTTAATGATTCCTTTTAAGTCATTTTATATTCTTGTAACACATTATCTGTTCCTATAGGATGATTATTCAAAATTTGAGTATTAATAATATATGTGACACCCAATGGGTCACTAGTACATCTAATTTTGATTATTTTTTATATTTTCATGCTTTCTTTGAGTTACTAGGTGCTATGTTCAAAACTAAGAGTTTTTTTGAAGACATACCAAAGTACATGGTAAAAGCATAGTTTTTATTACCGTAATGATAACCATGTGAGGGTGCGGAAGTTTGTGATAGAGGGGTTTTTCACCATTTTATCATGACTTGTAAAACCATGTGACACCTTGGGGAAATCATGCATCTTATTTTTTCGGGAGACAATAGCCCTATAGGGTTGGCCTAACCATGCGGCCAAACCGTGTGGCCCTGTCCATCTCACATAAAAAATTGGCTCTTTAAAATTTATCCCCTATCATGATTTTATGATTTTGGGGATTTTTTCCCTACTCCAATGTGTGCATACCTTCTCCATTGTCTTTTAGATTCTTTCCCTCCTTCTTGGTTTATTTCTTTTATAGATATTGGTGTTTTATCTTGAGGTATTTTGATTTCTTTATGGTTTCTTCTTATTTTACCATTCTCAAGTATTATTCTTCCATTTTTATGGAATGGTTTAACCCTAGTTTTTTTTATGAATATAGTGTTTTTTATAGGGGGTTTGGTTTGTTTCCATATGGAATAGGTGTTTGAGGCTTTTTTCATCCTCTTCCTGGTGGACTTCATCAAGGGTGATGAGCTTTGGATCAAATTTGAGGTAGGTGTCTATAAATAAGGGATTTTTCCATGGAATACCATTAAATTTCTAATCTCATTTAGTTTTTTTAATTTATATTTAAATGATTTATTATTGATTTTTATTCCATTTTTTATGGGTTTCATTGATTAGTTTGTAAATTTGGGTGCTTTACGTGGGTTTTCCAAATTGGTGTGTCTTGTATTCACTCCAATTATTTTATAAAATGGATCAAAGGGTTTGATGGGTTTCAAAGGATTTATAACATTGTTTTAGAAATGATTTTTCCTTGGAAAGTGTGTTTTGATAAAATGGGAATGTTTGGTTGTTAAGGGGATTATGTTATAGCTTGATTGATATGGGAACTTGTTTATGGATATGTTGGCATGGAGTAACACATGGGTTAATCAAGGTGTGAGTGAGGGATTTTATTGAGGGACCATGTGAGACTTGGAGGGAAGACTATGTGAGATTCCATTATGGTTTGTCTGAGTGTCCATGTGAGCCATTGGATGGAAGACTGTGCAAGGCACTAACTTAGTTTCCAAGGGACCGTGAGAGAAGTTTTCATGACCCAACCCAAGTCAGTGCTCGAGCCGCAACTACCCCAAGCCTACCTCCATAGGCTAGGGGCTGGTTACCAACGTTGAAGGAATAACTAACATGTGGATGGATTTTCCTATGTAATTGTATGCACAAATAGCCTTTTTGATGCACAAGTTCATAGGAAGTAAAAGTAAAAGAAGAATAACAATAAGGGAATAACCATGACTGTAAAACATTTAGACAGTATAAGAGTACGGTAGTGTAAACTAAAAATTAAAAGTGAAAAATACATTCCCAACTAGAAATATGTCCTAACCTAACAAAACTTGAATGTAAAATTATAAGAGATCCCAACTTCAGGTCTCTATGATTCAACCATCATACACGATCCAAAGTACTAGGTATCCCTAAGCTCCTCTAAAGTCATCACCAACCTTTCCATAATCTACATAAGACACGACATGTATAGGAAAATCCCATGTAGAGATGAGTATATACAGATCTAGTAGGACACCCCAAAACCTGAAGGTGGAGAAATAATAGATACAATAGGAATAAGAATACAATATAAAGTAAACAAGATGCAGCTCAACCCAAGAAATAGAATTAGTAACCTCATCCAAGAACAAGGGGCTAAGCATTGTGTGTAGATGGACTACATGTCGAGTCTTTGGAACCCATAGTAGGAGAGTGAACTCATCAAACCATGAGAGGATAATCATGAAAATCACATGGAATACCCCACATGTCTTCACAACCCACGTTAGGATCATAACCAATACAATGTGTGCATATAGATATATAAATTCACATTAAAAATTATACTAAATATAAGAGAAAGGGGATATCCATATCACAGCTCAGCCCAGAAATAAGTGTCATCAATAGTTCCAAAAGTCCATCAATGATGCTCAGCAACTCATGCATCTTATTATAAGTGACTTTGTAAAGGTGCATGCCTCACCTATATAATGCATATATGAGGGTAACAAACTCTGTGTAGAGGAAACACACCCTGGTGTGTCAGAGGGGTTCCACTCTGTATGTATCCATAGAGGAATCATGCCCTAGTGCATCAGGGGGTTCCACTCTAGTTTCAGGAGGACCTGTGCCCTATCCAATAAGGGGGTTCCACTTTGTAGGTGCAAGAATTGTGCCCAAGATAATGGGGGGTTCAACTCTATAGTCTGAGGACATGTGCCCAGGTGTATCAGGGGGTTATACTCTAGTCATTGAGGACCTATGCCCTATCTGATAGGGGTTCCACTTGAAAGATAGAAGACCTTCACCATATTTTGACAAGGGGTTTGCACTCTGGTCACCAAGGAATAGCTCCATATTCGATAGAGGGTTCCACTTGGAAGTATCTATAGAGGACCCACGCCCAAGCTGATGGAGGGGTTCCTCTCTATAGTAAGCCTCTGGTGATCCCACCTGATCATTTTCATCATCATTCATCACCTCAATAAGCTCCATACTCAGAAATTTTCACATCATATCTCAAAATCTACAATTGAGGTAACCATCGCATTCTACATGGAAAAAAACTCAGGATAGGATACTCATGGGCCAAAATTAAGTTCAAATGAAGGAGATGTAGAAGATTAATGTTTTATCAAAGGAACCAAGGGGGTACTGGGCATGTGAGGGGACCCACATAGCATTTGGTCCCACTCTATTTCCTATTTGTGTCCCTAGAGATACACGGCTCCCAGTCCATATAGGAGTACACGCCGTGTAGTTTGAAAAAATGGCATGTCCAAACTACCTGGTATAGGGTCGTGTTCATGTACTTTGGTACATGGTTTTGTTCCTCACCATGTCCATGTACTTGAGTATACTATTTTCCTCTAGTCATGTCTTCCCACATTGGGTTCTGCCTATATGCTCCACCACATGGATTTTCTACCTGGGGAGGCAGTATATGGTGTGTAGGAGAGATACACATTATGCCATCCTTATAATTTTCCAAAACTCTAGCCACTGCAGTCAGGGTCCAACAGGCTGTGTGTGTTGTTGGGATTTTTCTAGAATTGTAAATCTGCTCTCCATACCCAATATTTGGTCTCTGCCTTCTATTTTGGCCTCATTTACGCTTGAGAATAGTGAATCTATCTGCTGATCATTGTTTCTAGCTATCTGGTGGTCATAAATCTGATTCTGTTGATATTTGGAGTATCATCGCACGTCCTTCACACCACGAATTCCTCCACCTTTTAAGATTAGGCATCAGATCATTGAAAAGACCATCCAAAATCCATAACTAACCTAGATCTACCCCTAGTTTGTTGATCCATCTCTTATACGTGAATCTGTTGTGATTCCGGGGGTTTGATCAGGCTTGGTACAACCTGAAAACATCAAACAGGGACTGAGGGGTCCTACCAATGATGAATGAAAATAAATTTAGGAAGAAAGCACAAAAACAAGAATTCTTGGCCAATGATCAAGAACGAGGATAACTGGGGTTATAAATAAATTGAATAATCAAATTAATCTTTACATAGAGTCAAGACAAGGTCCATCAATTTGTGTAGATCATAAATGGGATGATTCTTCTCAAAGAATTTAATTAGAAAGGTTATAAACCTAAAATTGAAAAGACCTACCCGTATATTGGAATGTTTGTCATCGAATAACGCGCTCACCAATGATTGAAGGATGTTTTTTATTTCTTCCTTCCCCGATCTACTACGATCCAGAGTTTTGTCATCGTCCAAGGTTATTCACTTATAGAAGGAGGGGAAGAAGTTCAATAATCCTTTTGGGTTTTATAAAAATAACCCCAGAGGATTCCCCATAGCGATGTATTTTTATACATTTAGTTAGGTTAAAATAAAAAAAAATAAAAAATTAATTTAATTAATTAATCTACTGAGCTTACCGCCAATAGGTGAGATTTACGAATTCCCCATGCTGATCTATTTTATGTCACACATTGGGTAAACAACGTGTTCTAGAATCAACTGTGTTATTAGATTTTTGATATGAGCATACATTTATGTGTTATCCCATTTTCTTTATGAAACTTCATATATGTAATATAAAATATATATTTGATATTTTTATAAAATTAATTCCAGGAACATCATGCCTTGAAATCACACACCATATCAGTGCCTAACTATAGAAATATATATATAAATATATCAATTTATTACAAGGAATAAACTAGGTATCTACACAATTACCTCCTTTATACTTTTCATCCATGAAAAGTAAAACTAAACAAACCAATCGGGATATTGATCCCACATCTAGCTCTCCCACTTCAAGGAACTCTCATGCGTATTCTCGTTTTTCCACAACACATGAACCAAGGGGGTTTTCTATCCATGTAGGGTCCTTTATTGTTGATCCTTGATCACCCCAGGGTGCTCCTCAAAGGTGGATCCACCCTCAATGTCCATCATAACCCAATTGATGACGTGCATCGGGTCATGCACATATCTCCACTGTTGGGACACATAGAATACACCGTGCACTTGATCCAATTGTGGGAGTAGGGTGAGTCGGTAAGAAACCTCTCCAAACCTCTACATGATCTCAAATGACCTGATGAATCTCAAGGACAACTTTCCTCCCTATCTGAACCTCCAAAATAATTATCACTCAGAGACTCTCAGGAAAATGTGGTCTCCCTTGTTGAACTCCAAGGGCCAATGAAGATGATATGCATAAGATTTTTTTCTTCTCTCAGATGACCTCATCAACTCACGGATGACTTAGAGCTTCTCGTTCATCACCTGTAGTAACTCTGGTCTTACAAGAGATGTTTGACCAATCTCTTTCCAGCACAAGGTAGACCAATAGGGTCTCCCATAAAAGGAGTCAAAAGGATTCATTTTGATGTTTGAGTGGTTGATATTATTTTATGAATATTTTACCAATCCTAACACATAATCCCTCAACATATCCTCCAACACCTGGATAGTGTGCCCAGTTAGCCCATCTGTATGGGGGTGAAAGGTTGTACTCATCCTCATTTGGGTCATGAATGCCTCATGCAGATCTCTCCACAACTATGATGTAAACCATGCATCAGGATCGGAGAAAATAATCAACGGAACCCCATGAAGCCGAACGATCTTTCGTACGTACAACTACCCCAAAATATCCACCAAACTATGCTCCTTGATGGTAAGGAAGTTGCAATGTCTCATATTTTTGATTTATTATTTTTAAATATTATATGGAATTATTTCGAGACCGGGCGCGAAGACGGCACATCATTCTGAGATCCAGTGAGGCCGGAATGGTGGTTTGAACTTTTTTTTAGTTAAGTGAGTCGTCACTTGTGCATGGTTGTGGCAGTTTCCAAACGGATTCCCGGATTAAAAATCTGAGCGCATCGTTGTGTCCGGGACGATGACTTTACCTAAGAATGAGGCTAACCTCGACCGGCGCGGGTCGAGGGAAAAAGTTAATTTTCTGACATTTTAAGTAAAATAAAATAAAATAAATTAACCAGTTTATTTTATTTCATTTAAGGAAACATCCGCTGCAGCGCGGCAACGGCGTAGCTGTTTCTTAAATTGATAGCGTGTCTTAATGACTTCAAAATGGCAAGTCAACTCCATTAATACTTCCATGTAATTAAATGCCAACTTTTTTCCCTTTTTAATGGGTTAAGAAATTGTACGTCCCGGGCAACGTAGAGAGAGGAACCTTTGCAGAATCCACGGAGCGTTGGAGAAAATTCTCGACGACGAACGACAACAGGTCGAAACCAAGGATTGTTGCGCCGACGTTGATGGATCTCGATGGAAACGGAATCCTGGCGCCTTCGTCAATGATCGATCCTTTCGAAAGGTAGGGGTTGTTATTTCGATTTTCTTTCCCCGTATTTTGAGTTTAAACGACGAACGCGGATCAACCACAAACAAGTTGATCCGCGGATTCGTACGTTCTTGTGGGAGGGATTTTTTTTTCTTCGGGAAGACTATGGGGAATTGATCCATGCTTTATGTTGTTGTTGATTCTTGCCCCATTTTAAGCCTATTAATGGGAGCGGATCAACGTCGTGACGAACGACGGCGGAGGTTCGTTCCTCAATTTGTTTATTTGGATTTCTTCCTCCTTTTCCCCACACGTTCTTCTTGTTCTTCGCGGGACGACGAACAAAGGATCGTTGCACATCCGTTCTACGATGCAACGATACCAAATCGAAGGTTCGACATCGCAACGTCCTTGTGGAGGTGCAGCGACGATGGTGGATGACCAATCCGACCAAATCGGAAAGAGAGTTCTTCGAGCATTCTTCGTGCGGGAAGATCGGAACGCATTTTCAGAGCTGATCGGAGGCTCGAAAACGATGGAAGCGGCTTCGTGGGGTTGGGGCGACCAGAACCTGGAAGTTTTGCAGTGATCGGACGACCGGATTGATGATCAGAGCAACACGGGAAGCGCACTGGCGAAGAGCGCCGTTTCTGGAAATTTTCCATAATACACGGCGTGTACTTCCGAAGAACACGCCGTGTAGTTCTGGTGGTGGCGGATAGGGATTCGGGGTCAGAGAAGAATCACACGGCGTGTGACCCCAGTCACACGGCGTGTTGGACCTTCCCCAAAGCTCAGCGTGTACTTTGGGTAGTACACAGACATGGGATGCTCTACACGGCTTCAGGCAGCACGGCATGTATAGCTCGGCAGAGGCAGCTACGCAGAGCTCGGCGTGTATCCCGGGGATACACAGACACGGGATGGAGTACATGGTCGTGTACTCCATCACCCAGCCAGGAAAAGTCAACAATGCGGGTCACCCCGTGTGCAGATTGCACGGTTTGGAGTACACGGGTTGGTGACCGTGTACAGACACATGGCCAGAGTACACGGAGCCAACCACAGTTACCCAGACACGGCGTGTACTTTGTACTACACGCCATGTACTAAGTTTTTCTACATGACCAGCCTCACGACACGGGCCGTGGTACACGGGCAGTACCCGGGGTCGGACAACACGGTGTGTATCATTTCTACACACCGTGTAATTTTTGGAAAACAGCTTGGTCCTTTTGTTCACCGTGCCTTGAACATCTTTTGTTTGGGTTAGTACCCCTTCTTCTTGTTTCCATGAGGTTCAGGCATCTTTCTCTCATGCAGGATTTTGATCCCTTCAGCAGGACTTTCAGTGATAGAGTCAGGCATCCATCCGAGAGGCCCGGATCAAGATCCTCTACCCATTCCAGACCCTAGGTAGAGTCAGGCATCGATGTGACCAACTCTACTGGGCATTGATCCTCTATCTAGCAGGTGAATTCCGGATGAGTCGCGGTATCCTCCATGGCCCTGGAAGTGATCCTCATCTGTGTATCGAGATCTTTCCCACTGAGGAGTGTGTCTCCCGTAATGAGTGCTTCTATCTATCGTAACCCTTCCACTCAGGAGTGTGTCTCCCATAATGAGTGTAGCCATCTCTCATGATGGTTCCCGACGAACAACACTTCTCGGACGGATTTCATCGGAGCTATAAGACTCGTGGAGTGTGTTATCCTAGAATGAGTGCATCACGGAATCTTCGAACAGAATCCCTGACGGGGGTATGCGGTCGTGTGACATGTTTCTAGACCACAGGTCTGGGTTTTGAGTATATTTGGTTTGTTCTATATGTTCTGTAGACATATACTATGCATATCTGACCGTACCTTTACTTTGTGTACTGCTTTGTGGTTTTTGGGGTCCTCTACTGAGTATTGTTATACTCACCCCTGCACGGGATTTTCTCGCATGTCTGGTGTCTTTTGTAGACGAGTAGCCTTTTTACAGATTCTAGGGCAGACCAGGACAGGACCGAGCTTTCTAATTTCCCTACAGGCCGAGGCATTCCTACGGCTACGAGCAGGAGTCCCAGTACCTTTGTGCTTATAGGTTGGACTTTGCAGTTTTTCAAACTCTTGCTTTTGGTGGGCTTGTATTCTGGCCCAGTTTACTTTTACAGTACTCTACCTTTCTTCGTACTCTATTGGTTGGGTTTAGTTGTATACATTCATTTTTGTTCCTTAGTGTTTTAAATTTCAGCATTTGTGGGCTTGGAGATGTGTGTGTGTGTGTACAGGTACTTAGGCAATGCCTCCCATGTTAGTGACATGCCTACTCAGTGCTAGTCACCAGCCCCTGGCCTATTGGAGGCAGGCTTGGGGAGTCATGGCGCGGGCCCCATTGGGATGGGTCGTGACAGAGTGGTATCAGAAGTGGTTGGTTCTACCTTAGGACCAAGAGTCTGTGAGTTTGGTTTGGGGCAACAGTGTTAAGTTTTTCGGGTTCGGATTTCAGGCCAGGGACCCCAGTGTTGGTGCGGCAGCCGACATATCCATACACCAGGACTCTGATAACCTGCTTTTCGACCCGATTCACGAAAACACTGGTTGCGGGGAAATAAAACGTACATACATCATATAGGAATGGGTTGGGTCTTCTATGTCCTTGGTGTCAGCTATCCAGATATACTCAATTGACCGTGAAACATCTTGTTTCTTTACAGGATGCCTCTGTGACGCGCACCCGCTAGGATTCAGCAGCACGATCATGAGGATGACCCCCTCAGTGACGAGGCTTCGATACAGGGACCAGCTCCCTAGGCGTTGCCACTAGGTGGTGCACCTGCTATACCACCAGTGGAGCAGCTAGTGGTACCTGCAGTACCGACCGGTGAGGAGCGCAGGCTTAGCGCACTCCACGAGATTCAGAGACAGAGACCCATCAGGTTCCGAGGCCAGCCCGACCCTCAAGCGGCTGAGGACTGGCTTGAGGCGGTGACCAGAGTTTTCCGTCTAGTGAGGACACCAGCAGACCAGATGGTGGTCCTAGGAGCGAGCCTTCTTCAGGGTTCGGTGGGACGATGGTGGAGTCTGACCACACAGACTCACAACGAGGAGACTCTTTCGTGGATGGAGTTTGAGCGACTATTCAGGGAGGAGTTCTCTCCGGTTAAGCTGAGAGCTGTGTGTATCCAGGAGCTTCTTCAGCTCCAGCAGGGAAGTATGACGGTGGCTGACTATTCATCGAGGTTCACAAACCTCGCCAGGTACTCGATGGATATAGTCAGAGATCAGTACTTTAGATCTCGGACCATCGAGAGAGGTCTACGGTGAGACATACAAGCTAGTGTCGTGCCTCTATGCATATCGACCTATTCTGGAGTTCTCGAGCGGGCCTTGGTGATCGAGAGCTTCTTGGTGGAGTAGAGACAGCCGCCGGCAGTCAGCAGCAGGCAGACAGGTGTGGAGACACCGGCAGCAGGAAGCTGACGTTAGACGCAGGGATCAGGATGTGGGAGACGTCATAAGAGGACCCGGGATAGGGGATCGATAGTCCAGGGCTCTCAGGCTGGATCCAGTCAGCCTATGGAGAAGCGATGCTACGCATGCGACGGTAGGGGGAATATCCCTAGAGATTTACCGACATGTCGAGCTACTGACAGGGAAGTGGTGGATGGACCACTGAGGCAGAGGCAGAGAACGGAGCAGGCAGATCTGCCAGGCGGAGGATGTGGCAGAGGAGTAGGGAGATCTGCGGGTGGTGGCAGATGCTTCAACTTACTTCCACCACCACCCCCAGGAGATCCGCACCAGGCTCAGGGAGCTGGGGGACCGGGACGGGGACAGCTGCATGCGGTCGAGGCATACGACCCAGGGGCTCCAGGGATGATTTGAGGTATGATCTATGTCTTTTATAACTTATCTTCCATACTCATAGACACATGTGTCAGTCATTCCCTTATAGCCACATGTCTTGTACAAAACCTCGAGATTCCGGTAGAACCGTTGACTCGATCCTTACGCTTGGAGACACCTACGGGAGGAGACTCGACGATCACACACCTTTGCAGACAGTGTGATCTTACCCTTGGAGGCGAGAGTTTTGGTTGGAACCTCTTGGTGGTAGCGTCGAGGCCTTACGACGTCATTCTCTGTATGGATTGGTTATCTTCGTTCCATGCCCAGATTGACTGTTTTAGGCGAAGAGTGCGGTGTGTCCGCCGTGATGGAATAAGGTTTTCCTTTGTCAGAGAAAAGGAAACCCAGGCAGCACAAAATGGGCTCATGCATAGGAGGGGGCAGCCGATCACTCATGAGTTGTCTAGCCTTACCCTCGGAGCAGTAGATGTTGTGAGCTCTCAGTTCCCAACAGTGGTGGCAGAGTATGAGGACGTCTTTCCAGAAGATGTTTCAGGGTTACCTTCTCGCCAGGAAATTGACTTCTGCATCGACTTACACCCCGGGACGACACTGATTTCCTCATCAGCTTATCAGATGGCTCCCGCGGAGCTTCGCGAGCTGAGGGTGCAGTTGGAGGATTTGTAGAGCAAGGGTTTTGTAAGACCCAGCGTCTCACCATGGGCGGCTCCAGTCTTGTTTGCCAAGAAGGCAGACGGGATTCTGAGGTTGTGAATGGATTACCATCGCCTAAACCAGGTGACGGTGAAGAACAATTATCCATTGTCGATAATTTATGACCTCTTCGATCAGCTAAGAGGGGCACAGTGGTTCTCGAAGTTTGACCTTCGATCAGGCTATCATCAGCTACGATTGCGGGATAAGGATATACCGAAGACGGATTTTAGATGTCGCTACAATCACTATGAGTACTTGGTGATGCCCTTTGGCATGACGAACTCCCCCGCAGTGTTCATGGGGTTGATGAACCGGATCTTCCAGCTGTACTTGGACCGGTTCGTAGTGGTCTTCATCGACGACATCCTTGTGTACTTGGCGTCATAGGAGGAGCATGTGAGACACCTTCGGATGGTTCTGGATGTACTTCGAGAGCACCAGATTTATGGGAAGCTCTCAAAGTGTCAGTTCTGGATTCGGGAGGTCCACTTTCTGGGACATGTCATCTCAGCAGATGGAGTAGCTGTGGACCCAGCCAAGGTGGAGGCTGTGTTAGCATGGGAGCCACCTCGGAGCGTGATAGAGGTGCGGAGCTTCCTTGGGTTGGCAGGATATTACCAGAGATTCATCCCTGATTTCTCCTAGATATTAGCACCGATGACAGCCTTGACCAGGAAGGGGCAACCCTTCGTGTGGACATAAAAGTGCCAGAAGGCTTTCGAGAAGTTGAGACAGAGTTTGACGAGCGCCCCAGTCTTGAGATTTCCAGAGGAGGGTGTCGAGTACATAGTTTTCTGCGACGCATCAGGGACCGGGCTCGGCTATGTCCTAATGCAGCGGCATGCAGTAATTACTTATGGTTCGTGCCATCTTAGGCCACATGATCAAAACTATGTGACCCATGATCTCGAGTTTGCATCAGTAGTCTTCGCATTGAAGATGTGGTGACACTACCTTATGGCCGAGTGGTTCATTTTCTACTCTGACCACAAGAGCCCCAAGTACATCTTCTCACAGAAGGATCTGAATCTGAGGCAGAGGTGTTGGCTAGAGTTCCTCCAGGACTATGATTTTGAGATTGTCTATACTCCTAGAAAGGGGAACAAGGTGGCAGATTCCCTCAGCAGAAGGTCGAGCTCACAGTTTTTGAGTGAGGCGACACAGCAGTTAGCCGCGTTACAGTTATCCTTTATGGATGGAGAGGATATAGCTTACCTACAGTCGATGGTTGTCACCCCTCCACTCTTACAGTGAGTTAGGGAGGCACAACTTGGGGATGTCAATTATGTGGCCTTACGTGCTCAGTTATCCACAGGACATGCTCCTGATGGATATTCTCAAGGCGGGGAACACGTACTTCTTTTCAGAGGAAGCATTGTTGTACCAGTTGCATTGCAGGAGGAGGTCCTGAGGGATTTCCATACATCCCCTTTGGCGGTACATCTTGGAGTAGAAAAGATGTACCATGACCTCCGATGAAAGTTCTGGTGGTTAGGCATGAAGAAGGCAGTAGCAGAGTTCGTTTCTCGATGCCTCACATGCCAGCAGGTGAAGGCTGAGCACCAGGTTCTAGCGGGGTTAGCTTACCCCCTGGAATTTCCAGAGTGGAAGTGTGATGGAATATCGATGGACTTCATGACAGGCTTACCACAGATGTCCAAGGGGCACGATTCTATCTGGGTGATCGTTTACCGACTCACTAAGTCGGCCCACTTCCTAGCTATCAGGGAGTAGAGTTCCGTAGAGATCTTGGGACGCCTCTACGTACAGGAGATAGTTCGGCTTCATGGCGTCCCCTCGACTATAGTCTTAGAATGAGAGGCCCGCTTCACATCCCGGTTGTGCAAGGGATTGCAGGAGGCTTTTGGGACTCAGCTACGCTTGAGCATAGTGTTTCATCCACAGATAGATGGTCAGACAGAGAGGACCATTCAGGTTCTGTAGGATATGTTGTGAGCCTGTATATTGGACTTTGGTCGTAGTTGGGAGGACCACCTACCACTGGTGGAGTTTGCGTACAATAACAGCTACCACTCCACCACCGGTATGGCACCGTTTGAGGCCTTTTAGGGGAGACCCTACCTGTCACCGCTTTGCTGGACCGACCCCAGAGAGTCAGCACTCATGGGTCCAGAGTTAGTGCGAGCTACCACAGAGAAGGTGCAGATCATCCGGGAGTGGAAGAAGACTGCACAGAGCCGGCAGAAGTCTTATGCTGACAGGAGACGGAGACCTCTAGATTTCGAAGAGGGAGACCACGTCTTCCTTCGGGTCTCACCTCGACGAGGGTTGCGGAGATTTGGCCGAGGCTGCAAGCTATCTTTGAGGTTCATCGGACCTTTTAAGATCCTGGTTAGAGTTGGCAAAGTGGCGTATTGCCTGGCTCTACCGCCACAGTTGCATCGGGTACATGATGTCTTCCACGTGTCGCAGCTGAGGAGGTACGTGCATGACCCATCGCACGTCATCGACTGGGGTGAGCTATACATCGAGGATGGAGTGACCTTTGCTGAGTACCCAGTGGAGATCGAGGATCGGCAGGAGAGGATCCTTCGTGGGTGATCGATTCCCTTAGTGCGCATCTGGTGACAGCACGGGAATCTTCAGGAGATCACGTGGGAGTGGGAGGCTCAGATCCGTGCCCAGTACCCTCATCTTTTTTAATAGCCTTTTTTTGGGTTTTCGGGGACGTAAATCCCCAAGGTGGGGAGAATGTAATGTCTCGGATTTTCCGTTTATCATTTTTAAATATTATATGAAATTATTTCGAGACCGGGCGTGAAGACGGTACATCATTCCGAGATCCAGTGAGCCCGGAATGGTGGTTTGAACTTTTTTTTAGTTAAGTGAGTCGGCACTTGTGCGCGGTTGTGGCAGTTTCCAAACGGATGCCCGGATTAAAAATATGAGTGAATCATTGCATTTGGGACGACGACTTTACCTAAGAATGAGGCTAACCTCGACCGGCGCGAGTCGAGGGAAAAAGTTAATTTTCTGATGTTTTAAGTAAAATAAAATAAAATAAATTAACCAGTTTATTTTTATTTCATTTAAGGAAACATCCGCTGCAGCGCGGCAACGGCACAACTGTTTCCTAAATTGATGGCGCGTCTTAATGACTTCGAAATGGAAAGTCAACGCCATTAATAATGCCGCATAATTAAATGCCAACTTGTTTCCCCTTTTTAATGGGTTAAGAAATTGTACGTCCCGGGCAACGTAGAGAGAGGAACCTCTGCAGAATCTGTGGCACGTTGGAGCAAATTCTCGATGACGAACGACAACAGATCGAAACCAAGGATCGTTGCGCCGACGTTGAAGGATCTCGACGGCAACGGCAGCCCGGTGCCTTCATCAACGATCGATCCTTTCGAAAGGTTGGGGTTGTTATTTCGATTTCTTTTCCCTGTATTTTGAGTTTAAACAACGAACGTGGATCAACCACAAACAAGTTGATCCGCGGATTCGTACGTTCTTGTGGGATGGATTTTTTTTTCTTCGGGAAGACTATGGAGAATTGATCCATTCTTTATGTTGTTGTTGATTCTTGCCCCGTTTAAATCCTATTAATGGGAGCGGATCAATGTCATGACGAATGACAGAAGAGGTTCGTTCCTCAATTTGTTTATTTGGATTTCTTCCTCCTTTTTACTTGCGCGTTCTTCACATTCTTCGCGGGGCGATGAACAAAGGATCATTGTGCATCCGTTATGCGATGCAACGATCCCAAATCTAAGGTTCGACATTGAAACGTCCTTGTGGAGGTGCGGCGACAATGGTGGACGACCAATCGGACCGGATCGGAAAGAGCGTTCTTCGAGCGTTCTTCATGCGGGAAGATCGGAACGCATTTTCAGAGCCGATCGGAGGCCCAAAAATGACAGAAACGGATTTGTGGGGTCGGGGCGACCAGAACCTGGAAGTTTTGCAGCGATCGGACGACCGGATTGATGATTGGAGCAGCACAGGAGGCGTGCCGGCGAAGAGCGCCATTTCTGAAAATTTCCAGAATACCCGGCGTGTACTTCCCAAGAACACGCCGTGTAGTTCCGGCAGTGGCAGATAGGGATTCGGGGTCTGATAAGAATCACACGGCGTGTGACCCCAGTCACACGGCATGTTGGACCTTCCCCGAAGCTCGGCGTGTACTTTGGGTAGTACACAGACACGGGATGCTCTACACGGCTTCAGGCGGCACAGCGTGTACAGCTCGACAGAGGCGGCTACACGGAGCTCGGCGTGTATCCCAGGGATACACGGACACAGGATGGAGTACACGGTCGTGTACTCCATCACCCGGCTAGGCGAGGTCAACAGCGCGGGTCACCCCATGTGCAGATTGCACGGTTTGGAGTACACGGGTTGGTGACCGTGTACGGGCACATGGCCAGAGTACACGGAGCCAACCACAGTTACTCAGACACGGCGTGTACTCCATACTACATGCTGTGTACTAATTTTTTCTACATTACCAGCCTCATGACACGGGTCGTGGTACACGGGCAGTACCCGGGGTCGGACAACACGGCATGTATCATTTCTACACGCCGTGTACTTTTTGGAAAACATCTTGGTACTTTTGTTCATCGTGCCTTGAACATATTTTATTTGGGTTAGTTCCCCTTCTTCTTGTTTCCCTGAGGGTCAGGCATCTTTCCCTCATGTAGGATTTTGATCCCTTCAGCAGGAATTTGTATGATAGAGTCAGGCATCCATATGAGAGGCTCGGATAGAGATCCTATATCCATTCCAGGCCCTAGGTAGAGTTAGGCATCGACATGACCAACTCTACCAGGCCTTGATCCTCTACCTAGCAGGTGAATTCCAGATGAGTCGCGGTATCCTCCATGGCCCTAGCAGTGATCCTCATCTGTGTATCGAGATCTTTCCCACTCAGGAGTGTGTCTCCCGTAATGAGTGCTTCTATCTATCGTAACCCTTCCACTCAGGAGTGTGTCTCCCGTAATGAGTGTAGCCATCTCTCGTGACAGTTCCCGACGAACATCACTTCTCGGACGGACGTCATCAGAGCTATAAGACTCGTGGAGTTTGTTCTCCCAGAACGAGTGCATCACAGAATCTTCGAACAGAATCCCTGACGGGGGTATGCGGTCATGTGACTTGTTTCTAGACCACGGGTCTGGGTTTTGAGTATATCTGGTTTGTTCTATAAGTTTTGTAGACATATACTGTTCATAGATGACCGTACCTTTACTTTTTGTACTGCTTTGTGGTTTTTGGGGCCCTCTACTGAGTATTGTTATACTCACCCCTGCACGGGCTTTGCCCGCACGTCTGGTGTCTTGTGCAGATGAGCAGCCTTTTTATAGATTCCAGGGCAGACCAGGACAGGACCGAGCTTTCTGAGTTCCCTACAGGCCGAGGCGTTCCTATGGCTACGAGCGGCAGTCCCAGTACATTTGTGCCTATAGGTTGGACTTTGCAGTTTTTCAGACTCTTGCTTTTGGTGGGCTTGTATTCTGGCCCAGTTTACTTTTACAGTACTCTACCTTTCTTCGTACTCTGTTGGTTGGGTTTAGTTGTATGCATGCATTTTTGTTCCTTAGTGTTTTACATTTCATCATTTGTGGGCTTGGAGATGTGTGCGTGTGTGTACAGGTACTTAGAAAATGCCTCCCATGTTAGTGACATGCCTACTCGGTGCTAGTCACCAGCCCCTGGCCTATTGGAGGCGGGCTTGGGGAGTCACGGCGTGGGCCCCACTGGGACGGGTCATAATAGAAGTGTTCTGGCATTGTGAGTTGGTCAACAATAACCCATATGGAACCACATCCCTTTACTATGTGTGGAATCCATGTCACAATTTCCATGGATATTCCATCCCACTTCCACTCTAGGATCTCAAGGGGATACATCAATCTGGTCGGAACATAGTTCTCATCCTTTACCTTCTAATAGGTGAGGAACTAAGAGATGAAATTTGTTATACTTTATATCATTTCAGACCACCAAAACTACTACTGAAGGTCTTTGTACATCTTCCCTACACCATGATGTATCCCTAGGGAGAAGTTTGGAACTCTCATATCACCTCCTCCCTCATCACGACTAGGACCATTTTCCATCCCTATAAATGGAAGATGTGATTCCATCCTTCATAATATTTATATATTGAATATCATGTGGATATCTGGTCATTTAAGACCTCGTAGTTGATTTATCCCAACCGAGACTCTCTCACACACTCAAGAATCGAAGGAGTCAACACCATCGAATGTAGAAAATTTTTACCCTCATGTTTCAACAGTGTCAGGTACAAGGAA
The DNA here is from genome assembly GCA_963277665.1 of Viscum album. Lineage (NCBI taxonomy): Eukaryota > Viridiplantae > Streptophyta > Magnoliopsida > Santalales > Viscaceae > Viscum > Viscum album. Next base: position 725,195,550 of record OY728167.1, on the reverse strand, counting down.
TCCAACTACTCTAAATCCTCTTGAACCAAGAAAGACTAGGACTTCCTACCAAGGGAATATTTACTATGTTTACCTTTCTTGGAGTGTTAACAACTTTGAATGCATATTCTTATAAGAACTCCAACCAGAACCACTATCTAAGGTTCATGTATCTCTATGTGAAGACGTTTCTAAGACTTTGATGGTCTAAGTAAACCACAAATAAATTCCCTATAAGATATTTACTCTCCATCCTTAGGGTGAAAACAACCTATTCCAGATCTAGGTCATGAGTCATGTAGTTCTGCTCATGGGGTCTCAACTACCTCGACCTATATGCGATAGCTACTTTCCACTAAATTAACACTCAACTGAGGACAACTCCTAAGGAATCTTAATTCACTACTTACTCCACACCCTCCAATATTAGTCTCAGCATAGGATCACTCGTCATCCTCATCCTCAACTCCTCAAAGGCCTTTTGGAACTACTTAGTCCAGGTAAACAGCTACCCTTTCTGCATCAGAGCGGTCAAAGGGGTTGTGATCCTGAAAAAGTCTTCCACAAACATCCTATAGTACCCTTCCAAACCAAGAAATATTCACACCTCTGACATGCTCTTGGGTGGCTCTCAACCAAGAACTACATCAATATTTATTGGGTCCATGACTAAACCATGATCCTAAATTACATGCCCCATAAAATGAACATCAGGGAACCAGAAATGGAACTTCGAGATATTTTCATAAAACTGGTTCTCACAAAGAAAATATATTTCGACCTTACCACTCCATGGCCTTAATTTTTTTCATTATGGAATCCTCTTAGTGGGTAAAAAATTTGGGATCAAATAATTTTTTTTAAAAATTCCAAGTGTATCCTTTCCCCACTTATAAAAGGCCACCCCTCTACCACTTATTCACGCCTATGAAACCACAGGAAATACCTACCGAATTCACTCCCAAACATTCCTAACCTCATCCTATAGGATTTATATTAGTTATAATTAAATTATTTCAAAGTTTTAGTGAAAACATAAGGATGAAATATGAAGAAGAGGTAACGTTTTTCTTAAAGAATTTTCATTTTATTACCTTCTATACCTACTTTAATTCTTATTATATCATGCTTATATAATAACCTCAGTATAATCAAAATAATTAGATGTTTTGATGTTAATTTTTTGACCTATAACTTCACACACTTCCATCCAATGGGATACACAATCATCGTTCGTGTGTACAACAGATTACCGCATCGTGAACTGATATCATTTGTTCTTCCATTAGCACATTTAAAGGTTGGGAATAATGATGGATGTATATATTATAATATATATTAATGATATTTAATATGTATTTATGATTTTAGAGTTATTATATCACACACACCATCATTCCTTCCATTTTTTGGGAATACGATAACATCGGTTGTGAACGTGTGGACTATCACCTCCTCATAGTGATGTGATTCATTCACGCTTTATAGGGAATGTATTAAGGATGGTTTTATTAAAATTATGTGATATATATTAAATAAAAATTATACTGGAATTATAATATACATATATATCATTTAATTTTATTTTATTTTAATACGAAAATAAAATGGAAGCAGTGTTGATGCCTACGTACGACCTATAGTCTCAATGAAAGGTTTATTTCATTTCCTAGCACTGAATTTTATGGATTACTATAAATAAATATATATTGAATATATAAGATATTTATTTCATGGTTTAAATCATGGATATTATTAAATCATGATCTATGTTAGAGGAATAAAAAAATAACAAGTCAAAACATACTAAAAAACAAAGCAGTTATTTCCAAAAACAGTGAAAATAATGAGAGATTATTAATGAATGGGAAATGATATGTTATAAAAGGATCATGTATGATATAATATATATTAATATAGTTCTGGTATAAGTTAATATAATTCTTAAAACCATTATACATAAGGTTAAAACTAGTTCAACTAAAGGAAGCATATAATAAGGGGTTTTTAACTCAATTTCCACTCAATGGGTTAAATTTATACTTCGTTGATTATGTCATGATAATATTATGTGTTTATTTACTTTTAATTATATTATTATTTATTTAAAATTGTTTTATGCAGATTTATAGTGAATACACATACTTGTTTCATCATATACTCTGACCACAAGAGTCTCAATTAAATCTTCTCTTAGAAGGATCTTAACTTGAGAAAGAGTTGATGGATAGAACTCCTCCATGACTATGACTTAATGATATTATATAATCATGGTAATGGGAAATTGGTTTTATAGTCTCTTATTAGGAGATCATGTCCTCAGTTTTGGCTGAGGTTTTAGAGCATTTTTCCTTTTTTCTGTTGTCTTTTGTGGCCAGGGATGGTGCTTCATATCTTTAGTTGATGGTTGTTACCCCACCACATTTATAGTGTGTTAGGGAATCTCAACATGAAGATACTAATTATGAGATATTTCATACTCATATATCCACTGGACATGATCCTAATAGATTTTATGAAGGTGGGTAGCATGTAGTCTTTTTAAGAGGATGGATGATGGTACCAGTAACATCACGAGAGGAGGTGGTGAGGGAGTTTAAGAAATCATATTTGGAGGTATGTCTAGGTGTGGAAAAGATTTATCAGGACTTCAAAAATTAGTTTTGGTGGCCCGACCAGAAGAAGGGTTTAGAGAAGTTTGTATCTTGAGGCCTCACTTATCATCTGGTGAAGGCTTAGCACCAAGTTCTGTTGGGTTTAGATCAACCCATTGAGGTGATATAGTGGAAGTGGGATGGGATATCTATGGAATTCATAAAGGGTTTACCATGCATGTCCATAGATAACAATGTTTTCTGGGTGATTGTAGACCGAATCACCAATTCCTCCCACATATTATCTATCCAAGAGAAAAGTTTCATAGAGAGATTGGGATTATTGTATGTATAGTAGATAATCCAACTCCACAGAGTTACCTCGATGATCATTTCATACCATGATGCTTGCTTCACATAATGGTTATGGAAAGGATTTCAAGAGGCCTTTGGGACATAGTTTCATTTGAGCACTGAATTTCACCCCCAGACTAATGGCCATACAGAGCAAACAATTTATGTCTGGGGGGACATGCTACAGGCCTTCATGTTGGACTTTTTCCATAGTTGGGAGGATCATATACCCTTGGTGGATTTTTTCATATAATAATATCCTCCATTCCACCATCGATATGGAACCATTCAAGGCTTTATATGGGAAACCCTACAGGATACCACGTTGATGGACTGATCTAGGTGATTCATCAATTATGGGCCTAGAGTGTGTGTGAGCTATGATAGAGAAGGTTTTCATGATCCAAGTGTAGATGAGGAATGTACATATCCCTCAAAATTCTTATGCGGACTAATGAAGGAGTCCTTCATAGTTTGAGGAGGGAGACAGGTGTTCCTAATGGTATCACCTCAATGTAGATTATGAATATTTTTATGGGATGAAAAGTTATCTCAGAGATTCATTGTCCCTTTATAGATACTATGTAGAGATGGAAAGGTGTAATATCGCTTGTATTTGCCACCATAGTTAAACTAGGTACATGATATCATCCACATGTCATAGATGATGAGATATATGGACAACCCATCGCATGTTATCGATTGGGGCGAGAAGGAAATCGAGGATAGAGATACCTTTGCAGAGTACCTAGTGGAGATTGAGGATCAACATGATAGAATCCTCTATGGGAAATAAATTCCCTTGGTGTCTGTTTGATGGCAGCATGAGAGTCTTCAGGAGAGCACCTGAGAACGGGAGACCCAGATGCAATCTCAGTACCCACATATTTTTTAGTATCCCTATTTTATTTTTGGGATGAAAATCCATAAGGTGGGGAGAATTTAATGCCTCGGTTTTATCCATTTAAATTATTTAAATATATCTAGTAATAATTTTAGATATAAAAACTAATAAGATATGATATTTTGAGGCCTGATGAGCCCATAATTTATATTTGGAAAATATATATTAAGTATAATAATATCACACATGAGTAGTTTTCCTAAAAAATTGTAATAACACCCAAACAGAGTCTATAATCCTAAATCTGGGACATTCATTATGTTTAGAATGTGGTTTTTACCCAAGTCACAACATGATTTTTTTCAGCGACAGGTGATTTGTGAAAAAAATTCATCCACGGGATAATTAATAAATAAATAAATAAAATTTTATTTGGGATGATGTGGTGACCTAATAAAATTATACATAAACCTGATTATAATGGAATTTTAGGGTTGAACTAATGACCTAGGAATTTTAGAGAGGTTATAGTGGAGGAGATTCCATGGAAGAACATAAACAGATCAAGATTTGGTAATCGGTGTGCCAACTGAACCTATGGATCTCATCAACGACAATGGCCCAAAATTATTTTTTTCAAAAAAATTTCCAAATAGAGGTAAGAAACTTTGTTTTATGTGGATTTATCCATGTTTTATTATCCCATTAAAATCATGAATCAAATCAACCGATATATGGATTTGCAGGTTGACCATTTTATGGGTACATGATTATTCTATGGGATTTGGGGATTTTATTTTTGATTAATTTTATCTCTTAATTAATATTTATAATGTCATTGAATTGATTACAACATGAAAATTGGATGAGGTATTATCCTCTTTGATTTGTATTGTTCATTTATTCCCTTATTCATCTTGCATTTATCACCGGTGTTTCATTTCACTGGTGGTTAAACAAAATACTCATAAATAACCATTGAACACTAATTATTCAATGTAATAGATTGATACCATAGATCTAGGTTTAGTATTTATGATGGATCATGATTTGCGGTGATGAAAGTGGATTAGGTTCAGATTTTGGGACCTATGGTTGTAGTTTCGTCATGCGGTGATGGAACGACTCGATGATGAAGGTTACTCAATTGATTTAGAGATTCATAAATTGGATCTTTAGTAGTGATCAAGCTCGGTTGACTCAGATCAGTGGTTTGTAGAAAGATTCATGGATGAAATCAGTGAGGAAGTGATGGAGGAGGGGTCTACATGATGAACTAAGGATTCTATAAATTTCCACACTACACAGCATGTAATGAAAGAACACACGCCGTGTGTGGGTCCCTAGATGTGGTGCTAGGGTTCCATGTGAAATTAAATATCACACACCATGTGACCCTCACCCGATGTCTTGGTGTGTATATCATAGGATAAACAGGAATGAACATGGCTAGGTACATGACACATCCATAGTACATAGGCTCATCCATGTACCCAGACATGTCCTGGTATAAGGACATGACTAGGTACACAGGAATGACCAAGTTTACACAGATACAGAAACGGGCATGGGTCGTGATACATGGGTAAACCTGGTAATGAAGGTACATGTCATGTACTGATAGTACACACCGTGTAATTCTTAAAAGATGACTTAGAGACCTTGTTCCCCTCATCATGGTCTAGTTTTCTTAAGGGTGAGTTACCTTGATCCATACTTGTGAGTATATAACAACCCTGAACCTAGACTCTCGGATTTGATGATGAAATCGTAACATTACATTTCCAGCTTTGATACTGATGGTGGTGGCCGAATTTTCACCATAAAAATGTTACAATATTAAAAGTAAATTTTGGATCACTTACATCCTCAAGGACCTTTAGGTTTAGAGTTTTATAGAATTAGGTTAAATTCCTACATAAACAATACCCATGTTGTTAAATGAGAATTTCTCCCACTTAATATAGCTTTCAACATTTCTAATTAATTCATCATCATCATCCATATAAAATACTTCTAAAAATAATCCATTCAACATCATTTTTTTATAACCTGGGGAAAATTAAACATAAGAAGGGTGAGGTCAAATGCTCACTAAGGGTAAATATAAGAATTAACAATTTAATGTCATCAATGAGCATAAGAAGTTCATAAGGGAATAAATAAATAATCAGAGTGAATGAGAGAATCATAAAATAACTCATACCGATCAATACCTAGATCATCAAATGTGAAAACATAGAAAAGGAAAGATTAATCAAAATCAATAATCATGAACCATGTGATATCAATCTTGATTTTAAGAAACATTATAAACACATAAAAAGAATCAAAAAAATGTTTTGGTATCTTGGAACATTTTTCATCAAAACCCATGTTAAACCCATGTCAAAAATAACTAGAGACTAGTTAAATCCAAAGGTGAAACACTCAGGTAACTCCCTCATTATGGCCGCTCAAGATAAGGTACATTACCTAATGCATTGTAACACTCTTTGGAAAACCCCATAATTTAATCTATAATGGGATCACATAGTGTTATCTAGGCTTCCATAATGTGTAAGCTTTAATTATCTCACCTGGTGGAATCTGGGCTACCCCATTGTATAAGGTGTAACAGGCTCACTCGACGTTATCTTGTTTTTTTAAGACATTTTCCCTTGCTTGTAATGGGTTCCCTCTTTTCCCAATTTTAAAAGAGGTCCTCTCTTTTTTATTATCAATAAATGTGGATTGACCCTCAACATTTAAAAAAATAATTATTCCTTTCATAACATGATTAACCCATACAAAAGAAATGGGTTTCAATTCAATCTCTTTGAAACGTGATTAACTCGTAGAAAAGAAACAATTTCCATAAAAATCTCTTTGAAACATGGTTAACCCATGGAAAATAAATGGGTTCCATAAAAATTTCATTGAAACATGATTATCACCTAGAATTGAAATGGTCTCCATAAAAATATCTTGGAAACAAACATAATCTATCCAGATAAATATTGAGGATGGTATCATTAAAAAATATTCCCATTGGAGCATAAGTAACAACAAGGGTTGTTGAAAATAGTGAATGGAAATACCATTAAATATATTCTCCTAAAAATAACCTTTTCATTTTGAAAATAACTTTTTATAAACAAATAATAGAAAAAATATTTTGAAAATCATTTTCTTTGAGAACAACCTTGGAAACATATAATGGAAGCTTTAAAATTCATTTAAAACATTTCTTGATGAAAATATCCATTCCATTTTGAAAAAAAATAAAATATTTTGAAAATACTTTTATTTTAATAAAAACTTGAAAATTTATAAAATAACCTTCAAATAAAATAATAGTCATGACAGTGGAATATTTCATTCATGTTGTACATGTTAAAACAATGATATCTTTCATATTTTCAGTAAAATCCAAACTGGCATTGTTTGGAAAATGGAATGAAGATTCATTTTAGAAAAAATTTTAAAAAGAAAAAATTGGGTAAAATATATTTAATAAATCATTTTGATAATTCTAAAAAAATAAACTATTTTTAGAAAACATGGTTTTTGAAGAAAAAGGGTTTTCAATCAAAGAGAGAAAGAAAGACAACTTTTCTTAAAAAAATCTCAATTATTGTGAGTATCAAAGAGTGTAAAATTGTAATATTAATTTAAAATGTCCTAAATATCTAGAGGAGAATAAAATTAAATATAATTATTGAGAATTATATTAAAATATTTCAATATTGGAGACTTAATCATAAACAATATCGATAAACGATGAGATTGTAACAGAAAAATTATACCAACTTGGTAACTTTGAATCGTATGCCCCATGGGAGACATATACTCAAATGGATATGTAAATCCCAAAAAAATTCAGTATATTCATCATAAATTAAATTCATGGATAGTATATACACAGCATAAAATAAAGAGTTTTTCAATATGGCATGTGTCTCGCAGAAGTAAAACGTGATACAGAAATTCGTTACCACGTGCTTCCTTTTGGTTGAACATGATTTATCCTCATAAATAGTGGTTTTAAACATGTTATTAACTTATTAAATAAATATATTAACTTTTATAATATCATATATGATCCTTTTATACCATTTTATCACTCATTCGTTAATAATATTTCATTTTTTTTAATTTTTGGGTGTTAATCACCTTATTTTATCATTCGTGCATTGTTAGAAATGTCTCGATTATTATGAATATAATATAGTTATATCATATCCATAATAATAATCATGATATTTTTATAATATTTAAAAAATATATATTTTTAAAACCAATCATGAAATATGGTTATGAAAAATGAAGTATGTTATGATCATTGGAACGTTAGGCAGTACGTATGCATGAGTAACGTTTCCATTTTTCAATAATCATTATAAAAAGGAGGTAAGTAATATTTTATCTTTAAATAATGATAATAATATCATATATAATATATTTTATCATAAAATATACTTATATATATCATCCATATTGTTTGGTAATGAAAATCTATGCACATCGCATTGTGAAGGCAGTAGTCCACACATACACGAACGATGTTATCATCCTTTTATTCTAAAAAAGAAAATGATATATTATCGTTTAAGAATTATAAATATTTAATTAATAACATTATTTTGTAATTTATATCACATATAATCATTAAATTTATCATTATTACCTTTCATGTAAATCTTTAGTGGGAAAACAAATCACATCGCTTCACGAGGCGGTAGTCCATCGTACACACCAACAATGTTATTGTTTCCCCTACAGAATGGAAAGTAAATAATATTTATATGATATAATGATTAAATAGGTATAAATATGTTATAAATATCTTATATTTACTTTATATCCACCATTATACACAACTTTTAAAGGTGGTAATAGAAGAATGAATGGCATCGGTTCATGAGGTGGTAGTCCTCCATACACATGAACGATGATTTCATAGCCCATTTGATAGAAGTGGAGATTTTTTTGGTCAATAAATTGTCATAAAAATATATTAGTATATTTATGATATTTTTTTATTATATAATCATTATTTAATAATAATTTATGGAGGTGTATAAATAAATAAAATAAAGACATTCGTTCAAGAACATTACCTCTTCTTTGGGTATCCTCTGCAGGTTTGCACGAAATCCTTCCTAATATGGATTTATTTCCAAAATAAGTCTTAAAGTATGAGGTTAGGTAATTAAGTAATTTATATGGGAATTTAGTTTTCAAAACAAAGATGTTTTTAGGTGTGAAGAAGAGATGGGAGGGGTGTCCTTTTATAAGTGGGGGATATGACACACTTAGTATTTTTGAAAAGAATTGAGTGCACCCACATATTTCATATTTCAAAAGGAACCAAAATGGTACATTATAGAACCTTATAGGTGTAATGGAAGAAATATTTCCATAAAATAGTTTTTATACAAGTGTATAATTAATTTTTACCCATATATTTTTAGTTTAACCCCTAGGTAAACCCGTGTTTACCCTATCTGTGATAATTAATTTTTATTGTATTCACTATTCATTTTAGAAAAAAATATAGTTGAAATTATTAGATAATATAAATTATTATTATTACAAATATGGAATAACTTATTCCAAATTACATTCACATAAGTGGAAATTTTTAATTTAAAATTAATCATGTAGACATGATGAGAAAGCGGATTTTTAAAGAGAAAATGTTTAAATGTTTATGAAGTTTTTATATCCAATTTCAATATTAAATTTCTTTTGATATAATTAATTAGATTAATAGATATATAATTTTACTAATTTAAATTTAAAATAAATTATATATATAATTTAACTTTATAAATAATTTAAAAGAAAAGGCAGTTTTGATTAAAAATCAGTATTTTTCACTATTTATAAAAAATGAAACTTTTAAGAAATTTTTCAAAAAAATAAACCTTATATAATTTTGAAATGAATATTTAAAAAATTAATTTTATTTTTTAAAATAAAATTTCAAAGATTTTAAAAAATTAAATTTAAAGGAAAACTCATAGATGTGTTGAAAAAACTGGATTTTGATAATTGTACTTTTTTCAAACACAAGAAGATTTTATATTAACTCTATGTCTAATAATAATCATTTTATGAATATAAATTAAAATTTATTAATATATAATATATAAATTTCATTTAAAAAATTCCCATTTATTTATTATTTTAATAAATTAAAATGGAGAACCATTATTCATTTTAAAACAATTTTTGGGAAATACCTATTTTTAAACCCAAAAACAAAATTCTACTAAAAACAAATATAAAGTTGATTAAAAAGTAATTATTTAGATTATATGTAAATAAATAATTATTATTTTACTTTAAATCCTATTCAAAACCTATTGGTACTTTTAAATTACTTAATTTATTGATAAGAAATTGTATTTTTACAAAAATCGGTATTTTTTAACTATTCACTAAAAAATCAATATTTTCATAAAAATCACAAAATTTAACCCAATGTAAATTTTGATTTTAAAACTCAAAAAATAAATTTAATTTTATCAAATACATATTCTAAAATTTCTAAAAATTAATTATAATATTTTTTCCAGAAAATGTAATAAAAACATTTTTGAAGAAAATGTATTTTTAAGAATAAAATTACCTTACTAAAAATTGATTGATTATTTACTAAAAATTTATCAATACATTATATTTTGTGTGAAATTTATATGTATACATACATACATACATATATATATATATATTATAAACTATTTGATATTATTCATACTCGCTAATTTAACATCTAGGTTTTTATGGTTATATGTATCAGGGGTCGCTTAAGCTCAGTGTTATGTGTTGAATACATTGTCGAACATAAAAAAATATCAGGGTTTCATATACTGAAATATATTTAAGATATTAAATTTATTTAAAATATATATATTATAATGTCTCATGGTGTTACATTCTCATCTATTCTCAGTTTTGTGTGTCGCGTATGCTTTCGAACATAGTTTTCTTATTTAAAAATATTGGGGTGTTACATCCTCACCCCTTTAATAAATTACATCCTCACAATTTAAACATTATCTAAGTAATCAAAGGATATACATTTGAAAATACTATTGTGTTAAACCCACATCATAAAAAGGGTTGATATAACATCCTCTTAGTAAGGGAGAAAGGTAAGTAAAAAGGTTATATGTAATAACACATAACTAGGTTTCCAAATAGGAGAACATTGGTGGGAATGGAAAAAACTTAATTAATTATAGAGAGTGATTGAGTTCATTGATCACAAGCAAGTGAATTATCAATTGAATGTTAAGGTGCTCAAAACCATAAATTCATGATGATCTAAAATAACATTTGATTCCTTATATAATAATTTAATAGGATAACATTATTGTTTCAAGATACTTTTCCTAGAGTTGAGGAATTATTTTCCACCTAGACTAAGATCATAAGTCTATATACTTACTTGATGAGTAGAATTTTATCTTTTTGTCAATTTCCACCATAATCTCATCATTTTCTCTAAAAATGAGTATTCAAGTTAAATTAGTCATGCATGAAGCACTAAAATCAACTTTTAATGACCACATAACCATAAAAGGGATAAAAATTTATTCCTTATGTATTTAGATATTAGACAAAACTAAAATGGTTAGTGTCACGACCCGTCCTCGGGGCCCGTGTCGTGACTACTCCAAGCCCGTCTTCCATAGGCCAAGGGCTGGCGACTAGCACCAAAGGCGTAAAATCCCGTTAACTGGGAAGGCATTGCCTTTATAAAATAAAACAAGCACCACAGAGTACAAGTGGAAGAAAAACACTAAGTACAAAAGAAATACTGAAAAGTAAATGGTCCAGAATACAAACCCAAAAGAAAGTACGACTACAACCGAACAAGGTACAACAGCAAAAAGACAAACAGCTGGAAGAAGGAAGCAGCTCATGGGTCGTCCTCCTAGGATCCTACCTGAAGGGTAGGTATAAATAACGCAGCTCCTGGTCGTCCACCATGGATCCTACCTGAAGGGTAGGTACAGATAACCTCCTCCATGCTCTCGTCCGTCAACCTCCTCTGAGTGTTGTCTCGTCGTGTAGTCCACCTCCGGGTACTGACTCGTCGTGTAGTCCACCTCCGGGTACTGACTCATCGTGTAGTCCACCTCTGGGTACCGTCTAGTCCTCGAACACTCGGCCTCCGTCAGCACTCCTCGTCGTCTGCAACCAACACAACGAGGTGCGGGCATAGCCCGTGAAGGGGTGAGTATACCGATACTCAGTAGGGACCCCGAGACCCTCAAGGTCTCACTAAAACCAACAAGGATAGCCACAAAGAAGATCTCAACAGATAACCTCTACTTAGGTATATGCCCATACATATACCTAAGTTATCAAGTAACCCATCTCAATCCTGAGGAAACACAAGGATTGTGAATCAACGGATAACCACTACCCAGGTATATGCCCATACATATACCTAAGTTATCAAGTAACCCATCTCAATCATGAGGAAACACAAAGGTCAAAAGTCTCAGCTCAAACCAGGATTTTCATTATCGAAACCGTAACTGCTGAAGAGCTCCGTCTCTAGAGTGTACAGTGGTCCTGTCACGACTCTGAGGTACTACTCACTAACCTAAGACTGCTGAGGTACTCCTCCTGTCGAGTACCACGGGCCTGCCACCTCACACAGTAGTGCTTCCCGCCGGGGTCTGCCACCCAACACAGTAGTGCTCCCCCCTCATAGCCTACAGAGGTACTCCTCCTGTCGAGTACCGTGGGTCTTCCACCTCACATAGTAGTGCTCCTCCGCTATGGGTCTGCCACCTCACAAAATAGTGCTCCCCACTGGGCTACGTAAGTCACTCTGAATCGAATCGGACAAGCAGTCTTCAGGTCTCGGTCGGCTACACGGTCTCCGTACTCCGTACGCTCGCCTCTGGGAGGGTCCGCTCCACGAGCTACAAGTCGATACTCCAAGTATCTCAAAGTCCCACGAAGAAGTATCTCAAAGGACCGCCTCGTCATAGTGGTCTCAACGCAACAGACGGCGCGTCAATCGGACGCCCGGTCTGTGAGTTATAAGCCTTTTCGTCCCAGGGGCCCGGTTGGTTTCGTGAGCGAACCAAACCCGGCCGTATCTCAACTGTACCCCGAACTCTCATAGGGTATACTCATATGGACCGTTTCTCAACAAGATCACCAACACCGCTGACGGTTCGTCAAACGGACGTTCTGTCAGAAAGGTATCAGCTTTTCCGTTCCAGGGGCCCGGTTGGATTTCGGTGCGATCCAACCCGGCCACTATCCATCTGCATCCAAATCTCGGGTGGAGGATGCCAAAAGTTCCGTATCGTCAACAGGAACGCAACGCAACAGACGGCGCGTCAATCGGACGCTCGGTCTGTGAGTTATTGGCTTTTTCGTTCCAGGGGCCCTGTTGGTTTCGTGAGCGAACCAACCTGACCATACTCCGACGGCATCCAAACCTCGAGCGGAGTAAGCCAAAAGATCCGTCTCACATAGAGTAACTCAACAAAACTGACGACACGTCATTCGGACGTCCGTAGCTCAAGATATGAGCATTTCCGCTCCGAGGGCCCGGTTGGTTTCGTGTACGAACCAACCTGGCCAAACACAAAGTATTCCAAAACCTTAAGTGCGATATACCAAAACGACCGTCTCGATCCAAGGATCTCGTTGCCGCTGACGTCGAGTCGTTTGGAGGCCCGTAGCCCAAGTTACGGGCATTTGACCGAAAGTGGTCCAAAACTGGGGTCTGGGCCCGGGCCGACCCGGCCCAACCCCCCCTGGGTCGGCCGAACTGGGTCGACCCGGCCCGGGCGGCGACCTGGCCCAACGACCCGGCCCGGCTCGGAAAATCCGGCCCGGCCGGCGGCGCGGGCCGACGCGGCGGCACGGGCCGGCGTTGTTCGGCGCGGCGGCGCGGGCCGGCACGGCGGCGCGGCCTGGGCGCCGCATATGCGCTGCGCGCGGGGGGCAAAGCCCCCCCCTTTGTGAAACCGCGGCCCCCCTCAATATGGGGGGCCATTTATGCTGCCGGGGGAATTTAATTCCCCCCGGTTTCCTCCTTTCCGGCCGGCCCGACTTGGCCGGCCGACTTCTTCTCAACAGGACCGGCAAAGGCCGGTCCTCTTCCCACTTCCAACACTGGTGGACCGGCTGGCCGCTGGTCACCTTGTTCCGCCGCGGCCCGGAACCGGCCGCGGCCTATGTCGTCCGGCGCGGTGCGACGGCACCGCTCCCCTCCGCCGCGGCCCCGCTCCGGCCGCGGCGCCTTCGACTTCCTTCGACGCGATGCGACGGCGTTGCGTTCTTGGATTTCTTTCCACGGCACGGCGCGACGGCGCCGCGCATATCCTCCGCATGAAACCGTGTGGTGCGAAGGCACCATGCTTTCTCGTACCAACCAATAAGAAACCAACACGAAAATAAGGAGGGTCGGTCGTGTTTGTGCGGTCCGACCCTCTCGCGTTATTCGTTATCATTTGGTTTCAAACCACAAAGTTCAAATTCTATAACAAATGGTTTTTAACCACGACGATCATCAAGTCGGAAATCTCGAACAAAAATAAATAATAACCCTCATCTTCACGAACAATTAAATAAATAAAAACCCTCAACATCAAACCGCTTGATCGGACGATCCGCGGATCAACCCGGTATTGGTTGGTCCGCGCTTGTCGTTCTTTTCTCAAAAGATAAGAGAATTCCAAAATAAATTCCCCTACCTTGAAAATTGACGTCGCACGTCGGGTATTGCGGAGAATGGCGTCGCGGCGTCGGACGTAGATTCTGTGGACGTCGGGGTGCGTCCGAGGAGGAAAAGACGTCTCCTCACTTGTCGCTATGATGAAGAAGGGAGGTACGTTGTCATTGGCGATGATCACCACGGTCGGCGACTTCTCCCTTGTCGATGAGGAAGATGAAGACGGAAGAATACGGGACGCCGAGTCTTGTAGGTCGTGGGGTCGATGTTCTTCGTCGGAGAAGAACCATTCTTCACGTTCTTCGTCGAAGACGAAGAAGATCTTCAAGTCTCTCAACGATTCTCCCAAACCTCTCAAGCAACAAAGAAACTAACCAAAAATAAATTAAGCCCACACTTAATTTATTAACACAACACCAACCTTTGAAATTCAAGAGTTTGAATTTCAAAAACTCAAATTAAACTCACTTATTAATGTCATAAGTTATAACTCAAGTTCACATCATTAATTGTGAGTTGGGGGTTAGAGGATATGAAGGGGTGGGGTTAGTGTGGGCCCCACCACCCTCTTAACCTCCCAAGGGAAGTTGGGTAGTTACCCAACTTCCATCCAATGGATAAAAACACTTAAGGAAAAATAAAAAATGAAGTTAAATTTTTATTTTAACATTCCCAATTTTTTTACAACTTCCCTCGTGTAAACGCAACTCCGGAATAGGCGTTCTTAAGCAAATACCGGCACTGCGGTTCCATCGGTGCCCTTGGAATTTGATTCCGGTCACTGGTTCAAAAGTTAGAAATTCCCGCTCGTTCGTTCACTGAACGTACCCGAGCTAAACTTCAGAAATTGATTTCGGGCACACCGGGCCTCGGAATCAGGTGCCGTTAGAAACTACGTTCTTGTAAAATTCCAAAGAAAATTAAGGAAAAAATTTTCCTTGAAATTTCCAGGTCTTTACATTACTCCCACCTCAGTGATTTACGTCCCCGTAAAGCTTCAACACAAACCAGAGTCACAAAAGCGGTACAGAGCACGCACCTTGAGCCTTCCGCTCCCATGTGCTCACCTGGAAGTTTTTGTGATGCCTACGAAAATGCACAAGAGGAATCGACCGTCCGCGTAGGACCTACTCCGGTCGATCCTCAAACTCCACTGGAACCTCCATGCATGATGCCCTGGCATCGACGTCCAACTCCCTGAGGTCGATGATGTGTGAAGGATCAAGTACGTATCTCCTCAGTTGAGATACGTGGAAAACGCCGTGCACCTAGTGCAACTGAGGTGGATGGGTCAAGCGGTAAACCACCTCGCCTACCCAGCTGAGGACCTAGAAAGGTCCGTTGAACCTCGAAGATAACTTTCCGCCTTGGTCACATCTCCATAAACCTCATCGAGGTGAGACCCGTATAAGGACGTGATCGTCATCCTCGAACTCCAGAGGTTTCCAATTCCTGTTAGAACTGGAACTCAAATGACTACTGCCATGAGGGTAAGGTTGGCCGACTCAAGAGTGATCGGTCGCACCCTCCCGTGTAAGAGTTTAACTTGTGCTGCCCAGAGTTTCCTTTCCGCCGACCAAGGAAAACCCAACCCGACGCTTGCCTAATACCGTCAATTTGAGTATGAACAGTGATTGCCAAATCCATACTCAAACTAACGTCGTAAGGCCTCAACGCTGCCACCAAGAGGTCCCAACCGAGACTCTCGCCTCAAGGGTCAGATCACACCGTCGGCGTAAGTGTGATTATCGAGTCTCCTCTAAAGGTATCTCCAGACGTGAGGGTCAAGTCCACGGCTTACCGGAAACTCTAGGTCTAGGACTAGATCCATGGAAGGGATGATTCGTATCGATGTCTGTGGCTACGGCAGCTAGTATAAGACAAAGTCCGCACTTCAAATCATACTTAGAGCCCTTTTTGGTCGCACTCCATGACCGAAAGCAGCTAATCTCTTCCTCTCCTCTCCAACTCCCTGAGTCTAGTGGGGACTACAAAGGCGGGTGACGGTAACATGTTGAAATGTACACCACCACAAGCTGCTCTCCTAGCTCTACCTCCATGTCTGCTGCTCTGCAGATTCATCTGTCCTTAACATTTCTTCTTCTTGAAACATTTTACACGCCCAAGTCCCCGAGAATGGCGCCAGTTTCCTGCTTTCCAAAATTCTATCATTCTCTGGCTGTATTTGTTCAGCAAAGAATTCTCAACCACAAAGGTTCCTTCTACCACCCTTGCCTAAATAGGAATGCATAGAGAAAAGGTGTTGGCTCAGAAGCCCTTAAACATTCCATGCTCAGAGGTCTGACCTCTATTGCACTGATCGAAACGCATCCATCAAGTACCCGGTATGTTCGGTATGCCTCGATGAATTCTCAGCTATCAACACGTCGTTCCGCCGAAACTGTATAAGCTCTATAAAACTCTCTGCTAGCGTGCATGGTTTGCTAGTAAAGCTGTTGGCATCTGCTGCCCAACAGGTGGTGGTGCTGCTGGTACACCACCCGAGGGTGCCAACATAGTAAAAATGCCCTGCACCAGAGCCTCGTCACTCGGTGAGCCGTCATCGAGTACTCTCTCGGAACTCCAACTGACTGTCTGCGTGGAGACATCCTGAATAGATGCGACATGGTCAATGTTTATACCTGGTGAGATGGCCTGGTTTGAGCTGACTTTAATACTTTGGAAACACACACGCAATCAGTGTTTTTGTGTACAAAGTCGGAAATCAGTAGTCAGGGTCCTGGTGTATGGATACGTCGGCCGCCAAACCAACACTGGACTCCCTGAACTGAAGACCACACTCGGTACCCTTAACATTATTGCTTCACATAGAGAAAGATCAGAGTCCTGAGTTCTGCGGTAGAACTGAACTCCTCTGATACCAATTTGTCACGACCCGTCCTCGGGGCCCGTGCCGTGACTACCCCAAGCCCGCCTTCCATAGGCCAGGGGCTGGCGACTAGCACCAAAGGCGTAAAATCCCGTTAACTGGGAAGGCATTGCCTTTATAAAAGAAACCAAGCACCACAGAGTACAAGCGGAAGCAAAACACTAAGTACAAAAGAAATGTTGAAAAGTAAATGGGCCAGAATACAAACCCAAAATAAAGTAGGACTACAACCAAACAAGGTACAACAACAAAAAGACAAACATCTGGAAGAAGGAAGCATCTCCTGGGTCGTCCTCCTCGGATCCTACCTGAATGGTAGGTATAGATAACGCAGCTCCTGGTCGTCCACCACAGATCCTACCTAAAGGGTAGGTACAGAAATCCTCCTCCACGCTCTCGTCCTTCAACCTCCTCTGAGTGCCGTCTCGCCGTGTAGTCCACCTCCGGGTACTGACTCGTCGTGTAGTCCACCTCTGGGTACTGACTCGTCATGTAGTCCACCTCCGGGTACCGTCTAGTCCTCGAAAACTCGGCCTCCGTCAGCACTGCCCGTCATCTGCAACCAACACAACGAGGTGCGGCATAGCCCGTGCAGGGGTGAGTATAACGATACTCAGTAGGGATCCCGAGACCCTCAAAGTCTCACTAAAACCAACAAGGATAACCACAAATAAGATCTCAACAGATAACCTCTACTTAGGTATATGCCCATACATATACCTAAGTTATCAAGTAACCCATCTCAATCCTGAGGAAACACAAGGATTGTGAATCAATGGATAAACACTACACAGGTATATGCCCATACATATACCTAAGTTATCAAGTAACTCATCTCAATCATGAGGAAACACAAAGGTCAAAAGTCTCAGCTCAAACCAGGATTTTCATTATCGAAACTGTAACTGCTGAAGAGCTCCGTCTCTGGAGTGTACAGTGGTCCTATCACGACTCTGAGGTACTGCTCACTAACCAAAGACTGCTGAGGTACTCCTCCTGTCGAGTACCGCGGGCCTGCCACCTCACACAGTAGTGCTTCCCGCCGGGGTCTGCCACCCAACACAGTAGTGCTCCCCCCTCATAGCCTACAGAGGTACTCCTCCTGTCGAGTACCGCGGGTTTTCCACCTCACATAGTAGTGCTCCTCCGCTATGGGTCTGCCACCTCACAAAGTAGTGCTCCCCACTGGGCTACGTAAGTCACTCTGAATCGAATCGGACAAGCAGTCTTCTGGTCTCGGCCGGCTACACGGTCTCCGTACTCCGTACACTCGTCTCTGGGAGGGTCCGCTCCACGAGCTACAAGTCGATACTCCAAGTATCTCAAAGTCCCACGAAGAAGTATCTCAAAGGACCGCCTCGTCATAGGGGTCTCAACGCAACAGACGGCGCGTCAATCGGACGCCCGGTCTGTGAGTTATAAGCCTTTTCGTCCTAGGGCCCCGGTTGGTTTCGTGAGCGAACCAAACCCGGCCGTATCTCAACTGTACCCCGAACTCTCATAGGGTATACTCATAGGGACCGTTTCTCAACGAGATCACCAACGCCGCTGACGGTTCGTCAAACAGACGTTCTGTCAGAAAGGTATCAGCTTTTCCGTTCCAGGGGCCCGGTTGGATTTCGGTGCGATCCAACCCGGCCACTATCCATCTGCATCCAAATCTCGGGCAGAGGATGCCAAAAGTTTCGTATCATAAACAGGAACGCAACGCAACAGACGGCGCGTCAATCGGACGCCCGGTCTGTGAGTTATTGGCTTTTTCGTTCCAGGGGCCCGGTTGGTTTCGTGAGCGAACCACCCCGACCGCACTCCGACGACATCCAAACCTTGAGCGGAGTAATCCAAAAGATCCGTCTCACTTAGAGGAACTCAACAAAGCTAACGGCACGTCATTCGGACGTCCGTAGCTCAAGATATGAGTGTTTCCGCTCCGAGGGCCCGGTTGGTTTCGTGTACGAACCAACCTGGCCGAACGCAAAGTATTCTGAAACCTTGAGTGCGATATACCAAAACGACCGCCTCGATCCAAGGATCGCGTTTCCGCTGACGGCGAGTCGTTTGGAGGCCCGTAGCCCAAGTTACGGTCATTTGACCGAAAGTGGTCCGAAAGTGGGGTCTGGGCCCGGGCCGACCCGGCCCGACCCCCCCCCCCCCCCCTGGGTCGGCCGAACCGGGGTCGACCCAGCCAGAACGGCGACCCGGCCCGACGACCCGGCCCGGACGGCGGCGCGGCCTGGGCGCCGCATATGCGCCGCGCGCGGGGGGCAAAGCCTTCCCTTTGTGAAACCGCGACCCCCCTCAATATGGGGGGCCATTTATGCTGCCAAGGGAATTTAATTCCCCCCGGTTTCCTCCTTTCCGGCCGGCCCGACTTGGCCGGCCGGCTTCTTCTCAATAGGACCAGCAAAGGCCGGTCCTCTTCCGACTTCCAACACCGGCGGCCCGGCTGGCCGCCGGTCACCTTGTTCCGCTGCGGCCCGGAACCGGCCGCGGCCTATGCCGTCTGGCGCGGTGCGACGGCACCACTCCCCTCTGCCGCGGCCCCGCTCCAGTCGCGGCGCCTTCGAATTCCTTCGACGCCATGCGACGGCGTCACGTTCTTGGATTTCTTTCCACGGCGCGGTGCGACGGCGCCGCGCATGTCCTCCGCATGAAACCGTGTGGTGCGCCGGCACCACGCTTTCTCGTACCAACCAATAAGAAACCAACACGAAAATAAGGAGGAGGGTCGGCCGTGTTTGTGCGGTCCGACCCCCTCACGTTATTCGTTGTCATTTGGTTTCAAACCACAAAGTTCAAATTCTATAACAAATGGTTTTTAACCACGATGATCATCAAGTCGGAAATCTTGAACAAAAATAAATAATAACCCTCATCTTCACGAACAATTAAATAAGTAAAAACCCTCAACATCAAACCACTTGATCGGACGATCCGCAGATCAACCCGATATTGGTTGGTCCGCGCTCGTCGTTCTTTTCTCAAAAGATAAGAGAATTCCAAAATAAATTCCCCTACCTTGAAAATTGACTTCGCACGTCGGGTATCACGGAGAATGGCGTCGCGGCGTCGGACATAGATTCCGTGGACGTCGGGGTGCGTCCGAGGAGGAAACGACGTCTCCTCACTTGTCGCTATGATGAAGAAGGGAGGTACGTTGTCGTTGGCGATGATCACCACGATCGAAGACTTCTCCCTTGTCGGGGAGGAAGATGAAGACGGAAGAATCCAGGACGCCGAGTCTTGTAGGTCGTGGGGTCGATGTTCTTCGTCGGAGAAGAACCGTTCTTCACGTTCTTCATCGAAGACGAAGAAGATCTTCAAGTCTCTCAACGATTCTCCCAAACCTCTCAAGCAACAAAGAAACTAACCAAAAATAAATTAAGCCCACACTTAATTTATTAACACAACACCAACCTTTGAAATTCAAGAGTTTGAATTTCAAAAACTCAAATTAATCTCACTTATTAATGTCATAAGTTATAACTCAAGTTCACATCATTAATTGTGAGTTGGGGGGTTAGAGGATATGAAGGGGTGGGGTTCGTATGGGCCCCACCACCCTCTTAACCTCCCAAGGGAAGTTGGGTAGTTACCCAACTTCCATCCAATGGATAAAAACACTTATGGAAAAATAAAAATTGAAGTTAAATTTTTATTTTAACATTCACAATTTTTTTACAACTTCCGTCGTGTAAATGCAACTCCGGAATAGGCGTTCTTAAGCAAATACCGGCGTTGTGGTTCCATCGGTGCCCTCGGAATTTGATTTCGGTCACCGGTTAAAAAGTTAGAAATTCCCGCTCGTTTGTTCACTGAACGTACCCGAGCTAAACTTCAGAAATTGATTCCGGGCACACCGGGCCTCAGAATCAGGCACCGTCAGAAACTGCGTTCTTGTAAAATTCCAAAGAAAATTAAGGAAAAAATTTTTCTTGAAATTTCCGGGTCTTTACAGTTAGAACATGGTAATATAATTCCCAAAATGAATAAACCTTCATATGATACATTAATAATCAAAATTAAAAAGTAATACCCAGGTTTGAAACTAAATCATTCCATAACCCTATATCCCAAATAACCTAAATAACCTCAAAATTGAAGAGTGTTTTAACCTAAAAGGTTATCTAATACCTTTCAGATTTCAATCCCAAAAAATAGTGATCTTCTTTTGAGATAACATTAGTCACATACTCACCAAATCACTTTTCAATCCTTTGGTTATCTATATGATAAAACTTCTATTCTCAATATCCATGTAATGACCCAGATTCCCCCAATCCATTCCTTTGTGAAAATCCAGTGCTTGTGGTGTTCTTGAGGGTTTTAGTGGTTTGTTTTTGTAGTTTTCCAAAAATCCAGTTTCGCCAAAACGGTGGCACTGTAACGGTGGCATCAAAACTGTGGCACCAAAATGGTGGAACCATAATGGTGGCACACCGAAATGGTGGCATCGTGATGGTGGTACACTGAAACTATGACACCATCACAATGGAACATCGAAACAGTGGAACTGTGATGGTGGCACACCGAAATGGTAGCATCGTCATGATGGCACACTGAAACAATGGCACCGTGAAAGTGGCACACCGAAACGGTGTCTCACCCTTTTCCAAATTTCAAGTTTCACAAGTTTTTCCAAATTCACCCTTATTACATTTTATTTGACATAAACTGAGTTTAAAACCTTATTTGGGCGTTTTTAAGGGTGTTTCAAAGGATATTAAGTATATCTTTAATATCCTAACACTCTGAGGACTTTGAGATATTCAAAACATGTTATCCTGGCCACGATCCCATGTTAATGGATTTTGAAACCATTTTTTTTGTTGATAAAGGATATGACTTTTTCTAAAGCGGATGTCCTCACTTATAGTTCTCTTGGTTTTCTTAGAGCCTTCCTCTCTAGATGAGTCGTGCGCCAGTGATAGAGCCCCCTCCTGCTAAGTTTTCTTGGAGTTTCCTGCTGCTCTCGCGATCCTCTATTTCCATTTTGTTGATATAGGGATTCTTCTGCCTCTCTTTATTTATGTATCATGCGGGTGGGTGTAGTAATGTTTCTTCATGAAGAACATTTGAATACTTTTCCTTAACAAGTAATAAATAAATGAGGGTAAGGGAATATGATGATCAAAAGATAACAGGGGTCAATGGAATAATGGAATGGAAGTGATGATGTTATGTATGATATTTTAATTGTTATCCATGAACCTTGTTTTGTATTGTATGGGATGTAAGGCCTTCTAAAAATCATGGTTGTTGGTGGTCTTTGCTTGCGCACTGGCGGTGTTCTGTTTTTTTTTGTGATGATTTGATAAATGGATGTAACATGAAATATACTTAATCATGTATACCTGGTTAAATGAAATGGATGCCCCATGATGAAAACCCTTGTGTGATCACCCCTGATTATCAAATTGCATTTAAAGAATAGTGTTTACTAAATCTGAATACATCATGTTTGATAGGTGTGGCTGTGTGCCGTGTTTTGTTGGGTTTTGTGACTTTGTGTGGGTTGTGTGGTGCTTTTGTTGGGAGAACATTTATGGGTATAGGGGTGGACAGAGTAGTTGGTTCTATAAGAAGGGTGTGTTATGCGTGCGTGGAGTAGGGTTGTGGTTTAATGGTGGTTTTTGTGGGATTTTTGTATGGGGTGGTATGGGTGGTATGTTGGTATCTCAATTTGAGAGATTTATTGATTGTAGAATAGATGAACTTGTTATGCAGTGGGACTGTATTTGGGTAATGTTTGGGAAGTGTGGTTGCAGGACTAGGTTGTCATGACTTCATGTTTATGGGTGTGTTGGGTGTGGTTTTTTTGTTTAGTAGGGCTACTGGGTTTAGTTTTGAGGGCATAATTGAGTAGAATAACTTTGAAGAATGATATTTGGTAGTGATTGAATGTGTGTATAGGAAAACATGGGTGTGTAGTGGGAGTGTAGGTTTTTTTTCTCTATTGTTTTATTAATGGTTGTTAAAATGTATTTCCTTACCTTGGCCCCTACTTATTTGTTTTTCTTGGCAGTGTTTAGTGGCCTTTATCCTTCTGAAAATAGTTGCAGATGTTGTGCTTGCTATTTTCCCCAGGTAGTGCTAGAAAAAATTAATGAGAACCCCATAATTAATGAATGGAAAGTGGTTAAATGAAAAGGGGGTTGATTCTCGCTCAAATTTACCCAATAGAAGAAGGTAGGACGGTCCTTGTAGTTTAGCTTGGGTTGTCGAATCCTCAGAGACCTAAGAAGTAACCTATAGACATGTACATTCTATGGACTGTTTTTGGATATTAAGTGTCCAACTTGGGTTGATTTTAGATGGGTTTAAAGGAACTCTAAGAGACTTCAGTGAATTCAATTTAAAAGAATGAGTTGATCCTAGGTTATCGCTCGGGGTGGATTGGACATATTTCCTTTTCAAAGATTTCAATTTCTTATATTTGAGATGTATTCATTTAAGAAGATAAAACAAAATCATCACTTACCGGTTCAATGCCTACACCCTTTAATACTAATAACCTATTCACTTGAAGGATCAAAGTTTTGAGCACTTCAAGGAAAAGGTTTGTATTATCACATGAAGTGTGGCCTTAAATTCAACAAGGATGCTAGAGTTTAAAAATCATCAAATAAAAATCTCAATTTAAGAAGTGATTATACATTAATGGGGTGATAAATAACATCCAATCTAGCCCCTTTATACTCCCTTGGATCAACCCATAAGTTGTTTATCCCTCCATTGATTCTATGGTTTCAATGGAAGCAGAAAGTAGACTCATGAGGGAAGACATGGAGAAGTAAAGAAAACAACAAAAATAAAAATGATCACTCCACCGTTGTGTGAATAATTTCACAAGATTTGGTGTGAATAAATTCACACCTTGAGTAAACGATATCAAAGTGAGATTTAGAACAACAGAATAAGAGGAGAAGAAGAACTTTTATTAATAAACTAAAGTGAATTGAACAACTTACAACTGAAAGACAAATTTGAGACAACAAAATCGCAGCATAACATTACAATTGAAATAAGCACCAAAGATCCTAAACTCCTTCACCACCACTGCCTTAAATAGGCATTTTGGGAGCATTGGGTCGAGCCTCCAACAGTACAAAGGATCCCACTTGAGTATGGTAGGCCTAGGGTGGTGGAAAGTAAGGGAGAGGAGACTTTTCCACCCTTGACCCGAGGTGGCAGCCAGCTTGCTTCCACCGAACAGACGTGATTGTATGTACTTTTAGATGTCTGAATCAGAGTGGACCATAGAAGAATAAAATGGATACCCAGATGTCTTCTAATCGTCTGTAACATTTGGGCCCATTTTGAATTTTCGATTCCGAGATATGATCATATTAGTGGGATGTTTTTCTGGGCCTCAGAATCTGGCCCAGAATTTTACCTCTAACTTGGGCCGCCTACAGGGACACCATGTAGGCCGAATTAGCATTGTATCCTGAAGAGTTATTTGTTCCTATACATGTATTCTAGAATACCACGAAATTTGGGGTTAATTGGGCCTGTATTGTGTGCCCCACAGTCTCATCAGTGGGATGGTGTCCAATCTGCCTTCTCCAGAATTGCTTCCTTTCATTGCCAAAATATCCATCATCCTCCATGAATTCTCCATTGATCCATGAATCAAACATGTTAATATTTAAGTTTATATCAATTTCCAAAAATATCAAATTAAAATATTTATAATTAGATTCCTTAAAATCAGATGAATCATTGGGTACTTTAAATGATGTTAAAAAATGTACCACATAATAGTGCATTTTAAGAAAGTATTACAATCATAATGTGAAATGATGTTCAAAGTATAAAATTCACTAAAATGGTGTTTATGAATAATAAAGAACATTAATATTATATATATTACCAATGAATATTATCCTCATTTAGTGGCTAATCACACCCCCCCAACTTGAGTTTTGCTAGTCCCGAGCAAAATATATTTCAACAATATGAAATTCGAATTCCTTTTTCCAAAAACATTTTAATACACTATGATCACCAAAAAACCTTATACCAAAAAATCATGAAACCCATCAAAATATTTTAATACAAGATATTTTCATAAGCAGATCCCAATCCCAAGCCCATTCCTTTGTTCAAATTCATTGTCATATTTCAACCAATATCAATTAAGTATGAGGATGTGTTGTGCATCACAATAGACATGGGGGTTCATCTTTATTCAAGGGGGAAATTACGGAAGCACTAGGTGGAATCAAATTTCAATATTAAGATGAGTATTCATTTTTTTTTGTATAATTTTTTTTGTGTTTTTTTTGTTGTTTTTTTTTTGTTTTTGCAATTTTTCCATGGTAATTGAAGTTGCACTCAAAAGAGTCAACCCCTATAGCGAGACTTTGCCGATGACTCCCAGTCTCAAAGACCTTAGGGTACCAAGTGAAGCCCACATACTCGGGCATCATCTAGAGTTAACTCAGTCAAAAACAAATTCAAATTACCAAAAATATAGATAAAATTACTAACTCTGGGCCAGACAAATATGGAGTCGCGATTCCCAAGTGCCGAAAGCCACGCATTAGGTCATTTTATTTCTCTACACGCAAATTTATTATTTTTTTATTATTTTTTTATTGAATACTCATATTAAAACTAAAATGATCACCAAACATATGCTATTTATTTGAGGGACCCCATGAACTAAAAATAATACTCCACTATCCAAAGGACGTGCATTGTGATCTTTTTTATTTGGATGAAAATATAAACGATGAAATATCACATTGGATAGCCACACTTTCCAAAAGCTATGATCATGAAATTATACAAGGATTAAAATCTGAATCAGGTCATGATAAATTATTTGATATTCATTTTCAAAGTGTGCAATGTGTATTACCATGTTCAAAGTTAAATGAATTTTTCATTCCATTTTCATAATTTTTTTTCAAATCATTTATCATTTTTTTGACACAAAAGCATTTTTTTTATTTTATCTCCCCCCCCCAACTTAAAATAACACAGTCCCCAGTGTTTAAAAAAAGAAAATTTAGAAAGGGGTAGAGGTAGATAATGAAAGTTCAAAAATGAAATTGAAAATGAGGATCATGGAATGAAGTCACCTGGTGGTTGAAGTTGAAATTATTGTTGCTTCCTTTCAATCCTTTGATATCCATGTCACTTGCAGAGTTCCCTAGTAGAAAAAGGACAAACAAAACAAAAAAACAATATATATATATATATATAATAAAAAAAGTAAAATATAAGTATATATATAAAAATTATAGAATAAGGAAGCACAAGAAGCCGTAGGTCAGTGGTAAGTGCGTGCCCCTGTCTCCCTTCGGTCCCGGGTTCGAATCCCCGTGGCTTCGCCAGTTGTGACGGGGTTTTCCCCACAACCTACGATGTGGAATTTTTTTATTATTATATTTTTATTTATTTTTTTGTATTTTTATTTTTTTAACCTACAGAGACATAAAAATAAAGTAAATTAAACTGATGATACATTGTCTTCTTTTTAAATTTCTGGGTAAGGTATTACTCAAGGATCACACCACGTGACATAGATGAATATGGTGCTCCCCTTTCGTACCCATCTATACTCATTATAGAAGAATAGGTCAACAGTTTATTTTTTTTCGAAATATCAAAATGTCTCATTAACCCTATTTAAAAATATAAAATTGATTAAAACAACGAAATTATTGGAAACTTGAAAACCATGGGTTGCCTTCCATTCAGCGCTTTTTTTAACGTCATTAGCCCTACATGGACCCTAAATCTATTAATTTTTTTCCTGGTTTATAGGTTGGCTCAGTTAACTCAACATCAATTTCCTGTTTATTGAATGATTCAATGAATGTTTTTAGCCGTTGACCATTGACCTTGAAAATGTGACCACTAGTGGGATCTTGAATCTCTACTGCCCCATGGGGGTATACATGATGCACTATTAAAGGACCTGACCATCTAGACCTTAAATTTACCAGGTTTAAATGAAGTTTTGAACTATACAAGAGCACAAGTTTTCCCAGTTCAAAATATTTGACCTTGATATTCCTAGATTGGTAGGCTTGAACTCTAGCTTTATTGATCCTTTAATTTTCATAAGCCTCCATCCTTAGTTCCTACAGTTCATTGAGATCTAATTTCCTTTTTGTTCCGGCCAATGAGAGATCATAATCCATTTTCTTAATTGCCCAAAAGGCCTTATGTTCAATCTCCACTAGAAAATGACATGCTTTACCATAAACCAACCTATATGGGGACATTCCTAGGATGGTTTTGAATGTCGTACGATATGCCCAAAGAGAATCCAAGAGTTTCTCGGACCAATCTTTCCTATAAGGATTGAAAGTTTTCTCAAGAATTTGTTTGATTTCACGATTGGCAAACTCAGATTGACCATTGATCTGTGGGTGGTAAGCAGTGGACACTTTGTGAGAAATTCAATATTTTTTCATGAGTGATGAGAATGGACGATTGCAAAAATGAGTTCCACGATCACTTATGATAGCCCTAGGAATTCCAAATCTAGAGAAGATGTTTTCTTTTATGAATCTAATCACAGTTTGATGATCATTGGATTTTGTGGGAATGGGATCAACCCATTTTGAGACATAATCAACAGCTAAGAGAATGTAGAGGTATCCCATAGAGTTTGGGAAAGGACCCATGAAATCAATTCCCCAACAGTCAAAGATTTCAACCCCTAAGATGGGAGTGAGTGGCATTTGATTCCTTTTTGTGATGGACCCTACTTTTTGACACCTAGGATAGCTTTGACAAAATGTGTAGGAGTCCCTTGAAAGGGTGGGCCAGAAGAGACCACATTAAATAATCTTAGAAGATGTTTTCTTATAGGAAAAGTGACCTCCACATGCCTCACTATGATAGAATTTAAGGATGGACTCTTGTTCAGATTCTGGAACACACCACCTAATGACTTGGTTAGGGCAGAACTTATAGAGGTATGGATCATCAAACACATAGTGTCTAACATCAGAAAGAAATTTCCTTTGAGCTTGAGTCCCTGAGAATTTTGTAATGACTCCTATAACTAAGAAATTGGCTATGTCGGCATACCAAGGGCAGTCACTCACAGAGTATAAGTGTTCATCATGAAATGAATCAGACACAGAAAGGTGATTTGAGTTGTCTTTGAATTCCATCCTAGAGAGGTTATTAGCTACAACATTTTCAACTCCATTTTTATCCTTGACTGTGAGGTCAAATTCTTGTAAGAGAAGGACCCACCTAATCAGTCTAGCCTTAGCATCTTGTTTTTGGAAGAGGTATTTTAGTGCAAAATGGTCAGTGAACATAGTGATGGGGGATCCTAAGAGGTAGGACCTAAACTTCTCTAAGGAAAACACAATAGCAAGTAACTCCTTTTCAGTGGTGGTGTAGTTGATTTGGGCATCATTTAAAGATTTGCTTGCATAAGCAATGACATAAGGATTTTCATCACAACGTTGTCCTAACACAGCTCCTACAGAAAAGTCACTGGCATCACACATAAGTTCAAAAGGAAGGTTCTAATTTGGAGATTTCATAATGGGAGGAGAGGTGAGAGAGGATTTGAGGGTTGAGAATGAACCCCCACTGCTTTCTGTCCAAACAATTGGAGCATCCTTTACTAGTATAGCACAAAGGGGACGGGATATTGAACTAAAGTCCTTGATGAATCTTCTATAGAAACCATCATGTACTAAGAAAGACCTCACTTCCTTGATAGTTTTGGGTTATGGAAGGTGACGAATGATGTCAAACTTTGCTTTATCAACTTCAATCCCCCTACTCGAGACCATATGGCCTAGAACAAGTCCCTCTTTAACCATTAAATGGCATTTTTTCCAGTTTAGGACCAGATTCTTTTCTTCACATATTGACTAGACTCTCTCCACATTCTGCAGACATCCCTCAAATGTATCCCCAAACACAGAGAAGTTATCCATGAATACCTCTAGAAAATCCCCTACCATGTCTGAGAAGATTCCCATCATGCACCGTTGGAAGGTTCCAAGGGCATTGCATAACCCGAAGGGCATGAGTTTGAAGGCAAAGGTACCGAAAGGACATGTGAATGTAGTCTTCCCTTGATCCTCTAGGGAGATCTCAATTTGATTGTACCCCGAGTACACATCTAAGAAACAGCAGAAGGCATGACCAGCCACTCTCTCAAGGACTTGGTCAATGAATGGTAAGGGGAAATGGTCCTTCTTGGTGAATGAGTTTAGCTTCCTATAGTCAATACAGACCCTCCATCCACTACTCACCCTTGTTGGAAGAATCTCTCCATCCTCATTGGTTATCACTGTGATTCCAGCCTTTTTTGGAACCACTTGGATTGGGCTCACCCATTCACTCTTAGCTATGGGATATATGATACTATCTTTTAACAATTTCAGAAGTTCTTTCCTTACTACCTCCATGAAGGCATGACCAGCCACTCTCTCCTTAAACTTGAAAAAAGAGGGGTGTGGCACTTTGTTGTCTCTTCCCTCATCTTGAAGAAGGCGGGTCGTGAAAATCCAAGATCATATAATACCTTTAGACTTATTTCCCCAAAATTTAAATTCATACTTCATGTTAAACCACATCTTTAAAAATACATCAACCTACTAAAATTTATCATAAAATTTCATTATTCGCATTATGATCTCATTGTTTAAAACCTCAAAGGGGTGTCCAATACTTTGAAATTATGATCATCCTTAAGCTTATATCCCTATGAAGGTATCCATAATTATTATGATAACCTCACATGAAAACATATTAATCTCTAAATTTATCTAAAAATTTACTCTAATACCAACTATAACGACCCCGAACTCACACTCCTGGATTCCATGCTGATATCGTTACTTTACATTTTCATCTTTGATACCAATGGAGGTAACCCAATTTTCATCATCCAAAACATAAAATATCAATACAAAATATTAAATCCATTACATTATCAAGGACCTTTTTGGTTTATAGATTTATAAAATTAGGACAAACTCATACATAAACAATTGCCATGTCATTAAATGAGCATTTCTCCCACATAATCTAGTTTTCCTTATTTCAAATTAAGTCATCATCATTATCCATATGAAACACTTATAGACATAATTCATTCAAAATAATTTTTTCATAAACTAAGGAAAAGTAAACATAAAAAGGGTGAGCTAAAATGGACATTATGGGTAAACATAAGCATTAACAACTGAATTTCATCAATGAGCATAGAATTTATTAAGGATATATTGAAATAATCAGATTGAATGAGCGAATCATAAAATAAATCATACCCATAAATACCTTGATCTTCAAATATAAAAACATTGAAAAGGAAGAGTCATCAAAATCAATAATCATGAGCCATGTTGTAAAGACCCGTAAATTCCAAGGAAATGTTTTTCTTAATTTTCTTTGGAATTTTACAAGAATGCAGTTTCTGACGGCACCTGATTCTGAGGCCCGGTGTGCCCGGAATCATTTTCCGGAGTTTGGCTCAGGTACGTTCAGTGAACGGACAAGCGGGTTTTTCTAACTTTTGAACCGGTGCTCGGAATCGAATTCTGAGGGCACCGATGGAATCGCAACGCCGGTAATTGCTCAGAAACGCCTCTTCCGGAGTTGCGTTTTCTCGGGTGTGGTTTTTAATTTTTGGGCTTAAAGTTAAGAAATAAAATAAATTGTACGACAAATTTTATTTTATTTCACTTAAGCCGCTTGGAAGCCACTTGAAGCCACTTAAAGCAGCTTAAGCTGAGTTGTTGCGGATAGGGTTCTATGCAAAAATATCCTACCCTCTTGGTAGGATATTTGTGAGGTGAGACCCGCACGAGCCCCACATTTTCTTTTCCGCTAAGTAACGCACCCGCGAAAACCCATCATTATGAAAGTCAACTGACGCGTTTTCTTAATTTCTTAACGCACCAATTAATTGGGCGGTTTTCTTCGTTGAATTAATTGGGCGGTTTATTTCCTTGAATTAATTCTACGAATTATTGGGTCGTTACTTATCTTTTTATTCGTTTCTTAACCGGTTTGAAATCCGTTGGCATAGTAATAAAATAAGACCAACGCCACATCTTGAGGATTACATGTTGGGAGGCCTTTGACAGAATTCTTGTGCCTTCACCCTTCTTTGCGAAGAACGCGAAGAACGCGAAGAACGTCGGCCTCCGACGAAGAACGCCAAAACCGCGGAAATCGACGACGCGATGTCGTGTGCCGCGACGCCGACGTTTCCTCTTCTGCGACGTTCCTTCCTTCGCAACGAAATCTTCAATCATCTGTTGGAGGTAAGAGATTTCGGGTTCCTTTTAGAACTCCCTTGTGGTTTTTATCAATGCACGGATTTAATTATTAATTAAATCTTTTTTTTCTTGAACCTCGGAGTTCGACGACGCAACGCCCTTCCGCGATGCGACGATCGCCACCTTCCGCGGTGATCAAATCCGCGAAGAACCCGTGTGCGACGACTTGACGAGGTAGGGGTTTTATTTGAATGTTTTATACTCCGTGAATGTTTCCGTTCAAAGTGAAGAACCCGGATAATAAGAACAATTTTAATTCATTAAAATTGTTTTTGGTTATGTATTCATGTGTTGAATAAATTCTCCCGTTGTTATTATCTAACGCGGAGGGTGCAGGCCAAACGAACACGGCCCGACAACCCTCCACAGATTGTTTATTGATGTGTGGATTGATGGGCGACGACGAAGCAGGCCGTTTGGGCGTTTGAATCCCTTCGCAGTGAAGGTCGGGTCCCGGGAGGACCATAGGCGAAGATGGAAGGAGAAACGGACCACCGGAGCGTGTCCGGTGGTCCGCGGAAGGCGGAGGCGGCACGCCACACCGGCGCGGCGGCGCCGGCGACCGGCGGAAAGGAGGCGGCCGGCGAACCGCCGGCCTCAATTAACGGCAAAGGGCGGGGGAGTCGCGCACCCCGCCCGCGAATTGGCTCGGCCACGCTGGCCGAGCCGCGGCCGGCCGGTCGGGCCGGACCGAACCGGACCGCGCCGGACCGGGCCGGGGCGGGCCCAGCCGGGTCGGACCCGGGTCGGGTCGACCCGGTTCGGGCCGACCCAGGGGGGGTCGGGCCGGGTCGGCCCGGGCCCAGACCCCCGTTTTCGGACCACTTTCGGTTAAATGCCCGTAACTTGAGCTACGGGTCTCCAAACGACTCACCGTCAGCGGCAACGCGATCCTTGGATCGAGACGGTCTTTTCGGTATATCGCACTCAAGGTTTCAGATTACTTTGGGTTCAGCCGGGTTGGTTTGTACACGAAACCAACCGGGGCCTCGAAGCAGAAACGCTCATATCTTGATCTCCGGACGTCCGATTGACGTTCCGTTGACTTTGGTGGATTCCTCTAAGTGAGACGGATCTTTTGGCTTACTCCGCTCGAGGTTTGGACGCAGTTGGAGTACGGTCGGGTTGGTTTTAACTTAAAAACCAACCGGGCCCCCGGGACGAAAAATCCAATAACTTCCAGACCGGGCGTCCGATTGACGCGTCGTCTATTGTGTTGCGTTCCTGTTGACGATACAGAACTTTTGACATCCTTCGCCCGAGTTTTGGATGCAGTTGAGATACGGTCGGGTTGGGTTGTACCCGAAATCCAACCGGGCCCCTGGAACGGAAAAGCTGATATCTTTCTGACCGGACGTCCGTTTGACGAACCGTCAGCGGCGTTGTTGATCACGTTGAGAAACGGTCCCTATGAGTATACCCTATGAGTGTTTGGGGTATAATTGAGTTACGGCCGGACTGGTTCGCACACGAAACCAACCGGGCCCCGGGGACGAAAAGGCTAATAACTCGCAGACCGGGCGTCCGATTGACGCGCCAACTATTGCATTGAGACCCATATGACGAGGCAGTCCTTTGAGATGCTTCTTTGTGGGACTTTGAGATGCTTGGAGTATCTACTTGTAGCTCGTGGAGCGGACCCTCCCAGAGACGAGCGTACGGAGTACGGAGACCGTGTAGCCGGCAGAGACCTGAAGACTGCTTGTCCGATTCGATTCGGAGTGACTTACGTAGCCCAGTGGGGAGCACTACTTTGTGAGGTGGCAGACCCACAGCGGAGGAGCACTACTATGTGAGGTGGCAGACCCGCGGTACTTGACAGGAGGAGTACCTCTGTAGGCTATGAGGGGGGAGCACTACTGTTTTTGAGTGGCAGACCCCGGCGGGAAGCACTACTGTGTGAGGTGGCAGGCCCGCGGTACTCGACAGGAGGAGTACCTCAGCAGTATTAGGTTAGTGAGCAGTACCTAGGAGTCGTGACAGGACCACTTTACACTCCAGAGACGGAGCTCTTCAGCATTTACGGTTTCGAAAATGAAAATCCTGGTTTGAGCTGAGACTTTTGACCTTGTGTTTACCTCATGATTGAGATGTGTCACTTGCTAACTTAGGTATATGTATGGGCATATACCTGGGTAGTGGTTATCCGATGATTTCACAATCCTTGTGTTTCCTCATGATTGAGATGGGTTACTTGATAACTTAGGTATATGTATGGGCATATACCTAAGTAGAGGTTATCTATTGAGATCTTCTTTGTGGTTATCCTTGTTGGTTTAGTGAGACCTTGAGGGTCTTGGGGTCCCTACTGAGTATCGTTATACTCACCCCTGCACGGGTTATGCCCGCACCTTGTTGTGTTGGTTGCAGACGACGGGTAGTGCTGACGGAGGCCGAGTGTTCGAGGACTGGACGGTACCCGGAGGTGGACTACACGACGAGTCAGTACCCGGAGGTGGACTACACGACGTGACGACTCACAGAGGAGGTTGACGGACGAGAGCATGGAGGAGGCTATCTGTACCTACCCTTCAGGTAGGATCCGTGGTGGACGACCAGAAGTTGCGCTATCTGTACCTACCCTTCAGGTAGGATCTGAGGAGGACGACCCAGGAGCTGCTTCCTTTTTCCAGCTATTTGTCTTTTTGCTGTTGTACCTTGTTCAGTTGTAGTCGTACTTTCTTTTGGGTTTGTATTCTGGCCCATTTACTTTTCAGCTTTTCTTTTGTACTTAGTGTTTTGCTTCCACTTGTACTCTGTGGTGCTTGTTTTCTTTTATAAAGGCAATGTCTTCCCAGTTATCGGGATTTTACGCCTTTGGTGCTAGTCGCCAGCCCCTGGCCTATAGAAGGCGGGCTTGGGGTAGTCACAGCACGGGCCCCGAGGATGGGTCGTGACACATGTGATATCAATCTTGATCTTATGAATCATTATAAACCCATAAAAAGAATCACAAAAATGTGTTGGTATCTTAGAACAATTTTCTCCATAACCCATGTTAAACCCATTTTATAAATAAAAGGATCCAATTTAAATTCATAGGAGAAACTCTGTGGTAACTCTCTCCTTCTTTCCTCTCAAGAAAAGTTACATTACCCAATGCATTAGAGTGATATCTGGGTGCATTGATCATTTAAGCTATAACGGACTCACCCGATGCTATCTAGGCTGCCCATCATTTAAGATATAATGGGATCACCAGAAACTATCTGGTCCACCACATCATATAAGTAATTTCCAAGAACCATAACATGAATAAAGTAAAATAAGCTTTCATTCCATTATAAAACTCATAAAAAAAACATTATTCCTTTCGTAACATTATTAACCAATGGAAAATAATTGGGTTTCATGTCAATCTATTCGAAATATGATTAACCAGAGGAAAAAAAAATGAGTTCCATAAAATATCTTCGAAGCATGGTTAACCCATGGAAAAGAAACATGTTCAATAAAAAACTCATTGAAACATGATTAACCCATAGAAAATAAATGGGTTCCAAAAAAATCTCATAGAAACAATCTTAATCTATCAAAAGAAATAATGAGGATAATATCATTACAGAATATCCTCATGTGAGCATAAGTAACACCAAGGGTTGTTGAAATTGATGAATGTAAATACCGTTAAATACATTTTTATTAAAATAAACTTTTCATTTTGAAAATAACTTTTTTAAAACTAATAATTCAAAAAATATTGTAAAAATCCTTTTCATTAAAAAAACCTTGGAAACATATAAAGGAATATTTAAAAATAATTTAAAACATTTATTAAGGAAAATATCCTTTCCATTTTGAAAAAAAAAGATTAAAAATTTTTAAAATCATTTTATTTTAAAAATAACCTTGAAAACTTATAAAGGATGATTCAATGAAAATAATTTTCTTTATGATGGAAAAATTTTTTCATGTCATACATGTTAAAATAAAGATTCCTTTCATATTTTTGATAAAATCCAAATGTGCATTGTTTGGAAAATAACATGAATATTCCTTTCAAAAAATTATATAAAAAAGAAAAAATTGTGTAAAATTGTCTCTAATAAATATTTTTTATAAATATAAAAACATTTTTAGAAAACATGGTTTTGGAAGAAAAGGGGTTTTCAACCAAAGAGAGAAATAAAGATGTTTTTTCTTAAAAACATTTTCTCAATTAATGTAAGTACCAAAGAGTTTAAAAATAGTAATATTACATGGAAATTTCATGAATATACATAGGAGAAGAAAATTCATGAGAACTGTTGAGAGGTAGATCATAATATTTCAGCATTGGAGACTTAGTCAAAAACAATCCCAATAAACGATGAGATTATAGCATAAAACTCTTACTACCTTGGTAACATTGAATCATAAGCCCCATGAGAGAGATATACACAAATGGATATATAAATCTAAATAATTTTCAGAAAAATAATAATAAAATACATTAATGGGTAGTAATCGCCTTGTTTTCTCATTCATGGTCTATTATGAAAGTTTTGATTATTATGAATATAATATAGTTATATCATATAAATAATTATAATCATGACATAAATAACATATTTATACATCTAATATATTTTTAAAACTGATCATGAAAGATGGTTATCAAAAAATGAAGTATGTTACGATCATGGGGATGATAGGTCGTATGTACGCATGAGTAACGTTTCCATTTTTCAATGATAATTATAGAAAGGAGGTAAGTAATATTTAATATTTAACTAATGATAATAATCTAATATATACTATATTATTTCTTTAAATATACTTATATATATCATCCATGTGGTGTGGTGATGAAAAGAGAGTCACAGCGCATCGTGAAGGTCGTAGTCCACTCATACACGAATGATGTTATCATATTTTTAGTGTGAAAAATAAAATGATATATTATCATTTTATCATGATAAATATTTCATTAATATCATAGTTATGCCATTTATATCACATGTAATCATTAAATTTATTCATATTACCTTCCATGTAAAGAATTAGTGAGAAAATGAATCATATCTCTTTACGAGGCGGTAGTCCTCTTTACACATGAATGATGTTATTATATCTCCTACAGAAGGTAAATTAAAAGGATATATATGATATAATGACTCTATAGGTAAAAATATGTTATAAATATCATATATATACTGTGATTCCTCAGACATATTTATATTTGTAATAATAATAATTTTTTAGTTATATTGATAAATGGTATTATTATTGTTTTGATTGGTTCCATGTAAAACAAATGCTTGTAGAATGAAATAAGAAAAAATTTATTCGATATAAACATGGAAAAATTACATTGCAATAAGTCCAAAAGACCATAACTACCTTAGAATACCTACTAGAAGGCCTATCAGGATCACCAAAAGACCACCAAACACAACAACTAGACCAAGTAAGTAGTGAACATCCTTCGAGTCTGTCACAATGAAAAACATTAAAGTAAGTACTATGGAAAAATTACTAAGCATCAAGGGAATTTATAGAACCATTCTTATAATCCGAAATGGTTTCTGAAGTTTGGAACACCCTAAAAAAGTATGTATAAGTCATTTTAACCATTGAAGATAATTATGATTGTTGCCTCTCCTTCTAGTCGTTAGGGTTCAAAATCAAGTGACCGTTGGTTTTTTATAAAAACCTTTATAATTCCATTAATTCTTTCGAATGTTTTAAAATGCGTTAAATGTTTTAAAATTTATAACTTTGGTTAAATGATG
The DNA here is from genome assembly GCA_963277665.1 of Viscum album. NCBI lineage: Eukaryota > Viridiplantae > Streptophyta > Magnoliopsida > Santalales > Viscaceae > Viscum > Viscum album. The sequence goes on along the minus strand of OY728167.1, from coordinate 725,158,188 downwards.
GAATGATTTTAATTAAAGTTGTATTTTATATTTGGATTTTGAAAACATAATGTTTTAAAACTCAAAATGGATAAAAACTTATGAAAATAATGATATTTAGAATGTTTTTTAACCATGAGAAATAATGTTTTTATATATATGGAAATTAACAAATATGTGCTGCTTTCTTAACTATTTGTATTTAATAGTTTTTTGATAAAAAATTTGGTGAGTACCCCACATTTGGACTGAGGGTAGCCTTGAATTCCAAGCCCTCAAGGTCTAAGTGGGAATCTCACATAGGCAACCGAAGTTAGGCCTAATCCGAGTGCATGCATAGTGCGGACTAAGTGTGTGCAAGACCCATGTATAGGGTCTGCTCAAGCACAAGCAGAGTGTGAGATAGGTCGTGCACTGGTGCGGGTGAGGGTGAGCCAAGGCCTATAGGTGGGGGTACCGTGTATAAGGACCCCACTATGTGTGTTTGTGTCATCAGAGCAAAGGCAACCGCATCAAGTTATTTAAGTTGGTCCTGAAACCCTTCACGTTTCTATGTGGGATGCATATTTTTCCGCGGAACGCAATCTGAGCCGTTCGATCTCATCGCACGAGATCCTCACTATCTGGACCAGTCCAGTCTTCGAACCCCTATCATCGCGGTTTCATCGCCACAATTTTCTAATCCGTTAGATCGGGATGTGTTTGATCTTGATCCTTCTTATGTTTTTAAAACTGTGGAACCCACTGTAGCCATCCAATCAACCTATATCTAATCTCGTCCGTTCATATTTTATTAAAATGAGTGAAGCCACCGTAGTTGTCTGATCGGACTGAGATGATCGCAACCCTCCATTTCTTTTCCTCTTATTCTTCTCCTTCTTTGTCCTCACACTACACCAGTCGACGTCGCCTCTTCCTACTCTAATATTCTTCCTCATCCTGTGATTCCTCCCATCACTATCCTTAGACCCAACTGTTTCTTTTTTCCACAAGTATGCCTTGGAAACATTAGTTTTATGCAAACCCCTTTGGTGTATCATGTAAGTTTTCCATAAAAAATGTATATATATTATAAACGACTAATTTATTCAAGGTCTACACTATTTACGGTTTTTGTTCTTGTAGGTAATAGTTATATTTGAATTCCTTCAAGTTTCTTTGTTATATTTCATTCTTAAACCATAGTATATAAAAATATCTATAAACAGTTTATATAAATAGCTTATATAAACCCATCTTGCACATATAACCCTACAGATTTTTCTCCTTCCCAACCTTCCATCATCTTCTGCTCGGCTCAACCCCACCATTGAAGTCAAGTAAGGTTTAATTTAGCCTCATTTTTTATATTCAAAACCCTTATATACAATTATGTGTATATATGGATTTATATAGATTCAAATCCTAATTTGGTTTTGGGTTTTTCAAGTGATGATTATTAGTAATTAACTGATGTTTTGATGCATATAATACTTGTAAAGGGTTTACTAAGAGTGGTTTTGAGTTTTCTAAACTCATACTTATATATATGTATATACAGTTATATATATATGTATATATTTTTTAATCCTAATCTGATTTAGGTTTTCATATAATTAATATTAGTGATTAACAAATGTTTTTGAAGTATATGATACTTATAAGGATTTATCAAACTTTGTTTTAGATATGAAAATCCTATATATACACTTTGTATATATACGATTTTATACAACTTTCAATCCTGAACTACTTTAAGTTTTCTAAATATTGATTACCAATATTTAATTGATTTTTATAATGTGTATAATACTTGCAAAGATTTTCTAAGTGATGTTTTTTGGAATTTTCTAAACTCGTGTATTTATATTTGTATATACAGTTTTGTATAAATTCCACACTCAACCTATTTTAAGGATGAAAAATTATTTTAAAAAGGGTGTTTCCTTACCCACATATTTTACATAAGGATTATTTTGATTCTCTATTTATTTATGCAAAAAACAATATATATATATATATATATATATAATTATGTACAATTTCATAAATATATGTTAATCTTGTTTTCATTTAAATAAGTTTTAATGGTAATAGTTGTGTTATGATTTTATGTTTTACAATTTATTAGATTAAAAATAAAATTTATGATTTGACATAAATACATATGTATAATCATATTTAGAAACACATTTTTACATGTTTTAATTTTGTAAGTCAATCCATGAATTTAATGTTTTCAAATACATGGCCTAATTGGATGTGTGATCATGAATACTAGTTTATGATGGAAAACAATAACAAAACCTTGTTTTGTTATTGTGTGACCAAAATTTTAAAAGGAATCATTACCTTGTTATCATTACCTGCATACATTCCAAAATTATAATTTTAAGATAAAAGGATGTAATTATCTTTTGTTTAATGAATATATATATACACATTCATAAATACATATAGTGAAGTTTGTTTAATTGATTTATTATGCATCAATATCTCACATTAAATGAATGTTTTAAATTTATAAATAATATATTTTAATTCATGATGAATGAATGTTTGTGATTTCATTTGATTGATACTCCCATTTATTAGTGTATGGTTTAAAAATGAATGATAAGTATCTTAAATTCAAAAACATGTAATTTTGTATATAAAATGTTTACTTTCATGAAACAAGGGTTTTGAATTTTAAGAGTTATTATTTTATGTAACAAACCTAAAAAATTAATTATTTTATATGCACTATTTATCAACACATGTCCAAAAATGTGTTTGTTTGTTCATGCATGTCATTGATAAATTTGATATAGTTGTAGCCTAAAATATAACTTCCAAACCATGCAATTTTTAGATTAAATTTTACATTTATTGCATGACTCACTTTATTTATGAATATAGAAAGTAATTGCATAAATGAAATTTATCACTTGTAATAACTTATGGATTAAGAATTTAATTATTCAAAGTGGTATGGGACACTTTGAATAAGATGCAATTTAATTATTCGAAGTGCTATGGGACACTTTGAATAAGATTCAATTTAATTATTAAAAGTTGTATGGGACACTTTGAATAAAATACATAATTTAATTATTCAAAGTGGTATGAGACACTTTGAATAAAAGACACAATTTAATTATTCAAAGTGGTATGGGAAACTTTGAATAAAAGACTTATTAGACATATGAGGAATGCATGGGACTTATTATGTGATGGGTGAGGCCCGCTATAGCCTCTCAATGCATAGATAGGTCTCATGAGACAAACTAGGTCATGGAACAAGGCCTTGAAAGAATGATTATGTATGGTCTTGGCATGAGGCCTTGATTGAATTTTATGATTATCCTGCATTATGCATTCCCTCATTATGTGACTAGTATTTAACCAAACATGTGTTTATTTGAATAGTAGAATACCATTGGTTAAGAATATTGTACTTATGATTATGGTAATAAATTCACATGGCATAATGATGGAAGTACTTAGAAAATCATTTTTAAAGAAATTTCAGCATCTACTTTCAGAACTTTAATACAAAAGTTAGAAAATCCATCTGTCATTTCATGAATTGCATTTTATGTGATAAGTGATTTATGATATTGTTTGTTATGAAATTATAATCAAGTATTATTTCATGTTATAATTTTTATTTGCGCCCTTGCATGTCACCCATAATTTAGTTTGATCAACTCCTGTCTAATATGCAGTATTCCATGTATTTTTGTACAAGTATGCATATTTTGAATAGTGTTTTATTTGTATCCTTGAAATAAATTTATAAATTCTTGGGTATGATATATCCCTAAAAACAATTCTTAGTAACCTTTGAAAAATGATGATGACGTATTACAAGAAATGTTGTTTTCTTATAAGAAAATGTTTTGTGTATGTATAATTATTTTAAAAGGGATATTTTTTAAAAAGGATTTTATTACTAATTTCTGAAACCTCTTACTGAGCATTTTAAATGATCACCCTATGTTTTTAATTTATTTTTATAGGATTAGTAAATTTGTCAACTTTGAGTTATTCTATGTGGTGGCAGCAACATGGAGTTTATCTTGTTCAGTTTTGAAGAAAAGTATCAGTTGTATCTGGTTTTCCAGAACCTAGACCGGGAAGATCCTCTATGATGAGATGTGATGTGTAATTTTATCAGCATATTTTTATAAAAAAAATACACACCATATTTTAATCACTGGATCTAGGATTATGGGGTTGTGTAATTAAATATACTTTATATATATCATCATACCCAACCATTAAAGGTGGTAATGGAAGAATGAATGGTATCGGTTTGTGAGGTGGTAGTCCACCGTACACAGAAATGATGATTTCGTAACCCATTTTGATGGAAGTGGAGATGGTTGTAGGTCATGAAATTGTTATGAAAACATACAAATATATTGAATATAATATGTTTTTTTTATATAATGATGGTTTAATAATAATTTATGGATGTGGATAAAGAAATAAAATAAAGATTTCTGTTGAAGAACATTACCTCTTCATCAGGTATCCTCCTTAGGTTTACACTAAATCCTTCCTAGGTTGCCTTATCTCCCAAAATAAGGCTTATAGGGTGAGTTTAGAGACTTTTTAAGTGATTTTAGTAGGTATTTTCCAATTTTAAGATGTTTTAATTTGTGAATAAGAGAGGATAGGGAGTAGTGGCCTTTTATAAGCGGGGGAGAGGGCACACATGGTGTTTTTGGAAATAATTGAGTGATCCCACGTTTTTCATATATAATAAGGGTCCAAATGGGCTATAATCAAACCTTACATTCTTAATTTTCTAAATATATCAATATAATAGTTTTTATACATGTTTATAGGTAATTTTTACCTGTATCGTTTTAGTTTAACCCCCAGTAAACTCATTTTTACCCTTACCGAGGTATTTAATTTTTACTGTATTCACTATTAATTTTGGTAAAAAATTAATTTGAGATTATTATACAATAAATATTTTCCTGATTCCAAATATTATATAAATTTTTCCAAATTATATTCACATAATTAGATAATTTTAATATAAAATTAATCTCGTAGATGCAACGAGAAAGTAGGTTTTTAAATAGAAAATGTTCAAAGGTTTATAGATTTTTTATATCCAATTTCAATATTAAATTGGTTAAAATGTCCTAAATTGTATTACTATATATATATTTTAACAAATTTTACTTTAAAAAAATTTAAAATATAACTTAACTTTGTAAATAATCCTAATGAAAAGGTAGTTTTCTATTAATATTTTGTATTTTTCACTATTCATCAAAAATGAATCTTGTCAAAAAATTGTCAAAAATTCACCCCTATATAATTTTGGCATGATTATTTCAAAAATTAAATTTAGTTTTTCAAATAAATTTTCTAAAAGTTTTAAAAAATAAATTTAAAACAAAAGCTACAAACCCGGTGATAGAGCGGGTTTTCGATAAGTGTATTTTTTTCAAGCACAAGATTATTTTTTATTAACTCTGTATAATAATAATCATTGTATGAATATAAATTATAATTTATTGATATATAATCTATAAATTTCATTTAAAACATTCCCCATTATGGATTAGTTTAATTAATTAAAATGGGGAATCATTATGCATTTTAAAATAAGGTTTAGAAAATTTTCTTTTTTAAACCCAAAAAAACTTATACTAAAAACCAATATAAAGTTGAGTCAAAATTAAATAAGTTTATTAAATATAAATAAATAACACTTATGTTACTGAAAATAATATTCAAAGCATATTGGTACTTTTAAATTACTTAATTTATTGAAATGAAATGAAATTTTTACAAAAATCGGTATTTTTCACAATTCACTCAAAAATCAATACTTTCATAAAAATCCAAAAATCTCACCCGAAGTAAATTTTGATATTCCGATTCCAAAAATTAATTTACTTTTATCAAAAAAAAATTCTATAATTTCAAAAAAAAATTATAATATTTTTTCTATGAAATACAATATAAATCGTATTTGAAGAAAACATATTGTTGAAGAATGAAATTGCTTTACTAAAAATTGAATGATTATTTACTAAAAATTTATCAATAGCTTATATTGAGTATGAAATTTATATATATATACATATATATTTCATAATGTATTTAATACTATTCATACCTTCCAATTTAATGGCTACATTATCCTCAATTATATAAATCATGTGTCGTTTAAGCTTGGTGTTGCGTGTTGAATATGCTATCGAATATAAAAAAAAATCTCGGAGTTACATGTACTGAAATATATTTAAGAAATTAAATTTATTTAAAAATAAACATATCTTAAAGTATCAGGGTGTTACATTGTCGTCTAAGTTCATCATTGTGTGTCGCTGACACCATGGAACATAATTCCCTTCTTCTAGAATCTCGAGGTATTATAGATGATATAGTATGAAATTGCGTCCTGGGCATAGGATTGCGACCCTCTCTAAGAGATTAGTTTTAGATAAAGTTTTAGTAATATATCCCAGATCCCAAGATGGTATCCTCTATCATCTTTTTTCCTAGGTGGGATTCTTGGAATCGGTGATACCAACTTTACACGGGCATCATTCCCCTACTTGGCGGGTTAATCTAGGTTGGGTTGTTGGTTTACCCCATGGCCCTAGGTGTGATCCCCGTCTTTATATCAATTTATTCAGACTTCCAGCTAGTAATTCATTATGTATAAACCTAATTTTCATGGTATCTTGTGTGGATTCAATTATTGTTATCAGAATCATAGAGTGAGTTCACCCAGGCGAGTGTGGTTACAAACTCTCGAGCATAATCTTAGGATGGTAATATTGTTGTGGCCTTACCTTGAGACTGAGTGTACAATATGAGTATATCTAGATGTTTTATTTTTTTATGTATCATATTCTAATTGACATATCCTTTGATGAGATGACTACTCTTGATGCTTTATGCCTAGTGATTTCAGGGTGTCCTGCTGGGAATTGATATACTCACCCCTGCATGGGATTTTCCCACATGTCACATGTTTTATGAAGATGATCAGCAGTTTGAATGGGATCTTGGTGGAACAGGAGTAGAGGAATCTTAGATTTTGTCCAGATAGACCGTGGTTCATTCTAGGATTAACATTTGATTGTAGTCACCTCTTACTATCATGTTGGACTTCTTTACAATTTTCAGTGGGCTTATATTTGGACCTTATTACTTCTCAGTATTTTTTTGTACTTTGATTGTGATATTTAGATGTATTCATTCATTTGGTATCATTTGAATTTAACATTTAATCATTTTATGAGTTTGGATATGTATGGGTGTGTGTGTATAGGTACCTTAGGTTAATGTCTCTCATGTGAGTGTTATGCTTACTCGGTGATGGTTTCCAGCCCCTGGCCTATTAGAGGCAGACTTGGAGTAGTCACACTAGGATTATCACCGGCCATGTGGGCCCCAGTTCTCCGGGTCATGACAAACTCACTCAAATTATATTATTTTTAATATTTTTAAAATAATTTGTTATATCTTTTTATTAATTAATGAAATATTACATCGGTGTTGTATAAGAATGTATGGTAAATAAATAATTACTAAAAAATAGAAATAAATTTGTATCAAAAAAATAATTTCATTAAGATATAATAGAAATTTATATTCATTAAAAACTTTATTTTGACCCTATGTAGACATATAATATATATTTAAAACTAATATAGTGACATTTCTTAACTTTCGTTGATTTAAATATTATATAGATCATTCTAATGGAAAAGTGTCAATTAAAGAATTAAATTTCAAGAGTAAGGTGATAAAGGTAAAATTCCCTTCATCTAATTAGAACTAAGAAGAAAAATGGAAACCTAAAAAAATTAGTTTTAACTAAGTTTAACCCGGTTTATCCTTCACTAGGGTGATAAATTTTACTAAGGTTACTTTTCATATTGACAAAAAATAAACGGGTCCTATTTAGAAAATTTAAACCTATTGATTCTAAATATGGAATAAATTTTATACCAAATTCAACCATAAAATTGATTCAAATGAACTTAATTGGATTATTAATAATATTAGAGAACTTATTTTTAGAATGAAACCATTTTAAAATAAAATGTAACTTTGTAAATCCTTGAAACAAAAATATAGTTTTCAATAAAAATCAATATTTATACTATTCATCAAAAAAATAAATCTCTTCCAAAAAATCCAAAAAAAATCATCTTAAGATAATTTTGACATGCTAAATTCAAAAATTATATCCTTTTTATCAAATACAATTTCTATAAGTTCTATAAATTAATTATTATATTTCCTCAAAAAAACAAAAAAACATTTTTGAAAAAAAATATTTTAAAGCATAAAATGACTTTCATAAAAATTGAGTGATAATTTATTAAGCCTTAATCAATACATTTGTATTTAGTTTTACCTTTATATATATTTCATAATATGGATTATCATATTCAAACCCGCTAATTTGATGCCTACGCGATAACTGTCATATAAAATTGTAATATTCTGTTGTTCATTTTAGCTTAGTGTTGTGTGTCTAATATGCTATCAAACATAGACTTATTTTAAAATCATGAGTTTTTACAATGATGAACCCCCATGTACTCATTGGATGTATTGGTTTCTAATGGATGAGAATATAAATAGAATCATGTGCCTTGGAACACAGGAAGTCCATTATGTGTGTAATTAAAATAAAATGAAATGAATGTGACATAGTGGCCCTAGTGTAGGATCCCTCATAAAACTCCTTAAAAAGGAGTGTGTTGGACTTCGTTGTTTTTACATGGTAGGCCTTAGTGGACCTTTTATAGGTTCCCTGAGACACTTCCTTATGAAGGAAGGTATTGAACTAGAATGGTGGACCCGTGTAGTCTGTAATAAATCTTATGATACCCTAGAACCATTGATCTCGTTGAGAGGACTATGGGGTGAGTGTTCTTCCCCCAATAGGATGTTATTACATTGGTGGTTAGTCCCTTAGAAGACTAGAAAACAAATAAGGTATTTGGACTGACCTTGGATGCCTTGGAAAAGAGAATGAGCTTAAGGTCATCTCCCTAAAGTGACTTTCCTATGAGGCCAAAGAGGCCTTTATGAGACCTATGGGGACCTAGTAGGTTCCCCTATGACATGTGACCCTAGTGAGAGGGGTAATTTGGGAACTATTATTGATGATCGTGAGCTTCAACTTATAAATCGAATTGATTATTTGAGATTTTGAGGCTGTGTCGAGTTGGGACATGCTCTTGCAAGTCTGACCATGGTTTGGAACATGGGTTAAGCTTATGACCACCTATCTTTATGATATTTATATATACATATTATTAATATGGTATACACCATTAGGGAATTCTCAAAATAGAAATGTAAAAAACTCATAGAGCAGTATGGTAAACACCCTTGGAGGTGTCATGATACATTTATAGATCTCTAAATGTGCTTCTTGGGTCCATATTTTGAAATCGTATATGATATGATGATGATCGTATCGATGTGGATTCTTGGATGTGCTTCCCATGATCTCACTATTGATCTGTGAGATGGATTTCCTTGGATGTCGAGATTCAACCTCAAGTTTATATGGGATGCCATAGATGCCAAGGGTCCCTAGGATTCCTGGAACATCTAGGATCCTTCCATTCAACATGGGGTTGTTATAGTTATTATTATTATTATTATAATTTTAACTTACATGGGATTCCTAGGTCACCCCTTGGATCTGACCAATTGAGCCTAATGATATTTATATTTTATTAGGATGCCCTGGATTATTATGATATGGTCAGATGGCATGATTACATGAAGGATGTTATTAACAAGATATTTCTTAAGGTACATGGGAATCAGCTTTGAGATTATCAATATGGAGTTTAGAGGTATGCATAAGATTTATAGGATCTAGAAATTGAGCCTTCTTCAATGCGGTACTTGGCTGTTGAGCCTAGTTTCGTATGGATCTCTAGGGTAATTCCTAGGATTCAGTGTGATCGCCATAGTGGAGGAATTATTACGTGACATGCTCAAAGGCACTCTAGTTCTAGACGAAGAAGGTATGTTAGATCGGGTCATGGATCTAAGGATCGATGGTGATAGTTATTTATTTACATTTCAAAATTTCATTATTTATTTTGAGTATGTCACATGCACATACATTAAATTTATTGGTTATGCACAAGACTACATTGGTGGTTACCTACTGAGTTATGTACTAACACCTTGCTTGGGAGGACATGACACTTTGGTGCCTGATAAAACCTCCTACTTGTCATAGGAATAGTTTGGGGAGAGGCCCATTAAGTTATTGATTATTGAGTTGGATCAGTTTGAGTGGGATTGGAGATAAAGAAGAGGTGAGGCTTCGGAATGTAGTAGGGCCTCGTATAATTTTATTACTTCTGGTATTTATTTGTAATTGTGATCAGCCCGGTGGAAAATCATCTTTGTATGACTGTCTGGCTTCCTCATTTCATATTATTATTGATTTTGATTTTTTATTTATATTTCGTACAGATGTTTTATATGGATTTATGATGCTCATTTATTTTATTCGTTACTACACACTCCTCCAATGGCCCGAAGGCCTTCATTTTTTATTGATTTTGATAATCCACCTTTCAAGGGGTGTGGTGGAACCCTTACAAGGCTTGTAGGCGTAAGCATTACATGGCCCATAGGCCTTAGAGGAATCTTTGCCCGTAGGCTTCAAACATTACATACAACCCGGACTAAATACTTGGAACTGCTCCTCCTCGGCATCTTTGTCGTGAAATCAGCTCTCCACCATTGCATGGTTGTTCGGCTAGGCTTTCCCATGCATGCACAAGCTTGTCCCGATGGCAGGTGTCATACCCTCTCATTCTTGCAATCTGTTTAGATTCTGCTATGGTGAAAGATCTTTTCTCATCCTCCATCTGGAGCTTGTTCTTTTTAGGTTTTATGGTTTGAATCTGCACGTAAGGTGGCCTGAAGGCCTTAAGGTGGCCTGAAGGTCTTGAAGGACTCGGGGACCAAATCGGTGGCCTAAAGGCTCAAACAGGGGAATATTCCCAACTACTACTGTGCCAAACAGTACCTGCTACAGTTCCCACACAGTACCTTCTATAGTATTGTACAGTTCCCGCACAATACATGATAGTTTCCAACCTCTGAAATCACTACTAGAAATATGGGAAACTGCTCCCCTTGAAATGGACTACCACTAAAGACGATCACTAGTCCTAAAAAATTACCTACCTATAACACCCCCACCCCTCACACACACCCCTCCCCCTCACGACCATCCACCTCACGCAAACCCTCCCCCTCTCCACCACCGCTGGACCCATAACCATCGCCTCTCATACACCCTCCAACCCCTCAATCACATCCCTCAACCTCTATACACACCCCTCCACCTCCTAAACCAGATTCACCACCACCGTTGTCGCCCATCCAACATCCAAACCCTCTCTGCCGCACTTGTAGCTTTTTCCGCCGCCGCCACCGACTGTCCACCCTAACCGCTCCCACTACCATATTCTTCACCACAACCCCTTCGGGATGCCTCTTCCATCCATATTCCCTCCCCATCCTCTCTCTTTCCCTCATTGTAGCCATGTCGAATCTTTTGTCACCACTGCCTTTGATCCCCGTCACTGTCGTCGCCCCCTCTCTACTACTACTGATGATCTCGCTGCCATCCCAAATTCATCACACTATTTGTGTTAAATCTTGTGATTCTTGTATGTATTATCTTGGTTCAACATTTGATAAATAATTTCATACTCATTGCAATTAATTAATATCATTTGTTTGATCAAAAATTTATTTCTCTTAAAAATATTTGTTTTATCCTAGCTTGTTTCATAGGAAAGTAAATTTACACTCCATAGTAGAATAAAACACATTCTAATAATTTATATGGGTCGGTAAAGGTGGAAATATATTGAAAATACATACACATGCACCGATAGAGTCAAAACCTATGACCTCCTAGATGTCCAGTCATGGACACAACCTTCTAATGATGATGGTGATGATAATTAATTATTATTTATAAAAAATGTTAATGGGTATTTTCAAAACACATTTTGATAATTATGATAATGATAATAAACATTAAGGTGATTTTAATGGAAGAAAAGTGAAATGAGAAGAAGTAGAATGGGGCGTATATGAAGGGAGGGAGAATGGTTTTCGAGGCAGATTTTCCTATATAGGTTTTATTTTTAATAAAATGGGTTTAGGGTATATTTAATTAGGGAAATGGGTCAAAGCGTCACTTGAAGTGGCGCTTGACCAATTTTGGGAGCATATCGCCACTTCAAGTGGCGCTGATCCCTTTGGGGTTAGCCTCCTGGCGCCACTTCAAGTGGCGCCGAGGCTTGGGGAGGCCTATAAAATTGCCCCCCCCCCCACTTCCCATCCCCACTTCCAATTACTTCCTCACACTCTCTATGTACTTCAGATCTCTCTATCTATGCTTCGGTTTCTCTGCCCGCATAGCCACATCTCTGCAAATTTGAGGTAATCCTTATTTTAAATTTATTTAATATTTTGATTTATTTAAATATTTGTTTAATTCATAGAATTAGTTTATAATTATTGTATTATATTTTGAAATAGTAATAGTTTTTTTTAAATGTATTTAAATAATTAATTAATTATAAGTAGGTAATTAATTAATTATCGTTAAGCAATTAATTAATTATCGTTAAGAAATTAATTAATTATCGTTAGACACTTAATTAATTATTATTAGGCACTTAATTAATTATCATTAGGTAACTAATTAAATGTGATTACGCAACTAATTAAATGCGATTAGGTAACTAATTAATTGTGATTAGGCAATTAATTAATTGTGATTAGGCACTTAATTAACTGTGATTAGGTACGCAATTAAATATGATTAGTCACCTAATTAAATGTGATTAGGAACTTAATTAACTGTGATTAGGCACTTAATTAAATGTGATTAGGCTCTTAATTAAATGTGATTAGTCACTTAATTAATTGTGATTAGACACTTAATTAACTGTGATTAGACACTTAATTAACTGTGATTAGACACTTAATTAACTGTGATTGAGCACTTAATTAACTGTGATTAAATACTTAATTAGATGTGATTAGGAACTTAATTAAATGTTATTATCCACCTAATTAAATGTGATTAGGCACTTAATTAACTGTGATTAGGTAGTTAAATCCAATTAGGCAATTACTTAAATCTAATTAGGCAATTACTTAAATCTAACTAGGAAATTACTTTAATCTAACTAGGAAATTACTTAAATCTAACTAGGAAATTAATTAAATCTAACTAGGTAATTAATTAAATCTAACTAGGTAATTAATTAGCGAAGTAGTTATATTAATTAGAGAATTAGTTATATTAATTAGCAAAGTAGTTACATTAATTAACGAAGTAGTTATATTAATTATCGAAGTAGTTATATTAATTAGCGAAGTAGTTATATTAATTAGCTAAGTAGTTATAGATTGCTTCTAGAATATACCCTTGCATTACATTCTAGGTATGATAATGAATTTAGTTTTCCATCTACTTTGACCTCATTTTGTAATTGAAGTTATGAACGTGAATTTAGTAGTTGAATATATTTTTTGCATATTAAGTGTTAGAGTTGTCATGAAATGAATGCTCCCTTGAGTAAATTATACCCGGGTAGAGGGGCTTTAGGTCAGACCACCTAATTTCCTAGAGGCTTTCCTTGTCTAGGAAAGTGAATGGGGCTGGCTATCTATCGCTCCGAGCTTACTCATGTGGAGTTTTTCAATTTCATATAACTCTATTCTTTTACATGACATGTTTGTGTACCTCATGAATATAATGCATGTGGATATGTATGAATATGTTTGACTTCTATTTTTGGGTATGTAACACAAACTTGTGGGTTGTGTAAAGGGTTACACATCAATATGGTTTGAACATATTGATTTTTTGGAGGGATTTGGATTCCAACCTAAATTACTAGAAGCATGCATACATAATTTGATTCTCTAATCATATTTAATTTATAACGATGGTTTATTTTAGATAAAAAAGATGGCTGCCTATATTTATTGCAATGGTCAAATAGTGGAAACAGAACAAGGATGTAGTTATAGTATACATCCCGAAGCTGTTGTGATGCTTGGAGGATGTACTACTTTGGAAGTTGTGCAAAGGAAAATTCATCAAAAGTTAAAACTGGTGAGGAATCAAGTGACAGAGTCCATCACATTCAGACATCTTCAATATATAGATAGATTTTGGCATGTGGACTATCTGGTAAATGATGATGAAGATTTGGAATATGTACTTTCAATGGTTAAGTATCTACCTGAGAATCAAATGATGGAGTTGTATGTATCTATAACTACAATGGAGGTTCCACCGACATTGGAAGTTGGACAGTCTCAATGTCATGAGACTGTGTCATATGCTCCTACACATCAAGAAGTTCCATCAGCATCGGTAGTTGTTCCATCATTTCCCTCATCCACAGTTTCAATGGATAGTCCTCCACATACCTTAGATGCATTGTTCAATGATTTTGAGGATGATGAAAATTTCAAAGAAGAAGGTGAAGATGAAGTTGAAGAAGAAGAAGAGAGTGCAGAAGAACAGTCTGTTCCCACTCATGTGAGGTTCAACCGACCATTGAACCATCTTACACTATTGGCTTCATGGTAGACTGAAGGCATAAATCGCTTTCCAGAATTTGATTGGTCAGTTATTACTCCCAGTTCAGAATTTCCAGGAATCATTGGTGGCACAAATCGAGTGTCAAATGAGAGTTTTCTATATATTGGCAGAGAGTTTGATAGCAAAGAAGCAATGAAAAATGTGATAAAACAATATCATATCGAAAGACATTACTCTTATGTTGTAGAAGAGTCAAAGAGGTCTTACTATTTGATTCGTTGTGACAAATATGAATCGAACTATCAAATGCGTCTGCAAGCTATAATTGATAACACTTTTCACAGCTGGCGCATCACTAGATTTACTCCACACACCTGTGTGAACCCAAGATTTTCACAGGAACACTCTTCGTTAGATGTTGAGTTTGTTTCAACTATTATTGTTGAAATGATTAGAGCATGTCAATATGTTCATGTGGTTCTAGTGATGGAGCAAATCAAACAACTTTTGGGTATCAAATCTCTTACTGGAAGGCATGGGCGACATGACAAAAGGCTATTGTGAAAGTGTACGGTGATTGGGACGACTCTTATTGAGTTTTACCACAACTTTTGGAGCTTTTACGCCATAATAATCAAGTGGTCTATCATTTACATACTGCTAAATATGTTAACCAACACAACCAAGTTGATCATTCAATGGTTGTGTTTGATAAATTATTTTGGACTTTTTTACCATGTGTGGCGGTTTTTAGACATTGCAAGCAGTTTATATAGATTTATGGCACATTTTTGTATGGAAAGTATACATGAACTTTATTGATTACCACCACACAAGATGGAAATAGATCCCCTCTACCTTTGGCATTTTCAATTGAGGAGAAAGAGAACTTCTCATCATGGAGCTGGTTTTTAGCATGTCTCCAAGAGTTTGTTACAGATGCGGAAGGGATTTGTCTTATTTCAGATCGACACCATGCAATCAAGGAGGCGGTACAGTCTAAGGGTCTTATGTGGAGACCACTCTATGCCCATCATCGATACTGTATTCGACACATTTCCAGCAATTTGTGAAAGAAGTTCAAAAATGAGTCGATGAAGAAGGAAATCTTAAAAATTGGTATGAACATCCTTTTGCATTTTAAATTTTTTTTGTCATAGTAATTTTTATATATGTTTAGATGAGTTCTTGTTTGATAGCATATGATCCTCAACAACAAAGGATGGAAGAGCGTCTTTAAGATATTCACAGAGTGAATCCAGAAGTGTATGATTACATGATGTCAATTCCAAATCATAAAAGGTCATTGGAATATGATGATGGGAGAAGATATGGTCATATGACGACCAACATTGTAGAATGTATAAATAGAGTTTTCAAGGGAGTTCGAAAATTACCTATCACAGGTAAATATGAATATTTGATTATATGTTACTTAGAAGAGCTACAATTATAATATAATATTGTTCTAATGTCATAAATCTAAATTACAGGTTTGGTACAAGAGACCTTCTATCGTAGTGTAAAGTACTTTCTGGAATGAGGAAAGCAGGCTGAAGAGGGCTTGAACATAGGGATGCGCTATGGATACCATTTCCAGCGTGAGCTAGATACGGTTCTTCAGGAGGTTGCAACTTACCGTGTAACTGCATTTAATTGTCCAGAGCAACGATTTGAGTTCGTTGAGCCCGGTAATGTTGTGGTTTGTAGCAATGGTCATGTGCGAGTTGTTTTACTGGAGAAGCGTTACTGTGAATGTGGAAACTTTCAGGCACTGAGATATACTTGCGGTCATGTGATTGTAGCATGTGCTTACATACACATATCTTGGGAGTAGTTCGTTGATCCAACTTATCAGCTCGAGAGCATTAACTCTTGCTACAGTACTCTATGGATGCCAATCGGGGAATATCAGAATTTTCGACTGTCTGATGGCGCACCCACGCTTCTACCGAACAACACTAGACTTCTACCTAAAGGGAGGCCAAAGTCTACTCGTATTCGGAATGAGATGGATTATCCCAGTGAACAACCAGCTGGACAAAGGTGCAGCATATGCCGCCAGGAAGTTCATATGAAAACACGTTGCCCTAGACACATAGGTCAATCATCTAATGGTTGAAATGAATCATGTACTCTATCAGTTGTTGTAAAAGTTTGTACATGTAATCATTTTTATCATTATGACCATTTATAATCATATTTTTCTTATTTATATATAGGGTAACTTTTAGAAAATGTACTTATATATTATAAACATTTCAAACATTGGTTAATAGAATTACATAAATACAAATTATTATATACATTCAAAAACAATCCAAACCGTCAATGTTACCATGATTTAAATGAATCTGCACACCACACCAAAACGTTTTCTTATACTGGTAGATTCATTTTTTTGAGTTGGTGTTATTTGTTTAAAGATATTCATGCATTGCTAACCATTTAAAGGTTCACATTCAAAAAAAAAACAAAACCTTTTGAACTATGAAATGAAAATGTTATCATACTTTTATAATGAAAGATGAACATACAATGGCCACAAAACAAAAGTGAGGAAACTCTGAACGTCTTCACCCCAACACCCCAACATGGGAGACAACATAAGTTACACAATGTGTTTCTGCTTCTTCAATCATTATATGATAAGTTTCATACCTTACATGATAAATTTCATATCTTACATGAAATTAATATTTTACTGTTTGTAAATTCAGATGGAGAATCCACTATTATCTGCCCACGAGACGCACGTGTCGCGCGATGTGTTGGCGCGATGACCTGTCAGACGTCTTGCTGTTCGGAGAGCACATCATTTTCATCACGTGGAACCCCAGTATCTATTTGTTCATACCTTAGACGTGTGAGATTTTATGGAGTCTCTATGTGCGACTTCAAGACCATTGATCACCATTTGATTGTTGCATTAGTTGAGATATGGCGGCCATAGACACACACATTTCATCTCCCAGAGGGGGAGATGACCATCACTTTAGAGGACGTCGCCTACATGCTGGGGTTACCCATCCATGGACATGCAGTTACGGGCGCCAGTAGTGGCGACTAGGTTGCATTCATACAGAGGCTACTAGGCATTGACGTCGTCGGCGCACGAGGTGTTCTCCAGGGTTCGCGCTTGCGCATGAGGTGGCTTGATCAACATTTCGATGTCATTCCTGATGATGCAGAAGAGGAGATGCTTATTTATCACACACGTGCATACATTTTACGGTTTCTCGGAGGCATCTTGTGCGTCGACTACTCTACCGCTTTGGTACACATGATGTACCTCCCATTACTTGAGGATCTGGATCAGACGGCTACATACAGTTGGGGGTCTGTTGTATTAGCACATCTGTACAGATCACTTTGTACCGGTTGTCAGGCAGATTCAAATCATATTTCAGGTTGCATGGTGTTAGTACAGATGTGGGTTTGGGAGCGTTTTCCACACATCGCTCCTTGAGTCATCACACGACTTACAGCAGAGCTATTTCAGGACTGTCCTTGGGGACGATGGTATGTCTATGTCATTACTTTCAATTATTTAGTAATTTTGTTATTGTTTTTTATAAACTTACCATATATTAATCTTTTTTAATCAGGTGGAGTCAGTCTCAGAAGTATTCACATACTCCGAGACATAGTGCGCACAGTTTCCAACAGATATTCAACGTCATGGTTCCAGCTGATGTAAGTTAAACAATACTTTTTTATAGTCAAGTTTGTTTTTTTATCACTATTTTAAGTTATTTAAATATAATCTCAGTAACATTTTCATGCTAATATATGACTTATTTTTTGAGTTTACATTTCAGGTTTCATGGACTCTGTATACCGGTGATGTCTATGCATCACTTCTACCTTACTGCACAACTAGGGTTGGAGATCATGTTATAGTGGTGTCACTCATCCACTTCCACATAATTGAGTGGAACCATCCAAACCGGGTCATGTTCCAGTTCGATTTCATACAGCATATCCCCATGCCACCAGGGCAGCCTGTCGATTTACATACAATTGTGCTTACAGGCAGACAAACGACAAACTGGAGGCAATTTCATGCATCTTATATCGAGCTGTGAGACACGCGTGCCAGATTTAGTATCATTCTATTTGGATATACCACAGCACGCAATCAGTTATCTGCTCGGGGGGATTATGCAGACTGGTATCGACGTCACGCCATCATGCACCTTACACGTTAGGAGATTGGAATTCAGCAGTTGGTATGTTTACTAAGAGTTATTAATATTTTTTAACTCATTTTTTGTATTAATTTGAATGTTATTTTATTTACAGGTAGGCACCATTGATCATCTTGCACATACCACATAGCCTCAGGAGGATGCATATATTAGGCGGGATGTAGTTCATTGGGATGTGTTGGCTCTCCTCGATCATCTCTGGTTGATATGTGACGGTATTTTTGATGAGGAGCCACAGTAATATCCCGATCCATATCCTCTAGCTGAAGCTCTTAAGGATGACGATGTCCCTGCTATGCCTGCTGAGGACGATGCACCGCCGCCGCCAACTGGATGACAGAGACGAGCACATCATGAAAGGAAGAGGTGATGACATCGATATCCGAGAGCGGCTCCTGTAGATGCTGTCGCACCATAGAGAGAGGATCTGGGCCATCCGACTGATGATATTTCACAGCAGGGAGACGCTTATATACCACAGATGTCATCTCCGCAGATTACAATGGACTTCGATCTGGGTGTGGTCACACAGCTTATGGCGGCCCCCTCTCCCGACGAGGCCTTCTTCATTGCCCCATTTCTACCATTTATAGGAGCTTCAGAGCCATATGGCGCCCCATATGATTTTGGGCCATCCTCCTCACATGGTTTTGGTCAATCCTCTACATAGCACCATGTGGAGGCACCAGAAGCACCGGAAGAGGAGGAACCCGCAACTAGGACACTGGAGCGACACGGACGTTGGACGCAGAGAGGACATGAGATTCAGACGCTGCGTTGTGGTACCGGGGGGCATCGTCGTTGATGTTTTGGATGTCATGTTTTATATATTAAAAAACATATTTACTATAATAAGTAATTGTTGTTTAAGACAAATCACAAGAAAATAAAAAATATAGTAAATACAAACTAAATTAAATTAACTATTAATAATTTATATATTTTCAAACTCTCATAATTGTAACATTATTATGCTTCATGTATGTGACTTTAGAAGCGTATAAATTATATAGTACAAGGACAATCTAAATAAAATTTGTCACACAGACTAAACATATAATAATTTATTGAAAAATGAAAAGAAGAATAAACATATAGTAAACAAAAAATAGTTTACATGACAACTTAAATATTTAAAAATATTATATTTATAATTATATATTTGTCAAAATATTTATAAATGTAAATTACTAATTGGTAATTAAATAATTAATAATTAATAATTATAATGACGAATAATAATTAATAATTATATTACTAATTAACTAATTAAATATTGTATAATTAATAATTATTTTAATAATTAACATATTAATTATTAGAAAATTAAAAAAAATATAATTAATAAATATATTACTAATTAACTAATTATTTATTAAATATTTCGTATATGTTTAATACATATTTTAAGTTTCATTTATATTTAGTTAATATTTTATAGTCTTTCAAAGTCACATTCTTGAAACATTTTTATCTTTAAAGTAGGTGGATTTGAAATCTTATAAATTATTTTTGAGCAACATTGTTTACAAATTTCTTTTTATTTTCAACTATTTATTATATGTTTAATCCATATTTTAAGGTTCATTTATATTCGTCTTATAGTTTATATTTTATATTCTTTCAAAGTCACGTACTTGAAACATTTTTAAGTTTCAAATAAGTGGATTTGAAAGCTTATAAATTATTTTTGATGAACATTGTTTACAAAATTCTTTTTATTTTCAACTATTTATTGTATGTTTAATCTATATTTTAAGTTTCATTTATATTGGACATATAGTTTATATTTTATGGGCGTTCAAAGTCACATACTTGAAACATTTTTAAGTTACAAGTAGGTGACTTCGAAAGCTTATAAATTTTGTTTATCAACATTGTTTACGAAATTCTTTTTATTTTCAACTATTTCTTATATGTTTAATCCATGTTTTAAGTTTCATTCATATTGCTCTTATAGTTTATATTTTATAATTTTTCAAAAACACTTACTTGAAAAAAATTTAAGTTTCAAGTAGGTGGATTTGAAAGCTTATAAATTATTTTTAGTCAATATTATTTACGAAATTCTTTTTATTTTCAACTATTTATTATATGTTTAACAATATTTCAAATTTATAAGCTTTCAAATAATACTGTTATTAACAATTTATTATATGTTTAACAATATTTCAAATTTATTTACAAATAAATACTTATAACTATATAAATATAGATTAGTAATTATAGATTTAAAATTATATATATATGTAAAAATATATAATTATAAATATATAAGTATAAATATAATTACAATATAATTATACATATATATATATATATTTACATATGAATATTAAATATATTTATAAATAAATTTTAAATATATATGTAAAAATATTTTCAAAATTATATATTTATAAATATATTTATATTTATATAATTATAAATATTTTTCTATAAAGATAGGTTTATAATTATATAATTACAAATATATTTTTTATTTAAATATATAAATAAAACATACACAAAATCGGCAAAAAAAGACAAACACAAAGCGCCACTTGAAGTGGCGCTTTGTTATTTTATACTTATTAATTATTTATACTTATTAATAAGTATAATTAATAAGTAATTTTAATTAATAAGTACAATTAATAAGTATTTATACTTAATAAGTATAATTAATAAGTATAAATAATTAATAAGTATAAATAATTAATAAGTGTTAATTATAAATATATAAGTATTTATTTATTAATAATTTATAAATAAATATATAATTATAAGTATTTATTTATTAATAAATATATAAGTATTTATAATTATTTATAAATATAAATATATTTTTTATTTAAATATATTTATATAAATATATTTATATTTATAAATATATATTTGTAATTATATATATACATAATTATATTTATTAATTATAAATGTTTATACTATTATATTTATTAATTATAAATGTTTATACTATTATATTTATAATTGTAAATATATATTTATATAAATAGATCCTTATTTATAATTATATATTTAAAATTATATTTATAAATACATAATCACAATTCCTTAAATTTATTTATATTTAAATATATTTATATTACATATAGTTATTTATTATTGTAAATATATATTTATGTATTTATAAATATAATCTTAAATACATATTTATAAATTAAAAATTATTTATTATTTATATGTAAATATAGTTTTATTATAAATATATATAATAAGTAATCGGGTGGAAAAAAATCAAAGCGCCACTTCAAGTGGTGCTTTGAGTTTTTTATATTAAAGCGTTGAAGTGGCGCTTAATAGACCCATTTTCCTAAATAATATCAACCTAAACCCATTAAAAAAACCCTATCTCTAAATCGATTAGTTTTCGACTCGTCTGAGAACGCGCCTTACGCGCCGCCGCGGTCGCCTTCTTCGACTCGTCTGCCCGTGACTCCGGTTGGGTCGACTTCTCCCGATGTTCCTGGTGAGCCGCCCCTTTTCAGGCCTCCGAGCACGCCCTCTTTCAAAGAAGTGTTAATCTGGAATTCTGTCATCCCAAAGGGTTCTCCGAGGATTGCCCGAATCTGTTGAAGGCGTCTTCTTCTCGTTCGGCTGAGGGTCTGCCTTCCTTCAATGTCTTGGAAACCGATTTTCGTGCAGCCTCAGATCGACTTCAATGGACTTTGGTTGCGAGGTTCAGGATCGACAAGCCTCCCGTTCAGCTTTTTCAGTGCTTTGTTAGTTCGTGGAATCTGGAATCTCCGGCTAGGGTTTCTGTGCTGAATCGAAAGGATTTTTGTATCGTGTTGTCTTCGCGGGGTGATTTCATCTCAGCGTGGACCTCTACTCCCCGTTCGGTCAGACGTTGGAGGTTCTCCCTTCTCCGGTGGCCTATGGATGCTCATATGGGAAGAGACTCCCCCTCGGTTGCGGTGTGGATCTCTCTTCCTGGTCTACCTCTTCCGTTCATGTCTCCTGATTTCCTCCGAGGTATTGGGGACTCCCTGGGTTCCTTCCTTTGTGCGGATCAGAGATCTCTCCACCTTGAAGATGCAGCGACAGCTGGGATTTGTGTGGAAATGTGGGATAATTTTTTTTTTCTGGATTTTTAATTTTTTTTGCCTAAATAGGTTAGGGCACAAAATATTTTTAAAAATGGATCCAAGATGCGTGAACCTCGTTCACGCATCACTGCCCCCGGGAAGATGCGTGAGGTTCACGCATCATAACCGCACTGAAAGATGCGTGAACCCCTTTCACGCATCCTACAAAGACTTTTTTTTACAATTTTTTTTAAATTTTTTATCTTTATTTTGTTATATATATATATATATATATAAACAAAACAAAAAAATCAGCAGAATTTATCAGCTATTTAATATCCAACAGTACTGTCATTACAGCAGTCTGAATTCTGACAGAAACTCTCACCTAGGGCTCTCTTTTATAAGAGGGCTTGCCCAGAAAATCATTCTGCATTTCCGATATGGGATTCAGGTTCTCTTTTTCCTGCGCAGAACATTCTGCATTTCCGATGCGGGATTCTGTTTCAAATACGTGACTTTGAAAGACTGTAAAATACAAACTATACGACCAATATAAATGGAACTTAAAACATGGATTAAACGTATAAGAAATAGTTGAAAATAAAAAGAATTTCATAAAAAGGGTTGATAAATAATAATTTATAAGCTTTCAAACCCACCAACTTGAAACTTAAAAATGTTTCAAGTACGTGACTTTGAAAGACTATAAAATAAAAACTATAAGTCCAATATGAATGAAGCTTAAAACATGGATTAAACATATAAGAAATAGTTGAAAATAAAAAGAATTTCGTAAAAAGGGTTGATGAATAATAATTTATAAGCTTTCAAAACCACCAACTTGAAACTTAAAAATGTTTCAAGTACGTGACTTTGAAAGACTATAAAATAAAAACTATAAGACCAATATAAATGAAACTTAAAAAATGGATTAAATATACTAGAAATAGTTGAAAATAAAAAGAATTTCATAAAAAATGTTGATGAATAATAATTTATAAGATTTCAAAACCACCAACTTGAAACTTAAAAATGTTTACGTGCCTTTGAAAGCCTATAAAATACAAACTATAAAACCAATATAAATGAAAATTAAAACATGGATTAAACATATAAGAAATAGTTAATAATTAATTAGTTAATTAGTATTATAATTATTAATTAGTTAATAATTAATATAATATTAATTATTAATTACTAATATACAATAAATTATTAATTAGTAACTATTTCAAGTACGTGAATCCACCAAATTAATTAGTAATATAATTATTAATTTGTTTGAATGAACCTTAATTATTAACTATTTTGAGTACGTGACTAATTAACTAATTAATTATTGTATATTAGTAATTAATAATTAATAATTATATTAAATATTAACTAATTAGTAATTATATTACTAATTAACTAATTAATTATTTACTATTTCTTATATGTTTAATCGATGTTTTAATTTTCATTTATATTGGTTTTATTGTTTGTATTTTATAGGCTTTCAAAGGCACGTAAACGTTTTTAAGTTTCAAGTTGGTGGTTTTGAAAGCTTATATATTATTTTTCATCAACATTTTTTACAAAATTCTTTTTATTTTCAACTATTTCTTATATGTTTAATCTGTATATTAAGTTTCATTCATATTGGTCTTATAGTTTGTATTTTATAATCTTTCAAAGATACGTACTTGAAACATTTTTAAGTTTCAAGTCGGTGGGTTTGAAAGCTTATAAATTATTATTCATCAACATTTTTTATTAAATTCTATTTATTTTCAACTATTTCTTGTATGTTTAATCCATGTTTTAAGTTTCATTCATATTGGTCTTATAGTTTTTATTTTATAGTCTTTCAAATTCACGTACTTGAAACATTTTTAAGTTTCAAGTTGGTGGTTTTGAAAGATTATAAATTATTATTCATCAACCCTTTTTACGAAATTCTTTTTATTTTCAACTATTTCTTATATGTTTAATCCATATTTTAAGTTTCATTTATATTGGTTGTATAGTTTGTATTTTACAGTCTTTCAAAGTCACGTATTTGAAAAATAATCCCGCATCGAAAATGCAGAATATTCTGCGCAGGAAAAATAGAACCGGAATCCCACATCGGAAATGCAGAATGATTTCATGGGCAAGTCCTCTTATAAAAGAGACCCCTAAGTGAGGGTTTCTGTCAGAATCTAGATTGCTATAATGGCAGTACTGCTGGATATTAAATAGCAAATAAATTCTGCTGAATTTTTTGTTTTGTTTGTATATATATATATATAAAACAAAACAAAACAAAATAAAAAGTTTTAATTTTTTTTTGTTAAGATAAGTTTCTGTAGGATGCGTGAACCCAGTTCACGTATCTTCCCGGGTTTAATGATGTGTTAACGGGTTCCCGCATCTTGGACCCGTTTTTAAAAATATTTTATACCCTAACCCATTTAGTCAAAAAAATAATAATAAAAAACCGAGAACAAAAAAATATCCGGAAATGTACCTTGCGATCCCTCTACCACCCAAGATTTTGCTAAGAGTGGAAGGGCAGGGAGATTGGTTCCAGGCTCTGGTTTACCCCTACCCGCCGCGTTTCTGCTCGGGCTGCCATCTTCAAGGGCATTCTTCATCAGAGTGCTGTAAGTCCCGAAAGGAGATGGCCCCTGTTCAGGTGGCTCACTGAGGCTCCTGCTGCGGCTCCTGCTGCGGCTCCTGTTATTTCGCCTGCTAGTCACACTCCAGTCCTGGGTGATCGGGGGAAAAAAGTGCGGCTTCCCCCCTCCTCCTAGCATGGAAGCCTCTTCCTCTTCGGAACTCAATTTTATGGTGGATCCGGTCCTGCCCTGCCAAGATCTGGTTCCTCTGCGTCAAAGAGCTTCCTTGATGTACTGTTCCGGAATGGTTAATGCTCTGGAGGTCTTCTCAGTCTTCCCAGGGAAGCTCTCATCCTTTCTATCCTCTTCAGTTCTGGGGCTTTGCATTAAGGAAATTAACCCGGGAGAGCCTACTGCGGACCTTTGCCAGAGTTCTTCCCCTGTCATTAGTTCTCCTCCACAGTGTCTGGATGTGATGCTCCCAGATCCTCCTCCAGTGAGCATTCAGCCTAGAACACCGAAACCTTTGGTGATTAAAAATCAACCTGTACCTTCGGCTTATTCCTCTTCTAGCAGATTGAAGACCAGATCTCCGTCAAAATCTGAATCTAAAGTTAGGTCCTCCAAGAAATCGAAGGGCTATAAGTCTGGGCCAGTGTCAGACAACTCTTCTTTAATGATTAATATTCTCCTGTGGAATGCTCGTGGCTTGGGTTCTCGGGTAAAATCAGACTTTATTTTCAATGAGTTTCGTTCTCACTCTGTTTCTTTGGTTGCAGTGCTCGAACCCAAATTGGTTTCAGATAAAATCTAGTTTTTTGCTCGGCGGATGAGAGCCCATGGTTTTCTTCATGGCTTTCCAACCAACTCCCATATCTGGCTTTTCTGGAAATCAGGTTTCTCAGTTGATCTGGTTTCCATATCTGAGCAATGTATCAATATCAAGATTCTGCTGGGAGGATCAGAGGCTTTTTTGTCAGTCGTCTATGCCAAATGTGATGCTCATGCTCGGGAAGCTCTCTGGGATGACTTAAGCGCATTTAACCAGGGTGACATTCCTTGGCTAGTGGGTGAGGATTTCAATATAATGTCTAGCCCAGATGAGAAAAAAGGACCAGGCCCTTTCCCAAGACGAGTCAGTCAGGATTTTGTTTCTTTCATGTCTCACAACGGCCTTATGGATGCTGGTTTCTCAGGTGACCCTTTTACTTGGTGTAATAACCAGAGGTAACCGAAGATCTTGGGGTCGGCTGGATCGATGTTTAGTTAATGAGGCAGCTCTCTCGGCCTTCCCTGATATCAAGATCCTTCACCTGGTGCATGGCCTTTCTGACCATTCGCCTCTCAGAATCTTGCTGGCAGTCTGAGGTAACCCCGAGTCCTATTTTCATTTTTCTTCATCTTGGGCGGAGGATTGTGTATTCCACGACATTGTGTGGAATTCGTGGAATCTGACTGGCAGCAGCAAACCCTGGGTCTCCCTTCATAACAACTTAAGACAGTTGAAGTCTGTCCTTAGCTCTTGGAGAAAAAATCTTCCCCCAACTGATGCCGAGCTGGAGTCTATTAACAGCGACATTAATCTTTTAGATGAAGGTCTGGAAAATGCCTGGAATGATTCTGCTTTTGTGGATCTACACTGTAAAAAAGACCTGCTGTCCGATCTGCTGCTAAAACAGGAACGTGTTGCTAGAGAGCAGGCCCGGGTCAAATGGCTATGTGAAGGCGGCCGCAACACGGCTTATTTCCACGCATGCATTAAGGAAAAACACAGACTTTCCAGTCCTAATGTGCTATTGGAGGATGGATCCTATTCAATTGACAGAGATGTTGTAGGGCGCTTGGCTGACCTTCACTTCAGGTCCTTGCTGGCTGACCCGAATCCTCTCATGGCAGGTGGCTATCCAAGTGGTTCCTCAGCCTTATTTGACGCTATCCCCTGCTTGGTGTCGGAAGCAGCTAACGGTTTAATCCAATCTCTCCCAGACGAGGATGAAATTCGCAAGGCTGTCTGGTTATTAACCCTGTCAGTGCCCCCGATCCGGACGCTTTTCCAGCCTCCTTCTACAGAGTTGCCTGGGATACAGTGAAAGTAAGCCTCATTAGTGCAGTGCAAGACTTCTTCATTGATGGTAACCTTCCCCGCGTGGCGTGTGCAACCAAGCTGGTGCTTGTTCCCAAAGTCCAATCTCCCTCCTCTTTGAATCAGTACTGTCCTATCAGTCTCTGCAATGTTCCTCATTCATCCCCTGAATAGACCTTGTACTACCATTAACAAAAAGGATGGTATCATCAGCAAACATCAGATGAGAAACATCTCCCGAGTGCCCCCTAATGCCCTCCTAATCAGACACTTTGACAAGGTTGCAGAAAAAATCACAGGCCGTATCCTCAATTGGAAGAATAGGTTCTTATCCTTTGGTGGGAGAATTATGTTGATCAACTCAGTTCTATCTTCCATCCCCATGCACATATTGTCTACGCTCAAGGTTCCAAAGAAATTGGTTTCTAATATTGAATCCATTTTGATATCATTGGGCTTCTTGAAATAAATTGGCTAAGCCTGTGGAAGAAGGGGGTCTTAACCTCAGAAGTGTTTCTCGCTCCATGAGCAGTTTTCATGCTAAACTTGCCTGGGAATTTCTTGAGGGGAGATCTTTATGGGGCAAGCACATGCAGAGGACTAATGGCCTTGACGGGAGCTCTTTTAGATGTAAACCATCCAATATATTCAAGCTGATCCAGCCTTACCTTCCTCTTCTCCAGCAGCACACCCGCTGGATTGTGGGCAAAGGGGACATCAGCTATTGGCATCACAACTGGTCCGGGTCTATCCTGGGCTTCCCAAGCTGTCCTCCGTCTATATCTTTCAGGGAGGCTAGTGAATTCCGTCTTTTCATTCGGACCACTCTGGATGCTACCCAGAAAAACATTTTTGACAGCATTATTTTATCCAGTGATCCGGATAAGTTTGTTTTTACAGGTTCAGCAACAGGTTTGTCCTCTATAAGAGATTTCCTTAAAATTCAACTTGCTGCTACCCTTCAGGACCGTTGGGGACATATCATGTGGCGCAAGAGCCTTCCTTCTAAATTCCTCTTTCTCGTTTGGCGTGTCCGGTATGCTGCTCTACCCTCTCATGATAACGTCCAGCAGAGAGGTGTTAGCTTGGCCTCAAAATGTTACTGCTGCAGAGCGCCGGACACTGAATCTGCGGCGCACCTCTTCTTCAACAGCGATTGGGCTATAGTCATCTGGAGCTCCCTCGGATAGCTTATAGGCTGGTCTGAGCGAACTTATTCTGCCGACCTCTTCCCTCAACAGTGGTTCCTTGCGATGGACAGACCCAGCGTGGAACGAAGGGCAGGGGCGCTTATTTTTATTGCGGGCTGCTGGATTCTCTAGACCTCAAGAAATGAAGTGCGGCACATGCAGATGGCGCCATCTAACTCGGGTATGCTCTTCAAAAGCAGAAATCTTATTCTGGACTTTTGCAGGCTGTATAAAGGTTTAGAGGGTGCCCCGTCCATTGCCCCGTGCTTGCCCCAGCTCTCCTTCCCCAGCTCGACTCCTCCAGCCTGGGGTGCATGGGTAAAATGGATTCCGCCTTCTTCGGGGCTCAAGCTGAATACTGATGGCTCGTGTTGTATTGGCATCATGCGCGGCGGTGGTGTTATCAGAGATAGTATTGGTTCTGTGATCGCTGCCTTTTTAGTCTTCTTGGTTCAGGGCGACTCTCTCCAAGGGGAGGCCCTTGCCATGCTTTCCAGCCTATGTAACCAGAGGGGCATCTCTATCAGGGAGGTCGAGACAGATTCGCTTGCCCTCTATAATGCCATTACTGGTAAGGGTCCGGTCCCTTGGTCCATTGCTTACTCTATCTGCAAGGGTCTTATGAATGCTCAAATGTCTACTCTTCATACCTGGAGAGAGGGGAATGCTGTGGCGGATGTTCTGGGACTGCAAGGGTCTTATGAATGCTCAAACGTCTACTTTTCTCTAGTCTTGATCCTTTCCCCCGGAGGGCATTCTTTTTGATCGAGCGGATGTTCTAGGACTGCATTACTTTAGACCACCTTAACTGTATTTTTGTAGGCCCCTTGCTTTAATAAAAATATAAAAACTTTGATGGTGGATAACAGACATTAATATTTTTTGATAATGATGATTATGATAATGATGATAAATATTATTATTTATCACATATTATGATGATTATACTGAAAACCCATTTTAAAACCCATTTTAATGATAATGATAATTATGAAGATAAATATTATAATTTTAAGATTTTATTTTTACATTTTCAATAAATTTATATTCATCTTTTTAATATTTATTAAGATTGAATTTATTATCCTAATATTTATTATTATATTCTAATGTTATAACTATAATTATGTTGACAATTTTATCAATCATATACTTTTCTTCATATTTAAAACATTTAAATAAATTAATTTTCCACATGAACTAACCACTAACTTTTATTCTTCGTTGTTCGTGGCATATAACCTTCCACGATTTCTATCATATACTTCATTATTTTTTTCCAAGGCTGACCCTAGCAAAATGGTTGCCCAAGACAAGTATTTAAAATGTTCCTTTTGGCAGTGATTTAGAGTGTTTTTTATTCAATCCCTCACTTATGGCAGAGTATCCATAGAAGAAAAACATGAAAGGGAGTAAATCACATCTTGGTATTTCCTAGAACTTCATACATAATCAAGCAGAACTTCATGAATATAAATGCGTTAATTAACAGGATGAAGTTCTGCTTTTTTTTTTGCTACTTGGATTGCCTGCATAATCTAATGACACCCATACATAATCAAGTAGAACTTCATGAACATAAATGCGTTAATTAACAAGATGAATTTTGTGAAAGAGAGCCTGCATAAACTGGCAATCCAAGTGGCAAAAAAAAAAGCATCATGGACAAATGAATTGCTACACCTAAATGATTGAACCGAAGCCCAACAATTTCATATCAGACAGAGAGTGACATACCTGGCAAAGCTGCAATCCTATCAAACTTCATGGAGGATGTCAATCACCTACCGCAAACTTTGTCAAATTAATTCCCAATATATCATGTCGAAGAAGACCATACACATGCCAAGGTCAATCAAAACCCTAATCCCCATCGTTGCCAGATGCGATCTTGTGAGAGAAGTTAATAATAATTCTAATTGCAAAAGATAAATAATAAAAAATATAAAATATATTAACTTGATTTTACTCAGGCAAATCAAGGGAAGAAGTGGGGGAGGCGATGATGGTGGAGATATAGATGGGTGTTGTAATGGGGATGCAGTGGTGGAGGTGGAGAGGGGCAACATAGAGGATAAGAAAAGAACATCATGAATCATGAGAAGATCAAGATGATTCATAACACCGAAGATCGAGATGAAGCAGGTGAAAAATGATTCCCAGGAAATTCAGGAGGCGTGCATATGGGGTGCGATGATGAAGAACACCTAAGGCCCGCGGATCAAGGAGGGCAGGTGTAATGCGGGGGAGAGAGAAGAAGAAGGCTGGTTGCCCCCTTCCACCGGTTGCCCTAGCCCACAGGCTTGTCGGGCTTGCCCTCAGGCCGACCCTGTTTTTTCCAATAAAAAAGGTCATTTTATCAAACAACCTCTACAAAGGTAATTTGAAATATAAAATGTGTATTTAAAAATTTAATTTATTATAAATCGGGAATATATAATTAATTATAATAAATTGTATTTATCGATACACTAACATATCAATGATAGTCGAATAATATAATTTTATGAAGTCTAGTGTTTTGATAACTAAATTTATAAAATAACCATTGGTCATATATTAACATATATGTCTGATTGTTTTTTTCATTTTTAATATTTTTTTTGTCATCCATTGCTTTATAAGCACCTCTCTACAAAATATTTAGCCATGTGCACAAGAAGACATTAAAAATTTAAAAGGTATAAATAATTAAATACAACTTAAAATTTGATGATCGTGTCATTTGGGAATTGCTTTCTTATTTTGGATGAGTATGAATTGAATTCTACATGCAATTGGTTAGTATTTATTTTAAATATATTTTGTGATATGAAATTCTAAAAATGCATGCAATATGAAGTATTGTGTAAATGTTACTTCTTGTTGTACAGATACAAATTGGATAAGAGTTGGATTGATCTTCCAAATAGAACGTCTATATAATATTTTGAGGGAATTATGTAGTTTATTGATTTCGCTAGATGATTTCAAAGTGACTGTATTATTTTTCCATGTAGAAAATGTGAAAATAGATATCAATTCATACGAGATACTGTGAGGGAGAACTGATTCTTGAATGAGTTTCTAAAAAATTAGAAGAGTTGGACTAGTCATGGGGAATAATATATTCTTTGTCGTCTTACAGAAAGAGTTCATATGGATTTCAATGCGAGGAAGAATGATATGATGCATGAAATTCTTACTGAAATTGTACGTGGGTTGGCTCTTGAAGGCATTAACATCTGGAATGTTGAGACTAGTGAGATCAATCTACGCTCTACTTCAGATCATGATTCGTTGAGGTTTTATGAAAACTTGATGCACAAACGGAATTATATTCAAGGTGTACTACTTACAGTAAATTGTAATTTATCCTGAAGTTTTTTCACTTGAATAATTTGAAGCAATGGTCATATATATCATTCAAGATGTTGTTAGTGTTACTGAAAAAAATACTTCCTGACAACGTTAAGATTCCTCAGCCAAATGACCATTCTAATAAGTTGATCGACAACATGGGTTTAACATATGAGACCATAGATGCATGTGCAAACAACTTTATGTTTTTTAGAAAGGAAACTATCCATTTGGAAAATTGTATTGTTTGTGACTCTTCTAGGTGGAAAGATAATGGAGGAAATCATACTCATCAAAGTCATACTATAAAATAGGGGAAACCGATTTCTAAAAAGAAAATGTGTTACTATCCATTTGGAAAATTGTATTGTTTGTTTATGTCATGGTTCACTTGAAAATGTACCTGACCAATGAAGTAATGGCTACTGTCCAGTGCAATTTAGGTGGATGTATCTTATTGAGTGGCATCTAAATACATTGAAATGATTCGTACGTAACAGAGCTCGTCTGGAGGAATCAATAGCCAATGTTTATTTTATGGATGAGTGTAATACATTTTGTGAAAAATATCTTATGGGTGTTGAAACAAAATTAGATAATCCCTCTTGGATTCATGATGATCCAATTAGAGAAGTAACTATATTTTACATGGAAAACATCAAGTGGGTGCAAGCTCATCGGTATATCTTGTTCAAGACTCCATCAGTTTCACCATTGATGTTTTAAGTGTCTTATCACTTTTATTGTTTAACTTTTACATGTTTTTTTTCATATAAAAGTTGGTCATTTAAACATGGAGTTATCATTTGTAGGAAACACATTAATGAGCTAAAATAAGAGATGTATCATGTAAGTGATTATCAAATTCAAAAGTCCCATTAGGTATCATTTCATGATTGGCACAAGGATTTTGTATGTATAAAGTGAATTTCATTTTGATTGATGTATTGTAAAAATTTATTTATGTATAAATTTTTATTAAATTCTGTGAAATATATAGGTCCATAACTTGTGGGAATCAGGTGACCCTACACTAACTGAATAATTTAACCTACTAGATGTGGGTCCATCTATAAAGACTCTTTGTTATAAAGCTTTACATGCTAATGAATTTTAGTTTTTCATTAAATATGTCGATGAAAAAAGAGTAACACAAAACTGTGGCATTGGATGTCAATATATCGATTTTGATTATTACTACGATCAATTGAAAGACATCATTAAAGTTGAATATATGCACAAGTTGAAATACCTTTTGTTAGAGTGTAATTATCTTTGATCCAATCTGTGGAAGTAATGTCAATCAATATCAGTTTACATTGGTGATCTTTAATAGTATGTTATATATAGATGGACAAGTTAGAAATGAACCTTTCATTTTGGAATCATAACATGACCATGTATTCTTCATTACCTTTCTATGTAATCCAAATTAGAATTTTTATATGAAAATGTAATGGTGTAGAGAGTATTTAATTGAATGTGATAAACCCAATACTATTTCCTTTATTGCATAACAGCTTGATCAACACACCAAAAATCAATGTGAAGAAGATATTTATTGGGTTAGAGAGACCGTTGAAGGAGAAATAGTCAATTTTCATGTTTAATAAAAGGTATGATTATTTTTCCACTCTTCGATTTAAAACACTTTTTTTAATTTTTTTAACTTTTTTTGAACTATTTAACTTTTTTTTGTGTATTTATCTTCTATATATTTGATGTATACATGCATGAAAAATTAAACGAATTAGAGTAAAAATAATTAAAGTATTTTTTTCATAATTTTTTTTTAAGAATAAAATAATATTTATATAATAAAACACTGAAAACCATAATATATATATAAACTATGATAATAAATTAATAACAAAAATATGTTAACTATATCCCCCTAAAATTGAGACTACTTCACTTTAAGTAATTTCATGCAATAAAAAGTTTCATTAAGCACACATTTCATCAAATGTACGACGCTCGGGTCATCAAATGTTTATTGGAAAGAATTATTTGAATCCTAATGTTAATATAACAACACATTTTCAATTTCATCTCATTAAAAATTCTCACCCTACTACCTAATTTCCCCTAATAAATTATTCCTTACTACAAAACAAATCATATACACTCATTTTCCTATTATACATCAGAGTTCAGTATTCCCCATCCTTAACACATTGATTAATAACAAGGAATTCTTTCAAAATGCATATATTTATTTTTATTAATACATTTATTATGCATAAAAATTATTCATGTAATGAGTATATTAAAATCTATAACTAAACCATTCCAAATAGAAAACATCCCTTGAGGTTAATTTTGGTAACTAGGGCATGGAAGTTATACACAACAACCACCTCTTAGACTTCTCTTAACACTTATTCATGGGTTTATTTTTTCACACACACACACACATAGGTCCATGATTTCATAATAAATATAATTTTTTGTTCCAAAATTATCCTTTAACTCCAATTAAAATGGATTTATTTAACTGGTTGTTTAGAATGAATCATTGAGGTGCTACTCATGAACAATACCCAAGTTACTCCAAGTTGAGTTTATTAATCTAGTTCAACCAAGCTAATTGTTGATTCCCATAAATTATATTCAACTAAATTTAATCCTAATGTGTTGATAATAGGCGACTTAATGATTTCCTTATGAGGTTGTGTCTTTGAGTTTGATAGACAAGGTTCTATCAAATATTTTATTCATACACAAAACACACTACATGTACTCACTCCCCAATTATTTTTTTATATATTAAATATAAACACTTCAAGTGTGATGTATTGAAATATTTAAAAATTAATAAATTTATTAGGAAGGTGAGATATAATGGTGGGTAGAATACACCAATTCCTTTGTGGTCTTTCCACACAATGTGTGTCTTCCTTATATTTTTACATTATTTTATTTTTTAGTGAGATTCATTTATAAAAAATATAACACAGTCAATGGGATGAATGATATTTTTATTGATACAAATAATTAAAATAATAAAATAAAATTCAAATGATTGGTTTTCCCTCAAAGGTTTCTTGTTTTAAATTTTTCATCCAGACTTCTTTGTCTATATGTTCATCTATAGTCCATGGGTAGTTGGAACTTCATTAGTGGGAACCCAAGTGGATCATAAACAAATTATTTTCTTTATACAACTTTTCTATATAAATCAATCACATATTTTTTGATATTTTTTCGTATAAGATCCCCTCAAGTATGTAATTTTTCCAATTATTTTGTATAATTTGAACATCAGCATCTTATTTTGATAAAAAATACATGTGGAATTTTGTATCTTATACAAAAAATTTGTCCTGGATTATGATATCAACCTTGAGGTAGTTTCAATTTTCTATTCTTTTTTTAACTCTTGAAATAAAACATTTCCCATTTCTATATTATCCTATTTTGAAATTTAAATTTCCAATTTTGTATATGAAATATAGATTTTATTCTAAGAATGATTATCCCTCATTAGTTTATATCCATTTCTACCTTTTTGAATGGTACTGGATGTCCATATTTATCTATCTCGTCATCAACAAATGTTTCCAAATTCATTCATCTTTCTTCTTTACTTCATGACTAGTTATCTTCCTTAACTTTTCTTCCCATTGAAGGTTGGTTCATTTATTAAATTGCAGTATATCTTCTTTCCCAATCATTAAGTCATTATTTAATTTTTTTAAACCTTATTCCTACATATCAAAACTATTATATATATTAATTTACATAACACACTACATTAGATTAAATTTAGAACTAATTGTCGTTCTTCCCAAATCCCTCACATTATTTTATCTAGTAATTTTCTCTAGTTGGATTTCAAAGTCAAGGATACATGCATGGGAATTTTGAGAAAATTGGTCAATACATTTATATATTAAAGATTATTTTATATTATTACACTAGATGTGGGAAGCTGTTTGAATGAATATTTAAATTCATTATTCATTCCATGATAAATTTTATGAAAAATGATCCAAAATAATTATTTTTTTCTTCTATAGGGAAAATGGATATTTGATTCACATGAATCCCATTTTATAAAATTATTTTATATCATTATTGGAATTTCCCTTAAAATCCCTAAATTATAGCTTGATTGAAGATTCCTTTCTACCTCCAAAATGAGTCATGATGATCCCTCTAAAAAACTTTTATACACTAAATAATGGATAAATTATCTTAGGATGTTTCTCATAACTCCCAATTTATTTATTCTATTTTAATTTATAATATGAAAAAAATTCTAGAATCTCAAGGTTTATGTAATTATTTAAACAATTAACAAAAATACCATAGTAACAACACCCCTATTTCTTCTATTATTTCATTAAAATATTTCTTTGAAACTATTTTTACCCCTCCAATACCTGCATACAGTTCCAATTTTTTTGATGTAATTATTTATTTGTAAACTACTAAAATTCTACAAGTGTGTAAGGCATTAGTACCATAATAATCGGTAAGGACCAGACCATCTCCATGAGGATAAGATATTGATTAGATCATTGTTTTACTTATGTACAAAGAGTGAAAACTAAGAATGAATGGTGCTATTTTTGGGAATAATGATAAGAATGTAAATGTTTTTGGTATTTTGTATTAATTTTGAGTGTGAAAATGAGTTATTAGAAGGGAAAAAATGTGTTTTGATTTCATAATAGATAATTAGGTTAATACTAGTAGTATTTGACCTTATGATTCATATTAAATGAATTTCTAATAATTTGTTTTATCAACATCATGAATTTCATAAGTTCTATATGAGGATATCTAAGGACTTGCTTATAAGGTTATGAGTCCCTATAATTTTTTACTATTCCTTTTGAGAAGTGGTGCGTTCATTTTTTATTATATTATTCCCACTACAGTCCCTGAAATTTCATTCAAAAAATACATTGACCAGAACTCTTTTCCAATATTTAGTCTTACAATCTCTCACTATCACCCTCACCGTAAGATCTATTAACTATTAATCAATCAATTATATTTTTAATAACAATATTATGAATCACATATTTCTAGATTTAAATTAACATGAATCAATCAGTAAATTAAATCCCATTTACCCCCATAAGAGTTCCTAGTCCATAATATTAAATATATATATAAATATAGAGTAAAACATTATTCTATATCATGGATCTCAAACAACTTATTCATCTATAGTCTATAAATCATCATCAAAATGGTTGTATAGATAAAGTGGAATGAATGGAAAGTGAATAAAAATGAATGGGATGAATAAGTAATGAATCAGAATGGGTTGGATAGAATAAACCACCCTTTGGTTAATGGACTTGAGACCTAAAGTATCTCCTTTATATTTTTTAACCTTACAATATGGATCCATGAGAATTTTCTTCTTTCACGTGACCACTTTTATGTGAAACACTCCCCTATAGTTCTATGTTATTCTATGCGGTTATTTCCATCCCAATTTTTGAGATAGGAAATGTGTGAGTCCACCTCCACCTTTTATATCTCTCTCTCACTTTACATTCTATATATGTGTGTCCCTTATAATAACATTACCTTAATTTTGGGAACATATTTATCTAAATATTCATTATATTATCATGCTTCTAACATGTAATTCAGATGAAATTGGTGGATCTAGTGCAACTTGAGTGGTCCCCTTGGAATGAACTTTATATATTTTTCTATTATCTTCTACATGAAGTTTTATTCCACTATTTATGATATATGAAATCATATTTTATTTTCATTCATATATATTCCACTTGTCTAATAAATGATAGTGATGAAATTTAATTCTTGGTTGTGGAAAGAAACATTCAACACCTTAAATTTCCTATTATTGAGAAACTCATCATTTATGAATTTCTCATTGTTGATGAATAAAATGAATGGGTAATGGATTTTTATCCTTTATATGATATTTTAAGGTTATGAAATAATGAAATATCATATATTGTACTAGAAATTTGTTTTTATCCAACCACTCATTTATATTTGATGAAATATGTGTGCAATAAATAAAAATTACTTGAGTCCGTTGTAGTTCAAATTATATGGAACAATAATAGGAAATAAATCCTTTTTATAATAATTCTTTCTATGACTACATACATATTAGGGGAATATGCATTAGTTCCAAATAATTATCCAGAGTCATCTATGTTTACGGGTCGAGGTATGTATGAATGTGTTGACACTCTGTTTTCTAACTTGGATGAGAAGGTGTTAAAGAAAAATACCTTAAGGAGAAGAAAATAAGAGAACTAAAGAAAGACAAGGATCTCAACTTCGCTGAAGGCCCTCTACATAGGTCCCACATAATAGTGTCAGTATGCAAGCTACCAGTTCATGAGCCTGCGCGATGGCTCTACACACCAGCCTACATGGTGGACCTTTACATCAGCATGTGTGACTGACATTCACAAGCCATCCCCTTTGCCCAGGGTCCCTTATTTACCTATAAATAGGACCATGGGGCTCTTCATTTTCATGGAAAAAAATACTAAAGAACTCTTAACGCTCTGATTTCTCTAGTCCTTCTCCCAAGCCCTCATAAACCATCCATATATCCCTCAAAAACATAAAGAAGAGGTAATTAGGGTGGGGTAGTGGAACCAAATTCCTCCTAGGTCTTAATTTTTTTTACACCTACATGAGGAAACATCTCCCCATGGTTGATGGACACTTACACGAGGTCCCCTTCCCTAACTAGGGACCTACAAGACACACTTTTAAGAACACCTATGGAGACCCTTGAATCCTTTAGAAAGGCCTCACCCAAGTGTTGTTTCCTAGGTGGTTGGTTTCCCAAATTACCTTCATCTCACACATGCCAACCTACATGAATCATTCCCATCAATGCATGCATACCCTTCACGATAGTCCCTTGGATTTATCAAGCCTCTTCCTAGCATGAAGCACTTCTCATGCTCTCTTCCAAGCCACCAATGGAAGTGCCTCTCTTCCTTTGTCACCCTTGTCTGAGAGGGACCAAATTGAAACCTCCACCAAATCCTCCATACTTGAAAACCATGTAAAGAGGCATAAAAACATGTATCTCATTTGGGTATGTATTCCTTCGATCAAATATGTCCCACACTTTTCCTACCTAATGGGTAGGGTAATTGGGGTGCATGTGAGTATGAATTCCCTCAATCGTGAGGACCCCGACCCTAATAGTAGTGTCTGGGAACTCCCACTCTCGAGTTCTATGGTTAGGAAAATGTACTTCCCTACCTTTATCTATGACCTGGATCCTCTAGTTCTAGGAGAGGAGGGTAAGGATCACACTTGACATTAACTTAGACAAATAATGAGATACCCCCACCCAAACCAATTTTAGGGCATCCCTCCTGGAGTAATCCCATAGCCTTTCTTGTAATAAATCTCCTACATCATTCCATCCTCCATATACAATCCCACAAGAATAAATAGGATTCATATGTGACTATCCTAGATACCAAAAAAAGAAGATACCGGCACATCAAATCCCCCCCTCTCCCTTTGGGTCTAGGGTAGAATAACAGGAGGGAATGTGAACTAGAGCATAATTTCTTTCCTTCTACCTTTGGGTTTTGGCCTCACCCATCAGGGAACAATGCATATTGTCTGGTTTCCTAGATTTAATTCTTCCTCTTGTTTCTCACACCAAGAATGAATCATGCAAGCTTAGAGTTTGGTGGAAATACTGACATCCAAATGATCCCACACCTGAAGAAAACCTTTGTGAATAATCCCCAATGAATTTAACTACTAGAACTTTGATTCCTGCTATAATCAAGATACATAGGACATCTACCTAAGACCCGAGCTCAATGGTAATCATTTAAATTGTAATCCCCAACCAATACAAGGCATCCATCTTAGGAATAAGCACCAAAATCCAACCGATGGGCATCATACCAAGTGTAATCCCCAACTTAATCCAAGGGAATCCTCCTTAGGAGTAATCCAAAAATAAATATCTCAAACCATATGGGAATACTTTTCAAGAATAAGCCCCACCTTAATCCTCTCAAAGGATCATACTTCCCTGTGATAAAAACATCAATAGGGCCTCTATAGGCATGGGTCCTCACAACCGAACAACATGGGATTTAATTACCATCCATGTGGGATATCTAAGAAGCCTCCATGAGGTCCAAACCGATCACCACAAATCAAACCTAATTCTATCTGGGAAACACTCCCATTAGGGTCTTATTCAACATGGCAATTTATATCCCTTTCAAATTATTGGGGAAACTTTGGAATAAGTCCCACAACAAACATTAACTAGGAATCTTCCACCTAGACTCCCTTACCACATGATGTTAAACTGCACAGTTATGTCTTTATCACATGACCTTAAAAGGTATGATGTGCCCCATTAAGTGGATCTAAACTACATTGGTTCTAATTCCTTTCATAAAGATATGTAGGAATCCAATTCATGGGTATAATACCGATATCAAAAGAGATCTAGTATCCCTGGATGAAAATACACTCTAGAGAGCCCCACTGTGTGGTTGAAAACTAGCATCGTCACAATAACGAACAAAGAATCTCTAACCAGTACATAAGTGGATACTATTGATGGAGAACCTTAGATACATACATATATCTCTAATGATAAAGAACCTCAAATACATATAGATGATTCTAAGTTCCACACATGATAATAATTGATTGTTAATTCAAGGGTGACCCACATCAAACTTGAGAATTAATGTAGGATTCATAAACAAATCATACATTTATAAGAGGGTCCTGAAGTAGGAAATAATCCCCAAAAGGGTGTGATGATCCCGACCTCCCATCCTTTATACCAATGTGATTTCTTAAGTATCATTCTCCAAAATCCCCCCAAAAATCATACTTTTGGGAAGAAGGTCCCTCATGGATATAGAACCATTGGGTGTTTCTATTTCCATGAAAAAATCCCATTGTAGTTCAATCAAAAATAGTGAACCCAAAATGAATGATTGTACAAAGTTCAACCCCTGAAATCAATCATCGGGCTACCCATTTTTCATCAAAAAAAATTAGTGAACCTAACATGAATACTTAACCATGATTATAGTGTCACCCACCTATCAAGACCCTTTCACTTTCAAAATTAAAGTGGTTCGAACAAGAAAATCAATTTGGCATGTGTTCATTTAAATGAGATGCCGATTTGAATGTTTTTTCATGTTTTTGTTTGTCACCTACCTTCCAAGAACTTATAATAGGATCTCCCTTCAATATAAATGGCATCACACCAACTATAACTGATGTATTCCCTAGGCACTATTCATGATGGGTCCTTATTTAACCAGAGGAAACCATCACCAACCCAACATCTTCCACACTGGGTCTTAAATATACTTTTTTGGGAGTATCTACAAAATGATACAATCCTGACCACGGAGGCCACCCTATAGTACCCCTAGCTCACAAAGCTACACTGATCATCCAGTCAGTGATGGCCAGTGGTTCAGAAGCAGACGACACCCATCATCATCTTCAACTATTTTGGTAGCTTATCCCTGGAACAAAAAAACTAGTCCCTTCAATATCTTAGGGAGGTGGATCAAGAGGCAACATATGGTGTCATCTTTAAGACACAATGGTCCTTACAAGGGGATCCTTCCAATATACGTTGTAGCCAATATCACACAACAGTGAACACTCGACATGAGGAGGGTTCCATCCTTGATAGTCTGACTCATGTCATCCAGACCCGAGCATTCTAGATGGCTGGTTGGTGGAAGAAACTGGTCAATAAGGAGTAGGGACACACCTTTGTACCCTTTGGATAAGACCACCAATCAAATTTGGTGAAAAAATAATAGTGGGAACATACAACCACTCTCACTATTTCAGCTGAACATCACACTCGTCTTGAAGAATCCCAGGAATCCCTCCATTAAAATTCAGTAGCACACAATGTGTAGGAAAAAAACCTGCATGCACTAACCAAGCCTTCTAGCAGACTCATCTGGTAGCACCCAAGGAATCCCATTGTTCAAATCTAGAAGCAAGATCTGAGCAGACACAAACACCTTCCCACATAAATAAATCCCACTATTAACCACTTAAATAGGCATCCAAAGAAGTTATTCAGTCGAATTTGGTGGTGAACCGTGAGTAGGCACACACACCTTCCCACACTTATCAAGTTGGCCAGCAGCCTCATCTGGTAGCACCCGGAGAAGTCAGTAAAAAATTCCTAGTGATGAATAGGGGATAAACCCAACTCTCTGCCCCATACCTGAGTATTATTAGTATCCACTGGTAGTAAATATAGGACAGTAGAAAGCACATAACCCTACTCCAGATATAGAATGGGTATGTATCCTCGTTCCAATTTCTGAAGTCACCAAGAATATCCTGAAAATGGTGAAACGGTAGATGAAAATTCTTACCCACATCTTACAGACCTATCAGGACATCATAACGATGAAAAAATAGTGTCAGAGGGATGGGAACACATCTTCGTCCCTACAAATGGGGTGTCTCATCAATATGTCACCTCGAAGTAGACACACACCCCTGCTCCCATCCAAGAGGGTTGTGGGGAAAACTCCCCCATGATATACGAACAACTAGATTGGGTACTTACACCCATCACAATAGGAGGTGATCAGAAAATTACAATGACCACTTCGAGGAAGGCACAAATCCGAAAAAAATTATATAATCCTATAATAAAATTCCGATAGCAACATGGTATCTAGTCAAGAAATCTTTCGTGATTGAAAACAACTTCCCCTAGCAATAGGCCCCAGTCACTCACAAGAATAAATAAAAAAAGAGGCCTCACTAGAGATGACTGGAAAATGAAGAGCTGATTTATGATCCCACTCTACTTAATGATAAAGTTCTTAAAGCCCTCATTTTATCATTTATGGTGGATCAATATCATACTCTCCTATTACCAAATTATAGGATCAGTAGCAGTAATTATGAAGGTCCTCTTTAGACACTTAAACATGAAGGCTTGATTCATGACCATAATTTGATCGTTCTCGATATCCCATCTCCCGAAAAGAGTCATGAAAACCCTCCACATGGCCAAAATATCAAATAGAAGTAGGGTATTCCCCTTGCTGTAATCCACCAGGGTATTCCTCCCAATGACGACATTAACTATGAAATTTCTCTCTGCAATAGTGTTTCATTTTGTCAAAAATGGGTCCTCCCCTTGGCGATTTAATGATGAGAAAGCCCTAATACTGTGAGGAAAATATGAAAATATTTCTAGTCATGTATGATTACTTGTTATTGATATGTGAATTACTTTATTAACTGGAATATTTACTAAGGAAATGATCATTCTTCAGACCCCCTTGGATCTCTTTCCTTCCAGCATGATAGAGGATGTCCCTACAATTCTTGTTTCTTATGATTAAGTAGCAGGAAAACATCCAATTTGGTTGGAATAGGTAGAGGAGCCTATGGAAAAGATGAAAATGACATGATAAACACGAGGAAACAACTGGATAAATATAACATACTAGTCATGTTCTGTCCTTTATCCACCCCTCAATATAGTATTCTAGAAGTTTTGTTGGATGGTTTTCTGCATGACATATGACTCAATATATAGAAAAATATTCATCACTTGAGAGAAAAACTATTAACCTACAAAGAGTATCGAATCCATGTCAAGGTAATATAAGGGATTCAATGCCAAATTGACTTGGAAGCTCTCCTAGATGCACGAAATCCAATTTTCAAGAAACAATAAGGAGTCATTCAATTTGCATACCTCATCAAATTATAAATATTGTGAAAACTGATCATTGATGCCTCATCTGGTGTTCATATCAGAGGAAGAGTTGAACATATAGTGTTACATTTCACTGAGCTCCCCAAATAGTTAAGCCCTCTGAAAGTGGCATCATGCAATATAATAGCATTTGATCAACTTAAAAAAAATAAACTCTATTAAAAAATGACGACATGCTCAACAAAAATAGGCCATGACCAACTCTCACCGATGTCAGTTCAGAAGAGAGAAGGATATTGAGATAATTTTTTATTAGGCATCTAAAAGTATCGAGCAAGCCTCCCGCTTAGGGGAATCCAACCATCAAATAACACAAATTTCGAAAATAAGGCAATGATCTTCGGAAGTGGTTGATTCAGTTGAAACCCAAATGATTCACCCCTAACATGTTTGAATAGAACTCCATAAAATCAGAAGGTCATCTAGGGTAGTAGAATCCATGATAGTACTGGAGAAACCTAAGTTCACAGGGCTGGGGGATTTTTTTAATAAAACCTTTGAGGTCAGCAAACCAAGCAAAAACAGTTGTGAAAGCGAAGCGATAATATCCCAATCCCTTATTACTAGGGGGATTTTCACCTCAAAAACATCCTCCTCAGTAGATATAAATCTTATCATGATTAGGTGAAACATAATATAATATATACTCCCAGTTCATCCCATCTAGTGATCTTATATCCTCATTAGGAATGCACACAACTGAACTGTCTAGAGATTCCCTTTGGATTACCAGCCACCAAACAGCTCCCAAATAATCATCGAAGGAGAGGAAAAGGCCTTATAGAGGGAATAGAAAAATGAAGTCTAAAAAATACACTGATATAATGGATTCAATGCATTACACATCAGTGAATGTCATTAACACCGCCCCTATATATCCTGCAAGATATGAGGCCAATTCAGAGGAGGAGATGGAGGATGAAATCTCAGTTCAAAATACAGTGCACAATGAAACGATTGAAGGATGTGTGTGTACATAGAACCATATAATTTCCCTAAATTAGGTAATTCCCTTAAACAACCCATCATTACATCCTCATAGAGAAACCAATAAGGAAAAGGGTAAAGGTAATATTGTGCCTAAACCACATTCTAAAGGGGTTGGATCCCTTATTCTTGGGGTAATATTTTCTCAAAAAGATAAATCAATGAAATAATTTAGGAGACTCATTGAAGAACTACTCCAAAGTAGCCCTCCTTTTGGATATGTTCTGCAAGAAGATCCTCAACCCTCACA
This sequence comes from Viscum album, assembly GCA_963277665.1. NCBI lineage: Eukaryota > Viridiplantae > Streptophyta > Magnoliopsida > Santalales > Viscaceae > Viscum > Viscum album. Next base: position 725,113,191 of record OY728167.1, on the reverse strand, counting down.
CCCAACAATGTACCTCAACAAAGAGGATTTTCCATAGAAATGAAAATGGATCCAGAACACCTACTCAATGTGGGATACCAAAAACCAATATCCTTGGATCCCACATCATTAGGTCATGAAATCCCTGCACTGGGTGCACCAAAAGAATAGGTCCAGGCACATCCTTACAGGACTGACCCTATAGGTTACTCGTGATAGATACCAGTAGTGCCGCCATAGGTGGACCCATCAGCCGATACACCTATTAAATATCATTATCTTCCAAACATTATTCAAGGGATCATGAATACCATTGAGTTTTTAACAGATCGATTAGAAGCCATGGAGGAACAATGTGTGGAAGTGAAACCCCAGAAGAAACCTTACCTTGAATATATTGATTTGACTCTTCCACATATGAACTTCAGGAATCATATATTCCCAATTTTCAATAGCTCTAGGGGCCCAGATTAGCACTTAACATATTTCATGTCCCACTATGATCCCATGATGGTGACCCCAGAATAACAAGAGGTAGTGAAACTCTGGTGCTTCGTACAATCACTGTAGGGACCAGCCTTTGTATGGTACACTAGCCGGTCAACTCAATCAATTACGGGGTGGGGATATCTCTATTAAACATTTATCGTACAATTCAGCTTGAAATTACAGAAGAAAAAAATCCTCGACCTCTCAAACTACCAAAAGATAAAGAATTAGAGGGTCTCAGATTTAATTTCTTAGTGGAAAGGGTTGAATTACCACTACTGGAATTCTTGGTAATTGCGATGAACTATTTGTGATGGGATCCCGTCCCAAATAGGCTTTAGCGACGGGGCCCCGTCGCAAATAGCCCGTTGCAAAAAACGCTGTCGCAAATACAATTATTTACGACGGTCCCGTCGCAATTAATTTTATTTGTGATGGAAAACATCGCCGTCGCAAATAAGCTTCCGATTATATGTATTATATATACATAAAAGTTTTCACGACGGGCCCGTCGCAAAAAACTATTTGTGACGGGCTATTGTCCCATCGCAAAAAATATATATATAAAGCTTGCTGCGACGGGCCCGTCGCAGCAAAGTATTTGCAACGGGACTACTTGCCTGTCGCAAATATCATTTTAAAAATATTTAGGTAGGATATTTGCGATGGGGTCCCGTCGCAAAAGGTCCCATCGCAAATAATGAATTAATTTTAAAAAAAATAAAATTTAATAAAATTATGATTAATGAAAAAATAATATTACTATTATTAAAACAATAAAAAAATAAAAAATATTAAAATTCTTAATATTCACAAAAAAATATTAAAAAATAAAAAAATATTAAAAATTAAATTACGTAATATTTGCACCGATATAAAAGACAGAAAATGTGAATAATTCATATTACAATGTTAAATTCAAATGTTTGTAACATAAAAAAAGCATTGGGGGGTCGTTTTCTGGAGGAGGTGGAGGAGCTGAAGGAGCTGGTGGAGGAAACTCCAACCCTAAACTACGAGTCAGACGACGCACGTACTCCATTTGCAGGCAAAACATTTCCTTTAGGTAAAAATGTTTTAACCAAAGAAAATATCAGATCAAAATAGTTGTTTGACATTGCATTATCTGATTTAATAGCCATAAATTTTGCAACCGCTTCTAATTTGCTTATCTTGCAACCGGAATATAATGCATCCTCAATAGACCTCAACAACTCATAAAATTCGAATGGTACCAACTCAGGAGTTAAATCAATATCATCGTGAGTTTCAGTTTGTTGCACAGATGGACCTGCAACATCACGTACTAAATTTTGAAACCGTGATGGATCCAGAATCAAGTTACTAGGATCTTCTCTAGAATTGCGTTCACCGTGTTGATACCAAGAAACATAATCTGGCTGAAAACCAAACCACAAGAGATTTCCCCCAACCTTGTCAAATGTGTCAAACGTTCTCAGAGCACATTTTTTACAAGGACACTTAATTGTGCCTTCTGAAACATATTCTGGTTTTGATGATGCAAATGCTAAGAAAACTTCAACACCCTCAACATATAAAGGATTTAAACTAGAACCATTTGTATTTCTGCGTTGATTTATCCAAGCTCGATCATCTAATAATGACTGATATCGACTTCGTTGTTCCATATTTTTCTACATAAAATATAAAATCATCACTGTTTTTGAATAGTTTGAAATTATAAAAACTCTATCTAAAAAAGAAGATAAATAATTACAACTTCGTAATAATTATCATTAATTAAGGGAGACACAATTTCCAGTGGATTAACGACTAATCTTTTGCCCGACAGCTCATTTAATTGCATCTTTCTCACACTTATTATTTCTAATTGTTGCTAATTATTCCTAATTATTCCTAATTATTGCTAATTATTACAAATTATTACAAATTAATACTAATTGTTACTAATTATTACAATTTATTACTAATTATTACTATTTATAACTATTTATTACTAATTTAGAAATACTTAGCAATACTTAGCAAAAGGAAAACTGCTTGAATAATGAAAGGAAATTTGGTAATCATCATTGTGGAGATGATTATAAATTTTCCTTTCATTATCCAAGCAGATTTTGTTTACTAATTATTAGTAATAAAAAAATTTATATTATTAATATTTATGAAAAAATAATATTAATATTATTAAAATAATAAAAAACTTATAAAATAATAAAATTATCAATATTCACAACAGACTTTGTTCTATTCTTAACATGTTCAAATCTCAAAGGTTCGTTAATTGTCAAGTCATGCACAATAAAAAGTTTGTGTCAGTCATGTCCAATGTAAACTCTATAATTGTACTTGCATAGTTGATCACCTCGCAAGTAGTGTTGCAATAGGACGACCAAATTAATGATGTTCTTTTCTCTAAGAATCATCTCACATGACACTTTACATAGATCATTCTTCCTTAAAAATTTGAGGGGATATCATTATTTTCCCCTTAAATTTTCAAGGAAGAATGGTCTATGTAAAGGTTCATGAGAGATAATTCTTATAGATAAGAAGGGCATGACTTGGTTTGTCCGATTGCAACACTACTTGCAAGGTGATAAACCATGAAAGGAAAATTATAGAGTTTATATTAGACATGGCTGACACTAACTTTTTATTGCGCATGACCTGACAATTGGCGAACCTTTGAGATTTGAACATGTTAAGAATAAAGAAAAGTCTGTTGCGAATATTGATAATTTTAATATTTTATAAATATTTTATTATTTTATTAATATTAATATTAATATTTTTTTCATAAATATTGATAATATAATTTTTTTATTGCTAATTATTGCTAATTATTGCTAATTATTCCTAATTATTGCTAATTATTGCTAATTATTCATAATTATTACTAAATATTTCTAATTATTTCTAATTATTTATAATTATTTGTAATTATTCGTAATTATTTCTAATTATTAGTAATTATTCCTAATTATTAGTAATTATTCCTAATTATTCGTAATTATTCCTAATTATTCCTAATTATTCCTAATTATTCCCAATTATTCCTAATTATTGCTAATTATTGCTAATTATTGCTAATTATTGCTAATTATTCCTAATTGTTGCTAATTATTTCTAATTATTCCTAATTATTGCTAATTATTCCTAATTATTGCTAATTATTCCTAATTATTCCTAATTATTGCTAATTATTCCTAATTATTGCTAATTATTCCTAATTATTGCTAATTATTCCTAATTATTGCTAATTATTCCTAATTATTCCTAATTATTCCTAATTATTCCTAATTATTCCTAATTATTCCTAATCATTCCTAATTATTCCTAATTATTCCTAATTATTCTTAATTATTCCTAATTATTCCTAATTATTCCTAATTATTCATAAATATTGCTAATTATTGCTAATTATTGCTAATTATTGCTAATTTTTCCTAATTATTCCTAATTATTCCTAATTATTCCTAATTATTCTTAATTATTCCTAATTATTCCTAATTATTCCTAATTATTCCTAATTATTCCTAATTATTCCTAATTATTCCTAATTATTCCTAATTATTCCAAATTATTCCAAATTATTCCAAATTATTCCTAATTATTCCTAATTAATACTAATTATTACTAATTATTACTAATTATTCCTAATTATTACTAATTATTACTAATTATTACTAATTATTACTAATTATTACTAATTATTACTAATTATTACTAATTATTTCTAATGATTACTAATTATTACTAATTCTTACTAATTATTTCTAATTCTTACTAATTATATCTAATTATTACTAATTGTAGCTAATTATTACTAATTGTAGCTAATTATTTCTAATTGTAGCTAATTATTTCTAATTGTATCTAATTATTACTAATTGTAGCTAATTGTAGCTAATTCTTTCTAATTATTCCTAATTGTAGTTAATTATTTCTAATTATTTCTAATTATTCCTAATTATAGCTAATCATAGATAATTGTAGCTAATTATTCCTAATTATAGTTAATTATAGCTAATTATAGCTAATTATAGCTAATTATATCTAATTATAACTAATTATAGCTAATTATATCTAATTATTCCTAATTATATCTAATTATTCCTTATTATATCTAATTATTCCAAATTCTATCTAATTATAGCTAATTATATCTAATTATATCTAATTATTCCTAATTATTACTAATTATTACTAAATATATCTAATTATTAATAATTATTAATAATTATTACTAATTATTCGTAATTATTCCTAATTATTACTAATTATAGCTAATTATTACTAATTATTCCTAATTATTCCTAAGTATTCCTAATTATACCTAATTATTCCTAATTATATCTAATTATTACTAATTATATCTAATTATTACTAATTATATCTAATTATTACTAATTATTCCTAATTATTCCTAATTATATCTATTTATTCCTAATTATATCTAGTTATTCCTAATTATATCGAGTTATTCCTAATTATATCCAGTTATTCCTAATTATATTTACTTATTGCTAATTCTATCTATTTATTGCTAATTATAACTATTTATTGTTAATTATATCTATTTATTCCAAATTATATCTAATTAATATTAATTATAACTGACAATATCAATTTCTTAGTAAAACTAAATATAAATAAAAATCAATTGAAATCTAATTAAATTAGAACTAATAAACAACAGTTAAAATTAACATAAAAAAATAAAATAAAATAAAATATAAATACCTTAAACTTTGATATTCTGAATATATTGACGCCTTCCGATTGCTCTCGTCTAAAAAACTTCAACTAAAAGAAAATTTCTCTTTGAAACTGAAGAATGAAGAGAGAGAGAGAGCAAGATCTGAATGATTTGGGAAAAAACGGATGGGGGTATATATAGGTTAGATTAGTTGCGATGGGGTTATTAGCGACTGGCCGCCCGTCGCAAATGGTGGTATTTGCGACGGGGCCCGTCGCAATTACCCTCGCCCGCATTAATTACAGTCGACGGTTAAAAGGTTATTTGCGACAGGTCCCGTCGCAAATAGTACCTGCCGACAGTCTTTTTGCGACAGGATGACATCCCGTCGCAAAAAGTTATTGACCGCCGCCGGGTATTTGCGACGGGAGACGAAATCCCGTCACAAATAATTGGTTATTTGCGACGGGGAAAGTGTCCCGTCGCAAATAGCTTCCTGGTCGGGTTATTTGCGACGAGATTTTTTCCCGTTGCAAATAACCCGTCACAAATAGTGATTTTTCCCGTAGTGTACTCCTCAAACCTACAGCTTCCATAAGAAGACTTATTTCTCATCTATATAGAGAATCTTCACGATGAGTTTTTGACACCACTCATCCTAGTGAAATACATGGGAGGGTTTCAATACCTCACTGAGATTTCTCAAATATTGGAAGACTCCAACACATAGACCAAGGCTATGTCCTAAGTAATTACATTAGCTTAGGGAAAGAGAATAGGGAAAGTAGAGGCTACCACTGTTACACTTAAGTAGGCCCCTGCACCAGCTCTCGATTCAAATCCCGCACCATATCTTGTGGATCCACCTCTTTAGTGTCATAAAAAACTCCTGCCTCATCAGAATGATCAAAGAGAGTAGAGGAAAAAATAGTTTGAGGATATGTATTATAAGGTTTATTCTTTTAAAAGTGACAATGTCCCTGGATACTTCATCTTGGAATTAGAAAACAACTTGATCAAGTTCCCAAATCCCAAGAGGCCCACGAAAGATGGTGATGAAGATATACCAATATATTCCCCCCCGCATCAAGTATTGGGGCATGACCTTCAAGAATGTTTCATTTTCAAATACATCCTACAGAATATAGTGGACTCTGAAAAGTAAAGTAGGGAAAGCCAAATGATCAGGTAGAATATGTCTCTACCACCCATCTGAAGGAGGATAACAAATTGAAGGAAGTTAAAAACAAGGTTAAATAGAAGTTAAGTTACTTTATGGTAAAAAAAATGACCAATAAGAATCATGCTATCCTTTGAACATAGTGGAAATAGCCAACTATGCACTCGACTGCTTATGATATAACACAGCCAACCCCTTCGGTGTTACAATCCTACAAAGGTCAGTCTTCCAAAAAATGACATGGAAAAAAGAGCATGAAGAAAACATGAGAATATGTCTAGGGAAATTTTTTCTTTAACTTTTTTGGAATTCATGCCTAGAGTCCCTATAGAATGGGAACCACCCTAAAAAAAGTACAATAAGGGTTAACCTACCAAATAGAATATTTATAAGACAAAGAGTTAATCTTCATCTCCATTAATGTTATTCAATTGATATATACCTTCTCAGATGATGAGTGTGAATATGAACCCTAATTCCCTATATTTGATTGGGGAATTTGGGGAAGAGGCTGCTGGAGTCGATGATACAAGGGAATACACGGTCGTTCTAGGAGTCACTACTCTAACCAAAACCCTAATCAAACATTCTACGTGGCAAAAAATCATGGGAGATATCTCCAACGAGATCAGAAGGAACAAGAATGTTACCCCACACATGATAGGGTCTTCCCTGACATGATAATCCTATAAGATCATATAGAGGATACATCATCACCTAATCATCCTCGATGTGTAGGTAAACCTAGTTGACCTAATCTATTGAGAGTAGAAACACCTCCAGTTCATGTTCCAAGGGTTGATCTATCCACATCAAGTACTTCAGTTCTTAAAGAACCTATGAAGGAGCATCCCCATGCTGGGAAGCACAGATCTTTGGAAAAGAAGTGTGCTTTTTTGAAACAAGTATCCCTAGTGCCGGCTAAGGTATCAATCCTAGATGCCTTGATTCTATCAAAAGACATCTAGGAAGCACTCATAGAGGCCTTTTCAAGACATTAGGAATTTTTAGTTGAAGTTTCCATTGAAAAATTGTATCATACAGAGAATGATACTATAGAATTCCACACAGTCATCTCTTTCATATAACAGGATTGGGATGCCATCACACAGGGACATGTCAGATCCTTATATATATATAGTAGTATAAATGACATTGATACCTGATGAGCCTTCATTGAAAATATCTCAGGAGTCAACATCATTTCAATCCAAACACTTCGTCAACTGGGTTTTAAAAAATCTCACTTTTCCCCACCCACTTTAATGTTATAGGGTTATGAAAAGAATGATAAAGATCTTCTTGGAGAGATCAAACTCAGAACATAGTTCAGGGATCTCATGTTTGACTCAGAATTAATGGTTTTTCGACAAGAGATGGGATTAAATGTTCTACTAGGAATAACTTTGCTACATCAGCATGTGATTACCCCCTAATCATACCACCAATGCCTCAAATTTTGAATCAATGAAAAAATTGGGACATTTCATGGTTTCAAATCCCCCTTCAAATCCTATAAGTCACAATACATTGATGTATGATTCTACCAAAGGGTAAGGAAAAAGTCTACGACTAATAGTACCACTAGAATAAATGCCTTGAATCATATGGAGATGATTATGGATAACCCTTTCAACCATCTTAGTGTAGAGTATGTTCTTCCCCTCAACCAAATCAAATGGTTGGGATTAAATTTGAGAAAAAATCAAGTGACTTCCATGATGTTAGTCATGACAACTGAACCTGACATCACTGGAGAAGTATTCACCTCTCTTAAAAATAGTGAAATCTTGGATAAATATGTATTCATTCCATCCCTTAAGCTTCAAAAAATCCATGTACCATAGGCTAAGCTATAATAAGTCATTATGTCAATGGGATAATATAAATATGCTCATTCTAAGTCCCTCATCTCCCCTTCAGAGCTCCAAAAACGACTTGCACCATCAATCAAGCCAGAAATAGTTTCTTTATCTTCTGAATGCCATAATTTTGACTCCTCCCCTAACTTTGAGAAAATTTATTTATCACTTACCATATAGGAAAAGGCACAAGAGGTAAAGAATAAGGAATATGAAAAGGAGGAAGACTTCAGGGACACCCCTCCAACATTTGAGGAATGTGTCTCTACCACTGCTGATGAACTTAGAGAAATAAATCTTGGTATAAATGGTGATCCACATCCCACTTTGATCAGTTTTTCCATGACGTCTGAATAAAAATAGGTATATACATCCTTTCTGAAACAATACTAGGATGTGTTCACCTATAATTCCACAGAAACACCATGCCTTTATCCCTAAGAGGTCACCCACCACTTGGGTTTTCCAAAAGACCACTGGGGATACAAAAAGGAATATAAACAGACACACCCAACTCATGCCTCAAAAATTGAGGATGAAGTGGATAAGATCATCAAGGAAGAATTAACATGGGAAGTGAAGTATATAAAATGGATATCCAACATTATACCTATGAATACTAAGAATAGGAAAATCAGAGTTTTGATTAACTTTAGATATCTCAACCAGAACTATTAGAATGATGACATCACAGTTCCAGTCATAGAACTTCTAATTGATGCGACAGTTCGTTATCAACCCCTCTCCTTCATGGATGGCTATTTAGGGTACAAACAAATTCTAATATCCCCATAAAATGATTAATCCACCACTTTCATATCCCCTAGGGAGTACTTTAATATCAGGTAATTCTATTTGGATTGATGAATTCTGGTGCCACATACCAACGTACCATGAATCACATATTCAAACCTTTTTTGGGGTGGTTTGTTGAATGCTACATTAATGATATAGTGGATTTTCCCCAAAAACATTCTGATCACATGGATGACCTGGAGACCATCTTCAATAAGCTATGACAATATAGCCAGAAGATGAACCCCTCAAAATGTGATTTCAGGGTCACCTTTGGAAAGTTTATCAGCTTTTTCATATTCCATTATGGTATTAAAGTTGTCCCTAAAAAACAATAGATCCTTATCATGTCACCTAATCAAAGCCTGAAAGAGTTTTGAGGACTTTAAGGACACTTGGCCAATATCCAACGCTTCATAGACAACCTTGTAGGAAAGTGTTTTCCCTTCACCAAGCTAATGAATAAGGGGGTCACATATCAGTGGACTAGTGATTGTTTGGAGGAATTTGAAAACATCAAGACATACATATTGATTCCTCCAGTATTAATGCCACCTGTTAATGGAAATCTGCTCATTATATACGTGATGGACCTTAATCAATTACTGGGAACCATCCTTGCATAGAAGACCAATACTGGGAGTGAAAATAGACACTATTACCTCATTCTAACTATACTCGATGCTGAGACTCATTATTCAGATATCGAAGAGATTTGTATGGCATTGATCTTCACGGTTTCAAAACTAAGTAACTACCTGCCACACCATGAGGTCCAATTTGTCTCTCATAATAACCCACTCAAATATATCCTCAAACATTGTATATTTATAGGATGTTTGACACTGTGGGTGGTTATCTTGTAGTAGTATGATATACAATTCGTGCCTCAGAAAGTATTGGAAGGCCATGCCATGGTATACTTCTTTAAAAAACACCCATATGTAGAAACGACATCATTAAATATTGAATTTCCATATGAAGAGATATTTTATTTTCTATTCATCCCCCAGACATGGGAAATGTATTTTGATGGTGCATCTAGGTGCCCAAAATGGAGGAGAATAGAAGACCCTAAGATCAATAATGTTAGGTTAGGGATCATGCTTATCTCTTTAGAAAAAACAGTCTTTCCTTACTTCTTCATGTTATCATAAGGTTGTAATAACAATGGGGTGGAATACGAGGCTCTCATTGTAGGCATGGAACATGCACTCTAAATACCAATGGATCACCTGGTGGTGAAAGTCAACTCAGAGTTTGTAATCAAACATATCAATGGGGATTATGCTATCAGAGAATAAGTGCTAATTCCTATAGTTGAAAATTTCTAAGGTATAATTACATAGTTCCTCTTGTAACCAATATTGATCAAATACAATGATCATACAATTCCTAGGTAGATTCCTTGGAAAATGTTGCTATAGATTTGGCAGATCCAAACCAGGACAAAATAGTCATCAACATTATTCATTGTCGAATGATCTCATCTTTTGTTCAATTTGAAAAAAGAGATTAATGAATAATGTCCTATCCCCATGTCATATAGTCCTACCGTTGAGTGGATGATTCCAATCATGGAATACCTTTAGGATGGATTACCCCCACCCAATAGAGATAGGAAAGGAAAAAAAATAGATGATGAGAAACTAACTTCACTCTTCATGATGGCCAAAATCACCAGAAGGCCCTCTATAATTGAGTCTTTGATGAATTCCTTCTCATATGTATTGATTGAGAAGATACCACTACTGTAATGAAATAAGTACACTAGGGATCCTATGGTTTCCACCAATCATGACACAATATTTCCAACCAAATATGAAGGCTTGGGTACTACAAGACAAATATGACATAAGAGTTTACAGAATTCACCAAGGTGTTTCATTACTACCAAGTGCATGACAAATTCATCCATCAAACCTTAAAGTTTCTACATACATCAAAATACTCTTGGATATTTTCCATATGGGGAATGTATGGATGTACCCTCAAACTACAACCAATAATTTCAAGTACATCTCAACTGCTATGGATTTCTTCTCCAAATGGGTTGAGGAAATACCCCTCAAATAATTTGAGGACAAAATAATTGTCAACTTTGTGAAATCCAATATCATTATCATATTTGGTGTCCCTCATACAATACAAATGGACAAAGACACCATTTTTTTTCTATTCTAAGGTGGAAAATCTATATCAGGAATACATTATCAAATCAAACCATTCATCCCACTATCATGATCTGGCTAATAGAAAGATAGTGGCCTTCAATAAGATCCTATAAAACATACTTTAGAAGATGGTGGATAATGATAAAAAGTATTTTCCTAATAGTAAATTTAATGCTTTATGGTATTACCAAACTAAAACCCATAATGCCACGAATGTGACCCCAAACTCACTCGTATATGGAATGGAGGCAGTCCTACCCATCGAGTCTAATTTCCATCACTTCGTATTTCCATATGTGACCGGATATCCACAAATGAAAAATCCCATAAATGATTGGATGAATTAGAGTGATTGGATGAGAAAATATGGAATACCTTTCATCTCTTATAAGTCTATCAAATTTGGATAGCATGATCTTTTAAGAAGAATGTATGCATCTGTTCATTTATCCAAGGAGAATTAGTACCGTTCTTTAGGACTCAAATGATATCAGGAAAGAAGGATCCAAATATTGAACCAAGGTGGGAGGAACCTTACTACATACACAATTTACACTATAACAGAGCTTATTACTAAATCTATAAGTATGGAGAGATCATTACAACTCTAACTAATACAAAGTTCCTCATGAAATATTTCATGTAATCACACAAAACTCATCTTTTCTGCAAGACATTAAACTATGGAGCTACATATATAGTCCAATATGTAAGACTCTAAACTGAGTAGCATATCATCTCAACCATATGAAATTAAACTGTATGGTTCATTTCCTTCTTTCCTAAAGTAAAACTGCACAACATTTTGATCTGTGCGTGAGTGGATCACATTATTTGTTTTTGGTACCTATACCATGCCTTTATTAAAGAACTAAATGTAGCTTGATTATCATTCCAATGAGAAACATAGTGACACTCTAATCTCCCATCATAGGTCCAACTATGAGAAAAAAATATCCCCCTTTTCCATGTGTATGAATCAGACCATCACAAGGTACTTTTCCCAAACTACATGTGTCTTGATTCTAATTCTAATGAGACATGTAGTGATGCCCAGATCTCCATTCCTGGGACCAGCCACAACTAAGAAATAAAATCTACCTTTCACCATGTATGAGTTAGAACTACATAGGGAACCTTCTAGAACTATGTGTGGCTTTATTCTCATTCCAATGAGATATTTAGTGACACATAGACCATACATATTGGGCCCAACCATCATTCCAAAAAATATAAAATCCCCTTTTCCCCACTTAAAAACCAAATTGATGTGAGTAATAATTACTTCAATAACTACACGCGGCTTGATTATTGCTTTGACAAGATACATAGTGATGCCCGAGTCCTATCCCCTGGTCTAGCCACAATATTTCTTTACACGTCATGTGACCCAGGTACTTATCAAAAGATGTTAAACTACATGACCAACATCCTCATTTCATGATGATAAACTGCATGATATCTTAAATAACTATCTGTGGCTTGTTTCTCATTCCAATGATACACACACTGATGCCCAAATCTCTAATATCAGGTCCAACCACAATAAAAACATACCCCAATCCTCGTGTATGATTCAGAACTGAAGGGAGAACCTTTTAAGAACTACATGTGTCTTGATTCCTACCATTTTAAGATATGTAGTGATAGTCATATTTTAATTAATAGGACCAACCAAAACATTTCCCCTCTTTCACATTAGGTCATCTTTGTCCTCACCACATGACATTAAACTACATGGGATTCAAGAACTAAATATGGATCGATTCTCATACTAATGAGATATGTAGCTATGACTAGATCATTCCTCCTAGACCAAACACCACAAAATCTAAATGCCCTTGAAATTAATTCACTTGAATTGCCTTAGTGTGGTGGAAGAAACCTTTTACACTCTTTGTTTCTCATGCCGAGCAAAGCACATGTCGGATTATGATTTTTAGTAAAATAGTTCTCTTTTTCTAAGTAAGGAATATGAATTTGCATCAGGTTTATCATAGTCCTGGCTACAAGACCTTAAAAGGCACACTAGATTTAATCTTCGCATGATAATAAATTGCACGATTTCATAAAGAACTACGTGTTTCTTCATTGTCATTCTAATGGGATATATAGTGATGTTCAGATCTTCAATCTAAGGCCCAGCTGCAATAAAATACTAGAAATGCCCTCACTCCCATATTCATGATTCAAATCTACATAAGAGGATTCAATATGGTGTCTCAACCTATGCATGACCCCATATTAAAAAAATAGTTACTCCACACATGAATTAAATCATTATGGGGTAACTATTTATAACTATATGTTTCTTGATTCTTGATCCAATAAGATATGTAGTTATGATCGAATCTTATACCCTATTCTATCAATAATATTCATTTGTTTTCATGTTGATTCAACTTCGTCCTTACCAAAAGATGTTAAACTACACAACTAATGTCCTAGACATATGAAATTATACTACAAGGTACCTCAAGAACTATGTGTCGCTTGATTTTCATTACAGTTAGACAAAAAGTGACACCTATGCCTCATGTACACGTTTCAACCACTGGGTAAATAAAAACACCCCCTCCCATGTGTACAAACAAAGATCTATGCAGGAGATCTTAATTAGGGTCCCCTCTTTAGGGGGTCCACTAAGTAAAAAGAGATGTCCCCCTCCAATATATGAGTCAAATTTATGAAAAGGAATCTATGCTTAATGGAAAATATCAGTCCAAATGCTTCATTTGTGCTCATACATATCCCTTCCATACATTATAATTTTAATTTTGGAAGCTTTCAGATCCTCATAATATTTATTCAGCTACCAGCTTTAGAATGTTTTCTACTTGAGGAATCTTCTCCCGGACTATATAGTAACACACCCCAGTTGGCTATGAATAAAGTCAACAAAAAATCATGTTTTTTAGTGAGATGATGCCACTGTTTGACTATACAGTAACACGCCCCTGTTTTCTTTCCATAAGGCTATACAAAAAACTGGGTTTTCAACCAATGGTAACATCTCCCTTGAGAGAAGACTATTCTGTCATCGTAATATTTGAAAATATTATGTTGGAACCTAATATTTGAATCAATCTATGATAATCCCTCATATATTTTTTCCATATCCTTTAACCCAATTTGAGAACCCCTAAGACTATGGTTTACAATTTAATTCCTCATTTCTGAAGTATTTCAGAACAAAATTGGTTTGGTAGGCCACATATCACCGATCGTTTACATAATTCCAGGTTCCCATTCATATGAACTAAAACTATAGGGATAATATTTCCTAAATTTTGGTTATACCTGTGTAGGAAACATATTCCCCCCATTCTTGGGTAATTTTGACTTGAAATGTTCCTTCCATATTCATCCACTTTTCTCCCACAAAACAAGACCATGTGCTCGGTGAAATATGAATCTCCATAAACTTTATTAAGCCTTCATAAATAGAATGTCAGAATTCATGAGAAATACTTTTCAAGAATATGATATAACATTCCCCAGTGGGATTTTCATAATTTTCCCACAAAATAGGCATGTCATCCAAAGGATTCCACTATTTGAAAATGTAATAACACGCCCTAATTGGATTTGTATAGAGTAACCCACAAAATAGGTTTGTCAATCAGTGGTAACATTATCCTCAGTAGAGACCACCTATATCACCATAAGAACTTTTACTCATACCACATTTTAGATCCATAAATACCCATATAATAGCTTAAAACATTCTCTCTCACACCTGAATATGATATAACATTCTTGGATAGATTTACAAAAATTAGAGAATCATCAATCATTTAGTCAAATCTAAAGACCTTAAATTATAGCCCTTAATGTCCTTTATGTATGAAATTAAACTTCACAGAGTAATGTCCTTTTCATACTAAATTAAACTAAAAATAATAATGTCCTAGTCATAAGACATTAAACTATAAAAAAATGTAAGACGTTAAACTACACGGTCAATGCCCAGGTCGCACGACATCAAATTAGATGATGCTTAAACCCTTGTCAGAAAGGGTACTTCCCCCCTAAAATCATTCATCTAAAAAAATATACCCTCCTTCACACAAGAAAAATTCAAGTAGTAGTAGTTTTCCATTCATGGAAAATTCCAATAAATATTCTCTCTTCATTCTCAGACATATTCCCTTAGAAAAACCACCCATTGTGGTCTTGAGAAATCTGAATCTCTATAAACATACTTTGTCCATTAGTAATAGAATTTCATAATTCTGAGAACTCCTTTTCCTAACTACACTGTAACCTAACCAAGTTGAACTTTCATAAGTCACCACCAAATTTTAGGGCCTGTCAGCTAGAGGATTCCACTATTTTACTATGCATTAATATTCCCTAGTTGGGTAAAAATATAATGTTTTAGATTCAGAAACCAAAAAACCATGGCTAAAAATTCCCCATTGGGTATCTGAAAAATTATATAACATTCATGGCCAACAAGCCTTGTTTGGGTCATCACTTAAAAACATATGGTCAAAGCTGTTCGACCTAAAACACCAGCCTCACTATTCTTCCTTGCATGACATTAAAATACCAACAAAAAGATACATAGTACTCACTGAATTGAAAAACTGTAAAGAGAAAACTAGAAAAATGCCATGTCTCAGCTCACTAGACCTTCAATTTATGTGGTTTAGGTGAAAAAATTGATCAATGAAAAGAAATACACACAGAACATGTTATGATGAAAACCCAAAAAATGAGGTATAATAAAAAGAAATTCCTCACCAGCTAAGTATTCCTTATATTAAAATTAGGAGAAAATTATGAAAATGAAACACAATATAAAAAGTTTGTAGGGCCTTCCATATAGAAATAGTAAAACTACGCTATCTAGGCCCCGTAGATTAGGAAAATATTAGAGTGTTTCCCCATCCCTATTAGTATGGTTATGACTAGATGACATAAAGATGTATTGCTATGAAAATCATATTCATTGTTATGTTATGATCATAGAAGGAAAATAGGGATGAAGACATAGATGATTAGAAACAACATTATTTTCATTTATGAGACAAAAAAAATCGAAGGAGCATCCACAATATGGATTCTCTCCATCACACTTTATAAAAGATCATCAACATAACTCTTAATTTTATGAATAGCATCCCAAAACCCATCAATAGCCTATCGAATCCCATCCAATTGAACAACCATGATCTCCTCAGCATAGTAATGTTCCTCTGCCGCATTTTCAATAGAATTTTACCCTACGGTTTGGGATCCTTCTAATGAATAGTGAAGTCATATGTTCTCCCCATGAGAGGCATCTAGTTCTTAATGAAGGAGTGAAATTTGAACAGTTTTATCATTTATTCGTTGTCTAAATTCCACCAACTTCTTAGCATGTTTTTCCTCCTCCTAGGATAATACATCTTGAATATCATTAGTTTTGACAAGAAGCTTCACCTTTATGAGTTTCTGTTGAATCTCATGTTCTTTCTTCTATTTGAGAATGATCTCCTTCACAATGACATGAATCACGTGGAAATAAATTATTCTATATCCAAAAATACCAAACATGAATGAAAGTTGATAGAATCACAAAGGCATGTCTTCAAAAGGCATCTTAGAGGTTATTTTCTAGATTTCCCACCAGTCCACATGACATGTGATGCAAAGGGAATTCTACACCTCAAAATCTGAATTAGAGCCATTTCCATAGGGAGAAACATATTCTAGGATTAGTAAACTCAATGAGGCACCTTGCCCTGCTCTCTATAGGATAGTAATGAATTCACCTTCCGGTATTGGCTGCATTGGTATGGAGACTCCACCCTCAGTCCTGGTTATAGAAGTTGATGGAACTGGACATGGACAATACTCATTGTTAGCCTCAAAAGGATAACAAATGGAATAGGTAGTGTATGATCAAAGTAGTTTTTGACGCTCACCTTGTGAAGATTCAGTGAATTGGGTGGATTCTTCTCTGATATCCTCAACCTCAGGAGTTTGAGATGGAGCCTCATGATAAGAGGAAGTCTCTCGAGTCTTCTTATAGCTCTCCTGGAGAAGTTCATGAGGATTTCCCACTTTGTAATCCCTTTAAATCGATGCCTCCTCAGCAATATGATTGGTATGGACATTGGAACCTTATTCGTTCATTTTTGTTGTAACATTCTCCATGGATGAATTTTCACGATTTAACCAGTCATGATTAAAATATCATGCATAAAAATTGGTTTCACAAAAAATAAATACCCGCATCCATTCAATTCCATATTAAATTTTTAAAACACTTCTAAAGAGGTGGAATGATTAATATATTCCCAAATTTCTTTAAATGTCATGTCATAATTTATCATGGAATGTATTGATGTTCCAATAACCATGGTAGACTCACCCATGGGGATTCTTGAAACATTTGTCTTGGGACCTAGCACAATACCCTTTTCCGATGACCTAAGACCCCAAAAAGCTTCCTTAGAGACAGCCGTAGAGTCATCATTAGTCATCACAAGGTACTCTAGTGTATGAGATAAACCTAAAATATCATATGGAATAAAATTAAATAGTCAAAATATGAATCCTTATGATATACCTTTGACATTACTAGAGTCCTCCTCCCTCTCTATAGTAGCAGGAGAAATGATAGGAGTAGATAATGTATCATCAACCCTCAAAACCTCTTCTATCAAGGGATTCTACTTTCCAGTAGGAATTATTTCATGGTCTAGAGTGTCCTAATCAGTTCTTGGAGTCTCATTTATAATACCCTTGAGAGAGGATAGGGAAGGAGATTCTACAAACAAAAATAGTGTTAGAAATTTTTACTAGATAAAGCAGAAGTTAATGATACCATGGACACTTACCATCACTGACGAGGTTCTTAGCCAAATATTTTATTCTAAAAAGTTATTTATTTTTTGATGGAGGAAATCTAGAACCAACCTCCTCAAAGATAGGCACTAGAGGGTATATTATAGTTCCTTTCTCCATCTCAACCTCCATTGTCTGTTGGATCATGGATAACTCTCTCGATTCAGGAGACGATTCATCAGTTCCGAGTGGGGTTCTATTCGGGAAATATTTAGATGATGAAATATCAGATGATTTCCACCTAGCCTACTAAAAATAAAAATTACCTTCCCCTCAACAACACGAATTTGTTCAAGAAAAAATAGAGTAATAACAAAATATGAGATAAAAAAGGAGAAATTACATCATCGATATTGACACAGTATATCCATTCCTCGGAAGATGGGTGGTTATCCCCTTCAACAACACCCCATCACGACACGTCCCTCACTCATCTCATGGTAGGTATCTGATTGTCAGTTTCATAAATAAGTATAACTAATTCCCAAATATAAATCCCCAACTCAGTGGGATTATCTTTATAGTAATGATTGGGTGGGGCTTGAGTATCTCATATCTCTGGAATCCGTATCCCATCCCGAAGAAGTGACCATAACACTTTAGTATTAGGTGAAATGTACTTCCAAAATTGGGCTGCCACCAGTCATACATATTCTGAGGTCGTCCCGGCATACTGCGAAGATGATTCGATGACCTTTGGTCTCACAGGCTTCCAAACTCTATATGTTGCAGATGAAGGACTGGAAAATGAAACTTGGGTCTCCTCCTAACGATGGTGGCCAGACCACCTAAGACCAACCTCATATGTTATATCCCTTTTGACCTTAGCTGATGTAATGAACCACATACAAAGTCCTTGGCCAAAATTAGGACCTCATCATCTGCCCCATCTGAAGAGGTAGAATCACCCTCCATGGGAGATAAAACACCTTATGTAGGGGGAGGAGCCTTTCTACCTAACTTTCCATGCATGGTAGTTGTTTCATCCCTAACTCGAGGGCCAAATTATTCTAACACTCCCTCAAGATATAATGAAATATAGGTCTCGACATACCAAGAGGTAAATCCAATAGACTCACTCAATGGAGGTAGGTTGATTACAACTTTAGTTATCTCTATCACTGTAAACATACACGACTATTGGGATACCATTGGGTGCCTTTTTAATCAGAAACACACTAGAGGAGATATGGTTATTTTTTACAAGAACTTGAATTGGTGTGATTTTTTTTATGAAGCATAGGCCTCACATATAACCTCGCCATCAATATGGGTCGCCAGCATACCATCCCTAAAGGATATCATGTATGATATTATCTTGTTTCCAATCATTATTTCATTTTAAATCTCCCAGTAAAAAGGTCTCCATATGGGACGATATTGAATTCCTTGAATAGGTTCAACCTCGTTAGGGTCTCACTGGGCTTCAGGGAAAAAGGATCAGTAAGAGAAATGACCTGAACAAATGATCAAAACTTTCTCCTGGGAATCTCAACCCCACTTAGTACAGACTAGGATCTAAATTGGGTTGTGACCCATCCCCACAATACCTATAATGGCCCCACAATTTTGAAAGGGGACTTCCCTACATGAATGTGCATAATTCATTGGTGAATCTTCACCAGGATTGGGATTTCCAACACTATGAGATTCTTCTATTCCATTTTTTCTATAATGAAGAATGTCCCTAGAATCATGCCATAGTTGGAGTCATGGATAGGCCTTAAGTTTATGCTTAGATACATGGATACAAATTTTACAAGACATGTCATTTTAGATACGTTGGATGTGGGTTTGTACCCCCATTAGTTCTACAACACATTTTCAAAGGTGGGCCATAATTTACTAGGAGAGAACTACATCACCATCTTGGGACACCCTATAGGAAGTTTTCAAGTGGGTCCTTTCCACTTCATCTCCAGGAAAGAACTCATCCATGTTTTGAGATGGATATCCCACCTCAGACAGGGGTCTTCCTTCTAAATGTCTCAAACTATCTTCAGTAGCTCATGTGATATAATTGTAATCCTTTTAGTGTCATCCCACATCTATCTCTATGGGATGAACTCATCATACATATATCCAAGGATCATATCCCCTAAGACCTTATGGACATCCTATAAAATTATACCAACTTCTCCATGCATCAGGTGGAAAGAGTTCTTTTATGGGCTCCACCAACTTAACATCTCAGGGATGAATTCAGAGTTCTTATATAAATATGTATGGGTCACCTAGACAGCGTCATGGATTCCCCCTGATTTCAAATCGGTTACAAAGTCAGCGATAGTCTAGCGTACCCAGTAAGAACACATCCACTCGGGCCTAACACCCCATCTCAGTCAGAGATCCCAGTATTCCCTCCAACCCATAGAATGGTCTGTCTTGGAATCATGGAAGATATATAGGTAATAGTAAGGATTTAATTTAGGTGTGTGTGGCTTAAAATCTAGAGCACATTGGCTATGATGCATGGAACATGCCCTGGATGATGTCCCGGTATTAATATATGCACCCATGCCATAAATTTTAGTATTAGTGAAGTTATTGTAGTCTTGAAACCAAGAAAGAGGAGTATAATTATTCAAATTTGGTATTAATACCTCCTTTATATTTCCATGTCCATAAATCAGAATATAGTTACTCTTAGGGTACTCATGATGATACTTCATCAGATTCCCTGCCAGATCTAGTAGCGTGGTATTGCGTACATCATAGTAGTCAAAGCCTATACATTTTACTATCTCCTCAATAAAATTTCTAAATTGTTCATTAGAAACTATAGTCTTCTGAGTGTCCATTGAACATACAAAGAATCACCAAGATATTCATTACATACAATTCTTCATTTCTAAAAAATGAGAAAATGTGAAAATTGGGCAAATGCATAACCTCAGGAATGGTTCTCATGCCAGTGACCTCGCATAGGTCACTGATAAAACACTATTTTATTGAATATTTTATTGATAATAAATGATATAATTTCCTCACATTGTGTTAAATATGTTTAATTAGAAAGTATTTGAGATTAGATCATTCATTTGAATATTTGATGAAAATTTCAGTTTTACCCTTTTAAAATCACTGTAGTATTTCAATCATAAATATTTTTATTTGAATTATTTGAACTCAATATTTGGTAAATATGTTAATTAATTCATGGGATACAACTTTTATTCATGGCATGAGATAAAAAGAATTCATTTGGATGGAGTAATTGGGATATAAATTCAAAGGTGGTATGGACACGCCATAATGGAGAAGCTTATGTATTTCGGCCATAACTCCTTCATATGGGATTTTATGGAGCCCAAATTTTTAGAGGAGATATAGGACCCATATCCTCATATATGATCCTTCTGTAGGGCCGGCCAATTCACGCGTTTTGGTGGTAAAATTAGCGGTGCAATTTGGCATAAAATATTTTTCCGAGATTCCCCATTCACACCTGAAACTACTTTGAACCTAGCCTCCCCACCACTCTATAAATTAGTGTTTTTCTCATTTGGTGGGGTTGGAACGTGAATTGGGAAGTTGAGGGCAGAGGATAAGTGGATCCACTCTAATTATCCAAACATTTCAATAAGGGTAGCTCTTGAAGCAAGGATCCCTTCAATGAAGCCTTCTTCTTCTCCTTCGTGTTGTAATGATTTTGTTTGTGTAATAAATTTCTTTGTACTTCTTTTATTTCTTCTCTTTTCTTATGTTTTGTTTAAATTTATTCTTCTCTTAATATTCTTAATTGGGCTGGAATCAAGAGTAGAAACGTGATTGGGTTCTACCCTTTCTAAACCTTTGCACATGCAAAACGTTTCTACGATGACTACACCGCCCATAGAAGAGTAGTTCTTTTTAGTAATCGATCGACCTCTATACTTATTCATTAATTTATTTTGAATCAATGAGATACTATAATTCAAATAATATGATCAATGAATTGATTTTTTAAATTACAAGAAACTAAGCAAGAAATTGAACAATTAATACAAAAACACGCGAGGTTGAGATTTTGTGTAAATTGTGAGAGCGCGATCTTAATCGGTAATACAAGACCACACAGGATAAATTTGTAGAGTTCAAATATAATCCCTAAACACAATTCATCCTCATTTACAGAATGGATATGTGCTCTAATTAACCACTGACCATAATCTAACCTTATAACAACAATCAAAGCAGGGTGCTGCGATTGCATGTTCCGAAGCTAGCCTAGGGTTTAAGTAATTCCATCTTTGTGGTTAAGTTAACTCTTGTAGGGTTTGAAGGTTAACAAATTAGGGGATCATAATTAAGTGGATATTGATTTAAATTATAATTATTAATAAGTTAATGAATAGGTAGAGTTAGATCTATTAATCCTTTTAAAATAGATTTCTAAAAAAACAACTTCTTGTTGTGTCATTTTAATCGAAATTCAGTTCAATACTAAAAACAAAAAAAATACAATCTTCTTCCAGAAAAATTCTTCTAGATTCATAAACTATAACAAACCCCAATCCTTTCAAGTAGTGTTTTTATTATATTCTATTTTATTTTTTATAATACCTTTAATAAGTTGTTAAATTCACTTCCTCCTTTGAGAGACGACCTTGGTCAGCCACTTTGCTGCACCTAAGTACCCCAAAAACCAATAATCATTTGAGGGTGCCCATGACAGCACTCTTTCAAATTGGCACCATTTCCAGGGAGGCAAGTAATTATTTCAACCAATTAGAGGTATTTATTTCATTTTACATTTTATTCTCTTCCTCTCTTCTTTCTTCCTTCTTTACCCAATCTGTTTTTTTTTCTCTTCTTCTTTTATTTTCTTCTACTTATTTTTGGACCATCAACTCAAACTTATTATTTTTATTTTACTATAGTAAAATTTCTTTCTTTTCATTTTTATTTGATTTAGGACACGGACTAATCTCGAATATCTCTTAGATCTCAACCCTGAGTTTGAACGTAGCCCTAGGGCACGAATCAGACATTCTCAGTCTACGGTAAGTTTCAACATTCAAACAGTTGGAGAATTACTCCAATATCAGAACATTGAAATTGGAATCAATTAAAATTCAACCATAAAACAAGAACCAATGGCTGAAAATAATGGAAATGAACTTAATAGAACCATTCGAGAATTAGCTGCACCTGATATTAACTATCATCCAAATTGCATTGCATATCCAAATCTCGAATCAGACTTTGAACTAAAATCTAGGTTAATTCACTTACTTCCAAAGTTTCATGGCCTCTCTAGTGTGGATCCCAATAAACATTTGAAATAATTTAATGTGGTTTGCTCAACCATAAAACCTAGAAATGTCTCTGAAGATCAAATCAAACTAAGAGCGTTCCCATTCTCACTTGATGGAGCTGTGAAAGACTGGATGTATTATTTACAACCTGAAGATGTAAAATGTTGGAACGATTTAAAACGTCTTTTCTTGCAGAGATTTTTTCCAGCATCGAGGACCACTTCTATTCGTAAGGAGATATCAGGGATCAAGCAAGAAAAAGGGGAGTCAATGTATGAGTATTAGGAGCGATTCAAGAAGTTGTGTGCAAGCTGCCCACATCACCAAATCAGTGAGAAATTACTCATCCAGTACTTCTATGAAGGACTCACACCTATGGAGAGAAGCATGATGGATGTTGCGGCTGGAGGAGCATTGGTGGACAAGACACCATTATCTGCACGTGCGTTGATCGACAAAATGGCCCAAAACTCCCAACAATTTGGCGATCGAGGTGCAGCACGTGTCAGGGGAGTACATCAGGTAAGTCCATCTTCTCTTGAAAGTAATTTGATTGATACTAAGTTGGAAGAATTGACAACTATGGTGAGACAGATTTCTTTGGCATAAAAGACATCCCAACCCCCTCCTTCAAGTCCTTGTGGTATTTGCACTGAGACAAGCCACCAAACTGACTGTTGCCCATAACTCCAAGAAATAAAAGATTGTGCAGTAGTGTTCCCTGGGAGACCATATCAGCAACAACAACAACAACCATATCCCCAAAAGAAGTTTTCTCCAACATACAAACAAGGGTGGAAGGATCAACCGGACATGAGGTATGGCTCTGGACAACAACAAAGGCCCTCTTTTCAACAAAACTTCCAGCAGCCTCCACCTTACCAGTAGGGTTTACAACAACCCCAAAGGAGATTTGAATCTCAAGCATCAAAAAGCCAACAACAAGGGAATCCCCCAACCAAGGTAGATTCTAACACTGATGACCTTTTGATGAAAATTGTTATTAATCAACAGAATAAGATGAAAAGTCAAGGTTTGGAGCTGAGGGAGTTGAAGACTCAAATGATCCAGATTTCCACCACCCTCCATGAACTTGTAAATAAGAATTCTGGAAATCTACCTTCCCAACCCACTCCAAATCCAAAGGGGAATGTTAGTGCCATCACATTAAGAAGTGGGAAGCAAATGAATGATACATCTATACCTACCATTCCACCGGGATTCACCTCAACTCCAGAGAAGCTGCATTCCATACCAATTGATGAGCAATCAAAGGAGAAAGATAAAGGTAAGAAAAATATTGACGATGTTCCTCCTAAACCTCTTCCTTTTCCAAACAGGGTTGTTCAAACCAAGAAGATGAATGAAGAAGCAATGAAAAAGGAGGTTTTAGACACATTCAAGCGTGTTGAGATCAACATCCCTCTACTTGAATCCATCAAACAAATACCAAGGTATAAAAAATTCTTAAAAGAACTCTGCACCAATCGAATAGGTCTCAAGGGAAATGAGAGGATCAAACTTGTAATGAATGTCTCAGCACTCATTACACCAACTCTAGCAATGCCAACGAAGTGCAAGGATCCCAGGACATTCACCATCCCATGTACCATAGGGGAGTTACACTTTTCTGATGCACTTTGTGATTTGGGAGCTTCCATAAATGTGATGCCTCACTTTGTATTCTCTTCTTTGTAGGTTGGTGAGCTGAAACCGACGAGAGTATTGGTGCAGTTGGCGAATAGAGCTACGACATATCTATCAGGAGTTCTTGAGGATGTACTTGTTTGGGTAAGATACATGATATTTACAGTAGATTTCTACATTCTTAACATGGAGGATGATCAAGTAAGTTCTCATGCCCCCGTTATCTTAGGTAGACCCTTCCTCAAAACTGCAAAAACTATCATAAATGTCAATGAGGGTACACTTTCCATGGAATTTGGGGATGAAGTTGTGATATTTAATGTTATGGATTCCATGAAGTACCCCTTAGAGGATCATTATGCATTTGTTATCTCCCATTTTGAACCACCAAGTAAAAACACCATGGAATTAGATTGTCCTATGCTTAGGGAGATTATGAGTATTGGTTTTAGTTTGATGTCTAAGAGTACTTCCACACCTGTTTATAAGGAACAAGAATCTCTAAGATTTGATTTTGAAATGGAGTCATATTCTGATTTTGATCATGTGAACTCTGATTATGACATGGCTGTTGAGTATGCAGATGGATTTGATGCTTTATTCTCTTATTTTGATGATGTATATTCTGATACTGATGCTCTTTGTGCACATATTTCCATTCCTTATATGTCTCCATCCATACACCACCCCCCTACACTGGAACTCAAGCCATTGCCACCAAATCTCAAATACTCATACTTGTTGAGTGGTGAGAAATTACCTGTTATCATTGCTAACAATCTCCATTTTGAACATGAATAAAAACTTTTGAATCTTTTGAGGGAGAACATCAGGGAATCGGGTGGACCTTGGATGACATATCAGGTATTAGCCCCTCCATTTTCATGCATAGGATTCTTTTGGAAGAAGGGGATAAACCAGTGAGGCAACCACAAAAGAGACTCAATCCAAACCTTCTGGAGGTTGTTAAAAAAGAGGTTGAAAAATTGCTCAAGGAAGGTATAATTTACCCAATTTCTGACTCACAATGGGTTAGCCCTGTCCAGGTTGTACCAAAGAAAACTGGTTTCATTGTTATGAAAAATGAAAATGATGAGTTAGCTCGTGTGAGAGTACAAAACAGTTGGTGAGTGTGTATTGATTATAGGAAACTAAATCAATCCACTCGTAAGGACCATTTCCCACTTCCATTAATTAACCAGATGCTTGAGAGACTTGCAGGTAGGACACATTATTGCTTCTTGGATGGTTTATCTGGCTATTTTTAGGTTCCCATTGCAGAAGAGGACCAGGAGAAGACGACATTCCCCTGCCCATTCAGTACCTTTGCTTACCGAAGGATGCCATTTGGACTTTGCAATGCCCCAGGTACCTTCCAGAGATGCATGGTGAGTATTTTCTCAGATTTCATTGAGACCTACATGGAGGTATTTATGGATGATTTTACAGTTTATGGATCCTCATTTGATGAATGTCTCTCTAGTTTGGGTGATGTGTTGCATCGTTGTATTGATAATAATATGGTCTTAAATTTTGAAAAATGTCATTTCATGGTCGAAAAGGGAATTGTCTTAGGTCATATAGTTTCACAACATGGCATTGAAGTTGATAAATCTAAGGTAGAAATTATTTCATCCCTGCCATATCCTACATGTGTGCGTGATGTTCGATCATTCCTCGGACATGCTGGATTTTATCGACGTTTCATCAGAGATTTTAGTAAGATCACTCTACCCTTATCTTGATTTCTTCAAAAAGATATCGACTTCAATTTTTATGATTCATGCAGGGTATAATTTGATGAGCTAAAGAAGTGTTTGACCACTCCACTGATCATACAACCACCACGGTGGGACCTTCCATTTGAGCTTATGTGTGATGCATCCAACTTCGCGGTTGGAGCTGTCTTATCTCAAAGGGTGGAGGGAAGTTCACATGTGATTTCGTATGCATCGAGGACGTTGGATTCTTCCCAATCAAACTACACCACAACAGAAAAGGAGTTTCTTGCTGTTATATTTGCTTTATATAAATTTTGTTCATATTTATTGGGATCTAAAGTAGTTGTTTTTTCTGACCATGCAGCTTTGAGGTACCTCCTAAAGAATCCAGATGCAAAGGCATGAATTATCCGTTGCATGCTCCTACTTCAAGAGTTTGACATCGAGATAAAGGACAATAAGGGGTCAGAGAATTTGGTGGCAGACTACCTGAGTGGGCTTACTCACACACCAGAGGGTGACACCTTGGACCAGGTACCACTTCGGGACACTTTCCCCGATGATAATCTCTATACCATCTCAGGTACGCATCCTTGGTATGCTGATTTAGTTAATTACATTGTTTCCTCTGAAATCCCAACAAATTTGAAGAAGCATCAAGTCCAAAAATTAAAAATTAAGTCTAGGTTTTATGTGTGGGATGATCCTTACCTCTGGCGCATGTGTAGTGACAAATTCATTAGGAGGTGTGTTTCTGATCATGATTTTGAGTCTGTTTTTCATTTCTGTCATACACTTGCTTTTGGTGGACACTTTGGACCCCAACGTACTGATATAAAAGTCTTAGACTCTGGATTATATTGGCCTAGCTTATTCCATGATTCTCATGTGTTTTGTAAGTCATGCTCTCATTGGCAACACACTGGAAACATTTCAAGGAGACACGAGATTCCCCAAAAACCCATTTTATTTTGTGATATTTTTGACGTTTGGGGAATTGATTTTATGGGACCTTTTCCTAGTTCATTTGGTTTCTTATATATCCTTGTTGCTGTCGATTATTTGAGTAAATGGGTGGAGGCCAAGGCCACCAGGACTAACGATTCTCATGTTGTAGTGGATTTTTTCAAGGCTCAAATTTTCTGCAGGTTTGGAGTACCAAAGGCCATCATCAGTGACCAAGGGACACACTTCTGAAATCATAATTTTTCTACCCTTCTTCTGAATTATGGGGTGACACACAAACCATCAACACCATTCCACCCTCAAACAAATGTCCAGGCTGAGGTTTCAAATAGGGAATTGAAACAAATTTTGGAGAAAACCGTGCAGCCAAATAGGAAGGATTGGAGCAAGCGCTTGGATGATGTGTTGTGGGATTATAGGGCATCATAAAAGACACCCATTGGTATGTCCCCATTTCGGATTGTTTTTGGGAAAGCGTGTCATCTCCTCGTGGAGGTTGAACATCGGGCTTATTGGGCTATAAAGAAATGCAACATGGATTTGGCCCAAGTTGGAATCCAAAGGAAGCTGAAAATTCAAGATATTGAGGAGATTAGATTGTCTTCATATGAGAACTCAAGGCTCTACAAGGAAAGATCAAAAGCAACTCATGATAGAATGATCCAACAAAGGGAGTTTCATGTTGGAGAGAAAGTCCTTCCCTACAGTTCACGACTGAAGCTGATGCCTGGTAAGTTGCGTTCCAAATGGTTAGGTCCTTATGTTGTGACTAATGTTTTTCCTTACGGTGTAGTGTAGATCACACAAGAGGACACAAGAAGGATCTTTATAGTCAATGGGAAACCTTTTAAGAGATACATTGAGGGACTTCCTACTGATGCAGTGGATTTTATCACACTGCATGACCCCATCATCACTTGATCACATCAGGTTATTCCTAACCCTTTAACTTTTTTATTCTTTGTACTATTTAAAATTATACATTTCATGTGCATATATCATCTCATGGGTTCACATTGAGTACAATGCAATATTTTAAGTGTGGGGGAGGGAACCTTTTAGTTTAGTAATTTCAATTATTTTCCTGATTTAAAAAAAACAAAAAAATGTGTGTTTTTCAAATTGCGTGTTTTTATTTTTCAATTTTCTTTGTGTTTTTGAAATTTTTGAGCTGAAATGATTCTCATCAAAATTTTGAAATGCATATCAATGAGTGAAACAATTTATCCCATGAAACTGAGCTTAAATGAATGCTGAAAATGACTTTGTTTCAAGTTCAAATATTTAGTAATTTCATGAAAAGTACACTGAATTTTGAATCCCATGCCACATCTCACTGTCTTTATATTTGAAATCAATTTCTTGTGAGGTTTCTGAACCATTATTTTCATATTCATTACATTCACCTCACCTCTTGAGATAACCAAACCATGCTTGATTTAACCAGAATTTGATTTATTCCTGTAAAAACTTGATGGTTTGAGGTACTTATGTTTAAATGATTGAGGCATTTGTTTGGTATTAAAGCCCATATTTCAAAGAATCCTTTTTTATAATGGCCTACCTTGAACATTTAATCCTTGTATCCCTTAGAATCCATGAATAGCCTATTAGGTTAGCCACATTACAAGCCAATTTCCCTATCCAACCAACTCTTGAAGTGAAATTGCATAATCTAGTTGAACTTAAGTGTGAGGGAAGCTATGTTGTGTTGTGATACAACATTCTGTGATACTTTGGGTGGAAAATTAAATTCTGAAGATATGTGTTTTCTTTTTAAGAAAATCATTTTATTGAAAGCTGTGCCTTTTATGGAGCTTTCACGACAAGTGAATCTCTGCCTTTTCTGGAGCTTCTAATTGAGGTAGAAAGTTGTGCCTATCTGGAGCTTTCAAGAAAATCATGTTTGAGAAGATTGAAATTTTTTATGCTGAAATGATGAATGGTGTAAAATCTCCATGACTTTTCATGATGATGTAGCTTAATTGATACTATGGGTATTGATGAGAAGACCATATTTAAGTGAAAATTAGATTATTGCAATTTTGCTTCAAAAAGAGTCAAGCCCTCCTCATTCGGCCTCAAAGTTTTTCACATCTAAATCCTACCAACCGAAAGCCACAAAACAACCCTGAAAAGTCCTCATGATACACATATTTCCTTGACTCACATCGGGTGGTGATGTAGGAATTTATCAAGCCTATGGTGACCCTTTCATGAGTTTGGATGAGAAAGACATTGCGATTTTTTTTTGATATTTGAGTGATGAGAGAAAATTCAAGCGAGGTAAGTGTTTTGTGCATGAGAGGATAAATGAAGTGGAAATATATTGAATGATATAAATGGAGAACTTGAAATATGTTTTTTTATGAGGCATGATATCTTTTTATTCTTGGTGTGGAATTGATTGATCTCAAGGACATGTGTTTTAAAATTGGTTTTGATTTGATATTGATATTTACTTGATATGAGGTTTTTCTCAGGTGTGAAAAAGGGTAAGTATGGGGGAGTTGATAAAAAACTATTTTATTGACTATTTTATTGATAATAAATTATATAATTTCCTAAAATTGTGTTAAATATGTTTAATTATAAAGTATTTGGGATTAGATCATTCATTTGAATATTTGATGAAAATTCCAGTTTTACCCTTTTAAAATCACTGTAGTATTTCAATCATAAATATTTTTATTTGAATTATTTTAACTTAATATTTTGTAACTATGTTCCTTACTTCATGAGATACAACTTTTTTTCAGGAAACTAGATAGAAAGAATGCATTTGGATGGAGTAATTGGGCCATAAATTCAAAGGTGGTCTGGACACGCCATAATGGAAAAGATTATGTATTTCGGACATAACACCTTCATCTAGGCTTGGATTGAGCCCAAATTTTGAGAGCAGATAGAGGACCCATATCCGCACATACGATCCTTCTGGAAGGCCTACCTATTCACGCGTTTTGGTGGTCAAATTGGCTGTTCACATTGGAATAAAATATTTGGCCGAGATTCCCCATTCACACTTGAAACCACTTTGAATCTAGCCTCCCCACCACTCTATAAATTGGTGTTTTTATCATTTGGTGGGGTCGGAAAGTGAATTGGGAAGTTGAGGGAAAAGTATAAGTGGATAAACTCTAATTCTCCAACCATTTAAATAAGGGTAGCTCTTGAAGCAAGGATCCATTCGGCGAAGCCTTCTTCTTCTCCTTCGTGTTGTAATTATTTTGTTTGTGTAATAAATTTCTTTGTACTTCTTTTATTTCTTCTATTTTCTTTTGTTTTGTTTAAATTTATTCTTCTATTAATCTTATTAATTGGGTTGGAATCAAGATTAGAAACGTGATTGGGTTCTACCCTTTCTAAACCTTTGCACATGAAAAACGTTTCTACGATGACTACACCGCCCATAGAAGAGTAGTTTTTTTTAGTAATCGATCGACCTATATTCTTCTTCATTAATTTATTTTGAATCAATGAGATACTGTAATTAACATAATATGATCCATGAATTGTGTTTTTAAATTATAAGAAACTAATCAAGCAACTGAACAATTAAAACAAAAACACGCGAGGTCGAGATTTTTTGTAAATTGTGAGAGCGCGATCTTAATCGGTAATACAAGACCACATAGGATAAATTTGTAGAGTTCAAATATAATACCTAAACACAATTCATCCTCATTTCCAGAATGGATATGTGGTCTAATTAACCACTGACCATAATCTAACATTAGAACAACAATCAAAACAGGGTGCTGCGATTGCGTGTTCCGAAGCTAGCCTAGGGTTTAAGTAATTCCATCTTTGTGGTTAAGTTAAATCTTGTAGGGTTAGAGGGTTAACAAATTAGGGGATCATAATTAAGTGGATATTGATTTAAATTATAATGATTAATAAGTGAATGAAGAGATAGAGTTAGATCAATTACGCCTTTTAAAATATATTTCTAAAAAACATCTTCTTGTTGTCTCATTTTAATCGAAATTCATTTCAAAACTAAAAACAAAAAAAAATACAATCTTCTTCCAGCAAACTTATTCTAGATTCATAAACTATAACAAAACCCAATCCTTTAAAGTAGTGTTTTTATTATATTCTATTTTATTTTTTAGAATACCTTTAATAAGTTGTTAAATTCACTTCCTCATTTGAGAGACGGCCTTGGTCTGCCACTTGGTTGCACCTAAGTACCCCAAAAACCACTAATCATTTGAGGGCGCCCACAACAGTGCTCTTTCAGTCCCTCTCCCAAGAGGCCCTACATAGGTCACTTTACCAGACATATGTATCATTTATGTAGGTGCATACCTTGTTTGTGCGAATGGTTCTTTAGAAAAAAAAAGCTTTAGTGGAAGGTCTTCACGGAACACTATCGTAGTGAGACTAGAGGTACATAAGCTTCAGGACCATACATTAAAACCAACGTTCCTATTTATAGGCACATGATCCCATGTTCATAGATTTCATTCCTGCCCCACCTACATGACCAAACTATATGTATGACCTATGTAGGAGACCTTTTTGAATGACCTCTATGATCCATGGAAACTTTTCATCCCTTTACCTTAGGATCAAACCCCCTTCTTTTGATCTGATCCAATCTTAAGGGGGTGGTACTTTTTTTGGCACTCCATTTTATTAAATAGGTTAAAAGTTGATAAAGAAAAAAATCATAAGGAGAAGAAAATAAGAGAAGTGAATAAATCCAAGGATCAAAACTTCACCAAAGTCTCTCCACACAAGTCCCACCGAACAATATCGGTGCACATGGTACATGCGCATGAGCCAGCACAACAGACCTAGACATCAACCTTCACTATAGACCTGTACATCAGCCTGCATGAATGACCTACATGATCCATCCCCTACACCCAGGGTCCCATATTTACCTATAAATAGGACCCTAGAGCTATTTATTTTCATGGAAAATAATCCTGAAGAACTCACGACGCTATGCTCACCTAGCCCTTCTCCCAATCCATAAAAAACCTTCAAGGTATCCCTCAAAAACCTAAAGATGAGGTAATTAAGTGTATGAATTTTAACAAAAGTCATCCCATGTATCAAAAAAACATAACACATGCATGAGGAACCCTATCCATGTGGTTGAAAAACACTAGTGTGAGATACCCTTTCGTAACCAAGGACCTGCATGAGAAACTTCTGGGAATACCTATGGAGACCCTTAAAGCCTTGAGAAAAGCCTCACCAAAGTGTCTATTCCCAGGTGTTCCTTCTCCCAAAGTACCTTTATCTCATGTAGGCATACATATGTGAAGAATTCCCAATTACACAAGTATACCCTACATGAGTCTCCACGGGCTCACCCAAACCACTACCCTGTGCGAGCCACTACATAATCCCTCTTACAAGACACCAATGACATGGACTCTCTTAATTTGGATTTATTTTCTTATAGGAAAAAATTTAAACCTCCATTAAATCTTATATACTTGAAAAACCAAGTAAAGTGGAACACCGACATGTCTCCCATTTGGGTATGAATTCCTTCAGTCAGAGGTTTCCTGCACTTTTCTTACCCGATAGGTTGGATCCTCAGGGTGCATGTGAGTATGAATTACCTAAAGTAATTAGGACCCTAACCCTAAGGGAAGTTTCAGGGAACACCAAGTCTCATGTACTAGGGTTAGGACCATGTCATTCCCTATTTTTATCTAAGATCTGGAGCCTCCAGTTCCAAGAAGGGTGTGTGAGGATCACACTTTACTTTCCCTTTGAAAGGGAATGATATCATCCACTTGGAACCATTTTGGGCATCCATACTAGACTACGACCCTACCCTTTATTATAGGACCTATATGGATTCATTCCTTTATACTTATCCATACCTATGGGAGTAGCTAGGAGTCAGACATGACTATCCTGTATACCAAAACAAAAGATGATAAGAGCACCTTAAATCCCTCTATCTCTCCCTTTGGGCCTAAGGTACAACGAAGGGAGGGAATGGGAACTAGAACTTGATTTTTATACCTCTACCTTTGGGTTTTGGACTCATCCATTAGTAGAAAAAGAATATTGTATGGTTCTTGAATTTAATTCTTCAACTTGTTTCTCACACCGGTCATGACTCATGTGGGATAAGAGGTTGATAGTAATAATGATATCCACATGATCCCATGCCTGAAGGAAACCTTAATATTTAATACTTGATTAATTAAACTACAAGAACTATGATTTATACTATAATTAGGAGACATTGGACGACTACCTATGAACCAAGATTAATGGGCATCATTTAAAGTATAAGATCCAACCAAACCAGGGAATCATTCTCATGAATAAGCCCTAAAATCCAACTGATGGGAATCTTACAATGTTTAAACCCCAACATAATCCTAGGGAATCCTACTTAGGAGTAACCCCCAACCAAATCTATAAAACCATCTGAGCATCCTTTTCAGGAATATGCCCCTACTTAATCCCCTCAATGGGCCAAAATAACTAGTGATAAAAACCTTCATAGGATCTCTATATGTGTGGGTCCTCTCAACCGAACTACTTGGAATTTGATTCATGTCAAAGTGGGATTCATGGGAAGCGTCCATGAAGTCCAAACCCAACACCAAAAATAAAACCTAATTCTCTCTAGGACACACTCCATATAGCGACCCTAACATTTTACACATAGAATTACATTATTTTAAGCATAATTAAACATTAGAGTACAATCCATAGATCATGAATTCTAGTGTCCTTGAAGACTAGGAACATAAAACTTAAAATGTGGGACTAAAAAAACAATTCCTTATTTAATCATAATAAAGAGATCCTAACTTACTTTGATCATTTAAATCTGTATAGGGTACCCTAAGGATCACGTGAACAAAGGGATGAGCTAAAATCCCAGTAAGGGATTAAACATAAGAATAAGGCTTTAGCACAAGGGTTAGATATCATGACATAATGATATAAAATGGAATATAGAATCATAACATATAAACATTAGATCATATAAACATGAATTCATAGTATTTTGGTAGCAACATAAATCAGAAATTTAGTACAAGTCAAGGCTCATTGCACATAGAGGAGAACAAGTCAAGGGTAACCACCAAGACCGTTGCACATGGTAGCACAAGTCAAGGGTCACCGCCAAGACCGTTGCACATAACGTCTCATGAGACTAAAATTTACCCAATACATTGGAGCACTATATGGGTTCACCCATCTTAACATGTTCATGAATATTATTTACACATAAATAATCATACATAATCAATCATACATAACCATAAGGGAACCCAAGGAGAGAAATGGGTATCACATTCATGTCATAAAGCATAATGAATGGGAATATAATAAAAGTGTCCATGAGAGAAAATAATAAAAACATACATGGAAATTAATAAGGTAAAATAGGAATATATCATTTTAAGTGATGCAAAACATAAGTGACAACATTTAAGAAGATTATTTAGGAAATTCTTAGCATTAAAACATTTTAGTGCGGTTTAAAGGAAAATACTAAAGATCGTTTAAAATAAAAAAGGGAATAATATTTTATATAAAACCAGAAGTGAAACAAGAAGGTTTTTATTATAAAAAGAATGATTTTATAAAAGAAAATTTGGCTTTAAACAAATGTTATAGTTCACTTGAAATTGGGTAAAAAATTTGGGAAGTTCCCTTAGAATGAGTTTGCTTATTGGGAAGTATCGAGGAGGGAATCACTTAAAAGCATGTACCGAAAGAGAACAAGGTATGGATCTTGAAACATGAGTTTGGATCATATAAATAGTATGTATAAGTTTTACGTAAAAATAAATGACAACCTCATTTGGGTAAAAATAAAGATAGAGAAACCTAAAGGAATAAAGGCGGTTCGGGTGGAATCCCTTACTGAATATCGGCATGGTATCAGGTGTAGTTAGGAGGTTTTAATGAGAGATAAAGGGATTTATAATATTTTATAAATAATGAGGGTATTATGGGGAAGGTTTTAAATAATACCCCATCATTAGGAATTATATGTAAAAATTAATAACATAGAGAAGATTCTTGAATAAAAGTGAAATAGAGAGGATCCATTACCTTAAGTCCGATGAGTGTTTTTACCTTGATATTAATGACTTGAATAATAAAATTAGGTTCATTAATTAATAATTATAGAACCTATTTTACATGTAAATTATTTATTATAACCTTTTTAGTTCATTTATAATCTTTTTAGTTTGTTATGAGGTTCAATTTCATTGTTCGGGTCTATTTGTTTCATGTTTGGTTTACTTTTATATATGAAAGGATAAACATGTATGGGGAGAGTGGTTGTCTAGAATTGAATTTATATGAAATTAGTTAACATAAATAATATTAAATGGTAGTAAATTTAATTTTATTACTTGGATTGAAGTTGAATTGCTAAATAAAACATTAATAATAAACTCTTGGATTAATGTGGCGATTTTGCTCACAATTAGCTTGTTTTGTATTATTATTTTACAACATAAATTTATAAGGACTCCAGAACATTAAAAAAGATAAAATACATATATTGTGATCTTTTTCAACCATTAAAATGGTTTCATGACCATTCTAAAAGATGGTAAAGCAAATTGAAAACCTGGCGTCCTTGAATGTAATAAATCAACACATCTCGGATGGTATTTTCATTTACAGAATAAAAGGAGGGGGAGGGAGAGATTATGATAAAATATGAAATTAGAATAATATAATTATTGTAAATTTATGTTACTGGAGTTTTAATACCATTTGGGTGAAGATAGGTGATGAAAGAAACAAGAAAAGAAAAGAACTTGAAAGAAAATAAAATAATTGAAAAGAGAAATTTACGTCTTGAGTTAATCTCTTTTGAGAGCCTCTTAAGGGGAGAGGATTTGATCTTTTGAGGATACCAAGGGGTTTTGGACGTGGGGGATGATATTGGGGAGTGATTTGGGTAGAACTTAGTCAAGGAACAATGCTTAAGAGGAGTGAAGAGAAGAGGGGAGTGTGGGTGGTTTTTATAGTAGAGAAGTGGAGTGAATTTTGAATATTTAATTCATTATTTAATTATTTTTCTCATGAAAAGAAATAGTGTTTTATTATTATGACGAAAACAGTAATAATTTCATGTTATTTCGATACAATGTCCATTTACATCATCCATGACTCAATAATGATGCAGAAATTTAGGTTTTAGCATTTATTGTGAATTATCATATTTTAATATTCATAAAAAATTCATGTATTTTAGAAAAATCCCAAAAACTCACCCTAAATTTTTTTTGACATGTATAATCAAAAAATTAACTCTATTTTTTAAAAGTAATTTTATAAAAAATATTAATTTAATTTTTAAATAAAATCATTATTTATTCAAAAAAGACAATTAAAACTATAACTCGTTTTATAACACCTTGAAAAATTAATCAAGGTCCCATAAAATTATCTTATAACAATAAGACAATAAAATAAAAATTTATAATTATATTTTATGAAAATAAATTTCCATTTTAAATTATTAAATTAATCATAAAATTGTAATTAAAATATTTATGACATACAAAAATACCAATACTTATACTATGATCAGTTTTTTCACTTATAAGATGTCTAAATTGTGTTTGTACATTAATGGGTTAAGTTTATATTTTTTGGCCGAATTACTATTCATTATTATTCATAAGGGTGTGTTACTATTCACAAGGGTATGTTACTATTCATAAAAAACTAAGTTGATTCAATAACACTCTAAATATCTTTCTAAACGCAATCGTGTATGTTCGATTTTTGAAATTCAAAACACAAAGGTGACGATATTATGTTTAAAGGTCACATAGTACTTAGTAGTTAATTGTGCTGTGATTTCATGTGATCATATGACATAATTATAAGAAGGGATTTTCCACTGATAAAACATTGGGTTGTTACACTCCATGTAGGGTCTTATTCAACTTGGGAATTCATATCCCTTCTAGGTTCCCTAGGCCCCTTCAACATAAGTCTCACAAACAATTTTGACTGGGTATCTTTTTCCTAGAAATCCTTACCTCATGACTTTAAACTACATGGTTCAGTCCTTATCACATGACCTTAAAATATATGATTTTCCCCATTAAGTGGCACTGAACTACGTGGGGTTTGATTCCATTCACAAGGATACGTAGGAAGACCATTCATGGGTCTGATCCTGACATCAAAATAACTCTCATCTTCCAAGATGATGATACACTCTAGAGAACCTTCCATTAGATAGAATGTCCCTCATGGATATAGAACAATTGGGTATTTCCGGTTCCATGAACAAATCCTGTTAGAATCCATTCAAAAATAGTGATCTCGACATGAATGATTGTACAAAATTCAACACCCTACAGTCAATCCTTGGGCGACTGGTTTTTCGTTTAAAAAAATGTTAATGTATTTTTATTTTTTTAATTAAGATTTAATCATGTATACACACATCTATTGAATAATGTATGAAATTGTTTCCAATAGGATCAGACACTTCCACTTTTTCCTTTCATAGGAGAGGCCCTGATCAAGGTATTTCATCATGGAATTATAACATGACCCTTAACATATCATTTGATGACACATACCATCCTCTGGGAGTGGGTTACCCTTATTTTATTCACCAATTATGTCATATCATATGCAACCCACATAGATTTTTGTTGATTACATGTGACTGGTATTTACTCCACTAGGATACATTAGATTAGCTATGGGGGGAAGTTCATGTAAAAGGATCATTTTAGTTTCTTAGATACATTTAAAAAATACTTACATTTGTGATATTTTTTTCTTAAATAAAATAATCCAACAGTGTTCCCCCATTAGTTTCATCAGGTGTGTATGGGAAAATTTCATAAAATGTGGAAATATTGTAAATTTAGAGTCAATAGGGGCACTAGGTACCAAATGTGGGTACCCCAGACATTTTGGACAGTGTCCCGAGAGGCGTTCTCCCATCTCAGTGGCATAAGTTAGTTTCATATTAGTCCACTAAGGCTGAAATGATGAGTCTATTTATTTTTTATATATATTTTGAATAATTTTTATCATTTTACATGTTTGAAATTTGAATTAATTGAACTTAGTTGGTGGCATCACGTCATTTTGATAATTCTGTGTTGTAGGGACCACCTTATAGGCTTGGGACTCGTCTCGTGTCCTATATTGGAAATGATGTATTTATTATTATATTTTTAAATTTTTATTTAATATGGGGTTTTAATCTATATTTAAATCTTATTTATATAAAGTTAAAAGATAATGGTGCATCTACTCATAACATGTCGGTGTGGATGATGACTCATGATCGGAATGATCTGTAGATAGCATCTCTTATAGTAAGTTCTAGTAATAATTATATATATATATATATATATATATATATTAAAAAGGATCAGTTTGAGGTTGAGTTAGCATAGATTCTAGGGGACCAGTGATAACTTTCTATGTAAAGGGATGAGACATTTCAGTACATTATTGGCCATGATGGACATGGTTATAACTTGACATATGGCACAGATATTCCAAAATATGTAGTGTCATTCACTAAGTTTGTGCCTCCTATTGTGGATAAGATGACATAACATATGATTGTTTTGGAGGAATGGATGCATGCTTATGAGGAGGTAAATGTGCAGCTGTTAGCTGAGGTCATATCACTATGAGAGTATATGTGCCGGGGTGATGATGTATGGGATCCCATGATGCAGGTTTATACTTTATTTATTTATTTATTTTTTATTAAATTTATTATTATTATCTTCATATTTTTTATTTTTTTAGGCCTCTGCCACACCGGAATCAGGTAGTATCCATAGTCTTGTATGACACATTAGATTTAGGAGGGGTGTTTTGTTTCATCTTTTTTGGTTTCTCATTCCAATTGACTATCACATTTTTTTAGTAAATCCACAAATCATATTTATATTTTCATTAAAATTAAATTTTACTAATTAGAGATTCAAAACCATCTAAATAAATTTATAATGATGAGAAAACTTAGGAAAATAATCAATAAATTTAAATTAGTAATGAAAATAACTCTTTGGCCCTTGTTTACAAATTTAGAAGGTATCAAACCTCAATTGTTGTCTCTATGAATTTTACAATACCACCTAGATTATTCATGGTCATAAAACCTTTTCTATTAATAATATGGGATCCTTATCCATCCGATTATTTTTAGAATCTACTTTTGTTAATACATGAGAAATTGTATCTCAAATTTTTAATCATAAAAGCATTATATTTTTCCATTGGTTAATGTATCTATTTAAAGAAATAAGACAAAATATGTCTTCTACATGAGTTCATATTATAGTTTTACCACTCATTTCAAAACACATCAATATTAGTGGATATTAAACACTCTATTGGGAATTTACTTTGCATTGATTCCTTAACAATCTCTATGATATCCACTATTTTGACTGGTATTTAAATTATCATTGGCTTGTACTTAGACTTTACTAACCGTGACTTTCTATGGGTGAGAGATTCCATGTCATTTTGGGAGAAAAATGATTTCCTCAAATCAGTTGACTTTTGTTTGATATGTCACATTTATGGTATTATGATCTATGACTACAGGATATCTACTCGGACAAGCCTCTATGTCAGTTTGGTTGTATCTTCAATGAATTATTCTCTATCATTTAAATCATTGATGACCCCAATGTTATTTTAGAGGGTTATTATGTTATAGACCATATTTAGGATGTTATTTATTCTATATGGAATTATCATTAGATAATTAAAGAGGGATGGGTAAACGTAGAAAGTGGATCACATTCTGATAAATCTCTATAGGTTCAACATAATCAAGAATAAATATTTTAATATTCATTTCCTTCAACAATTATCTTCTAGTAATCAAAATATCCATGCATTCCTCATCCACACCATAATTTTCAACATATATCATTTCAATTTTTTTACAAACCTAACATAAATTTATATTTTTATATCATAACTATGATATATGATTCCTTCATGCCTATCTTCTTCTTCAGATAACCCAACCCATCTATGTACCACAATCTCCATTCTCATCTTCCATAGTTATGAATGATATAAAATCTTAGTAAAATGATATTTAATTCATTGAAAATCTATAAGAAGCATCGTCATATGAATCAGATACCTAAATTTCTCAGTATGATCAAAAGTAATGTTTTTCCCTTAGATTTAAAGTTAAGTGAAAAGTCTCATAAAAGAGGAAAATGGTAAGAAAACTCATATGGATTGACAGGAAATCGTGGGAGAACAATCATCAATACATTTTTATTTTTTGGGAATCAATCTTTCATCCATCGGATGCTCATGTCGCCCATTATGATGGAAAATGACAGATAATGTTGTCTAGTGTTATTAAAATGACATATCTACCGTCAGGGGGTCAAAAATGTTAAAATTGACTTCTAATTGACATGAAAATATATAATATCATTCCTATAATCATATGTAATCTTTTGGAATCAACCACACATAAATCAGATGCTTGGATTGGTTTGTAAAATTAAAAATTCATTTTCAAATTTGTTATCATTTCTATAATAATGGTCAATACATGTGTGTAGGTGTTAAAATAGACCAAACGAGATCTAAATGATATGAAATATTAGGAAAATGATATTTATGTCACTTAAAATCCATAGTACGTATCGAAACATGGATCAGATACATAAATTTCTTGTTATGATCAAAAGTCATGTTTGTCCCTCTAATTTGGAGTTAAGTGAAAAATTATGTAAAAGGGGAAAATACTAAGAAAAATCACTCAGATTGATATTAAATCATGGGAGTATTATCAATGAGCTATTTTTGATTTGTATAAATAAACTCCACATCCATTAGATGCTCATGTTTCCCGGTGTGATGGAAAATGATGGATAACATTGTCTAGTGTTAGTAAAATAACATATCTCCAATCATGGGATCAAATTGAGAAAACAACATATGATTGATGTGAAAATATAAGATAAAATTTCTTGATTAATATGTAATATATTGGAATCAATCATGCATAAATAATTTTCTTGGATTGGTTGGAACAATTAAAAGTTCATTTTCACATTTATTATCATTTATGTAATAATGGGCGAATCATGTGTGTATGGGTCAAAACCAACCAAACGAGCTCTAGAAGACATGAAATATTAGGAAAATTATACTTATTTCATTTAAAACTAGTAGAAAGCATCAACATGTGGATTAGATACGTGAATTTATTAGTATGATCAAAATTCACGTTTGTCCCTTAGATTTGGAGTTAAGTGGAAAATCACATAAAAGGGGAAAATACCAATAAGCACACTTTATTGACATTAAATCATGGGATAATGATCTCTGATCCATTTTTCATTTTTAAGAGTTAACACTACATCCATAATATGCTCATGTCACCTGGTATGATGGAAAATGACAGATAAAATTGTCTAGTGTTATTAAAATGACATATCTCCTACCAAGGGGTAAAAAATGAAAAAACAACATATGATTGATTTGAAAATATAGGAAAAAATAATTGAATAATTTGTGATCTATTGGAAACAACCACACATCATTCTGATTCCTGGATTCGTCGGTACAATTAAAAGTTCATTTTCACATTTATTATCATTTTTGTAATAATAGGAAAATCATATGTGTAGGGGTAAAAACTAACCAAACAAGCTCTGATTAACATGAAATCTAAAAAAACAACATTTAAGTCATTTAAAATAAATAGTAATCATTGACACATGGATTGGATACCTAAATTGTGTGGTATGATTGAATGTGGTGTTTTTCCCTTAAATCTGGAGTTAAGTGAAAAATATCATAAAAGGTGATAATAACAAGAAAACACACTTTTATTGATATAAAATCATGGGATAATGATCAATGAGACATTTTTGATCTATAGTAATCAACTCTGCAACCATAAGATTCTTTTTTCTCCTGGTATGATGGAAAATGACGGATAACAATGATTAGTGTTATTAAAATGACATATCTCCCATATGGGGTTAAAAAATAAGAAAACAACTTCTAATTTATGTGAAAATCTAGGAGAACATTCCACTAATCATATGCGATCTATTAGAATCATCCATGCACTAATACAATTCCTGGATTAGTAGGTACAATTAAAAGTTATTTTTCATATTTATTATCATTTTTTTAATAATGGGAAAATCATGTTTGTAGTGGACAAAAACGACCAAAAGAGATCCAATTAATATGAAATACTGGGACAATAATATTTAAGTAATTTAAAATATATAGGAAGCATTAGTACATGGATTAGATACCTCAATTTATTGGTATGATCGAATGTGTCGTTTGTCCCTCAGATTTGGAGTTAGAAAAGAAATCATGTAAAAGGGGACAATACAAATAAAACACACTTTAATTGACACTAAATCATTGGTGAATTATCACTATTATTTTTTTGATATGTGGGAATCAACATTTCATCCATCAGATGCTTGTTTCTCCTAGTGTAATGGAAAATGATGAATAACATTTTATAGTGTTATTAAAATGACATATTTCCCGATAAGGGACTAAAAATGAGAAAAAACTTCTAATTGATGTGAAAATATAAGAGAACATTCCTCAAATCATATGTGATCTATTGGAGATAACCATGTTTCAATTTTATCCCTAAATTTTTCAGTACAATTATAATTTCATTTTCACATTTTTTATCATTTTTATAATAATGGGAAAATCATGTGTGTAGGGGTAAAAATAGACCAAATGAGCTCTAATTAACATGAAATTTTTGGAAAATGATCTTTAGGTCATTTAAAATCTATAGGAAGCATCATAATGTATATCTGATTCTTGAATTTCTTTGTATGTTCAAAAGTGACATTTTTTCCTCAGATTTGGATTTAAGTAAAAAATCATGTAAAAGGGTTCAATACCAATAAATCACACTTGGAATGAAAATAAATTTTGGGAGAATGATCATTGATCCATTTTTGATCTAAAGGAATCAACACTGTTTCCATCCGATTCTTGTGTCATTCGGTATGATTGAAAATGATGGGTAATGTTGTCTAGTGTTATTAAAATGACATATCTTCTGTTAAGGGGTCAAAAATGAGAAAACTATTTCTAGTTGATGTGAAAATATTAGAGAAAATTACTTAAATCACATGTGATCTATTATAATCAACCACTCATCAATCTAATACCAGGAATGATCGGTATATAGTAAACATGGTTTTTAACTCTTAATAGTCATTGCTTAATTGATAAATACTGTAAGAAGACATTTAAGATTATATTTTCATCATTTTAGTATTTATGATTCTTTATATTTATAACACTATATGCATTGTTTTTATTATTATATATATATATTAACTAAATAAATTTTATTAATGTTCAATATATTAATTTGAATTTTCTTTGTTTATTATTTTTGTATATTATCAGTAAGTTGATGGAGATAGAAGATTCTAAGGATCTATAGCTATTTAGATTACTAGTTTTGTCTACATGTTTGTATTTTTTTGGTTTTTTTATTCTTTGTTGGCTATTTTTTGTTTTGGTAATTTGGTGTCTATGAAAATGTAATATTTTAAAAAAAATCTTTAGGTTAGTTACCATCATAGGTGGTCTCCAATGATTTTATTTTTGGGGATCATTAGCACCCGCCTCTAGTGGTCTCTTTATATTTATATATTGGGACCTACTTGGGTGGTCTCTAACATTCTTCCTAGTGACCACCACTGTGGTTATCTGGGAAGTGCCTATAGCGATAGGGCAACCACAATGGCCAAAAGAGGCTATTTGGTGGTCACTAAAAT
Organism: Viscum album; assembly: GCA_963277665.1. Lineage (NCBI taxonomy): Eukaryota > Viridiplantae > Streptophyta > Magnoliopsida > Santalales > Viscaceae > Viscum > Viscum album. Next base: position 725,068,821 of record OY728167.1, on the reverse strand, counting down.
TAAAATTTCCAGTAGTGATTATAGCGATGCACACTAGTGTTATTATGGAAAATCAGGTCGGGGCACTAGTCGAGTGTCCTCATGGTCATGACGATGCACCTAGCATGAGAACTTCCATAAATAGATACCTTTTTTACACAAGCCTTGGGTTTTATCTAACCAAAAGGTTGTTGGGTATATTTTTGATCATGTCATAAATTAGAGATCAACCATGATAGGATTTTCCTCTCATATGATGAGTATGAAATTTGGGACCTCGATTGAGTTAGACATAGAAAATGTATGACTATAATTAAAAGATACATATGATGTTATTTTCTACTTTGATGAGGGGAATCCAATGTACACATATTCTAAATGAATGAGAGGTGATGTATACATCGAATTGGTTCATCTATACTCAAATATTCAAGAATGTTTATGGAGGCTATATGGTATTGACATACATCATATCACATATTGTCACTCGATGTCTTGGAAAAGGAAACATAAGAAAATGAATGCTATCATGTGATATGGGAGGTGGAAATAGGTACACATGTAGAACCTTCACATTTTTAGAATATGGTGTGAATTCAAAATATAGTACCTTTTTGATGTAGTATTGTACGGAACATAAGATATGTTGGCTCATTTGAAACCTATTGTGGGAAGAATTATTGTATGAGAAAAAAACTGTGGGAGGGTTTCGGTTCTGAGGGTGATATGTTTCAATATGGTGGGACTATGAATCATGATATTTTATTCTCTACAAACTAATCTTCTAGTGTGTCATGATGACAATGATGTTTGAGTGAGGATCTCATTGATAATTTCACTAGAAATCATGGATGCCACAGTGGATTCTACTCAGATGAAATAATATCCATGAATAGATCACTTGCTATGAGAGTTTAGTAGAAGAAATGATGTTGGGTCCATGTGAAAATATGGTGATAGACATGGGTTTACTGACATATTTTGGAAACATCTCCTTAACATATTGATGACAATTTTTCTTCCTAAACCAAAAAGGGAAACATGTGATTTGGTAAAATCCATCATCCTCAACTACAATTGTTTGTCACCTGTTTCTTCCCTCTGCTAAATCCTTAACACTTGTTTGGTATGTAAGATACAATTTCAATGTAAATGTAAGGGTAAATGGAGATTGAAATAGAAATGGAATTGAAAAAAAAATAAATTTTTGTTATAGGGGATGCTACAGAGGCGGGATGATGATGAATGGTTCGAGACAATAATGAGGGCGTCATAGTGATAGGGAAAAGTGACGTAGCATTGGTGGTGGGGTGCTATGGTGGATGAAGAGTGCACCAATGGGGTACTACGGTGATAGGGAATTGGCATATTAGTGGTGGTGGGGTATGATGGTGGCGGCGAGGTGTGGTGATGGTGAAGTGGAGGAGCAGTGTAGCAGAACACTATGAAAAATCGACCCTTTAACAACACTCAAAATGGGATTTAACATCACTATTTTCTAAAGTGTCATTAAAAGGGGGACCCCGTTATCATCATTTTCATTAGTGGTGATAAAGGCCATGCTGCTCTGGTGTGTTGTTGGAATTACAACACACTACAACAAATACACATGCATAAAAATATAGCTGTATGAAAATTCATAATTTAATTAAAATAAAATTTACATCTCAAATAATAAAAAACACTATTATATAAATTTCAATTTTTTTGTATAATTTTATTTTCAATTACAATGATTTTTTTAAAAACATCAATTAATGTTTCATTGTCTTTGGTACCTGCGATACCCTCTCAAAAAATACCAATCATGGTATCAGTTTCCAAAAAAAATTCCCCAACTTGAGCCAAATAATCCACTTATCTAAGAAAATAATTCTTATGTTAGTAAAATAATAAAGAAATAAATTAAACATAATATGAAACAATCCATGAATAAAATGATAATTTTAAATAAAATGACACACTTAGATTTATACTGGTCACACTGTTCTTTAAATTGAGGTGGGTTTGATTCCTACATGTCACAAATGATTTATGGATCATTTTTCCTAAAGTATCAATAAAATATGATTATTTTTGATCTATTTTGAGTATGTCACTTTTCTTTTTTACAAAAATGTCATTTTAAAAAGAAAACATGAACTTTGAGTCATATCAATCAAATTGTGTTTCATTTTTACATGACAATAATTATTACATGTCACAAATGAAATATAAATCATTTTTACTAAATTATCATTATAATTTGAGAAAATTTTCTTGGTTTTCATGGAGTGCACACGTTTTGAACTAAAATTTAAATTTTAGACTAATAATGTACACTTTGACTTATGCCGGCAACACCATGTGTTTAATTGAGGTGCAAGTGATTCCTACATGTCAAAAATGACTAATGGATTGTTTTTTCTAAATTATAAAAACTATATGAATGTGTTTTCTTTGTTTTGAGTATGAAACTTTTGCTTTTACTAAAATGATAGTTTTAAATAAAAATCCACACTTGGAGTCCTATCAGTCACACCATGAATCAGATTGAGGTTCAATTGATTCCTACACATCTTAAATGACTTATGGATCATTTTACTAAAGTATAAAAACAATATGAATGTATTTTATTGTATTTGAGTATGTCAATTTAATTTTTTACTAAAATTTCATTTTAAACTAAAAACATGCACTTTGGGTAATACTGGTCACATCATGTGTCAGTTTGACGTGAGACTGATTCCTACACATAAAAATTCACTAACGAATCATTTTCCAAAATTATCAATACAATAAAAGTGTGTTTTCTTGGTTTTCATAGAGTAACATGCATTTTGAACTAAAATTTCAATTTTAAATTGATAACAGTTACTTTGAGTCATTATAGGAACACAATGTATCAGATTGAGGTGAGGATGATTTCTACATGTCACAAATGACTTATGGATCATTTTACTAATGTATCAAAATAATACAAACGAATTTTCTCAATTTTGAGTATGTCACTTGTCCTTTTTACTAAAATTAATTCCAATTTTAAATAACAAACACACATGGATCTATAACGGTCACACCATGCGTCAGATTGAGGTATTGATGATTCCTATATATCAAAAATGACTTATGGATTGTTTTCATAAAGTATCAAAATAATTTGAATGTGTTTTCCTAGAATTGATTATGTCACGTGTATTTTTTAATAAAATGTCATTTTAAACTGGAAACATGCACCTTGAGTCATACTGGTCACATCGTTTGTCAGTTTGAAGTGAGACTAATCCCAACACATCAAAAATGACTTATGAATATTTTTCCTAACTTATTAAGACAAAATGAGTTCCTTTTCTCATTTTTCATTGAGTGACACAAGTTTTGAATAAAAATGTCAATTTTAAATTGATAACGGACACTTTGAGTCATACTAAGAAAAATGTGTATCAGATTGAGGTGAAGATGATTCCTACACATCACAAATGTCTTATGAATCATTGTTATAAAGTATGAAAACAATCCAAATGATTTTTCTTAGTTTTGAGTATGTCACTTGTATTTTTTACTAAAATTTCAGTTTTAAATAAAAATACACACTTTTATTGATACCAGTCACACCATGCATCATATTGAGGTTTGACTAATTACTATACATCAAAAATGAGTTATGAATCATTTTCCTAAAGTATCAAAACATAATGAAATTTTTTTCTAGGTTTTGAGTATGTAAATTTTGTTTTTTTACTAAAATTGATTTAAATTTTAAATAAAAAGACACACTTAGAGTTATATATATCACATTGTGTTCCATATTGAGGCATGGATGGTTCCTATATGTAAAAATTAATTTATGGTTATTTTTCCTTAAGTATCAAAATAATTTGAATGTGTTTTCTTAGTTTTGAGTATGTGATATGTGTTTTGAAATAAAATGTAAATTATAAACTAAAAACATATAGTTAGAGTCATACAAAGCACACTGTGTTTCAGATTGAGGTGTAGATGATTTATACACATCAAAAATGACTTATGTATCATTTCCTAAATTATCAAAATAATCTGAATATGTTTTATTAGTTTTGAGTATGTCACTTGTGCTTTTTACTAACATAAATTTCAATTTTAATTAAAATGACACACTTGGAGTCATACTAGTCACACAATGTGTTATATTGAGGTAAGGATAATTCCTACACATCATAAATGATTTATGGATTGTTTTCCTAATGTATCAAAATAATATGAATGTGATTTATCAGTTTTGAGTATGTGATTTGTGTTTTAAACTAAAATTTAAATGATAAACTAAAAACATATAGTTTGATTCATACCAATCACATTGTGTATCAGATTGAGGTGTGGCCTATTGGGCATGTGATGTGTGCTTTTATTTAAAATGTATAAGGCAATCTAGAAAATAGAGAAAATGGAATATGTTCTCTCTTTTCTGGATTATTGATGACATTTGAAATAAAAATATGAATTCCCAAATTATTTGTGAAAAAATTAGCATTACAAAAAAATGATAAGGAAATTAACATAAAAATAGTAAATAACATGGTGACACAATTACCTAAATAAGTAGTAGGAATTCACCTTTTCATGATGCCTAGATACATTCTTGACCCATTTCCATGTGTTCCATTATCTTAGTTGTAGCTTCAAAAAAAGCACCATGACATGATCAAATTAATCCACCTATATAAGAAAATAATTATTATGTTAATAATTCTATAAAGAAATAAATTAAACATAAATATGAAGCAATAAATTAATAAAATGTCAATTTTAAATCAAAACCACACAATTTGAGTCATATCAAGAATCCCATATATCATATTGATGTTTGATTGATTCCAATGTGTCTTTTTATCCTATAATTCATTCAAAACTATGTGTTATCTAAAAATGTTTTTTTGATAACTCATATTGTTGAATGAATTAGAGAATAAAAATAAAATTGTGTCATCATGAGCGCATCATCTTTGCTGAGTGCAATAGAATAGTACATGAGTGAATCATTCATGTTGATGAAATAATTTCTTCATGATATCTATAAAATTAAAAAAATATGTATCAGATAGAAATAATAAGTAAATTAACTAAAAAATAGATAAAATTATGAGAATATCAACTAAATAAGTAGTAGTAAGTCACATATTCATAATATATGTGTACATTATAACACTGGGTATGCTTCAAAACCATTTATAAATAAATCTATTAAATCTTATGAATATAATGACTTCTAATAGAAATGGTAATACTAGAAATATTTGAATATACAAAGGATAAAAAAATATTTTAAATTAAATTATAATTATCTTTGAAAATACCTCTTTTGGGATGATAGTTTGTTGATGGTATATGATATCTCTAAAAAATTTGCAAACATAATAATCGCAATCATTACTAATTGTTTGTTTCAGAAATTGTAGAAACATTGAAAAAAACAAGTAATTTTTTTATATGTATTTTGATAGTGAAATCTTATTATATATACCCTAATACTTCTCTACTTATAGAAGTCGATAAGCTCTATGTGTGCATGGACTATCCTCATTCCATGATTTTCATGATATTTAAATACTACCCTATCATAAAAAAATTCTCATTAAAACATAATATAAAATATATAACTTTATGTTTATTCCTAATTTTTTTGAGGTAGTATATTAAGAATTAATGAAAATCATCACATGTGGTTGGTTTGTTGGGTATCTATGCAGTGAACCTAGAAAATAAATCTTTGGAGTATCCAAATTGACTGTAATGAGTAACCAATGTTGCCTTAAAAACAAAAAGGAATAAGTAATTAGGGGAATGAAAATATATTTCATATGAATAGATTATATATTTTTACCCCTACATCATTGATAAGAATAAGAGTATGTTATCCGTAATTTTTCTTTCAAATTATTTGGCTAGTATTTTTCACTATTTCATCAATTTTATTTGATTCCATTTTGGTTTGATCTATAGAAGTGATGTTAAGACTAATGATTCTATATTTATGTTCATAGTGTTTTCCCTTCAAATAGTATTAATATATATGAATCCAAAAAATATGAATTTTATTTAGTCATAATTAACATAGTAGACCAGCTATTGGAAAAAAATCATGAAAACACACCTCATGTATACATTTAAAATTGAGACTCCTAGCCATTCATACTTGAGGATTTAATTTACATTATCAATAGAAATGTAGTCTCTAATTTCTTATATTTATATTTATTCTTCAATAAAAATTATAAAATTACTACCATTTTGTAACCTTATATCCACATTAAATTTCAATTTTAGTAAATGAGGATATTGAACGGGTGGGGTAAAGGTACATTGTGATTTTTGATTGGTCGGTTGATCATTTAGATATTTTTGATTTGAACATTAATTTCACCCCCTTCCCTTTATCCATTTTAAATAACATTAATTCGTTCAAAACTTTTTTCCTTAATATTAAAAGTATTATCTTGAAAAATAAATTGTAAATGAATACCTCATTGTGAACACATTTTTTAAAAGATCTGATAGCCATGATAAGAATGTTCCAATATCATGTTAGGACGTATGAATATTTGTGTCAACAAGTGGAATAGGTAGCTCATCACTCGGCTCATGATATATGCTAATCCCCACTCTCACATGTCCTATTATAAGTTGTTTGTAGTGTATATTATCTTATTGGATATTGAACATGATATCCCTTAAAACAAGGTGATGGGTGGGTGTTAATATATATAAATCACAATCATATTTACCATTTATAATATCAATATAGGAAAGTTATTAATATCTTCCTGATTCACATTTCATAAAAATAATTATGAGAATACTGATTAAATCATCAAAGATGGATCTTTGTTGGGAATGGCTCGCCTCATAGGTGGGAGTAGGGGGATCTACACACAATGTTTGTTCTTGAGTTGTTTCTTTGCTTTGATTATTCCCCATAAATTTTTTTACCCACTCAGACTACCAATGATATTTTTCTTCAATAGAAGATAATCATGTCTTTATTTCTTCCATTTTTTTATCTTTATCCATCATCCTAATTTCTTCTCATAATATGTTTGTAGTGTCACCCCATAACCTGCACCTCTAATGAAACCATATTTTTCTAGATGCTTTAATGCCAGTGATATTAGCTATTCATCTAGTATAGCTGATGATGATTCCTATTTCTAAGTTGGATAAAATATATATGAAAATAAGTAATCATTTTTATGTATTACCAATTTAAAGAAAAACAAATTTCTATTATGCCATACTTACACATGCTTCCCAAAATTTTTGTATATTGTAATCTATTAGTAACCCATCATTATTTACATGTTATCATTCGATAGAGCATGATGTGGGATGGAAGTGTCATTGGATTTAGATTTATAAATCTTCTTATAAACAGAGTAACATAATTATGTTTTTGTTTCATGTCACATAAAATAATTACAGTAGATTTAAAATATGTACCATTTTTTTCAAGTGAATCTTACCCCATCCTTTATTTATAGTATGTGTACGTTGGGTTTTATACCCATTTCTTATTTTCAGTACTTAGTTGTTGTATCAAAAATTAACAATTCTTAATCAAATTGATTAATACAAATATTTTCAAATAATGTATTACCTATCATAATGTACCTAAAAATATATCTCCTCACAAAGGTCAATAGATGCATCCCACACTTTTTGTCTTATCCAGTGTCCATACATTTGTGGTGGGTGTGATTTTATTTTCCCTTCAGCATATTTGATATTAAAATAGGTAATAATTGTGAGAAATCCTATGCGATCCTTTCCAGAAAGCATTAATACAAATTTAATTTAGGATTCATCTAATATAAATTCACTATGCAAGGGATAAGTAAAAGTGATTCAATGTTTCATTATTTTGTTTTAGTAAAACATAGAATGTATATAAAAATGTTACCCTAATATCTTCCCAAATAAAGATCTTAAGCATGGGCACAACATTGTTCCATGAATCTATATCAATTGGAACATGTTTTCAAGTTGTGTTCCCAATGAGACTACTAAACATGGACTTGTTGGGGTTAATAGGTTGGCCACATGTATTCCAACAAATCTCTAATTTGATGCCTTTTCATCTCAACTTAATAATTTTTGCTGACACCATCACACTATAGTATTCCTATTTCTTCTAGGACATCGGCTGTTCATTATATACCAATTCCTTAGGTTAAACATCAAAAATATGTTGTTACTATAGATTGGTAGCATATACATGTGTAGAAGGTTATTTTTACTCAGCATTGGGAGAAACAGTAGGTTGAGAAACATGTTGTTCCTCAAGATTGGGAGCATCAGTATGTGCATAAGTCATTATCTACAAAATTGGTTGAACAAATAATTTAGATTATGAAATTAAATAGTGAATAGATATTATTATGAGGTAACATGATTTATATTAAAAAAAATATATAATATGATTGTTAAACTCTCTGTTTTTTTAAAGGTTGAATGGATTTGACCCCTTTATCAAGTATCCAAATCCCTTTATTATGGTCTCCTTTTACATACAAGACATCATCTACATTGGGACCACTGTGAAAGGACTTCTATGTACCAATGAAAGGGAAATACTTAGTTAAATTTTCATCCAACAATTAAATGGTTTTTACTTGATAATAGAACAATTGACCACTTTTAGTTTGAGGGATCTTGAATATAAAATACTTACACTGTCTGTAATACCATTATAAATGGTTTTTCTTTATACCCTTTCTTACTGAAATACACTTTCACGAATCTTAATTCATATTTTTTTAACAACAATCTTGTTATAAATCCACTTTCATTAAAAAATAAGAACTTGTAATGTTGTATAATCCAACTCCCAAATTTGTTTGATGATGCCAAAGTATGACATATTCATATAAATTGTATTTCTGTCCTTGGTACAAGATACATGAATCACTTCAACCAGAAGTGTAACTCCACTATTTTTCATGGTACTACATTCATCATATTAATTTTTATAGAACATATAACCATTAATTACATACCCATTATAAGATAATACATATACACTTTGTCCTCTAGCAAGCCATAAATGTCGTTCTGAAATTGAATCTGGATTTTCAGATGAATCCTTAAAAATATGGTCTTGAAACCATCCTTTAAACTATTAACTATGTGTGTTTGATATCCAACTTTCATTACTTGATGGATTTAAATGCCTAAGAAATTATTTTTGGGTTTCAGCATATAGAAATAACTCTAAACTATTATTCAGAACACAAAGGTGGGCCTACTCACAATCCTTAATTGTGATTATGACAATATCTATTCTAGAAATTCTTTCACCCAAAATCCACCCAGTGTGATGATATTTTAGTATACCAATTATTTCTACATTTTACATATATTCTTTATATAATTAAATGACTTACTCAATAATATATCACTCCACAATACAACCTTTTTTCCGACATCAATTTTTGGCATACCCTTTCAAAATCTTCATATAATATTCAATGGGGTACATCCATATATAATATTTATAATTTTTTATAATTATTTTGTTTCTTTTATGATTTATTTTATTCATATAAATATATATATGATTATTTTTTTAAGAATATTACTTCTTCAGATCAAGAATAAATGTTAAATCTTTTTCATGATATTTATTAAAGGAAGTTTAAAATGTTTCATGAGTTCTTCCTTGAAAATAAAATGAATATTAAAAAATGATATTTAGATTTAGAGGACACCTTTAATTCCCCCATTAACTTTTTGTTAGGTATGTCCCAGTCTTTGATTTTGGTTTCATTTTTAATTTGGTTGAGTATTTTCATCCTTGAATTGGGAGGATGCATATAATGGTTGTGTCAAGGAGTTGTTGGATTATTCATGATTTCCCTAGAAGTTATGCTATTTTTTGGGTAGTTACATGATGTTTAATGGTATTACACCATGTGTAATGGCCACCAGATAGATTTCATGAACTAGATTTGTAATGCCCCGACCTTAGAAACCCAGATCCGGTGCATTACTTCATTACATTGGCATGATTAAAGGGAATGAAATTCTAAAGGAATGATTAGTTTAGTATTCTTGAAGAAACTAGATCCATACATGTAACTAATATTAAATTGGGAAAGGTAAACAAATAAAAAAATATAACAAAACTAACAAACTGCATCCACGAGAAGTCAATAAATGGTCTCCTCCTCATAACCTGTTAAAGGTAAACAAATGAAAGGGGTGAGATAAAATTCTCAGTAAGGGTTAAAAATAGAGTAATCATGAATAAAAAATAACTAAATCATAAACAAAGTGTCATAGTCAATATGGCATGGTTAATAAATGAAAAAAACACCCACCATTAATAAACTGAGAATGAAACAAAATCCATAGATTTTGTCACAGTGAAAAACTCATGGATAGTAATAAATGAAAATGAATAATGAGAATGCTTATTAATTTTATGTCATGTATTAGGCACATGATACCACTATACCATCAAAATGGTTTAAGTCTGTGGGTAGAAACCCGTCTGATTTTTGGAAACAAACTTGAAGGGTTTGTCGCCAACTAATTTGTCTCATGAGACCCGTCGATGCATCGAGGGGCTATAGAGGCCCCTACCATATCTTAAAGTCCAAATAATTCTTTATAAATAGATTTAATACAAATAAAATATTCCTTATCAATATCCTTATAGAATAGAGGATACATATTCATCAATATTTCCACAGTTAAAACAACCTTCTAAATAAACACCGTAAGTAAAAGGGTATACGACGTAAGAAAATAATCATACCCATGAAACCATAATATGGATATATAATATATTTAAAATTTCAAATGAAAAATGATCTCAAATTGGAAGTGGATACACCACATAAGAAATATTAGGTGCACAATACCAAGTAAGTCTCAATGAAATGGAAATTGAGACAAAGTCCCTTACCACATTGTAATCAATTGAGTCGTATGACCAAAAATTAATAACCACAAAATGAATCATATAATACCATGAATATAAAGATAATAATTATGATATATATCAAATTTCAGTAAAAAATACCCCACATTTAAGAAATAAATGGCAAACAATGGAAATCTCACAGAATTAAAAGTGAGATAAGAAACCCCTTACCTTATGTCCGAAAGTGTTCTTTGATTGATCCTAATAACCTGAATAATAAAATTTATCTTCATTAATTAATAATTACAGAACCTATTCTACATGAAATTTATTTATTATAACCTTATTAGGTTCATTCATGGCCTTTTTCATGGTTTTAAGCGGTTCAATTTTATTGTTTTGGAAGCATTTTTTCCTTGGTTTTCATGATCGGTTTACTTGTATTCATGAATGGAGGTTACTTTGAAATGTTTTAAAACATACAGAATTGTTAATATATATTATTATTGAAATTAGAAATATATAAATTATCTTATAATTATTTTGAGTTACATACCATGAGGATTACTTTGTTTGATAAAAGATAATGATAAATGCTTGGATTAACTTGGCGGTTTTGTGCATAATGAACTTGTTTTGTATCATTATTTATATTATGAGTGTGTAAGGATTCCAGAACATTAAATAATATGAAATACATATATTATGATATGGTTCAACCATAAAAATGGTTTCATGACTTAAATTAAATATGGTAATAAAAATTGAGAACCCGTCGTCCTTGAATGTGATAAATTAACACATCTCAGATGATGTTTTCATTTTTAGTATAAGAGGAAGGGGAAAAGAGATATGATGATGAAATATTACATTAGCATAATAAAATTACAATTATTGTAAGGTAATTTAACTATAATATCATTTTTATGAGGGGATATGAGGAAAGAAAAAGAAAATAAAGGAACTTTAAATAAAAGAAAAGTTGAGAAATCCCTCATGAAAATTCAGCAGCCTAACGACGCCACTTAAAAATTCTTAAAATATTTTGAAGAGAGAAAAGGGGTCTCTAATAATTATTAAATAATATGGATATAAAGGGGAATATTTAATGACATATCCCAACATAATCCAATTGAAAATAAAAGTGAATAACATAAAATGAAATCTTTAAAAAGAGAAGGGCGGTAGATTCCCTTACCTTGTAGAGTAACTCCCAAAACATGAAGGTTGGGACCTTGGGGGATTGATTACACATTGGGAGGAATCCTAGGGTGGTAAAACTACCAGAAATTCTAAGATAATGAGTTTATAATGAAATAAAATGAAGGAATGAGTGGGTATTTATAGTAAATGAGAGGGATTTTTTTTATTAATTTCAAAGGAAACCTCATTAGTGGTTTTTTAAAAACCATGGGCTTTCCCATGGTATTTTCCCATGGTATTTTCCCATGGTATTACCCACTTGGGACACCTCTTTTAATATTTTATTGTACAAAAGTCTACCATCCCTTTATATTAATTATTACATCATTATGATGTCATTAAACATACCAAAAACTCAAAACTGTATTTTTTCTATTCATGAAAAATTCAAGTATTTTAGAAAAATAAAAAAAATTACCCTAACAATTTTTCAATGTGTAGAATTCAAAAACTTAACTCCATTTTTTAAAAATAATTTTAATTTTTAAATAAAATCATAATTTATTAAAAAATAACAATTTTAAATCTATAACTCATTTTTTAATACCTTGAAAAATTAATCAACATCTCATTAGCTTATAACCTCTAGAAAATAAAATAATAATATGATTTACTATTTTAAAGTGTAATATTACTATTCATATTACTATTCATAAGGGTATGTTACTATTCATGAAAAATATAAGTTAGTTCTATCAGACTCCAACTAACTTACTGATCACAACTGTAGATGACCTTTTTTTGAAATTCAAAACACAGATGTTGAAAATTTAAGTTTAATAGCTAGGTTATGACTTCCTCCTATAAATAAACAAGTTTTTTTTTCATAGAGACTTAGTTATTCATGCAATATAGGCTATCTAATGAATTGAAAGTATTTGAGAGAAACCTACCATAAAAAGTTTGGGGTGTTATATTATTCTCACCTTCAGAAATTTCATCCTTGAAATGTTTCATGTATAAATCCCTTCAAAAATATGTGGGTGGTTATTCTTCATAATATCCTCAGGGTCCAACGTCACTTCTTCTATTTTATGGTTTCTCTAAATAACCTTTACTAGAAAATTTGTCTGATTTCTCAATACTTGCTCCCTTGTGTCAAGAATCTCGATAGACTCTTCATAGTATGAAAAATCAGGTTCCATCTCTATTTATTCATAGGTGAGTACATGAGTTGGGTCTGACATGTATTTTTTTTAAAAAGACGCATGGAACACATTATGAACTTTGGAGAGACTTGGTGGAATTTCTAAATGGTAATCTACAGCTCTGATCCTTTCCAGAATTTCAAACTGTCCGATGTACCTGGGGATCAGTTTTCCTTTCTTACCAAACCTTAAGATACCCTTCCACAGAGATACTTTTAGAAAGACATGATATCTAACTTGAAATTAAAAATACTTTTTTTGGTTGTCAGCATAACTTTTTTTCCTAATTTGGGATATTTTAATACAGGCCTGAATTTTATTTACCTTTTCAATTGTCTCTTCAATAAGTTTTGGGCCTATAAGTTTCCTCTCTCCTACTTTATCCCAACAAGTTGGAGTTTGATGCCTCTTACCATATAATGCTTCATATGGCGCCATTTGAATGCTATAATGGAAAATATTATTGTAGGAAAATTCCACCAAAGTCAAGTATTGATCCCACATACATTGAAAGTCAAGAGAGCATGATCTCAACATGTCTTCCACTGTTTGAATAGTCCTTTTAGACTGTCCATCAGTTTGGGGATGATAAGCAGTACTCATATGAAGCTCAGTATCCAAAGCCTTCTGGATAATTTTCTAGAATTTTGATGTAAACCGGGGATCTCTATTGGAAAAAATTGATAGAGCTGCACCATTAAGTCTTAAAACTTCATTAATATAAAGTATTTCCAGGTGCTTAAGTGGTAAATCCTCTCTTATAGTAATAAAAAGTACTGATTTTGTGAGATGATCAACAATTAACCATATTGCATCATTCCTTCTAGGTTTCCTCGGTAGTCCTGTGAAAAAATCCATTTTAATTTCATCCCACTCCCACATAGGAATAGGTAGAGGTTTCATGACCCCTCTAGGATGTTGTCTCTCGGCCTTCAATTTTTGAAAAACTACACCCCTTGACACATAGTCCGCAATTTCTAAGTTCATGTTATCCCACCAAAAATGTTACTTTAGATCTCTATATATATTAGTGTTACTAGGGTGTATAGAGAAATTTGATCTATGTGAATCATCTAATAGTTCCCTTTTTAGCTCAGGTACTGATGGAATGTTGGGTGCCTTCTTGGTTGGTGCATCGCGTAACGAATCCACAATTGGAGCACCACAAAGTTTCTCTATTAATGAGGTGTTTTTAATGTGGGAAAAGACCGCATGAATTAATTCACATGGTGACATGATTTTGACATGGAGAAATTATTTGACGCATATTATTTTTCCTATATAAGGAGGCAGCGACAAGGAATTTCAACACATCAGAACCAACAACACCGAGAGAAAATCCCATTTGGTGATCATCTTTCTTCGATGATCATATTTCTTACTCTCCATATTTGATTCACTACTTTTATTCTTGAGTATTAATTTTTATATCCCTTTCATTTTTGTGGAGTCTCTACTGTGTACCTCTTGATTTTAGTGGATCCCTCTATCTAGACTAGGTCCCGTGGTTTTTGCCTTTTGGGTTTTCCATGTAAAAATTTCTGGTGTCAAATTTATATTCTGCACTTATTTTTTTTCATTATTCATCCGAATTTATTTGGAGGAAAATATTTTATTTCCGCTGCGCGTTCGCTTTTCGATTTTTTGCGCGTTCATCACTTTTCCTTCTTTCCCAACATCTAGTATCATAGGGTTTGGTTTTTTATTTCATATTTATTATTTAGTACAATTATATTCAGTTGATTTTGTTGAATGGTACCAATTACCATATGTGGTGACTTAAAATTAAGGATCTTCTTTTTATCAAGTGAATGAATCTTCTAGTGTTTAGTAACCAAAAGCCAAAAAGTATGTTAGATGAAGAATGGGCATTTGAGCATGATATGGTTTGTGGCTTCACTCGCCAATGGGTTGAAGACAACGCGATGAACCACATTTTCAACATATCTCACGCCATAAATTTATGGGAGAAGCTTGAGAAAACCTACACTTCCAAGACAGGAAAGAATAAATTTTTTCTTCTCAAAAAAATGATGAATTTTAGGTACAAATAAGGTATGTCTATTTATGAATACTTAAGTGAATATCAGTGATGTTTTGATCAGTTGTATGACATGGGTATAAATTTTGAAGATGAATTTTTAGATCTTTTTCTGCTTAAAACTTTACCCAATTCATGGGATAATTTACATGTTACTCTAACTGGTTCTACTCCTAATGGTGCTGTGACATTTATTTTTTTCAAGTCTTCTATTTTAAATAAAGAGGTCAGGAGATGTACTCAGGAGAAATATTCTTCAGAGCTTTTAGTCATAGAGAACAGGGGGAGAAGCCAGGACCAGGGATAGATCAGTCGAGGTAAGATCAGATGTAGAAGAAAATCCATATCAAAGCAGAGAGACTTTGAATGTCATCATTGTGGTAAGAAGGTTCATGTTAAGATGTTTTGTTATCAGCTGAAAAGAGATAATATAATGAAGGAAAATCCATAGAAGAAAAATGATGAGAGAGATGATCATGCCGCCGCCGCTACAAGGGGTGATCTTGTTATTGTTTATGACTCCATAATATTACTTCTGATGATTCTTGCTAAGTTGCTGACAGTGGTGCCTATTTTCACATGACATCGAAGAAGGAATTATTTTCATCTTACAACCTAGGTAATTTTGTGATTTTGAAGATGGGTAATGATGGTCATGCTGACGTTGTAGGTATCAAGACTGTTTTTTTAGAGACTAGTACATTAAGTAATATGATTTTGAAGAATGTTCGACATGAACCGAAGGTTATCTTGAATCTTATGTCTACCATAATTCTTATTGATGAAGGGTTTATCAGTAATTTTGGTGATTTCCAATGGAAACTTCCCACGGGCTCTTTGATTTTGGATCGAGGGAAGAAGCAATCAGGTTTGTACTAGACTAGATATTCTATTTCTTATGATATTACTTGTGTTGTTGAGTGTAGTGTTTCATCCAAGTTGTGGAATAAGAGGATCAATCACATCAGTGAGAAAGGGCTTGGTTGTTTTTTCAAGACAAATATTCTTCCAGATTTGAAGTGTGTCAAATTGGATACATGTGATCATTGCATGGATGGGAAACAGATCAGAGTGAGTTTCAGTAGTCATCCTCCACACAGGAAGTCACAGGTACTTGAATTAGTACATTCTGATGTTTGTGGTCCTTTGAAATCTAAGAAATTTAGTGGCGGTATTTATTTTGTGCCATTTATTGATGACTACTCACAAAATCTCTGGGTTTATGTTTTGAATTCCAAAAGTCAGGTGCTCAGTGTTTTTAAGAAATTTCATGTTTCTATTGAGAGGGAATCAGGAAAGAAATTGAAATGTATTCACACTAACAATGGGGGAGATTATTGTGGTCCATTTGATTAGTATTGCAGGAAGGAAGGTATTTGACATT
The DNA here is from genome assembly GCA_963277665.1 of Viscum album. Lineage (NCBI taxonomy): Eukaryota > Viridiplantae > Streptophyta > Magnoliopsida > Santalales > Viscaceae > Viscum > Viscum album. The sequence continues at coordinate 725,052,187 of OY728167.1, read as the reverse complement.
AGAAGACACCGCCCAAGACACCTCGGCTGAATGGTGTAGCTGAGCAGATGATCAAGACTTTGTTGTTATATTTTAGAAGAAATGTTTTCTAGACATTTTTAGGGTGAGGATTTACTTACTACTACTTATATTATCAATTTATCACCTGCGGTTTCTTTGCAGATAGACACACCCAACAATTTTTGGTATGGAAAAGAGACCAGGTATGATCATTTGCATGTTTTTGGTTGCAAGACTTTTGTTTATGTTCCTAGAGATGAGAGATCCAAGTTGGATGGTAAGACATGCCAGTGTATTTTTATTGGATATGGAAAATATGAGTTTGGGTACAGGTTATATGATCATGTTTTGAAGAAACCTGTCAGAAGTCGTGATGTAGTGTTTAAGGAGGATCGGACTATTACATACATTGATAAGGGAGAAAAATATGCTTCTCCAAATTATGATGGTTTTGTAAGTCTTGATCCTGGTTCTGATTCACATTTACCTTATATTGTTTATTCTAATGATCACATTTATGTACAGAATGATGCTCAAGGTGAATAGGTTGGAGTTGATGTTTTCGATGCAACTTTTGTTTCTGAAGATCCGGTTCTAGGGGTTATTAATGAACCTGCAGTTCCACTCCGGATGTTATCTCGACATCATACCGTTTCTACTCAGTATTCAACTGATGATTATGTGCTCCTCACTGAAGGGGGTGAACTAGAATCTTTTGATGAGGAAATGGAGAGTGAACAGAAGGGCAGATGGGTATCGACAATGGATGGCGGGATGAAATCATTGCACAACAACCACACTTTTGAGATGGTGAAGTTACCGACAGGTAAGAGAGCTTTGTAAAATCGGTGGATTTATTAGATTAAAAATGAATAATCTAGTTCATTTCCATGATACATGGAAAGGTTAGTTATTAAATGATTTTTTCAGAAGAAATGTATTGATTTTGATGATATTTTATCACATGTTATCAAAATGTCTTCCATTCGGTTTGTTCTTGGTTTGGCTGCTAGTTTGGATCTACAGATTGAGCAGATGGATGTGAAGACAAATTTCCTCCATATATATTTATAGGAGGAGATTTATATGGATCATCCATAGGGTTTTGTTGAAATAGGTAAAGAAAATCACGTCTCAGGTTGAATAAGAGTTTTTATGGTTTGAAGCAAGCTATGAGGCAGTGGTATAAGAAGTTTGAATATGTCATTTATCATCAGGGTTTCAGGAAGACATCTTATTATCATTGTGTTTTTGTTTAAAGATTTACTGATGATGATTTTATTATACTATTTCTTTATGTTGATGATATGCTCATTTTTTCCATGATACTTCTAGAATTGACAGATTGAAGAAGGATCTTTGCCAGTCTTTTATTATGAAAGACTTGGGGCTAGCACGACAGATTCTTGGCATGAAGATCTCCCATGAGAGGAAGGCCAAGAAATTGTGGTTATCTCAGGATAGATACATTGAGAAGGTTCTTCATAGATTTTCTATGGATAGAGCTAAAGTGGTTATTACTCCTATCTCTTTCTATTTTAATCTTAGTACCAGTCAGTTACTTTCTACTGATAAAGAGATAGAGGAGATACAACACATACCTTAATCATCTTCTATTGGCTATTTGATTTATGCAATGGTATGTACTAGACCTGATATAGCTCATGAAATTGTTGTGGTCAGTCGTTTTCTATCAAATCTAGGTAGATAGAATTGGAGAGCAGTGAAGTACATTTTTCGTTATATTCTTGGTACTTCTGATTTGAGATTATGTTTTGGAAAAGGGGAACATATGCTTTGTGTCTTTAAAGATTCCAATATGGTAGGAGATATCTATTCAAGGAAGTCTACTTTAGGCTATTTGATCACTTTTTCAGGGGGATATGTACCTTGGAAATCTAGATTACAGAGATGTGTTGCTTTATCTACCATAGAGTCATAGTTTATTGAATCTACTGAGGCGTGAAAAGAATTGTTGTGGATGAAAAATTTTATTCGAGAGATCAATTTAAATCAGGACAAGTATGTTTTATTTTTTGATAGTCAGAGTGCTATTTGTTTGGGAAATAATTCCACTTTTCTTGGCAGGTCGAAACATATCTATGTTCGATATCATTGGATCCACAACGTCCTTGATTCGAGATAATTAGAGCTTGAGAAGATCCAAACTATTACAATGGGTCAGACATGTTGACCAAGAGTTTACCCAAAGGAAAATTTGATACTTTTCTACTGATTGCAGGGTTGGAGGTGATCCCCACTTAAGTAGGAGGGGGAGTTTATTGGGCCCCTTCCTGGTTGGTGCACCGCGTAACACCTCCTCAATTGGAGAACCACCCAATTTCTCTATTAATGAGGTGTTTTTAATTCAGTCCAAGACTGTAAGTATTAATTCATGCGGTGACATGCTTTTGATACGGAGAAATTATTTGATGTGGATTATTTTCCCTATATAAGGAGACAACGGAAAGGAATTTCAACACACTGACACCAACAACGCCGAGAGAAAATCCTATTTTTTGATCATATTTCTTCGATGATCATCTTTCTTTCTCTCTATCTTTGATTCACTGCTTTTATTCTTGAGTATTACTTTTGATTTACCTTCCATTTTTGGGGAGTCTCTACCATGTACATCTTGATTTTAGTGGATCCCTCTTTCTGGACTAGGTCCCATGGTTTTTACCTTTTGGGGTTTCCATGTAAAAATTTCCGGTGTCAACTTTGTATTCTGCACTTATTTTTGTTGTTGCACATCCGAATTTATTTATAGGGAAAGATTTTATTTCCACTACGTGTTCGCTTTTCTATTGTTTGCACGTTCTTCACTTTGCTGTCTTTCCCAACATGGAACTCATAACCTCTTACTAAATTCCAGAACTCCATTCACATACACAAAGTTTTCCAATCTTCCATCCTTAACAGCTTTAATTATCTTTTGTATATTCTCATCATCGGATTGAGAGATTTGTATCTTCTCTAGTAAATATGGTTTAGCAATCATTTGAAAGAGTAACTATGTTTCCCCTTCCATAACAATTCCCATATCCATATTTAGTAGATCAATGAATATAGGATCTCTCACAATCCTCATTTTGGTCATAATTCCATGATATTTCCTACTTAATGCATATGCCACCTTATTTGCCTTTACTGGGTAGTAGTGTATTGAAAAATCACAGTCTTTGAGTAACTCAAGCCATCTCCTTTTCTTCATGTTGAGTTATTTATGTGTAAAAATGTATTTCAAACTATTGTGATCTGTATATATCTCACATCTTTCACCATAGAGATAATGTATCCATATTTTCAGAGCAAAGATTATGGATAGTAACTCAAGATCATGATTAGGATAATTTTTCTCATTAGTCTTAAACTTAATTGATTCATAAGCAATAACTTTATCATTTTGCAAAAGGACACAACCCAGTCCATTCTTTGATGCATCAATGTATATCAAAAATCCATCATTTCCAAATGGAAGAGTAAAAATTAGATCATTGACCAATCTTATTTTAAATTCTTCAAATCATTCTGTACATTCTTTCATCCATACAAACTTAACCCTTTTACGTGTGAGCTTGGTTAGCAGGTTACCCAGTCGGGTTAAATTCTGAACAAAACACCGATAGTAACCTGCTAAGCCAATAAAACTATGTACCTCGGTTATGTTTGTTGGCATGGGCCATTCTTGGATCACCTTTGTCTTTACATGATCAACTAATATTCCATCATTAGATAAAATGTGTCCAAGAAAATAATCTGATTGAATCCAAAATTCACACTTTCTAAACATCCCATATAATTCATTTCTTCTAAGAGTTTTTAGAATAATCCTCAAGTTATTCTCATGGTATTAGTATATTTTGGAGTATACTAGGTTATCATTGATAAATACCACAAAAAAGTCATCAAGATATTCCTTGAAAAATCTATTCACTAGATCCATGAAAATAGAGGGTGCATTAGTCAGTCCAAAAGGCATTCCTGTAAACTCGTTGTTGGATCCTCTATGATATAGTAGTTTTCATAATCACAAACAATGTCAATATACAACGTCTGCTCTTTCATTCCATTTAATATCTCTAAGTAAATCAATTATGTATTTCAAAAAAATGTACTTTAATAAGTCAATAACATATATTCTTTTGAATAAATATGTTTACAAGTGTATTTGTAAATTTATGGTTGGATATCACTTAGTATTGTAACGTTTTGTGTAAGACCGACACTTCATAAAATTTTTGAGTCCATGACACCGATGTTCGACACACCGATGTTTGACACACTGATGTTTGACACACTGATGTTTGACACACCAATGTTCGACACACCGATGTTCGAAACACTGTTGTTAACACACCGAAGATGATAGACTGATGTTAACACACTGAAGATGATAGATCGATGTTAACACACCGAAGATGATAGACCGATGTTAACACACCGAAGATGAAAGACTGATGTTTGAAACACCGAAGATGACACACCAAAGATGACACACCGAAGATGACAGACCGATGTTAACAAACTGAAGATGACAAACTGACGCAAATGACTCACCGATATTTATAAATAACTATTTTGAATTTTTTAATTCAAATTTATTTCTAACGGTCATATTTAGAAAAATTAATGTTTCTAACATTATTTAATTTTGTCTGTAGGACTATTCGTAGACAGTACGAGGTACATACACGTGCATAGATCTTCATTCCTAGTGGACCTTGAAGTTTAAAAGGACTACAACCTAAACTTAAAAAGAGTTATAAGAACACGCTGAAAAATATACTGAGTGCATGCGCAACATTGAAAATAGAGGAACTCTAATCTTGAGCTCACTTGAAGTTTTACAAGAAACAACCTGTTGAAGCCTACTGAACATCCTCACAAAGAAGAGATGAATCTTTTCACACCTGGAAGAAATATTATAGAAACTGTGATAATCTGTTCTGAAGCCAACTTCCATAAGAGGACTCGAATATCATTTTCTCTACATCCATTGAGTCTAGATCTTTACTGCGCAATACACGGAGTTTTTTAAACCCTATTCTTCTTTAATAAACTCCGTTGTGATCATGTGTTCTCATTTTGAGCCATGTGTGTGTATCTGTTTGTGTCACTCACACTGTCTCCTGAGCTTAACTGGAGGATATCAAAATATCCACAACACTCAATCCTTTTTACTCTTGTATCCCACGTAGGACTGTGGAAGAGAACCTGTGTGATCTGTTTGATAGTTTTTCCCATGAATAACTGTGGTAGAGGTCAAGTGTGAATTGGATAGCCCTGTGTGCTGTTGTGAACCCATATCTAGGGTGTGGATCAAAAGTTTATTAATATAAACTTTTTGGTGGCAGGTGATCACCAAGTTGAGAGGACTAAGTCTCAGCTTGAGACTGGACCTCTTATTTTATCCGATGTGCTGCTGTCTGTCTTATATTTTAATCTGATAAGTATTTCTCACATTAAGATAAACTGAAATTTTATAGTTAGTTTAGAAAGTGTTTATATCTATTTTGAATCATTATATTAGTTTCAAAAGTTTGACTAATCTTAGATTGGTAAAACTGAGAACTAATCAATCTTCTGAGAAAATAATTGAACTTTCACAAATTTTATAAATTCTCTACAAACTGAATTTGTTTATTATTTTTATAGGGGTATATTATTTTAAAGAACCAATTTTAACATAAATTTTTATAGATACTCAATTCACCCCCCTCTTGAGTCATCTACTCCGAACAACATTTGGTATCAAAGGATTTAAAAGTTACTGTTCATTTTTCAAATCATGTCAACTATGATTATAGTTATTTATTTTTTCAAAGATCTCAAAATTTATGTTATTTATAACTTTTCATCTCTTTGAAATTATTTTAAAATCTGTATCATGGAAAATAGATTAGAAGGGGCTGCTACCAATAGACCACCTTTCTTTAATGGAACTAATTATGCTCAGTGGAAGCTTAAAATGAAAATACATCTAGAAAGCATGAGATTTGAAATATGAACTGCTATTGAAAGTAAATATTCTATTCCTGAAACTGCTAGAAACACTTTGGATGAACCTACCAAGGATTCCTATAACAATAATTATAAAGCAATGAATGCTCTGTACTGTGCACTAGGAGATGAATAGTTTAATCGTATCTCTGCTTGCAAAACTGCACATGAAATTTGGGACACTTTATCTATTTCTCATGAAGGAACATCTAATTTTAAAGAAATGTGATCAAATACTTATACTATCAAATATGACAACTTTAGAATGAATCCTGATGAGTCAATTTATGATATGTATCTCAGGTTCAATGAAATTGTGAACACCATGATTTCTTTAGGAAGAGTAGTAACAACCAAAGAGACGATTATGCGGATTCTGCGATGCTTACCAAAAAGATGGCGTGGAATGTCTGTGTCTATTAGAGAATCATGTGATATTGATAAGATGTCAGTGAAGGAATTGATTGGAAAATTAATGATATATGAAGAAGAATTGAAGGAAAATCCAGAAGAGGATGAACCAAAATGAAAGTCTGTAGCTTTCAAGACAACTGCATCTAAAATTAAAGACAAAGAGAAAGTTCAAGATGGTATTGAAAGATCTAGAAGTGATGAATTAGCTTCAGAAAATGATGAAGAAATGGCCCAGTTGGCTAGAACATTAAAGAAATTTTATAGGAAAAATAATTTTTTTCAAAAATCCCAATTACAAAGGCAAGTATGATATCAAGAGAAATTGGAAAAAGGATTGGAAGAAAAATGATAAATCAGAAGAGATAATCTGCTACGAATTTAAAAGGAAAGGAAATGTCAAGGCTGACTGTCTAAAGATGAAATACAAGAAATGATATGAAAATAAGGATAGAAGGTATAAGAAAGCAATAAAAGCCACCTGGAGTGCCTTCGAGGATACCTCAAGTGAATCTAGATCTTCTTAGGATGAGAAAGATGATATGTCTAATATGTGTTTTATGAAAAACACAAATGAGGTGACCTTAGATTCTCATGTACATAACTCCTTTTATTCTGAAAGTGAGTATGAGAATATGAAAAATTATGAATTATTTGAATATTGAAACATGTTGGAAGAAACATGTATTGAGTTGAAAGATAAGTATAAATCATTAAAGAAACAACATGCTCTTACTGTGACTGCTAATTCTGAACTTACAACTGAAAAATAGAAAAATGCTAAACTTCTCAAGGAGAATAATGAGCTAAAAATGTCTAATGAGAAATTAAAAAAGGACTTAGAGAAATTTACTAATGGTAAAAATATTCTTACTCAAATTATTGGTAAAAAAATAGGTCCTAAGTATAATTCTGGGATAGGATATCAACCAGGTCAAAGGAATTTATCCAAATCACGTTTTGTAACCAAATCTGGAAAATATGATACTTTTTTAAAAAACTAGAATTTTACAGAAAGTTCCAGTTCCACAAATTCTGTTACTATATCCAATTATTTAGGACCAAATAGAGTTTAATTTTCAAACACTTTATATTCTTTATATAGTAAACCCATAAGACAATTGTGGGTTCCTAAAACTTACATCACTAATATATGTGGACCCAGACAAATATGGGTACCAAAGTCGTTTCTTGGTTAAACCATTTTGTAGGTAAACTGCCCAAAGAGATCCTTTAAAAAGCTTTGGTACCTGGATAGTGGTTTTTCAAGAAATATGATAGGGGATTTTTCAAGCTTAAAAAGTATTTTTCAAGATTTATGGATGACATGTCACATTTGGTGACAATGGTAAAGGAAAAATCATCGGCCTAGGCCAGATTGGTAACCCTAACTCTATTTCAATTTTTAAAGTACTATATGTTGATGGATTAAAGTATAACTTTCTCAGCATATCTCAATTGTGTGATTATGGATTTAATGTTAAATTCAAAGATTATTCGTTCCATGTTTTCTATGCCAAGAATAATTTAGTATTTACTACTTTTAGAAATGATAATGTATATTCTATAAATCTAGACACATTAGCCTCACAAAATGTATCTTATCTAAATTCCTTTCACAAAGAGTCTTGCCTCTAGCATAGAATACTAGGACATTGCAACATTCACCCTCTTATGAAGTTAACTAGAAAAGTCTTAGTTAGAGACTTACCCAAATTAGAGTTTCCAAACAACAAAGTATGTAATCCTTGTCAAAAAGGAAAGCAACATAAAATCTCTTTCAAACCAATGAAAGAAGTATCTACTTCTCAAAATCTTGAGTTAGTTCACATGGATTTTTTTGGACCATCTAGAGTGTCAAGTCTCAATGGGAAGCACTATGTTTATGTTCTTGTAGATGATTTCTCTAGGTACACCTGGACCTTTTTTCTAGCTCACAAAAGTGAAGCTTGCTCACACTTTACCAAGTATGCTAGGACTGTAGAAAATCTAAGTGGACTTAAGGTTAAATCCTTAATAAGTGATCATGGCTGTGAGTTTGAGAATCAAGATTTTGAATCTTTTTTCTCACAGAATGGATATAATCATAACTTCTCTGCTCCTAGGACACCTCAACAGAATGGTGTGGTAGAAAGAAGAAATAGAACCTTATTGGAGATTACTAGAACTATGCTTAATGAATATGATCTACCCATTTATTTCTGGGCTGAAGCTGTTAATACATCTTGTTACATAATAAACAGAGACTTAATCAGACCCATCCTTAAGAAAACTCCTTATGAGTTGTGGAATAATAGGAAACCCAAAGTAGGTTATTTTAAAGTGTTTGGATGTAAAGTTTATATTCTGAACACTAAAGATAATTTAGATAAATTCTCCTATAAAAGTGATGAACAAATATTTCTTGGATATTCTAAATCAAGAAAATCCTATAAAGTATTTAATAAGAAAACCAAATGTGTGTAGGAATATGTACACATCAAGTTTGATGAATTAGATCCACATGATCCCAAGACCTCACTAGAAAATGTTGAAGAGGATATATCCAATCTAGACATTAATGATAAAACCTCAAATCATCATATGAAGGATGCTGTGAAAACATCCAGTTCTGAAAATTCTCCAGATCCTAACCATAGTGAACCACATCAACATGACCAGCCTGAGATATCAAGTCCTACTTTCTCAAGACCAACTAGGACCCTTAAGAATCATCCCCTAAATGCTGTTGTTGGAGATTTAGATAGAGGAACACAAACAAGAGCTTCCTTGAGAAACGAGGTTGAACATCAAGCCTTACTGTCACAACATGAACCTAAAAATATCAATGATACAATCAATGATGAGTTTTGGGTAATGTCTATGCAAGAAGAACTTAATCAATTTGAAATAAATAAAGTTTGGAAACTTATAGATAGAACGAAGGATACTTTGACCATAGTAACCAAATGGGTGTTCAGAAACAAAGTATATGAAGTTGGAAATATAATTGTAAATAAATATAGACTAGTTGCACAAGGATATAATCAAGAAGAAGGAATTGATTGTGAAGAGACATTTGCACCAGTAGCTAGACTTGAATCAATTAGGATCTTACTTGCCTATGCAACACACTTGAATTTTAAACTTTATCAAATGGATGTCAAAAGTGCATTCTTAACTAGTTATATAATTGAGTATATTTTTGTTTAAAAACCTCTAGGTTTTACAAATCCACATTTTCCAAATCATGTGTTCAAATTATCAAAAGCTTTATATGGTTTGAAACAAGCACCAAGAGCTTGGTATGAAAGGCTGTGTAATTTTCTTATTTCTAAAGGATTTACAAAAGGACTTGCAGATCCTACTTTGTTTATAAAAATAATTTCAAAAGAAGTTTTAATAGCCCAAATATATGTAGATGATATTATCTTTGGATCTTATAAAAACTATTTATGTAATGATTTTTCAAAAATAATGCAAAGCGAGTTTGAAATGAGTTTAATGGGTGAACTTAAATATTTTCATGGATTTAAAATATTTCAAAATAAAGAAGGTATTATTTTAAATCAAAGTACATAAAAGATATTTTAAAAAGGTATGGATTTGATAGCATTAAGATTAGTGAAACCCCAATGAGTTCAACATGTAAGTTAGATCCTGATGAAAATGGAAAATCAGTTAACCAGACTGCTTACTGAGGAATGATAGGGAGTTTTCTATACTTAACTGCTTGTAGGCCATATATTATGTTCATTGTGTGTATGTGTGCGATATTTCAAGAAAACCTAAAGGAGTCACATCTAAATGGTGTTAAAATAATTTTTAAATACCTGAAATATACAACTAACTTAGGACTATTCTATCCTAAAGGACAACCTTTTGATTTAGTTAGCTATTCAGATGCTGATTTTGGTGGATGTAAGGTAGATAGAAAGAGTACCTATGGAACATGCCACTTTTTGGGAAAGTCACTAATATCATGGTGAAGTAAAAATCAAAATTCAGTTGCATTATCAACTGCTGAAGAAGAACACATTACTGCTGGTAGTTGTTGTGCACAAATGTTTTGGATAAAACACCCCTTATTAGACCATGGATTTAAATTCAGACATATCACCATAAACTACGACAACACAAGTGCTATTAACATTTCTAAGAATCCAATTTCTCATTATAGAACAAATCATATTGATGTAAGACATCACTTATTGAGAGATCATTACCAAAAAGGTGATATAACTCTTGAATTTATTTGGACTGAACATCAACTTATTGATATATTAACTAAAACCTTAAATTTTGAGATAATGAATTACATCAGACATGAACTAGGGATGATAAATCAGTAGGATCTCCTAAAACTGATCCCTAAAACCAATCTCCTGAAACTCATCTCATGAAACTGATCTCATGAAAACGATTTCCTGAAACTGATCTCCTGAAACCGATCTCTTGAAACTGATCTCCTAAAACTGATCTCCTAAAACTGATCTTTCGAAAACGATCTCTTGAAACTGATCTCATGAAACCGATCTTCTGAAACCGATCTCCTAAAACTGATCTTCTGAAATTGATCTCCTGAAACTGATCTCCTAAAACTGATCCCTGAAACTGATCTCCTGAAACTGGTCTCATGAAACCGATCTCATGAAACCAATCTCCTGAAACTGATCTCTTGAAACCAATATCATGAAACCGATCCCTAAAACCGATATCATGAAACTGATCCTTGAAACTGATCATGTAATACCGATTCAATGACATCGATGTAATTAAGGATTCTCTTTTAATTCTATCTATTTTAAAATAAAACGAAGTTGTTTTTTATTCTTCTTTTTGACACATTTAAATTTTTATGATTTACGATTTACAATCCCTAAATGATATATTTAGTTCAATACATCCTGACCTTTCAGCTTCCCACTACCGTAAAACCTTCTACCCTTTGTTACTCTATCTCTCGACCCTCGTTCTAAATTATTTTGGAATCCAAAACCTCAACATGGAAAGGACTAAGCGTGCTATGGAATAGCCAAGAAAATATAAATCTGCTAAGCATCAGGAAGGTGATTCCAGTGGGACTACAAAACTGAGTTAGAAACCCGAGTGGTTACTGCTAAAAAAGAAGTGTCTGTAGAGTGTCTTCTGTCAAAAAAATAATTTCTATTAAAAGTGATGGAATCTCAAGGGTGGATGAGATGGTTTGCTAAAAATGAAAGACCATACTATCCCCAGCTAGTGAATGAGTTTTATCAACATTTTAAGATATATCTGGATGAAGCTGAGGTAGCAAAAATGAAGTCGGTGTTAAAGGAAAAGGAAGTAGCTTTTTTGTCTAAGGAATGAGCTGAGTGTTTGGAGATGCCTCATGAAGGTGTCTATGCTGATTATCTGGGTAATATTCCACCTTCCTCTGATTTGTTCTCTTATGAAGATGATCTAAAGGAGATGACTAGAAATGGAGAATCTATAAGGACTATTTCAAGTGAATTTGAGGGAGAAGTAAGATTTCTTTTTAAGTTTATTCAACATCAAATCTTCCCAAGGAAGGGAGATTTCTCTGCTGTGAAGTATCAGGATGTATTCTTGATCTATCTGTTGAAACATGGGATAAAAGTGAACTTTTTTAGGTATCTAATGGTTCTTGTCTCTGACTTGATAAATAAATCCAAGAATGCAACATGTCTATAATATCCGAGGATGATCTCTACCATGTTGAAATTGTTAGGTTGTGTGAAAAAATAAGATGAAGTTATAAGTTCTTGTAGTGGATTTTGTCTTCAAAAATATTTTTGTAAGAGGATGAAAATCTTCTGGAACCCATGGAAGAAATGATGGGTAGGTGATGAGGAAAGACTGTATGAGGATTTCAATCCAGTTGATCATCCTACCAGACCAAAGGATCAAGTTGATACAGGCTTCAAACTAGGAGAAGAACCTATTTATTCTGATGAGGAAACTGAGATTGAAGTTCTAAGGGAAGAAGGATCTCCTTTTGATGACATGAGTGATCCTTATATTTTTGAAATTACTAAAGATATTTCCTATGGACCTGCTAGTCCACCTTTAGACTTAAACTCAAGAGAACCTTTACTAGGTGATGAGGATGAGGAAGAGACCAAGGTTACTGGAGATGAAGGCTATGTGAGTAAATCAAATGAGGAATCTGATGATGATGGTGATGATGAAGGGGGAAGTGATGAGTATGTAAGTGATTCTTTAAAAGTGTGACAACAAGTGGTTGACATATCTAGTGAGGAATCTGTATATGGAGCTGGTGATGGTGTTGAGCCTGTTGAGAAACAGGCTGTTGACCATAGAGATGCTGATCATGAGGACAGATCACCCCATCATAATGCTGAAAATCAAGAAATCATTCAGGAATTGAATGAACTTATGGATGGAGGCCATTAGGAAGAGGCTAAGGATCAAGTACCTCAAATTGAGGAAGTTCCTGGAGAAGTTGAAGTGGATGGAGCTCATGCAGAACCTGAAGATCGGTTGGTTCCTGTATCCAGAAATGTTGTTTTTCCTAGAGGACAGGATGAAGAAGATGATGATAATGAAGTTGCTCCTAAGCCTCAAGGAAGAAGGACCAGGATTGATATTATTGAGCCAAGAGACTGGACCTGTACTATAGAGTGGAATAATGATCCAGGATACATTATTTTTGGATTGGAGTATGAATCAGATGAGGAGAGAGTGCCTCCTCCTCCTGCTCCACAAGTCCAAGCTAAACTAGAAACTGTTGCTCCTGTTCTACCAGTTACACCTCTGGAAGAAGATCTAGTAGCACAGATAGTGCCTAGTGACTATTTCACTAAGGATGATTTAGAGAAATTAAAAAATGATATATGTGAGTCAGTGATAGCCTCCACTTCATTAGGTATTTCAGATGCTGATGCAGCAAAGATTGCAAGAATAGTGATCCAGGATATTCAACTAAATCTCATTACCATAGCATAAACCATCATTAGGCACAATACTTTGCTGAGAGAAGAAGTAAGGAAGATGAGAAATGAGTTAAATTCACTAACCTCTGACTTCAAGACCTCCTTTAGTGGTGTCCTGGAAGTTCTTAGGAACTTGGTGACTCATCTACTAAGTGTATATATGAAAAAGTTGAAATAGGAGCTTAGAAAAATTTTAACTAGCCCATCCAGTTCTAGGAGTGTGAAAGGGGTTGTTGCTGATCTGGAGTCTCTCAAGGATGTGATGAGAGAGTAACTCCAACTCTTCAGACTGTTTCAGACAAAGAAACTCTTGAAAAGGTGCATCGAAATACAAACCTTGTATACAACATGGTAAGGAAATGCACAAATGAAGCCTCTACTACTCAGAAAGAGATTATAGAAAAGGTGGATAAGTACTTTACAAAGATCTATACCAAACACGATCTCATAAATAAATTCAAGTTTCTAGTAGAGAATCTCAAAATACCACCTATCATAGAGGCGTTCAAGAAGCAAGTTACTCAATTGAAGGTGTTTACCCCTTTTTAAATAAATTTATGGAGAATAAGGATGACTTCAAGAAATCCATGCAATATGGTGGTGAAATCATCAATGATTTCATCAGCCTCCTTAAGCCATATTTATATGTTCAAGCTAAATCAATTTTCGTTCCTCCTGCTGCTTCCATTGGTACTATCTCTCAGCCTCCTGCTCCAATGACTGTCTCTCAGGCTCTCTCCCAAGTTCTACCGATCCTTACAGAGAAACCAACAAGTAGTGTGTTGTTAGAAAGAAGTCCTAGCCTTTCTGAAAATGTCCCTATAGGTGTTGTCCTACCTGGTGTTATCTTCAAACCACCACTTCCCTCTGCCACTCCCAAACATTCTCCTCCTACTTCAGATCCTTCAGATAAAGTAAAATCCCCTCAGAAGCCAAATCCTTAGTGATGGATTGTATCTTTGATAGGGATTTGTTCTTTTTTCTTTCTTGTACTCTTCTGTCACTTAATGGAACTCTTTATGATGTCGTTATTTTATGCTCTTTCTCCTTTTATTTTCTGATTTTCTTTTTTTATAATCCCAAAATGGGGAGAAAAGGCATAAGGCATACATTATTTATCTAAGGGGATATTTTCTGGTATAGGACACATGGAATTTACTCACCTTACTCCATTTATTGAGGGGGAGTTTTACCTCTTGTTAAAAACAAACAAACAAAACAACCAAAACTCCCATGAGTATGCCTTGACTAGTTGTCTTTATTCTATATGATTGTATGTATGCCATAATCTGTGATTATCAAAAAGGGGGATATTGTTGGATCCTCTATGATATAGAAGTTTTCATAATCACAAAAATATCAATCTACAACGTCTACTCTTTCATGCCATTTAATATCTCTACGTAAATAAATTATTTCATACAGAAAAATGTACTTTATTAAGTCAATAACCTATATTCTTTTGAATAAATATGTTTACAAGTGTATTTGTACATGTATGTTTTGATATCACTTAGTCTTGTAACGTTTTGTGTAGGACAGAAACTTCAAAAACTTTTTGAGTCCATGACACCAATGTTCCACACACCGATGTCCGACACACTGGTGTTCGACACACTGATGTTCGACACACCGATGTTTTACACACCGATGTTCGACACACCGATGTTCGACACACCGATGTTAACACACCGAAGATGACAGAACGATGTTAACACACCGAAGATGACAGACCGATGTTAAAACACCGAAGATGACATACCGATGTTAACACACTGAAGATGACAGACCGATGTTTGACACACCGAAGATGACACACCAAAGATGACACATCGAAGATGACAGACCGATGTTAACAAACCGAAGATGACAGACCGATGCAAATGACTCATCGATATTCAAAAATAATTGTTTCGAATTTGTCAATTGAAATTTATTTCTAACAGTCATATTTAGACAAATTAATGTTTATGACATTATTTAATGTTGTTTGTAGGACAATCCGTAGACAGTACGAGGTAAATGCTCATGCGGATATCTTCATTCCTAGTGTACCTTGAAGTTTAAAACGACTACAACCTCAACTTAAAAAGATTTCGAAGAACATGTTGAAAAATAGACAGAGTGCATGCGCAACATTGAAAATAGAGGAACTATAAGCTTGAGCTCACTTGAAGTTTTACAAACAATAACCTGCTGAAGCCTGCCGAACATCCTCACAAAGGAGAGCTAAACCTTTCCACACCTGGAATAAAGATTACAGAAACTGCGATACTCTGTTCTAAATCCAACTTCCAGAAAAGGACTCGAATATCATTTTCTCTACATCCATTGAGTCTAGAGCTTTAATTCATAACACAGAGAGTTTTATAAGCCCTATTCTTCTTTAATAAACTCTGTTGTAATATTGTGTTCACATTTTGAGTCATGTGTGTGTATCTGTTTATGTCACTCACACTGTCTCCAGAGCTTAACTGGAGGATATCAAAAAATCCACAACAATCCATCCTTTTTACTCTTGTATCCCACGTAGGACTCTGGAAGAGATCCTATGTGATCTGTTTGATAGTTTTTACCATGAATAATTGTGGTAGAGGTAAAGTGTGATCTGGATATCCCTGTGTGCTGTTGTGAACCCCTATCCAGGGTGTGGATCAAAAGTTTATTAATATAAAATTCTTGGTGGCAGGTGATCACCAAGTTGAGAGGACTAAGTCTCAGCTTGAGACTGAACCTCTTGTTTTATCCGTTGTGCTGCTGTCTATCTTATATTTTAATCTGATAAGTATTTCTCACATTAATAAAACTGAAATTTGATAGTTAGTTTAGAAAGTGTTTATATCTATTTTGAATCAGTATATTAGTATCAAAAGTTTTACTAATCTTAGATTGGTAAAACTGAGAACTAATCAATCTTCTAAGAAACTAATTGAACTTTCAGGACTTTTATAAATTAACTAAAAACTGACTTTGTTTATTATTTTTATAGGGGATGTTATTTTAAAGAACCTATTTTAACAGAAATTTTTATAGATACTCAATTCACCCCCTCTTGAGTCATCAACTCTGACCAACACTTGTAATTCCCATACCTGGTTAGAAATGATGTCTTTGGAATATATTCCTTCCTCACACAAAGCTGATGATATCCAGATCGAAGGTCAATATTCAAAAAATATTGGGCTCTATGAAGTTGATCAAATAAATCATCAATACATGGAGGAGGATACTTTCTATTTATTGTAATAGCATTGATTTCCCTGTAATCAATGCATAGCCTCATGGATCCATCTTTCTTCTTGAAAAAGAGGATAGGGGATCCCCATAGAGAAACACTAGGTTGAATAAATACTTTTTCACTCAATTAATTTAGTTTTTTCTTTATCTACACCAATTCCACAATTTCCATTCTATAGGAAGTCTTTGATATAGGTCTTGCACCAGGTATTAAATCAATAGAGAACTCAACTTCTCGCTCTGGAGGATGTCCAGGTAAATCCTTTGGAAATACATCAATATATTCTTCCAAAATAGAAACATCTTCAATTTGAATATTTCTTTCCTCACCCATAGATATTTTGTTATCTTCCTCTCCATGAATTGAATTCAGTAGAGCTACTGGGGGTGGATCTAGATAAGAATCAGATGGCGAGGTTTCTACTCTAAAAATAAGGAATTCTACACCATTCTCAAAAATTGTAACTTCACTCTTCTTGCAATAAACCTTTTCATCTTAATTTTATATCCAATTCATACCAAGAATTATATAAAATTTAATCATTGGTATGATGATAAATTTAGAAACTAAATAACATTTTTGTGTCATGAGGGGGACTGATCGACACATCTTTGTTGCAATGATACATCCCCTAGGAGTTTCGAATGACAACTCCTTTATTAAATCAAATTGGAAATGTATAATTTTCTTAGAAAACTAGGAAGATATAAATGAATGAAATAATCCAGAATCAAATAAATCATTGGCCAAGTTTGAGGAAACAATTAAAGTACCCACCACAATACCATTAGGAACTTCAAACTCTGTGGTTGTAATCGCATAATATTTCCCCTTGCTCTCATATCCTTTTACGAGGAAAGTTTCTTTGGTACTTAGGGCACTCATTTTTATAGTGTCCCATCTCTCTAAAATTGTAGCATTGAACATCATTGACTTTTCTATTCCCCTTACTTTCACTATATCGATGAAACTTTTCTCCACACATATAGAAAACTCTCATTCCTTTCAAGCATTTCCTAGGATGATTCTTTCTGTAGTTATCACATAATGGAAATTACTTCATTCCCTTATTCTTCATTGGTGCTTCAACTTTTCAATGGTTATTAGAATGACTTTTCTTATCTTGATTTATATTGAACAAATTTTATCTAGAAAATTCCTTATCTATTTTGACGGAACTTGATACAATTTCATAATATGATGAAAACGTTTGAGAAGTCATTTCCCTTCAAAGACTTGGCTTAAGTCTTTCAAATAAATGATTAATCTTGTCTTCCGAATCACTTACATAGTCTATAGCATACCTAGATAATCTTGTGAAGGTAGACTCATACTCCACAACACTCTCTTCTCCCATTTTCTTTAGGCTAAGGAATTTCATCTTCATTTCAGTTCATTGTTCATGAGGGAAATATTTTTCAAATAATATTTCCTTAAAATTTCTCCATTCCATATCTTATATTCCTTCTTCCTCTGTGGTATTTTGGATCAAGTACCACCATTGATCAGCATCACCCTTGAGGTAATATACTTCCAGTACTACCTTTTCATTTTCATTTCATATTAATGCTAGAAATATCTTTTCAAGGGACTTGATCCACTGCTCAGATACCACTGCATTTTTAGTCCCACTAAAATATGGCTTCTCAATATCCGTATAGAGTAGAGGATACAGATTCATCAATATTTCCATAGTTAAAAGAACATTTTAGATAAACACCATAAGTAAAAGGGTATACAACTTAAGATAATAATCATATCCATGAAACCAGAATATGGATATATAATATTTTTAAAATTTAAAATAAAAAATGATCTCAAATGGGAAGTGGATACACCACATAAGAAATATTAGGTTCACAATACCAAGTAAGTCTCAATGAAATGGGAATTGAGACAATGTTCCTTACCACATTGTAATCAATTGATTCGTATGAAAAAAAAATTAATAACCACCAAATGAATCATAAAATACCATGAATATAAGGAGAATCATTATACCATCAATCAAATAGAAGTACACAATACACCACATGCAAGAAATAAGTGGTGAATAATGGAAATCTCATGGAATTAAAAGTGAGATAAGAAACCCCCTACCTTATGTCTGAAAGTGTTATTTGATTGATCTTAATAACCTTAATAATAAAATTTATCTTCATTAATTAATAATTCCAGAACCTCCTCTACATGAAATTGATTTATTATAACCGTTTTAGGTTCATTCATGGCCTTTTTATGGGTTTAAGAGGTTTAATTATATTGTTTTGGAAGCATTTTCTTCCTTGGTTTTCATGATCGATTTACTTATATTCATGAATGGAAGTTCATTTGAAATGTTTTAAAACATCCATAATTGTTAATATATATTATTAGTGATATTACATAGATAAAAATGATCTTATAATGATTTTGGGTTACATACCATGAGGATTACTTTGTTTGATAAAAGATAATGATAAATGCTTGGATTAACTTGGTGGTTTTGTACATAATGAACTTGTTTTGTATCATTATTTATATTATGAGTGTGTAAGGATTCCAGAACATTAAATAAGATAAAATAAATATATTATTATCTGGTTCAACCATAAAAATGGTTTAATGACCATAATTGAATATGGTAATAAAAATTGATACCCATCGTCCTTGAATGTGATAAATTAACACATCTCGAACGATGTTTTCATTTTCAGTATAAGAGGAGGGGAAAAAAGAGACATGATGATGAAATATTAAATTAGAATAATAAAATTATAGTTCATGTAAGGTACTGTGATTATCATAGAATTTGGATGAGGGAAAATGAGTAAAGAAAAAGGAAAAAAAGGAACTCAAAATAAAAGAAAAATTGAGAAATCCCTCACGAAAATTCGACAGCCTAACGATGCCACTTAAAAATTCATAAAATATTATGATGAGAGAAAAGGGATATCTCATTATTATTACATAATATGAACATAAAGGGGAATATGTAAAGACATATCTCACCATAATCCAACTGAAAGTAAAAGAGAATAACATAAAATGAAATCTTTAAAAAGAGAAGGGTGGTAGATTCCCTTACCTTGTAGAGTAACTCCCAAAACATGAAGGTTGGGACCTTATTGGATTGAGTACACATTGGGAGGACTCCTAGGGAGGTGAAAATACTAGGGGTTTGAGGATAATGAGTTTGGAATGAATAAAAATGAAGGAATGAGTGGGTATTTATACTAAATGAGAGGGAGTTTTTTTATTAATTTCAAAGGACACCTCATTAGTGGTTTTTGAAAAACCATGAGATTTACCATGCTATGTTCCCATGGTATTAGCCACTTGGGACACCTAATGTCATATTTTACTATAAACAAGTCTAACAGCCTTTTATATTAGTTATTACATCATTATGATGTCATTAAACATACCGAAAACTCAAAACTGTATTTTTACTATTCACAAAAAAATCTAGTATTTTAGAAAAATCCTAAAAATTCACCCTAAACATTTTTAGATGTTTAGAATTCAAAAATGAACTCCATTTTTTGAAAATAAATTTAATTTTTAAATAAAATTATAATTTATTCAAAAATAAAAATTTTAAATCCAGAACTCATTTTTTAATACCTTGAAAAATTAATCAATATATCATTACCTTATAAACTCAATAAAATAAAATAAGAATATTATTTACTATTTATAAAGGTCGAATTACTATTCATATTACTATTCATAATGGTATGTCACTATTCATAAAAAAACAAGTTGGTTCTATCAAACTCCAAATAACTTACCGATCACAACCATAGATGATCGTTTTTTGAAATTCAAAACATAGATGTGGAAAATTTAAGTTTAATGGCCAGGTTATGAATTTCTCCTATAAATAACCAAGTGTTGTTTCATAGAGACTCAATTATTCATGAAATATAGGATATTTAATGAATTTAAATTATTCGAGAGAAACATACCATAGATTTTTTTGGGTGTTACAGGATTACACATCGTAAGAATGTAACATGTCATGTAAGGGTTACACATTTTGTAATGTGAAAATCCAATTTTAATTAAAAAGAGGTGCATTTTTCGACGTAACATAAAATGAAAGGGTTTCACTACATGTAAAGGTATTTAACACCATGTAATTTCACAATATGTGGTTTTTAGGGTGTCATGCAGAGTGTTTGAGGCTTTATTATCATTTGAATCCTTCTCCCCTCTACCAAAACTCTTACCCAAGGTGATTTTGGGTGACTTCCTTCCACATGGATCAATTTTTTCTACGATTGATCATTATTGGGGTTATATTTCTCTTATTTGGGTAATTGGTTCCCTTGGTTATTCTATGCATCTGGTTATGGATTTTTCTTGGCTATGTATTTGTGATTTGATAGGGTTTTCTATCAATCCACTTTAGATTATTGGGTTTCCTTTCTTTTTGAAGGTCATTCTATTGGGTTCCAATCCCCATTTTCAAAGGTATTTAGGTTTTCTATGTCCTTGAGTTAGTTTTATCTATTATGTTATTATAAATTCTTGAATTTCTAGTTGTTCTTATTAATCACATGAGATTTGAAATGGAACTGCATGTGTTGAAATTGAAAAGGGAATGAGTTCATGCTTGAAAATGGGTTTTTTACTTTGAAAATAGAATTTTGTTTATTTGAAATGGAAAATTGATTTTCAAAACCTGAATAATATTGTATTGAAATGGAAATGGTTCTATAAAAATGTGATCATGGTTTTTAAAATAGAATTTGATAAACATTGCATAGCGGGAACCTTGGGTGACTCGAGAAAGAGACACGGGCATCCTTAAAGTGCATGACATCACTATGAGGTAACCTATGTTTATTGTCTATGGTAGTCATCAATGTTATTTGGATCCAACATTATTCCTTGTTATCATTGTGAGTGTCTAGTATGTATTTTCCCATAGGTTAGAGCCCAGTTTGTAGATAAACTGTTGTTTTTTATTGTTTAATTAATGATAGTTTATTCGATGGATGTTGGCTCACATGTCTATTTATGTTTAGTATCTTTCCATAATTTTTTATAGAATTGGAAACATGTTATGCAAATTTTTATAACTCAAGGATTTTTTGAAAAAAAAATCAAATTTTTTATGTATAAAAATTCTTGTAAAACTATTTTGTTTTAATGCTTGGACATGTGCATTCTTATTATTAAAACTTTTATAAATTATTTGGTGGTATCCTTCTAGGATCTATTTATAACACCCTAATTATTCCTATAGGTAGTTTTAAACCTTGTTTTTCAGAATACAGGTAATGATAAAATGATTTTATAGCTTGTAGAATTCAATTTATGTTTCTGTTTTGGTTTGGTGGTGATAGTTTGTCACATAGAGACTAGTTTTGTCTAGTTTTGTCATACTTTTTGGTTTTTCTACTTGGATCAGTTGTATCTCCATTGTTTCCACTTTTCAATCTGGTTTTATTTATTTTTATACTTATATACTAAACTTTTTTCATTTCGTTTGTTTTACAACACCCTATAATGGGCAGACTTGGGTGACTTATTTGGCTAACCCGGTTTGGTTTGTTACAATTTTGTACCGAAGGGGTTGCTCAGCCTGAAGTGTGTTAGCGCTGCCTGAGTTTGTTCTGTGTCCTTGGTAGATAGGACTATAATTTTCAGAATTCGAATATTAGGTGTAGAAAAGGAGCCTAGCCATCTCACTCTTGTGATTGAATCTATGTTTCCATGGGTGGTCGAAAAAATCCTTACAAACTCCAAGACCTAGAATTTAGGTTCATTTGAATAAATTTTATGGATTTTTTTTAAATTAACCTATCTAAAAATTTGGGGACATGGTGTGTTTATGGTCCTCTGAATACACTAATTAGGGAGTTTATTTATATGGAAATTTTACTTTGTATAGGTGTTTCCCTTTCATGGTAGAATTCATAATTTATTTAAATTCTATTATTTTAAATAATTTCTTTGGATTATTGTTTTTGGTTCATTGGTTTGGGAGTTTATTTTGATATATTGGTTATTGTATTATGTTTAACAGACAATGCCTCCTAGAAAAGATCTTCTAAATAAGATAGAGGAAGTCTCGAGTTAGGTTCCATAGGTGGATTTTCCTATGGATGATTCTTTGGTAGAGGTAGTAATTTGTACCATTCATACTCTAGGGTCATTAGGCACAATGTTTCTATGATGTGTAGTGGATCATGGGTTGGAATTTACCAAGAATCATCCTCCTATCTTCCATGGTGAAAATGGACCACAAGAGTTAGAGGAGTGGCTTGAATGGATTGAGAGGAACTTTAACTTCTTGAATAATCTAGAAGAATATCAGGTGGGTTTTTCCAAGTACATGCTCTAGGTACTAGGAATAATATTATGGGATTCTATATTTATAGTTATGTTCATGATGTTCTTACATGCATTTTTTTTTCAAGACGATTTTCCATCAGCATTTTTATCCTGATACATTACATGCAGAAAATACTTGAGAGTTTTGACATTGGAGCAAGGGGATAATATCATTCTAGAGTAATCTACCCACTTTTCTGAGTTGGTGCATCTAGAACCAAAGCTTATCACTAATGATTACTTGAAGGATCAGAGGTTTAAGATGGGGTAGAGGGACGATAATCATTCAATGCTTTCTATTTTTCGAATTTTGACCTTTTTGGAGGTAGTATATAAATAATATCTGGTTGAGGCAGACATAGCTAGAAGTACAGGTTTGGGAAAATCATCAGTTGGTGCAGCGGTTAGCTATGGTGCTTCCTCTGGTAAAAAAATGAAGTGCAAGAGTGGTCGGTTTACTACAGGACTAGTTTCAAGGGATTCTTCAGGTTATAAATAGTTTATTTTCTACTAGTGTGGTAGGAATGGTCATTCTAGGCATCATTTCATGGAGTATCCTAGGAATTTTCATCTTTTCAAGTGATCTTTCCATCTAAAACGTTTCTATGATAAGATGTCCCATTGTAATAAGGTGGGATCCACTTTTACCAAGGGATTACAAGTTCAGGTTGATGCATCCAAGGGTGGTGGATCAAATTATCATGAAAAAGGGGATGTCTAGGTGGCTACGTCTATATGGATATATGTGGAATAGTGTTCTCTAGAGGAATATGAAGTAGGTTCAACTACTTTTAGAGGTATGATGTTTATTTCATATTCTATGGCGATATTTTTTTTGATATAGGTGTTACTCATTCTTTTATATCATAAAAGTTGGTTTACTTGTTGGGTATACCTTCATATCTCATGAAGTTATTTATGGATCTTTACATGCCTTTGGGAAAGTGGAATGAAAAAGGTTTTAAGTGTCCCGAACGTCGGGTGGTGATTGGTGACTTTGAGGTGGTTTATGAATTCTTAGTGTTTGGTCTTGACATCTTTGATTTCATTATCAGATGGATTATAGTTTCAGTATGAGGGACTATATAAAATATTATCATCATTGGGTACATTTATTTTCTATATATGGGGTCACACATGTTTTCTAGGGTGATTGGGACTCTATATTAGGAAGGGAAGGGCCCGTTGTTCCTTATGATGGTACAATCTCTTTCAAGTAATCAAAAAAAATTCATGATGTAGTTGACCCATGATTGGGCTATCAGCTGCTTACTGTTGTGTGTGCATACCCTAAGGTATTTCCAAATTAATTTTCTTACTTATCACTATAGATAGATGTTGATTTTACTATTAACCTGCTCACTGGAATGATACCCATTTCTATTCCATCCAATCGAATGGAACCAACTGAGTTGGTGGAACTTAAGGTCCATCTTGAGGACCTAGAGGAAAATGGAATTATTTTTCCTAGTGTGTCACTATGGGCTTTGCCTGTACTATTTTCTAAGAAGGCAGATAGAAGCCTTAAACATTGTATTGACTATCAAAAGATGAATCGGATTACCATTAAGAACATGTATCCTTTATCGAGAATTGATTATCTCTTTGATCAGTTGATAGGGGATCATTGGTTTCTAATATTGACTTGTGGTCAGGGTACCACTAGTTGAGATTCTGAGAAGAGGATATACCCAAGATAGCATTTTGGAGTTGATATGATAATTTCATGTTTTTTGTTATGTCATTAAATATCACTAACAAACCTAGGGTATTTATGGTGTTGATGAACTGAATCTTTCATTAGTTCTTGGAATATTTCGTTATTGTGTTCATAGATGATATTATGGTGTACACCAAGACCGAGGAGGAGCATAAAGACCATTTTTATAGAAATCTTTTAACTTTTAAGGAATATCTTATGTATGGTAATATAAATGTGAGTTTTAGATCAAGGAAGTGAAGTTTACGGGGCATGTGATATTTAAGAGGGGAATCTCAATAGATCTTGAAAAGGTAGAGATAGTTATTTCTTGGGAGCACCCCAATTTTTTTATATCTAGAGATTCTTGGGGTTGGTGGGTTCTATATATAGTTTTTATGGGGCTTCTACATTCTTGAATCTTTAATGATAGATTTAACTAATAAGGGTGTAAAGTTTGAAAGGAATAATAGGTGTCAGATATCTTTTTAAGAGATGAAAATGATGGTGACTTCAACACCAGTTTGGATTCTTTCGGAACCAAGGTCAGGTTATAATGCATTCTATGATGCTTATGGTACATGTTTGAGTTTTTTCTTAATGAAGCAGAAACATTTTGTGGCTTATGGATCACACCAATTATTTCCTCGTGAGAATAACTACCCTACCCATGATTTTGAGTTGGCAGTTTTTATGCATGTACTCAAAAAGTGGAGTCACTATCTTTTTGGGGAATAGTTTATAATATATTCAGAACATAAGAGCCTAAAATATATCTTCACTCAAAGTGATCTGAACTTAGGAGGTTTATTATCTTTAGAACATTTATTTTTATATCATATATATCGTCAGGAAAGGAAATGTGGTAGCTGTCATGTTGAGAAGAAAATTACCGACACAAATGGGAAGGAATCAGTTGAGCATTGGTCTCTGATGAGCATGTTTGCTGAGATGAGTTTGGAAGTGAAGGTGGTTGGTGGAAAGGTGTTCTTGGCTTTGATAAAGGTTGGATAATCTTTTGATTAGTGAGTTCAACTTGATAAGATGACAGAAACTAAAATATGATGCTTAGGTGAAATCCTAAATGGTCGGGAGACATCGAGTGAGTGGTCTCAGTTTCCTAGTGGAGATTTATTCTTCTAAGTAGGTTTGTTGTTATTTTTTCCTTCATACATGATTTTATAGATAGTGGACACCAATCATGTTGGTCAGTACACCCTGGGGATAAAAATATGTACAAGGGTTTGAGACATAGGTATTAGTGTCCAGGGATGGGGTGGTCAGTTGCGGATTTTATATCCTGGTGTCCCACTTTTCAATGATTTAAGGTGGAACAATAGAGACATGTAGGTTTGTTACATCCTATAACCATTTAGGTATAGAAGAGGGATGATATTTCCATGGATTTCATCATTGTTTTACCACAAAATAATAGTGGGAAGGATGTGATTTGGATGGTTTTTGAAAGAATCACTAAATTAGTGCATTTATTACCAACAAAGTAAATGAAGAAAGTAGAAAAAATTGGGGACTTATATGTCTGAGAGATTGTGAAGATTCATGGGGTTCCCACTACAGTTGTTTCTAATAGGGACTCAAGGATCACATCCAGATTTTGGAAAGGTTTGGAAGAGGTAATGGGTTCGCAGTTGAAATTGAGAATGGTTTATCATACAGGGATGTATGGACAGTCAAATATGGCTATCTAGGTTCTTATGGATATGATCTGGTTGTGTGTTCTTGATTTCATGGATCTTGGTACAAGCATTTTCCTTTATATGAGTTTTACTATAACTATAGTTATTAGTATTTTATCAAGATGGTTCCCTTTGAGTATTTTTATGGGCATCCATGTCGATCTCTCTTATGTTGGGTAGAGTTGGGAGAGTAGTTCTTAATAGGACTGAGTGTTGTTCAAGAGATGACAGAGGTGGTGCAATTGATCCAGAGGAGTTTGGTCACAACAACAAGTTTTCATAAATCTTATGTGGACCATCATCATATGCCACTATAGTTTGAGGTTGATGATCAGATCTTTCTCAGTGTTTCACCCCTCTTAGGACATAATCGGTTGGATAAGTAGGGTAAGTTGGAACCAAGGTTTGTGGACCACTTTGATATCATTGAGAGAATAGGGAGGGTGGATTACCAGTTTCTTTTACCATCTAGCTTGACTTCTATACACGGCGTGTTTCATGTTTCCTAGTTAAGGAGCAAGTTTAGATTATATATTGACAGGATAAGGTACTACATAGTAAAACAATCCCCCTGGTATTGGTACTATGGTAGTGTAGATAGGATTTCCACAAGATGTGGGAGTGGGATACATTATTGAGGAAGCAGTGGCCTTCTATATTTGTGGATATATGATCTTGAGCTCTTTTTATTGACATAAATCTTGTATGGTGGGGAGATTGTCACACCCCATTACCTTTCTATAAGGTATTTCCTAGTATTTGCTTTTGGTTTCCTTTTTTAGTTTGGAAAGTATTGTTGATAATGAATTCGGAGGATACCTTTAATGGTGAAGTTAGAGATTTGTTGGAATTTTCAACTTTTCCCTAGACTTTATAATGTTTGATGGGTAGTTACATGATGTGTAATGGACATTGGACGAATTTAATGACCTCGATTACAAAATGTGATAATTTTACACATCATTTAAGGGTTACATGCCGTGTAATGTGAAAATATTATTTTTAATAAAAAAGTTACATGTTTTTCATCATAACATAAAATGTAAGGTTTTCACGAAATGTAAAGGTATTACACATCCTTTAATTTCTAGAGTTGAATTTTTTAGGTTGTTGTGCGGGTGTTTGAGTCTCTATTATATTTTTTAGCCTTCTCCGCTCTGCTAGAGCTCTTACCCAAGGTGATTTTGGGTCACTTCCTTCAGTCCAGATCAATTCGTTCTATGATTGATCAATATTGGGGTTTGATTTATCCTATACAGGTGAGTGTTTCTATTGGAAATTCTTTATTTTGGGTTGTGGATATATATTGGTTGAGGATTTAATATTTTTTAGGGTCTTTAATCAATCATCTTCAGATTCATGGTGTTCCTTTCATTGAAAAGGACATTCTCTTGGGTTTTAGTCCCCATTGTCAAAGGCAGTTAGGTTTTCTACATCCTTAAGGTAGGTAGATATGTCCAAATTTTCTAATATCTTGAATTTATTATTGTTCTTATTAATTACTTATTATTTGAAATGGGATTTCATGTGTTGAAATAGAAAAGGGAATGGGTTATCATTTGAAAACTGGTTTTTTTCTTTGAAAATGGAAATTCCTTGATTTGAAATTAAAAATGATTTTTTAAACCCTAAAGTAGATTGGATTGTCTTGGAAATGGTTTTATAAAAATGTGAGCATGGTTTTTAAAATAGTAATTAACAAAAATATCATTGTAAGAACATTAGTTTCATTAATAAAGAGACACAGGTTGCCTTAGAGTGCATGATGCCAATAAGAGGTAACCTCTTGTATGTCGATGGTCTATGGACGGACTTGATGTTAGTTAGATCAAACCTTATGCCTTGTTATTCATGGGAGTTCCTAGTACTTATTATCCCATAGTCTAGAGCCTGGATAGTATGTGTACTTTTTTTTCTAGTTGTTTAATGCATGATAGTTAATTTCATGGATGTTGGATCACATGTTTATTTATGTTTGGTATCATTTACTTCTTTGTTTTTATATTTGGAAACATGTTATGAAATTAGTGAAAACTCAAGGATTATTTGAAAAAGGTTCTAAAATTGTTTTATTTATAAAAATTATTGCAAAAATATTTTGTTTTAAAGGTTTTACATGTGCATTATTGTTATTATAACTTACAAATATTATTTATTGGTATCATATTGGGCTTTGTTGGACACACCCTAATTATTTTTTTGGGTAGCTTTAGTCCTTTTTTTACATGATACATATAAAGTGAAGAGGATTATGTTGCATATAAGCTTATATTTACATTGATATTTTGGTTTGGATGTGATGGTTGGTCTCATGGACACTAGTTTTGTCTAGTTTTGTCATAACATCTATTTTTTTCTATTTGGTTCATCTGCATCTCCCTTGTTTCCTCTTTTCACTCTATTTCCATGTCTTATTATCATTATATGTGAGACTTTTTTTCATTTTTATTTTTTTACCCCACCCTATTATGGGATGACTTTAGTGACTAATTTGGTTGACCTAGCTAGCGTGTTACAATAACACAACTATCAAGGAAAAGAAACCACAACGTTGAGTTTTTTTTATTTTTTCATTTGGTTTCTGTAATTTTTTAGTTCTTTCAACTAGTTTTTTATTACAAAGGAATTATGTGTATTAAAATATTTTTAAAATATATATATATAAAATTTGACAATGGTTATTTTGAAAACAATCGTTGAAAGTCACCTATAACATCGATTATAAAAATAACAAATGTTATATGTGATTTTAGATTTTGGTTCTCAAAATAACCTATGTTGAAATATGATTGAAATTTCAGAAAAAATATCATGGAGTATCTAATTGAATTTGAGTTTATTAATTATTTTCATATATTAATAAATGTAAACATGAATTTAAGAATCAATAATAATAGTTGTATGGAAAATTTATCAAGATCTTCCTTTATAAATTAAGTTTTTATGCAAAAAAATTAACACCTAATTGAAATTTATGTTACTAAAATTTTCTTCCCATGATTTTACATATAATTAATTAATAATATTAATTATATAGAGTTTAGAAATATATAATTAGATTTAATGGTAAATAAAAATATTCATTTGAATAAAACATATAATGTTATAAAATATTTCAAAATTTATTTAAGAGATACATTAAAAAAAATTGTAAAACTTATTGGTATTTTAATTTAGTTGAAATTTCTTTTATTTTATTCATATATTTAATATGATGAAAATATATTCAATTCATTAATATATAGATCTGACAATAATATTCCTCTTATAATTTTATAATGATTTTAAAAAATATTTGTCAAGAATATATAATTTAAAATTTAAACAAAACTTATTAAATTTATGGTTAAAAATAAATATGCATGTAGAAAAAAAGACATATTTTGATGCATTGATTATTTTTCTCATTTCAATGTTTTATATCAAACATATTTTGTAGGATCAAACTAAATTTCACTTCACTAAAATTATTTTGTTTCTTTTAAAAATTATGCAATAGTAAATTCAATTTAATCCATCAATAGAAAGTTTTATTTATGATAAAAAATTGATATTTTCAGCAAGCAGTGTAAAAGGAATAGACGATCTATTTTCTATGTCAAAGCAGATCATACGTCCATCTGTGAAAGATGGAGTAAGTCATTGGATCCAATAGATCACCATATTTGAAGAGGTGGTAGGGTGGTAGAATATCATCTATAAATACCCTTGATCTTCCCATTTGTAGTATTTTTTTTATAAACTAATAGAGTGGATCTACAGTTCGAGACTTGTTGCAAGAACAGAGGAAGAACTCTCTCTATTTTCACATGTATAGTGAGATATCGAATGATGTTATCATACACTACCTATCATGTGAAGTAAAGAATGAAACTATGTTTTATGTGTCTGAGAGTTTCCACATAAGAATCTAGTGTGAAGAAGAAGTTCTTATGCATGACAGGGATGGTTGGTTCAAACAAGTATAGGATCGACCGAGACTGAGGTGAATCATAAATCCTCTTACCCAAAATAAAGAAACAAGGAGGACCGAATCGAGTTGTGAAGATGAGGTGAAGAAACTGAAGAACAAATTGTGGTTGAAGGCACTAAAAAAATAAACCATCACATACCTTAGAATTTGAGAGGATCAATTCATCGAGAAAGTCGAGAAATGACATTAGTAGGGTTCAGTGAGAGCGGTGACAACACTCTGGTTTCATGAGATCTTGAAGGCGTGAGAGAGGTGACTCTATTAGAATTCTTTTTATAAGATTGCATATGGATTTTATCAATGCTTTCAAAACAATGTTGATAAGGAGTAGTTTTATCAATGCTAAAATAGTAAACGCTGATAAAACTACTCTTTATTAACACTTTTTAGTGCCGATAAAATGATTCTTTATCAGCTCTAAAATTCTAGCACTATTAAAGAGTAGTTTTATCAGCGCTAATAAAGTTCCAATTTTAATAAAATATTTATTTATTTATAATTATAATTAATAATGAATATATTTAAAAATATTTGTATATATCTATAAATATTTTAATATATTTATAAATATATTTATATAATTATATATAGTTATATTATTATATATATTTATATAATTATAAATATAATTAATATATTTGTTTTTTAATCATATTTATTATAATTTTATAATTATATATATATGTTTAATATAATTATAATTATAAATAAATATATTTATATATATTTGTATATGACTAGAAATTTATTTATATAATTATTTATATATATATATATATATTAATATATAAATATATAAATATATATATATATATATATTAATATATAAATATATATATTTATAAAATTATAATAAATATATTTATTGTAATTTTATAATTATTTAATTATATATTTATTTATTTCTAATTATAATTATAAATAAATATATTTAAAAATATTTCTTTATAATTATAAATATATTTATATATTTATATAAATTTATATATGTATATATATTTATGTCAATATAAAAATATATATAATTATAAATATAATATCTATATTTATTATTTTTATATATTTATTATAATTTCATAAATATTTAAATATATATTTATTTATAATATTAATTATAAATAATTATATTTAAGAAGTATTTATATATAATTATAAATATATTTATATAAATATATATTTATTAATATATAATTATAAATATAATAATTATATTTATTATAATTTTATAATTATTTAAATATATAATTATTAATTATTAATTTCATAAATAATTTTAAAAAATATATATATTTTTATTATATTATTATTAAAAATTTAAATTAAATAATTGTTAAAAATCATTTAAATAGATTAATTATATAAATTTCAAGCATATTTTATATATTAAAACATAATAAATAAAAGTAAATAAATATTATTCATATAAATTACAAATATATTGAAAATATTACATTTATAGTAAATAAATATATCTATAAAAATATTAAAAAATGATTAATTATATTTTTAAAATTATTAATGAATATATAATAATAAATGAAAAAATTAAATTAAATAAATTACAAAAATATTAAAAAGTGAATTTGTAATAATTACGTGAATTAAAAACATACATATGCACACTTACAAATATAATTAGAAATGTGTGTCAATTAGTTATGGATTTTTCTATTATCTCTTTCCCAAGCATAGAGCCTGGGGATTTGGATCTCTTTCTTTAAAACCAAGAACCATACATTTCTACGATTGGAGTCTAGATTTTGACCTTTCCAGTTCCAGGTACGCATTTTCACTGGTTTGGGTGGGGATTTATGGGCATAACTAGATCTCATGGCATCCGAATATCCTACGTGGCATCACCACTTCCCTTGGAGTTCTAATCAGATTGGACTGGGAGATGAAATAAGTGAGGTTTGGCCATTTTTCATGAATGTTAGTGGAGATGGACCTTAGCGCCACCCTCATTGATATGAAAACTCATTATACCCCTAATGAAAATATTCATCTAGGAATCGAGTATGAACAACGATCTTTGTATTGTGTGTCTTGAGACTCTGTTGGACATTCAATTGAGTTATGTCGTCATGTTGTCCTCTGTAAATGCAATGATAAAGGTCATATATCGAAGGACTGCAAGAAAGCTATGAAACCTTTGTAGGGAGATGTGACTAATGAGAAAGGAGTGGAAGACAGTGTCTCACATGTATCAGTGACACATGCTCCTTGGCTAGAGGAATCTCCAGCGATGCCAGCTGAGCAAGCTTTACCTCCTCCTGGTTGTGAAGTTTCTGGGAATCGGCAGGAGGTGCAGGTAGTGAAGGCCAACATCTCCTTTAAAAAAGTTCTATGTATGAGGAATGTGAAACCACATATGAAAAATCTAGAAGTGAGGATTTTGTTCAAGATGTGATTGATTGTGATCAAGGACATGAACCTATCACTGAAAAAAGGAAAGGGAAATTGAAGTTTATGGATGATGAGGCCTTCCATATGGTTTCTTTTAAAAAATACTAAACACACCTTCTCTTGTATCGGGATATGAATTTCACCTAATTGAACACAAATAGACTAAACCCCTCATGGCATTGAAGAATGGGGCTAAATTATTTTTCCTATTTCTGAACCTTCTTTGTAAGTTGTTTTCCCAGCACTCTCTGCACCTATTATACAAGATGGCATTGAAGGTGAAGCGGGTGTTACTATTAGTGGTCCACTGGAAGGGAAGGTGACACTTGAAGAGGGTGTTAATGTCCCATAAGACTCTAGGCCTAGTGATAAACTCACCCTGTTTGATCTTCTCAATAGGTCTCATAGTAGGGTTGCATTTCATGAGGAATTTGGAAACCTTTGGGTTGATGAACAAATTGGGGACAATGCACTGGATAGGGATGAATCTTCTGTGAATAATGACTCCACTATAGGCATTGAGAACCAAGATAAGGTCGATGAATTATCGATTATGGATGATCGTGATATCAATTGGCGAGCCCCCAAATAGTGGAAGAGAGTCGGGCACCCGAGAGGTTGGTATAACGACCCTTGATTTTCAAACATTAACATTACATAACTTTTTTGGAATACATAAAAATTATACAAACAGATTCCCAAAATACTATAATTGGTCTAGTTCCTTTGGAAACATGGAAACATAAACACTGGTACATAAATGGGCTATATCATTTCCCACTAGTTTCTTCTTTACTAACACCCTTCTTAGAGAAATCAGACATAATACATATCATCATAACATGGGTAAAGGAAACATAAAAGGGGTGGGCTCAGATGCTCAGTAATGGTAAAAAAGGGAGACATGTAATCATAAACATGAACATAGGGGTATGAGAATGTGATCATGAAAATATAAGATCATGCCCTACATATCAAAGATCATAACATGAATCATGGCATAAATATTGGTAGTTCATAAGACAAGAATCATAAAGAAATAAAGATCATAATCCATGAAAGCATAACATAGTAATAAAACATGCAATTTTGGAAGACACATAAGCATATATAATAATTTCCATAGTAGTCAATGAATTTCTACCGAGGCTATCTTAGTGGAAAAGTCCTTTACTGGACCGGGTAAACCCCCGTTCCAGCCCTGTATTACTTAACTGGGTACACCCCCGTTATATCCCTATATTACTAAACCAAGTTCATTTATCATTCCATCTATATCTATCTTATGAGATATAAATATTCACCTAAATAATTGGAGGGAGATATAGGTCTCACCCATATCATATTGAAATCATACATACATGTGCCACATGATCAAAAAAATCATATAATAACCCATGAAATGAAATGGGTATTGTAAACATGTAATCATATCATAACATGTGGAAAGAGACCAGTTTTATATTCATTACATCATAAACATAACCTGTTAAAGGAATCTAGTTTCAAAAGAATATAACCTAGGAAATAGAAATAGGTTTCATAAAAATCATGTCATCAAAACACAATCCATTCAGAGAAAGAATATGAATGGAAAAATTGAATAATTTCCCCATAAATTCATGATTAACACACATGGAAGTTATCTTAGATGTAAAATAATTTTGAAAGATATTTTAAAAACATTTCTTGAGTAAAATATCCTTTCTTCTTTGAAAAATGTTTCTTATAACATAAACCCTTTTGAAAACCTTTTTCTTTGAAAATAGATTTGAAAACATAAAAAGGAAGATTTGAAAACAATAAAACATTTTAAAAATACTTTTTCCTTGAAAATTATCTTCAAGGATCCTTTGAAAATATTTTTGAAAACATTTTCAAAAACATGGTTTTTGAATACAATAGATTTACAACAGAAAGAGAGACTATCATATTTTACATAAAAACGTTATCTTAAGTACCAAAGAGTGAAAATAATGGTATTAAAACATGAAGATATTTTGAATAAATAGAGGATAAGGAAACTCATGAGTGTTATTGAGATATGGATAATAATATTTCATCAAAGGAAACATAAACATAAACAATCTCGAAAAGCAATGAGATTGTCTCTATAAACTCTTATAAATTGGTAACATGGGATCATACTCTCCATGTAAGAAAAAGAAATTAAATGAAGCTTAAAATACCATTAAAAGAATTATATTCATGATATAACATGTAAAATGGAAGTATATAAACCTCAAAAAAAATTATGTGCATAACAAAACATGAGTCTCAAGGAAGGAAAATTGAGATAAAACTATTTTACCGATTTGGTAACTTTTGAAACTTAAACCCCATGAAAGAAAGATCATAAAATGTATATGTAAATACCCAAAAATTTAAGTATAATAATAATTTTATACAATAATGGTTAGTACATACTCTACAAAAAATGAAACAGTGGTGAACATATCTTGTATTCATAGAAATTGAAAGTGAGATGAAATCCACTTACCTTATGTATTGATTCTCTTCGTACTCATACAAGATTCCTATATAATAAATATAAGTTTATTATACATATTTTAAAGAATAATATTATTATATAAAATACCATATATGGTTTGTTTATGACCTTATACTACCCTCATGTTAACGATCCTATGTTAAGGTTTCACTTTGGGTAATATTTTCTTTGTTCTTCACATGTGTCTTAATTTGTTATATCTTTTATCCTTATAAATATATCACGATTTATAGAATTTAAATCATGATTTAAATATCATTTATATCTATTATATATATATTATAATAATTTATATCATAAAGAAGTATGAAATGGAATACACCGTTTATAGAGACGACAAGTCGTACGTACGCATGAATGTCGTTTCTATTTTAATTTTCGTATTAAATGAAAGAAATAAAATGAAATATAAGTGTATATATATATATAATATCATTAAATTATAATTATAATGTTATATATATCATATAATTTCACTAAACCCATCCTTAATACATTCCATGTAGTGTGTGAACAAATCACATCGCTTTGAGGGGGTGGTAGTCCACACTTCCTCAAACAAAATTATCACATTTAAACCAAATGGAGGGTAAAAAGACGTGTTTTAAAATAAATAATGAAGCTTAAAGACATAATAAATATAATATATGACATATATAAACGTATTTTCAATCATAATGTCCACCATTAGAGGTGGTAAAGGATAAATGAACAATCATCATTTAGTGAGGCAGTAGTTCACCGTACACATAAACAGTATGTTCGTTACCCATTAGATGGAAGTTTCTGTAAGTGTAGGTTGAACCATTATCATAAAAAAATCCTATTATATTGATGATACTAGTTTTTTTCATACAACAATGTAATAAATAGATTGGATGGGTGTATAATGAAAATTAAAGAAAAGAGTTTGAGAGAAGACGTTACCTCTTAATCAAGTAACTCCTTTTGGTTTATGCCAAAAGGATTCCTTGAGTTTCCTTCATACCAAGATAATGATTATAGGAGGAATAGAGTGGATTTTTTAGATTATTTTATCATATTTTAGGCCATACAAGGGGCTTGAGAGGTGTTATGATGTGGGAGGATAGGATCCCTTTTTATAGTGGAGGAGGAGTGTCACTCTTGTAAATATTTGAAGAGAGAATTCCACCCACATTTTTCCTATTTAAATTGGATCCAATAATAGTAAAAAGTCAATAAAATTGATTATAGGGTCTAAATATGGCTATAAAATTGGCATTTTAAAAGTATCTTGGTCTATTTGGGTCTTAAATTTAAGATTTAGTCCTTAATTAAGCTTCATTTTACCTCAATCGACGTAATTAATTTTAATCACATTCACTAATATTTTTGGTCAAAAATTAAGTTGAAATTATTAGATATTATAACTTATTCAGATTCCAAATATGGAATCCATTTTTTCAAATTCTAATCATATAAGTGGCATAAATTAATTTAAAATTAATTCCGCTGATGGGGCGACACTGCAGAATTTTAAAGTAAAAACATCCAAAATATTACTAAGTTTTTATACCCAATTTCAAATTGAAATTGATTCCAATGGTCTAAATTTGATTAAATTAAAAAAATATTATCTAATTAAACTTTTAAACCAATTTAAAATATAATTTAACCTTATATATAAATTAAATTAAAAGTAGTTTTGAATTAAAATCCAGTATTTTTCACTATTCATCTAAAGATGATGTTTGTCAGAAAAATCCCAAAAATCCGCCCTAAGATAATTTAGACATTATAAATTCAAAAATTAAGTTTATTTTATCAAATTCAATTTCTAAATGTTTATAAAATAATTTTTATTATATTTCACATAAGGACATTAAAAACGGTTCATTCGAGAAAACAATATTTTTAAACATTGAAGGACTTTACCAAAAATCATATATTTTATTATAAATATGTTTTATTTATATAAAAAAATTATAAAAAATATTTTAAAATTAGTTATTACTATTCCTATAACTAAGTTTGACATCTAGGTTATAATTATCTCATTTAAATAATTACATTAAAAAAAGAGATGTTTCGTAGAAACTCGGTGTTGCGTGTATCGTACGTCAAGTCAGTGTTTCGTGTAATGTAATCCAAGTATGTGTTGCATCTAATGTATGAAAATTTGGTTATATTTTAAAGGAATGTTTTAATTAGTGCATTAAAATACATAAATGAAAATTTAATTTATTCGAAAAAATGGTCTATAAAAACTTGGGGTGTTACATTATACCCCCTAAAATGAATTTCACCCATGAAATTTGTCACTAAGGTAAAAAAATAAGGATAATTATACTTAATAATATCCTCAAGTTCCCACATAGCATCCTCTATCTGGTTATTTCTCTACAAAACTTTGACCAATTGAGTGGTCTTGTTTCATAGAACTTTCTCTGATCGGTCTAGAATTTCAAAATTTTGTTCTTCATAAGATAGATCCTGCTCCAAAGGTATGACCTATCTAAGTTCAGTACATGTGAAGGGTCAGATATGTACGTCCTCAGGATAGATACATGTAATACACCAAGAAATTGATATATATTTGGAGGAAGTTCCAAGCGATAGGCTACCATCCTGATATGATAAAGAATCTCAAAGGGACCAATATATGTAGGGATTAGTTTCCCTTTCTTCCTGAATCTCATAACTTTTTTCCAGGGTGGGATTCCTAGAAAAACCTTTTCACCAACTTCAAATTATAGATCATGCCAATAGTTATCCACATAAATTTCTACCAAATTTGAGCCTCCATGATATGATACTGAATGGTTCTAACATTCTCGACCATTTCTTCATAAATCTAAGGTCCCAATAGCATCCTTTCTCCAAAATCATCCCATCACGTTGGAACTCTACATTTATTCCCATACAAGGATTCTTATGATGCCATCTAAATTCTTGAGTGAAATCTATTATTGTAAGAAAACTCAACTATAGGAAGGTGTTGATCCCAACCACATTTTAAATCTAACAAAAAATATCTCAACATATCCTCTAGGGTTTGAAATTTTCTTTCAGACTGAACATCTTTCTAAGGATGATAAGAAGTTCTGAAACACAATTCTATATCAAGTTCTTGTTGAAGACTTCTCCAAAAATTTAAGGTGAACCTATGATCCTGATATGATACAATAGAACGTGGTACTCCATGGAACCTTACCACTTACTTAATGTATATCCCAGAAAGATGATCTAGAGAGAATTATTCTCTAATAACAACAAAGTGAGCCAAATTTTTAAGGATATCAATGACCACCCATATAAAATTAAAACCTTTAGAGGTTTTGGGTAGTCCAATGAAAAATTCCATATTGATGTTCTCCCATTTCCATTCTGATATGGGTAATGGATGCAACATCCCTATAGACTTTTATCTTTCAGCCATAACTTTCCAGCATACCAAACACTGAGATACAAACTTCGTGATATCACTCTTTGTGTAATCCCACAAGAAGTATTCTTTTATGTACCTATACATCTTCGTACTTCCAAGATTAATAGAGAATTAAGAACTATGAGCTTACTCTAAAAACTCCTTCTTCAAATCTAGTATGGAAGGAACACATACAAGGTTCTTGAAGCTTATAATTCCATCCTGGTCAAGGATAAACTCAGGAACATTTCTAGCCTTCTTTTGTAGCTCTACATCTTCCTTCTGTGCCTCCTTAATCTTCACTTGGATAGAGGGTTGAACTTTCATTTGAGAAAGATAATATTTTTCCCCTTCCTTCAATATTTCTAGATCCATACTTTGAAAATCTAGAAATATTGGATCTTTTGTGATCCTCATCATGGATAAGCTAGTATGATCCTTCTGACTCAAAGCATCGATCACCATGTTCTCTTTCCCAATGTGGTAATGTATTGAGTTGTCTTAATCCTTTATCAACTCTAACCATCTTCTATGGCGCATGTTCAACTCCTTTTATGTGAATATATATTTTAGACTTTTATGATTAGTATATATATCACAATTTTCTCCATAAAGATAATTCCCTTATATATTTAATGCAAATATTACCACTACTAACTACAAATCATGATTTGGGTAATTTTTCACATGAATATTAAATTGTCATGAGGCATAGGATATAACCATGTTATTTTTCATAAGAATACATCTCAGTACCTTCTTGGATGCCTCACTATGGATTAAAAACCCTTATCCACTATAGGTTTATGTAAGCACAAGTTCACTAACCAACCTTCTCTTCAGTTCCTTGAAATTTTCCTCACATTCATATATCTAGAGGAACTTGACACCCTTCCGAGTTAACTTGGTTAGAGGATTATATGGTCATGAGAAATTCTCCACATACCGTCAATAATATCCAGCTAAACCAAGAAAGCTACAGATCTCATTCACTGTGGTTGGTCAATGACAACATTCAATAGCCTCCATCTTTGATGGATCTACTACTATATCATCTCTAGAGATTATGCGACCCAAAAATGAAAACTTTTGTAGAAAAATTCACACTTTGTAAATTTATCATATAGCTTCGCTTTCCTTAGGTTCTTTAGTACAATTCTCAGGTTATCTTCATGCTCTTACTTTCTCTTTGAATAGATAATAATATCAGCTATAAAGACTACTACAAAATGGTCGAGGTAATCTATAAAGACTCTATTAATCAAATCCATGAAGATAGGATGGGCATTAGTAAGACCAAATGGCATCAATATATATTCATAGTGTCCATACCTTGTATGGAATGTCATCTTGGGTATATCCTCTTTCTTGACCCTCAATTGATGATATACAGAATGAAAGTCAATCTTAGAAAAATATTGAGGTCCACACAGTTGATCAATCAAGTCATCAATACGGGGAAGATGATACTTGTTCTTTATTGTGATCTTGTTCAAATCCCAATAATCAATGTATTGTTGTAGTGATCCATATTTATTTTTCACAAAAAGAACCGGTGCACCCCAAGGTGACACACTTGGCCGAATGAATACCTTATCAAGGTTTTCTTGGAGTTGCTTTTTTAATTCCTATAACTCAATTGGGGCCATTCTATAAAGAGTATTTGAAATTGGTGTGGAACCATGTATAAGTTATATCGAGAAATCAACTTCTAGTTTTGGTGGAAGGCTAGGCAACTATTTAGAAAAGACACACACAAAATCTTGAACAGTAGGAATATCATCAATGTTGATTTTCTCCCCAACCATTTTAGATAAATAACCCTTGTGAATTGGAATTAAGACCCATACACTGGATGTAATCTCCATAGGAAGTACATACTTATTGTCACATTGATGGATGATCATAGGAGGGTTTGAAATATCAAACATAACTTCCCTTCTTGAAAATTGATGTGGGATTTATGTAGAGAAATCAAATCCATGAAAAAGATGACATCAAATTCAGCCAAAGGAAGAATTAAAAGATTTTTAGGAATCAAATTACCACAAACTTAAATCAGATAGGAATTATAGAATTGAGATGAAATCATCATACCATTATGGGTTTTCACTGCTAATTCCACATATAATTATTTTGGTGGAATCTTAATACCCTTAAAAATTCTTTAGATATGAACAAGTTAGTAGATCCAGAATCAAATATGACATTAGAAGTTATATAGTGGATGGTAAGTGAACCTTTTATCACATAATTATCACAACCCTCATTAGAAATAGTGATTTCATGAGATTTTCCCTTTTCCTTTAGCTTAATAGGTTACTGACGTCGATCATCATCACCAGCCCTTGGGTTTTGGAAGTGGTTTACATAATGCCCATTCTCCTTACACTTGTAGCACTGAATCTTGGGAGGTGCATTATATGCATATTTCTCTCCATTATAATTTTGAGTTAACTTATTCCCATCATTTCGACAATAAATCGCTCAGTGACCTTCCATTATTCTCTTAAAACATTTATTAGAACTTTTAAGGCAATTTACTCCATGATGTTTCTCACACTTAGAGCATAAATAAAAACTCATCTTATTTTATCTAAGGTTTTCAGAGTTTCCTTTGAACTCCATATTCCTTTTCTTGTCAAAACCATGAGGTTGATACATGAATCCAACCTCAATTTCAACCTTGATTTTACAATGAATAATCTCTTTATAGCTACTAAATTATATTATGGACAACTACCTTTTGAGAATTGTCTTTAAGCTACTAAATAACCTATCAAATTTACTTTTGGTTTGGATGATAATTCCTAAGTCGTACCTCTCAAGTCTTGTGAAATTATACTCATAGGTACCAAAAGACTCATAATACCTTTACTTCAACTCAAGGAACTATTTCTACATCTTGGTATAAAGAATTAGAGAAAATACACATTAAAAAAAAATAAGTTCTTGAACTTATCCCAATCCATGGATTCAATCTCACCCTACTGCCTCATATTCTTGATTAAAGTCCACCACTGATCTTCTTCTCCTTATAAATAATAAATAGCTAGAATTACTTTCTCATGCTCAGAACACTAAAGAATTTAGATTATCCTTTCAGTAGTACTAATCCATTATTTATAAACAATTGGATCAGAAGACCCTATGAAATAAGGTGGATGTTGCCTCATGAAAGACTCAAAAAATGTTGTTCCCTCCTTTTCTCATTTGGAATTACACCATGATTCATATTGTTAGAAATCTATATGAGCATTACAACAAGATTTTTCATTCCAGATAAGACATAATTTTGTTTCTCCGGAATACAATCATTGCATTGTTTGTTGCAATCACCATTAATGTTGTTCCTTCAGGTTCTAGCCATCGACTAAAACCAATAGCATATAGTAAGAGATAATTATCATAATTGGGAACCACATAATCATTAAAAATCACTTATAGGATGTCTAACTTATGAGACCTTTCTTAATCTATCAAACCTTAGGTTTATCCTAGGTCATTCATAGCCAAATTATATTTAAATCCTTCATAATGGTTCATGAAGAGTTAAATAATTCCCAAAGAATATCCCATGGGAGTGTCAAACCAGGTGTGAAGTAAGGCTCGTTGTCCTATACCAGATTACCCTGAGTCAGGCCTGGAAGATCTTGTCAGA
Organism: Viscum album; assembly: GCA_963277665.1. NCBI lineage: Eukaryota > Viridiplantae > Streptophyta > Magnoliopsida > Santalales > Viscaceae > Viscum > Viscum album. The sequence continues at coordinate 725,009,934 of OY728167.1, read as the reverse complement.
GTTGTTACCCATAGGTACATTTGTGAAAGAGACACATCCACTTGTAGTATCTAGACATGGATGTATTTCTAGGAAACCGACCACTCTATCCTTTACCAAAATTGCAGTACATTCTCCTATACTTTTCCTTATCCTTAGAATTATCCCGAGACATGTCCTTAGGGTTATCACTCAAGTTTTCTCATCCTACCTTACAAAAGATAAATATACCTTTTCTCTGACACCAACTATAGAGACCCTCACTTTTCAAACACTATCATTAACTAACTTTTTCGGAATACTTAAACATCATACAAACAGACACACAAAGATCGTAATTGGTCTAAATCCTTTGGAAACAGGGAAACAAAAACATTGGTACATAAATGATATATATCATCTCCCACTAGGCTCTTCATGACTATTACCCTTCTTCGACACATGAAACATAATACATATCATCATAACATGGGGAAAGGAAACATAAAAGGGGTGAGCTCAGATGCTCAGTAAAGGTAAACAAGGGAGACATGTAATCATAAACATGATCATAGGGGTATGAGAATGTGATCATGAAAATATAATATCATACCATGCATATCAAAGATCATAATAGGAATCATGGAATAAGTATTGGCAGTTCATAAGATAATAATAATAATGAAATAAAGAGAATAATCCATGAGAGCATAACATAGTAATAAAACATGGAATTGTGGCAGACACATAAGCATATATAATGATTTTAATAGTAGTCAAGGAATTGATATTGAGGCCATTTTAGTAGACACAGTCCTTTATTGGACTGGGTAAACCCCTATTCCAGCCTTGTATTATTGAACTGAGTACACCCCCCATTCCATACCTCTATTACTAAACTGAGTTCATTTCCCATTCTATCCATGTTTATCTCATGAGATTTAAAACTTTACCCAATTAATTGGAGGGAGACATAGGCCCCACCCATCTCATAGTGAAACCATACATACATGTTCCAAAAGATCATAAATAATCATATTATAACCCTTGAAATAAAATGGGTATTATAAACATGTAATCAAATCATAACCTATGAAAAGAGACAGCTTTCATAATCATTTCATCATAAACACAACCCATGAAAAGAAGAGGGTTTCAAAAGAATATAAAACATTTAATAAATAGATGAGAAGTAAACTCATGGGTTTTTTTGAGATATAGATTATAATATTTCATCAAAGGAATCATAAACATAAACAATCTCGAAAAGTGATGAGATTGTCTGCATAAACTCTTATAACTTGGTAACTTGGGATCATACTCTCCATGTAAGAAAAGGAAATTAAATGAAGCATAAAATACCATGAAAAAAATTATATTCATGATATAACATATAAAATGGAATTATATACACCTAAAAAATAATTTAGGTGCATAACAAAGCATGAGTCTCAAAGAAGGCAAATTGAGATAAAATTATTTTACTGATTTGGTAAGTTTTGAAACTTAAACCGCATGAAATAAATATCATAAAATGGATATCTAAATAACCATAAATTTAATTATAATAATAATTGGATACAATCATAGGAAGTAAATACACCACAAAAAAGGAAAGAGTGGCAAACATAGCTTGTATCTCACAGAAATTAAATGTGAGATGAAATCCCTTTACCTTGTGTCTTGACTCTCTTCGTACTCATACAAGATTCCTGTATAATAAATATTAGTTAATTATAAATATTTTACATAAGAATAGTATTATATATAATACCATATATGGTTTGATTATGACCTTATACTACCCTCTTGTTAACGATCCTATGTTAAGGTTTCACTTCGGGTAATATTCGCTTTGTTCTTCGCATTGTCTTAATATGTTATATCTTTGGTCCTTATAATTATATTATGATTTATAGAATGTAAATCATGATATTAATATCATTTATATCCAGTATATGTATATTATAATAGTATATATCATAAATAAGTGTGATATGAAATACACCGTTCATGGAGATAGTAAGTCGTACGTACGCATGAACGATGTTTCTGTTTTAATTGTAGTATTGAAAGAAAGAAATAAAATGAAATATAAGTGTATATGTATATAATATCATTAAATTATCATTATAATTTTATATATATCATATAATTTCACTAAACCCATCCTTAATACATTCCATGCAGTGTATTAATGAATCACATTGTTTTGAGGGGTGGTAGTCCACACTTCCTCAAACGAAATTAGCGCATTTACACCAAATGGAGAGTAAAAAGATATGTATTTTAAAAGGAATAAAGAATATTAAATAAATAATAAATATAATATATGACATATATAAACAAATTTTTCATCATAATGTCTACCATGATAGGCGGTAAATGAGAAATGAACAATCACCGTTTAGTGAGGCGGTAGTTCACCGTACACGTAAACAGTATGTTCGTTGTCCATTATATGGAGGTGTGTGTAAGTGTAGGTATAAAAATTAGCATAAAAAATCCTAGTATATTTAGGATACTATTTTTTTAATACATTAATGGAATAAAGAGGTTGGATGGGGTGGAGAAAGAAAATAAAAGAAAGGAACTTGAGAGAAGACACTACCTCTTAATCAGGTAACTCCTTTTGGATTGTGCAAAAAGGCTTCCTTGAGTCAGCTTATGACCAAGAGAAGAATTATATGAAGAAGTTAGGTAATTTTGGAGCATATTTTAACAGAGTTTGGGTGATCCAATGGACTTGAGTTGTGTGAGAAAGTGGGAGTAAATGATCCCTTTTTATAGTGGAGGAGGAGTGACACTCTTGTAAATATTTGAAGAGAGAATTCCACCCATGTTATGCATGTATCAAGTGGATCCAATAATGGTCAAAAGTAGATAAAATTGATTATAGGGTCAAAATATGGCCAGAAAATGGGGTTTGGAAAAGTTTTTAGGTCGTTTTGGGTATTAAATGTAAAGTTTAGTCCTTAGTTAAGCTTAATTTTACCTTAATCGATGTAGTTAATTTTAATTACATTCACTAATATTTTGGGTTAAAAATTAAGTTGACATTATTATACATTATAAATTATGATGATTCAAAATATGGAATCTATTTTTCCAAATTCTAATCATATAAGTGGCAAAAATTAATTTAAAATTAGTCTCGCTGAGGGGGCGACACTGCAGGTTTTTAAAATAAAAACGTCCAAAAGATAACTAAATTTTTATACACAAATTCAAAGTGAAATTGATTCCAATGACCTAAATTGGAGTAAATGAGAAAATATTATATAATTAAACTTTTAAAACAATTTAAAATATAATTTAACCTTATAAATATATTAAATTAAAAATTAGTTTTGAATTAAAATCTGGTATATTTTATTATTCATCCAAAAATGAAGTTTGTCAAAAAAATCCCAAAAATTCACCCTAATCTAATTTAGACATTAAAAATTCAAAAATAAAGTTTATTTTATCAAATTAAATTTATAAATGTGTCTAAAATTAATTTTATTATTTTTCACAGATGGACATCAAAAGCGATTCATTCGAGGAAACAATATTTTTAAACATAAAACTTTACGAAAAATCATATATTTTATTATCAATATGTTTTATTTATATAAAAAAATTATAAAAAATATTTGAAAAGTAGTTATTACTATTCCTATATTTAAGTTTAACATCTAGGTTATAATCATCTCATTTAAATAATTACATAAAAAATGTTTCGTAGAAACTCTATGTTGCGTGTATCATATGTCAATTCAGTGTTGTGTGTAATGTATACCAACTCGGTGTTGGGTGTAACGTACAACAAGTTGGTTCCATGTGAAATGAATATTTGAATTAGTGCATTGCAAGACATAAATGAAAATTTAATTTATTTTAATAAAAATCGTCCATAAAAAGAAATGATTGTTGTCTGATTTTTTGTTGTTTGTGGCATTTCTAGTGCCATTTTGTTTCCTTTTCAACTTTATCTATCTATCTGTGCTCTTTACTTTCTATTTCATAATAATTTTTTGGAACCATGGATTTTAATCCATTGTTCGCACCTTTTTGAGTAAATATTATTTTAAAACATCTATATATATATATATATTTATAATTATAATTATTAATAAATGTATTTATAAATATTTGTATATAATTATAAATATATTTATATGATTATATATAAATTACTTATATTTATTCATATACAAGTGTATATAATTATAAATATAATAAATATAAATATTATTTAAATATAATTATTATAATTGTATAATTATTTAATTATATATATATTTATAATTCTAATTATAAATAATTATAATTATATATATATTTATATAATATAAATATATTTATATATTTATATATATTTAAATACTTATATATATTTATATAGTTTTATATATTTCTATAATTATATATATTGATATAATTATATATATATATATATATTTATTTATTAATATATAAATATATATAATCAAAACTATAAAAAAAATATTTATTATTTAAATATATTAATTATAAATTTATAACTATTTAAATACATATATTTATAATAATTATTATATATAAGTATATTTATAAATATTTGTATACAATTATAAATATATTTATATAATTAAATATAATTATATAATTATATATATATCCAAAGCGGTGCATACATTGAGTTTTAGCCCATGGTCACCAAATATTATTAAAAATAGCAAAGTACAAAGAAACAACGATGGGGTACAATAATTACCCTCAAACACAAAAGTGGAGAACATGAGACCCAATATAAAAAGAGACCCTAAGACCCCCCCATTAATACATGACCCTTATGAAGCCCTGGAAACTGGGGTGAAGCCCCACTACGAGATCCCGTGCAGCCACAGTGAGCCCGCCTCCTATGAAAACCCCTGCACACCTAAAGCCCAAATGTCATCATGTTTTCATCCTTCAAATTCCACCACACGTGTTTCATTTTACCCTCAGCATCGCCACTCATGCATCACCTGTGTGCCAGTAATTCAATGTCGGACATTTTCACACGAACCCATTATCTTCCCATTCCACTGATAACCGGAATGAGCATGGGCCATCAAACCTATCAGTGTACCATACCGCTGACGGTCACCGTGAGAAACTCTCACAAGCATCCCAAGACACTGGGGTCCACTAGAGAAACCCCGAACAAAGAAATGGACTGAAGGCCTATTAAACATTAAAGCCACTTGAAGTTCATCTCGGTCAAGAGCAACACCTCTTGATCACGATCGCATGCACATAGAGTAGGCAAATTAAAATATGGACCAATGGCCTATTTCATTGTTTGCGGCCCAAAGATAGACCACTAAAAACACGCGCTGCCTCAACTGAAAAAATGATAGCAAGTATACAGCCTGTCCCATCCACATTCCGCCAATGATGAAAAGAACCTGAATCCCAAAGTAACCTACCATGCAACTTGAGGTCATCGTACAAACTCCTGAGGTCACCCTGACCTGCTCACCTCATCGTCGGTGGCATCTGTGCTGATTGTGACCATCCCTGTAGGAGGGCCCTAAAAGAAATCACTGTTGGGATCCCAAATTTTCCTCCCGCATCGATCCAAGGTCACTCTGCCATGAATCCACTGCTCCTTAAGACATCTCCCGCCAGCCATCACCAACTGCACCTGTGTCACTATCTAAGGTCAATGCATCATGAGGCAGCTATGCATCTTGATGTTGTCTGACATCTCTTCATGAGGATGATTCCATCCTGTGCCTGAAGATGACCTTGACTTTCTCCTCACTCCATCGCTGGATCCACACCGAGGTTGTTGCTGAAACCCTGCTCGCCAGCCTGCTCACATCACCATCCCCACTAGCCGGTCAATACCCTACATTCCATCGCTGGTGTGCTCTCCGCCCCTTCCAGTGGGCGGAGCCTCCTAAAATCAAGTCACAATCTTTCGTGGGTAGCATCCACCCCGTTCTTTGAGAACCCCTGAGGATGAGGTCCTCCATCAGAGATCATGATTTAAATCTGAGATCAAATCCTCCTTAATCAAAGAAACCTCCCAGTCGGGACCAAGGAACATCTCATCTACATATTTATGAATATTCATGCTATTAGATTTCACCTAAGTATTTTTGGTACCACATGCATCAATCATCTCAAAGTTCCCAACGATTTCAGCATCCAAGATGTGGCCAATAATTTCTCCATCTGAGATAATCTACACCAGATTGTGATCAGCAAGGAAATCTTCATGAGAGAGGAGCTCTCCGTTGTAGAGAGTCAAAATCTCCATCATTATATATAACTATATATATAATTATATATATTTATTAATATATAAGTATATATAATTATAAATAAAATAAATAAATATATTATTTAAATATATTGATTATAATTTTATAATTATTTAAAGAAATATATATTTGTTTATAATAATTATAAATAAATCTATAAATATTTTTATGTAAATATAAATATATTTTTATACACCAAAGAGGCATGAGTGTGAGTTGGTGACCCGACCCACACCCACAAAGTTTATTATAAAAGAAGTAAAATACAAGCACAAGGGGTTCCAAGTTCAAAAAAGTGACATGCACACCACCACAAAAAGACACCTAATAGAATGTGACCAATAAGAAAATTATTATCCATCATCAATTATTCTAGTTCACCTGAACCCATCCAGCAGGATTCACCTTTTATTATATCTACCACCACTGCCTCGGGAGCCGCCAAAACCCCTTGGATGTTTGCCTCTTCTCAATTGCATAAGATCTTTCCATTATGTATTTCGATCTTCCATGCTCGATGAGTCATCCTTCTAAATATAGATCTTAATGGACCAGTCGTAAATGAATTATTATTCAGATCCCATGAATTTACATATCCTTGATCATCACCAACCATGCCCTTCTTTGGATCACCATCCCCAAAACCAGGGTGCTTAATGAGACATGATATACTTAACGTTACATCATTACAAGTTAAATATCATGTCTCATTACAACAGAAGATCGCGAGGCTCAGGATTCTGGGAAACCAGCTGCTTCTGATTAGCTTCATTAGTATCAACCGTGCCTGAAAATTTTTAAACAAAACGTAGGGTGAGAAAAAATGCCCAGTAAGGGGTTTTAAAACATTTTAAGAAAGTCCTTTCTTAAGTCCTTTTGAAATGAATAAAAATACTTTGCTAAAACAAAACACTGTCATTTCTTAAAAACATGAAATTCCATCTTTGTTTGAAAACCACTTGCATAAAGAGGCACGTACTTAAAATAAGCTTTAATGTAAACATGATCAGAGTGCACAATATAAACAATGCATAAAGTGAAAACAAGGTTACTTCAATTCTAAGTGAATTCTATGGCTAAGCAGGAAAAACATGCATATCATGGTTCATGAGTAAAATGCAGTTCATCTAACAGTTTACCATATGAAAAACAATTCTTGTTACATAGAGTACATTTTCATGATCTTGGGAGCTTTCAACTAGGGGTTGTCCTGTTAGTTGAACAAACCCCTGGTTATCCTTTATCATTACATGTAGAGGGAATGTATAACCCTGGACTTTGTCATGACTTTTCATCATGACCGTATAACATACTTAACAGGTCGAGGCTCACCGCCCGCCCTGTTTCTTTAGCACAAGTCAAGGCTAACTGCCAAGACCGTCGCACATGTTCGTCTCATGAGACTCTTGCTTTACCCAATGCATTGGAGCGCTGTATAATTCCGGGCGCACCCGTCACATCATTCTTGTTGTGCTATATAATTCCAGGCGCACCCGTCACATGTAAGTCCAATACATCCCTCACATATCTTGACATGGTCATTCGTTAATGGGGTTCCATGCATTCTTACTTCAACCCCATCTTCACATACATAACATGAAAACAGTTCTTTCATTAAAAACATTAAGACAATGCTCATGCTTTGTGCACATAAAAAGTTAACATTCGAAAACATGGGTATTAAGAAAGTAAACATAACACTTAACATTCCATATATCAGAATTCCCAATTAAATCATGGTCACTCATTAATTACACATGTGATGATAAATGGATATCCTAGACGTTTAATACAGGCAGTTGAGGTTACAAAGTTCATAATCAAGTTCATCATGTATATTTGTGTAAACTCTTCCATTATCACCTGAGAACACACCTACTATTACATGAATGCATTTATAAAAGTTCAAGAAGCTCATACTATCCATTTTAAGAAAAATCCTGATTATCCAAAGCAGTGATAAATGAAAATTCTCAGTTTTGAGAATGATTTTGAAATCCAACCAAACCATAAATTCATCATGCTATACCGTAATACATTACAACAAAGATAAGGAAACCAAGTACATGTTGGTGTACATACACATTGATATAATCGCATGTATGTATTTACCAATATACTTCGTATACTTGCATGATTTTGCATGTTCGTACAATTACCCAAAACCTCCATGTTCATAGGCGAAATAAAAAAAATCAGGGTTATAAATACGAAATAAGAATTGTATATTTGCATATATCCTCTTATACTTATGTGTATAAATGTATATATATATATATACATTTATATACACAATGTGTATAACATTAAAACCGAGTTAAAATGAACCTCAAAAGAAAACTGCTCTTAACTTGGTCGAATTCTGGATGATGAAAACAGTGGTAACCGGTCCTTAAGGCCATGATGCAAATTCATATACACATATATATTTATGTAAGGTGTGTATAAATTATAGTGTACCAAGGCCGGAGGAAACTAAACATAAGAAGGGGTTTTCCCTTTTTACCCACTATTCGATTTATCAAGCTGAGAGAGATCTCAAATTCTGGGTTCGCACCCGGTTCACATATACCCGAAATATATACACACATAACATGTATATATATATATATATATATATATACTCCAAAACTCAAACACAACAAAATAAACATGCCTCTTACCTTCAGAGAGGAGGAAAAGAAATGATAAATGAGGCAAGGGGAACCAGGGGTATAAACATAGAAGTTGTAGACACATATATATACATATCTATAATCCGAATATACACGTGTTTATAAGAAAACCGAAGTTTAAAACCAAACTTTAGAAATAGAGTACGATCCTTACAAAATGGAGAGGAGGAGAAGAGAAGGCGATACAACAAGTGAAAAACAGGTGCATAACCATAGGATGTATATATGTATATACATAACACACATATATATGTATATATAAAAACGAAAGTCAAACGGAAACCACGGCAAAACCTCTCCCTTACCTTAGCTCGACGAGGAGGAGGAGAGAACGAGGCAGCAACGACGTCTGGAGGTCGGAGGGGTCAAGGAGATCGGTGCAAGCCCTTCGGCCTTTGGTGCAACAAGGGGTTTAAAAAAACAGAAGGAGAAGAGGAGGACTTCGGGGGGAGTCTTCGGCCCGAGGCGAGGTCGGCGTCAACCTGTGGAAAGGAGGGAGTAGCCTGGGTCTCTTCGCCGGCCTACACGAAGAAAATAGGGCACCCTACGATCCACTGGTCCGACGACGTGGGGAAGAAGGAGAACCGCGGGCGCGAGAGGAGGAAGAAAGCTGGAAAACGAAAGGAGGGAAAATGCGAAAAAACATGGACGACAGGGATTACACACCGACCGATCAGACGACTCGGGGATGACGCGGCATAAAAACACGCGGTCTTCGGTATCTCTCTTTTTTTTTACTATTTGTTTTCTTTTTTGTAATTCTTTTTAATTTATTATTATACCTATTATAAACTTTATTATTATTTTATCCATCAATTATTTGTAGCTTTTATTATTTTAACAAAGTTCAAGATTCGTTTAATTATTCTCTACCCATCTTATTTTACATTAACATTGTTTACACCATTAAACATTCAACACAAAACATTAAATAAACTACACCATTAAATGTGCATTAATGTAAATTTCAACATTACACCCCAAAATTGAAAATCAAAGAAACCGAAACATCGACATAATTTCAAAATATTTATTATAAAAGCGAGTTATAAACATTTGTATTATTATTATTTATATATAATTTATAAAATAAGTATAATTCATTTAACATATAGTTTTTCACAACATAAATATATATACATGTACATCTATAAACCGAGAGTTTGCACCTATATATTTGTAAAAGAAGTAAAACCTCACCAAATTCAGTATAGTCAACCATTTTTATAAAAGAAAATAAATTAAACAAATAATTACTTTCTCAAGTTAAATGTATATATATATATCACAAGTAGTGGAAAACTTAGTGTCAAATACCATTGTTTTGCAAATTAAAACTTTAAAAAAATATAACAAGTTAGGAGGGAGCCAACGGCTACATTTTTATCCGTTGGTGTTTAACGGTCATATCGGGATGCTTATAAAAAGGTTTGGTCTCGGGTGTACCTTACTCCAAGTGGCCGAAGAAGATAAAGGAAGATGGTTCATGTGATCCCCTTGGTGCTGAGCACGGTCGCGGTGGCGTCAGCCATACTTATGTTCCTTATGATGGATGCTCGAAATCCCTACCGCATTCTCGGGCTCCTAGTAGTTCTAAGCAGTCTTCCCATCGTTGTAATCGGATTCTTGGTTGGAATCTTTGGTTAGTGATGTTTTGATCGTGGGGATTTGTAATCGTCATGTTTCTTAATAAAGGAGTATTTCATTCATGCTTGTTGTTACGGTTTTCGTTTATTTTCATTTTCTTTTTATAGAAAGATGGTCCAGTTAAAGGGGAAACATATCATTACACGAAACATGAATTCTCGGGTTGTTACATCATCTCCCCCTTCAAGGAATTGCGTCCTCGCAATTCTATTCATAAAAAGACAATAAAAAGACCTCGGTCACACAACATTACCAAAACTGAAGGCCTGGCTCGGTTAACGGAACCCCTAAACTGGTACACATCTCCGCTGTTTCCCTGACCCAGATACACTTTGAGCAATAAGACTTGTACTCCTGCTCATGGGCACTACACACAGGCTTCCACAGGGAGGCCCGTGCAATAAACAGCTCTGAGACGTCCGAGCAGACGAATCCCCTAGTAACCCTTCGAACTTCATCACGCTCGAGGTAGTCGAGCGGAACGACGCGATTGAGAAGGATGACATTCAGGATCTGGAACATGTAGGCGGCATTGAGGTGGCCATCCTAAGCTGCTATGAGAAAGCAAGATCTGGCGGAGAAGTTCCGTGCCATAGAGAAACACTAAAAAACCCCTTCATGGTATCTCCCCCTTCGCCTATAGTAGGGGAGCTGGGTGGTGGCAAGGAGGTGAATCACATGTTCATTCTCCTGACACGGGCGGAGAATTTCCGCACTGTTCGCTATGTCCAGAAGACGTTGACAGGACCCTCGTAGGTGGAGAAAAGAGGGAAAGTCCACCATACAAGTTCTGATCAAGATAACCTCTACCAACTCGTCAGGTAGAGACGAGAGGTTCATCTAACCTGCCATCTGGAAGAAAAGGTATACAAGAGAGGTCACTTAACAACACTAAGAAGAAAGAGATCATAAACTTTTTAATTAAGAAAGTTTACACATTAAAGTCTGAGTTTTCCAGACGGCCACCACAAAGAGAGGCAAAACTCTCTAACTCCACAAACCATACACAGGATGAACATACATGACTAAACTCATGGGAACATTTATTACGCCTCTTGAGTTTCGCGTGAGGGGTGTGGAGTTGGGAAACATCGGTGTACACTTTTTGCCTAAGAGACACACGTGTGGACTCATTCTGCAACGCTCTGAAGTCCATTAACTGGCCCCAGAAGCCATAGTGCAGGACCTGGCACAGATAAGCCGCTTGGAGGTCTCCGGCAGCAGCAGCTTCTTGAAAAGGGTTATCTAGCATTGTGCCAAATTCCTCGCCAGTTGTAAACACTCGGAAGAGTCCTTCATGTTACCTTCCCCGACGTGCATACGAGGGAAACTGGGTCATCATCATTAGGATATAGTCCATCTCCATTCCCCGGTGGAGACTAAGCACCCTAGATGAGTTTGACACATCGTATAGGCGTTTACACATCATGCGAATTTGGGCATAATTCAGGAAGTTTTCACGGCTAGCTAGAGATATAATGTTCTATAGAGTCGCGGTGGGGAGTGACAAAAGTTCGGTAGGTACATCAGCCATCTGAAAATTATTTTTACTTAGTTAGTCTTAGCAATATATTTATATCACCTGGTTTTCCAGAGTTTCCTGAACCCATCCTCTGATACCAACTGTAACAACCCCCAAAACCGGGGTGCTTAATGAGACATGATATACTTAACGTTACATCATTACAAGTTAAATATCATGTCTCATTACAACAGAAGATCGCGAGGCTCAAGATTCTGGGAAACCAGCTACTTCTGATTAGCTTCATTAGTATCAACTGTGCCTGAAAAATTTTAAACAAAACGTAGGGTGAGCAAAAATGCCCAGTAAGGGGTTTTAAAACATTTTAAGAAAGTCCTTTCTTAAGTCCTTTTGAAATGAATAAAAATACTTTGCTAAAACAAAACATTGTCATTTCTTAAAAACATGAAATTCCATCTTTGTTTGAAAACCACTTGCATAAAGAGGCACATACTTAAAATAAGCTTTAATGTAAACATGATCAGAGTGCACAATATAAACAATGCATAAAGTGAAAACAAGGTTACTTCAATTCTAAGTGAATTCTATGGCTAAGCAGGAAAAACATGCATATCATGGTTCATGAGTAAAATGCAGTTCATCTAACAGTTTACCATATGAAAAACAATTCTTGTTACATAGAGTACATTTTCATGATCTTGGGAGCTTTCAACTAGGGGTTGTCCTGTTAGTTGAACAAACCCCTGTTTATCCTTTATCATTACATGTAGAGGGAATGTATACTCCTGGACTTTGTCATGACTTTTAATCATGACCGTATAACATACTTAACAGGTCGAGGCTCACCGACCACCCTGTTTCTTTAGCACAAGTCAAGGCTAACTGCCAAGACCGTCGCACATGTTCATCTCATGAGACTCTTGCTTTACCCAATGCATTGGAGCGCTGTATAATTCCGAGCGCACCCATCACATCATTCTTGTTGCGCTATATAATTCCGGGTTCACCCTTCACATGTAAGTCCTATACATCCCTCACATATCTTGACATGGTCATTCGTTAATGGGGTTCCATGCATTCTTACTTCAACCCCATTTTCACATACATAACATGAAAACAGTTCTTTCATTAAAAACATTAAGACAATGCTCATGCTTCGTGCACATAAAAAGTTAACATTCAAAAACATGGGTTTTAAGAAAGTAAACATAACACTTAACATTCCATATATCAGAATTCCCAATTAAAGCATGGTCACTCATTAATTACACATGTGATGATAAATGGATATCCTAGACGTTTAATACAGGCAGCTGAGGTTACAAAGTTCATAATCAAGTTCATCATTTATATTTGTGTAAACTCTTCCATTATCACCTGAGAACACACCTACTATTACATGAATGCATTTATAAAAGTTCAAGAAGCCCATACTATCCATTTTAAGAAAAATTCTGATTATCCGAAGCAGTGATAAATGAAAATTCTCAGTTTTGAGAATGATTTTGAAATCCAACCAAACCATAAATTCATCATGCTATACCGTAATACATTACAAAAAAGATAAGAAAACCAAGTATACGTTGGTGTACATACACATCGATATAATCGCATGTATGTATTTACCAATATACTTCGTATACTTGCATGATTTTGCATGTTCGTACAATTACCCAAAACCTCCATGTTCATAGGCGAAATAAAAAAAATCAGGGTTATAAATACGAAAGAAGAATTGTATATTTGCATATATCCTCTTATACTTATGTGTATAAATGTATATATATATATATATATACATTTATATACACAATATGTATAACATTAAAACCGAGTTAAAATGAACCTCAAAAGAAAACTGCTCTTAACTTGGTCGAATTCTGGATGATGAAAACAGTGGTAACCGGTCCTTAAGGCCATGATGCAAATTCATATACACATATATATTTATGTAAGGTGTGTATAAATTATAGTGTACCAAGGCCGGAGGAAACTAATCATAAGAATGGGTTTTCCCTTTTTACCCACTATTCGATTTATCAAGTTGAGAGAGATCTCAAATTCTGGGTTCGCACCCGGTTCACATATACCCGAAATATATACACACATAACATGTATATATATATATATATATATATATATATATATATATATACTCCAAAACTCAAACACAACAAAATAAACATGCCTCTTACCTTCGGAGAGGAGGAAAAGAAATGATAAATGAGGCAAGGGGAACCAGGGGTATAAACATAGAAGTTGTAGACACATATATATACATATCTATAATCCGAATATACACATGTTTATAAGAAAACCGAAGTTTAAAACCAAACTTTAGAAATAGAGTACGATCCTTACAAAATGGAGAGGAGGAGAAGAGAAGGCGATACAACAAGTGAAAAACAGGTGCATAACCATAGGATGTATATATGTATATACATAACACTTATATATATATATGTATATATAAAAATGAAACTCAAACGGAAACCACGGAAAAACCTCTCCCTTACCTTAGCTCGACGAGGAGGAGGAGAGAACGAGGCAGCAACGACGTCTGGATGTCGGAGGGGTCAAGGAGATCGGTGCAAGCCCTTCGGCCTTTTGTGCAACAAGGGGTTAAAAAAAAACAGAAGGAGAAGAGGAGGACTTCGGGGGAGTCTTCGGCCCGAGGCGAGGTCGGCGTCAACCTGTGGAAAGGAGGGAGCATCCTGGGTCTCTTCGCCGGCCTACACGAAGAAAATAGGGCACCCTACGATCCACTGGTCCGACGACGTGGGGAAGAAGGAGAACCGCAGGCGCGAGAGGAGGAAGAAAGCTGGAAAACGAAAGGAGGGAAAATGCGAAAAAACATGGACGACAGGGATTACACACCGACCGATCGGACGGCTCGGGGATGACGCGGCATAAAAACACGTGGTCTTCGGTATCTCTTTTTTTTACTATTTGTTTTCTTTTTGTAATTCTTTTTAATTTATTATTATACCTATTATAAACTTTATTATTATTTTATTCATCAATTATTTGTAGCTTTTATTATTTTAACAAAGTTCAAGATTCGTTTAATTATTCTCTACCCATCTTATTTTACATTAACATTGTTTACACCATTAAACATTCAACACAAAACATTAAATAAACTACACCATTAAATGTGCATTAATGTAAATTTCAACATTACACCACAAAATTGAAAATCAAAGAAACCGAAACATCGACATAATTTCAAAATATTAATTATAAAAGCGATTTATAAACATTTGTATTATTATTACTTATATATAATTTAGAAAATAAGTATAATTCATTTAACATATAGTTTGTCACAACATAAATATATATACATGTATATCTATAAACCGAGAGTTTGCACTTATTTATTTGTAAAAGAAGTAAAACCTCACCAAATTCAGTATAGTCAACCATTTTTATAAAAGAAAATAAATTAAACAAATAATTACTTGCTCAAGTTAAATGTATATATATATATCACAAGTAGTGGAAAACTTAGTGTCAAATACCATTGTTTTTCAAATTAAAACTTTAAAAAAATATAACAAGTTTGGAGGGAGCCAACGGCTACATTTTTATCCGTTGGTGTTTAACGGTCATATCGGGATGCTTATAAAAAGGTTTGGTCTCGGGTGTACCTTACTCCAAGTGGCCGAAGAAGATAAAGGAAGATGGTTCGTGTGATCCCATTGGTGCTGAGCACAGTCGCGGTGGCGTCAGCCATAATTATGTTCCTTATGATGGATGCTTGAAATCCCTACCGCATTCTCGGGCTCCTAGTAGTTCTAAGCAGTCTTCCCATCGTTGTAATCGGATTCTTGGTTGGAATCTTTGGTTAGTGATGTTTTGATCGTGGGGAGTTGTAATCGTCATGTTTCTTAATAAAGGAGTATTTCATTCATGCTTGTTGTTACGGTTTTCATTTATTTTCATTTTCTTTTTATAGAAAGATGGTCCAGTTAAAGGGGAAACATATCATTACATGAAACATGAATTCTCGGGTTGTTACATCATCTCCCCCTTCAAGGAATTTCGTCCTCGCAATTCTATTCATAAAAAGACAAGAAAAAGACCTCGGTTGCACAACATTACCAAAACTGAAGGCCTGGCTCGGTTAACGGAACCCCTAAACTGGTACACAGCTCCGTTGTTTCCCTAACCCAGATACACTTTGAGCAATAAGACTTGTACTCCTGCTCATGGGCACTACACACAGGCTTCCACAGGGAGGCCCGTGCAATAAACAGCTCTGAGACGTCCGAGAAGACGAATCCCCTAGTAACCCTTCGAACTTCATCACGCTCGAGGTAGTCTAGGGGAATGATGCGATTGAGAAGGCTGACGTTCAGGATCTGGAACATGTAGGCGGCGTTGAGGTGGCCATCCTGAGCTGCTATGAGAAAGCAAGCTCTGGCGGAGAAGTTCCGTGCCATAGAGAAACACTGAAAAAGCCCTTCATGGTATCTCCCCCTTTGCCTATAGTAGGGGAGCTGGGTGGTGGCAAGGAGGTGAATCACATGTTCATTCTCCTGACATGCGCGGAGAATTTCCGCACTGTTCGCTATGTCCAGAAGACGTTGACAGGACCCTCGTAGGTGGAGAAAAGAGGGAAAGTCCACCATAAAAGTTCTGATCAAGATAACCTCTACCAACTCGTCAGGTAGAGACGAGAGGTTCATCTGACCTGCCATCTGGAAGAAAAGGTATACAAGAGAGGTCACTTAACAACACTAAGAAGAAAGAGATCATAAACTTTTTAATTAAGAAAGTTTACACATTAAAGTCTGAGTTTTCTAGACGGACACCACAAAGAGAGGCGAAACTCTCTAACTCCACAAACCATACACAGGATGAACATACATGACTAAACTCATGGGAACATTTATAACGCCTCTTGAGTTTCGCGTGAGGGGTGTGGAGTTGGGAAACGTCAGTGTACGCTTCTTGCCTAAGAGACACACGTGTGGAATCATTCTCCAACACTCTGAATTCCATTAACTGGCCCCAGAAGCCATAGTGCAGGACCTGGCACAGATAAGCCGCTCGGAGGTCTCCGGCAGCAGAAGCTTCTTGAAAAGGGTTATCTAGCATTGTGCCAAATTCCTCGCCAGTTGTAAACACTCAGAAGAGTCCTTCATGATACCTTCCCCGACGTGCATACGAGGGAAACTGGGTCATCATCATTAGGAGATAGTCCATCCCCATTCCCCGGTGGAGACTAAGAACCCTAGATGAGTTTGACACATCGTATAGGCGTTTACACGTCATGCGAATTTGGGCATAATTCAGGAATTTTTCACGGCTAGCTAGAGATACAATGTTCTCTAGTGCCTCGGTGGGGAGTGACAAGAGGTCGGTAGGTAAATCAGCCATCTGAAAATTATTTTTACTTAGTTAGTCTTATCAATATATTTATATCACCTGGTTTTCAATAGTTTCCTGAACCCATCCTCTGATACCAACTGTAACAACCCCCAAAACCGGGGTGCTTAATGAGACATGATATACTTAACGTTACATCATTACAAGTTAAATATCATGTCTCATTACAACAGAAGATCGCGAGGCTCAGGATTCTGGGAAACCAGCTGCTTCTGATTAGCTTCATTAGTATCAACCGTGCCTGAAAATTTTTAAACAAAACGTAGCGTGAGCAAAAATGCCCAGTAAGGGGTTTTAAAACATTTTAAGAAAGTCCTTTCTTAAGTCCTTTTGAAATGAATAAAAATACTTTGCTAAAACAAAACATTGTCATTTCTTAAAAACATGAAATTCCATCTTTGTTTGAAAACCACTTGCATAAAGAGGCACATACTTAAAATAAGCTTTAATGTAAACATGATCAGAGTGCACAATATAAACAATGCATAAAGTGAAAACAAGGTTACTTCAATTCTAAGTGAATTCTATGGCGAAGCAGGAAAAACATGAATATCATGGTTCATGAGTAAAATGCAGTTCATCTAACAGTTTACCATATGAAAAAAAATTCTTGTTACATAGAGTACATTTTCATGATCTTGGGAGCTTTCAAATAGGGGTTGTCCTGTTAGTTGAACAAACCCCTGGTTATCCTTTATCATTACATGTAGAGGGAATGTATAATCCTGGACTTTTTCATGACTTTTCATCATGACCGTATAACATACATAACAGGTCGAGGCTAACCGCCCTCCCTGTTTCTTTAGCACAAGTCAAGGCTAACTGCCAAGACCGTCGCACATGTTCGTCTCATGAGACTCTTGCTTTACCCAATGCATTGGAGCGCTGTATAATTCTGGGTGCACCCGTCACATCATTCTTGTTGCACTATATAATTCTAGGCGCACCCGTCACATGTAAGTCCTATACATCCCTCACATATCTTGACATGGTCATTCGTTAATGGGGTTCCATGCATTCTTACTTCAACCCCATTTTCACATACATAACATGAAAATAGTTCTTTCATTAAAAACATTAAGACAATGCTCATGCTTCATGCACATAAAAAGTTAACATTCGAAAACATGGGTTTTAAGAAAGTAAACATAACACTTAACATTCCATACATCAGAATTCCCAATTAAATAATGGTCACTCATTAATTACACATGTGATGATAAATGGATATCCTAGACGTTTAATACAGGCAGCTGAGGTTACAAAGTTCATAATCAAGTTCATCATGTATATTTGTGTAAAATCTTCCATTATCACCTGAGAACACACCTACTATTACATGAATGCATTTATAAAAGTTCAAGAAGCCCATACTATCCATTTTAAGAAAAATCCTGATTATCCGAAGCAGTTATAAATGAAAATTCTCAGTTTTGAGAATGATTTTGAAATCCAACCAAACCATAAATTCATCATGCTATACCGTAATACATTACAACAAAGATAAGAAAACCAAGTACACGTTGGTGTAAATACACATCGATATAATCACATGTATGTATTTACCAATATACTTCGTATACTTGCATGATTTTACATGTTCGTACAATTACCCAAAACCTCCATGTTCATAGGCGAAATAAAAAAAATCAGGGTTATAAATACGAAAGAAGAATTGTATATTTGCATATATCCTCTTATAATTATGTGTATAAATGTATATATATATATATACATTTATATACACAATGTGTATAACATTAAAACCGAGTTAAAATGAACCTCAAAAGAAAACTGCTCTTAACTTGGTCGAATTCTGGATGATGAAAACAGTGGTAACCGGTCCTTAAGGCCATGATGAAAATTCATATACACATATATATTTATGTAAGGTGTGTATAAATTATAGTGTACCAAGGCCGGAGGAAACTAAACATAAGAAGGGGTTTTCCCTTTTTACCCACTATTCGATTTATCAAGCTGAGAGAGATCTCAAATTCTGGGTTCGCACCCGGTTCACATATACCCGAAATATATACACACATAACATGTATATATATATATATATACTCCAAAACTCAAACACAACAAAATAAACATGCCTCTTACCTTCGGAGAGGAGGAAAAGAAATGATAAATGAGGCAAGGGGAACCAGGGGTATAAACATAGAAGTTGTAGACACATATATATACATATCTATAATCCGAATATACACATGTTTATAAGAAAACCGAAGTTTAAAACCAAACTTTAGAAATAGAGTACGATCCTTACAAAATGGAGAGGAGGAGAAGAGAAGGCGATACAACAAGTGAAAAATAGGTGCATAACCATAGGATGTATATATGTATATACATAACACATATATATATATATGTATATATAAAAACGAAATTCAAACGGAAACCACGACAAAACCTCTCCCTTACCTTAGCTCGACGAGGAGGAGGAGAGAACGAGGCAGCAACGACGTTTGGAGGTCGGAGGGGTCAAGGAGATCGGTGCAAGCCCTTCGGCCTTTGGTGCAACAAGGGGTTTAAAAAAAACAGAAGGAGAAGAGGAGGACTTTGGGGGGAGTCTTCGGCCCGAGGCGAGGTCGGTGTCAACCTGTGGAAAGGAGGGAGCAGCCTAGGTCTCTTCGCCGGCCAACACGAAGAAAATAGGTCACCCTACGATCCACTGGTCTGACGACGTGGGGAAGAAGGAGAACCGCGGGCGTGAGAGGAGGAAGAAAGCTGGAAAACGAAAGGAGGGAAAATGCGAAAAAACATGGACGGCAGAGATTACACACCGACCGATCGGATGGCTTAGGGATGACGCGGCATAAAAACACGCGGTCTTCGGTATCTCTTTTTTTTACTATTTGTTTTCTTTTTGTAATTCTTTTTAATTTATTATTATACCTATTATAAACTTTATTATTATTTTATCCATCAGTTATTTGTAGCTTTTATTATTTTAACAAAGTTCAAGATTCATTTAATTATTCTCTACCCATCTTATTTTACATTAACATTGTTTACACCATTAAACATTCAACACAAAACATTAAATAAACTACACCATTAAATGTGCATTAATGTAAATTTCAACATTACTCCACAAAATTGAAAATCAAAGAAACCGAAACATTGACATAATTTCAAAATATTAATTATAAAAGCGAGTTATAAAAATTTGTATTATTATTACTTATATATAATTTAGAAAATAAGTATAATTCATTTAACATATAGTTTGTCACAACATAAATATATATACATGTACATCTATAAACCGAGAGTTTGCACCTATATATTTGTAAAAGAAGTAAAACCTCACCAAATTCAGTATAGTCAACCATTTTTATAAAAGAAAATAAATTAAACAAATAATTACTTGCTCAAGTTAAATGTATATATATATATATCACAAGTAGTGGAAAACTTAGTGTCAAATACCATTGTTTTGAAAATTAAAACTTTAAAAAAATATAACAAGTTAGGAGGGAGCCAACGGCTACATTTTTATCCGTTGGTGTTTAACGGTCATATTAGGATGCTTATAAAAAGGTTTGGTCTCGGGTGTACCTTACTCCAAGTGGCCGAAGAAGATAAAGGAAGATGGTTCGTGTGATCCCCTTGGTGCTGAGCACGGTCGCGGTGGCGTCAGCCATACTTATGTTCCTTATGATGGATGCTCGAAATCCCTACCGCATTCTCGGGCTCCTAGTAGTTCTAAGCAGTGTTCCCATCGTTGTAATCAGATTCTTGGTTGGAATCTTTGGTTAGTGATGTTTTGATCGTGGGGAGTTGTAATCATCATGTTTCTTAATAAAGGAGTATTTCATTCATGCTTGTTGTTACAATTTTCGTTTATTTTCATTTTCTTTTTATAGAAATATGGTCCAGTTAAAGGGGAAACATATCATTACACGAAACATGAATTCTCGGGTTGTTACATCCAAGTTCAAAAAAGTGACATGCACACCACCACAAAAAGACACCTAATAGAATGTGACCAATAAGAAAATTATTATCCATCATCAATTATTCTAGTTCACCTGAACCCATCCAGCAGGATTCACCTTTTATTATATCTACCACCACTGCCTCGGGAGCCGCCAAAACCCCTTGGATGTTTGCCTCTTCTCAATTGCATAAGATCTTTCCATTATGTATTTCGATCTTCCATGCTCGATGAGTCATCCTTATAAATATAGATCTTAATGGACCAGTCGTAAATGAATTATTATTCAGATCCCATGAATTTACATATCCTTGATCATCACCAACCATGCCCTTTTTTGGATCACCATCCCCAATTAGCTCCTAAGGGAGAACTTCACCTCCAAGATTTTCTATGTTTGTAGTAGCATCAGGTGCAGACGACTCTTGATTAGAAACCACATCCACATGGGAGTCCTCATTTAAATCATGCACATTCAACATAGGAGAAGAAGTTTCATTAAGATCAGATTTAATCCTATTTTTTTGTTTGATATGACTATCTTCTCAAGAAATTTAAGGTAAAGAATATCAAATTCAGGGTTTTTAATAGACGTCATCATGTTAAATAAATTTGGCGAAAGGACACCCTGAATCCTTCCACTTCTCAATTATGGGGCCATAATATCATTATCTTCCTAACTTATTTGGAATGATCTACTTTCTGAAATTCTAGCAGATTATGATATGCCCAGAAAATCCCCTCTACCTACGACAACATAGATATCACCTAGGATTTTAGCTCAAAGAGAATCATTTTATTCATTGTTATTGACAGCAGGTCCAAGGACCTATGCTATGGGTTTTGAATTGGCATTTGGTCCTCCCTTACCCTCCAAATATGAACTGAAAAAATGAAGAGAGTTTTACTTAACCGAATTAACAAGTTCTTTATCATGTTCCAACAAATAAGGAGGTAGAGCTTGCATATATCCCTTCAAGGATTGCTTCTTCTCGTTGAGTTTAATGGGTGAAGAATCCACTAGATCAAGAGGTTTATTTCCTTTACTACCCCTAGATTTCAAGAAACTATCTTCTTTAAAGTCTTCTAAATCAATATCATCATCACTGGAAGACCATTGATTCATGTCTTGGACATTTTTCTGAGCATTGAGATCTAGATCAGATGAAACACCAACAACACAATGTTTCTCATTAGATCCTTGTGTAGTGTTAAATACACCATGTATAGCCTTCAAACTAATCCAACATATTTGGGATATAGGAACATAGGGCTCCCCATACCCATTACTCTCATCAAAATTCCATCCTTGGGAGACTTCAGCAGTGTTTGATCTCAACCAACCTTCACCAAATTAGCAATAGGTTGATCCAAACCAATTCCCACCTTACCCTGCACAACCAAGGGATTCAAGCTAAATCCCTCCATACCCTAAAAAACAAAGGGATCCAAGATAGATCCCTACTTACCCCACACATCCAATGGTTCCCTCCTACGATCATTCATAATTCCCCCTCCATCAATAAGTTCCTCAATGAGAGGCATTTGGAATTTTCATTTCACAAGGGAATGTTCAATTTTCTTACAATTGGAATAGGTAAGATTCCGTATGCATTTAGATTCAAAGTGCCTGATATTCCCACATTTATTACATCATTAATGTTTCTTAACAAACTCTATTGAGAGTTCAAGTCTTTCGTCAACAACAAGTAGAATGACAGAATCAATAAGTGTTGATTGAAGATCAATTTCCACTAACACTCTAGTGAAGCTCCCAAATCAAGAAATCTGAGTTTCTCTATCCAATTTAATTGGAAAACTTACTAAAAAATCTATTTACCATAGTAATTGGGGATGCGGAAAAAACCAGAGAAGTCCATGGATTCATATCCACATTTTATTGATAGAATTATTCATTTAAAGCAGCTTGAAGAAAGGATCCCAATATTGGTTCTTCAGTATTGTAGGTTTAAGGGATATGAATCCTAAACCCCACGATCTATATTTGAGATCATTATAAGGAAATATAATATGAAAATAACCCTTACCTATTGAGGTAATCCTACATCCACCAAATCCCCAAATTTGAAGAAGCTGATTCTTCAGGTATTCAATCTTCCATGGATTTTCCTTGCCCCAGAAAGTAGCCATGATAGAATTGAATGCTTGTATTCTTCAAGTTTTTTTGCAATCAACTTCTGATTTGCTTTGATGATTGATAAAGATCCATTTTCATAACTCTAGAAGGGGTCACGCTCCATGAATCTAAAAAAATCTAGTTAATCCTCACATTTTCAGCAAATTTTTCATGATTACCTTTTTCTGGAGGAACTTTATCCTTCAAGATTCCAGCCACCAACGTAGTCACAACTAGAACATTGACCAAGTCCCTCTTATGATCATCACATTTTGAAAGTCTAAGAAATATGTTTTCTAGATCGAAATAGCAGTCTGAAAGGAGGGTCATCACATGTAAAACGTGTAATCGCCTAAATCTCCATTCCTGCAACATTGCAACCCCTCATCACACATCTAAATATTTTATATTATTATATATAAATATATATTTATATATATTTATATAATTACATTTATATATATTAATATATATATATATATATATTAATATATATATAAATATATTATTACATTTATTTATAATAATTATATAATTATTTAAATATATATATATATATATATATATATATTTATAATTTTATAAATATTCTTTTTAAAATATTAAATATATATATGAATTATTAAAAAAAATATTAATATATCATATTTATTTTACTTATATACATGCATTTTTTAATTAATGTATACAAATAAGAATTATTTTTTGAATAAAAATATGATAAATCTATATATATTAGCAATATTTTTTATTAAAAGTTTTTATGAGCGCAAGTTACCTTTATCTTTAGTACTCAAAATTCAGTCTATCCCCCTCCCCCACCAACCTCTCTTTCCCCACTCAAGGTTCACTTAAGATTCGGCCTCCAAAAACCCTTCCGTCGTGAACCAACCCTCCCCGTCGCGAAGCAGAGCCGGCACCGCCGCACCCGTAGCCATCATCGCCTGTCAAGAGAATGATCTGTCGCCACACCCCAACCACACACACAACCCTCCCTATCCCCCTTGAGAGTATACCTTAGCAAACCTTCTCGTCGCGTACCATCTCTCCTCATCATGTACCAAAGCCGCTACTACCACCCATCACGAACCAGATCCGCCACCGCACCAGTAGCCATTGCTGCTCATCGCAAACCAGTTCCAACACCCGTCATGAACCAGATCCACCATCGAGAACCAGATCTACCACCCTTCACAAACCAGATCCGCCGCACCCCCTGCCGATGTTTTCCTCTCCCTTACCCTCACCTCAGTTGAAGGCATGGTAATGTTAATGCTGTTTGAACGATGAATATTTTGATTCGTATTGTTATTGATAATGATTGATTGCTAGAGAATAGGGTGAAATTAAATATTTCACTGAACTGAAACTAGGCTAGACTTAGCATGTCAAATCGGCAGAAATCCATCTTCCAGAGACTAGAAAACTTTACATGGTCTCAAATTTATTGTTATTAATACTATTCACTTTTGAGTTTTTTTGAAATTGTAGCTTTTCATAAAATGTTGTTATTTTTAAATCCGTGATGCTAAAGCATCACCTCACAGATTTTTTCCTTAATTAGCCATGTTTTTACTAATATATTCATATAGAAAATAGAATTATCAAATATTTAATTGATTTATTCATTCAATTTTATCTTTTTTTTTGTTTTCTGGTATAAATTTCATCTACAGGTTGGTGATTGGCCGCGCAGTCGTTGAGTACGTGAAAATTTAAAATTTATAAACCCTACAAACTACTAGTACTGTGGTAAGAAGGATGTCGAACCACAGAGAAGGACTTGTGTTGTGCTAGACCAGATTAAAGCTAAAACAACAAAAAGATAAAAATAGAACACTAACAAAAACAAACTGTACGTAAACAGTGAAACAAACACTGATAGTGGGTGTGAAAATGAAGGTGATATGGTGAACTATGTGGCTTGAACAGAGAGCAAACAGTAATGATGATTTTAGGGTCCTCAGGCTGCTTTGAACTGATTAAAAAGATGTTCCCCACTTCTGTTTGGTTTAACTCAATTACTAAGTGCACAAAAAAGGGTGTTAATCCACTGAGTTGTCACTTCAGTGGATCAACACAACTCGATTAACTTCCTTGAGTCTCGATCTTCCGATCTTGGCCCTTAGAGAAATATGCTTAAATTGGAGAAGAGATGCATTGACCTTTTCCAATTCTCGGTACTTCGGTCAATGATCCACGGTGAAATGATTCACTACCACGCCCGTCGGTCGTTAGGTAATGTGAAACGGTACTCAAAATAAACAGAAGAGAAAACCGAGCAATGAGATCGCACTGACCAATCAAACTAACAAAACATGACGGATATATAGATGATTAGTTCTCTACAACTCGATTCCCTTAATCTATTTAATTACACATTAAAACAGTAAAACAGAAAGAAACAGATAATGAATTAAGAAATATCTCCCGCGAGATTTCTCCTCTTTCCATCAATTGCTTCGATTCTGATCTCCTGCTCTGTGTCTGTCTGCCTCTGTTTTGGTGATGAGATGGATCGAAGAATGATCGCGATGAACTGATGGATCGAGGGATCTCTGGATGGAATAATTGACGCTCGCCTCTCTTCAGAATGAAGTTCTGCAATCCCCCCCAGGTCTGGATCAAAGTCCCGCTGCTTGTCGCCCCTGATGGATGTGTGTCCCGACTTGATTAGCTCGATTCTTCTATGCCTCTCCCACCTCTCGTGCATTCATCACCCAACCGAAGCCTCTGGAATCTCCCCCGGTGAGTTCCCTGGCCTCCACGTGGCGCTTTCACTGTGCTGCTCCTCCCGCTCTGGTCACCGGAGCAGTTGCTCTTAACCGAATGAAAAAGATGCGCGCGTGACGAGCAAATCTCTTCCCCTAGAAATAGCCGATCCACGTGGCATGTTTTTATGTACACGTCACCATCTTTTAAGTGAACTCAATGTAAGTGCATCCCGCCCCCTGCAACGAAACACAGAAACACCAAAACAAGTAAAATAAAAAGAAACTAAAATTAAATAACAATATATTAATATTATTAATTAAATTAGTCAACGAAAATACTTATTAATATATATATATATAGACACACACACATATATATAATACTTAATATTATTATTACGATTATATATTAATGTTAATTATATTTATCTAATAACATAAATTATTATGACATAATGATATTGGATATATGATTATATATTATTATTAATATACCTATAATTATAATAGTATAGTATATGATATATATTATATAATGTGTTATATTATATGTTATAATAGTTACATTATATATATGTTAATATATTAATTATATATTATATAAATGTTATTATATATTATAATATGTAAAAAATGAAAATAAAATGAAAAGGGGGGCCTTTTTTTTGTTTACGTTTTTAAAAAAAAAAAATTTCCAGAAAACGCTTCCGGCAAAACAAATTTTAAAACTGCACCTCAAAGGCGGCATCCGGGATGCCGCCTTTGCATTTCGGGGCAAGGCGGCATCTGCGATGCCGCCTTTGCGCTGCGGGTGAAAGGCGGCATCGCGGATGCCGCCTTTCTCTTAAAAATATATATTTTTATTTTTTAATTACATTTATTCATTATAATTTTTAATTACATTTATTCATTATAATTTTTAATTATTAATTAGTAATTATTAATAATTAAATATGTCATAATTAATTAGTTAATTAGTAATATTATCATTAATTATATAATAATTAATTATTAATATAATTATTACATATATAATAAATATTTAGTTAATTAGAAATACAATTAATAATTATAACTAATTAATTATTAATTATTAATTATTAATTAGCTAATTAGTAATATAAATATTTATTATAATTATTCATTATAATTAGTAATTAGTAATTAATAATTATTAATAAGTAATTAGTAATTATTAATTAGTAAATTAGTAATATAAATATTAATTATAGCTATTCATTAAATTATTAATTATTAATTATTACTCATTAATTATTACTTATATAATAAATAATTAGTTAATTATTAATATAACTATTAATTATATAATAATTAATTAGTTAATTAGTAATATAATTATAATCTTTCAAAGTCACGTACTTGAAACAATTTTAAGTTTCAAGTAGGCGGTTTTGAAAGCTTATAAATTATTTTTCATTAACATTTTTTTGTAAATTGCTTTTGTTTTAAACTATTTTTTATATGTTTAATCCATGTTTTAAGTTTCATTTATATTGGTCTTCTATTTTATGTTTTATGGTCTTTCAAAGTCACGTACTTGAAAAATTTTAAGTTTCAAGTATGCGGTTTTGAAAGCTTATAAATTTCTTTTCATAAACCTTTTTTTGGAAATTTCTTTTGTTTTCAACTATTTATTATATATTTAATCAATTTTTAAAGTTTCAATTATATTCGTTTTATAGTTTATATTTTACAGTCTTTCAAAGTCACGTACTTGAAACATTTTTAAGTTTCAAGTAGGCGGTTTTGAAAGCTTATAAATTATTTTTCATTAACATTTTTTTGTAAATTGCTTTTGTTCTAAACTATTTTTTATATGTTTAATCCATGTTTTAAGTTTCATTTATGTTGGTCTTATAGTTTATCTTTTATTGTATTTCAAAGTGACGTACTTGAAAAATTTTAAGTTTCAAGTATGCGGTTTTGAAAGCTTATAAATTACTTTTCATCAACTTTTTTTTGGAAATTTCTTTTGTTTTCAACTATTTATTATATGTTTAATCAATGTTTAAAGTTTCAATTATATTCGTTTTATAGTTTATATTTTACAGTCTTTCAAAGTCACGTACTTGAAACATTTTTAAGTTTCAAGTAGGCGGTTTTGAAAGCTTATAAATTATTTTTCATTAACATTTTTTTGTAAATTGCTTTTGTTTTAAACTATTTTTTATATGTTTAATCCATGTTTTAAGTTTCATTTATGTTGGTCTTATAGTTTATCTTTTATTGTTTTTCAAAGTGACATACTTGAAACAGAATCTCACATCGGAAATGCAGAATCTACTGCACAGTAAAGATAGAACCTGAATTCCACATCGAAAATGCAGAATGATTTTCAGGGAAAACCCTCTTATAATGAATAATTATAATAAATATTTATATTACTGGTTAACTAATTAATAATTACTAATTACTAATTAATTAGTTATAATTATTAATTATATTTCTAATTAACTAAGTATTTATTATATATGTAATAATTAAGTATTATATAATTGATAATTTTATTACTAATTAACTAATTAGTTATTATATAATTAACGATTAATAAACACTAATTACCAAATTACAAATTATATACTAATTAATTAGTTATTTCGTAATATAAATATTAATTATATACTAATTAAATAGTTAATTAGTAATAGAATTATTAATTATATAATCTGTAATTAGGTAATTAGTAATTATTAATGTTTTATTATTATGTTCGTATGGTTATATAAATATATATAAATAAAACCTAATTTACCCCCTCCTGAGATTCCACTCTGACCAACAAGTAAAAATAGTATTTTGATTTCAGTACACATAAAACATGTAAACAATAATGTACAATCAATGCATATGTCTGTGGCGAGGAGATTCCGTCCCACATGGTGGTCTGCGAATAGGACGTCCGCGTCGAGTGCGCAGTGGAGTCTGATGACCTGGAGAAGGCTGATCCTCGGGCACTGAAACGTCGACTGTCGCATCCTCCATCTGTGTGTCAGTTGGAGGAGTTGTCAACTGCATCTCGTACTGCCATTCAGATCCTTCTCCCACTAGGGTGGTAGAAGGACCTGCCTCCATCGCAGAGGGGAACGAAGCCTGTGATGGAGCTATACCCCAAGACGACGACGACTCTAGAATCCAAGGCTGTGAAGGATCTGGAACCCAAGATGGAGAGAACTGCAGATATCCTGTCAGGAAAGACGGATCCCATGCCACCTGAGGCACATCCTGAATAGGCTGATCCTGGACTACTAGAGGCCCGACCTCTGCCTGTGGAACAGGCGATGCCTCACGTGCAGCACGACGATGTCTACGTCGCCGTGGTCGTGGCTCCTCAGCACCAGCAGCAGCTGCAGGATGTTCCTCTGGGGCAGGAACCTCCTGTCTCCGAGCCAGACGCGTGAAGATGCTCTCGGAAAGCGCATGAAAAGATGCCCTCGCCTCCAGCGCTGTAGCATGGACAGCTGCCCGGCTAAAGACCCCCTCCTCCTCTTCATCGCTCATGCGAACAAGCTGCTCTGTGTGACTTCCCTGTAAATAGATTCAAATGGAATTAGAAAATAATTCAATAAACAAAGTAATAGGAATTTATTAACTTACCATCATCTGCATCTCTATGCCAGCTTGGGTAAGATACAGTATAGATTTTAGTCTATACCAGGGCGCATAGTCAACCTGCTCTGAAAGAGAGAATCGATTTGTAGGAACACCTTGAATACGTAACTCTGCACGTCTGTGCCAGCAGTCGATAAAACTCGCATGTACTTGGGACCAGTCATCATCCTGCCTCCCTGTCAGCTTCATCCCATGAAGCTTGTCTGTCTGTCTAGATGGTAATGGAATCGGCTGAGTACGAAAAAATTGGCGCATGACCCTGTCAGGCTGCTGCCACTCAATAATATGAAAGTGAATGAGGGGCACTACAGCCATAGCATCCTCAAGACCAACAGTGCAGTATGCTGGCAACTGGTCCATAATACTCCAGTATGGAAGCCATGAAATCTGAAATGACAAGTGATTTTGTCAAAAAAACACCCAACTAAAAACCAAAATTGATGTTATTATTAAAAATGTTAGACAGTGATAGATTGTATATACATACCTGATTAGGTAAGAGATAGTCCAACTGTAGCCGATATACGCCCAAATGCTGTCTCGGAACCACGTCGAAATTGTGTCGCTGACACCACCTGTAAAATACAACGATAATGACAAATAATGAGAAATTATAGTCAATAACTCATAGTAGAATAAAAAACCAATAGAAATGACTTACCATACCAGCGTCCATGCGGAGCGTCATGCAGCACCTCCATCTCGACCGGTGGACCAGCAAGGTCAGGGCGGAATGATGGGATGCGCTCCCATGCCCACATCTGAATAAGGATGACGCATCCTCCAAGACCTGTACGGTCCCTATGGGATAGTCTGCATAATGATCTGTACGTGTATGCCAAGCAGGCTGATCCCCAACTGTACGTCCCAGCCCGATCAAAGTCCTCTAGTAGGGGTAGATACATCATATACACGTGCATCCCCGAGTGATCAGTACACATGGTCCCACCAATGAGTCGTAAGATATATGCACGGGCGTAACGCATGACGGTCTTCTCATCATCATCATCCTGTAAATGTGGAATCTGCGACTCCAACCAACGCATAGATATGGACGATCCATCTGTAGCCCTACGGTCGGACAAAATATCAACGCCTAACAAGCGTTGAGCAAGGTCTGGCCAAGCTGCACGAGTGGTTCCAATAACGGGTCTCCCCTGGATAGGAAGACCGAGAAGAACTGCGACATCCTCGAGGGTGATGGTCATCTCCCCCTCAGGCAAGTGGAATGTGTGTGTCTCTGGTCTCCATCTCTCAAGGAGGGCAGCAAGTAGGTAATGATCTACAAATGTGAAATCTGATACGGCAAGGCCATAGAAGCCAGCACGGCGCAAGTAAGGTCTAATGGCATGTGGAGGCTCCATGTGATGAAAATGGTGCACTCGACGCACCTTCACAAATCGATCTGGATGACCCTCTAACACGGCCTGCGAAATATGGGTAGGCTGCTGAGTGAGTAGTATGGTATCATCCATCTGCATATAAACAAAGAAAATGAGTCGTAAGTGTAAAATGTAAATATAACATTAATGGGTTAACTGACATACACATTTCAATATGGGTTAAGTGTTCCGCTTTCGGAGTTTTGAAATAAATTCTATTATTTCATATTCAAAGTTATTTCTTGAAAGCATGAATATTAATATGAAATAAGTTATGTTATCTAAAATATTGAGTCTTGAATTTGGTTACACATATTTTGGGGGAGCTTTGTGATTAACTACTTATGGATTGGATTAAGATAAACCATGTCAATTAGTGATGATGTTTTTAGAATTTATCTATTTGTATGTATTCAATATCTTATGCTAATTATTATGATACTATAAATTTGTTATAGAACAGTTTTCTAAAATATCCTGCATGTTTAGATTGAGGTTTAGGTTGGAGGGTTTAGGGTTAAAATTTTTAATATTAACGTCCGGGAAACATGTTAATGGGTTAACTGACATACACATTTCAATATGGGTTAAGTGTTCCACTTTCGAAGTTTTGAAATAAATTATATTATTTCATATTCAAAGTTATTTCTTGAAAGCATGAATATTAACATGAAATAAGTTATGTTATCTAAAATATTGAGTCTTGAATTTGGTTACACATATTTTGGGGGAGCTTTGTGATTAACTACTTATGGATTGGATTAAGATAAACCATGTCAATTAGTAATGATGTTTTTAGAATTTATCTAATTGTATGTATTCAATATCTTATGCTAATTATTATGATACTATAAATTTGTTATAGAACAGTTTTCTAAAATATCCTGCATGTTTAGATTGGAGTTTAGGTTGGAGGGTTTAGGGTTAAAATTTTTAATATTAACGTCCGGGAAACATGTTAATGGGTTAACTGACATACACATTTCAATATGGGTTAAGTGTTCCGCTTTCGGAGTTTTGAAATAAATTCTATTATTTCATATTCAAAGTTATTTCTTGAAAGCATGAATATTAATATGAAATAAGTTATGTTATCTAAAATATTGAGTCTTGAATTTGGTTACACATATTTTGGGGGAGCTTTGTGATTAACTACTTATGGATTGGATTAAGATAAACCATGTCAATTAGTAATGATGTTTTTAGAATTTATCTAATTGTATGTATTCAATATCTTATGCTAATTATTATGATACTATAAATTTGTTATAGAACAGTTTTCTAAAATATCCTGCATGTTTAGATTAGAGTTTAGGTTGGAGGGTTTAGGGTTAAAATTTTTAATATTAACGTCCGGGAAACATGTTAATGGGTTAACTGACATACACATTTCAATATGGGTTAAGTGTTCCGCTTTCGGAGTTTTGAAATAAATTCTATTATTTCATATTCAAAGTTATTTCTTGAAAGCATGAATATTAATATGAAATAAGTTATGTTATCTAAAATATTGAGTCTTGAATTTGGTTACACATATTTTGGGGGAGCTTTGTGATTAACTACTTATGGATTGGATTAAGATAAACCATATCAATTAGTAATGATGTTTTTAGAATTTATCTAATTGTATGTATTCAATATCTTATGCTAATTATTATGATACTATAAATTTGTTATAGAACAGTTTTCTAAAAAAGAGATAACAACATTTAGTTTACAATATGGGAATGTCACAATGAAGACAATACATCATTATGAATGAGACTGTGAAGTCGACCCAACAACGTTAGGGCATCGCTTCCGGTTATGACCTTCTTTATGACATATTGTGCATCGCAAACTCTGCCCTTGTTCTTGAGGCCAGTCCATCTCATTACGCATCCTACTCGCCTTTGGTCTCCCACGAGGACGCAACCGATTCATGTCAGGTATCACTATCGGCTGGCCTTCAGGCATTGGGAAATAACGATACTCCCCAATAGGTGTCCATGGTGCAGCATAACAGTTGGCAATGATATCCATCTGGTACACTGGATCAACATATGCTTCCCATGAGATGTTCACAGAGGCACATGCTGTGATGACGTGTGTACATGGAAACCGTAAGGCCTGAAATTTTCCACATTGACATTGCCTTGTTTCCAGTAATACCACCATTTTTTCACCGACGTGATTTGTGATGGGGTCTGAACGCTCTTGAACTTCAAATCGGGAGTCTTCTCTTCGAAATAGACATACGTGATAACCAGAAGCTTCTTCAATATTTTTTTCAATCTCTCGTTGAAAGTGTATTCCATATCTTATCCCTTGATGTATTCTGTCTGATGCTAGTTTTTGTCTATCCACAAAGTACTTCACGCATCGATATAATGTCTCCTGAACTAATGCGGTTATAGGTAGCTTGCGAAGTCCTTTGAAGATACCATTGATGCACTCCACAATGTTTGTCGTCATGTGTCCGTACCTCTTTCCCCCGTTGTATGCCAATGTCCATTTCTCTTTTGGAATCCGCATCATATAATCATAAACTTCTTGATTAGCCTGACGAATTTGTTCAAAACGTTCTTCAAATCGTCGTTGGTCCGACTCATATGCTACAAAACGTAGATGATATTTCACATAAATTGATTTTATATTTATATTGAAACAGTAAAACAGAATGAATAAAATACGTACCAAGCCTCGTGATTGCCTTCTTCATCGGTTTGTTGTGGAATTTTTTATGTACATTGCTAGCAATGTGTCTAATGCAGAACCAATGATGTGCATTTGGGTATCTCCATGTATCAGGATCTGCATTGATTGCCTCATTAATTGCTCGATGACGATCAGATATCAAACAAACTCCCTGAATGTTGGTGAAATGGTTGCTGATACATGCCAGAAACCAACTCCATGATTCATAGTTTTCTTTCTCTACAATGGCAAAGGCAAGCGGAAGAGGTGAACGGTTTCCATCTTGGGTTGCCGCAATCAACAATATGCCCTTGTATTTTCCATACAGAAATGTTCCATCAATCTGAATAAATTGTTTGCAAAAACGAAATGCAGAGATACAAGGAAGGAATGCCCAGAACAACCGATGAAATTGAACACGAGATGGATCAAGTCGATTATCAGGAGACACATGTTCGTTTGTATCCAGATGGAAGACAACTTGGTTATGATGCCTCAGTATGGC
Source organism: Viscum album (assembly GCA_963277665.1). Taxonomy (NCBI): domain Eukaryota; kingdom Viridiplantae; phylum Streptophyta; class Magnoliopsida; order Santalales; family Viscaceae; genus Viscum; species Viscum album. The sequence goes on along the minus strand of OY728167.1, from coordinate 724,975,500 downwards.
TAGAAATTGCGGCAATACTCGATATGAGTCATCCCAATCACCATATACCTTCACAATTGCCTTCTGTTTCGCCATCCATGCCTTATTATAGGAAATCTTATAACCGAATGTCTGTAGAATCCTCTCTTGCACAAGGGATATTGGAACATCTTGGCATGTCCTAATCATCTCAACAACAATAGATGACACAAATTCTGCATCCAATGAAGTATGATCTTGTGTGAGACTTGGCTGAACGCAACTATGAGCCGCCTCAATCCTTGAGATTCTCCAACCTCCAAAGGTAATGTCTGGAATAGCCCTTAAGCGAAATCTACAATCATCCCCATACTTCACGCACCGTATAACATATTTACTACGGCATGATTCGTGAACTACATAGTTGAAGTTTCTCTCAATATGAAATCTCTTTAACGTGCTTTTTAAGGCATCTTTACTGGGAAAATTCCTTCCAATATATAAGGTTTTGTCCACCTCACTAAACCTATCTGGTACAACTCCAGGGAACTCAGTTGCCGGTGTGAGAACAGTATTATCGAATTCAGGCACGCGTGTCATTGCTTCTGACCAAGATGAAAATAATGGTGGATGATTTATTGACCGAGGTTGATGTACAACAACTGCATTTCTCAAAACCTCCTCTCTATCTTTTGTTGGTCCCTCCTCATCAGCACTGTTGTCGCCATCCGATCCATCATTACGAAACTCCTCATCAGAAGTCGGATTGACATGTATATCCGGAAGATCATTTAGGTTGTCCTCTTCTGCTGCATCATTTGGAATAGGCTCAATGTCATGAGGTAGACTGTCTTCAACCACTCTTGTATTTCTACGTCTTTGTACAAGTGGACGTTGTTGTTGTACAGTAGCAACAACAACGTATAACTCCATCATGGTACCATCTAACCGTTGAGAAAATAAATTAACTGCTTGGACCCACTGCGCATCAGCAACCAATGGACAAGCTATATGCCACATTGTTGTTGGAAATTGCAAATGTCTATAGCTCATAGACATTATCTCTTGATCGGGTCCCAAATTTAAGGAAACATGAATTCTCTCTTAAAGGTCACTTATGGTAACAAAATCCACTGTACTAACCACCGTAATTGGTTGTGTATTGTAAGAAGCTCCTTGCTCAGTTTGAATAATCTCCCCATAACAGCACACACAGGCATACATGGCTCTCTACGTCAAAAATGTGTTCTTTCATCAAAATTATGATAGTGTAACAAAATATTAACAATTATGTTTGACGATATGATGTTTATTATAATGTAATTTTATTGCGCCTTTCTATACCATAAACTATGCTACTGATGTTTCACCATATGATATTTATTAGAATGTAATTTTAGAGCGCCTTTTTATTTAGTTTGTTTGTTCTTCTTCATTTCACTTTATATGTTCATTAGTATCGTTAGCTAATCATTATATGAATTCATGTTTTAATCCTATGTTATTTATTAATTATTCTAAAATTAACTAATAATAACTAATCGTTAATTATTCTATTATTCTATAATTAACTAATAATAACTTTAATTTGTTAATTCTTATGTCCTTATTTGATTCTATAACATTATACTTATCATTTATCATTGATAAATATACTGATCATTAGTATCGTTAGCTAATCATTATATGAATTCATGTTTTAATCCGATGTTATTTATTAATTATTCTAAAATTAACTAATAACAACTAATCATTAATTATTCTATTATTTTATAATTAACTAATAATAACTTTAATTCGTTAATTCTTATATCCTTATTTCATTCTATAAAATTATATTTATCATTTATCATTGATAAATATACTGATTTGCTTTTTCTTCTCTTAGAAATTTTAGTAGTTTATAAAGAAAATATGAATCATCTTAAGCATATTCCCCGGGAGTGTCAAACCAGGATGCAGCAAGGCCCGTTATCGTGCACCAGTTCCCGTTCGAGTCTAGCTCGAAGCGGTGTTTTCGGGTTTTACCCCTATGTACATCTGTGCCAGAGCCACATCCACTTGTTTGTATCCAGACAGGAATTTAATTGCGTAGATAACCACATAATCTTTAAGCTACCAAAATTTCTAAACACTTAATCTTAAGTTAATCTTAAGTTAATCTATACTACCTAACAGTAATTATTTAAAACTATATATAACTAATTACAAAAACTAAATAACCAAATATTAAGAACTACCTAAACTGCTTAACAAATGAATGATTTAAAACTAAACAAAATTAAATTAATTAAATAAAAACATTAAATTAAATAAAGAAACATACCTCTAAATGAAGCTTCGTAAAAGCTCGCACAACAAAAAAAAAATTTAGAGAGAGAGAGAGCAAATTGGAGAGATAAGTTGCAATGAACAAGTGAGGAGAGGGGGGGGGGGGGGTGGCCGCCCTTTTATAGGGACTTCAGGCAAAGGCGGCATCGCGGAAGCCGCCTTTCGCCTCTGCGTATGGCCAAAGGCGGCTTCCGCGATGTCGCCTTTCGCCTTACCCTGAGCCGAAAGGCGGCCTCCTCCCGGCCGCCTTTTCCATGTCATCGATCCGGGCCAAAGGCGGCGCGGGGGAGCAAAGGCGGCATCGCAGATGCCGCCTTTGTAGCGTATTTTTAAATTTTTTTTTGACCTAGGCCGTTTTTCAGAATTTTTTTTTAAGAAAAACGTAAAAAAAAAAATCCCGGCTTGGATGAAAGGGGAAGGGGGGGTGGCGAGTTCGTGCTGCGTGAAGGGGGAAGGGAGCTGGGCGACAGGGTTTCAGGGCAGGGGTGGCGGCGGCGGATCGAGGCTCTGGTGCGGCTGCTGTTCCAGCAGGGTGGCGACGGCTTGGTGAAGCGAATGGGAGCAACGGCAAGGCGGAAGGCGAGGGCCCTTGGGGTGCGCGGCTTGGAGAGGACAGCGAGCGGCGAGATCCGAGCAGCGCAGGGGTCGATGATGGAGGCAGGGTCACCTGCGGCTATGGCTTTGAGGGACAATAAGAAGATGAACGCGGCCAAGCAGCGATTCGTGTGGCGCAGCGGTTCGAGGCCGAGGGCTTTTGTCCGGTGAGGTCGGTCCTGCGGCTTTGCAAGGTGAGTAGGGTTGCGGCAAGGGGCTAGGGTTTCAGCGCGGGAAGCGGGTGTCGCCGGCGAGTATGAGATGTGTCTTGAGTTCTTATTTTGTGTTCTGCAATTTCTTCCTGTCTTGTTCTGTTGAGAACTGAAAAGTAAACTTGATGTTGTGCGATTTAATCTGCTGTTGTGGATTTGGCATTTTCTGTTGCGTTGATGGTTATTGTACTGCTGTTGATTTTCTATGGTTGTTGTGTGTTTGAGGAGGTAGAGGAGTAGTGTGGATGATGGAGTGTCGTGCGAAGCAGGAGGGTGGGAGAGATTTGCTGTGGAACCGTGTGTAAACCGGTGACACAGGTGCCGTGAAACGGTGTGTGTGGGTGAAAGAGCCGTGAGTGGGGTGGGGATTGAGGCACCGTGAGTTCCACGGTGAGATAGCAAGGAGCACACACGGTGACACCATGAGTGTTTATCACGGTCTCACCGTGAGGTATGGGAAACGGTGGCATTCGTGATGTGTGTTCACGGTGGGTAGAATGCGGTGACACCGTTACGGAAACTGTGTGACGTGCCACTGTGAATACCTGCAAAATAAAAAGAACATATTAAAAAAATTAATAATTCAAATAAACCTACAATTAGATTAATCAATTAATAAATTAAATTAAAAAGAATGAAATTGAAAAATAAATAAATAAAACAATGTTAAATAATAAAATTAATAATACTTTATTTAAAATAATGAATTTATTTGGGTTAAAAATTATAAACAAATTTATTGAAGAACCACTTAAAATATTTACAGTAACATGCTTAAATTATTTAACCAACTAATTAACCAAAGAATTAAGTAAATAAATAATTAAAGAATAAAGAGGTTAATTGAATAAAATTGGTAAGTTACAATTGATTAAGTTATTAAAAGAATTAAGAACAAGCTTGTGTTATTTATTTACAATTTAAATAATAAAGAATTAATTAATTAAATTAATGAATTGATAACCTAACTAGAATAAAAAAATAAAAAAATAAAAGTCTAATTCGCAAGACTAAATTAATTTAAGAATTATTTAAAAATGACACTAATGCACATTAAAACACATGTTTTAAACTAAAAAATAATTATTCAATACACTAAGTACAAAAACACATTAATTATCAAATATTTGCTAAAAAAATTATTTTAAAATGAAAAAGTCAATAAAATATACACAAAGGATGTGGAAAAAAGTGTGAAAACACTGCCACATCAAACTCCCCCATACTTAAAACATTCTTTGTCCTCAAACAAGCACATGCCTTTAACTTTAAAACATAAAGATGATTTGTGAAGTTCAGTTCAAAACAAAGTGCATGACTAAACTTTAATACCCAGATGGACAGAACCAAACAATGAGTAAGGTTTTTCAAAGGTGTTCACAAATGTTGTCCTGTCTAGCTTCAAATTCTCATTGGAAATCAAAATCCTCACAAACTCATACACTGTCAAGTATGTCATGCCTCCTATGTGTATTCATTAACTATCCTGCTTCACTGTCCAATTCAAGTACCGATTCATGGAGTGTTGACAGGTTAGATGAAGTGGAATTTAAAACTTAACCAAAAGCACCTTCCATTCTCACCTTCCTCCAGGTTCCAGAAATTAAAGTCCATTAAATTGATTAGTTTATTGATTCAACTCAAATGAAAATTAACCAAGTCAATTGCTCCCTTCTTCATCTGGGTTCAAAATTCCCCTCACAATAATGAGTTCATTTTTGACAAGGGCACTTTATTTTAATTTTTCTCAGTCGTATTCCATGTGTAGAGCACTGTGTATAGCACTTATTAAGATTGAAATTGGCTTTATTTATTCATAGAAACGCACCCAGTGCACCTTGTCTCAGATACTCACTGTGGGATCCCATTTGCCCATTTTACTCCAGTAACAAAGGACTTAATTAGTAATCATTCAGATTGACTTTCTAAAGTGATTGAATATTATTTAATAAAAATGTGAGTCCCCTGGGTTCCAGTGAGAACATCAAGTTACCCTAAGCCATGATCCTTACTCCACAAAACCTATCCTGTCATACTCTTATCCTTAGTTCCTAAACAGACAGATCCATAGAGACAGTGAACAATTGCACTCAGCAATCATTCATACTTAACAGTTTCTGACTAAGTGCCACTCTCAAGATTCAGCAAATAGTTATCCACTAAACAGGACAAAAATGAAGTACTGGTGAATCTCCAATGAATATCATGTGATGAAAGAATTTGAAATTTTTTTTGAAGGAATTTTGAGCTTTTTTTTTTGAAAAAATTTGACCATTTTTTTAAAACAAACTCAGGTTCAAGAAGGGGGAATTCGATACGACACTAGAATGACCCCTCTCCCCCACACTTAAAACCTAACATTGTCCCCAATGTTGTATTCTAAGGTGGAAGACAATTTATGTTCAATACAGATGGACATTTCAGCTGAAGAAGGATATGGAGGGGTATCAATGAAGTTCAAAAATTGTCTTTGCCACACAAAAAGTGAAAGAAAACAAAAACAAAAACAAAAGAAAAACAGAAAAGACCAACCCCACCAGCCTCACCAACAACCATGTACAATTCTGTTCCTAAAAAGTTCATGCTTTGAATGTTTAAAGAGCAGACAAAAGATTTTATCAATTTACTTTAAATGGTAGCATGATTAGCAGTGACGTGCAGCAGCAACAGCATAATGAAATTGAAAGCAGTGGGTGCATGCATGCTACCCAAATCAGCTCAAAATAATGTTCAACTAAGTAGATGTTAGCAACTAAACACCCATGCATAAAACACAGTTTACTTTTCACAGAAAAATAGGGGACTCCCCCACACTTAGTTCACAATAGCATGAAATAAAAATGTGAAGAGTAAAACATTGAAACATAAAACAATACTCCCTTGAATGTGCAGCTTCTCAAATTTACAAATGTCTCCCTTTTATTCCCATGTGCATGAACTTTGGATGCTCCAGTTGGGCACCTACATGATGAAACAAGTTGACATTAATGTTCCAGATTTAAAGCTCAAATTAAAATCAGCAACAAAGTGTGAGATTGGGAGTGTTATCCATGATTTTCAGTGTACTCTTCTGACAACCTCCTTCCACCATGAATGTTCCAAATGTGGCTACCACTGAAACATGATTCTCTTAGCAAACCAGGACCACCAGACCACTTGCATCATAAGATAAGGAAATGCAGACATTATTGTTCACCAAACAGAGAGACAAACAACTGAGCAAGGAGCATTATTATTCAAACTAAAAATTTATAGAAGAAAACAAAGTAAACCATGGGTTGCCTCCCATTAAGCACTAGGTTTAAAGTCCCTAGCCAGACCTTATTCCCCTAAATATTTCTAACCATGATCATTTAATGGGAAAGAGTTTTCAATGGTGTGAACTTCACAATTGTCTAAGGAATCAAGAGAAGGACTACTCAAGACATTTTCATCTTCAGCACCAATCAGAATTCTCCAAAATTTATCCAGATCACTAAGAGGATTCATGTTTCCAAGCTTAACTGTGTCTCTAAAAGTCAGTTCATTAACGCTTAACAAGTTCAACAGTTGCCCATGAAAATTATCAATCAGATCAAGAATATTTCCAGAGCTTCCACCACATTTAGAGTTTTTCTTAAACCCAAAAACAGAAGAGGACACATTGAAAAAACCCTCAGCAAGTCCCAGAATAGCTCACAACTCTGACAGCTCCGAAATATCCCAAAATAAGTTATCAAATTCAGCTTTCAAAAGGTTGTTCTCAATGTCCACATAAGACTCAAATGATGTGAATCTTTCAAGTTCGGGTTTGAAATCATTACTCACAACATCAAACTGGGCAGGTAAGATGATATCAAGGAAATTCACTTGTTCATAATGAAAATCATCAAGTTTTTCAGTAGGGCTCAACCCAGAGCTTTCTCCAGCTTCAGGAACTCTTAGACAGTCAACTTCACAAGGGAATCTTTCATAAACTGGTTGAGACAGTGCTGGAAAAAGTTGTGACTCACTCTCCAGAATGGGTTCCAATGAAAGAATTTGCTCATCAACAGAAGGATGTGGGGAAAGAGCAACATCCAGGGAAAAAATTTCAGTGGGTTGGGGAATTAGTATATTTCTGACCTCAAGTGGGAAAGACCCATACTCAGCTCTAACCTCAATTTTGTAACACTGATTTGCAGCCACATCTATCACATCACAAGTAACCTCATGTCAGGGCCTTTCAAACACCAAAATTTTCTCCACATCATCTATAGCTTGTAGGGTGAGTTTACCTTTTGAGACATCAATGATGGCACCACCAGTAGCAAGGAAGGGTCTGCCTAAGATGATTGGAACCTTTTCATCACATTCCATATCAAGGATCAAGAAATCAGTGGGAAATGTGAGTTTTCCTACACTTACTATCAGGTCATCCACTCTCCCATAAGGGTGTGTGAGTGACCTATCAGCAAGCTGAAGACAAATAGAAGTTGGTTGAATATCCCGAAGACCCAGCTTTTTGAACAAGGAGAAAGGCATAAGATTGATACTCGCTCCTAAGTCACACAGACAATTTAGTTTCCCACTTCCTCCTATTTGTCACTGAATGATAAAGCCACCAGGGTCCTTTAATTTGGGAGGAATATTTTTTTGGACAATTGCACTACACTCCGCATTGAGATCAATTTTATCCAACTTCTTCCAATCATTCTTGTTCTTCGGAAACCTTTTTGTGAATGAAACATATGAAGGGATTTTATCCAAGGCTTCTAAAAAAGGCATGTTGATGGTGAAGCTTTGAATCAGTTTCAAAAATCTCAGGTAATCGGGTTCATCACTTTGCTTCACCCTTTCAGGGAAGGGAATGGGAGGGGCATAATGTTTCAGAACAGGTAGGTGATTCACCTTCTCCTCAGACCCCACTTTATTCTTTGCTTCCTTAATCAATTCCCACTTCATTTTCTTTGGTTCCTTAGCTTTCTCAAGTGTGGGTTGCACAATCTGTTCAGTTTGAAACTCGCTTTCCAGATTTCCAGAATTGGGATTTTCCAGATTTTCATTTTCAATTTCAGCTTGAACATTGTTTTCCTCTTGCCTAGGTGGTTCCTTAACTGGTTCCTTAAGTTTAAGCCCTGACCTAGTTGTTACTGCCATCACATTTTCTCTGAGATTGGGGGTTGAAATGATGGGTAGTTTTCTCTTTTCTTTATCAGCATGATTCTTAGCCATTTGACTCATTTGAAGTTATAAATTTTGAATCTTAGAATCCGTGTCCTTCTTAAATGAGCTGATCTCACTCAACACTTGTTGCAACATCCCCTTTAACCCCCATTGAGAATTATAAGATTCAACCTCAAATTGATTCTGGAAAATTTGTTTGGGCTGTGGGTGGAAAGTTGGGGCAATGGGATGCTTGTTTGGGGTAGTGGGCTGCTTTGTGATCCCTTGTTCATTCCATGATAGATTGGGCTGACCTTGATAACCAGAGTGGTATGGATTTGAGAGTTGAGCATGGACACCTTGATTCCTAGACCTGTAATCAACAAATTGGGCATTCTCATCACATGAACCAGGGAGATCAAAGTTTAGACAACATCTCTGAGTGTGACCAAACATCCCACAGTGATAGCATTGCTCCCTAAGGACCCTATCATCGACAACAGCAGCATGAAGATTTGCATCAACCCTATGGATGACTCTTTTCCTAGTGTACTTGTGCTGAGATTTCTGAGCCAACTTATCAAACAATTGTTTCAGCTCATCTGCAGTGGAATTAGAGAAATCACCTCCACAAGATTGGAGGATGCGCCCGTAAAGGGATCCCGGTCTAGGGTTCTCCTCTCGCCGCTGCCGCCCCTTCGCTGCGGATGGCGCGTCGTTCCCCTCGAGCTTGGTGAGTCGGTCAGGATCTCTGCGGTGTCACGCGGTTTCATGGTCTTACCTTGCTGTGGAGTTTCTCTTTGGGATTCGGTGGTTGCTGGTTCAGACCTGCCAGTGTAAGACCGGTCCCCATCAACGACATACTCTTCGGAGCGCTCCTGGGTTCGTTCTCGGTAGCTCGCTGGTGTCCTGCGGTGAGCTTCTCAGCGTCTAATGGTCACGCTCATGCGTCGGCGATGCGTGGGTTCTAGGCTTTTCTCAGGTGAGTGCGGTGGGGTTTCTTTGTGTCTGAAGCGGACGATTTGGTTGGTGGCGGCGGGTGCTTCAGAAACAGGGCGTTTCTTTCATGGTTGGATGGTGTTGATGAGTTCTGCTTGGTTTCGTTCGTGGTTTTTCTGCGATGTTGGTGAATCGCTGTTATGTTCTTATTTTCTGGTTGATCTGGTTTGTGATGCACACCTGTTGCGTTTGTTATTTTTTGGATTTGTGATTGTATGTCGAGCAGATATGCTTGTGTTTGCTCATGGTTTTTGGTTTGGACCGATGATGATCCGGTGTCGGGTTTCCTCCGATGGTGATGGTGATGAAGGACGTCGATTTTGCTCGACGGCGATTTGCAGGTTGGTGATGGCGACGCCGGTCGCCGGTGTTGCTCTCCGGCAATCTGATTTGATGTGTTTTGATTGGATGGCGTGTTTGTCGTGGCCCGAGGCGCTGCATTTCGAGGTGCGCTTGATGTGTCGGGGCTCGTGGATCAAGGTGATGATGGAGGTGGAGATGAAATTTGAAATTTAAATGTGTAAGTTTGAATTTAAGAATCTGTATAGTTACCGGTTTTCCTTAAACCGGCTTTGAGAAATTAAAAAAAATGATTTGCGAGAGACCTCCACAATATTGATCAACTAAGTTCTGATTGTAGGGGGTGAGGGAATTATAGAAAGTCTCCATGAGCAGATGGGGAACTAATTGATGGTTAGGGCTCTGTCTAAGAAGACCTCTGAACCTTTCTCATGCTTCGTGAAAGAGTTCTCCCTCATCCTGGACAAAGCCCGTGATCTTATGCCTAACCTCAATGGTGGTGTTCCTGGGATAGAATTTAGATACAAAGGCATTGCACACATCTTCCTAGGTTCCAAAGATTTCCTCATCTAAATTTTGAAACCAAATCTTAGCCCTCCCCTTTAGACAAAAAGGAAACAACCTCAACCTCAAATCCTCCTCACTAAGATCTCGCAGAGGCAACTGCTGGATAGAACCATAAAAATCTCTGATAAACTCTAAGGAGTCCTCTGTTGGAAGACCATTAAAAGATGGTAGTTGAGAAAGATGAGACGGTTTGATCTCATAGCTCCTAGACCTAGGGGACAATTTGATGCAGGATGGATTGTTTGACACAGTAGGAATTTGAAACTCCCTAAGCTTAGGTCTCTCAGGGGCAGGAACTAAGGGTTGTGGCCCATTGACATTTTGATTTCTAGCAATGTTATCCAAATTCTCCATTTCAAGTTTCTTTTGTTTTCTAAGTGCAGAACAATGCTTGTTGATTTCTTGATTTGGAGTTTCAAGTTCTGACTTAGATCTTCTAGTGTGCATGCAGCTTCAACAAAAAGCTTTTCTTGAGATTTTTTTGTACAGTTTTTAAGTTTTTTATTTTTTTGTGTTCTATTTAATATTATTTTTCTGATTTTTTTAACTTGGTCGCACGTGTCTTCCCCGGCAACGGCTCCAAAATTTGGCCACGCAGTCGTTGAGTACGCGCAAATTTAAAATTTATAAACCCTACAAACTACTAGTACTGTGGTAAGAAGGGTGTCGAACCATAGAGAAGGACTTATGTTGTGCTAGAACAGATTAAAGCTAAAACAACAAAAAGATAAAAATAGAACACTAACAAAAACAAGCTGTACATAAATAGTGAAACAAACACTGATAGTGGGTGTGAAAATGAAGGTGATATGGTGAACTATGTGGCTTGAACAGAGAACAAACAATAATGATGATTTTAGGGTCCTCAGGCTGCTTTGAACTGATTAAAAAGATGTTCCCCACTTCTGTTTGGTTTAACTCAATTACTCAGTGCACAAAAAAAGGGTGTTAATCCACTAAGTTGTCACTTCAGTGGATCAACATAGCTCGATTAACTTCCTTGAGTCTCGATCTTCCGATCTTGAACCTTAGAGAAATCTGCTTAAATTGGAGAAGAGATGCATTGACTTTTTCGAATTCTCGGTACTTCGGTCAATGATCCACGATGAAATGATTCACTACCACACCCCTCGGTCGTTGGGTAATGTGAAACGATACTCAAAATAAATAGAAGAGAAAACCGAGCAATGAGATCGCACTGAGCAATCAAACTAACAAAACATGACAGATATATAGATGATCAGTTCTCTACAGCCCGATTCCCCGAATCTATTTAATTACACATTAAAACAGTAAAACAGGAAGAAATAGATAATGAATTAAGAAACATCTCCCATGAGATTGCTCCTCTCTCCATCAGTTGCTTCGATTTTGATCTCATGCTCTGTGTCTGTCTGCCTCTGTTTTGGTGATGAGATGGATCGAAGAATGATCGCGATGAACTGATGGATCGGGGGATCTCTGGATGGAAGAATCGATGCTCGCCTCTCTCCGAAATGAAGTTCGGCAATCCCCCCAGGTCTGGATCAAAGTCTCGCTGCTTGTCTCCCCCGATGGATGTGTGTCCCGACTTGATTAGCTCGATTCTTCTATGCCTCTCCCGCCTCTCATGCATTCATCACCCAACCGAAGCCTCTGGAATCTCCCCTGGTGAGTTCCCTGGCCTCCACGTGGCGCTTTCACTGTGCTGCTCCTCCCGCGCTGGTCACCGGAGCAGTTGCTCCTAACCGAATGAAAAAGATGCACACGTGACGAGTAAATCTCTTCCCCTGGAAATAGCCGATCCACGTGGCGTGTTTTTATGTGCACGTCACCATCTTTTAAGTGAACTCAATGTAAGTGCATCCCGCCCCCTGCAATGAAACACAGAATCACCAAAACAAGAAAAATAAAAAGAAACTAAAATTAAATAACAATATATTAATATTATTAATTAAATTAGTCAACGAAAATACTTATTAATACACACACACACACACATATAATACTTAATATTATTATTACGATTATATATTAATGTTAATTATATTTATCTAATAACATAAATTATTATGACATAATGATATTAGATATATGATTATATATTATTATTAATATACCTATAATTATAATAGTATAGTATATGATATATATTATATAATGTGTTATATTATATGTTATAATAGTTACATTATATATATGTTAATATATTAATTATATATTATATAAATGTTATTATATATTATAATATGTAAAAAATGAAAATAAAATAAAAAGGGGGGCTTCGCAGCTTGGATGAAAGGGGAAGGGGGGGGGGGGCGAGTTCGTGCGGCGTGAAGGGGGAAGGGAGCTGGGCGACAGGGGGGGGGGGGCGAGTTCGTGCGGCGTGAAGGGGGAAGGGAGCTGGGCGACAGGGTTTCAGTGCAGGGGAGGCGGCGGCGGATCGAGGCTCTGGTGCGGCTGCTGTTCCAGCAGGGGGCTGACGGCTTGGGGAAGCGAATGGGAGCGGCGGCAAGGCGGAAGGCGAGGGCCCTTGGGGTGCGCGGCTTGGAGAGGACAGCGAGCGGCGAGATCCGAGCAGCGCAGGGGTCGATGATGGAGGCAGGGTCACCTGCGGCTATGGCTTTGAGGGACAATAAGAAGATGAACGCGGCCAAACAGGGATTCGTGTGGCGCAGCGGTTTGAGGCCGAGGACTTTTGTCCGGCGAGGTCGGTCCAGCGGCTGTGCAAGGTGAGTCGGGTTGCGGCAAGGGGCTAGGGTTTCAGCGCGGGAAGCGGGTGTCGCCGGCGAGCAGGAGATGTGTCTTGAGTTCTTATTTTTTGTTCTGCAATTTCTTCCTGTCTTGTTCTGTTGAGAACTGAAAAGTAAACTTGATGCTGTGCGATTTAATCTGCTGTTGTGGATTTGGCATTTTCTGTTGCGTTGATGGTTATTGTGATGCTGTTGATTTTCTATGGTTGCTGTGTGTTTGAGGAGGTAGAGGAGTAGTGTGGATGATGGAGTGCCGTGCGAAGCAGGAGGGTGGGAGAGATTTGCTGTGGAACCGTGTGTAAACCGGTGACACAGGCGCCGTGAAACGGTGTGTGGGGGTGAAAGAGACACCGTGAGTGGGGTGGGGATTGAGGCACCGTGAGTTCCACGGTGAGATAGCAAGGAGCACACACGGTGACACCATGAGTGTTTATCACGGTTTCACCCTGAGGTATGGGAAACGGTGGCATCGTGATGTGTGTTCACGGTGGGTAGAATGCGGTGGCACCGTTACGGAAACTGTGTGACGTGCCACCGTGAATACCTGCAAAATAAAAAGAACAGATTAAAAAAATTAATAATTCAAATAAACCTACAATTAGATTAATCAATTAATAAATTAAATTAAAAAGAATGAAATTGAAAAATAAATAAATAAAACAATGTTTAATAATAAAATTAATAATACTTTATTTAAAAGAATGAATTTATTTGGGTTAAAAATTATAAACAAATTAATTGAAGAACCACTTAAAATATTTACAGTAACATGCTTAAATTATTTAACCAACTAATTAACCAAAGAATTAAGTAAATAAATAATTAAAGAATAAAGAGGTTAATTGAATAAAATTGGTAAGTTACAATTGATTAAGTTATTAAAAGAATTAAGAACAAGCTTGTGTTATTTATTTCCAATTTAAATAATAAAGAATTAATTAATTAAATTAATGAATTGATAACCTAACTAGAATAAAAATAAATAAATAAATAAAAGTCTAATTCGCAAGACTAAATTAATTTAAGAATTATTTAAAATTGACACTAATGCACATTAAAAAACATGTTTTAAACTAAAAAATAATTGTTCAATACACTAAGTACAAAAACACGTTAATTATCAAATATTTGATAAAAACAATCATTTTAAAATGAAAGAGTCAATAAAATATACAAAAAGGATGTGGCAAAAAGTGTGAAAACACTGCCACATCAGTGATCTCCACTCTTCAGTGGAAAATTTTCATTAAAAAAGAAAACAGTTGATGCAAAAAATTGGGGTCTAGATGTTTTTTACATGTCAATTTTTATTGATTCAAATTGTCCAAAAACTTTATGAATTCTAGATTTTTTAGTTTCTAATATCAATTTGGTTTATGTTTATAAATTTATATTTTCTTTTATATGTGTAATTGTTGCATATTTTGGATAATAGGGAACAAATAAACTTGAAACACTCCTGGAAAGTAAACCCTTTTTGTTGGTAGGCTTGTATTTCTAAATTTTTTACAATATTATTTTTTTATATGAACTTTATGTTATAAATTTTCATAGTGGTGATGCACTTGATTGATAATTTAATATGAAAATCAAAAATTTCCATTAAAGTTTATCAATGTTTAGGGGTAGATGGAAGGATTGATTCCCTACATGCCCATACTTCCCTGAAAATTGGTCATTTCTGCAATTCCAAACCCTTGACTCATAATTTATTTATTTCATTCATTATGTTCACTGCTTATAAATATATTTCATCATGACTCTCAATTGGGAACATGTTAATGATAAATAGAAACTATTTTGACCACACCATGACAATCCTGTGTGATTACAACAATTTATATTCACTACTAACATTTATATATGTGATTATAGATATGATATATATGGATTCAAATTCAATGTTAGCATTATATATTCACTGTTAGCATTCTATATTCACTATTATCATACTGCTAACATTAAATATAACCATTAATCAAACTGTTAGCACACTATTGACAATAAATGAAAACATTAATCTAACTATTTTCTTGTATCATTCTTTAATTGTGATTACATCATGATAATATGTATCAATTCATTATTGGTATGTTTTATTCACATTATTTATTTTATATGGTGTTATCATGCTCTATACATGTTAGTATTCAGTTAAAAAATAGTTAAAAATGGTATGTGCATGCTTAATATTTGTTTCAAATCATTTTCATTTGGATTCTTTCACTATATTAATGTGTTTCCAGTCACTTTTATTATGATTTTTTATATTTAAATGGGATTGAATGCTCAATACACTCCCAATAGTAGCGTCCCACACTCAAGTCGCCATCTTGTTTTTAAATTTTTTCTAGAGAAACACATTCTATGCCTAAAAATGAAGTTTTTTACATATCTATTGTCTATTTAACCCTCTATTATTTAGTAGGTAGACCTTTTCTTAAAATTTTAATTCATTTTCTAGATATACATTAATGTGATTCATATAAGGAATGAGAAACCCATCCATTTTTAACACAAACTTGATGTTTTTTTATTCTAAATTATTATCATTTGATATATTTAAGTGTTTACCTTAATACTAATTATTTAATTTTCTTTGTTTAATTTTCTTTACTTAATAATCATTCTATAATTTGTTTATCTTCTCATATTTACCTTGTCTTAATAACCAAATGGTATTTTTAATTGATTAAGAACCTATTAGGCCCCATGAATTTTCACGGGCATATTTATACCAAGTAATACATATGAATGGGGAATGATATATTAACTAACACTCATGATCAATATGAATATTGAAAAATATACATGTTCATAATTGTACTGATTAATGGGAAGGTTTCTCCAGAGAAATGAATATTAGAGTTCAGTTTTAGCCAATACACATTTGGGTGCTCTATTCAATGAATATGCCAAGATCTATACAAGATTTTATCCTCATACTATGCATGTTTTACATTTTATTTCCACTTAATGAATTAAATTAATATATTCTTTTGGGCATTGAGTTTTTGTCGTAGATTTCTATGTCCCTACTATGATCCTATTATGGATGACATTGTCTTCTATGTTGCCCAAACATGATTCATCTTTGATTCCCAGGAATCTATATTACTTAATTGTTAAAGTGTATAAATTTATTCTTTCATAATTATCTCCCAGTTTTATTGGTTATGATTAATGCACAATTTTCTCTAAAGAGATAAATATTAGAGTGCAGTTCTGGTCAGTACATCATTTGGTACTCTCTTGCATACAATAATTTCTACCCATACTATCCCTATTTGAAAATTTCTTTTCATTGTCTTCATGAATTGAATGAATATATTATTTAGAGGGTCTTTGAGTTTTTATTTCAAGTTACTAATCCCATGACCTAATTCTATTATAAATTAAATTGCCTTATGTATTTCCCAACTGGGTTCCCAACCGGTTATCAACCTATCCGGATAGGTCGTTGTAAGAAATTATGGCACTGTCTTCTTCATTTCCCAACTGGGTTCTTTCTTTAATTCCATGGAAACTTTGTTATTTAATTTTTATAGAGGATAACATAGGCTTCTCATTATGAGATGAATAAGGTCATCAACATTTTTTATTTTCTTCATGACTATACAAAGATGATGTTTAATTCATATATTCCTTCACATGACTTGTAAAAAAATTATGAGATTTAACAATTAAAATTAAATATTCCAATTTTTTTTTAAATTTATAATATGACAACATACTTAATTTTCAATTTATTCTCATTAAATTTATTATGTTATAGTATGTTTTATTTTTTTCAATACATCTTTAACATTCTTTGATAAGATTCAAAAGTTCAGAAATTTTTTTATAATTAAATATATTATTTCTCCATATTTTTCATTGTATTTAGTAAAATTTTATTATAAAAAATGTTAATGTAAGACAAACCTATTAAAAAATGTTTATCTTAACCCATGAAATCAAAATCAAAACCATTGTATACTAATATCCCACTCAAAACTGTGATTTTATTTTCATACACCAACACTAAATGTTTATATATCATCATTATGTTAATTTTTTTTCTAGAATTTTGATTTTATTTCCCCTATTTACTTATAAATTCTCTAATTATATTTTTTAGGACATCATTCCCAAATTGTTTGAAAATTAAACACTAGATATCATGTTTCTAATGGAATTGTTGAATTATAGGTCTATTTCCTTTTGTATTTTGGTATTGATATTCATTTTCCGATTCTTTATGAATGAGAAAAGACAATTACAAAGACACCATTCACCATGTGTTTTTTTCTGGACAAGTACATTCAATGCATTATAGTACCATTTGTTTAAACTCATTTTTAACCAACCTGTGTATATTATTTGCAATAGAGATATGATTAAAATATTTTCTTGCATATTATTTACATGTTTCATCTTCATGAAATGATGTCTCAAAAATCACCTCCATATTTTATTCATCTATATAACTATCATAAAAAATGATTCTTTTGCCACGATTTCTGGGATGGTTTAATCAAAATATGTACCATAATTTTTATACGAGTTTTTTTATTCAACAAACGTATTCATATTCTATTTGTAATTGGTTCATTTTATACTTTTTAACACAATATATATTTCAGAATTAATGTTAAAATATAAATCTGGGGAGTTGGTATTAAACATAGAATCAACAGGTGAGTGAGGATGTAACACCCCATGTTTATGGTGATCCATTTTTTATTGTGTTTGTTTTTTATAAGAGGGTTTGAATTGGTTTTAGGAAGTTTTGTAGGGTTTTTTTGATGTTTTTTTGGGAGGCTTGGTTGTAGAATGAATCTCTCTAGGCTTTAAAACACTCATACCGTATCCTAATGTAGAGGTTATTTTATTACTATTGGAATGGTGAGTTGGGTGTTTTTTTAGATGTTCATATTTTTTTAAATGTTCATATTTTTTCTAATTTGTTCATATTTTTTTCATACATGTTTTTATTTTTTTCCATAAAGGTACCTATTTTTTTGTGCAATTTTTTATGTTTTTAGGAGTAGTTTATATATTTTTTATAATTGATTCCAATTTAAAATACATGATGATATTTTTCCAATTTGTTCATATTTTTTACCCCGTTTTCATCATCATTAATCTAATTTTTTCATATAGGTTAATATTTTTAAAAAAGGTTTTTATTTATTCATATTTTTTCACACAGCTTCATATTTTTTATCAAACTAATAAGTTTCTCTTAAATATTCAGGATTATATTTTTTCAATATATATAATTTTTTTTTGTTGATAATAATTTTCATAAATGTTCATATTTGTCTATTGTTTTATGAACAAGTACATTTTTTGCATATTTTATCATTATTTATATGAACAAGTTGTTATTTTTTTGTTATTGGGAAAGAGAACAACTAAAATTTTGTCAGTGGTGTAACTATAAACTATGTACTCCAGCTTTCACTGAACAAATGAGCTCTATCTTGAATGAAAACTCACCGTTAAACACTATAATGATGTAACTAGTCCATGAAAAAGGGATTAGTAGTATATCATTAAAGATATAAATGTACCATTTATAATCACTAATATAGAAAACATTATTATTTATTCAATTGGATATTTTTAAAATAATGTCTTACAGTTTTTCAATTGTTATTACAAGACTGTATGGGATGAAATTGATGTTCAATTCTATCATTCCATTTTTGGAAACATTCAAATACTCGTGATTTATTATTTACAATATGCATGTATACATTATGTGTAACCAATGCTCATCTACTTGATTATTCAAATTCGTTAGATTCTGATCTACTATACAAACAACTTATATTTATAAACTATGTAATAATTGTTCATATATTTGTATATTCATCATATTAAATTTTAGGTGAACACCACAATAATATTCCCATATTATTAATGAAACATCAACATCACTTTCGACTTCATATTCAACTCCACTAATATTTTGTATCAAGAAGTAGACGATACTTCAGATTAGTAGATATTTAGAGGTAACTACTATCTTTAAGTAGTTTTCAATTCTTATAAAAAATTAACAATCTACAATTGTTTCTATTTCTGTTTTTAACATATCTTACTTTTCTATAACATCATCCATACTATTTATCAGAAGTTCTAACTGCTACAATCCGGTTAAGTCTTAACATATAGTTCCATTTCATGAATAGAATTTTTTTTTCTATAGTTATAGTTGCAAGGAAGATACTTCAATATATCCATAATATATTTTATTTTGAGATTTTTCTATCATAAGATGGTGTATCAAGACTTTTTGGGACATAGAGATGAGGATTGGGGTGTTTCAATAGATTATCATTTGTTGATATTAGTATGTTCATTTTATCTTTGATATTCAAAAATATCTCATCTATGAAAGATTATTCAGAATCTTCCAAAATAAATTAGCCCTTCATGTTTTGTGGTTGGTGAAGGGAACATTTTCTTTTAAAAAGATGTATAGGCTAATGATCCTTTGTTTTTTTATTTTTCCTATAAAATACTCGACACTCATATATTCATGATACTTCAAGTAATTTTTTATATAGTTCTAGATGCCCATAGTAATCAAGTGGCATAAGATATTTCATTTTCTCTAATTTTTTCCACCCTATCTTCTTTGGTAGATCTAATGGTTCTTTCTCAAATTCAATTATTTGATGCTTAACCTACCCATATCTCCCTCAATTGAAGTGGTGGAATGATATATATATATATATAGTTATATCATTTTGAATGATATAAGTTTATTTATTTTGATGATCCATAAGTGTGCGATTCCCACTGATCTCTACACTCAAAGATGAGTTATATATCTTGTTTCTCATTACAACTAATGTGATTCTCTGCAAATAGTATTATTGTTTCATATTTTTTTAAAGGGAGTGTGAATAGAAACTATCTACCTATTTTAGTGTTACGTTAATTTCAGGAAACATTAGTGACTACCTATGGCGGTCGCTAAACCTATTTCCAATGGCCTCCAATGCAGTCGTCTAGATGGAACCTACAACGACCACTAATGGCGGTCGCTATTTCCCTTTAGCGAAGAACCAATTATGACCGCCAAAAGTGATCTGTTGGAAGTATCTAAAGTCCATTAGTGAATATTTTTTGGGGTTTCTAAAGGTGTAATTTCTAGTAGTGGTTATCGCTTTTATCAGTGCTTTATGTTTAGTGCTGATAAAAGTTGACACTGCATAAGCCGAAATTTGTGATTATGACAGAAATGTGGTGATTGTGGTGAAGAGATGACGATCATAGGTTAGTAAGAAATTATGATGGCGGGGTTATGAAATGATGCAAAAATGGTGGTGGGGTAGTGCAGGGTAGTGCGGTGAAGTGACGATGGTAGTGGGGATGGTGAAACGATATAATATTGTGGCAATGAAAAAGTGGTGTTGTGTGATGAAAAAAGGGTAGTAGTGGTGGTAAAACATAATAGTGTAGAGGGGGATAGATTTTTACACTTTTCAATGGAAATCATGGTTCTTATCAATTTGTAGGGAAGAGAATATTCCATCATTTTATGGAAGGAGTGGGTCTTCTATTTCCAATTCAAACGTACCAAACACATATTTTTTATGTTTCTGTTTTTGTTTCCATTGTACTTCATCCTTCTAAACAAGGCCCTAATATCAAGTAGTGATAGGAAAAAAATTCATTAATTTTGTTTAAATAGAACAAAATGAATATGAAAGTACAAGTGTATGATCATTAGCAAGGAATGAAAATCAACCCTCAAACATTCTCTTTTCTAATGAAAGGTTACTGAGAAAGCATGGCTCTCAGTCCATGTAAAAAATCAAGACTGGAAAGGGAGAAATGTATGATTCTAATGTATAATCCCACATGAATGAATATACTATTTTAAAATCAATGCACTTGAGCTTCCCGCAACCTGCTGAAAACACCACTGCTAGTGAATCTCTAACTTCCACTAGTGGAGGTTGCTGTGAAGTGGTGGGTTCTATTTCAAGTCCATTTTTTCCTTCCACACACCACCACCCTTTCCATTAAAATAATTTTCAACACCCATAGTTCAATCCAATATTTTTTCTTCCATTCCTCCACTCCTATTATATTTATAGTACCCAACATCCCTTGATATTCCACCAACTCACATTATATTGGCAAGATTGGATTCATGATCCATGGTAACTCTATTATCACCATGTTTTCATCATATCCAACAATTTTCAGCATGTGAAATTGATTACTGAGAAGCTAGTGAATGCTCCATCCCACTGGAATCCCTAGAACATTTGCATCTAAATTTTCCATCTCTGAGATGAATATTTACCCTTTAGGCCTCCACTCTCATGAAATGAAATTTAAAACATGGCTGGTACACACATAAGGCTCATTGTCAGGCTGAACATTGCAAAAAATTAATTCAACATTAACTCACATTGACTGGGGAACACAAGATAGAGTAGAGAACTTACTGGGAGCGTGTGACCCATATGATTTTATAATGTAATGGGATTGTTTTTGTACCTTGAATGCAATATTGTTGACATCCCCTGAGAAGGGAAGGGACTTCCATTGTTTTTTGAAGGGTTTGAAGATGCAAAATGTAGGGGGAGATCACTTGAACCAACACAACAACCCTAGATTATAGGATTCCAACACCTTTACATTTTCTAAATTTGGTAAGAAGTCCAAAAATAGAACATTGTTGATGTGGGATAGTGTGGATAATATATGATGCAGAATTCAAAACCCATTGATGGAAACATTGATGTACTGGACAAAATACCAAGGTGTGATGTTTCAAAAAGGCATGATCATGAATCATGAGATTCTATTCTCTGAAAACCATACCTCAGTTGTGCAGAGCTTGAAATGATGTTTGAGTGAGGATCTCAGAAATAATTCTACCCGAAATTTGCCGACCCAGTAGTGGTTGCTGCTCGCCTGCAATAATCTCCATGAATAGATTTCTCACCGTGAGTGTGGGGGAAGAACTATTGGGTCTGTGTGAAGATACGATCAGAGGCTTAATATATATACAATGGTCAATTTCTTCATAAACCAAAAATAGGAAACATGAGATTTGGTAAAATCTTCAGATGGCGATCTTCTTTTAAAAAAATAGTATTCATGTTGTGAATTTCAATTTCTCATTTTATTAATAATTAAATTGAATTTATTTAATATGTTTTGTTTAATTATTGTTACGTATCTAGATGATGGAACCACCAAGGGGTTCTCTACCAAACTCATGCCCCATATGATTCTCCCTCCCCTAATCCTATATTATTTTGCTAATGGGGCTCCTTTTCCTCAAGTTTTATAAAGTTTCAGCAATGTAAGATAGAGAGCAGGCATCAGCTCCATTCCAGGTGTGAGGGAAAGAGATACAGGTATTGAGGGTCTCAACTTCAGTGAGAAAGAGATCTTGAGAGGGAGCTTGGTGGCAACAAGTGAAAAACAAAAGCTCGGTGGTGGTGGCTATAAAATAGAATCACTTTAGTGATGAGATCAATAGTGCGATGACAAAAGGAGAAGGGGAAAAGGAATAATGGTGATAGAAGTGGGATTAAGAGGAGAGGCACAATGAAGATAGAAGTAGCAAGAGAAGCGCAGTGGGAGTTGAGGTGATGTGGCATTGGGGTGTGGAAAATAATTCATGTGAGCATGATAAAAGGTTCACATGGGATGAAGGTAATTTTTCATCTAAACATTTGGTGTCCCTCAAAAGCCATCGATTTCTGCTTCCTAATAGGCGGAACCCCATTCCCTTATGACATAATCCACTCTCCCAACAGAATCCATTTTTGTTGTACCAAACAAAAAAATATTGATTTAACTTTTCCTTTCTTATTCCATCATGATGATTCCAACATATTAAACAAAACATTAGTTTAGGATATATACCACATCTTTTGAATAGAACTGAGAGTGAGGTAGAGCGCGCATGCAATAGGTGCTGAATATATCCATGGAGGGGGATGATAGGACTGTAAATGATTATCCCACCGGTGTAGTGATAATCAAGAGATAAAATAATGTTCAAAATGCGAAAAAGGAACACCCGATGTAACATGGAAAACCCCCCAAATGTAAGGGGTAAAAAACCATGGGAAAATAGAAGGATCACTATGGGTAAAGTGGGTACACACTCCCTCACTTATTACAAGGAGAAAACCCTTGTAATATTATCTCTTGAATATGATGGGGAAACTGCCTCACAAATACCGCAAATAAATAGAGAATTGGAGAACCAGATGAGATACTGAAAACAAGAGATGTCACTGCCTTTTATAGGCTTCTGCCAGATCTCCTATTGCCTGAAATCCTATTCTCCTGCTAGAGGATTGGTGGGGGTTTGGACACCCACCTAATTTCTACCACGCCTGCCCCCTTTGAAAAATTGGGAGGGGGGGGCACCATCCTTTGGAGAAACATAAGCCAACACATATCACAGTCGGAGATTGATTGAGAACCAATCACACATCCACACATCCATTCTATCTTCCAAACATGCTACTCAAGTATCTAAGAGGCCACTCAAGGATCCGAACCATTTAAACTTATTAAAGTTAATTTCCTTCGTCAGGAAATCTGCCCAATTTTCTTTAGTGTTAATCTTCTACATGTCCACACTTCCTTCTCCACCGCATCTTGGACAAAGTGATATTGTAACCCAATGTGCTTCATCCTGGAATGAAAAGATCGATTCCTTGCAATGTGCAAGGCGCTCTGACTATCACAAAATAATGGAATCTGCATCTATCTATGCCCAAGCTCCTCCAACAACATTCTCATATAAACCACCTCTTTGCAAGCTTGTGTAGCTGCCATGTACTCCGCCTATGTCGTGTATAAATCTACAACTGACTGTAACTTTGAAATCCATCTCACAGCTCCACCTGCAAGAGTAAACACATAAACAATAGTGGATTTCCTCCGGTCAGAATCACCTAAAAAATATGAATCTACATAGTCTCTAAAAGTGAAATTTGATCCTCCATAACATAATGCAACATTTGAGGTCTCCTTGATGTATCTCAAGATCCTCTTCAATATGCTCCAATGCTCCCATCCTAGATTCAACATGTACCGAAAAACTTCTCCCACTGCATGTTCAATGTTTGGTCTAGTACAAACCATAGAGAACATTAGACTACCCACTGATGATGCATACAGTACTTGATAAATTTCAATCCTCTCTGCTTCACTGCTAGGACTCATCATGGATGATAACTTGAAATTAATGGGAAGAGGGGTAGAGATTATCTTACAGTCTTTCATGTTGAAGAATTTCAAGACTCTCTATAAGTAACTCTTTTATGATAGCCAAATCTTCCCATTATTTCTATCTTGGTAAATATGTATCCCAAGAATCTTGTTTTCTAGTCCCAAGTCCTTCATATCAAAGTCCGTAGCCAATGGTGTCTTTGTCTCCTGGATCTGATCATTCTTATGGAATGAAACTAAGATTTCATCCACATTAAATAGAATAATGATGAAATCATTACCATCTGAACCCTTGAAATATGCACAAGGATCTGAATGAAGTTTTTCATATCCAAGGCTCCTGATATAGGAATCAAATCTATTGTACCAACACCTCGATGCATGTTTGAGACCGTACATAGATTTTTTCAACCTACAAACCAAGTTCTATTTTCCTTCTTATGAAAAACCTTCTAGTTGGAGAATATAGATCTCTTAATCAAGATCACCATGGAGAAAATAATTCTTCACATCTAGCTACTCTATATGTAAGCTTTATATTTTAAACATCACCAAAACTATCCGAACAATCGTCAGTTTAACACCAGGAGAAAATATTTCATTGAAATCAATAAATTCCTTAAGAGAAAATATTTTGACCACAAATCTTTCATGATATCTTTCCACCTGGTCTTTTCCATCCTAATTGATCTTAATGACCCATTTGTTTCTGATATCCTTCCTTCCACGAGGTAATGAAACAAGATCCCGAGTCTTTTTTTGTGTGCAGGGATTCAAGTTTCTCATGCATCACCGCCATCCATGAGGATACATCTGGACTCTGGGTCACCTCCACAAAAGAATATGGTTCTCTATACTCCGTCAATAAGCTATATGTAATATTTCTTTTAGTGACATTGTTTGAGTTCCATACTGGTGCTCTTTTATCCCTATTTAACCATCATGGTCTATAATCAACTGGTACTTGATCATCGTGATCTGGTAATGTCTAAGAGGAAACTAATTCTTCCTTGGATTTGTACTATACTTTGAATGTTATAGTTTCTATATTCTCCTTCTCCATGTCTTGATCAGTTGTCATCTAAACCTTATCTTCTGCAAAAATGACATCTCTACTGATGTTAAATTTATGGGCAGTGGGATCCCATGAACGATACCCCTTCACACCATCAACATACCCCAAGAAGATACATTTTATGGATCTCGAATGAAACTTTGATCTTTTCTGGTCATTAAAAATTGCATATACAGGACTTCCAAAAGTATGTAACCGAGAATAGTCAGCGGGTTTATTACCAGTCCACATATCCATCGGTGTCTTCAGATCAATCGCCATTGAAAGAGATCAGTTGATCACATAACAGGCAGTATTAACTATTTCTTCCCAAAAAGTTTTTGCAATTCCTACAGTCTTCAACATTTCCCTTGTTCTATCCAACAGGGTTATGTTCATCTGATCTGACACTCCATTCTACTAAGGAGTGTACGCCACCATGAACTGTCTCTTGATTCCTTCATGTTGAAAAAAAGTATCAAACTCCTCGCTAGTATATTCTCCACCATTGTCAGTCCTCAGACACTTGATCTTATTTCCAAAGTCAAGCTCCTTCTACGCTTTGAATGTTTTGAAGAATTAAAAAACATCTGCCTTCCTTCTGATTGGGTACACCCAACATCTTCTGGAATAATCATCAATAAAATATACAAAGTACTTTGCTCCTCCCAGGGATATAACCGGTGATTTCCAAACATTGTAATGGATCAAATCTAAGATCTCATGACTTCTTGCTGTTGACATACCTAACTTTAACCTGTGTTGCTTTCTCAAAACACAATGCTCAAAAAATGGTAAGGATACCTTTGTAAGACCAGACAAAAACTTCTGATCTGCAAGAATATTCAGGCCTCATTCTGACATATGGCCAAGCTTCCGATGTCATAACGCCGTCAATGCTTTCGTCGAGGTAGTTGATGAAACAACTATCTCTGCCTCCTTGTACGTTTCACTCATAAGCACGTAAAGGATCTTCGAGATCTTCTCTGACTTCATTACCACAAGTGCACCCTTCAAAATTCTCATCACTCCATTCTCAGTGCGAGTCTTGCATCCGATGTCATCAAATTGTCCCAAAGGCAATATGTTGTTCTTTAGACCCTTCACATGACGTACTCCTTGGACGGTTCAAACAATACCATCATGAATCTTCAGGTTGATGGTATCAAATCCAAAAATATTCAGGATATGATCATTACCCATGTACACAAGTCCTTCTGGGATGGTTTCATACTGGTCAAACCATTCTCGTCGAGATGTCATGTTCCATGTTGCTTCTGAGTCGATAATCCATGCATCGTCGAGATGCTACCTGCTTCTAGCAGTCATTACTTATTCACTGACTAGTATATCTCCAGAAGTACTCTCCATATTTCTGTCCATGTCATGATTCTGGATCCCACTAAAACCACGCTCCATCATCATATCTTCTGGTATTTCGTCAATTTCCAGTGGGAAATTATCCTTCTCCGGCACTTCCTGTATCTTCATTTTCCACAATAAAAAATTATTCCCGTTGAATTTTTTGATCTCGAATTTCGCTTCCATATGGACACGCTATCAGTCCAGAACCTCCTTTGTTTCACAATGGTGTATTTAATAATCTTAATAAATTTTTTCTGATGTGAAAGATCAACAAGAGTCGCAATCACATAGCATACTAAAATTTATGAGAATTATTAATACCCAAAAATGTGAACAACAATGAACTAGAACCTGCACTCTGATACCACTTTTTGGGACTGTAAATGATTGGCCCACTAGTGCAGTGATAATCAAGAGATAAAATAAAGTGAAAAATGTGAAAAAGGGACACCCGATTTAATGTGTAAAAACCCCCAAATTGAAGGGGTAAAAAACCACGGGAAAATAGAAGGATCACTATGGGTAAAGTGGGTACACACTCTCTAACTTATTATAAGGAGAAAACCATCGTAATATTATCTCTTGAATATGATGGGGAAACCACCTCACAAATACCGCAAATAAATAGAGAATTGGAGAACTTGATGAGATGCTGAAAATAATAGATGTTGCTGCCTTTTATAGGATTCTTCCAGCCCTCCTGTTGCCTGAAATCCTCTTCTCTGTTGGTGGGGGTTTGGCCACCCAACTAATAGCTACCACGCTTTCCCCCTTTGACAAATTGGGGGGAGGCACCGGCCTATGGAGAAACATACGCCAATATGGGACACATCGATTTCTGCTTTGAGAAAGCTCATTCGATGCAGAGGTATTATCTTCCATACCAACATGAATCCCCTTATCAATAGGGCCTACAAATGCATAAATGATTCAATCCTTCTCTCTAGGTTTCTGCCAACCTAATCTGCAGCTACGGTTTTCTGTGAGGTGGGGGCGCTGTTGGCTATAGAGGAGGTGATGGTGGCACCACACATGCCCAAAGAGGTTCAGATTCGAGTCAATTTCACCTCCCTCTACCGTAATGACATTACTTTTTGGAAGACGAAGGTAAGTTTTCCAAAACCCTCATGTGGTTTCTAAATTCCACATGTATCTATCATTTCTTTAGCTTTATGAATGCATATGGACTAATCAGAAATTTACGTCATGAATTGACTTTATCACATCCTCTTTTTGTCATAAAGGATGATTCTACTGAATATTTTATGAAAATACTCTACCATGAAGTCATTGAGTAAATTCTTAAATCCTTTTGGTGGGTTTCCTATCCATTAGTTTCGTTTTTCATTATTTGGTATGACTTCAAATTACTGCACTTTTTGGTCCATGAACTTCCTTTTTCTGTAAATGTTTTACTCATTTACTAGGTAGATTGAACCAATATCTTGAATCATTTTAGAAAAAATATTTTGAATACTTTTGACTAGCGTTTTTTGAAAAAGAAAGGTTAAAATCCTCATTAAATCCTCTGAGAATCACTGTGAATACATGTTGAGTGGGCTAGAGTACATACACAACATAATGAAAATTGTAGATAAATGGTAAAGGATATGTATGATTTTGAAGATGTTGAATTGGAAAAGTTCTGAAGGTCACACTATGATACATGATATATTCCAAGTGAAACAAAATACATTATGATGTTTTAGGATGGTACTTAGGATATTCATTGGAATACATAATATATTTTGGTGTTTCATGGTGATACGTAAGATTTTGTATTTCATACACAAGACTAAACTCTTTTTAAAAAGTTGATAATTTTAGGGGATTAAATTCAGATGATTCTCATGTTTCTATTTCAAAGGATTAAACATCATAGTTTTTCAAAATAATTATGAGTTACCCTGAGATGTTATGGAGAAGGTGTTTGTGCTGTGAAGAGATTCTTTACATGAAATTGCGCCAGAGGATTTCAGAGGTGCTGAAGCGTGTGGAGAGAAAATCGTGGAAATTAATTATTTGCTTTCACGCCAACATCTATAGAGTTTTAAATAGAGAAAATCATTGGAGATAACAAGAGGTGTTTTGAATATGCTCATGCATGTCTTATGTTTGAAATAAAAATTAATTTAAATTTTTTCAGTTTGGTTTATTGAATAAAATTTGTTTTATTTTCATGGCTACATGGAACCTTTTCTTGTTTTAGGTTCTATCCTATTTTATATTCTGGTTTTCTTTTTGGAACTCGGTTCATTGTTTTCCTTATACTAATTTGTGGTAAGATTCTGGACCGTTGATTAGGAATGATCTGACGGTCCAACACGGCTACCGGTGCATTTCGTTGATCAGATTCGATCCACTTGCATTGCTGTCCCACCTATCCCGTTGCGCCACATGGTCTGTGCACTGTCCCTGGTGTGGTTATGTGAACCATCGTGATGATCCAAGCCATCCATGCGACTTCCATCCCGTGCCTCTGCCTGATGTTCCTGACACTTCCTATGGCACCCATTGATTGTGCTGCCCTGTGGTTCTTCCTCGATAGAGTGTGGTTCCTCTTTGGTTTTCGGTGGAGACCTCTCAGTGGGAAAGCACTACTCTGGCTCAGTGTAGAAAAAAGGCGACCATCCGAGAGATACCAGTCACCCACACTTCCCAATACTGCTATACGCGTGACCTCCTACAACTAGAGTCCTTCTCTGATGGGGAATCAGTGGGGATTGTCTCGGTTTTGGGTATTCAGATGACTACGCCTCAAGTGGTAACAGTTTTGACATTCTTTCTGTCATAACCAAGATTTGGTTTGTAGTTCTTGGCTATGTAGAGACTTACCTTTTCTTCATCAAGTATGCTGTTGTATCGTACTTGTGTGTGTGCGTGAGTGTAGAGACCCAAGCTTGATGTACATGTACATTAAATTAATTTTTCGAAATACTTAATACATAACAAAAAACAGACACCCAAAGACCGTATTAGTTTAGTGTCTTTGGAAACTCGGAACGTAAACTTCTAATCATGGTGAAAGATCTTTAACATCTCCCATAAAGATCTTCCCCTTTGTTTTCTTACCTAAAACCTTCCTTTATATCCCGGGGGAAAAGAAAACATAAAAAGGGTGATCTCAAATACTCAGTAAGGGTAATCATGGATAAAACAAAACAAACCATATTCATTTGAACTTAAAAACATGAACATAATGTTTAAACATCAGAATCTTGAGTCGTGAAATAAATCTTGGCAGTACGTAAGGTATAGATCACAAAGAAACATTAATCATGATTAAATAGCATGGTAATAAAACATGTAATTGTGGCAAACCATTAAGCACATGATATGATTTCCATAGTAGACAAGACATTTCTTCCAAGACCATCATAGTGGACAATGTCCATTACTGAACCGGGTTTACTTTCCGTTCCAACCCTGTATTACTGAACCAAATTCACTTGTCATTCCAGCCATGTCTATCTCATGAGATATAAATCTTTACCCAATGCATTGGAGGTAAATATAAGTCCCACCCATCTCATAATGAAATCACTCTTGTGTGTGCCACAAAATCACAAATCATACATCATATCACAACCCATGTAATAAAAATGGGATTCTTAACCATCATGCCATCATAACGTAATCCATATAAGATAAAAGTACTTCATAGAAATAATTCCATCATAACATAATCAAATCAATGTAATAATAGGTATATAAAAATAACCCTATATCATCTTAGATGGAATGTAATTTTGATAAAAAACTTGAACTCAGTTCTTGAGGAAAATATCTTTTCTTCTTCAAAATTACTTTCTTTTCTCAAAATGACATACAATTTTAAAAGAAAAGATTTTTTTTGGAAATAATCATGAAATCTTGTAGAGGAATATTCATGTAAATAAGAAGTTATGAAACCGTAAAAATATGTTCATGTCGTATAAGTTAAAAAAAACATTCTTCTCATACTTTTTCCAGAAATGTCAAAAAGTACCTTGTATGGTAAACAAAAGGAACATTCCTTCCATAACACATAGTAAAAGTCAAAAAGGGGTAAACATGACTTTAAACATACATGGAAAAATATTAAATAATTTATGATTTTTTTATAAAACATGGAAATGGATGATAAATTTAACCCCAGTAGATACTTACGAATAAACAATCTCGGATAAGAATGAGATTGGAATAATTATCCCTTACCTTATATCCAATTTGTTCCGTATCTGTCCTAGACTCCTATATAGTGGGTTTAAACATATTATTAACTTGTAACAGAACCATAATAATATTTATAATATCATATATGATTTACTTAAGACTTTATATTACCCGTTCATTTATCAATTCCATGTTAAAACAATATTTTGGGTAAAATCGTTTCATTTGTCGTACGTGTTTTGACTTGTAATTATTCATATGATTACTTAGGTCATGATTAATTACATCCAGAATTTAAAAAATTATTTATATATAATATATTCATAATATATATATATATATAATAGATCGATAAATGGAATGAAATACACCGTTCATGGAGACGGTAGGCCATACGTACGCATGAACGCTGTTTTCGTTTCCTTATTAAATTGAATGGAAGTAAGTAAATAACATATAAATAAATCCAGTATAATTATTATGTCATATATTTCATGATTATTTATTATATATACTTTATAATCATTCTTGAATGGTTAACTTAGAGAATGAATCTCATCGCGTCGTGGATACGGTAATCCGTACGTACGCACGAGCGATGATATCATTCCCATAATTATTGAATGGAATTTGAGTGGATGATATAATATCTAAGAATTAGTATCATGTTATAATAATCATATATAGTTATTATTTCCACCATTATACCCATCCAAGTATGGTGGTGGTGGAAAAATATATTACACCACAGCGTGGAGACGGTAAGCCGTACGTATGCACGCACGGTGATTTCGTTTTTGGTAAGATGGATATATGGTGAAATAGGGTTGTTTTTTATTTAAAATAACATATAAGTATATTATTGATACTTATGTTATTAATTTATAATGAATCAACTAAATAAGAGAAAGTTTAAGAAGAAAGAAACCTGAAAGAATCGGTAGAAGGTATTACCTCTTCCTTGAAGTGCCTCCTTTAAACTTCCTCTTAGGGCACTAGAGTTGGTATTTTTAGAAGACCAGAACCTATATAATGTAACTAGATAGGTTGAGAAGAGGAATATTTAGGGTTTATAAGAGATTAAAGGCTCAATATTGAGTGAATAGGAGAGGAAAGGGGTGTCCTTCTATAAGAGAGAAGTGGGGCACTTTTGGAAACCTCCAAAATATTAATTTATAATAAACTCAAACCCCACTTAAAAACATCCAAAGTGACTGAAATTATGATATGAGGTAAGATAGGTTTGTAATATCATCAACCCATCAAATTGAGACATGTTTTTATTTTATTTTAAACCTTATCATTTTGATTTATCCTTATTTAATCTATTTAATTTTATTTGTGGTAATAATATTCTAAATTTTAAATGGTTATAAATACTTACTTATGTGTTGTGAATTGTCCATAATTGTATAATTTATGAAATTTTAAACCATATAAATTTCAATTTTTAATTTTTAAATATTTTTGTTATTTTTGAACAATTTAATAATATGTTATTTTTATAAAATATCAATTGTGTCAATTTTGACACTATTCATTTATTTGAATTTAAATAAAATGCACACAGAAGATATGTTCAAACCAAAATATTTAATAGTTTCCTAACATTTCATATTTATATATAAAATTTGTGGAGAACATTAATTAGTTCATTTAATATTTATTTTAATATTTTTAAAACCATTTATTTGGTATTTCTATTAATAAAATAATTACTACATCATTTTTGTATAATTATTTAATATTCATATTTTTTTGCATAAAAATTAAAAATAAAATACTATGATGAAGATAAATCTAATATATTTCATAATAATACTTTTAGTCAAATTTATCTTCTAAAAAAACCAACTCTTAAAATGATATGTTTATTAAATTATGAAGGTGACAACTTTGACATCATTTAAAATAAAATAATATAAATGTCATAATATGTTTGATAAGGCTCCAAATGGTCCAAAATTAGACAGTTGGATGATTAGGGTATTTATATACTCGACCAATAGGGTTTGGTCTAGTTTATGGTCCTTTTTATGGGTATTATTATTTGAATAAAAACTATATTATTTATTTTTCACTAAATAAATAATTTCTGCATCATTAAGGTATAAGCTATTAAGGTAATTATATATTTCTTAAAAATAACAAATAAATTACCATGATGAAGAAAAACATTTTATATTTAAAATGAGAATTTATAATCGAATTTATATTATGTATATCCTTATATTAAAAATACTTTTATTATTAATGTTTGAGTGAGACATATTTCACTTTCTTTAAATACAATAAATTAAAGAACTTAATCACATCCAAGTGGGTTCCAAAAGATACCATTTCGACCCAAGTATATTTTAGGACGAAATATAATCATCCAATTATATTAATACAAGTGTTAGGGTAATTTTATAATATTATTTTTACCTTTAATTACCTGATTTACCTTTAACTGTTGTAAATAAAATTTACCACAGTTACTATTTATAATGACTTAAAATAAAAAGTAGCCTATCAACATAAGTTGGACCTAATGATTCCAAATATGGAATAAATTTTTCCAAATTCAAAACATAGAAGTTGCAGTATTTAATTTAAAATTAATCCCGCTGTTGAGAAAATGGGTTTTAAAAGTTAAAACATTGCAAAAGATTGAAATGTTTTTACCTATGAATTCAATGTAAAATTAAAGCTAATTACAATAATTATATTAAATGATAAAAATATATTCTATTTATAATTTAAAACCATTAAATAATATATTTTAACTATATAAATTATTTTGATGAAAAAAGTTGTTTTCAATTAAAATTTTGGCATATTTTTACTATTCATCAAAATAAGAAACTTATCAGAAAAATATCAAAAATTTATCCAAAGTAAATTTTTATATCCTGATTCCAAGTATGAAGTTTATTTTTTCAAATTTAACTTATAAACATTTCAAAAACAATATTTAAAGTGGGTGCGCCATCAAAAGGCAACAAAACTACATTTTTTGAAAAATACTTATTTTACCCAAAAATTTATTTTGTTCTCATACCATGTTCTAGAATATGTGTAAGATGAATGATAATGTTATAAAATTCACAATGTGGTTAATAATATTCATAACGGACAATTCATAATAATATTATAACAATATATCATTGTTTAGTGAAACTTAGTATTGCGTGGAACACACACTATTGAGGAATGTCTCTCTTGCGTGCAACACAAGCCAAGAATAGTTCTTGCGTATAATAAAAGCTAATATGGTGTTGAGTATAGTGCAATATAATCTTGGTGTAGCTTAAAATACAAGACATTAAAGAAATTAAAAGGAATATTTCTCATAAAATCTCAGGGTGTTATAGTGAGTCTGTACAAGAGTGGACGAGGCCGACTCTACGTGACAGGGTTGACCACTGATGTGGAAATGTCGGGAGCTGCAGTGAAAAAACAACGATTCAAGAAGAGTAAAAAGAAAAAAAATGAGAATGTGAACACAATGATTTATGTGGTTTAGGAATAATCCCTACGTCCACAGAGAGGCAGAATATTCACTATAATTCGGGAGCACAATTACAGAGTTTTTTTAGTGAGTAACCCAAGCCCGAAATGGGCTACAAATGAATTGGAAGACAATCACTATTCCACCAACTGCAAAGGAGGTCCGTGTCACTACAGTGAAAGGAACCCACCCAATTCAAAAGTGCTACAATGGCTACCAGATGGAAGTCTAAAAAGCTACAGTGAAGTTGACTTCAAAGCCCATGCTGCTACAGTGCCCTGTCGGTGTCGGTCAATCAACTATGCTATAATGTCAGAGATGCTACAATGCCCACAAAATTGGACCAGGGGCCTTCAGCCCCTGGACCCCTAGACCCCAGACCCTCAGAGTAGGGGAGAGTTTCCCCATGAAACCACCAACGAGCTCACCACAGAGCTCGACCCATGACAGTTGTGGGCCACAAGCATGTGGACCAACACATCATCAAAAACCGGATCATGCTACACAAATCCAACAACCACTACCACCTAGTTCAAAAAGATCATCCTCCTCAGATAGTTTCTGTGGCTCTTTTAATTTTTTCATTTGAGTCTGTATCTGTTCTTTCTTTCTTTTCTTGCATCTTAATAAAAGTCTTGCTCTGGTGGTGTTCTCACTGTGCACGTAGGTCCCCTTGGGGTGAAAGCACGTTGCATCTGTTGTCCTCTTTATCTTCCTACACCAACTATTTATCTTGTTCCAATTTATTGATTGTGATTATCATTATCGATCCAATTCATCAGTAATCAATCTGTTAATTGAACTCATCGATTTTCTCACCATTAAACGCGACAGTGGATCTTGGATTATTTAGGGTTTAAGTAATTAGCCCCAACAAGTGGTATCAGAGCCTACTGTTTTATTTCCATGGGTTAAACTAAGTTTGATATTGATATGTTTGATGGTGAGAACGATTTTAATCTCTGGAGAATTAAGATGACAACCCTGTTAGATGATAATGACCTAATTGATGCCCTTTATGTCTCTAGGAAGAAAGTCACCACCACTTCCCCTGATGGGCAGGATGTTTTCTCCTATGTATATGTCCTTGAGGAGACCCTTAGGGAAGCCCATAGTTTAATACTTTTATCTTTAGGTGACAAAGTGTTAAGAGAAGTTGCATATGAGTCCTCTACCGCTAGCATATGTTATAAATTGGAGTCCGTTTACATGACTAAATATCTTGTTGGTATAATATATAAGAAAATGAGATTATATACGTTCAAAATGTGCCCTGGAACTGTAGTCAGGATACACATTGATGAATTTAACAAAATCTTATAAGATCTATCCAACATTGACATTAAATTGGATGATAAAGACCAAGCCATTATATTGTTAACATCATTAGATGATTCATTTAACTCTGTTAAAGAATCTATGATGTACAGGAAAGACACATTAACTCTTGAAGAAGTAAAATTTGTTTTTCTCTCTAAAGACCTTCAAAGGAAGGGTAGTGTAAAAACTAAGGCTAAGGGTTTAAATGTTAGAGACAGAGGTGATTCTAGTGGACAAAGTGAGTCAAGGGGTAGGAGAAAAGAGAGGGGTCAATCTAGGAAATATAGAAGCATGGCTAAAGGCAAGGTAATCAAATGTTTTCAATGTAAAAAATCTGAACATATTAAGAGTAATTGTTATAATAGTAAGGGTGACTATAAAGATACCAATAATGATCATTCCCTATTAGTTGAGTAAGAATTTGACACTGCTGATGCGTTAAATGTTACTGACATAACCATATTAGATGAACAGATCCTAGATTCAGGATGCAAATTCCACATGTGACCTAGGAAGAAATTATTTACTGAGTTAAGGGAAGTCAAGTATGGTGAGGTCTTTCTAGGGAATAACAGGAGCTTCCACATTATGGATATATGATCAATTTTACTTGAGATTCATTATGGGTCTATTAAATCCCTTGAGAAAGTTAGGTGGGTACCTGAGTTGAAAAGGAACCTAATATCCCCAGGAATCCTTGACCGGAAAGGGTATGTCTTTAAGTCCGGATTTATAAACCTTAGAGTTGCCCGAGGATCCCTCACAGTTATGAAATGAACCCTTCAGAATGACCTGTATGTGTTAGATGGAAAAGTGTATAGAATCCATTTGAATGCCTCTTCTGGTTCAGAAATTGATTCCACTAACTTATGTCATAGGAGGATAGGTCATGTTAGTGCCAAGGTAATTAGTGAGATTAAGAAGTAGGTAATTCTATGTAACATCACTCCTAGAAGTAACCCCTTTTGTGAAGACTGTGTATATGAGAATTCTAGGAGAGTCAGTTTCAGTAGGTCCATGTATAAGGCTAAAGAACCTATTGAATGCATACATTCTGATTTGTGGGGTCCTTCTAGGGTCACCTCCCATGGTGGAGTCTTATACTTTTTCACTTTTATTGATGAATTCTCTAGGAGAGTATGGATTTATATACTCAAGCTAAAGTTTTATACATTTCAGAATTTTAAGAAATGGAAGGAGGCTATAGAGAGTGAGAGTAACAAGAAACTGAAGTCTTTAAGGACTGATAATGGTTTAGAATATCTATCTACTAAATTCATTGAATATTGTGAATCTTAAGGAATAAAAAGATACCAAACTGTTGTGGAAACCCCACAACAGAATGAGTTAGAAGAGTGAATGAATAGGACTATCCTTGAGAGGGTATGGTGTATGCTGTCCCACTAAAAACTCCCTAGGTCCATTTTGGCTAAGGCTACTTCAACAACAGTGTACCACATTAAAATTTTCCCATCTTTTTCCAAATCCTTTAATACACCTGAAGAACTTTGGAAAGGCACCCCCCGAATCTTTCTCACCTTAGGATTTTTGGATCCATGGTTTATGCACATTCATGTAATGATAAGATAGCTCCTAGGGCTGTTAAGTGTATATTCTTGGGACATCCAAAGGGTGTTAAAGGGTATAGTTTGTGGGTAGATAAACCATTTTACCAGAAATTCATCATTTTTCATGATGTGGTCTTCCATGAATCTGGTGTGTCCTTTGGTAAAGAGACTGAACCTGTTGCAACTTTTGATGAAGCTTAAGGACCCTCAGGGGTCCTAACACCTTTATGTGTTGAAGTTCCTTTAAGATCTGGTGACCAACCCCAGTTTAGTGTTGGTCTTTCTCCTTCTGTTGGCCAAGCCCAACTTGAATCTGATTCCAGTTTGGAGTCAGAATATGAGGGACAAGAACCTGATGATTTGAGAAACTATTAGCTCACACAAGATAGAGAGAGTAGAGTTATTAGACCACTAGCCTGATTCAACTAGGTATAAATTACTACCTATGCATTCAACGTATCTCAAGACTTGTTTAATGATGACCCCAACCTATAATAAATACATTAAATCCAAATAATCTAGTATATGGCTGAGATAAATTCAAGAAGAGATGAATTCCCTTCTTAAGAACAATACTTGGGTTATTGTTCCGAAACCTAATAACTAGAAATTTATAGGTTCTATATGTATTTATAAGAATAAAGAAAACAATGTAGGAGAATATAAAATCAAATTCAAATCCTGTATGGTAGCCAAAGGCTTACTTCAATGTTAAGGTATTGATTATAGCGAAATTTTTTCTCCAATTGTTAAGCATTCATCCATTATAATTCTGCTTGCATTTGCTGCCAAATTTGATCTGCATGTTAAATAGCTTGATGTAAAAAAAGCCTTTTTTCATGGTAGTCTTGATGAAATAATTTATATGAATCCTCCTAAAGGATTTCCAAAACCATTTCAACCTAATAATGTTTTTCTTTTACAAAAGTCATTGTATGGGTTTAAGCAGTCTTCCAGAAAATGGTATAAAAGGTTTTATTCATTTATGATTGAGAGTCAGTTTTCCAGAAGCATATTTGATGCATGTGTGTATTTTAAGACTGTTAAACATGAGTCTAATTACCTTCTATTATATGTTGGTGGAATTATTTTAATCTACAAAAACATGGGGACTATAAACTCTGTAAAGCACCAGTTGAATTATGCCTTTGAAATGAAAGACTTAGTCCATGAAAATCAAATCCTTGGTATGGACATAATTAGGGATAGAAACGCCGTAAACCTATACTTATCCCAATTTTCTTATGTTAGAAAGGTATTAAATAGATACATATTTGATCACATCAAACCTATAAACATTCCCTTAGGAAAAAATTTTAAACAATCCTTGAATCAATCCCCTAGGAATGAAGATGAAACTGCCTTTATGAATAAGATTCCATATGAAAACGTTATAGGAAGTCTTATGTATTCCATGGTCTGTTCTAGGCCAGATATAGACTTTGCTATTTTTACACTGAGTAGGTTTATGGAGAAACCTAGTAAGTCTCATTGGCATTCTTTAAAATGGTTACTAAGGTATGTTTCTATGTCTAATAAATTGTGAATTTGATATCGATTAAATAGTAATTTTGATGATGATATTGTTGTCTTTGTTGATTCTGATTATGCTGTAAATATTGACACCCGAAAGTCTATCACTGGTTTTGTTTTCCTTGCATATGGAGGACCAGTCTCCCAAAAATGCAACATGAAATCAGTGGTTTCACTTTCCACTACCTAGGTAGAGTACATTGCCTTGACAGAATCTATTAAGGAATCCATTTGGCTTAA
Source organism: Viscum album (assembly GCA_963277665.1). Lineage (NCBI taxonomy): Eukaryota > Viridiplantae > Streptophyta > Magnoliopsida > Santalales > Viscaceae > Viscum > Viscum album. Next base: position 724,936,738 of record OY728167.1, on the reverse strand, counting down.
AGGTTTGCTTTCTAATTTGTCACTATCTACTGATAGCATAGTAGTCCACTCTGATATCCAATTGACCTTTCAACTATATAAAAATTATGTATTCCATGGTAGATCGAAGCACATACACATTAGGTTTCATTTTGTTAGGGATATTATAGAATCTGTGAAAGTGAGTGTCACAAAGATACCCACTAATGATAACCCGACTGATAGTTTGACTAAGGTCATTCCCTTATCTAAATTCATGCATTGTCTTATGCTTATGAATTTAGTCCCAATTCTATAATCTAGGTTGCGATAACACCATCATTGAATTTATTTTATTGCAAGGTGTAGATTTGTTGAATATGCTCATGCATGTATTATGGTTGAAATAAAATGAATTCACCTTTTTTTATTTTGGTTTATTGAATATAATTTGTTTTATTTTCATGGATGCATGGAAAATTTTCCCGTTTATGGTTCTTTCCTATTTTATATGATGGTTTTATTTTTGGAACCCAGTTCATTGTTTTCCTTATACTGATTTATGACAAGATTTTGGACCGTCGATTGGGCATGATATGATGGTCCAAAGCTGATATCAGTATGTTTCATTGATCAGCTTCAATCTGCTGGCATTGTCATCCCACCTATCCCGTTGGGCCACATGGGATGTGCTCTGTCCCTGGTGCGGTTATGCAAACCATCGTGACGATATAAGCTGTCCACACGACTTCCATCCCGTGCCTCTGCCTGACATGCCTGATGCTTCTTATAGATCCCATTGATTGCACTTCCCCATGGTTATTTCTCAACAAAGTCTGGTTCCTCTCTGGTTTTCGGTGGAGACCTCTCAGTGGGAAATCACTACTCTGGCTCTGTGTAGAATAAAGGTGACCATCTAAGAGATACTAGCCACCCGCACTCCCCTCTGCTGTTGTACATGCCTCCTTATGAAACCAGAGTCCTTATCTAATGGATACTCAGTGGGGATCGTCTTTGTTCTGGGTATTCGGATTACTACACCATAAGTGGTAACAGTTTTGACATTCTTTTCATTGTAATCAAGATCTGGTTTGTAGTTATTGGATCTATAGTGACTTACCTTTTCTTTTTCATGTATGCTGTTGTATCCTGCTTGTGTGTGTGAATGAGTCCATCCAAGAGTGAATGGGGATGACTCTACGTGATAGGGTTGACCACTAACACCTAGTTCATCAATGTCGACCTCCTTAGATAGTTTCTGTGGTCCTTTTAATTTCTGCATTCGAGTCTATATTTGTTCTTTATTTATTTTCTTGCATCTTAATAAAAGTCTTGCCCTGGTGGTGTTCTCGCCATTCATGTAGGTCCCCTTGGGGATGAAGCACGTTACATATGTTTTCCTCTTTATCTTCCTGCATCAGCTATTTATCTTGTTCCAATTTCATGATTGTGATTATCATTCTTGATCTAATTCATCTGTAATCAATCTGTTAATTGAAGTCATCAATCTGTTCACTATTAAACGTGATATTGGATCTTGGATTATTTAGGGATTAAGTAATTATCCCCAACAAAGGGTTTACTTATGATTTATTGTGGAATTTTTTGACATACTTTCCTCTCCAATTTAAAAATGGAAAGATAATTTTTTTTGATGGTAGTCAATTAGCAAACCTGGTGTGGTGAAAATTGTTAATTTTATGGTTATTTTCAATGAATCCATATGATGTAGATGGTAAGTTCTAGAAAAATTACCCTTGGAGTATTTTTTTGTTTTGTTTGTTGAAAATATTTTTTAAGGACTTTCTAAAGTTTCTTGCAGTGTCTTGAAGAACTTGTAACATGGAGGCCAAAAGAGTTTTGGAATAAGCACATAGTGACTGTAAAAGTTTTTTCCATAGGAAAAATATCACGAGGTGACATTCTAGGTTACACCACAAGTAGGATATGTCAGAATAATATTTTTTAGAGTTTGGTATCATGGAGGTGGTTTATTCCATGAAGGGGACCCCGTGAAGTTTGGATTTGGGCTATTTGAAGCCAATTAGTTGTTCATGTTGTGGAAGTTGGTGCCACACAGAGAGTAAAGTTGTATATTATTGGAGAATGGTAAATACCTATATGTAATGGTCTCCATAAAAAATATCTTCTGGGATGATGAAATGAAGCAAACGAAAAAAAATCACTGAGATACGTAATATATTTGAGTGAAGTTAAAGGGACAAGTCAAAACACGAGAAAAAGGAACACATATGAATGGTTGTATCCACATGTTACGTAAGATTACTATGAAAAAATGTAAGGGAATCATGATAAAATATGTAATAAAATTTATTTTACTGAAGAAGTGAAAAAAAATACATAATAAAAAGTCACACCATGGGAGGGATGGCCACCCCGTGAAGAGGTTAAGAAAATTTCAATGGTTAGGTTTATATGGGTATGTCTATGCCGTGAAGCAGTAAATCACACTGCCATAAATTTAGTTATTGATAAGATTTGGAGTATCACAATTTGATCTTACAAGGGTTTTAAATGGGATATTATACCAGAATGGGTGAATTTGGTTGTTGACTTGGATCACACCACAATGAAGGAAGTCATGCAATGGAGGTTTTTTTGGAGGTAGGAGTTTAGTTTCAAGGTTTTATAAAGGAATGTGGTCCACAAAGTGATGGTAATTCTCAATTCATGAAGAAGTTGAGATAAAATATTTTCATATTCAAGTGTATTATCTTTTAGTAAGGAGATCAGGTATTTGAGTGGGTGACTTTAGCTTAGTTTTTAAGAAGGTTATTGAAATAATTTTCCCATCTTAATGAGGGTGAATTGAAGAATAATTAAAGATGAAACCTATAGTAACACCAGTTTCTGGGTTGTGATATCATGTTACCTTGATCTAGTATGTTTTCCACATTTTCTAAGTCCCATTTCAGTTAAAAATCCTTAAAAACAGTTTTCTAGGGTTTACTGCTGGTTTCAGGTCGTGTACCTGAAGTACACACCGTGTGCCTGAAGTACACACCGTGTACCTGAAGTACACGTCGTGTACTTGGGGACGGATTCAAGTCATGAAGTGGGGGTCATGTCATGAGCTGGTACATGTCGTGTGATAGTCCTGTTGTATGGTTTACCTATCATAGGAAAGGGAAGAGGAGTGATATAGTAAGGGATGGTGTAACTGCCTAATTGCTTGGTTGAGTTTTATAACCACCAAGGGTAGATATGTAATTATATTGTTTTTCTGTTATAAATAGAAGGTAGGTCGGGTGTAAGGGGTAGTATGGTATTATAGTTTTTAGTCTGGGCCTGAGAGAGAGGGATCTCCAGGAGGGGAAATCATAAGAACTCAGCTTCCAAGTACGCGGTATTGAATATGTAATTGAAATTCTGGTTCAAATCCATTCCTCTATATATATTCTTAGATTTCTAATAACTATTTGGTTCTTTAATTGGTAGAAATTTATAGTGAGAGAAACTAGAAGTGAGATAATCTTGGATAGTAGATTCTGAAGCAGATTTCGAACTCAAGAGCTGAGGTTTCATGCCCACATGGATGGAAACTCGAGTAGATGGTTTGGATACTTCTATTACCAGTCTTGGAGTATCTGTTGCTGAATTACAAGTTGAAATTCAGTGACATGAATAACGATAGAAAAATAAGATGCTCTGTATTGATTCACAAATTAAGGAGATGATGGCGGAAGTTTCATGACAGGTTACAACTCGAGATGAGAAAACATAACAGGAAAGAAATAGAGGAATTATTGTAGAAAAAGAGGAAGGGGGAAGTGGTTTTAGGAAACCCGAAGAAGGAAAAAATGACCGAGAAGTAGAATGGGAGGCAATATGGTATATAGAAAAACCTATAGAATTGATAACTTTTTCTGGTGAGGATCCTGTCTCTTGGATAGTGAGAGAAAAAACATATTTTTCGCTACACCGAATTAGTGAGGGTATGAAGGTACCTCTGGATCAATTAAGTATGTATGTAATGGTAAAATATTGGATTATATCCTTGTGGTTAGTTAATTTGACTCTTACCTAGACACAACTGAAAGAAGAGCTACATTTCCAATATGGTAATGCAGCTGAGGAGGATCTTGTTATATTTTTGAAAGAATTGTGACAGACACGTTCAGTGGATGAGTATATAGAAGAGTTTGAATGTGTTGTGTTGCATATTCCATATTTAATGGAGAGCTGGTATGTGATCATTTTTATTGGAGGATTATGAATAAAGATTGGACGTTTTGTCTTGACTCATGAACCTCAAAATAAGGTTCGACTTCTGAACTTGTCCAGGCATGTGGAGAGGGAACTGATTGTGTAGGGAGTAATTAAGCATCTTGATTCAAGAGGAAAAGGAAGACCCCTAAGTATCCAGAATCGAAACTAGGGATTGAATAAAGTGAGACCAAATTATCTTACAAAAACTGTGAACAGGGAATGAAAAATAGAACCAGAACCAAGAGGGAAGGGAATAAGAAGTTTGTCCAGGGAAGAATATGAAGAAAGGAGGGAAAAGGGATTGTGTTATTCTTGTGGATAGAAATACCAACCAGGACATAAGTGTTTGTAGAATAAATTTAAATTGATGATATGGGAGTATATAGAACCTAGTGAGGAAATTGACAAGGATGCAATACTTTCTGAGATATAAAAATGAATTTCAGAAAAATAAGAGGAAGGAACCTGGGAAATGAAAATGCAAGGAACAATTAATTGTATTGAAGAGAAAAATTAGGAAAAAAGGGATATGTCTATGATTCTAGAAGTAAGCATTGATTAAGTACCATTGTTGGTACTTATAGATAGTGGAACCAGTCATAATTTCATTTCAAAAAGGCCATTAAAACATTTTTCTACACATGTTCAAGATACCAAACCATTCAATATCTAGTTGGGAGATGAAAAAAGGGTGAAGTCAAGGAGAATTTTCAAATCTTTGAGAGTGGAAATGGGAAAATAATATTTTTTGGTCGATGATTATATTTTTGACACAATAGGACCGGATCAAGTTCTCGGACTAACCTGATTGGAGACTTTGGGTTATGTTACAATGCATTGGAAAGAGACGATGATGACTTTTTGGTGGAAGGGAAGGCATTTCACCTTTAAAGGCGTACAAACATATTTACATGGAACAAATAGGGATCTGCAAGAGTTCCTTAGGGGAATTAAATATCAGGTCCAAGGGCTATGTTGGAATGAACCTAGAGAGTTGGGATAGGAAGAAAACCTATTTTCCAATATCCAGACGCAGTAGCTTCAAGAAATGTTAGAAAACCCTAGGAAAGTCTTTAAAACTCCACGAGTTCTTCCACTAAAAAGAGAAATAGACCATTCCATCAGATTAAAGGAAGGGACTGAACCAATTAATATTAGAGCATATGGGAATGCTTACCATTTTAAGAACATGATTGAAAAACAAATTAAGGAACTTCTTAATCAAGGGATGATAAGACCCAGTTCTAGACCTTATTCTAGTTTGATTATTTAGGTTAAAAAGAAGGATGGTGGGTGGAGGATGTGTGTCGATTACTGGGCTTTAAATCGGAAATTAGTACCAGATAGATACCCAATACATGTTATTTAAGAGCTATTAGATGAAATCTTTGGCGAAAATTTTTTCTATAAAATTGACTTGAAATTTGGATTTCATCAAGTCCAGATGTGGGAGGAGGATATAGAGAAAAAAACCTTCAAAACTCTTGAGGGGAACTATGAATATCTTTCCATTCCCCTTGGATTGACAAATTACCCTACTACTTTCCATGAAACGATGAATTCAGTATTCCAACCTTTGCTTCAAAAATTAATGTTGGTATTTTTTGATGATATTTTGATTTATAGTAGAAGCTGGGAGGAGAATATCAATGATATACATGGAGTTTTATTGACCATGGAAGACAATATTCTGTTTTCCAACCTTAAGAAATATGCCTTTGGTAGGAAGTCTGTGGAGTATTTGGGGCATATTATTTCAGAAAAAGGGGTATCCATGGATCCTAAGAAATTGAAGTCCATTAACTTATGGCAGAAACCTAATAATTTCAGATAGGTTAGAGGATTTCTCATCTTACCAGGATATTATGGAAAATTTATAAAATATTATGGGAAAATTGTTAAGACCCTTACGGTTCTTACCAAAAGACAGTTTCCTATGGACTCCTGTAGCTCAAGAGGATTTCGAACAATTAAAGCTGAAAATGAAAATAACCCCTTTTATTGACATGCCTAATTTCTCTAAAGAATTCATAGTAGAATGTGATGATTCAGGTGCTGGTATTGGCGTAGTATTAATGCATGAAGGGAGTCCTCTTTCTTATTTTAGTAAAGCTTTATCTAAGACCAATTTGGAAAAGTTGGTGTATGAGAAAGAGTTAATTTCTCTAGTTCAATATATACAGCATTAGAGGCAGTATATTATAGTAAGGAACTTTAAGGTCTTTACTAATCACCATATTCTGAAGCATTTATTGAGACAATAGGTGGTTTCAATGAGCCAACAATGTTGGCAATCTAAGTTGTTAGGATATCATTTTAAAGTAACCTAATATCCTAGATGGTTAAATAATGCTACAAATTCTTTATCTTAGAGTGTTATAGAAAAAAAAGTTCTCATCAATCCATTTCCAAACCAACTTGGTTGGATCTAAAAATAGTTAACAAAGAAGCACAACGGGATAAGACTATACAGGTAATTATACAGAACCTACATGCTAACAACACTTCCATGTAGGGGTATTCAACTAGAGGGGATCTTTTATTCTATAAGAATAGGCTGGGTCTTCCTGAAAATTCTGATATGATCCCAAAATTATTGTATCACTTCCATTTGTCACCTATTTAGGGGCGTTGAGGTTTTTCAAAAACCTATAAACTTCTAGAAAATGGATTATATTGGCTGGGAATGACCCGAGACATTTAGCACTTTATCCGATCTTATGAAGTATGTCAATGCCACAAATATGAAGCAATGGTTCCTGCTGAATTCTTAAATCCTTTACCTCTACCAAATTTGATTTGGGAAGAGGTATCAATGGATTTTATTACAATCCTACCGAAGTCAAAATGATATGATGTTATTTTCGTAGTGGTTGATAGATTAAGAAAATATTCTCATTTTCTTCTATTACACCATCCTTATATGACTAAAATAATAGCTGAAGTTTTTGTAAGGGAAATTATTAAGTTTAATGGAATTCCTAGTGCTATTATAAGTGACAGAGATCCACTTTTCACTAGATTATTTCAGAAAGATTTATTCAAGTTACAAGGAACTATTCTTAAAATTAGCTCTTCCTACCACCCTCAAAGTGACGGACATGCTGAAGTAGTAAATCGTTATTTAGAAACATATCTTTGATGTTTTTCTTCAGATCATACAAAGCATTGGGAGACTTGGATTCCATGAGAAGAATATCATTATAATAAATCCTATCATACATCCACCGAGCATACTCTGTTTGAGGTTGTATGTAGACGACATCCTCCATATGTTTTTTATTATACCAAGGGGGAAGTAATAGTAGAAGCAGTGGTTGAAACACTATTAGTGAGAGATGAAGTTCTCAAATAGTTGTGTGAAAGTCTTCATCAGGCACAAAAAATAATGGTGAAGAATGATAATCAACATAGGATTCCTGTTACATTCAAGGAGGGTGATCTAGTATGGGTTAAATTATGGCCAAATCGTCCTAGGGTACATTTGAAGATAAATCCCAAGTTGGATGCATGCTATTTTGGACCTTTAGAAGTTTTGAGAAGTGTTGGACTAGTTGCTTATTACCTCAAGATGCCAGTAAATAGTGGGATCCATCTTGTTTTTCATGTTTTAAAACTCAGGGCTAAAATTGAAAAACAATATGAAAACACATAATTTCCTCCAGAATTTATTGCTGAACATATCATCCCTATTGCAATTCTAGTAGAAAAAACTCAGGGGAGGTCTCTTATGTGGTTAATACAGTGGTGTGGTAAAAATCTAGATGAAGCGACCTGGGAAGAATATGAGAAGATTAAAATCCATTTTCCAAATTTTCTCCTTTAGGACAAGGTGGTGATTCAAGGGAGCGGTAATTATAGGCCTGTTGTACAGTTTACCGATCATAGGGAAGGGAAGGGGAGTGATATAGTAAGGGATGGTGTAACTTCCTAACTGCTGGTTGGGTTTTATAACCGCCAGGGGTAGATATATAATTGTATTTTTTTATATTATAAATAGGAGGTAGGTTGGGTGTAAGGGGCAGTCTAGTATTACGGTTTATATTCTAGGCTTGAGAGAGAGGGATCTCCAGGAGGGGAAAGTAGAAGAACTCTGCTTCCAGGTATGTTGTATTGAATCTATAGTTGAAATTCTGGTTCGAATCCCTTCATATATCTCTCTTATTAGATTTCTTATATCATCTTGTACCTAAAGTACACATCATGTAATGTTTAAATATTATTTTTTAACCCGAGACAATGGGATTTTCGGTGAACTTATCCAGCATGACCTTCACATTGTTACCAGGGGTACACGTCGTGAGCTGGCCTACGCCTAGCTTAAAGTCATGAATTTGGTAGTTCCACTCAGTATATTCTTTCCAGACCTCCTTTCTCTCAACCCTAGACTCTCCCTATGATATTTTAAGAGGTACTCTTTCTGGATTGATCCGATCGGCTTTGGATCTTCGTTGCATCTGCGGTATGTCTCTCTGAGTAAGTGTTCTATTATATCTACTTTTCCTCTCATCTTGGTTCTAAGATATATGCCCGTTATGGGTATATATAGGTTTTTTTCCAAATAAGTTGAGATTTGGATTTTTTGTTGATATTATAAGGGATATAAGGCTGTTTCTTTGAAGAATCAACCCAGTTTTTGTGAGCGTTCTTCATATTTTGTAGGGTTTTGTCAAAACCTTTGAGGTAGGAGGATTAAATATTGACTCCCCTGTGTATAAATGATTGAAATGATTTCAAATTTAATGTATTGTGATGAATTTATTGTGTTTTGGTTGCTAAACACTTGTTGGAAACCGTCTTGAGTGGCAGTTGTAAAATCTGGAAAATTGTAGATTTTGAATGAGTGCTTTGGTTCTTGGTTTTAAAATATTGATTTTAAAGGGGTTTTTTCTGGATTGTTGGATCATGAATTATATTATATGTTTTCAATAAAAAGGAATGTTTTATTGAAATGAAATGTTTCTTTGAAATTGGTTGTGCTTTGGTTTTCAATAAAAGTTCCTTTTTGTTGAAGTGGATTATTTTGGTAATGGAAATATTTGGAATAAATGGTGTTGGTGTGAGTTCATGCTTAATGGGCACTTAATAAGGGATGAGTACCATTGGGGTACAATTTATGTGACCTTGTTTCATTTACCTTTGTTTTCACTTGGTTATGATTGGTTTTAGAACTTGTTTATATTTGGTTATATATTGTTTTGGTAAATTGTTTTATATAAACCAATTTATATAATGTGTAACCATTTTATCCTAGTGGTGTGAATAGGGAAGTCATTGAAAAAAAACTACTCAGTTTTATACTCACCCCTACTTTGGCACTTTGGTGCTTTTTTAGATGCTATCTTTTAGGAAAGGGTAAAAGGTATGGTTTCACACGTTTTTAGCACTACTTCATGATACTTGGGTTGTTCATTGATGGTGGAGATTAGAGATGGTGGATCATGGAGTCTTGTGGTATCTTGAGAGTCTTTAGTTGTTTATCTACCGTGTACTTAGATACTTGTTTGGTCTTCCATTTTTTCACACTTTGATGCGGTTTTGAGATACATGAAGTTGTTTAGTTGTATTTATTTTGTTCATGACTCATTTAGTGAACATTTTAGTTATGGTTGGTTGGTTTATGGGTTTATTTATTGAAGGTTAAATCATCCCCCACTTGTATTTGGAACCCTTCGGCATTTATTTCCAGCCTTTGGCATCTCAGGGACGTCGCTTAAGGATCAGTAATGACTCGTTGTACTCTCAAGACAATGAGAATTAGCGGGTCATTACACAACCTAAATATTCTCTAAGAGTGTAGAGATATCTTTCTTAAAAATAAAGACTATGGATCAAGGTAAAATAGAGGAGGAATTATAGATCACTTCTGAAAATTATATTGAGAAAATAAGGTTTATCCAAAAGGATTTCTCATTGGAGGTTCATGGAGTTCATCACATTTATGAAAATGGAGTTTATTAAAACACCATTGATGGTTTAATATTAATCTTGGTTTGTGGAGACCGAGACTATTTAACATAGTGGAGAAATGATATTTAGGATTGATTGAGATAAGAAGATTCCCTATTTTGTGAAAGTTGTAAACCTGGAGGTTTAGTGAGAACACTAAAAAATGTATGAAAAAAGCTGTGCACTTAATGATTTGTATATATTGGCACATATACTTTGTATGCTCCTTGAAATAGCCTAGTTCACGTGAACCAATTAAAAATTATTATGACCCTCTTAGTTTTCTTAACCATTTTATATAAATTGTGAGAGTGCTATTCCTGCCAATAGTGGAACATGATTTTTGTTGAAGGTTATTTTGAGAGATCAAAATACCCTAATACACCCCACTCTCGAGATATTTACCCTGATTGAGACCAAAAAGTGGTGTCAAAGATTAATTTTCTTGGTGATGTATTATATCTTTAAAGCAATGGCGGCAAGCGTTAATAATAAGATAATTAAGATCTTTGATGATAACAATTTTCAATCACAGAAGAATCAAATGCAGCAATATTTATGATTTTTTGGAATGGATGTCTAAATGAATTCAGTACATGTGATCTTGGTCAACATGAAGAATGAAGTATTGTCAGAGAAAAATTGGTGGGAGGTTAATGCCGATGCCAAAGGAGTCAACACATACTTGAATGTGATGTCATGAAAATCCTTACATGCCATGTGGGAGAACTTATCAACATCTATGAAGGCAATTCAAAGGTACCAGAAGAAAAATTTTACGTTCTATAAAAAAGTATGAGGATTTGAGGGTGTACTCAAATGAGTTGGTTGATGCGTTCATTGATCAAGTGAAATTATTGAGTAAGATATGAAAAAACTCATAGAAACCCTTGATGATATTAAAATCATGCAGAGGATCCTAAGAAGATTTCTATCACATTTCCACTTGAATTTCCTAGTGGTAGAAGACAAAGACCCAAAGACAACGATGCTGGATAGTCTTCACAACACCCTCATTTCATATAAGATTAGGAACAATGATAATGAGTTATTGGAAATGGGGAATTCTTGGGAAGTGGCGTTCAAGAAAATTACAAAACTCATATTGGAGGATGATCTTGAAGATAGGGGAGCTGATGAGGTGATTTATTTCCTTTCCTAAAATCTCAAAAGGGGAAAAGAAAAATTCAAAGACAAGCTTCCACTTTGTTTCATTCGATGGGGACAAGTTGGGAATCTCATTGCAAGGTGTGAAATGAAATTCTAGGATGATGATGAAGATGAAGAACCCATGAAAGATTCATCTAAGGAAATGAATAGTAAGAGGAGTTCACAAAAAAATATTCAAAAGGAAGAACTTGTTTTTACATGAAGATGTTAGCTTGGAAGAAAGTAAATTAGAAGACATTAAGGACTGCAAGGACCTTGATGAGGAAGTTGTTGGAGTTTGTTCTTTAAAAACAAGTGACTTTGTAATTTTTATTATCAAAATATTCAAATACCTGAATACTAATAAATATTTCATCACATGAGTATTTTTCTTGTGTGTAACATTAATGTGACAATTTCATTAGAGTATGTTTAGTATTGAAAGGTTATAATAGTTCTACTCCATTATTAGAACATGAAAATTCTATAACAATATTTTAAAACATATTTTCTATAGTCTAGATGACATCTAACTAGTCGGACACAAATGATGTTTTGACTATCAGGATTTGGATACCCACAATAGGATGAGACTTTCACTCATGAAGTTTCAATCTAGGTAATATCTAATAAAGGAGGTTATGAGGACATACAATCCAATAGAAATTCCACATGCTATATGTGTTGATGGATATTCCTATTTTCGGGTGCGTGTATTGGTCCTTATACTGGATATTATTTTTAATGTGTATCATGAATTGTGTACTTTGATGTATTGATGAAAACCATTATGACATGTCCTCATGGAGAGGCATGATATGTTGGGTGAGTCATAACTGGTATACATTAATTGAATAAGTCAAGAAAGGATTTTTCATTTTTGATAATAAAAGTTACTATCTTTAGCCTTTTGATTAAATTGAAATTGTCTGATTAAATCCATGACTATCATAGTTCATTTTGGATAGTCAAATAAAGTTAAATTAAACATATAGGTTGATGATAAAATATGAAACCTACTTGATGAGATATCGAGATAATGAGATTATATCATACAGTAAGCGTTCATATGAGGTTTGTGTTGTTAAAATATTAACTTCTTTCTTTATGGGTGTCTTGATACATTTCAAGATGCTAATCATGGAATTTTGTTCCACTCACTTAATTCCACTAAAAAATAAATAGAGAGTCACACACTAAGTGAAACCAAAATCATAGTAATATTATATTTGAATTTAATATTCAGAATAAATATTATTCCCGGATTTGGGTTTAGCAATTATTCCTGTTTAGTTGATTGCATAAATTCAATTACCAGTTATTTAAGTTAGAATATCTGAGTTTAATATTAAATAAATTTTATTTTTCTGTTAGTGAATATAATATTGATTTATATCTTTTTTATTATTAGTAAGGTAATAAATGATAATTTATTTAGTTGTGATCATATTTTAAAAAATATTTGTCTTCCAGTTAGTTAATATAATATTATTTAATTGTTGAAAAAATAATATAATTTTTTATTTATTTAAATAAACTTTTATTATTCAAGGCTCGATAAAAACTGAGGAGGATTGAGGTATTGAGTAAATGGATTAACGAAAATTATATATTGTATTTAATATCATTTAAATAAATATTAATTTATTTATTTAACAAATGATATTTAAATATCATGGATTTAGCACATGTCATGATATATAATAATAATAATATCACTATTATTTGACATGAGGTTTATTTAGGGATAGAAAGGGATCTTAGTACATAGTGTAGTGTGGTTTGGGGATGTCCGAGTGGGGGTGTTGGGTTAGTTAGCCGCCAAGGGTAGTTTTCAGTTTAGGGGTAAGTTTGGTTAGCTTCCAGGGGAAATTTTGTACTTCTATATGTTTAGTGTGTGGGAGATATTAAAAAGGGGTTGGCTAATCAGATGGCTTGTATTGGATATTCTTCTGGCTTTAGATTTTTAGTTATATTGGGAGAGGAATCGACCTTGGCTTTGGGGAACAACTCCATGAGTCTTCTTCTCCATTTGTTCTTCCTTCTCCTTATTCTGCATATTCTTATGTAAAACCCACTCTATTAATAGAGACATAATATTTTACTCATTGTTAGCACCTATGATCTTATAACTTGGTGATTTTATTGAGAGAGAAAAATGGGAAATGGGGATTGTTGGAGTTAAACTGACTAGAATTTTGGTGTGAGATTTAGTGGATGCATCGGAGGAGCATGATAGAGAACATGTGGAGATCGTAAAGAAACACCAAGAGTTGATTGATATTTTGTAGGACTAGTGAGGAGAACATAATGAAGATAAGTTGGTGATATATTCAGATGTAGTTCGACCATACGATTTGAAGCGGCCTGAGCAGGTTTGATCACATGCACTAGATAAGTATTTCATTGTCAATTCCCACATCTTTATTCAAAGCCTTTTTTTTTGTTTTTGAAATGCATATTCCAATTTAAGTTGTACTATAAGTTTTTTGAGTACTCTATTAACCATCTACCATAATAATTTTCGAAACCTGAATTTGAGGTGTCCATTCTGAAGTGGTCGGGCTGGTTGAAATTAAGATATAAACATGAAATGTAAACCACTCCTAATTAGATAAAAGATCTATCCAAGATGGTGGAAATATTTCTGTTCCAAGTTCGATCATATGGGAGTGATTGGATGCTTCAAGTTTTGTTATATCTTGAGAAATAATGGAAACATACTTCTTTTTTTTGACTCTTTCATCTTTGGAGGAAACAAATGTGAGAGAACTTTTCATTTTGCTGCTGCTGGCTCATGTGGAAGAAGAGTAAAAAATTTCTAATACTTCAAAACCTATTTCTTCAGAGGTTCCAAAGGTGTAGTTGATGCCAGTGGAGGATTTGGTGGTAATTTTGGGAATTCCTAAAGTCATCATGAATATACTTCCACCTTTTCTCAGGAAAACACTTCACACAGAATACGACACTAGTTTGAAAACTCATAGGTGTGGTCCACAGTGGTTTGGAAAGGCACATGAATGTTTTGATCTCGTTCGGCCAGCTAAGGTAATTTATGATCCTATATTTAATTCATAAAGGTGGTTTAGAAGAAAATTACATCAATAGATGAGTTTTATGATTGTAGGATAAGTTTCTTGTGATAGAAAAGGTGAATCGAGTGATTAAAAGCCTTCTTAATGAAGGATTATTTTAGAGGATGAAAGTGTACTATTTACAAAGCAATCACTAGGGCCTTCACCATGGTTATGTCATTTTAAGAGTTACTAGTCTTGAATAGTGGAAGAATATTTTAGTATTGGTAATAAATATGATTATGATAATGTTGATGTAAAAAATCACTTTCAGGTTACCAATACAGAAGCATATATTCTTTGGGGACTTTTATATGTATTTGTTTTTGATTTTTATCTCATATATTCACAAGTAGTGTCATACTAGAAGCATGTACTAGTTCCCACTCCTGTTAAGATACTGATCTTTGATAATTCACACATTGGTGCATATTTCTACAAAGAAGTTAAAATTTTAAGTTTCATGAAACATATGAATATTTTTCATTTATTGGGATGCAATTTTTTTGGACTAGGAAACCTCATTTTTTATGAATTTTTCCCAAATATAAGTATTGATCCATTCATCTTTGATTCAAACCAAAGCAACATACTAGTATGGGAGAAGCGGTAAGAGATAATTGTTAGGAAAACTAAAGGTTTGGTCCCTATCCCTGGAAATTATCATGTCAAAAATCATATATAGGGATATTAAAGTAAGAAACATCTTTTTGGATTCAAATTTTGGGGAAAAACCTATAGAAGTTGATCTGGATAAGTTATTCAAAGAATTTATGAGGATAATTACTTTGAAAATCATGATTAATGATGAAATTACTCTAACTAAACCATTTTCCATTGTGGTGTTAGAGGACAGAGGATGCAGTTATTTTAGAAAGTCCCTTAGGTTTACATTTTCTTTGGGTGATGGTGACAACATACTTCTTGTTAGGATAACAATTTTATATGTTTTCTGGAGGAACCTATGACTAATATTATAGAGGAAATAGCTACACTACTATTTTAGTTCCATTTGGATAGTATAAAATCATCTTCAGTGTATATATATCATTCCTGCTATAGAATGACAGGAAGAAAGTTTCTTCAAAGATGGTATGTCCTATTGAAACTATGGAAGAAGAACAATATGGTCCTTTCAGTAATGCCTTTTTCCATCTAATTCTGTCTTGTTTGATCAAGTGGAAGGAAGAATCAATCGAAGAAGAGACATGGGTAGTGGCAGTGGAGATGAAGGTACTGTTACAACCTTGAGGATGATATGGTTTCTTAAAGTTGGTGGTAATGATAGGAAGGGGCCATAGTAGGTATTACAGTGTGTTGTGGGGCTATCTGATTGGGGGGGGGGGGGGTGGTTGGTTAGCTTCCAGTGGAAATTTTCATTGTAGGGGTAAGGTTGGTTAGATTCCATGGGAAGTTTTTTATTTCCTTGTAGTTAATGGGTGGGAGAAATTTAATAGGGGTTGTTGGCTATTGGGAAGGGATGTCTTGAATATTATTTAGATATAGTGGGAAGCCTTGGTCCTGGATTCGGGGAATAACCCAAAGAGTCTTCCTCATCCATTCTTTATTTCTTTTATATATTTGGTTGCAATATCTACTTTATTAATAGAGACATATTTTTTTCTTCATTGTTATCACCTATGATCCTATCATTTAGGATAAAAAATTAGTAAATGTATTTCGCGTAATTACTATGTTGTTTAACCCTAAGTATACAAACCTGATTATATAATTTTAGAGAATATAATGAATTGTTTACATAACAGATTCTCCAAATAATTATATGAAATTCCCAGAGAGAATTTCTCAAAAAATATCTCAAGAATGAGAGATGATCCTTATCCTCCCTTTCTATACCGAGATATCTAGGAATTATTTTAGATCAATAGAATTATAAATACGATTAATGTTGAATGGAAAAAAACATTTGGTTCCTCCACATTAGTTATTAGAATACCAACAATGATTTTATGAGATTCATGGAGCATGTGTGGATATCTCTAGATGGATTATTCATTGGATTCTTTACTATAACAAAAAGACCACATGATTGTAACCATATTGATCAACATCGAAGAAATAATTATCAGGTGGAGTTAATTCTTGTAATAAATTAATTATAAATTATATGTGAAAAAATTCTCTCTGAAAAATCTGGGGTCTCATCATCCATTTGCGAGAATTTTATTTGAAGAAACTAATGAAAAACATTGTTGGTCAGGAACTTGATCGCTTCCGTTGCACCTGATAACCTTCATAAACCATTGTGATTGTCATAGAAAAACCATTACTAAAGGACACAAATTATTAAAGAGTTGAAGGTGTGGGAGGCCAAACTAGAAGCTTCTCTTGAAAAAATTGATGTTTTGAGGGCCAAAATGAAGAAATCCAATAGAGTGGTACATGATTCCAAACTGCATATATAGAAATTTGAATAAGAAAAATTTGAGTTAAAGGTTTAAATTTAATGACTCTAATATAGGAATCTAGGAAAATCAGAGAAGGAAATTGAGCTGAAGCTCAGAATCGAAGAGCATGCCCAGGTTGTTGATGATTTGACTGATTATTTGAAATATAATGTTAAAAGGATCGAGGATCTCAAAGGAAAAGTTATGAAGACGTGGAAAAAGATTGATAATTTATAAATACGCCTAAATCTTGACATAAAAATGGAATTTTGTAGTGCACGATGTACGAAAGAAGCTAAAGATAAACCCGATGATTCAACAAAAAAGACATAACATTTACCAAAAGTGAAATGTTTCAAAAAAAGGAAAATATATTGAGGGGATTGATTATGAGAAAAAAGAAGTGGCGGTTGATACAAAACCACAAGCACTCACCTCCTATAAAAAGGTTGATTTGGATGAACCCCAAAATACCTGAAAAGCTACAGGTGGAGTTTTAAAGGAACAAAATAATAAACCATGAATCTAGTGTAATTAGTTTTGAAAAAGGGATATACAAAATATGCTCGTGTTAAAGGAATTTCAAGGATCAAGAGTAAAAAAAATGGATGAGAATAAATTCCCACATGTATGTTTTTAAGGACTATTGTTTTTTCATTTGAAGGTTATGAACAAAAAAGTTGTGAATTGCTAATCAAGGGTGAAAAGAGACATAAAAAAGGAGATCTAGAAAAATGGATCTCCATAGTTGAAAGCATCATCAAGTGGGATGAAAAAATATAATCAATTTGTATCCCTTCAAGATGAGGATGATTCAGGGGAGATGGATGTAACGACCCGAAATTTTGCATAAATTTTGTTTCCTAATTTTGTGTGTTATTTTATTTTACACTCAAGAAAACTATTTCATTTAATAAAATGAGTATAATTAAAATGAGACCATTGGGTTTCGACTGTTATATGACCGTTGGTCAATATGACCATTGGAAACTAAATGCTGCGAATATTGTCTATAAATACGAGTGATCTTGGTTAATTAATATAAAAAGAATATTCGATGGCCTCATCCAGTAGTCTCGGGCTGATCGAAGCCCATCTGACATAACTTGGGAAGGAGGTAGCACCACTGGGCTTTGCTCTAGAAAAAACCCAATCTGAACTTCATCGTGTGAAACTATAAAGGAATCACCTTCACGAGAAGTTCAAGCTGATAGAAATCACCACTCGGGCAATGTTGGTCGAGCCACCCCAAGATTCTGTCACCTTAACACACCTTACACTTATGTCCTATACTGGGGTTATAAGAGGTTATGTAACGAGACCTCAGCTGCCTTATGTAATCCTTTGATATAAATAAAAATTGTGATTTCTTTTTATGGTGATGTTTTTGAATTTTCAAATGTCCGGATAAATTTAGGATGTATATTATTGATGAATTTTGGAAAAAAGGATATTTTAAATTATTTATGTAAACCTTAAATAATTAATGATGTGTAATTATTTTCAAAAAAATGGTCTTCTGCAAATGTGTTCAGTAAGAAATTTGGAGTCTAATAAGATCAACTTAATTTTTGGTGAATAGTAATTATGAAAAGTAATTTTACGCTTATGATTAGTAATGTGACCAAATTTATTAAGTAACCTCACTTAAGAAAGTATTAAAATGATTTAGTCACCTTGATTAAGTAATGTGAATCCATAAAATAGGAAAATAACTATTTCAAAAATTATTGGTTAAGTATTAGTTTTTCCGGGTGAATAGTGCTTTTTATTTAAAAATTAAATTAAAAATATTTAAAAAATTATTTTTATAAAATGGATTTCATTTTTGTTTTCAGTGCATCGATATTAGGTTAAGGTATTTTTTTGGGATTTTTCTGAAAAGTTGAATTTTCGGTGAATAGTGTTTTTTATTTAAAAATTAAATTAAAAATATTTAAAAAATTATTTTTATAAAATGGAGTTCATTTTTTTTCAGTGCATTGATATTAGGTTAAGGTATTTTTTTGGGATTTTTCTGAAAAAGTTGAATTTTCTGTGAATAGTGAAATTTCAGTTTTGAGTTTCGGGTGTTTAATGACATCATTAAGGATGTAATAATTATTCAATCATTCTGGTCGACTTATGAATAGTAATATAAGGTATGAGGTGTCCCAAGTGGTCAATACCATGAGTAAATACCATTGGATAGCCCATAGTTTTTCCAATACCACCGATGATGTGTCCCTTGGTAATTAATACTTTGTCCCCTCACTTCCCCTATAAATACCAATCCATTCCCTCATACTTTTCATTTCAAAATACTCCTCAAAGAAGTTATGGTCTCTTTACCTCCCAAAGAGTCCTCCCAAGGTTCCCGCAATCCTCCCAACATCCTGAACTTCAAGCTTTTGAAGTTACTCTTCAAGGTAAGGGATTCTTTCACCCTCATCTTTTAATTCATGACTTCTTTGATGTTGTGTCTTCTAGTTTCCATATCTTTATGTTGAAGGTATGTTCTTATATGTTATCATTACTTTCCATTTCATGTCTAAATTTTTTATAGACCCTTTCCACTCTCATCAATTTGTTTTCTGAATTTTTAAGTGACGCCTTTAGGCTGCCAAATTTCTTACAAAAGATATCGCATCTTCTCTTTCCATTCAAGTTTCCTTTTCATGTGGTATGTCATTAAAATTTCCATACCATTTTCTTATCTCCATGTTGTTATATATTTTTTACTGTATTATAAGTTATTTAGGAGTGGTTTACTCTTGTACCCTCTCTTTCCAATGTTTTCTAAAATCATGTTATATAGCCGTTATGCTGCAGAAATTTCGCCTCAAAATTTCTATCTCTTTCTCTCCAGAAATTCTCTCCAGAAATTCTTTTGTTTTATTTATGTGAATACCCATAACTATTTAGTTTCTTTGGGTGTTCATAAATATATAAATATAATATATTTGATTCTGGAATTGACATACATATTACCCTCACTCCCTTTCCATGGGTTATAAATGACATAATGATCTTATTTTTTTTAAGAACTTTTAAAACGTCACGATCTTGAAATGAAACCCATTTCTTATATTATCCATGGGTTATTTATGAAATGTTTTATTATGATCTATGTGGATCAAATGAAATTAAATACATATTAAGGGTGCACCCTGATAGCGCTCCAATGCATTGGGTAAAGAATTAATCTCTAGAGATGACAAGTTTTATGATACCATGGTGAATAACCTTGGTAATTTTTATGACACCTTGGTGATGAACCTTGGTGATATGTTCATGAATGTCTAAATGAAATGTTTTAGCCACATATTCAAGTATGTTTCAAGTTCTTTTCATTATGATATGCCTATACATCCATTGCTCATGTCTTTATACTTTTATTCAAGTTCTTATTGATATCACAAGTAAACTGATTCCTTGTTTACCCTTAATGGGCCTTCTTCTCACCCTTTACTTTGATGTATGTCTCCAAGATATGAGATGCAGTAATTGTACATAGGATGAACATATTATGAAGCCTTACTAGTGGATAAAAAGAATTTTTTATGTTTTTTTCATGTTTTATGTCCCTGATTTCCAAGACTCTAGACTTTAAAGATCCCCTATCTGTAAAATGTAACGAAAAGTTATGTTGTAAAAAGGAGGGATGACACATGGAGGTGGAACAATATAATCAACACTAAAGGAAGAGAATAAATGAACATGGATCAAGAAAGTAAAATCTTAGAAGGAAAATGTTTCAGAAAATGTTTTGAAAGAAATTAGTCAGGATGGAGTGTGCATCCTTTATATCCCATATGAAGGGAAACAAAAATCATGTCACATGGATCAAGTAACACAATGAAGGTTCCCTTCACTTTGAAAATGATGAAGGGTTTAAGATCATTGAATCTAAAAAATACAAGATCAGAGGTAAATACTCAAGGGACACAAACATATTGGTGGTTGAAGTCCTTGTTCATGGTTTTTTAAGTGTATGTTACTTATATGAATCAGGGAATGCAGTCATTTTCCAGAAGAAGGTTTTCATTATTGAAGAAAGAAACTGTTTATTTTTTACGCATGGAAAACACACAAAGGGGAATATCTACCTCATTGGAGGGAAAATGAAATTTATTTTCTAACCAATAAAGAATAAAACAAGTTATGGCATAGAAGGATTGACCACTTTATCCAAAAGTCACTAGAATAATTGATGAATAATGAAAGATCATGTTATATCCCTAAACTCTCACATGATTTCACTCACACTTGTGTTACTTGTCAAAAAGGGAATATCATTTGAAATACTTACAAGTCTATGGATAAGAAATCAATGATATTTCATGAGTTGGTGCATATTGATGTGTGTGGGACAATATCACCCAATGTCATGGATGGAGAAAGGTAATATGTTCTATTTATCGAAGATTACAACAAGATGACATGGTTGATTGTGATATATCACAAATCCGAAGCGTTCAAGAGTATTACACATCATTGAAGATTGGTAGAGAAGATTCTTGGGTTGAAAAATTATAAAATTCAGGACTTATAATGGTGCATAATTCACCAAAAATTTTGTGGATTAATATCTCAAGAAGAATCAGGTTTCAATGGTAAAGAATCCTAAAACAATACCATCATTGAGAGAAGGAACAAGATTACTAGAAACATGTCCAAGGTGATTCTCATTGAGAAAGATCCATTAGAGATGCATTGGAAGGAAGTAGTTCTTACATCATTTTATATCTATAATTGGGTTTTATGTATAGATGAAGATAAGACACACTAAAAGACATGGTACGGGAAGATCCCAACACTGAAATACTTTTGAATTTTTAAAATTTATTTATTCTCAAAAAGGAGAAGAAATTGAAGTTTGAAGGTCATGGGTATGGAAGTATTTTTCATGGCTACTTATCCAAATAAAAGACATAAAAATTCTACAACAAAAGGCTTGAAAATATCAATGAAATTAAAAATGTTACTATGATGGAAAATGTAAAGAATTATCAATCTGGTAAGTAGTTTTTACAAAAAAAATAGTGATTCTGAAGAGAGAAGCCTAGGGGGACCACATGGGGATAAATAAAATTCAGAAAAAGATACCGATGATGAGGAAAATGAAGTAGGTTCAACAGCTGAAAATAAGACAAGTATTAGATCTGAAATTAATGAAGAAAATATCATTGGTGGTCATATTTCTTTGGTGTAAAATGGATAATGAAGTTTATATAACAAATTTTTATTTTATATCAAGTAAATACTAAGTGTTTTGAAGAGGATTACAAAGGTGATAATTGGGTAAAAGTGATGCATGAATAACATGACCAAATTGTGAATAATAAAACATGGGAAATTTTCTTGAGGTTGGAAGACACAAATGTCATTGAAACCAAGTGGTTGTTTCATATCAAACTCAACAAATATGGTAAGGTGACTCAGAACAAATAATGAATAGTTTATAAGAGATATTTCCAAATAAAAGGAATTTTTGTTGATGAAACATTTTCCCCAGTGGATCGGTTGTAAAGTATACTATTATTCTTGACAATATCAGTGAAAAAAAGTTAAAGGCATACATGATGGATGTCAAATAAACATTTAATAATGGATTCATTGAGGATGAAGTGTATATTTAACTACCATATGGTTTCCTTGTAGATGAATATGATAAAAATGTTTTCCTATTGAAGAATACTTTGTTTGAGTTGAAGAAATCACCAAAATTATGGTATTATAGGGTTAAAAAGTAATTGATAAATCTTTAATTCTGGTGAGGTGGTCTATACATCAAGAATGAGAATGATCCAAGGATGTTGGTTCTCATTCATGTGGATGGAATAATTTTTGGAGGACCAGGCGTAGCACAATGGAACTTGTTTATAGAATGTATGAAGTGTGAGTTTGAGTTGTCCTTGATTTGGTAAGTTAACCTTTATTCTTGGTTTACAGGTGATGTGAGATTTTTGGGGTGTCCTAACATTCATAGTGTAGGGTGGTGGATGAAGGATTTAGTGTGGGGATAATTTTCAGGTGATGAGTATGGATAATGGATGCAAGTAGTCAACCCATGCTATACAGAGTCTGAATTACTACTTATAAAACACACTCAAGTGAGGGATGTGATGATCAATCCCCACAAAAATGCACTTGGGTTAGGGTACAAAATCCTGGGATTTTGTGATCTTAGATCACTGAACTAATATGTAAACCGATAAGAAAATAATGCACAAGAGAAATAGGGACAATCGGAAAAACCCTCACACAATGAAGAGAAACAAAGTATAAAAAATATTATAGTATTGAATAAAAATACATTTCCATGGGGTGACTATTTCCAGCCAATGGGTGACACAAAAGGTCAATGGTCTAATACCCTAAAATCATAAATCCAATTCCTACCTTTTCCCCTTAATGTCAAAAAGATTAAATCTAACATAGACTTTGGAAATTTACCACATGCTATTCCACCCATATTTGACTTTGAGTACCTAGCCCACTAGATTTAACTTTGGTATCCAAAGATGTCATTCTATAATCTCCATGTGGAGAAGGCTTCAAAAATTCGGGCAACCATGTGATCAAAGCTTAAATAATTAGTTTTGGGCTTGAAAAAGAGAGACAACAGGTCCATTTTCTCTATCCATACAACGTGGGATACAATGGTCCTTAAATGAAGCAAGATGGGTTCCCATTATAGAATTCAATATCTTTAACCTCCCCTACATTATTAGGCTTTTCAAATCCAAATCCTATACCTGAGAAATTGACTAAGTGACTTTGATGTTGTTCTCATCATCCCCCTTCGTGAAAAGTAGTAATCCTTGACTCTTCATCCTATGCAACCAAAAAGGAGAAAGATCTGAAAAATTTAATGTAGATCTTACAATATACTCATCTATAAAATCAATATTGTAAGCATTATTATTAAACTTTTTGAGCACTCAGAAAGTTATTTCTTCTTACTGATTGAGTTTTTATTTCTACTTGTTAGGAAATATTTCCCTTTGCATATAAATTCAGACTAATTCACCGAGATTGAACAACACTTTCTTGCAACACTTGTTTGCATGATCAACATATTTTTGGGTCATTCGCTCAATATTTTCCCATATATTTTAAGATATCTCTTGATTAATTCTACACACCCTTTCACATCTATATTATTTTATTCTTACATTGGAAAAATAATAGATCAATAGGGCCAAGGGGTTTAAGATATAAAAAATTTCAAATAGAGAATATTGATTTGTGGAATTATCGACCCTATTATTTGAAAATTATACATGTGGTATACACTCCTCCCTATTATTGATATTATTCTCAAAAAATTTCTATAAAAAGGATGATAGTGTATGATTAACCATCTTCATTTTACCATCAGTTTGTGGATGAAATGTTATAGATAATAGTAACATCATTCTCAGTTTTCTCCACAAGGGATTCTAAAAGTAACTAAGGAATTTTGTGTCTCAATATGACATGACCATCCTAGGAATTACATGGATTTTTACTAATCTATGAAATCAAATCATTTCAATGTTAGTGGAATCATCCGTTTTGTGATAAGGAATAAAATGGTCTATTTTAGAAAACCGATTCACTAAAACAAAAATGGAATCTCAACCCCTCTTGTTCCTTGGTAACCTAAAAATAAAGTTAATTGATATATCATTTCATGGGGTGCTGGGGATTGGAAGAGGAATACATAATCCATATGATTTCATTTTAGATTTAGAATTATGGAAGATAATGAAATTCCCCACAAAATTTTCAACATATCTAAACATGAAAGGCCAATAACACTAAGTTTTTTCAACCCCAAAATGTCCCATTAACCCAACATAATGTGAATAATTTAGTAAAAGTAAACAAATAGAGAAATTGGGAATATAATTCTTATCAATCCACAATTAGAATCCATCCTATAAATAAAAATTTTCCCAACTAAATCCATTTCTTCAATGACTATAATGTTAACCAAAATCTATATTAGAGGCATATAAATACTTAACATATTCAAAACAAAAGAGTTTATAACCCAAAAAGGATAAAAGAGAATATCTATGTGAAGGTGAATCAGATATAATATTTTATTTACCATTTTTATCCTTGATGAAATGTAAATTATTCAATGAATTCTAGCTATCTAGAATGTATAATATTTAGTTTATGTTGGATCCTAAGGTATTTAAGAGCTTCATGATTAGAATGGTTAACAAATTCTTTAGTCCAAAGATAATCCTACAATGTTTCTAGTACTCTAAGTAGTTCATACAACTCTTTATCATATGTGGCATAGTTTAGAGTCGGACCATTTATCTTCTCACTAAAATAAGTAATAATATTACCTTCCTATATGAGTACTACACCAATACCAGTTTGACTTGCATCACATTCAATCTCATAGAATTACCAAACTTAGGGAAAACAAGAAGAGGTGCGTGGATCAATATCTTTTTGAGTTCCTAAAAATAATTCTTTTGAGTTGTCCCCCATTTGAAAGGAATTCTCTTTGTTAATTCATTAAATGACACTACTAGTGTGCTGAAGTCCTTCACAAATATCATGTAAAAAATAGCAAGCCCATGGAACCTTTTTACCTACCCAAAAAAGGTTGGAGTTGACCACTCTTAAATGGATCTGATCTTCTCAATATCTACCTGAACTCCATTGACACTTACAAAATCAATGAAAAAAAATTTATCGAGGAAAAATTCACACTTTGTAATGTTTCCAAACAAAATTTCCTTTTCTAACAACTCTAAACTACCACAAATTTTCTGATATATGAATGAAAGACATGATTCATTAACAACATAAATGTGCTATGTTCATTAGTGAGACCAAAGGGCATAACTAACAATTCATAAAGATATGTTTCATCTTAAATGTAGTTTTCCACTCATCTTCTTCTTTCATCCTAATATGATGGTAGCCACTTATTTAATCAATTTTTTAGAAAATAGTAGATCAATTTAACTCATCTAGATTATCTTCTAACCTAGGTATAGGATTATGATACCTGATCATGATGTTATTGATGGGTCTGTATTCAATTCACATTCCTTATGTTCAATCCTCATGCACTAGAAGAGATGGTACAACATTGGGACTAAGGATCTCTCTGATATGTCTCATATCCCACAAATATTGAAATTTACTTTTAATTTATTTTGTCTCCTCTAGGTTGGTGTGATACGTAGGGTGGTTCAGTAGTGATTCTTTGGGTATGATGTCAATTTGATGCTCAATGCCTCTAATGGGTGACAAACTGGGTGCCTCCACTTTGGGAAACACCTCATCAAGTTCCTACAATAAAGACTCAACAACATGTGAAAAATGATATATTATGTCATCAGTGTTCAACATCACCTCTTTATACATAAGTAAGAAAAGGTTTATCTAATATTTAAAAGCATCCTTAACCTCACTTTTTTTTACAACATCACACTTTTATTCTCTCTTTAATATTTTTTCCCTCTTGAATTTTATTTTCTCTCCATTTTTCTTCTCAAAAGTTCTCTTTTTCCCTTATTATCTAATTTTAATTTTTCCATTTTATTCCTCATCACTTATTTTTATTCTTCTCTCTTAAAATTTGGTCTTCCAAATTTTTTTTGGGGGCCATCGGGATGATGGTTATAGGTTCCCCTCAGAGTAAAAAATAATGACGATTTAGAAAACCATCATGTTTCACATACCGATCATATTTTTATGGACGAAATAGAAGTGGAATGATTTCATTGGTAAACCATCACAAAGTAACTCATTATTATACTTTCCAATGGTGAATAATAATTTCATCTATTTGGTGACCTTCATCACTCTACAATCATTTAACCACTAAATCCCATATGGATGTTGGTGCTTCAAAGTTAGAAGTCCCATATTCCCTACTAACTCAATGATCACAACATTACTACAACTTCCTCTATAAATAATAACACTAAAAACATTCCCTTGGATCTTTAATCAATTATGGAAAATGTTTCTCCTGCTACACTTTCTCTCCAATGGTCATTTTTGAACTTAGAACTATCCTAGTGACAATAATCTCACCATATTTTTCAAATTCTCTATTATCAATTTTGGGGGATTCCTCCTCTTTCTTCTTCAATATATCTCAATCGATATCGAATTCTCTATATTTTTTTATAGTAATGGCACACCATTATGGAAATTCACTAGCAATGTGACCCATTTCCTAACATTTGAAACATTGAATATCCCTATTCCTAGTTTTGTTAGCCTCAAAAGTAGGTTTCTTAGGTGGAAGAATTACCTTGCTAATTTTATGATCCACCATCTCTTTTGGATTTGACGATTATTCAACCACCTTCCTCAAATTTATCATGGACTGAAAGGGGTAGTGGGTTACCTCATGTTGTTCCTCCTTTTGATTTGTTGTTCTACCTTTGTGGCTTGGTGGATCAGATCTTGTATATCCACATGGTGTATATCCAAATGGTGGTATATCTCCACTTGATCGATAATATCCTGATTGAGTTTATGTAAAAACCATGCCATGGTTTCCTCCAGTTCCTCCTCAATGTTTTCTGAGATTATAAAAATCTACATATCATTATAGTAATCTTCAACACTCTTACTCCCTTGGGTGAGGAATTGATGTTTTTCTGGAGATCTCTATGATAGTGTGTGGGAACAAACCACTTACGTATGAAAAACTTCATGTAATCCCAAGTGTTTATGGGATATCTTCCATATCATTCTATGTGTGTTGTAATTTCATAAAAAAATCATAATCATAATTTTCAAGGGAATCATGTTTGACCATTTTCTCCTCCGAATATGAATGGCATGAAAATACTTTCTCTATTCGCATATCCAACTCCAAGTATGCTTTCAGATTTATTTTTCCTTGAAAATAGGATACATTCACCATAATACAACCAAGTATGTCATATTCATGTTGTCTCCTTGGTCCTTATCTTGGTTGTTGGAACAATTTCCTCCTTGGTGGGACATCCTCAAAACCATCATTATAGTTCTTCATCTCCTCCATGATGTTGGGGCGACATGGTGCCAGAGTGCACTGTGTGTTATCATGGATCTTCCTCAGGCATGGTTGATTCTCTAGATTATCAATCCTATCATGTAGAAACTTTAACTTATGATCAAGAAGCTTCTCTAAATGGCTCACCAAATATTACATTTGGATTTGTTTAACTTATAATGTAGGATATCTACTTTGGATTACTTTATTACTAGCATGAGCAATTTTATTCCCATGATCTTCTGAAATGATAAGTAAAATGAAAAAAAACACACATGAGGAGAAGTACACACACTCACACACCCAAATATGCACACACACTCACACACATGAAGATACAAACACACACTCAAGGACAAAAACACACATGAAATATGTAGACATGCATGCATGCAAGATGTACACACTTAAGCACACAAGGAAACACAATCACACACACGATATGTACACACTCACACACACATGGATACACACTCACACCAAAACGTTTTACACAATAACACACAAAAGGATACACACCCAAGAATTTTTTTTCTTATTTCTCTCCACTCTCAACACTCAACACTCAATTAAAATCCCAAACTCTTATGAAATCTAATACATAATTTATGGAGATCAAGAGCCTCTAATTCTTACCCAACCATGATTTCATAGGGGAATGGATTAACATATCCCATTAGAGTGGTAAAGTGTTATAAAATGGTATGTATGGAAAAGAGGGATGAAAATATGGGTAAAAGGTGGAAAAGGGTAGAATGGTATGATATGTTGTTTTTCACCAATTGTTCAAGCTAAGAAAAATTAATAATAATATGATCAAAATTTTATCTGGTGATGAAGTAAAATGATGGAGAAAGTGATATATGAAAACAGAAAGTGCTATAATGCAAATCACAAAGATATAAAGAAGTGATGGTAGCCTTTTCTTAACCCTTTTTTTAATCTCTCAAAGAAAGGAAATAATGAGGTGAGAGAAATTGATTTTTTTGGATACAAATCACATATAGATAATCAAATGTGAAAATAAAATGAATGAATAATTATACCAATGTAAAATATTTCAATCTTGCACAATATATGCCAATTCTGTATGTTTTATAAGAAAAGTGTTTTTTGTGTTTTTTTGAATTGGTGGATAATATGGACAAATAAGAAGGTTAATGGAGATAAGTAATGTAAATGAAGGGGTAGATGCTTACCATGTCAACCTAATCTTTGATTCCAATTGATGTGAGATGCTTAGAGTTTCCTAATATTCATGGAATAGGGTAGAAGATGAAGGGTGTGGTTTGGGGTTAAGTGTCAGGTGATGGGTATGGATAGTGGATGCAAGTAGTCAACTAACACTATAAGAAGAGTGGTCTAATATGTAGGAAACAAACTCAAAGGAGGGATGTGGTGACCAATCCACAAAACAATGACACTTGGTTGAGGTATGTAATTGGTGGCCTTTTTATCCTAGATCACTGATATAATATGCAGTCTGACAAGGCACAAATGCGCAAGAGTAAGGGGATAATCAGAAAAATCCTCAAACAATGGAGAGAAACAAAAAATAATATCTCTATTACTATTGTAAATAAAAAAAATAATTCCATGGGGTGACTATTTATAGCCAATGGGTGACCCAAAAGTTCAAGGGTCTAATACCCTAAAGTCATAAATCCTATTCCAAGATTGTCACCTAAGATAAAGAAAGATATTGTCTTTAAAAGACTTTTTGGGAAAGTAACACACCCATTTCCACTCATATTTCTTTATATTTGACTTACCTAGCCCAACGGATTTGAATTTGGTGTCCAAATATGCAATTCTAAAATTTCCATGTGGTCTGGAATTCAAAATTCTTTCAACCATTTGGGAAAATCTTAAAACATAATGTTTTGGCTTGAATAAGAGATATAATAGGACCATTTTCTCGATCTATGTAAAGTGAGATCAATTGGGCCTTTAATGAAGCGATACGAGTGACCATTGTTGCATTAAACCTATTTAATATCCCTTGAATCATCGGGCCTTGAAAATCAAACTCCACCTAATCAATTGACTCAGTGCCTTCAATACGGTTCTCATCAACATGTGACTCAAGAAAAGAATGACACATTTTCTTATCAATCAAAATTTTTCAAAGAAATAATCAATGTGTTTAAAATGGAGGATTTTAGGGTGATGAAAACATTGAGGGATACCTAGATGAAGTTTTCATGAGATGATGATGGTAGGAAGGACAATTTAACAAAATACAGGCAGATAATTGGAATCTTATTATACCTAACAATTACATGACTCGACATTGTGTTTTCCACATGTCAAGATCTATAGTACCAAATGTGTCTCAAGGAAATCCACTTGATTATAGTAAAGAAAATTATTCGTTTTATCTATAACACAATATATTTTGAACTATTTTATCATAAAATATCACCATAGGAGTTATTGAGATACATGAATTCAGATTGAGCTGGTACAACGGATGATCGGAAGTTGACATCGAGCAATGAATTATATCTTGGATTTTTTTACATTTCATGGATGAGAAATAAACAAAATTTTATTTTACTAAGCACTAAAAAATCATTATATTTTGGCTACTCAAATATTTACTCAATTTATATGGATGAACCAACAACTGGAGGATGTTGGAGTTGATTTGAAATCTTCTATTGCAATCTCGTGTTATAAATAAAGTGATATTAATATTTGTAAAAATACTATAAATCACTAATGGAAAAGAACATCTATATATGGTATAATTTTATCAAGGAGGATATTGAGAAAGGGTCGATGGACATAGAGTACATGTATACATAGAATCAAGTCATAGAATCACGACAAAGGGACTACTCAAGGCTGATTTTGAGAGGCATCGATTTGATCTTGGATTCCAACCACCCAACTAGATTTTTTTAGAGAAGGGACCCTCACTCCCATATGAAATTTTCTATTTATTACAAGGTATGGTGATTATCTTAAATTAAATTTTGGATTTCTAACCCTCTTTTGAAATTTTAGAGAAGTGTTATTTGGGTTCATTGACTAAGGCGGAGAAGTATTCCACTAGTTTCTTGGGAGAAGTTGTATTTGAGTAGTGATTGAGATTAATTAGAGTGTTTTTTCATGTTTAAAATGGGGGTAACTCCCACACTAATGTGTTAGAAAGAGTAAAAGTACACGAATGTATATATAGTGGGATAAGATTGGTTGAGAAGTGCAGAAGAGCATGTAGATCAAACAAGTTTTTCAAATTGAAATTTTCATTTAACTATTTTTTCTCATAATTAGTTTGAGTCATACAGGAATAGAGTTAGTGACTAGTAAATAATTGATACACTAGCTGAAGGAAAGAGGCTTCATATCATATTACTGGTTAGTTCTGAAGTTTTTAGATGAAGATGTGTTGAATCAGTCCTGAAAGAGTTAACAACAAAAAAAGAGAGGAATATTGTTATAAAAAAACCCTATTAGAGTATTTTTGGATTATTTTTGTTGATGGAAGTTGAAGGAAATTTAAAAATTTATTTCCAAGTCATTAATAAATTGTAAGAATCTAGGAGTAGCTTAAATGATTCCATATTTAGGACAAAAATCATCTTGTGACATCCTAGGTCACGATGTGAGCATCCTATGCTAGAATAACATGTTCTGGAGGTTGGAGACATGGGGAGTGGTTCACATCTTAAAGGGTAACCCATGAAATTTAGGATTTGGGTTGTTTTATATTGAATAGTTCACACTATGGAAGTTGGTTTCATGTAGTGGATGAAGTTGAAGATTATTGGAAAATGGTAATGTCCTGTGCATATGGTTTTTTATATGTATTATCTTTTGATATGTTGAAATAAGTAAATTGGGAATGAACTCACCAGGATAAATAATACATTTGAGTGAAGTTGGAAGGGACAAGTCACAACATGAGAAAAAGGATCATATCGTGAATGGTTGGATCCACATGTTATGTGAGAGTAGCATGAAATACGTAAGGGTTTTAGGAGAGAATATGTAAGAAACATTCCTTTAAAACCACAATGAAAGAGATACATAAGAAGAAGTAATGCTGCTAGAATGATGACTACACCGTGAATTGGTTTAGTCAGATTTCAGTGGTTCTAGTCTAATTGAAGATGTTTATGCTATAAGCAGTAAATCACACTACCATAGGTTTCGAGATTAAGAAGATTTTGTGTATCATGCAACAATTTTGAAAGGGTTTTAAATGGGATATTTTGTACGATATGATTTTTCCGGTATTCCTATCTCTCAACCAAGTTGATTCTTAGTTGAAACCTCATTCAAAAGTAATAATATATTATATTGAGATAATTAAAAACAATATATTTGAATGTTCTATCCTAATTTTATAGGTTCATCTTCCTAAAAAAAGTATGTAATTAACACAATATCTAAAGTTAAATTTCCGGATCAACTCTCCCTTTGAATGACCATGATCCATAAAAACCTCCAAAGAAATCAGAGTCAACATTCTTTATAAAATCTTCCTCAAATATCAGTATCAATTAACTCTTCAAATCATCCTCAAATTTGGGAAATATTTAAAATCATTTGAAAGACCAACTCAATATAATCACATTGTTTGATTTTACATTTTTTTTGTAAATTTCATCAAACCCCCGTATGATGTACAAACTTCTCTAACTGATCCTATTTGTTTGATGAAGCCATATTTCACTATTTGGTATACAACCTTTCATTCTCCAAGGAATAAGAACATATTTGTAGGTTTATTTTTCTGAATTTGTCCATCCAATGGATTCATGAAAGTTCATTCAGTGAAATCAAATTTCTCCACCTGCAACTTTATGCATACTTTCTCAATTCATAAATCAAGTTTTATCTATTCAGAAAATCCTTAAACATACTTCATCTGATCAACTCGGTATACTAAAATCAATAAAGTGACTTTATAAGCTTCTTTTTCTGATCATTTTAATACATCATAATTTTAAATATCAAAATTCATACAGCCGCATCTCCATGACTTCATAACTCAAAATTTTTATAGTTTTTATTACTTGAACTATCTATTGTCTTCATAACATGAACCTTTTATAGATGAAAATATGTTTGATAACATCAGTCTGAAGAAATCTTACTTTTACACATTCATTATTTGAAAAAAATCACATGGAATCATTAACTTTGAGTAATCATGATATTAGAAACTTTGATAACTAGCAAAATGTCGCATGACTTGGTAATTTTTCTCAAAAATAATAAAAAATCCCCTTATATTTTTAAAGTAAATTCTCTTATAAATGAATATCGTCATATTGAAGAAAATAAAACCAAAATAACTTAGAGAAAACAATATTTACCTTTTGGTTTATTGTCAATATCCCCACACTTCTTCCAATTCAATATATGTGATCAATTATTTCTCCCTTATAAGTGTTTCCATTTTCTTTCACCCATTTATTGAATATAAAAATAAAAGGGAAACATAAGGGTCATCTCAAATCATCTTTATTCATATCAGAATCCCGAGGGCCTTCCTCAAATGATGAATAGTGTCACATGATTCTCTAAACAGAGAGCTTTTTTTAGACAACTCTATGTCTACGTGTGTGAATCTGATGATGAAAAAAGAGTGTAAAATAAATATTATCAATGTTTTCCAAAAAAATTCTTTTATATTATACTTTCCTCAAGTTTATTCCATAATATTTATATCATGGTCTATTTGAGTGAGTTTTTTGAGAAAAAAAATGCTCCCATCTCAAAAAACACATCAAAACAATTCATGTGTATAAACACAACTCCCCATGCATCTCAATGTTTTTTAACTATCATCAATCCTACTTGTTATAAAGGGTGATAGTCATATCTCAGTATTAGATTTTCTCCCCCTGAAGGGTAACACTACATCATTCATCTTGGTGATCACAATGTTTCATGATGGATATCTCTTATTATTTTAAAACCACTACAGCAAATATAAAACTCCTCTAATCCTTCAATTCCACACATGTTAGTTCATATAAATAAGAATAATGGGAATAATGATAAACCTCAATGTTCTTTAAAAGAAACATTTAAACCGAGAGTCTTATCTTAGTGTAGAATTCTTCTTAGACCTATCATGAGATGTGTTTTTTTCTTCTTTTTGATCAGTCTTTACATAATTTGTAATAGATTTTTTCTCATCTACTGATTCTTGAAATGAAGCTATAATATTCTCTTTAGTTTTCAAAATATCTTCTTTCCCTTGAGTTTGAAACATCCTTTTCATGCTTTCCTCTTGAATTGGTAAGATAGTCATACAATCTTAAGTACCATTCCCTTCTAGATTACACCACTTAAATTTTTTCTGAATCTTCAAACCACTATCTGTAGAAACCTTATCATCAGCATCTTCATCAAATTAATGTCTAGAATGAGTTCCTAAATGGATTTCTTAATGAGTAAGTCTTTCTTCAACAACCTGTTATCTTCACTACCTTAGGATATGGTTCTTATGTATGTTGGTTTCATTTGTCTTTTTATGGAAAAAATATGTCTCCTCGTGTGTGGTTTGAAATATTTTTCACTATAATCAATACATTTTGTTTATCTCAAATTATTAAGGATAACACAATTTTTATCGACAAATGCCCTTTAGCTAAATCCTATTGGTTGTGTGTGTTGATAAAATCTTTATTACTGGTAGAGACTCACATGAAATTTCACATCTCAAGGATTATCTCCAACAAAAACTTCATACCAAAGACTTGGGTCCTTTAGAATATTTTTTTGGCAATGAAGTCTCTCACTTTCCATCCTTCATCATTCTTTCATAGCAAAAATATGCGTTGAATATCTTGTTGGATACTATCTTTTTACAGGAAACTTCCATCTTCACTCCTCTTGAACTAGGTGAATGGTCCGTCTATGGTATCACTCACCCGTATTCTCACCCAGATAGGTATTTTTATCTTGTGGGATGATTCAATTATCTTACGAGGACTCATTCAGATATTGTATGCATTGTCATAAAAGTTAGTCAATCCATGGAACATATGATGAAATCTCAATGGGACTCCATCCTTTGCATTGGGAAATTCATTAAGAAATAACTTTCTCATGTTATTTGGTATTCAAATAACAATCATATGGACATTGATAACTTCTGTGATGTCGTCTATGTTGGATAATCATCTACCTGGAAGTCTACATCTAGGTTTTCAGTTTTTCTGGATGATAACTTAATATCCTGGTGAAACAAGAAATAAATTTTCATCTTTAGATCTAGTGCTAAATTTGAACACCATGTGATAGCCAAAATCACTACCAAAATTCATAGCCTTCATCATGTTATTAGTGATATTAGTTTCCCAACAAATACTTTTCCCCTTATTTGGTGTTATAATTTAGCCCCAAATATTGCTTCCATTCTAGTTTTCCATGAACACATGAGACATATTGAAATTGAATTTCACTTCCTTCACCACACCTTGATAAAAAACATGTATTATTTAGCTACATTCCAATAACTCATCATCATTATGATATCTTCACTAAATGATTTCCTTGAGTTTGATTGGATTATCTATGTATCATGATGGTCATAATACATAGCATCAATAAACTTTCTTGAGGGGGAGTGTGTTCAGTCATTATGATTTCTTCTATCTTTGTTTTTTATTTTTGGGACTCTTATTCCAAGATATACCTATTTAAATTTTATGGGGAAGTTTGGGACCCATTTTAGTATATTTTAGAGTCCCACATTATTTTCCTCTTACATGTATTTATTTTCACCTTTCTATAAATAAAGGGATCCACCTCTCTTTGAGGCAGTGAGTACATTTCTATATATATATTGACAATAAATGTAACAAAAATAAATTTTGGAAAAACACCATAAATAAGTCAAGTTTCATATTTCTATATTCAATTATACCATGTTTTAAAAAGGAAACCAGGGATTTGAATTTGCAAATCTTTAGATTGGTTTTGAAGAGGATGTTGGATGGATTTTCCCATATTTTTTAGGATTAATTAAAGATTAATTAAATGTAAAACCTGAAGATTATTATAATAGTGTAGATATATATTTCATAAAAAGGAAGAGGATTTTGGATTAAAGTAGGGAAGAGGAGGAATTCCATATAAGTGATGGAAAGTTAGAGAAGAAAAAGGTAGATCTATGAGGATATCTCAGAAAAAGTTCATGGAGTTCATAAAATTTATGAAATTGGATTTTATTAACACACCATTGATGGTGTAATCTTATTTTTGGTTCATGGATATCGAGACACTCTCACTTGGAGGAGCAGTGAACTTTCTGAGTGGTTGAGAGTAGTGAGTTTTCTATTTTGTGAAGGTTGTAAAATTTGAGGGTTAGTGAAACCACTTTAAGTCGTATGAAATATTCCATGTGCTTAGTTATTCTAGTACATCGAAACACTGCCTTTGTATGATCCTTGGAGCCCAATTTGGGTGAGCCAAGTAAAATTACTTACACCCCCCATTTTCCTAATCATTTCATATCTATTTTTAGGGAGCTAGGTGTTACTAATAATAGTGACACAATATTTTGGGTGAGGGACTTTTTAATAGATCTAAATACCTTGATTCACCCCTCCCTCAAGGTATTTACCTTTCTTGATACCAACATGAAGCAATAGCATCATAGTGCATGCACAGTTTAGTGGGAATTCTAAATTTTGTGTTGGAAGGAGAAAAATGTGTAGAAGGAGATCCAAAATTTCATATATATAAAAGATCAAAGAATTTCATCATGTGGATAAAAATATATCTAATTACTTTACCATCATTGATTTAATTTCCATTTTTTTTATGGCAAAGTAAAAACAGATATATAATAGTAGTGAGTTTGTTCATCTAAGGAGAGCAGTGAGTTCTCCATTTGTTTTGTGAATGTAGTAAACCTAGAGGGTCTACACGACTACACCAAATTGAAAAAAAAGTTCATAGTGATTTTGGTACATTGACACATCATTTTTGTATGCTCCTTGAATTACCCAGTGCTGGTGAACCATATAAAAGCACTTGTGTCCCTATTTACCATTTTTTCACTTCAATATTCTTGTGTGAGAGAGTAAATAGTTCTTATAGTAGTAGAAAAAGATTGATTACATGGGTCTTTTAAAAAAAAATTATACCCTAATCCACCCCTCCTTAGGGGACTATTTTTGTTTGGTACTAACAAAGTCAAACCGTTCTTTGATGAAATTGAATTTTTGTTTAAACATTTTATCTAGTGAAAATATGGTTTCACTTGAAATGGAAGGTTGTATTGTTTTGTTTATCTCTAATCGGGTCAGCGGTGAACATTGTAATGATAATTGAGCTTGGTGTTTGGATTAAATTTTGACTTGTATTATGCTTTGTCCATTATACATTACATATTATGTCATGTATGTGTAAGATGTTGAGAGTCTAATATTTAATTAAATTTATTTAATTACTATGTTGTCTGACATAAAATGTGCCTCATATCATGCCTTTTCTATCATACCTTATATATTATTTTGTGTATGTACAAGATGATAAGAGTCTCACATTTTATTAAAATTCTTGGAATACTGTGTTGTTTGGCCCAAAAAAATCATATTATTGCAATACTTTTCAATGTAATTATGCATGTGTGATGCTACCTCGTTATGAATTAATTTTCTATGAATGTTTTATGAATATTCTATTCTATTACTCTTCAAATTATCAATTAATTTTAAATTTAAATCTTATTGTGTTTCATGATAATCTTCCCATCACTAGTTGAAAATTGAAGCAATTCTACCTTGATATTTCCATCTATTGACGCTGACAAAAAAAATCCACCCCTGCTATTTTACCCAATATTAATTGTTTTTAATATTATCATAATCTCTATAAATCCATGAAAATTTATTGATCATAGTGGGGAAATCATTTAGCTTTATGTATGGTGTTTGGATCTCTACTTTTCTATTGTGATATTTGTCATGCGATAAACCATTTTGGTGGTGTTGTGTTTTTTGAGAGTTGTTACTGGTCACAATCATCTAATAACATTACCATAGCCGGATTTTGGAGAGCGTGGGTTATAATTTTGAAGAAGTGAGAGATGGAAATTTGGTCGTACCAAATTTCCTAGAATAATATATGGAATGTGTAGACTGCCTGTCTTAGAAAAGAAACATGTGTTCCAAATTCCAATTCATCCCCTCTCCCTCCTGCTTCAATCCTTTAGTTCCAATTAATCATTTTTGGAAATATATGGTATGTTCTTATCCATTTATTTTTGTTTTTTCTCCTTTTTATCTTTCGAGAACCCACTGTGGTGGTACAGTTTTGGTTTGGGGTGTGATTTGGGCTACATTTTGATGGATCTTTGGTGTAGTGTAGGTTGATCCACAGTTACTTGTGGTCCCATTGTGGTTTTTGGGTGTTTCTTCTCCCCCCTGTGGCGCATAGAAAGTCTAAAAATATTCTTTGAGGATGGGAGTCCCTTGTTTCAATTTTTTGTGTATCATTTGGAAGGGGTTTATTCTTGTTTACCTATGGGTTATGGCTATGATTTCTTAAGTTAAGGCAAAGAATTGGATAATGGAAATTGAAAAGAGAAAGGGAAATGATTCACATGATTTTACCACTTTGATATGATTGTGATACTGTGATTTTTTGGGTTTTATGCCCCACTGGAAATTGTGGTCATTTGGGGTTTCGTTTTCGATGGATGATATGTGTTGTGACCACTTATTTTGTTGTGATTCTTTGATATAACACTAAAATGAAAATTGATTAACCACTTTTATTTGGCTAATAAAATGGTTTCCCCAGGATTATGGCTTGTGTTATACCATCCCTAAAATAAAATGGAATATGATAAAATCCCCTGTTTAAATATGTAAAATGATCCTTGATGTGTTTTGATGTGTGGCTGTGGTTGTGGGGAGACGATGTGTGGTTGATATGAGGTTGGGGCATGTGGGACTTAGGGTTTGATGATCGTTCTTTTATGGTAGTGAGGTGGTGGTTGTTTGGCCTTACTTTTGAGGTGGCTAGGTGGTTTTTGTTTGGCTATGCTTTTTGGGGCAG
Organism: Viscum album; assembly: GCA_963277665.1. Classification (NCBI taxonomy): domain Eukaryota; kingdom Viridiplantae; phylum Streptophyta; class Magnoliopsida; order Santalales; family Viscaceae; genus Viscum; species Viscum album. The sequence continues at coordinate 724,897,931 of OY728167.1, read as the reverse complement.
TGAGGTGGTTTTTATTTGGTCGTGCTTTTGGGGCAGTGAAGTGGTGGTTTGTTTGGTCGTACTTTTGGGGTGGATAGGTTGTGGTTTGTTTGTCTATACTTTTGGGGCGATGAGGGGATAGTTCGACTAAAGTGATGAGATACTTGTGATGTACAGTTCCTTTGTGATAGATGCCCAGGTAGGGATGGAATAAATAATTATTTAATAATTATTGAAATGGTTGGGGTTTTGTTTTAATACTGGGATGGAAATGGTCGATGAAAAATTAATGATGGGTTATATGTTTTAATGTGGTTTATGTTAAATAATGAAACAAATGGGATAGATAATTGAAATTGGTTGGAGGTGTGATGTGGCTTATGGTTTGTGAAGGTATTATGCATTTAGAGGTGGCAGTGAAAGTGGAAATGTTGTGAGTTGGTTAGAGTTTGGTTGTGAACCCATAGGCTGGGCTTGTGTGTGGATATATTTATATACTTTTATATTCTTTGTGATTTCTATATGCACCCCATCCACGCCGAGCACTATGTGTTGACACCCGCATAGCCACATGAGTGGTTTTTTCTGACATCTGGTGAGGAGGACTGATGGATGAGTACCCTCTCTTTCACACTCTCTTATCTAGGTGATGTAGGTATTTCATAGGTTATGATGTTTGGAGGTCTTATAGTTCACTAGATAGTGGTTGGGTTACCTCAGGTATAGTGACCCAGGGCTTTTCATACATGGATATTAAATATTTTTATCTGAATATGAATTACTTTACACAAAAACATTCTTAAGGACTATAATATTTTAGTGTATTTGGAAACATGGAAATATAAACTTTTAACTTGGTGAAATATATTCTCCAATTTATATCTTTACATTTATTACTCCCACTTAAAAAAATTCTTCATAACCTGTAGACTGGAAACATAAGAAAGGGTAAGCTCATATGCTCATGGTGATACGTAATCATAACATGAGCATAAGGGTATGAGAACTTGAGAATAAAATTTGGGAATCATACCCTGCATAAAAAATATCATAATATTGAATCATGGAATAAATATAAGCAGTTCATAAGACATGAATCATAAGATAATCAATGAACATGATCCATGAGAGCATAACATAGGAATAATAATTTTTTTGGTATGCACATAATTATAGAAAATGTTATATCAAGGATACCTACCAAGACATTCATAACATTTTACTATTGGGCTAATCACCTATGTACCTGCTTCATGCTTGGGATGACCTCCCATGTACCATCTTGTTTCAAGATTGGGATGACCTCCCATGTACCCTATTATTTCAATCTAGGGATGATCCCCCGGTACCCTCTTATTTCGATCTTGGGATGACCTCCCATGTTCCCTATTGTTTTTGGCTTGGTATGACCTCCCATTTACCCTCTTATTTAGGGCTTGGGCAGATGACCTATATACCCTATGATTTCATATAACATTTATCATTACCAAATTCACTAAAGGGAGATATAGGTCCCACCCATCACATAATGAAAAACATATTTATGTGTCCCACAAGATCATAAAAATACATCATATCATAACCCATGAAATGAAATGAGTATCATAAAAATTTCATCATATCTTATCCTATTGAAATGATGGAGTTTCATAATCATTTCATCATAACATGACTCATGAAAGGAAGCAGGTTTCATAAGAATATAACCCATGGAACATAAAAAGATTTCATAAACAACATGTCATCATAAACATAAACCATTCAAAGAAAGAATAATAATGATTCCCTTGGATAATATCCCTAGTAAAACATAAACTATATCAAAGGATGATATCTTATATAGATAATATTTTTGAAAGATTTGTAAGAACCTTTCATTAAAAAAATAACCTATATTTTTAAAAATCACCTTTTAAAACACGTAAAAATAATTTAATATTTTTTATAAACTTAAAAATTTTTTAAAACCTTTTTCTTTAAAAATATCATTTGAAACTTGTGAGGTAATATTGAAAATATTTAGTGGTCATGACAGTGGGGAATACTTTTATGTCATGCATGTTAAAAACAAAGATTATTTTCACATTTTCAGTAAAATTCAAAAAGATTTTTTTGAAAATGACATAAATATTACTTTGAAAACATTTTGTAAAAATATTTTCAATAAATAATTTTTAAGAGGTTAATTTTTTTTGAAAAAATGTTTAGGAAACATGGTTTTGGAGTAAAAAAATTTCAACTGAAGAGAGAAATAAATTCAGATTTTAATGAAAACATTTCCCTAATTATATTGAGTAAAAAAGAGTATAAAAATGATACCGTTACTTGAAGATATCATGAATAACCAAATGAGATTAAATTCCATGATAATTCATAAGAGTTAGATTATAATATTTCAATCTTGGAGACTTGATCATAAACAATCCTGATAAACGAAGAGATTGTAACATAAAATCATTACCACACTGGTAACCATAAATCATAAGCCCCATGAAATAATAACATAAAATGGAACATAAAATATCATTAGTATAAATAAATTAATTATATTACATGTAAAAGGTGATATATATACACATCATTAAAGAGTATAGCTTCATATCATAACATACATCTCGAATAAGAAAAATTGAGACAAAAATATCTAAATGCTTGAGTAACTTTTGAAACATGATCCCCATGGAAGAGTAAAATTAGTGGAAGAATTAATTACCATTAATTTAGTTAAATTAATGATAATCATTTTATATGGAATTATATACACCATAAAAAATAAATAGGTGGTGAATATGGCATGTTCTCACAAAAGTGAAAACTGAGAGGACAATCCCTTACCGATTCATTTAATTTTTAACCATAAGACCCATGAAATATATATAATAAAATGGATATGTATATAATAATAAATTTAAGTATAATAATAATAAAATACATTCATGGTAAGTATATACACCACACAACATAAATAAGTGGTGTATATGACATACATCTCCCGAAAATAAAAGCGAGATGAGGAAACCCTTACCTTAAGTCTTGAATTCCATTGTACTCATTAAAAAATCACATAAAATAAATATAAGTTTACTATAAATCTATAATATAAAAGTATTCATATGTATCATATCATATATTTTTTCTTATGATTTTATATTATCTTCTTATTAACAAATTTATGTTAACGTTATGCCTCAGTTAATAACAACTTTGTTTTACGTATAGGTTTTGACTTGTTGTTTTTGTTCCTCATATATTGATAATGATTTCATCATATTCATAATTTAAACCATTTTATAAATATTATATATATTCATTATATATTTATTTAGATTAATTCATAAAATTTGGAGATATGAAATGAAATATACCATTCATGGAGATGGTAGATTGTACATACACATGAAAGTTGTTTCCTTTTTCTTTTCACATTGAATGAAATAAAATAAAATAAAAAATATATATAGTCATTCCAGTATAATTATTATGTAATATATATCACATAATTTTACTAAACCCATACTTAATACATTCCATGTAAAGCGTGAATGAATCACATCGCTTCGTAAGGAGGTAATCCGCCATACACAAGAACAACGTTATCATATTCCCAAAAAATGGAAATCATGATGGTATATTTTATATAATAATTAAAAAATTATAAATACATCATAAATATCTTAAAAATAATATAAAAACTATAAATCCATCATTATTCTCAAACTTTAAAGGAGTTAATGGAACAATGAATGGCATCAGTTCGTGGGCGGTAGTCCGCCGTGCACACGAATGATGATTGCGTATCCCATTTGATGGAATTTACTGATATTTTAGGTCATAAAATTTACATAAAAACAAATCAGTATATTTAATATATTAAGTTTATTATATAATCATTATATAAAAATAATTAAATGGGGTTGAGAAAGAAATAAAACAAAAGTGACCACTGATGAACGTTACCTCTTCTTCGAGTAACTCCTTTTGGTTTCCACCAATGGGATTCTGGGTTGGATTTATGAAAAATGTAAGTCTAATAGGTTGGGGGGATTTTTTAGGTGATTTTTAAGTTAATTTTTGGACCAAAAGGATTTAGAGGCGTGAAAAATAGAGGAGAGGAGAGGGCCTTTTATAAGTGGGGTGAGTGGAAAACTTATAATTTTTTTAAAGAGGTAATTCCAGACACATTTTTTCAATGTCAAATGGATAAAATAATTCAAAAAAATATATCCTAGAAGGGAAAAAGTTCACATATATACATAAAATTGGTTCTTGAAAAGTTTCTAGTTTATTTGTCCCTATAAGTTTAAAGTAAAGTCACTTGGTAAACTCATATCTACCTTAATCGATTTGATTAATTTTGATTGTTATCAGTAATAACATTGGTAAAAATTAAGTTGAAATTATTATAAATTAGAAATTATTATTATCCCAAATATGTAATCCAGTTTTTCAGATTCAATCATCAGATGTGGAAAAAACTAATTTAATATTAATCCTGTAGATGCGGCGAGACAACCTGTATTTAAAGGAGAAAAGTTTGAATGTTTGAAGTGTTTTTATATCCAATTTCAATATGAAATTGATTCAAATGAACTAAATTAGACTAATATATATATATATATATAGATATATATAATTGATCTAATTTAACTTTAAAAACACTATAAAATAAAATTTAACTATATAAATAATTTGAATGAAAAGACAATTTTTAATTAAAATTATGTATTTTTAACTTTTTATCAAAAATGAAACTTATTAGAAAAATAAAAAAAATTAACCCTAAGATAATTATTATCTTACATTGTCAAAAATTAAGTTTATTTTTTTCATGTTAATTTTATAAAAGCTTCAAATTTATGTTTTAAAAATGGTCTTCCCTAAAAAGGCAACAAAATTTAGCAAAAATATTATTTTTATGCATAAAATTGGATTTATTCTTATCTATTTTCTAGAAAACACTTAAGTTGAATGTTAAATAGTTGACTGAATATATACCACATCCTTCATGGGATGCATAATAAACAAATAAAAATCTACCTAATTGCACATGAGGAGGCTCGAAACTAAGACCTCCCAAACACCACCACAAGACACAACCCCTATGCTATAATAGTTGAGTGAACATATAATATATTAATTTCTTTAATTTCATCCACTAATATTAGTTTATTTTATTTATTGAGGTAATTTTTTTTTTGATTTCATAAAAATAGTTTTCTAGAAAATTATTTCCCATATCTTCAAAAGGGTTTTATTTTCATTTCTATTTAATTGGTCACAAAATAGTTTATTTATAATCATGTGAAAAAAATATTTTAATAATTTAGTTAATCTTATTTATGCCCATCAACCTAATGGATATTTGATAACTATCATAGTAATAGTATGTCATGTTTGGTTTAAACTCGGTGTTCTGTATAGCGCAAGATAAACTTGGAATTGTGTGTAACACAAGCCAAACTTAGTATTGTGTGAAATTGAATTTAAAATAAATATTTAATTTCATAAAATATTAATAATAATTTTTTTAGTGCAATAATAACATGGAATTGTGTATAAAGTAAGCTTAATTTGGTGTATCATGTGACTCAAGCCATAAAATAATTTTAATTTATTAGAAAAACAAATTAATTCCTAAAAACTCAGTGTGTCACAAAATATGTATTAGTGTGAGATGTGATGTGTTCATTCTTGTGGGAGGTGATCCCAAGTGTCTTCAGGTAATATGTGACATATCCTAGGTGTCTGCAGGTGGTATGAGATGAGATTAGGTGACTTACGGTTGGGGCGTGCATGATAATATGAGGGCACGAGGTTGATGTCATTCATGTTCATGATACCCTACTTCTTTTGTTATGGTTGTGGATGTGATATGGGCCAAGTGTTTAAAGTAGAGATGTTAAGTGTATGTGTTTATAGGGTAGAGATCCTAGGAATTTTCAAGCATTATTTGGTGTGACCATGCTTGTTGGGCGGTGTGGTATTCAGAAGATATGAGAGCCCCAGGACGTACGATGTTGGGGTGTGAGAGCGGCATACCAGAGGGGAATATATGAGTGGTAAACTTTATCAATATGCTTCTTATTATGTTACTATAATTGGATTTCATTATTTTGTGAGAATGTATTGGTGATGTTGGATGGATAGTTTACCCGTTTAAGTTCTACTCATTCTGTTGTTTTCTCACTGGTGCATTAATATGGTTCTTTCACTTGTGCATGAGAGACTTTGGTATTCAATAATGAGGATACCTGTATTCTCGACCTACCTATATAAACTAATTTTCTTATTTCCAGGATGATTATGTGGAAAGTACTAGAAATTACCAGCTCAGACCTTGGATAACTGCTGTTTCTCTACTTTAGATTTGCTTTTGGGTATTTACTTTTGGAGACTATTATCTGTATCGGTTTTATTTATACATGCATTGTGAGATGATTTTGGTTTTTTCATATTATTTCATGGTGTTGATTTTGGATGTTTAATCTTATCTCCTGATACTATTTATATTATAGAGGGTAATGAATCCCTTTTTATGAGATTTTTATACCCTCGGTTCTATTCACTAACCTGGGGCCTACTGGATGCCACAACTAATTCCTTCCATGGACAAAACCTACTAGCTACCTAGATGAGGAGAAGTCCAAAATAAATATCCATACACCCTCCCAACACCTATATTCCATATTTAATACCCAACATGAGAACTCCTATAGTTTGGAAACACAAACCCCCCTTAAAAAGTTTAATAATTACCTTACAACAACACAAAGTCACCCCAACTTCTACGACCCATTACATGAACAAAAACCACACCAAAAACACACACTCATATTCCTAACATTACCCCTATTTGAAAAGACACTTTCCCCCCAAGATGGATGTATATATAAAAAAATTTCCTTTGTCTTCACTGCATATCCTGAACCCTAGGAGAGAACTTTTTGTTTTTATTTCCATGTGTGCGCTTCTTAGCATCAACGTAGTCTGTATAAGACAGAATTTCCCTATAAAACTTATGTCTTATCATTTCTTGTCCATATATCATGGGATTTATTTTTTGGATTTTTAATGTAATATTTTATCTTATGATAGTACTCCTTGACAAAAATTCATGTAGAACATTCACTTATTTGGGTTTGGTTCTCTTCATGGAAAAATGAATTCATTGCAGCCAAGAGCAGCAAAGGCTGTCTCCAAATTAGTAAATTGACTATCATCAAAAAATTCATCCATTTCAAGCACTATCTTGGTTAGATACACATAACCCATCACATAATTGAATCCACTCTTACAAAAACGTGGTAGTAAAGTGAAATGATAGGTGTGTCCTACATTTCACTATTGGTAAACAAGAAATATTTGAAGCTATTTAGATTTCTAGATGTCCCTCATTTTAAAAGTCTCTAATTAATTCCACTAACCTCTTAGAGATATAGCATGTTATCAGAACTCTCTAACAGAATGTCACATACAATCATCTCGAACATGTTTTTACTTATGATCACACCATAAATTCTACTAGTTACACCACCAAATTTTCATAAAGTAGTTTTAGTGTGATGGTACATATTAAAAATGAATGTTCCAATGTCACCATGTGCATTATAGTAGTCTTTATTTTGGATACATATACTAGTTTTCTTATTCAAAAGTAGCAGCCCTCCTATAGTGACTACTATAAGTAGTACCGAACCATTTTCTTGCATTATTTTGAGTTCAGGATGGAGAAATTTATTTACCTTGATAGGCTTCTATACTAGATAAACTCGCTGCAAGGAGCCACCGCCATCACCACATAGCTGGTATAGTTGGAATGTAGGAGCAAGAAATCAGTTCCCTAACTTCTTTTGTAACACCCCGAGCTTCCACGATACGCTTCTCATTCAATAATGCAATAGCTTGCATTGTACGCAGCTTCGAGTTCTAAAACACCGCGACTAATCAAAGTAGCCGTTATGAATAGTAATAACCACTTTTTAAAATTATAGAAATTTTATATTTCAAAATGGACTTCATTTTTGGTTTCGGAATATCGAAATTAGCCTATGTTGAATTTTTTGTATTTTTCTGAGAACTTCTAATTTTTATGAATAGTGAAAAATACTTTAAAACAATTTTTTTTAATCAAAATAATTTATTGTGATAAATTATACTATTTAGTGGTTTTAAGGTATAATTAGAATATATTTTTACCATTTTATCCAATGGTGGTCATTAGAATTAATTTAACATTGAAATTGGACATAAACAATTGCCAATCTTTTGATATAAATTGTTTCTTAAAAACACGCTATTTGTCGTAACAACGGGAATTAATTATAAAATTAATTAATGAAACTTATATGTTTGGAATTTTTTAAAATAGACATCATTTTTGAATTCGGAATATCAATTATAGCTTAAGGTGAAATTTTGGCCTTGTTCTGAAAAACTTCAATTTTTGATGAATAGTGAAACCACTAAGTGGTAGTTAAATAACTGATTTTTCGTTTAAATGAAATATTACCACTTCTGTGATTTGATTTTCAAAAATCCTACATACATGGTTGTAATTAAGAAGAAAAATGTGGTTCAATGAGATTAAAATAAATTTTTGGTGAATAGTAACTTTTAAGTTCTTAATCGCGATTAGAGGTAATTAGTGTAGTTTAAGGTAAAAATGATGTTTTAATAATATGAGATGAGCTTGACACTTCTCCTACTCATATTGGATGAGTCATGGCCGACCAAGACAACCCATGGGTCAACTTGGGGATCCCATGGAGCGACTTTAGTTGGAAAATGACATTAATATATATTTATTTAATGTTAAAATTAAATTGACACAAACATGAGTTGTTTTACTAAAACAGTTTTTAAGTGGGGTTACACAAGTCCAAATTTTGATTATAAATATTCATTAGAAATATAAAAGGATTTCCTACATCATAGTATTTTTTTATAATTTTTATACATTAAATAAATTAAATTATTTATGACATCATTATGATGCACCGATGACCTCATTATTTAACGATTTAAATAAAATGAGAATATAATGAAAAATCCAAGGCTTACACTTGTCCAAAGCCTATTGGATGAGGATATTTCGAAACCTTATCACCTTATCCTCGAATTATATAAGTGTGAGACCTTTAGAATCCGAAAAGCATTGTGAAATAATGTAACATTTCAATCTTTCCAAAAGTGCCCCTCCTCTCCACTTATAAAAGGCCCCAACCTCTCCCACCTTATTCACACCTTCAAGCCATTTGGCTCGGCCAACCTCTGCCCAAATACTCTCCCAACTTCCCTCCCTTACTTCTAGAAGCATCACTTTGGTCAGAACTCTTCCCAAGGAAGCCTTTGGCTCAAATCAAAAAGAGTTACCCGATTTTGAGGTAATGTCTTCTCTAATGTGGTTTTGTTTTATTTTTCTTCTCCAACCCCCTAAACTCTTTTTATACATTTCTTTTGTAACAACACCAGTATCCTAAATATACTAGGATGTTTTTATAAGAAGGATTCGAGCTACACTTACACACACCTACATCTAATGGTTAAAGAACATACGGTTTCTGTGGATGGCGAATTTCTGCCTCACGAAATGATGATTGTTCAACACTCATATAACACCTTCAAAGGTGGCCATTAAGATGTCACTATTTTTATATATGATATATAATATGTTTATGTTTTACTTATGCTTCTGTATTTCTCATTTATGGCATACTTTATGATTTCCATTATGGGTAAAACGCGATAATTTCATTTTAGGAAGTGCGGACTACCGCCCCCTCAAAGTGATTTGAATCGTTAATGCCATATGTGGGATGTATAAAGGATGGAGTAAATGGTATTATACACTATATTATACTGGAATTATATTATAAATTTATATCATTATTATTTCTTTCCATTAAATATGAAATTGAAATGAAAGTAGCGTTCATGCGTACGTACGGCTTACCGTCTCCATGAACGGTGTATTTCATTTCTTACCTCTAAATGTTACGTAATATTATAAATGAATGTATATACTGGATATATAAGATATATATGACATCTAAATCATGAATATAATTCTGGATATAATGGATATTCTACCACATGAAAAACTTGTAATTATAAGAAGTTTATTGTTGACTCAAGTTACCAAATATCGACAAAACGACCGTTATTAACTTAAATAATTACATAATATTCATAACATTGTAATAAGTGATATAAAAAGGATAATGAAATTGAAAATGGATCTTAATGAGGTAGATATTAACTCTAGTTTATTATTCAGGAGGTTAAAGAACGGTTGAGTCAAGTCGGACATAAGGTAAGGGAACTTCTTAACCCAATTTCCATTCTTTGGGTTAATCTCATACTTTCAAATTATGTCATGATATTATTATGTCCTATCTTGTATTTTTACATTATTTATGTGTACTTATAGTGAATACACATAATAGAACTACTTTATAAAAAGAATTATCTTTTTAAGGACTTCGTCTCAATCCCCTTTCATTGAGGCATATTTGGTTTTATACACAACTTTCTTTTATACGGTGTATAAACCCCTTTGACTTTTACGTTTATTCAAAAGGAATATTTTTATACGAAGCATTTAATAAATGACAAAAGGGTATGTTTTTTTCATACGTATGCGGCGACAATGACGTCTCTGCCGCCGTGACCACTATTTGAGTTCCGGCTTCCTCTACAAGCCATCATTTTTTTTAATGAAAAATAAATACAAAGTTTTAACATTCTTTTATTTTGGTATTGAAAATGGTTTTGAAAGAGTTTTTATTATATAAATTTGTTGTATTGATATCTTGTGATTGAAATGTGGAAATGTTATGTTTCCTTTATGCATGTTTTATGTTATATGATTATGTTATGGTTTATGAGATGTTTAAACCTGTTCATATGAGGAATGTATTGGACTTAATAAGTGAAGGGTGGAGCCCGCTATAGCTCCTCGATGCATCGGTAGGTCTCATGAGACAAATAGATGTGGAATTGGCCGAGGCCCTTTCCCAAATTGATTTATGGTTTTGGACGAGGCCTTAATCATTTTAGACGTCTTGGCCGAGGCCTTGACAAAATGTTTCAGAATGTCTGGCATTATACATTCCCTCATTATGAAAGTGGTTATTGATATTTCATGTGATTATTCGACCAGTAGAATATCCAAGTGAAGAAGTGAATGGAATTATCTCATTTTACTTTTTACATATTATGTTGAAGTTAATGTTTAAAAGGCTTTTGTTTTAGTTATACATTGCCTTAAATGTTAATGTTTATTTATGAAAGCTTTCGCTATATTGTTAACCTTACTGAGCATCTGAGCTCACCCCTTTCAATGTTTTAATATTTTCCAGGATGTGAAGAAGTATTTTATGAATGACCTGCAGGGATAGTCCAAAGAAGATAGAAGTGTGGACTATGGAGACTATGTTATTATAGTTTTTCACTTTGTGATGTAATGTAAGACTTATGAATGTATCTAGTGTTTCCAAGCCTACTAAACTAATCGGTCTTTCGAGACTTGATCTTTTGTGATCATGCAAATGTTACGAAGTAATGCACTGACTCTGGGTAGCTGGGGTCGGGGCATTACAGTTGGTATCAGAGGCAGTTTAGTACTAACCTTGGAAGCTAGATTTAGATAAACTCTGATTAGATCACATAGCCCGAAGATAGACTTTGAGGATTAGTATAGAAGAACTTCCTAGAATTTTGGTATTGTAGAGATGTTGCGAGTTTTCCAAGAAATACATCCCTATCTGGATACGAGCAGGTAGAGGCGGCTCTGGAATAGATGTACCTAGGGGTAAAACCCGAAAACACCGCTTTGAGCAAGACTCGAACGGGAACTGGTGCACGACAACGGGCCTTGCTGCACTCTTGGTTACGACACTCCCGGGGGATATGCTTAGGATAATTCTCATTTTCTTTACAAACCACTATGTGGGGTTATGAGTATATACTTTATCAAAGAAAACATTTCTTTTTATGATTATGGATTATATCCATAAATAGTTCAATTTATGTAAAGTGTTTTACAAATATGGAATTATGTATTTTAATTCATAAACTAATCTAGTTTATGCCATTGTTTAGAAATGGCGCCTAGTGGAAGGAATGGAAACCGTATCAATGCACGCACTCCGTGTAGGGATTTCCCTCCTGCTCAAGATAATTATTGTGGATCTGGAGATACAACTGGTGCTGATCAACTTATTACCATACTGGGACAACTCACTCAGGTTTTGAATAATAACCTTACTCGTATGGAGCACCCTGATCCGCAACGTGGAGGATCAATGCTAGATCATTTCATGAGACAACAACCACCAACCTTCAATGGGAGTAAAAATCCTATAGTAGCTGAGCAATGGATAAATTCCTTAGAGAAAATATTCCATGCCTTGGGGAGTAGTGAAAGGGAGAAGGTTGTCATGGCAGTTTACCGCCTCACTGGAGATGCCGATCAGTGGTGGTCGCTGATTCAAAACACAAAGGAAGATGATGATGTATCAAATATGGAATGGAGGGAGTTCAAAGAGATTTTCTTAGAAAAATACTTTCCTCGTGACCATCGAGCAGATATGGAAAGGCAATTTCTGAGTCTAAGGCAGAAGGAGGATGAGAATGTCGCAAAGTATGAGGCTAACTTTACAAGGTTAGCGAGGCATGCTGCCGATTATATATGTAACCCAAGGAATAAGATTGATCGTTTCTTTGATGGGTTAAAACCATTTCTCCGTCGAGCTTTAGTATCACAATCCTTCTCATCATACGAAGATATTGTCTCGTGTGCTATCAAGACAGAAAAGGAATTCTCTAAGTCTTATGACAACAAAGTAAAGCAAGAGAAGAAGAGAACGGTGGAACAAGAGACAGATAAAGGGAAAAAGGGAAAGAGGGATTTTCCATTATGTGATAATTGTGGGAAGAATCACCCTGGTACTTGTCTAAAAGGAATGGGAGTTTGTTATAAATGTGGAGAAAAGGGTCACCAGGCTCGTGATTGCAAGGGAAAGAAAGAGGATATCAAAGTTGAATGCTATAATTGTAGAGAAATGAGTCATTATGTAAATGAATGTCCTAAGCGTCAGGGAAACTTACCTCAGAAAAGGCCAAGGGATCAAAGACAATCTTATGCTGTTACTACATTTGAATCAAAATAACTAATGTATTGGTGCTTTTGGACTCATGGATTATATTTTGGTTAGTAGAATAATGTGATATATATATATAAGGATTGTACTGCAGTACTTATTGATTTCAGTAAGGTTTTAATATGATGAAGGTAATTATATTTTTAGTATGTGACAATAATAGAAACATTACTTTGTTTGGGGAATCTGATAAATTGATTTTGGAATTAAGAGACCTTTTAGAGAAAGTCTGGACAGAGGTATTTTGGATAACTATAATGGTTGGAGTGGATTAAGTTGATCTTTGGAAAGTATTGTTTAAGGTTAAAAAATTTATGAAGATTATTTTTGGAATATTATGATACTATAGTTTTAGGAAAAGGACAACCTGCAGGGTGGGGAATAACCCGTCACGTCGGACAAAGCTGCAGGAATCGAACCCACAACCATAGTGCGACAAGCCTTTATTTCCAACCACTAGCCTACAGGAAGTCCCTGGTTATTACAAAATAGTTTTACTAATATAAATGGTATGTGTTAACATTTTGAACCTTATACAATTAGGATAAATAGAATATTTTTGAGTTCCGTTACCATTTGGAGTAAAAGTTGGGTTTGTGGTAAAAATTTATTAACGAATGAAAGTATACATAAAAAGTATGTATATTCCCTTACGTTCTTAGTAAATCTCCTAAATAAATTCCTCAACATTATAAAAGGTAACTTAAAACAAAAATGTTGTCGGTTAACTTTTCCAACTGGGGATTCAATGACCGTTTAACCAATCACAAGTTTGTGATTTTCTTATGGTTAAACTTTCTCCTAATCCTGTTTTCTATAACTCTCCATCAGACCTTGATGGTTTGTTTCTCCTCCATATCCATATTTTCATATAATCCTAGAATGGGCTATATCGGGTGACCTTTGTACTTATCCTGCTTTCTTTTAATGTTATATATTTATTAACCTTATTTCCGATGTGGGTTTTCCTCAAAAGTATTTTCTCTTTTCAACCTTTTATTTTCAAAGAAAAATTTCAAATTGCGGGGACGCAATTTATTTAAGGAGGGGAGAATGTAACACCCCGAGCTTCCACGATACGCTTCTCATTCAATAATGCAATAGCTTGCATTGTACGCAACTTCGAGTTCTAAAACACCGCGACTAATCAAAGTAGCCGTTATGAATAGTAATAACCACTTTTTAAAATTATAGAAATTTTATATTTCAAAATGGACTTCATTTTTGGTTTCGGAATATTGAAATTAGCCTATGTTGAATTTTTGGTATTTTTCTGAGAACTTCTAATTTTTATGAATAGTGAAAAATACTTTAAAACAATTTTTTTTAATCAAAATAATTTATTGTGATAAATTATACTATTTAGTGGTTTTAAGGTATAATTAGAATATATTTTTACCATTTTATCCAATGGTGGTCATTATAATTAATTTAACATTGAAATTGGACATAAACAATTACCAATCTTTTGATATAAATTGTTTCTTAAAAACACGCTATTTGTCGTAACAGCGGGAATTAATTATAAAATTAATTAATGAAACTTATATGTTTGGAATTTTTTAAAATAGACATCATTTTTGAATTCGGAATATCAATTATAGCTTAAGGTGAAATTTTGGCCTTGTTCTGAAAAACTTCAATTTTTGATGAATAGTGAAACCACTAAGTGGTAGTTAAATAACTGATTTTTCGTTTAAATGAAATATTACCACTTCTGTGATTTGATTTTCAAAAATCCTACATAAATGGTTGTCATTAAGAAGTAAAATTTGGTTCAATGAGATTAAAATAAATTTTTGGTGAATAGTAACTTTTAAGTTCTTAATCGCGATTAGAGGTAATTAGTGTAGTTTAAGGTAAAAATGATGTTTTAATAATATGAGATGAGCTTGACACTTCTCCTACTCAGATTGGATGAGTCATGGCTGACCAAGACAACCCATGGGTCAACTTGGGGACCCCATGAAGCCACTTTAGTTGGAAAATGACATTAATATATATTTATTTAATGTTAAAATTAAATTGACACAAACATGAGTTGTTTTACTAAAACAGTTTTTAAGTGGGGTTACACAAGTCCAAATTTTGATTATAAATATTCATTAGAAATCTAAAAGGATTTCCTACATCATAGTATTTTTTTTATAATTTTTAGACATTAAATAAATTAAATTATTTATGACATCATTATGATGCAGCGATGACCTCATTATTTAACGATTTAAATAAAATGAGAAGATAATGAAAAATCCAAGGCTTACACTTGTCCAAAGCCTATTGGATGAGGATATTTCGAAACCGTATCACCTTAGCCTCGAATTATATAAGTGTGGGACCTTTAGAATCCGAAAAGCATTGTGAAATAATGTAACATTTCAATCTTTCCAAAAGTGCCCCTCCTCTCCACTTATAAAAGGCCCCAACCTCTCCCACCTTATTCACACCTTCAAGCCATTTGGCTCGGCCAAACTCTGCCCATATACTCTCCCAACTTCCCTCCCTTACTCCTAGAAGCCTCACTTTGGTCAGAACTCTTCCTAAGGAAGCCTTTGGCTCAAATCAAAAAGAGTTACCCGATTTTGAGGTAATGTCTTCTCTAATGTGGTTTTGTTTTATTTTTATTCTCGAACCCCCTAAACTCTTTTTATACATTTCTTTTGTAACAACACCAGTATCCTAAATATACTAGGATGTTGTTATAAGAAGGATTCGAGATACACTTACACACACCTACATCTAATGGTTAAAGAACATACAGTTTCTGTGGATGGCGAATTTCTGCCTCACGAAATGATGATTGTTCGACACTCATATAACACCTTAAAAGGTGGCCATTAAGATGTCACTATTTTTATATATGATATATAATATGTTTATGTTTTACTTATGCTTCTGTATTTCTCATTTATGGCATACTTTATGATTTCCATTATGGGTAAAACGCGATAATTTCATTTTAGGAAGTGCGGACTACCGCCCCCTCAAAGTGATTTGAATCGTTAATGCCATATGTGGGATGTATAAAGGATGGAGTAAATGGTATTATACACTATATTATACTGGAATTATATTATACATTTATATCATTATTATTTCGTTCCATTAAATATGAAATTGAAATGAAATTAGCGTTCATGCGTACGTACGGCTTACCGTCTCCATGAACGGTGCATTTCATTTCTTACCTCTAAATGTTACGTAATATTATAAATGAATGTATATACTGGATATATAATATATATATGACATCTAAATCATGAATATAATTCTGGATATAATGGATATTCTACCACATGAACAACTTGTAATTATAAGAAGTTTATTGTTGACTCAAGTTACCAAATATCGACAAAACGACCGTTATTAACTTAAATAATTACATAATATTCATAACATTGTAATAAGTGATATAAAAAGGATAATTAAATTGAAAATGGATCTTAATGAGGTAGATATTAACTCTAGTTTATTATTCAGGAGGTTAAAGAACGGTTGAGTCAAGTCGGACACAAGGTAAGGGAACTTCTTAACCCAATTTCCATTCTTTGGGTTAATCTCATACTTTCAAATTATGTCATGATATTATTTTGTCCTATCTTGTATTTTTACATTATTTATGTGTACTTATAATGAATACACATAATAGAACTACTTTATAAAAAGAATGATCTTTTTAAGGACTTCGTCTCAATCCCCTTTCATTGACGCATATTTGGTTTTATACACAACTTTCTTTTATATGGTGTATAAACCCATTTGAATTTTACGTTTATTCAAAAGGAATCTTTTTATATGAAGCATTTAATAAACGACAAAAGGGAATGTTTTTTTCATACGTATGCGGCGACAATGACGTCTCTGCCGCCGTGACCACTATTTGAGTTCTGGCTTCCTCTACAAGCCATCATTTTTTTTAATGAAAAATAAATACAAAGTTTTAACTTTCTTTTATTTTGGTATTGAAAATGGTTTTGAAAGAGGTTTTATTATATCAATTTGTTGTATTGATATCTTGTGATTGAAATGTGGAAATGTTATGTTTCCTTTATGCATGTTTTATGTTATACGATTATGTTATGGTTTATGAGATGTTTAAACCTGTTCATATGAGGAATGTATTGGACTTAATAAGTGATGGGTGGAGCCCGCTATAGCTCCTCGATGCATCGGTAGGTCTCATGAGACAACTAGATGTGGAATTGGCCGAGGCCCTTTCCCAAATTGATTTATGGTTTTGGCCGAGGCCTTAATCATTTTAGACGTCTTGGCCGAGGCCTTGACAAAATGTTTCAGAATGTCTGGCATTATACATTCCCTCATTTTGAAAGTGGTTATTGATATTTCATGTGATTATTCGACCAGTAGAATATCCAAGTGAAGAAGTGAATGGCATTATCTCATTTTACTTTTTCCATATTATGTTGAAGTTAATGTTTAAAAGGCTTTTGTTTTAGTTATACATTGCCTTAAATGTTAATGTTTATTTATGAAAGCTTCCACTATATTGTTAACCTTACTGAGCATCTGAGCTCACCCCTTTCAATGTTTTAATATTTTCCAGGATGTGAAGAAGTATTTTATGAATGACCTGCAGGGATAGTCCGAAGAAGATAGAAGTGTGGACTATGGAGACTATGTTATTATAGTTTTTCACTTTGTGATGTAATGTAAGACTTATGAATGTATCTAGTGTTTCCAAGGCTACTAAACTAATCGGTCTTTCGAGACTTGATCTTTTGTGATCATGCCAATGTTACGAAGTAATGCACTGACTCTGGGTAGCTGGGGTCGGGGCGTTATAGTTGGTATCAGAGGCAGTTTAGTACTAACCTTGGAAGCTAGATTTAGATAAACTCTGATTAGATCACATATCCCGAAGATAGACTTTGAGGATTAGTATAGAAGAACTTCCTAGAATTTTGGTATTGTAGAGATGTTGTGAGTTTTCTAAGCAATACATCCCTATCTAGATACGAGCAGGTAGAGGCGGCTCTGGAACAGATGTACCTAGGGGTAAAACCCGAAAACACCGCTTTGAGCTAGACTCGAACGGGAACTGGTGCACGACAACGGGACTTGCTGCACTCTTGGTTACGAGACTCCCGGGGGATATGCTTAGGATAATTCTCATTTTCTTTACAAACCACTATAAGGGGTTATGAGTATATACTTTATCAAAGAAAACATTTCTTTTTATGATTATGGATTATATCCATAAATAGTTCAATTTATGTAAAGTGTTTTACAAATATGGAATTATGTATTTTAATTCATAAACTAATCTAGTTTATGCCATTGTTTAGAAATGGCGCCTAGTGGAAGGAATGGAAACCGTATCAATGCACGCACTCCGTGTAGGGATTTCCCTCCTACTCAAGATAATTATTGTGGATCTGGAGATACAACTGGTGCTGATCAACTTATTACCATACTGGGACAACTCACTCAGGTTTTGAATAATAACCTTACTCGTATGGAGCACCCTGATCCGCAACGTGGAGGATCAATGCTAGATCGTTTCATGAGACAACAACCACCAACCTTCAATGGGAGTACAAATCCTATAGTAGCTGAGCAATGGATAAATTCCTTAGAGAAAATATTCCATGCCTTGGGGAGTAGTGAAAGGGAGAAGGTTGTCATGGCAGTTTACCGCCTCACTGGAGATGCCGATCAGTGGTCGTCGCTGATTCAAAACACAAAGGAAGATGATGATGTATCAAATATGGAATGGAGGGAGTTCAAAGAGCTTTTCTTAGAAAAATACTTTCCTCGTGACCATCGAGCAGATATGGAAAGGCAATTTCTGAGTCTAAGGCAGAAGGAGGATGAGAATGTCGCAAAGTATGAGGCTAACTTTACAAGGTTAGCGAGGCATGCTGCCGATTATATACGTAACCCAAGGAGTAATATTGATCGTTTCTTTGATGGGTTAAAAACATTTCTCCGTCGAGCTTTAGTATCACAATCCTTCTCATCATACGAAGATATTGTCTCGTGTGCTATCAAGACAGAAAAGGAATTCTCTAAGTCTTATGACAACAAAGTAAAGCAAGAGAAGAAGAGAACGGTGGAACAAGAGACAGATAAAGGGAAAAAGGGAAAGAGGGATTTTCCATTATGTGATAATTGTGGGAAGAATCACCCTGGTACTTGTCTAAAAGGAATGGGAGTTTGTTATAAATGTGGAGAAAAGGGTCACCAGGCTCGTGATTGCAAGGGAAAGAAAGAGGATATCAAAGTTGAATGCTATAATTGTAGAGAAATGAGTCATTATGTAAATGAATGTCCTAAGCGTCAGGGAAACTTACCTCAGAAAAGGCCTAGGGATCAAAGACAATCTTATGCTGTTACTACAGTTGAAGCAAAATAACTAATGTATTGGTGCTTTTGGACTCATGGATTATATTTTGGTTATTAGAATAATGTGATATATATATATATAAGGATTGTACTGTAGTACTTATTGATTTCAGTAAGGTTTTAATATAATGAAGGTAATTATATTTTTAGTATGTGACAATAAGAGAAACATTACTTTGTTTGGGGAATATGATAAATTGATTTTGGAATTAAGAGACCTTTTAGAGAAAGTCTGGACAGAGGTATTTTGGATAACTATAATGGTTGGAGTGGATTAAGTTGATCTTTGGAAAGTATTGTTTAAGGTTAAAAAATTTATGAAGATTATTTTTGGAATATTATGATACTATAGTTTTAGGAAAAGGACAACCTGCAGGGTGGGGAATAACCCGTCACGTCGGACAAAGCTGCAGGAATCGAACCCACAACCATAGTGCGAGAAGCCTTTATTTCCTACCACTAGCCTACAGGAAGTCCCTGGTTATTACAAAATAGTTTTACTAATCTAAATGGTATGTGTTAACATTTTGAACCTTATACAATTAGGATAAATAGAATATTTTTGAGTTCCGTTACCATTTGGAGTAAAAGTTGGGTTTGTGGTAAAAATTTATTAACGAATGAAAGTATACATAACAAGTATGTATATTCCCTTACGTTCTTAGTAAATCTCCTAAATAAATTCCTCAACATTATAAAAGGTAACTTAAAACAAAAATGTTGTCGGTTAACTTTTCCAACTGGGGATTCAATGACCGTTTAACCAATCACAAGTTTGTGATTTTCTTGTGGTTAAACTTTCTCCTAATCCTGTTTTCTATAACTCTCCATCAGACCTTGATGGTTTGTTTCTCCTCCATATCCATATTTTCATATAATCCTAGAATGGGCTATATCGGGTGACCTTTGTACTTATCCTGCTTTCTTTTAATGTTATATATTTATTAACCTTATTTCCGATGTGGGTTTTCCTTAAAAGTATTTTCTCTTTTCAACCTTTTATTTTCAAAGAAAAATTTCAAATTGCGAGGACGCAATTTATTTAAGGAGGGGAGAATGTAACACCCCGAGCTTCCACGATACGCTTCTCATTCAATAATGCAATAGCTTGCATTGTACGCAACTTCGAGTTCTAAAACACCGCGACTAATCAAAGTAGCCGTTATGAATAGTAATAACCACTTTTTAAAATTATAGAAATTTTATATTTCAAAATGGACTTCATTTTTGGTTTCGGAATATCGAAATTAGCCTATGTTGAATTTTTGGTATTTTTCTGAGAACTTCTAATTTTTATGAATAGTGAAAAATACTTTAAAACAATTTTTTTTAATCAAAATAATTTATTGTGATAAATTATACTATTTAGTGGTTTTAAGGTATAATTAGAATATATTTTTACCATTTTATCCAATGGTGGTCATTAGAATTAATTTAACATTGAAATTGGACATAAACAATTGCCAATCTTTTGATATAAATTGTTTCTTAAAAACACGCTATTTGTCGTAACAGTGGGAATTAATTATAAAATTAATTAATGAAACTTATATGTTTGGAATTTTTTAAAATAGACATCATTTTTGAATTCGGAATATCAATTATAGATTAAGGTGAAATTTTGGCCTTGTTCTGAAAAACTTCAATTTTTGATGAATAGTGAAACCACTAAGTGGTAGTTAAATAACTGATTTTTCATTTAAATGAAATATTACCACTTCTGTGATTTGATTTTCAAAAATCCTACATACATGGTTGTCATTAAGAAGTAAAATGTGGTTCAATGAGATTAAAATAAATTTTTGGTGAATAGTAACTTTTAAGTTCTTAATCGCGATTAGAGGTAATTAGTGTAGTTTAAGGTAAAAATGATGTTTTAATAATATGAGATGAGCTTGACACTTCTCCTACTCATATTGGATGAGTCATGGCCGACCAATACAACCCATGGGTCAACTTGGGGACCCCATGAAGCCACTTTAGTTGGAAAATGACATTAATATATATTTATTTAATGTTAAAATTAAATTGACACAAACATGAGTTGTTTTACTAAAACAGTTTTTAAGTGGGGTTACACAAGTCCAAATTTTGATTATAAATATTCATTAGAAATCTAAAAGGATTTCCTAAATAATAGTATTTTTTTTATAATTTTTAGACATTAAATAAATTAAATTATTTATGACATCATTATGATGCAGCGATGACCTCATTATTTAACGATTTAAATAAAATGAGAAGATAATGAAAAATCCAAGGCTTACACTTGTCCAAAGCCTATTGTATGAGGATATTTCGAAACCTTATCACCTTAGCCTCGAATTATATAAGTGTGGGACCTTTAGAATCCGAAAAGCATTGTGAAATAATGTAACATTTCAATCTTTCCAAAAGTGCCCCTCCTTTCCACTTATAAAAGGCCCCAACCTCTCCCACCTTATTCACACCTTCAAGCCATTTGGCTCGGCCAACCTCTGCCCATATACTCTACCAACTTCCCTCCCTTACTCCTAGAAGCCTCACTTTGGTCAGAACTCTTCCCAAGGAAGCCTTTGGCTCAAATCAAAAAGAGTTACCCGATTTTGAGGTAATGTCTTCTCTAATGTGGTTTTGTTTTATTTTTATTCTCCAACCCCCTAAACTCTTTTTATACATTTCTTTTGTAACAACACCAGTATCCTAAATATACTAGGATTTTGTTATAAGAAGGATTCGAGCTACACTTACACACACCTACATCTAATGGTTAAAGAACATACGGTTTCTGTGGATGGCGAATTTCCGCCTCACGAAATGATGATTGTTCAACACTCATATAACACCTTAAAAGGTGGCCATTAAGATGTCACTATTTTTATATATGATATATAATATGTTTATGTTTTACTTATGCTTCTGTATTTCTCATTTATGGCATACTTTATTATTTCCATTGTGGGTAAAACGCGATAATTTCATTTTAGGAAGTGCGGACTACCGCCCCCTCAAAGTGATTTGAATCGTTAATGCCATATGTGGGATGTATAAAGGATGGAGTAAATGGTATTATACACTATATTATACTGGAATTATATTATACATTTATATCATTATTATTTCGTTCCATTAAATATGAAATTGAAACGAAAGTAGCGTTCATGCGTACGTACGGCTTACCGTCTCCATGAACGGTGCATTTCATTTCTTACCTCTAAATGTTACGTAATATTATAAATGAATGTATATACTGGATATATAAGATATATTTGACATCTAAATCAGGAATATAATTCTGGATATAATGGATATTCTACCACATGAACAACTTGTAATTATAAGAAGTTTATTGTTGACTCAAGTTACCAAATATCGACAAAACGACAGTTATTAACTTAAATAATTACATAATATTCATAACATTGTAATAAGTGATATAAAAAGGATAATGAAATTGAAAATGGATCTTAATGAGGTAGATATTAACTCTAGTTTATTATTCATGAGGTTAAAGAACGGTTGAGTCAAGTCGGACACAAGGTAAGGGAACTTCTTAACCCAATTTCCATTCTTTGGGTTAATCTCATACTTTCAAATTATGTCATGATATTATTATGTCCTATCTTGTATTTTTACATTATTTATGTGTACTTATAGTGAATACACATAATAGAACTACTTTATAAAAAGAATGATCTTTTTAAGGACTTCGTCTCAATCCCCTTTCATTGAGGCATATTTGGTTTTATACACAACTTTCTTTTATACGGTGTATAAACCCCTTTGACTTTTACGTTTATTCAAAAGGAATCTTTTTATACGAAGCATTTACTAAACGACAAAAGGGAATGTTTTTTTTCGTACGTATGCGGCGACAATGACGTCTCTGCCGCCGTGACCACTATTTGAGTTCCGGCTTCCTCTACAAGCCATCATTTTTTTAATGAAAAATAAATACAAAGTTTTAACTTTCTTTTATTTTGGTATTGAAAATGGTTTTGAAAGAGTTTTTATTATATCAATTTGTTGTATTGATATCTTGTGATTGAAATGTGGAAATGTTATGTTTCCTTTATGCATGTTTTATGTTATACGATTATGTTATGGTTTATGAGATGTTTAAACCTCTTCATATGAGGAATGTATTGGACTTAATAAGTGACGGGTGGAGCCCGCTATAGCTCCTCGATGCATCGGTAGGTCTCATGAGACAACTAGATGTGGAATTGGCCGAGGCCCTTTCCCAAATTGATTTATGGTTTTGGCCGAGGCCTTAATCATTTTAGACGTCTTGGCCGAGGCCTTGACAAAATGTTTCAGAATGTCTGGCATTATACATTCCCTCATTTTGAAAGTGGTTATTGATATTTCATGTGATTATTCGACCAGTAGAATATCCAAGTGAAGAAGTGAATGGCATTATCTCATTTTACTTTTGCCATATTATGTTGAAGTTAATGTTTAAAAGGCTTTTGTTTTAGTTATACATTGCCTTAAATGTTAATGTTTATTTATGAAAGCTTCCGCTATATTGTTAACCTTACTGAGCATCTGAGCTCACCCCTTTCAATGTTTTAATATTTTCCAGGATGTGAAGAAGTATTTTATGAATGACCTGCAGGGATAGTCCGAAGAAGATAGAAGTGTGGACTATGGAGACTATGTTATTATAGTTTTTCACTTTGTGATGTAATGTAAGACTTATGAATGTATCTATTGTTTCCAAGGCTACTAAACTAATCAGTCTTTTGAGACTTGATCTTTTGTGATCATGCCAATGTTACGAAGTAATGCACTGACTCTGGGTAGCTGGGGTCGGGGTGTTACATCTTTTCAAACACAAAAGTACCATGGGGGATAGTACGATCTTTTAAGATCACCCACTTTTCTAGAATACCAATACCCAGGAGGGAAAGAAATTATTCCTTCACAATCATCGCTCAGTGCTTTCATTTATGATCCAAACTGAACTGAACAAAATTAGGTATGATGTCATTTTACTTATTTTTAACTTTATGCTTCCTTTTGATTCTGATCTCTTATGATGATTGAAAATTTCTTTGAAAAATCTTAGAATTCCATGAGTTACTGACGCTCTTTTCACCATTCAGTTATGGACTACACATATTTTCCACCCTTGAAGAAAAAAAAGCATCATCTACCAATGAAAATGCTGAAATTACCTTCAATTCATGTAGAGGAATAAAAAAAGAGTCACACACCAAAGAAAAGACAGTTCCACACCCTTTAGTGGGAGGACATAAATAAACACCATCAACCTAAATTTATTCTAAAGACAACATACTATGAATAATATGGTACTAATTCTGATGTGGTGGTTCATGATTCCTAAAGCCTTTATATTAGAGCCCTACTTCTTCTAATGTGGATTTTAAAAACCATTTGTAGCACCCTTTTTTATCCCTTTTTTATCACTCATTTTCCTACTCTCCCTCAGCTCTTTTTTGGAACTTTTCATAAAAAAAATCTCCTCATAGAAAAAATTTAGACAATCCTGCAATATAGATCGAATATGACCTTTAGAAATTTAGTCCCAATTTTTGGGAATGGAACAAACCCACGTCTTATAATTAGTTCCTTCAATTGGGAAATGAATCCCTCAACTCCCATTCCACTATCAGCAACCTCAAAATCATACGATGAATTGGATGAATTACTTTCTTTGTTCACATGTTTGTCCTCATCCTCATCTCTACTATTAAGAACAAGAGGTTTATTCTTCTCAAGTAGAGGTGGTATCATATCTTACGGATGCATTCACATGTACTTTGAGAAAAACACCTACAACACATGAGATGGATTATTCCACATTTAATGAGAAAACAACATCATTGAAAAACTCAACTTCCTAAATTATTCCACTTTAAATGTGAGGAAACCTACCTGATGACATCTCAACATATACACTCAGTGGAAAGGATTCCTATGAAAATAGAAGACTTATTAGATGCTTAATATCCAGAGATAGAAGTCTAGAACACATACCATGAACTAAAAACTCTTTGTATTCTATGATAGTTTCTATTTTTTGAAACTCAAAAACTTAATCTTCTTTCATTTTGACCTCAAAAACTACATTATAGTAGAAAAAAGAAGTTGTAATAATCATCTCCTCTCCTCACCACTCTTAAATAACTGATGTAATTCCTAGAATAGATTCATCTATAGTCAATAGTTTTTAATAAACACCTGGTGCAATATCCTCCTTCATGTTGTGCCTTCCCCTCTCATCATGTCTAGAACTTGGATTAAGAAAATCTTCTCAAGTCCATTCCTAATTGAGAATTAAATTTTCTTCCACATCACTAGTTTTTTAAGAAACTTCAATGACTGATATGGATCTTCCCTTATCGACTTCCCAAACCTCTCTATTAGAGATGGTTTTAAAAATTACCATGTAGATTTTGGGGTAGATTTGTGCTAATACAAAAACCTTTATTGAGAAATACCAACCATGAAAATATATGTATAGTTCAACATAATATCTTTTATTGTCTGATTTTCTAGATAATATTCCTCTGCTGATGTGCTCTAACAAAGTGGATCCTCAACTGAAAAATCAGGTAGCTCCACTCTCTTATAAAAATTCCATTTCCCATCAGCTGGTGCTAAAACTTCCAAAGGAAAGTTTCCACCACCACAACAGTCTTTCATTGAATCTACAAAACCTCTCATAATCTCAGTGGCTTCCACATACTTCTTACTAGAATTTAATATGTGTCCTATTTCTAGCTCATTCCAAGGTTCATGATGTCATCTATCAATCACAAATTTCCTCCAAGAAAAAGAATCAACAAATTCTTGAAACTATTGCATCTTTCCTTCTCAAATATGGTGCCTCTCTATTTTCTCCTCAATGTCACACTTCTAGAGTGACAATTTTTATTTTGTTTTCCACAACTGTACAATAGATGAATGTTGGTACTCAATATATCCATGTTCTAGCTTATCAAAATATTCCTGAATAGCCTTCAACATACATTGTTCCTTATCTGAAACAAATTTTACATTAGAAACGATATTCTCCATCCCTATTCTAATAGTTCAAAGTGTTTTCATCAACGTTTACATAGTATAAAGTAGGTTTAAAAGAGAGAAACAAGACACACAATAGTATTCTTTTTTCAAGCATTTTATTCTATTTGAAACCATTTCATCCACAAAAATCATACAATATTATCAAAAAATACATTGTTCTAATAAATAGTGATCGACATTCCTTTGTGCATCTTAGTGCTACGATCAAATTTTCAACATTGATCGTTGTTCACTCACAACGATTGATTCCCTAGTGGATTCAATATATTCTTAGGAAATTTTGTGCTTGAGAGAGTAAGAATTAGGTAGCTACAGAATCAATAAACTATAAGTTTCCATAGATTTTACGATAGTTGGTAGGAGAATAAGTAAGAGAAGGAAGGGAAGGAGAAGAGCAATAACACCTCGGAAGAAGACCACTCCTTTGGAGGCCACATCTGATTCCTCTAAAGGACCGGTCCTAACAATATCCAAGCTGATGTAAAGCCAAAAATGAATATTTATACCCCTCCCAATACCCATAATTCCTATTTAATACCCAAATTTATATATCTGGAAAACACAACTCCCCTTTCCAATTACAATAATAACCTTACAACAAACACTCACCCCAACTACTACAACCCCTTACACAGACAACCGCCACACCAACCCACACTCATATTCCTAAGAGAAATAGAAATATAGTTGAAATTAAACTCATAATTATGCTTAGAAATATGAATTTTAACTTTAGAAATATATATATTATCCTCCATCTATTTATTTAAAAATATTCGATAAGTATCTTCATATTTTTTCAAATATGTTGGATTGGTGTAGCCTGAACCCTTTGGATGATGTTGGGGAAAAAGATAGTGGCCCAAACTTTGTGGTTTGTGGCACAATGGAAATACTATGTGGTTGTTGAAAAAATGATTTATATTCATTATTAGCTCATTAGAACTTGGGTTTCAGTGTATGAAACTTTTATTTCCCTATAATTGTTCTCCTTAATTATAGTGACATGATTCTACCTCTCCATGGACATTGGGATTTTTTTGAACCACATAAATCAATATGTACATGTTCATATTCTTATTCTTCTTCTTTTTTTA
Organism: Viscum album; assembly: GCA_963277665.1. Lineage (NCBI taxonomy): Eukaryota > Viridiplantae > Streptophyta > Magnoliopsida > Santalales > Viscaceae > Viscum > Viscum album. The sequence goes on along the minus strand of OY728167.1, from coordinate 724,870,288 downwards.
TATCATTTCTTCATATGAAAACCTCTATAATTGTTAATCCCAACATTTACGCAACAACATAATCCTTCATTTATTTTTTAAATTGTCAAAAATAGCTCTTAAAACATCTTTCCTTTTTTTTCTTTGAAGATATTTTGGGTTTCTTATCTTTAATTTAATACATTTAGGTACGATATCCCCCAACTTTATAAACTCCTAACAGATAAAATTTGATTAATCTTCTCTGCTTCCTGTCTTTTCATGTCTATCTTTTCCTCCATTCTATACATTTTAGTTTTGAATGTTTATCTTATGAAACAATCTATCTAGCCAAATATGAAACTCACCTTCAATAAGTTATTTCATGTTATTATCTGAACAATGTTTATAATGATTTGAAATATTTTCCTTAGATGTAGTACCAAAGGAAGAAGTATTAACAAAAGAAAATTCTTTATTCCTCTACTCTTTCTCAGCATCTCAGTTTAGAGGATTTTTATATTGAATCAATGTTGTGATCAAATCATTACATCTCATCTTAGTAATATTATTAGTATCATCAATCATAGTTTTATTTGACTCCCACTCATTCCAAATCATGTTAATGATTTTTCCACTGACTAATCATCTCTAATTTTTTTCTCACCAAGATATTTTAAGCTATTCAGGATAGTCATAAACCTATTATGCATATGTGAAATTGACTCTCTAGGTATAAAACCAAAAGAATGATAGTTTACTCTTAAAATATATCTCCTAATCACAATAAACATTAATTTTCCAAAATTTGTAATTTCTAGGTTTTTTCAAATACCAAAATAATTTCTACAAGAACATACTTGTTTGTAGATATTCCATTGTATAATATATAAATGTGTGTTCTGGACTCTAAAATTCAACCGATGCTAATATTTTTCCTCATAATTTTTTTTGGAATTGGTTTGTATGGAATATTGTATTTTCTTATCAACATGAGATATTTATAAACTCCAGTTTTAATAACATATGTTTCAATACTATCTCTCCAACACTCATTATTAGAACAATTAAATATTTGTGGATGATTCAGATGTATGTTTTCCAAAGATCTGATTGGTATAGCACATGCCATAAAAATATTTTTTTCAACTACACATTAGTGTAAGGAAAAAGTGACTTTTTTTTATATCAAATGTTTTCCCAAATATGATATCTTCGATAAGGGTTCAGTTGATGTTTAAACAAAAAATCTTTCAACCCAAGAAAATAAGTAGTTCCAAAATTTATATTTTTTGAAATATTATAGTATGAAAATAATAAATTTAGATGAAATTAAAAAACATGGGATTTATGAACTATTTGAGGTAAACAAACCAAACTGAATGAGAAAAAACATAGAATAAAAAAAATACAATTGAGTTTTGGATGAAAATCTGTAAACTTATTCAATTTTTTATTAACGGTTATAAACTGTTCTAGTAAAGAGAACTGTATGGTTTTAATCCAAATAAGTATAAAGATTATTACTTAGATCCAAAAGAACTACATTTTGAAACTCTCGAACATCCTCAATATAAAAGGTTTAATGATACAATTTTCATCCCTAAAATTATTCAATAGACATCAGTAGTATAAAGCTCTATCCCTGAGCTCCTCTCTAATCAGGTGATCAACAAAAAGTTACATTCTTGGAATTATTTAAAATAGAAGTTCGAATACATAGATCCCTATCTTTAAAATCCCATAGATCTCAAAAAATTGAAATCAAATAATTATAACTTGAAATTTTAGATCTTTTAGAATGAATCCCACCTAATTTGAAGCTCTAAGAATACTCTAGAAAGTAGTTCAAATAGAAGCACTCAAATACAGAGATGATTAAAAACTTTTGAATAAAGGTGTTATAGTAGCCCCTATTCTTCGAAACCTGAGTCTCTATTTATAGGCGTTGGTATAAAAAACTCCTTAATGGTAACTCCTTATTTTTTAATCATAATTTCCACCTTTTTCAAAATTGTAAGGTTCAAACTTGATCTTCTATTAAAAGTAGTATTGGTTGATTCATAAAGTTCTAGAAATTACATAGAATAGAATTAGTTTACATAAACATGTGAATCCAAAGTTAAAACTACATAAATTGTTCTAAAAAAATTTCAAGTTAGCATAAGTGAAATATAAAGTGAACTGTGATTTTCAAATCAAAGGATACATAAAAAATCAATCATGAAATGAATTAATAGTCACAATACTCAAGTTTATAAATTATGTATGTTAGATTCCCAAGGAAAAATTCTTTAGTACTAATAAATGTATATTTAATTAATATATCCATTGTTAAACCAGTAGGTATTTTAGGTTTTTTAATAATATAATAATTATGAACATTTAAACTGCATAGGTGATTCTCTTAGTTATACCACCTCGTTCATTCAATAAGATTTGTTTCAGTCAAGAATTAACCTTGAAATAAATCACCAACAAAATAGTTTTGTTATTAATCACAATGATTTAGTATTATTGTTTGAAATACATCAGAGTTGGCATGGTAACTCAGCCTGTATCCATAGGGATGGGGAAAGACTGTGGTGGTAGGAGAGGACAAGCCTGGGGAACAACTGGATTTTATTTTCTTTTAGGTACTTCATTGTGTGAAAACGATCATGGGATCTCTGTTTGGGGGACTCAAACCCAAAATCAATATCCCATTCCTCATTAAATGTTACATCAACAAGATAATTATTTTCTTTCCCTCAAAATAAATGATTTTTTTAATTTTTTTGTTCTGTTTTTTTAATTTTTCTATGCCTTTATTTACTTATATGAATTAAGAAACAAATTTTTTCACAAAGAACACTAAAATTTCTACTTTTGTGATTTTTTTCTATTTTGGAAGAGAATGGTTCCAAGAACTAAAGTGTAGGAGTTTGTGACCCATGATATACCATTTTAATACATAATTAAAGCCTTGGATATGATTATAAAGGGCCAATGCCTTAGATGTATTATTTGGATGGAAAACCCACTAACTCACACCCTTCTCAAGCTCTGAACTCCCAACATCCACGGTGGTAGGAGATATGTACATTTCATTTGTATTTTTACCAAGGTTTATTATTTATGTAGTTTTTTGATAAAACTAACTATTGGATAAAATATATTATACTATCTTTGTCATGTTTTGTATAATATAATCAAGTGGGGAATATTTTTTTATAGATTTTTGATCAAATTGAATGTAGAAGGAATGACAAGGATTTGGAATAATGGACATGTAATTGATAATTAGTATGAGAATGATTTTTAATTTGGAAGTTAAAAATATTATTTTATTTTTTAGTGGGAAGACATGGTATTGTGTTTGAAAATAGTTTTCTTATAAAAGTATGATAAATTTGTGATCACATATCCATTGTATAGCATGATGTTGAAATAAAACATCATAATATAACACATACTAATGGAATGAAGTGCATGAAGGGGTCTTTAATTTTAGACCGTCACTATGTGTCATATTTGTTAAAGGATATAATTATCTGTTTGTTGAAGGATATAATCACTAATGGAGTACGAAAAATTTGAGTCATATGATGAGGTCACAGCTGAAGATAATTGAAATCTAAATAGAGTTGTAGGGAAATTCCTCATCTTGAATTAATTTTTACAAATTTTTTCATTGATTTTGGTGTGAGTTGATGGTTGTGACTATCTTGGATATACATTTATTAATCAACAATTTTTTTTATTTTTTTTATTTTTACAATATAAAAAACAATGAGATTTACTTTTTTGATAATGAAGGTTTTTCCTAGATAGAAGACTTCATCCAACCATTCATTTAGTATCCCTAGAACCCCATTAATTGAGTCCTTTTTAGATTATCCTTAGCAGCTATATATCATATAATCATACAAATCAAGATTCAAAAGTCAATTATTTCAGTGATAATACCTGAATTTTTTTTTGAAAATTGATAAATATCAGAGTGGATTGATGAATTATACCATTGAATGAAACTATAAATATTTGAAACTACATGAGAAGGGTGATGGTTATGGGATTGGCAATTCAATGGATGGTGGTGGTGATGATGATAGAGATCTAGGGTTGAAGGTGTAGCTGTATTGAATCATATTATCAAAAATGGTTATATTTCCTATCAAGGATGGGGTAAAGGGCCCTAGAATATATTAAGTGGATATGTATGACAAAGAAGCTTTCCCCTCATTAGAAAAAAATTAGAGTAAGAAAACATACTTTGAATTTTTGGATTCTTATTTTGACCATGTGACTTGAGTTATTTTGGATGGATAATAGTGCCCCAATCTTGGAAATTTAATTCTTATTTGGTTAACCCAATTGTATATATATAATTTGGGTATGTTTCCCTTCCTATTACAATTAACTTCCCAAATTAGCATTGTTTTCATGCTCTCACCATTTATTTCAACTCCACAGTTTCTTGTAAAGTCCCACTCTAGGTATGTTGTGATATGAAGTTAATGATAATGTTGGAATTATATGATTTGGTTGTATTATGTTTTCAAATATAGTTTGATTTTCCCAATTCAATTTTATATGTAATTCATTTTGTTTCAAAATTCTCTTAAAAAATATAGGGATTTGAGAAGGTGAGTTTGATGTTATCCTGAAAAGTGGTGAGTTTTTCTCTATTTCATTTGGTTTTGGAATTTTTTAGGCATCAATTATAAAGGTTTTGATGTATGAAGTGATATAGGGTATAAAAACTCACTTTAACCCCATATTAGGATTATTGGTGTGGAATTATCCTTCTAAATTTTAATTCTTATCAAAAGAAACAAAAAACCCATATCGGTTCTCTGATTCCCCCTCCCCCCTATATGAGGAAAGGATAAAGACCCTCATCATAACCGCACATTAGGGTTATTAGTGTAGAATTATCCTTATACCATTTTATTCCTATAAAAATACACATGAAACCCACATTGGTTCTTCGATTCCCCCTCACCCCTATATGAGGAAAGGATGAAGGCTCTCACCGTGACCTTAGTTAGAGTTATTATTGCGGAATTTTCCTTCCACGCTTTCCTTCCTGTAAAAAGTAACAAGAAACTCACATTAGTTCTTTGATTTCCCCTCCCCACACTATACTAGGAAAGGATGAATACCCTCAAATTTACCTTGCATTAGGATTATTGTTGCATACTTCTCATTCCACAATTTCCATGATATAAAAAAAGTGATATAGGGTATTTGTGGTGTTTGGGATGCATGTAGATGAATTTATGAAAGTATGATAGGGGTGGGTGGCCTTTTATAATTTTAAGTATTGTGATAAATGTTGAATAATAAGTTTTTATACTAGTTGAATTATGTTTATTATCATCTCTATGATTATTCTCTTGAATATTGTGCACTAAATCTTAGACTATATTGTGGTGAAGATTTCCACGCCACGATCTATATCCTACCATGGTCATCTATACCATGTTTTTTTGTTTTTAAAGAAAGATATGTGATATTATTTGGACAACACTCCTATGGTGATTATCATATTTCATCATCTTGAGACACATCATATGATGATGAGTAAATTAAATGAATGTTAGGTTTTTTAACAAGTCATTTAATCAATGTGGTGGAAGCTAAATGGATTTTCCTTTACGTAACGTATGAAACATCCAAACCATTTGGTTTCCACCTCATTGACTAAATGGAATACTAAAATTCTAATAGGCTCCTTCATTCAGTGGAGGAGGCCTATAAAATGTAGATTCTTTAAACTCATTCATGAAACTATAGTTAATTCTATCTAAGTTGAGACTCTCTCAAATTCTCCTCTCCATTTGCTTTCGAGGAGGAGATACTAGCACACCATTTTGGAGAAGAGGCACTACTGAAAAGTTTAATGATTCCAACTGCTAGTTAATACCATTGGTGGCAGGAAATCATTGGTTTCTACTAATGGTAATCAATCAATATCTTTGTCGGTGAATATTAGCAGCATGGATAATAAGGTATGCTTGTTTTATGATTTTATTATTTTATCATGTTGATTCCACTTGGTTGATCTTGGAAAGGGGTTTTCATGTTATTACTCTATATATGGGAATAAAGATGTCTAAAAAAACCCATCAATGATATTAAATATTTTCACTGGTGAATCTATCGGATGAAAATTGGAATTGATAACTAGTTTTTCTATTTTTCTAGAACCATTAACGCAATATAATATGTTTTCTCTTAAAACGGAGTGGTTATCAGATCACCTATGTTTTTAAATGAAAAATAATTGGTCTATTGGAAAACATCATGGTTTTTATAATTGTAATATAATATTATTTTTGAAATCACCATGATGTTGTTAGTTGATCACTATGTTATCCATGACGGGGATTAACTAAGTTATTCATGGTTCTTGGTGATAAGAAAGACCAAACATGATATGAAGCTATATATTATTCCATGGTTTAAAATAGTCTGTATAGTAGAAACACGTCACTGTGGAATTTTATACTCTTTAGAAAACAAATAAAAAAAGGTTTGTTAAATTTTTTTTTGGTCCCCATTGAATCTGTATGATTTATACCATTTTAAAAGTGGGTTTTCTTATTATGATTGTCTAAAGTTATTATGTAAAATATTAAATAATTGAATTGTTCATTTTTTTATGTTATTACTTTAAAATATTTATGTATATAAAATTTACATTTTAATATTGTATGCATTTGTTTAAATTGATTAAACCAATTCTTATAAAATTCCATACCATGCTTATAAGACATACATTCTAGGTATGATTGATGGGTTTCATTTGATAATCTAATAATCATTGGAAGAAAAAAACCCACAGTAAGATCTATCTTTAAGAACTCAACATATTAATATAACTGATAAATATAACAACAATGTATACCTGGAACACTTGTAGAATAATAAGCATCTTCTTGGAATTTTGGAGAATATTTGATGACGATCAAGGAGTAGTGAAAAAATCACCCTACCTCAGAGGGATTACACTACCCGAATAATCCTTTATCATATTAGGAGGATACCCGAATGCTAAAGGGGTGTTAGAAACTTTTCCAATAATGATAAAAAACAATTCAGGAAAATGAGTCCTTGAGGAAATTTGCATGAAACTGATGATAAAAAATCTATTAAATGAACACGATTCATCTACCCCCAATAGAACAAATCATATCTATTTTATAGGTGAATCCCAAGACTCCTCGTTCTCAATGCATCATATCTATTACTCACCATTGGGTATAATTTGATTAAAATAATTTCAATGAATAAATTCCAAGATTTAAACGAACCAACTCCTTGGTTCTAAATCAATGTAACCATTTAGGAGATATGTTGCATTACATGTAGCCGTTAATGCATCTCATGCATATTTAATATAATATATAATATATATATATATGTATATATCATATTAATAAATTTTATGTATGATAACATACATGCATCATATGCATGTATTAAGGTTGATTATATCCACTATCATGAAAAAAATGCAAGGAAAGAAATTATAGTAAACATAAAGGTCTTTGGACTTAACCCCGCAACCTGCCCCTCATCCCCCCAAACCCTTACCACCCCATCACCAATAGTGGGGAATATTCATGTATTAAATGTGCACTAAATATTATCAGATATTATATACATATGTATATATATTTACTTCATGCATTATATGCATGTGTATATACGTCTTATTAATGTATTTTTAGTGCATATCATACAATCTCCCACTTTCACTAAAATACAATATGTACTTTATGAAAAACATCAAAACACTTTGTGAATCCTTCCAAACTCTTTTGGATTCAGTTTTTCATCAAAATATCTTCATTTTGGAGAAAAAATTATTCATTACAATTTCCTTATCAAAGGGCCTAACTGTGTGATCTTCCAATACTTGGAACCGTTAAAAAAAATATGAAATACCTATTTTATATATGTAATAAAAAAGCATCCTTTAGATAAAAATTTGTGCTACTCAAGCTACTGAGAGGTCTGATGCGATCTCCATAAAACATACTCATATCTCTATATGAACATGTACACCACAAGACATATCATATACATCATATTTATAACTATATAATTATTTTCCATAAAATTTAGTGACCACTATACTTGATAAATGTAAATATAGTATAATATACTCATCTTTTCTTGATTCTTTTAAAAAATATTGACTAAATTGATGAATACATTACATGTCATTCATCTAATAAAGAAGTACATCACTTCCCCCTCATCTATTTAGTTGAACACATAATATGTGACTCAAAAAAATAATTGCCATGAATTTCATCAGTTCAATTAAATCAATCAACAAATGCCTTTAACGGTCATACAAGTGAAAAAATACCATCTTAGTTTTGCTCCAACATGGCACATGATCAACATCATACCTAACCACCCCAGTATTAGCTAATTTGTTTTCAAATTTACATAATTAGGGTATCAATGTATGAAATGTATCATTATATACATCTCTACAACCTTAGGTAAGGATTACTGATAATAAACATACACCCTCAAGTATATCGATGACCATATGACATTACAAGAGATATAATTTGGCGGGTCCATCCAAATATTATTTCTCTACTTATTACCACATTAATCCATTATTTGTATCTAATATAAAACTATTTTTAATTAGTATAATAATCTATTCAATATAAATATAAAATATCATTACAAACCACAATACTTTGTATTGATAATCAGTTAGGGACAACACACAATAATATTTTGAGAGGATGTTATCAATTAACTGTTCATGTAAAATAACTTATAGCACACATGATTGAATTAAAATTAGATATTTCCTTTATTATAATAAAATTATACATTTACAAAAATTTCAACCAATCTCTCATGTATATCACACCCATATATTCTCTATTACCCTGATGTTGTTTTGCTTCAGTAATGGTTTTATTAACTAATTACATCATATGTAATTACTATCACATCTCTATGTGACTACCTGGTGATAATACCCCACTAAATCATTAGTTAGAGACATCTATGAAGTAATAAAAATTGAATAATGGTGTTATTTAAGAATCATATTCCTAACTTTTCAACTCTTTGAACATATTTAAGTCTCTTAGATTCATCCCAAAAATGTTACAATGTCTACTTTTTTTGTCAACTTAGATTGATTTCTAATTACATCATCATCATCCTTATAAATCATTACATTAAACATTTCCATTTAAATTTTCAAATAACAAAACATTTATGTTATTAAATTACTAGAAAATTATAAACCCTTTTAGGATAAATTGAAACTTATTTTCTTACAGTAACTAATGTAACTTTTTACATTTTTCTTCACAAACATACCCTAAACCCAACATGCCAAGAGAAGTAAACTTTGTAATTTGGCTGGTACAATCCTATAGAAAATAGTCATGTTAACTTATTAATAATAATTAAATTTAACACTTTAAATTAATCATTATCATCACATATCATAAACTGTTTAGGATATTAAGTGAAAATACATTAATCCTAGACCAATATAATCATTTATTTGTTACTATTTAACATTTGAAAGTCCAAACATAATCCTACTAACTTATTAGATATTATATTCTCTTTTGAAAAACATTATAAGATAAAAAAATAATTTGTGATTCAGAAATAACATTTATTTCCTTTTAATCATCAATAATTAACAAATTAACTATTGTTCCATAGTCTATATGTTATTCAATATATGTGAAACATTTTTATTTTGAAAGGATGAATTTTTTAAAATATAAACTCCCATATATTTTAGTAAAAATACGGATAAACAATTTATCCTAGATAAAAAATGTAGCACCCCAATACATTACCATATTTTCCTTTAGATTTTGTGGATAGCTTTGCGATACACACAACAACTGATCTAAACAAAACACTACTTAGTCACATTTTTCATAGTAAATTAAATTCTAAAAGTTTTAGAGAGTTTATGTAGTAAATTTTTATATTATATATCTAAAAAAATATTTTTACAATAATCTAATATACTTTATAGTAATAACAAAAGAATAAACCCAATATTACACATAAAATACTATATTTTTATAAAGGCAGTTTTGCTGCCTTTTAATAATGAACCCATATTAAATACAATTTTGGATGCCTTTATAAATTTAATATTTCAAAATATACTTAATATTTGGAATAAAAAGATAAAAAATAGATTAGGGAGAATTTTTATAATTTTTATGTGATTTTCATCTTTTAATGAATAATGAACAATGCTGAAATTTAATTCAAAATACATTTTCATATAATGTATTTAAAAGATTAAATTATATTTTATTTTATTTTAAAGTTTAATTAGATTACAATTTTATCAATTAATGAAATTTTGATCATTAGAAAAAATTTCTCGTTGAAATTGAGTACAAAAATTTAGCAAACTTTTTGACATTTTTTACTTTAAAACCCCTTATTGTCATCTCGTCTATGGGATTAAATTTAAATAAATTTATACCAATTATGTAATTTGAATTTGGAAAAATGGATTCAATAATTGAAATAATCATAATTTATAATTTCAAATAATTTCAACTTGGTTTTTGACCAAAAATATTAGTAAAAGTAATTAAAATAAATTATAATTATTAAGGTGAAATTAATCTCAGTAAGGGACTAAACCTTAAGATTAAGGTACAAAATGACCTATACACCTTTGAAAACCCCATTTTATGTCCAAAATTCGTACATAAACCTTACATTATTGATTTTGGTTTTTATTTTATGACTTTTTTAGGTAAAAACATGGGTACATCTAACTTGTTTTTAAAAATTCCATGTGTGTACTTTTCCTCACATATAAAAGTCCACCACCACTCCCACTTCTTCACACCTCTCAAAAAACTTAGGTTAAGAAAATATCTGACCAAATATATCCTCAAAATCCCTATAATTATTCTATAATACTTCCCTTGTCTAGGAAGCAATCCAAGAAAGCATTTTGGTACAAACCAAAGGAGTTACCCGATTAATAGGTAACATCTTTCCTTAAGCTCTCTAGTTTTATTTATTTTTACACTATTTAAATTATCCTTATTACATGATTATATAAAAAACAGTATCCTAAATATACTGATATGTTTTTATATTAATGATTTTACCTACACTTACACACACATCCATCTAATGGGTATTGAACTTACCGTTCTTGTGTACGACGAACTGCCTCCTCACGAAGTGAAGTTGTTCATTTTTCATTTACCACCTCTCATGGTGAAAATTATAATGGAAAATATATTTATATATGTTATATATAATATATATTATGTATTTATTATTCTTTAATTATTTTATAACACATAACCATATACTTTCCATTTCATGTAAATACGATAACATCATTTGTGGACTACCACCCACTCAAAGTGATGTTATTCGTTAACACTATAAATAGAACTTATAAATGATGTTTTTAATTAAAAATATGTAAAAAAAATGAAATATATATAATAATCATGAAATAATTACATTTTTTAAATATAACATATATCATTTTCTTTATTATCCTTTCACGCACTTAAAAAGTGATAACATCGTTCGTGGATGTGTGGACTACCGTCTTCTCAACAAGATGTGATTCCTTTTACATCACAAGAATAAAATATATAAGTATATATGATTAAATGAAATTTTATTTATGATATATTTATCATTATTTAAATATATATTGTAACTTACCTTCTTTCTGAAATGATCATTGAAAAATGAGAACGCTACTCATGCGTACGTATGGCCTATCATCTCCATGATTGTAATGTTGGTTCATTTTTCATAACCATCATTCATAATTTTCTTTAAAAGTATAATTTATATAAAAATATGATAATTATTTAGATATTATTATTCTGGATATGTTTATATAATTACCCTTTTAACCATAGTCAACCTACCAAATTCATTATAACACATGAACCGAATTAGTTCAAAACACCTGATGTAAAATTAATTGTTTAAGTAGTTGTATACAACATTTTAATTCTTGAAGTGAAATTAATGATCAAATTGAAAATTTTTCTGAAGAACATAGATAATTAACACAATTTTTTTATTCATGTAGATAAATACACACATGACAATTCGAACTCAAGGTAAAATATTTCATCTCAATTTACAATCCATTAAGACTTATTTTTGTTATGAACCAATTCACTTTTATTTGGTTTAAATACCACCCTTTTACATGTTATATCATGAATCTCCTTATTCTCATGATATTAAAAGTTTCATTTAATCCATAGGGAATTATGATTTAAATGTTTCAATGTGGTATGTGACGCTTTGTAATGTTTAAATATTATTTTCCCTTAAGAATGTTTTAATGTCAACAAACTTTGTTGTTACTTATCCTCATATGAGGTATTATTGATAAATACAAATTCTTTATTACATATAGGTATTTGATATGGTACATTATTTATTTGATATATGAGGAATTATTTGGATATAGAATTCATGGGATGGGGATCATTTAAGTAATTCCCTATGAGTTAGGGACCAGTTAATGCAATCCCTTGATGCATCAGTAGTCTCATGATATGAATTAGTTGGCCAAATCAGAATAGTTTAAACATTCAATTGACGGTAAAGGTATCATGTGCCTGGGAAACATGATGTCGTATATTTAAGAATTTAATTTATTAATAATTCAATTATTAGCATTTATCCATGATATTTTTCATAGACATATCTATGGATGCATTTCTTTTCCAATTTATTGATTAAATGGAATATGTTTTCAGTTTTCTATATTTACATATTTATATTGCCTTATCTAGTTATTTGAATGTATGTGTTATCTATTATTTAACTTTACATAATGATTATTCTAAAAAATTAATTATTGTTTCCATTTTACATACCCTTATTAAGCATTTTAGATCACCCTTATGATGTTTCCTTTCCCTAGGTTATAAATAAGAATCCTTTGAATGAGTTTCAAGGATACTATTATCTCATTTTATTATGTATCATGTTTGTGTTTTTTATTTACAAATATACTATTGGTATCGTTTATGTGATATATCTTTCCAATACTGCTAAATTGATCGGTCCTTTGGAATTTGATTCCTTGAAATCATTCCAATGTAATAAAATAATGAATTGATTCTTGGATTCTGGGGTCAGGGCATTATAGTTGGTATCAAAGGAAGTTTAACAGCAAATATGGAAACTATATTTATAAAAATTTGATTATGGAACATAACCCTAGGAGAGACATTGAAGATAAGTATAGAATAACATCCTACAATTTTGGTAAGGTAGAGATTATGTGGGTATTACTAGAAATATATCCCTATCTAGATACTACAAGTGGATGTGGTTCTGGAATAGATGTACCTAGGAGTAAAAACTCTAGAAAATTTTGTTAGAACTTACTCAGTGTTACTTGGTACATAAAAATAGGCCTTAATGTGAACCTGGTTTGATGCTCATGATGGATATGCTTAGGATAGTTTGCCTTTTCTTTACCTAAAATTATGGAAGATTTGAAATTAAATATTTCCCAAAAGTAACCAAAGTTTTTTATTCTAGGATTTACGATGCATAAATTTATGTTATGTTCTATAAAATATGTGGAATTATACTATATGATTTTATGAACTAATTTAGTATATTTCATTGTTTAGATATGTAACTTGGAAGGACAAATGGTGTCAATGCTCATGGAAAATGTAGAGATTTTTCTATTGAGGAAACCGATACAACTGGTATTGGAAATGATCAAATCATTGAAATATTAGGGAAACTTAATTAGTTTATGATAAATAACCTTTATTGATTGTAGAAACCTATTCCATGGAGATAATCTCATATACCGGACTACTTTATGCAATAGAAGCCCCCATATTTTTGTGGTACTACCAATCCAATTATATATGATCAATGGATTAACTATCCGGAAAGGTTATTTACAAGCTTGGGATGTAGTGAAATGGAAAAGGTTACACTTGTGGTCTATTGTCTCCAAGGTGATGCCGATTAGTGGTGTTCTCTAATCCAGATTACAAGGGAGGAAGAAGAAATTGAACTCATGGAATTGAGAAATTTTATGGAGAAATCCTTTAATAAATACTTTCATCATGATCAAAAAATTGATATGAATAGAATTTTACTTAGCTTAAATAAAAAGTAAGAATAAAGTGTCTTAGATTATGAAGCTACATTTACAAGGTTATAAAGGTATTCTATGAATTAATACGTAACATGAAGTGAAAGATTGACCACTTCTTTTAAGGTCTTAATCCAAATCTTCTAAGGGAACTGGTTTCTCAGACTTTCTCATCTTCCAAAGAGATAGTTTTATGTTCCATAAAAATAGAGAAGGAATTCTCAAGATACTATATATTCAAGGGAAACTAAGATAAGAATAGATATTATAAAAATCATGAAAAAGGTAATATTTCAACGTAGAAGAAAGGAATGATTCAATTCCCTCTTTGTGAGAACTATGGAAAAAATCACTCTAGAAAATTCTTGAAGGGACTGGGAGCCTATTTCAAGTGTGGAGAAAAGGGTCATCATATTAAAAACTACAAAGGGAAAAGGAATAAATTGATATTTAGTGTTTTTCCTATAGGTATATGAGGCACTACTCAAATTAATGCACCAGGTGTAAAGGGAATCTACCATAGAAGAGGAAAAGGGGAGACAAAAAAGCACATGTGATCACTACGATAAAGGTTGAAGTGAAACATAATGTGGTGCTAGGTACATTAATTCTATCTTCAAATTTAGCCAATTCCTTATTTGATTCGAGATCATCACACTCTTTTATATCTACCCAGTTTTCCAAGAAAATAAGACATTTTATTTTTGATTTAATAAGAGAGTTATCAGTCAGAACTCCTAAGGGAGGTATAATTACAAAAAAAGTGTCGTGAAGTCCCCATTACAACTCATAAACATGCTTTACTTCATGAACAAGTTATCAAACCTATGGTTTACTAGGATATTATCCTCAGTACAGATTAGATCTCAAAACATGATGTAAAATATTTATTTCAATAGGAAGGAAATCATGATTTTTGAGGAAGATATAGAATCCGTTATCATTAGAGAAAAAGCTTCCTCACCTGATTCTTATCTAGATCCACCCCCAGTAGCTCTAATGAATGCAATTGTTGTTAATGAAGAGATAAAAACACTTAGTGAAGAATAAGGAAATATTTAAAGTAATGATGTACCTATTATACAAGAATATATTGATGTATTTCCTAATGAATTACATGGAAATCCCCCAGAGTGGAAAGTAGAATATTTTATTAATTTAATCCCTGATTCAAGTCCATTATCAAAGACTCCCTATAAAATATCCATTGAGGAATTAGTATAATTAAAGAAACAACTAGGAAATTTGGGTAATAGAGGATTTATTATCCCTAGTGTTTCACCATGGGGAGCCTCTATCCTCTTTGTTAAAAATAAATATGGATCCATGGGGTTGTGCGTTGATTGTAGAGAAATCAATGCCATTAAAATAAAGAACAACTATCCTATACCTACTATTGATTAATTTTTTTATCATATTCATGAAGCCCAATATTTTTCAAAGAATGATCTTTATTTTGGGTATCACTAATTGTGAGTGAAGAATAAATTCATTCCAAAGACATCTTTTCAAACGATGTATGAAAATTAAGAGTTTACAGTAATTCCATTTGGACTGACTAATTCACCCTTTGTTTTATGGACTTAATGAACAAAGTAATCAAGGAATATCTTGATGATTTTATTGAGATATTGATTGATGATATTTTGGTGTATTCAAAAAGCTATGAGGACCATTAGAATCACTTTTGTGTCATTTTGAAGACTCTTATAAGGGAATATTTATATGGGAAATTCAATAAATCTGATTTTTGTCTTGAATGAGTTTCTTTTCATGGCTATATTTTCTATAAGGAATGAATATTAGTTGATCCCAAAAAGACAAAGGAAGTCAAAGAATGTCCTACACTATAAAACGTAACTGATAATACGTAGTATCATTGGTTCAGAAGGTTACTATGAGTGATTCATTCAGAATTTTTCCTGATTAGCTAACCTATTAACCAATCATACATGTAAATGGGTTAAGTTTGTCTGGAAAAAGGAATGAGAAGAATTATTTGATGAATTAAAGATAATATTAGTCAATTCTCTGATTTTGACTCTACTATATGGGAGTGATGGGTTTTTCATATATAGTGATCCATTAAATAATGGACTTGGTTGTGTCATAATGAAAAATGATAAAGTTATTGCTTTTGTATCAAGGAAATTAAAGACTCACAAAAATAATTATCCAAAAAACGATCATTAGTTATTGGTTGTTATCATTGCTTTGAAAATATGGATAAATTATCTCTATGGTGAAAGATATGAGATATACAAGGATCATAAGAGACTAAAGTACATATTCTCCTAGAAATATCTAAACATGAGACAAAGGCGATGGCTCTAATTACTCAAGGATTATGATTTTTCAATACACTACCACCCTGGGAAAGAAAATAAGGTAGCATATTCATTGAGTAGAAAGAATCATAGAGTTCTAACAAAAATTAGTATTGAGAAGGATCCTATGTTCATGGATATAGTAATAATGGATATGGTAATTTCTAAGGAAGGGGGGAATAAATAATTTATTAAATTATTGAAAAACCATATTTATTAGAAACGATAAAGAATTATCAATCTGATGATGATGACTTTAAAAAGAAGATCAAAGTTGTGAATGGTGGGAAATTAGTAGACTTTTTTTGTGAAGATTGTGTTCTAAAATTTGGAAGAAGGCTATGTGTTCCATCTATACTTGAGCTAAAATGAATTTTTTTGGAAACTTATCATATCTCAAATTTCTATATACACCATGGGAGCATAAAGATGTATAGGGACTTGAAGGGACATTTTTTTGTGGGATAACATGAAGTGATAAATTACTAATTATGTTTCTAGATGTTTGATTTACCAACAAGTGAATTATATGAGGCAACATCCTAAAGGAGTCTTACAAACTCTTCTTATTCCTATGTGGAAATGGGATGAAATTACTATGGACTTTGTCACAAGGCTACTAAATACACCTAGAAGGAATGATGAAATATGGGCTATCCTTGATCGACTAACCAAATATACTAATTTCATTTCCATAAGAGAATACCTTCCTCTTGATTGTCTTTCAAGGCTATATATTAATTAAGTTTTAAGACTTCATGGTGTATCTATATCAATTTTTTTATTGAGATACACAATTTACATCAAAATTATTGAAAAGTATTCAGAAGGATCTCAACATTGAGCTTCTTTTGATAAATTCCTACCATCATCAAACTGATGGACATTCTAAAAGGACTCTTCAAATAATAGAAGAAATTTTGAAATCATGCTCACTCAACATTAATGGTATGTGGGATTAGTACTTACCTTTGGTAGAGTTTTGCTATAATAATAGTTTCCATTTAAGTATTCAAATGTAACTATATGAAGAATTATACAGAAAGAGATGTCATCCTCCAACTTAATGGGATGAATTGGTGAAAGGAAAACCATTTTCCCTGAACTTGTTGAAGAGATGACGACAAAGGTAAAGGCTATTTAAGCTTATATTAAATCTACTCAAATTAGGAAAAAGGGATATACTGATAATAAGAGGAAATATTTGGAGTTCCAAGTGGGAGATTATGTTTTCATGAAAGTATCTTCATGTAAGGGAATTATTAGATTCATTAAGAAGGTAAAGTTGAGCCCCATGGAAATAGAACCATTTTAAATTCTTGAAATAGTTAGTGTTTTTTCTTATCGTTTGGAAATGCCACCAAATCTATCAAAGGTACATATGTGTTCCATATATCTCTACTATGGAAGTATATGTCTGACCCAACACATGTTATCACCTCTAATGAAATTTAGTTGGAACCTGAAATTTCTTACTATGAAGAACCCATCCATATTCTTGATACCAACGAGAAAGTATTGAGAAATCAACCAACTCATCTAGTAAAGGTACTCTTTAGAAATCAAAAAATGGTGGAAGAAATATGGGAACCATAAGATTATAAGAAGGAGAACTACTGACATCTTTTTAAAGGCAATACCACTGAAATTTAGAGGATGAAATTTTTTTAGGAGGTAATAATGTATCAACCTAAGAATTTACCATTTTCCTTTAGATTTTCTTAATAGCTTTACAATACACACAACACCCGATTTAAACAAAACACTAAATAGTCACATTTTTAATAGTCAATTAAATTATAAAACATTTAAAGATTTTATTTAGTAAATTTATATATCATATACCCACAAAATATTTTGACACTCATATAATATATTTTATAGTCATAAGATAAGAACAAACCCAATATCACACATAAAATACTATATTTTTATAATGGTAGTTTTGCCTCTTTTTAATGGAGAAACCATTTTAAATAAATTTTTAACCCTTTTATAAAATAAATATGTCAAAATTAACTTCATATTTTTAATAAAAACATAAAAATAATCTTATTGTGATTTTTTAGTTTTTTTCTGTGAAGTTTTATTTTTTAATAAATTGTGAAAAATACTGAAATTCAATTCAAAAAATAATTTTCATCTGATTTATTTATAAGGTTAAATTATATTATAATTTGTTTTAAAGTTTAATTAGAATAAAATTTTATCAATTAATCCAATTTAGTTCATTGGAATAAATTTCACTTTGAAATTAAATATAAAAGCTTAGCAAACTTTTCGACGTTTTTACTTTAAAAACTTGCATTGTCATCCCATCTACGGGACTAAATTTAAATTCATTTCTTCTAATTTTGTGATTGGAATATGAAAAAATGGATTCAATATTCAGAATAAGAATAATTAATAATTTCTAATAATTTCAACTTGTTTTATGATAAAAAATATTAGTGAAAGTGATTAAAATTAATTACAACAATTAAGGTGAAATTAATCTTAATAAGGGACTAAAATTTAAACATAAGGGTCCAAATGACCCATGTACTTGTCCAACAACCATTTTCTGTCCATAATTATGCCATAAACCCTATATTATTATGTTTAGTTTATTTGTTTATGACTTTTTTAAGTAAAAACGTGAGTACACATAACTTGTTTTCAGAAATGAAAAGTGAGTCCTTTTCCTCCCCTATAAAAGGCCACCACCCCTCCCACTTCCTCACACCTCTAAAAAAATTAGGTTTGGATAATATATGTACAAATAGATCCTAAAATCACTATACTTATCCTATAATCCTATACTTGAGCAATAAGAAACCCAAGGATTCATTTTTCTACAAACCAAAAAGAGTTACCATATTAATGGGTAAAATATTTCCTTAAACTCTCTAGATTTATTTATTTTTCAACTCTTTAAATTATTCTTATTAAATAATTATATGAAAAAACCAGTATCCTAAAAATATTTATATGTTTTTATATTAAGGTTTATACCTACAAATACACAATATTCCATCTAATGGTTAATGAACTTACTGTTCTTGTGTACGACGAACAACCACCTCACAAAGCAAAGTTTTTTGTTTTTTTATTGCCTCTCATGGTGGGAATTATGATTGAAACTATATTTTTATATGTTATATATGATATTTATTATTAATTTATTATTATATAATTATTTTATAACACACACTCTTATAATTTCCATTTTATTTAAATATGATAACATCGTTTGAAGAAGTGTGGACTACCGCCCCCTCAAAGCATTGTGATTCGTTTACACTATACATGGAACTTATAAAGTATGGTTTTAATTAAAAATATGTAACATAACATACCTATATATAATACTCATTAAAAAATTACATTTCTCAAAATATAATATATATCATTTTCTTGATTAACCTTTTACACACTAAAAAAATGATAACGTCATTTGTGGACGTGTGGACTACCACCTCCTCGACACGATGTGATTCCTTTTAAATCACAAGAATAAAATATATAAGTATATATTATTAAATAAAATGATATTTATGATGTAATTATAATTATTGACAGATAAAAATTTACTTACATTCTTTCCAAAATGATCATTGGAAAATGGAAATGTTACTCATGTGTACGTACGGCCTACTGTCTCCAAGATTGTAACGTTGGTTCATTTTTCATAACAATATTTCATGGTTTTTTTAAAAGAATAATTGATTTAAAAATACGATAATTATTTCATGTTTATTATTTTTTATTTATTTATATAATGACCCTTTTGACCATAGTCGACCAACCAAAGTTGTTTTAACACATGAACCGAATTAGGTCAAAGCACCCAACGTAAACTTAATTGTTTAAGTAGTTGCATAAAACATTGTAATAATTGCATTAAAAGTAATTATAAACCTAAAAAGGTTCTAAATAAATTATATAATTAACATAAGTTTATTATTTAGGTATATAAAGGCACACTTGACAAGTCAAACTCAAGGTAAGGGATTTTTTCTCAATTTATACTCCATTGAGACATATTTTTGTTATGAAAAAATTCAATTTTTTTGGTGTATATACTAAGATTTGACATGTTACATCATAAAAATACTTATTCCCCTGTTATTATGAGTTTTATTTAATTCATGGGGAATTATTATTTAATTTTTTCAAAGTGGTATGGGACACTTTGGAATGTTTAAAGATTTTTTTCCTCAAGAATGTTTTAATGTCAACAACCCTTATTGTTACTTATCTTGTTATGAGGAATTATTGATAAATCTATATTATTTATTAAATATGGGTATTTTATAAGGAAAATTATTTATTTTATATATGAGGAATGATTTTGATATGAAATACATGGGTTTGGGACTGCTTAAGGTATGCTCTACAAGTTGGGGACCAGTTAATGCAAGCCCCTTGATGTATCGATAGTCTCATGAGAAGAATTAGTTTTCCAAATAAAAATAGTTTAAATTGTTTCTTAATGGTAAAAGTACCATGTTCTTAGGAAATATGACATACAATAATTAAGAATTTCCTTTTTTTATAATTCAATTATTATTATTTATGTATGAGATTTTGCTTCGACATATCTATGGATGAATTTAATTTTCAGTTTATTGATTAAATGGAATGTGTTTTCAGTTTCCCTCCTTGCTATATTGATATTGACTTAACTATTTATTTAAATGGAATGTATTATCAGTTATTTACCTTTCCATGTTGATTATTTTCAATAATTCATTATTTCTTCCATTTTACTTACCCTTACTGAGAATTTTAGCTCACGCTTATTATGTTTACTTTCCCCATGTTATGAAGAAGAATCCTTTGAATGAGTTTCAAGGATGTTGTTATTTTATTTTATTATGTATCATGTTTTTATTTTCAATTTACCAATGTATTATGGGTATCATGTATGTAATCTTTATTTCTAATACTACTAAATTGATTGGTCCTTTGAGATTTTATTGCTTGTAATAATGCCAATGTAATAAAATAATTCACTGGTTCTAGACTTTTGGGGTTGGGACATTACAAAACATTTTAATCTATATCTTATATTCAAAAAATGATATAAAATCCTATTGAATCATAAAGCCTATGTATCTAATCAACAATCCCATGTTATTTATAATAAATATTTGTTAAATAACAATATCTCTTATAATATAAGAGATATAAGAAAAAGATACACATATTTTACTTAACATTATTGAAAAAAAAACAAATTTTTTTTTCTTCTAGTTTGAAATTTCATCCAATGGAAATCTCTACACAAAACTAAAATCTATACATAATATATACAGTTCATTAATTATCAAAATTTTATAACATAAGGTAAAATTTTATGGAATTAAATTATATTTTTAGGGCATTTCCATAAATGATAATTGGATAATACTTTAACATAATGATCCATTTCATTTCTCCCTTGAAGCTTGTTATGTTGGTCTGATTAGAATGAAAAGAATGAGTGCCTACACCTCCTCCCCTTAAAGGCTTTATGGTTCCTATAATCACATGGTTTTAATGAAAACTAAGAACCTAAATAACCTTTCATTTCAATTGTTTATAATAATAAACCCAATACAAATGAAGATAAACTTACTTTTTAATGGTTATAGAAATAATCCCAGAGATAGTGAAAACAAGAAACCCAAAAAAGTCTCACTTTGGTGGTAGTGACCATCCAAGAAAAAGAATAATAAATATAGGTTTGTATAACACAAACCCTTTAAAACACACAATCAATTATATCACTAAGTTTTTAATAGAAAAACAAGAGAAATAGATACAAAGTATGATAGAAAAAAGTAATTCAACATGGAAATCACAAATAATAGCTCAAGTGATGGAACAATTATATCAAACTGGTAACCAATGTTGTCCAATACTTCTTGGGAATGTATTTATAGACTCAAAGGGTCCTGTGGTGGTTTCAGAGGCATTGTGATGCCCAAATAATCATTTGTAAGTAAGAGAGTCTAGATGGGAGAGCCTCCAAAAACATGTTTAACTTTCTGAAAAAATCCCACTGGTTGGCTGTTGGTTCCACCAGATAGTGGGATTTCAAAGATCCAAAATACTTATGTTTTTCCTAACAGCAATATAGTGTTTTTCCTCCGAGTAGTTTGTGTTTTGTTTCCAATAAGGACCATTAAAATGATCTCCAAATACATCTTGAACATATTGATTGACCAACCTACTTCATAATATGATATCTAAATAATAATAACTTAAATAAATTAAAATAAAATTTATTGAATCATAATATTTTTTTGTGATCATTAAAAAATCTAATAGAGTGAGTGGTACAACATGTTATAAAGTTTAACAAATAATAAACTATGTGTATAAGAAATACCCATTTCATTTTTCTCAAAAAATAAATTTTTATGAGATTCTAAGGGGATCATGTAGTCACCCTAAGGGGGGTGAATCTGGGGTGACCAAATTCTTACCGATTATGTTCAACTTAAACTATTCCATAATTTATGTTGATTGAAAATTTTTTATAAATTAATATGTATGGATCCATATAAATTCAACCTCACCAATTTCCCCTTTTTCAATGCAGATACTATAATGTAAACATCACACAAGGATTTTGACAAGATTCTTACTTAATGTGAGGACCTACACATTGCCTTGTTTAATCCTATCGAGTCATATATTCTTCCACTCATAATAAATTCAAAATTTACAAGTGGTGTGGGAAATTAATATTCTTAATCCACAATATTCATTATATTACATAAGTGAAGGGTCTTTATACTACATCCAACAGTTGAGATATCTCCCCAAAAGATCATCCTATCTCTTGATAGGCATGTGGTGTTGTTTATATTGGAACCACCAGTCTTTTAGGATTCTCCTTGGATTTCCTCATGTAAATCAATTTGACTACCTATTGATATTTTATTGTATATTTCTTTCACATCGACCCTAGCCTCATTCCAATATAATGAACTTATGGAGAACTCATTGGTTTGAACTTCAATGTCCAGAATATCCACCATTCCATGATTGATATCAGTCTACCTTTCCTATAACACCCTGATATTTTGTGAAATATTTTTTTTAAAAATTAATTTTATATTTTTGATATTTTTCATTTCACACAACACTAAAAATATTTATTTTATATATATTAAAGCCCTATGTTTGGCGTACGTTATATGCAATTCCAAGTTAATCATGCACTATACGCAATATAAAGGTAGGATTCCTCTATACAGAACACTGAGGTAATATTACATCTCATGCAATACACACTTCCCTCGATGGCTTGCATAACACGCAAGACCAAGTGTTATCGAACAATAATATTTTATTAATATATATATATATATATATATAATAATATATAACATAGTCGTTAAGTTAGATTTTATGAATATTATTAACTAACCTATGTAAATTTATAGTTTTCTCAAAATATAAAATGAATTAATTAGTTACAAATTATTTACAAATGAATATAAGAACCAAATTGAATACAAAGGGAGTATTTTTATAGAAAACTATTATTAGGATCAGAAATTAGTTTTAATCCTAATAAATTAAATTAAATTAAATTATTAAGAAATTTTAATGTAAAATATATGTTATATATCCAAGTTAATATTTTTGATAATCATCCAATATATTTTATAAGCATAATATTACAATAAAACCAATTAAACACATAAAACCAATTAAACACATAAAACCAAATATTTTTATTAAGGTAGTTTTACCACCTTTTAATGGAGAAACCATTTTAAATCCAATTTTTGGAACTTTTATAAATTTAATATTTCAAAATAAACTTCATATTTGGAATTTAAATATAAACATTAGGTTAGGATAATTTTTTGGTATTTTTTTGTAAGGTTTCATTTTTAAAGAATTGTTAAAAATAATGGATTTTAACTCAAAAATTATTTTAAATATAATTAATTTATAAGGTTAAAGTATAATTTAAATTGTTTTAAAAGATTAATTAGATAATATTTTTATCAATTAATCCAATTTATTTCATTTTAACCTATTTAACATTGAAATTTGATGCAAAACCTTATCAAACTTTTGATAATTTTACTTTGAAAACTCATACTGTCGTCTCGTCAGAAGGATTAAATTTAAATTAATTTCTTCCCCTTATGTGTTTTGAATTTGTAAAAATGAATTTAATATTTGGAATATTCATAATTTATAATTTCTAACGATTTCAACTTTGTTTTTGACAAAAAATCTTAGTGAATTAATTAAAATTAATTACAATGATTAAGGTGAAATTAAGCATAATAAGGGACTAAACCATAACATTAAGGCCCAAAATGACCTACAAACTTATCCTAAATAAATGTTATGGCCATATTTAGAAACTATACTCCATTTTATATAATTTTAACCATTATTTAACCACTTTCAATGAAAAAACATGGATGTGGTTCCTTTCCTTTAAAATATTACAAGAGTGCCACCCCTCCTCCATTATAAAAGGCCTCCTCTCCCACTACTTACTCACACCTCTCAATCCACATTGGATCAACCGAAAATATTCTCAAGTAGCTCCCTAGAATCCCTAACTTCCTCCTTGAATCCTCTTTTTGGCAGAAAGCCTTCCACGTAAACTTTTTGGTGCAGTCCCCAAGGAGTTACCCGATTAAGAGGTAACACCTTCCCTCAAAATCATTTCTTTTATTTTCTTTCTCCAATCACTAAAATATTATTATTAAATGATAATATAATAAAAAAATTATCATAAATATATGAGGATATTTTTATGTTAATATTTCAACCTACACTTACACACACATCCATCTAATGGGTAATGAACATACTGTTTACATGTAGGCGGACTACCGCCTCGCTAAATGATGATTGTTCAATTTTCATTTACCGCCTATCATGGTGGACATTATGATGGAAAATTTGTTTATATATGTTATATATAATATTTATTATATCTTTAATCTTTTATAATTATTTTACAACACACATCTTTATACTTTCAATTTTTTAATACGATAATTTCGTTTGAGGAAGTGCAGACTACCGCCCCCTCAAAGGGATGTGATTTGTTCATACACTACATGGAATGTATTAAGGTTGGATGTAAAGAATATATATGATATAATAAAACTACTTTAATAATGATATATATATACATATATATGTATTTTACTCTCCATAAACATGACAATTAAAGAGAAATGGAATTCTTGCCAACGAGCCCGTACCCAAGTGGTAAGGGCTCCTTCTTGGAATCCAAGAGACCCAGGTTCAAAACCGGGTGGAGGTGAATTTATGGGGTACTGTAGCAGTCACTATAACAGTTACTATTTGGTACTGTAGCATCCAGAACTATTCACCCTATTTGGGCCTTCAGGCCACTGGTTTGGGCCTATGGGTCTCCAAGGATTTCGGGTCACCAAAGGCCTTCGGGCCACAGGACCTTCGGGCCATGTAGACCATGTAGTAGCCCAGTTCACACAGAACATGGCCTAGAAGAGGATCAGAGCAACATGAGTGTAGCCACCAGATGTAGAGCTAATTATATTAGAATAATGAGAGGGTATGGAAGCCACCATCGGGACCAGGCACCGTGCATCTTTGTACGGGGAAATTCTAGCCGACCAGCAATGAAATGTGGGGACCTAGGTGCTCAATGACGTAGAAAGCTGGGGAGGGGAAGTTCAAGTGGGATGGGCCGACGGGTCATGTATTGGGCATGGTATGCCTCTGGGCCTTCAGGTCATGTATTGTGGGTGTGTCGAGCCTTATGCCTTGGGCCTACGATTCATGTACGGGTTCCCATTAAACCCTTAAAAAGGGGATTATCCATAATAAAATAAAAAAGGCCTTCGGGCCATTCAGGCTTTCTTGAGTACGTACGACTTATCATCTACATGAATGTTGTATTCCATTTCATAATTATATATTCTATAGATTATTATAATACATATATATTGGATATACACAATATTTATATCATGGTTTACATTCTGGAATCATGATATTAGTATAAGGACCAATGATATAACAAATTAAGACACATGTGGAAAATAAAATGTATATTTTCCGAAGTGAAACCTTAACATAGGATGGTTAACAAGTGAGTAATATAAGGTCATAATCAAACCATATATGGTATAATATATAATAATATGGTTATGAAAAATATGTAAAATAAATTATATTTATTATAAAAGTGGTTTGAATGAGTACAAAGAGAGTCAAGACACAAGGTAAGGGGATTCCATATCACTTTTTTATTTTCGTGAGATACATGCTATGTTTGACACTCTTTCCTTTTTTGTGGTGTATGTACTGACCAAAATGGTATTACATGTATCTTATACTTAAAATTATGGGTATTAAAATTTCCATTTAATGATATTTATTTCATGGGTATTAAGTTTCAAAAGTCACAAAATCAATTAAATAGATTTTTCATGATTTTCCTTCTTTGAGACTCATGTTTTGTTAAGTGTCTACATTCTACATAAAGGTGTATATAATTCCATTTGAAATGTTATTTTATTAATATAATTCATTTCATGATACTTTAATATTCATGTAATTTCCTTTTCTTACATGGAGAGTATGATCAAAAGTTACCAAGTGATAAGAGTTTATTGAAACAATCTCATCGCTTTTCAAGATTATTTATGCTTATGCTTCTTTTGATGGAATGTTATGATCCATCTCTCAATAAATTAATTAATTTTCTTAACCTATGGTTATTAATTATATATTCATGCATTTGTAGCATATTTCTACACCTTTGTACATAAGATAGTTAAGAAAGTGTTTTTTAAGAAATCCCAACTTTACCCTCTCTTCGGTCATAAATCTATTTTTTAGAAAAAGGGTTCCAAGAATATTGTACCATTCTCCTGTAATATTTAAAATAAATTTATCCTTTTTTCTCTTTTATCCATCTCTTAAAAGTAATATTCTTATCACTTTTCAAACAAGATATTTTTCTATCCTTTTTACCATGAAAAAGGAATGTTCTTTTTACCTCATATGACATATACAGATTTACCCACCGTAATTTATTTAAAGATTAATTTTAATTTTAAAAAGGATTATATTTAAGAAAATGTTTTTTAAAATTAATTTTCAGGGAAAATTATTTTCAACATTATTTTCATGATTCTTTTATAAGTTTTCAACGATTTTTTTTTCAAAATATTATCAATCCTTATTTATAAGTTTTAAAAATATTTTCAGTGAAATGTTTTTTAAAAAATTTTCAATATTATTTCATATGTTTTCAACTAAAAATGTTTTCAAAAAATTTTCAATATTTATTTACAAGTTTTCAAAGTATTTTTAACAAAATGGTTTTCAAAACGTTTTCAATATTTCTTTTAATGTATTTAAAATGTTTTGAATGAAAAAGGGTTTTAAAATGTTTTAAATATTATTTTTTTATTTTTCAAGGAAAAATATTTTCAAAAATATTTTAATACTTCTTTTTAGGTTTTAAGGCATTTTCTATGAAAATTATTTTTAAATGGTTTTATGTCTTAAAAATTATTTTTCAAAGAAGAAAGGATATTTTCCTCAAGAAATGTTTTTGAAAGTATTTCAAAATTATTTTCAATCTAAGATTACATATGTTGATGTTACTCACGACCTTCTATGAAATGATATAATGATTCCATTCATATCCTTTATATGAATGGGATATTCTTAATGTCATGGTCTTTATGTAACCCATTTATCTTACATGGGTTATATGTTTATGAAATATATTTATCTTTCATGGGTTATGATTTGATAAAATGATTATTAAAACTACATATTTTCCACAAGTTAAGATATGATTACATGTTTATGACACCCATTTCATTTAATGAGTTATGATATGGTTGTTTTTTTTATTTTGTGTCACATGTATGTATGGTTTCATTATAAGATGAGTGAGAACTATATCTCTCTCCAATGCATTAGGTAAAGATTTATATCTCATGAGATATACAAAGATGGTCTTGGGAGTGAACCTTGACTACTAAGATGGCCATGAGAGTGAACCATGACTACCAAGATGGAATGAGGAGTGAACTAATGCTACTATGATGGCTATGGGAGTGAACCATGACTACCAAGATGGTATGAGGAGTGAACGAATTCAACTAAGATGGCCATGGGAGTGAAACATGACTACCAAGATGGTATGGGGAGTGAACCCATACTACTAATATGTTATTGGTAGTGATGCCTTGGCTACTATGGAAATCATATTATGTGATTATGTGTTTTCCACCAATCAATGTATTATTCCTATATTATGATTTCATGGATTTTTTTTTTTATTTCCTTATGATTCATGTCTTATAAACTTCCAATATTTATGCCATGATTCATGTATATGATCTTTGTTATGGAGGGTATGATCTTCTATTTTCATAATCATGTTCTCATATCCTTATGCTCATGATTATGCTTGTGTATATCTCTTTTTTACCCTTACTGAGCATTTTAGCTCACCCATTTGTAAGTTTCCTTCCCTAGGTTATGAAGATATGTATTATATTTGATGTGTATAAGAAGGGTTCTAGTCAAAAAGAACCTAATGGGAGATAATGTAGTTCACTTATGTATCGGTGTTTATGTTTCCAAGTTTCCAAAGGCACTTTACTAATACAGTCTTTGGGCATCTATTTTTGTAATGTTGTAAGTATTCCAAAAAAGTGATGTAATGTGAATCTATGAAATGATCAAGGTTGTTTCAATTGGTATTAGAGTGAAGGTTTATTTAACCTTTAGAAACTAGGATAATAAAACATTAGTGATACCCCTTGGTATATTTCTAAGGATATTTCTTGGGATGTCTCTAAGGATAAGTATAAGGATGAGTCAACATTTTGGAAAATTTCGTGGAATTTTGGTAATGGATAGAGTGAGTAGTTTTTTAGAAATACATCCCTGTCTAGATACCACAAGTGGATGTGGATATGGAACAAATGTACCAAGGAGTAAAAACTCCAACAAGATATACTGATCCTGACTCACGTTAATCTAGTACATGATAATGGGCCTTGCTGCACACCTGGTTTGACACTCCTGAGGGATATTATTTGGGAATTAACAAGCACTTCATGAACCATCATGAAGGATTTATATATAAGTTGGTCATGAATAACATAGGATGAATTGAGGGTGTCATATATTAAAGAATGTACCATGATTTGGACATCCCATAAGTAAATATTTTCATTACTATATGGGTTTCTAATATGATAAGTAATGATCGCACTATGTTTCATGTTTTAGTAAATGAAAGGAACCAGAAAGAAATGGATTAATATTGAATGTGATGAAAAATTTTCTGATGAGCAGTCAAGTGGGATGATCAATAGAGAAAAAGATATTGTGATCAATCCTAATCAATTTTCAAGGAACATGATCAAAAAGATGAACCTTAACAAACTCTCAGACTCACTAATGAAGAGAAATAAGGAATTCGCTAAGATTTCAGGTAGTTGAGATCATGGAGGAAATAATATTCAGTTTCCTTTATTCCAGGAATGTGGAAATAATTACCTAAGTGATTGTCATAGAGGAACAATAAGGTGTTTTGATTGGGGAAAAAACACAAAGAAAGTGACTGGAAGGGGAAAATGAAGAGTTCGGTTAATGAAATGGATGATAATATTGGCCTCCATAAGACATCATCGAAGGTTAAGTGTTTTACGTGTGGATTAAATGGTCATTATGCAACTCAATGTCCCAAGATGAAAGTGCCTAAAAGGAACCAACAAGGTGTTGGGAGTAATGGTTAAATTTTTTATGATGAAGAGACTATTAATGAAAGGTTAAAGGAAAGAGGTATTATGTAATAGGATGAGGTAGCCTTATAAATGGCTTAAGGATGGATTAATCATAGTTTATATGTATTTGTATTAAAAAATTATGTTATATTAATGATGAAATATACAAGGATTGTTCTACTTATGTTTTTTTGCTCAGTATTTAAAAGTTTATGTTTAATGTTCCCGATGGACTGGTGAATTGATTTAATGACAAGGTGATATTTTTACTAAGGGAAGGTAACCCTTAATGTGTTCTTTATATTAATATAACGTGTTTTGGATAAATATATGTGGTATATGGATAAGTAAATTGGAAAATATTTATTACCACAAAACCAATAAAGGATCTATTGAAAAAGTATTCTATGAAGTTTACAACTTCTTATATTTAAGGAAAATATCCAACAAAATTTGGAATAAGTAAGGATGCATGTTTTCCAAAAGTATTTCTGTTAATTCAGGTTATTACCATTATTTCAAGAGAATATACGATGAGGGTATTCACATTTTTGGATTGTTACAACCAAGATCTATTTTTTGATATATGGGGGATCAATGTTATGTTGATTTTGTGACTTTATTTCTAAATATTTGTATTTCCATATTTTTAAGGGTTTTAAGGTTAACCATTAATGAAATGTTTATTTTGAACTATAGAGGAAGTATTTACACACTGAGTTTGTATTGAAAACCTTGATTAAAATGAAATTTAATTATTAAAATTATTTCAAGGATGTTAATTATATTTTGGAAATTATATTAGGGTGGTTTTAAAAAATGACATCATATATGTTAGGTGACAACCAATCAAGTTTGGTAATGTCATGGGGCTTGAACCAATGACCTAAGGACAATAAGGGTTTCATGCCTTCCACTAGCCTATGCGATGTCTTGGATAATGTATAATTATTTCTTATGAATAAATAGTCTTCCTTTTTTATGTTTATAGGTTAAGTTATATTGATTTTTAAGAGACAAATAGTTATAATTTCATTCTTTTATGGGCCTTAAGATCCATTAAAAGTGTATTTTAGTTATTTATGCATCAAAGTTAATTTTTGGACATTAATTCATTGAGGTAATGGATGTATTAGAAACTTATCAAAGAACAACCAAAGTGTGAATATTTTTTATAGAAATATATCAATAATTACAAAATGTTCTAACAGTGAAAAAAATATTTTCCTAATACCTTAAATTTTGTTGAACCGATGGCCTTTGAAATCATCACTAATTTATGACTTTGAGGCCCTCAAATTTTCTTTGATAATTTACTTATTTATCATTGATGACCTCAATAAATCCCTATAAATATATATTCTTCTCTTTAATGTCCAATATTAACTACCAACCTATGTTCTCCTATGTGGAAACCTAGTTATATGTCACTTTGGGTAACCATTATGGTTCCAATTTCCCCTTTTTAATGGAAGTTTTAGTATTCATTTTTATGATGTGGGTTCCTATGAATGAAAATTTCAAGTATTAAATATTTAATAACCTAGAATAATTTAGAGGGTGAAATTAATTTTTAGGGGGGTAGAATGTTACACCCCGATATTTTGTAATTTTTTTTCAAATTAATTAAATCTTTTTGATATTTTTCATTTCATGCAATACTGAAAATAGTTATTTTATATCTATTAAAACACTGAGTTTCGCTTGAATTATATGAAATGTTAAGTTAGTCATGAAATACACACAATATAAAGTTTATCTTCCTCTATACAGAACACTGAGGTGAGCTTACATCTCATGAAAGACTGGCTTTCCTCGATGGCTTGCATAATACGCAAGACTGAGTGTTACTGAACAATAATATATTATTAATATATATATATATATGTATATAATAATATATAACCTAGTAATTAAATTAGATTTTATGAATATTATTAACTAACCAATGTAAATATATTGTTTTCAAAAAATATAAAATAAATTAATTAGTTACGAATTATTTAAAAATGAATATAAGAACCAAAATGAATATAAAGGGATTATTTTTATAGAAAACTATTATTATACTCACAAAGTTCTTTTAATCCTAATAAATTAAATTAATTAAAATTATTAAGTTATTTTAATTTAATATATATTTTATATATCCAATTAATTTTTTTATAATCATATAATATATTTTATAATCATAAGATAAGAAAAAAACCAATTGAACACATAAAACCCAATATTTTTATTAAGGTGGTTTTACCACCTTTTAACAAATAACCCATTTTAATTCTAATTTTTGGAACTTTTATAATTTTAATATGTCAAAATAATATTCATATTTTTAGGAGAAATGTAAAAATTAGGTTAGGATAATTTTTTGGTATTTTTTTGTAAGGTTTCATTTTTTAAAGAATTGTTAAAAATACGAGATTAAAACTCAAAACAACCTTTTCATATAATTAATTTATAAGGACAAATTATATTTTAAATTGTTTTAAAAGTTTAATTAGATAGTA
This sequence comes from Viscum album, assembly GCA_963277665.1. Taxonomy (NCBI): domain Eukaryota; kingdom Viridiplantae; phylum Streptophyta; class Magnoliopsida; order Santalales; family Viscaceae; genus Viscum; species Viscum album. The sequence continues at coordinate 724,837,572 of OY728167.1, read as the reverse complement.
TTTTTTATCAATTAATACAATTTAGATCATTTTAACCAATTTCACATTGAAACTGGATGTAAAAACTTAGCAATCTTTTGATCTTTTTTACTTTAAAAACCCGCAGTGTCGTCCCGTCAGTGGGATTAAATTTAAATTAATTTCTTCCACTTATTTTTTATGAATTTGAAAACATGGATTCCATATTTATGATAAACATAATTTATAATTTCTAATAATGTTAAATTATTTTTTGAAAAAAAATATTAGTGAAGTAATTAAAATTAATTATAAATATTTAGGTTAAATTAAGCATAATAAGGGACTAAACCATAACATTAAGTACCAAAACGACCTAAAAACTTGTCTTAAATAACTTTTATGTCCATATATAAACCCTATACTTCCTTGTATCAACTTGTAACTATTATTAAACTACTTTAAATAAAAAAATGTGGGTGGGGTTCCTTTCCTTTAAAATAATACAAGAGTGCCACCCCTCCTCCATTATAAAAGGCCTCCTCTCCTCCCACTTCCTCACACAAATCAAGACACATTGGATTGAAAAAAACATCCCAAGTATCTCCCCAGAATCCCTCACTTCTTCCTTGAATCCTAATTTGGGAATAAATCCTTCCAAGGAAACCCTTTGGTGCAAACCAAAAGGAGTTACCCGATTAAGAGGTAACACCCTCCCTCAAACTCCATTCTTTTATTTTCTTTCTCCACTCCCTAAAATATTATTATTACATTCTAGTATAACAACACCAGCATACTAATTATTCCAGGATGTTTTTATTTTAAGATTTATTCCTTCAATTACACATACATCTATCTAATGGGTAACGAACATACTATTTACGTGTAGGCAGACTACCGCCTCGCTAAACGACGATTGCTCAATTTTCCTTTACCTCCTCTAATGGTGTCCATTATGATGAAAAATTTGTTTATATATGTTATATATAATATTTATTATGTATTTAGGATTATTTTATTATTTTAAAACACACATCTTTATATATTCCATTTTGTGTAAATACAATAATTTCATTTGAGGGAGTGCGGACAACCGCCCCCTCAAAGCGATGTGATTTGTTCATACACTACATCGAATATATTAAGGATGGATGTACTGAATATATATATATATATATAATATTTATGATATTATCAACATACTTTAATAATGATATATATAAATATATATGTATTTTACTCTCTTTCCTTCAACACGACAATTAAACGGAAATGGCATTCATGTGTACGTACAACTTGTCGTCTCCATGAGCAGTGTATTCTGTTTCATACTTCTATATTATATGGATTATTATAATACACATATATCGGATATAAATGATATTTATATAATGGTTTACATTCTTTAATCATGATATAAGTATAAGGACCAACGATATAACAAATTAAGATAAATGAAAAAACAAAGAGAATATTATCCGAAGTGAAACCTTAACATAAGATGGTAAACAAGAGATTAATATAAGGTCATAATCAAACCATATATGGTGTAATATATAAGAATATGGTTCTGTAAAATATTTCTAATAAATTATATTTATTATATATGTGGTTTGAACAATTATGAAGAGATTCAAGACACAAGGTAAGAGGTTTCCATCTCACTTTTTATTTTTGTGAGATACATGCTATGTTCGCCACTCTTTCCTTTTGTGTGGAGTATGAACTAACCATGGTGGTATTAAATTTATACTATAATTAAATTTATGGGTATTAACATGTCCATTTTATTATATTTATTTCATGGGGATTATGTTTTTTTAATAAAAGTGGTGACATGAATTGGTCACCCAATTCATGCCCCAATGGAATTTATTAAAAGAAACGTAACAGTAAAAACACGAGGTGAAATGAACTTACACCAGTTGGGATTTAGAGAATTAAAAACCAAGAACATCTAGGAAAATCCAGAAAAAACATGAGAAGGACTGTCCAAAGGGGACACCACCAATCTATGCAGTTTGAAGGAAAGCCAACACCTCCAATTCACCAGACTTTAGAACATTAAAACAGGCTTCTAAAACTTCAGACTGGTCGAAAGGAGTCAAACTGGAAGCCCATCCCAAGTCTGGTTTGAGCTATACATCCTAGATGATGCTCACCTTTTCTTCTTAATAAACTTGATCCTTTTCTATCACACTGTACAATTGTGTCTAAAGGATAAAATGAAACCTTAGGAAGTCCTTGAGACACTGAAACCATCATTAAAAAACTAGAAAACGTTTGGATCCAAAAGCTATTGGGGATGTCGACCAGCAGTACAGTATCAACTTCCAAAAAGATTAGATGTAGCAGTACAAAAATCTAGTAAATATAGAAAGAATTTAACTGTAGAACCCAAAAGAAAATCTTCCTCGAATCTATCATTCATACAATATTCATAATCAAAAATCTGTTAAATGGTTTTGTCTCAATTTTCCTTCTTTGAGACTCATGTTTTGTTAGGCATCTCAATTCTACTTCGAGGTGTATATACTTCCATTTTACATGTTATATCATGAATATAATTATTTTCATGATACCTTAAGATTCGTATAATTTTTTTTCTTACATGGATAGTATGATCACAAGTTACCAGGTGATAAGAGTTTATTGAAACAATCTCATTGATTTTTAAGATTGTTTATGATTACGCTTATTTTGATGAAATATTATGGTCCATATATCAAGAAATTCATGAATTTTATTCCTATATGGTTATTAATTCTATATTTCTGTATTTGTGCCATATTTCTACACCTTGGTACATAAGATATTTAAGAAAGTGTTTTTTAAGAAATCCTGACCTTACCCTCTCTTGGATCAGAAATCTATTTTTTCTGAAAAGGGTTCCAAGAAAATTGGACCACTCTCCTATAATATTTTAAATAAATTTTTACCCTTTTTATTTTACCCATATCTTTAGAGGAATATTCTTATCTTTTTTTGAACAAGTAATTTTTCTAACCTTTTTCCTTGAAAAAGGAATGTTATTTTTACCTCGTACGACATGTACAGATTTATCCACTGACATTGTTTTAAAGATTCCTTTTAATTTTAAAAGGTTAATCTTTATGAATATATTTTTTAAAATTAATTTTAAGGAAAATTGTTTTCAATTTTTTTTAAGCTTCTTTTATAAGTTTGCAAGGAATTTTTTTTCAAAATGTTTTCAATACTTATTTACAAGTTTTAAAAATATTTTTAAAGATATTATTTTTTTAAAAAATTCAACATTATTTCATATTTATTCGAGTAAAAAGGTTTTCAAAACATTTTTTAGATTTTTTACATGTTTTCAATGTTTTTTTAATTAAATTTTTACAAGAATTTTTCACAATTTATTTTAATTTTTTCAAAGTGTTTTCAAAGAAAAAGGTTTTTAAATTTTTTTGAAGATTATTTTATTAGTTTTCAAGTAAAAGGGTTTTAAAAATGATTTCAAAACGTATTTATAAGTTTTCAACATATTTTATATGAAAATTATTTTCAAAAGGTTTTATGTCTTAAAAATAATTTTCCAAATAAGAAAGGATATTTTCCTCAAGAAATGTTTTTGAAAGGTTTTAAAAATTATTTTCCATCTAAGATTAAATCCATTGATGTTACTCATGCCCTTCTAGGAAATGATCTAAAGGTTACATTAAAATCCTCTGTATGAATGGGTTATTCATAATGTCATGGTATTTATGAAATCTATTTCTCTTCCATGGGTTATATGTTTATGAAATCCATTTCTCTTTCATGGGTTATGATTTGATGAAATGATTATTAAACCACCATCTTTTCCATATTTTAAGATATGATTACATATTTTTGACTCCCATTTCATTTCATGGGTTATGATATGGTTGTTTTTTTGATTTTGTGGCACATGTATGTATGGTTTAATTATGAGATAGGTGGGGCCTATATATCCCTAAAATGCAATGGGTAAAGTTTTATATCTCATGAGATAGACTAAGATAGTCTTGGGAGTGAACCTTGACTACTAAGATGGCCATGGGAGTGAACCATGACTACCAAGATGGTATGAGGAGTGAAATCATGCTACTATGATGGCTATGGGAGTGAACCATGACTACCAAGATGGTATGAGGAGTGAACTAATGAAACTAATATGGACATGGGAGTGAGACATGACTACAAATATGGTATGGGGAGTGAACCCATACTACTAATATGTTCTTGGTAGTGATGCCTTGGCTACTATGGGAATCGTACTAAGTGCTTATATGTTTTCCACAATTCCATGTTTTATTCCCATGTAATTATTTCATGGATTATGTTCTTTATTTCCTTATGATTAATGTATTATGTCCTTACATGATTTATTCCATTATTCATGTATATTATATTTTTTATGTAGGGTATAATATTCTATTTTCATGATCAAGTTCTCATACCCTTATACTCATGATTATGCTTACATATCTCCCTTGTTTAACCTTTCTGGGCATTTAAGTTCACCCTTTTGTATGTTTCCTTCCCCATGTTATGAAGATATTTATTATTTTTGATGTTTCTAAGAAGGTTTATAGTCAAGAAGAACCTAGTGGGACATAATGTATCTCACTTATGTATCAGTGATTATGTTCCCAAGTTTCTAAACGCACTAGACTATTACGATCTTTGTGCGTCTATTTTGGTAATGTTTAAAGTATTATAAAAAAGTGATGTAATGTGAATTTATGTCAAGATAATTTTTATTTCATTTCATCATTTTGATCTTTGAGATTTAGAGTACTATCTTAGTAATTCATAACTTTAAGTTTCACTCTTCTCAAACATTGACCCTTTTGATCTTCTAATGGAAGTGCTTCGTCAGATGATTTTAGTTTTTTAAAATAAGTATCTGTATCAATTTTATTCACTTTTTTCATATTAACTCTAGTTTTGTTCCACCTTATTATATAAAACATTCATTCTATAGATATGGGGAATGCACATGATTCTATTTTAAATTACTTCTATTACAACTATTGAATTGACTGCCTTTTATATATTACAAAGATATTAGGATTTTACTCCATCAATGATCCCTCAAAATTTAGGATCAATAATTATAAAATAATTCACATATATTAGATTGAATCATGAACATACCTTCCATGAATATCTCACTTTTAACATCCATATGAACATCATAATTTGTTTTGACTTTACAACAATTTAAAGTCCATTTGGCATCTTTCAGAAAATGTTCTTATGATGCAATCAATATTCTCATTCTAGTTCTTCCTTTTCCTCAAGTCAAGATTCTTTAAACATTAGTACTTAAAATATTATCCATCATGATACATGTTATTTAAATGGACTCTATGTGATGCACCTTTTTTTAGTTCATGCTTTGATTTCATATTCTTCTTCTGATCAACTCAAATTCAGCTTCTAGCTTTAGATGTTCTTAACTTATACTTATATGTTCTTAACATATCTTAATATAATAATATCTTAAAATTTAATCATCCTACAGAATAAGATACATTAAGAATTTATACATATAATATTTCTCATCTCCTAACTTTAGATCAGTCACTTTTACTCATATTACATTTGATACATCATGTTTATATCAATCAGAGTTTATTAGCATAACTGACTATATTGAATTCCGGTGTTTTTAAATCTAGTCCCACTCAGAGTCTATATTTTTCAAGTTAAACTCATCTTAGATAACTTATATTATTCTTTCAATGTGATGTTCTTCTGATAAATGAACAAAATATCATCATCTGAATTTTATCTTTCTAAACCTTTAGTGGTTCAGATTTATTTGTATGCACTTCTAGAGACTTCCAAATTTATGATACACCTACTAAATAATTTATCTTTTCTGAACTCATAAAACTCTATCCAAAATATCATTCTATAACCCCTTCTAAAATATCATTCTTTACTTTTTAACTATTCAGTAGCCTGGGTTTCTCAACATACTCTATAGAATAATCCTTTAGAGATCATTTGACATATTATGTTCAGTGAATCTTCCGGTGGTGCCTCACTAAATTTTTCCCATATTTATGGTTGAAACTCTATTTAAAATCATTAGGAATGAATTATAGTGACTTTATCAATTCTTTTGTGTGGTCATTTCTTCTGATCATCATTGTTTCTTCAAATTTTTTATTTTCTTTCAATGGTTTTATCGTCAGACTTACATTCTTAAGTAGATATTCTTCTAGAAAATTCTTTAGAATATTCTTTTGAGTCATCAATATCACAATATGATGGATTCATCATTCAATGTTATATTTTAACTTTCCCACTCAGTTGGTATATCAATATTTCATATCACCATATCCTAGTTGATTACTTCTACAATTTCAAATATGAGGTTGACAGTGGTTCTTCATCATTAATGACTAATAGTAAATTCAATAAATATCTGTTATGAAATAATCTTATGTAAATATATGATTCTATATATAAATATTCTTTGTATTTATCCTCTATCTATCAAAAAAACTAACTTCGTTCATGTTTATTACTTCCAATCATCTTTCAAAATTAGATCTTACATGTGTGGTGTTTCTTATTTAATTGATTCCTCCTTTCAAAATATTTTCTCTAAGTGGACTTCTTCTGGAACATCTATATAATATTTTTTCTATTATCTTAATCAAGAATTTTCTATAAACCACTAAAACAATATATCATCATCATCTAATATGAACTTCAATCTCACCCTTTATATTTTTTTTCAATATCCATTCAAAACATTAAATTCAATGATACTTCCCACCTTATTGACAATAAATTCAAAGTCTCTTTTATCTCTTTCCTTTGAGAACATAAAGTGAGGGGCCTTCTTCATTTTTCATCCTATTTATTTATCTTCTGTTTAATTGAATGTAAACCTTGAACTTTTTGAGACAATAATAAAACAACTTTTCTTAAATAAATAATCCCAAAATTACCCATCTTTATGTCTACATTATCCATGCTCAGTGTAGAAAATAAGATTAATTTACTCAGAAATTAAACTTGTCCATAAAAGCATCAAGTGATGGAAACTTTTATAAAATCTTATTATAGGGGTAATTTTATCATAATTTCATTCAACTTACTTTCCTTCATCTATCTTAATAAAAATAAAAAAATTCCATCATAAAAATGATTAGGCTTCTCCCCCTTTGTATGATAATTCTTACTTTATCATCAACAAAACAATTTCCCCCTTTTCATTTAAACATTATCTTTCATATGAAAATGGGTTAGTATAGTCAACATACCTCAAGGATGATAGTGGTATTGATTATCTAGATTTTCATTATCTAGAGATTTATATTCATCATCTAGAGCTAATGTATCTGGGTACATCAATCTTAAATCCATCAGATTTTTTATCATCCGGTATTATAACACCTTGGTCGTCTAAAATATGACTTATTTACTTCAAATTATAATGATTTTGGAATAAATAGCTTCATATTAACTTCAAGTATCCCCTTGAATTACATCACTTTTAATTAAATTTTCAATGAAAATATTTGGATCAATCGTGAATAAGGTGGATTTTCCATTTTATTCATTTAGAGAAACATGGTTGAGAATGTTATCTCAACTCGAAAACTCTCTTCACTTTAAATCCATTTTTACTCATGATTTCTCCCTTGGTTTTCCAAGCATTTATCTTCATAATATGCATGTACTTTTTTTCCTTTTACTTTTATTTTCACTTTTTGTGGGAGTTTCTTCTTAACAATAGCCTTGGTTTCTTTCGATGTTTGTGTCACTTTTCTTTCCAACCTATCCTTACCTGGTAATATTATCATCAATATTTCTATAGTTTGGTCATCCAACCTATACCTTCAACATAGCTTCTTATCTTTTGATAAGTTATATTTAAGAGGTAAATTTTGAGTACTTAAAATACTTCATTGAAGATTTCTTCCACCATTCCAATCTACTAGTGTATTTCTTAGTTTCAATGACGTTGTTTCTTGAGAATTCATTCATTAACTTGAAAATTCAGGGTGAGTTTACAACTATTAATTAATTGGAATTCTATTCTATAGAATTATTACCTTTTCATGGTCATGAAATCTCCCTAAAATTTCTTCTTGGGTGAAAAATTCCTTGTAGTTTCTGATTGTTTACACATCAAGGTAGAATGAAAATATATCATTATTTTATTTTCCTTTATCTTTTGTGGGATCCTTAAATTATTATTTTCTAAGTTATTATTGGTGTAAGTTTACCAACACTCTTTATATCAATAAACAAATCTTCTAAATGTTCCACATAAATTTTCAAGATATTCAAATCTCTTGGATGTCATAAATTTTTTCTTTTTTTTACGAGGGTTAGGTGTACTTAGTTGAGTTTCCCATAAATTCCATTATTCTCCTCCTTGATATGGTCCTTCTATGTTTTCCATACCTTTACATATTATGAAAAAAGTTGATGGCCATGTGTTTGAACATTCTATGACCCCAATGATATTCAATAATACATGGATTCTTTCTTTTTATCAATTTATGGTTTGTAAATATTTCTTTTGAATTTTTTTTCTTTTAGATATTAGTTCCATTTTCCCAAAAATCCTGATGGGAACTCTTTTTTCTTTTATTACATACACCTTCATAAAATAGGTGAGTTTCTCACTTTTCTTCACCCATTATTATATAGAAATACAACATGAACTATTCGATGTATAGAAATTAGTGCATACAGATTCATGAGACTATGATATTTATTTCTTCTTCCACATATCAAAAGATAGAACTTCTGATGATCTCATATTATTCATAATGTTTGATTGAGTCTTTCCATAAGTAATAATTTCATTTATAAATTGGGAAGAATTTCTTTTCTCAACATCCTATGAAGATTCAACTTGAGTAGCTTCCATGTTTCTAAATCTCACCACCTACTCAAGGAAATTTAAATTTAAATTTTTCTTCTAATTTTTAGAAAACCTCACTTTATCATCATAACCAACTTTTTACTTTTTTATCTTTTCTTCATGTAACTTTCTTACCTTTTTTAAGGAAATATAATGTTTCCTTACTCGATTTTCCTTGATCTCTAATTGTGCATTCATAACATCCACAATTTCTTTTTGATTATCATTAAGTGCATGAATATTTTACTTAAAAATATCTACCACAAAAACATTCTAAAAAAAATTCCTTTAAAATTATTCTTATAAATGTTTGATCTTTTATTTAGAATGTACTATCATTTCCTCCTTTCCTTCATAGAGTTTAATAATATTTTTAGTTTCTCAAAACTTTTTTCCCAATGCATTATCTATCTCATTGAGTTCTTATTTAAGGGGTAAGTTTTCCTCCTTAAATCCCTTGATAAATGAAAGTATATATGTGTTAACTTCAATTGGGTAATTTTTCATGTAATCATTGATTTAAAAGTAAAAATATTTAATAGAACCAACCAAATATTACTCACCACAGCTAGAGAAACCATCCTTCAATGGATAAATTTTATCGGATCTAGATGAATTATTAGCATTCACTTTAACATTCAGTAGTGGTGGATCCTACTTCCATTACATTTGAGAGGCTAATCTATATTACTTATGAGAGACTTTCTTCTTTATATATTTTAATGTTTTGTTTGAAGCCTGCATGTTTCTTCCACCATGAATATATTCTACTTTCATTAGATCTGTGTTATCTTCTAGTAGAGGAATCTCTATATCTTCCATAAATCTAAACATTATCTAACAAAATTAAACACAATTGGTAATATAATTGTAGATTAAAATAGAGTTAACATAAATATAATAGAAATTAGGATTCCTATGGTATAGTGAAATCACCCTGAGTGGGGGGGGGGATCAAAAACAACTATATTTTTATAGATAATGTTAAAATTAAATTATTAATTCGTTTAATTTGATCAAACCACAGTTATCGGTTAATATTTATGAATATTTATAAATTAACACTCACCAAATTTCCATTATTTAATGTTATAGAACATTCTAATAATGAATTTATGTTTTTTCAAGGATTAGTGGTGTTGAGGAGGGATTTAAGAGGAGTTCAATGGATTTTAGAGGTCATTAGAGACTCTTTCATCTAAAATGGGATAAACCACAACCTAGTGTATGTTATGAAAGAAATGGTTTTATCCTATATAAAACAATGATGGTTTAAATACTTAAAAATCCATTTTCGATGTTGTGGTGGGGGGAAAACATCCTGGGTGTGGGAAAAATACCCAGGCATAAGCCGTTTTGTGATGAAATGATGAAGAACTCCATGACCATGGCTAGGATATTGTGGAAGCTATAGTAGTGGTCAAGATTTCTTTGAGATTCCTAAAATGAACACATTTTTCTTCATATCATGGCTAGATTAAATGGGGAAATGTGTGCGATGTTTCGAGGGATTTAAATGAATTTTAATTAATTTTTTTAACCTTAATAAATTAACTACACACCTCCCTTGGGATTTCCTTTGATTTCTAGTTTCATCAGAAAAACTAGGGATGGTTGAATGATCTCTCTATTTGAGGATCTATTGGATTTTTTTGGTAATGTTTTTTCTAACCTCCTTTGATTCTCTATGATCGATTCCTTGTGGATCTTAACTCAGACCATGGTGAATTGAGTGATCTTCTTTAAGGTTCCTTTGCCTTATTATTCTCCGTTTTGTTCATCCTTTCTTCTAGATGTTCTTGGTGAACAAACCCTATATTTCTATATTGTTTGATGTTGATTTGTTGATATATTATAGTTGTTAAGTTCCATAAAATATTCCTTCATATTGGTGGTGTTTATTATGGTGGTAGTTGATCCTCAATCGTCCATTTTTTATGAATATCATTGAAATTATAAATCGTGGAAGGGGATTCATTTCTTCTGCACTTATTTTATGGGAAATCATAAAGTTATCATAATTTATATATTTGGGTAACAATGTAATTAAACTTAATGAAGATAAAACTGGATTAATGAAGACGAATGGTTTATGGTTTTAGCGATCGCATGTGATTATACAAAGTTAACAAGTTGCCTCTTATTTTTCTAGATAGTGTGCTATATATTGTTTATTCTATGATTAACATGATGTTTATTCTATGGTTTAGAATTTTTGTTATGTTTGAAATTGTATAAAGACCAAAATTTTGGTAATTCTTCTTTATGAATTAAAAAATTGGCATGTTTAAATGAAACTATTATTCATTATTATTGGTAATTATTCTTCATGAAAAATAAAAGAGTCATGTTTAAATGAAACTTTTCTTCCTTGTAATTTTATGGGGATAAAATTGATGCAAGATTCATGTTTAACTAAAAATTTTATTCGCTATAGTTTGATGAAATTGGAAGTAATACTTGGAGGAATGTTTATATATCTTATATCTATTGATAGATGATGCAATAGGTTGACTATGGTTATAACATGTGTTAAATGAATTTGTTAATTCAAGATGGTAATGAACTAGTTGTTTAATATAGATAAATTTTTGGGGATGAGAGAGCCCATTTTCTTGTGAATGTTGGATGACTTGGTTTTTAGGGACTACAAGATAGATTGACAATGTTTGTTTATTTCTTCCTTGCGCGATTTCTATGGATGTGAGCCTTGTTATGCGATGTGATGTGATCCTTTGATGACTGATGGTTTTGTAAGATATGGTAGAGGAGGGCTAGGTTTTTGGTAGTGATTGATGTTTTTGACGGTTGTATAGACGCTGATATGCATGGTTGTGTTGGGGATGAAATTGGTACTAATGGAATGGGATGAAGTTGAGATTTATCATTATTGTTCTAAAATATAAGAGGCTTGGGTAATAACAAATCTACTCTAAAGTATGGATTCCAAGTTTTCTTATTTCTATATTCCTTTCTCCACTACTTGACACATATAGTTGTGCATGGTTTATACATATCTTTATGGTATATTAGAATGATTCATAGAGTACTTGGAATTACGTAATGTTAATGAATGTGAAAAATAAATTTTTTAACTAGTGGGGTTAATGGATTTTTTGAATGATTAATGATGATAATTCTCGAGGAACCATGGGATTGGTTGGATTATTCATAGAGGTCATGGATTTCAGTTGATAGTTAATGTAATTTGAAATTTTATAAAATTAATTAATGGAGAATGAATTAATTAATATAATTTCAAAATTTTAAATGAATTAATTAAATGAAATACTTTTTTGTTATTCTTGTATATTTTATATGATATATAATTCTTAGTAGTGTAATTCGGGTGTCAGAGAGACAATAATTGCAGTTGAGGTTAAGGTTAGTTAGTTTCTTATAGTGTGGTTGTGAGATATATGTATATTACAATGTTATGTTATTTTCATATGCTACCCCACTCAAGTTAGTAGGGTGACTGACACCCAATGAGAGGTTGTTTTCCATAACACCCATGTTAGTGAGGAATAAATGGATAACTATCCCCTCTTTCCCTACTCTCTTATCCTATAGTATTATTTTATAGCATATACAATGGTTTTATTTAAAATATACATGTTTTTAGAGGGTTGTAATGGATTGTGGTTATTTCACACACATGTATCTCTAGATTTATTATCCTAATGATTATTATACGTATGTTGTGTATGGGTTGTGATGGATTGAGGTATAATACACATGCACGACCTATGGTGTCTCATGGAAACTAGTAGGTTATTATTTAGATATGTAGATGATGATGATGAGATTATGTGATGAATGGGGTGTATAGTATGTGATGATGGTATGATGTGATACATTGGTTACATGATATGATATAGTTTCCCAGGTTTCAATGACTAGAGTGCCGTTACTGGCTCAGTCTGCTCAGATCCCCTCATCAGAAACTCTCCCTCGAGGTGCTGATGTAACTTCCAATAATAGGTGATGAAGACTCAGTTTAATTCTCCACGGATCCTCTTCCTCATCAGGTTGTTGTGGATGCGGTTGGAGATGCCAATGGTTGCGGTGGGGTGATTCCAGCTTCGGCTATGAAACTGGTCTATGAGTTTATGTTTCTTGATGGTTGTTTCAAAATTTGGTTTTGGTTTTTTGGATCGTAGAATGTGTGTGGTTGGATCCCATGATTGGTGAGTAGTAATGCCTTTATGGAAGTTTTGGTCTTGATGGGCCATGACTCAAGGGATTCTGAAACCGTTCTCTTACAAGAAGATGCTCCAGATGAGGTTCAGGGCAAAGAGGTTTCATTGTTTCATGGTTTTTCGGAATCGGATGTTTGAGAGGGTATGGATTTGTACATCGGTACCAGGACCATGCTCTTTTTCATGGGATAGATTTTCGTGCTGCGATGGGACAATGAAAGATGGTCTTAACGGTTCTTTTTGGTGGGAGGAGATTCCCTATTGTGGTGAGCACTGCTTTTGAGATTGAGGTTTGTTCTGTTGGAGATGAGTTATTTTTTTTAAGTCTTGATGTCTTGATGGTTTTCCCCTCATCCCTTAAAAGGGGGTTTATTTCAATAAAAAATATTTTTCAGTCAGTCTTTGACCAGGATAACTTTTGGAGAGAGATAGATTAGAACATGCAACATTGGGGTAGATCGAAAAACTAGTGGGGAAGTTGTAGCAGGGTCCATTTCTTGATATTATATTATTTATTGTATGAGATACTTAGTGAGAGATCCATGATGATCCTGAAGACATAACATACCTATTTAGGTGACACGTTATCTTTAGTTTTTGTTCACTAGGGTTTAATATGGTTTCTTTATCTTTTTAATGAGAGGTTATTATGATGATCCTATAGAGTAAACCTGTTATGCGCACCGTACATATATATAAACTATTTTTAGGTATAAAAGAGCTAGGTGGTGACTAGGCTGTAAAATACTAGCTCGTGGACTTGTTCAGGAGCTATTTGGGCTTTGAGGATGCTTACAAGAATTTTATTTTAGTACATGTAGTTTCTTTTCAGTTGTTTAATTGTATTAAATTATATTATAGTATTTATATATCTCTTTACATTTGTTATGATCAGGAGTTTTTGGGTGTTTCTCTCTTATCTCTCATTCCCCATGTTCTCTTGTAGTGTAATTCCTAACATTTTTGTGTATATTATACCCTCAGTGTTTATTGTCAACCCATGGATTATTAGAGGTGGGATTTGGGTGTCATTATCTCCCTTATTTAATTTTAGGTCCAGAAGGGGTACCCTTGGGGTTGGCGGTCAGGAAAATTTATGCTTTGAAGATAATATGAATTAACCAAAACACAGATAATTTTACAAGGTTTGACCGAAATATGAGAACCTACCCCTTTCCATGTCGACTCCCATCAAGTAATGAATTCTTCCACTAATAATTATTTCAATAATTATAAGTGGAATGAGAATTTAATATCCTTAACCCACATACTTCACTATATTGATATATCTCCCAAAAATCTCTTCATATCTCCCAATAGGTATGTGGAGTTGTTTATAATGGAACCATAGATCTATAAGGATTATCCTTGGACTTCCTCATGGATGAAACTTCAACTGCTCCTTGATCTTCCGTTGTACATTGCATGCATATCATACCTATCCTCCTTCTGGTATAATGAACTTCTAGAGATCTCACTAACTTGGAATTTTATCTCTAGAACATCCACATGTTAGTTATTGATGTGGTTTTAGCTTTACTCCTTCCAATTGACTGGATCTAGAGAACTCAGTTAGTACTTTGGAACTTCAAGTTTTGGTCTTCTCAAACTTCGACTCTTCCGATCATTAGTTTCTTCTTCTCTTTTATAATCAATATCTCTCTCAGTTATCTTCAGTTTTTTTATATTAACTCAAGTGTTGTTCCACATTTATATAGTCAAACATCCTATGATAGATATGGATAATGAAATGGATTCTATTTGAAATTCCTTCCATCTCATATCTTGAATTGACTGCCTTCTATTTCTTATAAAGATATCAGTATTTGACTCTCAAAGAATCCACAAAACAAGGCCTCAACAGAATTCAACACATCCATAGATCTTGGATTGAATCAAGAACTTATCTTCCATGAATATATCACTTTGAACATCCATCTCAGTATCATAAAAATATTTGACTTTATAATAATGTAAAGTCCTTCTAGTATCTTTCAGAAAATGTTCTTCTAATGCAATCAATATTCTCATTCCGATTACACCTCTTACTTAACTAAATATTCTATAAACTTTATTACTTTGAAAATTCTTCTAAACGATACATTTTCTTTAAGTGGAATCCATCTGATGCACTATCATTTAGTTCAAACATGACTTGGAACTTCTTCTTCCAATCGACTCAACCTCATCTTCTGACTTTTTATGTACCTAAATTATGCTTATCTACAATAAACTCATATTCCAATTGTAATATATTCTGATACTATTTTACTCTAGCATAAGATAACCTAATATTCCATATAACTTGGATTCCTTATCCCCTTACATTAGATCAATCACATGTACTTTCATTACCTCTGATACTTCAGATTTACATCAACAAAAGTTTATCAACATAACTGAATGTCTTGATTTCTAGTTCTTTGACCTTATGGCCCACTTAGAGTAAATATTTATCAAATTCGACTTATCTTGGATCACTTTTCCTCCTTCAACAAAGTGATATTATTTTGATTAATGAAAAATCTAGAATCTTCTAAATTTGTTCTTCTGAAACCTTCAGCAGTTCGGGTTTCTCAGCATTTACTTATGGAGACTTTCAAATTTATGTTACGCATATTGAAACATTTATATTTGGTTAAATCATAAAACTCTTTCTTGAATCTCCTTCAAGAATATAATTTTTTATTCCAAACACTTCAATAGTTTGGGTTTCTCAACTTACTCTACAACACAATCCTTCAGAGATAATTAAGCTTATTAAGTTTATTACACCTTCTATTGGTGCTACACTTCATTAATTTTCCATATTTACTAAAAAAAATCTCTTTAAATTATTTAATAATTAATTAATTCAACATTATTTATTATTTAGTGTGGTTCATCCTTTCTATCATCCTAGTTTCATGAAATTCACTATTTTTTTGATGGTTTTAACTTTGTGAATACATTCTTCAGCAGGTCTTCCTCCGAAATCTCCTTTTGAATATTCATTAGGGTCTTCAATATCCCCATATTTTGGATTCAACATTCAATTGGTTCATTAAAATTTCCAATTGATTTGTTAAATTAATATTCTAAATCACTATATCTGGGAAGCTTATTTCTACAGTTTCAATATGAGAATTTGCAATCGTATGATGTAAATTGATTCTTTTGAATAAAAAAATTTCCAAAAATTTCTATTTAATCAATAAAAAACAATAACTCCACTCATATTCATTAATTTTTGATCATCTTTAGGTAGTATATCTTATAAATATGGTGTTCATTCTTCCATTGGTTCCTTTTTATGGAATAAGTTATTATAGTGGACTTCTTCTGGAACTTCCATATGAACTTTTTTACTTTAAATTACTCATTGAATTTTACAAAAAAATGTTGGTAAAAAATACAATATACCATCATCATAATATTCCAATAATAACTTTAGTTTACATTCTATTCTCAATAAATAATGAGATAAGTAATTCACATATTATTATAGGTTTATTCAAATAAGAAGTACTAAAGTTATTAATGAAACAACTACTTTTTTCTATTTCTTGAAAGAAAAATTCAAGATTCAATTATTTTCTTATTTTATGACCTCCTTTATATATATAAATTTTTAAAAACATATAGTTGATATCATATATCTTTTAGAGTAATATAATTTTATTCTATAATATTTCAACAAATCTTCTTACAATCCTTTAGGTAATTAAAACAATTCAATCATATGAAACCAATAGTCATTTATTCTTCCTAATTTTCCATCCGTGTTTAAATGAACATAGCTTAAAGAAAAATTATTAAATTTTATAACTTACTTTTCTTAAGTTACTAGTCTTAGGATTATCTTACATTAAACTTCTCCTTCAAGGATTAATCGCAATGTTTAATTTGATAATGATTATGCAATTTATCTACATCAAATTCTTTTAAGATATGAGTATCAATTTATATAATTTCTCATTAAGGAAATTAAATGAATGTTATCCCACTAAAAATGATGACTTCAAACATCACATACTTCGTGTGATCCAACATCCAAATTTCATTAATCATTGAGTCCTCTAGGTCATCCCCCTCTCTATGTAATTATTTAGGTAGAGAAACATCCAAAACACAACAGTTGTGACTCATGGATAATTGAGTGGATAAATCTTTATCTAAATCCATCATATGGATTCACATGACTCTATTCTTTTGGAATCCTTATTAAGTGTTTCCATTCTAAGTGTGACCAAAATAAAATGATAAAAAACTAACAAAATACAATCATGTGGCACCATACTAGGGAAGAACCTACCCAATGATGATCTAGTATTATCTATTACTTTCTTTCCTTACACAAGATAATTCAAGGGAACCCTGATAAGTAATAACCTACCCAAGGATGGTCTAGTGTTATCTATTAATTTTTTCCCATCATAAGATAATTCAGGGGCACTTTTCTATGGTATAACCTATATAGTTCAAAGATCAAGGCCTTGAAAAGTTTTTCTTTGGAAGGAATCACAAACATAGTATTTTGGTTTTTTTCTAGTCATACAAATTTAATATACATCATATTTTTATTAAATTCATAACTATTTCCTATTATGAAATATTTTTATTCTCATGTATTAATCATTTTTGTGTATGAATTATTATAATGTTTTTGTTTTGGAATCCCTATTCTAACCAACAAATTAAGGTATTCTAACCACATTAATGTGTAACTCTTTACATAACCAAAAATTTTGTGCTACTCACAAAAAATAGAAGCCAATCATATTCATACATATAAAAATTAATTATATTAATAAGGTATTAGAACTTTTCATGCAAAGTTTTATAGTAATATGATATTAAAAAAATCAAATGAGTAATCCCAAAGCAACAAATAACCAACCCATTCACCTTCCTAGATTAGACATGACCTCCCAACTAATAGGTGATTTGAACCCAAGTCCCTATACTCATAGAGACTTTAATCAAGAGAGAATTCAATTCATGATATCTATATCACGTAATATTCACAAACTATATTTAACAACCATTTTCAAGATCATAACATTAAAAACAAACTGAGGTCAAGGTAGATGAAAACAAAATTTTACAGAGTCGTACCAAGAAAGAGATGTAGCTTTCTAACTCCCAAAAGTTGTTAAATAGTTAAAATAAAACATATGTACTATTCACATTTATTAAACAAAAACATGAATATAAAAGGAATTTAATAAATAAATAATCATTTTATTAATTTTCCAAAACATGAGATAACCCATCATGAAAAAATCATAAACAAAACTTAACTATAAAAAATTTATAAAGTAGAAAAAAATTATGGACATTATATAATTTTGAATATAAAAATTTTATATTAATTTTTATAGGAAATATTTCATATTTTATATTATATGATATTTATATAGTGTTTCATGAATGATAAACAATTTACAATTCAATTTTTGTTATGTAAACCTTTTACATAATCTAAATATCATATAAATTTTAATTATTTAAACCTTTATCCAAAACATTTTTGTTATGGTCTAAATAAAAACCAAAAAGGCCCCTTCAATTTAAACACATAAAATTTATTTAATTATAAACAATTAAAAATTATAAATATAAACTCTTTTATATTTCATCCTATTTTTTAATTTATTAACACATTATAAATTACCCCTTATGATTTCTAAATAAACCCTTTTATTTCTAGAATAAAATAAATTCCATATAATATTGGTAAAAGGTATTTTAAAATAAACCTTTATTATTTAGGATATATGTTTCATAAAAATTTATTTAATTAATTATAAACAATTTATAATTAATTATTTAATTTATAAATACATTATAAATTAAATATTACCCAAATAAATTTTATCATGATTTATAAATATTTTATAAACCATTAATATCCTTAAAAGTTTTAAAACCAATTATGCATAAGTGTAACCTCCCTTTAACCTTACATAGACATTCTTTATAAGTGTAATATTCTCCCTACCGTTAATTAGGTTGTATGAGACCCATTTGATTAAGGTAAGTTAGTATTTACTTTTACATATCTCAAAACCATAACAACAACTAATATAATACCTTGGCACATATCATTTGTGTAATAGTAAACTCTCTTAACCTTTATGAAAACGTTTTTTTGTAAAGTTATGTTACATATTACCTTTCCATAAACCATTTATGCAAAGTCAAGTTACATATTACCTTTATGAAAAATATTGACAAAATGGTAGGAAACAAGCTTCCTTTATGTGAACCCTTCACATAAAGGTAAGTATCTAGGTCAAATTTTTGTGAAAACTCACATAATGGTAAATCACATATTATTTTTATATATCTCACATAATGGTTAGAAATACTATAACATTTTTGTGAAAACACTATTATTATTTTCCAGTTATGATTCTCTTAAAAGCTTGTAATTAAATAACATTTAAATATTCAAGAAACAAGATATTATACCACTGATGAGTTTTGATTAATCATTTAATGATCATTGGAAGTAGAAACAACCCTAAACACATTAATATCTATCTCCAATAACTAAATGTGTAAGTATAACCAAAAAACAAAGCATCACATAAGACCTAGAATGGTTGTACAATAGTGGCCATCTTCCTTTAATTTGGGGGAATATTTGTGGAATATCACAAGGATCAATGTACAAAAGTTCCCTTAATCAAAGGGATTACACCACCCAAAATATCCTTGATCATATTAAGTAGATAACTGAATGATGAAGGGGTTCTAGTGCCATCTTCAAGAAAAAAAACAACTCTTTTTGAAGACGAGAGATTAAGGAACTTTTCAAGAAACTGATGATAAAAAATAATTAAAAAAAAACACACAATTCATCCACCTCCAATAAAAGAGATCATATCTATTTTATAGGTGAATCCCGAGACTCCTCATTCATAACGCATCATTTTAATTATTTCCCATTGGGAATAATTCATTGAACTCATTTCAATGGACAAATAAAATGATTTAAATAAACCAAATCCTTGATTCTAAACCGATGAAACCATTTGGGAGAGATGTTTCATCGCATGCAACTTTATATGAATATCATGCATATTTAATAATATATATATACATCATATATGTATATATATTATATTCATGCATCACATGTGTGATAATTTACATGAATCATATGCATGTATTAAATGTACACTATAATATATATATATATAAAATTCATTATATTCATGTGTTCATGTATCTTATTCATGTATTTTTAGTGCACATGTAATAATGGTAACATAAGATTTAGTTTTTTCTAACCTCGACTTCAGTTATTATGGAGCTATGAGCTTGAATTTATATGTTAATTATATTTTATATCTATTAAGTGTTAGTATTTTAATTAAATTTAGGTATCTCTTGAGTATTGAACCTTGAGAAGTGATACAAGGAATATGACAAATCACTGGTTTTAGAGCATATGCTCTCTCTAGAAAAGTGGGGGTTAGCTAGTCATCGCACCATGGTTTATATTTTAGATGTTTTTAGTTACAAATAACTCTAAGATTTTATATAAAAAATTTCATATTACTGATTATATGATATCGTATAGGGTGCTTTATTTTTTTTTGTAAAATTGGGAAAAAAAAGTGATCAAAATATAAAAATTCAGAAGTAAAAAAAATAAATGTGAAGGGAATTTAGATGGGAAGGGAATGATTAATTAGGACCCTAAGGAGACTCTCCCCTTAAAAACCTAATTACAATGATTACATAAAGTTTTATCACTCCTTGTATAAGTCTTAGTCACATTCAAGAAAACACTCAAATTTTTATTAACGTTCAAGGAGTATAAAGTATGTGGATATTTATAGGCAAATGAAAGAGACACATGCCAAAAAACTAGTTTAAAAAATCTAACATCTAAATTGATATTTTTGACTTTTTCAAACATGTCCATGAGTTTAGGTGACAAAATATCCATTAGGAAAACTTTTTGGTTCCACCTCAAAGTATTTGAAGATTCCCACCTTGACATTGGAGATACGTGGCCCAACATTTTAGACATTAATAGATTCCTTTTTGTCAGTGGATTTAAATTCACATTATCATTTTGGTGGGATCTTTGAGATCATTTTATAGATTTAAAAATAATTATTTTTGTCCCATTTTCTCCTTCCATGCATGCATGTAGGGCCTTATCTTGAAAATTCAGAATTAGGCCTTATAAAGCCTCTTTCATCCTCCTCAACATAGCCCTTTTCATTGGGGTGCCAATTCCCTATAATGTATACATTGAATTTATAAGTTTTTTCCTTGAATCTCTTCACTTGTATTAATCATTTCATTATTCTCACAATAAAAAAGATGTGTCCCATCACTATCTCCCTCTAGAAAATGAATCTTAATCTAATATGAATAATAATAAAATGAAAAATCAATGTCATTAAACGATGCACTAATATTTCCCTAAAAATATAAAAGTTTAATCTTTCATGTGTTTTCATTAATTCAATCTAAGACTTTGAATGAACCATCTATACAAGGATGTAGTTTATAATTTCTTTTTGTTGGAAATATTTCCTTCCTCAAATCTACACACACCCAATCCTTGGGATCAAGCATAACCATATGTCAATTGATTTTTACTTTGTTTTAATATTTTTTATCAATTATTTCAATATTTTATTTCACTTTTTTCATGAAATATAGGATCGTAAGAAATGGAAATTAAGACTAGAGGGTGGGGGTGATTATTTATTTTCAAAAATTAAAAACAAAACAACCAGGGTTTTATTAATAAAATATTTTGTAGTGAGATATATGTTCAAGATATGAAATGTAGCATAACTAAAAATAAATAACATATAGATTTATAGTTTTTCAGATCACTAAGATCCCAGTACACTCCTAAACATTATCTACTCTATTAGTAGATTTATATCCACTAAGAAACTCACTTTTAAATGTGTGATAACCTATTACAGACCCTACCTTTTAAAATACCTAGAGTCACAACCGAGTATTTTTACAGGAGACCAAACCTAGTATATGAGATGAATGTTTTTCAGGTTTCATAATCAAGGAATCCTTTTAGGTGGTATAATGACCAAAATAAACAAGGCATCCTTTTGACGGGGAAAATCATAAACCAAAAGTGAAAAAATTAGAAAAAGATAAGGAAGAAACAATATGAAGAAAAAAAATACAAATAAAAACTATAATATCATCAAATGATGTGAAAGATAATGAAACTAGATGATCATTGATCACTTTAATGTAAAAAGGTTTAATTTTTAAGTTCTTATATGATCATAACAATGGAAAAAAGGTACATAAGTTTCATGATCGTACAAGAGAATAAAAAATTGTGTAACAATGTTTCATTTTTGGGAAGTAATATTGAATGATTTTTATGTAGTTATTTTAAATTTCATTATCAAATCTCTAACAAATAAATCCCATAAAATCATTAATTAAAAGATATACTTAGAGAGTCATTATATCCAATCAATCCATGCCACTTATTAGTGAATAACAAAAAAATATCACAATTACCTATAATTTGAAAATGCAACGCTCATTAACAAAGAGTTCGTTCATTCTTCTATTGTGACAAGAAAATTGTTAAAAACATTTCTAATATATTCATTAATGTAAATTATTCTATTTAAAAAAATTAAAAAAAATAAAATTTCTCTTATAAAATTTTAATGGAAGAATAATTCAAATATTATAGAAAATAGAGCATAAAATGAATAAGATAATAATTAAAATTTTCAAAGGAATTTAAACCATATTTTTAATTCAAAAATTTATAAATTTTTTTTATGATATATATTTATTTTATAAATCAATAAAACAGTTAAAAAATATTGGAAAAGTTGCAGAAATTTTTTTTATAAAAAATGACACTAAAACAGAGTTGTAAAAATATATTTTTTCTCAAAAATTAACAAAGTGTAGAAATGAACATACAAGGAAAAAATCCTTATGTTAAGTATTCTTACCATGCACCTCACAGTAGGTATACTGACCATGAGGTGCACGGTCACTTTAAAAACAAACATTTGGTCAGTAAAAAAATATACGAGGACAAAATAAAATACTCATGGTAAATTCACCTTCACACTCACGGTAAGGCAAGTTGATCCCTAGTAAGTAGAAAAATCATAGTACAATAGGGAAACTATCATGGTAAGTTTAATCACATGATATTATCACTCGTGGTAAGGTGGAAGGCTTCCTCACAGCAAGGTTACTTACTGTGATGAAAGAGTGTTGTTGTTGCTCAGTGCTGCTGGGTGTCATTGAACCAGGTTGACCTTCAGACGAGCTGCTCCCTTACACTGGTATCATGCACTATTGTCCCAAATCAGATCTCTTCATGGTTTAACCTTCAGTATACCATTAAACCACTCCCATAACACCATTGAGATTCTAGTTGGGGTCAACATATTCACATCTCTATCCACTCACATAGGATTCGGCCTACCAGCATAGCTGGCCTAATTCATGCACTCACAGGCGAACTACTTCAGGCCATATACATGGGACCACTACTACCGCTTTTATTGGACCTTGGGATATATATCCCATGGGTTTGTCCCATTTGGTCCCTTATGTGGTTAAGTAATATCTCAGGTTAGCTAGGTTGGACCATAATTTTTTAATATAATCCACCAAGAAATGTTAAAAGAGATATAAATGAAAAACATAGAAAATTAAGATTTTAGGAAATCATTAAACATTAAAACATGTAAATAATAAATTATTATTTCTTTATAAAATATTAATTTAATAAATTAGAGGATATAATAATTTATTAAAGAAACTATTAATGAATTAATACATAGATTCAAATTCCAAAAATCTCTCCCATTTTGTAAATTACAAAACATAAAAATTATTAAATTTTTAAACAATTCTCCTACTTTTTAAAATTTACCAAAAAGAACATTAAAATTAAATCTTGAAATAATTATTTATCTTAAACATTACCAAATTCATTGAATTTACATAGAATAAATCTTTTAGTAAGAGTAACATCTAGTTACATGACATAGGTAAACAGATGTTGAAAACATAGACCAATATATTAAAGAAGTAATTACAATAAAAATAATTTTTATGATTTAATAATACCATGTTCAGATATCATTTTCTCAAATTTTAAAGAATCTAATGGTTTAGTGAAAAATTCATCCAATTTTTTTCAATAGGATCAAATTATAAACATATATCACCTTTATTTACAAGTTCCCTCAAAAAATGAAATCTAACATCTATGTGTTTTGTTTTAGAGTGTTATAAAGGGTTTTTAGAATTTAAAATAGAACATTAATTATAATAAAAGAATTGAATTTTGTCAAATCAAATATTAAAATAACATAAATTATGTTTTGTCTATTTTCATTGTGAAAAACAAACATGTAGAAAACGTATATTTGGCCTCATCTATAAACAGTTATACAAATAGTTGTTTCTTAGATATCCATGAAATTAATCTTTTATGGAGAAAATTACAAATACCTATTGTAATTTTTTGGTCAATAAAATAACCTATAAAGTTAGAATCAGAGTAAGATAATAAATCAAAACAATTCTGATTTGAATAAAATAAACAATTTATTAAGTTTCTCTATATATTTAATTAATCTTTAATAGCTTTAAAACGAATTTACTTAGGTTTAGACTAAAATATTTCAAATAAAAAAATTGAAAACATAATATCTTCTCTAGATGAAGTGAGACACATTAAACTACCTATCATTCCTTTGTACAATTTTATATGAGATGTATTTCTAGATTCATCCAAGTCTAATCTAGAAATGGAAATCATTTTAGATTTCAATGTCTTACTAGAATCAATCCCAAAACACCGAACAAGTTATTTAGAATACTCATATTGATTAAAGAAAATACCACCTTTTCTTTGATTAATTTTTAGTCTAAGAAAATATGTCATTTCTCCCATTAATCTCATGTAAAACTCACTTTTCATTATATTAGAAAAATAATTACCTAATAAATCATTTTTTGAACCAAATATTTTATCATTAAAAAAAATCTATATAATCAGTAAATCATTTAAAACTCTTTTTATAAACAAGGTTGGCTGAACCTTTAACAAAATCATTTTGAATTAAAAATAGAGCTATTATTTCATACCAAGATCAAGAAGATTTCTTAAGAAAGTATAAATATTTATTAAGTTGAAATACATGATTTTGAAATTTCTCATTTCCATATCCATGGGTTGGTTAACATAAACTTTATTAAAAATCATTCCATTAAAAAATGCACTTTTTTACATCCATTTGAAAAAAAAATTTATTTTAAAAATAATCATAGGATAATAAAATTAAAATATCTTCCATACTAGAAATAGGATAAAAATAATATTCAAATTTAATTCCATATTCCCTAAAATAACCTTGAGCTAATAGTATTTCTTTATTTTTAATGATGTTTCTATTTTCATCAAACTTAATACGAAAAACCCATTTAGTTCCTATTAAAGGTTTATCTATTGAAAAATAAAACAAATTCCACATTTTATTCCCTTAAAATAAATTTAATTCATCATGCATAGAATTAATCCAATTTTAATTAAGTATAGAATTATCAATTTTGAAAGGAACATAGTCAACAACAAAATTAGAGTTTTTATAGTAAAGTAAAACTAATTTTTTAGTTTGTTACCAGATTCTACATTACTAATTACTTTTTTAATTTGATGATCATTGAGATTTTTCCATTCCTTAGGATAAATTTTAGAATAGATATGCTCCCCCTCAACTTATGTATTCTCATTTTATTGGACACTATCTTCCCTAAAATTGAATTATCTAAACTCATCATCATCTTTGTCTAAAAAAACATTTTTCTTTTTATTACTATTTATAATAAACATAACTGTATAGAATCTTCATCAACTGAAGTTATATTTTTAAAAATTATATAGGATTTTCTAGTATTGGAATATCCTAACAGTATCCATTTATTAATTTTAGAATATATTTTTTTATTATCTTTTGTATTTAAGATAAAAAATTTCATCCAAATACCCTAAAATATCCAACTATTGGTTCAAACCCTTAAAAAATTCATTGGGGGACTTATTTAAAAAAATTATTATAGATAATTTACTTAAAACATGGAAGGTTTTATTTAAGGATTATACCCAAAAATATTTAGGCACATTAAATTCCATAAGTAATGATCTATCCACTTCTTATATATATCTATTCTTTATTTCAACAACCCTATTCTTTTATAGTATTTTAGAGCTTGAAAAAAATGTTTGTATCCATTTTCTTTAAAAAAATTATCAATTTCAAAATTAAAAAAATTCACCACCTGCATTACATATGATAGATATTATGGAAAAATTATTCGTGTTTTGGATAATTTTATTGAAAACATATAATTTCGATAAAGTTTCATTTTTTGTGTGATAAGAAATAAATCCAGATAAATATATTTTAATCATCTATAATTAAAAATACACAATTCTTACCACCAAAAGTAATAGGTTATATAGGTCCAAACAATTCAAGATTTAATAAATCTAAACATCTAGAATTACTATCATCATTTACAGATTTAAAACTTTATTTGTGCTACTTAACCTTTAAATAAGAGCCACACATAAAGTACTTGTATGTAATTTTAGAAATTGCAGAAATTGTTCAATATTTGAATGTTTGTGAAATAGTCAAATTTTTTCATGACCAAGCCTCCTATGCCACATAATTTAACCTTCCTATATATAATACAAAAACTAAAAAATTTTTGAGGTCAAATCATAGAAATAAACAGTGTAAACATTCTCTTTTCTATTTATAGAAAATAAAAAAAATTATTTTTCAAAATAGTAAATTTATCATTGTCAAAAATATAATTTAAACCATAATCACACAAATATGATTTAAATTTTACATTGTGTTTTGAACCATCTACAAATTATACTTTTTAAATAATAATAGTTTTAGAAAAACCAACTTTACCAATACATTTCATATGACCTTTTGTGTTTTTTTGAAATGTGACAAAGCCACCATCACATGAATTTAATGATAAAAAATTTGAAATATCACTAGTAATGTGCCAAGAGTATCCATTATCAAAATAACATGATTATTTGACACTTCTACGGCCTATTTTCTGAAATTAACGAATCAAAAAATTGTTTTGGTGCCCATGGTAACTTGGGTCCAATCAAATTTGTAGTAGAAAATTTTGAATCCCAAATAGATTTAAAGCCTTCAGTATCCTTCCTAGAAAATATATCTATATTAGTTAATGTTCTAGTATACCAAAATTATTATTTAAATCTTAGTGAACATTCATCGATATATTTCTTTTTCATTCTCTATTTAAAATAGGTTACACTAGAAATACATCCGTTTTAGATTTTAACAAAGTTAGTCTTATTTATACTTGGAGATAAACTGTCATAACAAAAACCATTATTATTATTTTTTAGTTTCATTACATACATCATTTTATCAAATTATTATTTACCTCAAAAAAATGTAGATAAATTCTTTTTAATATTGATATCATCATTTTTCAAATTCATATTACCCTTTTGAATTTTCTCTAAATCTGTATAAAATTTCACATTAGATCCAAAAGACGTGTTTCTTAATTTATTATTTTATTACTTATGTTTATTACAATAGTTATCAACTTTAATTGAATCATCTAGAACTAAATTAAATTTTTTTAATTGATCATTATAATTCGATTACAGAATTTTTTAAACTCTTTAATTTTCCTATTTTAGTTTTTATAACTCAAAAGAAAAATTATATTTAGATTTATCATTCTGGGAAATCTATATTTTCATATTGTCACATTGTGTTTTTATTTTTTTTATTCTCTTTAATAAAATTATTATTTTTAATTTTTATGTCAATGAACTTTTCAATTATACTGACTCCATTATTTCTTATTTCTTTATTTTTGATAAGTAGTTGTTTAACATTGAAATCCACAGAATCAAAATCAAAACATGAATCAGAATCAATTTCATTTTCATTTTCAGATGAAGAATCATTATATACATTATAAGGACTAATTAATTGACTGAAAAGTGAATAAGTAACCTCATATTGCATACCTTGAAGAGGAAGGTTCCCTATCTCTAGTTCACTTCCAGAATCACTACATGATTTAGAACTGTCTGAGTAGTTATAACCACCAAACAAACCTCTCTTTTTTTTCCTCCTTTTTTCCTTGTACTTATTTGGATTTTTTATTTTTGGGAAATATGTACTTATGTGAAATTTATTCCTATACTCATAACATGTTAATTCTGATACATAATAATAATTATTATAATTATATTTTTATAATCCTTTTTGAGCATTATTATGAACTATCTGTTACCACCTTTGTTTTTCATGAACATGAAAAACTTCTTGCTAAAATGATCCATCTCTTTGTCACTTTCCTAGAACTTACATTCATAAGTATTAGATATTTCATTAACATTATACATAAAAGATATACCTTTTCTCTTTATTGACTCCTCATTAGCAATTACTTCAACTCTAATTTATACTTCATCAGAGATCCTATTAGTTCATATAAGGTATAAAATTTAAAATTATTACTCTCATCATTGGCCACATTATTTGAATTCCACATTTTTTTAAGATATCTTAGTACTCTTTTTACTTGAACAGTGTTTTCTAGTACTTCACTATGAGCAGTCATACCATTTATGATACTTGTAAACTAATGAAACATCAAGTGTACTAATTCTTCATATCTCATATTGAAGTCTCGGTATTCTTATAGGATTATTCCTAGATTGGATATCTTGAGATTTTTGGTCCCATAATGAGTCACTTAAAGTATTATACATATATCATGTGATTTCTTACAATCTAAGACATGTCTATAGACACTTATACTTATTTCACATTAAAAATATTTTTAACATTATAATTCAAAACATATTTTACCATGACATTACCTATAAGTGTCTCTAGATCAACTTTGGGTAACTCATATGGATTATCCATGATAGTCTTATGATCCAAAATTAACTGTTTTAGGTAGGATTCTGTTAAATATTTCTAGTAACTGTAGTCACTTCCATTGAATAATATAGGTTTGTTTCGAATCCATCCATCATTAATATTGATATCTACCATCTTAAAAGAAACATTTATTTTATTCCTTATATTGTAAAGTTTAAGATATCAGGTTAGAATAGTGTCAAAAATAAATAGTAGAAATAATCAGAGACTCTATATATCATTTTAAGGAATAACCTCCTCTGATACCAATTTTTGGATCATAAGCGATAAAAATTAAGACTAGAGCAGAGGGGTGAATATTAATTATTGAAAATTAAAAACAAAACAATCAGATTATTATTAATCAATGATTATGTAGTGAGACCAATATTTAAGAAATGAAATGTAGAGAAATAAAAATAAAGAACTCAGATATTTATACTGGTTCAAATCACCAAGATCCTAGCCCACTCTTTAACCTTCTCTACTCTGCGAGAAGATTGGTACCCACTAAAAATTACTTTTAAAGGTGTGATAACCTATTATAGAGCCTACCCTTTAAAATACATGGAGCCAAAACCTAGTTTTTTTATAGAAGACTAAACCTATTCTATTAAATGGATTTTGTTCTGGGGCCACAACCAATACATCCTTTTAGGTGGTAGAATAACCAAAAAAACTAAACCTTATTTTGATGAAGAAAATCATAAACTAGAAACAAACAGATTTCAAATAGATAAAGAAAAGAATAATTTGAAGAAAAAAATACAAAGGAAACCCAAAAGATGATAAAAATATGGAAGATGATAAATATAAATGATCATTGATCTCTTCAATGGAAGAAGGTCAAATGTTTAAATTATTTTATGATCATATAAAAGGAACCAATGTCGCAAAAATTTCTTGATAGTATGAGAGAAGAAAGAATTTTGTAATACATTATACTATTGAAAACTAATCTCGAATGATCAATGTGTAGTTGTTTTATATTCCTTGTTCATATCTCTAACTGATTAATCCTATAAAATCAGTAATTGAAAGATATTCTCGGAACATAAAGAGGTCCAATCACTGTATGCCACTTATTAGAAAATAAAACAATATTATTTTTAGCTATAATGTGAAAATATAGCACTCATTAACAAATATTTCACACATTATTCTATTACTGTAAGAATATTGTTAAAAAATATCTAATATATTCATTAAAGAAAATGATATTATTTCAGATAAATAAAAAAAATAAAATTTATCTTAAAAACTTTCATTAAAATAATAATTCAAATATTACAAGAAAATAACATAAACTTAAAAAGATAAAAAATATATTTTTCATAAAAATTTCAACAAAATTTTATCTTAAAAAATTTATAAAAAAGGTCTTTACGATATATAATTATTTTATTAATCAATAAAATAGTTAAAACTATATATAAAATTGTAATAAATAATTTTATAAAATAATGACACTAAAATAGAGTGTTGTAAAAATATAATTTTTCAATAAAATAAAAAAAGTGAAGAGATAACTTTGAGAGGCACAAACCTCACGATTGGTATGATTATCATGCATCTCACGGTTAGTATACTGACTATGATAACATAGTCTCTTTAAAAAAATGTAGTCAGTAAAAAAAGGTGAGTAAAATAAAATACTCACAGTAAGTGCACCATCATACTCATGGCAAGGTGAGTTGATCCATGGTAAGTAGAAAACTCATAGTACAGTCAGGTAACTATCATGGTAATTTCACTCACATGGTATATTCACTCACAATAAGGTGGAAGGATTCCTCATGGCAAGGTTACCATGATGAAAGTGTACTCCTACTGCACAGTGCCACTAGGTGTCATTGAACCATGTTCAGCTTTGGACGAGATACTTCCTTATGATGGTATTGTGCTTTATAGTCCCACATTGGATCTCTGTATGGTCGTGCCTCTAGTATGTCATTTAACTTCTCCCATAACACCATCGAGCTAATAGTGATGGATCATTACCTACAAACCATTATCCACTCACTTGGGCTTCGGCATGCCAGCATAGCCGGCCTAATTCATGCACTCACGAGAGTGCTCCTCTAGGCCTTATGCATGGGTGCACTACTACCATTGTGGATATACCATAGGGTTAACCCCTTGGCCCCCCTATATAGTTGAGGGTATACCCGAGTTATCCCGAGTTGACCCCTAATTTTTTACAATAATCCACCAATAAATATTAGAAAATATATAAATGAAAACCATAGAAAATTTAGATTTTAAGAAAACCTTAGACATTAAATCATGTAAATATTAATTATTATTTCTTTAAACAATTTAAATCTAATAAATAAGATGATATAATAATTTATCAAAACAAAAATGTTAAGGAATTAATAAGTAAATTCAATTGCAAACCTGAAACTCATATTTTTTTACCATTTCATCACCCACAAGATCAATAAACTAATTAGTAGGAAAAGATAAAATTTCATTAGGTTAAATGCATATATAATTTAAAATGGTGAGAATTGAGTAGTGGAATGTACTAATCAATTATATAAAACTCTACATATAGAATTTTTTTTCCTAATTCTTTATAATTTTTTAAACAACTACAAGCAATAGGGTTGAAAGAGTCCCATTCAACACATCAGTTTGTCCTTCGGTCTGAGGATGTGCGACAGTTGAGAAACAGATTTGTTCTAATATTATTTCACAATTTTCCCTAGAATTGGATAGGTAATTTCACATCCTTATCAATTACAATGGTCTTTTGTAGTCTATGAAATCTAAAAAATTATTTTAAAAACTAGTTCATAGTATGGAAACCATAATTAGCTTTTGGGCATGTAATGAAATGTTCCATTTTACTAAATATATCCAAAATAGTGAAGATGATATCTTTTCTCAATGGTGATCAAGGTAATCGACACATATAATTTTTAGACATGTCACATCCCTAGACTTTTCCCATTTATAGGTCACACACTTTTTTACAAAATAACAACAAAATATTTCCTCATGTTTGGATAATAAAAATATTCCCAAAAAGTTAGTAAAGGTTTATCAACAATAAAAGTTTCCATGAATCCACCCTATAAGTTTCCATTACTAGTAATTTTTGATTTTAGAAATTAAGAATGCCCAATTTTTCTCTTTCTAAAAGAAACATATTATTTTTGTAAAATTCTTTAAATAAATGGGTTTTATAAGATTTCTAAATTTATAAAAAGAATCACCATCAATTTAATACATTCAGTTTAATATCACAAGTCTAAGTAATTTAATATGAATAAAATTAATAAGTACAGACCTTAAACAAAGAGTATATACAACCACATTTTCCTTACCTTTTTTTTGTTTGATAACATAGGGGAAAGTCTCAAAGAATTATAGCTAGGATGTATGCCTCTCATTTAACTTACCTTGAGACTTTAATTACATACAAATTTCATGGTCTTAATGAAATTTTTAGGACAAAAATAATTTTCCATGTTTCCAAGGTTTATTTAAAAATACATTTATTTATATAAAGTTGAATAATTTATTGCTTCCCTATACAATGTTTCACTAAATTAGCATTTGTATATGAATCTTGAGTCAAAATGACACTCGTACAAACTCTTAATGCATCACACTGAATCTAAATGATTTTTTAAAATCAGACAGCCTTAATATTTAAGAATTTACCAATTAGTCTCTAAGAGTGTTAGAATATTTTTATTATTTTTCACCCAATTTAAAAACCACATGTTTCTTGAAAACTTCGTTATGAGGTGAAAAGATGGATGAAACATCCTTAACAAACATCATATAGAATCTTTCTAATCCCTGAAAAATTCTAACCTCAATTACATCAGTTGGTGTGGGACACTCTTGAATTTCATTGACTATTTATCCAACTACAAATATCTATTATTCCCGAAAACAAAACCAAGAAACACATCATAATCCATTTAAAAGGAATTTTTTTTGAATATTATCATAAATTTGGTTTTCCTTAAGAGTTCCACACACAAAACACATGTTATATAAATGGTTATATATGGGTTTTCAATATAGAAAGATATAATAAAAAGAGATAACCATGAATTCTTAAATGAATGGATGAAAACACGGTTCATTAGGAATATGAATGCACTTGGTGTATTGGTTACATCAGATGGAATAACTAACCACTCATATAAAAAAAGTTCTAAAATCAGTTTTTCATTCATCTCTTTCTTTCATTCAAGTTTTTTCATATCCATATTTAAGATCAATTTTTAAAAACAAAGTATCCCCATTTAACACAAGCATGCCAACAATTTGAGGGATGATATATTAGTACATAAATGTTATTTTATTTATATCATGGAAATCCATGAACATTTTCCATGTTCCATATTCATTAGGTACTAGGATCACTAAAACAACACATGGAGTCATTATTTAACTAATGAGTCATTCCCACAAGGGTTATTCAACTCAGTGATGAATCTCTCTAGTCTTCCCTAGATTACTTCTATATATAGTCATGTTAGGAA
Source organism: Viscum album (assembly GCA_963277665.1). Taxonomy (NCBI): domain Eukaryota; kingdom Viridiplantae; phylum Streptophyta; class Magnoliopsida; order Santalales; family Viscaceae; genus Viscum; species Viscum album. The sequence goes on along the minus strand of OY728167.1, from coordinate 724,804,013 downwards.
TTTTATATCTGAGGATAAATTCAATCATATGATCAATTATTATGAATAAACAAATCATAATATTCCTATAGAAATGAAAAAACACAAGAGGGGAAATAATGACGAAGTTCATTAATTTCAAAGAAAGCATCCTTACTATTGAGTAAGAATAATTTCTTAATGAAAAATATTATCTTCACCTAAATTTTCTAGAAAAAAATCACCTTATTTTTTTATTATTTTTACACTATTGAATTTTTTCTTCCTCCACACTCTTTTCTTTATCTTTTAATATCATTTTTTTTCTCAACTTATTACACTTTTTCTATAACTCTCCTTTTTATTTTTCCAATATTCTTTTTCAAAAATTTTATTTCTATTTTCGTATTATTTATTTATCCTCACTTGATATTCATATTCTTTTATGGTCCACAAGGGTGTTAATATAATTTTTCTTGCATTAAAAAGGAGAAATAATTTGTGTAGCCATCGTATATAACCCTCTTATCAAATATCTATAATCCCCTAGCTGGAAAATATCCTTCCTGTATTGTAGAAACATCAAAAACCAACCCATATTAATATTTCCTGATATAAAAGGATACTATGGATTTATTTTTTACTCACACCTAACCACTTCCATTGAACCATTGAAGCTTATAGGGTCTAGGCTCCTTAATAGTTAGAAAACTGAACTTCTCCACCAAAAGGCACTAGACACATTAGTTAAACTCCCACTATCGATGATTATGATACATGCCTTTTCCTTGAAATTACATGTAGTATAAAAATTTTTCTCATGTTGATCCTAATTATGATAATATTTTTCATGAATTTTTAGAGATCTTCTCATCACCAATGCATCTCTATGAACCGATTCTTCAACTTTAACATCATTGTATTCCTCTAATGATGGAATTTCATCTTTTATAGAGCCTTTACTCAAAATGTCACTATTTTATAAAAAAAATCATTTTCCTATTTTTGGGGATTTAGATGTGATATAACCAAAATATATGACACTTAAAACATATAATATTATATGATTTAGAGGAAAATTTGGGGTACATTTACATTTAGAACCAAAAGTGTTAATTGTTTTCCTCTTCTCTTTATTTTTGAGTATATTTAAAATCCAATTGTTTTGATAATTTCCATTTAAAGGTAGACATGGAATATTTTGAATTAGATTTAAAATAATTGGGAGAACTTACTCGATTAATTTGGGATTGAAATTGTCTCTCTACCTTTACCACCTTATGTGGAAATTCCTCAAAGTAAAAGTAGGGTTTTAACTCCACCATATTTATAACATAGATATTTGTTCCATTGATAAAAATATCTATCATAACTTCTCAAGCCTCATCCAAACATGATATAATCATTTATATTTACATTTTCATATAGTATCCCTCCACACCCAAGGAACCATTCACTAGATGTTGCAACTTCAAATGTAAATATATATAGTAATGACTAGAGATCCACCATTTATATATTATAATATTAATCTCTTACAATGTTTGAATTGGCCTTTCTAAATTAAATTTTCAATTTATAATTAGTTCCAAGAAATAATTACATATTAATTGACACTAATTGATTCCAACTTTACTTTCTTATCCTACAAGCAATTATAAAGTCCAAACATGTGTTCAAAATTCTTCTCCCACCAAATGAGTGTTTGAGATAATTATTCCCTTGAAATGATAGAAGTGTCTTATTTATTCTTACCAAGTCATTTTTTATAATTACAACATGTTTTCCAAACCTATGCGATGATTTTTCAAAATTGGAGTACTTATAATATTTGAGGCTATTTGTTTTCACACTATGGACAACCTGAAGCCCGAGGGTGTCAATTTGATTGGAGGGGATGACCTGGGGATTCATTATTTTAGGACTCCTTAGTTATTCTCTTGGTGTCTAGGGATGTCACTACACTCTCTTTTTCTTTTTTTATTTTTTTTGAATAAAAATAAAGTTACGATGATGGGTTTTAGGGGTCAAAACCCAGAATTTTTGGCAAGATAGACCAAGGTGCATGGTTACAGCATGGTTTGTCTAACTATGTGACTAACCAAGCGAGGTTTCTGAAGTTTTTTACCAAGGTGTTTTGAATGGTTTGAGAATAGATTTTAAAACCATGTGACACCTAAGGGAAATAATGTGTCTTGTTTTTGGGGAGATATTAGCCTTACACTATTGGCCTAACCGTGCAAACAAGATATGAATCCCTATCCAACTCACATAAAAAGTGGTTTTAACCATTTACCCCTATCACATTTTTATGATTTTTGGGATCATTTTCCTCCTCCAATGTGTGCATCCCATCTCCCTTGGCTTAGAGATTATTCCCCACCAACTTGGTGGATTTATCATGGAGATATTGGTGTTTTGGATTTAGGTATGTTTATTTCTTCATGGAATCTTATTCTTTTCCCCTTCTCAATCATTTTCTTCTATTTTTATGGATGAGTGTAACCCTAATGGGGGGGGGGGGGTAGGCCAAATATTGGGTTTACGATAGGGGTTTTGGTCTTTTACCTTATGGTATTGGTGTGTGAGGATTTGTTCTACCTCTTATGGGAGGAATTAATCAAGTGTGATGATCTTTGGACTGAATCTGAGATATGTGTCTATATTTAATGGGTTTTCCATTGAATAATAATAAATTTATAATTTCCTTTGGTTTGTTTTATTTAAATTTCTATTTAAATGTTTTATTATTTATGTGTATTCTATTTTTGATCTGTTTTATGGATTAGTTTGTTAATTTGTGTGTTTTAAGTGGATTTTCCAAATGGGTGTGTCTTGTATGAACACCAAGTATTTGATAAAATGGTTAAATGGGTTTTATCTGTTTCAAAAGATTTATAAAGTGGTTTTAGAAATGATTTTACCTTCGGAAGGGTGTTATGATAAAATTTAAATTTTTGGTTGTGAAGTGGATTGTGTTATAGATTAATTGATATGGTAATTTTTGTGTGGATGTGTTGGTGTGGAGTAGCTCATTGGTTAATCAGGGTGTGATTGAGGGGTTTGTTAAAGGGACTGTGTGAGCCTTCAGAGGGAAGACTATGTGATATTCCATTATGTTTTGTTCAAGTGGCTATGTGAGACATCATAGGGAGGAATATGTGAGCCTAAAACATAGTTTACAAGGGACCATGAGTTCCTTCATGTAGGAAGACCTTGTCATATTCCATGCTTGGAATGGGGAAGACTGTGAGAGCTTCTGTTTTGCTGATCTAACTAGTATACTTGTTTTCTCACTCATGATTGGCTTGTTTGTTAGATCCCATAGGGTCACATTACCCATTCCAGTTTTCTTATATTATTATTCATTTTATTATTTAAATTTTGATTATATGAGATATATTGTGCTGATTTTTTTTATTTCCATTGATATGGTTACATGATATTTATGTTTGTGCTCATTTTTATTATACCTTGCTGGATATGTTGAGCATGTTGGGCCTTGATCTTTAGTTCTTTATTTGATAAATTTTCAGAACGGTTTTGTAAATCAATTTTTGTTTGAATTGGAAAAACAAAGGGATTTTAAAAGTGTATTTTAAAATGGTATGTTTTCAAAGTGGTCTAGTTTTTATGATGTTGTCCGGCCAATTTATTTGTTTTCATGGGTAAATGTAACACCACATAATTTTAAAATAAGTACATTCTATTTAATAGATTACATGATATGAAACAACATAAATAAAATTTAATATAATATCCTTATAATTTATAATATATTTAATGTTTTTAAATAAATTAAATCTATGATATAGATTTCAATACACACAAAACTGAGTTATCTTGTGTTACACTCAAGACCAAATATTATAGAATACTATTAATATTATTATTTAAAATGAAAATTATCTCATAACCATTAATTTTGTAGTTATAAATAGGATTTACTATGTTATGAAAATATAAGGTTGAATTCATTGGTTTCCAATTAATTGTAAATGAATATAAAAACTAATTGAATATAATAAAAATGTTCTTATAAAGATCTAATTTTATGTGCCTAAAAATGATTTGTATTAATAAATTAAATTAATTAATATTAGTAAATTTCCTAATTAATTTTATATATTATATATTCAATAAAATTTATTTACATTCATCAAATATAATTTATAGGCATAATATTAGAGTAAATTCAATTTCAAGCATAAAAGATGTATTTTTCTAAAGTTAGTTTTTCCACCTTTGAATAGAGCAATTGTTTTAAAACCAAAATTTAAAAATTTTATAAAATTTATTTGAAAAGATAAAATTCATTTTTTAAATAGGAATTTCAAAATTATATCAGAGTGATGTTTTGGTATTTTTATGAGAAGATTAATTTTTGATGAATAATAAAAAATGTATGAATTTTAATTAGAAACTGACTTTTTTTAAAATAATTTATAAGGTTAAATTATATTTTTAACTGGTTTTAAAGTTTAATTAGATGAATTTTACATATATTAATCCAATTTTGGTCATTGGGATCAATTTTATATTTAATTTAGATATTCGAATATTTAAAACTATTGTACACTTTCACTATAAAATATGCAATCTCGCCACATCTATGAGATTAATTTCAAATTAATTTTTGCCACTTAGGTGGTTTGAATTTTGAAAAATGGATTCCATATTTGGATTCTGAATAATTTATAATGTATAATAGGATCAACATAAATTTTTATCATAATGATTAACGAATTTAGTTAAAATTAACTATATTGATTAATGTAAAAAGGAGATTACTTAATGACTTAACTTTGAATATAAGGTGTCAAAATGACTCTATACTTTTAAAACACCATTTTTATGTCCATATTTAGAACATAAAACTTCATGGATCCAATTTATTTTGTTATGGAAGCCTCTTCGTAGGTAAAAATGTGGGCAGAACACAATTCTTTTCAAAAATTCCACATGTGTCCTTTCCCCCACTTATAAAAGGGATCCCCTCTCAAACTTCTTCACACCTATCAAACAACATAGGTTTGGCCGATACCTAAACAATTAACTCCCCCAAATCCCTCCCATTATACTAGAATCCTTATTTTTGTAAAAAAGAAAAACCTTTCAAGGTTTTAGTTGAAACCTAAGGAAGAAACTCGAAGAATATGTAACATTTTTCTTAAAGCGTTTTCATTTTAATTCTTTCTACACCTCCTTAAATTATAATTATATCATGATTATATAATAAAATATGTATATTAAATATATTGGGGTGTTTTTATGTTAATTTTAATGCCTAAAACTTAACACACATCCATCAAATGGGATACACAATCATCGTTCGTGAGTTTGACAAACTACCACCTCACGAACCAGTATCATTCGTTCTTCAATTACCACCTTTAAAGGTTGGTAATAAGGATGTATTTATAGTTTAAACTTTATATTAATTACATATAATATATATTTATGCTTTTGGAATTATTATATCACACACTCCTTCATTATTTCCATTTTGGGGGAATATGATAATATCATTTGTGGACGTGCGGACTACCGCCTCCTCAAAATTATTTGATTCGTTCACGCTTTATTTAGAATGTATTAAGGAAATATTTAATTAAAAAATTGATATATATTAGATAAAAATTATATTGTAATTATACTATAAATATATATCATTTAATTTTTTTTCTTTTAATATGATAAGAAAATAGAAGCAGTATTCATGAGTATATACGACCTACCGTCACCATGAACTGTGCATTTCATTTCCTATCATTAAATTTTATTAATTAATATAAAATCATATATATTGAATATATATGATATTTATATCGTGTTTTACATCATATAAATTATTAAATCACGATTTAAATAATAGTAACAAAAAATAAGAAGTCAAAACATACTCAAAAAAAGAAGTTATTACCCAAAATAATGAAAATAATGGGGGATTATTAATGGATAGGTAATAATATGTTATAAAATTATCATATATGATATAATATATGTTAATATGGTTTATTTATAAGTTAATAACATGATTAAAACCAATATACATGAGTTTAGAAGACGTTCAACTAAAGGAAGCGTATGGTAAAGGATTTCTTAACTCAATTTCCACTCATTGGGTTAAATTTATACTATATTTATTATCTCATGATAAGATTATGAGCATATTTAATTTTAATTATATTATGTTTTATTAAATTTTTTTTTATAGTGGATACACATAATCTATTCATTTATTAATTCTTACTTAAATGTCATGATAATTTTAAGGGTTTATTTCAAAATCTTATTCTAATCAAGATTTATTATTATTTATTATTAGTTTGTTTAAATTACATGATAATTTATAATAATCCCTTAAATTTTTTTATCCTATGGTTATTCATGAAATATTTCATGTAATAGTACCATTATTCTACTCAGTAATTAAAATGTTTTTGAAAATGTTTTCAAGAAAACCAAACTTCATTTCTCTCTTTGGTCTAGAATATTTTTTCCAAAACTAAGTTTTCTAAATTTTTTTTCAAAAATATTTATTTAAACTTTTATAAACGATTTAAAAAAAAAATTACCCATTTTTCCTTTCTAAAAATGTTTTCTATGGAATCTTCTTATCACTTTCTGAACAAGTAAATTTTCTAACCTTTTTTATAATGTAAAATAAATGTTCTTTTTTCATTGTACGATATATATGGAATTACCTATAATCATTTTTTTGAAGCTTAATTTGGAATTTTATGGATATAATTTTAATGAAAATATTTTTCAAATTTATTTTATTTGAAAAGATTTTTCAAAATGAAAACGATATTTTCATCAAAAATGTTTTTAAATATTTTATTTCATCAACCATAACCACAATTATTATCTCTATAACGGTTATACATATTATTGAAAACAAACATATTCTTCCCCTAGATGGTTTATGATTATTTTGGGAAATTATGGTATTGAAATTTACTTTTTTGATTAATTTTTTATTCTTTAACTTCCCCTTGAAATATTCACTTTACTGTGATCATTAGACATTAAATTTCCCTATATATCCACATTACTTATCATGGGTATGGTTATTTCCAAAACCTATACCATTTTTATATACAGTGCTTAATTTGAAAGTTATTTTATTGTCTAAGGAAATATTGATATATCTGTATTCTTTACTCAATACAAATATTTGATAAGTCAAATTATTTATAAATTATTTGATTATTTGATATATAAGGAATTATTTGGACATTTATGAAATAATATGGGGTCTATTTAATGTAATCCCCTTGATGCATTTGTACTCTCATAGGATGAAATTAGTTGGAGAAACACCATTTCCATTTTTTCTAAGAAATTTTAAATCTATCTAGAGGATAGATCTTGACAGTAACTATCTTGATAATAGATCCTGATTATTCAGATGGGTTTCTACCCATATAATTAAACCATCTTGGGGATATATCTTGATAGTAACTATCTTGAGGATGAATCTTGATAGTTAAATTGTTTAAAATTATTAATTCCATCATTACAGATATTCCATGCTGTCATTATATTAGTTAGAATATCCATGGTCAAGATCATTTGATTATTTATATGGAATTATTTGATCATCTTTTATTACTACCATAATATTCTCAATTTTTTGATTAAAAGGAATATGAGTTCAGTTATTTACCTTGAGATATTATTAATTCACTACCTTCTCATTTTATTTATTACTTGGAATGTGTGCTCAATTATTTACCTTGACATGTTTATTATGCTTATTGATTCATTACTACTTCCATTATACATAACCTTTACTAATTATTTGATCTAAAACTTAGTTTATTTCCTTCCCCTAGGTATGAAGATGAATTCTTTGAATGAGTTTCATGGATTCTAATCATTTTATTTCATTATGTTTTATGTTTTTTTATTCCCAGTGTAAAATTGGTATCATGTACGTAATCTAGTTTCCAAAACTGCTAAATTGATCGGTTTTTTATGATTTGATTCCTGTTTTAATCATGCCAATGTAATAATTTAAGGAACCATCTCTATGATTCTAGGGATGTGATCACTACAGTTGGTATTAATGGAAATTTATTTGAAACCATGAGAACTATATTTAGGAAAATAAAGATTAGAAAACATAACACTATGATAGACTTTGAGGATAAGTATATAAGAACCTCCACAAGAAAGCATGTTTATTATTATGAGATTATAAACATATATATTTTTCAATTTATATTAAGTATTACACTAGTTTTTGTATTATAGATTATATTTCATAATGATATGATCTAATCTAGTGTATTTACTTATTTATAAATGGTGCCTGAAAAGAAGAAGTATATTAATACACGTGGAAAATGTAGAGATATCCCTACTAAGAAAAATAATACAACTAGTATTACAACAGATAAAATTATGGATATATTAAGGAATATTAACTAGGTTATAAAAAATAACCCTTCCCAAATGGGGTAACATATTCCATAATGATATTTTCCTATGTTGGATCACATTATTCAATAGAATCCCCCATCATTTAGTGGGACTACTAATATGATTATAGATGAACAATTGATTAAGTCTCTAGAGAATATATTTATGGCCATGGGATGTAGTGAAAAGGAAATTGTTACATTTTTAGTGTATTATCTCAAAGGTGGCGATGGTCAATGGTAGTCTTTGATCAAAAATACTAAAGAGGAAGAAGAAATAGAACTAATGGAATGGAAATATTTTATGGATACATTCTTCAACAAATATTTCCCTCATGAGTAAAAAAATGAGTGGAATATAAAGATCCCTTTATTAAATAAAAATGAATAAAAGAGTGTTATGGAGTTTGAAGATACCTTTTCAAGGTTACCTAGGTATTCTACTGATTACATACACAACATGGAGTGGAATATTGACCACTTATTTGAAGGACATAAGCCAAGTCTTCGAAGGGCACTAGTATCTAAAAATTTTTCTTTATACGATGATATATATTTTTTGTTCTATCACAGAAGAGAAATAATTTTCTGAGTCTTGTGGATTTAAATGGAATAAATAGAAGAAGAGTATGGAAGATAAAATAAAGGATAAATTGAATAAAGGAAAGAAGTATTTTCCCACATGTGATAATTGAGGAAGGAAACACCCTGGTACTTGCCTAAAGTGGATGAGAGTTTATTATAAATGTAGAGAAAAGGTTCACTATGAAAAATAGTCCAAAGGGAAGAAATAAAAAACTGATATTCAGTGTTTCAACTATAGTGAAATAGGGAAATGTTCAAATAAATTCCCTAAGCATCAAGGGAATCTAAGGTATCAAGGAAAATATTATGCTATTGATACAAATAAAGTTGAATGAGTACTATTTTGTTTATTTAGATCCAATAAATATATTTTAAAAATATTTTATTTATAATATTCTCATTATATGAATTATAAAATATATAAAGATTGTACTATAGTAATATTTCATTAAGGATTTTATAGAATATGTTGTATGGTACCGATGAAAAAGAAAAATAATTCAGTGAAAAGTTGATCTTCTTGGAAAACACATGTTTGAGAACCCATAATATATTATGGATGTTGAGATAATTATGGTTTGATAAAGATATGTTTGTTATGGATAAAGTAAACTGGATAATATTGACTAAATTGGAACTGATTAATGACTTGTTTATGCTACCATTTTTGGATTTGACAATGTTGTTGGATTTGAGGAATATGTCCAATAATCAATGTTTTAATTAAGGAATAAGAAAGCATGATTTTTTCAATAAGGTTTTATGGTAATATAATTTATTATCAGGTTTAAATATAAAAAATGATGAAGGTATTCACATGATTGTTATGTTATTATTAGGAGTTACTTCATATATTTTGTGAGATTAATGGTAATCTTATCAACTTTAGGAAAAGGATATTGAAATAAAATTCTATCACATTGAAATCATTTTTGTTGATATCATTGACCATTTTACAAATATTATATTTATGGTTTTGAGGAACTTAAATTTCCATTGATCACTAGTTTTCTTGTGATCAATGAACTCAATCACTCTCTATAATTATTTATGCTTTTCCTCCAAGACCATATATTCACTTACCACTGTTCTCCCACATAGAAACCTAGTTGTGTGTTAATTAATATGACCATTTTTACTTCACTTTATCTAATATTAAGAGGATATTTTATTAAACCTTATCAGGATGCGTCATTTTAATAAATTAATTTTAAAATATCAATCCCTTGATTTCCAAGATCATGCTTGAATTGTGAGGATATAATTTATTTAAGGTGGGCAGAATGTAACACCCCAAGATTTTAAACTGAGTACATTTTATTTGACAGGTTATATGAGACAAAACACCAATGTTTTAAGGTAATATAATATCCATACACTTTACAATATATTTACTATTTTAAATAAATTCAATCTATGATGTATATTGCAATGCAGGAAACACAGAGTTATCTTGCATTATACGCAAGACCAAGTATTACCAATTACTATTAACATTATTATTTAAAATTAAAATTATATCCTAATTGTTAAATTGAAAGATATAAATTTTATTTAATTTTTTATGAATATATAATATTTAATTCATTGGTTACCAATTAATTAGAAATGAATATAAAAACCAATTGAATATAAAGGAAATTTTCTTATAAAGAACTATTTTTTATGCACCCAAAGACGTTTTATCTTAAATAATTAAGTTAATTAATATTATTAAATTATATTAATGGAATTTATATATTATATATTAAATCATATATTTCCACAATCATTAAATATATTTTATAGGCATAATATAAGAAAAAAATCAATTTTACGCATAAAAGTTGTATTTTTAAAGCGGTTTTGTAACCTTTTAAGGGAGAACTTGTTTAAAAACTAAATTATGAAAATTAATTAAGTATTTTATGAAAAATTAAACTTTATTTTTGAATTTATAATGTAAAATTTTTCTTGTGATTAATTATTGGTATTTTTATGAGAAGTTTCATTTTTTATGAATAGTAAACAAATATTAAATTTTAAATGAAAAATGACTTTTCATATAAATAATTAATAAGGTTGAATTATTTTTTAGTGTATTTTAAAATTTATTTACATCCATTTTAAATCTATTAATCTAATTTATGTTATTGGGATTGATTTTATATTGAATTTGGATATAAAAATATTTCAAACCTTTGAACAATTTCACTTTAAAAACCCGATGTCTTGCCGCATGGACATGATTAAATTTAAATTTATTTTTTCCACTGATATGATTTCGATTTTTAAAAATGGATTAAATATTTTGAATAAGTATAAACTATAATTTATAATAAGGTGAAATTAATTTTTTAACATAATGATTAGTGAATGTAGTTAAAATTAATTACAGTGATTAAGATAAAAACAATATTACTTAATTACTAAACATACAATATAAAGTGAAATATTTACCCTAAATTTGTACAAAACCAATTGGATAGATATATTTAGACTATAAAAATTAATTTATATAATTATTTTCATTATGGAATCCTCTTGGTAGCTAAAAACCTGGGGAGCACACAATTGTTTTCAAAAATTTCCAAGTGTGTCCTTTCCCCCCACTTATAAAAGGCCACCCCTATACCACATCTCCACACCTCTAAAAACACTTAGGATTGGAAAATTACTACTAAATTAACTCCCCAACAAACCTAAACTCATCCTAGAATCCTTATATTGGTTATAAGGTAAACCTTTCAAGGTTTTAGTGAAAACCTAAGGGAGAAACCTGAATAAGAGGTAACGTTTTTCTTAAAATGTTTTCATTTAATTACCTTATACACTTCATTAAATTTCACTTATATAATTATTATATAATAATCTTAGTATATTCAATATAACTAGATTTATTTATGTTATGTATATGATCTAAAACTTTACACACTTCTATCAAATGGGATACACAATCATCATTTGTGTCTATAGCGGACTACCACCTCACAAACCGATGTCATTCGTTATTATATTTACACCTTTAAAGGTTATGAATAATGATGTATTTATAGTTTATATATTATATTTTTGATATTTAAGATATATTTATGCTTCTTGAATTATTAAATCATACACACATTCATGCTTTTCATTTTATGGGAATACAATAACATCGTTTGGGGATGTGTGGACTACCGCCTCCTCAAAGAGATGTTTTTTTCACGCATTAAATGGAAAGTATTAATGACAGTTTTAATAAAAATATGTGATATATATTACATAAAAAAGATAATAGAATTATAATATACATATATATATCATTTACTTTTATTTATTTTAATATAATAAGAAAATGGAAGCAACGTTCATGCGTACCTACGATCTACCGTCTCCGTGAAATGTGAATTTCATTTACTATCAGTAAATGTTATGGATTATGATAAATAAAAATATATTTAATATATATGATATTTATATCATAGTTTATATCATTTAGATAATTAAATCATTATCTTTGTAAGATGGAAGAATAACAAGTCAAAATATACTAAAAAATAAAAGTAGTTATTGCCCGAAATAATGAAAATAATGAGAGATTATTAATAGATGGGTGATAATATGTTATAAAAGGAACATATATGATATCATATATATTAATATGGTTCTGGTATGAGTTTATAACATGATTAAAACCATTATTCTGGATTATAAAATATTCTCAACTAAACGAAGTGTTATGTAAGGTATTTCTTAACTCAATTTCCACTAATTGGGATAAATTTCTACTTCGTTGATTATGTCATACTAAGATTATGTGTGTATTGAATTTTAATTATCTTCTATTGTATTTACTATTGTTTTATGTGGATTTATAGTGGATAGTCATAATCATTTCATCATTTATACTAACCACAAGAGTCCCAAGTATATATTCTCTTAGAAAGATATTTACTTGAGATAGATGAAATGGATAGAGTTCCTCCAGGACTATGACGTAAAGATAGTCTATAATACTGGTAATGGGATTTTGTTTTAATATGATATTAGAAGGAGATCATGTTCTCATTTCTTGGCTGAGGCATCAGTTCAATTTTCCTTATTTTAGTTTTCCTTAGTGGATAGGGATGGTGCTTCATATATTTAGTCAATGGTTGTTAACCCACCATGTTTACAGTGTGTTAGGGAAGATCGGCATGGAGATACAAAATTTGTGACCTTACATACTCATATATCCACTGGACATTCTCCTAATGGATTTTTTGAAGGTGGGTAGCATTTTATCCTTTTAATAGGATGAACTATGGTACCTGTGATGCCGCGGGAGGAGGTGATGAGGGAGTTTCATAAATATCCTTTATTGGTACATCATGGTGTGGAAAAGATTTACCAAAAACATCGGTGTCAGTTTTGGTGGCTAGTCATGAAGAAGGGTGTAGTGAAGTTTGTCTATTGATACCTTACTTGAAGAAGGTGAAGGATGAGAACCAAGTTCCTACAGCTTTACTCCAACCCATTGAGGTGCCAAAGTAGAAGTTAGATTGAATATCTATAGATTTTTTAATGGGGGTACCATGAATGTCCAAAGGACACAATTCCATCTAGGTGATCATAGACCGATTCACCAAGTTGAACCACTCTATAGCTATTCGAGAGAAGATTTCAATATGGATCATGGGATTCCCCTATGCATAGTAGATAGTTCACCTTCAAAAAGTAACCTCGTCAATCATTTCAAACCATGATGCTTTCTTCACATCATGTTTATGGAAAGGATTGAAAGAGTAATATGGGACATAGATTCATTTTAGGATAGAATTTACCACCAAACTAATGGCTAGTCACAGCAGACCATTGGAGACATAAAGGATAAGGTGTGGGCTTTCATGTTGGGCTTTGTCCATAGTTGGGAGGATCATATACCCTTGGTGAAGTTTATGTATAATAATAGCTAGCATTCCACCATCCATATAGAACTATTCAGGGATTTATACGGTAAACACTATAGGTCACCATATTGTTAGATTAATCTTGGTGAGTCATCACTCAAGGGCCTAGAGTTGGTGCGTGCTTTGACATAGAAGGTGAAGATCATACAAGGGTGGATGGGGACTTCACAAATCCATCACATGTCCTATATAGACTGACAATGGAGGACTTTTGGAGTTTGAGGAGGGATACCATGTATTCCTGATGGTCTCACCTCAACAGAGATTATGAATATTTTTATGGTGCATAAATTTATATATAAGATTCATTGGACCTTTATAGATAATTTTATAGTTGGTGAGGTGTTATACCACTTGGCTCTACCACCATAGTTAGAATAAGTACATGATATCTTCCACATGTCAAAGGTGAGGAGATGTGTGTATAAACTATCACATGTTATCTACTAGGGTGAGATGTACATCAATGATATAACTACCATTGTAGAGTACCCGGTGGAGATCATGGATAAATATGATCGGATCCTTCATAGGAAAGAAATGCCCTTTGTGCATGTCTGATGGAAACATGGGAATCTTTAGGAGAGAACCTAAGAATGAGAGACCCAGATGCGTGTTCAGTACCCACATATTTTTGTGCAGTAATTTTTTATTTTTAGGAAGAATTTCTATAAGGCGGGGATAATTTAATGCCTCAGTTTTTTCCATGTAAATAATTGAAATATATATTTTAATATTTTCAGAGATAGGTGCTTAGATGGCACGAGATTCCAAGGCTCGGTGAGCCAAGAATTTATATTTGAAATATATTAAGTATATTAATATCACACATGAGTTGTTTTCCTAAAAAAAGTGTAATAACACCCAAATAGAGTATTTTATTGGAAATTTTGTACCATAATTGATTTAAAAAAGATATTTTTAACCAAGTAAAACATAATTTTTTTTCACCATCTAGAGTTTTGTGAAAAATTCATTACAGGCATACATAATAATAAAAATTAATTAATTAAATAAATTTTCTTGGGATGACACGGTGACCTAATAAACTTATATATAAACCTAGTTATAACCAAATTTTAGGGTTTTCCTTATAACCTAGGAATTTTAGAGCGGCGATGTTGGAGGAGCTTTTGTGGATGAACATCAACAAATTGATCTTTGGTGATTGGTTTTCCAATAGAACCTATAGATCTCATCATCAAAAACAGAAGGAACGATTCTATTCCAAAAAATTATCTAAATCAAGTTTTTTATATGGATTTACCCCCATTTTATTATTCTATAAAAACGTGAATCAAATAAACCAAAATATTGATTTGATATTTGATTATTTTGTGGGTACATTATTTTTATCTAGGATTTGGGGATTTTTTTAAGTAATTATATATGTTCATTCGTAATCCTACTAGAAATGAATTGAGTCCAACATTAACATTAGACAAGGTCTGTTGATATTTTTCTATGTGTTGTTCATTTCTTCCCCTATTCATCATGCGTTCATCACTCGTGTCTCATTTGTCTAGTGGTTCAATAAAATACTTGAAAATCAACCATAGCACACCCATTCATTAGTGAAATAGATTAAAACCATATATCTATGTTTAGTATTGATGATGAATCATGATGTACGATGATGGAAATGGATCAGGTTCAGATTTTGGGACCTCTGGTTGCAGTTTCAGCGTGCGGTGATTGAACATATCAATGGTAAAGGTTCCTTGATTTATTTGGATGGTTAAAAATTGGATCTTAGGAGGTTATCACGATTATTTTAATTAGATCCATCATTTTTAACAAGATTCAAATAGGAAATACATGAGAAATTTGTGGATAGAAAATCTGCATGAAGATCCATGTATTTTTAAAATCTCCACACTACACATTATCTAATAGAAGAACATATGTCGTGTGTCATTCACTGTAATCAATGCAAGGGTTCCATGTGAAATCAAATATCACACACTATGTGACCCTTACCCGGTGGCTTGACATGTATCTCATAGGATACATGGGAATGAACATGGATAGGTACATGGAACAACCAGAGTACATAGGCTAAGCTATTTACTTGAACATAGCCTAGTATAAGGACATGGATATGTACACAGGCATAACTAGGTGTACACGGGTACATACACAGGCAATGTCCATGATACGCGGGTAAACCCGGTGCTGAAGGGACACATTGTGTAATGATATTAAACACCACATAATTCTTATAATATTACTTAGAGACATTTCACCCTTAGTGTGGACTTGTTCCCTTAAGGGTGAGTTCCCTTGATCCATCCCTGTGAGGGTATAACAACCCCGAACCTGTACTCCTGAATTTGGTGTTGAAATCATAACATTACATTTTTGGATTTGATGCTGATGTAGGTTACCCAATTTTCACCATTTAAATGTTATAGTATCAAAATTAAGTATCAGATCACTTACATCCTAAAGGAACTTTTAGGTTTAGTGATTTATAGAATTAGGATTAACTCCATCATAAAAAATAACCTTGTTGTAAAATGATAATTTCTTCCACATAATCTATCTTTCCTTATTTCACATTAAGTCTTCGTGATCATCCATAACAAATAACTCTAGAAAACTCATTCAAAATATTTTATTAATAAACTAAGGAAAAGGAAATACAAGAAGGGTGAGCTCAAATTCTTAGTAAGGGTAAACATAAGCATTAACAATTGAATTTCATCAATGATCATAATATGTACATATGGGTATAACGAAATAATCAGAGTGAATGGTAGAATTCCAAATTAACTCATACACATCAATACCTTGATCATCAAATATCAAAACATTGAAAATGAAATATTCATCAGAATCAATAATCATAAGTCATGTAATATCAATATTAACTGTAAAAAACATTATAAACCCATAAAAGTAATCACAAAAACATATTGGTATCTCAAATTTTTTTTCTACATAACCCATTTTAAACCCATTTCAGAAATAACTGGAGCCTAGTTAAATCCATTGGTGAAACCCTCAGGTAACTCCCTCCTTTCCACTCAATACAAGGTACATTAACCAATACATTGGAACTCTATCTAGAAATGGCCACCCTCTAATCTATAATAGTCTCACCCAGTGCTATCTAGGCCTCCACATCATATAAGCTGTAATGGACTCACCCAGTGGTATCTAGGCCACCCCATCGTATAATCTGTAATGGGCCACACAAAACTATCTTGTTTCTTTAAGTCATTTTTCTCATGCGTGTAATGGGTTCCCTATTTTCCTTGTTTTAAGAGGTATTATATTTTTTATGTTCAATAAAGGGGGATTGTCCCTCAACCTTTTAAAAAATCACTATTCATTTCATAACATGATTAACTTGTGGAAAATAAATGGGTGTATGTCATTATCTTTGAAACATTATTAACTCATGGAAAATAAACTGGTTCTATCACAATATCATTGAAACATGGTTAAACCATATAAAAGAAATGGGTTTTATAAAAATATCATTGGAAGATGATTAACCCAGGTAAAATAAAAAGGTTCCATAATAATATATTTGAAATAATCATAATCTATCTAGATAAATAATGAGGATGGTATCATTACAAAATATCCTCATTGGAGCATAATTAATATCAACGGTTCTTGATGTTAATGAATGGAATTACCATTAAATACATTTTGAGAAAAATAAAATTTTCATTTCAAAAATCACTTTTTAAAAACTAATAATTCACAAAATATTTTGAAATCCCGTTTCTCTAAAAACAACCATGAAAACATATAAAGGACTCCTTAAAAATCATTTAAAACTTTTATTGGGGGAAATATCTTTCAATTTTAGAATAAATAATAAAACATTTTAAAAATACTTTTATTTTAAAATATTCTCAAAAAAATATAAATAAAACTTCAATGAAAATAATATTCCTGAAAGTGGAATATTGAATTCATGTAGTAAATGTTAAAATAAATATTTCATTCATATTTTCAGTAAAAGCCAAATGAGAATTATTTGGAAAATGAAATGAAGATTACATTAAAATAATTTTTGTAAAAAGAAAGAATTCAGTAAAAATTTATTTAATAAATAATTTTAATAATTCTAAAAACATTTTTTCTAAAATCATTCTTAGAAAATATGGTTTGAATGAAAAAGGGTTTTTGGACGAAGATAAAAATAAAGACAATTTTTCTCAAAAAAATCTCAATTATTATATGTTCCAAAGAGTATAAAAATGGTACTATTACCTGAGAATATCTTTAATATACAGTGTGTAAGAACTTTTATGATAATTATTGAGATGTAGACCATAATATTTCAATATTTGAGACTTAATCAAAAACAAACCTGAAAAAAGATGAGATTTTAGCATAAAAATCATACCACCTTGGTAATATTGAATATTAATCCCCATGAGAGATACATACTTAAATTCATATGTAAATCCAAATAATATGCATTATAAGTATCTTAAAATATGTATATGGGAAGTATATACACCACATTAAGTAAATAGATGGGAAATATGGCATGTGTCTCACAAAGGTAAAAAGTGAGATGAAAATCCCTTACCACATGATTACTTTTAGATGAACACTTCTTATCCTACTTTATATTGGTTTTAAAAATATATTAACATACTAAATAACCATGTTAATATTTATAATATCATATATGATCCTTTTATAACATCTTATCATCCTTTTATTAATAATATTTCATTATTTTCATTGTTTCAGTTATTAATCTCTTTGTTTTATCATTCATACTTTGTTATAAAAGTACTGATTATTGTGAATATTATATAGTTATATAATATACAGAATAATAATAAGGAAATAATTATATTATTTATACATAAATTATATTTTTAAATCCAATCATTAAATATGGTTATGAAAAATGAAGTATGTTACGATAATGTGGATGGTAGGCCATACATACACATGAGTAACGTTGCAATTTTTAAATGATTATTTAGAAAAGGAGATAAGTAATATTTTATATATAAAAAAATATCATATTATCATATATAATATATTATTTCTTTAAATATAATTATATATATCATCCATGTGGTTTTGTAATGAAAGGAGAGTCACATCACTTTGTGAAGGCGGTAGTCCACACATACATGAACAATGTTATAATCTTTTTACTATAAAAAATGATATATTATCATTTAAGAATGATGAATATGTAATTAATATAATAGTTATGTAATTTATATCACATATAATCTTAAAATTTATCCTTTTTTACTTTCATGTATATCTTTAGTGAGATGTCGAATCACATCGCTTCGCGAGGCGGTAGTCCACCGTACACATAAACAATGTTATCATGTCCAGTACAGAATGGAAAGTAAAAAATATTTATATGACATAATGAATCCATATGTATAAATATGTTATAAATATCATATATATATTCTTTATATCAATCATCATAAACAACTATGAAAGGTGGTAGTGGAAGAAAAATGATGTAGGTTCGTGAGGCAGTAGTCCACCGTACACACGAATGATGATTTCATAACCCATTTGATGGAAGTGGAGATATTTTTTTCATGAGAATGTTATAAAAATATTCTATTATATTTAATATAATGATTTTATTATATCATCATTGTTTAATAATAATTGAAGGAGGTGGATAAAAAAAAATAAAGATACTCATTGAAGAACATTACCTCTTCTTTGAGTATCCACCTCAGGTTTTCACTAAAGACTTTATAGGTTGGATTTATATCTAAATTATGTATTATAGGATTAGGGGGTTAATTTGGTAAGTGATTAGGGAAGTTATTTTTTAATCCAAAGAGGTTTTAATTTGTGAAAAATAGAGGAGAGGTGGTGGCCTTTTATAAGTGGGGGATAAGACACACTTGGGTTTTTCAATGGAATTGAGTGCTACCAAATTATTCATATGTAAAAAAGGTTCAAAAATGGTACATTACATAAAATTAGTGGTGTAATGTTATATATATTTACATAAAATATATTTTATATATGTGTATAGGTAAATTTTACCCTTATCTTTTTAGTTTAACACCCAGTAAAACCATTTTTACCCTATCCGTGATAATTAATTTTTACTGCATTCACTATTAATTTAAGTAAAAAATCAAGTTGAAATTATTAGATAATATTAATTATTATTATTAAAAATATATAATAAAATTTTCATAATTCCATTCACATAAGTGAATTTTTTTTATTAAAAATTAATCACACAAACATGATGAGAAAGCGGGGTTTTAAAGAGAAATGTTCAAATGTTTTCAAAGTTTTTATATCCAATTTCTATATTAAATTGGTTAAAAATACCTAAATTAGGTTAATAGATATATAATTGAACTAATTTTACTTTAAAATAATTTAAAATATAATTTATCTTTATAAAAATTTAAATGAAAAGGTAGTTTTCAAATAAAAATCAGTATTTTTCACTATTAATCAAAAAATTAATCTTTTCAGAAAATTTTCAAAAGATCACCGTTATTTAATTTTGGCCTGAATATTTAAAAAATAAATATTATTTTTTCAAATAAATTTTCTAATATTTTGAAAAAATCATTCTAAATCGAAACTCACAGACGTGATGAAAATTCGGGTTTTCAATAAGTGTATTTTTTTTCAAGCACAATATGATTTAATATTAACTCTATGTCTAATAATAATTATTGTATGAATATAAATTAAAATTTATTGGTATATAATATATAAATTTAATTTAAATAATTCCCCATTAGGTATTATTTTAATTAATTAAAATGGAGAAAATTATGCATTTTAAAACAATTTTTAGGAAAATCTCGTTTTTTTAACGCAAAAACAAACTTATACTAAAAACCAATATAAAGTTGATTAAAAGTAATAAATTTGATTAAATATAAATAAATAATTATTATTTTATTTTAAATAA
Source organism: Viscum album (assembly GCA_963277665.1). Taxonomy (NCBI): domain Eukaryota; kingdom Viridiplantae; phylum Streptophyta; class Magnoliopsida; order Santalales; family Viscaceae; genus Viscum; species Viscum album. The sequence continues at coordinate 724,783,215 of OY728167.1, read as the reverse complement.
TATTCAAAACCTATTGGTAATTTTAATTTAATAAATTTATTCAAAAATAAATTATATTTTTACAAAAATCAGTATTTTTTCACTATTCATTGAAAAATCAATATTTTCAAAAAAATCCCAAAATTTAATCCAGAGTAAATTTTAATATTTGGATTTAAAAATTGAAGTTTATTTTATCAAATAAATTTTTTAAATATTCTAAAAATATTTATAATTTTTTTCTATGAAATGCAGTATTGTTTTTAAATAAAACATATTTTTGAAGAATAAAATTACTTTACTAAAAATTGATTGATTATTTACTAAAAAATTATCAATAGATTATATTGAGTATGATGTGTATATATATACATATATATTTTGTAAACTAGTTAATACTATTCATACCTATGAATTTAACAGCTAGGTTTTAACGTATATATATATGTGTATATATGATGAGGAGTTTATGCTCGGTGTTGTGTGATGAATACACTATCGAACATATAAAAATATCAGGTTTTCAGGTACCAAAAGCTATTGAATAGTTTAAATTTATTTCAAAATAAATATATCATAAAGTCTTGGGGTGTTATATTCTCATCTAAGCTGGGTGTTGTGTGTCGCTTACACTATCGAACATAGTTATATTCTTTTAAAATCATAGGGTGTTAAATCCTCACCCATTTAATAAATTACATCCTTGAAATTTAAAATTTATCTTGGTAATGAAAGGATGGAAATTATAAAATACTTTTGTGTTAAACCCACATCGTAAAAATGGTTAATAAAAAATCTTCCTAATATGGGAGAAAGGGATGTACAATGGTTATATGGAATAACACATAACTAGGTTTCCATATAGGATAATATAGGTGGGAATGAAAAAAAACATAAATAATTATACAAAGTGATTTAGTTCATTGATCACAAGCATGTTAATGATCAATGTAAAGTTAAGGGCCTCAAAACCATAATTATGTGATGAACTAAAAGACCATATGATACATCAGATATGAATGTAATAGGATAACGTTTTTTTATTCCAGATACCTTTCCTCAATTTGAGAAATTATTTTCCATATAGACTTAGATAATAAGTAAATTTACTTACCTGATGAGTAAAATTTCATCCTTTTTTCAATTTCCAACATAATATCATATTATTCTCTAAATAATGAGTAATCAAGATGAATTCGTCATGCATGAAACACAAAAATCAACTTTTAAAGACCACAAAACCATAAATGGGATAACATGTTATTCCTACTATATTTAGACATTAACCAAAACCAAAATTTTTAGCACATGGTAAGATAATTCCCAAAATCAATAGACCTTTATATGATAAAATAATATTCATAATTCAATATTAATACTAAATTTTGAAACTAAATCACTCTAAAACCCTATATCCATAATAACTTCAATAAAATCAAAATTAAAGAGTGTTTTAACCTCAATGGTTATCTAAAAAATTTCAAATTTCAATACAAAGAAAATGTTGATCTTATTTTGAGATAACATTAGTCACATAGTCACAAAATCACTTTTAATTCCTATAATTATCTATATGATAAAACTTATTTTCTCAATATCAAAGATCATATAAACCATAAAGATTATCAATAAATTTAATCTTATTTCAAAAAAAATTACTAGAATACTTCATGTTGAACTATGGTTTTAAAAATAATTCAACCTGCTACAAAGTCTCAAAAAAAATCATTAATAAATTTAAGATCTCATCAATTAAAACCTCAAAGGGGTGTCTAAGACGTTGAACATATGACCATCCTTAAGATTACATCCCTGTTACTGCATCCAAAATTCTTAAGATAAAATCAAATGAAAACATCATAATCTCTAAAGTTATCTAAAAATTTCCTTTAATTCCAACTATAATAACCCTATACCAATTTCCCGAATTCATTGCTAGAATTGCTAATTTATAATTAGATCTTAAATATTGATAGAGGTAGCCAATTTTATCCATCAAGAATATACAATATAAAAAGGAAATATTGGATCACTTACATTCTCAAGGACCTTTTAGGTTTAGATTTCTAGAGAATTAGGATAAACTCATTTATAAAAATACCCATGTCCATAAATGATAATTTGTCCCAATTAATTTAGATTTCCATATTTAACACTAATTCATCATAATAATCCAAATGAAACACTTATAGACATAATTATTTCAAAAATAATTTCATGATATCCGAGGGAAATGTAAATATTATAAGGGTGAGTTTATATTATCAGTAAGGGTAAATATAAGTGTTAGCAATTGAATGTAATCAATGAGCATAGAAGTTCTCAAGGGTTTAATGGCATAATAAAAGTGAATAAGAAAATAATAAAAGAACTCATACCCATCAATACACAGATCATCAAATATGAAAACATGGAAAAAGAAATAGTATTCATAATCAATAATCATGAGCCATGTGATATCAATCATTACTATAAGAAAATTATAAACCCATAACAAGAATCATAAAAACATATTGGTATCCTAGGAAATGTTTCCTCAAAACCCATGTCAAACCTGTATAAAAAATAAATGGATCCCAGTTAAATCCGTAGAATAAACCATCAGGTAACTCTCTCTTTCTTGACTCCAAATACAAGGTACATTACCCAATGCATTAGTGCACTATCTAGGTGCACCAATCGTTTAAGCTACAATGTTCTTAATCAATGATTTTTGGACCACCCTATCATATAAGATATAACAGGATCACTCGGTGCTATCTGGTCCACCCCATCGTATAGTTATTTTCCAAACACTATAACATGAATATAATACAAAGATAATGTATTTCATCATGAAACACATAAAAACAATCATTATTACTTTCATAACATGATTAACCGGTGGAAAATAAATGGGTTTCATGTCAACATATTTTAAACATGATTAAATCATGGAAAATAAATGGATTCTATAACAATCTATTTAAAACATGGTTAAACTATGGAAAATAAATAGGTTCAATAATAATCACATTGAAACATGATTAACCTATGGAAAATAAACATGTTCCAAAAAAATATATTTTAAACAATATTAATCCATCAAAATAAAGAATGAGGATTGTGTCATAACAAAATATCCTCATTGGATCATAAGTATATTAACAAGGGTTATTTACATTGATAATTGTAAATACCATTAAATAAGTTTTGAGGAAAATAAAATTTTCATTTTGAAAATTACTTTCTTAAAAATAAAAATTAAAAAAATATTGTGAAAATAATTTTCTTTGGAGAAAACCTAGTAAACATATAATATAAGATTTAAAAATAATTTAAAATATTTCCTGAAGAAAATAACCTTTCTATTTAAATAAATATTTTTAAAACATTTTGAAAATAATTTTCTTTTAAATAACCTTGAAAAATTATAAAGAAGATTTAATGAAAACAATGGCCATGATGGTGGAAAATTCTATTATTTCCATAAATGTTAAAATAATTATTCCTTTCATATTTTCAATAAAATCCAAATAGATTTTTTTTTGGAAAATGACATGAATATTACTTTCAATTTTTTTTTAAAAAAGAAAAAATTGAGTTAAATTTTCATTAATAAATCATTTTAAGAATGATAATTTTTTATAATATTTTTAGAAAACATGGTTTTGAAAGAAAAGGGGTTTTCATATGATGAGGGAAATAAAGATTATGTCTCTTAAAAAATATTTCTCAATGATTGTAAGTACCAAACTATGACTGACTGAATATTAATTTTTTATTAAGATAAATCCCCTTTTAATGGGTAAGTGGAAACCCAACAGACTTTAACGACATAAAAAAATAAAATCCCCACAGTCCAATTTCCTAAGGTAAGAGAGAATCCAATTCCAAGATATATAGAAGATCCCCTACCTATCATCAAAATCAATAAGACAAGATTCCACAATCTCATCGCTTCCTGGATAGCAGTCTCGTGCAAGGATGCACGGGCACAAAACCAATGGCTAACACCATACCCTCTCAAACATCCAAATCCAGAAGCCATGATCTGTGGAAGCTCATACTATTCAACTCTTCTAAAATATTCCCTTATAGTGAAATGGATGAATTTTACGCTAGAATGCAAACTATAAGTCTGAAAAGCAAAGAACTGATTCACACATTCAACCAGAACAAACTCAATCCACAAAATCCCAAAAGCTCCACTATAAAATCATCAAAGCGAGAACCACTATCCTAAAGCCATCACGATTTTTCCAGAACCGAAGTAGATATCGACATAACCGAATATCACATCAAACCAAAACATACTCAGTCCAAAAAATCCCAAAAACACCACTGTAAAATCATCAACCCATCACAATTTCACCGAAACTGAATCAGACCTCCAGAGAGACACCACCATGTGCCTCTAAGAACATCGCATAACCAGAACAAAAAACACAGTCAAATATAAATGCACAAACCAAACCAGAAGGGGGAACTCTCGAATAGTAGTTCTCCAGAAAATCACACCTTCGCAAGCCATGAGAGAAGTTCCCTTCACTGCCATCATCCTCACACCCAAGTACCAGATCAAACCAAACACCCGCATACGGCATGGAACGTAATGCCAACCCCAATACGCAGCATTTTAAACCCACACCCAGAACGACACCTTGCCGCCAAGAGAACCCGAACTAGTTCTAAGGTTAGGGTGAGAAGATGTCCAGGGCGAGAAGCGATTCCCCAAATATAAGCCCGCCGACGCCACCACTGGATGAAACCATGCCACGAACATGCCAAGTGAAGTGCCGAGTAGAGATCCAGTCGACCCACAATTGTGTGGAGGAAGTTGGCGATGGGGGAAGACCTAGCGATGCAGAGCCCTTTACCGGTGCATTCAACTCCCCATTAAGTACCAAAATATGAAAAAATGGTAATAATACTTGAAAATTTCCTGAATATCCAGAGGATAATAAAACTCATGAGAATTATCAAGAGTTATGTAATAATATTTCAACATTGGAGGATTAATCATAAAAAATCATGACAAAAATGTGATTGTATCATAAAACTCTTACCACCTTGGTAACTCTGAATCATAATCCCCATGAGAGAGAGATCATAAAATGGATATTTAGATCAGAATAATTTTCGAGCACAAGATGATTTTATATTAACTTTATGTCTAATAATAATAAATATATGAATATCAATTAAAATTTATGGATATATAATATAAAAATTTCATTTAAAACATTCCCCACTATGTATTATTTTAATTAATTAAAATGGAGAAACATTATTCATTTTAAAAAATTGTTTATAAAAATATGGTTTCTAAACCCAAAGAAACATTATACTAAAAAACAATATAAAGTTGATTAAAAATTTAATTAGTGGGTAAAATATAACTAAATAATACTTATGTTACTTGAAATAATATTCAAAACATATTATTTACTTCTAAATAACTTAATTCATTGAAATGAAATGACATATTTACAAAAAATCAGATTTTTTTTTCACAATTCACTCAAAAATCAATTTTTTCAGAAAAAACATAAATTTAACCTGAAGTAAATTATGATATTCTGATTCCAAAATGAATTTAATTTTATTAAAAAAAATATTAAATTTTCAATAATTAATTTTAATATTTTTTCTATGAAATAAAATAAAAACATTTTTTAAGAATTTTTTTTAAGAATAAAATTGTATTACAAAAAATTGATTGATTATTTTAAAAAAAATTATCAATAGCCTATATTTGATGTGAAATTTATATATTTATATACATAAAAACATATATATTTCATAAAGTAGTTATTACTAATCATACTTGATAATTTAACGGCTAGGATTTAACGATTATATATATCAAGGGTTGTTTAAGCAGAGTGTTGAATGTTGAATATGCTATCGAACATAAAATAATGTTGGTGTTGTGGGTTCCACAAGATATTGAAGTGATTAATTTTTTTTAAAATAAATTTATCATAATGGATCTAGGCGTTACATTCTCATCTTAGAACAATGTTGCGTGTCACTGACACTATTAAACATTATCTTCTTCTTTTAAAATCTCAAGGGGTTTGAGATGGTATAGTATAGAATTACATCCCGAGCATAGGATTTTGACCCAATATAAGTGATTAGTTTTAGATAAAGTTGCAGGAATCCAAACCAGATGCCCGAATGGGATCCTCTATAATATTTTCCCCTAGGAGGGGTTCTTAGAATCAGCGTGACAAACTTTTCATGGTCATCGATCCCATACTTAGAAGTTTAATCCCGATTTGGTTGTTGGTATACCCCATGAACCTAAGTGTGATCCCCATCTATGTATCAATATATTCAACCTTCCACCATGTACTTTCTTATGGATAGACCTAATGATCACAAAATCTTTTATGGATTACATTAGTGCTATCAGACTCACAGAGTGAGTTCACCCGGGCGAGTGTGGTTACGAAATCTTCTTGCAGAATAATAGGATAGAAATGTAGTTGTGACCTTACATTGAGACTGAGTGTTAGATATGAGTATATCTAGATGTTTTTTTATTTCTTATATTATAATTGGTATATTTTATGATGATCTTAAGACTCTTGATTCTTTATACCTTTTGATTTCGTGGTGTCCTACTGGTTATTGTTATACTCACCCCTTTATGGGCTCTACCCTCATGTGTCATATGACAACCCTGATTTTATTACAAACTTAAACATGATTTATTAAATGTAACTTCACTTGATAAAAAAAATAATATCGATAGGTTTAGTGTCTTTGGGGCTTAGGATCATTACATAAAAACTTAAAACATGAAATACAACATCTTTATTGAAAACTTCCTTTACATGACCACTATATTCCCTCGTACTTAGCATTGCATGGGATAACCTGAGGACATGCATAAGAAAAGGGTGAGCTATAAAGCCCAATAAGGGAATAAACATGGAATTAAATGAGGATTAAAATACATGTTATACATTAGGCATATAAATAGAGCATAAGAGAAACATGAACATAAAGTAATGATAAAGCATGATAATCATAACATGGAAATGTGGCAACAACACTTAACATGGAATTAGCATGAGCCAAGGCTCATTGCACATGGAGCATGAGTAAATTCTCATTGCACATGAAGCATGAGTAAACAATCATTTCACTTGAATTATAATGATTCAACACTCATTGCACATGACGTATCATGATACTATACTTTACCCAATGCATTGGAGCACTATAAGGGCGCACCCTTCTTAAACATTTCATTTCATGCATAAGTGTGCCACATAGATCATAAAACCTTAAAACATTCAACATAATAATTTATTCCATGATAAAATAATGTGGAATACATACATGAAACTCTTTAAAAAATATGTAAATGTGCATAAAGGTGAATACCATTGATGGAGAAATGGGCATGGTATTCACTACACAATGGCATTGGCTTAGAAAATCGGTGCAATTTTGGCAGCGTAACAGCGTGATATAAGAATTCATAAAAAAGGTTGATGAGATAGAAAGGGGTGTCACATCATATTTACATTAAATGGACAGTAAGGGGGTAATATGGATACATGTACAAACAAATTTAATAGAAATTAGATTCATGATACAAAAGAATTGGTTGAATGTAAATGAGGAGAGATAAATTCCTTTTGAAATTTCGGCATAGTAACGTGTGTACATGGGAGGATTTTAATGAAAGAGAAAAGAGTATCCCATCATTCAAACATAAATAGGGTAGTATCGGGGAGGTGAGAAACCATACCCCAACATTTATAATTGAAATTAAGAGGGAATAACAATATGAAGAAAATTGGACAAAAATGAGAAAGGAAGAAAAAACCCTTACTTGGAAGTGTGCTTCTAAAGGCTTGATAGAGGCTTGAGAGAGGCTTATTGGGAGCTTGGAGAAACTTGGGAGGATTCTAGAGAGAGTAGGGAAGAGTTTGGACGAAATCCAAAGGCTTTGAGTGAGGAGGAAGTGGGAGCTTTGGTGGGTTTATATAGGAAAGGTGAGGGAATTCTTTATTATTTAGGTTTGGGACCCCTTATATTAAATTAATCCAAACCAAAAACCATCCCATGGTTTTTGCCCATGGATTTTGGAAAAGGGAAGATGAAAATATTATTTTATAAGTCCAAAGTCCTAAATTATTAAAATAATAGGCTTGCTTATGCGGAGGTGAGTCACACTCCCATGGAAAACAATTTAAAAAGACAATGTGTTTAATAAGTCTTGAGGGGTCCATTAATGCTTTTAAAAGTAAGTCAAACAAACCCAAAATCACATTATTTTAATGGTAAAACATATATTGGCCGAACATAAATATTATAGTATTTTATTACATCACTATTGGGTCATTATGATGTCACAAAACACGTTATATATTTAAACGGTATTTAGTTTTTACCCAAAAATTTGACTGTCTCAGAAAATTATGAAAAATTCACCGTTGGATAATTTCGACGTAATTATTCTATAAATAACATTTATTTTGTCTAAATAATTTTCTAAATATGTCAATTTTCACTTTTAAAATAAAAACCGACATTTATTGAAAATTCACGGGTTTTGACAGAAATGGCTTTCAAACCTTAATAAAAATTATAATTGCATTCATAAAATTATAAGATCATTTATATTTAATAAAAATTAATTTAATAATAATAATAATATTTTATTAAAATATTATTTAATTCAAAAATCCCTTAATTTAATAAAATATATTTCTTAATTAAATAATAACTAAAAAAACTATTTGTACTTTAAAAACTATTTACAATGTATCAATAATGACAAGAAAGTATATTCATTATTATATACAAAAATAATGTACATGAACATAGTACTATCAATTTTTTACATAACCCCTTAAAACAGCCGCATAAGACCTAAGGGTAAGGTGTGTGATGGTGACAGACTCTTGGGGTGGCTCGGATAACATCATTCGAGTGGTAATCTCTATCAACTTCCACCTTTCCCGTAGACGGTCCCGTTCGAGCATGACATGATGAATCTCAGATTGGGCTTGGTCAAGAGCGAAGCCCAAGGATTCCACCTCTTTTCCGAGATCTGACAAATGTGCTTCGTATGGAGCAATTCTACTGGATGAGGCCATCGCTTCTTTTGTCTGAGTAAATTGGATTTTTTAAAGCCCTATATTTATACTAATCATGTGATCATTGTTCAACGACTATATTACCAACGGTCAAAATTCTTAACATACAACCAAATAAGTTGACATTTTATATAAAAATTTTACATAAAGATACATTTTAACTAGATCAAGAGGGATTTTCCATTAATGAAACCTTGGGTCGTTACATGTCATGTTTTATGCATATGACTAACTGTTAAATCAATTTCTCAGTTATCCAATAGTAGAAGAGGATTATATTTGGTCTAGACAGAACATGGTTCATTCTAGGAGTCACATTTGATTGTAGTCCCCTCTGACTATCAGGTTGGACTTCGTTATAGTTTTTGGTGGGCTTGTATTTTTACCTTATTACTTTATAGTATTTTTTTATTATGATTGTGATATTTATATATATACATCAATTTGTTATCAGTTTTATTTTACATTTTATCATTATATGGGTTTGGATATGTGTGTGTGTGTGTTTATACAAGTACCTTAGGCTAAGGCCTCCCATTTGTGAGTTATACTTACTCGGTGCTGGTCGCTAGCCTATGGCCTATTGGAGGTGGGATTGGGGTAGAAATGTAAGATTATCACTGTCCATGTGGGACCTAGTGAGTTGGGACATGAAAAAATCACCCTAATTATATTATTTTTAATATTTTTAAAATCATTTCTTATATTCTTTTATTAATTAAATAAATACAACATCAAAGTTTTATAAGAGTTTAAGGTAAATAAATAATTACTAAAAATAAAAATAAATTTATATCATAAAAATAATTTCATTAAGCTCAAAATAGAAATTTATATATATTAATAACTTGATTTTTTCCCTAAGTAGACATATAAGATATATTTAAAAATAAGAGAATTAAAATTTGTAACTTTCTTTGATTTAAAAACTATATAGATCATTTTCATGTATAAGTGTCCATTAATTAATTAAATTTCATGAATAATGTGATAAATTTAAAATTCCATTCATCTAATAAGAACTAATATGAACTTATCATTTAATTTTAACTTAGTTTAACCTGATTTACTCTTTACCGAGGTGATAAATTTTACTAATGTTACTATTCACATTGGAAAAAAATAAATGGGACATATTTACTAAATTTTAACCTCCTAATTACAAATATGGAATAAATTTTATCAAATTCAATTTCTATAAGCGAGAAAATTTAATTTTAAAATAAGCTCACAAAATGCGACAAAAACTGTTTTTTTTTGAAAAATACATTTTTAAGCATAAAACTGCATTTATTCTTAATGTATGCCTAAAAAATATTAGAATAATTTTAATTTGTTTTGAATATATATTATATATGTTTCATTAAAATTATTAACCAAAAGTGATTTATATAATTTATAAGGATAAAATGCTTTTTGTACTTAAAAAAAGGTTTTGAGAAAAATACCTTTTTAGGTATGAAATTCATCATAGAAAATTCAACCACAAAATTTATTAAAATGAACTTAATTGAATTATTAATAATATTAGAGATATTATTTTTACATTTAAACCATTTTAAAATTAGATTTAATTTTGTAAATCCTTGAAAAAAATATAGTTTTCAATAAAAATTGGCATTTTTACTATTCATCGAAAAATTGAGCTTCTTAGAAAAATCCTAAAATTTAATCTTAAGATAATATTGACATGATGAATTAAAAAATTATATCCTTTTATTAAATAATATTTCTATATGTTCCATAAATTAATTGTAATATTTCCTAGAAAAAAATAACATTTTTTAAGAAAATATATTTTTAATGCATAAAATGAATCTATTAAAAATTGAGTGAAAACTTTATAAACCATAAAAAAAAATTATATTGAGTAGTATATTTATATATATTTCATAATATTGGAGATCCTATTCATACCATCCACTTTAATGGCTAGGAGATAACTTTTATATAAATCATTAATATTTTGTTGTTCATTTTTACTTGGTGTTATGTGTCTAGTATGCTATCGAACATATAATTATTTTAAAATATTGAGATGTTATAATGATGTTCCATCATGTACTGGTTGTATTTCTCGGCTACTGATGGATTTGAATAGAAATTGAATCATGTTTTTTGGAACACATGAACCCCATGATTTGTGTAATTAAAATAAAATGTAATGAATGTAACGTAGTGGCCCTAGTGTATGATCCCTTATACACATACTCCTAAAGGAGTGCATTGGACTTAGTTGTTTGTCCCTGGAAGGCCTTAATGGAACTTGTATAGGTTCCTTGATACACTTCCTTATGAAGGAATGTGTTGAACTTGAATGGTTGGCACATGTAGGCCATAATAAATCTTACAATACCCTAGAACCATCGATCTCATTAAGAGGATCGTGGGGTGAGTGTTCATCCCACCACTAGGATGTGATTACATAGGTTATTAGGCTCTGAGGAGACTAGGAAGATAATTATGTATTTGGACTAGCCTGGTTTGCCTTGGAATGGGAATGAACTTAGGGAAATCACCCTATTATGAATTTCCTATAAGGCCATAAAGGCCTTGATGAGACCTATGGGGACCTAGTAGGTTCCCCTATGACTTGTGATCCAAGTGAGATGGGGAATTTGTGAACTGGTAGTGATGATCACGAGTGTCACCTTAGAACTTGGATCGATGATTTGATATTTTGTGGTGGTGTCAAGTTGGTTCGTTATCCTAGGAGTCTAATTGTGGTTTTAAACATGGGTTAAGATTATGGACTCCCATATTTATGATATTTATATATACATATTCTTAATATGGTATATTCTCTTAGGAAATTATGAAAATCGAAATTGAAAACACCCATAGAGTGATATGGTAAACACCCTTGGAGTGGCCATGATATATTTATGGATGCCCAAATGTGATTCTTAGGTTCATATTTTGAGATTGTATATGAGATGATGATGATAAAATCAATGTGGATTCCTGGATGTTCTTCCCATTATCTGACTATTAAGTGGCATGATGGAATGCCTAGGATGCCGATATTTAACCTTGAGTCTATATGGGATGCCTTAGATTCCAAGGGTCACTAGGATACCCGGAACATCTAGGATATTTCCATTCTACTTGGGGGTTATTATTTTTATTATTATTACTATTATTTTCACTTACATGGGATGCCTAGGTTACATCTAGGATCCGATCAGTTGATCCTAATGATATTTATATTTGATTGGGATGCCCATGATGGATAGGATATGGCCGATTGGAATGATGATGTGGAGGATGTTATTGATCAGAGATTTCCTAGGATAAATGGGAATCATCTTTGAGCTTATTGAGATGGAGTTTAGAAGGATTCCTAAGATGCCTAGAATCTAGAAGTTGAGTCTTCTTTGATGTGGTAATTGGCTATTGGGTCTAATTTTGTGTGGATGCCTAGGGAAATTCCTAGGATTTGATGTGATCACCTTAGCAGAGACATGATTATGTGACATGATAAAAATTAATCCATCCCTAGCCAAGGATGGTGTTTGATCGGGGTCGTGGACCTGAGGATTGAAAGAGGTTGTTATTTATTTATATTTAGAAAGTTATTTATTTATTTTGAGTAAGTCACATACATATACAATACATTTATGGGTTATGAATGGGACCACATTGGTGGTTACTTATATTGGTGCTCGATAAGACCTCCTAATTGTCACAGGCATAGGTTGGGAAGAGGCAATGTTTGTTATTGATTATCGAGATGGATCTGTTTGAGTGGGATTGGAGATCGAGCAGAGGTGGGGATTGGGGATTTAGTAGGGACTACTGTACTTTAATTTCTTCCTGTATTTATTTTTAATTATGATCATCCTGATGGAAAATCATCATTGTATGACTGTATGGAATCTTCATTTCAAATTTTCATTGATTTGGATGTTTTATTTATATTATCTATAAATTATTACTATGGGTGTATGATTCTCATTTTTTATCTATTAATACACATTATAATTAAGGGTATAATTTCCCAAGGATACTACCTTATAACCCCACTGCTAGTCGCCAACCTCTAGAGTTAGTACTAGAAATATGCAAAACTTCCCCCTTGAAATGGAAGACAACCAAAGATGGTTATTGTCCCTAAAAAAATTACCTACCTATAACGCCCCCCTCACGCACCCCCATGACCAACTGCCTTATGAAAAACCTCCCCTTCACCACCACCACTACACCCATATCCATCACCACCTGTCCACCCTAAAACCTCTCGATCACATACCTCCCCCTCGTGCACACCCCTCCCCCTCTCAAACTAGAGTCTTCGCCACTACCACCACTTATACACCCTCCTAAACCTCTCTACCACACCTATAGTTGCCTCTACAACTACCGCTTGTCCTCCCTCACTGAACCCAGTCCCATAACCCTCACTAGAACCCCTTTTAGGCCACTATTTCCACCAATCATCCCTCCACATCCTATCCCTTACCCTCATTGTAGCCCTATTTGATCTTCTATCACCACTGCCTTTGATCCTGGCCAGTGTCTCTACCCCTTCTCTGCCACTACTATTGATCTCGCTGCCATCCCATATTAATCTCACAATTTGAGGTAAACCCTATGAATATTTTATGGATTATTATGGTTCAAAATTTTATACATAATTTCCTACCCATTTCAATTAATTATTATGAAATCATTTGATAAAAATGTTCTTTAGCTTAAAATTATTTTTTTATCCCCACATGTTTCATTGGAAAATTCAATTTCCAATCCATAGTAGAATAAAACTCTTTATAATAATTTATATTTGTTAGTAAAGGTTGAAATATAATGAAAATACACACACACGAACCCATGGGTAGTCGAACCTATGAACTCCTAAATAGACAGTCAAGGACACAACCTTCTAACAATGATTATAATGATAATTAATAATATTAGTTATCAAAATTTAAAATGGATATACTAAAAAAACATTTTGATAATTATGATAATCATGAAAAACAATAATATTTTTTTTTGAAAATAATTATAACTATTTTTAAAAGTCATTTAAATTTTAATAATGATTATAATGATGATAATAAATATTATTAGTTATCCTATATTATTATTATTATACTCAAACCCCATTTTTAAACTCATTTTTAAGATAATGATAATTATTAAGATGATAAATATAATAATTTTAAGATTTTATATTTACATTTTCAATAAATTTATATTCATCATTATAATATTTATTATGATTTGATTAACTATCCTAATATTTAAATTATATTCTAATGTTATAACTCTAATTATGTTGACATTTTTTCCATTAATATAATTTTTCCATATTTAAAATATTTAAATAAATTAATTTTCCACATGAACTAACCATCAAATTTTATTCTTTATTATTTTTGACATATAACATTCCATAATTTATATCATCTACTTCATTATTATTTCCCCCAAAAAAAGAACATTCTATCAAACAAACTCTACAAAGTAAATTTGAAATATAAAATGTGTATTAAAAAATATAATTTATTATAAATCAGAAATATATAATTAATTATAATAATTTTTATTTACTAATACACTAACATATCAACGATAGTCGAATAATATAATTTTATGTAGTTTAGTGTTTTGATAACTAAATTTATAAAATAACCATTAATCATATATTAATATATATTTGTATTTTTTTGACTTTTAAAATTTTATTGTCATCCATTTCAGTATAATAACGTCTCTAAAAAATATTTAGTTATGTACACAAGAAGACTTTAAAAAATAAAAAGCTTTAAATAAATTACTAAAATTTAAAATATGATGATCATGTCATTTGTTAACTGATTTATTGTTTTTTATGAGTATGAATTGAAGTCCAAATACAATTGGTTAGTATTTATTTTCAATATATTTGGTGATATTAAATTATAAAAATTCATGCAATATGATGTCTTGTGTAAATGTTACTACTTTTTATATAGATACGAATATGGATGAGAGTGGGATTGATCTTCCAAAAAGAATGTCTAGATAATATTTTGAGGTAATTATAAAATTTATTTATTTCACTAAAGGATTTAAATATTACTATATTAATTTTCCATGTAGAAAATGTGAAAGCATATATCAATTAATATGAGATACCATGAGGGAGATTCTATTATTGAATGAGTTTCTAAAAAATTAGAATAGTTGGACTAGTTATGGGGAATAATATATTAATTTTCGTCAAAAATAAATATTTTAAATGTATATTGATGCAAATAAGAATGATAAAATTCATGAACTGCATAATGAAATGGTACGTGGGTAGGATCCTAAAGGAACTAACATCTAGAATGTTGAGATCAGTGAGATCAATATGCACTCTCGTGCTTATTGTGATTTTTTGAGGTTTTATGTAATAATTTATTATTATCAAACTTAATTATATTACAAGTTCACTTATTGTAGTAAATTTTCATTATCATGGAGTTATTTCACCTGAATAGTTTGAATCAATGATCATGTGCATTATTCGACATGCTATTAGTGTTTTTGAAAAAGTACTTCTTATTGATGCAATAATTCCTGAGTCATATTACCATGCTCATAAGTTGAATGAGAACTTAGGATTCATATATGAGACCATAGATGTGTGTGAAAACAAAAATTTTTTTATAGAAAGGAATCTATCCATTTTGATAATAGTATGGTCTGTGACTCTTCTAGGTGGAAAGATAATGGTGGAAATCAAACTCATCAAATCCAGACTATGAAACAGGGGAAACCTATTATCATAAATAAAATGCATTACTTTTTACTGAATCAAAGGTTGAAGATATTATTTATTTCATCTAAAGTTTCTTAATTAATGATATAGAATGTGGAAATAAATAAGGGAATTGATCTGCTGACCCACCAGAAAGACTCCCGTGTATGGGAGGATTTCAATCAGAGACACCCTGAATTTGATAGAGATATTCGTAATGACCGATTGGGGTTAGAAGAATATAGTTTCACTACATTGAGGTCTATGGTTTGTCAGATTAATAACACAAGGCTTGTAGTGTTGGTTTTGTATAATATTCCTTGGTGTCCTTGTATAGAATAATAATTTCTATTACTTTCTACTCTTATTGATAGACCTAGAAGTCTAAGAGATTTTATTGATATTTAATATCATCCATTGATTGAAAATTTGAATGAATTTTGGGTTGATGGTTTGTTAAATTATGACTTTGAAACAAATGAAATGGTCAAACTATAGGCTGCTTTATTGTGGAAAATCAATGACTTTATGAATTATGAATTTTTGTCAGGTTAGAGTACAAAAGGGGAATTTTATTTCCCTTTTTTAAGTAAAATAAAAAATTATAAATCTATTAAACATTGTAAAAATGGGAATATATAGTTCATAGAAGTTTTATTCCCCATCATATAATGTTCTGAAAGGAAAGAGTGGTATTTGATGGTTATTGATAATTCAACCTAGCACCAAAGATCATGGTAGGAGTAGAAATATTATAGGTGATTAAGGATGAAAAAATACACATGGTATATGAATTTTAGTATTTAGTGGCTCATACATCACCCAATATCTGTGGTGTGGGTGGGTAATATAGTCACAATTATAAGAAAAAAATCATTTTTTATATCTCCCTTAATAGAAAACTAACATACTAAGGCATAATATGTATGTGATGTACATTGATTTTTTTCTTGTGATAATATATTGTGTACCATTTTAGGTGTCAATGGAAAATAAAAGTACCATGTCAATGCATGATGTGATTTAGACTAAATGGGTTTAAAGAAATAATATCATTTATAGTTGGATGATGGAAACAAGGAATGCATGACTACTGCACAGTATACAATGAGTAAGAAAGAGAAAGAGATATTTATTTCCAATTTGAATATTTTAAATGCTCATGATGGTTACACATCTAATATTTCCATGTGTGTGAATGTGATGAGTAGGACCTTAAAAGGGTCTAAAAGTTGTTATAATCACATACTACTTCAGTAGTTGATTTTAATCACATTCTCTGATTGTCTATCATCCAATTTTGTTTAGTATTTGATTGAGATGAGTAACTTTTAGAGAACTTTTTTGAAGAAAACAAGGAATTGGTGATTTAGAAATTCTGTAGTATAGAATTCTAGTAACTCATTTTCACATGGAGAAAATATTTCCACTATTATTGTTTAATGTCATGGTTCACATGATAGTACACCTAACCAATGAAGTAATGGTTACATGGACAATGAAATTTATGTGGATGTATCCTATTTAAAGGTATCAGGATACATTGAAACAATACGTATATAAAATATCTCATCTAGAGGAATCAATATCCAGTGGTTATTTTATGGATGACTGTACTAAATTTTGTAAAAAATGTCTTATGGGTGTTGAAACAAAATTAGATAATCCATCTTGTATTCATGATGGTCTAGTTAGAGAATGAACTATATTTTATATAGAAAACATCGAGTGGTTACAATCTCATAGATATATCCTGTTCAATACTCATTTAGTTGAACTATCAATGCACTAAGTGTATTATCACTTTTATTTTTTAAATTTTACATTTTTTGTTTTCATATAAATGTTTATCATTTAAAAATTATATTATCATTTATAGGAAGCACATTATTGATATAAAAGAAGATATGTCTTGTGTGTGTGATTATAAACTTGAATAGTCCCATTACGAATCATTTCATGATTAGTTCAAATAATTTTTACATATAAATGAATTTTCATTATGATTTAAGTATGGTAATAATTTTTTTCTGTATAAATTTTTATTGAATTTTGTGAAATATATAAGTCCATAACCTGTGGGAGTTAGGTGAACCTACACTAACTGAAGAATTTAACTAACTATATGAGGTTCCATCTATAAAGGATCTTTGTTAGAAATCCTTAGATGAAAATGACTTTTGGTTTTTCATTAAAGATGTTGATGAAAAATGAGTAACACCAAATAGTGGTATTGGTTGTCCATATATCGATTCTGGTTATTACTATGATCAATTGAAAGAAATCATTGATGTTGTATATGCTCACTGGTTGAAATACATATTTATAGGGTGTAATTAGGTTAATCTAATCCATGGAAGTAAATTTGATCAATATTAGTTTACATTGGTTAATTTTAACAGTATGTTATATAGATATGAATGAGTTAGTAAAGAACCTTTCATTTTGGAGTCACAAGAAGAATAATTTTTCATCATTACCTTACCATGTTATCATAATTGGAATGTTTTTGTGAAAATTTCAAGGAAATGAGTGTTTTCTAATTGAATGGGATGAACCCAAGACAGTTTACTTTGTTGGGAAACAGATGGATCAACACATTTTAGTTCAATGTGAAGAAGATAGTCATTGGGTTATAGAGACTGTTGAAGGAGAAATGGTGGATTTTCAGGTTTAATGAAAGGTATGATAGTTTTCCCGATCTTTGATTTAAAACCTTTTTTAAAATTTATTAAATTTTTATGACCAGTTTTCTTTTTTTGTTTATTTATTGTCTCTATCATTTGTATATACATACATGAAAAATGACACGAATTAAAGTGAAAATAATTAAAGGATTTTTTTGCAGAAAAATATAATAAAAATTCCAATAATATTTATATAATAAAACACATAAATACATAAAATATATGTAAACTATGATAATAAATTAATAATAAAAATATGTTAATTGTATCCCTCATAATTGAGATATTACTTCACTTCAAGTAATTACTTTCAATAAAATGTTTCACTAAGCATTAATTTCATTAAGTGTACAAGGATCGGGTCATCAAATGTTAATTGGAAAGAATTATTTGAATCATGATGTTAATATAAAAACACATTTTCAATTTCTTCTCATTCAAGCTTCTCACCCAACTACAAAATTTCCCCTAATAAATGATTCATTACTACAAAACTAGTCAAATACATTCATTTTTCTATTAGACATTCAAGTTCAGTATTCCCCATCCTCAACATGTCTTTTAATAACAAGTAATGCTTTCAACATGAATATATTTATTTTTATTATTCAATTTATTATGAATTAAAATTATTTATTTAATGAGTATATTAAAATGTATAACTAAACCATTCTAAAAAAAACACACCTTGAGGAAAATTTTGGTAACTAGGCCATGGAAAAAATACATGATAATGAGATCCTAGATTTATATTAACACTTATTTATTATTTTAATTCTTCACACCCATGTCCATAGAGCCATGATTTCTCAATAAAACTTATTTTATGTTCCAAAATGATCCTTTTATTCCAATTAAAATGACTTTATCTAACTGGTTGTCTTTAGTGAATCATTGAATTGTTACTCATTACCAACACCCTAGTAACTCTAGGTTGATTTTATTAATCCAGATCATCCAACATAAATGTGGATTCACATAAATTATATTCAACTAAATTTTATCCTTATGTGCTGATATTATGTGACTCAATGATTTCCATGTAATATTTTCTCTTGGAGCTTTATAAACAAGGTTCTATTAAAAATTTTATTCATACAAAAAACATACTACATGTACTCCCTCCTCACTTAATTTTTTATATATTAAATATAAAAACTAAAATTTTAATGTATTTAATTATTTAAAACTTAATATATGTATTAGGAAGGTGATACATAATGGTTGGGTAGAATACACCAATTCCTTTATGGTCATTCAATGTGATGTGTTTCTTTCTTCCATGTTTCCTTTGTTTAATTTTTTTAGCGATATTCATTTATAAACAATGTAACACACTCAATTGGATGAATGATTTTTTATTTAGAAATATAATTAAAACAATAAACTAGAATTCAAATGATTGGTTTTCCACCCATGGGTGCTTGTTTTAAAATTTCCAGCCTGACTTCATCATCCCTATATTCATCCATAGTCTATGGTAGTTGGAACTTCATTATTGGGAACCCAAGTGGATCATAAAAAAATGATTTTTCTTATAATTACCTTCTATCTAAATAAATCACATATTTTTGGATATTATTTATTATAATATCCCCTCATGTATGTAATTTTTCTACTTAATTTGTACAACTTGAACATCAATATATTCTTTGATAACAAATCCATGTGGAATTTTGCATCTTATACACATATTTTTTCTTGTATTGCGATGTAAAACTTAAGGTAGTCTCCTATTTTCCATTCATTTTTGACCTCTTAAGAAAACATTCCTCCATTTCATCTTATCCCATTTTAAATTTAAATTTCAAATTTTTCATATGAAATAAATATTTTCTTATAAGAATGATGTCCCCTCAAAAGTTCATTCTCATTTCTCTATTTTTGAATGGTTCTAGATGCCCATATTTTTCTATCCCATCATCAATAAATATTTCCAAATTCATTCCTCATGTTCCTTTACTTCATGAATAATTCTATTCCTTAACTTCTCTTCCCATAAGAAGTTTGTGTTATTTCTTAAATTTCATTATATATTCTTTTTCATTCATTAACTCATTGTTTAATTTTTTTCACCTTATTCACATGTATCACTACTATTACACATAACAATTTTTCTAACACACTACATTATATTAAATTTTTAACTAATTATCATTCTTATTTTATCCCCCAAACTATTTTATATAGTCATCTTATCTACTTGTCTTTCAATGTATCGCATACATGAACAAGTATTTTGAAAAAATTGGTCAATCCATTTATCTATTCAAGAAAGTTTTCCTTGAGTACACTGGATTTGGTTTTGATTTTTTTTTAAAATAATACTTATGTTCATTCTTAATTATATGATAATTTAGATTGAGTTTTATGAAAAATTATCCAAAATGATTACATTTTTTCCCTTATACAAGCCAAATGGATGTTTATTGCACATGAATCCCATTTTGTAATACACTTAAATATCATTATTGGAATTTACCTTGAAATCCATTAATTATAGACTGATTAAATTTTCCTTTCTACCACCAAGATGATTCAAGATGATCCTTCTAAAAAATAATATACACTAAAAAATGGATAACTTTGCTTAGGATACTTATCATAAATTCCCATGTATTAATTCTATTTTACTTAATAATATTATGGTGATTATAGAATCTCATGGTTTATGTAATTATTTAAAATATGAAAAAATTATCATAGAAACAACACCACTCTTTCTTCCCTTATTTCATTAAAATATTTAATTGAAAAAGTTTTTTACCCCTCATATCCATGCATATAGTGCCAATGTTTTCTCAACATATTTATGTTATTGTAAACTAAACAACTCCTATAAGTGTATAATGTATTATTATCATAATAACTGGTAAGGAACAGACCATATCCATGAGTATAGGATATTGATTAGATTATTTATTTACTTATGTATAAGGAATTAAAACTAATAATGAATGGTTCGGTTTTTTGGAATCATGATAAGAATGTAAATGTTTTTGGTATTTTATATTAATTATGTGAGTGTGAAAATTAGTTAGTAGAAGGGGGAAATTTTGAATTTTTATTTCATTATAGAAAATTAGGGCAATCCCAATATAATCTGACCTTATTATTTATATTAAATTAATTTCTAATAAAAAATTATCAATATACAGAATTTATTAAAGTTATATCTTAGGATATCTAAGTAATTATTCATAATGTCATGAGTACCTATAATTTACAAGTAATACTTATGAGAAGTTAGTAATTCATTTTTTATGATTATGTTCCCACTACATTCCCTGAAATTCCATTCAAAGAATACATTGATCATAAATATTTCCCAACATTTAGTCTTATACTCTCTCTCTATCACCCTCACCTTAAGATGTATTAACTAGTAATCAATCAATTATATTTTTAAGAAAAATATCATGAATCACATGTTTCTATATTTCAATTAACATGAAACAATTAGTGAATTAAATCCCATTTACCCCCATAAGAGTTCCTACTCTAGAATACAAAAAATATAAATATAGAGAATTTTTTTCCATATCATGCATCTCATCCCTTTATTCTTATATTTTCAAGAAATTTTCCTAACAATGTATGTATAGATTAAGTTTAATGAATAGAAAGTGAATAAAAATTAATGGGATAAATAATAAATGAATCTGAATGGTTTGGATAGAATAAACCACCCATCGGTCAATGGACTTAACACCTAAAGTACTTCATTTATATTTCTCAACATTATAATATGAATCCATGATAATTTTCTTCTATTAATTTATCACATTTATGTGAAGCAATACCCTTATAGTTCTAGATTATTCTATGAGGTTCTTTAGATTCTAATTGTTGATAGAGAACAAGTGTGAATCAACTTACACCTTTTATCTCTCTCCCTCTCACATTAAATTATATATCTCTGTGTACCTTATAATAACCTTACCTAAATTTGGGGAAAATAATTCTATAAATATTATTTATATTTTCTTGTTACCAATATTTAATTAATATGAAATCAATGGATCTAGTTCAATAAGATTTTTCCCCATAGAATGGCCTTTATATTTTTTTTCTTTAATCATCTACCTATAGAAGTTTTATGCCTATATTTATTATATGTGAAATCAAATTTTATTTTCATTTATGTAGATGCCTCTTGTCCAATATATGATAGTGGTCATATTTAAATTTTAGTAGTTCAAAGAAAAATTCAACACCTTTTATTTTCTAGTGTTAATAAATCCCCCCTTTATGAATTTATCATTTTTAATGAATCAAATGAATGGGTAATGAAACTTTATCCTTTCTATAGTATTTAATGGTTATGAAATAATGAAATATGATATATTTTCCAAGACATGTTTTTTGATCCTACCACTCTTTTGTATTCGATGAAATGTGTCTGTAATAAATAAATAGTACATGAGTCCATTTTAGTTCACATCATATGGAACTGTAATAGGAAATAAATCCTTTCCTTAACAATGATTTATATGAATACAGAAATGTCAGGGGAATAAGAACCATATCCACTTCATTCCGAAGATCCATCTATGTCAATGGGTTGAGGTATGTATTAATGTGTTGACACTCCATTTTCTCATAAGTATAAAAAGGTTTCAATGAAAAATACCTTAAGGGGAATAAAATAAGATATGTGAAGAATGAAAAGGATCACAACCTTAAATAAGTCCCTCTGTGTAGGTCCTATAGAATAGCATTGGTTCACAGGGTACTTATGAATGAGCCTACACGATAGCCCTACACATCAACCTGTGAGATAAACCTACACATCATAATGCACTATAGACATTAAAAATTCATCCCCTTCACCCAGGATCCCATATTTTCTTATAATTAATACCTTGGGGATCTTCATTTCCATGAAAAAAATCCCAAAGAACTCATGATGCTCTGATCACCCTAGTCCTTTGCCCCGGCCCTGAGAAACCTTCTCAGTAGCCCTACAAAACCTAAAGAAGATGGAGTGGGGTGGGGGGGGGGGGGGGGTGGAACCAAAGTCCTTTCAATTATTAAAATAATAAACACCTACGAGAGGAACCCTCTCCCCATGGTTGATGACCACTAGCACGAGGTACCCTCCTATAAATAGGGACCTACGCAAGACACGTATGGGAACACCTATAGAGACCCATCAATTCGTGATAAAAACCTTAACCAAGAGTTGTTTCCCTGTTGGTTTATTTCCCAAAGTATCTTTAGCTCACGTAGGCCTACCTGTGTGAAGCATTCCCAGTCACTTAGGAATAACCTACACAATAATCCCTTGCCTCACCCAAGCCTCTACCTTAAGTCATACACTTCTCATGCCCTCTTTGAAGAAACCAATGGTAGGTTCTCTCTTCCATTGGTTACATTTTCCAAGAGGGACCAAATTGAAACCTCCACCAAATCCTCTAGAAATGAAAATACATGGAAAGTGTAACACTATAATTTATTCCATTTGGTTATGCATTCCTCTAGTTAGAGGCATCCCACACTTTTCCTACCAGATGAGTAGGTTCCTTGGGGTGTATGTGATTATGTATTCCCTTAGTCTTGAGGACCCCGACCCTAGGAAAGGTGTCACGAAACTCCTGGTCTTGAGTAATCAAGTTAGAAACTTATCCTTCCCAAGTTATGTCTATGACCTAGAGCCTCCGATTACAGGAGGGGATAGTGAGGATTGCACTTGTGTTTCCATTTTAAAGGGAATTCAATACTCCCCCTAAAATTTTTAAGGGCATCCCTCCTTGAGTAAGCCACCAGACATTCTTGCAGAGCCTCTAATACTTCCTTCCTTCCTCCTTATCCATACCCAAAGGTGTATCCAAGAGTGATATGTGACTATCCTAGATACCAAAAAAAGAGGATACAAGCACCTAAAAGCACTCTCTCACTCCATTTTCACCCAGGGTACAATAACCAGAGGGGATGAGCACCATAACCTGATTTCTTTCCCTCTCCCTTTGGTCATTGGCTTAATCCATCAGTGCAAAAAGAATATTGTGTGGTTTCCCAGATTTACCACTTCTTCTTGTTTATGAAATTTATCATTAATCACATGGGATTATAGGTTGGTGGAAATCATGACATACACACAATCCCACAACTAAAGGAAGCCTTAGTATGTAATCCCTTATGAATTGAACTATGATAACTCTGATTCCTTCTATAATCAAGATATGTAGGACACCTACCTAAGGCCCCATCTCATTGGGAATCATTTCAAGTGTAATTCCCAACCTAAATAGGGAATCCTTCTCAGTAATAATCACTGCAATCTAATTGATGGGTATCATACCAAGTGTAACCCCCAATATAATACAAGGGTGTCCTCCTTAGGAGTAATCCCCAACCAAATCTCTCAGACCATCGTAGAATACTTTTTAGGAATAATAAACAAATTAATCCTCTCAAAGTTCCATACTCCCCTATGAGAAAAACCTTCATATGGACTTCCTAGGCATGGGTCCTCACAACCAAACTAAGTGGGTTTTGATTCTTATCCACGTGTGATACGTAGGAAGCCTTCAGAAGGTCCAAAACCAACACTCCAAATCCTATCTAATTATCTTGGGGTCATTATCCTAGTATGGTATTATTCAACATGGGAATTCATATCCCTTATAGGTTCCTTAGGCCTCTTTGGTATAAGTACCACAATAAACATTCACTAGGCATCTTCTACCTAGACGCCCTTACCACATGACATTAAACTGCACGGTTCATTCCTTATCACAAAACCTTAAAATGTATGATGTTCCCAATTAAGTGGCACTAAACAATGGGGGTTTTTTTATTCCTTTCACAATTATATATAAGAATACCATTCATGGGTCTGATCCCGACATCAAAACAACTCCCATATCCCTGGATGATGATACACTCTTGAGTGACCCACTATGTGCATGAAAACCAACATCATCGTAATAAAAAAAATAACCTATTAATAAATATATAATAGAATAAAATTGATGGATAAACTCACATACATACTAATATATCCATCAATTAAGAACCTCAGATACATACATATGATTCTATGTTCCATACATAATAATAATTGATTTTTAATTCAAGGGTCACCCCCATCATACATGGGAATTAATAAAGGGTTTTCAAACATATCTTAAATATATAAGAGAGTCCGATAGTAGAAAAAAAATCCCCCCTAAAATGGTGTGATTAGGATGACCTCGCATCCTCTCGACCAATGTGAGTTCTTATGTATCAATGTCCAAACTCCCCAATGAGCACCTGCCTTTGGAAAGAAATTACCTCATGGATATAGAACCATTGGGTGTTTTGTGTTCCATGAATAAAAATAGTTGGAAGTTGTTTTGAAATAGTGAGCTTGACATGAATGATTTTACAAAATAAAACCCTCTGTAATCAATCGTTAGGTGACCGCTTGATCATCGTAAACAAAAATGGTCCCGATGTGAATCATTAAATTAGATGATAGTGTCACCCAACTGTCATTACCCTTTCTCTTTTGAATATAAATAGGGTCAAACAAGATAATTTTTTTGAATGTGTTCATCTAAATGAGATGCTTCTTTGATGGGGCTTTCTTGTTTGTGTTTTTTCCTATCTTATAGGCATATCCAATATGATCTCTCATCAATTCAAATGGTGTCTCACCAAATCTCACCACTATATTCCATGGATACTATTCATGATGGGTCCTTTTCCATGCATATAACATCGTCACCAATATAGAATCTTCAAAGTTGGGCCTCAAATGCACTGGTCTAGGAGTTTCAACAAAATGATACAATCCAGACCTTGGAGGCCTCCCAAAAAGACCTCCAACTAAAAAAGCCCCACTAATCATCCAATCAGTGACAACCGACGGTTATGAAGCATAGGAAGCCCATTATCATCTTCAACCATATCAAGAGTTTATCCCTAGAATGAAACAACCATTCCCTCACTTATCTTATAGAGGTGCATCAAGAGGCCACATACAGCCTCATCCAGAAGACATAGGGGTCCTTATAAGGGGATCTTTCCAGAAGTCATTTTCGAAAATTCCGCATGGAAGTGAACAGTCTACATGAAGAGGGTTTCGTCCTCAGTAGTCTGTCCCATGTCATTCAGACCTAAGAATGAAATATGACCCACCAGGGGAAGAAATCGGTCAACATGGAGTAGATCCAAACCTTTTTCCCCTTCAGAGAATCCCACTAATAAAATTTGATGGAAAACTATGTGTGGGAACATAAATCTACCCACACTAATTCAACTGACCATCAGGCTCATATAAAAGTTTCCCAGGAAGCCCGCTATTCAAATCTGGAAAAAAACCAAGAGCAGCAACAAACATATTCCAGCACTAACAAATCCATCTATCATACTATTCTAGAAGCACCCAAGGAATATTAATGTGCAAATTCGGTGACATGCCATGAGTAGGCACAAAAATAAATCACACATTAATCAAACCATACAACATCCTCATCTGGCAGTGTTCAGAGAAGTTCCCCAGTCAAATTTGGTGGCGAACTGTGAGTAGGAACAAAAACATGCCCACAATTATTAAGCCTTTCAATATCCTCATTTGGATGCACTCAGAAAAGTTTGTTAGAAAATACTAACAATGAATAGGGGATAGACCTAACTCCTTACACCCACACCTGAGTACTATCAAAATCCACTTTCAGAAAATGGAGGAAAAGAGTAGGAATATACCCATCCTCTAGATATGGAATGGGAATATGTCCCCATTCCAGTCCTTGATGTCACAAAACATATCCTGAAAATAGTGAAATAGAAGACACAAATTCCTACCCACATTATAACAACCTACCATGAAATCATGTTGGGGATAATAAAAGTATCATAGGGATGGACACATAGACCCATCCTCACAAATGAGGTGGCTCATCGGTATATCACCACAGAGTATAAACACACCTCATATCTCGTCTAAGAGGGTCATGGGGAAAACTCCCTCACGATATACGGACATCTAGATTGGGAATATTTAACTATTACAATATAAGGTAATCAGATCATTCCATTGGACGCTCTAAGGCAGGCACAAACCCCTGCCAAAATTCTGGAAGCCTGCCAATAAATTCTAGAAGTAACACATGTTCCACTAAAGAAAGGTTCTATACTTGAAAACCACTTCCCCGTCATGTGGCCTCAATCACTCGCAAGAATGGATCCAAAAAACATCCTCAAGAGAGATGACTGGAAAATGAAGAGATACATTATGATCCCACTCTACTTAATTATGGAGTTCTTGAAGCCATTAGATTCTTATCTGTGGTAAATCAAGATCCAACTCTCATGTCACCAAATTATAGGATTAGTAGAAGTAAATCTAGATGTCCTCTTTGGACAATTTACCATGAAGTCTTGCTTCATGACCATAATGTAATTGGTCTTGAGAACCAATATTTTCACTAGAGTCACAAAATCCCTCCACATGGAAAGAATATCAAATAGAAAGATGGTATTACCCTTGTTGCAATACACCATGGTAGTCCTCGCCATAATGGAATTCACTGCGAAATATCTATCTACAGTAGTGTTTCATTTATTCAAAATAGGTATTCCCCTTGGTTATTTAATGGTGATAAATCTCTCCTACCACGAGGCTCATGGGAAAATAGGGACAGTCATGTCTGATTCCTTGTTATTATCAAGTGAAATCCTTTCTCAACCGAAAGATATCCCAATGTGATGGTCATTCTCTGAACCCCCATTGTATCACTTTCCTTCCACAATGATAGATGAATCCCCTATCAAACCAGTTGTTTATGATAATATAGTGGGAAAATGTACACTTTGGTTAGACCAGGTTGAGGATCCTTTAGAAAAGGATAAAAATTACATGCCAAACATGAGAGAATAGCTAGCTAAATAAGACACACTAGTCATGTTTTGGATTTTATCCACCCCTAAATATATCATTCCAAAAGTGTTGTTGGAATATTGTGTGAACAACATACGCCTCAATATATGGAAAACAATTCATCACATGAGAGAAAAAGTATTACCATATGATGATTATCGATATATAGTCAATGTAGTATAAGTGGGGCAATGAAAAATTGAATTGGAAGATCTCCTGGATGCATGACATCCAAAGTTAGAAAAACAACAAGGATACCTTCAACCTGAATGACTCAACACATTAGAAAGATTGTGACAGGTAATCACTAATGTCCCGTATGGTATTCATATCAGAGGATGGGGTGAATATGGAGTATTAAATTTCACAATCCTCTTAAACCAATAAAGAAAACTGAAAGTGGTATCATTCAATGTCATAGCTTCAAGCCGGCTTCAAAAAATAGAATCTATTCACAACCAATGAAAATCTAGTAAAAAAAAGTCACTGAATGACTCTCACCGACATCATCCAGAAGATAGAAGGCTATATAGATACCTTTTCATTAGAAATATGAAAATATTGAGCAAGAATATAGCTTAGGATAAGTCATTCATTAGATATAAAAAATGTCAGAAATAGTGTAATGATATTCAGAAATGGGTGATTCAGGTTCATACCAAATTATGAACTCATCCCATGATCAAACAGAACTCCATAAAATCAAAAGGTAAGCCATGAAATTCTATGAGAGACCCTAGTTCATAGGTTTGGGATATTTTTCAATACAACCTTTGAGGTCAGAAAACCAATCCTGAAGAGTTGTGAAAGTAGAAAAGGAACAACCCCATCCCTCAGGGATATGCGATTTTTTACCTCAAAACATACTCCTCAGTAAAATGGATCCTCCTAGTTCATCCCATCCAGTGATCTGATATCCTCATTAGGATCACACATGACTAAAATATATGGATATTCCCTTCAGATTACCATTCACCAAACAAATCCCAGTGAATCAGTAAAGGATTGGAAATGGCCTCATAGAGGCCATAGAAAAAGGAAGTCTCTCAAAGACTCTGATAGAATTTCTGCAATGCCTTATGAATTAGTGAATGTCCTTAACACCTCCCATACAGACCCCACATTAAAAGAGGCCAATTCATAGGAGGATATGGAGGAGGAAATTTTGGTTCAAAATATGGTTCACACTAAAATGATTAAAGGAGGTGTGTATACCCAGAACAGGAGTCTTTCCCTAAATTTTGTAATCCCCTCAAACTATAAATCCTTACCTCATCATAGAGTATTAAACAAGGATAAAGGTATAGGTAATATTGTGCCTTATCCACTTTTTAATGGGGTTTGATTCCTTACACTTGAGGAAATATTTTCTCAACAAGAGGAAGAGATGAATGAATTGTGGAGACTCAAAGTAGAACTACTCCGCAATAGCCTTTTTGCTAGATACTTTCTGTATGTTGATCCTCAAATAGCACTCTCAACCAGCATACCTCAACAAAGAGGGTTTTTATATTAACAGAAATGAATCTGAGATATCTTCTCAATGTGGGATACCAAATACCAATATTCTAGGATCCCATAGAAGTAGTTCATGAATTACCACCATTGGGTGCACAACCAGAACATGGCCAAACACATCCTTACAGATCTTCCATTATAGCTTACCCATGATAGATACCAATAATGTCACTATAGATATCCCTACCGACCACTGCCCCTATTCAATATCCTAAAAATATAGACATTCCTAAAGGGATCATGAATACCATTGAGTTTTTAATGACTAAATTTTAATCCATGGAGGAACGACATGATTCAATGTAACCAAACAAGAATCCTTTACCTGAATGGGTTTATCCAACTCTTCCATCACTGAACTTCAGGAATCCTACATTCCCAGTTTTCAATGTCCATGGGGGGCCAGAGTAGAACATGTCACAATTTGTTTCCTACTTTGATACCATTTTGGGGACCCTATAACAACAAGAGGAAGTGTAACTCATGTGATTTGTGCAATCACCGCATGGACCAGCCTTTGTATGGTATACTAGAATACCGGCCTGGTCAATTTCAAGGTGGGAAGATATTCGTCAAAAGTTTATCTTCTAATTTAAATTAGCATTAAAAAAGACAACATTCCTCAACCTATAAAACTAAAAATAGTGGGAGAATGAGTAGGTATTTTATTTCATTACTCAGTTGAAAGGGTTAAAATACTTCTTAAATCTGTAGTTTCCTTAAGAAGACTTTTTTCCCATCTGTATAGTGAATATTCATGAAGAGTTTCACACACCACTCATCCCAGTGAAATTCACATGAGGTTTTTGGGACATCATCGATATTGATCAAAGAGTCGAAGACTCCATAACATAGACCAAGGATAAGTCCCATGTATTTCCATATTCTCAAGGAAAGTGAATGGGGAAAGTATATGATTCCACTATTAAACTTAAGTAGGCCCATGTACCTGCTCTCACTCCAAATCCCAAACTATATCTTGCAGTTTCGCCTCCTGTGCATCATCAAAAATTCCCTCCTCATCCATATGATCAAAGAGAGCAGAGGTGAAAATAGTATTAGGAGGTTAAGAAAAAGGTCTATTCTTTTCAATGTGACAGGTCCCTAGATACTTCCTCTCAACATTGGAAAAAAACTTGATCAACTTACAAAAGACCAAGAGGCCTATAAAATATGAGGATAAAGATATCCAAAACTATTTACACTTACATAAAGTATTAGGGAATGAAATCCAAGAATGTTTCATTTTCAATTACATCCTATAGAATATGGTGGTCTTCAGTTATGTGAAGTTGGTCAAGAAACCTGCTCAGGTAGCATATGCCTCTTCCACCCATTACTAGGAGTATAATGAATTGTAATAATTTAAAATAAAGCATATATAGAAGTTCAGTAATTGGATGGTCATAAAAATGATGAGTTGGGCTCATAATATCCTTCAAGTATAGTTGAAATAGGCAATTGGGCCCTATAACTCTTATATTAAGGCACAACTAACCCCTTAGGTGTCACAATCCTATGAAGGATAGTCTTCCAAAAAGTGACATGGACATAAGATAAAATTGAAAAAACATGAATATGGACCTGTTTCAAGGGAAAAAATTATTTAACTTTACTAGCCTCTATGCCTATAATCCCAGAAGAAAGGGAATCACCCCACTAAATAGTACAACAAGGGTCAACCCCTAGATGGAATCTCCATCAGAAAAAGAGTTGATCTTTGATTACATTAATGTTATTCACTTTATGGATCCATTATTAGTTATATATTTTTATTATGTACCGAAATTCCCTACATTCAATTGGGGAACTGGGGACGAGGCTGTCATATTTGAGGATACGGGGGTTGAAACCATTTTTTCTGGAGTCACTACTCAAACCTTATCCCTTATTAAACTATCTATATATAGAAAACTCATGAGATATCTCTTCAACGGGATAATATGGAACAAGAAAGTTCACCCACACATGATAAGGTCTGCCCTAACATGATCATCCTAGAATATTATATAGAGGATACATCATCACCTAGTCATCCTTGGTGTGCAGGTAAACCTAGTCGACCTAATCCATCGAGATCAGAAGCACATCTAGTTCTTGTTGCAAGGGTTGATCCATCCACATAAAGTACTTTGTTTCCTAAAGAACCTATGAAAGAGTTTCTCCATGCATGGAAGTGCATATATTTGGACCATAAGTATGCTGTTTTGAAATAACTATCTCTGGTTCCAGATAAGTTCACAATCCTAGATGCCTTGAGTCTATCAAAATCCCTTTGGGAATCACTCATACAGGCCTTGGAAATCCATGATGAATTTAAATTCAAAGTTATTGCTGTCAAAGTGTACCATACATATAATGATCCTTTAGAATTCCACATGATCATATCTTTCATAGAATAATATGATGATACATCATACAGGGATATTTAGACCACTTAATATATCTATCAGGATAAATGACATTGATATCCAATTATCCTTCATTGAAAATCGATCAAGAGTTATCCTCATTCCATTCCAAACACTTCTTCAACTGGGTTCCAAAAAATCACACTTTACTACCTATACTTTAATATTATAGGGTTATGAAAAGAATTAGAAAAATACTCTTAGATAAATCAAACCCAAAACTATGTTGGAGGATTTTGTGACTTACTTATAATTCATGGTTGTTCGGAAAGATACGACCTTCAAAGTTCTTCTGGGAAGACCTTGGATACACCAGCATGTGGATATCATCTAATCATACCACCATTGATTCAAATATTGTATCAATGTAAAAATGGTGCATTTCATGGAGAAAAATCCCCATTCAAATGTGGTGAGTAACAATACATTGATGTAAGATTCTACTAGATGGAAGGTAAACAGTCTAGGACTGACAATGACACTTAAATCAATTCCACAAATGGTCTAGAGATGAATATGGATAACCCTTTAAAGTAGTTCAATGTAGATTACATTCTTCCCATCAACCAAATTGAAGGGGTGGTCCTAAATTTGATCACACATCCAATGACTTCAATGATGTCAGTCGTGAAAACTAAACATGAAAGAACTAAAGAACTTGTCAACTCTCTGATAAGTAGTGAAATCCTGGATGAAAATTTCTTTATTCCATCCCCCAAGCTTCAAAAAATCATTGTCCCATCGTATAGGATGGAAGTAATCATCATATCCATGGTATAAAATGAATATTCTCATTATCATTCCATCGATTCCCCTTCAGACCTCCAAAAAGGCCTCACACCATCAATAGAGCTGGAAATAGTTACTTCATCTTCTGAATGTCCAAATGTAGACTCCTCCCCTAAATTCAAGAAAATTTCTTCATCACCTAATTCCTTGGAATATTTTTAATAGGTAATGAACGAGGAAGAGGAAGAGGAGGAAGAACTCAGGGACACCCCTCTAGAATTTTAGGATGTTGTCTCGACCACTTTTGATGATGTTAGAGAAATAAATATGGGTAGGGATGAAGATCCATGGACCAATTTTATCAATATATCCATGAATTATGAAGAAAATGAGGTATATAATTATTTCATAAAACAACACCAGTAAATGTTTTCTTGGAATTACACATAGATGCTAGACCTTGATCCTAAGGTGGCCACCCACCACTTGGGTTTTCCAGAAGACCAATGGGGATACAAACAAATAGCCAAACAGAAACACCCAAATAACACCTTGAAAATTGAGGATAATGTGGATAAGATCATCAAGGAAAACTTTATTTGGAAAGTACAATATCCAAAAATAGATAGCCAACATTGTATTTATGAAGAACTCCTGATTGATGCAACAACTGGTTATCAAGGAAAACTTTCTAATTCCAATCATAGTACTCCTGATTGATGGAATGGATGGTTATCAGGCCCTATACTTCATGGATGGTTATTTAGGGTACAACCAAATTCATATGGCCTAAGAAGATGAATAATCCAGATCCTTTAGATCCCCCATGGAGTATTATTCTATTGGGTAATGCCCATTGTATTGAAGAATTCCAGTTCCACATACCAATATGCCATGCATTAGATCTTAACACCTTTTTGGGGAAGTTTTTTGAATTATACATTGATGATCTAGTGGTTAATTACTGAAAATGTTTTGACCAATTGGATGACTTATATACCATCTTCAACAAGATACAACAACATATCCTAAATATGAACCCATTAAAATGTAATTTTGGTGTAACCTTGGAAATGTTTCAAATCTTTTTATATGAAACCATGACATAAAAGTTGGCCCAGAGAAAAAAATACATCCTTAGTATATAAAATTATAGAAAACATATAGATTTGATATGATGTTAAGGAAACTTGGCCTACATCTAGTTATTCATATCAAACCTTGCAGGAAAGGATTTTCCATTCATCATAATAATGAGGAAGGGGGTTACATATTAGAGGTCCAATGACTGTCAAGAAGCATTAGAAAACCTCAATAAATACCTCTTGATTTTATGAGTATTAATTCTATTTGTTGAGGGAAATATACTCATTCTAAATGTGATAGCCTCAGATAGATTATTATGTGCATTGACTTCATAGAAGAATGATGATGGGAATGAAAGAAACATTTATTAACTTAGACAAACCATGCTCGATGCAGAGACTCATTATTCTGATATTGAGAAGAGTTTCTTGGAATTAATCTTCATGGTTCAGAAATTGAGGCTCTACCTGCAATATGAAGAGGTATAATTGGTCTATCACAATAACCCACTAAAATAAATCCATAACCTGTCCTATGTTGATAGGAAATTTTGTATGGTGGGTGGTTATCCTGCTGCATTTTGATATACAATTTGTGCCTTAGAAAGTAGTGAAATGTCTTTCCTTAGTAGGCATACTTGTGGAATAACCATCGGTATAAATAACGTTGTTAAATATATATTTTCCATATGAATATATCTTTTATATTCAAGAAGGCCCCCCAAATTTTGGAAATGTATTTGATGGTTAATCAATGATCCTAACAGCTAGGAGAACGGAATACCCTAAGATTTAAAAAGTTGGGTTATGGATCATGCTTATGTCTCAAGAAAAAGCAGTCTTTCTTTACTCCCTATTATTATAATGTTTTACTAACAATGATGTGGAATATGAATCCCACATTGAAAGCCTGAAATTGGATCTTCAAATATTTTTGGACCACCTAAAAGTTAAAGGTAACACTAAGTTAGTAATAAAACATATCAAAGGGGGTTATGCTATCAAAAAAGAAGTTCTAATTACCATACTTACTATGTATGTAGGTTAATAGAAGAAATACCCTCAAAACCAATATTGAATCATGTCATATGATCCAAGATTACCCAGGAATATGTGTTGGAAAATCCTTCTAGGACTTAAGAATATCCAAATAGGGAGAAAATGGTCATCAACATTGTGCATTTCTGAATGGTCTCACCTTTTGTTAAATTTATAATGGAATATATTAATAAAGTCAGTCTTATCATTGGTCCATATGGTCCTACCACTGAGCGGTTGATGCCAATCGTGTAATACATTCTGGAAGGATTGATCTCACTAGATAGAACTGGGAATTATAAAATCTGATGGATAGAAATCAACATCACTCTTTATGAAGGCCCAAATCACCAGAAGGACCTTTATAAATGAGGATTTGATGGAGTCCTTATCAGATGCATTGATGGATAAGAGATTTATACTATCACTACAGAAGTATGCTCAGGATCCTATGGTTGCGACCAATTAAGATACAATATTTCCAACCAAATATGAAGGATTGTGTACTAATGAACAATTATGACACACGTTTGAACATAAATCACTAAGAAGTTTCTTTCCTACCAAGCGCATGAAAACTCATCCATCAACCCTAGAGTTTATACAAACAACCAAGTACTCCTAGCCATTTTCCATATGGGGAATGGATGTTGTGGGGTCATACCCCAAATTTATGGCCAAGTAGTTCAAATACATCTTAATTTCTATCGATTTCTTCTACAAATGGGATGAGGAAATACCCCTCAAAGATGGTGGGGAAAAAATCATTGTCAGCTTTGTGAAAATCAACATCATTACCAAATTTGTTGTCCCTCATAAAAAATTGATGGACAACAACACCAATTTATTCTCTACTGAGGATGAAAAGTTATATCAGTAATATAGTATCAAATCTATATACTCATCCCTCTATCATGTAGTGGCTAAAATTTATATAGAGGTCTTCAACAAGACCCCATCGAACATACTCTAGAAGATGGTTGACAAAGATAAAATTTCTTGACCTGAAAATATCTTGCATGCTTTATAGGATTACCATACTATAAGCTATACTCCTAGAAAAGTGACCCCATACTCACTCATATACGAGATAAAGGTAGTCTTTCCAAACAAGGTCTAATTACCATCACTCTATATTTCTATATGTTTCCATCTATCCATGGATGAGAAATCCCATAAATAAATGGATTAATTGGAGTGACTGGATGAGAAAATATTGCATTCCTGGAATCACTTGGAGGTCCATAAAAAATGTATAATTAATAATTTTGAAAAGTAGTTCTGCCTCCATTAATTATGACAATGAGAATTGGTACTAGTCCTTAGGACTCCTGTTAGGCCCACAAGGTAAAATACCCTAAGGGGGAGGGGGTGAATCAAGGTATGACATATTAAAATGACTTCCCCTTTCGATCTTGTTTTGTTGGTAAACTAAACACTCCTCTCTATCTCTCTCTTTCATACAACAAAGTAGGAACATAAATTAAAACATGAACGAGACATAAAAATTTTACTTGGTTCACCTTCACTAGGCTACATTCAAGGAGAATACAAAGAAAATGTGTCGATGTACCAATTCCACTAAAAGAGAACTGTTGTTTACAATGTTCAGAGAAAACTCACTATCCCTCCTAGATTACAACCATTCAAAATTTGAAAGATCATTTCTCTCTCAACTGAAGAGTGCTCACTACTTCATTATAAGTTTCACTCACATTTTATAGAATTTTAGGTCCCTTGATTATCTCAAATTAATGCATCATCCACTGTATGTAGATGATCTATTGACGTCCCACTTTCATCCACTGATGGATACCACTTTACCAATGATATACTGGGGAACTTACCATTTTCACACAAACTTAGGGTTACTTGCACACTAATTTAATCATGGATTGTAATTGTTGACTTTTTCATAGAAAAAAACGTGTAGACTACACCAAACATGTGCAACACAACCTTTTTACACCCAAATCACTTTTTTTGCACAACTCCCTTCTGGCACGCAACTTCTGCGTAACTCAGTACTTGCACTTCCTCACCACTTGTTTGACCAGAGATACAATTTTCTATAATTTTTGAGATTCCAAGAAATGAGTGGGGTAGCCATATATTTATAGGAATTTTGATGACCCTGCGCATGAGGTGTGAAAATTTCCTCCAATGCACATGCCCGAACCTCCCTAGCCTCTGTCGCGCAACTTATCTTGCGCGTTTCTCCATAACTTATGCACCCTTATTTACATTACCATATTTTGATGTAATGATCTTAAAAAGTTCTTGGTGCGCAACTTTCCAAACCTCCTTGACACTAGTGTACAATTAACCAAAAAAATGAATCAATGTTACATTGAGGTATTTCTTCCCCAAAAATATCTCCCTTTGCATTTGTTTAAGAATATTCAAATTAAAACCCTTACCATTTTGATAAATTGTTGTAGCTTCTACAATATTCTACCACCATTCACCTCTTGCGATTCAGATAGAAATCAATTATTTACTCAACACATACTCTAAGACTACATGAGGAA
Source organism: Viscum album (assembly GCA_963277665.1). Classification (NCBI taxonomy): domain Eukaryota; kingdom Viridiplantae; phylum Streptophyta; class Magnoliopsida; order Santalales; family Viscaceae; genus Viscum; species Viscum album. The sequence goes on along the minus strand of OY728167.1, from coordinate 724,745,529 downwards.
TGCTCGGTGTGAGAAACAAGAGTACAATGAAAGGTTCATCAATGAAACACTTCATTCCATTTCAAAACCAATATTTTAATTTCATCATGAAGCTTAGCTATCATGATATATATCCTTTGATCTATCACTTATAGAATCATCAAATTTAATACTCCTTATGTCTAACTGCTCCCTTATCTCACTGCTCCACCTATCAACTTCTCTTTGTGTCTTGACTAAGACATTTTCTACCTTTTAATTTCAACAATTTATCCCCCTCTAACAACAAACCCAAAGTTCACTCCTTTTTGTTTTGCAATAGGGTAAAATCATAGATCCTCACACTAGAGGAAAACACACCATACCTCTAGGAGAGATGGTCCCACATCCACACATTTTCACGTATAGGGAGTCTACTGAACTCCCAGAGCTAGTATATGCATCTCAAATTCTATTTTGGGTAAGGACTTTGTCAGAATTTCAGAATCCTTTGGTTCTTTAGGCACATACTCTAACTTCATAAGCCCTTACTCCACCTTCTCCTTGATAAAATGATATTTTATTTCAATGTTCTTTGTACTTTAGAAATGGAATAGATTTTTTCTAATATTTATCACAATTGAATTATCATAATGGATTCTAATAATAGATTTAACTTTAACTCCCATATCCTCAAGCTACTGCTTCATCCAAAATAATTGCATGCATGCTTGGGTAGCCACAACATATCCTGCTTCTGCAGTACTCAATCAAATGAAATCTTTTTTCTTTCTGAGCAAAGAAATACACAATCTTCCAATATAGAAAGACACTTTAGACATTGATTTTCTATCATCTATTAATCTATCCCATTCTGCATCTGTATATCCAAATAACTCTGGTTGAGATTTTTCATTATACATCAAGCCAAAATCCACAATTCCCTTGATATACTGAAGTATTATTTTTACTGTAAGAATGTGTATTTCTTGGGGATTGATTTGTTATCTCACTGGTTGATATGTGTAAAAGACAATATCAGGTCTTTTGTTGTCAATTGTAGTAAAATACTAATGATTTACCTATATTTTGTGATATTAACTGCCTTACCATCATCATCCAGTGAAAATGTTATCTGGGTAGCCACCGAAGTCATCATATCCTTCAAATTATCCATTAAAAATGTTCTTAAAACCTACTTTGAAAATTTATATTGAGAAATTAATGTTCCATTCCTTCCTTGTGTAACCTGTAAACCAAGTGAAAATGTTAGTTCACCAATCATTGACATTTCAAACTCATTTTTCATGAATTTAGAAAACTATCTGCATTGTGATTTATCTGATACACCAAATATTATGTCATAAAAATATACCAGAACCATAATCCTTTGATTACTACCATTGTTTATATAGAGAGTTTAATCAACTCCACCATGTTGAAAACCATAATTTTTCAAAAACTGATCTAGTCTTGAATACCATAATATCAGTGCTTGTTTCAACCCATAAATCACTCTTTTCGTATGACAAATCTAATTTCATATTCATGAATTAGAAAACCATTAGGATACTAAAAATAAAATTATTCTTCCAAAATCTCATCTAGAAATGCTGACTTGATGTCCTTCTGGATATCTTTGAACATTATTTGCACTATTATGGCTAAGAATAATCTGATTGTCTTCATCCATGAAACAGGTGAAAAGGTCTCATCAACATCGATACCATCTATCTGGGAGTACCCTTTTCACACTAGTCATTATTTATTTCAGACCATGTAACCATATTCATTCATCTTGTTGTGACAGACCCATTTAGTCCTGATGACATTCTTATCTGTTGGCCTTAAAACAATCTCCCTTATTAGATTCTTCTCAATTTGTTCTATCTCTTCATTTATTGCCTGAAACTAGTTCTCATCTTCAGCTGCGTCGACAAATTTTTTTGGATATAACTGAGATAGGAAAGATTCCTATTATAATTAATTCATTCTTAATTTCTAAACTCATGCTGTTTTTTCAACAGTGATATTTCTTCTATCAATTCCAGGTCAAATCATTGGATTCTTTACAGATACAGACTTGAATTCTTATTTCTCATCACCAGTATCTTCTTTTAAATCATTATATATCACCTTTACTCCCCCTGTTTTAGTTACCTCCTCATCACTTTCATCATGAAATTGTACATTATTTTGTTGAATATTATATTCATTTTCCAATACAGTGACATCATTTCTCTCAACTACCTTTCTCATCCTCTTATAAAGAATTTATATTATTTTCTTTTTTCTGAGTACCCAAAGAATATCCCCTCATCTCCATGTGACTCAAATTTACTATGTTTTTATTTGTTGGGAATAAAGAACTTAATTAGAAAGATTTGAAAGAATTTTAATGTTTTATTATTTCTGTACCACATCTCATAAAAAGTTTTTCGTTCATTTGGACTCAACAGAGCCCAATTAGAAATTTAGATTGATGTTAATATTTCTTCCTTCCAAAATTTATATGGAAGTTTTTTTCAATAACACCATTCTGGACATGTTGTTTATGATCTAATTTCTCCTCTGAACTACTATATTCTGTTTAGGAGTTCTCATTGAAGAAACTTGATACCTTATCCCATCTTTCTCGAGATAGTATTCCAATTGGATATTTGTGAATTTTGTACCATTATTAGTACGAAACTTCAAAAAAAAATTCCAAGCATCCGTTCACATTCCCTCTAGCACTGTTTTATGCAACTGAAAACATCGGATTTGTGGGAAATGAAAAATATGCATTCCATTCTAATATAATCATAATTTAAAATAACACAATATCTTTTCCTATTAATGGATCTTGGTGAGATAGGTCCACAAAAATCAGCACGCACCAATTCAAGCACTCTAGTCGATTTCTGTTCCTTTTCTTTGTATGTTTTATAATGATATTCCCTTGTTTACATGCATCACACATATAAGTATGATCACATGATTGATTAGGGAGGTCTCTAGATGCATCAAACTTTACCAAATCTTCCAATGATGGTTGATATAGATGACCAAGTCATTTAATCCACAACATGGCTTCTTACTCTTTCGACAAAAAATCACATATTTCTTATCCACTTATAAGGTAGTGATTTCACTTTTTTATTTTTTAACTATATAAAAAAACACCATATCTTACTTTTATGATACAAATATTCTTAGTAAATCTTATAGAATCACCTGATTCACATAGTTGGTTGACACTAATATGGTTGTGGCTGAGACCTTCTCTTACCAAGACATCAGCACATCTCATTTCTTTGACCCCAAACCTAGCCTTTCCTGAGACAATTATATTAAAGACTTCATCATTTCCAAACATGAAAAATCATTATTTTTCATATTTTATTCTTGTAAAAAGATTTTTATTTCCTATCATATGGTATGTGAAACCGTTTTCAAGGATCTATACACCAGAACGGTATGATGGTTTAAAGGAAATTTCCTCAACCATCTCCTTCTCAACTCTTTTCTTTCTAATCCATGTTTTTGACTTCACACATGGAATATATTGAAAATATTGATCTTCCTTAAAGTATGATGGAACAAATTCATCTTGAAAAGTTTTAAATTGATTTTTCATTTTAAACTCACCTGTTGATTCTTTGATTTTATACTTGCGACTACTTTGGTTCTACTTTGCAACATTCCTCTGAATGGTTTATGTACAATATCTAACCATGTTCCCAAATCCTTCACACCAAAAACAAGTTCCCTTGAATGATATTATAGATATGGATCACACATTCTATCATTTTCCCATTTTTTCACAATAATAACACATAATGTAGGGTGCATTATTGCATGTCACTTATACACCACTGGATTTCCCCTCAGTTCTCTAAATCTTCTGATTATACTTTTTTCCCAAATCCGTATTCAAAATTGGAGTGGGTACTTTCCATATGACTTCAACCATGACTCATTTCTTTTCTTTATCAAACTCCATACCATCCTTATCATTTACATTTGACTATTTATTTCATTCTCCTGGACCTCTATGATCCACTTCACACTTTTCCATCTTTTGAATTATTTTATTTCCTGATGCCACATTGGTAATCAATAGTTTTTCTTGATCCTTAACTTTTATTCCCATATCGACAACTTCCTTTTCATGTTCTTCGATACATTTGATTTTATCCCTTCTGGTGTTAGTAAAAATATTCATTTCACTATTATGTTCCTCAATTTTGAGCTTATACTCAACAACCTTTTCTAACATCTCTAGAATTTAAGACATAAGTTTTTCAATTTCTTCCATTACCTCAGACTTCTCTTCTTCCTGTTGACGCATATAGATTTTTTCATCATGAACCACTTTGTTTAATTTCTTCGTTTTTTCTCTCCAAACATCTATCTGTTCCAGAATGACTTCTAATTCAACTTGAAAGTCAAATCTTCCTTGAACTTCTTCTTTATCAATGTCAGTTTCTTCCTTTTTTAGATCAATATCCAAAACTTACACCATAGAATTTTCTCCATGATCTTTGTAGTTCTCTATCTCTTGAGCCATAGATTCATCTGAACTATCACATTCTTGTGAAAGAATATTATTCTTCTTGATGAAATTTCTCCTAAAATTTTTCTTTCCTTTTACATAAGTTGAATATTTCTTAATATGGATTTAAAATTCATCCTTTTCATCCTCTTGGAACTTCTTTGGGAACCTTAATACAAGATAACCAACCTTTCCACACCGAAATAAAGTTAGTGGAAGTTTCCCTTTGAACTTTCCTTTTTCTTTTTAAAGTTTTGAAGGAATGATATTACCTCATCTGTCTATTATTCTTCCTGAAATTATTCAATGTTGAGCTTATTCATGGGATTAAATTAAACCTATTTAGAAATCCCTTTTTCTAGAGACTCAATGTACTCATTTCCTGTCTTTTATTCAATAAGAGTACTATGTAAACTATCCAACATCAGCTCCATTGGATCTTTATCCTCCATCATTGAAACCTTCATATTGAACCGAGGTGAAATTATTTTCATGATGTGCTTCATGATCATTAAATATTCAATAATTTCTCCAAGACCACGCATGTATTCCAATACGAAATTCAGAATTTTTAAATAAATCATCAACAATATTATTTGGGTTCATTCTTAGATATTTATACTTTCTCCACAAAACTCATAACTTTGCCTCTATGACCTTTGAATCTCTTTCATAAATATTCAATAGATTTTCCCACATAGCATGTGATTTATTGCATGACATCACCTTTGTATAGATTTAATTGGATAGGGATCCCCCTAAATCATTGATTCCTGTAGCGTCAGTATACAATTCTCTTCATTAAGCTTCTAATAAAGCTCCAAGTTCAATATTGGCTGAAATTCCATGCATTAAACCTATAAATATATCCATTCCCAAAGATCGAAAGTAGTTTTGCATCCAATTATTCCATAACAGATAATTATTTCCATTGAAGGTTAGAATCCCATTGTGATTGATAACCTCCAATGAGAGAGAAACATAGAAATCAACATTTTCCTATAATACCAATTATTAGGCACATATGGTCAAATTCCTTGGGGGTGAATTAGGGTATGATGGATTAAAATGACTTCCCCTTTTTTATCTTGTTTCATTATTAAACAAAATGATATTATCTCTCTTTCCTGTAGCAAAGTATGAATAGAAATTAAAACATGCACAAGAAATAGAAATTTTACTTGGTTCACCCTCACTAGGTTACATCCAAGGAGTATACAACAGTAATGTTTCAATGTACCAAATCCACTAAAAGTGCACTGTTGTTTATGATGTTCTAAGTGGAATCACTATCCCTCCTGGTTTAAAACCAATCATAATTTGAAAGCTCATTGGTCTCTCAACTAAAGTGTGCTCACTACATATTCATAAGATTCAATCATAGTTTATATACATGTAGGTCCCTTCATTTTCTCAAAGTAATGCATCCTACACTATATGTAGATGCTCTCTTGATGTACTACTTTCATCTACTGATGATTACCACTTTAACTCTGATATACTGGGAAACATCCCACTTTCTTACAACCTCAGGGTGAGTTGCACACTACTTTAAGCATAGTGCATAAGTGTTTCCTTTTTAATAGAAAAAAACTTTCTCACTACACCAAACTTGCACATCACAACATTTTTACACCCATCTCACTTTTGGGACGCAACTCCCTTCTAGCACAAAACTTCTGCGTAACTCACTACTTGCATGACCTCACCACTTGTAAGACCAGAGCTCTAATTTTCTCTAAGAATTGAGCCTTTAAGAAATTATATGGGTAGAAACCTATTTATAGGGATTTTGGTGACCCTGCACATAAGGCACACAACTTTCCCTGAACACACAAGCCTCGAATTCCATAGCCTTTTTCGTGCAACTTACCTTGCGCACTGCTCCATAACTTGTGTGACTTATTTACTTTTCTATATTATGATGTACTGATCTTGAAACATGCATAGAATGAAAGTTTAAAAACCTCCTTGAAACTGGCATGAAACTCCCTTTTCCAATAACAATTTTCTCCATTCTCCAATTTTTAGACCCAAAAATTTGGAAAACACTGGAAAATGACACCACCTTGTATACAATATTTTTGTACCAGCTCCAGATCATTTATCCCTTTTTCATGGTTATTTTTCAATATGTATTGTAAAAAATATCTCTAGAACTCAACTACTATCCCTAGAAACTCTTTTTTTCAACAATCACAATTAACCCAAATCTTGAGGGATTTTTTACCAACAACTCAAAAATGATTCAATGTTACCTTGAGGGATTTTTCCCAAAAACTCCAATGATACCAAGAAAGAAGACTCCAAATCTTGAACTGATGTGGTAGGGACCTCACTCCATGCATAAGATCCACTATAACTGATCATATTCATTAATATTAATGGATAAAGAGATAAATATGACCCCAACCAATGGAAAGTTCATGAAGAAATATTTCTTGTAATCATATGACACTCGTCTGAGATACAAGATGTTAAACCGTGCAGAACCATATAAAGTCTAAACTATAAGACTCTAAACTAAATAGAAAATATTCATATCCGTATGATGTTAAACTCTATGGTTCATGTCCTTGTTTCATGTGGTAAAACTATGCAAAATTTTGATACATGTTTAAGTAGATCACAATATTCGTTGATGGTACCTCTACCACAATTTCATTCATGAACTACATGTGGATTGATTATCATTCCAATGAGATATGTTGTGACTCCTAGATCTCTCATCTCGAGTCCATCCCCAATATAAACAATATCCCCCATTTTCCTATGTATGAATCAGACCTTCATAGATAAGTTTTCTAGAACTACGTGTGGCTTTATTCTCATTCTAATGAGACATATAATGATGCTTGAATCTCCAATCCCAGGTCCAACTGCAATAATGAAAAAAAACCCCTTTCCATTTGTATGAGTCATAACTTCAAAAGTAACCTTCTAGAACTTTTTGTGTCTTGATTATCATTATAATGAGATATGTAATGACACTTAGACCCTATGTCCTGGTCTCATCCATCATTCATTAAAATATCAAAACCGCTTTTCCCCGGGTCAAAACCTTATTGATGTGGAGAATAATTAATTCAAGAACTTCATGTGGTTTGATTCTTACGACGATAAGATACATAGTGACACCTGGGTCTTATCCCCTGGTCTAGCCGAAATATTTTATTCCACATCAGGTGGCCCACATTCTTATTGAAATACATTAAACTAAATGATCAAAATTCTCATTTTAAAATGATAAACTACATGATCACTTCAATAACTACATGAGACATGATTCTTATTCCAATGAGACCTGTAGTGACACCCAGATCTCCAATCTCGGGTCTATCCATAACAAATAAAATCCCCCACTACCGGTGTACGATCCATATCTACATAGGGAACCTTTTTAGAACTACGCATCACTTGATTACTTCCATCATATGATATGTAATTATTCACATATTTTAATTCTTAGGCCCAACCACAACATTTCCCCTCATTCATGTCGGGTCAACTTCATCCTCATGACATGATGTTAAATTTTATGGGATTGAAGAACTATGTATGTCTTGATTCTCATTCTAATGAGATACATAGGGATTCTTGGATCATACCTCATAGAATAGGCACCACAAAATATAAATTCCATTGTCATTACTTCAGTTGAATTTCCTTAGTGTGGTGGAATAAAACTTTACCACTCATTTTTTATCAGGCCAAGCATATCTCATGTGGGCTTAGGAGTTTTGGTAAGTGAGTTCCCTATATATGTAAGGCATATAAATTTTCATCAGGTTTATCATTGTCCTGGATGTACGACCTTAAAAGGAACACCATTTTCCTCATAACATTATAATAAACTACATGATTTCCTCAAGAACTACATGTTTATTGATTCAAATTCCAATGAGATACATAGTAACACTCAAATCTTAATTCATGTTCCCATCCATAACATAAAATAGGAAATACCCCCACTCTCCTATGTATGAATCATATCTACATAAGAGGATTAAATATAGAGTCTCACCCTATGTGTGATACCATATTAAGAAAAATAGTTTCTCCACACATGAATTCAATCGGTATGGGGAACCTTTTAGTAACTACATGTGTCATGATTCTTTCTCCAACAAGATACATAGTGATTCTTTTGTCCTATACTCAAGTCCAGCCATAATAATCCTTTGTTTTTCACATCGATTCACCATTATATTTACCACAATATATTAAAAAACATGTCTAAGGTCATTTATGCATGAATTTAAACTATATGGTACCTCAAGAACTATGTTTTTATTTATTCTCATTATAGTGAGATACATAGTGACAATGAGGCCTCATGTCGTAATCTCAGACATGGGGTAAATAAAAATACCCCTCCCCTATATAAAAACAAATATCTATTCTGGAGATCTTAATTCGAGTCCCCTCATTAAGGGGTACACCAAGGAAATAGAGATGCCCCTCTCCTGTATATGAGTCATATTTATACAAGGGAATCTATGATTCCTGGATATTATCAGTCCAAACACTTACTTTGGGCTCGAACATATCCCCTATACACATCAAAATCCCAATTTTGGACACTTTCAGATCCTCCTAATCTTTATTTAGCTACCAGTGATATAATGTTTGATATTGTAGGACTCCTCTGCCTGACTATGAAGTAACATTCCCCAGTTGTCTTGGAATAAATCTTACCAAAAAATAGTTTTTTCAGCTAAAGGATTCCACTATTTGACTATGCTGTAACACTCTCTCATTGGATTTTCATAAAGTTACCCACAAAGTGGTTTTGTCAAACAATGGTAACTTCACCCTCAGGATAAGCCTCATCCATCCTCATAAGATTTGACAACATTATGTTGGAACCCATTATTTGAATCAGGATTCGGTCACCCCTCAAATATTGTTCCCAAATCCTTTATTTTGATATGAGATCCCCCAAGACCATGGTTTACAATTTCCTCACTCATGTTCAAATTATTACGGAACAACCTTGGTTCGGTAGGCCACATATAACCTATAGTTTCCATAATTCTAGTGTCCTGGTCATATGACCTAAAACTATAAGCACCATATTTTTGTATTTAGGTCATACCTATATAGAAAACTAATTCCCCCCATTCTTGGGTAATTTTTACTTGAAATGTTCCTTCCATATTCAAGTAATTCTCTTCCACAAAACCAAACCCTATGGCCATGGAAATCTAAATCTCCCTCAACTTCCTTTAACCATTAACAATATAAAGTCAGAATTCCTTATAACTCCTTTTCATGAATATATTGTAACATGCCCCAGTTGGATTTCCATAAGTCACCCACAAAATGGTCTTTTCATCTAGGGGATGGAACTATTTGACTATGTAGTGACACACCCCAGTTGGATTTGTATAAAATATCCCAAAAAACGGGTTTGTCAATCAACATTAACATCATCCTCAGGAGATCCTTCCTCTATTTTCCTAATCCCTTTTACCCGTACCACTTTTTGGATATATAGATCCCAAAATAAAATCTTACAATTATCTCCTCTCACACTTTAATATACTAGAACATTCTTGGATAGATTACTAACAATGAGAGAATCACCAATCTTTCAGTCAAAGATAAATACTTTAAATTATATCCCCCTAATGTCATTTTTGTAGGAAATTAAATTGCATAGAATAATGTCATTATTTCAAGACATTAAACTATATACCATAACATCTAAGTCAAAATATGTTAAAATATACAACAACTTCTTCACCATTATATGTTAAACTACATGGTCAATGTCCTGGATGCATGAAATTAAATAGCACGATGCTTCAAAACATTTTAGAATGGGTCCTTACCCCATGACATCATTTATCTAAAAAACTTTACCCTCCTTCACCCAATCCAAATTCATGTAGTAGTGGTTTCCCATTCATGGAAAATTCCAATGCATATTCTCTCTTAATTATCAGATATCTTCCATTGGAAAAACCACCCATCGTGGTCTTTAGAAATCCAAATTTCCATGAAATTCCTTCATCCATCAGTAATAGAATATCTGAAATCCTAAGAAATCCTTTTCTTTACAATGATGTAACACACCCTAGTTGGATTTACATATGTCACCCACCAACTTTCAAGGGCTTTCTGCCGTAGGATTCCATTTTTTGACTATGCATTCACAAACCCCAGTGGTATTTTCATAAATTCAACCACAAAAAGTCTTGTTAACCACTGGTAACTTTATCCTTATAAGATACCAACTCTATTACTGATATCAGGTTTTAGATTTAGAAACCAAAAAATAGTGGCTCAAAATTCCCCATTGGGTATCTTAAAAATATTGAAACATTCTGGGACAACAGTCCTTGATTTGGTCATCATTTAAAAAATTATAGTAAATTTGTTCGACCTAAAACACCAGCCACAATAGTCTACCTTTAATGAAATTGAACTTCCAAAAAAGAGACATAATACTTTCCAAATTTAAATGTGTTTGGGGTTTGGATTACTGGTAAGCACCCTGTAATACTACATGAAAAATGGGGGTTTAAAACCCATTGGGCATAGGTTACTGTAGCAGTACTGTAGTGGTACTAAAGTAGTGGTGATACTATAGCAACAACGGTACCGTAGCAGCGGGGGGCACTGTAGCAGCGGTGGGTACTGTGTGGTTATTGTAGCAGTACGTGGTACTGTAGCAGTACTATTCACAGAATGGGATTTGGGAAAAAAATTTGGGCCTATGGGCTATGTAAGGGGATACATGCCCACTGGGCCTTTGGTCTATGTAATGGGTCTCCCTCTACCCAGTTAAAAGAGATCTTTTCTTTTCATTAATAATAAAATGAGGCTTTAGCCCCAACTTTAAAAAAAACTTTCAAAATTTAAAACCCAAAAAGGGAACTCTAGAAAAAATTTGAGTCTTATCTCCCTAGAACTTCACTCAGTGTGGTTTAGGAAAAAAATCAAGTGATTAAAGAAAAAAGGTATAGAACATGTTAGGATCAAAACCTGAAAAGAATGGTCTAAGTAAAAGACAAGTCTTGCCCACTAATTATTCCTTATATTAGAATTAGGAAAAAATTAAAGTGATGAAAAAAAGGCACAATATTTTTTGGGTTGTTCATATGACCCTATCAACATTTAGACTGGTTCGCTTGGCCCCATGTCTTATGAAAAAATTAGAGTGTTTCCCCATCCCTATCATTGTGGTTATGACTAGTTGACAGAAACAAGTCTTAATATGAAAATAAGCACCAATTTTATGTTATGATCACAAAAATAAAACATGAATTAATATATAGATGATTAGAAACAAAATTAATTTCATTTATGAGGAAAAAAAATTGGAGGACCATCCACAAGATAGAGTCTCTCTATCATGGTTTACAACATATTGTTAACATAACTCTTCATTTGTTGAATGGACTCCTAAGATGCATCAATATCCTATTGAATCCCATCCAATTTAATAGATTTGGTCTCCTCAGTCTCATGAAGTTCTTCCATGGAATTCATAATAGAAGTTGACCCTTCGGTTTGGGATCCTCCTAATTAATGGTGAAGTAGTAAGAGATCCCCCTAAGCGGCATCCAGTTATTACTAAAGGCATGATACTTGAATGATTTTCTCATGGATCTATTATCTAAATTCCACCAAATTATATTCATGTCTAGCCTTTGGCTGGGAAAATGAATCTTGAAGATCATTAGTGTTGACAAGCATATTTTCCTTTATGAGGTTCTATTTAAGATCTTGTTCTTGCTCCCATTTGTGAATGATATCCTTCATCACATCATGAATCATGATTTAACCAGATCCAATGTATCCTAGCATGATAAAAATAAATGGAAGAGGAAAAAATCATGATGGTCTTCAAAAGGTGTCTATGGGATTATTTTCCAGATTTCCCACCAGGTCACACGACAGGTGATACAAAGGTCATTATGAATCTTCAAATGTGACTCATATCCACTATAATTAGGAGAAATGTATTCTATGATCAGTGAACTCAATGAGGCACCTTACCCCACTACCTCCAGGACAATAACAATTTCACTTTCTAGTATTGGCTGCATTGGTATGGAGGCTCCACCCTAAGGCCTAGCTATATAAGTTGATGGAACTAGACGTAGAAAATACTCATTCTTAGACTCAATGGGATAACAAATGGAAGAGGTAGGGAATGATCTAAGCAGTTGGTGACAACCAACCAGTGATGAGTCAATGAAATGGGTGGATTCTTCTCTGATATCCTCAACCTTAGAAATTTGAACTGAAGCCTCTTGATAAGAGGCACTCTCCTGAGTCTGTGTTGAGTTTTCTGTTAAATTATCATGAATATCCCCCTCTTCAGGGTCCCCTTTAATCAGTTATACCTCAGCAATGAGAGAAGGTTGGACTTTGGATCCTTATTTTTTCAACCCTACTAAAACATTCTCCGTGGATGGAGTTGTGCGATTCAATAAGTCCCGAAGAAAACATGAGGCATAAAGATTTTTTGCACAAAAAATAAAGACTTAGGACATTAAATTCTTTATTAAATTACTCAAACACTTCTAAAGATATGATATGATTAATATATTCTAGGACTTCTTTAAATTTCATGTCATGATTTCTCATGACATGTATTAATGTCCCAAGCCTCATGGTGGTCTCGCCCATGGGGATTCCTAAAACATTTAGCTCGGTACCCATCACAAAACCCTCTTCCAATGACCTAATACCTCATACAACTTCCTCATATGAAATACTAGGGTTAGAATCAGTCATCATGGGGTTCTCTAGTGTAGGATATGAACCAAAAATATCCTAAGGAATAAAATTCAGTAGTCAGCATATGATGCCTTATGATGTAAAATGGACATTATGAGAATACTCCTCCCTCTCTATAGTGGTAGGAGTAGTTATAAGAGAAAATAATGTATCCTTAACCCTTTAAACTTCTTCTATCAAGGGATATAACTTGCTAGAAGGAATCAATGTTTGGTCTAGAGCATCCCCCTTAGTTCTTGAAGGCTCATTTCCAAGCCCCTTAAGAGATGATATGGAAGGATATTCAGTAACCACAAATATGGTTAGACATTTTTTCTGGATAAAGAAGATATTAATGATACCATGGATACTTACAATCGCTAACGAGGCACTTATCCAAAATTGTATTCTCCTTTTTTCCTTTCTTTTTCGATGGAGGAAGGAAAGCAGCAGACTTCTTGAAGATATTTATCATAGGGGGGAAGTATAGTTTCTCTTACCATATCATCCTCCATTATCTGATGGCCCAAGGATATCTATCCCAATTTGGTAGATGATTCATCAGTTCTGAGTAGGGTTCCATTCATTCCATATTTCATCAATGAAATATTAGATTATTTCCCCCTGCACTGCTGAAAATCAAGATGACCTTCCCCTTAGTATCAATGATTTGTTTAAGATAAAATAAAATAATAATAAAAGAACATATAAGAAAAGTATAAATGACAACTTAGATATTGACATGGTCAATCCATTACATGGATAACAAGTGGTCAACCCCTTCAACATCACCCTGTATAGACATGTCCTCCACCCATCTCATGGAAGGGATCCGATTGTCAATTTCAAAAATATGAATCACTAGTTATTGAATATAAATTCACACCTCAGTGGGATTATCCTCAACTTGAATATTTGGGTGTGGGTTGAGCATCTCCTATCTCTAAAATCCACAAAACCGAAAGAATAAGTGACTATACGACTTTATTATTAGAATACATGTCCTATCAAAATTGGAATGCCTCTAGTCGCACATATTCATAGGATTTCCAAGACTGATTTGAAGAAAATTCAATGAAATTTGGTCCCATAGTGTTGCAGACTCTCTCTATCCGAACAAAGGATGGGAAAATGGAACTAGGGTCTCTTACTGATGAAGTTGGCCAGACTACCTAAACCCAACCTTAATTGTTATATCCCTTTTTATAGTAGTTGGTGGACTGAACTGTTCATGAGGTCTTTTGAGATAACTTGGTAACTTTTCATTTGTACACTCTAAAGTGGATGAAGCACCCTATGGGGGAGAATAAACACCTTTTTAGGGTGAGGATCCTTTATACCTCGTTTTTCATGCCTGGAAGTTGTTCCAGTCCCAACTCAAGGCGCAAAATCTACTAAAAATCCCTTGGTATATGATGAAATTTGGTCCTCAACATACCAAGAGTTCAATCCGATGTATGAAACCAATGGAGGCATGTTGTTTACCACTTTAGTTAGCTCCATCTCTGTAAGAATCCAAAATTTCCAGTCTACTATTAGTTTCTTTTCTGAACAGACATTAACTTTAGGAGATAAGGTTATTTATTATATGAAATTGAATTGCTGTGAAAATATGTATAGAGTATAGTCCTCACATATGTCCTCTCCATCAATATGGGTCACCCTCATTCCATCCCTAAAGTAAATAATGTATGATCTTAGCTCATCACCAGCCATTCATCAATCAATAAATCTCCTAGTAGGTTGGTATCCTTATGGGAAGAAATTGAATTCCTTGAATAGGTTCAACCTTGTCTAGGTGTCACTAGGATTTAGGGTAAAATGTTGAATACTAGAAATGGCCTGATCAAATGGTAAAAATATACCCCTAGGAATATTGAACCCACATAACACGACATAGGATAAAACATGAGATGAAACTGATACCCATAATTCCTAGAATGGACTACAATTCTAAAAGGGTCTTTCCCTAAATGAATGTGCAATAGGAATTGATTAATCTTAAATATTATAGGGATTTACAACGCAACACGATTCCTATCTACTAGTTTGGCTGTAATGTCGAATGTACATGGCCTCATGAAACCATCGGAAGAACATATATGCAGTAGGTAAAAGCTTAAATAGATGACTAAAAATCCTAGAAGACGTGTCTTTGCAGGTATGTTGTACTTGGGTTTTTACCCCCATTGGTTGTACTTTACCTTTTCCAATATAAGATATAATTTACCAAGATTGCCCCACTTTTCCATATTGGGACACCCTATAGGATGTTTTTAAGTGGGTATCTACCCCTTTGGCTCTAGGAAAACACTCATCCATGTTTCAGGATGGATATCCCTCCTTAGGTGGGGATCTTCCTTCTTAATGTTATGAGATATATTCAACAAATCATGCACCAGAATTGGCATCCTTTCAAAGTCATCCCATATATCTCTTAGTGTAATGAACTCATCATACATATCTTCAAGAATAGGTGCCCTGAAGATCTTGTGGAAATCGCAAAGGTTGATACCAACTTCTCCATGAATCAAGTGGAAAGAGTTCTATTGTGGGATCCATCGACTTAACAGATCAGGGATGAATTCAGATTTCTTATATATATATGTATGGTTTATCTAGATGGATTTATAGATTCCCACTACATTCAAATTAGTTACAAATTCATTAATATTCTGACACACCTAGTACACCCACATCCACTCAGGCCTAACACCCCCACCCAATTAGAGATCCCAATCTTCCCTCCAACCCTTTGACTGGTCTATCTTGGAATCATGAATGAATTATGGGTAAAAATAAAAATTTAATTAAGGTTTGTGTGGATTAAAATCCAAATAACATTGGATATTATGAATAACATAGGTCGTGGATCATGTTTCATCATTAATATTTTCACCAATGTCAGAAACAATAGAAGTAGTGAAGTCTTTCATGTCATTAAACTAGGAAAGAGGAGTCTAATTATTTGACTTCGGTATGAACAACTCATTCAAATGGTTGTGGACATAAAGTGGAAGATAGTTACTCTCATGGTACTCATGATGATACTTCATCAGATGCCCCACTAGATCTGATATAATGGTATCGCGTATGTCATAGTAGTTAGGCCCTACATCTTTTACCATATCCTAAATACAATTTCTAGATTTTTCATTAGAAACTCCAGTCTTCCAACCAGACATTGAACCTACAAATAAGAACAAAAGTTTGAATTATAAATAAGCCTTCATTTATAAAAAATCAAAAATGTGGAAACTTGGATAATTCATGATCTCATGCAGCTTCCCACAGAAGTGACCTCACATAGGTCTCTCATCCAAGAGGCCTTGAATAGGCCAATCACCCAACCATATGTATCACACAGGTTGGTTCATACATTTTCAGCATTAATGGAGCTTTAGAAAAAAATCTTAAGAGGAAGGTCTACATGTAACACTTGTGCGGTGAGACTAAACGTATAGAAGCATCAAGAATATCTTTTGAAACAAGTGTCCCTAATTATAGATGTGGGAGCCCTAGTGTATGGATCATGTGTGTGCCCCACCTACATGACTGACCCATTCAGATGACCTGTATGGGAGACCTATGCAGAATACCTCCATGATCCACAAGACATTTTCATCCCATTACCTCAGGATTAGACCCTCTTCTTTCAATCAGATAAAATTCTAGGGGGGGGGGGGTTGTTGAAACTCCATTTTCTCACATGGATAAAAAAGTGTTAAAAATAACATAAGGAGAAGAAAATAAGATAAGTGAAAAAATTAAAGGATTGAAACTTCAATGAAGGCCCTCTGTGTAGGTCCCACAGAACATCATCGACGCACAAGGTACCTATGCATGAACTTGCGTGACAGCCCTGGACATCATCCCATGTGACAGAACTGAACATCATCCTGAATGAAATATATGAGATAGAAATAAACTTCAATTAGGGTCCCATATTTCCTTATAAATAGGACCCTAGGTCTCTTCCTTTTCATGTAAAAAAATGTCTAACAACTCCCTAAACGCTTCTCACCATACACCTTCACCCAGGCCCTTGAAACCTTCCAAGCATCCCTCCAAAACCTAAATAAGAGGGAATTAAGGTGGGTGAGTGGGATTAAATTCCTCATAGGTATCAAAAAAACATAACACCTATGTGAGTAACCCTCTCCTCATGGTTGAAAAACACTAGAGTGAGGTCCCCTTCCCTAACCAGGGACCTGAACAAGACACTTCTAAGAATACTTGTGGAGACCATTGAAGCCTTAACCAAAGCCACACCCGAGTTTTATTTCCTAGGTGGTCCATCACCCAAATTACCTTTAGATAACATAGGATTACATATGAAAATAATTCCCAGGCATGCAGTTATACATTTCGTGATACTCCCTTGGCTCACCCAATCCTTTACCCAATGGAAGACACTCCTCAATCCCTCTTTCAAGCCACCATTGGTAGAACCTATCTTAGTTTGGATACCTTGTCTGAGAGGGACCAAATTGAATTATCCACTAAAGCCTCTGATATTAAAAACCCAAGGAAAGAGGTCCACCAGTGTGTCTCCCATTTTGGATTCATTCCTTTAGTTATAGGTGTCTTGTACTATCTTAACTGATAGGTAGGGTCCTTGGGGTGCATGTCAATACGCATCCCCTCGATCATGAGACCCCAACCCTGGGGGTGGATTCAATGAACTGCCAATCACGAGTAATATGGTTAATTCCATGTCCCTCTCTAGTTTCATCTAAGACCCAGATCCTTATTTTATAGGAAGGGAGGGTGAGGATCACACTTTCCTTTCCCTTCGACCAAGTATGAGATCCTCCCCACAAAACCATTTTTTTGGACTTCCTCCTTGAGTAATCCCCTAGAATTTCTTTCAAGACATCTCCTTGTTCATTAATTTATCCTTCTCTATACCAATAGGTGTAGCTAGGAGTCATACATGACTATCATGGATACAAAAATAAACAAGGAGATAAGCACCTCAAAGACTTACCTATCTACCTCAGGGCCAAGGGTACAATTATGGTAGGTAATAAGAACCAGATAATTATTTCTATCCCTATCCATTTGGGTTTTAACCTCAATCAACAACAAAAAATTAAATTTTTTGGTTTCAAATATTTCTCAATTCTTTTTGGATCCCACACCGAGCATGAATCATTTGGGCACAGAGGATGGCAGTAATAATGACATCAACATGATCCCACAATCGAAGGAAACCTTAGTGTGTATGTCCTGATCAGTTGAATAATGAGAACTATGATTCCAATAATAAGCAGGATAGGTAGTTTTCCTACCTAAGGATCAAAATCAATGGGAATAATTTTAAGTGTAATCCCCAACTAAAACAGGGAATCATTCTCATAAATAATCCCCAAAATCCAACCAATGGTTATCATACCATGTGTACGACCCAACATAATCCCAGGGAAACCTCCTTAAGTGTAATCCCAAACCAAATATCTCAAACCATTTGGAAATACTTTTCAGGAATAAGCCCCAAATTAATACTCTCAAAGTTTCATACTCACCTGTGATATAAAACTTCATAGGGCCTCCATAGGCATGGGTCCTTGCTATAAAAATACTTGGTAATTTATTCATATCCAAGTGTGATACATAAGAATCCTCCATGAGGTCCAAACCCAACACCAAAAATCAACCCTAATTCTATCTGGGCCACACTCCAAATAGGATCTTATTCAACATGGGAATTCATATCCCATCTAGGTTCCCTGGGACAATTTGGCATAATTACCACACCAATCTTTGACTAGAAATCTTCCACCTTGACATCCTTAATGCATGATGTTAAAATGGATGGTTAGGTCCTGATCACATGACCTTAAAAGTTATGAGGTTCCCTATTAAGTTGAAATGAACTACATGGGTTCTGATTACTTTCACATGGATACAAAGGAATCCCATTCATGGGTCTGATCCAAAAAAAATAACTCATGTCTCATTGGATGATGATACACTCTAGAGTGCCCCACTGTGTGGATAAGAACTAGCATCGTCACAGTAACAAACAAAGAATATCTAATTATTACATAAGAGGATACCTTGATGGAGAACCTCATATACATATAGATATCTCCATTCATGATGAACATCAGATACATACAAATGATTATAATATCCATACATGATAATAATTGATTGTTAATTAATGGGTGATCCAATTAATACTTGGTAATTAATGAAGTATTAATGAACAAATATTAAATCTATAAGAGAGTCCCAAAGTAGGTACAAATTCCATCCAAAAGGGTCAGATGAGCTTGACCTCCAATCCACTCAACCAATTTGAGTTCTTAATTATCATTGGATAAACTTCTTAACAAGTGTTAGCCTTTAGAAAGAAGGTCCCTCATGGATATAGAACTATTGGGAGTTTTAGATTCAATGAAAAAATCTCAGAAGCTATTTGGAAATAGTGATCCCAAAAAGATTTATTGTAAAAAATTCAAGCCCCTACAGTCAATCATTGGGTAACTAATTTTTTGTCAGAAATATAATGTAAATGTGTTATTCTTTTTTTGATTAACATTTAAATATATATATATATATATATTAAAGTGTATAATTATTTATGAATTTTTTTTCAATAGGATCAGATACATCCTCTTCTTCTTCTCATAGGAGAGGCTTTGGTCATAGTATTTCATCTTATAATTCTAACAAGACCCTTAATGTATCATTTGACAAGACATACCATCCTGTGAGAGTGGGTTCTACTACATTTATTCACTAGTTGAGTCATATAATAAGTGACCCACATATATTTTCATTGATTACATGTGACTAGGATTTATTCCTCCTTGATATATTAGATCAGATATGGAGGTAAGTTCAGTTAAAATGATCATTTTAGTTTCTTTTCTATGTTTAAAAAATACAAAAATTAGTGATAATTTTCTTATTAAATATAATAATATTAGAGTGTTTCCCGATGATTTTAATCTAGTGTGTGTAGATAAATTTAATAAAATGTGGAAATATTATGAAGGTAGAGTCAAGAGGGAGAAATGGGTATCAAATATGGGTTCCCCAAACCTTCAGGACAGAGTCCTCAGAGGAATTCTCCCTTCTCAGTGGTGTGAGTTAGTTTCATATTGGTCTACTGAGGGTGAAACATTGAATCTATTTATTATGGTTTATATATTTTTAATAATGGGTAGATTTTTAGTTGTTTTAAATTTTAATTAGTTGTATGTTGTAGGTGGAATCACACCATTTTGAGAATCATGTATTTTATAGACCACCTAATTGGATTGGGACTCATCAAGTGTCCTAGATTTTGAATGAGGTATTTATTATTAACTTTTTAAATTTATTATTTAATATGTTTTTTGTTCAATATTTATATCATATTGGTATACAGTTACAAGAGAAAGGCGCACTTACTGATTAAATGTCAATGTGGATAATGAATTGTGATCAGAATGATCTGAAAATTGTAGATATTATAGTAAGTTCTTATACTAATTATATATAATCACATTCAAATATATATACATTTATATTTAAATTTATATATTAAATTTTCTTAATTTTAAAATGATTTAGAATAGATTCTAGAGGATCATCGACAACTTTCCATGAGAATGGATGAGATATTTCATCGCATTATAGGTCATGATGGACATGGCTATAGATTGATATATGACACCAAGATTACTCATTCTGTTGTTTCATAAACTGAGGTTGTGGCTCTATTCGTGGTTTAGATGGCATAACATATGATAGTTTTGGAGGCATGGGTTCATACTTCCAAGGAGGTAAATGTGCAACTATTAGATGAGGTTACAGAACCGTTGGAGTATATGAATCAAGATGATAATGTAGGGGATCCAACAATACAAGTTTATACTGAATTTATTTATTTATTTTTTATTACATTCATTTTTATTATCTTCATAGTTTTTATTTTTTGGAGCCCCCTACCGCACCAGATGCAGGTAGTAGCCATTATCCTGTATGATGCATCATATTCAACATGTGTGTTTTGTTTTATCTTTTTGGTTTTTGGTTCTAATTAATTGTCTCATTTTATTTTATTTTTTATTTTTTGTAAATTAACAAATCATAATTATATTTTCATTAATATTAAATTTTATTATGTAGGGATTCAAAAAAAACTAAAAACATTTATACTAATGATAAAACATTGGAAAATAATCAATAAATTGAAATTAATAATGAAAATAACTCTTTGACCCCTGTTTAAATATTTAAAATGTATTAGACCTCTATTTATGTCTCTGTGAATTTTAACAAAGCCACGTGGATTCTTTATAGTCACATTACCTTGTATATCTATAATAGGGGATCCCTCTCAATCGATTTATTTCCTAAATATTCTTGTGTGACTCCATGAGTAAGTGTAACCCAAATTTATAATCATAAAATAATTCTCTTATTCCATTGGTTAATGTATATAGTTAACGAAACAAATACACAATATGTCTTCTCTATGAGTTCATATTTTAGTTTTACCACTCTCATTTAACAACACTTCAATTTTAGAGGGTATTAGAGACTCCATTAGGAATTTCCTTGTCATTAATCCATTAAAACTATCTATTATATATACCATTTTAGATGGTATATACATTGAAATTATCTTTTCATTAGATTTTATTGACTGTGAATTTCTATGAGTGAGGGATTCTTTGTCATTTTGGTGGAAAATTGATTTCGTCAAATCTGTTGCACTTTGTTTGATATGTGACATTCATGGTCTTGTGATCTCTAACAACATGATATTTACTTGGGCAAGCCTATGTGTTAGTTTGGTTGTAAATTCAAAGAATAATTCTCCATCATTGAAATAATTAATGACACCATTGTTCATTTAGAGGGTTCTTATGTTATAAACAAAGTTTAAGATGTTATGTATTCTAGAGGGAATTCCCATTTGAGAATTAAAGAGGGATTAGTTAATATAGAAATTTACCCTCATTATGATATAGCTCTATAGGTTTGACATACTCAAGAAGAGCTATTTTAATATTCAGTTCCTTCATCCTTTATCTTCTAGTAATTATAATTTCCATGAATTAATAATCTAAGCCACATAATTCCAAATCTAGAATTTTATAATTTTTTTACAACCCCATCATAATTTGATATTGTGAGATCACAACTACGGTATACGATTCCTTCATTTGCATCTTCTTCTTTAGATAACACAACTCATCAATGCACCACACTCTCCGTTCTATTCTTCCACAGTTTTGGATAACATAAAATCTTATGAGAATGATAATTATTTAATTTAAAATATTAAAAAACATTATCATATAGACGATCTACTTGAATAGATCTGTATGATCAAAATTATAGTTTTTCCAAATAATTTTTAGTTAAGTGATAAATAACATAAAAGTAGAAAATTACAATAAAACTCACATTTATTGACATAAAATCATGGTAGAATGATCATAAGTCCATTTTTTATTTGTAGTAATCTACATTGTATCTATCAGATGCTCTTGTCCGCCGATATGATAGAAAATGTAGGATAACATTTTCTAGTGTTATTAAAATGACATATCTACTGTCAAGGGGTAAAAATGAGAAAATGAAATCTAGATGATGTTAAAATATATGAGAACATTCCTTGAATAATATATAATCTATTATAATCAATAGTTCATAAATATAATGCTTTTTTTGAACGATAAAATTAGAATTTCATTTTCAAATTTATTATCATTTCTCTAATAATGGGAAAATCATGTGTATAGGGGTCAAAAACTAACCAAAGAAGCTCCAAATGACATGAAATCATAGGAAAAATATATTTAATCCATTTAAAATATATATGAAGCATCAATACATAGATCAAATACATAAATTTCTTTATATGATAAAAAATTGTGTTTGTCCCTCGGATTTGGAGTTAAGTGAAAAATCACATAGAAGGGTCCAATACCATGAAAATTCACTTGGATTGATATGAAATCATGTGGAAATTATCAGCAAGCCATTTTTTATTTGTAATAATTGACTCCACATCCATTGAATGATAATATCACATGCTATGATGGAAAATGATGGATAAAATTGTTTAGTGTTATTAAAATGACATATCTCCCATCCGGGGGTCAAAATAAGAAAACTTTGGATTAACATGAAAATATAGGGTATATTCCTCAAATAATATGTGATATATTGGAATCAACCATACATCAATCTGATTCTTATATTGGTTGGAACAATTAAAAGTTCATTTTCACATTTATTATCATTTTTTGTAATAATGGGAAAATCATGTACGTATGAGAAAAAAACAAATGAGATCTAAATAAAATGAAATATTAGGAAAATGATCTTTATATCATTTAAAATATATATGATTTATCGACATGTGGATCCGATACCTAAATTTCTAGGTATGATTGAAAGTCACATTTTCCCTCAGATTTGGAGTTAAGTAAAAAATCATGCAAAAGGGGCCAATACAATGAAAACACACTTGGATTGAAATTAAATCATGGTAGAAAAATCCCAGATTCATTTTTGATTTTTAGGAATCAATTCCACATCCATCAGATTATCATGTCACCCGTTATTATGAAAAATGATATATAATGTTTTCTAGTGTTATTAAAATGAAATATCTCCCATCAAGGGGGTCAAAATGAGAAAACAACTTTAGATTTATGTGAAAATCAAGGAGAACATTCCATGAATCATATGTGATCTATTAGAATCAACCATGAATTAATCTGATGCATCAATTGGTTGGTATAATTAAATGTTCATTTTCACATTTATTATCATTTTTTAATAATGTGATAATCATGTGTGTACGGGTCAAAATTGAAAACAAAAGCTCCAATTGATATGTAATCTTAGGAAAAATATATTTAAGTCTTTTAAAATTTATAGGAAGCATTTAAATAGAGATCAGATACCTGAATTCCTTGATATGATTGGATATGGTGTTTGTCCCATTGATTTGGAGTTAAGTGAAAAATCTTATAAAATAGAATAATACCATATAAATTAACTTGTATTTACGTGAAATCATTTTATAATGATCACTGATCCATTCTTGATCTTTAGAAATCAACATTTCATCAATCAGATTGTTGTGTCGCCCATTATGATGGAAAATGATAGATAACATTGATTAGTGATATTAAAATGACATATCTTCTATCAGGGGTTCAAAAAAAATAAAATAACTTCTGATTGATGTGAAAAGATAAGTAAACTTTCGACGAATCATATTCCATCTACTAGAATCATATTTTCCCTAATCCAATGTCTGGATTGATCGGTACAATTAAAAGTTCATCTTTACATTTATTATCATTTTTGTAATAATGTGAAAATCATGTGTGTAGGGTTCAAAAACAACAAAAAGAGCTCCAATTGACATGAAATATTAGGAAAATGATATTTAATTCATTTAAAATATGTATGAAGATTCATAACTTTGATCTGATACCTGAATTCCTTGGTATGATCAAATTTGGAGTTTGTACCTCAGATTTGGAGTTAAGTGAAAATCGCTTAAAAGGATCCAGTACCAAAGAAACACATATTTAATGACGTGAAATCATGGTAGAATAATCACTAGTATATTTTTGATCTATAGTAATCAATGTTACATCCATCAAATGCTCGTATTTCCTAGTATGATGGAAAACAATGGATAATATTATCTAGTGTCATTAAAATGACATATCTCCCACCAGGGGGTCAAAATGAGAAAACAAAATCTAATTGATGTGAAAATCTAGGGGGAAAATTCCTCAAATAAAATGTTGTCTATTAGAATCAAACACAATTCAATCCAATTCCAGGATTAGTCATTACAATTACAAGTTCTTTTTCAAATTTATTATCAATTTTTAATAATAGGTCAATCATGTGTGTAGGTGTCAAAACCAACCAAACAAGCTCTGATTGATATGAAATATAAGGAAAATAATATTTATGTCACTTAAAATATGTATAAAGAATTTGTACATGGATCAGATACCTGAATTTCTCAGTATGATCAAAAGTGGAATTTGTCCCATAGATTTGGAGTTAAGTGAAAATTCATGTAAAAGGGAAAAATACCAAGAAAACTCACTTGTATTGAAATAAAATCAGGGGTGAATGATCAATAAGACATTTTTTATTTGTGGAATTAAGACTGTATCCATCGAATGTTTGTGTCCCCCGATATTATGGAAAATGATGGATAACATTGTCCAGTCTTATTAAAATTATGTATCTCCAATCAATGAGTCAGAAATGAGAAAATTACTTTTGATTGGTGTGAAAATATAGGAGAACATTCCTAAAATAATATGTCATCTATTTTAATTAACAATGTGTCAATATAATACCTATATTGGTCAGTATGATTATAATTTCATTTTCACATTTGTTAACTTTTTTTTTAATAATGGGAAAATCATATATGTAGGGGTCAAAATTTACCAAACGAGCTCCAATTAACATGAAATTTTAGCAAAAAGATTTTAATTAATTTAAAATCTATAGTAAGCATCGATGTGTAGATCAAATACCTGAATTTCTTGGTATGATCAAAAGTGAGGTTTGTCCCTCAGATTTGGAGTTAAGTTAAAAATAACCTAAAAGGGCTCAATACTAAGAAAACACACTTGGATTGATACGAAATCATTGGATAATTATCATGAATCATTTTTTTGATCTATAGAAATCAATGATGCAACAATCAGATTCTCATGTCCCCATATTTTATGAAAAAATGATGGGTAACATTGTTTAGTGTTATTAAAATGACATATATCTCCCATCATGGGGTCAAAAACAATCATGTGATTTTAGATTTATGTTAAAATATAGAAGAACATTCCTCAAATCATACGTGATCTATTAAAATCAACAAAAGTGAAAATATTATGGCTAGATTGATTGGTATATGGAAAACTTTCTTTTCAACTTTTAATAGTCATTGATTAATTGATAAATACTTTAAAGGGACATTTCATATTATATTTTCATCATTTCTATTTCTATGATGTATTTTGTATGTAACACTATATAAACATTGTTTTATTATTCTATATATATATATATTAACAGAATAAATTTGATTAATGTTAAATATATTAATTTTTTTTCTTTGCTTAATTTTTTTATCCTATCAGTATGTTGATTGAGACAGATGATTTGAAGGATCTATAGATGTTTGTATCACTGGTTTTTTCTGGATACCTATCTTTTATTTGTTTGTTTTATTATTTTTTCGCTATTTTTTTATTTTTTTAATTTGGAATATGTTAAAAAATAATATTTTAAAAAAATATTCAGGTTAGTGACTGCCTTTGGTAGTCACTTTATATTTATTTGTAGCGCATTGGCAGTCTCTAATGCTCTTAATAGAGATCTCCATTGTGGTAATATGGGGAGGTGCTATAGAAACGAGCCAACTATGACTGCCAAAATTGGTTGTCTAGCTGTCGCTAAAACTAAAATTTCTAGTAGTGAATATAGAGAGGCACACTTTAGTTCTTATGAAAAACTAGGTTGGGGTACTCGTCGAGTGACCTCAAGGTTGTGACACTACACCTAGCATGATAACTTCCATAACTAGATAACTTTTTTACACAAGACACGGGGTTTTACTAACCAGAAGGAAGTTGTGTATATTTTTGATCATGTCATCAATTGTAGATCAACAATGATATGATTTTCTGCTCATATGATGAATATGAAATATGGGACCTCGATTGAGTTAGACATAGAAATGTTTTACTATAATTAATAGATGCATATGATGTGTTTTTTACAATGATGATAGGAATATAATATACACATCTACTAGATGAATGATAGATGATGTGTACATCAAATTTTTTAGTCTATACTAAATGATTCAAGACTGTTTATGGTGGCTATATGGGATTGACATACATCATGTAATATATGGTCACTCAATGTATTGGATAAAGTAAACGTATGAAAATTCATGTTATCATGTGATATGGATGGTGGAAATAGGCACACTGATATAACCTTCACAATGGAGGAAGTTAACACCTTCACATTTTCATAATTATGTGTGAATTACAAAATATAGAACATTTTTGAGGTAGTATTATGAAAAATAGAATAGGTGATGGTGCATTCGAAACCTACCACAAGAATCATTTGTTTATGAAAATAAATCATGGGAGGGTTCCGGTTCTAAGGGTGTGATGTTTCAAATTGGTGGGACCACAAATCACGAGGTTCAATTCTTTTCAAGATATTCGATAGGTGTGCAGTGCTTACAATGTAGTTTGAGTGACGATCTCATTGAAAATTTCACCAAAAATCATGGATGACACAGTGGTTTCAACTCAGCAAAAATAATCTCCATGAACATATCACTTACTGTGAAAGTGTGGGGGGATAAATTATGTTGATTCGATGTGATGAGATGGTGATATATATGGGTGTAATAATATATTTTTAAAATAGATCCTTAACACATAGACGACGATTTTTCTTCATAATCTGAAAATGGAATCACATGATTTGGTAAAATCCATCATTTGCAACTACAATTGGTGGTCTCTTGTTTCTTCCCTCTTCCAAATCCCTAGGCCTTGTTGGGTATGTAGGATCCAATTTCAATAGCAATGTAAGGGTAAATATAAATTGAAATAGAAAGGAAATTGGAAAAAATATATGTTTGGTACAGGGGTGTGACGGAGACGGGATGACGAAGATGGGTTCGAGACACCAATGAGTTTGTGATCATGACATGGAAAAGTGACGTAGAAGTGGTGGTAGGGTGAGATGGTGGTGGAGGAGTGTGGTGGTGGGTCACTACAGTGACGGTGAATTGGAGTAGTATTGGTGGCGGTGGGGTACGATGGTGGCAGTGGGGTGTAGCAGTGATGAAGTGGTGGAGAAGTGCAGTGACACACTACCACAAAACATCCCTTTAACAACATTCAAAATGAGATTTAACAACACTCTTATCTGAAGCACCGTTAAAAGGTGGAACCCTTTATTAGCACTTTCATTTGAACTGATTAAGGGGTACCTTTATCAGCACTAGAAATAGTAGTGATAAAAGGGGGCCTTTGCCAGTTCTCGAAATAGTGTTGATAAAGGCCCCGCTGCTACAGCGTGTTGTTGGAATTACATCACACTATAGAAAATACATGTACATGAAAATAAACCTTCACTAAAACACACCTATATTAAAATTCATAATTTAATTAAAGTAAAATTTACATCACAAATAAAAAAACACTATTATATACATTTCAAAAAAATGTTTTGTATAATTACATTTAAAATAACTATGAAAAACATTTAAAAACATTAATTAATGTTTCATTGCCTTTTCCACCCATGACCCCTTCTCAAAAAATCCCAATCATGGTATTATTTTCCAAACAAATCACCCAAACATGATCAAAACAAGCTAGCTATTTTAGTAAAAAAAATTATGTTAGTAATAATATAAAGAAATAAATTAAACATAATATGAAACAATACATCAATAAAATGTTATTTTAAATAAAAGGACACACTTAGAATGATATTGGTCACACTCTATGTCATATTGAGGTGGGGATGATTTCTACATGCCACAAATGACTTATTCATTGTTGTCTTAACGTATCGAATAAATCCAAATATGTTTGCTTGGTTTCTAGTATGTCACTGGTTTTTTACTAAAATGTCATTTTAAACTGAAAACACGCACTTTGATCCATACCGATAACATCTTATATTTTTTTAACATGATATTCATTCTTACATGTCATAAATATTATATTAATCATTTTCCTAAAGTATCAATATAATCTGAGAATATTTTCATGGTTTTTATGGATTAACACACCTTTTGAATTGAAATGTTATTTATAGACTGATAAAGAGCACTTTGACTCATACTGGGAACACTGTGTATCAGATTGAGGTGAAGATGATTTCTACGTGTCAAAAAATACATATGGATCGTTTTACTAATGTATCCAAAAAAATATGAATGTGTTTTCTTGATTTTGAGTATGTAACTTGTGTTTTTACTAAAATGATGGTTTTAAATAATAATGAACACTTGGAGTCATACAAGTCACACTGTGCATCGAATTGAGGTTCAGTTGATTCCTACATGTCACAAATTACTTTGGACCATTTTCCTAAAGTATCAAAATAATTATGAATGTGTTTGCTCAGTTTTGAGTATTTCATTTGTGTTTTTTTTACTAAAATGTCATTTTAAACTCAAAACACACACTTTGGGTTATATGAGACACATAATGTGTTGGTTTGACATGAGATCGGTTCTTACACATTAAAAATGACTAATGAATTATTTTCCTAAATTTTTAGGATAATCATAGATTTTTTTCACAGTTTTTAGTGACTGACACATGTTTTTAACTAAAATTTCAATTTTAAACTGCTAAGAGATACTTTGACTCATTCTAGGTACATGGTGTAGCTGAATGAGGTGAGGTTGATTCTTAAATGTTATAAATAACTTACGGATCATTTTCTTAAGGTATCAAAACAATCCAATTGTGTTTGATCTATTTTGAGTATGTCACTTGTTATTTTTAATATTATTAATGTTAATTTTAAATTTAAAGACACACTTGGACCCATAACGGTCACACAGTCTGTCATATTGAGGTGAAGATGATTCCTACATGTAAAAAATGACTTATGGATTGTTTTCCTAATGTATAAAATCAATCAAAATGTGTTTTCTTTGTTTTGAGTATATCACTTGTGTTTTTATTAAAATGTCATTTTAAACTGGAAACACGCACCTTGAGTCATACTGCTCACATTGTGTGTCTGTTTTTTATGAGACTAATTCCTAGACATCAAAAATGACTTATGAATTATTTTAACAAATTATCAAGAAAATATTATCTTCTTTTCTCAGTTTCAGTTATTGACACACATTTTCAACTAAAATGTCAATTTTAAACTAATAACGACCACTTTGAGTCATTCCTGGAACACCGTGTATCAGATTTAGGTGTGGATGATTCCTATAAGTCACAAATTACTTTTTTATTGTTTTTATAATGTATCAAAAAAATCCAATTTCTTTTTTTTCATTTTGAGTATTTCACTTTTGTTTTCTACTAAAATTTCAATTTTAAATAAAAAGAGTCACTTCAAGTCATATAGGTCATATTGTGCATCATATTGATGTGTGGATGATTCATATACATCAAAAATGAGTTATGAATCTTTTTCATAAATAATCAGAAAAATATAATCTTTTTTTGGGTTTTGAGTATGTTACATGTGTTTTTTACTAAAATTAATATTTATTTTAAATAAAAATACATGTTTGGAGTTATACCAGTCACAACATGTGTTAGATTGAGCTTTGGATGATTACTATATGTCACAAATGATTTATGGACCATTTTCATAAAGTATCAAAACAATTTGAATGTGTTTTATCAATTTTGAGTATGTGATGTCTGTTTTGAACTAAAATATAAATTATAAAAAGTAACATATTGTTTGAGTTATACTGATCATAATGCGTATCATATTGAGGTGTGACTAGTTCCTACACATCACAAATGACTTATAGATAATTGTATTAAATTTTTAAAACAATAATAATGTTTTTTATCAGTTTTGAATATGTCACTTGTGTTTTTTACTAAAATCAATGTCAATTTAAAATGTAAAGACACAATTGGAGTCATATCGGTCACACCATGTGTCAAATTAAGGTGCAACAGATTCTCACACATCAAAATGATTTATAAATCATTTTATGATAGTTTCAAAACAATATGAATGCATTTTCTTAATTTTGAGTATGTGTTGTGTCTTTTGAACTAAAATGTAAATTAAAAAATAAAAACATATAATTTGAGTCATACCAAGCACATTGTATATCAGATTAAGGTGCGGATTATTGGGCATGTGATGTGTCTTTTGATTTCAATAGTCTGTAACAAGCTTGAAAAGGTAGAACATGGAACATGGTCTCTCTCTTATAGCTTATTGTAGAGAGTTGGAAGAAAAAAATTACTTTCCAAGTGATTTGTGAAAAAACTAAATAAGAATGAGATAAAAATGATAAGAAAATTAACATAAAAATAGAATAAAAATGATGATACATTTAACTAAATAAGTATTAGGAATTTACCTTTTTATGATTCTTGTATAAATTCTTAACTAATTACCATTTTGTCATTATCTCAGTTGCAGCTTCAAAAAAACTACCACAACTCAATTAAAATAATCCACCAATATAAAAAAACAATTCTTATGTTAGTAATACTATAAAGAAATAAATTAAACATAAATATGAAACATTAAATTAATAAAATCTCAATTTTAAAATGAAACCACAAAGTTTGAGTCATACACGGTACACCATGTATCAGATTGAGGTATGGATGATTCCACCATGTCTTTTTATCTGAAAATGCATTAAACACTCTATGTTATCTAAAAATATTGATTTTTTATAACTTGAATTGTTGAATTCATAGAAGAGTAAAAATAAAATTGTGTCATCATGAGTTCATCATCTGTGTCGAGTCTATTATCATAGTACATGAGTGAATAGTCCTTTTTGGTGAATTAATTCTTCATGATCTCTATGAAAATTAACAAATTAAGTGTCAGATAAAAATGATAAGGAAATAAACTAAAAAATTATATAAAATGATGATAAAATAAACTAAAAAAAGTAGTGGTAAGTCACACCTTCATGATATATGTGTACATTCTAACACCAGGTTTTCTTCTTAGTCATTTCTAAAAATATCTATTTCATCTTGTGAATAAAAGGAGTTTTGATAGTTATGGTAGTACTAGAAAAATACTAGTACACAAACGATTAAGAAATATTTTAATTTAAATTGTAATTATATTCGAAAATAACTCTTTGGGGATGATAGTTTGTTGATGGTATATGATATCTCTCATTATTTTATGAACATAATAATCACAATTTTTACCATTGGTTTATTTTACACACTTTAGAAACATTGAAAAAAATATGTAATTTTTTATATGTGTTTTGATAGTGAGATATTATTATATGCACCATAATACTTCTCCACTTGTAGAAGTCGATAGGCTCCTTGTTCGCATGGCCTGTTCTCATGCATTGATTTTCATGATATTTAAACACCACCCTGCCATAATAGAATTATAATTAAAACAAAATATAAAATATATATCTTGAATTTTAGTTCTAAAACATTGGATTTAGTGTATTAAAAATTGAAAAAAGTCAACATGTGTGGTTGTTTTTTTGGGTACCCATGCAGTGAATCCAAAAAATAAATCATTGGAGTATCCAAATTGATTGAAATGAGTAACCAATGCTTCCTAAAAACCAAAAAGGAATATGTAATGAAAGTAATGAAAATATTTTTTATATGATTCAATTGTATAGTTTTACCCCTGTATCATTAAAAATATGAATATTATGTTATCTGTATGTTTTCTTTCAAACACTTTGGCTAGTTTTTCACAATTTCTTCAATTTTACCTAATTCTATTTTGGTTTAATCACTATAAGTGATGTGGGAACTAATGAGTCCATATTTATGTTCATATTGTTTCCCCTTCAAATATTATTTATATATATGCTTAAAAAAATATTAATTGTATTTAATCATAATTAACACAGTAGTTCAGCTATTTGAAAAAAAAATCGTGAAAACATGCATCATGTATACATTTATAAATGAGACTCCTATCTATTAATACTTTAATATTTCATTTACATTCTCAAGAGAAATGTATTCTATAATGGCCTCTCCATACATGTGTTCTTCAAATATCAACTATGAAATTACTACTACTTTGTAACCTTATATCTGCATGAACCTTCAATTTTAGTAAATGAAAATATTGAACGGATTGGGTAAAGGTGTTGTGTGAAGATATTTTCGATCGGTTGGTTGATCCTTTATATTTTTTCTATTATTTATTTCATTTCACCCCTTCATATTTTCATTATGTAATAATATTCATCGATTTAAACTTTTTTCATTAATTTTTAATGGTTCAGAATGAAAAATAAATTGTAAAAGAATACCTCCTTTTCAATATGTTTTTACAAGATCTCATATCCATGCTACGGATGTTCCAACAGATTTCTCGACAATATGAATATATTTTTTCATAAAGTGGAACATGTATCTTGGTTAGCTACTCATGATATATGATAATCCCCACCCTCACATCTCCTATTGGAATTTTTCAGTTTTGTAGAATATATTATAGGATATTGAAAACAGTCTCCCTCACAACAAGGAAATGGGTGGGTGTTGATAGATATAAATCACATTAATTTTCACCTTTTAGAATATCAGTACAAAAAAGACATTAATGTCTACCTGATTTACATTTGAAAGAAAAAATAATGAGAATATTGATTACCACATCTAAGACAGATCTTTGAGGTGAATGGATCGCCTCAAAGCTGGTAGGGGGATCTTCACATAGTGGTTATTCTTGGGTTGTTTCTTTTATTTTCTTCCTCAAAATAACATTTTATGGAATCTCATAAGGCCAATGAAATTTTTCTTCAAGAGAATCTATTCATGCCTTCATCTATTCTATTAGTTTATCTTTATCCTATGTTCTTTTTTTTCTCAAAATATGTTTGGGGTGTCACCCCAAAATGTGCACCTCTAATGCGACCATACTATTTTGGATTCTTCAAGGCCACTAACAACATATGTTCATCTAGTATAAATGATTATTCCTATTTAAAAGTTAGATAAAATATATAGTAAAATAAGTAATCATTGTTATGTAATACCTATTTAATGGAAAAAAATTATTATGTCACACTTACACATGATTCCCTCATTTTTTTTTTGAGTTTTCATACATTAGTATCTCATCTTTATTTACAAATAAATCCTTCCATAGAACATGATGTGGGATGGAAGTGGATTTGGATTTGAATTCATCAATCTATATATAAATAGGGGAACCTAATTAATTTTTTTTTCATGTCACATAAAAGTATTATAGTGGATTTAAAACATGTACCACTTTTTTTCAAGTGAATCGTAGCCCATACATTATTTACGATAGAGGTATATTGGTTTTTATACCCATTTCATATTTTTAGTACGCATTTATTGTTTCAAAAATTAAAAATTCTTAATCAAAGTGATTAATACACATATTTTCAATCAATGTATAAACTATAAAAATGTACTTCAAAATATATCTTCTCATGAATTCCAGTAAACACATCCCACACTTGTTGGCTTATCAGGTGTGCATACATCTACAGTGGGTGCAGGTTTATTTTCCCTTCAGTATATTTGAGATGAAACTTTATAAGAATTTTTTGAAATACTTTGGGATATTTTCTAGAAATCATTAATATGAATTTCATTCGGGATACATATACTATAAATTCACTATGAAATGGAGAATGAAGAGAGATTCAATGATTCATTTTTTTTTAAATAAAGAATGTATATAATAATGTTACATTAATATCTCCTCCAACTAGCATCTTAATAATGGGAAAAACATTTTTCCATGAATCTATATCAATCGGAACATGCTTTTGAGTTTTGTGCCCAATGAAACCACTGAACATGGCCTTGTTGGGGCTAACAGGTTGGCCTCGTGTATTCCAACCAATCTCAAATTTGATGTATTTTTTTCTCAGGATAATAAATTTTTCTAACAGTATCACACTACAATGATCCTATTTTTTCTAGGATAATAGTTATTAATAATATAAAATTCCCTCAGGTTTAACATAATCAATATTTTGTTCCTCTGATTTGTAGAATTGACATGTGTAGAAGGTTGTTGTTCCTCTACATTGGAAGCACCAGAATGTTGAGAAAATTATTGTTCGTCAGGATTGGGATAATTAGTATTTACATAAGTTATTATCTACATAAGTGTTTGAAATTTAATTTATATTAGATAAATTAATTAGTAAAAATACAATAATATGAGGTAACACAATGTATATTAAAAAATATATAACAATATTATTGAACTCTTTTTTAAGGAATAAGGGATTTTACCCCTTTATTTAGTATCAAAATATCTTCATTATGGTATCCTCTGACATATAAGACCCCGTCTACATTAGTACCAATGAAAAATGATTGCGATTTCCCAAGGAAAGGGTCATACTCATTTGAATTTCCATCTGACCATTAGTGGTTTTGAATGATAATTGAATAATTTATGTCACATAAATATCTTATTTTAAATGTATTTTTATTTTAATTTCCATTAATGTTTTGTTTTGGGGGGTTTCCAAAGTTTTTATGGAGAGTAGGTGAGTTTTCATGAATTGGGCCAAACCGTGAGCCCAATTCCTGATTTAAAAATAAATTTTGTTTCCTTTATAACATATTCATTTATTAATATTTTTTACTCATTCCAACTCCTAAATGTCCTGCCCTGATATATTAACTCCCAAATTAAAATTTGGAGCCTTTGCAAATCCATAACCAAGGTGTATATGGGTTTTTATTTAAGGAATTGAGCCTGCCCGAAAGCCCAATTACAGTTTTAAAAATAAATTTTGATTAATTAATAACATATTCATTTTTAAGGGTTTTTCGGTGATTAAAAGCCCCAAACACGCCCCTTGAACCCAGCCGCGCGTCCAATATCCCCCCACCCTCTTTTCAGCTCATTTTCATCTCGGTTTAGGTCGAAACTTCTAAAGAACTCAAATTTCGGTCAGATTTATAAAGGTAATATTTTTCCTTCATAACTCATTTTATTATCACTCTTTTCCCCCCATTCAAATTCCTAAATGATCTACATATCCTTTTTCGAACCTCCCTTGAAGGTTTGAGTATTTTTAAAATCAGATACTGGTATTTTTTGGGGCGATTTCTACAAGATATTTTAAGTAAGTTGTTCTCCTCCTTTCTTCTTTCAATTTGTTTAGGGTTACATCCAATGTACTTAGGGTTTCATCCATTATCTTTGAGGTTCCTAATGTCCAGGAATTAGGGTATAAAAATTAGGGTTTTATCTTGTGTTTCATGGTCTGAAATTATGGTTTTAGGTCTGGTTTACCTTCCATGAGGTGCGGCGGTGGTGCGTTTGAGTTTTCGCACAAAGGATTCAAGGGTTTCCTTGGTTTTGGTAGGTGATTCCATTGTGTATGAAATCTTGGTGAATTGGATACTATTTTTATGGTATTTTCATGCTTATTAAATTTTATTATTTCTGAAAAATATAGTTTTAGTGGTGTTTGTATTTAAAATGAATCCTAAATGCCAATTTCATGTGAAATTGGGGGTTTTTCATAGAAATGTTTTATTAGTTTAATTGGGGCTACCCTATAAGTAACTAGTTTATTTTATTGAACTATAATAGGGATAAAAATAATGTTTTTAATGATTGTACCTTGTTTTTATTACTGAAAAACCTGGTTTTAATGGTGTTTTTGAACCACATGAAATTCTAAGAGTTGTGTTGTGAAAAAATGGAGACTTTGCAAGGATGTCGTTTCTTCAACCATATGGGGCTGCCCTAAAAATGATTTTGTGTTTTCACTGAAGTGTAGTAGGATTACCTTTATGTTTTGGAAACTTAAAAATGTGCACATAGTGTGCAAGTGAGTTTTATAAGGAGTTTTGTGTCCGAAACACTACGAGATTTTGAGGAATTGTTTTATGAAAAATATAAGTGTTTTGTTGCATGTTTTAAGTGGTATAAAATGTGATAGCTACTGTATTGGTTGTGCTTGACCAGTAATGGTGTTTTATATGAAAATTTATTGATGTTGCATTCTGAAATTGATTGATCACAAAAGGGGAAGCCCGAGTACCTAGGTGGGGCGGATTTGTACTAGTACGGCTAGTGGACCGGATGAGTTTTGTCCCTGTTTCACTTAGCATTTGGATAACAAAAACTCTAACTAAACTATTTGGATGATTATTGGGGGACAATAGGTTATGGATATGTTCCCTACTAGTATCTCGTGCACGAGAAAGTATTTTTCTATGGTTACTTTACACCGAGGTACGAGGTACATAGGGCCCAAGACAACCTAGTGCCTAGGGGTGTTCCCAATGTTGTTGCTCATTGGATTTGTAGTATTTACCCATGTCTTAGGGTGTGTTTGGAAGTAAATTACAGTATCTAACATTTATATTTTAATGTGTTAATATTCTGAAAATTTTGGATTGAAAACTATTTTTAATTTGAGGTTTCATTTCTTGAAATTTTAACACTACTTTTCCTTGCGTTTGAAAACTGCTTGTTTTTTCACATTGTATTTCTTACTCTTTGGAATCATTGGGTGGTATCCTAATGGGTTTAGGATCACACCCTACTTACACCCCTTGGGTGTAAGTAGACTTGGTTATGTTTGATTCAGGTAAAGGAAAGTCTAAGGGTGATGGCTGTTCATGGTGTTAGTTCCCATCCTTGGTGCAGAGTTGTGGAGATAGCTTGGGGGCGATGACCCCTAGTCGTGTGGAGTCCTTGGGGATGTCTTGATGCTATAATTATTTTTATTTGGACCACTTGTATTATCTTTAAACCAATGTACTCAGTTCTGGTTTTTACTTAAGTCTTTTTTGGCTCAAAAATTTCATATTTATATTATGGACTGTTTTTAATGTTTTATGCTTTAATACTCGGGTAAATCGTTCCCAAACCTAAATTAATGATACCCAGGCACTTGTGCCAGCTTGTGGGGATAGTGAATGCCCTTCGGGTAATGTCACGGGCTGGGTTTGGTGCCGGATTTGGCGGTTACCAGATTTAGTTCGTGACAAAATGGTATCAGAGGAGGTTCGCTCCTTGGGTCATGTTATTTGGGGAAGAGTCAGCATAGTCTGGAGCTAGGATTTTTGGGACTTGAAATTTCATTCATGGGTAATGTGCCTGGCCAACACACTTCATGACGGGATTCAAGTCACCATGGTAAGTATGTATTTATCTGAGTCCTTTGGTTTTCTTGTTTTAATGATGACTATGGGAAATGAAAAGAGAGTTGGGTGAATAATCTCAGTGAGCTCGCAGGGCCTGGCAAGCCATGTGGAGCCATGGATATTTCCCTAGAATACTCTCTGTGATGGCGAAGTTATTGAAATATGTCTTCCAACCATATGTCCAAGTCACCCACTGAAACTAGTTTCCTCTCACATTGTCTTGTGTCTCTTTGTTTTGGAATCTTGGAAACTTGGTTTTTTTAAGCAAAAAAATGACTTCACTTTAAGGAGAGTGAATTTTTGTGAATTTATTTTTTTTAAAGTGAAAATGGTTTTTTTTATGCCTATAAATGAAATTTCGGAATTATTTCAAAAGGGTAAATTATGTGGTTACACCTCTTTTGAAAGTATAAACTATGTTAACAGGGGTTTTGAAAATATGTTTCAAGTGGATTTTTTTTAAACCATGGAAAAGTGTTTTGGATTGAATTAAGTGTTATAGAATTTTTGTGTGGGGGTTGAAGATGGATTTTGGGTTTGGTGACTACTGAACCAAAAAAAAATATGAACATTTAGAACCTTGTCTTGAAATGAGAAGAGTTGAGTTCTTAATTAAATGGAGATTTATGAAATGGTGTTTTTCATGAAATTAGAAGTGTTTTGAAATGGGTTGAAATGTTTTGAAATGATTGTGAAAGTCATGAATATATTCTTTTATTGAATTATGGATTCTTTTCTAAATGGTTGTGTCCTTATGAAATGTTTTGTAAGATGTGAATTGAGATTTTGATCTCATTGTTAGCAGTTTTGAGAAAAAGGTTGGGTTGGTTGACCATTTTGTTTTTGAAAAGTGGAAGGAAGTTTTGTTTTACCCTTTGGTATTTCCATGAGTGACCACATGCATGGGGTTATATGGTATGATGGATGGTTGATGGCATGACTGGATGAGTGCTGGGATGGATATGAGGAGGGTGCCCAGTGTGGCACAAAAACATGCATGTGTGAGGCCCATGGGGTACCATTGGTGGATACGCTTACTGCTAAACCGTTTGTTTTCAAAGAATTGATTTTAAAGAAAAACATGATGTCTTGATGAATAGTTTGGAATGGTTTTTATTATGGGTTTTTGAAATTGTTGATGTTTTGGGATGTTTTGAGTTCAAGAACCCCTTCTGTTTGAACTGTGTTTTGGGTTTGTGTTTGGTCGGTAAGCTGTGTTGTAGGGACAGTTAGTTGTCTCTTTTGAAAAAAAAATTGGGATTCCTTTACGGTGGTTCCCTTCATATGTTTTGATCTGGTTTGTGGCATTTTTTGACCAATGGACCAGCTTGGTTGGGTCCTTGGGTTCTCTCATTGGATAAGGTACGCCCCCATTAAGGGTTAATGCACAACTGAAGTGCAACCCGTTTTGTTTTGCCATTTGAAAATCCTCTAGTTGATCAATATAAATAATATTTTATCGAACATTTTTTTTATTGAGTCTGCACCCATTCATTTCGCTGATTTTTGGATCCTCTTGTAGTGGGATAGTGCTTGTGGAAGGTTGAAAGAGACCTTAGTTTCTTAAGTTTCCTGATTCATCAAAGGTGGGAGTGTTCTTTCGTTGTTAGTATGGATGAGTGTCTTGATGGTGTCTAAGAGGGCCTCTGGTTTCTTTATAGTTTCTTTAAAGAAAGAGTTATTATTAAACCACCAATTTTGAGATTTCGGTCATGATAGGATATTGTGTCCACTTTTTGGACTTATCTGTTGTTTAGGGACTTTGAATATTGTCCCGTTCCATGTATTGTTTCTATCAATCGCAAGGGTCATGTTCAGTGATGCATTGTGATGTTGTGTGGTCTTTTGACCATAAAGGTGAAGGTCACACAATCCTCTAAGGTTCTATGTTATGTTGGGATTATGTCTCCCTTGGGAAAAACATCAAATACTCTATCTTAGAGGAAGGTGTTTATACGTGTCTTTCCCTTCTATTGTTTCTCACCCAAAGAAACAAGGTGCGATGTGTGTGCATCTTCTGATCCCTTGTTTCAGTGAAATGTCTGTTTTTGGTAAAGTGGTTATGAAGTGTGTTATGTCTTGATGAACCCATCAGGGTATGAGGTGTAGTTGTTTGTGGCACCTAAAGAAGAATTTCCACATAGGGTTTTCAATAGCCTAACTGCGTGGACGAAGATGCTTCAATATTTTGAGCTCCAGCCATAGGTCCCGGAGAGAAGCTGGCGCATAGTCAGGGGAAACACCAGTGTTGTTTAAACCCTTGTACAATTTCATATCCTCAGTGTGAAAGATAGAAAGTGTTTAAACCTATGGTTTCTTCATCTTCCTTATGTTGTTCTCGTTCGGTGGAAATAGGTAGAGGGCCTTGTACCCCTGTCATCTCCTAATGTCTTTTCTTCCCACGTTGGTTTCCATTGATTCATAGGAGAATGGTTGGAAATTTGGCTAGAAAGTTTGAGCACACATTTTTTCACGATTAGTAGTGACAGTGTGCTAGGAATCCACGTGGAAAGAATGATCAGCATATTTAGTGCACGGTTTCCCAAACCGTGCGGACTGAACCTGCACCCTTCCCAAATCTTAAAAAAAATGGGTATTTTAGTGTCGGCCCATGCTGGTCAGTTAAGATGGTTGGTTCTTGTGGTGGGAAGATCCACTATGGGTATCATGTATATTATTTTTTAAATTTCTAATTTATGTATACCCCTTGTACTAGGGAGTCTGTTTGGGCCTCCCCCTATTAGTGTCTTGATTCTGTCTCAAAAAAAATTAAGTTGTCTCTTATGGTGGGGAGCCCATTTGTGTCTCTTCATACGAGTAACTCATATTTTTCCTTGGTTTTTTATGGGAAGTAGGTATTATCATTTGGAGATATCTAACTACCTACATCTTACTTTGGTAAACATTGATATTGGAGAGTGAAAAATGGTTTAGTTATAGTAGGGCAAGTGTAACCTTGTTCGATGTTGTTGTTTATTTGTGTAAATTGATTGAGTATTGTTCAGATTGTGTTTTAGGAGTTTTCATTTGGGATAAAGCCTGAATGTGCTTGATTATTTCAGGAAAGTGGTGTAAGTCAGGTTTGTGATAGTATTCCTTCCTTCATTGATCACTGGAGGTGTTATGGACTTTGGGGGAGAAACCTGGCAAGAGAGTACCTCTTGGTTTCTCAGTTGGGTTTGGTTGTTGCTTTGGCCTTACTGTGACTTTCTAGGGCGGAAAGTTTTCATGGTGGGGAGAATTGTCACATACATAGCTTATTTTAAATGTATTTTTATTTTAATTTCCATTAATGTTTTGTTTTGGGGGGTTTCCAAAGTTTTTATGGAGAGTAGATGAGTTTTCATGAATTGGGCCAAACTGTGAGCCCAATTCCTGATTTAAAAATAAATTTTGTTTCTTTTATAAATTATTCATTTATTAATATTTTTCACTCATTACAAATCCTAAATGTCCTCCCCTGATATATTAACACCAAAATTAAAATTTGGAGCCTTTGGAAATCCATAACCAAGGTGTATATGGGTTTTTATTTAAGGGATTGGGCCTGCCCGAAAGCCCAATTCCAGTTTTAAAAATAAATTTTGATTAATTGATAACTTATTCATTTTTAAGGTTTTTTCGGTGATTCAAAGCCAAAAACACGCCCCTTGAACCCAGACGCGCGTCCAATATCCTCCCACCCTCTTTTCATCTCATTTGCATCGCGGTTTAGGTCGAATCTTATGAAGAACTCAAATTTCGGGAAGATTTATAAAGGTAATTTATTTCCTTCATAACTCCTTCGATTCTTACTCTTTTTACCCCATTAAAATTCCTAAATGATCTACCTATCCTTTTTAGAACCTCCCTTTAAGTTTTGAGTATTTGTAAAATCAGATACTGGTATTTTTGGGGGTGATTTCTACAAGATATTTTAAGTAAGTTGTTCTCCTCCTTTCTTCTTTCCATTTGTTTAGGGTTACATCCAATGTACTTAGGGTTTCTTCAATTATCTTTGAGTTTACTAATGTTTAGGAAGTAGGGTATAAAAATTAGGGTTTTATCTTGTGTTTCATGCTCTGAAATTATGGTTTTAGGTCTGGTTTACCATCCTTGAGGTGCGGCGGTGGTGCGTTTGAGTTTTCGCACAAAGGATTCAAGGGTTTCCTTGGTTTTGGTAGGTGACTCCATTGTGTATGAAATCTTTGTGAATTGGCTACTATTTTTATGGTATTTTCATGATTATTCAATTTTATTATTTCTGAAAAATATCGTTTTAGTGGTGTTTGTATTTAAAATAAATCCTAAATGCCAATTTCATGTGAAATTGGGGGTTTTTCATAGAAATGTTTTATTAGTTTAATTGGAGATACCCTATAAGTAACTAGTTG
Organism: Viscum album; assembly: GCA_963277665.1. NCBI lineage: Eukaryota > Viridiplantae > Streptophyta > Magnoliopsida > Santalales > Viscaceae > Viscum > Viscum album. The sequence continues at coordinate 724,703,026 of OY728167.1, read as the reverse complement.
ATTTTATTGAACTATAATAGGGATAAAAATAATGTTTTTAATGATTTTCCCTTGTGTTTATTGCTGAAAAACCTGGTTTTAATGGTGTTTGTGAACCACATGAAATTCTAAGAGTTGGGTTCTGTAAAAATGGAGACTTTACAGGGATGTCGTTTCTTGAACCATACGGGACTGCCCTAAAAATGATTTTGTGTTTTAACTGAAATTTACTAGGATTCCTTTTATGTTTTTGAAACTTAAAAATGTGCACATAATATGCAAGTGAGTATTATAAGGAGTTTTGTGTCCAAAACACTACGAGATTTTGAGGAATTGTTTTATGAAAAATATAAGTGTTTTGTTGCATGTTTTAAGTGGTATAAAATGTGATAGCTACTGTATTGGTTGTGCTTGACCAGTAATGGTGTTTTATATGAAAATTTATTTATTTTGCATTCTGAAATTGATTGATCACAAAAGGGGAATCCCGGGTACCTAGGTGGGGCAGATTTGTACTAGTACGGCTAGTGGACCGGATGGGTTTTGTCCCTGTTTCACTTAGCATTTGGATAAAGACAACTATAACTAAACTATGTGGATGATTATTGGGGACCAATAGGTTATGAGTATGTTCCCTACTAGTGGCTCGTGCAAGAGAAAGGATTTTTCTATGGTTACTTCACACTGAGGTACGAGGTACATAGGGCCCAAGACAACCTAGTGCCTAGGGGTGTTCCCAATGTTGTTGCTCATTGGATTTTTAGTAGTTACCCATGTCTTAGGGTGTGTTTGGAAGTAAATTAAAGTATATAACATTTCTATTTTAATGTGTTAATATTCTGAAAATTTTGGATTGAAAACTATTTTCAATTTGAGGTTTCATTTCTTGAAATTTTAACACTACTTTTCCTTGCGTTTGAAAACTGCTTGTTTTTTCACATTGTATTTCTTACTCTTTGGAATCATTGGGTGGTATCCTATTGGTCTTAGGCTCACACCCTACTTACTCACCTTGGGTGTAAGTAGACTTGGTTATGTTTGATTCAGGTAAAGGAAAGGCTAAGGGTGATGGCGGTTCATGGTGTTAGTTCCCATCCTTGGTGCGGAGTTGTGGAGATAGCTTGGGGGCGATGACCCCTAGTCGTGTGGAGTCCTTGGGGCTGTCTTGATGCTATAATTATTTTTATTTGGACCACTTGTATTATATTTAAACCAATGTACTCAGTTATGGTTTTTACTTAAGTCTTGTTTGGCTAAAAAATTACAGATTTATATTATGGATTGTTTTTAATGTTTTATGCTTTCATACTCAGGTAAATCATTCCCAAACCTAAATTAATGATACCCGGGCACTTGTTCCAGCCCGTGGGGATAGGGAAAACCCTTCATGTCATGTCACGGGCTGGGTTTGGTTCCGGTTTTGGCGGTGACCATATTCGGTTCGTGACAATTTACCACTTTCATTTTGAGGGATCTGGAATAGAAAATACTTTCACTACCTATGATACCATTATAAATGGTTTTTCTTTGTACCCTTCTAAATGAAATACACATTCATGAATCCCAATTCATTAATTTTAATAGAAATCATGTTATTAACCCACATTAATTGAAAATTTGGCACTTTTAATGTTGTATAATTCAACTCATATATTTGTTTGAGGATTCTAAATTATGACATATTCACATAAATTTAATTTATGTCCTTAGTACAAGATGCATGCATCACTTTCTCCATAAGTGAAACTACACTATATTTAATGGTACTTCATTCATAATTTTAATTTTTATAGAACATATAACTATTAATTACATAATTATTATAAGATAATACATGAACATTTGGTTCTCTAGCTAGACATAAAATTAATTCTGAAATTGAATCTGGTTTTTTAGCTGACTCCATAAAAATGTGTTCTAAAAACCAATATATAAAAAACTGACTATGTGTATTTGATATCCACATTTCATCCCTTTATGAGTTCAAATTATTAATAATTTCTTTATGGGTTTAAATATATTGAAAAATATCTAAACTTTTATGTAAAATGTAATGGTTAACCTTCTCTCGGTCCGTAATAGTGATTTTGAAAACTTCTATTCCAGAAATTCCTTCACCCAAAAGCCACCCATTGTGATGAGATTTAGGTAAATAAATAATTTCCACATCATATAAGTAGTTTTTATAGAATTCAATGACTTCGTAAAAAATATACCACTTCGTAATACAACCTTCTGTCCGACTTTAATTTTTCGAATACCCTTTAAAAATCCTAATATATTGTTCGATAGGGTACATATATCTCTAATATTTGTAATGTTTTATCTATATTTGGTTTCTTTTATGATTTATTATATATATATATATATTGATTATTTTTTTAATAAGATTACTTCTATGAATTGAGTATAGATGTTAAATATTTTGCATGATATTTATGAAAAGAAGTTTAAAACGTTGGATGAGTTCTTCCTTGAAAAGAAAATTAATATTAATAAATTATATTTAGATTTAGAGGAAACCTGTAATGTCTTGTTACATTTATTTAATGTATGTTATAGTATTTTCATTTTGGTTTCCATTTTCCATTGGGTGAGTATTGTCGACCTTGAAATGGGAGGGTACCTGTAATGGTGAAGTCATGGATTTGTTGGAATTTTACACTTTTCCCTAGACTTTTTTATGTTCGCTGGGTAGTTACACGACGTCTAATGGTTTCTGCACAAATTTCATAAGCTTTATTACACATCATGATAATTTTAAACATTTTGTATCATTTACACATTGTGTAATGTGAAAATCTTATTTTAATTAAAAAGATATGAATTCTTTGACATAACATAAAATGAAAGGGTTTCATGACATGTAAAGGTATTACACACCATGTAATCTCCTTCATTGAAGTTTTTATGGTGTTTTTTGGTTATTTTAGAAATCATTCCATTTTTCATCTTTCTACTCTACGTCAAAGCTCTTACCCTAAGTGATTTTGGGTGAATTCCTTCCATCTAGATCGATTCATTCTATGATTGATCATCATTGGGTTTGGATTTATCTTATCTGGGTAAGTGTTTCTCTTATTTATTCTTTGGTTTTGGTTATGGATATTTATTGTCTGGTGATTTTTGATTTTATAGGGTTTTCTATCAATCCTCTTTATATTTGTGGTGTTACATTTTTTGTGAAGGTTGTTCTCTTAGGTCGCAGTCCCCCATCTCAAAAGAAGTTAAGTTTTCTATGTCCTTGAGGTAGGTGGATATGTTCAATTATTATAACTTCCTGAATTTATTTTTCTTCTTCTTAATTCCTTTAGATTTTAAATGGAATTTCATGTGCTGAAATTGAAAAGGGAAATAGTTCCCCATTAAAAATGGGTTCTTTCATTGAAAATGGAATTGCCTTGATTTGAAATGGAAAATGGATTTTAAAACCCTAAAGTGGATTGTCTTGGCATTGAAATGGTTTTATAAAAATTTTACAATGGTTTTTAAAATTTAAATTGACAATCATTGAATAACGGGAACCTAGGGAGTGTCGATAAAGAAAAAAAGGTAACCTTGAAAGTTGATTTGATCAACAAGAAAGAATGAATTTTGGATCGTGTAATCAACAGGGGAAAATAAATATGGATGAATACATTTGGACCTAGGATTGGTTGGCCTACCACTTCGAGGACCTCATAAAAGATGATCCAGACACAAAGGTAACATCTATATCATGGATAATACATATGGTGATTAATTCAACTTTTTTAATTATTTTCTAGATTTTTTTGGTAATTTATTATGAGTTTTGAACTTGGTATGACATGAAATCTTGTTGGGTTTCTAAAATTCACTCAAAAGTGTTTTCAGAAATAAAAATTACAAATTGAGGGGAAGACATGGGTAACCTTAGTGTGTTTTTCACCATGAGGATGTAACCTCTTGTAGTTAAAGGGTATATTATAGGGATCTATGTTGGTTGGATTGAACCTTATTCCTTTTAGTCTTGTGAATGTCTAATATTTATTTTTCTATAGGCTAGATCCCGAATGGTAGGTGCACTGTGGTTTTTAGTTGTTTAATGCATGATAGTTTATTCCATGGATATTGGATCACATGTTTATTTATGTTCCATATTTTTTCTTGATTTGGAATTTGGATTTGGAAACATGTTATGAAATTTTTTGAAAACCCAAGGATTGTTTTAAAAAAGTTTTCAAATTGTTTTATTTTTAAAAATAATTATAAAACATTTTGGTTTTAAGGCTTGGACATGTTCAATATTTTTATTATAACTTGTGTAGATTATTTGGTGGTATCTTAATAGGATATATTTATATAACCCATCTACCTATAGGAGGATTTAGACCTTGTTTTGTAGGATATAGGTAAATGGAATATCATTTTGTAGCATCTAGGATTCTCTTTTTGTTGGTTCAGCGGTTATCCAGGGTGGTGCTTCAGTTGGTGCAGCGGTTATCCAAGGTGATTCTTCTAGTTAGAAAGGGAATCACAAGAGTGGTTAGTTTTCTGTAAGACTAGTTTTATGGGATTATTTAGGGTATAAATAGGTTATTTTCTATTAGTTTGGTAGGCATGGTCATAACAGGACTCCTTAAATGGAGGCTCATAAGACTTTTCATCTTTACAGGTGTTCTGGCCATCTAAAATGTTTATGTGATAAGATGTCCCAAGGAAATAAGGCAGGTTATACTTTCACCAAGGGATATAAGGTTTAGGTTGATACATCCAATGGTGGTGGCCCTCATTCTAAGGCCAAAGTGGACGTCCAGGTGTCTACATCAGAATAGATTTTTTATGAAGAGTGTGCTCCAGAGGAATCTAAAGTAGGTCCAGCTACTGTTAGAGGTATGGTGTTTATTTTATCTTTTATGGTGATATATTTGTTTGATACTGGTGATACTCATTATTTTATAGCATAAAAGTTTTTTGACATGTTGGTTTTGTGTACTAAGCTCATTTTGTTCTTGTTGGATCTTTCCACACATTTGGGAAAGAGATCCAAACAAAGTTTCAAGTGTGATGAGTGTCGGGTGGTGATCATATATTTTTTGGTGGTTTAATAATTATTAATTCTATATCTTGACATATTTTAATTGATTATATACATGGATTGTGTGATCATCATAAAGACCTAGGTTTATTTTTATCATCTTCAAGTATAGTTCTTATCTATCGATGGGGTCACTCATGTTTTCCTGGGTGAGTGGGAATCAATATTGGGAAGGGTAGGGTCTGTTGTTTCTCATACTGGTATAAACTCCTAGAAGTTTTCAGAAATGTTTCTTGTTGTAGTTAACTCATGCTTAGTTGGTATTCTACCTTCTATTGTGTGTGCGTACCCCGAGGTCTTTATGATTGATTTTTCTAGTCTACCTCCATTGTGAGAGGACAATTTTACTATTGAACTTCTCCCTAAAATGATGCCCATTTCTATGTCATCATATTGAATGGAACTTGTCGAGTTGGTGGAACATAAGGTCTATATTGAGGACCTGGAGGCGAACGGATTTATTTGTCCTATAGTTTCACCATGGTATTTTCCTATAATATTTTCTATGAAGGCATAGAGGACCCTTAGACTTTGTATTTACTATAATAAGTTAAATAGGGTTACCCTTAAGAACAAGTATATTTTACCCATAATTGATGATATCTTTGATCAACAGAGTGGGGATCGTTGGTTTTATAAGATTGAGATTTATTCGGGGTACCACCATTTGAGATTATGAGAAATGGATATACCCAAAACATCATTTTGGATTCAAAATGGGAATTTTTAGTTTTTTTATGCCATTCAATCTCACTATTTATCATGTGGTATTTATGGCTTTAATGAACTGAATCTTTCCTCAGTTCTTGGAATCTTTTGTTTTTGTATTCATAGATGATATCTTGGTGTACTAGAAGATAGAGTAGGAACACAAAGACCCTTTGGATATCATTCTTTGAACTATGGAGGAACATCATCTGTATAGTAATCTTTCCAAGTTTGATTTTTGGTTCCAAGAAGTGATGTTTCTGGGGCATGTGATATCTGAGAGGGGTGTCTCAGTGTATCTTGAAATGGTATAGGTAGTTATGTCTTGGTAGCATCCTAGAAACATGTTTTAGATTAGGATATTATTTTGGTTTTTGGGTTACTATAGGCAATTTGTTCGGGGATTCTCCAATCTCACATCTTTGATGACAACTTTAACATATAAGTTTGTAAAATTTTAATGGAACAAAAAGTGTCAGATATCTTTTGAGGAGGTGAAAATGTGACTGACGTCACCACCAGTTTTGATTCTTTCGGAACTAGGGCCGAGTTATGATGTTTTCTATTCTTCTGGTACAGGTTTTGGTTGTTCCTTGATGTAGGGTAAATAATTTGGGGCTTATGGATCACTCCATTTACATCCTCATGAGAAGAACTACCCTATCCATGATCTTGAGTTGGAAGCTATTATAAATGCACTGAAAACATGGTGTCACTATCTATTTGTAGAATGTTTTCCAATATATTCAGGTCATAAGAGAATAAAATATATCTTCAATCAAAGGGATATGAATTTTTTATAGATACACTGGGTGGATTATCTTCATACCTTTTGATTTTGATATTGTATAAAACCACGGAGAAAGGAAATGTGGTAGCTGGCCGTTGAGAATAAAACTACTGACACAAAATCCGATGATTATGAGAAATACTAAATGGTGGGGAGACCCCAAGTGATTGGTCTTGGTCTCCTAATAGAGCTCTGTGCTTCCAAAGCAGGTTAGTTGTTTTGTTTTCCTTGAGACAAGAGTTTCTAGATAGTGGAAACTAGTCATGTTGGTCTATGCACCTTGGGGAAACAAATATTTACAATGATTTGAGATGTCGGTATTGGTGTCTAGGGATGAGGTTGTTAGTAGCACATTTTGTATCTTGGTGTCTCACTTGTGAAAGTGTCAATAGAGAACACCAGATACATGAAATTTTGTTGCATCCTTTACTCATTCAGGTATAGAAGTGGGATGGGATTTCAATAGATTTTATCATTGGTTTATCACAGACTCCTTGTGTGAACAGATTCAATTTGGGTAATTGTTAACAGAATCACTAAATCAGAGCATTTAATACCAATAAAGGAAACATAAAAATGGCATAACATGGGGACTTATTTTTCTGATATATTTTAAAGCTTTATGGGGTTCCCTCTATAGTTGATTCGGATAGGGACTTGATCTTCACATCCAAATTCTGGATGGATTTATATAAGGAAAAAAGTTCCCAATTGAAATTGAGCATTTTTATCATCCATAGATGGATGGATAGAAAACGAGGGATATTTAGGTTCTTTAGGATATTCTATAGGTGTTTGTTCTTTATTTCGATGGAACTTGGGAAAATAATTTTCATTTGGTTGAGTTTTCCTATAGAAATAGTTACCATGAATCAATTAGGATGGTTCCATTTGATGATTTCTATGGGTGACCATGTCAATATTATTTATGCTGGGAAAAGTTGGGAGCACGGTCCTTGGTTGGTCCTTGTGTTTTAGAAGAGGCGGCAGAGATGGTACAGTTGATCCATAGGTGTTTGATCAAGCACAAAGTCCTTGAAATCTTATGAGGACCATATTCAGTAGATATTTGATTTTAAGCTTTTCTGGTCTAGTATTTCTAAGAGTTTCAACTCGCTTGGGACATCGTCAGTTGAGTAAGCTGGGTAAGTTGGCACCGGGGTTTGTGGGACCATTTGAGAACATTGAGAGACTAGGGAGGGTCCTACTAGTTTCTTTTACCATCAATCATTTCTTTTATACAAAAATTGTTTCATTTTTTCTAGTTAAGGAGAAAAATAAAATTATGGATCTCTAGGATAAGTTATTGTGTGATAAAATGATCCACCTCCTCTAGGAATTATGGAAGTGTAGACAGTATTTCCACAAGATTTTTGAGTGAGAGATGTTGTTGATGCAGTAATGGCCTTCTCTTTTTATAGATCTAGGATCTTGAGATTTTTATGGGGACTAAAATATTTTATTATGGGGAGATTACAATGCCCCATTGCCTTTTTATCAGGAATTTATTATTATTTTTTTATTTCCTTTTTTCTATTGGGTGAGTATTTTTGACCATGAATTATGAGGTATCAATAATGGTGAATTAAGGGATTTTTTGGAAATTTAAAATTTTCCCTAGTCTTTCAGTTGTTCGTAAGATGGTTACACGACATGTAATGGCCATTGAACAGATTTCATGAAATGTATTACACAGTGTGAGAATATTATACATCGTGTAAGGGTTACACATCATGCAATGTGAAAATATGATTTTTAATTAAAAATAAATGCATTTTTTAGTGTAACATAAAATGTAAGGGTTTTACGACTTGTAAAGGTATTACACACCGTGTAATTTCCCAAGTTACAGTTTTTACGGTGTCATAAAAGTATTTGGGGATTCATTCACTTTTTCACCCTTTCATCTCCACCAAAACTCTTACCCTAGGTGGTTTTGGGGGACTTCCTCCCATCTCGATCGATTCATTATAAGATTAATCACCATTGGGGTTTGATTTATTTTTTCCGGGTAAGTGTTTCTATTGTTTTTTTGGTTTTGGTTATGTCTATGTCTTGACTATGAATTTTTTATTTGATAGGGTATTCTATCAATTCTCTTCAGATTCTTGGTGTTACTTACTTTACAAAGGTCATTATCCTAGGTTATAGTACCCATTTTTAAAGGAAAATTGATTTTCTACTTCTTTGAGGTTGGTGGATATATTCAATTTTACTAATTTATCAAATTTATTATTGTTTTGATTAATTACTTGAGATTTGAAATGGAATTTCATGTGGTGAAATTGAAAAGGTCATAGGTTCGCGCTTAAAAAGGGGTTTCTTCTTGGAAAACTGATTTTCCTTGTTTTGAAATGGAAAATGGATTTTCAATCCAAGAAGCATATTATCTTGTCTTTTAATTAGTTTTATAAAAATGTGAGAGTGGTTTTTAAAATAAAAATAGACAAACATTAAATAGTGGGAACCTTGGGTGCATTGAGAAAGATACATAGGTAGCTTTAGTGTGTGTGACACCACTAAGAGGTAACCTCTTTTATGTCGATGGCCTATAGAAGGCCTAAATGTTAGTTGGATCCAACCTTATTCCTTATTAGTCTTGTGAGTGTCTATTAATTATTGTCCCGTAGTCTATATCTCATCTGGTAGTTGCACTATTGTTTCTAGTTGTTTAATGCATGATGGTTTATTTCATGGATGTTGGCTCACATGTTTATTTATTTTTGGTATCTTTCCATGATTTGTTTATTTTTTTTGAAAAATGTTATGAAATTTGTGAAAACTCAAGGATAATATGAAAAGGTTTTCAAATTTTTTTATTTATAAAAATCCATATAAAACTTCTTTTTTTAAATATTTGACATGTGCACTCTTGTTATTATAACTTGTATAGATTATTTGGTGGTATCCTATAGGGATTTGTTTCTCACATCATACTTCTCAATGTGGTAAACTATAGACCTTGTTTTGTAGGATACAGGTAAAGGGAATAGAATTATATACCATTCAGGATTCTCTTTACATTGTTGTTTTGGTTTGGAGGTGACGGTTGGTCACATGGAATGTAGTTTTGTCTAGTTTTGTCGTACTTCCTATTTTTTTTCAATTTTGATCAGTTGTATCTACCGTATTTCTATATTATACTCTAGTTTTATATATTTTTATCCTTATATATGAGACTTATTTCATTTCATTTTTTACCCTACCCCAAAATGGGCTGACTTGGATTACTTGTTTGGTTAACCCTGGTTGGTCTATTACAACAGCACCACTTGCAAAGAAAAGAAACCACAACATTGATATTTTTTTCTTTTTTTCTTTTGTTTTCTATAATTTTATAGTTACTTAGTCTAGTTTTTTTTCAAGGTAGTTATATTCATTTAAATATTTAAAATAATCTATAACATTTGACATTGGTCATTTTGAAAACCATCATTGAAAATCACCTATAACATCGGTTTTAAAAATAACAGATGTTATATGTGATTTTCAATGTCGGTTCTAAAAATTATTGATGTTAAAATATGATTTATATTTTAGAAAAAAGCTCATAGAGGATATAATGAAATTTTAGTTTACTAATTATTTTCATATATTAAGAAAGATTAAACTAGATTTTAGAATTAATAAAAATGTTTGTTTTGAAAATTTTGTAAGATTTTCCTTTATCAATTATGTTTTAAATAAAAAAATTAACATCAAATTGAAATTTATATTACTAAAATTTTCTTCCAATACTTTTACATGTAATTAAATAATAATTCTCATTATATAGAGTTGAGAGAAAATATAACTATATTTAATGATAAATCAAAATATACATTTGAATAAATCATATAATGTTATAAAATATTTCAAAATTTAGTTAAGTGTTACATTAAAGAATCATATTATATAACACCTATTGGTATTTTATTTTATTTGAAATTTCTTGTATTTTATTCATATATTTAATATGATGAAAATATATTAAATCCATTAATATAATGATCTAATAAAAATATTTGTTTTAGAATATAGAATGATTTTAAAAAATACATGTCATGAATATATAATTAAAAATTTAAACCCAACTTATTAAATTCTTGGTTAAAAATAAATATACATGTAGAAAAAGAGATATATATTTTGATACATTTATTATTTTTTTCATTTCAAGGTTTTATATCAAATATTTTTTATAGGATCAAACTAAATCCCACTTCACTAAAATTATTGAGTTTCATTAAAAAGGTATACAATAGTAAATTAAATTTAATTCATTAATAGAATGTTTTTTTGTGATCACAAATCGGTATTTTTCAACAAGTGGTGTGAATTGAATAGATGATTTGTTCGATAAGATGAAGCATATCATACATACATCAATGAAATATTTAGTAAGTCATTGGATACAACATATCACTACATTTAAAGAGGTAATAGGCTGGCAGAATCTCATCTATAAATACCCTCGAACATCCCATTTGTAGAATTTTTTTTAGACTAATAGAGGGGATCTACAGTTCGAGACTAGTTCCTAGAAGAGATGAAGAACATTCTATTTTCACATTTATAGTGATATATGAAATGATATTCCCACACAGTTCCTATCATGTAAAACAAATAATGTGAACAGTGATTTGTGTGCATGAGAGTTTCTACATAATAATCTAGCACGAAGAAGAAGTTGTTATTCACAACAGGGATGGTTGGGTCAAACAAGAAGTGGATCAACAGAGACTGAGGGAAATCGTGGAGTCTCTTACCCAAAACGAAAAACAAGGAGGACCGAATCGAGTCACGAAGACGAGGTGCAACAAATGAAGAACTAAGTGTGGTCGGAAGTGCTTACAAAATAAATCAGCACATACCTTAGATTTGGATTGGACTGATTCATCGAGAAAGTCGAGCGACGATAACAATAGGGTTTAGCAAGAGCAGTGACAACATTCTATTTCTGCGAGAGCTTGAGGACGCAAAAGAGGAGACTCTGTTAGGATTCTTTTTATAAGATCACATAAGGATTTTTTTCAGCACTTTGAAAAAAATGTTGATAAAGAGTAGTTTTATCAACAGTAAAACAGTAAACACTGATAAAACTATTCTCTATCATCGCCTTTTTATTAGCTTTAATAAATGGATTCTTTATCAATGCTAAAAATTTAACGCTGATAAATAGTAGTTTTATCAGTGCTGATAAAGATCTAAATTTAATAAAATATTTATTTATTTACAATTATAATTATAAATAAATATATTTAAATATATTTCTTTATATTTATTAATATTTGTATATATTTATAAATATATTTATATAATTATATATATATAATTATATATATATATAATTATATATATATTTATAAAATTAGAAATATAATAAATATTTTTATTATTCAAATATATTTATAATAATTTTATAATGATTTGAATATATATATATATATTTATTTATTTATAATTACAATTATAAATAAATATTTTTTGTAAGTATTTGTATATAATTATGAATAAATTCATCTATATTTATATAATTATATATATATATTTATTTATTTATATATATATATATATATAATTATAATAAATATATTTATTATTTTTATTGTAATTTTATAACCATTTAATTATATATTTATTTCATTCTAATTGTTATTATAAATTAGTATATTTAAAAATATTTCAAAATAATTATAAATATATTTATATAATTATATATAATTATATAATTATATATATTTATATAATTATATATATTTATATAAGTATATATATAACAATATATAAATATATATAATTATAAATATAATAACTATATTTATTATTTAAATATGTTTATTATAATATCAATATATATATATATGTGTATTCTTAATTGTAATTATAAATATATAAATTTAAAAAGTTTTTATATAAAATTATAAATATATAATAATAAATATATTTATTATTTAAATATAATTATTATATAAAGATATTTATTATAACAGAACAACATTGATCATTAATTTGGTGACCCAAATCTGTGATCATGAAAATTATATTAAAAAGTAAAAGCAGAAGTACAAACACACCATGGCCAAAGGCCCACATTGAAGAAGGCCAGAAGGCCAACATCATAATGCCCAAGGGCCCATAAACACCCTTAAAGACAAAACATCCATGATGTCATCTAGTAGCTTCCAGGAGGCCAACATTAAATATGTTTTTAACATTATTAATGAATATATATTAATAAATGAATAAATTAAATTAAATTAATTACAAAAATAATAAAAAGTGAATTTATAATAATTACATGAATTGAAAACATAAATATGAACACATACACATCTAATTGGAAATTTGTGTCAATTGGTCGTGGATTTTTTCATTTTCTCTTTCCCTGGAAGAGAGCTTGGAGATTTTGGATCTCCTTCTTTAAAACCGAGAACCCTTCGTTTCCACAAATGGTGTATGGAGTTTGACCTTTCTAGTTCTATGAAAGTGTTTGCGCAGGTCTGGGTGAGGATTTATGGGCTTAAATATATTTTATATCATCCGAAGATCCTACAGGACAATCACCACTACCCTTGGAGTCCAAATTAGATTGGCACCATGAGATGGAACAAGTGAGGTTTGGAAATTTTGCATGAATGTTAATGGAGGTGGACCTTAGTGCCACCCTCTTTGATAAGGTAAATCTTTCTATCCCTAATGATGATATTCATATGATAATTGAGTATGAAAAACGACCTCTATATTGTGTGGCTTGTGACTTTGTTGGGCATTCAATTGAGTTATGTCATCGGGTTGTCAGCTATAAATGAAATGCTAAAGGTCATTTGGTGAAGGATTGTAGGAAAACTGTGAAACTTGTACAGGGTGATGCGACTAATGAGCAAGGAGTGAAAGAAAATGTCTCACATGTATTAGAGACACAGGCTCTCCGGGTGGAGGACTCTCCAGTGATGCCAGCTGAGTAGTCTTGCACTATGGAAAAAAGAGCCTTTTGCGACAGTTTTTTTGCGATGGGTCAGCCACCCGTCACAAATAATCTGTCAAAAGGGAGTATTGGGGATGTGATTCATATCCCATTGCAAATAACTTGGGCACGTAGTGCTCGCCAAAACACGGGAAGACTATTTGCGATGGGAATGCACCCTCGTCGCAAATAGTCTTCCTCCGTTTTTGTTATTTGTGATGGGGTACATTCCGTCATTTTATGTTCATTGCAACGAGATCATGTCACGTCGCAAAGAAACTGTCGGCGGAGGGCATTTGCGATGAAACCCGTTGCAAATCCGTTTTTTAATCTCCACCGTAATTAATGATGGAGACACTATTTGTGGCGGGTCCCATCACAAATACTTTTATTTGCGACGGGACCCAGTCGCAAATACACCCGTCGCAAATGATCTAACCTATATATACCACCCCGAATTTTTTCTGTTTCATAATTCTCTAAACTCTCCCTTCCTTCTCTGCTCTCATTTTCTTCACTTTAAACTTTTCAAAGTTTTAATGTTTAGAGAGTGCAACTTTCAAGCTTTGCATCCGCTGAAAGATTCAGTTTGAAGGTATTTATTTAATATTTTTATTTATTATTATTTTATTTTATTTTATATTAGTAATTATTATTATTTAGTAATAAAAATTAAATTTATTTAGAATTATTTAGTTATATTTTGTATTAATTTTTCTTTGAAATATTTAATTTTAATTTACAGTAATTTTATAATTAAAATTAAATAGTTGCAAAAATGTTTTTTAATTATGAGTAATTATTAATGATTTTCTATAATTATTAATAATTATGTGTAATTAGAAATAATTAGTGGTCATTAGTAATATATAATTAGTGGTAAATAGTAAAAATTAGTACTATTTTTTTATAAACTATTAAAAAATACCAATAATTAGTTCTAATTAGTAATAATTAGTGATAATTAGTATTAATTAGCAATAATTTGTTATAAACTAGTAGGAATTAGGAAAAAATAGTGGTAATTAGTAAAAATTAGTAATAATTAGTAAACATTTGTAAGAATTAGTATAAATTTGTAATAATTAGTAAAAAATTGTAAAAATTAGTAAAACATGGTTATAATTAGTTGTAATTAGTAATAATTAGTAAAAATCTGTAACATTTAATAAAATTGTGTAATAATTAGTAAAAATTAGTAAAAATTAGCAATAATTAATAAAAATTATTAAAAATTAGTAATATTTAGTTTAAATTTGTAATAGTTGGTTATAATTAGTAATAATTGGTTATAGTTAATAATAATTAGTAAAAACTAGTAAAAATTAGTAAAAAATAGTAATACTTAGTAATAATTCGTTTTAATTAGTAATAATTTGTAGCACGTAGTAAAAGTTAGTAAAAATTAGTAAAAATTGTAATAATTAGAAAAAAAATATAATAATTAATAAAAATTGTAATAATTAGAAAAAATTAGAAATAATTAGTAAAGATTAGTAAATAATTAGTAAATAATTAGTATATAATTTTTAATAATTTGTAATAATTAGTATTAATTAGTTATAATTAGTTATAATTAGTAACAATTAGTTATAATTAGTTATAATTTGTTATAATTTGTAATAATTAGTTATAAATAGTAAAAAATTATAATTAGTTGTAATTAGTAATAATTGGACGTAATTACTAATAATTACGAATAATTAGTAAAAATTAGAAAAAACTAGTTAAAATTAGTTCAAATTAGTTCTAATTTGTAATAATTTGTGAAAGTTAGTTATAAATAGTAAAAATTAGAAAAATTAGTAATAATTTGTATTATTTAATAAAAAGTTGTAATAGTTAATAAAAATTTGTAATAATTAGTAAACATTAGTTAAAATTAGTGAAAATTAGTAAAAATTATTAAAAATTAGTAAAAATTAGTAAAAACTAGTAATAATTTGTAATAATTTGTAATAATTAGTTATATTTATCTATAATTACTAATAATTGGATTTAATTAGTAATAATTGGCTGTAATTAGTAATAGTTAGTAATAATTAGTAAAAATTTGTAAGAATTAATTAAAAATTGTAAAAAGTAGTAAAAAATTGTAAAAAAATTATAAAAATTAGTAAAAATTAGAAAAAATTACTAAAACATAGTAAAAATTACTAAAAATAAGTAAAAATTAGTAATAATTATTAATAATTAGTTATAATTTATAAGTTTTATACTCTTTTTTGGATCATCTTATTCTTATATCAAATTATTCAAAAAAATTATTTATTTTATGTTTTTATATAAATATGTAATGCAGAATTTGACCAAAATATTTATTACATGATCAAGATTGGATAAATCATCACATAAATTCAAATGATTATGGTATAAATACTGTATATATTGAAGGTGTTGAAGCTTTTTTATCATTTGCATCATCAAAACCAGAATTTATTTTAGTAGGGACAATTAAGTGTCCATATAAGAAATGTGATCTGATTAGATTTGAAACAATTGACAACATTGGGGGTCATCTATTGCGTTTTAGTTTTTGAAAAGATTATGTTTTTTGGTATCAACATGATGAATTTAGTGAAGTCCGACTTCTATATTAGAGGTTCGGTGTAAGTGGAATGAGAAAACCACATATGAACAATCTGGAAGTGAGTCTTATGTTCAATATGTGATTGATTGTGATCAATGACAGGAACCTATCACTACCAAATAGAAAGAGAAATTGAAGTTGATAAAAAATGAGGAATTTCAGATGATTGATTTTATAAAATCCTAAACACCCTCTCTTGTATCTGGACAATAAGCGCACCGAATTGATCAGGAGTAAAGGGAACACCTTATTGTAGTGAAGAATGGGGAAAACTTATCATTTCTTGTTTCTGAACCTTCTTTGCAAGATTTTTTCCCATCACTATCTTCACCTACTCTGCAAGATGGCATTGAAAGTATAGCGGATGTTGCTATTGATGGTTCAATTGAAGGGAAGGCGACACCCAAAGAGGGTGTCAATGTTATGCGAGACTCTGGGCCCATTGATAAACTCACCCTACATGATATTCTCAATAATTCTCATAGTAGGGATGCATTTCATGAGGAATTTGAAAACCCTCAAGCTGATGAAAAAATTAAGGACAATTCACTAGATAGGGATGTATATTCTATGATGAATGAATATATTGGAGGCATTGATACCCATGATGAGGTCGATGAATCATTGAGTATATATGATCATGATATCAATTGGTGATCCCCTGAATAGAGGAAGAGAGGCAGACACCTGAGAGGTCAAGGTAGATCTTGGAAAAGAGGTGAAATTCATAAAAGAAAGTGATTGCAGTTTGATTTTTTTGTTGTTGGTGGAGTTTCTCATGCCATTTTTTTTTCTTTTCTCATTTCTCTATCCCTATTATATACTTTCTAATTTATAATAATTTTCCAATACCATGGATTTTAATCCATGTTTCATGTCGTTCTGAGTAAATATTATTTAAAAACATAATATATATATATATATATTATAATTTTAAATAAATATATTTATAAATATTCGAATGTAAATATAAATATATTTATATAATTATATATATATATATTAGGTTTTTGGGGGTACAATTACATTAAACACACACACACCATGAAAAGAGGCCATAAAGGTAGGTCCCAACCCCTCCAAAGGTTCTCCCTCCCTCAAGCCTTACTTATTCAGTACATGCCCTGAAGGCCCAATGGGCACAAAGCCCATTACAAAGGCCAAAGGCCCACAAACTAGCCCAAAGGCATAGTACAGTGATATGCCTACATCACCAGGTATGCGCCATGTCTGCATCAACACCTTCTTGAATCATGCGTCATGCCTACATCACCACCTACCTGCAAAAATGTGATCCCACCCAAATTTAAACCCGGGTCTGATATATGATTACGGGAGGCCTTTACCACTCGGGTAAGCGCCCAATTGCTTTATAAAATTATATATAATTATATATATATATATATTAACATATATAATTATAAATATATATATTATTTAATAAATTTATTATAATTGTATAACTATATATATATATATATTTAAATTCTAATTATAAATAATTATATTTATAAAAATTTCTATATAAATAAAATATATTTATAAAATTATATATATTTATGTAATTATATATATTTATATAATTATATATATATTAATATAAAAAGATTTATAATCACAAATATCATAAATATATTTATTATGTTAATATATTTATTTTAATTTATAATTATTTAAATATATAATTATTTATTTATATTTATAATTATAAATAAATATATTTATAAATATTTCTATATAATTATAAATATATTTATATAATTACATATATCCAAAGAAATGCATACCATGAGTTTTTGCTCATGGTCTCCAAATTTTATTAAAAAAAGTAATGTACAAGGAAACAATGATGGAGTAAAACAATTGACCCCAAACACAAAAGAGGCCAATAGGAGACCCAACAAAAAAGATACCTGAGGAACCCCATTAATAAATGACCCATTATGAAGTCCTTCGTATAAATTGGGCCAAAGCCCCACTATGAGACCCTATGCCACCATCATGATCCCACCTCCCGTGAAAAACCATGCACACCCGAATCCCAAACATCATCTTGTTATCATAATTCAAACTCCACCCCAAGTGTGTCATTGTTCCCTCAACAATGTCATTAATGCATCGTCTATGTTCCAACACTTCAACGTCAGACATGTTCACATGAACCCATCCTCATCCCATTCCATCGATAACCGAAATGAGCATGGTCCATCACACCCATCAACATCCCATACCAGTGATTGTCACCATGATAAATGATCACTAGAATCCCAAGCCACTGATGTCCACTTTGGAAACCCACACTGAAGAAATGGCCTGAAGGCCCATTAAAAATTAAAGGCCACCTAAAGTCTGGCCCAGTTGATACCGACACCCCTTGATCATGCTCACTTGTGCATAGAGCATACACATTAAAATATGGCCCAATAGCCTATTTAAACCTTGGAATCCCAAAGAAAGCCCACTAAAAACATGTACTACTTCTCCAAGAAAACAACAATAAGAATACATCATGTCCCGTGCATATTTCACTAAAGATAAAAAGAACCTGCATCCCAAAGTCACTAACCACACAACCCTAGGTCATCACACCACCTCCTCAGGTCCCCCTCAACCTGCTCACCTCATCATTTTCAGTATCTGTTCCAATAGTGAGCATCCCCAAAGGAGGGAACAAAAAGAAATCATTATCAAGATCCCACACCTGCCTCCCACAATGATTTTTGGTCGCTCCACCAAGAAGACACTGCATCTAAAGACATCACCCACCAGCCAGCGCCAGTTGTACCTATGTAACTATCCAAGGTCGACACAACATGAGGAAAATACACATCCTAATTCCTTATGACATAGCGTCATGGGGATGAAGCACTACAGTGCCTGAGGACGACCCTAACTTTTTCCTCATGCCATCACCAACTCCAAACTGAGGTCATCACTATCACCCCTCTCGCTAGCCTACTCACATCACTATCCCCGCTCACCGGTCAACCCCCCAGGTTCCATTGCTAACTTTCTCACTATCCCTAGCCATAGGCGGAGCCTCTTGAAGTCGAAATGTTGTCTATCATGGGTACCATTCACCCCGTGCTTTGAAAACCCCTAAGGATGAGGTCCTCCATTTGATATCATGATGAAAATATGAGATCAGATCCTCCTTAATGAGAAAAAACTCCCTATTGGGATCATGGAAAATATCATCTTCATCTTTTTGAAGATTCATGCCATCATATTTCCCCTGAGGATGTTTGAAACCACATGCTGAGAAAATATCAATGTGCCCAATGATTTCTACATCCATGACATGGACAATGATTTCTATATTTCAAACAGTCTACATCAGATTGCGATCACTTGGGAAATCTCAATGAGAGAGGATATCTCCATTGTAGAGAGATAAACTATCTATCAATATATATAAATATATATATATTTATTTATTAATATATAATTATATATAATTATAAATATAAACAATATATATTATTTAAATATATTTATTATAATTGTATAATTATTTAAATAAATTTATTTATTTATTTATAATTCTAATTATATATAAATTCATAAATATGTGTATGTAAATATAATTATATTTATATACACCAAAGAGGCGTGAGTGTGAATTAGTGACACAATCCACACCCCCAAAGTTTATTAGTAAAAATGTAATTTATTAGCATAAGGGGTTGCAAGTTCAAAAAAGTGACACACACACCGCCACTAAAAGACACCTAATAGAAAGGGACCAAGAAGGAAATGTGTATCCATCATCATGCATATTATTTCCCCTGAACCATCCAATGGGAATCAACTTTTCATATGTATTCCACCTCTACCTTGGGATTCACCCCAACCCCTTAGATATTTTCCTCTTATCCATTGAATAAGAGATTTCCATAAAGTATTTTGATCTTCCATACCCGATGAGTCATCCTTCTCACTATGGGACTCAATAGATAATTCATTAACTGAGTATTGTTCTGATCCCATGATTTGACATCATTGATCATCAAGAGCCACGTCCTGCTTTGGATCTCCATCCACAATTAGCTAATTATTGAGAAATTCACCTCCAATATTGTCTATGTTTGTAGGAGCCTTAGGTGCTGACTGCTCTTGATTAGAAACCACATCCACATGGGAGAGCTTATTTAAAACCTACACATTCAACATAGGGGAATAAGTTTCATTAAGATCAGATTTAATCTTTTTTTTTTGTTTCAGATTCCTTTCTTCTCAAGTATTTCAAGGTAAATCGTATCAAATTTAGAGTTTTTAATAGATGTAAGAATGTCAAATAAAATGGGTGAAGGGACACCCTAAATCCTTTCACATCTCAATTCCCAGTAAATAATATCATTATGTTCCTAATTATATGTATAGATCTACTTTTAGAAATACCATAAAATGACGACTTTCTAAGAAAATCACCTCTACCATACATAAAAAATACATTACCTTGGATTTTACCTCCAGGAGCATAATTTGCTTCATTACTGCTCACAGCAGGTCCACAGACCACATCTATTAGTTTTGAGTCGGCGTTTGGACCTCCCTTACCATTTAAATCTGCAACACAAACATGAAGATAGTTTCCCTTAATTGATGTAACAAGTGCTTTATCATATTCCAACAAAGAAGGAGATGGATCCTGTATATTTCCCTTTAAGGCTCGCTTCTTCTCGACGAGTTGAACATGTGAGGAACCCACTAGATCAATAGATTTATTGCCTTTACTACCCCTGAATTTCAAGAATGTATCCTCTTAAATTTCTATTGAATCAACATCATCATAAATGGAAGACCATTGATTATTGTCCATGAATATTGTCTGAGCATTGAGATATAGCTTAGATGAAACACTAACAACATCATGTCTCTCATTAGAACCCTGTACATTGTTAAATACATTATTTATAGCCTTCACACTAAGTATAAAGCTTTGGGATACATGAATAAAGTTCTCCACAGACCAATTCCACTCATCAATAGTTCCATAACTAGGAGGATTCACCAGTGTTTGATCTCCATCAGCCTCCCCCAAATTAGCAACAGGCTGATCCAAGCCAAATCCCACCAAACCCTGCACATCTAAGGGATCAAATCTAGATACCTCCTTACCCAAAACAGAAAAGGGATCCATTAGAGATCCCACATTACCTCTCATATCCAAGGGATCCTAACTGAAATCATGCATAATTCCTCCTCCATCATTTAGGTCCTCAATGAGAGGCATTTTGAATTTCCAATTCACATGGAAATGTCCAATTTTATTGTGATTGGTACAGGTAATATTCCTTCTATATTAAGATTCTAGGTTCCTGATATTCCAAAATTTCATACAAAATGAAGGTTTCTTCACAAAACCTATTGAGAGTTCCAGTATTTCATTAGCAATAATCAGAATAATAGAATCAGTAAGAGTTGATTGAAGATAAATTTACACCAACACTCTAGTTGAGTGCCCAAATCGATCAATCTCAGTTTATCTATTAAATTTAATTGGCTCACCAATTCAAAATATTTATACCAAAATAATTGAGGATGTAAAAAAAGGGAATTCCATGGATTCGTATCCACAACTTAGTGATAGAATTATTTTTCAAAACCAGATTGAAGAAAGGATCCCAATCTTGGATCCTCAATATTCTATTTTTAAGGGATATGAATCCAAAAATTTACTCTCTATATTTGAGATCATTAGAATGGAATAAAATTTGTAAATACCCATTACCTTTTGAGGTAATCCTCCATCCACCAAATCCCCATATTTTATGATTTTAATTCTTTGGCTATTCGATCTTCTAGGTATTTCCCTTGCCATGAAAGGTCGTCCTTTCTAGAATTGAATGCTTACATTCTTCATGATTTTCCGGAATCAACTTTTGGATTTTTTATGATTTCTAAAGTTCCATTATTCATGATTCTAGATGGGGTTACACTCCTGGAATCCGTAAAAAACTAGTTAATCCTCATCTTTTTGAGCAAAGGTAACACAATTACCTTTTTCTGCAGCAACTTGCTCCTTCGAGATTCTAGCCACCGACATAGTCAGAGAGAAATTTATAACAAAATATGAGTCCTTATCCAGATCGAAAGACCTCAAAGGTCACAGAAATATGTCGGCCAGATCGAAATAGTTTTCCGAAAGGAGCGCCATCATGCATCAAATGCCTAGTCAACTTGAAATCACATGAATAACCACACCCGCAAAATCGTAACCCCTCATCACACGTATAAATATATATATATAATTATATATATTTATATAATTACAATTATTTATTGTAATTTTATAGTAATTTAAATAAATATTTTTTATTTATGATTTTATAAATACTTTTTATAAAAAATTAAATATATATTTGAGTTATTAATATATATATATATATATATATATTAATATATCATATTTATTTTAATAATATAAATTCATTTTGTAATTATTTTATATAAGTAAACATTATTTTTTGAATAAAAATATGATAATTTTATATATATTAATAATATTCATATTAAATGTTTTCATCAGTGTTGTTGTTAGAACCGATCAAGATACAATTTACCTATATCATCGATACTAGAAATTGGGGAAATAGTACCCCCTTCATCCCCCACACAACCCTCCATCTCCCCCACAGAGGGTCCTTTGAGAGTCGACCTCCCCAAACCCTTTCGTTGTGAACCAACCCTCCTTGTCGTGAAGTAAAGATAGCGTTGCCGCCCCGTTAAGAACCAGATCTGCCGCCACAACCATGTCAAGAACCAGATCCTATAACACAATCCCCCACCTCATGCACAACCCTCCCTCTCCCATCTCGAGAGTGTGGCTCCAAAAACCCTCACGTCGCGAACCAACACTTTCTATTGCTAACCAGAGTCACTATCTCCGCACCCGTATCCAACACCTCTCATCATGAACCATTTCTGTCAAGCCCGTAGCCACCACCGCCCATCAGGAACTAGATCTATCCCCGTCACAAACCAAATACGACATCATGAAACTGATCCTCCACCCTTTACATTCTATATCTATTTCACCCCTACTAATGTCGTCCTCCCCTGGCCCTCACCACATTTAATGTTATGATAATGTTAATGTTTTTTCTACAATGTCTGTTTTGATTCATATTATTGTTGATAAATATTTATTTTCTGAGAACAAGGTTAACTATCAATGTTTTATTACCAATATATTCATATAGAAAATAGAATTATTAAATATTTATTTCATTTATTATTTTAATTTTAACTTTTATTTTTGTTTTTGGCATACATTTTATCTACGGGTTGGTGATATACTACTGGAAAGCTAATCTATCCCAACGGTTTCAAGCCATTGGGATAGCCCATGAAACTGTTGGGTTAGGCTATCCCAATGGTTTCAATAACCGTTTTTATGTGGGACATCGGGATATCCCTATCCCAAAAGTTTATGGAAAACCTTTGGGATGAGGTGGGTAGGATATCAATTTACCAATGGTTTAATCCGAACTGTTGGTATAGGGCTAACAGTTTGAACCGTTGGCATAAGGTGATGCAATTTTATTTTACCAGCGGTTCAAACTGAACCATTGAAATAGATAGATACCAATTGTTTTTAAACCGTTGGTATAGACCCCACAATCCATCGTAATCAATATCCCCCTTCCCTATACCTGTAACTTCAGAATTGAATCACCTAATACCCCACCACATCCCCCACTGCATCGAACACACGAACATATGTATCAATCACAGTTCCTGGACCCCCCTTGGAATATGCACCCCCACTACACACTCATTACATATTCATCCTCTATATATGCATCCAACACACAGAACAGAACATATCCATCCCCCACTACCCACCCACTGCATATCCATCCTCTCCATATGCACCCAACACACAGAACCAAACATATGCATTCCCCACTTCATATGCATCCTCCACTTCCCACTCAGTGCACCTGCATATGCATCCAACACACAAAACATATACATCGCCTACCACACACTCACAGCACCTACAACATCAAAAAATACACAACACACAAAACACCTTTACTGAAAATAGAACACCACTAGGACTGCTGTAATCAAAACAGAACACTTAAAATTAATCCAATAGAACATCCTCAACACATAGATCTTATAGTGAAACCAATAGAGGATCCTCAAATAGGAACAAACCAATACAGAAATAATTATAATAGGGTAAATCAATTGATGAATTTAACCTATGAAAACAAAAATACAAAATATCACATATATTTATTAACACCAAATCATAAAACATAAAATTTCATAAAAATCAATAAAAAATGTAACGAATTAATATGTCCCCCATAACCATCACTATCATCACCATCATCCTCATCCTTGTACTTAGACTCAAAATATTCTTTGCCATCATACCTATCATCTTCCTCGCCATTATCCCTACCATCTTCCTCACCATCATCCCCACCCTCTTCCTCGTGGTCATTATGACAACCCTGCTTTTATTACAAACTTAAACATGATTTATTACATAAAACATCACTTGATACAACAAAAAAGATCAAGAGGTTTAGTGTCTTTGGGTCTTAGGATCATTAAATAAAAACATAAAACATGAAATAAAACATCTTTATTGAAAACTTCCTTTACATGACCACTATATTCCTTCATACTTAGCATTTCATAGGATAACTTGAGGACATGCATAAAAAAAGGGTGAGCTATAAAGCCCAGTAAGGGAGTACACATGGAATAACATGAGGAGTAAAATACATGTTAGGAAATATGAATATCAATAGATAATAAGAGAAACATGAACATAAAGGCATGATAAAGCATGATAATCATAATGTGGAAATGTGGCAACAACACTTAAAATGGAATTAACATGAGCCAAGGCACATTGCACATGGAGCATGAGTAAATCCTCATTACACATAAAGCACGAGTAAACCCTCGTTGCACTTGAATTAGAATGAGTATAAACTCATTGAACATTACGTATCATGATACTATACTTTACACAATGCATTGGAGCTCTATAAGGGTGCACCCTTCTTAAACATTTCATTTCATGCATAAGTGTGCCACATGGATCATAAAACATGGATTCATTAAACATACTCATTTATTCCACGATAAAGGAATGTGGAATTCATACATGAAACTTTATAATCAATAAGTAAATGTGCATAAAGTTGAATACCCTTGATGGAGAAATGGGCGTGGTATTAACTACACAATGGCACTGGCTTAGAAAATCGGTGCAATTTCGGCAGCGTAACAGCGTGACATAAGAATTCATAAAAATGGTTAATGAGAGAGAAAGGGGTGTATCATCATATTTAAATGAAATTTACTGTAAGGGGGTCATATAGATACATGTCCAAACAATTGTAATGGAATTTTTATTCATGATACAATAGTATTGCATGAATGTAAACGAGGAGAGAGAAGTTCATTTCAGAATTTCCACATAGTAACGGGTGTACATGGGAGGCATTTAATGAGAGAGAAAGGGGTCTCCCATAATTAAAAAAATAATAGGGAAGTATGGGGGAGGTGAGAAACCATACCCTAGCATTTATAATTGAAATTAAAAGGTTATAACAATATGAAGAAAATTGGACAAAAATGAGAAAGGAAGAGAAAAACCCTTACTTGGAAGTGTGCTTCCAAAGGCTTGAGAGAGGCTTGTGAGAGGATTATTGGGAGCTTGGGGAACCTTGGGAGGATTCTATATAGATTAGGGCAGAGGTTGGACAAACTCCAAAGGATTTTAGTGAGGAGGAAGTGGGAGCTTGGGTGGGTTTATATAGGAAAGGTGATGGAATTCTGTATTTTTTAGGTTTGGGACCCCTTACATTAAATTAATCCAAACCAAAAACCATCCCATGGTTTTTTACTATGGTTTTTGGAAAAGGGAAGATGAAAAAAATATTTTATAAGGACAATTACCTAAATTCTTAAAATAATAGGTTTGCTTATGTGGAGGTGAGTCACACTCCCATGGAAAATAATTTAAAAAGGCAAAATGTTTAATAAGTCTTGAGGGGTCCATTAATGCTTTGAGAGGTAGGTCAAACAAACCCAAAATCACATTATTTTAATGGTAAAACATATATTGGCCTAAAATAAAGCTCATAGTATTTTATTACATCACTATTGGTTCATTATGATGTCATAAATCACATTATATATTTAAACTGTATTTAATTTTTACCCAAAAATTTGACTGTCTCAGAAAATTATGAAAAATTCACCGTTGGATAATTTGGACATCCTGATTCCAAAAATAACATTTATTTTATCTAAATAATTTTCTAAATATGTAAATTTTCATTTTTAAAATAAAAATAGATATTTATAAAAAATTCACGGGTTTTGACAAAAATGGATTTCAAACCTTAATAAAATTTATAATTTCATTCATACAATTATATGATCATTTATATATAATAAAATTAATATAATAATAATAATAATATTTTATTAAAATATTATTTAATTCAAAAATCCCTTAATTTAATAAAATATATTTCTTAATTAAATAATAACTAAAAACACCATTTGTACTTTAAAAAATATTTATAATGTATCAATAATGACAAGAAATTATATTCATTATTATATACAAAAATAATGTACATGAACATAGTACTATCGAATAGTTACATAACCCCTTAAAACAACCGCATAAGACTTAAGGGTAAGGTGTGTGATGGTGACAGACTCTTGGGGAGGCTCGGATAACATTGCTCGAGTGGTAATCTATATCAACTTCCACTTTTGATGTAGACTGTCCCGTTCGAGCTTGACATGATGAAGATCAGCTTGGGATTGGTCAAGAGCGAAGCCCAAGGTTTCCACCTCTTTTCTGAGCTCTGATAAATGGGATTCGTATGGGGAAATTCTACTGGATGAGGCCATCGCGTCCTTTATCTGAGTACATTTGGATTTTTTAATGCCCTATATTTATACTAATCACGTGATCACTGTTCAACGACTAAAAAAGAAATAGTCACAATTCTTAACATAAAACCAAAGAATTTGACATTTTATATAAACATTTTACATAAAGAGACATTTAATTAGATCAAGATGAATTTTCCATTAATGAAACATTGGGTCGTTACAATATTCCCCCCTTAAGAAATTTCACCCTCGAAATTTTTTTTTCCACACTAAAACAGATGTGGGTAACTCAGCTTCATAATTTACTCTAATTCCCAATTCACTTCTTCAAACTTGTGGTTTCCCCACAATAACTTGATGAGGGGAATTGTATTATTTAGTTGAACTTTTTCTCTATTATCTAAGATCTTCACTAGTTTCTCCTTATAAGAAAGATCATCTTCCAATTGTACCACCTCAGAAGAGAGTAAATGTGAAGGGTCTGCTATCTACTTCCTTAAGAGGGATAGAAGAAAGACATCATGTACTTTGGCCATGGTAGATGGAAGTTCTAGTCGATAGGCCACATCCCAAACACGATCAAGAATCTCGAAGGGGCCGATGTACGTTGGACATAACTTCCCTTTCTTTCCAAACCTCATGAAAAAAAACCATGTCTCCAGCTTTAAACTAAAGGTCTCATTGACGATTATCTGCATAACTCTTCTGTAGACTCTGAGCTGCCTTGATATGCTGCTGAATGGTTTTCACCTTCTCCACCATTTCCTTGACCATTTCTGGTCCAAGCAGCTTACGTTCACCGACCTCATCCCAACACGCTGGTGTTCTGCACCTTTTCCCATAAAGGGCTTCATATGGTGCCATTTGGATGCTTGAGTGGAAACTGTTATTATAAGAGAACTCAACCAGAGGAAGATGTTGATCCCATCCTCCTTTAAAGTACATTGATCATGCTCTCAACATGTCCTCAAGTGTTTGGATAGTCCGCTCGGATTAGCCATCAGTTTGAGGATGATAGGCCGTACTGAAGTTCAGTTCAGTATTCAGAGTATGTTGAAGACTCTTCCAAAACATAGAGGTGAATCTTGGATCTCGGTTAGACACAATAGATAGTGGTACTCCATGCAGCCTTACCACTTCCCTAATATATATCTATGCCAGTTGATCCAATGGGAAATCCTTCCGAATATAAATGAAGTGTGCAGTCTTTGTAAGACAATCCACAACAACCCAGATTGCATTGTTGCCTTTGGATGTCCTTGGAAGTCCGGTGACAAAGTCCATGGAGATGTTCTCCCATTTCCATTCTGGTATGGGAAATGGTTGCATCATCCCCTTAGACATCTTCCTCTCTACCTTCACTTGCTGACACACCAGGCACTTTGATGTATATTCAGCGATCTCCTTCTTCATATTATCCCACCAAAAGTTTTCTTGGAGATCTTGATACATTTTTGTGCTCCCTGGGTGAATAGAGAAATTTGAACTATGTGCATCAACCAAAAGTTCCTTCTTCAGCTCTGGACTTGATGGAACACATAGTCTTTTCCCAAACCACACAATTCCTTCTTCATTAACATTAAACACTGAGGATTTCCCTTTTTCGATAACTTCCACTTTTTTCTGAATTCCCACATCATCCTTTTGAGCATCCTTTATCATTTCCAAAAGATATGGTTGAGCAATAAATTGTGAAAGGATTGATGATTTTACCTTATTTATGATTCCCATGTCCATCTTCATCAAGTCTAAGAATATTGGATCCTTCTAAATTCTCATCATTAATAGAATCGCTGGATCCTTTCTACTTAGGGAATCTTCCACCTTTTTCAATTTCCCAGGGTGGTAATGGATTGAACAGTCATAATCCTTGATGAGCTCTATCCATCTTCTCTAGCACATGTTAAGTTCTTTCTGTGTGAATATATATTGAAGACTCTTGTGGTCAGTATATATCTCACATTTCTCTCTATAGAGATAATGCCGCCATATTTTCAAGGCAAAGATCACCGCCGCCAACTCCAGATCATTCATTGGATAGTTTCGCTCATGGATTTTCAACTTCCTTGAGACATAGAATATAACTTTATCATTCTGCATCAGCACACAACCTAAGCCCTTCTTTGAAGCATCACTGAAAACAACAAAAATTTCCCCACATGTGGGTAAAGTGAGCACGGGTGCAGTGATAAGCCTCCTTTTTAACTACTTGAAGCTTTCTTCGCATTCATCACTCCAAGAAAACTTTACTCCCTTTCAAGTTATCTTGGTAAGAGGGTTGGAAAATCATGAGAAATTTCTCAAAAATCGTCGATAATATCCAGCTAACCCCAAGAAGCTACGGATATCTGTTACCGATGATGGCCTCAGCCATCCCTCAATTGCATCTGTTTGGGAGGGATCCACAGATATCCCATTGCTTGTGATGATATGGCCTAAGAATGAGACTTCCTTCAACCAAAAATCACACTTGATGTACTTTTCATAGAGCTTCTCCTCGCAAAAAGTCTCCAGTACATTTCTTAATGCTCCTCATGTTCCTCCTTGGTTTTGGAGTATATTAGAATGTCATCTATAAAGACCACCACAAATTTGTCGAGGTAATCTATAAAGACTCTATTCATAAAGTCCAAGAAGATTTCTGGATCATTAGTGGGTCCGAAAGGCATTACTATGAATTCATAGTGCCCGTATCTTGTATGAAAAGCAGTCATGGGGACATCTTCCCTATTCAACCTTACTTGATAATATCCCGACCGAAAATCTACCTTGGAGAATTATTGTGCTCCACGAAGCTGATCAAAAAAGTCATCGATCCGTGGCAGAGGATACTTGTTCTTTATTGTGATTTTTTTAAGTTCACGATAATCGATGCAAAGCCGCATTGACCCATCCTTTTTCTTGATGAAGAGGACTAGTGCACCCCATGGTGAAGCACTTGGGCATATAAACCCTTTTTCTAGAATCTCCTGTAGTTGTTTCTTCAGCTCTTCAAGCTCTACAACAACCATTCTATATGGAGTCTTGGATATTGGTAAATCCCCAGGTATAAGTTCAATTGAGAATTCAACATCTCTTCTAGGAGGAAGACCAGACAGTTCCTCAGGAAACACTTCAGCGAATTCCCTCACAATAGGCATTTCCTCAAGGATGGTTTCTTCCTTGGACTCAATCATCTGAGCCAGATACGCGTGTTCATAAGGTAGTAATATCCATGCTTGAGATGATGGAGCTAAAGGAGATTCATCTTCCTCCTTACATTTGTAAAGAATCAGGGGTCGATTCTCCATATAGAGTGTGATTCCCCTCTCCCGACAATTTATGTTGGCTCTATATAAGGAAAGCCAATCCATGCCAAGAATTGCATCAAATTCCACCAGAGGGAGTATGAAGAGGTTCGCCGGGAAATTCAATCCACAGATTATAACCGGGGAGGAATTATATTCATGGGATGCAATGATTGCCCCATTTTTCGTACTCACTGACATCTTCACTTCCATGATTTGTGGTGGTGTTGTGATTATTCTACTAAATATTCGAGATATAAAAGAATGAGTAGAACCTGAATCAAAAAGTATATTTTCTATTCTTGAATGAATAACTAGAGTACCTGTCACCACTTAGTTTTCGGGGTTCATTTTGGCATAATTGATGGAAAAAGCTCTTCCTTGCTGCCTTGGAGGTTGTTGGTTGCCTCCTAAAACCCTTGTATTAGGGAATTGATTTGAAAAATTCCCCGGTTCTTTGCATTTGTAGCATTGAACAACGCGTTGAGGTTCGAACAGAGCATTCCTATCCTCTTTTGCGGCTTCGGGTCTTTCTTGCTAACAGTTAATAGCTAGGTGCCCTTCTCTTCCACATATGAAGCATTTCCTCACCCCCTTAAGGAAATTTCTAGGGTACTTCTTTCCGCACTTTTGGGAAATGGGGTGCTGGATCTTCTTAGCACCGTTGGATTTATCAATCGGGCCACCAGCATTGAAGTCCACCTTACGCTTCTTATCCCCATGATACCCCTGTGATTCTCTGATCTCTATTTCGACCTTGAGGGAACATCGGACAATTTCCTCATAGTTGTCGAAGTCACAGATCGCCAATGATTTCCACAGGCTAGGATTCATCCCACCAAAGAAGCGGTCAACTTTTCATTCTGGGGTAAAGACAAAGACGGAAGCGTATCGTGCAAGACTTGTGAAGTTTTCCTCATACGCTCCAACATATTCTTTGTGAAGTCCCTTTCCATCTTATGTCGGAGGGTGCGCAGAAAATATTTATCGAAAAACATATTCTGGAAATCATTCCATTCCAATGCCTCGATCTCCTCCTCAGGCTTCGTATTTTTGATCAACGTCCACAATTGATCGGCTTTACCCTCCATACGATAAGAAATCTGGAGAACCTTCTCTTTTTCAAATCATTTAAGGATGGAGAAGATCTTTTCAATGGAGTTGATCCATTGTTCAGCGATCATGGGATTAGATGATCCACTAAAAGTAGGAGGCCTTTGTCTCATGAAGCTCTCGATAGCAACTTGTTCTTTCTTAGGGGGGGGGGGTTGAATATTCCTCTTGACCCGTGTTTCTATTCAAATATTGAGTTAGTTGAGAGAGAAGCGTGACAAAGTTCGCGATTCCCGCTCCCATTGGATTGGGCATCTCATTAGTACAGTCATCACACTGATCTTTACATCGGTTGTTAGCCCGAGTCCTCCTATTACTAGACATTGGATGGAATAAAAGGAAATTTATGGAGTAACACATAAAGGGTAATCCAAAGACAAAATTTGATGACTTATAAATAAACTTTTATTTCCTTAACTCATGAGTCTACAGGCTTCAATCTAGTCTTTTCATGATCTACTTTCTAACATATATTCTTAGGGGCATTTTTTTAATTCCCTTAATAAGGGTTCATACTAAGATTGTGAATTTATCAAAAAATATCCCCCTGGAGTGTCGTAACCAAGAGTGAAGCAAGGCCCATTGTCATGCACCAGTTCCCATTCGAGTCTATCTCAAAGCGGTGTTTTCGGGTTTAACCCCTAGGATACATCTGTGCC
This sequence comes from Viscum album, assembly GCA_963277665.1. NCBI lineage: Eukaryota > Viridiplantae > Streptophyta > Magnoliopsida > Santalales > Viscaceae > Viscum > Viscum album. Next base: position 724,670,999 of record OY728167.1, on the reverse strand, counting down.
AGAGCCGCCTCTACCTACTCGTATCCAGACAGGGATGTATTTGTTTGATAAACCACTTAATCAGTACTTACCAAAAATTAGGGATGTTTTTATTATACTTAGTATTGTCTCTAAGGCTTTACTAGGGTTTTCTAATCCTAATACCAGAAATAACTAAACCTATCCTCTGATACCAACTATGACAACACTTCTTTTATTACAAACTTAAACATGATTTATTACATAAAACATCACTTGATACAACAAAGAAGATCGAGAGGTTTAGTGTATTTGGGGATTAGGATCATTACATAAAAACTTAAAACATGAAATGCAACATCTTTATTTAAAACTTCCTTTACATGACCACTACATTCCCTCGTACTTAGCATTTCATGGGATAACCTGAGGACATGCATAAAAAAGGGTGAGCTATAAAGCCCAGTAAGGGATTACACATGGAATAACATGAGGAGTACAATAAATGTTAGAAAATAGGCATATCAATAGATCATAAGAGAAACATGAACATAAAGGCATGATAAATCATGATAATCATAACATGGAAATGTGGCAACAACACTTAACATAGAATTAGCATGAGCCAAGTCTCATTGCACATGGAGCATGAGTAAATCCTCATTGGACATAAATCACGAGTAAACCCTTGTTGCAGTTGAATTAGCATGATTAAACACTCATTGCACATGATGTATCATGATAATATACTTTACCCAATGCATTGGAGCGCTATACGGGCGCACCCTTCTTAAACATTTCATTTCACGCATAAGTGTGCAACATGGATCTTAAAACATGGACTCATTAAACATACTAATTTATTCCACGATAAAGGAATTTGTAATTCATACATGAAACTTTATAATCAACAAGTGAATGTGCATAAAGTTTAATACCCTTGATGGAGAAATGGGCATGGTATTCACTACACAATGGCATTGGCTTAGAAAATCGGTGCAATTTCGGCAGCGTAACAGCGTAACATAAGAATTCATAAAAATGGTTGATGAGAGAGAAATGGGTGTCTCATCATATTTACATGAAATGGATAGTAAGGGGGTCATATATATACATGTCCAAACAATTTTAATGGAATTTAGATTCATGATACAATAGTATTGCTTGAATGTAAATGAGGAGAGAGAAGTTCCTTTTGGAATTTCGGCATAGTAACGGGTGTACATGGGAGGAATTTAATGAGAGAGAAAGGGGTCTCTCATCATTCAAAATATAAGAGGGAATTATGGGGGAGGTGAAAAAACATACCGCAGAATTTATAATTGAAACTAAATGGGCATAACAATATGAAGAAAATTGGACAAAAATGAGAAAGGAAGAAAAAAACCCTTACTTGGAAGTGTGCTTCCAAAGGCTAGAGAGAGCCTTGTGAGAGGCTTCTTGGGAGATTGGGGAACCTTGGGAGGATTATAGAGAGAGTAGGGCAGAGGTTGGACTAACTCCTAAGGCTTTGAGTGAGGAGGAATTGGGATCTTGGGTAGGTTTATATAGGAAAGGTGAGGGAATTCTTTATTATTTAGGTTTGGGACCCCTTACATTAAATTAATCCAAACCACAAACCATCCCATGGTTTTTGCCCTTGGTTTTTTGAAAAGGAAATAGGAAAGCAATATTTTATAAGGCCAAAGTCCTAACTTCTTAAAATAATAGGGTTGCTTATGTGGTGTTGAGTCACACTTCCATGGAAAATAATTTAAAAAGACAAGATGTTTAATAAGTCTTGAGGGGTCCATTAATGCTTTGAAAAGTAGGTAAAAACCCCAAAATTACATTATTTTAATGGTAAAACATATATTGGCCGAAAATATATCTTATATTATTTTATTATATTACTATTGGGTCATTATGATGTCATAAATCACATTATATATTTAAACGGTATTTAATTTTTACCCAAAAAATTGACTGTCACAGAAAATTATGAAAAATTCACCGTTGGATAATTTCAACATCCTGATTCCAAAAATAACATTTATTTTATCTAAATAATTTTCTAAATATGTTAATTTTCACTTTTAAAATAAAAACCGACATTTATCAAAAATTCACTGGTTTTGACAAAAATGGATTTCAAACCTTAATAAAAATTATAATTGCATTCATAAAATTATATGATCATTTATATATAATAAAATTAATCTAATAATAATAATAATAATAATTTATTAAAATATTATTTAATTCAAAAATCCCTTAATTTAATAAATATATTTCTTAATTAAATAATAACTAAAAACACCATTTGTACTTTAAAAACTACTTACAATGTATCAATAATGACAAGAAATTTTCTTCATTATTATATACAAAAATAATGTACATGAACATAGTACTATAGATTAGTTACATAACCCCTTAAAACAGCTGCATAAGACCTAAGGGTAAGGTGTACGATGGTGATAGACTCTTGGGGTGGCTCAGATAACATAGCTCGAGTGGTAATCTCTATCAACTTCCACTTTTCCTGTAGACGGTCCCATTCAAGCTTGACATGATGAAGCTCATCTTGGTCTTGGTCAAGAGCGAAGCCCAAGGATTCCATATCTTTTCCGAGCTCTGAAAAATGGGCTTCGTATGGGGCAATTCTACTGGATGAGGCCATCGCTTCCTTTGTCTGAGTAAATTTGGATTTGTCAAAGCCCTATATTTATACTAATCATGTGATCACTATTCAACGGCTATAAAAGAAACGGTCACAATTCTTAACATAAAACCAAAGAAGTTGACATTTTATATAAACATTTTATATAAAGAGACATTTAATTAGATCAAGAGGGATTTTCTGTTAATGAAACTTTGGGTTGTTACAGTCATCCTTGCTATTTCCATCACCAGGAACATCATCATCCTGAACACCATTAGGACTACTGGCCGGTGAACTATGTAATGTATGCATCCTCAACATATATAAATCAAAATCCATAGTGGTATCTAGTGTAAGTGATGTACATAATACTTTCATCAGTTTCATAAATTCAGAATTTGTCATTTGAACCCATTCTTCCACCTGTATGTCACTTTTTCAGCCTTTTAGACTTATCCTCAGCCTATTCTACCCATTATAAATCAGTGTTAGTAGAACCTGCACCTGATGTGGCCAATACCTCATCAGTACAATACTCTTTCCTAGTTGGTAGCTTACTTTTCCATGGTTCTCATCTCCCAAAACTTGATGTAAGTGATCGTTTGGTCCAAATTTGTGGGGTTCCTAATAATCAAGGGCCTCCAAAGAAGTTTGTTAGAAATATAAATAGACTATTAAGTTAAAAATTGATATTAAAAATTGAAATCAATAATGTAAAATTAAAATTCGCTGCTGTGTCTATTTGTTTTCCACAGTTCCATATTTTTTCTTTCATCTCAAGAAAAAAAGTTTTTTGCGAGCCACACATCCTTAAATATTTAAAATCTCTTTATGCAATGACATTATAAATTATTACAATAATAGTAATCAAGATAAAATTAAAATACTATCTAAAAATCATCCAATATAATGTTTCATGGACATCAGTTATATGAATTGAAAGGATATTGAAGAAATAAGGTGAAAAGATGTCCATGATGGGTTATTAGAGTTGTAATAACCCACTAAAAGTCCAAAATTAAATCAAGATACAATTAAAAATGAACTTGAGGAAAAAGACACTTGAAATTTCATATTTGAAGAACATTAATCTAACTAAAATTCAAGAAAAAATTCTTCCATGAAATAAGTAGAAAATTTGTTTCAATATAGTGTTATTTTTTAAAAGGGATATAAAAAAATTTATATATATTATTTCAAACATTGAGATATGAAAGGATGTGGACCATTTTTTGGTTAGATTATTTTTTGAGTTATGACAATTTGTCCCACTTCATGTCATTTTTGTTTAATTAATTTAAATTTGTTTGGTAAAATTAAAAAATGTATGAGAGATATTACTTTAGAATGCATTAAAACTTTTGTTGGATAGATTACGCGTTAATAAAATAATTTACCTTTAGTGAGTGAATAATGGAAAAAAAATTTATGAATCCACTTGAATTCTTATGTATGGAATCAATTTAATAATATTTGAGGTGTTTTATAGAGTTTATGTGTTGATAAGCATTCCATGGAGTATTAATATTTATTGACCTTATATCTTTATTAGGTAGTTGAGAAAGCTATCTATGAAGTTCCATCCTATGTATTTTCTTAAAATGAATACTAATGTTATATGATTAATATAATTTTATAATGTTTGATAAGGAGTTAAATTGGATCAAGATCCACTAAGAATGTTTTAATAAGTCTTCTGTTGAGTTTCAGAAGTTCATGAATTTGGAGTGAAGTTGGAAATCATACATAATATATATTTTTAGTGTCATAAAATTTAAAAAGTGTTCCTACTCACTAAGATAGGAAATATTCTTAGGATTCTTATAAAAATGTTTTAAATACTTAGAACACTACCTAAAATGTTACACTATGATACATATCATATTTTCTATGGTACGTAAGGTTTTTTATGCTATTTAATGTATTTCAGTGAATACATAAGATATATGAAGGATTTCAAAATTTAATTTATAAAAGGAAAACACCACACTCTGATACATAATACGTCAAATATGGTATATAATATTCTATCTTAGTGAGAATTAAAAAATTTCTAGAGTTAAAAAGTGATACATATGATATTGTGGTTGATATGTAATATATTTCAGATAATTTTCAAGATATTTCAATCGATAAATAATATATTCTATAGGTATGTATGATTTGTTTTGTGAATTTGTAAAAGGATTGAGCCATATTTATACTTAACAGTGAATGTCACAGGGAAGTATATTTATAAGGGTTGATTGGAAATTTAACATGACACATAAAGGTTGATCAAAGGACATATACTATGTAGGACTCTACCAGTTGTGATATATGGAAAAGTATATGTTCTTGAAGAAGTAGTATTGGTACTCAAATAAAGACTGGTTGATTCCAGATCTGAAGTAAAGATAAATTCAGTGTTTGCATGTCTCCTACTCGGTGTTAGGATAATATGTTCAAGGATATACCATTGTCTATGACACTTCATGATAATAAAAGGAAGATATTTTCCTATTTTATAATAACAACTTTACACCTAGTTCATAGTCTTCCATATAATAGGTGAACCCCATGATCAAATCATAGAATTCCTTATTGTTTTACATTCCTTATTGTTTTACATTCCTACTTATATAATTTGAATGAAAACCAAAGGCAAGGAGAGGTAGTGAGAATCAATAATTAAATAGGTTGAGATGTGAAGTAAAGGTTTCAATTAATGATAATTTAACAAACTTATTCAACCGCATCTCCATGTGGTTACACTAATACTTATGGAACCAAGAATCTAAATTTACAACATTTATTGGATGAGTTATTATAGACTATTTTCTTTTCCTTTGTTTTTATTTTGGGAAATGAGGTCACCAATAGATCACTATAGTGAACCAATTTAGAGAATGAAGGTATCTCTTTATATAGGTAGTATACAAATATGGGGGTCTTAGATATATTTATTGAGGATATTTAATGTTCTCTAGAAATCATCATCACACTATAAGGTTATTCATTTTCTCATTAATTTCATGAATGGTATACACTTTTAAATGTTTTACTAGTGGTTAGAAAAACCTCTTCAGTTAAGAAATTTATGTGGTATAATTTTTATCATATCTTATAGAAGACTTGTGAATCTTATTCATTTTATAGGTTGTTTAAATATTTTAGTTCTCAATCTAGATATATTGTTGGGTTCACCTAGAAATTCATATCTTTGTATCGTCAAGAAAAGCACATATGACACCGATGAAATCCTTTTGGTATATGTGTCACTGTAGCATAGGTGGGACCATAATGAGTCTTGGGATGGGTACACAATTATGTTATACAAGTGACATAATATTTGATCTAGACTTGACTAACCTCCATCTTTCTGATTATGGAAATCCTAATGGTGGGGAGACTATTACACCCTTGTTTTTTGATGTCCCTATGCTTATTATGTATTTAAAGAATATTACTTGGATTGTGGTTGGATAATAGAGTTTTAAGATCAATTTGGTTCAGTATGATATGGTGAAGACCATAGATTAGATCATGGTTCTGTATTGCTATGGACATAGTGGTTGGTTGTTTTTGTAATCCATTTTGGGAAAGCTTCAAGAGGATAGATCTCAGGTGAATCAGAGTAGCTTGAATTTTTCATAATGTTAACCTATATTTGAATTAGGGTGATTATAGTCGACATAAGTTTATCCTAGTTCCATGAAGTTTATCCAATATCTAATAAGGGTCTTAATTCCTAGGTAGATATCAAATGAGTGAGTATTTTAAGGGTGGTAGTGTTGATTGCTTGAGAATTTTGGATATGGTCATTTGCTTCAAGATCAAACCATGGTAAGTGAAATTAATTGGTTGTCCTTTTTAGTGTAAATTTCACCTTGGGGTTTTCAACTGTGGAAAAATGAGTGTAGGATGTAACACCCCAAGGTTTTGAAAATAAATATAGAATGAAATTTTATGATCTATCCATTAAACACAACTTTGCCTCTTCTATGTTTTGAATTTCAAAAAATGGTCATCCGGATTTGTATTCAGTAAGTCATTTGGAGTCTGATAGAACAAACTAGATTTTTGGTGAATAGTAACATACCCTTATGAATAGTAATATTACCCTTATGAATAGTAAATAAATGATAATATTTTATTTTTTAAGGTAATAAGATAATGGGATCTTAATTAATTTTTCAATGTCACATAAAACTAATTATACCTTTAAGATTCTTATTTTTCGAATTGACTATGAATTTATTTAAAAAGTATATTCATAATATTTAGAAAATTATTTTTCAAAAATGTAGTTCACTTTTGAATTCTACACGTCTAAAAATTGTAGGGGTGAATTTTATGGATTTTTCTGAAATTTTTGAATTTTTGATGAATAGTGAAATACGGTAAAATACCGTATATTCAATTTATCAGTTAAATACACTATTTATTACATAATAAGTGATGTAAGACCACTTGATTAGAACTCACATGATTTTATTACTATTAGGGTCACATGAAACAATACTATTGGTTGTCTTGATGGAAATAATAAAATAATGAAATTAAATATTCAAAATTTACCCCTCTCCTCCACTATAAAACCCCCCACCCTACCTCTTCTCTTCACTTCTCTAAGACTTTAAGCTCCTCAAAGTTCTGCCAAATTACCCTTACCTAGTCACTCCCCACGACCAGGAATCTCTTAGTCTTTCAAAAAGACCAAAACCCCTTCCCTTAAGGAGTTTCTCAAGGAGGTTATTTCAAGAGGTAAAGCACCCTTCTTTTTCATTTGGTTTTATTTCAATTTATCTACTTTTTCTATCCTCTCCTCACCTCCTCTATCCAATTGATCATGATAACTCCAGTATCATATATATACTAGAATTATATCATGTTAATGGAAGAACCATAATGAATATTCTTACTCCCTCCCTTTTATTTTTATAAATGAAATCAACGTCCATAAGGTTCCAATTTATAGCCTTCATGGACGACGAAGTTTAGTTATTCAATTTATTCTTACTTACTGTTCATGAAACCATATTTATGGTTTAAAAAGACTATAATATATGTATTATAACCTAATTAATATTCAGGAACCAGAATATGTACATATAATTAAGTTATATGACAAAACTAGTTCATAATAATCCAAATACCGCCAAATAACCGAAGTGGTTGTCATCTAATGATTCATCCTCATTCCATGTAAAAAAATGAAAGAAATAACCATTATCAATTATGTATGTTCATAAATAATATATAATTTCAATTCTGGAGATCTACATCCATTCCACATACTTGAAAACAAGTGAACCGATTATGAAAATAAAGAAAACGAACACCCCGGAACAATGAAATTCAGTACAATAACTTATCAATAAGTATATAAATGAACTAAACAGAATTATGATAAACTAAATACATGTCTAATAGGATCTGAAATAAGTTATTAATAATTATAATTTCATATTCCATGAGCTTAGTTTTGAGAGCAGAACACGTTCGGGGTTAAGGTAAGGGTTTTTTCACCAAAACATCCATTTTCATTTTGGATATACTTTCATTGTCGAATTACCTCAATGGAATTCTTATGTATTGTTATTTACTCCTCATATATTCTGTGTGATTATCATATTTCTACTTAAAAACCATAAACCTTCCTTATTTTATGGATATTACACATTTTTAGAGGAACTTTCAAAATTGTTTCCAAAGTACAAGCCTGATTCAAGGGAATTTCTCAAATTCTTACCTATTTTCAAGGAGACTCTATCATCTGTTTTTGAAAAACATTATCTTTATAAAATCACTCATTTTATTATGAAAATACTATCTTACTTCACTTCTAGTTTTATACAAAAAAGTTTCCAAAAGAACTCTTCTTTTCAAAATAAAAGAGTATTTATCTTAAGAAATGCTTAATGATTTTATAAGAGTGTTTTTGTAAAATTCAAAAATCTTGTTGATTACATGGTATTATTGGGTTTAATAATTTATGAAATCATCTACCATATTTTATTTAATGGTTTATGAATAACTTTATTTTCGATGATCTATCCTAAAACCATTCACCATGTTACTCGGAATGGTTAGTGTTTTATGTTTAATGATTGAGGAAAGTTAGTTACATTTCATATGATAGTTTCAATATGAATTTATATTTTGTTTATGTTGGTCCCCACTCATATGAGGAATTCATTGGACTTATTATGTGATGGTTGGGGCCCGCTATATCCCCTTGATGGATTGGTGGGTCTCACGAGACAAATAGACGTGGAATTGGCCGAGGCCATTCCCAATGTGATATATGGATTTTGGATGAGGCCTTAATCATTAGACATCTTGGCCAAGGCCTCGACAAAATGTTTTAGAATTTCCGGAATTATTCATTCCATAATTATGAGTTTATATATTGATATTTCATGTGGTTATTTGATTATTAGAATACCCATGATTATTTTTTATTATGGCATTATTTACTCAGCTCGTTTTCTTGCCATAATGTGTTCAAGTTTATTATTAAAGGCATGTGTTTTCAATTATTCACCATGTATAATGTTTGTATTATCTTCCGCAATATTTCTTACTCTTACTGAGCATTTGAGCTCACCTCTTTCTTATGTTTCATTTTCTCAGGACATGAAGAAGTAATTTATGAGTGACATGCAAGCATAATCTTGGAGACATGATGTTTCGAGTGGAGTAAATTAGTGTTGTATTTTCCATTCAAGTTGTAATGTTAAACTTATTTATGTATATTGTTTCTAATAATAATAAACTACTCGGTCCTTCGGGAAGCTTATTCCTTGTTTGTATGCCAATGTAATCAAATAAGACACAAGATCTGGGTAACTGGGGTTGGGTCCTTACAGTTGGTATCAGAGGAAGGTTTAGTAGAAGACTTGGAAACTAGATTTAGAAAACGTAGATTAGGGAAGAGTCCCTAAGATAGTCTTTGAGGATAAACATACAATAACGTCCTGGTATTTTGGTAAGGAATAGATTATGTGGATCATTCATGAAATACAACCCTGTCTGGATATGATCAGGTAGAGGTGGCTCTGGCACAAATATAACTATGAGTGAAATCTCCGAAAAGGAGTTTCGGGCTTGACCCAAGGTATCCTGGTATATGAAAATGGGCCTTGTTTCACTCTTGGTTATGACACTCACGGGGGATATGCTTAGGATAATTCACGTTTTCTTTACAAGCCATTATGAAGGATTTAAATGTAAATTTCTCCTCAAAGATACCATGTTTATGATTAAGATATTAGTTATGAGTAGGATTTGAATTTATTCTTAGTATTTTTCTACATTGAGATTATAAATTATGATTCATACCCTAATCTAGTGTATGCCATTATTTAGAAATGGCGCCTAGTGGAAGGAATGGAAACCGCACGAACGCACGTGTCCCCTGTAGGGATTTCCCTCCGATGCAAGATAATGATGTTGGCTCTGGTGTTATGACTGGTGCTGAGAAACTCATAACTATACTGGGGAAACTTAATCAGGCTATGAATAATAACCTTACTCGTATGGAGAATCTGAATCCACCATGTGGAGGAGATATGTTAGATCACTTTATGCGACAACAACCTCCATCATTCAACGGGACTACAAACCCTTTTGTAGCAGAGTAGTGGATATGTTACCTTGAGAAGATATTTCTTGCCTTGGGATGTAATGAAAGAGAGAAGGTCATCATGGCAGTCTATCATCTACCGGGAGATGAGAATCAGTGGTGGTCATTAATCCAAAACACAAAGGAGGAGGAAGAAATAGAGGATATGGAATGAAGGGACTTTACAGAAATATTCCTGGAGAAATACTTTCCTCATGAACAAAGAGCAGATATGGAGAGGCAATTCTTGAATCTGAGGCAGAAGGAAGATGAGAATGTTGAAAAGTATGAAGCTAACTTCACAAGGTTATCAATACATGTTGTGGACTACATACGAAATCCAAGGAGAAATATTGATCGATTATTTGATGGCCTTAAGACATTCCTCCAGCGGGCACTGTTCTCCCAAAGTTTTTCATCATATGAGGATATAGTTTCATGTGCTATCAAGACAAAAAAATAATTCTCTAAGTCTTATGACTTTAAGGGAAAGAAAGAAAAGAATAGGGCTACTCAAAACCCTGGGAAAGGAAATAAGGAAACAGGGAAGATGGGAAGAGTTTAATTTCCACCATGTGACAATTATGGAAGGAAACAACCAGGTGCGTGCTTAAAAGGAAAAGGAGTATGCTACAAATGTGGTCAGAAAGGCCAACTTGCTGGTGATTTCAAGATGAAGAAGGAATCCAATGATATTCGATGTTATAATTTTCGGGAGATGGGACACTATTCTAATGATTGTCCAAAGCATGAAGGAAATATGCAACAGAAAAGGCCAAGGGATCAGGAACAAGCTTGTGTAATCACAACTGTAGAGGTTGATGTTTTGAATGACGTGGTGGCAAGTACTTCGATCATTTCATCAAACTTAGCCAATGCTTTATTTGATTCTGGATCATCGCATTGTTTCATATCGTCGCAGTTTGTTACGAAAATTAGATATTTCCAATTTGATTTAACAAGGGAGTTTTCAGTCAAAACTCCTAAGGGAAGTATCATTGCAACAAATTTTTGTGAATTAGTTCCCATTAGGGCATATAAATGTTCTTTATCTGCTGACCTCATTGTCATACCCATGATTGAATTTGATATAATCTTTGGTATGGATTGGATTTCAGACCATGATGTGAAAATTTATTGTAAGAAGAAGGAGGTTACAATTTTTTATGATAATAAGGAGTACCTTATCTTTAGAGCAGAAACGTCACTGCATGATTCTTATCTATATCCACCCCCTGCAGATCAACTAAATTCAATAATTGTGGAGGAAGAGAATTAAATAACTATGGGTGAGGAGAAGAATGTTAAAATAGAAGATGTACCTATTGTGAAAGAAAATATTGATTTATTTCCATAGGATTTACTTGAACATCCTCTAGAGCAGGAAATTAAGTTTTCCATTGACTTAATTCCTGGTTCAAGTCCCATATCAAAGACCCCCTATAGAATGGCCACTATGGAGTTAGTGGAGCTAAAGAAACAACTAGAGGAATTGAGTGATAAAGGATTTATTCTCCCTAGTGTTTCTCCATGGGGAGCCCCTATTCTTTTCGTTAAGAAGAAAGATGGGTCTATGAGGTTTTGCATTGATTATAGGGAAATCAATGCTATTAAAATAAAGAATAAGTATAATCTGCCACGAATTGATGATTTATTTGATCAACTTCATGGATCCCAATATTTTTCGAAGATTTATCTTCGATATGGATATCATCAGTTTCTTGTGAGAAAGAAATATATTCCAAAAAATAGCATTTCGAACCAGGTATGGGCATTATGAGTTTACAGTAATGCCTTTTGGACTAACTAATGTACCATCTATTTTCATGGATATCATGAACATAGTCTTCAAGGAATATCTTTATGAATTTGTAGTGGTGTTTATTGATGATATCCTAGTTTACTCTAAGATCTATGAAGATCATGAAAATCACTTGCGCACCATTCTGAAGACTCTGGAAAGAAATGAATTACATGGGAACTTCAATAAGTGTGAATTCTGGCTCCAATCAGTTTCCTTTCTGGGCCACATTGTCTCTAAGGATGGAATTTCTGTAGATCCTATGAAGACAAAGGTTGTGCAGGAATGGCCTACTCCAATGAACATAACATAGGTACGTGGTTTTATTGGTTTAGCAAGTTATTATCAGCATTTCGTTCAGAACTTCGCCTTTTTACCTAACCTGATGACCAAGATCACACAAAAAGGGGTTAATTTTGTATGGACTAAGGAATGTGAAGAGTGTTTTGAATAATTGAAGAGGAGGTTAGTGAATGCTCCGATCATAACCCTACCATCGGGGAATGATGGGTTTGTTTTCTATAGTGATGAATCAAATAAAGAACTTGGTTGTGTCCATATGCAGAATGATCGAGTGCTTTCCTATGCATATAGGCAGCTAAAAATTCATGAACAAAACTATCCAACTCATGATCTTGAGTTAGCAGCGGTAATCTTTTCTATGAATATTTGGAGACACTACCTCTATGGCGAGAAATGTGAGATATATACTAATCATAAGAGTTTGAAATATATATTCTAACATAAAGAACTCAACATGAGATAAATGATATGGATTGATCTACTCGAATAATACGATTGCACAATACACTACCACCCCGAGAAGGCAAATAAGGTGGCAGACGCTTTGAGTAGAAAGGACCATGGAATTTTGAACAAGATGAGAGTTGAAAGAGATCCTCTGTTTATGGATATAGTAAAGATGGATATGGGAATTATCAAATAAAGTAACACGTCACTACTTTTTCAAATGGTTGCCAAACCTTATTTACTAGAAAAGATAAAGTGTTCTTAGGTTGATGATGAGAAGTTTCAAAAGAAAAAATAAATCTATAAGTGATGGGAGGTTGACTGAATTCACATATGAGGGTGGCATTTTGAAATTTCGAAAAAGGATTTGTCTTCCCACTATTCCTGAGCTAAAGAGGGAACTGTTGGATGATTCTCATAGCTCTAATTTCTCTATACACCCTGGTAGCACAAAGATGTTCGGAGATCTAAAGGAACATTTTTGGTGGGAAAACATGAAGAGGGAGATTGTTGATTACGTGTCGAGATGTTTGGTTTTCAATAGGTGATGGAAGAAAGACAACTTCCTGGTGGATTCATGCAACCCCTTCCTATGCCTATGTGGAAATGGGATGATATTACGATGGACTTTGTCATGGGGCTAACAAAGGCTCCAAGAAAGAATGATGCGATATGGGTCATTGTTGACCATCTTACAAAATCTGCACATTTTCTTGCTTTAAGGGAAGATTTACCACTTGAACATTTAGAAAGAATATATATTAATGAAGTTATAAGACTTCATGGTGTACCCTCATCAATTGTTTCCGATCATGATCCCCATTTTACATCACGATTCTGGAAGAGTCTTCAGAAGGCCCTAGATACTGATCTTCGTTTGAGAACTGCCTACCACCCACAAAACTGATGGACAGTTAGAATGAACTATTCAAACATTGGAAGACATGTTGAGGTCTTGTTCACTTGATTTTCAAGGCACGTGGGATCAGTATTTACCTCTCATGGAATTTTCCTACAAAAATAGCTTCCATTCAAGTATTTGGATGGAACCCTATGAAGCATTATATGGGAAGAGATGTCATACACCAACTTTCTGGGATGATGTTGGTGAAAGAAAGCTCGTGGGCCAGGAACTTGTTTAAGAAACAACATAAAAGGTGAAGATTATCCAAAACCATATCAAAACATCTCAAAGTAGGCAAAATATCTATGTAGATAACCGAAGGAAGGATTTGGAATTTCAAGAAGGTGATCACGTTTTCTTAAATTTATCTCCCTGGAAGGGTATTATACGATTCAGTAAGAAGATAAAATTATGTCCCAGGTACAATGGACCTTTTTAAATTCTGGACCAAATTGGGGTCGTAGCTTACCGTTTGGCAATTCCGCCAAGTCTCTCCAAGGTTCACAATGTGTTCCATGTGTCAATGCTAAGAAAGTACATTCCAGACCCAACACATGTCCTCACTTATGAAGAAGTAGAAATTGAGCCCGATCTATCTTATTGTGAATATCCTATCAAGATTCTTGATACTAGAGAACAATTATTGAGAAATCAGACAACTCGTTTGGTAAAGGTTCTTTGGAGGAACCATAAGATGGAGGTAGTAACATGGGAGCCTGGGGATCTTATGTTAAAGACATACCCGAATCTTTTTAGGTAATATTTTGTGAATTTAGAGGAAGAAATTTTTGTAAGGAGGAGAGAATGTAACACCCTAAGGTTTTGACAATAAATATATAATTTAATTTTATAATCTATCCATTAAACACAACTTTTCCTCTTCTATGTTTTGAATTTCGAAAAATGGTTATCTAGAGTTGTGTTTAGTAATTCATTTGGAGTCTGATAGAACAAACTTGATTTTTTGTGAATAGTAACATACCCATATGAATAGTAATATAACCCTTATGAATAGTAAATAAATTATATTATTTTATTTTTTAAGGTAATAAGATAATGGGATCTTAATTAATTTTTTAATGTCACATAAAACTAATTATACCTTTAAGATTGTTATTTTTTTAATTAACTTTGAATTTATTTAAAAAATAAATTAATAATATTAAGAAAATTATTTTTGAAAAATGGAGTTTACTTTTTAATTCTACACGTTGAAAAATGGTAGGGGTGATGTTTTGGGATTTTTATGAAATTCTTGAATTTTTGATGAATAGTGAAATACTGTAAAATACCGTATATTCAATTTATCAGTTAAATACACTATTTTTGACATCATAAGTGATGTAAGGAAACCTGATTCGAACTCACATGATCTTAATACTATTAGGGGTCACATGAAACAATACTATTGGTTGTCTTGATGGAAATAATAAAATAATGAAATTAAATATTTAAAATTTACCCCTCTCCTCCACTATAAAAACCCCCCACCACTACCTCTTCTCTTCACTTCTATAAGACTTGAAGCTTCTCAAAGTTCTTCCCAATTACCCTTCCCTATTCAATCCCCGCAACCAGGAAGCTCTTAGTCTTTCTGAAAGACCAAAACCCCCTCCCTTAAGGATTTTCTCAAGGAGGTTATTTCAAGAGGTAAAGCACCCTTCTTTTTCATTTGGTTTTATTTCAATTTATATACTTTTTCTATCCTCTCCTCACCTCCTCTGTCCAAATGATCATTATAACTCCAGTATCATCTATATACTGGAATTATATCATGTTAATGGGAGAACCATAGTGAATATTCTTACTCCCTCCCTTTTATTTTTATAAACAAAATCAACGTCCATTAGGTTCCAATTTATAGCCTTCATGGACGATGATGTTTTTTCGTCAATTTATTCTTCATTAATGGTCATGAAACCATATTTATGGTTGAACCAGACTATAATATATTCATTATAAGCTAATTAATATTCAGGAACCAGAATATGTACATATAATTAAGTTATATGACAAAACTAGTTCATAATAATCCAAATACCGCCAAATAATCGAAGTGGTTGTCATCTAATGATTCATCCTCATTCCATGTAACCAAATTAAATAAATAACCATTATCAATTATTTTTGTTCATAAATAATATATAATTTCAATTCCGGATATCTACATCCATTCCACATACTTAAAAACAAGTGAACCGATTATGAAAATAAAGAAAACGAACACCCCAGAACAACGAAATTCAATACAATAACTTATCAATAAGGACATAAATGAACTAAACAGAATTATTATAAACTAAATACATGTATAATAGTTTTTAATTAGGTTATTAATAAGTATAATTTCATATTCTAGGAGCTTAGGTTTGACAATGGAACACATTCGGAGTTAAGGTAAGGGGTTTTCCACCCAAACTTCCATTTTCATTCAGGATACTTTCATTGTCTAATTACCTCAATGGAATTCTTATGTATTGTTATGAAATCCTCATATATTTTGTTTGAGTATAATATATATGCTTAAAAACCATAACCCTTCCTTATTTTATGGATAGTACACTTTTTTAGAAGAATGTTTGAAATTGTTTCCAAAGTACAAGCCCGATTCAAGGGAATTTCTCAAATTCTTACCTATTTTCAAGGGGACTCTATCATCTGTTTATGGAAACCATTATCTTTATAAAATAACTCATTTTATTATGAAAATACCATCTTACTTCACTTCGGGTTTTATGCAAAGACTTTTCCAAAAGAACTCTTATTTTCAAAATAAAAGAGTATTTATCTCAAGAAACACTTAATGATTTTATAAGAGTGTTTTCGTCTAATTCAACACTCTTGTTGATTACATGGTATTATTGGGTTTAATAATTTATGAAGTCATCTACCATATTTTATTTAATGGTTTATTAATAACTTTATTTTGGATGATCTATCCTAAAACCATTCACCATGTTACTCGGAATGGTTAGTGTTTTATGTTTAATGATTGGGGAAAGTTAGTTACATTTCATATGATAGTTTCAATATGAATGTATATTCTTTTATGTTGATCCCCAATCATATTAGGAATTTATTAGACTTATTATGTGATGGGTGGGGCCCACTATATCCCCTCAATGCATCGGTAGGTCTCATGAGACAAATAGACGTGGAATTGGCCGAGGCCATTACCAATGTGATATATAGATTTTGGCTGAGGCCTTAATCATTAGATGTCTTGGCCGAGGCCTTGAAAAAATGTTTCAGAATGTCCGGAATTATGAATTCTATAATTATGATTTTACCTATTGATATTTCATGTATTTATTTGATTAGTATAATACCCATGATTATGTTTTATTATTTCATTATTTACTCAGCTCATTTTCCTACAATAATGTGTTCAAGTTTGTTATTAAAGGAATGTGTTTTAAATTATTCACCATGTCTAATATTTGTATTATATTAAAAATTATTTCTTACTCTTACTGATCATTTTATCTCACCCTTTCTTATGTTTCATTTTCTCAGGACATGAAGAAGTAACTTATGAGTGACATGTAAACATAATCTAGGAGACATGATGTTTCTAGTGGAATAAATTAGTGTTGTATTTTCCATTCATGTTGTAATGTTAAAAGTATTTATGTATCTTGTTTCCAATAATACTAAACTACTCGGTCATTTTGGATACTTATTCCTTGTTTTTATGCCAATGTAATCAAATAAGGCACCAGCTCCGGTTAACTGGGGTCGGTTCCTTACATAGGAAATGATGAGGGGTGAGACATTGTGACCCTAGTCAAGCAAATATAAAGATGAGTGGCTATGTTAGAAAATGGATAATGGGGTCTTACCAAGTTGTGGTCTTATGAAGGGTGGGGAGAAATAGCTAGGGAATTCTCCCAATGTAATGGTAGATTCTCATGGTGGTTGTTCATGCTTGTATTCATGGGGTTTATTAAAAAATACTAGGGATAACACACCATAAAATGGTCCAAGGAATGGTTTTGGCAATTTTTTTTGAAAAAAGTAGAATCAACCACTATATATTGGGAGGAATTTTTCACTTTGGGGGATACAATGTGTCATTATATTAAGGTATCATGACTTGGTTTTTAATCGGTTACTAAAATGTTTTATTATGGTTTATTTTTCATACAATGTTTCTATCTTGTTTATATAAAATATTGATAACTTGTTCTTGTTTAAGTGGTGTGTGTGGGAAGTTGTTTGTTGGGTCACATCTTGACATTGGGTATATCTCTTTTTTTGTCTTCCACCTTGTTTTCCTATTTTATTCCTAGTTGTTTGAGGGGTCAGAAGGTATTATGGTGTTTTGGATATGGGGTGGACCAAAACACAAAGATTCTATAAGTGGTTTACCAGGTTACTATTTAGTGCCACCATCTATATAGGTATCTTGGTAGTGGCTACACCAATTCTGTTGTCACCATCAGACTGTTGGAGGGTCTCCATCGACTAGCTAGTTTTCTTGGAAGTAAAAAAATTAAATCGTTTTTAGCCACCATCTAGCTTTGGGTCACCCCTGCCAACCCCTAGGTCACCCAAGATAGATGGATGGTGTACCTGCCATCCGGTGGTGGCCTCCATCTGGATGATGGAAAATATGGAGTAGATTTTTGTAATAGGATTGTTATAATGGTGTACCGGAACCCCCCATTTTATTATTCATTCTCCCACATCCTAAAATAAACTTGTACAAAACTAGGATCGTTTATATAACATTTTTTCCTCTCTAAACTTGAATCCTTAGTGGATCAGAGTTACAATCAAAGATGTGAACCTAATTAATTATTTCCAACTCCATTTTGGTCTTAGATCATCTAATTATTTATCTTCCTCTTTCCCATGGTCTATAACAGCCATGGGAATTCATTGGATTCAGCTTACTAAATGGTAATGGATGTTCTAGGGCCCACATTATTAATTTTCGAGCCTTCCTTCTCTCCTGATTGTGGATCCCTTCCCGTGGTTGAAATTCTAAGCATTTTCCAAGGTGGGGTAATTTCATATACATTCTTAGTTTTCTCATCATCCACCTAATTTCTGCAATGATAGAGTAATTTAAAAGGTTTTACTTTAAATTATCTCATTAATGAATACATTTTTATGTTGTGTAAAAAAAATTATAGAAAAATACTATATTTTAACATAGTGTTGTAAAAGTATCATGAATTGATGAAAAAATAATCTATATAACATTACACAATCTTACTAAATAGGGGATTGAAATTGAGGTGTATCACCCCATGATTAGTGGATCTCGAATTTGTAACACTGAATGGAATCACCATATAAAACCATACCCCTTAAGGTGTCATAAATATTATTACTTATTCATCTATAGGATCTATTTAGATATGATTATATCCAAAATAACCATCAATGAAGTATAAGTATTGAAAAATTGAAGTTACATTGATAAATAGTGTTATCATTAGTATTGGAATGTTTTATTTTTAGGGAATTATTGTTTAAATTCCTAATGTTATTATATAATCTCATGGTTCTATTCTTCTTTATAATAGAGACAATATTTTAATCCCACATAGGGTATTTAACCTCATTAATGAAATTATCCTTGATAAATTTGCAACCTCAGTCTCTACTAGGGTACTACGAGTTGGATATATATTTCTTACTACCTAATTGAAGCCATGTTAGATATTTGGTAGGCATAAATGATAGATATTAACCTTTTGTTCTAGACGTATAACCCTTGTATAGTTTCAAGAATACATATCTTAGTGTTATTTGGATAAGGAAGTAAATTGATTCTTTTTCTCATCAGGAGTCATAACATCACTTATCAATGTGGGTAATGAGTCATATTTAGTACCCATATTCACCTACATGATTTCATTGAAAACTGTTTAAAATCCATCATCAAAAGTTAGCGTAGGAAACCAATGTTCTTATCCCTCACCATCATCGAGTATGGGGGTATATTATATTCTTGAACACCAGCCAATTATATAGGGAATTTATTTTCTTGATTGAGAGTGTAATGTCATTTTCTTCCCTTTTATAATACCATACATTGAAATTTTAGGCTTTAGTGTAATTAAATATAGATTTATCACTAAAAAATGTACTCTTACCTATCAATTAATGGAGTATTTTATGCACCGATGATAGAAATATGGCACTGTAGTGTGCATATGAAGAAACAATCTATGTAAATGAGTGTCGTACCTACTTCCTCTCATGGTCCAAAATCATAGTCCACCCCAAACTGTGGTGGTATGTCATATAATCCTTGTTTTTTTATTTTTTAGTGAGGATTCCTAAAAAATAAATGATAAAAAAGAAAGTATTAATGTAAATCGTGGTAATTTCCATTTAAAACCCTTAAATTTGATTAATACCTTGAACTCGGTACTCATACAATGAGTAATCCTTTCCCAATAATATTGTACTAGAAATTCATCCATGATAAGTGTTCCCTCTAAATCTATGAAAATTCTATCACGCCAACCACTATACAGTACATGATTATAGCCTCTCTAGAGATCACAGAATTCCATAAGTCGTGTTGGCCTCACAACCTACCCATCGGGAATATTAAAACGTAGATTGAACCAAAATATTAATTCATATAAATAAAATAATAATATAACATTAAATCCAAGAATTGTATTACCCATATTTGTGCCCAATTTTTTTCATTAACTTCATTTGGATGGTGTTTCCAGGAGAGTGGAAAGATGGGAATGATGTCGGAGTATTTGGAAAGCATTGCCAAAAAATTCCTACATTCACATCCTAGTTTTCCAACCATCTGTTTGTCTTCATTGTACTCCCCCATCAGCTATGTGCAATAGTTACACACCACATACATTCTTATACACCCGCACAACTTATCAGTAGATCTAGTTGTTAAAGAAGAAAAACAAATTTTATATCAATACATCTTAGAATGAAAATAAATTAGTATAATTTTTTTACTAGGGTTCTATAAATATACCTGAGGCAGTATGATCACTGGGCATCGCTGAATTCTCAAGAACTAAAGGATCACCAACATGTATAAATGTAGTGGGTCTAATTGTATGCTCTGCAGGGTTAGTAGGTGTCAGAGCAGCAGTAGAAGAAGAAAGAATGCAATATCCCAAAGAGAAGGAAGTAAATAGAAAAGAAGATGGCCCAAATGGTTGTGAAAAATCATAATAAGGATGAGGAGTAGGAATCATCGGCAGATCTGAGAAATAGAGGAAGGGAGGCTCAAATGAAAATAGAGGTGAAAACATGGTTGGCCTAAATATATTGATTGTCTGTATCAACAAAGAGAGAAAATAAAGTGTCAAAGATGGAATTTTAGTGTGATGGAAGGGGTTTGATCGGGCATGTCGACTGGAGTTCCTAGCTGTAGTACCACCCCCCTCGAATCTCCAGCCTCAGCACTGGAACCACCAGGCTGGTTGGTGAACAACTGGTGCCTTCGTGGTGGATCTAGATTAAATGTTAAAAACAAAATTAACTGTATGAGATTATATATTATTTATATATATTTTTGAAATAAAATACTCACAATGGTCACTAGAGGAAGGGTGCCCAACTCACTCATTGGGCGATTGTTGTCTACCTTCTTTTTTCTTCATTTCTCCTGAGTTTTTTTCAATTCCTACATTTGAAAAAAAATATTGAATTAATTATAAATACATAACTAATGTTTAACAAAAACAATAAAGAATATGTGGCATGCCTTAATTAAGGAATACCACTTTAAAAAAAATTATATGTCATTTTCTAAAAACAATTAAATAAAGTTGAATTTTAATCAAAAATTTATTTAAGGAAACAAGAACTATTAAATTTATATGAAACCATAACTAAAAAACTAGTCTATATGAGAATAATAATATAATTGACAAAAAAATACTATATATATAAGAAAATACTATAAATATAAAACCATTATATTGAATTCCATTATATCAATGAGTTTTATGTGTCAAACCCATCGAGGTTCCAAGATTTAATTATGGAAATGTTTCTTATGGAATATAAATACCTATGGGTGTTATTTAAATGATATATTATATATATAAGAACATATATCAATACATCTACTGGTAAACCCCACAACAAGGACTAGAAATCCATCAAAAGATCTAAATTTAACCACTAAAACTCCACACACAATGTCCATCACCTTCTCTAGGACATTTCCAATATATAGTAATAATAAAAAATGATGTTTACACATCTTACATATTCCTATTAATAATTTGAGTATAATATGTTTAAACATATTAGATATTAATATTAAATATTTTTTATTTTCTTATAATTACAGGATGTATATGGACATATTACATGTTGTGTACATCAAAATAATTCCATAAGATATGTTATTCATATATTTAAGGAATGTCATGTAGATATAAATGTTTTTAAGACTATGTTGGTTTACTCAGAAAATAACACATCCTTAATATCATGTTGTTCCATATAGGTGTATATTATATTTAATTACATAATCCACCTCTATGATAATTCAAAATATTTCACAGATTCCCTATCCTATGGAGGAAGACATTTTATGAATGGATGATCATATCATTGACTAACTTATATATGTGTTGGTTTTCAATTTATTTTAATTAATTATCATATAGGTTTTTGAGATATATTTTTTAAGGT
The DNA here is from genome assembly GCA_963277665.1 of Viscum album. Lineage (NCBI taxonomy): Eukaryota > Viridiplantae > Streptophyta > Magnoliopsida > Santalales > Viscaceae > Viscum > Viscum album. Next base: position 724,648,678 of record OY728167.1, on the reverse strand, counting down.
AATAAAATATGATGACATTCATATATTCACTTCATATTTGTTATTTATTAGCTTGTGTTTCCCTAGTTCTTTTATATATCCCAAAACACCTAGTTCCCATCACCTATAGGTAATGAAAATTTAATAAATAAATTTTCTCCTAGGAATGGAAAGACAACTGCAGACCACATAAAGATGAAACCATCCAATGAGAATACACTAGTTAATGGTGTAATTATGAAATTCTACTCTAACCCAGCTAATGGAGGTATTTCTAATGGTTCTAGAGTCAATTCATCATCTTCTCAATAAACTGATGAGGAGTGGAATCTCATAGCGATGAAACATGTTTATTTTATATTATCTTATGTAAAAATATTTATTTATGTGATATATTTTAATTAAAAATGATTTTAAATATACTAAAATTGAAACCAATATAAAATAAATTTATTATAACTAAATTTTATTATCAATTCATGGTTAATTAATGATGTTCTAGACCAATAGTCATATGAATTTAAAATATTAATATAGATATTGCACTAACTAGAACCAAAATGAGCATAAAAAAAATAATGAACCAATCCAAAATTTAATAGAACTAACCCAAACCAAACCAAAATGGTGTGAACTAACCAAAAAAAGACATTAACAGAATATGAAAAATCCTAAATCAAACCACATGATCAAAATAAATTAAATTACCACAAAATTAAGAATCTATGGTGGTGTTTTAGACCAAAAATAATAAAATGCATGGTTGATATAATACCTCAAATATTCGGATACCAATGATTTAATATAGAAGAATACTAAAATGAAATCACATATGAGATCTCTTGGACAGTTGGAAAGAAAGGAATGTCGCTAAAACTGGATTTCTGGATTAGATCTAAAAGGGGGGAGGGGAGACGTGCCTGCCGCTACTAGTTTTGGATTAGATCTATATGGTAGCGATGATAGGGCTCAAATGAGGGAAACATGCACATCGCTACTGGTTTCAGAGGGAGGATAGGAGACACGCACACAACAATGATCATTTTTTAGGAAGGAGGGGAGATGTGCACACTGCCAAGGTTAGAGAAAATAGAAGGGAGGAAGGGAGGGATCATTATTGGGGTAGACTCAGGTATAGATCATGATGTGTAGTATGGTAGTAATAGGCGGGGCATAATTTTGAGGAAGGATTTCCCAATGGTTTGTAAAAACCATTGGTATAAATTAGTTTCCCAAATGGTTATTTGAAAACCATTGGAAAATATTAGTCTAAAATATCCTATCCCAATGGGTTTTATCAACCGTTGGGATAGGTGAATTGGTATAGTAAGCCCTTTTAGTAGTGATCTCCACTCTTAGGTGGAAGTTTTGGATTGACAAAGAAAACAGTTTATAAACACAATCTAGGTCAATATTTTTTTTTCATTTCTATTTTTGATGATTAAAATTATACAGAAATTTTCTAAATTCTAGCATTTTTAGTCTTTGATATCATTGGGGTTTATGTTAATAAATTTATATTTTCTTTTACATGTGTAATTATTTCATATTTTGGATAATTGGGAACAAATAAACTTGAAACACTCCTAGAAAGTAAACCCCTTTGTTTGATAGGTTTGTGTTTCTAATATTTTTAAAATTTAATTTTTTTATAGAAACTTTAGGTTACAAATTTATGTAGTTTATTTGTACTTAGTTGATAATTTAATATGAAAATTAAAACTTTCCATAAACATTTTTCATTTTTTAGGGGTTGATGTAAGGATTGATTCCCTGCCTACCCATGCTTCCTTGAAAATTGGTCATTTTTGAAATTCCAAACCCTTGACTCATATTTTATTTATTTAATTCATTTTGTTAACTACTTATGTATGGATTTCTTCAAGACTCAAAATTGGGAACATGTTAAGGATAAATTTCAACTGTTTTAACCACACCATGAAAATCGTGTGTGATTACATAATTTTATATTATATGTTATAATTTTATATATTTGTGGAAATGATATATGTGGATTCACATTCAATTTTATCATTCTATATTCACTATTTTAATTCTATATTCATTGTTATCATACTGATAATATTAAATATAAATATTAAATAAACCCTTAACATACTATTAACAATAAATGAAAACATTAATCTATCTATTTTCTTTTATAATTATTTAATTGTGTTTGCATAATGATAATATTTATAATATTTTTATTAGTATGTTTTAGTCACATTATTTATTGTATATGGTGTTAGTATGCTATATAAATGTCATCATTCCGTAAAAAATAGTTAACAATGGTATATTCATGCTTAATATGTGTTTCTAATCACTGTGATTATGCTTATTTAAATATATAAATGTGTTTACAATCAATTTTATTATTATTTTATTATATTTTAACATGCATGAATGATCAATTCATTCCCAATAGTATAATCCCACACAGAAGTCATAATACTATTTTTAAATTTGTTCTAGAGCAATGCATTCTAAGCCTAAACATGAAGTTTTATACATTTCTATTATTTACGTCTCCCTATATTATTTATTAGACAACCCCTTTCTTAAAAGTTTAATTCATATTCTGTAAAAACATTAATGTGTTGCATACATGAAATGAGCAACCCATTCATTTTTTTAACAAAAATATAATGTTTCTTTGGTCCGTTTAAGTATCATTTTGTATATTTAAGTGTATATGTTAATATTAATAATTTAATTTTCTTTGTATAATTTTATTTACTTAATAATGAGTCTTGAATTTTTTTGTCTTCTCATATTTATCATGGATTAATAACCCCAATGATATTTTTAGTTGTTTCATAACCAATTACATCTTGAGAATTTTTATGGGAATATTTTTACCAGGTAATACATAAGCTTGAGCAGTGATATATTAAAATACACTCATGATCAATATGAATATAGAAAAAAATTATACATGTGAATAATTGTACTCATTAATGTGTTGGTTTCTCCAAATAGATGAATATTAGAGTGCAGTTTAAATAATACACTATTGGGTTCACTTCTTCAATGAAATTTCCAAAATCTATACAAGAATTTTTCCTCATCTTATGTACTTTTGAAATTTCCATTCCATATTATTAATTAATTTAAAAAATATATTCTTTAGGTATTTGAATTTTTGTTTTATATTACTAGGTCCATTCCATGACCCTATTATGGATGACGTTTTCTTCTACGTTACCCAAACAGATTCCTTCTTTGATTCCCAGGAAACAATATTATTTAATTGTTTTAGAGGATAACATTATTATTTCAGAATTATCTCATAGTGTTCATGGTTATGATTAATGAATAGGATTCTCTAAAGAGATTAATATTAGACTTTAGTTCAAGTTATTACATCATTTGGTACTATCTTTCATGAAATAATTACTCCCCATCTTATGTCAGTTTGAAATTTTCTTTTCATTACCTTTGTAAATTGAATGAAAATGTTCTTTAGAGGGGATTTGAGATTTTTTAAGTTACCAAGTACCTACCCTAATCCTGTTATAGTTGAAATTGTCTTCTACATTGCCCAACTAGGATCCCAACCGGTCATCAACCTGTCTTAATAGGTCGATGTAAGAAATTATGAAATTTTCTTCTTCATTTACCAACCCGGTTATTTCCTTGATTCCCTGGAAACTCTAATATTTAATTTCTCTATATGATAACATAGGATTCTCAATATGATATTAATATGGTCATAAATGATATTATTTACTTAATTATTATAAAAATATGATGTTTAATTCATATATTTCTTTGCAAGACATGTAAGAAACTCTTGAGATTTAATAATTTCGTATTTCATATTCCAATATGTGTTTATATTTATAATATTACAACATAATTAATTTTCAATTTATTCTCATGAAACTTGTTATGTTATAGTATGTTCCATTTTTTTTAATATCTCTTTAACATTCATTGATAAGATTCAATAGTTTGTAAAGGTTTGTTTAATTAAATATATTATTAATTAAACTACGATTCCTTTGACCATATAACTAGATCAATAAAAATGAAATTTAATTATTAATTTAAAATACTAATAAAATGATAAGAACAATGAAATCCTCACATTGTTGTATTATAGATTTCACTGACATTAGTAGAATTTAAATTTAAATAATATTAATGTAATCTTACCATGTTAAATCGTGTTTATCTTAACCCATAGAATCAGAATCAAAACCATTGTATATTAATATCCCTCTTAAAATTGCGATTTTATTTTTATACACCAACCCTAAATGTTTATAGATCATCACTGCGTTAAATTGTTTTTAGTATTTGGATTTAATTTTTCTATTTCCTTCCAAGTTCTATGATTATTTTTAGTTTTACATGTATTCAGGACATCAAGTCAATTTTTTTAAAAATAAAACATTGGATATCCAGTTTCTCATGGAATTTTTGAATTATAGGTCTATTTACTATTGTATTTTTGGAATTTATATTCACTATATGATTCTTTATGAATGATAAAAACATTTACAGAGATCCCATTAACCACATGTTTCATTTTGTACAAGTACTTTCAATGCATTATAATACCATTGGTTTAAACACATTTTTAACAAACCTGTGTATGTATTTACAATAGAACTAAGATTAAAATATTTTCTTGTATATTATTTACATATTTAATCTTCATGAAATGATTCCTCAAAAATCACCTCCATATTTTATTGATCCATATCACTATCATAACAAAATGATTCTTCAACCACAATTTCTAGGATGGTTTAATCAAAATCTGCACCATATTTTTTAGAAGAGTATTTTTAATGAATGTATTTATATTCTATTTACATTTTGCGTGTTTTATACTATTTATCATAATATATATTTCATAAATAATGTTAAAATATGAATATTAAGTGTTGGTATTAAAATATAATTGACATGTGAGTGGGGATGTAACACCCCTGGTTTAAGGTATTTCACCATATTATTATTATTTATTATTACAATAGGGGTTTGATTTGGTTTAGGAAGTTTTGTAGGGTTTTTTGGATGTTTTTTGGGGAACTTGGTTATTGAATGAATCCCTCTAGTTTTCAAAACACTCGTGTTGTATCCCATGATATAGGTTATTTTCATGTTGTTGTAATGGTGAGTTGGGTGTTTTTTTAGAGGTTCATTTTTTTATAGGATCATATTTTTGTCCAATTTATTCATACATTTTTTTATATAGGTGCATCTCCTTTCCATATTGGTACCTAATTGTTTTGTTCATACATCTTTTATGTTTTTGGAGTAGTTCATATTTTTTTTATAATTGATTCCAATTCAACATATATGTTCATATATTTCCAATTTGGTCAAATTTTTTTACCCCGTTTTGTTATCTTAAATATAATTTTTTTCTTACAAGATGATATATATTTTTAAATAAGATCATATTTGTTTCACAGAGATTCATATTTATTAACAAAATAATTGGTTTCAATTAAATATAAAAGTTTAAATTTTTTCATTATTATATATATATTTTTTGTTAACAATACTTTTTATACATGTTCATATTTTTTTGTTATTGTATGAACAAGTTCATATTTGTTCATATTGGTGGTTATTTATATGAAAATGATTGTTATTTTTTTATTACTAGGAATGATAACAACTATAAATTTGTCAGAGGTGTAACTATAAACTTCATACACCAACTTTCACTGAACAAATGAAACTCTATCTGGAATGACAACTCACTGTAAAACACTATACTGAGGCAACTGGGTCATGCAAAAAGGACTTAGTAGTATGTTATTGAAAATATTAATATTCCCTTTATAATAACTAAAATAAAAAACATTATTATTTATTCAATTGTATCTTTTTCAAATAATGCATTATAGATTATTTAAATCATTCTACAAGCCTATATGGGATGAAATTGATGTTCAATTTTGGAATTCCATTTTTGGAAACATTTAAATCTAGGTGATTTATTCTATACAGTCCACATGAATAGTATATGTGTAAGAAATGATTGTCTACTTGATTTTTCATATTATTTAGACTCGGTTCTACTGTACAAACAACTTATAATTATAAAATATGTAATATTTGCTCATATATTTTTATATTCATGATTTTCAAATTTAGGTGGACACCTCTATCATTTTCCAAACATATTAAACCAACATCAACATCACTTTCAACTATATATTATACTCCACTGATATTTTTTATCAACAAGTAGATTAGACTTGAGATTAGTAAATGTTTATAGGTAACTACTATCTTCATTTATTTTTCAATTAATACAAAAAATTAACATTCTACAATTGTTTCTCTTTCAATTTTTAACAGATATTACTTTTCTATAACATCTTCCAAACTATTTATCAAAAGTGAAAACTACTACAATCTGGTTAATTCTGGACATACAGTTCCATTTAATGACTAGAAAAATTATTTTTCTATAGTTATAGTGGTAAGGATGATCTTTTATATATCCAAAATATTGTTTATATTGGGGTTTTTTTATCATAAGAAGGTTTATCCAGATTTTTTGGGACATAGAGTTGCAGATTGTGATGTTTTAGTAGATTATTATTTTTAGATATTATGAGGTTCATTTAATCATTGATATTTTAAAATATATTGGATAAGAAATATTTTTCATAATATTCTAAACATAATAAGATATTCCTGGTGGGTGGTCGGTGAAGGAAAAATTTCTTTTTAGAAAGATTTATAGGCTGATGATCCTTTGTTTTTACTATTTTTCCAACACAAGACTTAACACTCATATATTTATGGGAAAACAAGTCACTTTTTGATGTAGTTCTAGATGCTCACAAAAATTATATGGCACATGATATTGTATTTTCGTGGATTTTTTTCCACCTCATCTTCTCTACTAGTTACAATGGATCTTTATCATCTTCTATTTTATAAACCTTGACATACCCATATCTCCTGTAGTTTATGTGGGGGAATGATATATATAGTTATTTTATTTTGAATATGATGTGTTTATTTATCATTATGATTCAAAAGTGTGTGATCCACACTGATCTTGCCCCTCATAGTTGAGTTATCTCACTTGCTTCTCATTATAACTATAGTGATTCTCCCCAAATAGTATTTTTTCCTCTCTTTGTTTAAAGGGAGTGAGGATAAGAACTATTGACCTATTTTAGGGTTTTGTTAATTTCAATAAACATTAGAGACCTCCTATGGTGATCACTGATCCTATATCTAGATGGTTCCAATGTGGCCATCTAGTAGGATCCTATAGCGACCACTAATGGTGGTGGTTATTTAATTTTAGATATGGGACAACTGCGACCACCAAAAGTGGTCAATTGGAAGTCACTAAATAACTTTAGAGACCATTTTTGAAGTTCCTAAAGGTGGAATTTCTAGTATTGGTTACCCCTTTTATCAACACCAATAAAAATCTACGCTACATAAGTCGTGATTTGTGATAATAACAGCAAAGTGGAGATGGTGGTAGTGTAGTGAGGGGTTGTGTGGTGAAGCGACAATGGTGGAAGATATGGTAAGACACGATAATGGAGGGGTTGTGCAACAATGAAGTGATGGTGGAGGGGTAGTTTAGGGTAGTGTGGTGAATCATCGATGGTGGCAGAGATGGTAAAACATATTTAGTATTACGAAGATGAAAAATTCATGGTATGCGATGTAAGCCAGGTAGTAGTGATGGTGCAACATAATGGTAAAAATGGAGGACAAATTTGACCACTTGTCAATGGAAAGAATGATTCTTCTTGATTTGGAGGGAATATAATAATCCATCATTTGATAGAAGGAGTGGGCCTTATGTTTCCAATTATAACGTACCATACACTTGTTTTTTAGGTTTCCATTTTTGTTTCCATTGTATTTCATCCTTCCAAACAAGTCCCTAATCTCTTGTATGGATTGGAAAACATTCTTTGATTTTTTTTAAAGAGAAATTGATTAATTTAAAAGTAAGATTGTATGATCATTATAAAGGAATTAAAATCATCCCTTAAACATTCTCTTTTGAAATGAACAGCTACTGAGAAGTCATGGGTCCCTATCTGTGGAAAAACTCAGAAATAGAAAGGGAGAAACATTTGATTCCAAGGAATAATTCCACTTGAATTCATCTTTTATTATGAAATCAATGCACATAAGCTTCCCAAAACCTCCTCGAAACACCAATGCTAAGGCATCTCCATGAACCACCAGTGGAGGCTACTGTGCATGGGTGGTTTTTATATCAAGTTCATGTGTTTTCTTCCACACACCACTCCCCTTTCCATTACAATAATATTCCAACACCCATATATCAATACAATATTTTTCCTTACCTTCCTCCACTCCAATTATATTGATAATAACTAACATCCCTAGATATTCCCCAAACTCACACTTCCTTGGCTAGTCCAGCATGTTTGGATTCAGGATCCATGAAAACACTATTATTGTCATGTTTTCATCATATCCACTGATGGTTAGCATCTGGAATCCATTTTTGAGTAGCTAGTGAAAGGTCCCTCCCACTAGAATCCCTAGAACATGTTCATCCAAATGGGCCACCCTAAGGTGAATATTTACCCTTTATTCCTCTACTCCCATGTAATAGAATTGAAAACAAGATAGGTCAACACATTAGTCTCTTTTTCAGGATGAACACTACAAAAAAATAATTCAACATTTACTCAAAGTTGTTGGAGAACACGAGAAATAGTATAGATATTTCTGGGATAATTTGAACCATATGATTTTTTTATGTTATTGTATTGGTCACCAATAATAAAACATTGTTGATGTCCCTTGGGAAGGGAAGGGACTACCCTTATTTGGCGGCGGGTTTGTAGATGCCAATATTATGGTGAGAGAACTTGTACAAACAAACCCTAGATTGGAGGGCTCCAAAACCATCACATATTCTAAATCCTTTAAGAAGTAAAAATATAGAAACTTTTTTGATGTGGGATGGAGAAAATATAATATGATGTCTCATTTGGAATCTGTTTCTGGAAACACTGATGTACTGGATAAAATACCCTGAGAGGTTTCTTTCTCTGAGGGTGTGAATTTTCAATATGTTGGGATGAAGAATCATGAGATTCCATTCTCTGTAAACCATTTTCTAGGTGTTCAGATCTTGCAATGAGGTTTGAGTGAGGATCTCAGAAGTAATTCCACCCAGAAGTCACTGACCTAGAAATGGCTGCTACTCGCCTGAAATAATCTCCATGAACATATCTCTTACTATGAGTGTGGGGTATGAACTTTTTAGACCATGTGAAGAGATGAAGAGAGATGAAATATACAGATGATTGTATTGTTCATAAACCAAATATAGGAAACACAAGATTTGGTAAAATTAGGGATGAAGATATTCTTGATGAACAACATGAATCTTGGTGTGAATTACCATGTCATGTTTTTTTGATAATTAAAGTTAATTTATTTACTATGTTTTGTTTTAATAAAATTACATAGATATAATATGGATGAAAATCATCATCTCAGGTTGGGATCTCAACCTGACCCTCAGGTTTCCCGTTGGATGGATTTCATCTGGTTAATATATGGGCAGACCATTTGATTATTTTGATGTATCATCGAGTTTGAAATCAGGGTTGAAAATTTTTTTCAGTCGTATCCCTCAGTGGCTCGGTCAAACCCTTGGTGTAAACCATCGCACCTCGGCAGAACCCTACACCCGTGGTTCAGAAAAACCCTCAGTGAAATCCGTCATAGAAACTGTTGGCCGATTTGTTCGACTTTGTCACACTGATGTGAAATCTGTTGCACCTCAACAAATCCCTCATAGAGGAAACCTGAGGCGAATCTCTTAGAGAAACTATTGACTAATTCGTTTGACACCATTTTGGTGCATCGTGACGCAACCTAACGGTGAAACCCTTGGCTGAACCCTCTTCGACTCCCTCGTACATCCATTTGCTGAAGAGTCGGTGATGTTTTCGGAAATCCTTTCTGAATTTTCGATCGACGATGAAAAAATATGTCAGGTGGTTTATGTCATTTCTATGTGTCTTCTTCATTATTCTTTGTGTGAGTCACTGGGATACAATAATTTCTATTTTTGTTCTTCTTTGTTCTTTTGGTTGTAATGATATAGTTATTAGGGATTTTTGTGCTTTAAGAGTATTACACAAACTTGTAATGTTTTTTTGACATTTTCATAGAAGCTTTGTAGTTCAAATTTGTCTTGTTAGTTATTTTCCTTAATGTTTTTTACTAATTTTGTGTAGTTTACTCTAGGAGTCTCTAGTGAGAATTTGAAATTGCAATTTGCAGTTGGTATTTGTATTGAAAAATTACATTCCATTTTTCTCTGGAAATTTATATTTCATCAACTCGATTGATTTCTAATTCCAAATTGATTAAAATTTGAAAATTTCATATGGAAATTCGCAGTTCCAATTATTTGTCGAATAGTTTTTTAAAATTCCTTTCATTCTCCACTGTGTATTCCCAATGGATATTTCGTATGGGTAACTAGGAATTTGTATTCATTGATTTTTTCGGGTGAAAATTTCCAGTGCTCATTCGGTGCTGAATTCTCCATGGAAATTTCCAGTAGACATCCCCATTGGAAATTCCCATTGGAAATTTCCAGTGGTAATTCCCAGTGGTAATTCTCAGTGTTAATTACCTTGTATTCATTGATTTTTTCCGTGACATTTTCCAGTTCTCATTAGGTATTGAATTTCTAGTGTCAATTCCCATCATAAATTACCATTGGGAATTCCCATTGTAAATTACCATTAGAGATTCCCTGTGGTAATTCACAGTTATTCCAGTGGTAATTCCCAGTGGTAATTCATTCATAATTTATAACTACGAAAAAAATTTAGAATTTAGTTGAAATTTTACTACTTGAATTGCCTCTGTTTCCATGGGGATTCCCACTGGAAATTCTGACAGGGAATTTCAAGTGTCGCATTGTTTTACCAATTGGGAAGTCGCATTGAAATTTATTTACAATTTATAATTTCTTAACAATTAGTTTTTCAATAACATGTTGTTTTGAATCAAGAATTTCCAGTGCACATTTGGAGTTGAATTCTCACTGGAAATTGCCTCGGGGATTTTTCTAGTGGAAATTCCCAGTACAACTGAAACTTGGAATTCTGAAATGTAGTGTAAATTACATGTATAATTGATTTATAATTTCCAACTAAAAAACATTTTTAGAATTTACATCATGTTTTCATACTATTGGGCTGTGATATTTCTTCTGGAATTTCTTAGTGGAAGTTCCCAGTAGAAATTTTCACTAGAAATTCCCAGTGGAAATTCCTAGTGAAAATTCCCATTGAAAATTCCCTGTGGAATTCATTTATAATTTCCAACTACAAAACCATAATCAGAATGAGTTTAAATTTTACATCGTTTTGTCCTACTGTTGGCATCGATATTTCAACTAGAAATTCCCAATTGAAATTCCAAGTACAAATTCCCAGTGAAAATTCCCAGTGCAAATTCCCAGTGAAAATTCCTACTAAAAATTCCCACTAAAAATTCCCACTACAAATTCCCACCGCAAATTCCTACTGCAAATTCCCTATCAAATATGAACAACCATTGTTAGAATGAGTTGAAAATGTACACTGTATTTTCCTACTATAGGTATGGGTATTTGCAATGGAATTTGTCATTGAAAATTCCCACTAGAAATTGACACCACCTTTTCCTACTATTAGCATAAATATTTCCATTGGAATTTGTTACTGGAAATTCACAGTTGAAATTTCCATAGGAAATTTCCAATTGAAATTACCATATGAAATTCCCACTGCAAATTCCCACTAAATATTCCCTATGATATTCATTTATAATTTTCAAATACAATCCATAATGAGAAGGATTTGAAATTTTACACCGTCTTTTCCTACTATTGGAATGGGTATTTCCACTGGTATTTTTATTGAAAATTAAAAATTGATATTTCAACTGGAAATTCCCCCTGGAAATATCTACTGTAAATTCCCACTGGAAATTACCAGTGGAATTCATTTATAATTTCTAACTGCGGATCCCATTCGAGAATGAGTTGAAATTTCACACATTGTTTTGGTAATTTCATCACTTGTTTTCCTTATGTTAATATTTACATTGAAGAATCTATTTTTTTAGGATACTGGTTTTTTATGGAATTAGAAGCATATATATCATTTATCACCCACTGCAAGTCTTTAATGACCGGGTTATGGAAAAAATTTCATGAGATTAGGCCTAAGCTCACTAAGAATCACATTACATTTCTTCAAAATATGCCATTTTGGAAATTGTTTAATGTCTTTGTTGATAATAGAGTTCCCATTGATGATTGTAAAAAAACATATGGTTCTATTTTATTAGTATTAAATAGGTACAATGTTCAATTAAAAAGGTTTGATATAGGTGGTAGGATGATGGAATTAATAGTTGATTACATCTGTGATATATTTGGAATTGAGGATGGTGATTTTCCTTTATCATATCCATACACATTACAACCAAATAACACGGCCCTTTTTAGGAGGAGGTTTGCATATGTGGGCCGGCTATTAACACAGGGTGTTTTATAGAGAGATATTCTTGACACTATTGAAGCAAGGGAAGATCAAGATTTATTCGATGTTGCATGTTTGCTTTTCTTGTTTGCATGTGCCACATTATTTTTCCCCAAATTCGGTTCATATGCTGGTTGTAATTTTGTTACTTATTTTGATGATATCTCGAAAGTGAAGAGGTTTTCTTGGGTTGCTGGTATACATGACCAGCTTCTCACGTGAGTGAAAAAAAATCACACATGCCCATTGAAAGTTATTTGCTCTGTTGTTAGCTTATTTATAAGTTATTCAACAGTATTTAGACGATTAATTTTTCCATTTTGGTTTAGTATTTCCTAACATTATTAATTATTATAGTACTGGTATGTTGAGAAGTCTAGGAATATTTGACCCAAAAGATAGGGTGCCCTTTTATTTGTTCGGTGGAGTTTGCAAGATGTTGATGTTGTTGTACAAGAATCTACCAAGGTACTATTAATAGAATATGTTACTAAATAGTAAATTACTTTTATAATACTTTATAAAATATGTAATTATGTTTTTAATATGAAATCTAGACTCCAACAAAGCCTAGGAAGATCCTCAGGTTGTAGTTAAGGCCTTCTGATGTTACATTATCTGGTCTACAGGTAGTTGATGAAATAAAGTTCATTTTAGTGTGAAGCGACACATGGAACATGTTTCAAAGGAAGAGTCTTTAGGCTTCTACATGGAGAATGTGAAACTTCATAAACATTTCAAGAGACTGGAGGCCCAAATAAAGATGCAGATTAGACAAATTATTCTTTTCAAAGAAAATTTGAAGGGGAAGGAAGGGGTTAAAACCATTTTCAATGAGGAGAAATAACCTGTTTTAGAGGATATTGGGAGTGAAGATATTGAAATGGAAAATCTTACAACTTCGGCTGCTATAAATGAAGGTAGCACAAAGGATATTCATGATGCTGAGGGGATGGAAGAAACTATTTTAGAGGAAAGTGAGGAGGAAGATATGAATGAAGAATTGGGCAATGAAGGCCCAAAATGTGTTGACCAGTCCATTGCAGTCTCTTCTACCTCTAAGATACAAATGCCTTTGATTAGAGGTGGCAAGATTAGGATGACGAAACCAAAGTTCCAGTCTATATATATATATATATATATCCAAAGTTGACTATGACAAAAAGGCTGGAAATATTTGGCAATCTATCCCAATTAATTCCTAAGTGGGCGATGCAACATAATATAGTGACAACAAATGATAGAAGACTAATGGAGATGTTGGTTGATGCAGATGGGGACATGTAATTCTATTGAATTTGTGTTGTAATTTCTTTTCATATAGTTTACAATGTACTAAAATTAAAATTGACCTTGCATGACAACAGTAGTGTGGTATGGAAATCTAGTGACAAATCACAGCAGATCAATATGAAAAACATTAGTGATTTGTTAAATAAGAGGTTCACTTCTATTATGGTATGTTTTGGATTAGTTTCTTTAATCAGTGCTACTTTCTCTTTTATTAAGTTCAATTTTTCAAAAAAGGTCATATATTTATATACGGTGATAATTCAAGAAAGATTTCGGCTTCGGAGTATGGATGGAATTTCCGAAGTTGAAAGATGTTTGTTCATGCCGAGCACATTTACAGTAAGGATGTACTTCATTTTTCATACAATGATGATCATATTTTTATAGTTTTCATGTTTAAAACACGTCTACATTTAATGGTTACTAAATTCTTACATTTCCTTTTGTCATTGTGTTATAGGGAGTTCTGTATTCAAAAAATGACAAATTAAAGGACACCTTTTTGAAGCCACCATTAGTTACTGGTATGAGGAGCTCCATGATTTTATTATGCCCGGTAAATTCTAATATTATCCATTGGACACTATTAGTCATGGATTTAAAAAAATGGTTTTTCAATATTATAACTCAATGCAACCCATTCTACTCATGAGAGCAAGTGATCCATTCCTTAAAGATGAAGTGATTGTGGTAAGTTATTATACAATGTACAATATAATTTCAAATACATTAACAGATTGACTGATCATTGATTTTTTTTTACAGAAATCGTATTTGGAGGAATTTTTCATCATTTTTCATGCAGAGAAGTTCAACCCACATAAATGGGACATGAAAATTGAGAAGACGCCGCAACAGGGAGATGCAACTTTGGATTGTGGTGTCATCATTTGTTATATCATAGAATGCTTGGCTATAAGAGTTGAAGTCCCAGAATGTTTGATGGAAAAATAACATGTTGAGTAGTGTTTTTTTATGGTGAATTACTTCTTAAATGATCTTGGGAGGATGAAAATGGAGATTTATGATGAGAGTATGAGGTATTTGGTTGCTGTCATAAGCAATGATGATTATTAATTGACCTTTTTATTATAACAGAAATATGGTTTTCCTGTAACAAACATAACTACTGTGACTTTTTGTGATGGTTCTAGTGGGTGATTGGTCGGTGGAAATGGGTAATTTCTTTTCAGGATGAACAAAAATTGGTTTTATGATAGGTGTTTTTATGTTCTTTTTCTTTTTGGTATGCATTTTTTTTATTTGAATGACTAGGAAACTTGTTCTGTATATAATTATTAACAAGGAATTCTCATTGGAACATTCCAGTGAAAATTCCCACCGTAAAATATGGATTAAAATTCTTTAGTTTGGTTTTCATAACTTTTTTGGGTGTTACATAGGGTGAAAATGGAAATTTTATTATCTGGATAACCATTTTCATATAGTTTATATTGATTTAATATTTAATAGTATGAAGGGTTTTAAACTGGTATTTCTTCTTATAGTCTCTAGAGTCACGTCTTTCAATGGAAACTGGTTGTACATAAAAATTCCAACTAAGAATTTGTATTGGAAATTACCATTGCAATTTCGCACTATAAATTGTGTGTCAGTTCTTTCAATATAAATTTTCTGTGCATATACATTCCAACTGGGAATTTGCATTGGAAATTCCTAGTGGAATTTCCCACTGTAATGTGTTGGTCAGTTCTTTTAACGAAAACTGGTTGTGGATATAACTTCCAACTGGGAATTATGAGTGGGAAGTGCCACTCAAAACTGTGTGTGGAAATTTTAAATTTTGTTTACATCATATTATTAGGTGTTATAGAGTCATTTTTATTTGCACTCTCTTCCATCAGTTTGATGGTAACTTGTTGTGCATACAAATTTCAACTGGGAATTCGAATTGGGATTTTCCACTAGACTTTTTCATTGTAAAATGGGAGGGGACATTTCCAGTTTGATCATGTACAAGATTATTTTTACAATTTCCCTATCTGCAATAATAAATTAAATTATAAAAACTGATTTTCAAAATAATTTGCATATTGTGATGACATCTGTAGTTGAATATGTGTATCAATTGAATCCTGAAGTGCTTGCAATGAGATCTCGGTCCTCATATTTATGTTGTCATTCCCATTTGCAACCGTTTTTGAATCTTGCATCATCAATGGTGGATAATTCCTCCTTGTTGGCTCTTAATTTCATCAATAATTATATATTAACAACTACAATGATAACTAAAAAAAATTTCATATGATTTCAAATAGGACAAATATCAACTACTATGAACGGTTTTTAAATTTGTAGGTTTTGAAGATATAGAACAATATGTACATACATTGAGATTTATGACACTATCAGCATGGTAACCAACATTCAATGGTTATGTTTCATTTCCTTAAAACATTATTATAACATTATTTATGCATGTTATCATTGAATGAAATAGTTCATTAACAAAATAAAATAATAACAGAACAGTTGCGTAAGGTTTTAAATATCACATTATATGTAGTTCTATGATGTGGGTTTCAATGTAACTCTCAGTGGTGGTTTCATGGATGGAAAATGGTCTACTAGGATAGTATTATAGAGAGTTTGGATGGGTGAATAATTGGGGATAGAAGAGTAAGAATATTTGGAACAACCAGAGGCTGACTAGGTGGATTCAGACAATGGTGTGGATACAATAGTGGATCCAGGATAGGGGGTTCATGCATGTTTTACCCATGGAATGGTGGAAATTAAATTAATAGGTGGAGGGTCGGATTTTTCTACAAAAATTTTCTTATCTCATGAATCTATTATGTAGTCAGTAGGCTATGATGTGGAGGGTGTGATTTTCCTAGTTGTTTTATAATTTACTATCAATATGTTATAGAGCTATATAGAGTGTCCAACCATGAAACCACCACTGAGAGTTACACATAACCATTTATACTGTATAATGTTTTAAATATCACATTATATAAAGTTCTATGATGTGGTTTTCAATATCAAATTTTTTTAACCTACTATAAAGTACTTACATTGACATATGTGATAGTTTGTCCATTACAACCACTATTTGGCAGTTCTGTGGTTGTTCCCTGCAATATCATTATAACAATATTTAGTCATGAAAACATAAAATGTATTAGTTCAATAACATAAGTAAATAATAACATTGCAGTACCAGTCCTGCAGTCTCTTGATTTCTGATTTTGCACCAGTTTTTGATGTGTTTTCTTGCCTTCTCTAGACAAATTTTCAGCCTATCACCGACTTTCCATTTTTCTTTTTTCTTAAATGATGTTTTAGACTGTTTTTGACCTTGGTTTCTAGATTACTATTTACTTAATTTTGAGGGTACATTATTTTTGGCCTCTTGAAATTCTCTGGCATAATTTTTCAAATTTGAAATTCAATTCTATATCCTTGTTCAAACTAATAGGATTCTATTACAAGATTTATTTCCATTCATGCCAACTATTGGTAACATTGAGATTTTCTTTGTACCATATCCTATTCAACATGATTAACTATGATGTCTACCAACTGGATGTCACAGGCATGTCTTGTCCATCTCTTACGGGTACATAACTCTGGCAAGGACTGCACATCCAACCTTTCTAATATTCTCAATGCGTGACTACACAAATATCCATAACTCTAAAATTTCAGACAAGTACAACCAATTATGAAAGGTGACGGTTGGTACACTTCTACTCTAAACTCATTTGAAGAACCTTTAATTGCCACAAGTTAACATTTTGGGGAAACAGTTTCATTACAAGACTTAAGGCAACAAGCAAAACATAGTTGGTGTTCATGCTGAAAGAGATCAAATATTTTTTGAGTGTACAAATGACTTGATTGAACCATGATCAGATGATATGGAAAATGATTGTGTGGCAGCTTTTCCCTTCCATCAATTTCATCTTTCATTTCTCGATACTAATTCTTCTCCAACACATTCTCAAATTATTGGAAGTATTCCAAAACATTGAGTTTATGATTAAAATAATCCATTAATACACCATTGAAAATTTCACGTAACTGTGTGATTTGAATTCCTAATGTCAATGCAGTTTTCATAAAACAATGATCCCATTTTTCTTTGACTTTGTACATATCTTCTATCCATGTAGAATTTGTATCACTGCAATGTATTCGGATTTATTTCAATATTGTTTCAAATTTTTAAATCCCTGCAACACCATATATGCATTTTTTCAATTTTTCCAACACTGGCAAGTCATATTTCATTACATGGGACAAGTGTTTCATGCCATTTTGGATTAGGTTCTAGGTGCATAGGCCGTGTCTTGTTGTAGGTATTGTTAAACCAATTTCTTTATACATAGCTGCATATTGATCTGTGAAAATTGTCTTTGGATGTTTGCCTCCATGAAAATCAACAAATCTATTAAACAACCAACTAAATGATTATTAATTCTCATCATATAACAATTCTTTACCAAAAATTACAATTTCATTATGATGATTTATACCTAGAAACACTCCCAAAGTCCTAGATTCCTTGTTTGTGTTGAAGGTAGTGTCAAACACGACAACGTCTCTAAAATGATCATAATCAACCTTCATTCTCGGTTCCATCAAAAAAATGTTGCCAATTTGACTACACGTGTCAAGTTGCACTGAGTATACGAATGACATGTTATCTCTTGATTGCTTCTCTAGGTATTATTACATACCATCATCATCACATAGTTGCAACTACCTTTTTCTTTTGGACTGTAGATAATTCAGTTGGTCCACTCATGTATATCCAAGACTCACAGGTCCACCTGTAATAATTGTTGCAAATGAAAACGAATCATTGGGCTTCAGACCATCTTTTTCATTAATATCCAACTCTTCACCTTGTGGATCACTAATGTGTCTTTGTGACCTCATGAAATTCATGGTCTCGGGAGCATGTAAAGGATGGTTATGCTCCTCAACAAATTGTGTGCACTCATACTGGTTATTGGACATGTAGACAACTCCCATTCATGCTAGACAATTAGTCCATGTTTCTACACATGGCTTTTTGACATTGAAATCACATTTTTCTGCTCTTCGGTATCCTTCTTTGCTACATGTATACAATGTGGATGCTACCAGATTTTTCCCTTTTTATGTTTGTTAACATACTATTTCTATGCACTGAAACCAACAATGCCTCCATAAGTAACATAAAACGAATAAGCATCTGAATCTAATTTAAAAGTTATCCCAATACTTGGTCTCCATGTACTTCTTTCTTTAGAAATGTTTTCACATGGGTTGATTTATTCCAAATTTTGGACTTCATCTGTGTTGATGCTAATTTCTACACTGCTCTTTGTGTTTGTAATGTCCACACTGCTATGCTCCGTGATGTAGAAGTCATACAAATTTTGAACAACATTTAAATCAAACGAATTTATGGCCTCTTCACATTATAGAGCATTTAGATTCAGGTCCCTTGCTGTCATTATGTGATGTACAATTTTTCTCCACAAAGTGTTAGATCACAGTTGTGTATAATTTTTTAATGGTGTTTCCTTTGGATCCAGTGGAAATTCTCATTGGAAATTGGAGTTGAAAATTCAAACTACTATTTCCCATTGGAAATTCTCATTGCCAATTCACACTGCCAATTCGAACTGCAAATTTTCACTGCAAATTCACTCTGGAAATTCCCGTTGAAAATTGCCGTTGAAAATTCAAAGTAGTAACTCCTAGTTGAATTTTTCACTGGAAATTAGCACTAGAAACTCGCTCTGAAAATCATCACTGGAAAATTACAATTGGAAATTCCCATCATACTTTCCCATTGTAAAATTCCAATTAAAAATCCTAGTTATCTTCTTTGAATATTTTCAGATTTGGAACTTGGAATTTCAATTGTCAATTCATATTGAAATTTTGTAGTAGAGATGTCAATGCATAATTTGAACTATGATTTCATGATGTTATTTCTAACAGAGAAAGGGACTAGCAGAATCCCAAAGCTTTATGGGAATGCCTCATGCAAACTACTACGCTCTTGTAAAGGGTTTCTGAAAATGCGTCCTCCAACTGTTGCGTCAAAACACCTCCTGTGAACGAACCTTCAGAAAGACCCAAATGTGCATGTTTTATTTCTGCCCCCTATGAATGAAAGCTGCAAATGGTGCCTATAAACGCAGTTTATGGATTCCTTCCCCTGGAATCGTGAAGAACCCACATGGGTATAGCCGTCCCCGACAATTGGACCTGAGTCGATGTAGCTGTGACCGAAAAATACTGAACCTGACCCTTAGAGAATCCTGAAGTTTTCTGCTCCAGTTTAGCCGCAACGGTCAAATGATTTCTGTCACCGTTAGATAGGAAGGAAGTAATTAACCCCATGAATTTCTTTTCTACTTTCCCTTATCTTATTTCCTTATTTTTTCTAGTATTTTAATGGTTTGGATGGACTCACATGGCATGAAATTAATCCAGCGGCCAACCTGACCCTCAGGTTCACGTGCCGAACCTGAGACAATTTAAATCCTAATATGGAACTGCCTAATGGTTTTCCACCTAACACGTGTCCCATAGGATGCTCCCTCCACTAATCCTATTTTATTTTAAAGATGGAGCTCATTATCTTTGTGCTTATAAAATTTCAGTGAAGTGAGGAAGGGATCAGGAAGTAGCTTCATTCTAGGCATGAGGGGGAGGTCTCTGGGTATTGGGTGTCTCAGATTCACTAAGAAAGAGGTCTTGAGAGGGATCTTACTAGAATCAAGTAAAAACTAAGAGATTAGTGGTTTTAGATGTAATTTATAATCTCATCAGGAATGAGAGAAATTATGTGGTGGAAAATTGAGGAGGAGAAAATGTATAATGGTGACAGAAGTGGGAGTAAGAGGAGAGGCACAACGACAATGGAAGGAGGAGAAGCGCATCAGGGGTTTATGTGAGGTGGTAGTGTGGAGTAGAAAGGAATTTACCTAAGTAGGAGAAAAGTCCTGCAAATGATGAATAAACCTTTTATTCTATAAATTTGGCATCCCTTAGAGCCATCACTTTTCACTGCCTAATAGGAAGAACCCCAATCCATCATGATGGAATCCAATCTCCCTATAGAATCCAATTCTATCATACCAAAAAAAATATTTATTTCCCTTTATCTTTCTTATTCCATATTTATTATTCTATCATATTAAACAAAATTTTACTTTATGATATATAAAATAGTTGTCGGCCAGGATTGAGAGCGAGGTAGAGCACACACGCATTAGGTGATGAATATATCCACAGAGGGGGGAATAGTGATTGCTGCTTCGAAAAATCAAATTCGATGAAGAGGTAACATCTTCCCTTCCACCCTAAACCCCCTTATCAACATGGACTTTGAATACATAAGTGATTCTTTAATCTCTTAAGGATTCCGTTAACTCGAGCTGAAGCTATAGTTTTCCATGAGTTAGGGACACCAATGGCTATAGTGGAGGTGATGGTGGTGCCGCCCATCCTTAGAGTGGTTCAAATTCGAGTTATCTGCACCTCCCTATTCCACAAAGACATTACTTTCTGGAAGATGAAGGAACGTTTTCCTAAACTATCATGTAGTTTTTTAATTCCATATGAATCGATATTTTCTATGGATTTATGTATGCATATGTCCTAATCCTAAATTTATGGCATGCATTTACTTTCTAGTGTCCTCTTTGTGTCGATATGGATGATTTTGTATAAGATTTTCCAAAAATACTCTACCAAGAATCCATTGGGTAAAATCTTCAATCCTTTATATGGGGTTTCTATCGATTAGTTTCTAGTTTCATCATTTGTTATGATTTCCAATTCCTACCCTCTTTGAGCCATGAACTGCCTTATTCTACATATGTTTTCCCATTTTCTAGGTAGAATGAACCAAAATCATGAACCATGTTATCAAAAATACTTTTTGCAATTTTGGATTTTTTTTGTTGAAAAAGTTTGGTTAAAATCCTCATAAATGCCTCAGGGAATCACTATGAATGCATGTTGAGTGTGCTGGAGTTCATATAGAGTATAATGAAAATTGTAGTAAAATGATTAAGGGATATGTATGATTTTGAAGAGGCAGAATTATCAAAGTCCGAAAAGACTCATTGTGATACATTATATATTCCAAACGATACGGATGATATTAGGATGATTTAGGATGATACATAATATATTCATTGGAATATGTAATATATGTTTATGTTTAAAGGTGATACATAAGATTTAATATTTCTTACATAATGTTAAAATATTTTAAAAAAAATCATAATTTTGGAGTATTAAATTGAGATGATTCTCATGTTTCTCTTTCAAATGTTTAGACATCATGTTTTTTCAAAATGATTATGATTTAATTTGATATGATATGAAGAAAGTGTTTTCTCTATAAATAGATGCTTCCCATGACATTGTAGTGGAGGATATCGCAGGTACTGAAGCATGTAGAGAGAAAACTATGGAAAGTATTTATTTGATTTCCACCCAACATCCATATAATTTTATATTCAGAAAGTCATGGGGGACATAAAAAAGGTTTGACTTTTGATTTCTTCTAGAATTTATTGACACAATTTTTATTCCAATTTTAAAATGGAAAGATATGGATTTTTTTGAAGGTAGTAAATCAGGAAACATATTGTGGTGGAAATTATTATTATTTTTTATCAATTTTGGAGTATTTCTGGGTTGTGTTTGTTGACAATATAGTTGAAGGAACATCTAATGTTTCGTGAAAATACATGAATAACTTGTAACATGAAGGCCAAAAAAGTATTGGAAGAATCATAGAGTGACAATAACAGTTTTTTTTGCTGGAAAAAATCACGTGGTGATATTCTAGGTTACGTTGCAAGTTGGCTATATCAGAATAACCTGTTTTAGAGGATGGCATCATGGGGAGTGGTTTTCACTACAAAGGGGACCCTGTGAAGTTAGGATTAGGGCGGTTTGAATCCAATTAGTTTTTCATGCTTTATAAGTTGGTTTCATGATGAGAGTGAAGTTGTAGATTACTATAAAATGGTAAAGACCATTATCTATGGTTCTCCATATAAAATAGATTCTAGGATACTGAAATGCGGAAAAGTGAAAAACACTCACTGAGATACATAATATATTCGAGTGAAGTTGAAGGGACAAGTCACAACACGAGCACAAGGATCACACCATGAATGGTTGGAACCACATGTTATGTAAGTGTACCTAGGAAATACATAAGTGAATTACAAGATCATACATAATAAACATTCCCTTACTGTAGAAGTGAAAACAATACATAAGAAAAAGTCACATCGTGGGAGGGATGGCCACCCTGTGAAGAGGTTTAAGTGGATTTAAAGGGTTATGTTTATTTGGATATTTTCACACCATGAACTAGTAAATCATGCCCTAATAGGTTTGTAGATTGATAAGATTTGGAGTATCACACTGTGATCTCCCATGGGATTTAAATGGTAAATTCTTATGGATTTGTAAGATTTGGTTGTTGAAATGGATCACAACATGGCGAGAGAATTCGTTCCATGGAGGTGCCTTTGGAGGTAGGAGTTTAGGTTCAAGATTTCAAAATGGAATGTGGGTCGTGATGTGATAGTAAATATCACATTATGAAGAATCCAAGTTATCATATTTTCATATTCAAGTATCTTATAATTCAGTAATGAGATCATGGATTTAAAAGGGAGACTTTGGATTGGTTTTTAAGAAGGTTATTTGAAAACATTTCCCATATTAATGAGGGTGAATTGAATATTATGTAAAGGGGAAACCTTGAGATTCTGTAAGAGTGGAGAGATATCCTTCTTCAAAAGAAGGATTGAGTGTCAAGGTAGAGAAGAGGAGGAATTCCATATCACTACTGGGAAGTTAGAGGTGAAAATAAGGGATATCCAAAATGCTTTCCCATTATAGGTTCATGAAGTTCGTCAAATTGATGAAAGTGGATTTTATTAACACACCATTGATGGTGTAATATTAATCATGGTTCATGGAGATCAAGACCATTTAACTTAGAGGATAAATGATATTTTCAATTGATTGAGAGTAAAAATTTCTATGTTTTGTGAAAGTTGTAAACATGGAGGTTCAGTGCAACAACTATAAATTGTATGAAACAAAAAGTGCACTTAGTTATTCCTATATAATGACACATCGCCATTGTATTCTATTTAAATTATCCTTGTTTAAGTGAACCAAGTAAAATTTCATGTGCCCCTCTTCATTTCCCCTACATCATTTCATATATATTGTTTTAGAGAGGTATCCCGACCAATAGCGGAACAAGATTGTTGGAAAAGGTTTTTTTTAAGATATTGACATACCCTGATTCACCCACCTATTAAGATATTTATTTTGATTAAGAACAACAATTTGTATCAAATTTTAAGGTTTATGATGAAGTATTCTCTCTTTGAAGAAATGGCAGTGAGTGTTAACCACAAGGGAATTTCGATCTTTGATGAGAAAAACTTCCAATCATGGATGAATCAAATGCATCACTATTTATGATTATTTGGAATAGAAGTCTACATGATTTCCATATATGGGATATCAATCAACATGAAGAGTGAAATATTATCTGAGAAATATTGGAGGGATATTTATACCATTTCCAAAGGAGTCAACATGTATAGGAATGTGATGTCATGTAAATCCTCACACACCATGTGGGAGAACTTCTCAAAATCTATGAAGGATATTCAAAGGTACGGGAAGAAAATTTTCAGGTTCTATGAAACAAGAATGTGGATTTGGGGGTGCACCTAAATGATTCTGTTGATTTATTCTTTGATTAAATGAATTTATTGTTTAGGACATGAAAATACTCATAGAAACCCTCGATGGTATAAAAATCATGTAAGGGATCTAGAGAATATTTCCACTGCATTTCATTTATGGTCTCAGTGCTCGAAGAAAAATACCCAAAGACAATGATGATGGATAGTCTACACAACACCCTCATTGAATTTAGATGAGGAACAATGACAATGAGTTCATGGAAATGGATAATTATCTGGAAGTTTTGTTCAAGAAATTTAAGAAACTCGTATTTGAGGATGATTTTGAAGATAGGGGAGTTATTGAGGTGATGTATTTCAATTCCTAAAATCTCATAAGGGGAAAATGAGGATTCAAAGACAAGCTTCCACTTGGTTTATTTCGATGGGGAATAGTTTCTAAACTCATTGTAAAGTTTCAAATGAAATTATGGGATATTGATTGAGATGAATAACACATGAAAGATTCATCTAAGAGTGTGAAAGGACAAATGAGTTCATAAAAGAGATTCTTCAAAAGGAAGAACATGCTCTTACAAGAAGATTTTAACTTGGAAGAAAATAAAGTAGAGGACATTGAGGACTGAAAGAACCTCGATGAGGAAGTTCTTGGAGTTTGTACCCTAAAAATAACTAACCTTGTAATTTTTATTACTAGAATATTCATTAAAATAAATATTAATAAATATTTTATCACAGGAGGATTTTTATTTTTTGTAATATTAATGAAACAACATCCTTAGAGTATGTGTTGCATTGAAAGGTTATAATGGTTCTCCTCCATGACAAGAACATGAAAATGATATGAAAATATTTTAAAATAAATTTTCTATAGTCTATATGACATCTATACAACATGAAACAAATGATGTTTTGACAATCGGGAGTTTAATACTCACAAGCAGATGAGACTTTGATTGATGATGTTTCGCACTTCGTAATCTATAAGAAAGGAGGTTATGAGGACATACCCACCAATATAAATTCCACATGTTATATGTGTCTATGGATATTACTATTTTAGGGTGAGTGTATTGGTCCATAGACACAATATTATTATTAATGTGTATCAAGAATTATGTACTTTGATGTATTGATGAAAGCTATGATGACATATCCTCATGGTGAGGTATGATGTGTTGGGTGCGTCATAAGTGATATACATTAATTAAATATGTCTAACTAGGATTTTTCCTTTCTGATAATGAAATTTGATATCTTTGGACTTTTGATTGAATTGAAATTTTCTGTTTAAATCAATGACTATGGTAGTTCATCATCGAGTTCATTTCAGATATTCAATGAAAGTTCAAATAAGCATATAGGTTAATGAAAAAATATGAAACCATCTTGATGAGATATTAAGATAAAGAAATTATATCATATAGTATGAATTTGTATGAGGTTGTTTTCGTTGCAACATTAACTTCTTTATTTAAGGGTTTCTTGACACGTTGCAAGACAATAATCATGGATTTTTGGTTAGCTCATTTAATTCCACTATAGAAAGACTTAGAGGATCACACACTCAGTGCATCAAAAATCTCAGTAATGTTATATTTGAATTTAATATTCAGAATAAATACTATACTCCATTTGTGGTTTATTAATTATCAAGTTTGGTGGATTTCAAAATTTCAATTACCAGTTATTTAAGTTCGAATATATGTGAGTTGAAAATTAAATAAATTTAAATTTTCAGTTAAAAATTATAATAATTATTTATATATTGTTTATTATTAATAAGGTAATAAATAATTATTTATTTAGTTGCGACAATATTTAAAGAAATATTTTTCAGCTAGTTAATAATTATAATATTTATTTATTTATTGAACAAATAATATAAAATGATTTAATTATTTTAAAAAATAATTCTTATTGAAATCTAGATAATAGTTGAGGAGGATTGACGTATTGGTTCAAGGGCTCAATGAAAATGATATATTTTATTTAATATCATTTAAATAAATTTTAATTAATTTATTTAAGAAATGATATTTAAATATCAATGATTTAGTGCATGTCATGAATTAGAATAATAATAATATAATTATTAGTTGACATGTTGTTTATTGAAGGATAGAAAGGGGCCATATTAGGTAGTGTAGTGTGGTTTGGGGTTGTCTAGTGGGGGGTGCTGGGTTGGTTATCCGCCAAGGGCAGTTTTTAGTGTAGGGGTATGTTTGGTTAGCTACCAGGGGATGTTTTTTATTTCTATGTTGTTAGTTGGAATGATAAATTAAATAGGTGTTTTTGGCTATTGGGATGGATTGTATTTGATATTATTTTGGCTCCAACTTTGGTTGTAGTGGGTGTGGCCTCGACCTTGGCTTTGGGGAACAACTCAAAGAGACTTCTTCTCCATTCGTTCTTTCTTCTTCTTCTACAGATTTTTCTGTAAAATCCAATCTGTTAATAGAGACATACTATTTTCCTCATTGTTAGAACCTATGATCTTATCAACATGGTTATTTTTTCGAGATAAAAAATGTTGAATGGGGATCAATGGAGTTTAACTGACCAAAATGAGGGTGTGAGCGTTAGTGGTTGTGTTGGAGGAACATGCCTGAGAACATGTGGAGCTCATAAAGTAACACTAAGAGTTGATGGATTTTATGTAGGATTGGTGAGGAGAACACAGTTAAGAGAAGTTAGAGATGTATATAGATAGGGTTTGGCCACAATATTTGCAATGATATGAGAAGGATTGAATGCATGTACTAGATGAGTATTTTGTTGTCATTTTTCACCTATTTCTTCAAAAGCTTTGTTTTTGGTTGAAATGTTTATGACAATTTAAGTGTTATGGATACTTGTTGAGTACTCTATTCACCACCTACCTTATGAATTTTCAAAACCATAATTTGAGGTTTCTAGTCCAATTCAGCTGAGATGGTTGACTTTAGCAGACAAACAGGAAGTGAAAACTGCTCCTGCTTAGACAGAGGAGCTGTCCAATATGGTGGAAATTTTTCTGGTCCAAGTTTGATCAGATGAGAGTGTGGTAGGTTTGACTATAACACCCCGAGATTTTATGAAAAATATTCTTTTTAATGTCATTAATGTCTTGTGTTGTACGCTACACCAAAAGGAGCTTGCACAACACGCATCCTTGACTTGCCTTTCATTACACGCAATCACGACCTTCCTTGATAGCGTATGTAGTACGCAATACCGAGTTTCACTAAACAACGATATGCTATTAAAGTATTATTCAAACTAGCCATTATGAATAGTAATACCACTTTTTGAAATTTTGTAAATTTTATTTTTCAAAATGGACTTCATTTTTGGATTTGGAATATCGAAATTAGCTTAGGGTGAAATTTTGGTAATTTTCGGATAACTTTCATATTTTGATGAATAGTGGAAATTACTAAATTTTAATTAAAAACAACTTTTTCAATCGAAATAATTAATAGTGATAAATTATTAATTTTAGTGGTTTTAAAGTATATTTAGAATATATTTTTACAATTTAATACAATGATGGTCATTGGATGTAATTTCACATTTAAATCAGTTATAACCAAGTTTCAATCTTTTGATAGTTATTATCTCTTAAAAACACGCTATTTGTTTTGACGACGGGAATTAATTTTTAAATTAGTTAATGCAACTGATATGTTTTGAATTTGGTAAAATAGACATCATTTTTGAGTTCATAATATCAAATATATCGTAGGCCTAATTTTTGGTATTTTTCTGAAAACTTTCAATTTTTGATGAATAGTGAAACCATTAAGTGTAGTTAAAAAAACTGAATTTTTTATAAAACTTAATTTTACCACTTCTGTGAGTGGAATTTCAAAAATACGAGAGACACAGTTGATTTCAGTAAGTAAAATGTGGTTCAATGAGATGAAAATAATTTTTTGGTGAATAGTAACTTTTTACTTTTTTTTACCGCGGTTAAAAGTAAATAGGGTAATTAAGGGTAGAAATGATATTATTATTACCCTAACACATGTCCTAATTCTATTGGACAAGTTTAATTCGACAAAAAACAAACTTAGGAATAAAATATGACCATTTAGGCCCACTTGGAATAGATTAGGACATTTATTATTAATTTATTTAAAGAAGGGTTAAAAGAGTTAAAATCAAAGTTTATTTACTAAAACATTTTTAATAAGGGGTTATATATAAGATAAATTCGAATATAAATATTAATTTGAAAGCTAAAACTATTTCCTACATAATGGTATTTTATTTGTAATTTTTAGACATTAAATAATTTAATTTATTTATGACACAATGATGATGCAGTAATTATCTTATTAATGAAATATTGACATAATTGATGTTACAAACACCAAAATAAATGTAATTTGAGACTTTTTATGAATTACACTAATTTTCTAGGTTAATATGACATGTTAGTATTGATGTAATTAACTTTGTTTGAACTTATCATTATGTTATGATTTTCACAAAAATCAATTACTAAATAGTGTCAAAATTGACATAAAATAGTTTTTAAAACAAATATTATATTATTAATTGTTATTTTATTCCTAAAAATCTAAGTTTCGGCCAAATGACATAGATAAGGTTATATATATTAATAATAAACAATTTGGGGTTCTTTTAGCTTCTTATAGTAAGTTTATTAACCTTATAGTGTAAGAACACAAGAAGACACGGTAAAAGTAAAATTATTTAACTTAATGTTAAATCTAAATAATAAGGTTAAAATAGGAACATAAACTTGTCTAAATTCTATTGGATGAGAGTACTTCGACCCATCCACACCTTAGCCTCGAAATAAATCAATTTGGAGCTATTTAAAACTGAACTTGACTTTATAATAAAATAATATTTTTAGTTATTCCAAAGGTGCCCCTCTCCTCCCTTATAAAAGGGCACCTCCTCCCTCTCTTCCTCACACAACTTTGAGCCTTCAAGCTCGGCCAACCCCTGCCCAATTCTCCTCTACACTTCCCTAGAAACATCCTAGAGGTTCTGGTCTTCCTCAAAGACCAATTTTAGTGCCTTAAGGTCTCAAAGAAGCACTTCAAAGAAGAGGTAATGTCCGTTACCGATTCTTTCATCTTTATTTCTTTTTCCACTTCTTCTTCTTTAGTTGTTTCATTATGAAGTAATAACATAAGTATCACTAATATACTGATATGTTATTATAAGTATGAAACAACCCTATTTCACCATCTATCCATCCTACGGAAAAAGAAATCACCGCGCGTGCGTACGTACGGAATACCGTCTCCACGCCGTGGTGTAATCTATTTTCCACCACCACCTTACTTGGATGGGTATAATGGTGTAAATAATGACTATATATGACTATTATAAGGTGATATTGATTATTAAATAGTATACATATACTCCAATACAATTCCACAATCATAGGAACGATATTATCACTCGTGCGTACGTACGGAATACCGTCTCCACGATGTGATGCGACTCGTTCTACATGATCTTCATTTCATAATGATTATATAAATGAATTGAATGAATGAATATGATATATATTACACTAATACCATTTTTTAAATGAGGTATCTATAACCTAAAGAAAATAATAAGAATTTATTCGACAAAACACGCATAAGAACAAAAAGTTATAAACACCCGAATAACAAGTAGCAATGAAATATTACTACTAAGAAGCTAGGAATATGACTATATATGATATCATAAAAATAAGTATGATTCTGGAATAAGTAAATAACATTATTGAAATCATTATACAGGAGGTTCGGACACTTACAAAGCAAGTCGGACCTAAGGTAAGGGAAATATCACAATCTCATTTTTATCTGAGATTGTTTATACTTTGGTATTTACTGGGGTGTATTTTATCATCTACATCCATTTTTCATCAATATGTAATATTATTTACATCCACCTACAATTTTTTAAATCCAATTTTACCCTTAGGTGAGTTTTTAGAAAAAGATATGAAAGGAATCTTTTGTCATTTTTCGTACGAGGTACTTTTTTGACTTTTCCGACAAAAGTACGAGAATAATGTTTTTTTTAACTTATACGGCATGAATGGATTTTTAAAACATTATATCCAAGAAGCTTCCTTTACAAGTTTTCAAGTTTATTTTTGATCAACTTCTTTTAGTTTAAAATTATATGACATATTAAGAAAGGAAAAATGTTTTTGAAGTAGAAAGGATATTTTCCTCAAGAATGGAGTTCAAGTGTTTTATCAAAATTATTTTCCATCTAAGATAATATAGGGTTCTGTTTCTATCCCTATTATTACATTGATTTGATTATGTTGTGATGGAATTATTTTTATGAATTCCTTTATCTTATATGAATTGTTTTATGATGTCATATTGTTTAAGATTCCCATTTTTATTACATGGGTTATGCAATGATGTATGATTTATGATTTTGTGGCACACATAAGAATGGTATCATTATGAGATGGGTGGGACCTATATCTCCCTCCAATGTATTGGGTAAAGATTTTATATATCATGAGATAGACATGGCTGGAATGGTAAGTTATACCGGTTTAGTGAAACAGGACTGAAACGAGGGTGACTCGGTTCAGAAAGGGACTTTGTCCACTAAGATAGTCTTAGAAATGAGTCTTGACTAATAAGATATGATTCTCTATGATTATGTGTGAATGCCACAAAGTTTCATGTTTCATGTTATGATTATTGTGATTACATTTCACTGCCATGATTCACCCCATGTTATGAAATTATGATCTCTTTTGCAGGTTAAGATTTCCAAAAGTTATGTGCTTATGTATATGATGTGATTGATATTTCTTTTGTTTAACCTTACTGAGCATTTGAGCTCACCCTTTTATGTTTTCTTTTCCCCAGGATATAAAGAAAGGTTTTAGGTATAAAAAAAAGGAAGATCTTTATGGAAGATGTTGAAGATCTTTCCCCAGGATTAGAAGATTATATTCCGAGTTTCCAAAGACACTAAACTATTACGATCCTTGTGTGTGTGTTTTTGTTATGTACTAAGTATTCCGTAAATGTAATTTAATGTCAATGTATGTCAAGCTTTGGGTCTCTACAGTTGGTATTAGAGGAAAGGTTTAGTCAACCTTTGGAAACTAGGATGTGAAAACGTTAGTGAGATCCCTAGAGATATTTCTAAGGTATGTCTAGGGATGACTCTAAGGATAAGTATACGTATAAGATACAGTCCTAGAACTACGGTAACGATCATAGAATTTAACCTAAGAAGTTAGATATTGAGGATAATCCCCCTTTATAATGTTGTTTTCCCTAGCATGATTTTTGCCTCTCACACTATTCTTTTTGGGTTTTAGACGATGGCTGGAACCCGAAGGAACCGTGTTGATCAATGCAATGGACAATGCAATGATTGCCCTCCTGAACAAACAAATGTTATGTGAGATGGAGTGAAAAATCTTATTGCTATACTTACACAAGATATGAATCATTCAGGACTTCCAAATGAGTAGAGAAGGGAACAATATTCTATTGAGTCCTTCATGCGGCAACGTCCACCTTCTTTCAGTGGGTCTTCTGATCCACTTGTTGCTGAACAATGGATCAGTACCACTGGAAAGATATTTTCAGTTCTTCAATGTTCTGAACATGATAAATTCATCTTAGCAGTATATCGTTTGGAAGGTGAAGCTGATCAATGGTGGAATCTTATCAAGAATACGAGGCCAAGAGATGAAATTGAGTCCATGGAATGGGACGAGTTCAAGAACTTGTTTTTCAGTAAGTACTTCCCTCGTATTCTTCAAACGAAGATGGAAAATGAGTTTCTTGAGCTGAAGCAGAAGGATGATGAATCTGTTGGTATATACGAAGCAAATTTTACAAGACTTGCAAGGTATGCATCTGGCATTATCATCCAACCTGAAAGTAAAGTTGATCGATTTTTCAGTGGCTTAAAACCAAGTCTTCGAAGGGCATTAGCTATAAGAGACTTCAGTAGCTATGAAGAAATTGTGCATTGTGCTATCAAGGTAGAAATGGAAGTTGGTGTTACATATCCATCTCATGGTTTTGACAAGAAACGAAAGATGGAGTTCAAGGAGAAATGTCAGAATAATGGTGAAAAGAAGATGAATGTTTCCTTATGCACAAAGTGTGGAAAGAAGCATGGTGGAGATTGTCTTAAAGGGACTAGAAAATGTTTTAAGTGTGGAAAAGAAGGTCATCGAGCAGCTGAGTGTCGAAGTAATGGAAAAAGGGTTTCTAATGATGTGAACAAAGAAAACACTGCAGAGAACGCACCACCAACACTTCAATGCTTCAAGTGCAAGGAAATGAGGCATTATGCTAATAAATGCCCTAATCCAAGGGTTAGTGATGATCAACATGAGCAACCACTTAAGGCAAATGAAAAAGGGAAGTCACATGCGATCACTATTGGCGATGTTGAATATGACAACGATGTGGTGGAATGATTAAGTGTTTATTCCAAAATAAAGTTGTATATAGTATCGTGGAATATTGGAATATTTATGTTTTGGTCTATTGTGGTTTTCAATGATTTTATGGTACCAGTAACCATGGAAAGTGATTGAGATATTTTTGGAAAAAGAATGATATGTGCATAATGAAGGGAAACGATAAAATGAAATATTTGACAGTATTCATGAGCTCATGATTGATATAAGGACTAAGTGATATCATGGTTTGAGTATATAGAATTTTGAGGATTTTGGTTAACTTTTAACTGCATTCAAGTTTTCACTATGGTTCAATGGGTATTCAAGAGAATACATGATTAAGGACTTTGAATGTTTGGAGTGTGACCAACAAGACATATCTTATGATATATGGGGATCAACGATGGTATTAAATCTCTGGTAATCGTTTTCACTATATTATGAGAGTGGACTGAAGTATTATGGATAAGCCTAAAGATTGTAATGGATTATGTTGGACATAAGTTAGTATTGTTTAAGGATAAAAGTTTTTTTGATATTATTGATGGGATGTTATAGTAATATAGTTTTAGAAAAAGGACAACCTACAGGACGGGCGATAGCCCATCGCGTCGGACAAGGCTATGGGAATCGAACCCACAACCAAAGTGCGACTGGCCTTTTTCGCCTACCACTGGCCTACAGGAAGTCCCTATTTAGTAGAAACTATTTTTATTATATTAAGTAGTATAAGTCCATTTTAGGAACTATATAAGATTAATCTCACTATAGATGGACTTATGTAACTTTTATAACCTTTTGTTTGAGACAGATGGAATGACCCATCATTCTATCACATGATCTTCTAACACATCACGAATAAAAAAATCAACTTCATTTCTTTAAGGGATGAAGTGGAAATTGTTCAATTCACGAACAATAGTGAGATTGTACCAAAATCATGTAAGTATTTCATTTAATTCATCAAATTTAGGGAAATGATCTTGAAAACAAAAAATGTTGTCTTAGTGCTCTTATATCTTATGAATCAGATGGTACCTTAGATCGTCACAAATTTATGGCTCTGTGATTGCTAGCTTTTCCATAGCCATGTTCTCTACCACTCTCCATCAGAACATGATGGTTATATTTCTCTTCCATATCCATATTTTCACCTATGTGGAAACCCAGTGATTAGTTTATTTGGGTAACCGTTACGTTTCATACTTTTGTTTTTAAAGATTGGTTTTGGTATTCATTTTTACGATGTGGGTTTCTCTTAAAGAAACTTTCGAATAGTAAACCATTTATAACCCCGACGAATTTCAAGGGCGAAATTCATTTTAAGAAGGGTAGAATGTAACACCCAGAGATTTTATGAAAAATATTCTTTTTAATTTCATTAATGTCTTGTGTTGTACGCTACACCAAAAGGAGGTTGCACAACACGCATCCTTGCCTTGCCTTTCATTACACGCAATCGTGACCTTCCTTGATAGCGTATGTAGTACGCAATACCGAGTTTCACTAAACAACGATATGCTATTAAAATATTATTCAAACTAGCCGTTATGAATAGTAATACCACTTTTTGAAATTTTGTAAATTTTATTTTTCAAAATGGACTTAATTTTTGGATTCGGAATATTGAAATTAGATTAGGGTGAAATTTTGGTAATTTTCGGATAACTTTCATATTTTGATGAATAGTGGAAATTACTAAATTTTAATTAAAAACAACTTTTTCAATCGAAATAATTAATAGTGAAAATTATTAATTTTAGTGGTTTTAAAGTATATTTAGAATATATTTTTACAATTTAATACAATGATGGTCATTGGATGTAATTTCACATTTAAACCAGTTATAAAATAGTTTCAATCTTTTGATAGTTATTATCTCTTAAAAACACGCTATTTGTTTTGACGATGGGAATTAATTTTTAAATTAGTTAATGCAACTGATATGTTTTTAATTTGGTAAAATAGACATCATTTTTGAGTTCATAATATCAAATATATCTTAGGACTAATTTTTGGTATTTTTATGAAAACTTTCAATTTTTGATGAATAGTGAAACCATTAAGTGGTAGTTAAAAAAACTGAATTTTTCATAAAACATAATTTTACCGCTTCTGTGAGTGGAATTTCAAAAATCCGAGAGACACGGTTGATGTCAGTAAGTAAAATGTGGTTCAATGAGATGAAAATAATTTTTTGGTGAATAGTAACTTTTTACTTTTTTTTACCACGGTTAAAAGTAAATAGGGTAATTAAGGGTAGAAATGATATTATTATTACCCTAACACATGTCCTAATTCTATTGGACAAGTGTAATTCGACCAAAAACAAACTTAGGAAGAAAATATGACCATTTAGGCCCACTTGGATTAGATTAGGACATTTATTATTAATTTATTTAAAGAAGGGTTAAAAGAGTTAAAATCAAAGTTTATTTACTAAAACATTTTTAATAAGGGGTTATATATAAGATAAATTCGACTATAAATATTAATTTGAAAGCTAAAACTATTTCCTACATAATGGTATTTTATTTGTAATTTTTAGACATTAAATAATTTAATTTATTTATGACACAATGATGATGCAATAATTATCTTATTAATGAAATATTGACATAATTGATGTTACAAACACCAAAATAAATGTAATTTGAGACTTTTTATGAATTACACTAATTTTATAGGTTAATATGACATGTTAGTATTGATGTAATTAACTTTGTTTGAACTTATCATTCTGTTATGATTTTCACAAAAATCAATTACTAAATAGTGTCAAAATTGACATAAAATAGTTTTTAAAAAAAATATTATATTATTAATTGTTATTTTATTCCTAAAAATCTAAGGTTTTGCCAAATGACTTAGATAAGGTTATATATATTAATAATAAACAATTTGGGGTTCTTTTAGCTTCTTATAGTAAGTTTATTAACCTTATAGTGTAAGAACACAAGAAGACACGGTAAACGTAAAATTATTTAACTTAATGTTAAATCTAAATAATAAGGTTAAAATAGGAACATAAACTTGTCTAAATTCTATTGGATGAGAGGATTTCGACCCATCCACACCTTAGCCTCGAAATAAATCAATTTGGAGCTATTTAAAACTGAACTTGACTTTATAATAAAATAATATTTTTAGTTATTCCAAAGGTGCCCCTCTCCTCCCTTATAAAAGGGCACCTCCTCCCTCTCTTCCTCACACAACTTTGAGCCTTCAAGCTCGGCCAACCGCTGCCCAATTCTCCTATACACTTCCCTAGAAACATCCTAGAGGTTCTGATCTTCCTCAAAGACCAATTTTAGTGCCTTAAAAGAAGGTCTCAAAGAAGCACTTCAAAGAAGAGGTAATGTCCGTTACCGATTCTTTCATCTTTATTTCTTCTTCCACTTCTTCTTTAGTTGTTTCATTATGAAGTAATAACATCAGTATCACTAATATACTGATATGTTATTATAAATATGAAACAACCCTATTTCACCATCTATCCATCCTACGGAAAAAGAAATCACCGCGCGTGCGTACGTACGGAATACCGTCTCCACGCCGTGGTGTAATCTATTTTCCACCACCACCTTACTTGGATGGGTATAATGGTGTAAATAATGACTATATATGACTATTATAAAGTGATATTGATTCTTAAATAGTATACATATACTCCAATACAATTCCACGATCATAGAAACGATATCATCACTCGTGCGTACGTACGGAATACCGTCTCCACGATGTGATGCGACTCGTTCTACATGATCTTCATTTCATAATGATTATATAAATGAATTGAATGAATGAATATGATATATATTACACTAATACCATTCTGGAAATGAGGTATCTATAACCTAAATAAAATAATAAAAATTTATTCGACAAAACACGAATAAGAACAAAAAGTTATAAACACCCGAATAACAAGTAGCAATGAAATATTACTACTAAGAAGCTAAGAATATGACCATATATGATATCATAAAAATAAGTATGATTCTGGAATAAGTCAATAACATTATTTAAATCATTATACAGGAGGTTCGGACACTTACAAAGCAAGTCGGACCTAAGGTAAGGGAAATATCACAATCTCATTTTTATCTGAGATTGTTTATACTTTGGTATTTACTGGGTTGTATTTTATCATCCACATCCATGTTTCCTCAATATGTAATATTATTTCCATCCACCTACAATTGTTTAAATCCAATTTTACCCTTCGGTGAGTTTTTAGTAAAAGATATGAAAGGAATCTTTTGTCGTTTTTCGTACGAGGTACTTTTTTGACTTTTCCGACAAAAGTACGAGAAGAATGTTTTTTTTAACTTATACGGAATGAATGAATTTTTAAAACATTATTTCCAAGAAGATTCCTTTACAAGTTTTCAAGTTTATTTTTAATCAACTTCTTTTAGTTTAAAATTATATGACATATTAAGAAAGGAAAAATGTTTTTGAAGTAGAAAGGATATTTTCCTCAATAATGGAGTTCAAGTGTTTTATCAAAATTATTTTCCATCTAAGATAATATAGGGTTCTGTTTCTATCCCTATTATTAAATTGATTTGATTATGTTGTGATGGAATTATTTTTATGAATTCCTTTATCTTATATGAATTGTTTTATGATGTCATATTGTTTAAGATTCCCATTTTTATTACATGGGTTATGCAATGATGTATGATTTATGATTTTGTGGCACACATAATAATGGTATCATTATGAGATGGGTGAGACCTATATCTCTCTCCAATGCATTGGGTAAAGATTTTATATCTCATGAGATAGACATGGCTGGAATGGTAGGTTATACCGGTTCAGTGAAACAGGACTGAAACGAGGGTGACTCGGTTCAGAAAGGGACTTTGTCCACTAAGATAGTCTTGGAAATGAGTCTTGACTAATAAGATATGATTCTCTATGATTATGTGTGAATGCCACAAAGTTTCATGTTTCAAGTTATGATTATTGTGATTACATTTCACTGCCATGATTTACCCCATGTTATGAAATTATGATCTCTTTTGCAGGTTAAGATTTCCAAAAGTTATGTGCTTATGTATATGATGTGATTGATATTTCTTTTGTTTACCCTTACTGAGAATTTGAGCTCACCCTTTTATGTTTTCTTTTCCCCAGGATATAAAGAAAGGTTTTAGGTAAAAAAAAGGAAGATCTTTATGGGAGATTTTGAAGATCTTTCACCAGGATTAGAAGATTATATTCCGAGTTTCCAAAGACACTAAACTATTACGATCCTTGTGTGTGTGTTTTTGTTATGTACTAAGTATTCCGTAAATATAATGTAATGTCAATGTACGTCAAGCTTCGGGTCTCTACATTGACTATGTTTTAAACTCGAATGTACAATAGAGTTCTAGAAAATAAGTGATAATCTAGTTTTATTCAAAAAAATAGTAGAGTTCAAGAAAGGAAATCACTATGAATAGATTTGATTCTCCATGGAAGACTCCTTAAAATCCCTCATTAGTATATAGGAGCTCCCCCCCTGCTTCTTTACCCAAGCTGTAAGCTGACTAGAAACCAGCAGAAATCCTACCCCTTCACATGCCCCTAACTACGCCCTTTATAACAAAAATAAACATCATTTTGTACATTGTCCATTTCCCCCTTATTTCTACTAGTATAGACAACCCACTCCCCTGACTAATCTCGCACCCTATCACTCCCCCCATCTTGAAAAACAGGCTAGTCCCCAAGACTAAAATCTGGAAATTGATTTTGAAGACAAAATTAATCCTCCCATGTAGCTTCATCCAATGGTTTTCCATGACAATGTATCAAATAATGAGGTATAGAGATGTCATTTTTCTAAAGAAAACGACAAGAAATAACACTCTTGGGTTCTAGGTAATCAAAAAAATCCCCCAGCCAAGTCAACTGGTAAAATGGGCTGAACAGAATGGTTTGCTAGTACTTGTTTCAACAGAGAAACCTAAAAAAATTGGATGACTTTGAGAATGAGGAGGAAAATCCAATTGGTAGGAAATTGTTCCAATCATCTTGACCACATGAAAGGGGAAAAAAAGAGGAGAAAGTTTAGGATTAATCTGGAAAGCAACATAAGTCTTCATATGAGGCTGCAATTTCAGGAAAACAATATCTTCCGGCTGAAATTCCACTACCTAGTGATGGAGATCTTCCTAACGCTTCATACCACATTGATAGCGAGCTAGATGATGGCAAAGCTGACATAGGGCCTCATCACGATAACTCAAATATAACACCATAGCCTCCACCTAAAATTCTAAGGGTAAATAAGAATGAATGGTTGGGGGATAATGAACATAAAAATTTTGAAATAGAGTAATTTTAATAGATTCATGCCATGGATGAATTGT